>JASJZC010000007.1:5000000-7500000 GCA_037178855.1 Oscheius sp. JU75
GCACGTGGATGAGCGGATAACGTTGATTCAGGTTGAAATTGATTACGTGCAGTGTGCCGATTTGGATGTTGATACAGCCGATCCTTCCGTGAACCCTGAAGCAGCTATCCAGGGGGTCCCAGAACTCCATCAACCAGCCTTCCATCCGGACAATGTTCAAGATTTGAACGAAGGCTACAGAATTGACTTCCCGGAAAGAGTAGCATCTGCCAATGACTCCAGCTCGGACGACGAGGATGACAAGCAACACAAGATGCCAATCATTCAAATAGATATGAAAAACTACGGCTACTAAGTCTCCAAGTGTTTTGCATTCACTTAAAACTGTTGTCTCGCTAATGATTGTGCCACAATCTCTCATAACTGCTTTTTTATTTATTGAGTGTCGTAGCCTTATGATTTTTTGGTTGTGATCTCATTGGTTAATGTCAAAGCAATAGCATTCCATACTACAATCATTAGAGTCATAGTAGATTATATATTTATTTATTGTCATATTTTTAAATAAAAATAATCAGCTCAGACTGACATATTTGGACTAATTGCGTTAGCCCCGAATAATCCACTCGAGCGCCTCGTCTGGGAAAGAATGGTAAAGTACAGGAGCATTTGCAACAACTTCGAGCTCATGTTTCGAAATGTTGCGATTTTTGGCGACCGTAAGAAATCAATTCAGGAGCTGGCGCCACAGCTGTTTTCCAGCTACAGAATCGATTGGCCCGTGCTGCGTTACGCCACCCCCTCTCACGTAATCGGGGCGGCCGGCTGGCAGCAAGCCGTATGTATGCGCCCACACCGCAAAACTATCGCGGCGGCAAGTAGCAGTTGAAAAGAAGTCCCGGATTGACTTTTTCTGCTTTTGCGCACCTTTTTCATGCCCGAAAACTACTCGTTATTCGATTAAACCCTATCTTCATAGTTGCCTGTGTGTGTCATGTGTTCTCATGCCATTCTCACGAGTTTTACTCCTTCAACCTATACGCGCCAGTCAAAGAAAACAGCCCTCTTCCAATCTGTAATCCTATTTGGAGTCTTTCACTCTTGGCGTAAAATGCGTTTTGGCTCATAGTTTATGTCTCTTGCGCTCGGCCAATAGACAAAGGTTTTTCTATTGCCACCCGCAGACCGCAAAATGTCTCCTCTTCGATCTTTAACAAGCAGCTGTTACAAACAGTCTTTCCCTTTTCAAAACAAACAATATTTATTTATGTAACTTTTTTTTGCTTCTCTTCCAACAGTTTTTTAATGGATGTCCTTTTTTATACTATTTCCGATTAGTTCAAAAACAAGTTCTTAAACTAGTGATTAGTGCAGTCAGTGATTAAACACAAGCTCTCTGACTAAGCTACCATATTCATTTAACGCGAATGACACTTTTACAGGCGATATCATATCAATCTCGCGTTTATTTTTACCCAAACTCCCTTAACTTTAACTAGAGGGCATGCTAGCATGTAATCTTATTATCTCTTCTGCTCTTTGTTCTCTAAGTTCCTCGTTGCAGTTGTTTTTCATTTTGGTTTTATGTTTTACCCCGGGAGATTAAAAGTTACCCGTCCCTAAATAATATAGGTATAATGCGGCAGTTGACTGAAGTTCGCGAATGTCGCCTCCATACCGCTTACAAACAAGGTCTCGCTTGGATGGCTTGTGAGTAGAGGTCATTTATTGTGCAAAACAGTTTATCCGTGATTTTCGCTCTCTTGGTACTGTTGATCAGTAGCTTGATCCCAATTACGGTATCTTTACTTTTTTTAGCTAAGTTATCTAAATTTCATGCGATGCCTTTAAGCTGTAAGCTACGTTGTGGAGAGCATAACCAAGGCTTCCGCTGACAAGGTGTTGGTTCTGTCAACTCTTAATTTAAGCTCGTGACTGAATGCGTTTTGCGCTGTCGCAATATATTGATTGCGCAGAGGGCCTTTTCTACTGCAAATTATAAGTTGCGCAGGAGGGTAATGAATATTAACGGGGCTTTATGTGAAAATCACTCGAATGACCGTTGAAATCGAGGTACGTGGTACGTGATTCTTTATAGTCCTCTGTGCGGCGCAGATCTTCTCAGTCCCCCCATTCATCCAAAATTCTCTCTGCGCTGCGTTTATAGCATCTCTTTTGAATACGCTGCAGCTTCATGAAATACAACACATTCAGACGTCTATGTCCATTGAGGTGAAAGCTGAGCATCCGAATGAAGGCTCAGCTCATCTGCCACCCTCGGAACTATCACCATTGGGAGAAGACGATGAGGCGGCACAGGTACTCGAGGTTGTTATCTAATCCTTACTAACCATCTATAAAAAGAAACACCCATAAAACCTAATCTTTTAGGCCGCCCAATATCCCTGTAATGCGGATGACATCTTCGAATGCAAACTGATTGACGCCGTTGAAAAAAATCAATGTATATATAACAGGTATCCCTCTCTTTACGGTGCCTACGTCATGATCGCGACTTAAGGTGCCACCCGTTGCATAAGATGTCCGACTATAAATTACATGTTTGGAACCAGATTGCCAAAGAAATGGGTTTTAGCGGTAAGCAGCAGTTGTTTATTGGCTCATAATACGGTACTTAGGTCCCGGCGTCGAGTTAGAACGAAAATGGCGACATATGCGAGATCGTTATGTGAGATTACGGAAGCTAGTGAAAACATCACAGCCGCTGAAAAAGAATGATAAATGGTTTCTTCCATTGCTCTTTGTTAGACACTGTTTTGCAGGTTTTACTACTATCAGAAGATGTCTTTTTTGGATCCGTATGTTGAGCATCGTAACCGCCGAAAGCGGGGTGACCTATTGAACAATGTGCTGAGTGTCACAACAGAAACGCAAGGTAGGATAGCTGACACAAAAACTCCAGCACGGCACTGATTCAGACGGTATGACAGAGCGACAAGAAGACGAGGGAAGCGATTCTGGGGAGGGTGAGGTTGACGTCGACCCTCTCAAGGGGTTTTATGCTTCCTTTTTAACACAAGCCGTTAATACCAATGGAGGACTCGTGGTGGAGGTTTTCTAGTCTAGAATATTGTAGTCAGCTAACTCTTTCAGCAGACTTCCCCTGCGTTACCAACAACATCTCTTCCTTCATCCTCTTCCGACATTCGTGGAGGCACTCCCGCCAAAAAGATCAAGCTAGAGCGGTTTGAAGAGGAATTGGAGGAATCAGAGGTGAAGCTGACCTTTTGACAAGCCCGAGGCTGAAAACTTTCTGCGCGTCTTTCAAGGAAACGCAACTGATGACGTAAAAACTGGCTGCGTTGCACAGAACAAGGTGTTTCCATGGTCATTGGCCGCAAAAAGCAGATGTTTCCCTGCTTGCTAGTGTCCTTGCGGCGCATCGAGGGCAAAAACTGGGATTTCGCTGCCGCATTGCAAGCGGTATTATTGGCTCGAAGCAGAATTTCTCTTTCAGGTCTCTCTGTTTGTTCGATCGATTGAGAAAACATTGAAATCGATGGAGCCTCAAACGTTCTCGTTGGCGCGACTGGAAATCTCCCGCGTCTTGTACGATTGCCAATTCGGAAAGAAGAACAAGTAACCAAGTCTAGTTGTGTAGTTATTAGTTTTCCTTCTGTAGTCTTTTTCACTTTTCCCGGTGATTTTGTGACTGATCTAGTGTTATGACATTCCTTTCGAGTCTATTGCAGGTTTCTCCCCAGAAGTACTTATCCCCCAGTTTTATCAGTAAGCTTTTTGTGCCAATGTTTTCAAAAAATGATCCCGATGTTAACAGAACTACAAAAATGTTTCACCACCCTCTTTCACTCCTACTTTTACCGGTATTTGAGCACCCAGCCCAAGAACACATTTATAAAGATAATTAAATGGACTCTTGTTTTATTCGAAACTGATGTAAACTTTAACAAAAGCGACATCTGTGAGTGGTTTCATTCAAAAAGTGGCTGCACGGGAAGCAGCTGTGTTGTTTGCTGAATTGAACAGCAGCTTCGTTATAGCGCCAACTGACTATCACAGCATGCTCACATGGCACTGAAAAGCGTCAGTTCCTCGTTCAAGAACCTTCGCCGTGGAGTGCAGATCGCCTCTGTCTTTGAGATCAAGTGTTAGTGTTATCTGCCTATTGCAGTCAGAAAAATAGCAACTCTTGTTCTTAAGCTCACGACCGAACACTGCAGAAAAAGATACATAAAAAAGACGCAGTGACGGAAAACATCCTCACTATGTTTTAAGGGTACAAGCTAGAACCTTGAAACAATGTCATGTATGGAACACAAAAGACACATGCGGAAGCGCAATAAATGTGATTGATTGCGCTGCATGCAAATCAGACTCATGGTAATGAAATGCTTTACAACAGTTTGATGCTCGTTTGAATGAGGGGTTCTATCCAGAACGCCAAGAAAAATAAAAACCTTCAACTGTAAAATCTGAGCATGTTTGTGTTCGAAAAACACCTAGAGTAATAATACATTGTGTAAGAAAGTAATGGCCAAGATTTCATATAAGTCACAAACTTGAACATCCATCTTTCCTTGCTGGTTCTTTGCCTCACTTTTCCGGTGTAAGCTATTCCTGTCGACGTTAATACAACTGTCATCGGTCAAGGTACATGCTTGTTCCGTTTTTCTGTGACCCGCCCCTTTTGTGCTCTTCCCTCCCACCTCTGCGCACTCTTCACCCAACTGCCAAGAGGCTCAGAGCCAGTGCCCGGCTCTCTTGCAGTGATACTTCTTGCCGCAGCTGCGATCCAACTGCAGCTCTTAATATTTCTCTGGTGTGGCCTTTCCAGGAACAAAAGTTCCTGTTTTGGCAAAAATGACCTACAATATGACTTCTGTATTCAGCTTCGAGATTCAAGTGAGTTTAGTACTCAAGTTATCGTTGTACCTTATGTGGATGGACAAATTGAGAATTCTGATGCTTCAGCCACTAACAGAAGTCGCCAAAAAGCTGTTAGACACCCCCGATGGCATACTGGACAGAACTACTTTCATGACGGAGTTTGATACTAATGACTATCTACGGGTATGGAGATTCCAAACTGTGATTAGAAAACAACTCAGGACTTCTATCAAAAAGTAGATGAGCCAGCAATGCAAATGGTCCTTAAATTCTTGCCGAACATAGTTGCTCGCATCGGAAATGTAACAAGAGTACTGGATTTCGGAGCTGGGCCTACGATCCATATCGCGGCTTGTTTCCGGAACGCAGCTGAAGAGGTAGCATGAAACTAAATGTCTTTCGTAATTTGAAAAAAAAGCTGCAACTGGCTCTTCTAGAAGTTTGAAATTGCAGATTTATCTGGCTGATTACCTCCCTCAGAACCGCGAAGAGCTAACTAGTTGGATTGAAAAAAGGTCGAAGTTTGATTGGACGAATCCTCTGCAAATGGTTCTAACTCAGGAGGTAGTGGCCAATACCTTTTGCATTTACTTATCAAGGTCAGGGCAAATCTTGGAGCGAACTCAAGTCAATCGAACCGCTAACCAGAGAAAAAGTTCGCGGAGTTTATCACTGTGATTGCTTTGCTGATCCAGCACTTGACGGCCCCAAACATCTCCTGGGCACTTTTGACGTGAGTTGAACAGATTGCATGTATCAACTTTTGTCTTTAGGTCGTTGTGACAACTTTTTGCATTGAGTACTGCTGCAACACTTACAACGAGTACAGGGACTCTGTCAAACGTATTGCGGATCTTGTCCAGCCTGGCGGTAAGTGTAGATAATATGCTAAAGAATCATGGTTGAATAGCTATTAGATGGTTTACATCCTTTGTTCAGGGCATCTGATCATCGGAGGCGTCCTCGAAGAAACATGGTGTTCTTTTGGTGGACGCAAGTTCACATGTTTGTATGTGACTAAGGAGATGATGCTGAATGCTCTGGCCGAGGCCGGTCTGAGCTTGGTCGCGGATAAAAAGTCGACTGTGCTGTTTGAGATCAACGGAATGTTCCTCATCTGCGCACAGAAGCGTCGCGACTAGGAAACAAATGAAACAGTCTGTATACTCTTCATATGTACATTACCTATACTTCCGTTTTAACGAGTTTGTGTTTATCTATTCACTGGTAATAAAGTTAGGTCTCTTGCAAAATATTTATTGGACTAGATTGCTGTTTAGTAGTTGATCTCACCCACAATTGATAAATGATTATCAAAAAACTCGTAAAAGCGACGGAAAGCTGAAAACAGGTTTGTGGTTATTTGTTTGTTTGTTATGTTTTACCCTCGAAAAGTTGGTCTTTATCACAGGCAAAGACCAGTCTCATCCATCCAGGCTGGGAGCATTTACAGTGGCTGAAAAATGACCTTCATTAGCCGAGTTGATCTACTGACCTTCCGGGTGTCATGAAAATACCCTTGCCTATGAGAGAGTTAAAGAACTCTTCTTCGCTTTCAAAAGAGTTGGACGACATTTTCTGAGTATCGAATTTGGTAGACCTGTTTATCAAAATACCTTGCTGAAATCAACAAACACAAAGATTCCAGCAGTAGCTCTAATGTAGGGAATACCAAGGTTGTCCAGATTTTCAGTGACAAACTTGTAATGAGCTCGGATCCTTCTCAATTTGTCTCCCTCAAAAGTGCTCAGCCATTCTAAGAACAGACGTTCAGTATAACTGCAAACACCTACGTTTGTCAGACAAAAAGTTTGAAACGAAATCTTGAGCTAGAGATGAAACGGGTTCTGTGAGTTCCAGTTGTCCCAGGGCATAATGCAGATCACGATTGTTGGTGTGGACCATGCTTAGCCGAACTCCAGGTAATCCGAAATCCTTACTCAGGCTCCAGAACCATGCACTGTTCACAGGAAGTTTCATCTGCAGAGCAAGGAATGATGTGAACTCTGTATTGGGATCGTGAATGCACTGGGAAAAGGATTCATCAACAAGAAGCCAGAGATTTTTCCTGAAAATAGAACTGTTAAACATTTTGACGTGAACATACTCATAAGCCCAATGAGCAAGTTTTGTAAGTTCTTCAGCTGAATGTACGATTCCCGTCGGATTGTGTGGATTTATCACAATGACTGCTTTGACATTTTCTCCCTAGCTTCATGTTATTAGTCTGAATGTGAACTTACTTGTTCCGTTCTTTCCACAAAGGCACGCTCATAGGCGGCAATGTCGATTCGTGGGCTTTGCAGGTCAAACTATAACATTTGTGTTGAAAAATTAAGTCAACTCACGTCAACAGGAGCCAGATGACACTGAGCTCTGTCAGAAACATTGACAAAGTTTCTAGAGTAGGTTGGAGTATTGGTTAGAATGACATCATCGCTGTCAAAAAGACAATGGCAGAGGAGATCATACGTGGCGTTTCCGGATGGGAGTAAAACAAGAAGTTCTTCTTGAACATCTCCACCATGTTCGTTTCTCAAATACTCGCAGAGCCCGCTTTTGATCCTAAAATGGTGCTCATTGATATTTCAATCATTCGTTCATACTCGGAATGTCCACCAGGAGGGCCATAATGAAGGATGTGTTCGTAATTCGGAACAAATAGTTCTGGATGTTGTCGAAACCTCTCCTCGACCATATCGTTACACACGTTGTTCTCGGCAGTGCAAAGATTGATGTTCCCCTGGGAAAACAAATAGTCCAGTTGAAGTAGCACGAACCGTAGTGTTTTCCTTTGTGTAGCGCCGTTCCTGCATTTGATAGAAGACTTTGTAAGCAGGGTCGGTTCGACAGAGAATCTCTCGTGCTCGAGAAGACAACGATTTTCCTGAAGCAGATTTCTTTTTCAAAGTATGAGTATGAACCTACCGATATTTGGCTTTGCTTTCTCCTTGAGACACTGAAGAAGCAAACGCCGGATTTTGGGAGTAACAGGAAAGTCTAGAGCGGAAGAATTTGAGGTCAGCTCCGACAGAAGAACCCCGAGTGGGTCATGCTGAAAAGTTTGTTTATGATCAAAAAGGAAATCTCACCTTGTTGATCACAATGACATAGTTGCCTTTGATGATAAAGTTCTCCTTATTCACTTCGACTTCAAGGATCTCCTCATCAATCTTAGTCATGGTGTGCTGAAAAGAGCACGATAAGCAACAAATGACCCTGGCGAGAGGACACTGGTTTATATAGCCAATGTAAACAAAGATAAGACACCAACGTGACTGTGTCGTTCTGATTGCATCACCCTTGAATTGCGTGAGGTTTCGTACAGCTAAAAAAGATCTCAGTTCTGCGCAAGTTTGGTCTTACGTTGGACGCACTATCAGATGGGGTAACAACTTCCGATTCCATCACTACCGCATTGGACAGATTAGGCATGACAGGTTGCTCCACCTGAAATGCTTTTTGACTTGAAAAAAAAAAGTCTCAACCTCATTATTTGCAAAGATCAGACGGATGAGATAGTCTTCGTCGGGTGGAGCACTCAACATCACAGACGCCTCCGAGATGAATTTTTCGCTGAAACAGAAGACTCATACACAATATGACAAGTTACCTGGTGTTCAACGGGTGCGGTGTGGTAGGTGATGATGTCGATGGCGGATAAGAGAGAATGGATTCCATGCGATTATCGCTAAACCTATTTTTGTTTGTAATCTCCCTGTATTACCTACCTGGCAGCTGTCGACAGGTACATTTGTTGTTGGAGCTCAGTTTTTCTGTCGACAGAAGTATCGGTACGGTGTGCCTCTTCTAAACAATAAACCATGAACGAATGTACGCACCGAACAATACTAAGATGGCAAAACGCACACAATGCTGTTTTGAATGGGTATTGGTTTTAGGTTCGCAAACAAGGGAATGGCAACTCACCCCTGTTGTAATTTTTAGCAGCCACTCGGAAGACCGCCTCGTTCATGGAAGAGGAAAGAATATCGTTCACGAGATCTCCAACATCGATATCTTCAACACTTTCTTCGTCGTCTTCCGGCTCGTCATAGTAGTCGTCGACATGTCTAATTTTCAATTATTTTGATGAAAAACTTACTTACCTCATTGTGTGATGAGCCGCCTGAGTTACGGCGGTTTGAAGCCAATAGTAGTTGTCATAGCTGCCGGCATCGTCCATGTTTTGATTTTGAGTCTCCTTGATAGATTGTAAATAGGACGCTTCGAAAGTGTCCGCCTCCTCGGGTTCAGTCACGTCGTTCCCGATAATATCTTGAATCCACGAGTCGTCAGTGTTGGCTGCTTCCTTATGTACAGAAAATTCTTGTTCGTCGATATTTTTCTTGTTCTGCTCTTCCGTTTTTCTCGAATCAGCAGTCTTCTTTTTTTCTTTGACCGTCTTACTGTCTTTCTTGGTCGAAGTGCTTCTGAAATCAAAAATCAGTGCAAGGCAAAAGTGTTACAAACGGAGTTGAGAAAATGTCGTTCAAGTCAACCATGAATGGAACATCGTCAGCTAACACAGATCGTTGACCATCAGTCTTTTGTGGGGCGACAGGTCTAGCAGGCGACGCGTCTCTTGAATTTTCACTTTCTCAAGAGTGTTTCAAACAGTGATACCTTGAACAATGTCGGTCAACTATCACTTCTTCACTCTTTGCCGACGGTCCAGCTTCCAGTTTCCCAGATGTTGAGTTGAATTTTCTGAAAGTCAATTTTTTGTTATTTTAAGGCATTATACCTTTCAAAGACATCTTCAAAATCAACAGTCGCTGCAAGAGTCTCAGTCCGGTCATCTTTTGAGATGATAGGGGACGAGCCTTTTCCTTCGGTTGGAGGGATCTGAATATGAAATGATTAACGTTTTCACAATAACATAAGAGCCATGCATGGTCAACTGAACTTAGAATAAAACTTACAGTTTGGGTTTCCTGTTTCTTCATTCGCCTCCAAAACTCTTTTAACTCGCTAAATGACATATTGGTGAGTTGACAAGCGGAACATGTACAAGATTTTCCTTTTTCGACAGAGTCACAAGGTGTTCCAAAGACTTTTTCGATGATGTCTTCGGCTGGTGGAGTCTCTTCCTCCGAAGAACTGTCATCAGAGGCTGCGTTTGACTCTGCTTTTGCAGTTTTCTTCGACTCTTCGATCATGCTCTGTATCCAGCTGAAATCAGCTTTTGGAGCAGATTCTTTCACAGTGGCAGTGGATGGGTTTGTAGTTTGATGTTCTTTGCTTGGTTCTCGGGAAATCACATTAGTTGTTTTTGGATGAGTTGTTGGTCGTGAGATCTCTTCAGACTGTATCACGCTTTCGATCCAGGAGAAGCCGATTGAACTGGGTGTTCGTTGGTTTTCAGGTGTCTCTCCTGACTGAGAACTACTTTCAGCGCTTTCGGTTTCTCTCATGGTGTTGATCTCACTGAACGATTCTTTCCTGCTTTCAACTGCTACACGACTTTTTGAAGTGTTCTCAATGCGATACTCTTCCGAAGGAATGATGTGGTTCGACGTATCTTCTTCTTCTTGAGTTTTGTCGATATCGCTCGTTGTACCCTTGTCAATTTTCATTTTTTTTCCAGTCATTTGGCCACTATGACTACTTGTAGGTGTTTCCGCCGATTCGCTAGTTCGAACTTCTCGGCTGTCTGATCGAATCGGGTTGAACACCGCATCCAAACCAACTTGATGATCAGCGAATGAGACATCCTGAGAGCGGTCAGCGCTCGTTTTCGACCGATCCAAGGAAGTGTAGCCTGACTCGGCGGTTTCATTCAAATCTGCTTTGCTCGTCAATTGTTCATTCAAAAGAACGTTGTCATGCAGTTTTTGTACAGGGTCTTGCAGTTCTTTCTCGTTGGGTTGGAGATTCTGAGTGAGAAGTTCTTCGAGCCAGCTCACATCTTGAACTGGTGTCGCAGGCGACTTTTCTTCTGACGAAGTTCTTTTCTTGGAAGATGAATTTAAATCGGATGACAAAGTATATTGAACGTTATCAGTGACTGGTTCCGATTTGACAAAAACATTTTCCTGACTGATGTCAATTTCGGGATCTGTATATCTTTTCTTATTGTCGTCCGCTTGTTGAAGAATGGCAGAAGCAGAAGGAGTCTTCCCAACAAGCTTTTTCTCTGATGCAGCCTTCGTGTTATCTACAAACACGTCGTCAAGGCTGATGTCGCTGTCAACGTAATCTGCGGGTCTCTTGGCAGTTTTTGTTTCTTCTGTTTTGTGATAGTTAGATGCCGCAGCTCTTGCTTCACTTCTTGCTACTCTGTCAGAGCTAATTGACGGAGCTGAAATCACTTCGTCAATGTTGTTTTCGGCAGTGGAGGCTTGTTTCGCAACCAAGCTTATTTCAACGCTGTCTTCATTGTCTTCTGGCTTTTCCGAATGTTCTTCTGGATTTTCATGTTCCACAAAAAACACTGGCACTGGCTCTTCCAGAAGAGGTTTGCGTGCATCACCGTCTTGAGCAGGTGACAGGGCAAATACATCGTCAAGGCTGATGTCGCTGTCAACATAGCCAGCATGCCGTTCTGCTGTTTTCTTTTCTTCTGTTCTTGTGGCTATCACTTTTGTAGATTCAATAGTAGATTTGGATTCGGCACTCTTCTGCTTCTGTGATTCTTCGGAATGCATTGAAAATACGTCTTCGAGGTTGATGCTGGTCTGAGAGGACGGCTTTCCTGCTGGTTTCGGTTGAAATACATCGTCAAGGCTTAGCAGATCATTGTCACCTTCTTGCTTTAGCGTCTCTTCCTTCTCATTTGGCTTTTGATAAACAACAAAAAGAAGGGAAGAAGGTTCTTCTAGAAGTGACTTGGGAAAGTGTACTTCTTGTTCTGGTGGAGGACTGGGCCTCTTTTGTTCTTGTGGAGCTTTTGGAGAAAACACTTCTTCCAAATTGATATCAGCAGTGTTTTCGGTAGATGCTTCTGTTCTTGACAATTTTGTTTCAAACACATCTTCCAGACTGATGTCACTGTCTTGATATCCGTCAGGTTTGGATTTCTCATCCTCTCTCAAAGAACTTATTGAACAAGTATTAGAAGCTGTTCTTGTTCTTGTCTCTTGTGGCTTTTCTGGCGAAAATAGCTTGTCTATGCTGATTTCCTCATTTTCCGAATCCAAGTCTTTCTTTTTCTTGGAATTGAAAACATCATCTAAGCTGATTTCTTGGGAGCTTAGCACTTCCGGCTTTAATCCAGCTTTTTTTTGAGGCTCCATGTGTTCAACAAAAACTACCGAAGTACTGACTTCTTGAATGTGTTGAAGGTTTCCCGGTTCTTCATGTTCAGGTGGTGGGCTTCGTCTTTCTTTTTCTTCAGACTTTGGTAGCTCAAAAACAGAGTCAATGTTTAGTTTCTCTTCCTCCGCTTTTTTCTCGGAGCCAGCAGGAGTAGTTTGGATGAACACATCTTCGAGACTGATATAGCTATCCTTGTAGTCAGCTAAACGTTTCTCTTGTTTCGTTTCATCCGATCTTTTGGTGGCAGCATATGTAGGCTGCTCGTCTTCAATCGGTTTCAAGTAACCCTTCCTCAACTTCTGCTGAGGCAGCTCCGGCTGTTTCGCAAAGATTTCCTCCATGCTGATGTCAACCATCTGAACAGTTGAGTCACGTCCCTCTTCGGTCTTGCTTGAAGTTGAATTCACATGTCCGTCAGAAGTAGTTGCTCCTTTGTTTGTATCCGCAGTTTGGTTCTCGGCTGATGCTGATCTCGAATACGATGTACTTGTGTTCGAGTTTGGAAATTCTTTGTATATTCTGTTCTTCGAAGCCTCGGTAGCAAAAACATCATCCAGACTGATGTCACTATCAACGTATTCAGACGGTTTCACCCTCGGCTTCTCAACCTCTGATCCGCGTCTGGCCATATAAAGTGTAGGTTCTTCAACGGGAACTCGCCTTGGCGTCCACTCCTTCTTTGTTGTTTGAGCACTACTTGGTTGTATGGCGAAAACATCATCCAAGCTGATATCTGAAGTAACTTCTGCTTTCCGTTCCATGTCTGCAGGATGAACCACTCCAAGCTGAATGCTTGCTCGTGGAGAGGATGGTGTCGATCTGACCACCTCGTATGTAGAAGAGAGTTTTTGATGGCTGACTGTAGTTTCCATCTCTTCTAGATGTTCTCTCAAAGACGGTTTTTGAATAACATCATCATGACTGATATCGGGCTTCGACGACTGGTTGTGATTGTTATGTGCCTTGAACTCATTGTCAGAGGACGAAAACTCAGTGATAGAGTGATACTCAGTGTGAGAGTTAGTTGATAGAACAGGTGGAGCTTCTCTTGCCTCGGCTGGTACTTGAGCATAGTATTTGAAGTGTTCCGCATCTTCTATTCTTGATCTTCTGGGAGCGAAGATGTCTTCTAAACTGATATCGCTGTCGGCATAGAGAGCAGGCTTTTCATCCTCGACTGATCGTGACCGACCCAGGATTGGCCGCTCCTCAAAAGTTGGACTTTTTCTCAGAGAGTTGAACCTCATTTTCAGTTCCTGAAGACGTGCACACATCACAACAACAATGGACTATACCCACCTCTTCACTCATTTTCATGATGGTGCAAGCGTTGCAGGTGCATTTGTTGTCGTCCTTCTCGATTTTGTTCTGACAGCTAAAAATGTCGTCAAGGTTGATATTTGATGGTGCTAGCGGTTTTGCATCATAGGAGACGGTTCTGAAAGCTGTATGTCTTTTTGGTTTGAAAACGAATTACCTGCGCTTCTTCCGCTCGATGACAGCGTTTTCGACTTCACGAAGAGCATCGACGGCCATCGGGCTTCGTGGCGACTTCGGAGTGGTCGGCTCCTATTGGGAAAAGTGAAACGGAAGTTAAAACAACTTCACCTTCATGTTAAATGCCGCGAACCAATCGATGTCAGTGATAGTACTTTTTCTCCGTGGCTGCTTCGGTGGAACCAATAAGTCCATGCTACTTCTTCTGTCTTGGTCCACCACAATAATTGGGGAGGACGGCGATCGTCTTGGGGATGCCAGAGGCTTAGATTTTACTGTGAGAAACGGTTAAAAAGTTTACCTGCTCCCGCTGTTCTGGCTTTAAAGGTTTTAGTGCTGGTGGCTTTGAGATCTAAGTAGAGCTTAGAGAATTACGAATGTCTCCTACCTTTCTTGGAGACTTAACTGGTGTTTCTTCAGCTACCGGTACAGAAACGTCTTTGAGATTTATTTCCGAAACCACGTTAACACTTTTTCTATAAACAAAGAGTTAACTGAAGTTTGTCACCTACCTCGCATGTCTCTCCAGAGTACTAATAGGAGTGGAAGTCATATTTGGACCCTCGGTCATGTCATCTAACGAGTGTTCATAGAGCTGTACATGCTCGACAATCTGATGGCAATAATCGTTATGCGTAAAAAGACGTAATACCTGGCTAGAGCCGTACTTAGCTCTCCTCGGTGGTTTCGGTGGAACTCCGTTGTCTTTTGGAGTTGGTGGAGTGAACAACACTTCCATTGTGATTCTCCGTCGTTGTTCACTGGATGGAAGACTGTCATTCCAATCTATACACGCTTTTTGTTTATAACTCTTCACTGAGCTACCTGATTTTCTGTAGTAGTCGACACTGTCCTCTTCCGTTGTTCTTTTTTCTGCTGGAGTACTGGATACGTTGGTTACTACTAGAATACTCCGTCTTTTCTCCTTGTCTTCAAACCCCCTCTTTTGAAACTTCGGTTTGCTCTCTGACATTGTTGTGTCATTCGTGACTGTGGCTGTTGTTCCGGAAGTATCGAGGTCTGCAAAGAATGTCTGTAACGAAAATTTATTGCTGTCACAGGGTCGACAGACCGTGGTGTTCGGCGAGCAATGGCTAGAAACAGTTTCGGACATTGACGTTACGATATAATAAGGAAGTCGAACGCTGAAAATGAATATTTTTTGTTTTCGAGAAGAAACACACTTCTTCTCTTGTTTCCCGTCAGCTGATGGCTCTTGAAAATGCAAGTCGTCTTCCTCCGAACTTCCGACAGAGATGGAAAGGTTTTTCCTATAAAGCGATTATCACGTCGGAAGTTAACGCGCGAAAGATATATCACTTAAAAGAGAGATAGCGTAATGTCGCAAGAAAAAAACAGAAGACCGGATCGTGCCTATCTGATAACTGTGATCAAATGAGAGTCTCGACTCTTACCCGTTGAGGGCGCGGTTGACGCTAGAAGAAACACCGCTATCTGGACGTGCAGCCGGTGAATGGATTATCATGCTGCCGCTGTCACTGTCGTCTGACTGCATGTATCTGAACACGATCATTTGGCCTTCGCCTCGGTAGAGTGGTCAAATTCCATCGACTAGGCCTTTCCCGCTTATAGTAAAATAAAAGTGTTGAAAAAAAATTTTGTAGCAACGCGCGTGAAAAAGACTGCATCGGAATCCAAGAAACAAAAGAAGTGCAACAATAGGATCCAAAGTGAGCGGTGAAATGCGTGACAGGCGGGCGCTCTATCACAACACGGCTCTCTCTAGTTCTTCTAGCTCATTTTGTAGATCACCTACCTTTTTGGCGAGCTTGAAACAGCCGAGTCTGGCGAGATCAAGTCGTGGGCTGCTTCTGTAACGGTTTCTTTCTTCAAAGAATGATAGTACAACGTTTTGTCTGGGTTGTTTATTTCCGAGAGGACACCCTGAATTGATTTTTTCAGTCAAAACATGGTCGAGAGAGTGGTTTACCGGTTTAACGGGTGTTGTGAAGCTGAGATCTACGACATTGTCTCCGCGCCGTTTGAACGTGACATCTCCTTCCGTTTCCACTCGAAGATAGTGCTCAATTTGTTGACTGATTTCTTCTACTTGTTCAGTTGTGGCTCCCTCTTCCATACTCTCGATAACGTGTACAACAGGCGAACAGCGACCTGATCCATTTTCTTGACAAACGGTTTCGTGCAAATGGCTGATATTCACAGAAACGGGATGTCCACTACCCGAGTCTAAGTTCGTCACTGTGACCTAAGATGATTTTGTTCATTTTAGATGACTTCTGCAATACCTCGCATGTCCCTGGATGGCATTGTAGTGAATTATTGACCACTTCGGTAACGGTGACCGTCTTGGTGAATTCCAGGATGCGTTCACGATGACGTCTAGGCATCAGAGACGACGACAGCGGTGAGGCGCTCGCCGGGAGCGTCAGGAATAAAAGAACCTGGGAAGATGTTATTAACAATAAAAAGGATCTAAGGCGTCACAGGATAGAATCATGGGAAATGGTGGCGACATATCAGCCATCAATCAATTACATGGCGCAAAGGCGATAATCTGTTTTTGACATCGTTGAGAAAAAAAGGATCCATGAAAGGGAACGGCCCTGGCAAAGGAACACTTTTTATGAACGGCCACATATGGGAATTTGAAAAAGATGCCGTCTGGTTTTTCGTTCATCCATCGATGTCTAGCACGTTTGAACTTCAGTCAGAAGGCCACCTAAGGCTTACACCCGTTCCCACCCAAATCGGTCGCGAAAGCCCAAATATAGCAACAGGAGTTCAAGGATAGATTGAAATCTCAATAAAGAAGGGAAAACGTAAAAGGTAGCAAACATGTTGCCATTCAGTTTTGGCATCATTAAATCTTGAGAAGGAAATGCATCGGAACTCATTCTGACCGCTTGTCCCAAAGGTATTCTAGTCAAATCTTTTGTTTCGTAACTAGTGTGATAATTGCCAAGAAAATGAACAGAGTAATGAATTAGATGAACACTTGCCTCGGAAGTCGTAGGACCAGACGCCTCGCTGTCATCGTCGGTAAGGTCCATTCATTCAAGGCATAGGGAAGGGAGTGCCTACGAGCGCAAGTAGGAGAATGATAGGCGGGCTATGACGTCAGATCAACGGATAGAGGATGTGTAAGAGACTGTGAAGGCCTGTGAATACCCCCGTAGTGTGTGAATGGATTATCTCAACAAAACCAGAAACGATTATCGGATCGAAACTGTTTTGAACCGTGCCGGAAGGTTGGTTATCTCTGAACAACTCGAGAACAGGGAATATACTTCGGTGATTGAATTTCTGGAGAGAGAAACGAACAGTCTCATGTCACACTCAAACGAAAACAAAGGCAGTGTAGAAAAACAGTCAGCTGTTAGGGTCGTGTGCCTTTGTGAAGTTTGACCTTGAATCAGCCGTTTTGTTTTAAGATTAACAGATTCGATAAGGCAGGAAGAAGAAGTACATCTAAATTAAGAACTCTTTCCAGGAAACAAAACGTCAGATCGTATTAAAAGAACCCTCTTTGGGAAGTGCATCAGGAGCGTCCAGATTAATTCAGCATGTTTGAGGAGGCATCGCCAACCTTGCAAATGAAAAAATGTGATGAACCTTCTCGCTTATGTGCAGACCTTATTTCACACGGGTTGATGGCCTCCCCACTGACGCGTTGCCAAAAAAAATGAGGAGCGGGGACGGATTTCGCGGTGGATCTGGCTGTCAACTGGTTGGCACGGTATACGGCAACTCAAAACTCATCCGACATAATGATGGCACGGTCGGCAGTAGGCCAAAAAAGTACTCTACTATGAATGGCACTGCGCTGTCGAGAGGGGGTTTTTGCCGAAATCTCGTTAACTGATTCTCCAATTATTTTGGAGAATCAGACTTCCGACGCGGAGAGAAGATCATTGCAGCTACATCGTCAGACATTATAGTTCTATTGTTTGAAATCAATCGCGAGAGAAAACGGAAACCTACAGCGAGTCTTTTATTAGTTTTTAGAGCAGTTGACAAGGTAAGAAGCCAGTCAGGAGCAGAACACAGGTAAAAGAGATCTGTGCGCGGGTCTGATACGCAACACAAATAGACTCAATTACGCCGTCCGACTGCTGTAACGACATTTTATTGGCGCGTAGTTCAGGCTTTTGAACCGGTGAAGAGGTTGATGCCAGAAGTCTGACACAGGCTTCATTCAAGACATGCCAAACAATTAATAACAAGAGACCAATGGAATTGTTCGGAAAGACAGTTGGGCCAAACGGAATGTAAACTCCAGGAGTCGAAAACATTGGCACCGATGCGGTCTACTGAAGACACTGTATAGAATGACTATTTGTATAGTACGCAAATTGTTTTTTCGTCAAGACGGAAGATAGCAACATGTTGGTTTCTCTGTGACCTTTCCCGCATCATTGCTAAAGTGACTGGTATCTAAAATTACAGACATTTTTTCGAGTATCAAAAGGCCAAACTGTTACATGAGTCAATCCCGCCGAACTAGTCTTTTGACTACAGTTGACTTCCGTATGCCAGAATAACCGGTGTAAAGTTCGTCAATTACGAAGGTCAACCGAGTCTGTGTATATAAACCACAGGTCAAATTTCTTGCATTGGCGTTTAGTTCCGTCTCTTCTCTATATACAGAAACTTGTACTATATTCATTCAGTTTGTACAGTCGAAAGTGCAGACCCCGTTCGTTTCGCATGATCGTGCTTTCATCTTGCAAAACCTCGTGTCTTAATTAAATATGATGAATCGTTAATAGGGATGAGACTGCACGTTTCCTTCCTTCTATTCGTATTCGGGGTTAGTGATATTTGTAATCAAGCACCGCCATGCCCATAGCACCCATGTTGTCTCTAAGTTTCAAAGCTAAAAACGAGAGCATGTGATATCACCCTGCCAATAGTGCGATAACGTGTGTCCGCTTGTGTGTTGCACCCAAAAGGTTTGCTCTTTTCTGAGACGATACTTTGTCCGAGCTGTTGCTTCAGATGATCCAAGCCGGATCTAACAACACTCCCGTTGCGATAATTGGCGGAGGATTCGCTGGCTTAGCAGCAGCGGCCGAGCTTGAAAAGAATGGTATCGAGTATGTGTTATTCGAAGCCACTAATCGTCTCGGTGGACGGGTGTATCCCATTCAGGATAGTTAGTTAGCCTGATTTATAAAAAAAAACGTTCGCGTCGAAGAGAGCAATAACACCATTCAATTAGGAGCTGAATACATTAATGGCGATGATAACGAAATCTATCGCATTGCCAAAAAGCTAGATGTGCTCGACGAGAAATACTCAGACTATTGGATGTTCCAGTCCAATGTTTCTTATGGAATAGGTGGTGGGAAGTTTTCCGAGTTAGTTCTTTTCAACATATTCCATTTGTTTACCTAGAGAGGATCTCCAAACATGGAAAGAGTTTGCTGAGCCATTAGAAGAAGAGTTCGAATCAGCTGGTCTCAAATTTCCCAGACTCAGTGCCGCCGAATTTTTCGAAAAGAAGTACAAAGCTTTTCTTGAGGTTTGGTTTTTATTCACAAAATATGATCGGTTTATAGAAAATTAAAAAAAACCGATCAACATTTGATGCTTTGGCTAAACTGTATCGTTCATACTACGAGACAGAGTGGTCTTCTCCTATGGATGAGGTGAACGTTCAATTAACTTTTAAACATGAACACATTTCTTTTCTAGCTAGCTCTAGATAATTTCCAAGAATGGGATGATAAGTCTAATGACAGCACTTCTTGGTTTCTCGACGGCGAAGGATTTAAGGTTTGGAGTTTGGAACCATAATCGAGTTAATCTGTTCAGGCTATTTTGGATCACCTGAAAAATAATGTAACTTTGTCCAATGTAAAGTTTAACTCAAAAGTTTTCAATTTGAACTGGACAGGTAATACTAATAATGAGGAGTTACGATGGCCGAGTCGTAACCTCAAGATGCTCGATCTGCTGGTTAGGCTAGATCGAGATCTTACTACTAGAAAAGCACCCCTTTTTCTTCAAACAAAATTTATTCAGCCTTGGGACTCAATAGGTCCAACAATCTGATAATAGATGGGTAACTCAATACGGGGAAACAGAAGAAAACAATAGAATAGAACTCTCGACTCTAGATCGAGCGAGAGAAAACCGAACAACCACAAAAACCACCAGAAAATCCAAACGATGGCGCTCCGCGCGTAAAACAGAATGGTTACGGTGTGGCGGGTCTTTGAAAAGTGAAATATGACGGGAGGGACGAAAACGGTTGTGGTTGTTTTAGGTAGAGTAACGAGAATAAAATATCATAGGAATACCGGCTATGTGACATAATGCATCTCTTGGTATCAGTACAAACTTTAAGAGGGCTACGTAACTACCACTCTCAACGGAAAGGAAGATGCTCTGAAGTTTAATCATGCCATTGTCACAGTACCCCTAGGATTCCTCAAGAATAATTCTAATCTTTTCACACCAAAGCTGCCTAAAGTGAAAAGAGATGCTATCAAATACATTGGTATGGGAACTGAAAGTTAGCTAAACCCATTTACAGGATTTGGAAGCCTGGTGAAAGTATTCCTAGAGTACGACAAGCGGTGGTGGAAGCCTAGTGACGATGTTCTCATGACCGCGAGTCTTGACGAAAATGATTCAGAGGAGAAAAACATTACCGACTACATGAGAATTTTTCAGGTTCATGAGAAAAACGTGAGCTGACTGATCATACGGAGTTTGTAAGAAAAAGACTTGCAGAGGCTCCTTTTGTGGCTGGATGGAGAGGGTCCTAAAATCGCCGCAAAACTGAGTAATGAGGAACTAGCCGACATCATTACCCGCCACTTGCGCATTCAGTTCAACAACACCGATATTCCAAACCCGAAGGCAATTTACACGTAAGTAGAAAAGTTATAAGAATCTGGTCTAGGCATAACTGGACAGCAGATGAGTTGACAAGAGGAGCGTACTCGTACATTACTCCGGACTCATATGAAAATCTGAATGACTCATTCCTGGACATGGCTGAGCCTGTAGTTAAGGACAACAGGTAGATATGCTTTCTTCTTGACCAATTCTTTTAGACCACTCCTCTGCTTCGCTGGCGAGCACACCCACCAGACCATGTACCAAACCACCGTTGGAGCTTACGAGAGCGGAATCAGGGAAGCACAGCGCCTTGTCAAATATATTAAGAAAGAATGAAAATAGAATTTTATACTTACTTACTTACAAATCTGTGTCGGTTGCACAGTATAATCACATACTGCGTCTATAGTAAACTTATGACAAAGACAACGCACAAAGAGAGGCCCGTGAAGAACGACACCTAATGGTCAAGTGCCCGTTTGAACAAGAATAAATGTTGAATGAGAACAGAGACTAGTGGGTGAGAAGATACTAATCGGAGACTACTTGTTCATTGGGGCTTTTGGCTGTTGCGGTGGAGGTTGGGATGAGATGAAGGGAGGTATTTGTGTTTTTGACTCTGTAGGGGTTTTGGGGTGTTCTGTTGAAGAAGTTTGTTTCGATAGGGTACCAGAATCGATTTCACCAAGCTGAAGTTAGTATTGAAGAGCCTTATTATAAACTGTTACCGTGGCTGACATAGGCTCTTCGAGGATAGCGTTTGACATCACCTTGTTTGCCGCTTCAATTTGGTCCTCTTTCCTCAAAGTTTCAACCATTGAAGCTAGTTGGGTGGCAGAAATAGGCACATTGTTGTGCTTCTCAAGAAGATCAATGACCTGAAAAGCAATTTTTAATCAGAATCATATGAGTCTACCTGTAAGATGAGCTTTCCATCGATAACTCCATCTTTGTCTTCATCCAACGACTTCAACAGATCGGTAATTCTGTTCTTTCTGTCCTCGTCTCCATTTTTCATGGCAGACAGTTTGTCGATCAAATCCTGGATACGGACTTGCTTCTCCCTACAAAATGAGTGATAGAAATAACGAATAATCTGGCTTACTGTTTCTTTGTGACTTCTTCTGGCACCGCGGGATCAGCAATTAGCTCAGTTACATTTTTCTTCTCCTCTTCAAGCTTGGTGACAAGGTTATCCACGTTTTCGATCATCGTGTTCAGTTTTGACCTCAAACGCTTAGCAACCTTCGTCTCAGAGAAGGCACCGTCAATAGTATTAATCTCAACCAGATCCTAAAATAACAGTCGACTACAAAAATCATAAAATCGTACCTCTGAGTGTTCGATGGCTTTCTCTTTCAAATCGAGCAGATCACTCTTGGCTCCGTGAATCGCACCACCAGTAAGAACTTCCTCAATAGACGAAAGATCCTTGGGATCGAGCTTGACTTCCTCTGGCTTCTCTGCCCTCTTAGCAGTGCTTTCTACCAGTGCCTGCAAGAATGAGAAATTAACTTAAAACTAGCCAAAACTTACTCTAACATCTTTCAAGCTGTCTTTCACCATCTGTTGGGCTTCGGCAAGCTCTTGGGATACAGCTAGAGAAATAGGAACGTGCTCCCGAGCGGCCTCTTTAGCCTTTTCTTCCACAGCAGCTTCGTCAGCTTTGGCTTTTTCAAACTTCTTCTGCTGTTCTTCCAACTTCTTCTTCGATTCTTCCTCCATCTGCTTCTCCTTGGCAATAGCGTCTTCGATCGCCTTGACTAGAACAATCCTTTCCTTGTAGTCTATTTGCCCTCCTTCCATTTCAGTCAATCTTTGACGAGTATGTTCCGCAATACCTAAAGTTTGCATTGAATATGTTCAGTTTGCATCTTACCTTCAGGCAAGCTCTGTACAAGAGTTTTGAGCCGATCAGTGAAACTGATATCTTCAGGAAGATACAAAGTTCTTGATAGAAGAAGAAATGAGGGTGGAACCTTGTCGTTCAAAGAGAGCTCGAGCCATTGCTTCAACTAAACCGAAATAATAAAACAAGAATATCTGTACTAACTTGTTGTCTAAGACGGTCCTCGCTCAAACCAACGGCTCTCATTCCGCGAGCTCGGCATGCATGCTGGAGATCCAGCGTATTTAAAGCATCGACTCCACCTTCTGCTGCTATTTGCTGAAAAGCATTGTTTCATAGATCTCTAAATTGCTAAACCTTGTCATCTGCCTTCAACTCCCTGAGTTTCATGTTGAGTTGGAACCTGAGGATCTCTGGCGACCCGAGCGGTTGAATCACAAGAAGTCGGCACAAAGCTCTGAACCGAACTATTGTCCAAAAGTTAAAGGCTTTAAAGGTCACCTCAGTTGACTCATACTGAGATTGTCCAAAGTGAGCTCATCTTCGAATAATTTAGAAAATTTGAAGATTTCTTCGTTGGACACGTATCCTCCTTCAGTTCGGACCTTTCTAATGAACCGGGCGAACTCAAGAGCTTTGGAATCGGCACCATCTTTGATCTTTGCCTTCTTTTCAAGGGCGATTTCTTCGATTGTGTCCTGAAACACCATTTTATTCAGTTATGTTACAACTTACTTGAAGAAATTTGGCCATCTCAACTTTCACTTTGACCTGCTTCTTCAACTTTTCCTCCTCTTTGCTGCTTTCTTGGAAAGTACTCGGCAACATGTTTGGGAAAAGCTTGATAAAGATGGGAAGAGCAAGCTCCATGAATGGAACGATGATAAAAATAGAGAACGGGACTAGACGGAATAGATCGGACACTGTTCGTACCTGGAGCAAACTGGGTGTAAACAGATAGAAAGAACCTACTAGTTGTTGTCTTTCACGTCTAGAAAGAGTAGCTCCTCTTAACAGCCTCCAAACGTACTTGGCACTTAGCCTTGTTTCTAAGGCCAGCAATCTGAATCCGTGGTAGTAGTGCTTCAGCTCGTGGACGATTTTCTCCTTCAAGGTCGGTTTCTTTACTTCAACATCTTTGCTGACAGGAACCTAGACATCATTGAATAGGAAACGGTTAGAAATTGAACTCACAAGTTTCAGCTTCCGTTCCTCCTCGTCGAAAAGTTTTTGGGCATCTTCTTTTAACATGCGGAGAGTCGTTTCAATTTTGCTTCTATCTGTTGATGCATATCGTATCACACTGACGTTCGACGCCAGCATAGGTTGCACAAATCTAAGACTGTAAGCAAGTTATTAGAAACTTAAAAAAGCATACCTTCTAGACCCGTAAAAGAGTCGGGAAACAATTTGGCCATTGGCTATGGTTTGTCGGAGCATGCTTCCCGTGTTGCTAAATACAAATCAGTTGTAGTGTTGAAAAAGCCGACGTTTTTCTGAAATCATATAATAAAATAAGGGTATAAGAGATTTTATGGAAGAATTCAACGGAAAGAATGTTTTAGTGTTTGACACTGGTAAACAAGTTAACGTATGCCGTAATGGAGAAGGTTTAGAGACACTGTTTCGCCTTGTAATCTTGGGATATGGACTATAAGAAGGGCATTCAATACTTGTTGTTCTAAACAATGACATAACAAGGAGTAACAAGTAGTAAAACAGCTTTGAGTAAATTGCTGTTTGATTTGTCCGCCTGGACTTTGGTTAAAGGACTGGGTCTAACAGTAGAGCAAATTGAACGGATATAGTACAAGGACTATAGTTTCGAAGTTGAATATTGTAGGAAATGCATTTTTCATTTGCCAAATAAATTTCTAAAAAAGAAGCTACCCTAAAGAAGTAGGGAGAAATTTAGCCCTCGGAGAATTTCAATGCAAGTTCGAGAATCACGAGAACAAGGGTTTACTAAAGCTACTGGTTTTAATTGGCTTGTATTCTGAGGCTACAAGGGTCTAATATGTCAAAAGAAAGCAAAATATAACAGAGTTCACTTTCGCCGACAGCAGAGAAAGTGTAAATGATTTCACTTGGAGATCACTCGCTTGCATCACCGCTCGCGTGAGTAGGAAGTGCCCGATTTCAAAACCTCTGTGTGATGTTACCAGCGGTTTTTGTCACAAGTGTCAGACATTCTTAGCTATACTCTTTATTCAAAACTCATGCGTAGATTTCGTTAACCCGAAAATTGTCTCGTAGAGAGCAATTCTTGATCAGCTGTTTTTCAGTGTCCTGATGAATGGAGCATTCTAAAACATTGTCTCATTACTTTTGTTCATTGGATTTACCTTGTCCGGACATCTGAGCGAAATATCGTCATTGTTCAGTTCAGCTTTAGTAGTTTTCTTGCCAACAGGCTCTAAGAGATTGTTCCAGAAGTTTTTGCCGACAATTGCGTTTCCATATTTCGAGAGATGAAACACGTCGTCGGCATAAAAACTTGTGTCATACCGTCCAGCAGTCTGAATAACAAAGAATTTTGGCTGAAATCGTGGCTCACGTTTCTGAAGGAGTCTTTGATATCATCAAAGAAGCTCTGAGTAACCACTGTGAAGACGTCCGTATCAAATTTCTTCTCGTTCTGGAGTTCATAAGCTGCTCTTCTGTAGTCATTTATGACAGCGTCTCTCTGTTCGATGGATCCGTTGCCACACGACTTGCGTTTTCTGAAACCGAGACAGTAAAACGATACGAAATCACTTACCCATCAAATATCAAAGATTTTGCTTCTATCGTCAACTGGGAGTTCCAGATAGCCAAAATGGTGACGATTGTCCTTGGCAACCTTTTTTGCAGAATGGATACAGCTGTTTCGATATTCGACTTGTAGGTCGAGTAGTTTACGTAAGGCTTCAAATAATACTTTGAGAAGAATGGTAAAATTTTGATACCCTGTTCTTATAGCAGCTAAGATTTCCAATATCGTTTGTTCCAATGAAAATGGTGACCAATTTCCAGTCCTTGTCGAAGTCCACCTGGAACTAACACTAGAAAAATACAAGTGCTTCATACTTCAGAACTCTGCTTGATCTTGTAGACAAGCTCTGCTGCTTGTCGCGGTAGATCTTCGCAGGTCATACCGCCAACTGCTACGTTAAACCCTCTTTCACTTTCGCCTGTGCCGTGAGATAGACCGTGCAGATTTGGGTTCACTTGCTTCAAAATATCTGAGTTTATTATATTAAAGACATTATGCATAAAACCTCACTTCCGAGCGTTGACAGAGAAGCAAGAGACTCGTCTCCTCCAATAGAATATGAATTACCGACGAAGAGTTCTCTGCCCTCGTCGTCAAAGTTTTTGGACCCAGAGGCTACCTTAAAAACTAAAATTAACGGAAGTTAATGGGAAATTACCGTTATAGAGTCTCCTAATGATCCGAGAACTTTGATATCTGCTGGTCTAACTGCATTGACATTGGTAGGATTCGTTTCAGATGGAGCCAAAACTTCGTCATCGCAAAGAAGCTTGGATCCAAGTGACTTCATCGGCTTGTGTTCAAATCGCCCGAAAGGTTTTTTCACGTCTGGCATTGGATACTCTAAGAAGTGAAAACAAAATTGCTTTTAACACAAACCATCAGGAGATTCATATGCCCAGAGGACAAACAGGAAGACCATAACGATGCCAATAATTAGGAGCCGAAGACGAGTCCAAAGAGTAGGGTAGTGTACTCGCATTGGTTGCCATTCTGTGCCTTTCTTGAAAACAATTTGAAAACAATCAAAACAAATGATTACCTCGGTGTAGTAGACGCTATCTTGTTCTTCGTCAGCTACTCGAGTGTAGGGGAAACTCTGTATAACCTGAATCGACAGTTAAACTACCAAATAAAGTTTACCTTTCCGGCCATTTCTTTAGTCGCGTTTCCGACGGCTGTCGGAGATTAGCGCACAGGTGTAGATGGCCTTACGAGATCTATATGGACCAAACAGTCGAAGTACTAATCTATGTGAAAACCACGAAACTGGCAGAGCTGACTGATAATCGATATGGCCGCACAATTGAGGTAGCGCCACGTATCGGACGCGACTGTTATGGCAACGCGAGGATGCATCGCCGCCAAATAAACACGAGTCAGAGAAAGTGAACGAATTATTTTCATTTCCACGCTTAGAGCTTTTTTATCACAAGGAAAACACATAGGTTTGTTGAAAAGTGGGTATCAATAGAGAAATCAACGGCTGATAACAAGGGGTTAACGGGTATAACCCTTCAAGAAATCAATGTCTTTTGGTACAAATATCATAAGTAATGAAACTCGAATACCAGAACACAGTGGCTAACCAACAGCGCTAATGGTCTTTTTTAATATGAATCCCAGTGTTATCGTTATGTTACAGCATACGGAGACCGAAAATGCTAGGCTTCACCAAGGGGCTATGTTTTCTATTCCGCTTAAAACATTTGCAAACAGTTTTTGTCATCTTTGTCGAGCTACCAAAAGTTTAGAGAATTGAAATCCACAAGGTGTCCACATGCAAGGAACAAACCGTGGGAGGAAAGCAAAGAAGAAACTCGCTTTGTTCTCACGCAAAACTATAGCAATATTCTAATATGGTATTAAAAGGGCCAGGAGAAACGGTAAGGAGAATGCTTGCCATATTCAGAGTTTGAATAAATCTAATTTTCTTCGATTATGTTTCAAAGATAGACGCTCGAATAAGACGCGACAGTTTTACCGCGCTTCAAAAGGATTTTGTGGAATGGAACGTTCACTGAATGTCATGCCTGTCACAGAAGGCTAGGACAATGCTGCGGAGCGTTAATGTTTATCGACTTGGAGAGAAGCGATTGTTGCATTGACAATTACTGGATTTCAACTTGGGACTGCTCTGAAAAGCGCTGGCTTTTCCGCTGCATAACACTCAAATTGTTTTTGGATCTGTAAGGAATTGTCCGAATAATGTGCAAAATCTAGTGCTGTCTGTATATTTTAAGGCGTAAGCTGCACAATTGCCCCTGCAGTTGGAGGCAACATGCTCACGGAAAGTCAATATGGATGGTGGTGTTCATATTGAACAATTTTTTTCAGACTGACGATCACATTTCTGTCATCGTAGACGCTACAAAAAGAACAATCAAGCTTCTTGCTCTCATGGCTACGGTAGTTTTGTAAACGCTAAACCAATTTTTCTCTGCCACTAATCTCAGATTTACTTGGTGATGCTAATTCTTAGGTTTCCCAGACTGAATGCATCAAGTGTTGTTGGATAAAACTTGCCGGAGGGTGGGATTTAAGAAGTTGACACACTCACTGCAAGCAATTAGGTACTTCACTTCAGCATTAGCATCTCGAACTTTTTCTTTACAAGTACTGCAACTTGTGTAACGAATAGGTCAAAAACAAAGATCTCCCTTCTCTAGTGGTCCATTTTCAGCAATTCGCAGGTCTAATCTTTCCGTTTAAGGGGACCCCATTTTGTCTAGGTCGGACAAAGCACAATCTCAGCTGACATGCATCCAACCAAACTAATTAGTGCAAACCGGATCTGTAACAGAATATCTCTTGTCTAATTTCTATGCAAGGTCCTTTACTCCGCAAACACTATGCTTACAATTTTCTTTGGCCACCAGCTGACAATACTTTAGCAGACTTTAGAGTTCGAGATGGGACAGCCAGAAGTTTCTACTACGGGTAAAATAGATCTTCAAGAAGAGAGCTCCATTCCCGTACTTCGATACTTTAACGCCAAATATAAAATATGGTTTCAGTAAGAGCCTTTTATTTAAAGTTTAATGTGTCTATTCAGATTTTTGTGGGGACTACTCCTTTTCTGTTTTCTCTCTCTGACGGTTTATCAAGTCTGTGAACGAATCAACTTTTACTTCATCAAAAACCCCTTGAACACCAGAAGGATATACGAGACTTCACAGTCGATCCGTTTTCCTAAAATTGCCATTTGCAACAAGATGCAGTTAAGGTAAGAAGGCTAGCTTTATGCAAACTTATTGCTTTCAGAGCATCCTTTGTAGCAGAACAGAATCCAGAGCTAGCCAGAGCATTGAGCACAGTATTCGAGGATGACGGGAAAGTTAGTGGACCTTTTCGTTTCTTCAAAATAATATTCAGGTCACAAAAAAGCAAACTCTTCTGGATAATCTGTCAGCATTCAACCATGTCAATTTGGCAGAGATTTACAAATCATCGTATCAGAAAATTGATGACCTGTTTGTTAGGTAAGTGATGCAACTTTTGTCTTTATTTACGCCGCTCCAGTTGTGAAGTTGGGAAATCGGGCTCTTGTATGGATGACATCAAACCTTTCTTCACATCGAACGGCCTCTGTTTTCAAGTTTCTCCAAACGTGACTGTGAGGAGACCAGGTACAATCTTACCTAACTATTTCATCACGTTCAGGCCCTGAAATCACTCTCTCAATGCTCTTGAACTTGGAAGTCCATGAGATCATCCCGGGAATGGTACCTGATCCAGGCGTCATGCTATCCGTTCAAGAAGGAGAAGCTGTGGAGTTTTCTCAAGGAATACATCTAGAGGCAGGAAAAGTTGTGACCATTCCCATCAACGAAGTTCGGAAAGTGAGGCAACAGTTTTCAAAAACACTAATTGATTGTTTAGCTTCATCGCTATGAGCGATATTGTGGCAGACTGGCCATACCACCTTTTGCCAAGAAGGAATATTCCCTCGAGTCCTGTCAGTGGGCTACCACTATGGAGAGGGTAGAGAGGATTTGCAGCTGCCGTCCAGTCGGCAGTCCTCATAATCGATTCGTCTTACCCGGGATTAATGTGGATACTGTAGCAATGGATCAATGAAAAGCTTCTTAAGGGTACTAACTACGAAAAAGGAAGGAAGAAGATCGAGCCTTGTACAGTGAAGGAGGAACTTGTCTGTGTGCAGAAAGCTTACTCTTACTCATCCGATGCTGAAGAATGGCCACTGATAGAAAACTGCCCTGAAGACTGTCAAGAAATATCGTATCCTTCAGTAGTGTTCGGAGAGTCACTGGTAAGGCTGAATAGTTCTTTATTTTTTGGTTAAGATACCGTCAGAAGTAGCCACTTACTTACCTAGCGACTGGGATGACAACAAGGAAAAGAAAATTGCGCAATTTCAAAAGGTACTGAATGTCATCCCATTGGAAAGAATTCCCGTGGTTCGATCCTTACAAGTCCTAGCCTACCAGCTACAAGACTTTCTGGAGAATTCTTCTAGAGTACGTTGCCTAAACATCCCAAACATAAAAAATGTTCCGATATTTGGTGTTGACGGGCATTTGAATGGGACCCATTGCTTGAAGGACAGAGGATTCCGTCCTCTGGACCATGTCTTTGCTCGTATCAAGTCAGTTGAGCCGCATTGGGAAGCAGTTGCTACGTACGTGGGCGCATCCCCCTCTTAGTCGAGATTGAGTTTCAGCTATGTGAGGCACTCTTTATCTCGACAAATGAACACCACGGCAGTGTCTGTTGGACTGAAGATGAATGAAGATGGACTCCTCGGCGGATCAGATTCTAAATTTGAAGTTGACATTCCATTAGTATGGCAAAGCTAAATCCAACAATGTTTGCTAGGTAGAGACGGCTCTGACTCAACTGAGATCTATGGAAGCCCACCTACAACCGGAATCGATGTTCGGACTTCGTCATCTGCCACCGGATACTAGAGCAAAGCTCGTGCAAAATGGTAAATTAATCATAGACCGGCATCACAAAGATTTAGTCGAGCCGTTTGTGAGGAGAATGCACAAGTGTTTGCTTAAACTAAGGAACAAGCCAGACATGATGGAAGAAATAGGCACCGAATGCAGATCAGTAAGACCAAAGTTCTTGATTTTGCAAAACTCAGATTTTCACAAAACATTACGAAACTTTGATGGATGCTTACAAGTTCTACACAGCAACGGATACTACGACAGAAAACTTTACGGTAATAGGAGCAAAGCTATAGTTAACAAGTAGATACAGGGATACGAAGAGATGATTGCCAAGATTGTTACAGCCATTCAGCGAGTGAAGTCACGAATTTACATGGCTACATGGAAAGATCATAAGATTGATTTGAAGCGGACAGAAATGCTATACAGGTTTGATATTAAATAAACATAGTAACAACCTTTGCAGAGAGAACTCTGTGGACTACAATGAGCTAGTGGAACTCCTTAAGTTGAGAAAGGTTATTCTTTCCGACATCACTGAAACTGTAAAGCTTTATTCCTTTCTGTGACTTGCTTTAGATTTGGAAGCTTGTTACGCATTTGGAAAGTGGATTGGAGGCAAAAAGACGATTTGAGCGACACTTCGAATTGTCTTCACATGCAGATGAGATTGAAAAGATCAATAACGTTTTGAATTGTTTAAAAACTACAGCCGAAGCAATTCCTTCGTTGAAGGTGACGTCATGCTTTTCATCTTTTACAGAAGTTAAGACATCACTTTTCATACGAGGAGAATGGCTGCCAAAACTACAACGATTCGTTCAAACAGCTCAGTCGTTCTCTGCTGGTCCTCAGTACGATCAGTAAGTTCACTTACTTCATGAAATATTGACTCCTAGAGTGAATCTCCTTCACATCAAACTCTATTTCGCTCATTTCAAACAAGAAACCATTGTGCAGGACAGATCCTACAACCTATTCTTGCTCTTGGGTGAGAACAAAATATGAGCGAGCTAGACATCGTAAATTTCAGCCGAAATAGGAGGAACAATCGGTCTCTACGTGGGAGCTTCTGTGTTATCAGTCGCGGAAACTGTTGTTTTGTTTTTTGAAAAGAAACTTAGGACTAATGTTGTGAAACCAGTCTGTATCTAATAAACTATTAGACAAAGAAGCTTACTGTAGCATGCTGAGCTAATCTACAGTATCCTTAATCCGGTCAGGTGTAACACAGCAGGAGGTTTAATAAAAACGTAAAGTAAGGATCACTGCGCGCATTTCAAAAAAACGATGCAACAACCTTTTGTAGCAGTTTCCCTGCACAATCTTTTTAAAACTACGGTAGCTTTGAAGCATGATATGAATGGGCGGAAACCATACAAGTTATAGTGCTTCACAGATCCTGTTCTACTAGGAACAGTAGATGACTAATCTCCCGGCCCACAGTGTCCTAACTGCTTCCAGAAACACGTATAAAACCAAGATGTGTCGTTTTTGTATGTTGTTTCTGAGAAGCAGTACCAGACCAGTTGAAGCAACAAAAGGATGGTAAGTGTTAGGTAATTGAGCTCCCCTCCCATTGTGCAGAGATTAGGAGAACAATGAATTGAAGGGGCGGCCGCCTTTGTTAGGACTAACAGGTGACAAGATACGGTACAAGTTCTTTTTATTCTGCTCTATAGCTTTGAGAAGTGACTTTCGTGAACGACCAGCTGATCGCAACTTTTCATTTCCTCGAGTGATCTCACGCCTAAAAAACGTAGCATTCATGTTTCCCATACCGTACCTGCAAGTCTCATAGTGTGCGTTAGTTCATTTTGAAGAATTATGAGCACCTCCTTAACTCCTTCTCTTCCCTAGAGTCTTATATTTAACTGAGAGAATACGAACCTTGCAAGCTAACCCCCAAATAATTGGTCTTCCCACAAAAACTGCGCTGGCTCCTAGAGCTACTGCCTTGAAAACATCTCTTCCGTTTCTGACCCCACCGTCGAGAAAGACTGGGCATCTTCCAGCAACCGCTCTCACAACTTCTGGCAGCGCTTCAATCTGAAGAATATTGCAAATTTATAAAGTCTTTTCGGGTTACGGTGGCAGGTGCTGAGTCGAGCTGCCGACCTCCATGATTGGACACAATTATGCCGGCCACGCCATGAGCAACGGCTTCCATGGCGTCGTCACTTCTCATGACGCCTTTCACAACCAGAGGTAGCTTGGTTTTACTGCAATGGCTGAGTCATTTACTGATGTTGCGTAACCTTTGAATCCACTGGAGCAGGTCCCAGTCTAGTTTGCTTTCAACTTGAGTTGTGACGTATTTCATCAGTCCAGATTCTCCTCCCTTCACTTTTGGCATGGTTTTGTGATCCTCCGAGTTGAAGTTAGCCAAACCCATTCCATGAGGCAGGTTAAACGCATTGCGGAGGTCTTTTAGTCTTCTTCCGAGTACAGGGGTATCAACTGCTCAGAGTTTCAAATACAAAAATTGTTTACCCGTGAGCACAATGGCAGAACAGCCGGCCTTCTCAGCTCTTACTATCAGTGCTTCAGTAGTTGCCCGTTCTTTATACACGTACAGCTGGAAAAGTCTGGTGAAATAGTCAAAATGGACACACCTGAAACCAAATCTGTCCACCATTGCTAATACATTCTTTCGCTATCGTTTCCAAGGGTACGGTTGACCAGGAACTGGCTATGAGCAAGCTACCAGCATCCGTGGCACCTAAGATAGGTTCTGTTTATGATATTCTGATGTGAGACCTCGAACAGCGTTCAATTCGCCCTCTGGATCTGCCATTTTGTGAAAGGCTGTCGGAGCCACAGCGATTGGAAAAGAACGTCTTTTACCCAGAAATTCTGTTGAAGGGTCGATCAGCCTTACATCACGAAAGGATCTTGGTCGAATCAGCAAGCTAATTGGATTTCGAGGACACAAATGATTCAGTACCTTTCATAAGCTTTGCAATTTCTGTCAAGTGTCTTCTCCTCCTCAGAGCCGCCGTTATAGTAGTCTCTAGCTAACCTATAAGCTTTTTCTAAGACCCAGAAATCCATAAAACCCACTTTGGGAGGCGCGACGTGGCCTCTTTCTCAAAATCGGCAACGGTCAGGAGTTTGGCAGACATTCTGCCAATGATAAGGTTTTACTGCTATCTATGTTTTGTTTTGCACGCCAAGGTCACGGAGAATAGGGTCCAACATTTTTTGTACTGGTGACAGTTAGATTTCTCTGGAGCTGCAAATAGCGGGGGATTGTGCTTGGAACATCTTACGTAACCATTCGGACACTTTAAACAAGAGCAAAGAGGATTGTTCGGACCCGCCAGAGTACTCTAAACCAAACAGTGGTGAGAGCAGGCAGATTTATACAGCATTACTACAATCAACTTTTCAATCGAAGAACAAAATTGATCAATTGACGATGGCGCTGGTAGCCATTTCCCGTACACCGCACACGTTCTTACCACGGTAAAGTCTGGAAACGTGAATGTTTTCAGTAATCTCGTTCAAACCTGTAGTATCCGTTCTCGCCCCATTTTTCTCCCCAAGAATTTTTAATAATCCAGTAGGGCTTGTTCTTCTCCTGTCCGTAGCCGACAATCAGAACTCCGTGATTAAGCATGAACGGCTCACAGAAGATCTTGAACGGATGGGAGATTCCATGACGATAGAACTGGAGTGGATTGGCATTTATTCCTGAACACAACTTGTAAATGAACTGACACTTCACTCTGCGCCCTTTGCAAACAGTACAGATTACTTGTAAATGCGAATATCAGTATGCGCAAATAATGGCTACCGAAATGGATACCATACACACAGCTTAACTGAATTGTATATCCCAGACGGACAGTTAGATATCTTTTAATGAACCAAATATACTTAGGCATGCCTCAGAACCAAGTAGTGAATATGTTACAGATCAGAGTTGGCTTTAATTTGCGATCTGGAAGAAAAACTACTATTTGTCCAAATGAGTTAATCGGATCCGAACAGACTTAGAGTGCCAACGAGCGTCTTGGCACTCCCCAATCTATTTACATACTGTTCAACGTAAAAAAGACACGACTGTGGGTGGGTAGGTCATATATAAGAGTAGAGTAGTAGACAGCCTCACAGAACCTCCTGTCTTCAACTGCCATGCAGAACTCTCACATGTAAGCAACTGCCTTATCGTTTAGTTCTTTTAGCGCTCTCCTTCTCGTCCTCTGCCTCGCTGGAGCCATTCAAGAGACCGAGGCTCAGTACTACAGCTACAGCTATCCCTACTATTACAACTACGGATACAACTACGGCTACCCCAGCTACTACTACAAGTAATTATTTGTTCTATCAAACCAGTTTGAGTTTCAGCTATTATCCCTACTCTTACTACTACTCCTACGGAAAGCGATCTGTCGACTACAACCAGGCTCCAAGCCAAGGTCAGCAGCAACAGAATCAGCAGCCAAACTTCTTCCCACAACAACATGTAAGCAGTTACACTTAAAATATCTAAGCAGTATGTAGCCCCAGCAATAAGCCTTTCTTCTCATCTTTATCACTGCCAACTACAGAGACTATTATAGACCATTTTTCATTTCTTCAATAAATATGATTTTCTAAATGTTGAAAACAGTAGATAAGACCGGATCTTCGAAATGTGGGAAAGTGTATTTGTCAAAATATAGCAGAGCCTTCTTGTAGGAGTCATGCGACCAAGACCCACCCTTTCATCAAGATTTGCAAAAAAAAAGAATAGAAAACTTTCCTTGAATATATCAATGCCGAAATCCTTGTGTAAACACCGGAACGTGTAGAAACGAAAAGGTAACGGAATGTTCAAAACTAATATTCTTACAGGTACGCGCGCTGATGTTACTGTTAGCCTATCCCTCACCGAGTGTTTTAAAACGTTTGAAGATAAAAGGTCCTCAATCTGTTTTCTGCTATCATGAGCTCGAGGAGGTATTAGTGTCACACTTAGCTCTATTTGCTCGATCGTCCCGAATGACATCCCCATCCTCAAACGCGCTAACCTTACACCTCACACTCATTTCACGTTGATCATTTCAACTTTTTAGCGATCGATCACTAATGCACCACAAGAAGCAGAAGGGCAATGTGAACAGTGGAGCCGCGAAGGATACACGCTGTGAAACCATGCAACGTTTACGGTGTGTAACAACTAACCTATGTTATCTGTTTTAGATATTTGAACAAAAAGCCGCTTTGTCTACAGTATAATGTACAAATGGGTAATGGTCGAAGGAACAGTCAGCAGAATACAAAAAGGAAAGAACGTGGGTCACTTTATTAGTTTATCCACAAATGTTTTCAGCCTCACTTTTGGTCGTCCTAACGACAGGAATGCTACTAGTACTCCAGTATTTCGTTAGCTTGATACAGAACGAATTTTGGGATTTTCTGTCGAAGCCTGCTGATGAGTTATTTCCGGCTGAACGGTCATCCTCTCGCGCAAAAACTTCTCCCGTCAGAGCCAGGTTTGTTTTTCCAAAAGGCACATAAAGTGATCTCTTAGACGGAGAGGGAGCCTATCAAGACGGTACATCAATTGTACTTATCGACGCGACTATGGGAGAACTGCTCGGATAACGGAGCTTCGAGAACAGCGTACCCAACTTTGTTATGTTTGAATAAAACCTACCAATGGAGATAGGGCCCCTCTTCACCAGCCAAGCTTTCATGGCCTCCTCGTCGTGCGGCAGTTCAACAGATCCGTTGATGTAGACTGCAATTTCCTTTCTGGTGATGTGACAAGTTTCTCCTCGAGCATCGTACGGGTATTTGTCTTCAGGCTCCATGCCACCCATCCGAATGATCTCCTTGTATGCATTGCTAGGAAGTCCTCCGTTACAGCCCTATAGATTGTATTGCACAAATCTGATGTGTTAGCATACTTGATCCAGAATATCGCAGTCAACAAGCTGCTGTTCAGCCAAGGAAACGAGCTTGTTCTTGGCAATGAACCACTGTCCTTCAATATTTCCTGTAGTAGAAAAGGCCCAACAACTTCCACAGGCTTGTTGATTCTTCACTCCTGTGACAGCACCCTTCTCTCTCCAGTCGATAGAATCCGGTAGTTCTTCGTTCATCTAAAGGTATTGTTCAAACGTGGAGTTGAATGGCTTACATTGATGCCCTCCTTGTGCAGATCGGCCATTTTATTCATGTACACGGGCTGTTCCCAAACATAGGGGAGATAGGTCTATAGCATTTTTTAAACGGCAATATAAAAATCTATACCTTTTTCCATTCGTGAGATGTCATGTCAGCAAACTGAGTGATTCCATAGACGGCAGTTCCTTGTTCATTCTCCTGCATGTTTCTGATGTGTTTCAGGTTGCGTTTGAACACATTAAATCTATGGTGGACGTGCTTTTTTGTCTCATACGACTTTTCAAATCTGATATAACAAATATTAGAAAAAAAATTGTATTACCTATCAGCAAAGTCGGAGAACCTCTTCCAGGCGACATAGTCCTTGGGCTTGACTGTTCTTCCAAACTCTTCCATCAAGAAAGCCGACCTCTTCTTTGTGACATGCTTCATATGTCTTCGCGTTCTCATGAACGGCTCTTCGCACCCAACAATTTCAATATCCTCCACGTTTTCCCAAGCACGGCGATGAATATTCACGGTGCATTTCTAATAGTAAGTTATTTGTGAAATTGGAGATGTTAACCTTGGCTCTATTGCCAGCACTGCAGTTTCTATTCTTAGCATCGGATGCCTGCTTGGTACAATCGGTCTGTCCTAAGGTCAAGTGTAACTTGTACTGGACGCCGGAAATGATGTGTTGATGAACTTCATCTGAAATTGATCTATATGAAGTCACTTAAAATTAGACATACCAAGTGAAACGAGGGCCCACTTGTAGAAATCGTTCGATTCAGCATTGATTTTGTCTACTGCTTTGTGTGCGAGTTCCTGAAAACTGATTGTTTTATGTATAAAGTGCTACTACCTGATGAAGCTCATCATGCTTGTGAAGCTTCTTCGGCTCACCGACTAATGTAGCTCCGTAAACTACTTCTAATAGCAAGAGCAGAAAGAGGAGCTTATTAGACATCCTAAACATTTCTCGTTAAAAAAGTGAACTAAGTGGCAAGGGCAGGAACGAAAATAGGACAAATTGAGTGTATAGACAAAGTTGGAAATAACGGCTGAAAGCGCTAAAATCGAGATATTCTTGCATAATGTATAACGACATTCGGCTGTAAACAACAACTTTGGACAAATTTCCCACTAGAAGTGTTAGCAGAAGCGATTCTAAAGTCTGTTGAGAGATCTCAAGTTTCCAAGAGATCATCGGGTTCGTTGGCAATATTCTTCGAAGCATAATGAATTGAATTAAACGGCGAAGAAAGTGCTAGAAAGGGAGGTCATTCTCTTAAAGGTAAATACTTGATGACTGAATGTAGAGAGACTGGCGTGTAACCTAAGGGGTCACAAGCGGTACCCAGCTGTGCAGGTCAGGTATAACCTTCACTGGACGGACATTAATTGATTGTCTAATTGAGACCAGCGACTGGAATCCATGGGGTGATGGGGGTGTTTTTCGAAAGTAGAGTGAGGAAGAAACAGGGGGATCTTGTGACCGCTTGCACTCTTATCAGCTGTCTGACAGATGACCAGTCGCCTTGTTACTGGCAAGATGTGGTGGTAAGATTATCGAGCCCGAGTCAATAAGTGGGGCTACAAAGTGAGGCATTGATATATTCCAGGAGGCAGATTTATAGTGTATGTGAAAGGAAATCGGAGAGACGGCGTTAATTGCGTTGTGTGTGCTGGTTGATTCTTCATGGGAACCTCGTCATGAGGCTCGGAGCGTCTAACGGGCGTCTTGGGGGCAGTTCGCAGTCTCATTTTCTTTTATAGCACCTTCAGAAAACGAATGGCCAAGGATTCCACTGATAGCACTTTTTTTTAAAAAGCAGAAGCCATGTCTCAGAAGCCAAAAAACAGGAGCCACGCAAAAATGATTCAGGCCAATGCCTGTGAGCGAGCATTATTGCTGTTATAATCGCGGCATATCCTCCTTAGGGACTTCTATATTTGCGTTGTTTGCGATAAACAAAACAAGACTTCATGGGTCAGCTTGGAATGCAGAAGAAATGAAAGGAAGCATACCACGGAAAAGAGCAAATAGTCTTGAGAGCATCTTCAAAGCCATGCCGGCATTCACGCTGTTGTTGGTCTTTTGTTCATTTCAAAACTACTAGGGCTACAAAAAGATCCTCTTATTGTATATGACCAGGTTATCTGGCGAAAACAAAACTTTTTATATACTATTTAGTTCCAATCAATAAATTCTCGGCAGTTTGTGAGGAAATTAGAGCATCGGATCACATTAAATGTGTCTTTCGGATGGGGGAATGGGTTGCACACCTGAACGTAAAACGTCTGTTTAAGTGTGGTATACAACTTACCTTCCGGGCTTCATCAACCACGTCTTCACATCTCTTCAGCGCTCCTTTCGGATGTTGCTCGGCAACGTTTTTTGCTGGCTACAAATCTTTTGCTTTCATTCTTTTCTTTTTCAAAGTTACCTGAGCAGGTGTTAGTTCTGGAAGGCAAAATTGCTCAAAGGCATAGCAATACTGGATCGCTGCGTCAGGAATAGTATCCTTGGTACAGAACTTGGGATATTGTTTGTAGTACCTAGATTACAATACTGTTTGAATGGTAGGTCCGTAACCTCTGGCAGTAAGAAATCACTGGAAGAACACCAGGTGATGAAGCACAGGCTGGTGGATATGCCTTGCAGAAGGCTAACTGTATATATCGGTTGCAAATGTTTAAATTGGACTTACGTCAGGTTCTTTCACCTCTCCGTGGCAGGTTTTCACAAAATGCTCCCTCTCAATAACACAGTATTCACTTATGTAAACCAACACAGTTTTCTGAAACTTTGATAGTTTTGCTAGGTTTGAACGCAAACCTCATCCTCTGGTGGTGGTATGTGTGATACGACAGTCTTGTTCTCTGCCGTCTTGACATCATCGAACGGATTCCAAAAATAGACACACTATCAGTAAAACTGCTGGACTTACAACCGACTTTTCCTCGATGTGACTTACATTGGCCGGTTTCGGTAGCCGAAGAAGTGTTCCAAGTTCTTCGTGTTCAACGCTTTTTGTACTTGGCGAAACGGGTGCATCTAAATTTAGAATCAAGCATTGTTGTAGTTTTGTTACCAGTGCTATCGGTCACTACGGGAGGTGGCACTAATTTGGGGCCTGTTGTCGACTCTTCTGTAGTGGTCGTGGTGGCTCCACTAGTTGTTGTTGTAGAGGTTGTAGTAGTTGTAACTTCAGTACAAAAGTCAAGGGCTGGTCGCTTTTGACACGCTCTCTAAATCTTACAAGTCAAAGAACCTTGAAGTTTTGATGAAAACTGCTGATTCTGTAGATTCTACATATCATGCATATGCCGCCGCCAGAACGGACATCATACCTCAAGAAGCACAGACCGGAAATGAGTTCGAGCCGAAGCGGTTGTGAGAATGAAGATGAAGACGTATTGCAGCATAGTCATACCATTGATTAGCCGTGCGCTATATCCAGTTCCAAGAATTACGCCCAGATCGACTGACCGACACACGACCGAAGACAAAAATGGGGAAAAGTCTTGCTGGTCTCAACCGGTTGCTTCTGATGTTTGGTCTAACTAGGCCAGAAGTCCAATAGCTAACAAGTTAAAAAAAAACAATTTATGTAAGACCCACAGACAAATGACTCATAATGTTAGCAGTTTGACACCATTGAAAGTAAGTAAATACGTGAAACGGGCTAAGCGACCAGAGGGAGAATTATATTGGATAAGGAGAAACCCCAAAAATCTGTACATAACTTGATCGCCAGCGATACAAAGTCTTACAGGAGAAATAAAAGAGCGAGACTACAAAGTATGTACATAGAACACAAGTTAGTTGATACAATGAGAGGTAGGGGGGAACTCGCCAACGTCGTCCGTGTTTGGAGGAATACTGTCGTCGGTGTGCACTTTGGGACGGGCTGAAGCTGAAATTTTCGAGTAATTAAAGAATTCCGTTTATGTGTATACCACCATACTTGAAACACTAACCAACTCAGATGCTGTGCAAGATCAGTGTATAATAAGACTTTCGTGCGATAGCTATGTGAAGTTGTCATGCGTGATGTTTATGTCAGGTAAAATTGTGAATATTGTAAAGGGGATGTGATTACAGATTATAATTGCTCAAAACAGATGCGAAGCACACGTACCGTCATCACCTTTTGAGTCCTTATGGGGACCAATTCTGTGTTGTTTGACGGAATGACACTCTCCAGTCTGGGGATCGATACTGTAGCAGTAGAGAAAACCGTCAGTCGTTCCCACGAGCAAGTAAGGCTGCCCTTTAATTCTAAAAAAAAAAAGCGGTTGTAGTCAGAGACGGATCTTAATGGATCAACAGGCGATGCGACAGACAAAAGCATTTATACTCACGTTGGCATAGCGGCAATGCTCTTCTTGTCGTTGCCAGGAAGACGGGCTACGGCGAAGCTTCTCTCGGTTGTCATCAAGTCATTTACTTGAGTCGGAAGATAGCTCGAAGCAGTCTGAGTGAAGTAGCTTACGTATCCTAATAGACCACCAGCTTCCTGCGTAGGTTCACTTAAATCGGAGGGAATGAAAGATATGTCATAAGACTGACATTTTCTTCTCCGGCTCTGCAGTCTTTTCGAGCTTGAATACGTGAACAGTCTCCGTGTTGCTGGAAGAACAGAGGTAGGCAGAATCCTCGGAGAACGCCAATGAGTAGATGTTGACGCATCTGGTAACTCCACGGCGGAATTCGAAGAGTCTGGTTCCGTGTGGTAGTCCGAAGACTCTGATAACGGTCCCTTTGCTGCTAGCCGTGGCAAGCATAGTTCCTAAAATCAGTAGTTTTGCCTTTGCTGCAGTCTAAAATACCTTCTTTATTAAACTTCAGGGCCGCCAGAGGTCCATCGTGAGCTTGGAAGGTGTTCAATGCTTTTAGGTGCATTGCATCGAAGATGTTCACTGTTCCTGTTTCCGAGCTTGCCGGATAAGCAATCAACGAGCTGTTTTCCGACGCGTTCAGATCTACAAGTCCCTGTTGGTTCGTCGGTGTGTCCAGAATTGTGTGAAGGATCTTCATGTCTTTTAAATTGTATATGTGTATACAGTCCTCGAGGCAGACTATGACTCTCTGGATATCGAAATGTGAACAAATACCAAGCTGAAGCTTACTTCTCTGTTTAATTTGACGTTGAGTATAGATTTTGTGAACTTGTTGTTGCATATCATCGTATGACTGGAGAGATGTAGCACGTGCATGACTCTCGGTTCCCGCTGCGATACGATAACGACGAGGTTCGAGTTGTACAGCCGTTCCACAATTATGGCGTCACGTGTATCTGAACAGCATAATATGTATTGGAACACCGTGATGATGAAAGCTGTTTCTTTCTTAGTACTATAGTTTATGCTCTTCCAAAGAACAAGTGCTCCATTGCCAAAAAAGAAGTACTACGGTAGGCTCACAATTGCTACGCGTGGAAACTGAATGAAACCTACTTGATGTGCTGTAAGTGTCGTGTAGTAGAGCGCCATCCTCCAAAACTTCGGCTGTGGAGTATAGCATGATGCCTTCACGATGCCCAATTGCCAAGGATCTGAAAGACTTCACCTTGCGAAAGAGCTCCTATAGTAAAACTCACTTGGCATCCTGGTTGAAGTTAACTGCTAGCAATTGGGCTACATCATCTTCCATTTTCGGGAATGCAATCGAAGGGAAAAGTCTGAAAACTGAGTACTAAACAATGCCACTAGCAGCACGTGAGAAGAGAAAACGATGCCGATAATGGCGCCGGTGATCGATAGAAACGCCAGGACGCTTTCAAACCGATTGTGAAAGAAAACAAAAGGGATGAGAAAACAGAAAAGCAAAGCCAGCTAATTCTATCGATTGCTACAAATATGAAAATTCAACTTTAACTAGTTTTCACGATGAAATCTATGAGATTTTCACTTTGAACGCAGGATTCTACCAAATATTTTTGTTATTCATGTTGGAAATTATTAAAATCATATTTTTGTCGCAAAATTGTTTGAAAAAAGTGCTTTTTTAATTCAAGCTGCGTCACATGAGAATCAGCTGATCGCCCCGACGAGATAGGCGCCACGCTACTATTTGCGCGGGTTGGGCTAAACATCGCGTAAGAAACAAAGTCTTGTTTACCGCTTTCTTATGCTTATTCCTCCAAAAGCCTTTTGATATCCACTTGGCTCTCTTTGACTATCTTATCGCAAGTTGTACTTTTTCGTCTTCTGTTTACCGTAATCGGAAATTTGTATTTCGACACACTTGTTTTTAGCGTCTCCTGCCGCGTCACCCCTGATCGATCCGGTCGGGGTAAACACATGGTCGCTGTTATTTTTCTAGTAGCGGCAGTCTTCTCTACAGTTCAGTGCGAGATGATGGGCGGTTGGAAAGAGCAGAATGCTTCAGATCCCGAGTACATGGTGAGTTTTCACTCTCGGCACGTTCTTTTGTATCGTTTTTGCCCTCACTAGTAACCAAGTTATCCCACCTATTTCAGGAAAAAGCCTGGAAGTCTATGAACGTCCTCAACGACAATGCTTCGAACAACGGACCGTACCATTGGATGCCGATCAAGGTAGTGCTTTATTCGTTTTTATTCACAAAAGATCATATTTTCTTGACACCGGTTGTTGTCGCAGGAGCGACGGTGGTGGACACATTACCATTGTTGTTCAGCACGACAATGACGGTTGTCCCAGTTAAAAAGCCAGCCCACAGAAGCCAGAACAAAAGAAACAGAGTATAGCTAAACAACAGAACTTTATGACTTTTATGGCCTTAACTTACCGAACAGGTTTCCAAAAAGCGCCATTCCGAGCGATTTCGAGTTCTTCCTCACTGTATCCGATGATCGGGACGGTTGCCACCTAAGTCCGTATTGCGATCATCAAAAACATATGAGTCATACGGGGTCAGTGAACGTGATCGATGAGTGGAAATCCGATCCTTCTGTAATGGACTTCTTTTCCACTGATGACAGACTCATTGTAAAATATAATAGGGGCTGGCCGCTGATCAATAAAATGAGCTTCCGTAAGAGTTTCGATAGAGAGGCCCTGATAAGAACAATGAGCTGATTGAACGCACAGATACAGTTCACGTGAACTCACCATTTTTTAGGTTCTCTCGGCTAAAAGCCAGGTCGTCGCTGGAGCCAAGCATGAGATGGAAGTCCTTGTTGGCGAGTCTAGCACCAAGAAGGGAGTACGTTTCTAGTTAATAACGCTTGAATCATATCTGTTTCAGGAGGTCTCGGCCACCGAATTCGACTCATCTAATGCTCAATTGAAGGACAACCACCAGCGTGCTCTCTACAAAGTCACTCTCTGGGAGAAGCCCTGGGAGAACTTTGAGCAGTTCAACGTCGACAAGATTCGTACCGTTGAGGCCAGCGAACAGTTCTAACCGGGCTAACTCCTTTTTTGTATATTGGTACACTGTCTTTATGCATTCCTTAAACTTTTCTACTGGACATGTTCTTACTGATGGCTCACATTTGCCTTATGTATAACCCCCAGACGTAATCACTCAATAAATAATCAATAGAATCTTGTTTTCAAAACAATGTCACCCCAAGCACAGATATTAAAAGATCAACAAATAAGGAGTCTCAGAAAACAAGCTATTAAAAGCTAGACACTGCATGCTATCAACAAAAGTGCAATGAATCACTTTAAAACGGAGAACTATGTCGTTGTTAATAAGTTCGCGAAATTACTTTAAGTTTGTGGGCATGCCCTCTTTTGGGCTCTAACCAATCAACAGCGCAAATGGGCTGTGGAACTCTCCCTTTCCATCATTCTCCGCCAAACGAGATGCTCGTAGTTGCTTAAAGCAAAGCTGATTCATACATTAGAATGGTCTGTAGTTTACTACCAAAGTTCTTGACGTGACGTCTTCAGATTTTTTATTGTCTCAATATCATCCTTTTTGCTCAATTAGTATATTCACTTGATGTGCATGGATCAAAGAAATCCTTGCCTCTTTCTCAAGGGAAATCGTCTAAAGAGCTGGTAAACATTGGACTAGTGTACCAGGTAATTTAGTTTGGCTCCTAAAGAAGGGGAGATTTCCAGCACTATGCTAACAGATCCAAAGCATACGATAAAGCGTTCAAAGAAATAGTACGTAAGATAAATGAAGGCAGTGCAGTAAGGTATTGGCTTTTAACATAGCGTAACAAATTGTTTGAAGCTCTTTGCGCCGCCTTCCTGAAAGATTCTCGTTCTCGTCCGTTGATTGTATTCTGCCCACGGGAGTCTTCTACGTTCGAGAAGTACTCGATTGTATCTGTGGAACGCTTATTCCAGCAAAGGTTAGACTGACTATACCAAACAAAAGATTTAGGTCTCACTGATAATTTTTGCAACGGCTTCAGAAACGTATGATTCTACAACAGCAGCCGAACAGTATTTCTTGACTCTCGCTAGTTATACAGGAATTCCTGTCATTGCATGGAATGCCGACAATTCTGGTTTCACATTTGGACAAGATCTTAGTCCCTACCGAATCATTCAAATGGCTCCGCCCATTGACCATCAAATCCGGTGAGCATATAAGCTTTACAGCTAACACAAATTAGAGCCATGATTGCAATCTTGCAAAGATACAACTGGTCCAAATTCGGAGTGGTTGCAGCTGAAATGGCAGGGGCTGAGGAATTTATCAAGAAGGTAAGAGAAGAAGTAGCGGATGCCAGCAACAAATCGGCCAAGTAGGTTCTCTATAAGTTCTGTACTGGGTTTCAGGTACGAGATCATGCACGAAACTCTGATTAAAACATCGAACGAGAGTGATGTTGCCGAAAAGTTGAATGAACTGAAAAAGAATCAAGCAAAGATAATTATACTGTATGCAACATCAGCAATGGCTCGACAGATTCAGGAGGTAATCCACAAGTTTCGTGTTTTACACTGACTATCCCAGCAAGCTGAGCTTATTGGCTTGACAAGTGACAAATATCTTTGGATTGGAACGCAGTCGGTGAAAGGGACACAGACTAGTCCTACTGGCTTTTTGCAGTCTGGAATGTTGAGTATCAGCTTTCATACAGGTAAATTTCAACCAAAAACTATTATCTTCATAGTGTCAAACGCTATGTTTGCTCCGAGAGACGATGTGATACCCCTAATCATCCAGTTAGCACCGAAGGTAGCTTTATAGATAAACAGTTTCAACTCTTTTAGCTATTCGGTAGTGCAATTCAAATGCTCTCGTCAGCTAAGAACTTTTCAATGCAGTCTACTTCTTCTTGTGAACGAGATGAGAACGCAATGTGGCAGTATGGTGAAGATATCTACAAGTGGCGAACTTCCTTTCTACAAAAACTTGAGTTTAGGTTGATGAAAAGCTCGTTTGTCAAGGGCAACCCATTTCACTTGGAAGACGGCTATGATTCTCTTTTCTATACCTTTGACAAAAATGGAAGGCTGCACAAGACTGTTCTCGGAATTTCAAATCTTCGCTCGAAAGACAAGAAACTATTTTGGGACAAGGTATGCGTTTTCGTGAAAAAACTTCAAACAAATTAAGGTGGGAACTTTTTCCAATAATGAGTTGAAAATGGCGGACGTTGAGTGGCCAGGAGCAAAAGCCAACCCACCACAGGGAACAGCCGACAAGTTTCATGTTAAAGTAAGCAAGAGCCTGAAGAACAAGGGCAATTTGTCTATTCTAGGTTGTAACACTTCATGAGCCTCCCTTCATCACGGTGTCCGATGTAGATCCAGATACTGGTAACTGTCCGGGAAATCAAGGTTCGATATGTGATTGGGGAGACGAGGAATACATCAACGAGTCTGGGACAAAACTGTAAAATACATTCATCCCTGTACCGAAATCGTAGAAACCGAACGCTATGGAAGTGCTGCTCCGGTTACTGTGTAGACTTGCTGAACAAACTGGCCAACGACATCGGTTTCACATACACTTTGTACAAGGTCCGCGATGAAAAGTGGGGACTTAAGTCTGATACTGGATGGAATGGACTGATCGCTGATTTGGTCAGCAACAAGGCTGACATGTGTGTCACTTCATTAAAGTTAAACTCGGAACGAGCAAGAGACATTGACTTTTCTTTGCCGTTTCTGGATACGGGTATTGCGATCATTGTCAAAATACGGAGTGGTGTCTTGAGTCCTACTGCCTTTCTAGGTGAGTTTTCACAGAAGACGTAACATTTTGCAGAGCCATTCGAATATTCCACATGGGTCATCATTTTGTTTGTTAGCATCCAAGGAGCAGCCTTCTCTATTTTCATTTTTGAATGGGTCTCGCCGTACTCTTTCAACATGCAGAAGTATCCACCTCCAAGTAAGACTTAACATTCTTTTATCACAAACAATTTCAGATCACCGTTTCTCGCTATGTCGATCCTACTGGCTTGTCTGGGCAACACTGTTCAGTGCAAGTGTTTCTACGGGTAGTTTTTGTGTGATTGAGTCGAAGAAATGTTTTGTAGATGTGCCCAAATCGACAGTTTCCCGTTTCATGGCTCTCGTATGGGCTGCTTTCGGCCTAACCTTCCTTGCTGTCTACACTGCCAATCTAGCAGCCTTTATGATTACTCGAGTCCAGTATTATGATTTGAGCGGGATTCACGATCCAATGGTAACTGTCTTGTTGTATTGCAATAGTTTTTCAGCTCACATTCCCAGAAGATCAAAAGCCTCCTTTCCGCTTCGGTACGGTTGAAGGCGGTAACACTCATGAAACCATGAAACGCAATTGGCATAAAATGCATGAGTATGTGAGGAAAAACAACTTCTTCGTTCCAAACATTTCTGCAGGAGTTGATGCCGTCAGAGAAGGGTTAGAGCAAAACAAACGGCGGCTAATATCTCTTCTAGCGACCTTGATGCGTTTATCTATGATGCAGTTGTTCTTGATTACTGGGCGGGTAAAGACGCCAACTGCGAACTAATGATGGTCGGAAAATGGACAACCATGACAGGATATGGGTTTGGTTTCCCAAAAAACTCGCCTCATACGACCCTGGTCAATCAATACATTCTTCAGTATCAACAAAAAGGTGAAGAGGTTGTTATGACTAAATTTATTTCTAGGTGACTTGGAACGACTACAAAACTTCTGGCTAACAGGAGCCTGCTCACCTGACAGCCACAGTCAGACCCATTCTGCACCCTTAGGAGTCGAAAACTTCCTTTCAGCCTTCTTCTTGCTAAGCGGCGGAATTGCGAGTTCGGGGATTTGAACGAAATATTTTGGTCTTTCAGATTTTTGCTATCATCGTCCTCGGTTTGGAGTACATCTACTGCCACCACTTGAGGAAACCGCTGCAGAAACTAGATCCCAATGGATGGTGCGGCATCATCAGCATGGTAATGAGATCAAACGTTTTCTCCAAGTTGTTTTTCAGGCGATGGGCAAATCTCTTACGCTCCCGGAAGCGGTTGACCGTGTGCAAGAGTGGCGTTCACGGACACAATCTCTTGCAAGCAATAACTCTCCATTAATGAAAAGGAAGCCTTTTCCAGCAGTGTATCTTCTACTCGTATTCTTAGAAACAACAACATTTTCAGCTCAATCCGGAAATACAGCCCCGAAGCTGGTCCAGGCGTAACAAAGCGCTTTTTACAAGTGGAGACGAATCTTTGAAGTATTGCATTTATTGTCAAATAAATAAGAGAAAAGTAGCATTACAGAGGCTAACCCGTTCGATAGTGGCCAGTATTGATAATATGCAGCTTATTCAAGGGTGGCAAAGCGAAGAAGCTTGCGACGAGAGCTATGACGACGTCCAGCAGCTGAACACCTTTTTTGTTATTTTCCACTTTTTTGGCATACCTCCGTTCAGCGGTTCTTCCTCTTCCGTCACTGCCATTTTCTCCATGCATGGCTTCGTAATCTGAATACAAAAAGGTGTCCAGTAGAGTGTGAATACTTACTGGTGTGTCCATCTGATCCATGGTGTTGGCACGCTGCCCAACGCTTTTCACGAACAGTCTCTCGACTCGCTTGTTGTGTCGGGCTGAAAAAAAAAGCATAATTACAAAAACATACCGAGCGTACCTTCAGCTTCATCAGGAAGGATAGAGAGCTCCAAAGCCTTTTGGGCAACGACAGCAGTTGTGAGAGCTACGCCGTTTACCTGTAAACCAGAATAAACTAGTACATATTGAGAGTGTGTGGTACCTTCTTTCTCTTCTCCAGACCAAGCCAATGCTTGATAATAGCACGATACTTAGAACTGAAGATGAGGTAGACGAACATGGACGACGAGGAGTTAAGCGAGATGAGCAGATTACTCAATTCGACAGACATGTCAAAGGCTTCCTGACTGGAAGCTTGATCCGGAATCTGTAATTTCCAATCTTTTTTGGATCTTTGTGCTTCCCACCTCCGAATCAATCATTGTAGAGTTTCCCTCCGGATTAGGCTGGGTGGCATCACGGACAATCTCGTAGATATTGTTGCAGAAAGCTAAGCAATTGCAGCAAAGAAAGATGGCTACAATGGCCAATAACATCAACGTCACACTGCGATCTCTCACAGAGTTGCCATTCGTTTTCAGAAAGGCCGGACTGCGCAGTTGGCTCGAGCTAAAAAAGGTTAACAATGTGGATTGTTCAGATAACAGCCCAAGATAGAACAAAAGCCCATAATATAAACAGACAGAGACAGCGGTAGCCACTTAATGCAAACTTAGAACTCTGGGAAAAAATTGTAAATTTGGTATACTAAGCCCAGGTCCCATGAACTTACTTGAAATTAAGTTTGCTGAACTTGCCAAAGATTTCGCTGTATTTCGCATTCTTCAAAAGACGAAAGTTATTGACCATTCGCCCGATTCTGAAACACTTTCTACTTCACCGTTCCCATCTGGGTGCCGTGAGGTGAAGGTTTGATATCCAAAAGTGAGAGAAACCATGATGCTGGACAACAAAAAACTATTAAAGCAAAAGCCAGGCCATGCATACATATTCCCAAACACACTCACGATTGGTTGCTCTTTCTGGATGAGTGGAGGTTTCTCATACGACTGCTTTCCTTCAAAGCGACGATGATTCTCCAATTGACGACGATCAGAGCAAGGAAAGGAATGACGAACATGATGAGAGTATACAGGATACATCTCGTGATAATGTTGTAGGTAGGGTTCAACTTCAGAGTAGTCAGGGTAATGCTTCTAAAATCTTGCATTGTAAAAGATGTTGCCTCAGTCTCACTTGATGTTGGTCTTGAACTCCTCCGAAAAGCAGTCACTAGTGTCCAGCTCGAGCCAGGTGTGCAGGTTGATGAGTACAGAGAAGGCTATGGAACCGATGATGGCACATTTCACCGGCTTGCCACTGACCCATCTCTTGGCCCGAAACGGATGGCAGACACCGAGGTATCTGTAAAAATCTTATTCAGGCGGTATCACGTCACTGCACGTCTTTTGCATCTTTGAACTGACATGTCGTGAGTAATTGCAGCGCTAGGAGTCAATTTCTTGCAACTCGGAACGTACCTATGAACAGAGACCAAGACGGTCAAGTAGACTCCACAAGTTTGAGTGCTCAATCCGATCGGGTATGAGTACCTGTAACGAGGAAAATATATGACTCGATCAATACGATTGAATTACCAGAGCATAGTCGGATAGGCGTCGTGGAGAACAACAAAGTCGCTCATTGAGGCGATTACAGGAAAAATTAACATGAAAAAGTTGCAAACCAAGAGCAGCAGGTCCGAAATAGAAAGCACCTGTAGTAGATTCTTTTGCAAAAGATACAATGAAATTACACACCAGGAGGAAATGATTTACGAGAGAACAACGCATTTCCTGATCCAGAAAGACCACGATGTTTACGATATTGGTGATCATTCCAAGAAGAGCAATCGGCATGCCACCAAATAGGCGAGCACTTTTTTGTATGTCGTTGAATATAGATGGTTCGCAGTTTGGAATTTGCGGCAACATTACCTGTAAACGGTTTTTTTTAGTAGGAACGAAGTAAGAAGTCACTCAAAGAGATGAAGCGAGAATAGAAAATTCAGTGTAAAGAAGACAAGATGATCGAGAGGATCGTTGACGCCACATGGGACAACCTAGTTTTTAGAGTATAGCTTGTGACGGAAATAGATAAAAAGCATAATTTGTCGGGTATGGGGAGTCACAATAAGAGTTAGCTTTTCGATCAGCTGTCCTTCGAACAGCACAAATATGGGGGCATCGGGCTTGCAAACCTTTCTGCCGGACACTTTCCCACGCCCCACCGTGTTTAATCGTCTTTTACTTTAATCTTTTCGCGTTCGATTTCGGGTTGTTGATACCGGCGGTATAAGAAACCAACATGGGAGGTAAGAGAGCACTATAAAAGTTTTGACCTCTTCGAATGGGTTAGATCAGGAGAAATGAGCAATATGACCATATCCACAAAAAATATCAAAATCAGGGATTGCAACGACTTGTGGGAGCAGATTTCCAGAGAAAATTTTCAAGTGATTATAGAATAAGCCTTGTGGGCGGTAGCTAGGAGATGAGACAGGTTTCAATCTATTTTAAAAAGCATAAGATTCCAAACCGTCCAAACAGGAACTGTTAACTCAAGTACTGAGAACATGAAGTGTTTGGATAACGGACGAGAACAGCGGATCAAAAACTGCACCTGGTGTTAAACGCGTCAATGAACAAAGAGAAAATACATTCTTGGATCGGGCGTTCCTCCCAGCGGGAAAATAAACTTTTGCGTAACTTCGAACACTCCTGTTGACAGAAGAGCCCAAGAAATCAAAGCAAGAGCAAACTGGCGTGAAATTATTTCAAGTCCGGGATATGAAAATACTAAGAAATTCATGTTTTGATATGAGTCAAATGCCAAAGGAGAGTGCTGAAAGAAGCACTTCTGCGAGTTTAGCCTTGCGATTCGAAGGTCTTCGCACAAGAAGACGGCTCGTTCCGGCTTTGTGCACAGGCATTGGTCGTGGTGATGAGGGCAAAAATATTAATGGATGTTGAAAGCATAGCTTGAATCACCGTTAAAACATTGTATAAACTCAAGTGATGGCGTGGACCGTACCGTCATCTGTGGTAGTCGCCTGACTCACTTTGCAAAAAGAATAGAAGCTTCCCGAATCGTAAAACAAAAGTCTAGGACGGGTTCAAGAATGGCTGTTTTCATAATTTCTGATGTCTTCAAGTTCCGAGAATAATTGAGATTGGGACTAAGCTGTCCTGGGAAAATCACAGTTACGGGCTCTCGAACAGTTTAAGGCAACCATTGCAACAAGGTTAAAAGGGGAATTGCATGACGGCGTGTGTCTAAAGTCGTACTTGCAATAAAGATGAGGGTGTGAGGAAGAGGAAGACCATTATCTAGATGGATTCGAATCAAATGTGACGTCTGTCCTGGTTGAAATCTTCACCATATGACTCGTTTTGCGAAAACAACAGAGGAACTTTTCCTCACAAGGTCAATTTCCGTATCTAACAGTGATCGTTGTACATGCAGCTAATTGAGACGATGTGTCTAATGACTCATCTACAGAAAGTAAAAAGTTTTCACGCATGTGCAACTTTCAAAAGGACAAATATTAAACTTTTAAAAAGCTCTAGATTGAGGAGTATGACGCAGGCAGAAAAGAGCAGCTATCCAGCATATTGTGATGAGCTGAAACAAGGAAATCTGGACAGGATTGGGGTAGAAGAAGCCTCGGAGGAGCGAAACCCCAACCATCTTCCGACGCAAGCATTTTGATCTGTCTTGACATTACGTTTATAACAAGGACGGATTTGATGGGTACATTCGAGCTCGATTGGTATTTGAACGTGGTACGGCTAAATGGGTCTAAGTTCAGTCCGAGAATTGATGTCAGTCAAGTAGGACAGACAAATTGAGAGCAGAAGGATGAGGCCACCTCTCACTGAGAGGTCACCCCTTTCAAAAGCGGCCCATGTGTCATTTTTTGAAGATTTGTTTAGAGAACTGAAATCATTCCAACTCAAGCTTACGTGATTTCTCTGAAACTGGGTCATGGCATGCCTCCAGAGAACTTTAAATCTGGAGGGTTTTTACACGTTGCAACATAAATCTTAAACGGGGCGAGCCTCTCAAATCCTTCATCGTTCAACAGAGTAAAATACATTTTGACGCGCTACCCTTCCCCAGACAATGAAGAAACGGAACGCCGCATTTCTCGATCAAAGAAATCAAGACAATGCCCCTGCAATTTAGGAACGAATGCTCTTTTTTGTCTACTAGGATGCCGCGATATGTGGGCTGGATTAGCTCTCGCAAAGAAAACTCATCCAATTTGAAGATGAAAGGCATGGAAAAAAAGTTAACTAGCAGTGCAACCAGAGGAAATTATCCAATATCATGTACAGGAAAAAGACAGAAAGATGACGAACAATCAAGCGTGAGCACTGATAGGCTTGGAGCACTGGAGGATGAAGCATTAGGATAAGTAACATTTATCAGACCAACAAATCCGATAATGCGGCCGGTGATGTGAATTGCTCGCGGCCAGGTTAACCCGCCTCTATAAACTGTCGACCAGGTGACTGAACCATTGTTTATAGAAAACGTGCACATGAGCTGATTTTATACTTTGGAGCATATCTATGTTTCTGAGACAAGGTGATCCTGTCGTAAAGCAATCTTGTTAAAATGTTTAAAAGAGGATGAACTTATTGTAACAGATGTCTGAAGCTCGATTCAAGTCAGAATAAATGAAGTACCAAACCACTTCTCCATGTTTACAACAAAAGTAATAGTTCAAATTTCATGTTCTTGACCTCATTATACTAAGAATGACTGGCCCAACAAAATGATAATCCCATGTACCTATGATGCACTTTATTTGCCGCTCTTCTGCTTTAGCCATGCAGCATTGCCAAAAAAAGCACTGAGAGTTCGAATAACTCGGCATTGTCTCGAGGGTATTCTTTAAAGTTCATAACAAAAGAAGGTCTTACGTCGAAGCTGTCAACACCCTTTGTTGATTTCCTTTTTTTTCACGAAAAGCGTCAATTGCCTCATAAATGATTGGCGACAAAAGAGAAGGTGTCTACAAGATGTCGACGACGACAGGATTGGAAATGTGAAGCTGAACGGAAATCCGGTGAAAGGAGGATGCGGCACGAGTAAAACAAGCAGTTTACAATTATTCCTCGATACTAATTATGAGAACCAGAGGCTTCTTTGTGCACATATTAGCGCGCGAACTGAGAGCATCTCTCTCGCACTTCCTCAGATGGTAATCATAGCATCCCACGGAGTTTCTTTTACATTCGGACCATAAAAGTTCGAAAGAAGTGAAGAAACTTTGAACGAAATTGAATATGCTCTTTTTCAAGTTTACAATGAGGGAGGTCCAAAAATCTTTGATTTCTCAAATCTTTTGGAATTGGAGGCTGCACGCGAGACTCAAACAGTCGAAGGAAGGAGTTCGAACTAAACATGTTTTTAGAATAAAGAAAATTGTAAGCGATTAGCTTGAATGACCTGAACAATATCACGACTCGTAAGTGGTTGCTCATGTATAATGTATCTTTTCCAGCAATCGAGCAAACTAATTGGCTTCTTGAAGGCCGAACCTATCCTTACTAGGGAATTTACCTCCCACAACGTTGATCATAAGCATCAGGAAGTCTTTATTTAGGCCAGTGCGTCAAGACGTCCGATCTCACATCCGACGAGGTAATTCTTCATAGCCCGGAGGAATGTAATAACATCCTTTACTGTGAATCCTTTCGAAAAGAGTTCTCCATTATTTACGCTGACGTTGTAGAAGATATTATCGGTCGAACGGAAGTTCCTGGAAGTTAGCATTTTGCATGAACGGAAATATTTCACAAACCTTTTCATATCACATGCCCACCAGGTAAACGAGCTGCTTCCCCAATTTTTAGCATAGCTCTCATCCTGTCGTGCCCATTTAATAATTTTGAGCTGATTAACTTTGAGAGTTCTGTCTCCGTATGGAAAGTAATAAAGTTTAATACGAAGGAGTCCTTTGTCAAGCTGAAGGACATGGCATTATCAGCAGAGATAATTAAAGAAGTTACCTTGACATAATCATCTTCATATGACTCTGACTCTTCTGTTAAGTTTTCAGCCATTTGAAAAAGGTGGGGATCGATTGAAAAGGAGACAGCTGATAAGAGGCATTTGTGTTGACGCACATATGGGATTCAACCAAAAAAAACGATCCGAGTGATCAGCAAAAGACCACCAGAGTCGCAAAAAGATTTTCACGGATGATGATGGAACAACAACAGAGGTTACTATTATTGTAAGTTTATGTAACACATCTTTGCCTGTGCCCCGTTGGGGCTAGTGACAAGTAGATGATGTTTCCTTCGAACTACCGTGACAGGGACAGCGTTCTCTGAGAGACGCATCTCCCAAACTGGTTCGATTTGACTTGACTTGCAAAGAGTAATTGCTGTTACAAAGTAACGGTGACAAATTGGCAATTAGGCGTCAGACAGACAGACACACACAGAGACTTTTGGCATTTAGAACTAGAAGTTTTACAATGCTATAGTAAAAAAGAAATACAACTTAACATAAAAAATAGAAAAAATAGAACTTGATGATTCTGGAAGTCAGTGGATACCGTTCCAAGTTCAATAAAACTTTGTCGTCATCTCCTTTACTCGTTAACGCGGGATCGACACAGATTAGTGCGCACCGGTCGCGTGGATTCGAGCCCATAACACAACCCACGAGGTACCGTACACTCTCTGACCCCCTCAGCGTTCCTTTTCTGAATTTTCTGTTCTAGGTAACAAAATATACTAGTCTCCTATTTCTATACTGTAGTGTTCATGCCTAACTGAGGTAAAACGTGTTTTACGTCGGTCAAGAGCGTTTCAGGTCCAATGTGGTTAAAATATGGTATTTTTTGGTTACTGTTCTGTTTAACATCATCTGACACCGCCGAAAACTGCGACGATGTCGGAGAATGGGGAGAATGGGGCGCTTGGAGCTTATGCCCTGAAAAGGCCAGCACGTTGATGAATTTCCAGGTTTGTGGAGTTCTCATTTTATAGTTTGTAATGTTCAGCGAAGAAGTCGGCTTTGTGAAGCTAGACCGGCAGGTTGCACTGCGGAAATTACATACACTTGCCCGTAAGTAACCTGTTTTGACTTTTTGGTCAAATCGTTTTACTGCTTCCCCGTTCAGGGATCATCATGCAGATACTACGTACATTTCGAGTAAAGTTAACTTTTTAGGGGTGCATATTCTGAAGTTATCAATTGTCCTACAAGCGCCGCCCAAACCACAACTCAAGCCGGTAATGAAATAGTCGTTCAAAAAACGGATTTTCAGCGACAACATCAACGCTGGCGGCGACCACTACGAAGAAGTATGTAAGGGAAAGTAACATGAATTAGACGGTTTCAGAACTACACTCGTAACTACCACACCTTCTCCTACAACTCTAAAGCCGACTACGCCGAGTAGCGCGAAACCAACAACTACTGCAAGACTAACCACAATTGCTAAAGTAACCACAAGAAAGACTACTACCACAGCAATCACAGCTCCTTCTACTGAAGCTGTAACTTCAACTGCCGAAGGAGATTCATCTTCTCAAGAGCCCACAACTGCTGAGTCGACAATTGTTTCAACTGAGAATGCTGGGACCAGTGACGGCAGTTTGTCCACTGCTGGGGAATCAAGTCAAGTGCCTAGTACTGAATCCGGTGATCAAACATCGGTACAAGCTGAGAGCAGCACAATTACTCAAGAATCCACCCAAGGCTCGACTAGTGTCCAAGAGTCAACTCAAGCTAGCACCGAGATGGACACAACAAGTAAAGACGGTCAGACAGCCGGTGAAAGTTCGACAGTTGCCGGATCTACAGCAAATGGTGATACTGATGGCCCAGCTTCTTCAATTTTTGCGTCAACTGATTCGGGAGAAACTTCGACGGTTTTCGGCTCAACAGCTGATGATAGTCGAACATCAATCGATGCTTCTACTGTTTCTAGCTCGACAATGGATTCTACCACGAACGAAGAAACTTCACTTCTACCCTCAAACACTGCAGCTCAATCAACCATGGCATCAACCGGTTCTGCAGGTCCCACCACGGATATAGGAACGACACTCGACGGTAGTCAAACATCCATGGAGTCTTCTACTGGAAACGACGAGACAGTTACTGCAGTCCCGTCGACGGATGCTGGATCTCAATCAGAAGCAGGGGAAACTTCGACTGTAGTAGGATCTACATGGGAAGATACTTCCTCAACTCCTTGGCTTGAGATTTCCAGCCATTCTCCAGTTACAGGAGGAGGTATAACAACATCGGAGATAGGTAAAACAGAGTACTATGTAAAGAATCGGTAATAGTTCGGCAGGCGCTCCCCTTCGTTCAAAGGGTTTTTTGCGCGCATTTTCGAATTCGGCGGGATTTTGGTTTTACTTTTGTTCAGCCGATTCGTCGTTATTTTTCTCTCGTATCTGCTGATTTTCATCGTTTTTTTTTTGGATTTTATGGTTGCCACATTGGGCAATCGCTAAGAAAAAAAACTAATTGTAAAGAATGCGGCCAATTTCACGTCATTTGTGGTTGTTTGCTGCTGTCTTATGTTTCTTATTCTCCGAGCTATGTGAATGACTACTTCGCGTCTTTCTTTTTGTATTTCAAATTTTGACAATAATTACGAGCTGAAGACGGCTGAGAAGAAGACTGCCACGGGGGGAGCACTCATTCGAGTCTCCCCGTAGCTTTGTTACAGGTCAGATTTATACTGAAGATGTTCTAAATTCTATTGTTTTGATCGCCAAAAGGATGACAAGAGGAGCGACAAAGAGAATCGGCAACCGACGGAAGGTGGATTTCAACGTCACTTCACCTGCACCTCCGTAAAAAGCGTTTTTCTCTTTCTCCCGGATTCATTTCAGGACGGACAGCAGGGTTCCGGCACAAACACCTGGGCCCAGCTTGAGAAGAGCCTGCTTTAAAGGTTCTCCACTGACGCTTAATCATCTGCGTGCGGCAGCCGGTGACTGGGTCGATGTAATTGACGCTATTATGGACGCTCTCATGATGGAATCCGGGACAAGGAATCTGACGGTAGGCAAGCCATTCATCACTGTAGATGCGAGTTCCTTGGGTAACATGCCTCTCCAGCATTGGCATCAACGTGACGGATACGATCCTGAATGCAGAAGACTCTGTACTACTGTGTACGACGACAAATGAGTCCGAAGAGCCAAGAACATTAGGTGAATGATGATTTACAGATAACTATGTGCTCACCCTGGGAACGTGCCAGGTGGTTGATACTTCGGTTGCCTTGATGACCGCACCGATTTTCTTCAAGTATCATCCCTGTTGGACTTTCTTCTTCTCTTCATGCAGGTCTCGTTTACGTCGACAATGTTGCCGACTCCTCCAACCTTTGGGGCATCTTCCAGACCAATCATCATAAGTTGTCGAATTTCCTGCGACCGTTCGACACAAGCCTCCTTGCTTAACTGGCGACCGACCAGTTCTTTCATACGAGAGCGACTGTACTCCTTAGACAGCATGAACACGACGTATACGATGTCTCGGGTAGATCTATGAAAGCAATAAGATAATAAGGAAGAGTTTAAAAAAAATTCTTTTCTGCTGGGACGACCTGTAATATCTCTCACGTTGAAGATCGAGAGCCCGTCCTGCTGGATAGTCGGATCGTATGCAGACGGTCCATGATGACTTGTCGTTGCGGCAAGCAGTACAGCAGAAGTGGGGGTTGCCGTTCATCATAACCTCCTTGATCTTTCCCGTGCAGTTCGGCTTCTTCAAATTGAAGCGCTCGGCAGCGCAGAGGGCTAGGTATGGATTTCCGTTGCTGTTGACTTCGATCGGTTCACCAAGGCAGCAGATTTCAACGGCGAAGAAAAGCAGTCTCGAGCTCCGAAGTGCACATTTCTATTGCGAGGGCGATGAGCGACGGGTCAAACCGTGGAGCCATTCTCGACGGAATTGACGCATTCAATGATTCTAACCAGGTAGACAAATCCCTATTACTCAATTCCCTACCCACATGTTCGGTACTGTATCTCTTTACTCGATAGGACCCGTCTTCGCAACAAGTCTGACAGTCCTTTGAAACCATTCAGCTGTAGAGAACACCTTTTTTGATATACTGCAGAATAAATAAAGTGGTTTTTCTTACCTATTTACAGCCGCTTCAGTTGTATTTTGATATATTACCCTCGAATGCTCATTGCTCACTAAAACTAGACAGAAACCAGCAGAAACGAGAGAAAAAATAACGAAGAATTGACTAAACAAAAGAAAAATCAAGACCTCGCCGAATTCGAAAATGCGCGCGAAAGCTATTTGTACGAAAGGGTGCCTGCCGAACTACCAAAAAATCTTTTTCAGTTACTTGCGACGGCTGTGCTGAGCTAAATGTTCACCTGTACGACTGGGATCCATTTGAGGATGCATCTTCCGTTCTGAATCGCTACTCTTACATGGGCTGCGAATACGTGTCATGGACATGTAGACCATCCAGGGTAAGCATAGTTGTAGTACCTTAAAATTTGACTTCAGAAAAACGATACTCGTCTTGTCAAGACGGTTTACGATTCCCTGAATGTTGCATATTCGAACAATCTGCTGTTTGCTTGTCAAAACCAGCTATGGATCGAGCAGTCCAAGCAAACTCCTGTCAGCTACCTTTCTTGTGTTTACGACAGCATACGTGAGTTGTCCTAACGATGAAAAAGATAACATTTAAGCTACAACGACAACAACCACCACGACTACGACTACGACCACTGGTAAGTTTCAATACGTTTTAAAATTCAAGTGAACACGCTTGATACAGCTTTGCTTTCGAAAGCTCACGAATAGCCACAAGTAGATAGACTGTTGCTACGCAGTGCTTTGCTTTACAGTGCCCACAACAACAACTACACCCACGATACCCACAACCACCTTCTTTGGTAGTGAGTATGCTTATATTCTACATTGTATTGTTGAAAAGTGTCGCTGATCTTTTCATTCAGTTGATCCTAATAATCCTTGTTACAACTGTTCACAGTTGGTCGCAAAAGCGCCTGATGATATGGAAGGAATTACATACCTTGATCACCATCTCGCCGAATGTTATACTGTGGTAGTCTGCTGTCGACCAATTCACGTATACATATAAGAGGATTTTTAATCTTTTTTTTAGGATGGAATGGAGGCAAACTTGCTTATCGATGGTGTTTTTCGAGAATTGAGTGGAGCGCAGGTCAATAGAACATTCACTTGCAATAAGCATCAACAATGGATTGACCTACAGACGAACGAAGTTGTAGATTCTGTAGAATGTGTGGAAGTACCAATCCCAGGTAATAGACAACATAAAAATTGCATTATTTGTTTTCAGATCAAGGAACTACAAGTGGAAACATGGAATCGTCCCCAGGTCAGAAAACCTGCAATTAATACATTGTAATTCCAGAAGGAGGTAGTACATCTGAGGATGGAAATAGTGACCAAACTACCGAACATGGAAACAGTGGGCAAACTGATGCAGCTACAACAGTCGAGTCTTCAACAAGAAGCGAATATACTAGTGATGGAACAACTCAAAGCAGCAGTGACTCAACTGGAGACAGCAGCGGATCAACATCCTCTGGAACTGACGGTGGAATAACCGATATGCCGAGTAGTTTTTCTTCTACAGGCGCTGACAGTACAAATAGTATTACAGGTGTTTCATTAACTGTTTCTACTACTAAACTTTTTCAGATATGTCGCCCACAACAGACATGACAGAATCTTCGCTCTCTGGAAGTACAGAATCAGAAAGCTCTTCAATAGCTTCTGAGACAACAGCAGGTAGTAAAATATGTAATTCCTTTACCAATTCCATTAACAACCAGGAAGTACCGATGGACAGACGACAAAGACTTCGATCAGCTCAACTGAATCAGTTTCGGATTCAAGCTCTGGTAGACTTATTAAACAATTCCACTTTAGAGTTTTTAGGAATCACTGAGGGGCAAAGTACTGAATTCATGACCAGTTCCACTCTATCCCTCAATGATCGCAGCTCAACTTTTGGTATCTCTATACAGAAGTACAGATAATATGTATTAGGTACCACGAATGAACTTAGCACTGACTCCGGCTACGGCTCTTCTGCCGCTAGCACTGAAACGGGTTCTTCTACTTCATTTGGTAATTTTTCATGTTATCAAAATCTAAGGGTGTTCAGCCACTACTCTTGGAATAATTACTGCTGAATATAGCTCTTCTACAGATGGCTTCTCATCAGCTCAGACTACCGTGGAATCAAGTTCTTCCATGTCGCCATCAACATCTGCCGCAGAACCTACAGGTGCAAGAATAGCCTTTATTTTCAATTTATGCGTAAGGTCTGCCACAAATATCAACGAAAGTCACACTATCGACACTGTCAGTAACTTCTTCTGCTATAACTAGAATAACTTCCGAGACAGGTAAAAGGGGCGACAGAAGAATTTACTTTCTAACAGCTTCGACGACATCAGCAAGCACTTCGCGACGAATAACGACGGCACAACATGCGGCTGCAACAACTATGCTGACTTTGGTATTCTACGCAATTAAAATTAAACAAATAAGGTTGTAGGCATCCAGCGCAACATCTAGAACAATGACGCCTTCCACGCTAAAGCATTTGGACACAAAATCGTCGCAACCTACGAAACTGACCACAGTTGCATCAACTACAGCTGCTCCAGCAGCTATGACAACTACGCCGATGCCTCCGGTAGAACCCATCTTTGAATCATATTTATTCCTTCAGGTGATAATTACTACCGTAGTACCGCCCACAATAACTGCGAGTTCCACAACTAGTCGAGCGTTTGATACAGGTGAGCCGACAGGTAAAGCTGTTCTGAATGAGTCATATTGTCTTAATTGAAGCTCCTTGTGCGCGATGTGCCAATATGCAGCCGGTAGCAGTCTCAGAAACAGGGTTTTACAATGGAATGCTCATTTTGAATCACTTTACGAACACGAGTAGCTGCCGATCGTTGGAAATTTCCTGTACACCAAATGAGGTAATCGAGGAGTTTCCCTTTTGCACGTTAATCAGGGCGACATGGCCGCGATTATGTTTTCAAATGGAGCATTTGGTAATTTGGGATCTGGTACGCAAGTATTGTATCTGGGATGTAATTCTAATACTCAATGGACATACCAAGGATTGGTTGTTACAGCGGCATCTTGTTATGCACAGCGTAAGCAGATTTGCTTTATAAAAAAAATGCTATAGGTATAATAACTTCAACTACACTGGCCTCTACTTCTCCTCGTGGAACTGGCACTCTGCTCTCAACGACATCTACTCCCAGTACTTCATCCACTCCCACAACACCGACCACTACTACAACACTCAATCCGTCTTTAGGTGCATGCTTTCATGTCTCCCATGATTCACCTTTTGTTTCAGCCGCATGCCAACAATGTGGAAAGCTGCAGATAACACAGCAACCTGATCGAGGATATGAAAATTCTATGCTTTCCATGACTATTAGCACTAGCAACAACTGCGGATTTTTACAGTTTTCTTGTGAAGGCACAACTGTGGGTTTCGTTTTGTTGCAGTACCATTTTTGTTTTAGACAACTAGTGATGTCCATGTAATTATGGGAGGGACAATACTTCGCACGGGAGTCGGCGAGGTCAACATGAATTTGACCTGCAATGAAATGGCTGTATGGGCTGATTCTAACGGAATTGTGGTCTTGGACGCATCTTGCGTACAGTTGGCGCAAACAACCACATTAACAACAACGACACCAACGACCACTACGACTGCAACAACCACGACGACCGCTACCACCACAATAACCACAACCACCACTGCGACTACTGTCGCCGATTCACGTACGTCTTACTTCAAACCAGAGAAAATCAATTTCAGCAATATGCTCACGATGTCAATACTTGGAAGCAGTGGCTCCAAGTAGCCTGAGCACAAATCAGGATATTGGAATGTTGGTTCTGGACCATTTCTTTGAGACTGGGTCAAATTGCCGAGTTGTGATTATCCGCTGTAAAGGGGAGTCGGTAGGAGATTTACTTTTCGTAAGATATTTTCATTTCAGGCCTATGATAACATGACTATTGTATTTAACGGAAATGCGGCTCTTCCAACAGCGTCCTCCCAGGCGTCAACTTCGTTGACCTGCTCCAGTTCAGGAACATGGCTGCGTCTAAGCCAGCAAATCAACAACGTTTCTTGTATTTCAACCAGTACGTTTTACAAGATTGTTTTAACTGATTCAGATCCTGCACCTGGAGTAACGTTCCCTCCCACATCTCCTGCTCCTGTAACATCGCCACAAACCGTTTCACCTGATCCAAATCTGCGTAAGACGCTTAGTTTTCTTCACAGTTTGTTCAGCTGCTTGTGAACGATGCAATGAGAGTCCCCTTTCTAAACCACCCTCTGGATATAAAAGCGGATTTATGACAATTGATTCGTTGACGCCTTCCGGTCAATGTATGATTGTTGATATCTACTGCAAGGCACCAAAAGTAAGCTGTTTTGAAACGTCTGACAGGAAGATTTATGGATGTTTCAATTTTCCCGTTCAGGATGGAGAGACAGTTTCATTGATTAGTCCGAATGGTGTCCTTAATAGTGCAGTGAATCGAACAAATGTGACCATAAGATGCAACAATGGAGCACAGTGGGAGACCACGGGAGGCACGGTTATCGACACGCTCAGTTGCGGTTACATGCTTGGTAAGGATGAAAGTATTGTTTTATTGTATACTTACCATAGCTGCTACTTCCACGATGACGCCTTCAACTCCCGCCCTTGAACAACCTGCGACTACTACGACGAGGGTAAGATTTGGCTTTACCGAAAAACGACTGCTTCAGGCTGTTACCGGTGACTGCTCTCAAGTAATTTGGCAAGAATGGAAAGAATGGGGAGGTTGCGTTTTATTTGAACCTGGAAGAGACTGTGGTTCATGTGCAACCCAGACTAGATTCCGAGCTTGTAACCTTGTAGTAAATTGCACAACATGCGTGGGGTGAGTCATTTTGAAATATGTCAGTAATGGTTCAGATCCGCTTATGAAAAGAAGCCTTGCTACGAAGATGTTTGTTTCTGGCCCCGATCACCTTGTTGCGATAACTTCGAAGCAAAGTCAAGAAATGGAAAAATACAGTGTGTTGCTGTGAAAACTACGGCGTAACTGTATTTATGGACTTCAATGAACTGTTGTGAATGTACATATGAACATCGTTTCCCTGGCGGCTATGTGTATAACTCTGACAAAGAGGAGAAATAGGAAAACACTTGACTACTATAATGCTGGTCATTATAGGAGCTAATGAGACACCGGCTGTTCGAAGCAGCTAACGACCTTTAAATTGAGTTTATATGGGAGAAATGTGGGAAACACATTCTCAAAGCATGAGATTGTTCCAAAACTTTTCTTAATTGTGTATACAAAGTGTTATGTCCACAGTATAATGTCTAGATTTGTATTGACTCCCATGACAAGAATGGATAGGAATCGAAGGATGGGAGCAATCGTGAGCTCTTTTGAACGTGGCTAATTGACAGTCAAGTGAGAGTTAAGAGTCATCGCGGTGAGAAAGAGACGCCCCGGACGAAAACATTTCCCTCATCTTTCGCACAGTTTCCTCTTTAATTACCACGTTTAGACTGAAAATTTTAGTGTGAAAGAGAGATACGGTCGCAAGTGCTGTAGAATAGCAAGGCGGATGTCAGTGAAGCGACTCAAAGGCTGCTGATTGGCAACTTGAGTCAGTCAAGCACCCCTCAGAAGCCCTAGAAGACAGCGAACAGGGTCATGTCAATCCTCTTCAGTTTTGCTCTTCTATTATTTCTTATTTCCAGTCCGAACCCAACGAATAGTTTTTTGGCCAAACAGCATAGATTCAAACAAGATACCGAGCATATAAATCGAGCCCTTGAAAGTTTTCACTGTTTTTCAAACACTTTGCACTATGCCAAGAGGAGTTCTTTTCGTCCTCCTAGCAGCACTGATGCAATCATCTACCGTATTCGTGGAGATGGCTCGTTGCTCGCTCCAATCCTAATCCAATTGAGACAATAGAAGCCAAATCTGTCTGTTTGCCGCCCAATCTAGCATCCTTAGGCGGTACCCGAACCGACACTGACACTCTGATTGAACCTACCAACCGGCTGGCGTCTACTTTCCTTCCTCCTCTGCTGAAGGACCTACACGGTAAGTTTTGCTTATCAAGTAGGCTAAAATATGGTAATCCTCTCGGGACTAGCGCTTCAGACTTTTCAACCACAAATCAGATATCGAGTCAAGATATTTTAGAAACTCTGATTCCTTCTTAAATAAGCTTCCCATGATTTCGAACTGTTTGACAGCATGTGTTCATACATCCAATATTTAAATAGAGTCAAATGTGTTTAGAGCATAGCAAAATCAGCTAATACTTTGCCTCAGATTAAGTGAATACGTCTTTTTGATTATGAGTAAGAGATGCTGGGAGAGATCGCTACTAGAATGTAACTTTACTCTTTAGTAGAACAATTAATAGAATCTTACAACTTAGAGTAATGTGTCTTGTCTTAGTAACCTTATTAGCTGGTACAAAAATATGTTTGTCAATGATGCGCTAAGGACTACCATCTGTCTTCTTGAGTGCTTCACACAATGGTGGCCAATTACCGTAGCCTCTTCTCCTCCCGCCTCTCAAGAAGCCAATTCGGAGCAACGATGCGTGCAATTGAAAGCTAAACCAATTGAGATTGTTATATGACTGATAGAAAGGCGTTAACAGATTTCAAAGTTTGTAATGTATATTAGCTGAAAAACCAAGCGCTATGGCTGGAGGATACTAAGGAAGATACAGGTGTCTTTCAGATGTCTTCGTCTGCAAGTCCATCCGCTCCTTCGGTGGATTCCGAGCCGGTAGAGGTGAAGAAGCCAGCAGCTTTACCGAAAAATTCAATCTTCTCTGTTAATAACATTTTATCACCCTTTGATCATCTGGGTGAGTCTAAGCAGTGTTTCTTTTGAAAAACAATGAGAAACAAATAACTTATAACATTGTGGTTTGAGTGCTTTCGAGACTTAAAAATATGAGCGGCTGATTCTGCCTGAGAAAGATGAGGTTGTGCCCGGATTACGGTAGGGGTGCTATTTCGACGAGCCACTTAGAAGCGCAATCTAGGTGAGAAGTGCTTTGTGAGCGGCTTTTCATGGGAGCGCTCGTCGCTTGAAGGAGCTGCTCGAAGGCAGTCCGAGCCTTCTACACACAACTCAAAGCCGTCTTGAGCACACCTCACCAGCTCTCACCTAGTACCCTCAGATGCCCCTCCAACATGAGCGCCCACTCTTAACGCTTCTTTGCTATCATGCTTCTTGTCATGGCGCATCCCAGTGATTCTGACCAATTCTTCAAGGGTCAGTAGATTCCCAGAACCAAAAAAAGGAGCTCATGTTGTGAGGAACACCAATACATTTTAACTTCTCTGCGCTTACGGTCATATTACAGCTAAAGTACAACAGGAGCTGCTGAAAATGACCTCTTCTCCTCTGGGCGACCCATCTCTATCATTTAGCTACCGTCCCAGTGGGACACTGCCAGCTTCCTACTTTGGAGCCAACCCATTTCCTGGTTATCAGAGCGATTTTACCAGGTGTGATGAAATTCGCGGTTATACAAATCGAATTCAGTTACGTTACCAATGCCTCGTCGTGGTACAACGGAACAGATCCCAGATTCACTGCCTGTAGGTCACCATACTCTTCAAAACGCCGCATTTGTATTCAGTGCTTCCGTGTGGAATTGACCCTTCTCGAGCAGCCGTACACGGCATTCAACTACCAATGTCTCAACGACGAAAAAGAAGAGTTTTGTTCAGTCAGGCGCAGGCAAGTCTTATAAGTCTGAAAAGAAGTAAAGTTTCAGGTATACGAACTGGAGCGTAGATTCAAACAAGCAAAATACCTAACTGCGCCTGAGCGAGAGCAGTTAGCTAATGCGATTCATCTTACTCCTACCCAGGTATAGAATTTATGGACACAAATAACTTTTTCAGGTTAAAATATGGTTTCAAAACCACCGTTACAAGTGCAAAAGACAAGAAAAAGAGAAAGCAATGACTGGAGGCAGTTTGAGCAATAGAGAAGACAGTATCACGCCGCAATCAAATGTAGACGATGACGGGCATGTTATCAATATTTTCAGTGCTCAACTTACACTTTAGAATTGCCACTCCTGATCCGAAACCGAAAGATGAGCCTACTTCCTCAGAGACAGAAGCATCTGCTTCAGATACAACTGAAACCAAACCGATCATGTTTGGAAATGTGTTCTGTTTTTTCGACATTAGATAACCGCTTTTCAGATGCCACCAGGAATGTACCCTTCACAAGCATTCGCGTTTCCCTTTGGCTCTCAACAGTACTCCGCTGCTCAAACCGCTTATTATAACCACATGAGAGGTGTTGGATGGTAGCATCATCTTTTCGAATTTTCCATTGTTAGTCAATTGTCTGTTCTTGCCAACACTATTATGCATAGCAGAATATGTTCTTCCAGTAATATTGCGTTTAAATCCTTCGCTTTGACTAGTGATGCGGGTAGCTTTTGTTAATAAAATTTTGTAATGTTCGCATCGTTTCTTAGAAAGCACCAATTATATATTCCTGTTTAGTAACTTCTGGATAGCCATAACAGGTAGATTTTTTTTGGGTATAAGTATTCGTTTGATCAACCATACAAACTTTAATGGATACAGAGATTATGTTACCCTCAAAGACACTTGTAATATTACAGACTTTCTTGTGCCGGCAATGATTTTGTTATTCGTTATTCCAGCCGGAAGATTTCGCATGCCATCTACTACGGTTTTCCGACAGCCAGTGCTATTTAACAAGACTTGTATCACTACCTTGGTGACTAGAGTACCTGCGGCTTCTCCAACTTTGCGAAATCAGACATTTATCGTGCTTCCCTCCCTTGACATAAATGGAAGAGATCTTTAAGACATTTCACGCAATCCTGATAATCATAGAAAATCCTACTTGTAGCTCTTTGATTGCAGGATGTCTGATTTCGCAAAGTTCCAGACGGAATACATCATCAAAGTTGAAAACTTCAGGATTCTCATATGGGTTTTCGCCCGAAACGACCACAAAATATTGATTACGTTCCTACTTTAAAACATTAGTTTGTGTAGACCTTGAAAAAATTCCAATTTATGAAAATTTTTCTCTATTTAGTCAAGGAAGAACTATGGCTGCAATGTGCAGTAAGCGCGCTAGCCCTGCATTAAAGGACGTGACCCATCTAAGCTCATTCCCTGCAGCTATCGCAAAAAGTTATTTTGAAGAGAAATAACAGAAAAAAGAAGCAGTTTTTTCAAAATAATTCTTCCATCCAATAGCAATCATCTTCTAGGACCCAAAAGTACTGAGATCTCCTCCGTTGTCTAATTCTTACTCGCATTTCCGTTATGATATTTTTTTTCGTTCAGACTGTGTTAGATGGACTATAATGTCCAGGATACGTTTCAAATGGATTTCCTTGAATTTCCATCTGAGCAAGCATCAACGATGAACGGCCTTACAGACTTCACGTTTACCAGTGAGGAGAAGCCGGTAAAAAGGATCCGTATTCCATATTTACTCTTGTCTTTTTACAGGGATGTTCGAAGCGAAAATCATCAATGGAAGACGAACAACTTTCTCCTGGCAAGCGACCAAAAGACACGGGTGAAGAGCAGACGGTAAATGATTTTGGTATTCTCATTAAGCAACTTTTCCAGCAAGGTTTGAGCAGTTCTGTCAATATGGACGCTCCAACCTACTGCCTTCCAGAAGACTACCCCATCCATGAAGAATTTTTCGATAATCAAGATGATCCGCTGGCCAAACCGTGGGTGAAACAGTTCCACGTGAGTTTCGAGGAAACTGTTGTAATAATCTTTTCAGACCATGGATCCTAACGAGCAAAGTTCTGCTCTATACTGTCTCATAAGGACCTTGACGCTTCATCAGGCTAGAATGATTCGTCGTACAGTAGAGCCGTTCTTTCAGCGTGATTTTCTTGCCGAAACACCCACTGAGGTAAACTTTTAGACTGTTTGTTTTCATTAGTAATTCCTTACAGGTTGGTATGCAAATTCTCTCGTATCTTCGACCACGTGACTTGATTAGTGCCGCCGGTGTTTCGAAACATTGGAGAGGTTTGTGTGAAGATACCCGGATGTGGCACAACCTTTGCGGCCAAATTCAACTCCCATCCACAATGGAGAGCTCAGAAGAACCTAGTCTTCGTTTTGGTGGCGGATGGAAGGAGAAGCCGTGGATGCATCGGAGTTTTTTCGTGAATATACCCGACCCGTATGAACAAATGCAAATTTCCGCTGAGAGAGCTACTATTAATGGGCCGTAGGTTATTTTATTTTCATTTTTAGATTAAAGTTCCAGGATTTACCAACGCTGTCCATATAAAGCTCGCTACATGCGCTCTCGTCGAATTGTGAGCAATTGGAGAAAGCGCAAGATTGGTGCTGTTTGCGTTCTCAAAGGGCACGAAGAGTACGTCATCACGTGCCTTCAGGTAAAAGTGCATGAGATTTTCCACGGAGAAAAGTTCAGGTTCATGGAGATACGATCGTGACCGGATCTGACGACACTAGTCTGAGAGTCTGGAGCATTTCTGAAGGAGTTTGTAAACTTGTGCTGCAGGGACATAGCGGAGGCGTATGGACCGCTCAAATTGACCAAACCGGAGATTACATAGTCAGTGGGTCGACGGATCGCACTGTTAAGGTTTGTCTACTTTGTAGCTTACACGTTCTTGCTTTTTCAGGTTTGGTCTTTAAAAACTGGCAATATTCTCTATACTCTCACTGGACACACCAGTACCGTTCGCTGCTTAGCGGTCTGCGGCAACATGTACGTTAACATGCCATTTAAAACATTGCTTGCTTTTTTAGAATCATTTCGGGATCCAGAGACGCTACTCTTCGAGCTTGGAGACTACATGCCGGAACTTTGCTGAACCAGTTTATCGGCCATCTAGCAGCCGTACGCTGTGTTCAATTTGATGGAGATCGAGTGGTATCTGGAGCTTACGATTTTGCAGTCAGGGTAACTGAATGTGCAACCAACAATTAAGAATACTTCTCAGGTCTGGAATGTCCACACTGGCAGCTGTACCTTTACGATGAACGGTCATACGAACAGAGTCTACTCACTGCTGGTATTGATGTTCAAGATATGCCGCATTTCATTTCTTTAGATGGATGCACCACGCAACATTGTGGTTTCGGGTAGCTTGGATACTACAATAAGAGTCTGGGACATTTCGCCGGGTCGTGGAGAATGCATATGTGTCCTCATTGGACACTCCAGCCTCACGTCAGGCATGCAAATCCTCGGAAACATGCTCATCTCTTGCAATGCCGATAGCAGTATCCGGGTTCGTTACAGTTGGTTAGACTTTTTCCTTAGAAACAATTAGCGTCTATCGCTTTTCGGCGGTGAACAAAGAGTCGCATGTGACTGCTTCACATACATACTAACATTGAGATAATCTGCTGCTGCAATTGACATTATGGAGTAAAGAAAATGCATTTCAGGTTTGGAATATAAGGGACGGAACTTGTGCTCATCGTCTTCATGGACCCAACGGCCATACATCTGCCATAACATCACTACAAGTTGTTCGCGATGGACTGATTGTCACGAGCAGTGACGACGGAAGTGTCAAACTCTGGGATACTCACAGAGGTAGAATTACTCAACTTTTACAATAGTTGATTCAAAGGTGTCTTTGTACGCGACATTCTCCGTCTCGGTTCGAGTGGAAGTGGTGGATGCGTCTGGCGTCTCAAAGCCACAGACAATCTATTGGTTTGTGCTGTTGGGTCGAGAAACGGTACGGAAGAGACGAAGCTGGTTCTTCTCGACTTTGATTCATCATTCCCCTAGCACCCGCGAACTTTCAAAACTGCGATATTTTTTTCATAAGTATTTCTCGTCTCATTACGGGCACCAACCGAGTGCCGATTCATAAGTATATCTTTCTGATTTCTTAGCTAGTCCTGTGTGCTCTGCTTTAGTCTCTACTTCTCACACATTCAAACTCGTCAGAGGCATTTCCCGTTATCTAACGCGGGTTTTTACCCTTTTTCTTTTCCATTGAAGCGCCGGTTTGGGCAAGAGGTCTTTCCTCTTCACATAGATTTCTGGTTTGTAAACAATAAACGAGCTTTTTTTTTGATCTGATGGCAATTGGGAGATCAGGCACATAAAAACTGATAGATCGGTTTACAGAAGGTTGCATACAGCATCGGATTGATGAATACGCTGAAGCAAAATTGAAAAGCTTGGATCGTTTGACTAATCAGAATGTTACAAACTACAGTTTATGAGGACACGACTAAAAGATAGGGCAGTAATTGGTAAACACCAGGACTTTCTTCTTGGCTAGGTATCTCAAACATCGACGTTACCAGCAAGGAAGTCTACAGTATACTTGTTACATACTCACATAAAGTGACGCAACAGCATTCATTCGCTATCTGTCAAACATTTGGTCATAACAATGTTTATAGTTTTATATAAAGTTTGCTGGTACGGATTACAAATACAACGGATCTCATCTTATCTGAGCAAAAGTCTAAAAATAGTCGCTGCCCTTTGAAGGTCTCGTCTGTTTGCCGATCTGGCATTTTCTAAAAACTTCATAGATCTTCGTGCGGCCAGCCAGATCAAATAACCGAAAAAGATTGCTGGATGCAACCTTTGAAAATCACAAGACTGTGATCTGTGCAGCACGGACTCGTTAAAGACTATTGCCGCCCTCTCCCTGTATGAAACGAAAGATAATTACCCTTGGGAACAGAGGGAATACACCTTGAAATGCGGCCCATAACAAGACGTTCGAGATGAGACACCAATCAGAAGACTTATAGCTCGGTTTTTTCTCTCCGCTTCAGGTGACTTCTTGTTGAATGATCACTGAGATTCACCAGTTTCTCAAGGTACTCAATCGTCTTGGCTTCCCAATCAGGTAAACGCATTGTTTTGCTTGGGTATCAAACAACTATTGTTGCGTGGATCATAGTGTTTCTATTGACCCGCTCGTTATTGCGATAATCCGAGATCTTCTGTGGCGAAAACCGTTTTTTGCTTCCAAGTTGGTCTTACTGTTCTTTTCACTGTTTGCATAACTTTAGAAAAGCGCTCTCGGACGACTATTACGTTGCCGAACGCGGCTATCCCAACTTTTAAATGTCGCACTCTGTTTGCCATGTAGTGTGAACGCTACTACAAGTTGGATGACTGTTTGCTTGTCTGACCACAGTCCATGGGCGTTCTCAAGACGGCACAGTTTGCTCCTGGATTGGCTCTTTGTGATCGGCAGGCCTACCTGCAAAACCCTTCCACTACAGCCTTTGTTGCTATTGATTAAATGATCTTTCAGATTCGCCATGCCTTCTTCGAGAGTTCAAAGCGTCCTCACCATTGGCGTGAATACCGACTATCATCCAGACATGAAGAGCAATCATCTCTCCAAAGCCTACAAAGTACGCTTTAACTTCGACCCAAAAATGAATCTTGGGTTCTAAGATTTTGGGGATAAATGTGTTTACTGGCTTCTCCGGAATTGCGCTCCCGCATAGAGCCTATTATATCCCGCTCCAACGGGCCCTAAAATCTTTCTCTAAACTCATGGCTCACAACGCCATCTCTCCTACATTTATTGTTTTCAAACGAAAATCACATAGTCCATCGATTATTAATGCTGGCCACATAATAAAAGGGCGGACGCGCCTTCAATTTTGAGGTCTGCGAATCGTCGAGCGCTGTCAACCAGACCTAATGGCATCTTCTAAAATTGTTACAAATAATACAATATTTGGTGTCAGCGGCATCAAAGGCTCCTGGAACTCACAAGCTACTGTTTTGCAGAAGCAGGAGATTATGGACAGCCTGCCCCAGGAGCACAGTCTCGTCAACCGTTGCCTCGCTGAGTTTGTGGCTACTACCCTCTTTGTTTTCCTTGGTAAGAGTACTGTGAATATAGTACAAGCGCCTTGTAGGAGTCGGGCAAGCACTTTCATTTACTGGAGGTGACAGTGTTCTTCACGCGGCATTCGCTCACGGCTTGGCTATTTTCCTCCTCGTGGCCGCTTTTGGGCGTATAAGGTGGGAAGAGGAAAAAGCACATAATTTCCAAGCGTTTAGTGGTGGTCACATAAACCCAGCAGTTACTCTCGGAGTGACTCTCGTCCGGAGAATCAGCCCTATCACTGCCGTATGCTACATCCTTTCGCAACTTGCCGGAAGCTTTGTAGGAGCACTGATGACGCGCGCTATCGCATCCACCTCTACTCCTGGAAACATTGGTGCTACCCTTGTTGCGGCTCCTTTTCACTGGTACAATGTGAGTTCCAGGTATAATACCGATCTAATGAAAATTTTAGGCTGTATTTGCTGAAACCGTTACTACAATGATTTTGGTGCTCGTTGTTCTCCTCACTGCCATTGATCCTGAAAAACATGTGCTAGCTGCTCTGGCCATTGGAATGACTGTCTGTGCCGATATTCTGACAATGTACTATCGATTCACTAACGTTCGGTCAATATTCTCGTTTCAGTAGTTCTATTTCCGGCGCTGCTATGAATCCTGCCCGTTCGTTTGGACCGAACATTGTAGGCTCCCTGTTTGTGGACAACGCCCTCCTGCCTGACAACTACTGGGGATTCCACTTTGTTTACTACCTAGGTCCATTTTTGGGTGCTCTTATTGCGGCCGCCATCTATCGGTAAGAATGTGTACAGTACCATAACAACACCGCTTCAGAGTGTTCTTCGCGAGCGACGAGCGAATCATGGCCTGAGTTCGCAATGGGGACGATGGGAGAACTAGCATGACAAGTACAACTCATTCCACTTAATTGTAGTTACATGTATTTGGGTCATAAAATTGCGCTTATAATGAATTTTTGCTTTCTTTTTGTTCAATTGATCACTGCTTGGTAATAGCAGAATCAAGCAAGAAACGAGCCCACTTTTCTTAGCCGTTCCCTCTTTTGATTACATTAATTGATCAAATAACCAATAACTGATCACTATCTATACTAACTCGCTGTGTTCGTTTTGTACTCTCAATTATCTTATCAAGAAGTTGAGACGACGTTCCTAGTAATAATAATAATTACACGGAGACGTAGTGTGGGCGGGGCAGACGTCCACTGCACTCTGGCGTGGAGCGTCGTCGCACGGTCTTCGGCTTCTTTCTGCCTTCGGCTTTCGGGCATGCCGTATGCCTTCTTCCATCACACTCTTACTACTACTCTACTTTATCGTTCAACCGGCATGTATGTTGGTTCCACAGTATTAAACGCATACACCAGCGCAATCTTTCACCTTTGTTTATTTCTGATACAGCTCATTTTCGCTTATCGACACCCTGTTTCGAAGTTCTTTTTTTTCTCGAAAGCCTAGCACAAAATAGAGAATTAAAAATTATCGTGTATTGCGATCTGACTGCAGTTTTACGGGAAAACAACCTAGGCCTTTAGTTTTAAAAATCAAACTGCATCGTATCTACCATCGAACAAAGTTGAAACCTTGGCAATTTGATCACTTCTATTACTAGACTACTTCTCCGTGGCCGTTTGTGCTCTAGACACATTAGACTTTCATAGCCTTTTTGTTGAGACCCTATTCTGGCAGTTGATTTTGTTACAAGCTCGTAAAATGCCAGGATCGGGAAAGGGGAGTTTCTTTTTCTAGCAAAGGTTAAGCAATTATCTAGGAGCCGTATAGCGGCTGGTCTCAATCGCAACATGAATAATGTAGCCGAGAGCAGTGTTCAAGAAATATCAGAGGAAGCCTTCTTCTGATTACTAGTAAAGTTTTCGTATGTAACAACTGTTTACAGTAGTAGCCAGATCTCCGTGGGCTACAAGGCTTCCGTCTGAGCCCGATGCCTTAATTCTGCGTTAAGACGAAACCATCGAAATATTTCACGGAAAGCCGCGAAAATGAGCAGCAATCTTCTTTTATGGCCTTAACTTTGGATTAGCGGTTACCGGTCTTCTACAAAAGGGAATCTTCAGGCTAAAGGTTCCCGTTCCATGAGATGATTGAATCTACCTTGTGTGTAAGCAGCCGATTTTCCACACTGCTTGAGCGAAGCTTAGCGTGCAAATTGGAAGAGGACCCTCGTATTAACAAAGAAATTTGATTAGGGCCCAAGACGGCTTTGTGGCGTTTCGACTTGGCAATTAACGCGAAAACATGCGTGGTATGAGCCCTCCGAACCGTATGATAGATTAGCGTACAACAGGTGGAAGAGTGATGACTTCGTTTTAGCAACACACCTGTCAGAAGGACTGACAACATGCCTTCAAGACAATGTATACTTACGGCAATTAGAGGGAATTGAGAGACTGCTCTTTGCGGCCCCACCGATAACATTCGAGCATAATTTTCCTTTGGAATGTGGATCGTGTCTAAGATAATCTGTTTTGAACTGGAAATAGGATTCCCTTCTTTTAAAGTATGACTTTGGCTATCTGTGTCTAATCTTAACAACACGTTTGATTTTGAAAAGAGTAGTTGTCTCAACTTGGGCGGCTCAGAGATACTGCTATATGACACGAATTTATCTTCACAATTCGTTGTCAGGAATGGCTAGTAATATGACCATATCACGCTTCCATCCGAGAAGAGACAGAGTTCGTTTCAATAGCAACGAATAAAGCCAGTACGTAGTGACCTGTTTGCCTATCATATTAGGATAACGGAATCCTGCACTCCTGAAATCTGAGCAGCTATTTGCTTTGGGGACAGCGACACGAAATCGCGTATCAACTGAAGTACTCCAAATTAAGAAATTTGGCGTAAGTGCAGAAAACGATCAAAAAATCTTTGGTGACTTTTGACCGAAAGGAATATTTTAGAGTCCACTGTTTCTCTTCAACTCCCAAGAGAGACGGAGCCAATTTTGCATAATTTTTGAGGCTAAAGAAGTCACACCTTGGCCGTCTTCATTCACCGAGAAAAGTAGAAGGAAACGGGCATGGCTAATTGGATTCCTTGCTGGCTTAGTCGTAAACCGAAGACATGATCCCCCAGATAGCAGCGCTAATTAGTGCAAGAGACTCTGCGCCCTTTTCTGGCTCCTGAAGCCGACTGCAATCTTCCGTAAGGAGAAAATGGGGAAAGTTAAGTGAACCATTTGGGTGCAACTTGGGAGACGTGGAATACATCTCACTTGCTGCTCAGATGAGCCGTCTGGTTAGCGCTAGAACAGATATGTGTGACTAATACTTTAGACCACTTAGTAAAGTTACTAGGTCTACCACCAAACAAGAATCTAACAGACAAAATAGCGTTATTTACCACCAAATCTTCGAAGTATAACTTCAGTTTGAAATAACCTTCACCGTGGTATCTTCTTAATCTTCAGAGCGAACCACAAGGTCCCTCTAACTTTCATTCGAGTATAATCAAAAGCAGTGCTTACCCACTCATGAGACTAACCGGATGTTCAAATTAAATTTCGCAACCTTTATTGACTGTGATCGGAAGATAAAAATGATGTTTATTCTTGAGTTAATTCTGCAAATGCAGACTAGTTACAAGATTTCAATAAGTCAATCATTTAGCTTCGCTTCGCTGTCTCGAAGGAGCCGATTGTCTTCGCGATGCTAGTTGCGATGAGTGCAACGGCGTTGCTTGCACCAGAATCATTTCCTTCAACTTGGAAGATAACAAAGAAGTTGCCTTGACATGCATACCCTACGAGACACGGTAAAGTTTTTGTTATTATAAAAACCTGTGCGTTATACAGAAGATATGAGCACTCATCTCGGGAGATTCATCTAGAAGCAGAAGGGTGTCGCAACACTGGACATCGTCAGATCTGTGTTTGCTATGACGATTACTGCAACACCTCCTCCAAGACATTGTTCCTGATTCTCATACTTCTGGTAGCCATCCAACTTTAGTCCCGTGTTCATGCCCGGTCTCTCGACACTCCTCTCCTCCACATATGAGGGTTAACTGTGATCTTTTAATCTTTTTGTTTGTTGCTCAAATGTTTCCATGGTATTGATAAAAATCGTCAGATATTACAAGCGCACTTTTCGCCCTCAATTAGCAATCGGCGTCCTCATCTTGCACTTTCTTCTGTCCTTAAAATTCTCTTCACAAACTTTTGAACCTAAGTTTTGCCTTCTGGAGTTAGTCAATAATTAGCGGATATCTATTTAAGGATAGGTCAATTCTCAGTCTCTGCAGAAGGGTTATCTTCTTTTTTTCACTTCTTATAGCGCCTATTCTTATAGAGAGTTGACGACTTTTACACGTCCCATCGCCCACAATCAGCGTTTATATGCAGACCAATTGCGTTGGCTATTAAAAAACTATGAGACTTTCCCTTCCAAATCGGTGTAATTCGGACACCTTTTGAGAACATGTTGCTTTACACTCCGCTATGCATTTTCCGAGTTTTAGTATTCCATGACGCTTACACCGTCTCGTACCATTTTAAACAATGGTGTCAGATGAGCGGTCTTTCCGGCACAAATGGCAAAAGTCGTTTTTTACTGTATAGGTCATTCCAGTATTTTCAGGTACAACCGCAGCTGTTTGCTCCCTTTTGTCATATTGGGACAAAGAAAAGTCAAGTTTTATTGCAGTCATCTTTTTAGGTTGCTTTAATTATTTTTGACAGACAAAGCCTATGGAATTCTGGTTCATGCTGCCAGTCATTTCTGATCCCAGCAATCTTAACCTTTCTTACTCTACCAAACCATCCTTTTCAAGTTTAGATACCGAGCACATGCTCATCCAATTTGACCCTTCTGGTCCTCGAGGAGCATCTTTCTGGATCAATATTGCGGAAGATATGTCGATTTTGATCGTTGTTCCTACAACGGCCTTTGCAGTTATTGGAATCTCAAGGTACTCCAATTCAACGTTTCAACTAACAATATATTCAGGATCCCTCCTATACAGGATCGGATACTTCTTCACTTCAACCTAAAAATGCTCCTTATTCCATGCTTTCTCCGCTTAGTCGTTTTCCATTTTCTTTCTCGTCTCTTCATCCACCTTTACAACTTTGGCAGCAATAAAGTATTTTTATCCAAAAGCGAGTTTTGTAGATTCTGCCCATCATACATATCTGTTAAGTTTTGGAAGCACTGTCATCAGTTCAGAACTTCCGAATGACACCGACCGCTACTTCCAGCATTTTCAAATGCATTGGGTTATCAAAACCAATGAAACATGAAAGTGATTCCATTTCTTTATGTTCCATACTAAGCAATAAAACATTTTTATCCAAAAACGTTGGTAGTTCATATTTGAATCGAGTTATTTACAAACTTTACCGGGTGCCAACGGGTAAGATGATACACTTTTGCAACAGGTGCTGTCAGTTTGGCAAAATCATCTTGGGGTTCAGACGCAGCATAACAAACATATAATGGTGTTTTGAAAGAAGGATGCGGATTGGAGCTAATCACGGCAAAATGACCTATTCTTAGGCTCAATCGTCTTGATCGCCCTTGTTGTTGGTAAAGAATTGGAGACAACTGCTGCCAGTCGGCTGACCAGGAGGGTGTCTAAGCAGAAGACAAGTCTCCATGTCTTGCAACCACCCCCACATTTAGTCTATGCAATCCTTTTGCCTCTTTGCAGACAAAGTTCATGAACAAAAGGCAGAATACTCGGCGTGAATCAGTTGGTCGCACCATGATCACAAAAGCGCCAGTTAACCGCCCCCCGATTTGTATATGCCTACAGTTTTCGCGTTTGATATAAAACCAGTACTTGTCGTCATTTGAGGACACCTGTGTACAATTTATCGCATTTCCTCTTTCGAAGTTTTCCGTATTTTTTATATTCCTTCCTAAGAAGCTTTTAAATAATAGCCTCTAATCTATCCGAGTTCAGGAATGTCATAAAGACTGATTCATTGATCACAAAACCTAAAGAACCTCCGCTGGGCCAGTGAGCCTCGGAGTCAGCTGTCTGTCTTCCTGAAAAATTTTGTCACTTGTCTCCTCATTCCAGACAATTTCTATGTCCTCTACTGACTCATTCCAAAAAGATCAAAACTTTTGCAATGAACAGAGATTTTCTAGCAGGAGGCTCAACAACAATTTACAGTTTACGATCTTGGTAAATACGTCGGAACTCCTTGCATAAAGCTCCCAATCTCGGCTCACTTGTCTCTGTATGCCATTCCACATTTCAGTTTCAGAATGCCCTCTGCTGCAATACATGTTCTATCCTTGGCACTATGTCTCTCATCTGGATTCCAACAGGGCTATATTGCCTCTGTTCTCAATCAGCCTTACGCTCAGATTCAAAAATACATAAACAGCTCTTGGACGCATTCCATGGGTGAGCCAGTGGACGCCACGACAATGGTATGAGACTTTTCGTACATGTCTTCAGAGTGTTTTCAGTCCTTCCTGTGGTCTACTCTCAACGTCTGTTTTCCGATCGCTACCATTTTCGGACAATTGGCGGCTACCTTCTTGGTTGCCAAATTGGGCAGAAAACGAACGGCACTAATCTCATGCTTTCTATACATCCCCGGAACTATTTTGTCCGCTGCGGCCAAATGGATACCGAATTGTTACGAACTCCTTTTTGTCGGAAGGATCATATGGCAACCAAGCGTGGGAGGCAAGCAACAATCATGACGATTTTAGGTCTCTGGCGAACGGTATAGCAAGTGTGAACGCGACTGTCTGGATTGTAGAATGTGCTCCGGCTGCTATCAGAGGAAGAATGGCCGCCATGCAAGAGTTCTTTATGGCTTTTGGTATGATCTAAGCAGAAGGTTGGAATAAGTAGTGCATTTAGGTTCTCTAATGACCCAGGCTCTCGGTGTACCATTTTCATCTGAGAAATGGTGGGACATGAACTTTATTCCCAACACAATCATAGTCTTGATCAACATATGCTTGTTCTTCTTTGTCTACGAGTCACCGCAGTTTTTGATCGAGAAGCATCAGAACTACGACAAGGTTCCAAGCTTCTTATACATTTAGAACAGCTAAATTCAGGCACGTCGTGCACTATCCTCCTATCACGGAGTCCCTTCTGATGACCCTAATGTCGAATACGAGATTCAGACATGTGACCAAGCTATTCAGAAAAAGTTGGAAAAGAAAAAGTTAACGGTTTGGTTTTGCTATGAATATCAGAACAATAGTGATTTAGAGTTCCGGAAAGCAGTCATCCGACCTTAGCTCTCTAACAGTGATGTTCAATCCGGTCAAAGCCAACGATCCTGCTTCACAAGTCATTAGACAAAACGCCTGGGTTGGTCTAATGGTGAAGATTGCATATGTCTTCACTGGAGCTCGCTGTCTCCGTGGGTACTCAGCTTTCGTTTTGGAGCAGCTGGGAGGATGGGGTGCTTTTGAGGCAAATCTTGGTTCTCTATTTGTTGGTATAACAAACTGTTGCACTACAGTAAGTAAACTATTTAGGTTTCGTCCGTGTCCCAGTAACCCTGGTTCCTGTTTTCCTCGTCGACAAACTCGGCCGGCGTCCACTGATTCTTGGATCGGTGGCAATCTCTTTCCTCGCCATTTGTTTGATGCATCTTTCTATTGTGATGGGAGCCACTTGGAAGGTATTCAGACAACGTATATTCGAAACCAAAAACATCTTTAAGTGGGGAACTTTGATCGGTCTCACAATTCTGCTGCTGATAAATGCATGCGGAATCGGCTCAATTTCTCGCTTCTATTGTGCTGAAGTAGTTCCTCGATCGTATCTTCTCCAATCAGTCTCTACTCTGACTCAGCTTGAAGCAGTCTCCAAGATCAGTGTCGAATTCGCATTCTACCCTGTTGCTGCTTCGGTTAGAGTCTAGACAGCCAAATTACCATTCAGTTCTTAGATTGGAGCTAATTCTTTGCTGTTGTTCTCCCTGCCCTCGCTCATCCTTTTGGTCTTCATGTGGAAACTGTGTCCCGAGACGAGCAGGAAGTCTGTCAGTGAAGTGTTGAACGAGACAGCCAAAAAGAAGGGCTTTGACGTTCAGTTCTAATGTCAAGAAATGCAGTTTATGCTATCATGCGGGTTATGTCGCATTCTTGTCCGATGAGCTTTATTTCCAATATTTTCTAGCCATAAATTGTTCACTCTTGATCTCTTAATCGTTGTCCTGCTTCCGCGTCTATCAGAACGTTTGCCGAACTCTGCATTTCAATCATCCTTGAACAGATGTTCGTCTCGCCATATGCGTGCAGGTGCTCCGTGGCACAATTTGCTGTCTGGCCATTGCCCAAAAGATTTGTCACCAGTCTCGGGGAGACACACATTTATTGATTTCACTTTCTAGCAATAAATATACAAATGGCAGTGGATGCTGGATGTTCAAAGAAGATGCGCTGCCATAAGACCTAGTCGGATACTATGATAAGTTGGAAAGACAGAGGTCAAATGGGAAGCTACGACAAAATGGGGAGACAAGGTTGGAGTTTTAACAGTGCCGCTCTATCCACCTGACAGGGTCTCGGAAAATGCCGTGCTGAAACTTTTGAAGTTCACCAGAAAGAGGAAAATTGATAAATTACTCAGCACCGCATTGGAATATCTTCAACCACCGCCATACTGCGTTACCCGTTTTCGCCGGGGAGAGAGCGGTAAAGTTATCGTATCCGTAATGATTTTGAGGGGTCTATGGTGGATCGACAAAGTTAAAAAAGGGTCCGGGTGGGTGTGCAACATGGTTTGCTACGACACCACCTTCAACGGGGTTCATCCATCAAGCCGGACAATGAAAGACATCGGCAATTAGTGATTATTACATAATCAGGGAACCGTAGAACGGGTTTCCTTCTGGGGAGGGAGACGAAGGGAAAGAGGGGGATGAAAGACGTATGGGATGATAACGGCCGTTTTTTCGAGGAAAAATTAAAACGTTCTTGGTGGCTAGATTTGAAGATTTCCGTTCAGAACGGAGCAATGAAAGCACGGTAGTGAATGTCGTCAAAAAAAGATAAACTATGAAGAGGCTGGATTGGCGCAGATGTAGAAGACACCGCGGAACGACCGGGTTTGAAGGTGTAAGACGACCATGGTGGAGAGATGCCAGCGCAAACTGCAGAAACCTGAAAATGACAAGTTTAAATTCTCAGCTATTTAAAGGCTTCTCTTCCGTATGCACTTATTGAAAATCTATGCTCCACTGCCTACGTCAAAACGTAGAGCACGTGGCTGCTTTGGATAATTGCCAAACGTACGGATTCTTTGTTTGCTTTCCTCATGCGAGGAGCCGGTATTGTCGCCAAAAGGATACTAGTCCGGCTGTTTGAAGATCCAAGTGTTCAAATAGATGGCGCCCCACTCACCGTTATCAGCCTTGTCATGTGTTAATGGGCGATGGCAGCTAAAAGACGGAAGATGTGAAGCCGATCATTCATAGAAAAACCGGAACAGCTTAAGTGGAGCGCGGCTGGGACCCAGTTGAGAGTGGAAGTGTCAGACCATCTAAAAACAGAGCATTGAACAAGGTCTATTTAAAAACGTGGAGGAAGAGAGGTAGTATAGCTAAGCGGAAACTGGTGGCAGAAGAGGAAAACAAAAATAACACAACGACGACAAACTTCTACCACGAAAACACATGAGCAAAACCGGCTTAGAGAGCTAAAAACGATGCATTTGGAATACTACGGCGGCATCAAAGATTTTCGAAACCATAAGAGCTACTCTTGAGGGACAGCTGCGGGAGGTCTACAAGCCGCTGAGTGATTGAATTTTGGTCTGCCCTTTCTGGCGATGAAGGCGGGGACTAAAGTGCATCTGTGCATATCAGCAAACGTCCCAAATGGGTTCAGACTCCTAGAAGAAATCCCAAGAATTACAAAGTGACTTGTCTAGGACTTAAAGTTCAATCCGTCATGTAAGATGTAAGACGCAACAAACGGCAACGGCTAGGAGATGTGTAAAATGTTGCCGATTAGTTGTAGGCAATGGTGCTACGGGGCGGGAACTGTAGCAAGGGGGTACAAACCTGTTTTGGTATCCGGCTTCTTTCGAACTGAAAGCTGAAAAGAACGCATGCGGCGGGTCTGGAAAACAGTCCAAAAAAAGCCGACCGCTTACTGCTTTTAGCTACGATTGGGAAAACAACCGCATACTTCGTATAGCGGCGCGAATTTCGTGTTTATGTCGGCGAACTGATAATTGCAACAGCGTCACACTCAAAAGGGGCGTGGTTCACAACAGGGCGGGGCTTGTAGTAGCTCCAGAATCGATCTCAAACTGAGATGGCCACTGACCACCCAGACCAGCTGGCTATACGAATATTGACACCCGACGGGGAAAAGGGGAGAAGCTGAAACGCGCATGAGAGCGCAGACAGTTTCCCGAACACGATTATGTCACACATAACATAAAAGTGAAAGCTTTGCAGACTGTTACAGTAGTCTTCTTGACACAGGAAGTAGCCGAGATTAATCTGAGACAAGCGGGGGCAAAGGATACGGCTGTTCAAGACTAGGAAGTAGATAACGTGGATTGGCAAACTGAAGGAAAGCAACTGAATAAAAAAAATAATAGGGTCTGGAATGAAAGTCGCCCCGCGATTACACTTGGCTGTGGGCGTTTACTACGAGCCGCAAGAATGACCGAATTAGCATAACCAGACCAATGTGATGGATGTTGCTACAGCGGATACAAATTGCAGAAGATTGATTTAAAACGAGAAGAAGAAAAATTCAGGAATGAGTCGAAGTCATATGGGTACGGGTCGTGACTACGGAGAAAGCAAACACACAACGCCAGCATGAAGCAACACTTTCGACACATCACTCGATGATCTCAGGATTGAGAATTAGAAATTCGGAAATCATCAAAACACAAGTTTTAGGCTGACCGGATCTTTTCCTCTACGCATCATTTCAAATCCGGACAAGATGACCTGGATTCGGAGGAGAGAAAGTGAGAGAACCGGTTGCAACTGGGACATTCCTTGCATTCGGGACTTGAAATTGAAGGAAAACGAAATTAAGTTGACAGGAAAGTGGAAATTCATGATGCTTTTATATGAAAGCCTAAGACTCCGCCTGCTTTTAAATATTTCTCAACGATATGACTCAGTTTGAGAAATTCAACAACATAGGGCTGGGTGGGAGGTTGTATGAGTCACACAGCTCGCCCTTCTTGATAAGGCATCTGTTTCGAAATGAAGTAGCTTGGGAAAATGTACTTTCCTCACATTGCGTTTTGCATATCCGGGTCTGGCTCACAGCGGATTACCCCATGTATAAGCAAAAGACATGGTCGATGCTCGCACTGAAGACGTGCACAAACCGGTTTCTTACAGAAAATATTTGCAGTTCCTGGAAACGAAAGAACAATCTATTCTTTCTCATCCACGCAAACGGGGATAACAAGCTGGACAAGGTTTTGCGAAAGCATGAAGAGCGTGATGGAGAGTGATCAGCGCTAGTGTAAAGCTATTCAAAAAGACGACTTGACCGCCGCCTCGGCAGTGAGCAAAACCTTCTCGTATAGCTATTTCAAACAACTGTACGAGAGCTGAAAGTATCAGGCTAAAACCTAGTTATTCTCGAGTAGTGCCGCCTGGTATTGTTGTGAGATGGCAGCGCTTATCTAAGGGTGTGGTCCGATGGGTCGAATTCAAATTGAACTGCAACTTTGCTGATGGCCATGCTGATAGAAAATGTAATCTATCTTGAGATAAAACGGGAAACTGGCCAATGAATTCAAATTTGAACCTTCTTCAAACAGCCTTATCTGAAGGGAAGAGACATAAAAAATTAAACTAAGAAGGTGGATAGCAAAAGTTCGAGTTTACAAGCGCTAAAACAAGGAGCTGAAAACCGGAAAAACCGGACAGTCACCACCGCACGTGGACAGAACTAATAATAGACGAGATGTCTGGCTGTGTTTTGACGATGACCACTGACCATTTGGACCTCGGGTAACTGGCACTACCAGTCTACGCTAAATCTCTGCGCTCTCTACTACGCTGTGTTCTCTGCGTTGCGCGCGGGACCTGCGTCTCTCAGCTGGCACTGTATATGGGCCAGTCGGCTGCTCTCCACAGCTGACCACATTCTCTTGCGATAGAGTGACCATTGTGACGTAGGCAGACGGCTGAGGCGTGGGAATCGGCGGTAAACACAAGGCAACAAAGTATTGCCAAAAATGTGCCTTATATATCCGAGAAGGTATCTGGTACCTAGGACGGTGTTCATTAATAAAAAAGAGAGATTCTAAAACTTGTCGTTATCAGGGAAGAAAATATAAGTGCTAAGGAGTTTTTAGCTCCTTATCAATTGGTCACTCGTTCCTCGATAACCATTGATTCGTCAGCCCCTTCCTCACATGAGGCGCCTATTTCTGCTCCTGCTTTTTGTCACAATTGCTTCGACCCGTCATCATCTCCGGAAGCACCGAATACCCAAATGGAAAACGGATAACCCTAATGACGGACCTCTCTATGCCCAGCCGGAACAGATTCATCTCTCATATGGAGGCTTGTTATCCAATTAATCAGTATGATCCCGACTTATGCAGGGCACCCGACAGCCATGTTGATAACATGGCTGACATTTGATGATACGCTCCATTCAAAAGTGGAATACGGAACAAAGCGATTGGATACTGTAATGGTTTTAAAGATTACAGAACAGTTTTTGCTTAGGAAGTTGATGGCAATTGTTCCGTGTTTGTTGATCCAAGTGCTCAAGGAAAGTGGAGATACATCCATAGAGCCAGATTGGACAACCTGAACCCAGGAACCACTTACAGTCAGCTGATTCTTATTTTTGAGCCCTCCACTTTTTACAGAGTATCGTGTGGGCAGCCAATATGGCTGGAGTGCTATATATTTCTTAACGGCATTACAAGAACGAGCTGATGGTGGATTCCAATTCGCTGTTTTTGGAGACATGGGAAACGAAAATGCTCGCAGTTTAGGCAAATTGCAGAAGCTGACACAGGATGGAGAGATTGACATGATTCTTCACGTCGGTACATCTCTTTTGATGCAATAGTTGAGAGGCACTTATAGGAGATTTTGCGTACAACATGGACGAAAATGATGGCAGAACAGGAGATGAGTTCCTTCGCCAGATCGAACCTATGGCTGCATACATTCCATATATGACTGCTGTGGGCAACCATGAGGTGATACAGTTTACCCACTGAATTCAAAAATTTACTTTAGAACGAAGCGAATTTCACACATTATGTCAACCGATTCACCATGCCGGATTCGGAGCACAACCTATTCTACAGGTAAAACATTTTTCTCGTTTTAAGTTGCGTTATTCAGCTTTGACATCGGGCCGGTTCACATCATTGCCTTCTCCACAGAGTTTTACTTCTTCACAAATTACGGCTGGGAGCAGATGGAGAACCAGTGGAAATGGCTTGTTGCCGACCTTAAGGTGATGCCCGACTACATGACTACATGTATCCGTTACAGAAAGCAAATGCTAATCGAGATAAGGTGCCTTGGATCATTACGATGGGACACAGACCGATGTACTGCTCAGACTTGGATGGAGACGACTGCACGAGATACGAGTCAATTGTTAGTTTAGCATTTTTCAATAATGAGCCATGAAGTAGATCAGAACCGGACTGCCGAAGACTCATGCCTATGGCCTGGAAAAACTCTTTTATGACCATGGTGTTGATTTGGAATTATGGGCTCATGAGCACACTTATGAAAGGCTCTGGCCTGTCTATAACCGAACGGTACGTTTTTCGACTGACTACAAAGACGCAAAACCTGTTTGAGGTTTTCAACGGAACACTATTTCCTTATGATAATCCTCCAGCCCCGGTTCACGTCATCACTGGTTCCGCGGTACGTGTTTTTCGGAGCTAATTGGGACAGATGAGTTGGAATTTCAGGGCTGTCGAGAGAACACAGATGTCTTTGTTGAGCATCCCGAACCATGGAGCGCGAAGCGATCAACCGACTACGGTTTTGGTATTATGAGAGTATACAACGAGACCCACCTCAACTTTAAGCAGGTCGCTGCTTATACAGTAAGTTATAAATAGTGAGTACTGACTTGTTTCAGGACGAGATCCAAGATGAGTTCATGATAATCAGACATAAGCACAGAGCATACTCTAAAGCAGACCATAAGAGGATGCGAGTTTTTGGAACACATGTTCCTCATCATTACTGTCATCACACCTGCGCACAGAAGACAAAATACAAGAAAGACCTAGTTCAGTAACGAAGTTCATTCCTAATTGTACATTAATTTTCTAATACTAATGTTTCTTTTTCTTTTTATATTCTTCTTTCCGCCTTTCGTCTATTTTCGCTCTCGAGCTACAGTTCAGATTTCGAAGAACATCGTGTCCTTGTTTCATTTTCTCGGTCGTACTCAGAGAGTGGACAGAGAGCATAAGAGGCTCCTTTTTTCGATCGCATTCGTCCAATCCCCACCACATTTCCTAAAAAGTGCTAGTGGAGATTAAAAAATACTCAAACCTCGCTGTGTGCTCTGATGTGGGTCCCCCAATAAACGTGGTTTATTTTGGCAGTTTTAGCTGCTATGCCAGTAAACAACACATCCTGCGTAAATTAGTTGATTTGGTCAACCTGTTTACCTCTAATTTCAGAAAATCTGTCTTTTGCACAGCGTTCAAAATCTTGCTTGCTGCTTTCATTCCAATTATGTACATCGGGCCATTGCAATACTTTGGAAACTTTCTGTGAGGCCAGTCTTCTTTGGGAACATACCTGGAAAGCGTTGTAATGAAAAGGGGATACAAACCATTTGCTTTTAGTTTTGCGCACAGGAAGCGAATAGTCCCAAACTTTGCATATTAACTGATTCCGCATGGACACAGAGTCAATCAAATAATGGAACAGCCTGTCAACGTGAACCATAACATCGTCGTCTACTTTCATATGAAACCCTGCTTGTTCACAAAAACGTGTGGAGTATATTATTGACGAGTATACCTTAAAAAACATTGTTTTTATGAGTGACATAAATTTCACCTTGAGAACCAAATTATCGTAAGATTCCTCCAAGTCAACCATGACAACGTCACTATACTTTCGGTCTTCGGCTTTGATTTGCTCTAACATTCTTCTATTTTTCGGTTTTGATACTATGAAGTAGACCAGAGCCTTTCCATCCTATAAGACCAGTATCAATTAAACGGACGAGTGCAGTTACCCGAATCGCTTTGGAGTATTTTGAACTGGCCCATGTTGAGCGAATAACTTCTCTCTGCTGTAGATTGCTCACTGAGGAGATGACCATTGCCACCAGTTTGGGCGGATAGTTTCTAAGAAGGATGTACTGTATGCGTCATTTTTGAAACGCACTTGCACTTGTCCATCTTTGGCATGATCAGGAATCTTGATAGTTTCACTGTATCATTAAAAGCCAGGGAAATTATAGTTGAATCTTTTGCGAAAGGATCGTTGAGTTCCACAAAGCAAAAACAATCTGAAACGGTGTCATGTGAAGTTTAACTAGCACAAAATCTTTGTGAGCAGCAGAGATCTGAGCGGATTTTGTTGGCGCCTCTCTGAAACTTGTAATCATTTTGTTTGTGCCAGAATTAACTGCTTTCGCCCTGCATAATAGCCTCTTCTAGTTTCAAAACATGGGGTTAGTATACAACAACAATGCCCAACAACAATACTAAGCCTCCTCATTCGATCATTTTAGCACAACTCTCTCCCCTTGATCAGCGTTCTGTTTACAGGTGACTTACAGACAAGGATGATTAGACAAATAAGTTTTTTGAATAAAGAGAGATCTAACAGCATCCAGGAGAGACGACGCTGTAGAGTTGATCCCACAACCAGAGCCAACGATGTATCGAGAGCGAGGTCGACACGCTGTCGAGTCGGTCAAAAAGATCAGGGCAGGTTTATGTTTGGGATCGGATTTGAACAACGATTACAATTAATGTCTGATCCTATTCGCTCTCTCTATCGTTCCTCTCACAATCTTTGAATGTTTTTCGGCGTGGCTGTTTGTTGCAAACATCTGGAAGTTTTCCCCAGATGCAAAATATGTATGTTTTCCACAATTGTGAAACACCTCCTCTCTTCTTGACTTATGTCGACAATAACAAAACGTAAATATTTTTTTGCCACTATTCGTCTAGTTTTTCCTGCGGCGCTCTGCCCCTCCCTCCCTTGTCCTCTTTTGCGCAATTATACTCTCAATGTATAGGTCGTTTCCACAGGTCTCCTCGCGTATCGCGTTTTCTCTGACCTGGTGACCATTATTTACGTTTTGCTGTGTACGTAATATGATTCCGACTCGTGATTGCTGCCAAACTTGTCAGCGGGAACAGTCTTATAAAAATCACCTCAGATCACGTTTATTATGCTCGTGTTTCCGTTTTGGAAGGTTCATGAACCAGCGCTCTTGAAATGCACCTATAAAACTGGGGACTCTTACAGCTATAGCTCAGATGCTCCCCTGCCGTAAAACCTTGTTTTCGAGCACAAATCATCTGGCTTTGGGCGGTAAACATCTTATCAGTTAAAATATTATTATGCCTGTGTGAGCAGAAACACTCTACATGGCGCTTATGGTCGCTTGAGAATACTTGTATTTTCTAATTGGCTGTTTTCGCATACAGCGAATTTTCGATCATTAGAGACGTTATTTCCTGGATTTGTTTTTCCGTCTAAAAGCATTTGGAACAACCAAACATTCTTTAAAATTGACCTGCAACTCTGGAATTTCAACCATTCGTATTTACTTGGTGTTATGTTGCTTCAAAGGACATCTTTAGCGGGCGAGCGCGTTTACTCGCGTACCAAACAATGGTTTGTTTTTCTCTCTACATTTAAAGAAGAAATCGATTTTCTGTCACATGTTTTCAGTCTGTTGGGCATTTCGTAAATAATAATAGCAATGGAACCACACTTTCAAGCTTAAAACGGATACCCAAAGGCCTTTTTGTCAATCGGTCGGCTCGCTATGCACTCAAGTGCAGCAGACCTTTAATCCGAGCCAATTTCAACCAATAGTCTCGCCCGAGAAACAAACAATAGGGACCGAAAACAGCCAAATTCGTCGCTCCTCCTCTCTCTTAATGTTATCGCTCGTCTCAACTTTCAGTTTCCTATTGTTCCTGTTCCATTTCTCGTTCTCATCGTTTTCATTTATGTTCTATTAATAGATGAACTTTTCAGAGGCACTTTCTATTCCGTTCTCTGATCCATCCGGATTAAATTGAAGCTAGTAAGTGAACTAACATTTGGTAAACTATTATGTTTTCAGAGCAACAATGTCAATGGCAAATATCAGTCACAAGAGCAGGAAAAAGGAAGACATTGTGTATGAAGGCTGGCTTTTGAAGAGAGGGGAACATATTAAAACTTGGCGCCCAAGGTGTTTACGCATTTGATTTTGTTTATAATTTCTTTTTAGGTATTTCTTGCTCTACGATGACGGTGCCCTTCTTGGATACAAGTCCAAACCTAACACAGATCAGATACTTCCTGAGCCACTGAATGATTTTCTCGTCAAAGAAGCCCAGGTGAAGCTTTTTTTTGTAAAGAAACATTGCTGTTTTGCAGATTTTGTACTCTGATGCTCCCAAGCCAAATGTTTTTTTCATCCGTTGCCTTCAATGGACTACTGTAATCGAGAGAAACTTTTGTGCCGAATCAGCTCAGGTTGCTTTTTAGTTAGCTTTGTATAACTATATACGCCTTCAGGATAGAGACTCTTGGTGCTCGGCCATACAGCAGGTTTCTGCCAAGCTTCGTGAAAAAGACGAGCGTGGAGATGAAGAAGAAGTCATGTCGGTTGGGAGACCCTTTTAGGAATCCTAATGAGTGCTTATTTGAGATTGTCGAAGAGGACGTCAGGTCGGTCGCGGCTATGAACGCCATTCTGGCTCAACCCGTCACCGAAGAAGTATGATAGTTCACGCAACTGTTTATATTATGCTCTCAGAACGGCATTTCTGCTCCTAAGCCGGAACCGAAGATTTCAATTGCCGACACTACTGCTGCTGCCATCAGGGATAACATTGTGAGTCCCATTGTGGACACATATTTCTTGATTTTTAGGACATCGAACACTTCGATTTTCTCAAAGTTCTCGGCCGGGGAACGTTTGGAAAAGTGCTTCTGGGCAAAGAGAAGCGTACGAGCAAACTGTACGCTGTGAAAATCATCCGAAAAGATGTTATCGTCGCCAGGGTGAGCTATAAATTTTTGTCGTTAACAAGGCTGTTTTACAGGCGGAAGTAGCCCACACGATATCAGAGAGCAGAGTTCTCCAGAGATGCCGACACCCTTTCCTTACGGTTTGTAAAACTGTCAACAATACTGGAAATGCTTATTTTAGTCACTGACGTACTCGTTCCAAACACCCGAGTATCTCTGTTTTGTAATGGAATTTGCAATTGGAGGAGATCTGTATTACCATCTGAACACAGAAGTTGCCCGTCACAGGAGAGGTTTCTCCGAAGGCCGCGTCCGTTTTTATGGTGGCGAAATTCTCCTCGCTCTCGGCTATCTCCATGCATGCAACATTGTTTACAGAGATCTAAAGGTAGGGCAAGAACATGTTTAGTTCAAAAGATTGATTACAGCTAGAGAATGTTCTGCTGGACCGCGAGGGACACATCAAAATAGCAGACTTTGGACTTTGCAAGGAAGAAATCAGTTACGGCGACACTACGAAAACATTTTGCGGAACTCCAGAATACATCGCTCCTGAAGTAGCGATCATGATGCTCTGTATATCAAAAGTTCAGGTCGTATCCGATACCGACTACGGTCGTGCGGTTGACTGGTGGAGCCTTGGTGTTGTCATGTACGAGATGATGTGCGGACGTCTGCCTTTCGTTTCACAAGACAACTCAAAACTATTTGACTTGATTGTTACTGGAAAACTTCGCTTCCCCGACACGATGTCCGACGAAGCGAAAGGACTTCTCTCCTCTCTTCTTGTTCGTGACCCGACTGCCAGGTAACTTTTCAAAATAAACAAGCTACTCTATCGTTTTTAGACTGGGAGGTGGGCCAGAAGACGCTGTTGAAATTTGCAACCACGTTTTCTTCAACGCTGTTGACTGGACTGCTCTGTTCAAGAAAGAGATTCCACCGCCATTCCGCCCAGAACTCAGCAGTGAAACAGATACTCGTTACTTCGACAAGGTACGATGTTTCCTTCACCTCAATTTTCCATGTTCGAGTGTTCAGGAGTTCACAACAGCTTCGGTAAAGTTAACTCCTCCAGCCTCGACGGTTGATTGGAACCGAGCGAGTCAGGCTCACTTTGTTGACTGTCCCTTCCAGAATCTCTTCCCTACTGGAGGATCATCCGATTCGTCTTCGGACAGCATGGAAGCATAGTCTCGTCCCCATTCACTTTTATTTGTTTTCTCCCATCTATATGTATCTAGCTACTACCCATTCCGGGTTGTCATATTCATTTCTTTCGGGTTCTTAATAGACTAAGGATTTATTTCCCCTCCCAAAAACATCGGCCTTTAGAAACTATCACTCTTTCACCTCATTCCTCGTCACTTAGACGATAGCCTTCGATACATTTGTCCCGGTTTGACACCTAGAGTGCTACGTATCCGATCATTGTAGACTGATTTAGCAATTATATCTGGTCTTTCCCCTCACCGCTGATTGTATATGTGTATTTATAGTTCTCAGTAATGAAGATTTTTTGCCATATCGTCTCTCGAGAAGAGAAGTGCTTCCAATGACGAGAATGCAAAAGCTAGTCGTACTTTCACTCTTGGTCGGATCCAAATTCGAAGTGTGTTTAATGATTGTCTTTTGTATTCATTCCGCTCGAAATGGTGTTTCATCTCAACACCGTTCCTTATTGCGATCGAGCAGCTTCAAACACAAAACGAATTAGCAGAATGAATCTGTCTTTCCTCATGGATTATACCTTTCCTCAGAATAGGAATTGACTCATCTCTCTATCCCCCTCTTCGCTCCTTGCACGAAAAACAAAACCTTGAAAGTACCATGCGGCTACAAACTATTAGCCGCTCCCATAGCGCCCTATCAGCTAGCCCTTGTTTTTCGGCTCTTGACAGTGGGATGGGCTAGTAAGGGGCTCTGCTGCGTGCCCCGGTGTTGTTATTGCGGAAGGATAGTGTCCTTATTGATCGATCTGCCCTCTCAGGACTCCGCGTTCGACACTAACATCTGTGCCAAACAACTTAGCCCAACGATCGTCAAATGCGTTCTATTCTCGTGTTAATTTACATCGATGAATCATTGGAGTTGATTGCCTCGTTAATACTCTTACCGAAATCAACCTGCGATGCTGTGGTTTCCTAGCCCTTCGTTGTTGTTATTCACCAGATAGCATAAAACACCCGGCCGCCTTCACATGTTTTCGTCAACAAAGCCGCCGCAGAGCTGGCTAGTTTCAAACCTAAAATCCAGAGGACGTAAAAGTGATCTTTGTTGGAAAACCCAAAAACGCCTAGGCTCGTGTTTTCTTCCACACATGTTTTCCTATGTTTTCTGTCATGTGTGTGGAGGCGTCACATGGGGCCAAAATTTCAATTGACACTATTAGGAATCTTTTTTGCATAATGCGAGTCTCTCGGTATTCTCAAATGACCTTATACCTTCCTCATTGAAAATTGTGACGCTTTTTCCAAATTCCGGCACTATTCCAGTGAGCGTTTTCGATTAGGTTTTTAAACTAAAATGCCACCCATAAAAAGTTGCGCACTGAGAAGAACCAATTTCCCTCAGTTGATGTCAAATGGAGTTGACTATGCTGCATACCTTGAGAGCTCACGTAAAGATTAAATTAGAAACCGTCAAAAAGTTTGTTCCAAAACCGGGTTGTTTACATTCTTCTACGACCCTCTGGCCTTTATCGATATACGAACTTTTTGCGTATTCTCAAAATAGCCCAAAAGATTTTCACGCACACGACATAAACATTAACAAGTTTAAAGGTTTGCTTGTCGCCGTGTTCATTGATCTTGGTCTGTTTGTTACGAGCTTTATCGAAAAAAAAAAACAGTTTTACGAGTGCCCATAACGTTTCGCGGGCACTTGTACGCATGTTTTTCCGAGTTTTCTTCCGGCTCACTACAGCTGATCGACCGGCTTTTGCACATTCAAGTAATCCTATAACTTAACTTTATGTTTTTTTGGATTTTGATTCAGTACTTTTTAAAAGTTTTGTTGACTAGAAAGATCTCTTGAAATCTGCGAAACCTCAAGAACACAGACTATTTTTCAATTCTTTTTGCAGAAATACCTAACCAAAAGGTTTTCGACAAATACTTCCGTGTGAAGATTGGCCTAAACAAGTTTTTGTTATTGTTTTGAGGAACGATGAATCCTCCTTATTCGAACAGCATCGTATTGCAATACTTGAAGAAATTTTTGAACAACCGTTTTTCGATGCATGGTGGCGGTCTCCCTAGAAGTCAAGCGCTGACAGAAAAAAAGCAAATGAGAGTAGCCAGCAAGATTCATTTCCTGATCATGCGAGTGCTTCCCTGAGCGGAATTAGCGCGTCTCTATTCATTCACCGGGGTGTGTGTTGCTCTTCTCCGCCTCAATCCCCCTTCACATCTAATATCATCATGCCCGACATGCGCTTGTTTGCCAGGTAACTCTCATTAAAGTTTTTAGCAAAGTGCTCGTAACTAAAGGCAACGTCGCAAATATTATCATTGTTTTGGGGACGGAGGACTGTTTGTTTTCCGGCACGTTCCCCACGCATCAGCACCGTTGCAATTGTATTTTGTAGTGAAGGTTCCATTGATTTTTTGTATTAATTATGCAATTTCCTCCGAAAAATGACCATTTGTCTGGTGTGAAGCCTACATAGAGAAACATGCCCACATTGATTTCAGGAGATCTTCGTGCAGCCCATCAGGCGGGGCTCCTCCCACAGGCATTATGTCCATGACTAGTCTTTCCATCCGAAACCGTCGCCAGGAGGATATTGTCGTCCAGGGATGGCTTCAGAAGCGCGGAGAACATATCAAGACCTGGCGTGCTCGGTAAACCTTACCTTTTCGTTTCAAATGTCTGCCTTCCAGTTATTTCATGCTGTTCCATGATGGAGCTCTTCTTGGATTTAAGACTCAGCCCAAGCCCGGTCAGGCTCTACCTGAGCCTTTGAACGATTTTACTATTCGCGATTCCCAGGTACGTTTCCTGATACGAGGTGGCGGATTAGCTGCCGGGATTGAGAAAAATGGCAGACATGCGCCAAACAGATTAGGAATGACTACTATTAATCCACCGCTTCAAACAAATATGTATGTTTTAGGTGATAAAGTCCGACCGTCCGAAGAACAATGTCTTTATGGTCCGTGGTCTTCAATGGACTACGCTCATCGAGCGGACCTTCTGTGCTGAGTCATCCGAGGTATGTTATTTTTATGTCAAACACATTTTATATGATCAGGAAAGGAACCGTTGGATCAACGCTATCAACGGAATCGCCGAAAAGTATCGTGAACGACTAAGCCAGAGTGAGCTTGCGGATACTGCTATGGATGAGCCCATGGAAGTTATCAGCCAGGTAATCATTTCTTCTTTTTGAGTTTACCGACTCTATCAGGTCTCGATGGAAGATGAGACTGGACAATATGCTGCGGCTGCTAACGCTATTCTCGGGCACCCTATGAACTTCAGTCTTCCCGGACCTCCTGTTCCAGATCGTACCCCTATGATGAGTATCGCAACTGCTAGTGAGGCTGCCGAAAGGGACAAGATTGTAAGAACCTTGTAGTACTTTGCTATTCGATTTTATAGACAATGGATGACTTTGACTTTCTCAAGGTTCTCGGAAAGGGTACTTTTGGAAAGGTTATTCTGTGCAAGGAAAAGAAGACTCTGAAGCTGTATGCAATCAAGATTTTGAAGAAAGAGGTTATCATTGCCCGCGAGGAAGTAGCGCACACTCTCACTGAGAACCGTGTGCTCCAGCGATGCAAACATCCCTTCTTGACTGTAAGTTTTGGTCAAACTATATCGACGAAGAATCATTAGAAAAAGAATTCGCGTAACCCATTCAGAAGCATGATTAAAGTTGAAACCACATCCCGAACTATAGAACACTAACACTTGAGAGCCTACCTAGACAATTATAACTATCTATTGTGTTGTATAAGTTGTAGTAGTGTTGTGCCTTTCAGCAGCTGACTTATTCCTTCCAAACGTCCGACCATCTCTGCTTCGTCATGGAGTTTGCCAATGGAGGAGAGTTATTCACACATCTGCAAAAGTGTGGAGTATTCGAGGAAGACCGCGCTCGTTTCTATGGAGCTGAAATTGTACTCGCCTTGGGATATCTTCACTCATTGGCCATTGTCTACCGAGACATGAAGGTAAGTTTTTGTCCATTTTATGTTGTTTTATGTTTGTCCACCGACACGACCAGCTTTCTACTCGTCAGCTTTGCATGCTTTGTGTTCCTGCTGTTTCCTTAAATATAGTTCACACTTTTCCTTAAACTAATGGGTTAACGTGAAATTCAGTGTGAAAGGAGCGTGTGAGTGTTTCGGACTTCAAACTTTTATCTCGGTGGTAATAGGAACTGACATACTCCTTCCAAACATGTGATCGCCTTTGCTTTGTGATGGAATTTGCCATTGGCGGTGATCTTTACTACCATCTCAACAAAGAAGTACAAACCTCGAAGGAAGGCTTCTCCGAGTCACGTTCTCGATTCTATGGAGCCGAAATCGTTTTGGCTCTCGGCTATCTTCATGCCAACAACATCGTCTACCGCGATTTGAAGGTTTGACTATCGTGTAGTCATTTCCAATATTGTTTGCTTGATCTATACACTGTTCTGCTCGACTGCACTTACGCATGATGCTTTGGTCGTGTCGTGTCCGATCCAGTGTCATCGTTGTTCTACTTTCTCTTTCAGCTCGAGAATCTCCTTCTTGACAAGGACGGACATATCAAGATTGCCGATTTTGGACTCTGCAAGGAAGAGATCAGTTTCGGTGACAAAACTAGCACTTTTTGTGGAACTCCCGAATACCTGGCTCCGGAGGTTTTTTTTTAGCCATTAATCAGTTTCATTATATAATTCTAGGTTCTTGAAGACAACGATTACGGTCGATCAGTTGACTGGTGGGGAGTAGGAGTCGTGATGTACGAGATGATGTGCGGTCGTCTTCCCTTCTATTCCAAGGATCATCAACGCCTTTTTGAGCTGATCATGAGCGGAGAAATCCGCTTCCCTAGCAAGCTGTCGCCGGAGGCCAGGAAGCTGCTCAGTGGTCTTTTGGTCAAGGACCCGATTCATCGGTACGATAAAGATCTCTTTTTTTACAGTTCTACAATTTTTACAGTCTTGGAGGCGGACCTGATGATGCTTTGGAGATCTGTCGCGAAGAATTCTTCCGTCCAATAGATTGGGAGCGTCTGTACCAGAAGGAGATTGAGCCACCATACAAACCGACTGTGAAGAGCGAAACCGACACCAGCTACTTCGATAGCGAGTTTACCTCAGCTCCCGTTCAGTTGACTCCGCCTCATGCTCGTCCCGGCCCCCTCGGTACTGTCGAGGAAGCAGACGAAGTTCACTTCCAGCAGGTATTTAGTTTTTTTTTCAATAACATACTTTTTCAGTTCTCCTTCCACAACAACCAGGAAGATCCTTTGCGCAACAGCCCTGATGCTTTCGAATGAGCCCAACATTCCACAAAAATATCACTGTTTTGCATTCTGAAGATTAGGTACAGAGCCTGCGCAGCAGGATATATCTTAGTTTCGAACATCCTACTGGTAGCCTTCATTTTCTTTGTACAACAACTCACTAACCACTAGTGTTGGCTGTGTCTCTCTCTGTTACGGTGTATATCGTAGTCCAATGTAGAGAAACTTTTGCATTCTCTCTCTTTCGTAGATTTTTCCATTTTCTACGCTGATGTACATTCTGCTTCGGAGAATGTCAAAACATTATCCAAACATTACTTCACTAATAATCTCTATTGTCAGATAATAACTTCTAATAAAGTTTTGCAAAATTTGACGCCTTTTTTTTTATCTCTGCTTAGAACCACTAAGCAACACATTTATTTGTAGAGTTCGACGCTGCGATAAAACATTGTTTATTGCTCAACAAATGTGAACACAGTATGTGGACGTTTTCAAACTGTTCCGGTCAAAACTATATGCGGAATGTTTTCTTGCTGGGCGGTGACGGAGGATGGATGCACCTCGTTTCGATGGCTCGGAAACATTGAGGAAGCCGTATTGATCGTGAAAGATTGAGCCGTCTGGAAAGGAACAGGTGGATTCACAAGCCCTGGCATGTTTACGGAAGAATAATATGGCTTCGCAAACACGTAAATCTTCAGTTTTCTCCTTTTGTTACGGTCACTATCGCTCGAACTGCTTCTAGATCGACGAGACTTCTTCTTGTCCTTGTTTTATCTCTTTCCATGGTCATCTTCACTTGAACTGTAGCCTGGGCTTTTTCTCCTCTTTCTGCGTTTGCTACTCTCGTACGCACTTCTACTAGGTTGGACCTACGGGACTTTTCCTTGTGTTTCTTTTCCTTCTTCCGTTCTTTTCTTTCTTCGTCGTCACACGAACTGGAGTTTGTTATTCTTCTCCTCTTCTTTTCAGAGATTGGGAATTCTTCTTCTCATCGTCTTGTCTTGTCTAGGTCAGGACATTCTACCGTTTCATCCTTCCTCTCCAGCAACACAGGTGGTCAACACAGTCGCTCTTCCAATTAGGTAAAAGTCCTGCAAAAATGTAGCCTTATTTCTCGTAGAGTGGCTTAAGGTTGTAGTTGTCTTCACTTTGAGCTATGGGATATCTCTCATTTGCCAGAAGTTCTCCAAAATCAGGGGAGAGATTGGGATATTACCCTCCTATTTCAGAAATATGACGACGGGTTTGTAGTCGAGCTTACTATATGTTGAGTCTGGCTCAATTTTAATGCGCGTCAACTCGTGGGTCCCGCCACGAGTACTACCGTACCTCGGGAGGACACTGGTTTGCATCCTTTTTTTTCTAGGAATTGATTCTTGTTCCCCGAGTGACGTTTTCCTCTCGTCGCTCGTTTCCCCACTTTTATAATCTCTCATTCGCTCTAAAACTATCTATCTATTTTGCCTAAATAAATATATAAAACGCGCTCTTCTCCTCCTAATATATTCAGATTGCGTTACCCAAAAGACACAACACTATAATTCAGCCTTGTTGGTTTCATCTTGACAGAAAAGATCGGAGGGAATGATTACTCTATTGATATAACTGTGTTAGATGCAAAAGCGAAATCGATTTGTTGTTGCCCCTAGGTCAAATAGCTAATTGATTTGTATTCGAAGAGTCTCATCGGACAAACAATGGGGTGAAACAACGTGTGAACATGACCTTGTAGATGCTTTGCTAGATATTGGAGCTTATGCAGGGGTAAAACCTGAGGATTTCGGCTGCTCATGCTGTAGCACAATCTGTTGCGGTTGTCGGACGTATACAGTTTGAGCCCTTGAACACCTCACAAAATCACTCTTATGCGCATTCTCTTTTCATGTTTGAACGATATGTAGAGCAAATTTAAAGACAGAGCTTCACATATTTTGCATCACCACGCAGTTCTCATGTATTAGTCTACCAACGAATTATTTATTGCAAACAACACATTTGCCATCGTCTACAAGAAGATTGATGATGACCGTGGCCTAATTTGTGATCTATCTCTATGTGTGGGATTATAAGAACGATAAGATCGCATTTTACAAAAAATAAATAGAAATATTGCCGGGGCAATGACGGAGGGGGATTGGTCTACTCGCACAAGAATTTACAGGGCAACGATGACAGCGTGCGTGAAAAAAGGAGATGCAACAAGCCACATACACAATCCAGCTTGGACCTGTATTCGAAACAGACGCATGAGAATTTAGGAGAAATAAGGGTAGAGAGTGAGAAATGAGACACGGGGATTTTCACTTGGTGAGCAGTTTGTTGGCCCTCTTGTTGGCAGATTCGACACGAACTTCGTTCGACTGAGCTTTGTCTCCAATGCGGTCAAGCTGTCTATTCTGGTTCGAGACCTCGGTACTCATATCGATAGCCATGTTTCGCAGATTTCCGACCATTGTCGACACCTGAAAGTAATGTAATTTTGTTTGATCGCATCAAATCCACCTGTTGAATGTTCTCGTCCATTTCTTCTTCACGAGCGTCATTAGTAATACTGAACAGAGAATTTGAACCGAATTTGGAGTTACTACAAACCGAGTAATGTAGCCTCCTTGAGGTCCCATTGCGGCATCTCCAACAGTGATTCTGGGCTGATCCGAAATGACACCTCCGTCGTCGTCTTTCTTCCAGGCCTTGGCGTATTCTGAGTTTTTCTCAAAGTCATCGGCTCTGAATTGATTCGTAGATTGAAAAAAGGAGGGTACACTTGTTCCAGGGAAGAACGCAAAGACCGCAGCATTTCTCCATACCCTTCAAGTGTTCTTCAGCCTCCTTCATGTCCTGGTTGATCTGATCCAATGCTCCCTCGCATCGCTCGAGTTGTTCTGTAACAGTTGTAAGAACCAAAAAAAATTCTCACCTCCTTGATCGTCAAGCATGACTAAAGTCTTGATTCCGGCTTCTTTACTTTCCTCGCAGAGAGCCAGCATCCGTCTGGTAGACTCCAACGACTAAAAAAACAACGTAAGGACAGTTTTAGAAAACATGGTAACAGGCTTTGAAAATGTTACGAACGTCCATTGCTGTCCCATCTATTTTGACGTTTAAATCTTGTAACTCGTCGCTCATGTCGGCCGGTAGTATTAATCCATTTATATTGACAGTACCATCAAGTGAGGAAGCCGCATAGGGTGATTGCGGCGGCCCTCTCGTTCGAGGTGCAGGCATCTGTTCTACTTCTTCTTTCATTAAAGCCAATCCAATGGAAAAGAAAAAAGAGAAGGGTTTGAACTAGTAGGGCGGTAATAAAGGAGCAGTTTCGTGACTGAGAGGTATTACCCAATTGTTAGTAAGGTAGCCAGTAGAAATTAATCTAGAACAGGAAAGGACGGACACCAAACCACCTAAGCCAAGCTTTCTGTCTATTATATGAATATGAAATTGGGTGGAAAATTGCGCACAGCGTCGAAAACACTATCGGATGTTATAGAGGACCACCTCAAAACAAAAAATCGACTACAACTTCAACTGGTAGGCGGTAAAGCTGTAGTCGAGTGGCGGTCGAGGGTGGTGTGCATGACAACCGGCGGGTGTCTGACGCCGTCTCACACGGTGATTGAGTTTCATGGAGACATCTTCTTCCAGAACAAATAAACATTGTTCAGGGAGTTTATGATGGGTAACCCGTAAAAAAGAGATTTATTCTATTTTTAGAGTTGCAATTTGGAACAGAAGTTTTTTGTAGTTGTTATCTGGACTGCGTAAGTTGGACACAGAAAGAGAGAAGGTTATTTCCTTCAAGAGGGTGCTCGCCCGTCCAAAAGGAGCGAGCAGATAATTGGTGAAAAAGGCAAAAGACGGCCGGCGGGTCCCGGTCCTCATTTAATTACTTCAACTAGGCATGGACCGCCTGCAGTGTTCGAACTTGTTGAAGCTTTTCTCGTTGATCAAGAAAGACTAAGGGTAGAGAAGGTGCCCGAAACTCATGCAGAAAAGCATAATGATTATCCTAGGGTGTAAATTAGCTGCATGTCGCCGCTGCGTCGATCATCTGGGAGACAGATCGAACGACAAGGAGACAGCAAAGACAAGCTTCGGCTAGGGAACCCCCTTTTGAGAGCTTAGTTAGAGTCGTGTAGAAGCTCATGCATTTGTGACAGCAGTGGACACCACATTGCGCCGGATTCTATAAGAGTGGCAAAAAGTGCGAGCAAGTTTCTGCACTGAAGGAGGAGATTGCTGAGTTTCTTTGCTCCTTTTTACAGATTGTCCGATAAAGCTACTTCATTACGGCTATAAGAAAATAAGGCCTTGTTGGCTTTCCAATACTGTGGAGCGGTTCATTTCCCCGGCGAGTCATTTGTGAGACCCACAATTTCGGCTTCAATCGCCTTTGCATATTTTAAGGGGCTGCGGGAAAGGATAAGCATGTGCTCAGAACGGAATCCGCAGAATATCCGTGCTCTTTGAAAATGGGCAAAATCCCAATGCAGTCTTGATGTCAACGACCGACCTTACTAAATCCACTTAGGTCAGAGTGGGCTACAAATAGTAAGGGTAGTGTTTCTCTTGGTGGCTCTCCGGAAATTAATCCGTCTGCAGAAGAATGATTCCTCATCTTGTCTAATGTCTGGTTTCTCTTCTCCATTTAGACAGATACAACAATCGTCGAGTACCCTCTTCTTATTTCCTACAATAGCCACACATCAGATTTTACTGCTTCGCTTGCACCAAATCTCAACCATACATGGGGTCTTTATATCTTTCGGTTTCAACATACTGATACTAATTGTGACATTCCCACTACTTGCTCCTTCTGATTTCGTATGTCCGCCGTCTCCTGGGTAACAATGAAAGGTCAGCTACAATTTCAATGCATCTGCTTTCAGTAGACTGTCGTTCAGTTCCATCGGATATGTTTCATTCCCGTTTGTTCAAAACATCCTTTGTGACCCACAAAATAGCGTTGTTAAGATCATAATGTTGCTTCCAACCCGACCCTATCGATTACTTCCTTATCCCCTAAGACGCACATGACGTGATACTTCCCCTTTGCACTTTACACCTAGTTCACTTAGATCAACTCTCGAGGCACTTTCAGATATAAACAGTCGGTAAAACTTTGAACTTAAAAACTTTTGACCACATCCTCCAGCATAAACGTTCGTAACGTTTTCGCAAAAACACAATATGAGCGAAACCTACATCATCTGTTGTTGCGTTCATCTTGAGGTTGATAGCCTCGAGCGAATCGGGAATGTCGTCCGCCATCTCTGAAACCTCAATTGTCAGAATATTAGTTGGCATTTTGAGAAAAAAAAGAGAAGGAAGAGCAAAGGGGTGGGCAGCAGCAATGAGTCTAGCCTTCTTTCCCTTATTTTGGTTCGCCGCTTGATTGATGAGACTATTGTGGCTGAGGTAGTCTCGTAGTTCTTTCACGCATGAATTAGCACTGATTAGTTTCAGTGCGCTTTTGAGTAACAAAAACGAAAAAATTAGTTTAAACACTTGAGCCAGTTTTTTCTTTTTTCACATGTGTCTTACTCTGCTTCAGAACTAAACGCCGGAAATGCGTGGCTCATTCTTTTCGAGTCTCACTACTCGCCAATACGGCAGAAACTTGACACAAGTGGTAACACGCAACAATTGGGTAACAAACCAAACCAAACCTGGCTTCTTAGTATCTGCAATTAGGAATAGCAGTGAATTTAAAAAAGCGTATTTTCAGTGGAGATGAGCTTGGGGGTGGTTCAAGCGAAATCAGAACAACGTCAAGGGATTCCTTCACGCTATAGAAAATGGTGCCTAGCGACATGTTTGGCTGAGGACAATTGCACACATTTTAAGCTTTTCAATTGGGGGCCTAAATCAAAGATAGAGGTGAAGCATGCTGGCCACCGGGATGATGTATCGGCGCGGGAGCAGTTGAATATATATGGAGGATCGATGGGGGCAGAAGCTGTCCAGGGGCGCCTATATCAGCGGGATTAGGCTGTTTGGCCCCGGCTGCACAATCGACACCAAGCCGCGCATTGAAACATTTCCGTTCAAGTTACATTATGCACTTCCTTCCAAAAAGCCACCAGGGACACTGGCCACCTAGCTCCACTTCATTGATTACGCGCGCACATGGAATAAAAGATAGATACGTGAACAGACCAAGTAATTCCTACGTATCGGACAACAAAAGTCAAATTGATGATAGGTTTCAGTGCAGTTACGGTGTGTCTCCATAGCAATTACGTACACATCAATGAGGTTGTTCTTCATATATTTTGTAGTGGGCGTCTAGCAATTATATTCGCTCTATAATTTCAAGTGATTCTAGTTACACTGAAAAACGCTAGCAGCTGGATAATCTAGGAGAAGTTCGCTATTTAGAGGCTTACGCGAGAACATCCTAGGAAAGAGAAGCGACGGGGCGGAATGGCAAAACAGCAAATGCGATTCAGAAAGAATAAAAGATGGCTGGCCATTAGCATGGGTGTCTTTATTGATCTGTTAACTGATTCGTAAGTATATGCTCTACACTCAAAATATTACTATTAGAAGCAATGCATGAATGAAATAAAACGAAGACCCGCCATGACGAAGGTCCCCAGCCGGAATGCAAAATTTGCTTGACACTCTCTGCATACATACATTCCCTCTCAAAATGGGCCCCTCTAAAACAACGTATATTTGCGTATTTGAAGCCTGTTGGGGCTTCGTTTCTCATCGTAATCCCTAATAGCCTTGGGAATGGCTGAGTGCATGTTTTGGTTCAAATATACACACCTCCTGTGGTCGACAGGTGTATTTTACTCAATGTACACGTTAGGAGACAACAACAGCCTTTTTCTGGCCATATAACGAATATCTTTGCTTATCAGGTTTATCTTATCAAAGGAGGACTAGCCCGCGATGCTCTAAAATTTTGTCGTTGGTTTGATTATTAGATACAATACTTATGCTTACGAAACCGAAATTTCTCAATAGGGATAGAAAACAAAAAAGCTGCTTCTACCAGAGCGAAGCGGCCGCGCCGCGGCATCGATCCCACAGAATCCAATAATAATACGGCCCTCCACATTCTCCATCATTCTCAAGTTAGAATGTCATCATGAAAGCCTCTTCAAACACTCCTTTAGTGACGTTAATCAATTCTCTCCGACGATAAGTGTCTAAATGTGCACGCGAACAACATCTTCTTCCGCGCGTGTGAACGGCTCATATCGTCTCTCCGTTCTATTAGGGTTCGCATGCTGTCATGGATTTAGAAGTAATTAAGAAGAGACGCAAAATAGAGAGCTCAGTACGTTCTATTGGAACTCAAAGTTCATCGTAAGAACACCGTCTAAGTGCTAGAAGGGGAACGGGAGAAGGAGAGAGGATGGAAGATGCCTAGATTGTGGCTCATTTAAAGAAGATTGACTGATCTCATAATATCGAGAATGAAGTAAATCCTAATATGAACTAAGATGAAACGAAATGGCATCCCAGAAGCATCATCTTGGCTTTAAATTTTTATTCCTGGGAACTGAGAAAAGACATGCGTTTCAGAGTTCAGGTCTTTAAAAAGGTGCTGCAATCATGGCAAGTTGGCAAAATTACGCAACTATTTTGGAATAAGACCAAAAAAAGAGAAAAGCGGAAAGAAAGTCCAAAAGCAGTACGTTGATGTCGTTCTCCGAGGGCAGATAATAAAGTGCTCATAATTGAATTGCCCTGTTATGGCCTTGTGGCTAACAGTCGCAGCAGCGAGAGCAGAGCCGGACGGAAGAAGTAGGAGAAAGGAGCTCTCTTAATGAATAATCTAGCAAGGCTTTGTTTTTTGTCTGAAGCGTGGAAAGAGTCTTTGAAACACACATGATGCCAACGAGAAGAAATGCTATCGTCGAAGATTAGTCAGTTATACGGATATGAGTAGGACTTCCGTCGTGTGAGTGATTACGAGGCTAATGCCACAACTTTCGTCGCATCATGATAGACTGCCAGAAGGAGCTCATGGGAAACCACCAAATGTCCAGCGATCGAATGGGTAACGACATTCGAGATGTCAGCACTACTCTCCTAATACGATGACTCATGGTAGTAAACAATAGAGCAGAAGATGCAGAACGAACCACTGAAAAATATTCTCGTCATCTGTAATGCTGTCACGCGAAAACCTTATCATAAAATATCACAAAGCTTTGAAGAGACTAGACGCAAGTGGGTAAATGAAACGGTTTATATAAGTAAATAGTGTGTTTCTGGTTCAATGCAGTTCATCAATACGAACTGTGGTGAACACCTTTTTGTACAGATTTTTGCGTTCGCAGGCCCTTTGAGAAGGAAGGTTCATAGTGAGGTAGACTAGGAAATCGGATCACTCCCAAATCTTATATCTATTTAATTCTTAATTAAGTTGAACAACAAACCTTTCTCGAGAAAGCCTACCGCTTGATTTTCGCAAACACATGGTATACAGAATATCACTTAGTAAATCGGCTTCATTTACGGGTCGCACTATCAAAACACATAAATTAGCTTCATTTACATTTTTAAAGAAGTTCTTGGAAAGGGCAGAAAGTACAGTTGTACGTGACAGTTATGGTACGTAATTCCAAGCAAACTGCTTTTATTCAGGGCTATAATAAGGTTCGTGTATTGCCTTACTGTGTCAAAGATATCTTACGGGAGATACCGCATTCTCATTGAACGCCAATGTTCCAATTTGTTTGCCAATACATCCTTCTTTACAACCTACGCGCCATATTGCAGACCGTTTTGTCAAAATGGAACCTCATTTTCTTCTCTGGAAATATGTTGCTCCCTCATTTGCTCGCCATTTGTTCTCCGAGCGGCCTTCATTAACCACAATCTCGAATTTATGTGGATCACTCCTACGGATAGCTCTGCTACTCTTGTGAACAGTCATAACAGTAGTGTTGCAACATCAACTTAGAAGTTGACCGTAATGATCATAGCTGCCTCATTCATTCGATTCTGACAAACAATAGCTCTGTTCGATAAAACATCCTTTATCTTGGCGGAATCTTTGTTGGAACTCTATCGAGATTGCTGCCACCGTCAAATCCAGTTTTTGAACTTAAATCGTTCTTGTTCTTGTGTGTATACAGCTTCGTGATAGTATTCATTCGATGTAAAATAGGCCTTCTAATAAATACATGCTCATTATCTCATTACAATTTGCTGATTCGGTACATGTCTGGTCTTTCCTAGCGAATTCCCTAAGTCAAAATCGATAAATCAATCAATAGTTCCATGCTTCTTGTTTATCTATCATCGTTGGTTTCATTTAATTAACACATAATTTCCTCAGCTCTTCCGGAATAATGCGTAAATCTATTCCTCTCGTTGTTTACACGTTTTTGCCCAAACTTAGAATTGCCGATCGTCACACGGAAAATTATTGATGAGCGCACAGTTTATGTTTCTGCTTTCGCAATTGTTCTGACTCACATGATCGTCCTGTTGACTACTCAGTTTCCCCCCTTCTTTCTTGCCTGAAACTCTGGTTTGCAAACGTGGAGTGTCGCTTCCGGCATAACTACTCAGATATTCAATTAATCGTCAATGAGAAATAGCTTTTTGTTCACATTGTAGATCAAAAACGCAGCTGTCTCAAAAACATTCTTTTCCCCCAAATGTCTTTGTTATGCCTGACAAACAAAAGTAAGATTGCACCAGTGACCCTGGTAAAGACAGGCGGCGGTAGCGCGGCAGCGTCATCGCCGCGCCGCGGTAGTTTCCATCTAAAAAATCGATCGCTCGGCTGGGGTGCAGAGAGGCGTTTTCACATCGATCTCGCGGTCTCCAGCTCTCTTCCTCCATTTTTATACCGGTTTCCGCGGACACCTTGGCTCCAAAACGGAGCTCCATTTGCATTTAGATTGCGTGACCACCCATATATTCTTTGGTTTACGACCACTCATTCTTGCATACCGAAAGACTACCATTTTCTCTACTACGTATATTGAATCCCAACAGATTTTCTCTTTCTCGTTGTCCCCTTTCAATTCTTTGCAAGTTTTCAGGGTTCAACCAAAGCTTAGAGAAGGAGTGTGGAAATGGATCGTTAGTCATAGTGTTTGTGCTTTTGTAACAAATATCTTTAGCTCAGGGAGATTCCGGAGCCGCTGGTGGTAGCCAAGGACCTCGTCCGTCCAACAAGCGTCTTCAGCAGACTCAGGCCCAGGTTGACGAGGTTGTCGGAATCATGAAGGTAGCTTAAGTTACAGTATATTCCTTTATCTGCTTGTTCAGGTCAATGTGGAGAAGGTTCTCGAGCGTGATCAGAAGCTGTCTCAGCTAGATGACCGTGCTGATGCTCTTCAGGTTGGTGTTTCAAGGATACTCTACTCCAAACCGAACATTTTCGCAATATACAGCAAAACGCTTAGTATCACGCTATTCAGTAGCGATTACAGCAAAGCTATTAGCCTGGAGTATTCATATATTTCATACTCCGCTCTCTTCGATATCGTTGAGGATTATAGGGATTTGCTTATCGCCAAAGAATTCTTCCTAACTCAATGATATTTTCAGGAGGGAGCCTCCCAGTTTGAAAAGTCGGCTGCCACCTTGAAGCGCAAGTACTGGTGGAAGAACATCAAGATGATGATCATCATGTGCGCCATCGTTGTCATCCTCATCATCATCATTGTTCTCTGGGCTGGTGGCAAGTAACTTAAACTTCGAGAACCCGACATCCACCCGGTATCTTTTCCATCAAGGCGTGATTGTATTTTTCCTTTTCTTTTCCCTATTTTCCCGTATTCCGTATGAACCAAAAGGCTCCGATTATGTCGCTATCATTACCTTTTTCTGTGAATCCTACGAGCCAATATCAGTTCATAATACTCTTTCTGTGAATATTGTATTATTATTTATGAAGTTCTACCTTTCCGCTGGCCCTTTTGGTAGTTATCCACTATCAGAATGCGTGTAGTTGTCTATATCTCTATCGGTGAAAAAAGTTGAATTCAACCAATGTTTAACAACAGATACCGCCGTTTATTCGCGTCATTACTTCGTCGCGAATGTTTGCTTCAATTATATTGCCGATAGAAAACGACTAGAATATATGAGAGAGGTAAGAATGTGTTCGATATTTAAAGTTTCAAAGACAATGAACCCGATGGCTTATATGATAAATCATACCTAAATAAAACAGAGCAAAGCAACACAATAGGTTTAAGGCTCGAGCTCCTTCTGAGTCTCTTCAATGCAGTACTTGATGAAGGCTGTTGAAGATGGGCACTTTTTGCGTTCTATGGCCGTCTTTACCAAAAGTGCATCGCAATCTGGCAAGGAGTATTCAATCATGTCCTCTTCGCCTACAAATAGAGCATAATCCGAAAAGCGAAAGCCGGTACAGACCTTCCAATACATCACGGAAAAGCTGAGCGAATGCCGTGCCATGAAAATCGGATTCCTGAACGAGGTACCAATTGTCTGCACGGATGACTGACTCCCATATAAGTTGGCGTGTCTCGATGTAGTCCTTCTTAGCGGGCAAGTACTTAACTAGTCTTGCCACAAAGATAAGGGCTCTTAAGAGTTCAATAAACAAAATATATGAAATGCGTTGTACCTATGGTGATCTGCCGGCTGGCATTCTACATCTCTAAGTCGCCGCTTGCACAAGTCCATCAGATCTTCAACTCTCAGCAGACGATCACGATTATCGGTATGAAAGCGCTATAAAGGGATTAGGAGAAAAGGCCGCAAGAACCTGAAGATAATCCATTGGGAGAGACTCTTGGTATTCAATCAAATACTGAGTGAGATCGATGTCGTCTAGTTCTGCTGAATGCATCTCGGAGTCCTCGGAACAGAGATAGCTAAGCTTGGCGAGGGAAACAAAGACCTGAAACATGATTTGTATCAAAACTGACGTTGAGGCACCTTTTGTCTGACCAAAGTGTTGCTTTTCTTTTCAGACTCCATCAGCAGTGTCTTGGCAGCATCCGAGTACTGGTCTTGTCTTAGCTCTCGTCTCCAGCGGATATGATCTAATGTAGCAATAAATCTGTCAGCATTCTCTCCTTTCTGGTCCAGCAGATCAGTGTACATCTCTTAAAACAGAGTTGAAATAAGTTCAAACAATGATTACCTTTTCTGTTTAAATAATTGAAGTAGTACTCCTCGAAGTTCTCGTTGGCATATTTCGCTTTATAGCGTTCCAATGCTTCATCGTCGCCTTTCTCCAGGCAAATACGACAAACAATGTTGAAATCCTTGTGAAGCTCTGCAAGTTCCAGAGCCAGACGTTCTTCTCCCATTTTGTAGAGTTCACGAAGAATTGGGTGACCGTCAGGTCTCGTCGGTGATTCAGTGAAGTTGAAGTTCAGTAGTCTGCAACACTAAAATGGCCGGATAACGAATATGAACCGACCTTGTGATAAGTTGAACGAATTTCAATTTCTCGTTTGGATTGAAAGTTTCTTCTGTGAGTTGTTGAATTAGAAGAACACCCTGGAAGTTGACATTAAAACAAGCATGAAGCAAAACTAACCATGTTGGTGTATGCGTCGACAAACTTGCTTGTCCAGCGCAGGCCATCAGTTGCTACAGGTAGTGGTGTCTTACTTTTTCGCCACATTTTGATTGCTTGTGCAATTTCGAGCAGTAATTCGGCAGAGTAGGACAACATTTCGAAGCGATGAGAGGGCTCCTTAAAAACTCCTTCTTCTAGAAGTTCGCGACACAAGTTCACTCCACTAACTGGGCCCAGGTGTAGTAGATTAAACTGAAAACACGTTTGAAATGTTGTCCAATAATAATTCACCTTGTAAGCAAGGAATTGACCATCCTCTCGGAAACGAAGTTCCTTTGCTATTTGGAAGCCCAGGTGGCGGAGTATATCCGCATGCTCGGTGTCATTGTTTTTCCATTTGTGAATGGCTATCAAGACGCTGATTCTTTCGTATAACTGAACTTCTTGTTTAGCCTCCAACAGTTATGGTTGCATACCTCTGCGAATATTTCCCTTCCTGACATGGATATTTCCAGGCTCGGGTTGACAATGTGCACATTGAAAACAGCGCTAAGTGTCTCGTTGTGCTTCAGAAAGAGGACGAAGTAGTCGAGGAACTTTTTCTTCTCGAGCAGTTGACCCTCGACGTCCATGTAGTCGGCTGAAAAGATTTGCAAAAAGTAGCATTGTTTCTAACCAAGCTCCTCAAAAAAACTCCAAACAAAATCGTGGACAAGTTGAAGAAGATCACTAGCCGAGAGTTTAGCGAGAGAGTGAGCGATTTTCGTAGATTTGTTGATATCTTTGTCGCAGAACTCTACGAATGCTTTGTAGAGATCCATTCCTTCTGGATTTCCTTCCGGCATAGGCAGATTCGACACGACGTCAAAGATGTTCACGTCATCTGATTGATAGTTTTCGAACCCTCTGAGACAACAGATATTCTAAAAGAAACATCTCTTACTTTGGTAATAGCCTCAGTGCTGCGGTTTTCACATCTCCTGTCATTACGTAGCAAAAGGTGCTGTCAGTCCCATAACCAATGAGCTGTTTCCCGGAGCTGATCATGTACGTCTTCACAAATGGAATTTCCACGTTTTTCGAGAGATCGTCCGGCAGATAGAGTGATTGAACTGTAAGAAGTAACTGAAACGTTTAACTTAATTCTCACCGAAACAAGGATGGATAACGAAGACTCCATCAGTTTTATAAAGAGATGAAGCTAGAGATGTTTCTCGCGGGATGCGAAGACGGACATGGTGCAGATAGGTTGCTTCATTTGACGTCTGTACACATATGAAATTAGAATAGAATAAGAGGATACTTACATCAAACAATTCGGTGATTTCGGCGTTTCCCTTTATTTCTTGGAAGTAGGACACACTTGGTACTCCGTAGTCTAGTTTATTCAAATAGGCTGTAAATGGCGAATTGTTAGCGTTGAAGTGAATACTAACATATGAAGAGGGATACGGTGTTGTTCCCAGAATAATAGCCTGCAAGCAGTACCAAAACTCCTTGACGAAAAGCTTGCACATCAAGGCCGACAGCAGTCACGTCCGGTTTTATTACTTTGTCTCTTTTCTGAAAACCAAACCTTTTTAACTATTTATAACACAAGTTGGTCTACCGGCCCTTCGGGGTATCATGTCCGTCTTCGCATCCCGTGAGAAACACCTCTAGCTTCATTTCTTTATAAGATTGATGGTGCCGTTATTCATCCTTGTTTCGGTGAGCATTAAGTTATACGTTTCTGTTACTTCTTTCAGTTCAATCACTCTATCTGCCGGACGATCACTGGAAGTCCTATTTGTGAAGACGCATAGACTAACTTATCCGTTTCCCAGTAAAATTATTACTAAAGACTGTTTATCGCAAAGTAAGGCAGCGCACCTTTGGAACATTTTGTGTGCTAGTTTTATCTGTGCTATATAGAGAAAGAGAATATACTCTGACGCGTTTTATTCAGGAATTGGGGTTTAGAACGATGATTCCGATCATAGAATAGCCTCTGTCGTGGCTTTATCATATAAGTTTGAGTGTTTGTTGATGAGAAAAATTTGATCTTAGTTGACCTATCTATATGTCTGTTTTTATTTCTCTGTTTCCTAGCTCCCTCCGCTAAAGTCTGCTCTCTAGGAATCTCCAACTCTTCCTCTCTATTACCTAGTTTTGTCCCTATGGTTCTTTAACCCCTGTCTATCGATTTATCGGTTCTTCAACCTCTTGGTCTTCATGCCAATATGTCTTCTTCATTTTATGTCAGTTTCTCCCTTCTTTTAGCTCAAATCTGCCACCTTGTCCATTTCTAAACTGTAAACCTGACAACTCGTAATCCTTGGAACCGCTTCATCACCAACGACCTACTTCTTGTCATCTGAACTTGTTCACTTCTTCTCATATGAATACTAATTCTCATTTTGGTAACATGTCCATTGGTTATCCTCTAGAGCTACTTCCAATCGTATCAGCCTGTCCACTTCTTGTCTGTTGAGGCCACGTCTTAGTAGCTTTCAAATCTTCCTGTCCAACTAGCCTTTTTCAACCTGTAAATTTTTCGAACCCACTTCTATACCTGTCACCTTGTCCGATTCCCTATCACGTCACCCCTCCATTCTCTTATCCTAAGAACCATATGTCACCTTGTCTCTGCTATCCTTTGAACCCATCTCTAATCCTGTAACCCTCTTCATTCTCTTATCCTATGAACCCACTTTTTCCCTTTTGACTTCTCCACTTTCTTATCATGTCTTACTGTACCCTCTGAACCCATGTTTTGTTCATTCATTTAGTAGTCTGTACCCCATTACTTATCCTTTTAACCACGTACCATATTTCTCTATTCTTAAATCTCCCCTTCTGTCTGTCAAAAACTTTTGCTCATCGAACTCTACAAAATTTCACTACACTGATCTTATAAGGGAGCGATTTGCTTCGGTGCGGAGAGTCGAACCCAAGACGCATGGGACGCGCGTGCTAACGGCGACGGCACTTCTTAGTAATACACTAACTTTTGCGCTAATTCTTGGAAGCTTTGTAACTTTGTACATTGTAGGGATACCCTAAGTATTATTGTAAATTATTACTCAGCTCAAAATTCTCTACAAAATGGTACTTTACAAAAATTTTGGCCCCGGGCGGAATCCGAACACCCGGTCCTCGCGTCCAACCCCGTACTGTCTACAATTGGCTACCCACAGACTTTCGACTGGCAGAGACGCGCGGACAGTTTAAAATAGATTAACAAACCTGGAAGTGTGCAGCCAGACGAGAACCAAACAGTTGTTTTGTTTCAACTGACCATATACTCGATTTGTTTGCCACATCATAGGCTAATAGAAGATTGCTTCCAACGGTGACGACCAGAGCGTCTTGATTCTGAACAAGAGTTTGCTAGAACGTAACATATTTTCTCTACCTCTTCCTCGATATCTTCAATTTCTTCTCCTTCTCTCCAGTAGAGAACACTAGCGTTGACCTGAGTTGGGTTGGATCCAGCTCCTGATCCGAAAAACAGGTTAGTCAGCTTTCCGGTGAAACCTTTTCCTTCACGAGCACCGATCTGAGAGGCCTGTTCTATAGAAAGTAAAATCGACTACCAGATCCACAGAGCACTGTCCATCCGGAGAGATACTGAGAGCGAAGACGGATCCGAACGTGGTGACAAGCAGGAACACAGTTGGCCCAACTGAATGTGCAGAAGATTAGTTATTCAGCTTAGCTTACGGTCAGATCCCATGTCTAATAGATGCAAATTTTGTATGATTTCGTGGTTGATGCTGAGGTTGGCATCTAGATGCTTGTCCTTTGTGTAGTCCGGCCAAAGACGAACGTTTCCTTCTCTCGAGATGACAACGACCGATGGCTCAAGGCGGCCTTTTTCTTAACTCAACAGTTCGAAAAAATATGGAAAAGCCCACCTTTTTCAAAGACCTTGATCAGCTGAGCCGAATAGGTGAATCCAGAAGATGGCAGTCGAAGATGAGAGACACGTTTTTTGTTTTGGATAATGAGCTCGTGCTAAGAAACTTTGTTTAAGGAATGTTAAAATGCACCTGGTTCTTGAAGTTCCACACATAAGCATTCTGCCGCGAAACGACCCAGCAAAAATTGTCACTATAAGTTGCATAGTCTAGAGGTAGATCGATATCAGCTAAAACCACAAGATATTTGGAGCAAAACGAAATATTACTCGTCATAAGAGCTTCTTTGACAATAGCAGGTATAGCGAAATGCTGATTATCTAGAATGAGATCCAAGTCTTCCGGAGTGAGAGATCGGTTCATTCTAAAATGAGAATATTTTTTTTAAACAGAGCAGGAAGACGAATTGATAAACTTCCTAATGTCGATTCAAATACCGAATATAAAGCGTTCTCGCCCTACGCGGTCGTGGTTAAACAGCGGTCAGGGTAAGACTAACTTACTTAGGACGCAGAACTTGTGAATACAAACCGAAAACGTTTTTAGGTACTAGTCATTGTAGATGATAACGTTAAAAATTGAACACACAAACATAATTATGACGGTTTATGAAGAACTGCTTTGGCCTTTCATGAGATTGATATAATATGATACAAGTTAGGCTATGCCCCTTCGGGGCTTATTAAACCCTATACCCACTCATAGAAACCACTTAGTTTTCACTCTTTGAATCCTCTCCCATTTCATTGAGTCCACTTCTCATTCTTTGAACAGACTCTTACATTTTAAATCCTCTTCCTCTCCTCTCCCACAACCCTCTTCCCACTCATCGAGCCCATTTCCATTTCCTTTGAACCTACTTCTTAGTTTTGAGCCGACTTCCGACACTTTTAACCTACTATTATATGCTTCCCATCCTGTTAACACATTTCCCATCGTTTGATCCCATTTTCGAACCTTTGAACCCACTTACCTTTTTTCTAACCCACTTCGTATATCTGAACTCACTATCCATCCTTTGAACTCACTTCTTTGAACAGATTCTCTTACCCATGAACCTACTTTCCATCCCTAAATCCAACTTCCTATCCAGTTAATGCTATCGCCCCTAGAAGGGCTTAATGACAGTTATAACTTGGGCCTGGTCTTCCTTCTTACTTCAACCCGCCCGCAAGTTTAGCTCCTGTCGAAATATCATGACAGAAGCAACATTCTCCCAACGCAACTATCTCTCAAACTGACTTGACTTGCCAACGTGTGCGTACAAAGGAATGCACTCTAATTGCAATAATGGCATCAGACACGCACATACACAGACGCGTGGACAATTTAAAACAGATAATACCGAATGTTTAAACACTCAATGATTATTACAAAGAAATTGATACAATGTTTGTAGTAGATCTTGAGCTTACTTGATAGCCAAACAGTTGAACGTTTCCCAAATTCGTTTTGAAGGCTGCTACAGAACCTTTAACTTTCCGGTGCTGAATTAAAACATGTACTACTTACTTGGAACCGTAATCGTTGTTTGAACCATAGGGAGTACAATTTCTGTGTTTCAACTGAAGCATAGCTGCAGCCACGCATTCTTTGGAACTGGGCATTATCAATTCTTAAAAACTTGTTTTTCATAAAAAAACTCATATACGGTGTATCTGGAGAAGCAAGTATATATCCATCCTATTCGTTTCATTTTTAGCCATTCATAAAGTTTTGTGATTATCTCCAGATCTTTATTCACTTGAAGTTCAACATCATTGTTCGATTCTCTTTCTCGGAGGAATGTAGTTCGCACATACAACAGCTCGTATACCAAGGGGAACCTCAGAACAGACCTCATATCTGACACAATAAAGAATTGCGCGGAAAAAACCCACCTTCCTTTCAGATGACCTGCCCGTTAAATGCTAGACTCAAACACAGGATCATAAAAATTGTCCAGAATTGCATCATTCCTAAAAACGACTTCGAAAATGGTCGAAGAAAGTTCCTATTGGCAAGGACCGATTGCACCTTTAATCCAAATTTCACAAATGGCCCAGCGGTGTAAGATTTGATCCTTACAATGTCAATAACAGACTGTTTTGCAAAATTAAAGCGGTCCGGAGGTGAGCCACTGAGCCAGAGGTGTCTCCCTTTTATGGGAATGGAACAATTCATGACTAGTGATTTGTTCCAACATGAGCTGAATTGACCGATTCGTATTTAATCATTGCACTTTAAGTAACACACAAGGCACGGTTAATACAAAGAGAAACAAGTATGACATGCATTTTTGGGTATAAAAAAGTTATGGGAAACAAGGTGAAGATTGAATATTGAGCAAAATAGATCCAAAGAAATGAAATGCTGTGAAAAACGTCTACTAAGCCCAGCCTCCAGTGAGCTGATGGAAGAGCTCTTCGTTCATGGACTGATTCTGTTCCTTGCTTCTCATCGATAGGAAAATGTAGCCTCCAATGAATTCGTGAACAATCTGTAAAAACACGTTGGGCATTTTGCTTTGGAGATCTCACCTTGCAATCAGCGGACAGTGGCTTGAACTCGATATCTTCATCTTCGAATTGTACTTTTAGATGCCTGATTTCCCAGTTGACATGCCACTTCTTCATGTTGGTGAAACGCCAAGTCTTGAGATTCTCTCCGTTGTCGGGGTTCATCTTCACGAGACGATTGTGGGCAACACCTATATAGGAGGGTATGAACACAACTAAAATGAACACACCGAGCAGATCCGGTTTTCTGTTTCCGGCGAATCGGACGATGAAATAGTGCATGCCATGCTCAGGAAGGGCCTGCCAAGCTCTAAAATATAGTACGTAGCATGTATTTTTGGATTTGTTTACCTGATGTATTGGAGCTTGGCATCGGTTGACGTCAGCTGGCGGACATTGGCGTGGGCGTCAGAGACCCTCTGCTGCAGCTGGAAACAACTGTTCAGTTAGCTTTACTTTAGTCGAGGAAGTCTCGAGTGGCAAAAACTGACCGCTTGCTTGCTGCGAGCTCTTCGGACATATCGCGAAGATACATACTCGTCCACGTTGAAGTCATTTGGCAGTTTAACGACCTGTCCCTTTCTGGAGTGTCCATTCTCGCGACCATTGGCTGAAACAAATGCCCTTGACTGAACAAAAAAGTGATTACCAGCTGTCTGCATCCTGAGAAGACTCTTAATACTGTCAACTTCGTGCTGGTATGAGGCATCAGCCATCGATTTTCCTCTCGATGCCAATCGACAGGCTGCCATCCATCGGGCGTATTGGTGCTCGGTGTCGCATTTTAGGACAAAGTCAGTCATTCCCTCAGCAGTGGGCAACAGAAGTTTGATGTGGTACTTGCCTTGAGATACAGACACGTCTGGACTGACTTCGCATCCTGCAAATCCATGATTCAATTCCAAAACAGCCAAGTAAAGTACCCTTCAGGGAAAAGTGACCGAGGGGCGCTCCATTGACATCTTTGGCGCTGGTGTGGTAAGTGAGGAAGAGGTCACGGAAAGAGAAGAATGCTCTCTTGAATCCCTTGAATGCTGCCAACTTCTTCGGTCTGAAAGTAACTGATTACTTTTTCTACTGGAAGACACACTTCATGTACTTCAAGTAGTCAGCTAGCTCAGGCACTTGGAGGAGATCAGCATGTCTGGCAGTGAGAATGTTTGTGTCCAGATTTCTCTCCAGCTCGTCCAGCATCAGATCGACGTCATCCTTGCCCGATTCTTCCGGTTCGGGAGAATCTCTAGCCAGCGTCGCTTGCAGTTGAAGAGCAGCAAAAAGTGTGGCCTCCTCTTCAGTATGATCAAACTCTTCCAGCAAAATGGACCATTTGGCTTGTTCGTAGAGTTGATTGATACGGACAGGGTCGTACTAAAGGGGAAATATAACTTTGACAGTTGTTCAGCTTACCTTGGAATTCAAATCGTAGAAGGACATGTACTTGAAGCGGAGCAAGACGATGTCTCCTTCAAAAACACCTTGTTCCATTAAGGATCTGCTGGAATCGAGCCATCCTCTGTTCAAGGCAGCCTTATCGGCAAAGTTCTGTGGACGGAAAACGGGAGTGTCCCTGTTAGCTACAATTCTTGGAGAGTGAACAAGAGCCATGTCGAACTCTTCCCTCTCGAGTCCCTCGCAGAAGCTGACACTGGGCATGATGGGATTTCGACCAATTGTTCCACTGTACTGAAACAATACAAATAAATAAATTTAAATATTAATACTAACCGCCCCAGGGCTTGGAGAGGCTCCACGAGGCAGGGTTCCGTGTCTGGGAAGGGTACCCATTTCATGGGCATTGAAAATGTGACCACTGGTAGAAAGAGCGGGAGACTGTTGTCTTCTTCTGTCCAAATTTGACTGTGATGCGAAAATAGGAGTAGCTTTTCTGAGGGTCATGGGTCCGACAGATTCCTGTAAGAGAAAATGTAAAGCGTAATAGAAATTTACTTGCCTCGCCGGGTCGGATGGGTTGAGGGCTATCATAATCAGCATTGGCTCCCTTCCTCAGAAGTTCTGGTGAAATATAACTAAATATTGGATTTGAATTCAGTTCATGTCGTATCCAACCGTTTCAAACTGAGCTCTTCCGAGTAGCGAATTCCCAAATCTCGGCACAATTTCGACGTGGCTCGTTGGACATTGACGGAAAAATCAAGTCTGGCGTCGATCATCTGGTTGTCAGGCAATTGCACTCTAAAACGGTCTACTCTTCAAAAACAGTACTTTAAAGCGAACCTGACGTCCTTGTGCATTGGTGTGAACTCAAGCTTGGTGTCGGCAGTGATTCCGTTCTGATCCATTGTGGACCGAGTATGTTGAAGCCATCTGCGCTTCTCTGGCCACCAAAGTAGATGGTCTGACCAATCCTTCTGGATATCTGTAAATAAGCTACTTCATAAAAGCAAGACCAGAGCACTCTTGTGCATTCCATTAATGGGCAATTGAGTCTTGTCCAAGGGTTTAACGGCTCTTACGAACAAAAGCTACTTGCAAAAGGCGCGAAAGTGAACGATCCGTTTGAAAAACTGGCCCGTCTTTGCCTCAAACCCACAGAGAGTGCAATTTCACACGCAAGCCGCCTAATTTGCCAGTACCCAACGATGATTTGCCCCTGTCTCTGGGGAAGAAAGGACGGACAGAGATTCTCAGCTATTTGGAATACGCTGTTAGTACGCAAGCTCAAATGAGGTACATTGGAGGAGGCCCGCGTAGCGGCTGATTTGAAGAATGTTCCAGTTCGTTCAAGTGCTTAAGATCCTTCTCATTCATTTATCATGAATGGAGGTCTGATCATCGGTTCGGCAGCTACGCTAATTATGACCACCGCTGCCGACATATTTCGGTGCTCACCCTATAATTTGACCAGTGAGACGGACCTACGACGACGGCTATTATTTGTCTCGCACCGCTTGCAGCTTGGCATACAATAGGAATATGTGTTCGACCCCGTAATCGCTCTAGCTTGTTATTTCCTGTCAGACTAATGTGGGTGGATTGTTTCGTACATTTCTGGGAATGTTTTGCCTCTGCGAGTCTTGTGGGACGTCAGTTTCTAGACTAAACAAGTGAGTCATCGATCGATAAGGGCTCGGCAAAACGTTTTGTGTACGTTTTGTGGATGTCGCCAATTTTCCCACGGCCCCTTAACACTTTTTACGGCAGTTCTTATGCTAGCACGAATGACAGGGTTCTTTTGTCTTTGGCATGTGAGCCAGCAATTCTCAGCCCTCGCTTTCTCTTGTTGTAAAGAAGAGGCGGCAGTGATCAGACCCAGGGGTGGCTCAGGGACTCTGTCAATAACCCACTGCAGAAAAGAAACAATAAACTATTTGGGGCCAAAGATGCAAAAAACGACAAAACTCACCACCGACTTCGGCGACGACGTCCAACATGAGACCTCCGATGTGTCTATCGCCACGGACGACCACGCTCCTGAAAGAAAAGCCTGGATATTTAATAGTTATGATAGTTGCGAGCATAACTTTTTACACTAAAAGAAAACTCTTCCTTACAAAAGCAAAAACTAGGAGAGTTTCAAAGATTCAGTTTTTAAAGCAACAAACCTCTGGATGTTCAAGTCGGTGATGAGGGTGTTCAAGTTCCATGATCCATCTGGTGGAAGAGCTAGGTCTAAAACGAGATGGGACATGGTGTACCCAGTCGATCTGAAACTGTTAATTGATGTTGTTTGGGTTAAGATGAGTCAACGGGGAAGAACCGAAGAGCGCGGAAGTTAAAAATTTTGTTCTTTTTTCAATTCAGGTAGGTATTTAATGGGAGAAAAGTAAATAAATTTTCCGCAGTACGTATGTGAGTCTCGCTGGATATTGCGGCGTCGGCGGACGGCAGGCGTTACAGCGGAGAGGGCGGGGCGGGTGTCACTGACCACTGCAGAAAACGCGCCCCAGTTGCAAGAGCCTGTCCGGTCAAATCTTTAGAAAGAGGTGGAAGCGACCCAAAAACTCTCTGAAAGCAGTAAATCTATTGATGAGGCTTTTCTAAACTGGGTAAAATTAATTACAAAGTGTAGAAGACGGTTAAACAAACTCTTTCTAAGCGCAGTTAGTCCTAGAAATACTTTTCAAGGCAGTATTGGTAATGCGTCAAAACGAGAGTGAAGATTGTAATATCGACGTTGGGGAGCACTGAATCCTTCCGGTGTGTGTTGGCGAAATGATGTATTCTTCCGGTGAAGAATGGATGCTATTTTTCTTTCGCCTGACCTCGAGCCCCCATGAATTCTGTTATTCTTTCGATAAAATACATTCCTGTTATTTTTTTGGCCATTAACTTTTCTACCTACATCTGTCATGACATCCTCTTATTTCCCCGACCATCCATTCCTTAGTAAATGGCGCGGAAGTATAGTAGTACTTGGGAGGGCATGGATTTCGATGTCTGTTAGCACTTTATGGCAATCAGATGCATGAGGGACTACTGGAGGACAAGAGGCGCAGGGCGCGCGGATCGATCGGCGGCGCCTGGCTCTCATCTTTCCGTTTATCACCTCCTCCTGGCTAGCAGAATTTTTCAATTCCTAAACTGTTGACTCACTCTCGCTTGAGCTTCACTTGAATCTTCAACTTTCGCGCGCGTTTAATTTACCGCCATATTTACCTCCACTCGTCGCTGGAAAGGATTGATTTACCATAACGGATGTTATTCGAAAAGAAGATGATCACCAAATGAGCTCGGCTCAGCACTTTTATGATGAAACCAAGACACACTCAAAGGAACGAATGGATCTAGGGTATACTGCCGCGAAGAAATCAAATTTGGATAACATATTGCTATATTCTTGAGCGATACTGATAAAAGAAGTACAAACATGATATCACCCGACTTTCATGTTTCCTCGGTTGTCTAAGCCCTGCATAAAGTTTACACTTATTCATTACTTACAAATTAGCTGTCAACCAGAAGTTGAACTGAAACGAAGCAATTCAAACTTTGATGTGTCAAGAAAAAAAAATCAGTCTTATCTTTTTCCGAAATCTACGGTTTCCTCAAAAAGCAGCGGAGCATCAACAAAAAACAATGTTACTAGGCCTTCCTTCAAATGTAAACCTCTTTTGATTGACACTTGATTTTTAAGACTCTCTTGTCTTTAGTCGCTGTTTACTGTCATCTAGAATATAACATGTGACTTTTTGACTCTGTTTCCCGCTCTGCACATCTGGCAGATACGAGACTCTTCAGATATGAACAACTGCAATACGAATAACTACTCGGCCAGGAACAGAAATCGTCAAAAGCAGCCAATTTACACGTCGGACAAGAGGGCGAAATTCACACAGCGAGAAAACAAAAAGTAAGAACAAGACGTTTCGATCCATGGGATTTTAGTGACAATTAACTTAAAAGGTGGGGCGTGGTAAGAAAATCAGGTTAGAGTGCTGGGGAAATTTGATATTGAGAAAAGCATTCGGCTCCCACTGCTCGGATGATCCTCTTCTTTCCCTCTAACTCACACAAAATGCTCCTCTATGACACTGACAGGTCACATCAGACTGATTGATTACCAACTAACTTTTCAAATTACAGATGGATCCGTTTTCTCACGGTGCTCGGCTACATTTTCTTCGTTTCAATGCCTGCACTTTCGCTCAGTTTTTACTATATTTACATTTGGGATCCGGGATATATGAGCAAGGTAGTTTCTTGTACTTTTAATCTTAAAATGTACTTTTAGAACGAAACCTTTCCCGCCAAGTACATTGAGCCCATCAAAACTGACCGTTCCACGAGAGATGTTCCGCAAAATCTAGGTATCTAGCCAATGCGGACATGTCATCTTTGATTCAGAAGCTACGAGTCCGCTACCTAACAATGGTCCAAACATTGAAATGATTTTGCGGGAAGGCGGAAAGTCAATGGAAGCATCAGCATCTCAGGAACAACTTGTACAACCGGACAGGCCGGTTTGAAAGAGGAGCTCAATTCCAGATGGTCATTCAGCAGTGTTTGTATGTAACTAGCCATATTTTGTTTCTCACTTTCACTTCTTTTGCACTAGCCAAGATAACTAGCTCACTATGTTACTCCATTTTGGTGCATTATACCCCGCATTTTGACGAGTCACTCATTGCAATTTTCACTGTATTGTCTCAGATTCAATAAAATATGAATATCAAGGCATTTACGTATTATTATGACACGTATTAATTAAACGAACTCGATCACATCACTATCCTGGTTTTGGAGCAGCATTGTTTGAGGAATAGAAAGCTGCAGGTTTTCGATTAGCGTCATCCGTCTAGACATTTTCTCCTTTGTCCAGCATTGTACTGAACCGATTATATGATACAAAAACAAGAATCTTACTAATGAAGGTCTTCATTTCTGCCCTGAGCACTGGTTGTACTATGGCGTAAATGGGTAGACGGAGACAGGAAGCGATGATGGTCATGACAGAAATGATATCTACTGACAGGACGTACAGAGCGGTGAAACTAGAACCATACTAAGTTGGAAGGACGGTTTGCACTAACTTTGTACGAAGACCATCCATGTCGACAAACTCCCAGATGGCTATAACGACTCCGAGAAGATTACTCATCAAATATGTGCAAACGATAATAACCAGAGTACGGGTAACCGCAAGAATACGAGCCTGAAAAGACGATTATGTAAAGCTTAGACTGTCAGATACCTTCTTCTGCTTAACGCTTTCTTTTTCAGCAATGTGCTCAATCCGTCTGGCTACTTGCCTTTGTTTGTAAAGTCGAAAAATGAGCCGAATGTTTAGATATGTCAGAATGAAGAAAGGAGCTAGGATTGAAAAGACATTCCTGAATAATTTGATTTGACTTATCTCGAAATTGTTTCACCTGAAATAAAACCGGAAATACTTAGTATACCACTCAAATTGAAGCAAGAAGCCAGCTGCTATAGCCCATTCACCAAAAGCACCAGCACACTGCTCCCTACTTTCAGTCTAAAACGATTTCCTGATTGCCAAAATGTCTATATACCTTCAACTCTAAAAGTGAAGACCCTTTTGCGAAGACTCCACACATTACAGCCATAAATGCAAAGATTTTGCGATGTTTCTTAAATGATATTCATAAGGGTTTTCTGTGAATTACCTGTAGGGGAGCTACTAGCCAATTGTCCACAGATGTACAATAACGTTCAATTGCGGCAAAGCAAATCAGATATGTTGAGGCTGTGATGGCTACTTGTGAGACTGTTAACATTGGTACCATGTATTGCATCCTAAACATGGATGTTTTTACGGCAGACTTACTTACCAAATATATTTCATTGATATAGAAGCTGTCCACAAGAAGAACACGCGAAAAGACAAAAGTGCTACGAAAGATATTCCCATGAAGACATCAAATAAGGCCACTAAAAGCATATACAAGTTTGGAGAATTTCTAAAACATGAATTAGTAAAGGAACATAAGAGTCAAACCTATGCTGAGGATTTGTGACGAATACGGCAAAGACAAATGTATTAAAAGCTATGCAGATGAATGATAATGATGCTCCAAAAATCACGTTGAGCCAGAACCTCATGACTATATGATAGTCATCTACATAGTAACATTCTGGATCCAGTTCCGTGACATTCCCAGCACTCATATTTTCTGAAAAACGACACAAATCAAACAGCAGTCATTTACATGCGAAAAGTAAAAATTGAGGAGAATAAGGTTTCGCGACCGATGGGAAATGGGGGATAATCTAGGAATCTGGAGACAGACGTGGGAGTGAATAAAACCGCGTTGAAGAACAATAAGGCAGGATAATTAGTGTCTGACGCTGGAAGAGAGGATGAGACTGAGAGATGCGTACATGTGTGAGCGACAAATTAAGAAATTCTCGTGCATCTCTTGTCTTTATGACCAATAATGTAATTGTGAGTCTCACATCCCCATAGTGAGTAAAATAGTTCAGGCTGTTTGCTTAATGTGCTGAACTGACGCGTCAAAAGGATGAAAGAAGGAAGGATGTGACTGCGCAGAGAGTTTTAGCTGAATACGAGAGAATTGAAGACGCCACCCGGTATTTCCGAAGCGCGAAACTTGGATTCGAGCCCCGAGATAGAATCATCAAAAAGAGCGACCGAGTTCTGGAGTCCAATGAGGAATAAAATCAGGTTTAGAGACCAGAGCTCCCTGAGAGACATCATAACGATGATAGTAAAAGCCTTGCGCTATGCCTCCAAAAAACCAAGTAAACATAAAAATATTATTACAAAGGTAGCTCGAACGGACGGCTGTTAACATTTTCCAAGCAGACTAAAGTCGTGCACGTCCATTAGTATAAAATGACTATTTGCCCAAAAAGCTCAAACAAACTGGAATTTGTTTTTCCTGCAGAAGTTCGCCTCAATGAACAAAACACAAGAGATCTATGAGGGTGTTAGCGAAAATAATCCTACTTGTTGTGAAGTAAATCAGAACTGGGCCGTGAAGAAATGCGCATACAAATGAAGAAGGAGCGGAAGTTGTGAAGCGATATCTGAGCCGAGGTGTTACAACAGCATGTTCAGTGTGGAAAAGAGGAAGCGAAAAAAAGTTTCCTGGCCCCCTAACGAGAAGACCTAATTCTCCCAAAAAGGACTGAGCTCATTGCAGCGCGTCTGGGCTTTTCAAAGGCAGACAGGGAGGTCAACAAGTTGATCAACGGATCCATCACATTGAATACACAACGTTTTGATCTGCGATTCGCCAACTGACACTTTCTAAACCAACCTCGAACAAAACATTTGTCACTTCGATGTCACTACCACATGTTTAGCATTAAGACTAATGGAGTAGAAAAAAGTATTTTAATAAAGGAAAACACTTAATGGTGTCAAAGTGCAGAATTAGAGATTAGTAGGTACGCGATCATAAAGCATGCATGCGAAAAAATCACAATTGTGTCTTGGTAGGACTGGCTTCTGACGAGCCTGTTAATTTTCGGTTAAGCGGCTGTCATGAGCAGCTTAGGCTTGCTTGAAAGAAGGTGAACATTCTTAGAAGCTGCAAACTGACCGGAAAGAAGATTCAGAGAGTTTCAAAACGTCATATGAACGAACCTAATTTTGGAAGGTGGAAATGCGGTTAGACTGCTGCCTGGTCGCAAAGGACAACGAACTTGAAACTGAGAACTTGATCGAAGGCCGATCCGCCGAGCTGGCGATTTACACTGAATGTGAACGTCTTTTGCACATAGGATAGATTGATGGGTCAAGGTGGTGTCTTAATTGAACGGTCATCACTCACAACAACTTTTTCTCGACTGGACAAACGATCAAGACATTCTGGGCTATCAGAAGTTGTAATCAAAGTGGTCTAAGCAAATGAATAATGGAAATAACTAAAGGCTATTGAAAACCATTGAAGTAACAAGAGCTAGCCACATTTTTGAATGGAATTGAGACCCAGTGAAGCGTGAGAGTTCACCTCAAAGAAGTAGATCTCTATGTGGTGCAATTATGCCGTAGGAAAGAAACTGAATGCACGAGGTTCTTTTTTGTCAAAATTGACATCAGAAATGGCGATGACAGTTTGTCTTTTTGCAATGTTGACCTGGAATTGAATTTTCTGGAAGATTACCAGTCGCTTAGCTGTGCAACATGTGCTCCTTAAGAGGAGAGGCTTTGTGGTGGTGTTTTTGAAAACAGAAAATCAAGGATTTTGCACTGATCAATAACTGGGCGTTCAAACCCCAGATGGTCTATGAAACCTATACACAGCAATAGAGCTATATTGCTTCATACTCTTAAAACCAATTAGCTCCTTAACCGCAAGTCCTGACAGAGTTCGAAAGAAACACGGCTGTCAGCAACGTGACTGACTGCCACTGACTGATGGGGCTGTGGGCCACTCTTTTTCGAACTTTGTAACAGCATCTGTGCCATTCCATAAAAAGTCTGGTAGTTTAATTGACTTCAAGGCAGGTACAAATATACATGACGTGTAGTCTTTGCTGTAGGCAGAAGTGGCACCCAATTCCGCAATGGGATTCTCTTCATTAGAACAATATTGTTCTCGGAGGTTAAATTGGTGGCTCGCGGGAGTGATGGCACTTCTATGCTTTTGGTAGGCCCACAGGAAACAATTAGTCTCTGTTATGGCTGTCTTTGCTTCTCTTTTTGATTCCAGGCGCTCATTTTTTGATTTTGAATTTGCTAAAGCTGTTGTCAAATCCTGGTCTCATAAGGTAGCTAGTTAAAAAACCACCTAAAGTAAGTAGACAGTTTTAAGATGATACCGTAAAACATGTTTAAGCCTTTTCCTATTGGAAATGAAAACAAAGGCGCAAACTACTAGTCAAACATGGAATCGGCGACAAGATATGATAAATTCGAAATTGTTTTACATTAAACGGAGAAAACTGTTGTTTGCAGGGCATTACTCTCATAAAAATTCACTGAGAGTTTAGATGCAAGAGCAGAAATGATGTTTTGCTTTGTTTGTCCTGAGGTTGTTTGTCGCAACAAAAGTTGAGAAGTGAAGAGGAAAAATCACAAATAGAGACGACACAAATTGGTCTATCGGGGGCACGGAACGCATGACAGCTGACTGAGCCCTTGAAATAGACTGAGCTCGCTTGTGGATAGAAACAAATTATATCAGAATCGCGTCTTCACTTTTTCACCTGCGCTCGCCTATCCATCCAGATTTATGGAGAAAACTCACGCCCTAGGGCTATTATCTAGGACCAAACTATTTTCGCTTTTAGTTACGCGAGAGAAAAAATTCGAATAGGGAAGAAGTTGAGGACAAGCGACACACTAAAATTCTTTCTGTCAAATGAATTGAGTCTGTTGTTGTGATGAATGAGGGTCCTACTGGTGATCCATCACTAACTAGAAAAAAAGCCTTGATGCATGGAAAAGGTGTCGGGTCGTCTTTGCTAATCACCGACAAATCGTGTCTGAGACTGAACAAGAAGTGAAAGTCATAAAAACAGAAAGTTAATGCGTTGTGTCATAAAACTACAGTTGTTATAATGACACTTTTAGGTCTTAAGAACGCCAATGCAGAGCTGTTCGAGTTTTTTCATCATCGAAGACCATGGAAGCGAGTGTGGCTGAACCAGTCGCATAGAAATGGAAGCGTCCTAAATGCCAAATTATTTGAAAACATGGATTGTGTTCACGTTTCCAGCCTGCCTAAGCATCGCAGTACCCCCAGGATGGCTGGTAAAATACGGAGTCATGTTGTATACCTAGTAGTTGTTTAATTAATTATGGTCAAAAGCTTACTTTTCCGTCAAATATGATCCACAAATCATCTGCAGTGCAATGTCGAGCAACTTCATTTTTAGTGTATTCCTGCATCATTCCTTAATTAGATTGTTGATTTGATTATCAAATACGAATAAATTACACAAGCTGTTTTCGATTCAATAAATGTGTAGATCAAACGGTTAAAAAGCAAAATAGGGCTTAAAATAACATTGAAAAAGATACAAAAATGCGACTTGACAAGCACTTGGTAAGTGCATACCTTAATGCGAGAATCGATGAGAAGCCGGATGTCATCCTGCCAGGTGTCCTGTAAATGTCTGCACGCTATGTGGAATTGCTGATACGGGGAAGCCGTATAAATCATTCCTGGATCAAAGATATTTTGAAAAGGCTGAGGAAGTTATACAGAAACGGTTTATGGTATTTGCCTTGCGACACAACAATACGTCAATCGAAAAAGTGGGGGACTCTTCGTCTGTCTGCTTCTGCATGTCTTTTTTCTGTAGACTTTGCCCGAATCTGCTCTTTTAGGAACTATGCAAATGTGTCCAAACCATGTGAGGTGACTAGCGGGTCAAACCCGGCTTATTCTCGTACTCCGCGAAAAACCCACGTCCTTAAAATGCATTTACATACGGTGCAGACAATATAAACCGAGGTTAGAGAGCCCAGGACGAGGGTGGATAGCGAGTTGAACTTGTTTTTGATCCGCATTACCCCTTGCCTGCGAGTCTAACGTTTTCCCGGGCGCTCTGAATTCTCATTATGACCACTATTGTGGCTCATCGTCCCCGTAACTGTTCAGTTGTTTTCAGATGGGTTGTTGGCCTATGCTGCTTCTTCTCGGGTCAGTAGCTCCTTCTTTTCTCGATTACATTGCCAACAAGAATGAAATGCCAGCAGGACTGGCCGGAAGAGATCGGGTTCAAGTTGCTCAGGTAAGTCCATTGAGTTCAAGATCACAATTACCGTTCAGTCGTTTCTAAACACCAATATCACGAGGGTACAGCAGAAGATTGCGATGAGAAAGATCAGTCTAACTTCTCAGTTGCAGCTGGATAATAAAACCCAAAACGAAATGGGCAAACGTTTAAAGGTACCTTTGAGAATACAGAGATCACCAACATCCGGGTGATCTGCGCGGGGTATTATCGACATAAAAACAATGTTCGTCAGTAATGATTACAAATTTTGAGAAATACAAGCAAAAACCTAAAGCAAAAGTGCGCCAACAAGGAGATTCGATTCACGAAGTCAACAAGAACACTAACATTAGCAGGCTGCTCTACCAAGGTGACATCGTTTTGACATCGTATAAAATTTGTGTTTTTTCATGAAAGATAGTTCAGATCACAAGCTGACAGGCTCGAAGAGCTCAATAAAGCTGCAGGAACTTCCAGACAGAAACGACAAGCTTATGTCGACTCGTAAGTGGCAGTTGCTTTACCATTAATGCCACAATAAGATACTACCCATCTACAACTTGGGGAAGAACAATTTACTACTATTTTGACGCGTCCATAGCAGCAAGTTAGTTACCGACTTCAAATGTTTTGTAGAATTTTCTGGACAAAACACCTTGTGGCTCTGATTGAAATTTTAGATAGCGTGGTGCGTAGCGTTTTCAAGAAAGCAGTGGAGTACTGGCAGTCCAATTCCTGTGTTGATTTCAAGGAAAACAGTTCAGGTAACAAGATTATTAATCCTGCTCATTTCTGTTTAGCTCTCAACAAGATTCGCGTCTTCCGTGGTCAGGGTTGTTATTCGTACATTGGAAGAATTGGTGGTCAACAGGATCTCTCTCTCGGTGATGGCTGTGAATCAGTCAGTGTTTCTCTTTTTGTGCAGATTATGTAAAGTGTTCAGGTAGGAACGGCAGCCCACGAACTCGGTCACGCGATGGGATTTTTTCATTTGCAATCGCGGTACGACAGAGACAGTTTCATCACAGTGAATGTTAAAAACATCGAGGCAACTGACCACCTTAACCTTGCCGACCATTACTTTAGTACAGCTTCATTGACCAGTTTGACAAGGAGACAGCAGCAACCAACAACAACTATGGAATGCCTTACGATTATGGTAGTATTATGCAGTATGGAGGGCTGAGGTTAGTCTTACTTACTAAAGTTTGATAATTTTCGAAGCGCTTCTTCTAACAAGGAACCGACTATGGTGGCAAAAGACATCAAGTACCAAGACACCATGGGTAGCGATATTGTTGGTTTCTACGATGTATCCATGATGAACGAGTATTATAAATGCAAAAGTATGAACTTCTCTATGCTGTTCACGGCTGACTCCCAGACATCTGCAAGAAAGCCACTTCTGCCAAGTGTCAAAACGGTGGTTTCCCAAACCCCAGACAATGTTCGGTCTGCGTCTGCCCTTCAGGATACGGCGGAACACACTGCGCACAGAAGGTAGGTTATCCGATATGCCAAAAAGTGAGTTTAGCCTGCCGGATGTGGGATGACACTTCAAGCGACTGCGAAAGCTTCAAATCTGACAGCGTTTGTAGGACAGAACAGTGCCACTCCACTGGAAGACTATTCTTATTGCTACTACTGGATTGAAGTAAGCTCAAAAGTTTTCTACAATTGTTCTCAGGCGCCAACTGGCCAACAGGTTCAAGTGACGCTCAAAAGTTACAGTGGATACTATGCGGACGGCTGCCCATACGGAGGAGTTGAGATTAAAACGCATAAAGACCAAAAACTGACGGGTTATAGGTATGAAAAAAAATAGCTGTGAAAGAATTTTCAGATACTGTTCTAATAATGATACCGGTACTGTTTTGCAATCCACTGGTAATCTTGTGCCTATCATCATCTACAACAGACTTTCCACGAGTACGGTCGTCTTAGAGTATAAACTATGTAGGTTACTAGCAGTTAGGTGAAAGGATGTTTAGTGAGCAACATGACCGTAATTTCTGCCAAAACTTTAGCTCTTGACAGTGGAACACCGAGTTGCAAGGATAACAGCAACACGTATGTTTCTCGACTCACTTGAAATAAACCCAGTTCAGGTGCTTCCTCCTTCAAGTCTTTGGGTATTGCAACATGGAACTGGTAAAGAAACGTTGTCCCGTCTCGTGTAACGCGTGCTTATAACCACTATGAACATTTTGAACAGTTTATTTTCTCAGAGTCATATTTCTTTTGTGCAGATCAATGACGTCTCTGGCGAGAGAGCCCAGCTTCTCGTCCAGTACTTCTCTTGCACGAGCTCGTTCTTCTTCAGGAATCTTCTCCAAGAACAGATCTGCGCCCGATCCGAACATGGGGATGATCATGAAGCCCGACACTGGCAGGTAGCGTTGGTAGGCTTCTTTGAGCTGTTCAAATGTGAAAGGAGCGGGCTTGTCGCCCATCTCTTCAAGAAGAAAGTCGTAGTAGACATGAAGAAGATCGTTAGTGTACTTCAGTCGGTCTTCTCCGCTCAAATTGCTGGCGAGGAATCGACTGAGATCACCTGCAGGGTTGCCCAAATGTCCAGTCTAAAGTTGATTAAAAGGTGCAACAACTGTTCGCACCTGGAAATCTATAATCGCTGCAACTGATTGACTTCTATCCTTCTTTTTCCAGAGCATGTTGGTAGACCATAAATCACCGTGACAAAGCACTCTCTTCATGTCTAAACGGAGGTTGATTTACGAGTAGTGACTGACCCAATTGATCCGGAATGGCGTCAAACCATTGGGTATCAATCAGTTCTGGAATTATTTCCATCAACTTCTTGATCTCCTTCTCGTACTTTTCTCCGTCGTATTTTCCAAGAATCTGCTTAATCGAGTTGATGCTATCTTCGTTGAACATTATGTAAAATAGATCGCTCAGCGGATTGGAACAGAACATCTCCTTTTCGACGTCCGTTATTTTGAACGTTAGTGCAGCGAATGCAGCCAGTGCGCGCAAAGCCTGATTAGGAGAAAATGATGGATAAAGTTATTGGTACCTGGTGTAACTCTTCAGGTTTAAGGGTACTGAAAATGTGTACAAAAGATAGATCTTCAATATATTCCATAATCAGAAGACCTTTCAGAGGGTTTTCAGCCGAAAACTTGCGAGTCGAGTAAATCTGAAGGCCAGCTGTATATTACACTATTAAAATGTGAACCTTTACTCTAGGAACATTGTCCACGTTGTACTTATTGAGCAGATGGTAGATATGACATTCCATGTTATGACACTGAAATTTGCGTTCTATCAATATTGGAGAAACCTACCAGCTTGATTTTCTCGTCGAAGAACTCGACAGATCCTAGATTCATAAAGTTGTCGACTCCTTTCTCCTCGGAGATTCGCTTGGTCAAGGCAAGAATTGCAAGTGATGTGCAGAGCTTGGCAACGAACTTAGAAGGAAGATTTTCCTCAGCATCTATGTTTTGCCAGTCCGGCTCAACGAGGCAAATTCGGGAGGCAAACCCCTAAAAACTTTGATCTTCAAGAAGCGAACTTTTATACATTTCCATCACCAATATTTGTGATCTTCTTGTTAGGTCCAAAGGTGGCAGACGATTTAAGGGCTTCCTGCATTTCATGCTCTATAACTGCGTAAGACGTACAATTTTGTTCTTACCGAGATCTTCCCAGGTGACATGAGTGCCGAAAATTCCATCTCCTGGTGTGTGAAGATTTCCTCCCGCAGTCATTCAAATATGTAGCAGTCAGGAACAGCTACCCAAAAAACATGGATTGTCCTCTTTATACGGCTTGATAATCTTTTGTAGCACTCCATCGCACGTTTCTCTTATCTGCTATTGCTAGCTAGATAGTCGAAGACACAGAAACTGTGCTACGTAATGTGACCGAAGACACACTGTTAAATGCACCTTTGTGACCTATCTTGGAAAGCCGGAAAACCGGCAGAGTATTTTTCCCATCACCATTTACTTACGTCATGTTCGGAAGTAGATAAAGGGCTCTGAAACGACAAACCACATGAACTCCACAAAGTACACACACAAGAAACCCTAAAACTTAGCTGCTTCTTTAGCTGTATGCAGTAATTTACTATTAAACACTTCAATGCTTAAAACCTATGAGTGCACCAACATACAAAAAAATTGAGGAATTGGCAATGAACAATTTAAGTACAAACTTGATCCTTGCCTGCTTCACCAAGTTATGTCTTCTTTCAGTGCAGCTGGTGCGAGACTTCACCAGGAGAGATTCTACAGTCGTTTTCGACAAAGATCTCAAATCTTTAAATGCTAAACGTAATACATGCAAGCTGGTTTTGAACAGTAATGTAAAGACAAATTTATTCACCATCACTACAAGTTTTGTTCTTTGCGGATTTTCTTGTTGCGTTCGTGCATCTCCAGGACTTCTCTGATAAGGAACTCCATTTTCTCCTCCAAGACTTCTGTAGCGTCTACTTTTTCTTTCTCATTCATGTTGTTCAGGTGCATTTCAAACAAAGAGCCAAGCATAGGGACAACCATATATCCAGCAGACGGAGTATAGCGCTTGTAGGCTTCTTTGAGTTGCTCGAGGGTGTATGGAGCTGGCAGATCACCCAGTTCTTCCTTAAGATATGCGTAGAAAGTCTCCAAAAGCTCATCCGAATGAGCAAGTCGTTCAGCACCAGACAGATTTGTACAGAAGAGACGACTGAGGTCACCGGCCGGATTGCCCAAGTGAGCTGTCTGAATCAAGGCTCTTAGTAGATCTCCAATTCCTTACCTGGAAGTCAATCATGGCAGCTATTGTCGTCTCTCCGTTTGAGTTTCTCCAGAGAATGTTGGTGGACCACAGATCTCCGTGGCAAAGAACCCGTTCCATGTCTAAACATTTGATGAATACTCTTTGGACAAAAGTTTACGAAGGTGATCTGGCATTGCATCAACATAGAGTGTATCCTTGAAATCAGGCATGATAATGATCAATTCTTCAATAAGATCTCGCAGGCGCTCTCCACCGAACCCTCGAAGGAACTGTCCCATAGAATCAAAAATATGATCGGAGAAGAATGTTCCGAAGATTTCGGTCAGTGGTTTCGTTGTAAAGCTCTTCTTTTCATCTTCAGTCAGTCGGGAAGTAAGTGCTTCAAATGCAGCAATGGCTCTCAGAGCCTGACCATATATCAGTTACTTGTGAACGATGTTTTACCTGGTGAAGAGATTCGGGTTTCACCACGTTGAAAATGTGAACTTGAGAAAGATCTTCGACAAATTCCATGAGCAGGAAACCTTTCAACGGATTCTCCTCAGTGAACTTGCGAGCGTAATAGACCTAGATTCCGTTTCAATTAATGAGCAAGGCTTCTAGCACCTTTGCACGGGGAACCTTGTCGAGCTTGTATTTATCCATAAGATGATAGACGTGGACTTCGTTGTTATGGAACTGAACTCAATTAAAAGAAGACTAAGTTGATGCCTACCGTTCTGACTTGTTTCTCCATCACTACGAGCATTTCGTCGTTAATGAAGTTCGGAAGACCTTTCTCCTCGGACATCTTTTCAGATACTTGTACCATGGTAACAGCGGTGCAGAGCTTGGCAATGAACCTCTTAGGCAAATTTTCACCTTCTTGGACGTTCTGCCAATCGGGCTCAATCAGACAGATCCTGGACAGAAAGCCCTAAACCATGATATTTTAAAAGATTTTAACAAGTCTCCACATTTCCATCTCCGATATTGCGAACAGTCTTGTTGGGCCCGATTGTAGCCTGAGTCTTCAGCGCCTTTTGCATGTCATGCTCTAAAACGTGGATACTAAGATGTTATCAGTTATCAGGTAGTAGATAAAAGTGCTTCCTACGAATAATAATAACCGACCGATGTCGTCCCAGGTAACATGGGTGTCGAAGATACCAGAAGCTGGAGTATGGAGATCACCTTCTACACAGGCCATCTTAAGTTCTCTGATAGTTGGTTCCAATGTTGTAAGGAAACAGCAAAACTCGTTACATTATACTTTTAAAATGTGATGGAAGTATGAAAAGAACAAAAAAAGGTGTGAAGAACAGGTCTGTTTTGTATTTATAGGGAAGAGTTAATCTGGTCGTGGACGGAGCACACTCTTCTCTAAGGCTTATCTTGATCAGAAGACACGAAAACTCGTGGCACACTGTTGCAGAGAACAATCACACGATTTTAGGAAATATGACTTTTGGCTCCACTCTAGTCTTTACGCGAAGCACTGATGAGTATGCTTGTGATAATTTTGAGAAAATTACGGGCTATGAAGTAACTTTATCTTGGTTCTTCATTCATAAGCTATTTATACTTACTCTTAACAGGAGCTATACAATCGACGCTTGAGCCAACAGAGATCACCGGGGGTAATGGTGATGGCTTAATGGATGCTAATATTTTCTCTGCGGTCGTGCAATAGGATATTATTTATTATAAATACTATCTCTAATAAAAAATGGTAACTTTGTACATTTGAACGCAATCAACAGTTAGACTTTGTAGCAAAGAACGTAAACAGTTTGTCCGAAAGGAACATCTGCGTCACGACCTCCCCACCACTTGCCCTTCTGACACTGAACTTCGGTGGTCGAGAAATCCAAAACGTCGTTATCGGTTCCAAATGCTCCGAGCTGAATATTATTATTTGGTGGTGATTGCGATGAAGTTTTACCTTGTATCCGTCAGGGCAACTGAGGATCATGCATCCGTCGACAGTATCCTTGGTAACGTCGTTCTTGCTAGTAGAGCAAGTCTTTCCTTTCGGGCATTTACCTACAGGAGCAAGCTCGTAGGCTGAGCAATCTGCGGTACAGTTATCTGTAACATAGGCATGATTAAAGGCATGTTAAACCTTACCAACGACTTCGCCAGAAGATCCTCCACTTCCATGGCTTCCTCCAGATTTGTTTCTGTAGAAACAGTTTTTTCCCTTACGTCCACGACACGGTCTCTTTCTTGGCAGAGTTCGGTAGGGATGGCAGGCATCAACTAAAATGCCTACTACGCAGAGAAGAATGAATGTGCGGAGGAACATTTTTGTTCACTGTGGGGAGAAGACAGATCTATGCGATCTTAAGGCACGGGACATGGTGTTATATACGGTAGACAGGGCAAAGCGCGAAACACCAAAAGCTAGTTTTCGGATAGTACAAGCGGATTATCATCAATCATCGAGCTGCTTGATCTGTTAGCAGCTTTCCAATGGCAACATGACCTTTGGAGAAACCGCACAGTGCCGCCACGTTCCAATATGATATATGCATGTTGCTGACATACGTACAAAAGATCTATTATGGGCTGTACATTTGATACAGGTCACACACAGATAATAGTGAACAAATGTGGCATGTGACAGATTGTGACTAGGCATTTACAACACGTTCTGTTGTTTGTATGCAACTTTATCAGATGCTACAAATCCACATATCCGTGACAATGCTTTCATTCTCGTCAAGATCAAGAAACACCGAAGTGTTTGCTGTATTCGTTGAACCCGTTTCCAGATTCAATAGATGACCGCAAAACTGAACTTTATTCGATGGTATGCATCACAAGCGCGTCTCATCCCATGGGTCAGTTTTGTAGTTTAGACTGTCAAGCAACAACAAAAGTTACTCAATCGAATCTGCTGAAAGTGCCTATTACACAACCATGCATTTTAGATAATGTGGGAAGTCTATGTATCTTAACCCGGTTTTTGTCTGATCTCCGAGGCCTTGTGCGTTCACCGCTGGTAGTTGATCTGATAAAGACAAAGTCCGACCTTGCCGTATCGCCTACGGCCTAATCCGGGAGAATTTATCGCACTTTCTTGCAGGTGTCAAGATCAATTGAAAGCTTAGTTTCATTTCTGCAATCCCATAAATAAATAGGTTATTGGTATAAGAAGAGTGGTCTGCTCATTCTTGGGCGTTCTCGGCTTCTGACTTGAAGTCGAGCGGTAGAATGACCGGTTCTTGCTGGGCAACAGCGGACTGCTCAACCACGCTGTCCTCCTGATAAGCAGCGGGAAGGGCAGATACCTCAACAGAGCGCTTAGCTTTCTTGTCAGCGAGTCTGATGCGAAGGTTCTGAAGAGCACGTCTCTTACGTCCTCCTCCGCATCCGCAGCATCCTGAAAATGTATTGAATACCTAAACAGCTAGAAAAAAAATAACCGCATCCGCAACCGCAACAGCAAGGACGGCAGCAAGTGCAACAGCTAAACATTACTATAGACTGTTGTATACAAGTCATTACCGAGTGCAGCAGCAAGTTTTACAACACGTACAGCACTTTTGACAGCAGCATTGAGGACGACAACAGCAGCATCCGCATCCTCCTCCACCTCCGCCGCAGCCGCAACAACCGCATCCTTTAATCATACAAGAATCAAAGCCAAGAAGAAAATGTACCACATCCGCCGCAGCAGCCACATCCTCCTCCCTGTCTCTTAACCCTGCCACCACCCAAGGTATCAATTTCCGTGGAGCCCCGAGTACCAATCGCAGTAGGAGCAGCTTGTACAGTATAGAAGAAAGCGAAAATACCCAGAAGAGCCAGGGGAAGAAGGGTCATACGAGAAAACATTTTGAAAGTGGAGGTGAGCCGACTGCTGCTGTGTGAATCACTGACCATCGAGCACCCTAATATACCACCCAAATGGCCGGTCCGAGCGCCCTGACGGAAGAATGACAGCCATCCAAACAGTCTTTTTTTCCTGGAGGCAGCTGGCATTGCTTCAAATAGATAGCACACACTGATTGAAACATTCTCTTGTTAACAAGTTTATTGCAAACTAGAATGTTCGATCGCTCCCAGTAAGGTCTGCACCGTAAATTTGGGGCATCTGTGGCATTGGTGGAATCTCGTGTGGATGAGTCCTTGGAGATGTCTGTTGAACCAGCTGTATGTGCTGCTGCAGTATTATAGGCTGTGGACGATGCATCTGTTGAGATGGTTGAGGCTGTTGAACAATTGGGGCTGGTTGTGCTACAATTGCTGGCTGAACTACTGTTGACAGAGTTGGAGGCTCTTCGACAGGACTTGCCCACGACATTTCTCCTGAAGGCGGTTGAGTTCTGGGTGCCATGTTCTTCACAGGAGTATAGGTTGGCGATCGTGTGATAACTTCGGGCTCACTAGTCTGTTGTTCTACTCTCTGATCTGTCCGAGAAGCTGGTCGAACAGGGGTCCTTGCTGTTTGAGACGGTTCTACATTGGCTAATGGTCGAGTTTGTTGATCCGTCGGATTCATCGGGGACGCAGCTTGAGTTTGGCTCGGCTGAGGTTGAACAACAGCAACTGGATGCACTTGTTGAACTGGCTGAGCCTGGTTGGAAGGCAATACTTGTGTATGCTGTTGAGCAAGGTGGATGGGTTGAATAGGCTCTACTGATTGAACTTCTTGAGTTATTGGCTGCTGAGGAGGTTGAACATTTCGCCGTGGAGTAGGAGACGGGCTTGGAACAGCTTGCACTGTAGCTCCTTGTTGTATTATAGGCTGCATAACAGGTATTGGGGTACTATTTGACATCAGTTGGCTCTGTATCGGCATCGGCAAAGGCAGTGGTATCCCTTGTCGAGGTGTTGGAGCTCCTTGTCCTGGCATAATCTGTATCGGAAGCCCATTTGGCTGACCCTGCATTGGCATTGGCAAAATACCCTGCCGTGGTGTTGTGACTCCTTGCATTTCTATCAGCGGCAGTGGTTGTCCTGGAGAAGGCAGCATTCCATGTACCTGTGGTCTCTGGGGCATCTGCTGTGGTTGAACATTGTTGACCGGCAGGGGATGAACTTGTGCCCGACCAGTGAGAAGGGGCGTGCGTGTTATGTTTTGGTTACCGTTACGCTGAAATCGGATTGTATAGAAAAGTAACTTAGTCTACCGCAGTCAGCTCCTTTACCCACTCTGGATGTTTGTACTTGTATGCTCGTCCACAGAAGGCCATTGCGATTGCGTCACGATATGTTGGCATGAGGAAGATGAAGCAAATCTTAACAAATTTAAATAGTGACTAAATTTTCTTACCCAGTACGGACTAACAAAGAACTCCAAGATCCGTTGTTTGTAGAAAAGACTTCCTGCTGTTTTCATGTTAATACCGTCCATAGCAACAAGATTTTTCAGATCATCCATATACCAGACTGAAATGTACTCTTTATGAAAGATCTATCTCAACTCACTCATTGCCAAGTAACTAGGAATGAGCCAGAGACCTGTGAAGATAGACCAAAACATCCGAACGCACGCTTTCTTCACTACTGGATCCTCTGTTTGAGATGGAATGCTGAAGCAGAAGAACGACGAGATGAAGAGCTGAACTTTGTTCTCGAATACAATTTTTTTTAAATACCGCAATCTTGGCTATTCCGAAAAGGACACTGCCGCAGAGCATCACTCCGACCAAAGCAAAGGCGGGAAGCTTTTTGTAGTCTGTCGAAGTGAAGTGAAAGCATCCTGAGACGAGCCATCCAATGAGTTGAATCGAGAGGTAGATTGTCCAACTGTCTTCCATGGTAGGAGCTCTACGGGTACAGACCACGAAAGCGTGCGAGTAGATGTAAACTGCCACTCCAACATGTACTGTTACAAAGGCGGTTGTCAGACACACGGTGTACAGATGGCTACAGACATCCACGCTACAAATTTTTTTAGATACAGTTTCTTCTCAGCTTACATGTAGTAGGTTTTGGCGAAGAGTATCGTAAACAAGATTTCAAAAAATCTCAGAACGACTCCGATGGTGAGCGGAAGCAGCGTGGCCGTAGTGAAGCATTTTGTGAAATCCTTTTCTACAAATCGGTTCAGGTAGTAGTAAAAGCCGTGAAGGACAAGAAACAGTAAAGTAAGAACAAGACCGAAGACGTCTAAATACAGTATTTTATACATCGACAAAGTTTTTTTGCATACGTTCATACAGTACCGCGTCAACAAAAGATTCGCCTGGAAAGTTGCAGGAATAGGTATTGTTCTTTTTGAAGTAAGTACAGTAGGTTCGGGTGAGTTGAACAGCTGTTAACAGCATCTTAATCGAGTAAAGCGCTCATCTTAAAAAAGGGATACCTCGCATTGATGGTTGCGTTAGCGAGTGAATGTAGGGCTTGCCATCAGAGGCAGCTGAAGAATGGCTGCTTATGAAAACGACCTTTATATATGCGCTGTAATGCAATTTGTTACCTGGGTGACGAAAACACCTGTACCTTAGGATTGAGACTGATACAGCGATCGAATAAAAAGAGCAGTGAGTGGCTTGCAAACTGTTTCCTTGTTAAGGGCGTAACTCTTCCACAATTTTTAGATTTTTCATAATAATAAAGTTTATTGTCAGCGAATAACACGTAGTGTACGGTCAATAAGGTGTGTTAGTTTTTATCTTGAAAAAATTACGCTGACGTGGGCGGCAGGTGGTACTTGATTATGCGTTTTGCTGCTGAGATTGAAGTAGCAGTTTAGCCAGTGGGGCCTGAAAGCCTGAAGTGTTGTAACTGAACAGACATTCATTACCTGTCCGTTTCGAATGAGTGCATCGGTCATCGGTCCAATCCAGTGATTCTTTGTTTTGAGAAGCTCAATCAGGGCGTCGAGACGATCGTCAGGAGATTCCTAAACCTATCTCTTAAGACATTGGGAATGCAACACTACCTTGGAGTAGACAGCACCCATTTCATAAGATTTGAGAACATTGCGAGCTACAAGAAGGGGAACGACATCTTTAACGTTCAGACCTTGGAGAGTAGAACGGAGACGATCGAGATTGTCAGCCTGGATGGCGCGCAGGTCAGCCAGGCTCTGGGAACATGACACGGCCATGCTAAAGCCTTTTGATGAAGATGATGAGGGAAGTGGTAAGCTGTAGGTGAGAGAGACAACTGTTTGCGGATCGGCTGCAACAGGGCAAACAAAATCAAAAGTTTGAGCGTATGCTCATGTGATATGTTGTAGGTAGTTGGCCGCGATCTTCTGTGAATCGCGGCATATTTGAACAAAATGACAGCTAATTTCAACCTTCTGGTCTTCTTGAAACATATAAGAGGGACAAAAACGTGCGCATTGGTTATCAATTTTGTATGTCCAGACATAAAATGGTAGCATAAAGAAGTCGAGTGGGCCAAACAAACGATTATGCGCTTAAATGCATGTATACAATGAGAAGCAGCGGTGTTTTCCGGCTTTGGTTATGAGTGGAAACTTAACAGATGACCTGAGCAAACATTAGTATAGTTGTATTCTGCTCAAGTTTCATCCCTGTTGCTATTTTAAGACCTGCCCGATATTGGGAAAGTAAGAAACCTAGAGGGTAGAGGTGGATGTTGGGATGCTTATGCAGTCGAGCCAAGCAGACAGGCAAACAGAAAAACAACTTTCTTGAGATTGAGCCGCGTATGGTGTGAATGCGGAAATACGCACTCCTCTTGCGGAGGGTGCGAATGCGCATCCTCCCTCGAGAGATGTGCAAATATGCTAATGAGAGACGTTCGAATAAAGCAGGACAATGGAAGATAAGATGAACGAGGTTGCGGCAGATGTCAAAAAGTTTTACTGAGGCATGTGTGTTCTATCCTTATGTTTATGGCCTGCAAGAGGCCATTCTGGTCCATTCGTTTGTTATTCATGGCTAGAGAACAGACGACATAGTCGTCTTCTACAAACTAGCAAAGAGTAAGTGCCGACAGCCATTTCAGGAATTTCAATCAACTGCGCAGAAGAGATAAATCACTACAGCAGTTATAGATTGAGATGAAAATGACAAACTTTTGCAGCTCGGTCTGCAAAGCCAGACATGAGCAGATACAATGCCAAGTAATTGTTATCACTGGCATAGTTTCGGCAGACTAATGTCCAATAGTCCTGCCAAATGACTTTGTCTGCCTCTGTAGACTGTTTTAAATAATTCATTAGTGGATGTCCAATTAATAGAGAATTGTTCGAGCAGTGTCAGAATATTCGGCAGTGGTCAAGCAACGGGGGATTTGTTCGGAATAAATTACGAGCCGAATCACTCTGACTCATGGCAAAGGCCCTATTGCGAAAAGACCAAAAATAGACAGAAAAGAGAAACAGCCAACACATATGTGAGCGGGAGTGGTGCTCGGATTTCTTCTTCGCAAGATCTCTCTCTTAGTATGCCAAAATGTTTGCCCGCATCCTATTTCACGATTGAAGCTAGAACAATTCAGTAACGGTTGGATCAGAGGGAAAAGGTTGGATTGCCTCAGAAAAGAGAAAGAATGGCAGCGTTTACAATAATAGCTAATAGTTGCACCCAATCCACGTTGCCTGGATAAAAGTATGGCGCGAACGGTATAAATCTTGAGTCTAGACTCGAATTTTACTTCCTTAGAGGTATAATTAGTCAGAAGGTGATTTAATCCCGATGGATCTCGTGATAAGAGCCATTGGGAAAGAATCTACTGAATTAGGAGAACAATAGGACAATTGCGAGAAATTACAACAAGGTGTGAAGAGCCAGCGTACGAGAGATATTTGATGGATGGCGTAAACCATACGGTCGCATTTGTCAACTGCGCTGCCTCTAAAAGCTCAGCCGACTGCTGCTGTAACGATAATCCTTCAACTCAATGAGACGTTTTGTGATGAGGCGTAGTATTTTGGTCTCAAATTAGGGTCAAACATACGAGGGTTATGATGGGAGCGTTATAAAACGGAGTGCCTCTCCTCACAATTTGATGAAGAGTAATTATTCTTTGAAAAGGAAGGTGTGAGAGAAGATCTTTGTTTGAAGGAGACTTCTTTGATCAACAGGAAAAAGATGTCCTAACCGGAGTCACCTGCTTCTATAGTTGTTCTAAATTCAATAAACGCAACGAACGATGTTGTGGCCTCGGCGGAGCCTACTGAGGTGTAACGGCAATATCCTAAAAACTTCAGGGACACTCCATCCCGTACCTGCTGACCTAGAACGGCTAGAACTTTTATACATTGTTTCAAACATCTATCTGCCGACTCCATAAAAGGCGGGAATGAATCTTTCAGGCGTATCTTGACCCTTATCTTGCTCAGTGCGCCCGTTCCTCTCCATCGATTGACCATGTCGACAAAAATAGGCTCAGGGTTTGTAATGAAAGACGTCTAATCAAAAATATATTTATAGGGTACAGCCTAGGGAAGAAGCTCCGACGCGACCTCGTTTCGATATTTGGAATTTGGCGACTCCCACATCAGGAATTCGCATATTTCAAACGGTAAACATGCCTGAGAAAACAAGATCTATATTTGCAGATAGGAGCAACTGCATCGCTCTTTTTGATCGGATCTGTGGGGTCGCAGTTCTCACCCACTTATGGGGCACTACTCAGCTGCACATTTGGTAAACAAGACGATCTACTGTATGAAATATAATTCAGCTGCCATTGGTTCCACCTCTTTTCTAATCACCTTTGCTTTTAATTTGCAAAACACTACAAAATCCTTTGACTGGATCATGTGGGTAAGCAATTTCACAAGAGGGAATGACAGACACAATCTAGGAAACTGTATACGCTGGATCTCTGTCATTTCTGTTTCTTGTCAACACAATCACTATGTCTTATAGCAGCATACGATGGGGCTACACGCAATGGTACCTTGCAGCTGTAAGTTGTAGACTGTTTGGTCCATAATCTTTCATCTTAGATCATCTCTCTCCTAGTGGCTGGTTCATTTGTGATGGACACCTTCATCTGTGTGAGACTATTGCTCCAAAAACCGAACGCGAAACATACACAAGAAAGTCTTAGTGTACAATGAAATGAAGGACAATAAAGGCAACTAATGATAGCACTGTAGTAGTATGACATTGGAAAGCTAGTGAATTACCTGGCAGAAACATTAACACAGTGTTCTTTTAAAGACGGAGATCAGCCTTGTTATGCAGGTCTTCGAACGTAGACAACCCTGGTTTCCATAGGATATTGGTGAGAAGCTGGAGTAGCTCGCCGTGGTGGAGGCTGAGGTATATAGTATTGACGGTGCGGAACAATACGCTTCGAAGTGGCGGCCAGCTTGGCAATGTCTGGCCGAACGTAGGATAGTAGCGGCTTCAGCTCGATTTCGGGTTCGTCTTCGGCAATCACTTCCTCCTCGTGAGCCACTTCCATCTCTGGCTCCGGATCTTCGTGGTACATCTCCTGCTCCTCGATTTCATCAATGACATGTTCTTCCTCCACAATTATCTCCTCATCAACATCCACCTGCTCTTCGTGAACCTCGGCATCATCCAAATCTACTTCGATATGTTCCAACTCCTCATCCTCCTCTTCATCCACTTCTTTCATATCAGTAATGGCAAAGTTCCGGACAACTGGAACAGACGGGCTCGACTTCCACCGTACATTCTCCGGATTGTAACCAAGATTTCCATTCTTTTTCCTCTGTTCTTCCCGCTCTCGTTTCCGTTCAAGCCAGGCGTCTCGAGGTTCGCTCAGTTTCTCCTTCAAGGTTTTTGCTCTCGAATTCAACGTTTTCAGCCGAGCTTCTCGTTTTTCAGCAACTAAAACGAATCATAAAACAAAGATCGGAAATATGTTAACCTTCTGGAGTTTCCGTTGAGTAGTGGCGAAGACAGGCCTTTCGAAGCTGAAAGAGTTTTGATAAGAGTTTCTCGTTCTTGAATGGTTTAGACTATTGTTCTAGAAATTGCTAGAAAAGGAGCAGAAAACGAAGAGGCAGCCGTGTGTTTGACACATAACGGGTTGCTCTCGATTAAACATTGTTTATAATCTGATTTCATGTTAAATTGCGAAAGTGAGGTACTTCAAGCGTATTAACCTATCATCCCGTCTTGAAATTTTAAATATTTAACTGAAAAATGAATTGACTTACCGATTCAGGAAGTGTTTGCCTATTTAAGTACATATTCGGAACGAAGTCGACGTGTGTCGGATCAGGATTCGGTCTCTGTGACTTGAAGTGGATACTGCAGATGCTGTCAACTTTCTTGAAGCCATTGGCTCTCTGAAACAAATTATTAAAACAAAGTATAACATGAGCTCACTTTGTCAGCAAGTATTTTCATCCATTCAAGTTTTTGGAGGCCTGCTTCTTTGGGAATACAATAAAATTTGACACTTTGGAGGCATTCCTTGCGGCCCCAGCCGCAAAGAACGCAGCGACGATACATCAACTCCCAGAATCTAAAAAGAAAAATTAGAACAGCAATACGAAAAAAGAAGAAATGAAAAAATAGTAACGATACTACGTGTGTAGTATTAGCATCTTTGGTTAGCGTGTAGTCACGCTTTTCTGCGTATTTGCGGCAATTACAGTTGCCAAAATGTGGAAAACAATTCTAGAATTGGTTAAAGCTGACTTTCTTTTTTTATGGAAGAGGGAAATTTGATAGTTTTAACTAATTAATGCTTCTCAAAGCAGTGGATTGTATATAATAAATATGCAATCGGGAAATAATTGAAAGAAGAATTGTTGGGTGTGTGGAAGCGAAGCAGTAGATTTACGCTGAAAAGCGACATTTTCTTATTTCCAAAACTCTTGAAAAGCATATTTAATAGCGTTGTTACTGTAAAGGAGTTCCGCTGGTGAAAACTGCGAATAATAATGAAGAACAATGAAGGCCATCACAGAAAAAGAAGAAGAATCGAAGCTTCAGTCCGTTTTTCGTATATGTTTGATTACAATTGTTCTGTTCGAACTAACTTCTGCTCTAAGAAGGTTGTACTAATCGGAATTAGAATCCGCCAAAACTTCAACATGTTTCTTTTGATTCCATAATCTTCATTCGACATCCTGAACATGGAAACAACCGCTTGACGGATAAGCGCTCTAAGACGTTAAGCATCTACTGCGGTTACGAAATTTCTTAGGCAGAACCCGTTTGTTAGGCTGTCACTGCTGCTGCTGTCACTAAAGGAACAGCCCAATTCTCAGCTTCTTTGCCTTAATTGACCTTTTCTCTTGTCGTCATTAGTTTGTCAAGTTGTTCAATGTAGCGAAAATTCCCACCTGGAACGCCTGGCTGTAATCGAACCCGTTTCAACTGATGTTTCACTAGCTCTGGTTATTGCGGTCTACTAACAGATGACCTCTTCCCTACAACAACATCTCTCTTAGGAGGCTCAAAAGTTTTGTTGTTCTCTTGTCATTCGTTTGCTCTACCTGATGACGTACTGTCCTAGGACTTCAAAACCATTGTTGCCATATTTCCACCCTCTCTCCGGTCCGATAACACTTTTTCATGGGGTCGTTTTTCGTTTATGATGGATATTATCCCGCCGCCAGTACCTGGGAACGTTTTCCTAACCCATAGACTTAATGCACATTCGCATTTGAAAATTCCTAGATGACGCCGAGTCTGCCGCTTATCATAAGGAAAGGAGCAGACCCTGCAGCTGGAAAATGTTCCTATCACCTTGCTCTTTATTTCCTGGAAGCCCATGTCAATAACCCTATTTCAGACTGTCACATTTTTTACTGTCTCTTTCTCACCAACGAACATGATTATGACCAGTTCCAGATGTCAAAGATAAGATGAAAAAAAGTGCTTACAAAACAAAAAGTGTTTTTCGGCTGGTTGGGGAGTTTTATTAAAACTTTCTCTGTTTAATTTACCCCATACTTCTATTCACATTTTCAGGTTCTTCTCCGATTGTTCCTCGGAACAATGACGGACGCTTACCATCAGCTCGTCTGTCACGTCGTGGTGAGTTTTCACTTCTTATACAGCTTCGTAACGCACTTTTTGGTCATCGGATATTCATAACTTCTCCCTCGATTTTGCTGTTTTGCACTTGAAAAGGTGTCGCCGGTTATCGGATCATTTGTGCCAACAATTAGCATAAGCTGTTTATAGCGTCGGACCTCATACGGTAGTCTGTGTGCTTTTGAGATTTACACGGCTGGTCGGCTTAGCTGACAGCCGACTCTTACCACTGTTGCTACCCAGTTTTTGGGTTTGAGACGCTGGTCTACGTTCTCATGCTCCGAGTTTTTCGATTGGTCATTTATGAATCACAGCTGTACGGGTCGCGGAAACTCATTATGTTGCAAAGAACGAACGCTGAACAGTTTTCTCTCCACATTTTGTTATATTACCACTACTTGGAATTTCATTCATTTGTAGAGCACCTAAAGTGTTGCCTTACTTGTTGTGGGTGTCACCGGAAGCTGCGATATTTGCTTGGACTGGCGATCTGTACGTATCTGCCGATACCCGCTGTCTTTTGCACATTACCCTCAAAGTTCCCTCACGTGTGACCTTTCCTATAAATTTCTTAACAACGAACCATTTACCATCAGTAGTAGTGACTGCCTGTTACCCAGGAACCCGTTCACTCTCATAGTCGCGTCTTCAATTTAATTAATGTACAGAAGACAGGCCACAGACGCGTTCATGCCCGGCTAATATCTTGTCATAATAAATGACCGATTGGAGTGGATCTCGCGGAGCCAGGAGGTGGTCATTTCGTAATTGTCGCAGAAAATGTCACGGCTCCTTTACACCGGCCAACAGTCGGCATTCTTTCGGCTCCATCACTTCTTTGATTATACAAATTTCTGGTGGCCCTGATTTGCATCTCGAGGTAACAATTCCTGGTTCTGGAGAATCCCCTTCTCGCGCCACATGCTACCAGTTCTCTCAAATATCCATTGATCTTTCGAGAGAAAGAGGGAGAGAGAAAGAAATTGAATCAGCTGTAGATTACCGAGGGCAATTAGTTTTTGCTCCGCCATGAAATCCACTCGATTTCTCTAGGATGCGATTTCTTTGTTGCAGCCACTGTGGTGATAGACTTTTCATATCTCTCCATTGTGTAGCGACCTTTTGCAAACCACCTACTGCCAATAACCGGTTTGTCCTACCACCTAGGACTACTCACACTTGCTTACTAGGTCTCACAAGTCTGTACACTTTTTGTATTAATCGGGAACTCATTAATTATTTTGGAAACGGAAGGGTCATTTATCAGAGCCCTTGTATTTCGTATCATTTCATTGATCAAAAGCAGCAGTGTTGGAGTGATACACATTTACGCCAGTGACTAACTGCTTTCTATTCTTTCAGTCTGAATGAGTCTGCCCCGTGTCCTCTTTTAGCGCAGACTGCTAGTACCACGCGTTTGAATTTGGCGCCTCGTTTCCGCGGCAGAGAGATGGCGGCTTACAGACTAGCTTGTCCGCTGCTTCCTCCTAATGCAATTAGCTCACTTCTTTTCACTTTTGAACCAACCATTCAATTATTCCTTGTATTTTACATTTATAATTGCAAAGGGTTTCCTTTCCGCTTTATTTCACTTTTTCACAAATAGATTTTCGACAGAAACTTAAAGGTGCAGATAGGACTTTTCGCCCTCAAATAAAATTGAATCTCCTGCTTAGTTTACAGCCAAGGGTGGATCGGTTCGCCTAGCTGGAGACAGTAAGTCGCCCTCGTAAATTGAGAAACCGTTTGCGGGCCCACTAAACGCTGCGGTCAGTACCGATTTCACGACTTCTTTTGCAGAATCCCTTTACAGCGACCGCCTCGTTCCTATGGTAGTCTTTTTGGTTTGTTCCTTATCCAAAAAGTACAACAACACCTTTCTGCAATGATGGTTCTTGCCTCCGCCGATTAGTGTTCCAATCGCGTGAAAGTGACCGTTTGTCAAGGCCAGTTGTGCCAAAGTTTGTGCGATGGAGCTAGTCATTGATCAATCCTCTTTTTGATTCGTTCCGCACTAGCACGTTAGTAAGCTTAGCAGAAGTTCCTCCTTCTTCACAACTTTCCCCAATGCAACATGTGGTGTTGATAGAACGCACGTTGTTGATTTGAACAATCACTTGATGATAATAACTCTGGCTCTTCTGTTACTATATGCGATTGCGGTGAAGAAACGAGAAAGGTCCTGTTCCAAATAACATTACAGCCTTCAGACTTCTTCGCGGATCTCTTTTTAGTGAGTCACTGTCTGATCCTTTAGAGAGATAGCTCTGCATGCCTCATGCCCTGATCTGCCCCATCGGTTTTCTTAAATGAACTGGACGTGTCAAATGTGACGGTTGGGGGGTACACATATGGTTTGGAGGCGTTTTTATAGGGAGACGGCCAATGTGCCACCTGTGAGAGTGTCGCCGACGGCAAAATTTAAAGTGGACACTGCGACACTTTTTGTTCAGCGGGTTGAATTTCGTTCTTCGTAGTAAGAATACTCTACGTTTTCATAACGTCCAACCAGCTCCCATACTGCCTTTGTCCATCATGAAGATTAATTATGACCGTAGCTTAGTGGACTACCTTACGTATGAGAACTTTTTATGAATGGACGGCTATCTGAACGGCCTTTTTGCTAATGCGTCCGAGTGCTTTCTTGGGCAACTAACCTATTGAAATCTTCCAAGGACTTGTCAAGCCCAGCGTTTAACTTTTCCAGTTCTACCCATATTAGTCTCTCTCTTTGCAGATGGCGTGGTGCAGAGACAACAAGCTGAGTATCCGCGTCGAGAAGGGCACCAAGCCGAAGCTGAAAACAAGTGAGGACGGAAAAAGCTGCCTAGTAGGTTTTTTTCATACGAGCAATTGTTTCGGGATGCGAAACGGCGCTTCATCACGTCATGTTATGTTCTAAGCTTTTTGACGCGATCGACGTTATCTTCATATATATCTTGAGAGCAGTAGGTAAACACTCAAACATATTCAAGCTGACTGATTGAACCCATGATGATTATTGAAAGCTTTCGTTACGCAAAACACGCAACATGTGTCGGCGTGACGGAACACATAGTTGCTGACAAGAGGCAGACAAGTAGTCGATATTTTTGCAGATTTCTGTTCCACCTGATACATTTGTGAATTGGCCACCAATCAAAGCTGAACTGAATGGAGGCTACGTTGTGACGGTACAACGCCTACAACAACAGTACAAAATTGAACTCAAACATTTCGTAAGTTGAGCCATATAAAACATATTAGTTTTTTCAGCATGAGCGTAAACCTGATCTCATCTTGTATTCTTCTTCCTTCACTCATGAAAAAGACATCAAAACTCAAATCAAAGAGATGAGTTCATCTGTAGCCCATATAGGCGTTGCGGGTCCGAATTTGGATGTTTGTGGTGTTCTCAAAGGAGCTCGCATGACCCTCGAAGCTTCGTCCGGAACCATGCATGTCAATGCCAAGATCCTGGCCGAGAGACTGTCTCTCCATGCCCAAAATGTTATTGTTGCGCCAGAGGCTCTCGTTTCTGCATCTAGGTTGAAGGTAGTCTTTTGTTTCGTGTCTGGTGATCAATCCTTTTCAAGGTTATCTCCCGCAAGCTCCAAATTGATGGTAAGATGTATCCCTCAGAAACAGAGGAGACACCTAGACACATGGACGTCGAGATTGATTCGGGACTTGTTCATCTCGGTGTTGATGGATGTCTCGGTGAATCCAACGAGAAGGAGAACTTTAGACCAATTCGGGTATTTGTTACTCTGTCGTCTTTGATCAGATAAGTTCAGCGTACGGCACAATCTCCAGCGCAAATAACTACCGACACAATGAGCTTACGCATCAGCGGCTCTATAGCAAACTATGGCAAAGTTGTAGCAACAGGAAAAATAGAGCTGACAATAGGAGGGAGTATTCTATCTTTGGCTGACGGAACATTTGACAGTGCTGGAAGAGGTGTTATTTTATGCAGAATAGTAGTAAGCAAAGTTTAGGTTATGGAGCATTAAAGCAGATCAGAGGAATCAATTCTGCTCCTGAATGTCCACCATCCTCTTCTCGATTACAAACGGCGATTCTGTCAGAGAACACGGCGGCAGCAGCAAAGCTGATTGAAAGTGGTGTAGATTTGAATGATAAGGTAGACATAATTGTAATTTGTTTGAATATACCAAGCTTAGGTCAATCGTAAAAAGAGAACGCTTCGCCAGACGGCTGCTTCAATGTACAGAGACAAAGTCAAGGAGTCGACTAGAAATGGAGTGAGACAAAACATAACTCTCATCAACGCTCTCTTCACTGTTCATGATTGGAGGCAAGTTTTCTCATCTTTACGCTATAAAAAGTTATTGTAGAAGAGGAACAATTGCTGCACATTCAATTGTTGCTAGCATTGGCAAGAACTGCGACGACTGCGCTCAATTCGCTGCCCAACAACTCCAGCTGAATGTGATTGGACGGGCTGGCGTCGAGGAAGATTCTATCTGGGCATGCACTTGGGTGGAAGTCGAAGTTGGCACAGATCTTCTTATTGCTGGTTACTACAGCTTAAGGCTAAATTACACTCGATTACAGGTCAAATAAAACAACGGTCTCTCATCGTACACTGTGGTGGAGACATGTCAACGACACAGAACGGAATCGTCAGTCAGGAAATCTTCTCTAGAATAACTTGCAAGCGATTCACTGGTGATGGTATCTGGACCGTTGGAGAGCGGTTATCAATTGATGCTCTAGACGCTATCGATTTCCGTCAAAACTCCCACCTGGAATCTGAAAAGGTCAGGCCTTTAAAATTCCGTTTCAAACTATAAATTAAGCTTGAAATAGCCTGTGATGGAACAGTGAACATCAACGGATCATGGCAAGTTGCCTCCGGATGGTCCAAAGTTGCTGGCTCACTAACTATTGGTCCGGCAGCTAAAATATTCGTTGAAGAGACGTTGTCGTCTTCATCCCAAAGGTATGCTACGTGAACTTTTTCGGTAAAAGATGCTTGCAGCCTTTTCTGTCATGGATTTATGAACTTAACCGACAGTTGCGACCTCCAGTTGAGGTCATTCGCGCACTTCCTTCCCAACTCAAAACTCGAATGCAACGTGCTTAATCTCGTCTGTGAAGCGGTCTGCACACTAGGAGGATTATGGATAGCCGATACTCTTCAGGTATATTTGATCAAGCTTATTGACATTTTTTGAAACTCAGGTCTATGCAAGACAGGAGCTAATCACTACATCAACCGGCAAAGCGGCTGTGTTTACCAAAGCTAGCGTAACAACCGGAGCATTCAGAAATGACGCCAGTTGGCAGGTATTTTTCCTGTTTTCTCTTAATTTTCTTACCTTCTCTTCAAGGTGGAAAAAGATTGCAACATCATTACTGGAGAAATGGAACAGTCGGACGACGGATTGCTGTTTGTGAAGCAAACTCTGGATTTGGCAGTACATTCGGAGTCGCAAGAGAGCTGGGCAGGAAGAATAATTTGCAGCCGACTTACTATGAAGTAAAAAGTACTTTATTCGAAATTATATTCTTCTTTAGGGCATTGAAACGCTGCTGCTTTGATGGATACTTGCGGGCGAATGATGCCGACATCTATCTTCCTTACTCTGGCGACTCCCAAGTTGTTGCTACTGGTCAATGGGACATTCTCTCAGGTCCACTGACTCTGAAAGGAAACACGTAATATACAAACCTTGTTTTCTTATTAGCTTTCCAGTTATTTCACTTCTACCACCAAGCCGCCTTCGGCTCCTGGCTTTGTATTGAAAGGAAAGCTGACAGCATCAGCTATTGTTGCTCCGTTTATTGCTGTTGAAATTTCCGAGGATTCTGTGGCTCGACTTCTCGGCATATCTTCACCTCATCCGGATATTGAATTCAATCTTCTGGTTACTGTTGGCTCGCTTCATATGAAAAGTGGATCCTCCTTGCTGTCAATGTCAAATGAATCAAGGGCTGAGGGACTCATCTGTGCTACAAGTTTCCATCATTATGGACAGGTGGAATATCTGATCAATTTTAACAAAAACTAGATATAGATTCGTTTCAATGCGGAGTTCGTGCATCTACTACTCGCTTCATGGATTAACAAAGGGAGAATTACCAATACGCCACAGAAACAAAACCACATCAAAAACTGTGCTGTCGTCGTCGAAGAGCTGTTTTTGAATGAGGGAACCCTTGCAACAGACGTTTTGAGAATCACCGGAGAAGGTGTACTCGACAACCGAGGAAGGATTTTTGCTGCCGATACTATGGACATTCGATTGAGGAACTTTAACAATGAAGAGGTAGATATTCTGCTGATCGGTTTTCATAAACAGTTTAGGGAATCATGGAATCGAAGAACAAGATGCACCTCTTGTCGGCAACAAGCGACTGGACAAAGCTTGCTGGAGCAGTCAAGGCACGAAAAAAATTGGATTTGTGTGCCACTCGACTCCAAGTAGCGCTCAAAGACGCATCGTCGCTCTCCAAAGATGAAAAACTTTCGTTCTCAGCCAAAAGTGATCTGGTTCTATCCTCAGCGGTAGTCGATGAAAACCGCCGTTTAGCTGTTGGTGTAGCAGCTCAGAAGAGCATTGTTTTGGATGCTCCAATCGAAACCGATCGTCTCGAGGTATCCTTTCATCGTTTTGTGATGTTCATTTGGCTCAGGTTATCCTTGGTGGACATCATGTTGTTGAACCCGTTGTCCTGAGAATCAAACACGGAGCGGATATTGTGGTAAACAGCTTGGTTATCAACGGAGAAGCCACAGATCTACGAATTGTTATTGAAGGAAATCTCTCTTGTGGGCGATTTTCAATCGGTCATGGCTTCAAAAGTGTCCTGATTGCCGGAAAAGGACAGATTAGGGTGAGAATATTCTCTTTTATTTTTTGAAAAATCATTTCAGATCAACAATCTTCAAGCGAAGGAATCGTCTCTTGGCTTTGATCTTTACCAACTGATCGCACTGGGAGACGTATCGGCCAAATCAATTTCTGTTCTCAAAGATTCGATCCTCAGACCTACAGCTTTCCAAGAGGTAGGATATAGCGAAATGCGTAAACGACTTTGATTAGCTCGATACAACAAGTCTCATGTGTGAAAAGGTGTACATCGATGGTACTCTTTTTGTGGAATCGAAGATGTTTATCGGATCTGCGAAAGTAAGCAAATCATTCTACTGGATCATTTCCTTTTTTAGCACGGTGACATTGTCATAAATGGTTCTGTCATTGGTTCTTCTGTGGACAGTGAACTGAGCCTAGAAGCTGGACGAGTTGTCATTGCCGGTCAAATAGCAAACCTAAAATTCCTTGAGATTTATGCAAAGGATCGTTGTCAAATGCAACATGCCAAGCTAAAGGTATCACGTCTATTTTTTGACTATTCTAATGAAAATCTCAGAACATTAATGGTGCGGCCATAGATTCTGGAGAACTGGCTCTATCCGGTGAAATTGAAGGATTTGGCAACATCGTTGCAAATTGTGGCTTCATATCATCTGAAGGAGCAACGTTGATCTCAAAAGGAATTTCGTTGTCGCTATTCGGCACCACCATCACAAGCAATGTTCACTTTGAAGAGTGTGATAAGATAACTCTTGGAGCTCGTCGCTCAGCGACCCTCTCTGGTTGGTTCAAGAATATTGCCGAGCTGGAGGTTGACGCCAAGTGGATGAAGATGCAGGCTGATGTGCTCGAATGTACAAAACTTTCCATTACTGCATGGTCACTCCAAATAAGTGGAAGCACCGAGGCCACTGCGGTTAATTGTACGGCGTTAGGAATCATTCTTCTCTCTGGAAGTCTAACAAGTCAGCAAGCTAAACTGATGTCTCCATTCGTCATCTGCTTGGAATGCAAAATGATAGAAACTGTTGAAGTCCATTCGCTGGTGTTGTTGTCCGGGCTGCTAGCCCCTGTCGGACTCACGTATCTCCATTTATGTTTCGAAGAATCGATTCTCACTCCGAAGATCACCCCATCACAAGCTGACGCGTGGAAAGACACGGGAGCTATGATGAAGGACAGATTTAGTTCAGCGACAGTCGATGTGGAGGAAATGCTTCTAGGTTGGTATTGTTCTATCAAGCATTGTCAAAAGTTTTCCAGGCCTCAAATACATCTGCGATCTCAAGCCAATTCGAGTGGAACTTGACACATTTTCTACTTTCTACAAAGATCTGACAGAGCTATGCTCCAAGTTCGAGAAAAATCCGATCAGTTTGTTCAGGTGTGCTTCTATCTAAAAGTTTTGTAAAGAGAAAGCTTGCAGTGTTTCCGATCTTGTTGCATTGATCCACACTGGATTTAAACAGTTCCCAATGTCAACAACTCCTGAAAAACTAGTCAAGAAAAACAAGAGATTGTCATGTAAATTGAAGGTTCTAGTTTGTTTAAAAAGATTTTTAGCTGGGCTGTTGTATGAGTCTCTGGCTCAGTTCCGTGCAACTCGTTACGCCAAGGAAAACAGAGGATCGGTCGACGCTGATGGAGGCTACGCTAGTCGCTCATCAAGCGAAGACTTGGACGTCAAAGATCGACCAAGGTACATTTTCTTTTTTTGTGTTCGAAAGCTGCTTCAGCTCATCCAACAGCGGAACCACATCGTCTCCTGATATCCCCCTATTCAAGCCTGACCATTTGGAGAAGCTCGAAAAGCGTCTCGGCCAACCATCTACGGATGCTGAAGTGACACATGAGAAAATCAACGCTTCGTTCTTAGAGTGATTTCTTTTAACAAGACAACCTATGCATACCGTTACAGAGAAGAGGAGCTATTGGAATTCGAAGAATTGGAGCAAGAAATCGAAGAGGCTCAAAACGAAGTCATCAGAACAGACTTTATTCTTTGCAAAGAACAAAAGATCCATTTGGCAAGGTACAAAAAAGACTCGTACCCCTAACAATGTAAACTACAGACTGCATCAAAAAACGGTGTGTATTTTGCCATCGAGGCCGCGCCCGCAGTTCCCTCTTCTGAGAGCTCCAAGTTCAAACGACCTCGTCATGAAGCGGTTCAAGGTAGGACACTTTAAACTAGTGGTGAAACCTACAGCTTTAGGTCAAAAACACGTTGTCTACGTTTGATCTCCGCTTCTTTGGAAGTGAATCTTCATTGGCGTCTCTGGATTTCACTACGACTGGAGATTTTGGCAGTCCAATGACTTTCCCCGCCAGCCCATTCCAACGGTACAGGATGGAATCATCTTCCATAACTCTGATTTCAGATCCCGTATTCCGCAAGGATCGTTTAGAAGTCCTCGGAAGCCTATTTTGTTGGAAAACTAACCAATTAACAGTTACGGCTTTAGCACTAACATGACTAACCGACATATCTTCAAAGAATTGAAAATATTGTAAATATCTAGTGCAACAGATTTATCGACGGGTTCACTGTATTATGTAATAAATTTATTCTCTTTTGTATACGCAACATACTATAAGAAGGGGATTATACACTAGGCGTTGTAAAGCCAAATAGTATTAGTCATTTTTACACTGCAATGACACTCTATGCGAACGGTTACTGTTTACTATAAATAGTGATCAAGATTTCAGACTTCCTTCAAGTACCATCAAATTTTATGCCCAGCAACAATGTTACCATGAGCCAGAGGCATGTTATGCGTAAACCTCTCAAGGTTGATCCATTCTGAGAGAAGAATCTTTGTCAGCCGCCTTCTATTTGTATACGATTTTCTGCTGCGTCGTTATTGTTAGCCGCTGACAAATCAGGACAGATTCTGTCACTTGTGATGTAATTGTGATAAGCGGAGGTGTGGAACAATGCTTTTGCCGTAAAAAAAGAAACAAGGGAACAAGATGTGGATAGCTTTTTTCAATAACAGAATCCTACCTGTACGCCGTGAAGAAGGATCATCGCTCGTCGCATGGTCTCCCTGCCCTCCCTTCCCCTAACCTATTTTGACTCATTTCTCCATCATCCTGTCTGGGAGCCTAAAGCTAATCCGTATATCCACCCTCTCGTTGTTCCGAGGAGCCAGGTGTTGCTTTTCTTTTTTAGGGGGAGGGTCGGCTGCGCAAGGGGAAAAAATTAACATCTGCAACTACTATTGAGCACTTGCGAGCGATAGTTTCCGTTAATTTCTTTCCTTGCCACATTTTCTGGGGACTGTTTTTTTCCATTCGAAACCATGCAAATTCCTAAGAATTAATCGGAAGTTGTCTCAGTCTGAAGCGTTCCTGATAGACAGTCTATAAACAAGCACCTGTAGTGTTCCTTTTTTAACCCGGCGGATATCCTGCCATTGTTTCTTGATTGACAATTTCCGTAATAAGAAAAACGCCTAAAGACTATCATATTGTCTTCATTGACTGTTGTCCTGACTTGATGTCTTTATTCTGTGGATTGCGCAAAAAAGAGAACAAGTACAAGATTCTGCTTCCGTACACCTGCGACATTCCTCAAAGAAGGTACGTTTACAGCTGGGTTTGTCTTTCGGACAAAAATGCAGAAAGATTGGACCATTGGAATTGGCGGCTACGGCATGGTTTCTCTGGTGCAAAAGAAAAATACTGGAGCTTACTACGCTATGAAGAAGATGACAGCCTGTCGCAGCAGCAAAGCCAGCGATTGTATCGCCTTCGCAAAGCGAGACATGAAAGTTTTGAAGATGACTGATCATCCCTTCATAGTGGTGAGAAAATCAGTATTCTTTATTATGGAGTATGCGGGAGGCGGTGAATTGTTCAAATGTATCGGAGACGGTTTGTACTGGCGAAGTATGGCTTACTACGCAGCCAAGCTTGTTTGCGCAATTGGGTATCTGCACAGCTGTGGAATAGTACATCGGGATATCAAAGTAAGCCTGTGTCCTTCCTTCACGCGCGACTTTGTATATTCGTTGTTGAGCAAAAAAGAAGTCAATCGGTGAGCGCTCCGTACATACTTGGTCAAGCTTAGGTAGACGTTCGAGCAGTGCAAGTCACATGGTTTTTGCGCTTGTATCATGGCGACGACATGGCCAAGAAACAAAACCCTCCGCCTAAATTGACGCGACAGAACAACGAGATATTTGATTTTTAGCTTTGTGATACAAAAGTATAGCCTAACAAGCCGGATTATCGTGAAGACAATCAGCCACTTCTAACCAAGAAGCAGAAAAAGGTTTTCACGTACGTGAACACTAAAGTGAAGTGATGAACTTCTGACTCCGAATGATGTATCTTTATTAAAGCTTGTATTTTTTTGGGTATAATTTAGCACAGGACCTCAATTGTTCTTGGAACCACTTGTCCATAATGTGTCCAAAAGTATACCATGCCTTTAATAGATTGATTAAAGTTTGGATACATGCCCATTATTAAGTTCAAAGCAGCTTGGTCATATCTGAATTTGAAGTTGGTAGAAGTATAAAACCAACCTATGACAGTTTGCGTAGTCTAAATGTCTGTCGCCAAACTTGCACTTCAAGTTGTGGTCTTTAGGAGCCATACATTCTTCTTCCAGTGCACAGAGGACGTACCTGGGTTTAGAATAAAGAGAGAAAAGAAGCTTTTACCATTTCAAGCCCAGTTCGTACGTAGACTTAGTGCGGATGTAAAGAACTTTACCAGCTTCCAACATCATTGGTTCTTTCACATCGAACTGCGGTGGAAAATAGTCGTACATTCCTTATAAGGAGAATGACTTCTACCCTGCACTGCCTACCTGGATTTGTAGCAACATATGGACTGTGGTCAGCAACGCAAACTGCGTAAATGTTTGGCTCATCGGGTTTCATTGGCATAGCTGCCATGAATTCTTTCATGCTTACATTCGTTCTCATGTCTGTTGAGCTATCAATGTAGTACACTACTGGGAACTCTTTCAAAGCAGTCTGTGAAAAGTCAAAGTGAAAGTTATTAACAGTTAAACTTACAGCTATAATAATCGGCTTCCATCTGTATGTTTTCAAACTGGTTCCAATTTTGAACGATGTAAAGTTTATGTCTCGTACTATCACGTTACAATAGTACGCCTAGGAACAGTTTTTTGTGTTACGCTAAAAGACTAGCCTGCATCCATTTACGTTGAATTTTTTTTAGTCCAATATCGTAAATCAACAGTTTTTGCCCTTTAAAGTATCGAGAGAACTGGAAGATCAGAGCCATAGCTTCGCCAACATGGTTGTAGGATAAAGCCGTGATGAATGTGACGTTAGGAAGTGGTTTGGTGATATCCACATAATTACTCTCGTCATAGAAACCTAATACTGTAGTTAGGTGGACCATCATTGTTACCTAAGTCGTATAAATCTGCGTAATATTCTCTAGAAAATGTTTTGGAAGCATTGTAAAACCTCAAGTTTGGTAAGTAAACTCTGTTAGTAGTACTATGAGTTTGTTTCACAACCATCAGCGTTCCAAGTAGACACAATATCTGAAGAGGATAAGACCGACCTGCTTTGAACTCACAAGAAGAAAAAGTGAGCTGACACGGACATGCCGTGAAACAGTCATAATTAGAGATACAAAACGTCACTACGGGTGGGAGGAATATCAGCAATAAAGTTCTAGACCATTTGGTCCTAATGAGCATCGTCACATCCCAACAGGCTGAGCCAACAAAGGCTCGACACCTAAGCAAGATTTTTGGTTTGTGAACCAAGAGGTCACATTTATATGGTTGTTTTCTAATTCTGGGGCTTTCATCCCACTGCTCTAGCAGTAGTTTGCGTTTCTGCCAGTAAGTTTCTGCCAGTTCTGCAAGTAAGAGTTTGCGTTTCTGCCAGAAGGGCATAGAATTACGGTTCAGAAAATTGAAATCATCAACGATGACTGTCAATATTGTTTCAATCACTAAATGCACATCTTTCGTTCAAGTTGTATTCAGGTGAGCACAAACTTCTAAACCTGTCCTGTCAGTGACTAAGAATAGATTCAAAGACGAAGCACCCTACATTGTTTAGACAGTCTGAATCAATGCTGCACTACAATAAATGGCAGCGTTCTCGACCAAAAAAGCAGACTACAATAGTAACTACTGGCAAGACATGTTGATATATTTGGGAACGTCGAAACAGATATCTGGATTTCGGTCAAATGGCTAGAAAATTCGACAACATGCAAATCGGGGATGCGCGTTCCCCCAACGTTATCGCCCAGTCCCAATTCCCTCCTACATTCACAAACTTAGTTCGGTCACTTATGCAAATGATTAGCAAACAAAAGATTTTGATCCGTTGCGGATTGCTCTCGATATTTGGAGAAGAACCGGCCGGCCAGGTTTCCGGGGAGGTCAAACAGCGCCTGATAGCCGCATTGTTGCACCGATCAACGCCAGTCATTATGCTCCGGATGCTTCTCCAGGTGATCTTTTGAATCTCTTTTCAGAACGCAGTTTCAGATAGGAGTGTGCCTTTTGTCAGTAGTTTCAGCACAATGGTCACCCTACGGAAACTGTAAGTTTTTCTGTAATTCGTCCAATAATTTAAGTTTAAGACGGACCACCTCCACCAATACCAAACAACAACTTGGGAATTGGTTTGGTTTTTCTCATTTCATATTAGTCGAATATGGCAGGATATCCGACAGCGTACGGTTTGTGGTTGGGGTATAAAGGCATAAATACCGGTGGTTGGAACGGTGGCTGGGAAGGACAAGGAGGAGGAGGGCATGTATGTTTCATTGCAACAGACCGAAAATTTCTTTTAGCCCGCTCAAGGTACAGGATTCGGTAGTCCTTTACGTTGTCTGAACGGAGGTGCTCATATCGGACAGTGTCGTCTAGACAAGGTAAAGCAGCTTATTTACATTAGAAAGTGTCCAGGACTCAATATGCATAGCTCTTGGAGGCACATGTATCCATGGAGCCTGTTGCACAACTCCATTTATTGGACTTGGAACTACAACGACCCAAGCTCCTGCAATCGAGGGAGAAGTGACCGTGAGAACAACTTCACAGCGTACAACAACAGCTACAGTTGACCTTCTTCCAGAAAAAGAAGTGAAGCTTAATTTTCGTCTTTTCATGTTCTTTTAGGAGGACGAGGAAGAAGTCAACGAGCTACGCGGTATTATTGAGAAATCCAGGACAACTACGACGACAGAAATCACTCCTTTTGAGGTCACAATGGCGCCGGAAGTGGATGAGAGTAGGGTATTGTACAATTAATCATATGACTGTTATCTATGTTTAGCAGTGTCTTTCTGGGCTCCGGGCCGTTGGGCCGTGTGGCGAGGACTCTGACTGTCCCACATTGCATCAATGCGAGAGAAATCGATGCTGTTATATGGTATAAACATTTCATGCAGAAACGAACAAAAAGAAGCAGACATATTAGACATTTGAAATGTCGGAAGGATGATAGTTGGATTGGGCGTATGAGCAGGGTCGGTCGTCGTCGTCGGTTCTCACTTGATTGTACTTTTTGTACTTGTCGTAATAACACACAATCAAACTCCCTGAAATTAGTTTTATTGAAGTTCCGAAAGCCTGAACCTATGAGCAAAATTGATAGGGCAACTGCAACAATTAGCACTGCAAGTTCCACTGTCTGCAAGAGGTCTGCGATCCTATCCAAAGTAGAGTTCAGATTATTGAGAGTCTAAAGGAGTAAGTGAAATGATAACGAGAATGCTTACCTCATCTAGAGACATGGCGGAAGATCCGCCCTATTTAGCGCCTTTTTGTGCAATCTGAAAACAAGGCATATGACACGTTTTGAAGAGCAACACGAAAAATACGACCTATTGAAAAATTCAAATGTTCATAACGACGCCCTTTAGAGCTTCCGTGGAACGCTGTAAAGATAAGAGTTAGTCGCGAGCGTTTGAAACTTAGAACAAAGAAAAGTCATTTAGTTAAAAACTATAAAGGAGCACCAGCTCACTTCAATAAAATTAGTATCCAGGGAAGGTTTTTAGTTTCGGAGACAGTATCATAATAGAGAACTGATTCAGAATCGGCAATGATCGATTGTATAACGGCAAGCTCATGTATAATGGCATCGCAAAAGAAGCATTCAAGCAAAAAAATTGTCGGAAAAAAACGGTGGGGTTATTCGATCAAAACTTTTTGAAATGCAAAGAAAAGAACGTATTTACCAATGAAAAATTAAGCTATTCATTTAGTGAAACAATACAAGGAAGCCGTCAAATAGCCAGAAGGGAGAACGGCGGCTGTCAGTGATAAGGGTATTGGTGGTATGAGAACGTCAGGTAACTCAGGTTAATCATTTTAACGGGGAGCATTAGGTTAGTCAACTCATTTGGAGTAACTTTTAGCATGAATGTTTTTTGATGCAGGACACAGCAACTGACACCGGAAAAGGGTTTTCTGTCAACAGAAGCTGCTGTCAATCATAGAAAAGACATACTTCAGTGGGAACAAGGCAGTGGCAGTATAGGAAGACGATCCTGCTGTACCATTCCATTCTCTTTCGATATCATAATATGTGGGAAGACAACTGAGCATCGCAAAGTCACCGCTAACAGTTGCGTCGGAGTAAAGTTGGTCATCCTGGAGGCCATGTAGTCAACAATCGAGCACGCTTGGCTCTTTGCAACTGATCATTTTAACTTTTTTTGCTAGAAGTTCGGAATCAAATTTCACATAACAAAGAACGCCGAGCATGGCTGACATTCCTGCGATGCTCCCTCTTCGAGCAAGTCCTGAAATTTCCAGTTTCAAATCCAATTTCCCACAGGTGAAACAACGTGCGATAAGCAGAGACCCAGCCAGCGAATTGTTTGCCGAAACAGTCAACGTTGTGGGCCTATCGATTCGTGGCCCGAGGCTTATTCATTGTCACCCAATACCTGTACGAAGCTTACCTATGTTCCAAGCCTAATTACGCATGCAGCTGCTGACTCTGTCTCTCTTTGCTCACAGAATCTGTTTACCTTGCTTATAATCAATTTCCAGAGATGAATTACCCACCTCCGACACCATTTCCCATTTATCCAACGAACGCTTCTATAGATAAAGTTATCTTTCAAATCGAACGATTATCAGGACAGATTAATGATCTCAGTGGAAGTGTAAGTTTATAAATAGTTTTTCTCTTAAGTATCTTTCAGGTTGCCAACGCTGCCGATGTAATTGTCGACAGGGGAAAGGAAACAGTACAAAGGCTCACTTACAATTTCAATCAGGATACAATAAGTCAAGTAGACTACATGTTGGTAAATAAAACCTATTTTCAGCACATCGTATTGTTTATAGGATGTGACATCTGCAAAGTTCAGCAACTGGCCGCTGACTGCCTTAATAGTGGTTGTAATTACTGCAGGTATCTTGCTAGTAGCCACGGTAAGGTTTTTGAAGTGAAAAACAGTTTGACCAGACTTAGCTTTCGAACTATCTTAAACTTAAAGTTTATGAAACAGGTGTTTGTAGCCACAGGGTGCTATAGAGTGACTCTAGGTCTGCGTCCAGCAGAGTTGATCTGCATACTTTTCTCGAGAGAAATAGCTTATGAAAACATGTTTCAGCTTCTGTTCTGCGTGGCGAAAGGTACTGCGAAAATTGTGGAGAAGAGAAGCAACAAGCGGATAAGAATATCTTCTCACGACATTGAATCCCTGTGAATTCATTTTGTTTTATCTTTTACTTACAACTACTATCTTTCACATTTCACTTGCGTGTAGCCCCGTCTTTCCATAATTTCGATCCTCGTTGTTGTCCATGTCTGTGCTCAGGCACCTCAATAAAAGTCGTATCTGTCAAAGCGTCCTATTGTTGCTGTGAGAAAGGCACATTCACACTCTTGACGCCAAGCACACAGTACCATTGCTGCCAGCTGCCAGTTACTACCATTCGTAGACATGTAGAGCTAAAAGTGCAATGCACACGTTGCCGGTCGAGTGGGACGAGTTGCCTTTTCACAGACACCGTTGTCCGAAGAGATCGGTGTCGGTAATTCCGGTCCCGGTTAATCTCCGGCAGCGCCCTCGGGCATTTCTCAGCCACTTTTCTAGGGCAAATAAATGATGCCGGTCCGATCCACATCAGCCGACTATCACAAACACTTCTGAAACTTTGTTTGCTCCATCAACTTGCCCCCTGAGCCATTTCGCAAAATTCAACCTGATTTCACACTTTCACATAGGCTCAGAGCTATTTGCACGAGGCTACCCACAACCTCACGTCGAAAACTTCCCGTATCATTCCTCTTTTTCCTCGATCACGAATCTGCTCGCTTTGCAGCTGAGCCTACATTACAATCGTTGCGCTATTGTTTTATTTTCTTTATTCCAACTTGCAATTCTTTCGTTTTGACACACACTGGCTCCTTGGTTTACAAGTATTGGTCTGGATAAGTTCTTACAAACCTGTAGCGGGTGGTACCAAGAAAACGTGCACAAATATACAAGTAGTCTTACTAAGGAACTATGAACAAGTACTTAATAGACTTAAAGAGATAGATGGTGGATCGACACTCGAAATAATCCTATTATGTAAGCGGAGGACAGCGGCTACTATTCGATATGCTCTTGAACAAATATACCTCTACGCGGCGGCGTCCACTGCGCGGCCACTCAGTACGAGCAGCCGCAAACTCCGTCGCGACAGTCGGTGGTTCCTATTCCACGATGTTTCAGGAGGTCACTGTGTGACATTTCATATTGTTCGCTTCGTACTCTCTAGAACTCTTGAGACTTCAAGTTTGTTCAAGATTCCAGTAGTCCTTTGCTCTCCGGTTACAGTTGCTCAAACTTCTTTTCAGCTTTTTCCCGTTACTTTGAACGACCTTTTTTTCATTAGCCAGTCAGGAGACTTTTACTGAATCATATCCCAGCATCTGTGTTTTTTTTTCAAACCGATGTAACTAATTACATGGTCTCCCCGAGCTTCTTCTCAGCCTCGTCTACTATAATCATCAATTGAAAACTCCCTTCATTAAAAGTTGGACATGCCTGATTTGTGTTCATTTACTAAACTTAATGATCTCTAATAAATAAACTGTAACTATCCTCTGCATGCTCAGCTTGCACCAATCTGGCTTCAAACAGAAAAGGCGAAAATATTTTGAAACATTTTTTTTGCGAGTTTTGTAGATTTGTTTATTATTGTTTACCAATTTAGTAGATTTTGCGCCACCCACACAGCTAGAGAGCAATGAACCACTTTTTCTAATGATGTGTCATCGGGTTTTTGTGACATCTAACCTGGAGGCGTTAGTCAGCTTGCTCTGGTGACTAACAGGCGAACGATCCTCTCTGAGTCACTATGCTAATGAGGGTCACGTTCTTCCCCGCCGTCAGTAGATCTGCAGACATATTTCTCTTGTTACCCATTCTTTTCGAACGGTCGTCATGCTTATTTCGGAAGAGGCATGTCGTCACGGGGGTTACAGAACGGTCGTTTCTGGTCGGAGTCATTGTTTGCCCTCGGGGTATCCGTCGGGACGCTCTAATCGATTCAACCCACAAAAGCTACTATCATAATGTAATTTTGTTCATTCTCATCACACAGCAGTGTGTATGCTGAGCATGATAATCTACAAGTTGCAATTTTCTTATGCCTACATGTTTCCAATCCCGTTTCACAACATTCCGTTCCGATTGTAGACTTCTTTTGATTACAAACTCTTTTGACTTCACAATCACTGTTTTGCAGACGTTCCAAATCAGTCCAGCTTAGTAGGAACACGATATTTACTGTCTCTGTGCCAGCTTTCCTTATCGGTAAATTGATAGTCGTAGGAACCCGCGGAGCCATTACTGAAGCCATTCGGTTTTGATCTCCGTTTTTGAATTCAAACTTCTTATGGTGTTGCTTTCTTCTTGTGACGTTCTTCCTGTGGTTTTGCCCTTTTCTTGTGACAAAAGCGTTCTTCCTTTATTTCTAGCCAATAAGGCATGAAAGTCAATTTGTCTTCCCCTGCTTTTACGTATTAAATAAGCTAGCAATAGAACTAGTAATCTCTAGTAATAGAACTTGTCCAGGTTTTTTCTTTTTTTTCTTCTTCTAGATTAACGGGTTGTAGGTATTTGTCGACAGTCATAAACAGTTTTTCGTGTCAACCTGGAGAAGAGTGCCGGCATGAATCATACGCATGTTTCTGTTTGTTCTAGACTCTTCTGACTCACGGGAATCTTCTCTTTTTGCCAAATGGACATTAGATCCTCCATACACGATCTCCTATACAATCATGGTCATCCTTTTTTACTATACTAGCAGCCCGCCGGGGCTGCGAGATAACAGCGTCTTTTGTTGTTCCTTGACGACTCATCTCCGCTTTTTGAAATTTTAAAACATATTCATTTGCAGTGTCAGTAGCCAGACGGAATGTCTGTTGACCAGACAATATCCGAACTCAGTCAAACGCTTGCTCAACTCGGAGCACTTGTTGGACATATCAACGGACAAATCGACGGAATAACCGGAAGACTCAACGTAACACTAGATAATTTTGATCAGGTTAGTAAATTTTTCTCCGATTAAAACTGAATATTCAGGCTGTAGCAAATGTGGCAAAAGATGCGGGTTCGGTCACAAGTCAAGTTGGAAACACAGTTTCACAAGTAAGTACACTTCGTTAACATACAAATAGTATATTCAGGTTCCTAACTCCTGGGTGTTCTACCTGCTTTTTATCACGCTCATCATAGTCTTTATCCTGCTGTCAGTAGTTCTGATTCTGAACTTAATAACAAAACTCCACGCAATATACACCATCATGAGTAACAAAGACGGTAAGGTTTCGTCCCTTTTCTGAGTTTCAGTTAGACAAGTGTGTTGTGACCTATCCACTAACATTAGTTTCTTAGGCTCGGAAAGGGCTCTTATCGGATCTCGAGAAGAATCCTCCCAGTTCGACAAATCTCTCATTCCGGCGGTTACGACTCCCTATTCTCAGCAGTCTCCGTTCTATCCTGCTCGCGGCCATGTCAGCATAGCAATGGATAACGAGCCGAGGAGACCAGGGATGATGAGACGAGGTGTGTGTGCTCTGCATGTTTGTATAACTTTACCCCCGTTCTGTTCTCTACTAAATTAACTGTATTGTTTCAGTGTCGGAACAAACTTCTGTAGCAAATTCTCTAGACGATGCAACGCCTAGACCGTATATCAGAAGGCCAGGAGAAGACCATGCCGCGAAATACAACATGGAGACCGGAACCACGTCATCGTACCCCCGAAGTTTGGAAGTCTAGGAAACAGATCCCCTCCTCAGAACCATTACTGATGTCTGACCAATTTCTTGACGGGTTCCATAGTGCCTATACCACATCCAAACTGCTGTAAATGCTCAATTCGGGGAGGGGATGTGCCTACTTTCACTAGTCTTTTATTTTGCTGTCATATCATTTTCCATACCCGACCGGTGCTTTCACTAGTGCGTTTCTGTTAAACTGACCAGTAAGAACTACTAATACAGACATTTCATTATTTCTATGTTTAAGCTTTTTATGGTCTGTATCCGTAGTTTTTACACATTCTTTCCTTCGCGATTAATTGCCACCGATATCGAGTGATCTCGTTTTTCAACTATAAAAAAGACAAATGTGATAAAAAAGTTTTTATAGTCTGTTGAAACAACTCGGTGTTCACCAAAGCACTTACTCTAAAGACCTAAATCATTTCGGCGTTGGTATGTCCACGATCGCACGTCCAAATTGCCTCGCTGGTGAGATCTCACATCGTCAGTTATTGTCTTGCTGACATACATTTATCACATTTCTTTGCTACATTTTGAAACAGGCCAACTCATCACGTTTAAAAAGCGAAGTCAAATTATACCCCAATTCTAGACGTTGGTGTTGTACAGCCGTCGCTGTTATCTCTTATCATGATTTCTCATATATCGATCGGGCCCTCTCTCGCGTGTTTCGACACATGCCTTGTTGTCGTCTAGAAGATTCCACACTATCTTTCAGTACCCAGCAGCCTACCCGCGAATGGTTAAACGTGATGGTCCAGTTGATCCAAGGGTTGAGAAGCGGAGACAGAAAAATAAAATTGCCTCTGCTAATTGCCGGGACCGAAAGCTGAAAAGAGCTCAGTTATTGCAACAGGTAAGAAGCTACAATTGATTTTATAGAATCCTTTTTTAGCAAGTCAGTTCTATGCGAAATGATGTGGAGCAGAAGAAAGATTCGGTGGAAACGTTGAAAAAAGAGGTGGGGTAATTGGGATGCTCCTTCAATTTCCAGATCGAAGGATATAAAAACTTTTTGGAAAAGAACGAAAAATATTTGACGGACGAGGAAAAGAAGCGGCTACAGGTTTTGCTTAGAAAAGCAGATGATGCGTCTCCTTTGGCTGTTGTAAAGAAAGAAGAAAGCAAAAGCTCACAAAGTTCGGAAGACACGATGGTAGATGTCGAAAAAGACACGCAAGATGTACAAGATGACTCAGGTTTGCTTTCTGTTGTCGGTAGTTACTTTTTGTTGTTCAGATACCGACGTGAAAAGTGAGCCTGGCGATTTCGAGTACAAGCTAGGGGAGGGAGAAGCCTCTTCCCCAGATAATGACGATATACCGCTGAAAAAACGTAAATACACTAAGAGAGATACTGCTACTAAAAGTTAATAAAAGTGTTATTGCCTCATCCCGGATCTTGATGAGAAAATGCATGAAAAAGTGTCAGTCATCTATCCACGTGGCGTGTGCTTAGACTTCGTTCTTTTTGATAAGAACAATATTTTTCAGATGCTTGAATCTCACGTCAAATACAATGATGGTAATAAAAACTTTTTAGTTGGTCTCAAGTTTGGAGACATCCCCACAGAGCATAGGTTATTTTCTGCACACATCAAAGAAGAATCGGTTGAACATGTCTTGCCTTTGAATTTTTAAATTACGCTTGTATCGTCGGCAGAAATTGAATTTTTCCGTTGTAAACCGTTTATTTCTTCAGAACCAAATACGTGATTGCGTACTCAATCAAGCTCATCTATGAACCACCGTTTTCACACGTTCCACTGTTTATGAAAACATATCTTTTTCAGATTTCTGGACTGTTATACATATGAAGTTTGATTTAATAAAGCTCTGCATTGATAAAAAAATTGTATTCCTACAAGGCTTGCGTTTAGTCTTTGCTACGAGCGCGTTTTTTAACAGGAAGTCTGCGCAGCAAGGCAGTTTTTAATTTCTCACTTTGGCTATAAAACCGAAGCCGCTTCAAATTCTAGCCCGTCCAAATTTCTTCCTCACCCTCTTCCTTTCTCTTTTTTTCTTTTTCTTTTTTTTTTTTATAAATTCTTCTTACAGAACATGGGACGGAAAAAAGCGGAGGACGATGCTGACCTTAAACGCCTACGTCTCCGAGAGCGACAGAGGAAGAATCAGCAGAAATGTATGGAAAAGAAACGCGATACTGTGGCAAAACTTGAAGCTGTACGTTAGTGAAGTTTTCATGTAATTTTATTCTTTCTCTTAGGAAATGAATGAAATCAAACAACGGATCACCAGAAGCCTCAATCAGTTCGACATACTCAAGACTCAGGTGACTTGTGTTATTTTATTTATTTCATTAAAAAAGATTTCAGACTAGCGATCTCATCGCAGAAGTAAGAAGTCATCCGGGAACGCCTGAGGCGCACCATTATGTGAATAGTGTCGAAAATAATATTAACCAGATGAACTGCTTGGCCGAAGAAAGCAAGAAAAAGAGTAAGCACATTTATTTCTTTGTTTTTTTTTCTTAGAAAAAGCAAATATCCCGTTGAATCGGAAAGACTGTAACCCCTAGAAGAGGGCCAAATTCCTTATTATCATAAGCTTTTTTAAAACAGTAAAGTTCTAACCAATAGTACGAGCAAAAACAAGATCTTTTTGAAATTGTCGATAAAACATGAGAGAAAACATACTTCTGTCCGTTTGACAGCACTGTAATCTCCAGAAAACACATCTTTACCAATGCACCAGCTTCTCTTTGGAGATCTGAATGAACCATACTCAGTTTCCGAAGACATCTTTGTTTTTCAGTTGTACCCGAAACCACCACAACGACACCTCCCAATACTCGCAAATCCACCAGGACAAAGGCTGTCGACCAATCTGTACCTGCGGATGAATAAACTACATCTGTGTATATCTAATGAGCTCATATATTCTCTGAAACTGCAATAAAACTTTATCTTTTTCAATAACAAATGCTACGGATCGCAGTGAAAGTAGCCGACCACGGTCGGTTACAAGTAGAAAGAGGTGCTTTTAGTTGAATTCATGACCGACTGCAATATATTTGTTCACGAACAGCGACCAGCCCATCCACCACTGCGTTTTTCACGTACACAAATACATCTAGCTCGAAACAACGACTCTTCGTGTTTCTGTGTCAAGTTCCACATGTATGGGAAGATTGCTCGCTCGTTGCGATTTGTAGCTGGCTCACTCTGTCCAAACAAGATCATTTCGTATGACACGTCTTTGTGCCCTGCCCCATTCTGTGGCCTAAGATTTTACAAGCGTGGCATAAGTCATACGACCCTATTTGTCCAGTACTGCCTCCTCTATGCAGCTCCATGATTCAGTCGACTTATTTGCCAATCGGCTGATAACCGCAATCAATAGCCCACTTCGTCTCCAAAGCCGTTCCACGCAGTATCTTTATTATTTTTCAGGATGGGCGTCGATCATGAGATTGAAGTTATCAACGACGGGATCGCCCAAGTGTACCGGGTGCTCTACAAGATCAATTATCAGCTAAGTGGCACTTTGATCAGTTTGAATGGCTCTCTTAACAAAGTTGACGAAGTTGTAAGTTTCAAATTGACTTTGTTTTTAATATAAGCGTTTAGGTGAACGATGGTGTTGTAGCTGTCGCAAAAATTGAAAACGACATTCTGAATGTTACGAATAAGGTGTGTCCTGTTGTACTCTCTTTATTTTTGCTTTATGTATTTCAGTTTCCCCTAGAAGTCACATACATGTGTATTCTGATATTGTTTGTCATTTTGTTTAACGTTCTCAGTGTATATCTTCTCTACTGCGTCTACAAACAGTACGTGGAAATGAGCTATCAATCCGACAAAATTGTTCGCAACTACATGAAAAAGGTGTACAATGCTATTCCGAGGTAAGTTCACGGGGCTTCTGTATAAATGTGTTTCAGAAGAGATTCCTTGGAGCACATCGAAACTCCTCCGCCTACATACGACGAATATGTGAAGACAGCAGACTTGTATGTCGAATACCATCGCAACGGTAATTTCTATCTTTTAGTAATTATGAACACGATGTTAAGGATCTGTGTCTACATCTGTTTTACCGAATCAGCCGTCCATTTGATCTGTTCGCCATGTACAGTCTCGCGATCTCACATGCAAAAATGGGTCGAGTCTATTTTTGCCACGAATAAAAGTCGTATTTTGGGAAATTTTTTATTGATTTGGCGGCTATTTTTCTGATTCCGGCCGGTACTAGAGAGGGAGGATTTACAGATTTGTTCGTGTGTTGAATTCGTTGTTGATCGGATTATGCCTGTTGACAATTCTAACGCTGCCATTTTCAGATGTGTTTTGACCCCAATAACTACTAGGAGTGATGCTTTGACCTTTCATCATTTCGTGATAATTTTTCAGATTAAGAATCTCTTTATAATGCATTGTTCGACGCTTTTCTACGCATTTCTTCTGGCACTTACTTTTCCGGCTTCTTGTCAACTTGGTCTCTACGGCAGCTACCCCTATGGATACGGTATGGGGTATGATTCTCTAGGTACCAATTGAGAATAATACAACGGTCCTGTAAAAAATCTTTTCTAAGATTTGAGTACATTTTGTGCCATTTTAAGATTCAGGGCTAGGATACGGTCTTGGCTACGGCTATGGCATGAATCCGTATATGATGAGCAGCTTGTACAATCCATATGGATACGGCAGTTATTACCGGTTTGAGAAAATGGTTCAGGTCTATTCAAACTTGCAGATCAATGTACTACAATCCGCTTCTTATGGGAATGTATGGCAAGAAGTAGTTGTTAGAAACCAGGCTCTACAATACCCAGTGCTTTTCAGTTATTTACCTCAGTAGTTATTAATAAAGCATTTATTTGCGGTACAAAGCTAAATTATTAATCCGGATGGTTTTATTAAATTGAAAAAAGGACTTTTAATCGTCAAGTCATGAAAGTTTTGTGAAAGATAACGGGTTTAGGTAGCCCAAAACATTAAATACGAATCTTTCAACGGTCTTGAAGACAAATGGTTTAGCTTGATTGCAAATTACATCAATTGTTCTTAACCCTCTCTCCTCTGTTTTTGTTTGAATTGTCGGGGGTTTCAGATACTCTAGCGGTTTGTTTTCGCCCACGCGAAGCAACCTCGCTTTCCAAAAAGCATTTCGTTCCAGCAATTGGAAGTTCATACGAAACAAATGAGTAAGCGGGTCAGTTGTCTCGACTACCCCATTCTGCTGCTATATCGTTCTCTCTCTCGGCCCCGGGCGCGCTATTTCGCAACGACAAGTCGATGAGTCAGCCCCCTTTCCGTGATGTCATCGCAGCCAACCAGCTGTTTGGCCGACACACTAGACATTCGTTCGGTACGCCACTTTTTACAGAGTCGGGAGCCGCAGTCCTTTCAGCGACTGTCTTTTCATCCCACGCTTCTTTCCTACGAACTGACTTGTTTTTGTTTTGCAATGCTTTAATTTCGACATGCTGATTTCAACACCCGGCTACTCTCATTTTGTTGCATTCACAGAATCGGACTTCCAAAAAAAGATGCTACAATTGCCTAGTCTCTTTTCTCTCTTTTACTGTCACTGGTGGCGATCGGCGGCGCCAGTCCGGTTCCCTCACCGCACAATATCGAACTGTTTCCTTTCCACCTTCTTCCATTGAGCTCCCTGGCATCCCAGAACACAGCTCTCATGCAAATTTATCATTTTATTGAACCAAATTAATAAACACTTTTTATTCTGAACCATTTGTAAACAAACTTTAATACTCATTTGTTTCCTAGACAAATTAAAACCTGATCAAGTCTTCGGACAACCTCAGTTAACTTCATGTTAGACCGTTCTAAGCGGTATCATTGTATGGCCTGTGGATCAGAAGCGCTAATAAACCACACTTGTATTTCCCATTTGAAGGTGCCACGCAATCTTTCTCAAAAAGCTACTTTTTATAAGAAACGTAGGCTACTTATGAAGTCAGACGCGACAGTCTCGGTTCGCCCTTCTGTGCGCATGTTGGCGCCTGTTTGTCCTGTGGTTGTCAATTGCGAATTTGTCTTGTCGTCTTATACAGCGAAATGTTCCTCGAAATGTGTCTTCTGCTTCGTTCCTCTACTCTGTTTAACTCCTATTTTCCAGTTCGTAAGTCAATGGAAAATTGGCAATAATCTTATGCGGCTTACAACAGAAAGTAGCTTTTAAAATAGAATGTTATAATAAGTAGAGAATTGGCCGATAAAGTGAAGCATGTTTATAAAAATGTAAGATCATACACGAATGTCATTGGAAAAGTCCTCCGGACAGTCGGCGGATCAGATGGGTTGAGGTCTCGAGTGTCTGCGCCTCCTCGTAAAGTGCAATATTTCCCGCTACCCTGACCACTGTTTGGTATGCGATCAATCGGCTGCGTTTGAATGCTTTATCGTTTCCGATCTGTGATTGCACAACACGAGCGACCAGACATTCCTGCCAGGACCCTCATTTTACGAGTTTTTCTCAATCTCCACTAATTTTTAATGAGCAAACGTTTCTGTTTATGCTTTCCTTTTTTTGAGCAGTTAAAATTGAAAGCTCTGCTTGAGAAAGACTATTATTTCTATTTGGAGCCTTATTAGGGACATTGATCTCACTTATTTTTCCAGGATCTAAACCTAAATACAAATACATTCGCGGAAGTTTCGTGTGTCTCTTCAATCCTGTCGTTTTGCAAAAATCTAATTACTTATTAATAGTCATTCTTTGCGCAGCCGGCCTGTCCTTCATTATTCTTGTGTGGCAGGTAATCCAACCAAGGGTCGTTAGTGCCAACCGAGAAGGCGCTCATGTTTCAATTTTCCTATTATCGTCGCTCTTCGCAGAGCGGATAAGGCCAAAAACGCCACTGGTTTACGGTTTGCCTCGTTGCTCTTTTCCAGAACAGGAAGCATTTGATCTCAATTTCTGCATTTATTTGACTTTGTTCTGAGTAATATTGCGGTACCTTAGTGTTTAAATGAGAAGGAATTCATAAAGGTGTAAATTATTCAACTGAATTGTCAAAAGAATGGCAAAATGGAAAAAAAGCTGGAAAGAAATGTTAAATATCTTCAAAGAGAAGTAGTGTGCCACTATTGATCGGACCCGTTTCCGACGGGACCCGACCACATTGGCCATTAAATCTTGATAATTCCAATGCATTGAGGTTCGTTTGAGCCACTTTTTCCTGTTTCGTCTTCTTTTTAATGGAAAAAAAAGTTTCCAGAGCAATTGAGCGGCTCTTTCAGCACATTTGCACTTCTATTCCCAGATACTTATTTGATACTTTAATCAGAAAAAGAACAGAAAAAGGCTTCCTCGTATTGATCAAAGATTCTTCTTCTCCATTTTTGTATTATACGAAACATGCTAGCTGTGAGATTATTGCTAATAGCCACGGCAGAACGTTGGGTGTAGTCTTTGTTTATTGTATTGTTTACCTCCAATAGTCACATTTTTTATTACTTCGGTAGGGAATACTGGCTTTCTTCCTGTTTGCGTCGCAAGTCAAAATATGTCTCTATTTCTTCGTATATACTAAGAAGTCTTCTTACGTTATTTTTGCATTCGCGCGCAAAAGCCCAGATGCACTTGTTTTCGCACATCGCGGCTACTTTTGTTTGTCGTATATCTGTGAACGAGTCCCATTTCCCATTGTAGAAACGACAAAAGACAGAAAATTCGATAAAAGTTCGATCAATACTGTTTCATTCTCTGAACTCTCGTTTGTACATGGCTTGGAGGGTTTGATCTGCGCACCCTGTCCTCTGTACGGGGTTCTCCAGACTCTCACTATTTACCTCCTCCTTTGCTATTTGCTTTTCCTTTTGTAATCAGCCCTCGCGCACAAATTATGCAACCAAGTGGGGCGAAGCGCGGTTACCTTTTCCACGCACAGCCCTCAAATGGCCATCTGATTGCACCAGCAGCAATGTATAATCTTTCCGACCAAATTTCTTATAAAAACTTCCACAGTTCCCTAAATACATTTTTGGGCGTACAGGCCTCGGCGCCTCGTTATCATTTCCTGAGCACTGTCTTATCACCTCAAGTCGCATCCGCTGGCCCATTGATTCCCAACCTCTTCAGCGGAACTTTTTTTCCTCACTATTTTATTGATTAGTTTATTAAATCCTCACTTTTCGCTCTTGTTCAGAAAAAAACTTTCTTCTACACAATTCCATGACTTCTCTTCAATCTCACTATAATTACGTGTCGTTTCAGGTTCACAGCCTCTTTCTCTTGTACTAGGTGAAATTTCTCCGTTTAGGCTGAAAGGATTTACAGGTTGGTTCCCCTTTTGTTACAGTTTAATTTTCAGCTTACTGTTGAGGGTGTTTCGGTAATATCTATGAGCAAATGTGCGGTGTAAAACGAGCTCGTAGACGATGAAAATGTTAGGGTAAAATGCTATATTATACGATAAACACTCACAAAAATGTGTTTGGATGAATGTATTCTATTTTCTACAGGTAAGGGTAATCCGGCCCCGTCATAATTGTACACTCTACCTCACGCGGGGACATCTAATCTTCTTGAACTTCTACATAGAGTTTAACTTCCATTTCTTTTGTTCCAATTTCTATCACTTTTATTGGTTTTTGAAAGAAACGTCGAAAAAGCACTTCGAGCCGCTAAAAAAAGAACAAAAATTTATAGCAAAATGTTAATATGATAGAAGCTCAGTTATCTGTGATAATGAGGAGGTCACCTGAAAAGGGTGCGTTCAATCTCCACCGTCTCCCCATTCTTGGCTTGTTTTTCTCTCCACACGCAAAAATGACGCTTGAACACGCTACCAATGCTTGGAAAATGTTAATCTGATAAGTTTATTTGCCTATGCGCTGATTCACTTTTAATTATCCAGTCATCCGACAGAATCTCTGAGTCAGTGCAGTCAGAGTGCTTCTCTTCCTCGTACCGCCCACAATCTTACATATTTTGAGCTGCTTTTGAGATGTGAGGTAGTTGATCCGTTTCTATTAAGTACCAGTCAACACGACACATTTGGCAATGCACGCCTGGCTGGTACTTCAAATCATAAATCTTGGAAAATTGCTATAATATTAGACAGTCTGCCATCAATAGTTACACGACCACCCTATTCGTTCGCGCCAGCTATTCTCGCGAATCCCAAATTGTGCTCATCGAATCCCTCATTTTTCGACTCTTTTTCTGCATTTGGAAAGACATTATTACTTGGAAACAGCGTTTCATTTCCAACCTAGTGAAAGCAATTATCTCAACATCGTCTCAAAACAGCGCTTAGTCACGGGGGACGAGATATTTGAGAAGACCGGCAGGAGCCACGGAAGTTGTTGCCGATAGAATATGGGAGGTGTACCTATCTTTCAAACAGGCTCGCACATAATCTCTGTTTCATCTAGAATTCGCAATAAAAAAATGAACATCTAGTCGGGGAACGGCTAAGCAGACGAATGGAAGTAAGAGTTTGAGAGAAGTTTCACATACCTCAAGTTTCTAAGAACAATGACAAAACTTGAAGGAACTTCCTTCTTCGCATCCGTTTTCCCAAGAACTTTCGTCGCTTTTGCGAATCTTTAGACACAGGTGTGAACGTGTGCGCAACGTTTTAATCATATCCGCTTCTCGTCTCGTCAATGTTTTTTTTGCTCGAATATTAAGTGCTTCACGAATAGGAAGAATCACAATATCAGTGAGAAAAACACAATAATTGTCGTCAATGCTTCATCATTTTCCGCTTAACTTTATATCAATCATTTTGCTACTTCTGTCCCGTACCTCATTATTGCCTTCTCCTAATTAGAAAATCATCCGGCACAACTTGGGCTCGGCAGCTTGTTTTGGCTCCCGTGTCAACTGTGTCGGCTCCGCCCCTCTTCGCCTTGTCAGACATGATATATCCCGTGATTAACTAACCGTCTCCCTCTTTGTTTTCACTCTTTTGTACTCACTGTCTTGAGTTCAGCCATCGGGGAAATGGAGTCACTCCAAAGCATTCTGTACCATCGTCTCGCTTTGGAAGGCTTTGTTGGTTTGGACCAGGTATGTCAACAATGTTGTGCTTGTGTATGTCATGAAATCAAATGTATAAGGAGAAACTGACGTCTGTCGAAACCTGGGTCAGAACTTGTAGCGAAGCTGAACATGCTGCAGCTGCTAATTGAAGATCGCTAAACACTCTTGAGTGTTAGCAGAAAACAGATTGACGTTGAAAAGGAAATGCGCATCTTTAGTTTTGGACTCTTAGATGTTTTGACAGCTTGAATATGAGTCTTCTCGGCGACGCATATTTACCCCCCAAATGACTCAAGCTATACAGAGTCAGCCCGATTCTGATAACAGACATAATTACCCGAGTACAGCGCATAATGCATTGGAGAGTTTTACATTCAGCCAGCTAATCCGCCGGCATCGACAAGAAAACGAAAAACAGACATTATAAGAAAGTGAAATGGGTAAACAAGCTCAGATCTGATACAGAAAAGTACGAAATCATTTGCAGTAACAGCTGTCACGTTTTGAATTCTCATGACGCCTAATGGAAAATTCTTCCTTGACAACCAATTAGGCAATGGAAAGTACCGAGATTATTTTAAAACATTTGATGTTCCTACTTAGAGTTACTTTGTTGACATGTCTGCTCCTGCCCAAAATATCCCTCAGCGCTCTATACTTGTAGTTATTTTTCCTCAGACGCGTCACGACTGATGTCTTCATCATTTAAAGTATTATTCATCACAAAATCCGTTGATTGCGACAATCTTGTGGACTCCCAGGATTAACAGATTTGTCATCTTCCCGTTTTCATCTCATCAGACATTCTTCCCCCAACACATTTTGACTTTGATTGGAAAGTGTAAACCAGAGATCTGAAGACGAGAAACTTAAGGGCCCGTCTAAATTAAGAATGCTACAAAAAAACATGCAAAACTGGTTGTCTTCCGGTGAGCATCGCGTGACAGTTATGGCAGGTGCGTTGCGCAAGACAAGCGTGATTGCTCCCGGAACAGAGCTACTGTCTACGAAACACAACTGAACGTTTCCTTAAAAAGTTTTTCTCGCATTCTCATCCACACGCTCTTTCTCTTCGCTTGGTCCGCGGTCTCTTTGACGTAGCATAACATATTCCCCTATGTTGTTCTTACAAGGTCCGAAAGTTTTTCTGCCCGCTTGTTAGCACCCTTTTTGTACAGCCCTTTGAACGACCAGGGCTTCCTTTTCGCAGAGTCACGTCACCTGACCGTTGAGACAAAAGATGCCTCGGCTCCCGCCGATGACTCGCTACTCGTGGACAGTGCCCTGGGAATCGCGAGCGTTTGAAAGTGTATCGGGAGATAGCTTTGTTCTTCTGGACTAATATGGCGTTAATCTCGAAAAACAAAAGCTTAAAAATGAGACTGGTCGCTTAGAAGCGAATATTTAGAAGAGTCATTCTGTATCGTGCGCAGTTAGAGGAAGATGCTGGCATTTCTGATGTGAATCACAATCAGCGCACAATAGGTCTACCCGCTACATGCATTCTTTACCCCAACTGTTGAACAAAGCGTTTTAAGTCCCAGTACAAGAGAGGCTTCTTTGAGAGAATGGAAAGGTGAACTCTATTAGTCATGTCATGTGATCTCGGTTAGTAATCTCCTCTCCGGAATATCATAATGAGGACGTCTTCTGGTAAACACCATTATCAGGGCAGGAAGTAGACGCTGATTATAGACTAGGGAACTTCTCACTAGCCTACTGCAGAGCCAGATACAAAAGCCGTACTGCTACAGTGCGTTTTTGCTCAAGAAAGTTTGCTATTCCAAGATAGTTAGTGTCAGAACATTAGTTGGGTACTAGTACTGGAACAGTATCTGTAGCTAGTAATTGAGCCAATATACTGTCTTTAGCTTCTTGTTCTACTAGATGCTGAGTAACTGTCCGCTCTCATCTAATTAGATCTAGTCATTCATATGCACTGTGAGATCAAAAGTAAACACAAATTGGAGTGTAAAAGGGGTAGAAATAGCACCACCCGGATGACAGAATGCTTGTCGATAGAATGAAGCTCTCTCCAAACAAGGTGTCATCTCCTCGGCCCGATGAATCCTCTCCATGACCCATGCCGGTTGGCGGCAATGCGTCGCGTCAAAGACAATCAAAGTTTGTCACCTTCTCGGGTAATCCTAGATCAGTTGCTCTGGATCCCTCAACATCCTCGTCCATAACTTGTGTACAGTGCAGCTAATCTCCGCCTTTTCTCTTGCCGCTACAGCCGCGGTCGTCTACGAGGGTGGTGGGCGGAGCTGGAGCGAGCTACGGTATTCAACGGCTGGCGCTGACGATCAATCTATACTCCACTCTTCGTTATTAGACACGTTGTTACTTACTCAGCTGTGGAGTCATGTTCGCAAACAATTCCGACTTTTTCGATGGATCACAGGGCCAGTCGGTAATCGTGAGACAGCAGTCGCAGCATGAAGCACATCAAGACGAAGACTTTTCATCATTTCCTGTCAATGGATCGTCATGTCTTCCTTCGACTCCTATCACTCCGACATATTCAGCCTATCCTGGTCAACTTCCCTTCTCGTTCCTTCCCCCGGATATTGCTCAAACCTTTCAGAGCTTCGTGAGTTGTTTATATAAAAATGGTGTAAACGGTTTGCGATATAGTCAATCTGCTTGTCGAGACAAAAAACGTGTTCTCCCTCCCCCCAATTATTCCTGATAACAGGTGCAAGAAATCTTCTTGGCAATTCAGTGTCTGCATGTTTTCACAATTCCTTTACCTGATCATCGATTGTGGAGACGGCTCTCCATCCCTGAACCTTTTTATGCTGCCTCACCTCTATCAGACTTAAGATTCAATTGTTTACCCATTAGCTGAACAGACTAGCATTATCACATTTGTTGCGAATAGCTGGTAATACGATAATCCACCCGGAAATAATTTGTTTCCACCTTTAGAAACGCTTCTGCTTCGCAATCTTTTAGATTGTCTGATATTGCTTAATTTATCCAAGTCTAGTCCTCAACCGCATATTATCTCTTTAACAGACTCGTAGGTGCCTAGGATGACTAAGGTACAGATAACAGCATCGGAATTCATATTTTGATAGCATTTCTCTTTTGAAATCTAGCTTGCGTTTTGAGGCGGTTGTCTTTGTTCAACTCTCCTATAGTTTACTCCGAGCCCAATTTCAAACTGGACGATTGGGTCACATAGGCCCGGTCGGCCGTCAATAGGTCTGCTCGACATTTAGAGCGCTTGACCGCGAGGACTATTTTTGAATCTTGCCCAGACTGTACTAGTGGGGGCGGCTAGCTATTTTGAATCCTGTTACACTGCGTCCTTTTCGTAATATCGTCTCGAAGCTTCGGTCACGCGCTTCGGAAAAAACCAGTGCCTTTTTTTCTATTGTCCTCTCTTGACGGGTAAGAGTCTGTTTTAGATTCCACTCTTCCGGTCGTTTATAGTGTTTGCACTATCGTTTATGATGATCTTCAGATTAATGTAGGTTCTGGCCTGCAACATATAACTGTAGGAGGGCTAAGTTTGATTCAGTTTGATGACTTTCAAAACAGTCTGGACACATTCCGGATGAAAACTGCTTAAAACCGTGATAAGCAGCCCCGCCCTAGTAACTTTCAGACTTGTCATGACAAGTCTACAAGTTCGCTGAATGTGAACTGGAACGAAGTTCGGTCTGCACTCGTTTTCCTCTTAAGCACAAGTTCACACCAATTTCCATGTTGCTTGTTTTTTTTTTGAGTGGCTCAGATATAGGGCCAAGACTGGAAATGACATCATGCCGTGACCATCGCGAGATCAAAAGCATGCGCTTAAAGCAAACTGCCCTGAGGCAAACAGTACACTTCCGTTCCAAGGTTACTGACTTTTCCTCGGTTTTTTACCGGCGTACACCAATGTCCTCAATACCATTTGCCTAACCAAATAAGGAAAGTAGAAGAGTGGCAACATTTTCGCATGATTCACACTTTTGGGGATAGGGGGTTGGGGTTTACACGCGCTACGCGTGCGTCCGTCCCGGCCGGTCCGGGTCTGGCTGGTGACTCATCTTGGTGCCACTGAAGGCTCTCCCGATAACCACTATCTCCTTGTTTCTTGCTTCACGTCACTCCTCTTTTTCGGAAAAGTTGCGCATATCTCTATCGACTAGTTCTGTAGTTCGGTTTCTTATCACCAGTTGTAAGTAAAATTAGCCCCAAGGAACAGTCAGCGGGTCTCAAATTAATTGTATTTTAGCTTGCATATTACCTGCTTACAGGCATCAGAGTATTGTCCATGTTTTGTCTGTCGGTAAATGTCTTTAACCCGTCCAGCGATGCTCTTTCCGTTCTTTTCTCTCAGTTGTGGCTCTTTCTTGTCTCTGGACTTTTTTTGTTCTCTAGAGCTGGCTTGTCTTCTACAAATGAATTATAATCAACAACCGGGCTGTAGTTATCAGCACCAGCAGTTTCTTCAGCACCCTCAACAGCAAGGCTTTCCGAATATTGGAATGGTACGAAATCACTTAAAAAGGGAAAATGTGCCAATTAAACTATGGTGTTGTTTATAAACCTCTTCTTTCAGTTTCCTCCGCCTGATCACGGTTGCAACACAGCTCTCGGCAACCTCAACTCTCCGCTTCTTCCAGGTTCCGCTCTAGGTACAAAGCTTGTTCGAATATCTAGCTAGAATCTTAGGTTTAGGCGGAAGTCTCAATCATCTGAACAACCGCATCCCAGGAGTCAGCAGATCAAATCTGCCCTACGACTTTCCGGGCAGCGCTTCAAACTTCATGGGCGGCACGAAGCAGAGAAAAGGAGGACGTCGACCGGGAGACGAAATGGTGAACGTGAGTCCTTATTCTTATTTCGATACGCCGAAATACGTTCACGAGATGGGCTTTCCATTCGAGTCGATTATCGTTTTGTGTTTGTGCAGACTGATTCAACCCATCCCTGCAAGGTATCTCGTCCTCTGTGTTTGTGTCCTGATCCGAATGATTCACACGACCCCTTTCCATAAAAACGAATATATTTTTTCAAAGAGGGAAGAGCACCGTTTTTGTGTTACCTCCACCTTGCTTCAAGTGCTTAAAAATTTGCTAATCGGATTATCCAAACTCGTGAGAGCCGCGCTAACAGCTACCAAACAAAATTTTGTTCGCGGGCACAGAAAATACCTGGATGTCTTGAAATTGTTTACCTTGGTGGACTCGGTTGAGGACCCGATGAGTCATGACCCTGCTCACATCAATTTACAAAAATAGATCAGCTGTTTTTCAGGAGGACTGCGATCCTGAGGAAGCCGACAAGAGACAGAAGCGAAGACAGCGCAATAAAGAAGCTGCTGCCAGATGTCGCCAGAGACGTTTGGACTTGATGCAGAGTCTGCAGGAGCAGGTTGCACGCGAGAGGGATGCCAATATCCAGAAGGAAAAAGAAATTGCATCTGTGAAGCAATCTGTAAGATCATCCTATTTACTTTTCTGAGAGTGCTTTTCAGTTGGAGAAAGTTGTGGACTTTCTGAGAGGACACCTTGCCCATCTGCCTGAAACTGACAAAATGAAATTCGAGGAAATCGCCTCTCTCCTTCACAAGGATCACAGTCACAGCCATTCTAATGGACACGTCTTCAAGACGGAACCGATCGATCCACCGTCGATCAACGACTATCTGTCTCAACAGACTCATCGTGTGGTCCACAAGCGTTCTGCTTTGCCATCGGCCAGTGATATCAGCATTCTTGAACCGGAACTCAAGGTAGGAAATCGATTTTCAAATAACCACTCTTATTACAGAAGGTGTTCCAAATCCCCAAGTTTGATCTGGGAAATCCTACATTGGGACAGGTCAACGGAGCAGCCGATCCTGAGGTCTCGAGGCCGACTACTCTCGATATTTCTGCTCTTCAGCGGACGGCGGCTCCTCTCGCTGCCACTCCTAGCAATGGTCTCTACACTAGCTCCGGAATGCCATCATTCCGAGGAGATGCTGGTGGCATGTACACATCTCTTTTCAACACTGGAGCAGGTATTACATATTATTGATTTATTTTATTTTTGATGATACAGACGGACAGCCTCACTTCTTGTGCCAATCTACTGGCTTAACGCCTTCCGCTGCTCCTACTGTTGGCTTCGTTGCTCAGACACCGACTCCGCTGCAAACGAGCGAGGCTGACCTTCGTCCTCTGTAGATAAGCCGTTTAATGAAAAGTACTTCGGTGGCAAATTGTGATCTTTTGAGGGTGCCCCTGTGATTATGACGAACTGTCCACTTTATTTGTATACCCAATAGCTTCAGCTGTCACCTAGATAAGTTATACATTTAACAAAAGAGAAAAATTCCCGTGTCATGCAGCCTTTCAGTCCATACAGCCTTACCTATCCTCTGTTCTCCTCCTATAGTACTCTTCCTCTCAATTCTCGCACCAACTGGTACCCCTTTGACTTAAATAGATTGAGTTAATGGTCATTTCCCCTTCTCTCCTCCTGAACCCATATTGCACTTCTGCCCAGCATATCTTCTCTCAAGAGTTATAAACTGATTCATTGTGTTTTTTTGTGTATTTTCGCTCCAATCGGCTTCATTTATTTATATATTGAATAAAGTTCTCTTCCGAAGTCTCACGCCGAGTTAGCCTCTTAGAGGTGAATAGATGGAGGTGACCCTGCCGATTGCCTTCCCTTTGTCTCCAGCCGGGTGTTTGTCCTGCTGCTCAGACCGGTGCTAGTCTATATCATTTCTTGCTGAAACGCTCTTCATAATCTTCTTCCTGCTTTTAGCGCGTACCGTTTTTGTCTTGAAACAAAACACGTTTTTGACTATTAGCATCCAATACAGACAGGAATAATCATATCCAATCTTTCAACGTTTAATTTGGATGTGGGCAGTCCGCGTACTGATATCGTCTGCTACAAATACTTTTGTAACAGAAAGTTTATAGACAATAGTTTTTTAATCAAACAGTTGAAAAACTCGGCTGGCGACCTGAAAAACCACTTGAGACTTGATTGATTCTGTGTATTTGGATTGCTCTTGATTTCATTTCAATGGTCCTTTCCATTTCGTCTGCGATTATCGCTTTCAGATGGCCGCAATATTTTTCCTTCTCTGGATGATCCCTCCTGTCGTTCCATGTGAAATAGGCCTGACTCAACTCCGGCATCGTGAAACCTTAGCTCTAATGAGATGCGTGCCAACAATGCCGGTCAGAACTTATTCCTCAATAGAACTTGTGGAGTGCAATTATAGGGACAAGCAGATCCTTGTATTGTACAAACAGGAGGCAGAATGGCAGTATGCCAAAAGTATGGGCAAGATTATGTCTGCTGTGGGTCTCAAGAACTTCTGGTTCAATTGCTAGCTGGTCGACCAACCAACGAAAGTTTTGAACCTGGTCATTCAATTGTTTCTTTTTAGCGAGTAGTGTCCGAATGGTGGAACAACGGTCAACATTTTGATTACAACGTGATCAGAAATGCGCCATTTAGTGCGCAAAAAGGTTAGAACAGAAGTGTGAAAGTAGAATGCTTCTTAGAAACCTCAATGATTATTACAACGCCACAGACGTCCCCATTCCCGTCGAGAGCAACCCAACAACCAAGACGACTCAGTCTGAGCACTGTAGGTTAGATTTTCAACTGGTGAATCTTTTAGCCATCACCCTTGTCAACGTTGCTCTACACCTTGGATGAGCCTTACATTACTGAAGGAAACTACACACATTCGATTCGAACAAGTTCAAATGTTATTGCAATTCGAGATGGCAGGTGTACGATCGTTGTCAACACCGGCATGCCGCATCAGAAGGCGGACATTATTAAAAGTGGGATAATATCCAGCTCAGGGAAATCTTATAGATCTTGCCTCTTCTGGGATACGTGCAAAAGATGTCCATTTTGTTGTGATAACCCAAGCTCACCCTCAGTTTTTGGGCAATTTGAATCTGTTCCCTGATGCTCAAGTTGTGATGGAACGGTTCTTCATGTTCCGCGACAACGTGATTCGAGGTGGAATTGACCCGGTATGGCTGATTTTTACATTTCACCGCCGAAATCACAGGATGTTCATGTGGAATTGTGTTCGTCCAACACGTATGTTGTGTCTAGCGCCGGTCCGACGTCAAATTCCGTTTCTCTAATAGCCAAAAATGTTCCATCAATGGGGACTGTAGCCATCACAGGTACGAACTGTCTCATACTTATTTTGCCGTTTCAGGGACGCTATTTGTTGCGAATGACAGTTTGATTTCCGTGGACGAGGACTTCACGGTCAACACCATTCAATTACTGCAGTCACGGGCTGAAATTGTTTGTCAGGTAGCTAAGGATACTCCATTAACTGAAGCGTATTTCTGCAGTCTGATTGGATACTTCCTGCACATTCGCCAGCTTTCCCCGTCACTTCAGCAATGAAACGAATGGCTAATTGTTCCTAGCTCCCAGCCCTAGTTCCATTGTTTCAGTTTATTAACGGGTATCAAATAAAGTATTACGAAGCTGGTGGTGGAGCTTTGAAGTTACCTAAAGTCTATAATGTGAGAAAGAGCATAGCCTTTTACCAAGTCTTATGTTCAAAGAAGGCGTGAACAGAGGGGCTGTTCTCTCAGGCTTTCTGCATAATTCAACGGGTGTTCCGTTTCTGACCAGAAGGTCAAAATTTCCAACTTTAGTTTCTTTCCCTGTTCGTCTGCAAATAATAGAAAAAAAAACACTGAAAACTAACTTGTTTTCCAAATCCAACACGTCGAGCATATGATTGAGTACGCGCGATTTCAGTTCAAAATCTTCTTGGCTCGATGCTGTGAGTGATGGGCTAGCATTGACCTCCAGCAGCCATGATTTGAGACTTTCGTCAAATAGAATATCATAACCATACAGCTCAAAGCAATGAGAGTCCTGAGGTACTTAGTTTATTAACAGTATATTATCTTGCCTGAATGATCAAGTTATCTACACATCGAAGACTCTTGATTATGACCCCTCCTAATTCCTCCAACATTTTTTCAATCTGAAGCCAGTTCCAGACCTCTCTTTTTTTCTTACCGTTGCATGTCCATGAATAGCCCGGAAATACCTAAACAACTTAAACAGACTCCATTTAAGCCCCCGTTCTGGATCATAGTCTGCGGCAGTCTTCGCTATAGCAACATTTGTCAGGTGGACGACTGAAAAGACTTTAAAATGATCTAGAATGGGGCTTACAAGCATCGTCAACACTTGATGGATCGTATCTGGAATGAGAAAAACGAGCAAATCCCTCGCGATGCACCCAAACGTTTAGAGGGCGGAACTAGAATCACCGAAATCATTCATGCTTTTTGTCTCACTGAAGTGACTAGAACATACAGACGAACATCAAACTTTTTGCCACTAATCAAGTACGGATTCTGTATATAACATTGGACAACATAGGGCAAGGCTTCTACACCCCCGTTGTCTTGCTAGAAAATGCGATTAGTCTATTGAATTTAATGGATACCTTCTTCCATTCTTGGATGTCTTTTAACCTTTTGAAAAGAAATATTCCTCTGCCTTGTGCTCCAGCTACGGGCTTCATTATCCAGATTGTATTGGAGGGAAACTTTCGGAACTCTTCCACAAACAGATGATATTCAGCCTAAATTTGTCAAATCGTAACTTTGGTCACAACTTACTGGTAAAACATAACTAGATGGTACAAAATTGTACTCCTTCTTGGATTCCGAAGCACCTTTATCCGTCAATTTCTTCATTTTCTTGTAGTTCTTGATTAGGAAATCCTTCCTTAACATCGAATCAGGTAGTTTTGAGTACAGTATCACCTCGTCAGTTCGAAATCATTCCGAAAGTGACACACAAGCTGTCTTTCCTGGAATTTGTGGCGATCATACTGAGAGTTCATCCAATCTCTGGACACCCAAAAGAATGTCCAGTCGTCTCGTCTAAAGTTTGTTTGTTGTTTTAGACTTGAAAAACACTGGATACTCGGTCAGAGCCCACCCCTCTCGACTGGCTAGCACATCCGAAATTGTATTAGCCAGGCCACATTTGTAGAGTATTTTGTTTGATCTTTGTAAAATCCTAGAAATGTTTTGATAATAGGAGTGAAAAGACTTTACGGAAGTCGGTTAGCTGCCATGGCTTCGAATGACATGCTTCATTGAACGACTTGGCATTCTAGAAGGAATTTAAACAAAAAATCGCATTGATTGAGATTGGCTGCGACATTTTACACAAATTATGTCATTCTGATCCAGATGCCCCAGTTGGATTCTGTCTGCTCTTTGGAGTACTCCGCTTGTTTTTGTTTTTCCACTCGTCAATTAGACAACCCTATTGATTTGCACTCTCAGGTCAACTTTGATATGCTAATGGAGGGTCACCTGTCGCGTCTGCTTTAAACCAATGCGCTCTTCCGGTCATCTTCTCAAACCTGCCATTCCCCGAAGCCAATTCTTGCACCCAAGCCATTTTTACTATTAGCCTTAAACAAACAATGATAGGAACTAAAGCTTGCTATCTCAGAGAAGGCTTATTTTCCACATTTTTGTAGCTTTTGACATCCCACACCATTTTCCCATGCTAAGGAGAAAACAGTATCGTTTAATTTGTGGCTTTGGACGACTAAACGGTCCATGTGAGAATAAGCATTGCAGCTGACATTTGCTCTTTTCATTCTCGCGATTTCTTTTGAAACTAATTCAATCGTTTCAACTAAGGACATTACCAAATATTCACCTTTGTCTGGAGTTAAATGACATAAATGACAGGAAGGAGCATTGAATCACAGCTCTTTTTCGGCTTCCTCTTGTGCAGGCTCCATAGGCCAAAGGCGAATCCCGCCCACCTGGCCGTTTTCTGGCTTCTAGGGCCTTCTTCAAACATCGGAATCAATTTCAATGTTCTCTCAAGAAAATGGACTTCACGCGGAGCCCTGTTGAAAAACAAGGTTCCGGGATCCGCTTCTCATGCAATTCATCAAGAAGGACATTTAACAACCCGAGATTTATATTGACACTCCTTGTCGAAAATAAGCCTCGTCGGCTGGGAAGAATGAACATTGTCGCGTAGTCATTTTCCTCCTCGAACACTAAACAAAAGTTCAAAAACGTTGTCATCTGTCTTACTTAAGTCCGATGCCAAGGACGAACAACAGAATTGATTCCTTCCCCTCGTTTTTAGCCCACAGACTGAAAGACCAATTGGGAAAAGCTGTTTATTTTTCTCATGTCCTGTCATCAACGATCTCGGGTCCCGCCTAATTGGGCAATGATATCCGTGTGCTTACTTTCATCTCTTTGCTATGTCTGGAACAATATTGAGACATAAGACTCTTATAGAGCCCAATTGCCGTGTTTTCAAGTCTCTATTTGATAGTTTGCCTCTTTTCTCATGTACCACTTTCAGAAATGTGGTGTCTACTTTGGCAATGTACGTATGGTTTACTTTCAATAGTTCTCTATGGAATCGTCGTATGGTTGGTCATTCGAGAGAAACGTTTTTTCTGCTCCTCATTTGTCAAACTGACAATCACGTTGTCTGTAGTTGTAAGTCTTCAAAATCCTATGATAATAACTATTCCTTCAGAATGTCATAACATGGATCACGTTTTTCTTTTTACTTCGGATACCTAACCACGCTCCGGAGAACTCGCAATTTGGTCTTTTTCTGGAAAACTTCCCTTGGCCGACTTTGCTACGCGTGGGAATGTTCATGGGCTTCTACCTCGGTTACTGCCAACATCTCTCGCTGTTCTTCATTATTTTCCATCGGATGCGAGCAATTACGTGGCCGTTTGACAGAGAAGCGGTGAGTCAACCTTCGAACCTCCGAAAATGTCAACCCACTCAGATGTGGGATACTCAATATTGGATCACCGTCCTTTTCATCTGTTTGTTCCCTTTGGGCTTCACCTTCACTCTGCTTCAAACTGATGCTCACTTTATTTACAGAGATCAAATAGGAGGATATGTTCTCGAGCCAGTCGATGTGGTGAGAAGAGAAATGAAATTTGAGAAACAATGAAAATTTCAGACACAGGTCTGGAACGTGATGCAATTGACAATCTTCAGTTGGATCATAACTATTTTGGGTGTGATTGCTAACGCTACCACAATCATCATGTTGTGTAAAAGATCTATGAGCTCAAACTATAGAAGAGAGCTCCACTTGTTCCTGATCAGCTTTGTTGGATTTACCGTTCAAGCACTTCAGTCAGCTGTGGCGGTTAGTCGCTTATTTACTTGAGCAAAACAAGCGGAAACTACATCCTTTGCGGAGTTTGACCTTGTACGAGGATTATGATCAACCACGATGAGCCCATTTAACTGTCTTTCCCACAATGTCGCGCTCTAATAGTGCTGATCAACGGAAGACACAAACTCGAAACAGTCTCTATCAATCAATTTCAGTTTGGTTACTACGTGAGCAAGCCGGAGTCTTCGTTACGCTACTTCTGTATCTTCATTCTTCCCTACTGCAACGATCTCTTCTCTCTTGGTCTCCCATACTTCTTCCTTGTTTTCAATGTTCGCCTGCGGAAATGTTTCTTTGAGTTGCCGCCCTTTAGGGCATTAACACAAAGTTTCGCGCATAAATGCGACAAAAGCTGCCAGCATCTCGCACCTAGCGATGCGGAAGCTTCCGTCGTTATGGTTTGATGGTTTCCACACAAACTGTTGTCTGTATTTACGAGATTCCTGGTCATATCCCTAGGTTCACAGGTTTTCCAGTATGGTTATTTAGATCCTTAGATGTGAATAAAATGTATACTACAATGTCCTTTAACAAAAAAACGAACTGTGCAGACCAGACATTGTCGGATCCAGGTGTTCAGACAGATGTCTCGCTATTTCACATCCTCTATTCCGTCCCTTCTTCTTATAACTACATAAGGCTTACGCTTTTTTTTTTTTCAAATGGTCGCTTTTTCGGCTCTCCGCCATTTTTCGAATAGCGCGACCGGATAAGCACAAAAGAAGGATGCACGGTCCACTCTCAGGTGTTCTTTGTGTTGTTAGGCCGCGGGTCTGCATGCAAATGAGCGCTGACCCTGCTATTATGAGTCAGTTCTGACCGTGCGGCCATCGATTTCTGGCTCCGAGGTCGAGGGGACCACTATGTCTATCACGTCATTTATTCATCACTTCCATATGTTTAATCGCCTAAGATAAGTATATCTGCCCCTTTCGGATCTCTACTCTAAAAATACAGGAATGTTTGTATTAGCCCTAAACTTCTAACAAATAAGCCGCATCACTTGTCGCTTGACCTCTGATAATTAAATTACATCGATTAATACGACAATCATCAGTTTTTAACATTTGTTCAAAACCGTGCTTGTTTGCGCGCAGTCTTTCTCAGTGACTCTCTCTATCTATCACTTTCGTATTAAACTTATATCTCTAGGTAATGCGTATTCATGTGAAGTCCCAGTACGGGGCAGACTTCCGCCGGTACTCTATTGTCGTCGGAACTGGTCTTCCTCTTCCCACGCTTGAGGAGTTTCTCATCGAACTGTTTAAAATCCACAAGTGAGCTCATTCATACACTTAAAACAAACTTTCAAACTTTCAGGTTGTCTCCGGAACAATCGCAAACAGTTACCGTTTCCTACGCAGACAGAGACGGTTCCAATCTACCCATTTCTAACGATGACGTGGGTCATTTTTAACGATCATTTATAAATGAGTTATTTTAGAACTTGCACAAAGCACTTAACGACAAACCGAATCTGCTTCGTATCAATCTCCAAAAGAAAGGAGAGTCGTACGAAGAACAGTTTGGTTATGGTCTCACTCATAAGTCCATTGAGGAGAAGAAAAAACGCAGTCTATCCATCTCATCTCCTCAAGAATTCAGAAGAGTAAGCTCAAAGAGTACATTACATGTTTGAGTTTCCAGGTCTCTTCAATATTGGATGCTGACACATTGCCGACCGAACTTAGACGAGTGCAACTGTGCAAGACGTACACAAACAAGCCTCTTGGTTTCTATATTCGTGATGGAACCAACTTCATCAACACTCTCCATGGGTCTGTGATGACTAATGGTATTTTTATTTCTCGTCTCTTGCCTCATGGCCTGGCGGCATCAACAAACATTCTGAATGTGGACGACGAAATTCTGGAAGTCAATGGCATTTGTGTAGGTTTGAGTTTGTTTCCTGAGTTAAAGTTTCGGTATAGGTGAAGAACAAGTCATTGGACCAAGTTACGGATATTATGCTGGCCAACGCTACAAATCTCATACTGACCACTCGCCCAGCTGCTCCGATGCCTCCAATACATTACTACAACTCTCTCCCACCACCTTACAGGTAACTCTTCAGTGTGCTTTAAATGCTTTTTTCAGTATGCCTGGCCATGGTTACCACATGATGCCTTATCCGCCTATACACTATTCACCGGTCATTAGTCCGAGGCATCCCGCTTATCCTGGCCATTACATGGCTCATCTCCAGCCGCACAATCTCTACAATCAGGAAAACTTGGACGACAAGTGACATCATATTGTTTTCTATTAAGATCAAAGTTTTAGATACCGTATGTCACCTCCGGTAGCTCAGTTCTCACGCGAGAGCACCTATCGCCTGTCGGACAAGACTGCGAAACTGACTCTCAACGGAACTCGAACGCCTCCTCGTCGTCCGATGAGTGTTCATCCTGGATGGATGTATCCAAACTATGGAATGGGATATTAGCCAATTTGTCTTCTTGAAACCTTACACTGCCTGAGATTCGCTTTACCTGTACAAAGAATAAAATTTGATCTCTTGGATTCTTTTAGAGAAATCAGCTACAGGATGCACAGTAAGCGGACGCTGACCATAAACCTACCTGGCGCTGTCGTAATCAAATGGACTTGGAGCCGTTTGCTTCTTCGAATGGGTCTTATCAGCCGGAATTCAAGTAGCCTTAAGAGGTCTGACGAAATCAACTACGAGCAGTCCTGTCATTTCTTCAGAATGTTGTTGTTATGCTTAGCCGTTCTTCCATTGACGCTTGCTGCTCCTAATGTTTATACTTCAGCAAACCTCTACGACGACACTGTCACCAGGTTGTAATTCTCTCAAGTGTTTAGAACAATCCTCTGTTTAGAAACAAGATCTTTCCGTTGGCTGCAGCTGCCTATTCTGATACTCCAGCAAATTGCGTTAACAATGTATTCCCAACAGCTACAGTAGGCTCAGTTGGTCAATTATTTCTGTTTTTACAGTTTAAAAGACAACTGGATGTCTCTTGCGATTGGACCATTATTGACAAGTGTTCCAGCTACACAGCCGTCAGCCCTGATGACCAAATTATCATTATCTCCTTCAGGTACACCGTAGGATAAGTAAATAACCAAGTACCCTTTCCAGAGGTGGAAACAGTGACTTAGAAATGATAATGGAGGGTGATGAGACTTTGTTCAAAAACAACGTAAGACATGTTTTGTGAAAAAATATTCTATGTTTTCGACACCCTGGGTAGCTGGCGGGAGTGTTAGCAAGTTTTTCAATGATGGCTTCAACAAACTTTGGAGCAAAGGACTGAAGGACGATTTTCTGTCTCATGCCAACAAATATCCGAAGTTTACTCTTTGGGTTAGCCGCATTCTATTCTTGACATAACATTTTTGCAGATTACAGGCCACTCCCTCGGTGGAGCACTTGCTTCTCTAGCGGCGTCTTTTATCTCGCACAACAAGCTCTTTCCTGCAAAACAGATAGTTCTGACAACCTTTGGACAACCCCGTACTGGCGATCAGGCATGGGCGAAGGCTCATGATAAGGAGGTATCCGAATACAGTTTTATCAGCAAATAGCAATATTCAGGTTCCTGTTTCTTTCCGTATAACTCACGGACGCGATCCTGTACCTCATTTCCCACTGATCAACCAGGAAGGATACACTCACCATTTGACAGAGGTGTCATGCGCTTAGTACGGTAGTTTAGTTGTAATTAAGGCATACTACCACAAAGGTATGGAGGTTGGCGCCAAATACTACGTTTGCTCGAACATAGACGAGAGCTACTTCTGTTCCGATGCCAACATCCTTCCTGATACCAGCATCAAAGAACACAGTCATTACTTTGAAAAACAAGTGAAAGAATACGGAAAGGCTGGATGCGTTTAAAGGGACCATTATATAATAAAGTTTATGATTTTGTTCAATCCTGCTGATAAGAATCTCTGACGCAAACTGCTGAATAATGCGACGCCTATGGACATCCGCTAAGACAATGTGTTGCTACAACCATTTCCTAAACGAATTAGCTCCACGTGACAAAATGTCTGTAAGGAGCCACTTATCGGAGTTATTATGAAGATAAAGGGTGACAGTATAAAATGGTCCTATCACTAGTTTCCTGGCTTCTTGAGACCAATGCCTCTTCTTAAGACACTTTCCACTGTTCTTTTTCTGATCAATGTGTTTCAGGATGTTCTTCGCGGTCTCTCTCGCCTTGGTGACGTTATCCACGGCTTCCTATAATGTGGGTTAGGCAGTGAGTAAAGTAAAAAATTGTTTAGGATATGCTCACTAGATGCAAAATCTTCCCTATGAGCGCAGCAAGCTATTCGAAAACGCCAAAGGACTGTATTGCCAACACCTACACCAACGGAACGGTAAAGAAGATTCCGAAACACTTTATTTTTGTTCTTACAGTTGAAGCGCCAAATCGAGGTCTTCTGTGATATTTCCATGGTCGACAAGTGCTCCGGATTCACTGCTGTTTCTCACTCCGACCAGGCTATCATTCTCGCCTATAGAGGAACCAACAGAAACTTCCAACTGATTATGGAGGGAGACGAGACTATTCTCAAGAATCATGTGAGAGCAAGCATTCTCGTAGTCACTGACTAGTTCAGACTACTTGGCCTGCCGGAGGAAAAGTATCGAAGTATTTCGACGATGGATTCACCCGCCTTTGGAACCAGGGAATGAAGGGAGATTTTACCTCACTCTTGAACAGCTACCCGACTTATCAAGTTTGGGTTACAGGACACTCTCTCGGTGGAGCTATGGCTATTCTGGCTGCTAACTACATCACCTACAACAAGATCGTGAAAGATGCCAGCAAAGTATGTACGCTTTTAGCACTTTTAAATGAAACTATTTAGGTCACACTGGTTACTTTCGGAGAGCCTCGTGTTGGTGATTCCGACTTTGCCGCCGCTGTCGACAATCTGAACAAGGCCGCCTACAGAGTGACCCATGACAAAGATATGGTTCCTCACCTTCCGATCAAGAACGAGGAAGGATACCGCCACCACAAAACAGAAATCTACTACAAAAAGGACATGGGAAAGGGAGCAGAATACAAAGTCTGCATTGGTGACGAGTCGATGCTCTGCTCTGACGGAAACATTATTGATGCTTCTCTAACGGATCATCTCCACTATTTCAACCAAGATGTCAGCGACTGGGGTACCAAGGGATGCGCCAAAATGGCCGAGTGTCAATAAACATTTGATTTTACCTGTCTGTAATTGCGCATAACGCGTAGCTACGCGGTAGTTTGGTTCCGCGTTGGCTTGGTGCACGCGCTTGAAAAATGAAAATTGCCATTTCTCGACTTGGGTCTATCCGATTGCTCTCAAACTTTGTTCCATAGTTTTAACTACCTAAAATAAACCTAGAAAAAAAGCTTGGGCTTAATGGTTAGAAAATAAATCATTTTACGAAAACGTGTCGATGTCTCCCGATGTTCGTAATCAGGTTGGCTTTTCAAATTTGCTTATCAGGTTGATTAGCTAGATTTTCAAAAACGGACCAAGTTCTTGGAGACTTTCAGATCGACACAATAACTCTAGCCGAGTCTCCTCAGATGGCCAATTTTGCGGAAATTTTAAAATTTTCTTTTCTGGTCATCTACGATTGTAGATGGATAAAGTGTGTTGAATTAGAATATTTTAATCATTCAGACACGTCAAAAAGTGCACCTGAGTTTAAGAAATCCATAAGAAAGCCTGCGAATAGCAATGTTGCGCGTCAGCACGAAAATGTGGTACGTAGAAGCGCTCCTGCAGTATAAAAAGTTGTAAAGCATTTTTTGCTACTAATAAGCGTTGATAAAAAATTTTCTTTGAATATTTGACAAAAAGTGGACAATTATTATTAAAAAAAAATAGCGACCAGCAAAAAGTGGTTTTGGACTTGACAAAAACGGGACATCAGAAGACTGCAGAAACAGAACAATAGAATTCTGTAGCGAAATGGGAAAGCCCAAACCACGGCTATCTTATACCACATTACACCACCACTATTGTTTATGGCGCAATTCGTCTTACTGCTCGAGTTTTCAAAAAACATAATATGCACTGTTTTTGCACTGTCTACTATTGTCCGGTTTTTGTAGAGTTCACACTACCCATCTTTTGGTGAGTCGCTTTTTTTTCGCAATAATAATTGGTTACAAGTATCAGCCCGTTGACCGTTAGTCTATAGGAAATTATGAATAAAAGTGTTTATTCGATTTGAGCACCTTTTCAATGTAAGAAAGGTAGAGTCATCTTTACACGCCACGATTTTGTGGATGGAAAAAGTAAATTTTGCAAGAAAGGGTAAACTTACCCGTTAAACAACAAAACTACTAACTACAAATTATACAATTTCAGCATTATTCTAACAGTTGACAAAGAGCTACTTGCTTTTCCGCTTCGGCTATTTCTTCCTCTGTGAAGGCGGATGAGGCTGCGGTTGTATCTGTAAAATTCATCCAGGATTTAGCATATTGGAAGAGCCGTGCAGCTTCTGAAAGGTAAGCCATGCATTGAAAGTGACAGAAAACGGAAAGTGAACGAAGTGAACGTTAGAACTGAAGAACTAGGCAAAAACAAAAGTGGATCATGCTTTTACCTGAACGATTTCTTCTCGCTAGCATAGCATGAACTGCAAATGCTTTCTGACGGTCTTGTTTTGCAGTTGCTTCAACCAATTTCGCGATGTAGGTGTCAGAGACTTGGACAATGTCTACAAATCGGGCTGCTTCAACAACGAAACCCTTTTCCAACATAACTTCCAAAATCTCCTCGGTTGCTTTTTGTCTATAGAATCAAATTGAGAAACAAACTTTTAAATAATCACCTTGACAAGATATCCAAAGCCGCGTTTGCAATATGTGGACAGCGTGCAGCATAGGATACCAACATGTAGGCTAGCTGTTTTGTCTCGTCAATGACTCTGTAAGTCACAAGCTGTTGAAGTTTCTGCATTTGTCCCCCCTCTGCTAGCACTTCTACCAGCATGTCCAGAAAGTAAGGCTTAATCTAGAATGAGAAAGTTGATTAAAAAAATGCTTACATCGACGACCATTCCAGCAGTATTGAGACTGTTGAGGTACTGAAGCATTACATCTGCCACGTAAGTGCGTTCAACAGACGTGTCTTCTTTCAATGGAATGAAAACACCTCCCTGGAGAGCTTTTTGATCGAGTTTTGGCAACGAGACGGGCTCAGGAACAAGCTGAGACTTAGTTGGATCTGCTGGTAGAAGAACAGGCATCACAATCAGATTCTGCGTCATCAATCCGAAGATTTTGCGTATCTAGGGGGATCGATAGACTTGAAACTAATGAATGTTACCTGTTTCAATGCAAGTTTTCGATTCCGCAATGCATTCAACAATGTGGTCATGATTAGATTTTCCTGTCCTGTTCGGTTAATGAAAAACTCCAGCAGCGTACTCTTGTCATCAATTTCATTATCAGCTGCCTCGCATTTCAATCCAATTTGGTACATCATGCCTGCTTCTGGGTCTGTGAATATTCGATTTATTTGAAGCTGGAATAACGCACCGGCGACGATGTCGGGAAGAAACATTTTCCAGAACACGTTGTAAAGATTTGGAGAAGGTTGGCACGATGCATGAGGAACTGAGCAACTGTTTAACAAAAAAAACATAAGAATACCTATTGTTGTTGTTATGAGAGCTGAATGTGACGGACGATTCAGAGCAAGAGCGACATCGTAAACAAGAGACCTTGCAGATGGCTGATGGTGTACCAAAACTAGATTGTCAACAATGTTGATGCCAAATCCATCAGTGAAACCTACAAAGGTCCAAAAAATCTATCAAACTAGAACTTACTAACGGGAAGAACATATTTTAGTTTTCCTGGGACATTAACATCGCTAGAAAGCTCGAAAAGCAGCAACTCCGCTGTGGACGAGGTCCTCCTGTTGTATCTGATGACTATCGTGTAAATTGAGCCGTATCTGAAGTTGAAAAACTCGTTTAATTCCTGCAAAGACACCTACATAGATGCCAAGAACACATCTTTCTCAAGAATATGATCCCTTGTGTTGGTTAAAGTAGTTTCAATTTCGAACGGTTTCAACCTTGTAAATTGGCCATGGTGAATGACGATCGGTTGGAAAACAGAACTGCTTGGACCCGTTCCAAGCACAAGAAGATTTGACGGAGCCTCAAAGTAATGAAATAACCGTGAAAATAAGGAACTTACATAGTAAATTGCCCAAGACGTCGATATGTTTGATGAACGCGACAATTTGGACGTTTTCTTGTCTTCAAGGATAGACATTAGTTCCATAGATTGACTTGTCACAAACAATATCTACAAAACAATAGTTAGAAACAAATAAAATCCACCAGCCTGATTATTCGTGACCCATTCAACAAGAATGATCGGTTCCCTGGACTTTGAAGGCACATTGAACTCGATCGCAGTCCCCGAAGTGTCATTTTTATCCATCAGTATGATATCCACTGACATGGTGTTCCGTTGAACTGATGCCAGTTTTCCATTTGGTGAAATTTTGACATCTGTGGCAGGGCCTTTGTCTTTGGTCCTAAAGGTGCACCTCTAAGTAGAGTAAAGTGGAATAAACCTGGTAGAGACGTCTGGTTGACCAAATGTTTTACACGTAAAGGAGAGAGCACCATTATTTCTAACTGTACATATCTGAAAAATAGCCATGAAAGTGAAAGAGCTACTGCTTACTCTAGAAGTAGATTTGTCGAAGAAATTTCTTGTTCCCGTAGAAGATGAGGCGTCTGACCCGCAGTCCTGCTCGAATACAATGGAATTACGTCCTATCTCGATCATCAGCTGGAAAAAATGAGTTTGAAGGAAAATAGTAAGGCAAGAAGAACAAGCAACAGCTAAATGTCTAGTCTCTAAGTTGGTTTTTAAGATTCCATCACATTTTCAATAGAACGGCAATGTTTTTGAGGCTTGAATTTGTCATAACCATCTTTGGAAAGTTCTATTCTGAAAGCTGAAAGTATTCTAAAGTAACTGAGCTTTTTATCAAAGTGAACAGGTTGAAAAACATAATTATCTGTGAAGAGATGTCTACAGTAGTTTACTATAAATTTGTACGTGAGTATTCGTGAGCCAAAGTTTGGCGGATTGCCAAAGGGTTCGAAGAGGACACAGTTTGGTGTAATATACAGGTTTTGTGCTTATAGACATGTGAACGCAGTTTAATGAGAAGAAACCTGATCGTAGCCATAAACAGAAATCGATAAACAAACGCTACGCTTCATAAGCAAATGTATAAGTTTATTAATATCCACGAGTTCCATGACAATGACATGCTTCCCATGTATTTGGACATTTGTGAACAAAATAATCACCCAAGTTCTCGATTACGACAGAATTACAGACTTCTTTTACGTCTTGAGGTCGTATGAGACTTGCTATGCAGGTAGCAGTCCGATCGAATAGTCGATGAGGATGCGCAGCTAATCGCCACTGTAAAGAAGATTATCGTTCTGATGACTTTCTAACCTCATTGTTCTCCAGAAGAATTATTGGAGCCATGTGAGTTCTTGCCCTTTTCGAGCCTTGAACCGAATTGACATCTTCTTCGTCGTCTGATAAGGAGAACGCCGACATGCCGTTGTTCCATATCCAGCCAAGCTTCTCGGATCTTCTTTTTGATCCAAAACTGAAGTGTTCTCATTGTAAAAGAGAACATATTGTGCTTACTTTGATACTAGAGTTGAGTCTATTGAGACTATTGCTCCATTTGGATCTGCCACTGTTATAGTGCTCTGAAATACTGTCTATACTGGGGATGTAGGCATCTTACAATTGCGATAGAATCTTCGAAGACCGTAGAAGCAGACGTATTGAGATCTGCGACGAAATTTCGGAACTCGGTCGTTGTCAAGTTCAGAGCCAGCATTCTGGACTCTGGAAAGAATGTGGGATCTCCTGAACGCGGAGAACTAAAGAAGAAAAACAGAAAACAACTTACCGATTGTTTGAAAGGCCTTCAAAATGACGTTTTGCGAAGAGGTATGAGCGTCTGAAACCGGAGATAGTCGGATTTTCTGGAAACTCACCGAGAGTAAGACGAACACCTAGTTGGTAGGCTGCAAACGCCGAAGGCGGCGGAGGACCAACCAAAGTAAAATTATCATTGAAATGAACAAACAAAGGCTCTTCAACCACAGACTCGTAGCTGACAAGATCAAGTTTTGTTATCAATCCTCCTGGAACAAATGTTGAAAGTATTCAAACAAAATCTAACCCTTGTTTTTCATCTCCGAGACGATATGGTTAGCAATGTCGCCTTTGTAAAACATGTAAACTGGATCTCTTGACTGTGCCAAACGACGCAGTGTGTCTGCATAATCCGTACTTTTGATGAAATCTCCTTCTTCCAAAAAAGACGGTACGTCGCCCAGCAGGGATGTCAGGTTCTTGTGGCTTTGCAACAAAGATGCCAATTCTGCCGTCACAGGGTATCCTGAAAAGCTGCTTGGATTGTTGATTAGAATACACTACCACGCTCCAAAAGATCTACTGTCGGCCAAATAAGTGATTGCCAACTAACACGACCGGATCCGAACTTTCGAAAGCTGGTCCAAAGTGCATGCAGAGCTCCTGGCACACCGATTGAGGCATATCCTATAACATTTGCTCTTTAAGAAGCCCGAAGTGTTCCTACCTTCATCTTTCAAGCTCGGCTTGCTGAAATAGGTATTTTCTGTCACGCTCCTTGGTGAACGGATTTGTCCATTCACCACAACAGTGGAGTTTCTGAATCACTAAACTCTAAGATGGTGTCTACTTCCTACCCCGTATGCAAAAGTAAAATCAGTTCTCCTCCCATCCCTGAAGAGTGAGGATGAAGTCCACCCACACAGAAATGTGTTGCTATCGCCGAATCAATTGCATTTCCACCTTGATGTATCACATTTCTAAGCATTCACCAGATAAAAATAAAAGAACTCCTCACCTTCCAATCTCGGAACAAAAACCTATTGGACTGCTGACCAGAACTTTTCGATATAACTGAGTAACTGTGTTCACTGTGGGAGGCATTCCGCTGGTGGATGTGAACTGTATTGATGGCACTTCTGCGGAGGACGTCGAACTGGGTGTATTTGATGAAATTGTATCATTTGAATTAACTGTTTCAACAATAGGAGGCTAAATTAGTACTTCTATGCATCGAATGATTGCCTTGCTAATTTAGTTGAGATCAATGGAGTGCTTTCGATTCCTTCAAAACGACTATTAACGAGAACAAGAATAAGGAAGGCAATAAGGGATAGAATAACGATTACAACAGCAGCGGCCAACCATCGTAGACCTCTGAACAGGAATCGTAATTTTCAATACGGTTTTACCTTCTCCGCACGTCGTGAATGTTTTCACTGGGTCGATGCATGCCGCAAGATCATTGAAAACAGTGCAATTTCTGTAAATTGCGGTTTATGATGTCAAAAAATGGAATTGAATGTGCTCAACGGTAAACTGAGCAAAATGTTACATCAGGGAAAACAGCTGCTGACCACCAAGATATATGCGGGCTAGCAGGTAGGAAAGAAGAGCCGCAACGGATCTCGAGATAAATTGAAACTAATTAATGGTGACCGGACTTTTTTCTGTGGTCACTAGAACATACGAGCAGCACAGTTGCTAACGCAGTGTTGAGCAGCTCCTACGAGAGAATTTATGTGCACTTTCATGACACTTAACAACTGACACCTGTTGTGACTCGCCTAAAAATTGGTTCGATAGCATTGAATTTGCATCAGAGACAAGCAATAAGATAAAAACGGATCTTCACTGGAGAATAATACAATAATACGTATACACACAGAGAATCTTTTTAGAGAATCGTGGGCCGAAATACAATGTTAGAAGTTACATAAAGAGTTTAGATAAGGGCACAGCACACTTATTTAGCCCCATTGACGATCGTCATTTATTTTTCTACATCTGTATATTAGTAAATACGAAAAAGTTAAAGGGCGTATAGTCCTACAATCAAGCTGCGCAGCTGCTTGGAATGGCGGCCATCGGAGACGGCTGGCACTATTCGATTCTCGCATTCTGGTCTTGAAGTCTCTTTGAAGATAAGCGACAGTAGTACATGAAAACTTCGTTATAAGACAAGAAATCCTCGTTCACTATGTGATCATTTGAATCAACTGAGTTGTCTTCTACAGTCAACACTTCGGGATGCTGAGGAGAGTATTTCTAAAGTAAAAAAACGGTTTGATAAGATTAAGTGAATACCTGATGGTGTTTTCTGTTGATATTTAGCTCGCTTTCTTGATCGTCATTTTGCGTTCTCTTGTTCTTATACTTTGCTGGTGTGAGCCTTGTTTTAGAAGTAAAACGTCTTTCTCACTGTTACTCTTTTTTTGAACAGATTTGGGAGTTTCTCCTACATTTCCTATCCGTGCGGTCAATAATTTCTGTCACCCGCAACTTCTCGGGCTCTTATCTTTGTAACAATTGAGTAATAAAGGCCAATCGGGAGTCAAAAGAAAGTCTGAATTATTTGCGCATTATTTGGAAAGAGCTATTCTTAGTTTCTTGGATGCAGATCTCGGCATCTGTCGTCTTCTGCGTCTATTGTAAAAGTTTTTGCTGTAGTCCTCGTTAGGATAAATTCTCTCGCTTTTGCTCTTGGATTATAGAAACCTGTGTAATGAGTGTATCTTCTTTTCTACAACTGCTTACCATTGTTTCTTCTTTTTGCCTCCTATCGATGTTTGCTTGAAGCTGGAATATTCGTAATTACGTTAATAATCAGGGATGGGCGGACTCCGGATTCGGATAACGGAATCCGCGGATATCCTAGCGAATCCGCGTTTGGATCCGAATTCGGTATCCGAACACTTTTTAGAGACTCGGATGCATCCGGATCCGAAATGGTTTTCGAAACCGCCCAGTCCTGTCGATAATGTATAAGATGTAGATAAGAAATTTGAAATATGAATAGGCGTATGACAAAGGGCTATGACTGAGAAGTGTTACAGAGTGATTGTTTTATCCAAACACATGTATGAAAAGCAACATTATTTGTGTCTACTATTCTGTCTTCCCAGAGGAAATAATTTATGACTGCGACAGCAGCATATGTTCTCCACCGAGTTAGGGAGCTCCACCGAGAAAAGGGTTGTATAACCCTCTGATGCATAGAGTCAGCATTATTTTCATTTTAGCATAAAAAGAGGAGATAAATGGCGTATTGCCTTGCATCAAGCTATATGGGTTTCAGAATGAACATCATTCCCACTGTTTGTTCTTAATCTGTGTTGTTTTTTGTTCTAATTGATCGGTATTTAAAAATGGACACATATTGAATCACAGTCTCAGTTTCTCATATTTACCATGTCAAAAAAAACAGATCGATCGTCAAGGAGGCTTAAAGATGAATGACAGCAATCTAGAAGAAGCCTATCATGTGATTTGCATTTCTGTATATTCATTTTACAATGTAGTTTTAGAGTTCACAGTGTTTTACAATGTGAGCCTGCCTTCCGAATTGTTTAGCCAAGTTTCAACTTGCACACGAAGATGTTAACCGCTGCTCGAGTCCTAAAGCGATTAGCAAAACAGTTGACCGAAAGCACGCGCAAGTCATAAGCTGGCTATTAGACGCATATTTTTGTTATTGTCTGCTTTTCTGGCTCGCTTTGCCTAGTGCGCTTTGCAATATCTTAACATAATACTTATTCCATTCATCTTTCAAGTTATCGTTGTAAACATACTTTGGTTGAAACGAACCGGTTAAATTTAAAGTCAGTAAGTCATTTGTTCTAAAGAAACAATGTTAAACTCAAGCTGAACTGTAGTTTTTTCTAAGTTTCTGCTTTTTGGCCCTGATTCCCACGATTTACAACCTGAAATCGAACGTGTGACGAACTTTCACTTTTGTCATCACTGTGACGAAATATCCTTCTCGACCTTTCTACGTCATCACACTAGTCGTTTATATATCCTCCTGTACTCTCTGTTGCCTTCAGTTTTCCTCTGTATATTCGCATTTTCCCTTTTCCTCGATTTTTTCTTTACAAACTGTTTCTTTCAGATTAGAACATGGCCGAGTTTCCTGATCTAGGCGAACATTGCCACTACCGAGAATGTAAGCGACTTGGTAAGTCACATGTTCACAAATCCTTCTCGATCCTATGATACTTTCATTAAAGAAATCTTTCGTATGTAAGGTATTGATTTCAGACTACCTTCCTATGAGATGCAACGCTTGTAAGTGGTCGTACTGCAAAGATCACCTTCTCTATGAAGAACACGACTGTCCCGAATCTTATTCAAAGGTTTATCATCATTTTTACTTTTATTTCATGTCTTTGAATTTCAGAATGTGGTGGTTCCACAATGTCCATTGTGCTCGAAGCCCGTTCCTGTCCCAAAGGGGCTTGCTGCGGACTATGTTGTAAGTCAATCGAACGAAATATCTTTATTTTCGTTTTAAGATGAACGAACATATCAACATGAACTGTGAGATCAAGAAGAAGGAGAAAATGTATAAAAATCGATGCTCGAAGAATGGCTGTAAGAAGAAGGAACTGATTCCTGTCACATGTTCAAATTGCAAAGAGAACTTCTGTTTGAGCCATCGTCATCCTCCTGATCACAACTGTCCTGGCAACGATCCCAAGGCAAGAGCTGCGTAAGTTATTTCTGAGTGTCTGTTTACAAATTTACCTACAGAGCTGCAGCCATGTCTCGCAACATGAAGAACATGAACCTGAAAGAACGAAACAATCAGACAAATATGGATGGTGACCTCGCTCTGGCTCTTCAGCTCTCTCAGGAAGAGGAAGATCGCCGGATGGCTCAACGTCTTCAACAAGAGATCAACGGGTTTGCCTAACAGCCCAATAAGTCAAAATGGCTTCTAGGGGTCAACGTAACCAATCCTCGGACTCAAGGTGCATCATTACCTGATTTGGAGTGCTCCTTGTATGCAATTTCCACTTTTTGCAATTGTGATACATTACGGGTTTTATGAATAAAAGGTTTTATGAAAATTACGAATAAAAAAAACCCTTTCTATTAGAGTGCGTCATAAGACTTGTCACGTAGTACTACAGCTACCCTTCAAACTTGTAGGATCGATCCGGAAGTTTATTTGGGGGTAGTCGACCCTGAAAAATATATTGAGAGCTGTTGGGACCTGTAGATGAGAGGGTCGAGGAGTACGGTAGCTTTAAAAACCATGCCAAAAGCCCTTTTCGTTTCGTTGCACTTTTGAAAACTTTTACTTGCTCCTGTGCAGAGTTATGGCTATTCCAAATTTTTGCACTTTTGGCGCGATGATAAAGTGCTTGATGGATAATGTTTAAAAATAGACCGAGGGTTCGGAGCCTCTGCACGGAAATTGTTATTCGATTATTGTTGTTTTGGTCAGCAATAATGTTTCAAGTTTGTATCATGTTTGTGCAATTGGAATGGAAATCCTTTTTTCGTTTGGGTTTCTAATACTTTATGTTTTATCCGAAATGGTTAAACAGTACGTTTAGCTGGTACTGCAATCACTACATAACCTAGGAACATATATTAGTCCTGACACGTTCTTTCTGGTGACTTTTTTGCCTACCAACTCATCGAAGAGGAACGTCAATGCACTGATTGCACCGTTATCGCTATAATTCAATGACTTTCGGTGAACTTCAGCCAGTGACGCTGCTGGAAAGATCAACAGATCTGATGTTTTCTATCCAAACAGAGAACCGTGTGAAAGTTTGAACAAACTGCTTCGGTTCAACTGCATTTCGTTTCTAAATTTTCGATTCATAGCCTTGTTCTCTCTATGGGTACATATGACGTAACAATGGGATGACCGCTAAAGGATTTGCGTGGCATAGATAACATGAACAAAACTTCAGATTTTCAGATAACATCAGTTTCTTATAGGTTGTCTGAATGCGGGCTTTTGCAATTCTTTTTTCAATTTTCGCTGTAACAGTTAGAGGAGACGATTGTCATTCTTGTGTCAACAGTGGCGGAAGGTATGTCCACAAGAAGTCTTGTATTGGTCATTAAGTTGGTGTGAAGACGCTTCTTTCGGTCAGTGTCAAAATAGCATTTCAAATTGCACTACCAAAGTAAAGGTAAGTCCCGTAGTTCATCTCGTCAAGAATTTGCTCAGGACTCGTTGAACTGCCCAAGAAGTCCGTCAGCAAGTTACGATTATGATGAGAACTTTGCAAGGTACATTGCCACACCGTTCTTGGCCGGAGTTTATGCTGCTGATCCAACACCATGTTTGAGGTAAGCCACTATTCATGTCTCAACATATCGTGGATCTTAGAAACCAGGTGCCGACAGCACAGCTTTATCAAAACATTCATGTACAATGTAGAAACGGTGATCCCAGTGGGTTCCCTCTTGTTCGGTGATAATGTTTTCAGATTCGACCTGCCATGCTTATGTTGCTTTTGATGTAACAAAGAAATCTATCATTGTAGTGTTTGAGGGGACAAATGGCCAGCAACAATGGATCGATGAGATTTCTTCTTTCTTCATGTGAGACGCCTTTCAACCACTTTAACTTAGTTGTTCTCGTGGCAAGAAGCCGTTCTTTGACAATGGTCATGTTTACGCCTACTTCTACAACGCGTTCTATTATCTGTGGAATGGTGGCCTTGAAGCAGCAGTTCGTAGCTTGAAATACTTATATCCTGATTACGAACTCTGGGTTAGTGACTTTGGTCTAGTACAAGGTTTGCTAGGCATTTGGCCACTCACTTGGAGCATCTATCTGCACTGTATTTGCTTCACACACTGTGAGGACGTCTCTTTGGGCGGCTGAAAAAGTTAAGCTACTAACATTTGGTCAACCACGTACCGGCGATAAACAGTTTTCGGAATGGCACGATAATACCTTTCTCTATTCTTATCGCGTAGTACACAAGCAAGATCCAGTTCCACATGTACCTCCCTTGCTTGGTCCCGATGAAGTATTCCATCATAGATACGAAGTTTGGTAAGACACCTACGATACAGCACACATCATATTCAGGTACAACAATGACATGAAACTTGGAGATTCTTATCAACTCTGCCAAGAAGCCGACGGACCTTACTGTAGCAATACTCAGGAAGACACTGTCTGGGAAGACCACGTAATTTACTTTGATCGTAGTATTACCGAAGAATGGGCCAACTCTGGCTGTCCAAACATGCTATAGAATGAACCTTTATTCACATTCACTTTCCCACTTGATATGGGCAGCATTCGTTGTTAGCATTACATTGGTAGTTGTCTGGACATTGAAGATTTATACAAGGTCCAGTGCTCGTTCCGTAAGCACAACGGCAACAGATGTTGTTTGATGTACAGAGGAAGCCAGCGTCACATCGACTGCCAGAACGACAATAGCCACCAGAAACTTCACGACCTCCACAGACGGGAGCGGGACGTATGGTCGTAGTAGCTGGGGGGTTGTTAGAAGTCTGAAGTAGAAAATTTGCGGTCCCAAGAGATTTACTCACCCTGCAACAACCATTCTGACAGGTCCATCTGTTGTTGTACTGTTGACAAATCTGAGTGGTTGAGCATCGATATTGGCAAGTGTTGCAGTTGGTACATGGGCAAGCTGAATTTTGCATTGCGGGAACTCTAGTGAACATACGAGTGTAGGAGATGTACTGGTTCGGATAAGTTCCGCACAGGTAATAGACAGAGAAGGATGTTTGTCGTCGGTCTCTCAGCTGGAGAGCTTGTCCTAATTCGGTGTTCGAGAAGTCGACTGCAGAGGTACTTGAGACTAAGGAAATCAGAATTAACAGAAGCATGTCTCTCTTACGTGAGTCCGAGAAAACTGTTGGCACGGTTTAAATACAGGGAACACTATGCAAACATTTGCGCCATTTGTAAGTTAAAGACCAACTTCGAACCACCATCACCACGATTTTCAGGACAACATTTGTCATTGATTAAACATTTCAAAACGCGCAGTTGGGTACTTCCCGTGTCTCGTGGAACGGAATGTCTGTGTGAGTTAGCTTGTACAGAGACAGCTTGCTAGACTTGTCCCGTTACAGCTTGATATCGGCACGAGGCAAATAGCTGGAACGAGATGGACGTTATAATATTACAATTGAGATAACATGATCCTTCCGCCAGATTGAACAATGCCAATCGTACTTGTCTCGTCAGTTCCAACTTTTGATCATTTGAGACGACTTGACAAGTACTAGGTAAACAAGATTCCATCGGTAGCCGCCCTAAGCACACTTTTCGAGAAATTTCCTCTCAAGAATTTCTTGCCAATCGAATTGGCCAAAAAAGAACTAAACGCCCCGTGACGTCCGCTAGTACCCCATTTGACGCCAGCACCTGTTTCATTTGTAAAACGAACAGAAAGTTTCCTGCTGTGGGAGAGAGACAACCGTTAGTCCAAGTTTGAAACGAAAACAATGTCTTCATCTGATTTACGGTTTGTTCGAGGCAGGTTTCTCGTGATGAGAGTGGTCGTGCTTGCGCTCCCCCTCTGCGTAATCAGTGTCTAAGATCGGGAGTAGAGCCTGTTAGGATGGGCTACTTGTAGCCATTTTCGGGTGCTTATTGTCTCAGTTTGGACAAGATTCAGAGCTGTGACCACACGTGTTGGTCAAATACTTAGAAAGTATGAGGTGAACGCCGCAGCTTTCTCCTGTCTACCCGTTCTGCGGCAATAAGGTGTGGCTATTTGTGAAAGCATCTGATAGAGGACGTCAGGAAAGTTTTGGCGGAAACTGGCTAACACGGCAGTCAGCAGAACATAATTTGCTGGCAATGGCAAGCTTTGATGTATTCTTCCAGTGGTTTGAGAAAGAACGGCAAAGCGACACGCAAATATCTCCCGAAGAAAAAGCTACTCCAGTACGCTCACGGCAAGGATCAGAATGGCCACCGGTTGCCAAATTGCCCATATATTCTGTGAATGCACTTTCCCAGTTATCTGCCTCGCGGCGAAGATGTTCGAGCGGATAATTTCAGGTAGGCAGGAAATCTTGATGCGGTGTGTTCCAGACGCTGGTCGGGAAAAACGAATGAATGCAACGAGAATAGCTGTCCCTCAAGCTGAGACGATGCCAATTCCGTTTAGCCGTTAAGTCCAGCCGAAACTGTGTCAATGAGGACGGCAGCCCCTCTTTTGTCCTCCACGAGGCTAGCGGACTCTTGCCTCATCTCATAAAAAGACAGTCTGGGCCGACAACGCGGAAGACATTGATATCTAGCGACATCTATAAAAATATAACGCTCGGAAGTCGCTCGGGATCTAGTTCAAACATTTTCACTCGAACCTCGAAAAAGATACGTGAAAAGGCACGGGAAAACCCATTATCTCGATGCCTATCTCTCTTCCACCCAAACCTAAGTAAGAAAGTGCCAAACTATTCCTGATTCACTCCCATCTCAGCTACAGAATGTCTCTGAGTCTCCACTCCAGCTGTGAACTCTCCGCTTTCATATCCGGCTAGGCGCCGCCCCCTTCTGTAGATCGTCGCAGCCTGCTAAGCGCTCTATGCCTGTTCATGCCGTCTCCCACATGGACTAGCATGTTACTCCGGACGTTTTCTATATTTTTGGCTCTGAGCCTCTATGTGCAAGCGGTGAGTAACTCCAAAACTCCTGACTTGTTCCTTTTCACATCCGTTTGCATAAGACATGTAATGAAGAGACTTTATTATAAAAAATCTACTTTCGTCTCCACGAAATATCACTTTTTGTCATGTTTCGGTGTTAGCTGTTATTGACTTATCTTGGTACGTCCTTATTTGGTCAAAACACGCTAATGATATCCATGTCTTCATCATGAGCTGCATATAGTGCTCGGCTTTGAACGATAACGATGACTGAGATGAAGCACTGAAAGAAAAGAGACAACTTTTGTGTTTGAAAATGTTTGATTAACTATTTGCTCTAGATTGCTCTCCGTCTTTCGTTTCCATCTTTCCTCAGTTTTTCTGTATTTCACTCTATATCTTTTGAACATCTGCTGCCTCACATTAATTTTGTTTTGGTCAGAGGAAATACATCGGAACCCTGTCGGCTAACCGTATGAACTCGCTAAAAACTGAAAAGGGAAGCAGAACATTGCGGCTAAGAGTGCTCCCATTTCACCTTTCTTTACGATTAAGCGCCCGATTTTGATAGAATTTTTTCCATTTGGTCAACTGCAAAAATTCTTCCTTAATGAATTGCGTAAGCGTGAGAAGTTTCCAAAAAAAAAAAGTTGCCTTGAATATGAGGAGCTAGCTGTTACGTGTTGTGCAGACCATTCTCAAGAATTTGTCGCAGCTGCGACCGGCTATTTTAAGTGCGTTTAGGTGAAAGGTGTTGTGCTTCTCTTCCGTATGCTTTGTTTTATGCCATGAAAATGATTACCATTTCAAAAAACCGAACATCGCGTCAAATAATAACTCCTTTTTATATTGATACCTTCTGAAACACTTTTGCACAAGGTAGTTAATTTTTCATGAACTCCTCTTTGTGATATCAGCCCGGGAAAGTCACAGGTGTCGCACTATCTCTGCGTTGTTTCCCGCAGTCAAGAATCCGGTGTGATCGCGCTCGATATCGCCTAAAGACGAGCAGGTTAGTCCCGATCGGGACTTTCACTCATTTGAGGGAAACCGGCGGAAATCGATGCGCGACGGTAGCCGCGTATTCACCTTTAAGCTTAGCTCTTGACACTGAAGTGACCTCTGACCCTTATTCTAAAGGCCAATGTGGAGAAAGAGGAAAATGTGTCAAGCTAATTTCTTCCACTTGCGCACTTTTTTTCGACAAACATGCTCACACTGGGCACAGAACACTTTCAATACTTCGGATGTGTGACTGAGCGTGAGTGACCCGCTGAACGGACAAAAAGCTTGGGGAAACTGGCAATTGAAGAAAGAAGGAGCAACGGCGATTTTTCACCTGAAGTAGCAGGTTTCAGTTCACCGTGATCAGTCTCTAACTTTTTGGATTTTGTGTTTTAATCAACAAGTAACATCTTGGTCGCAATCTGAAAACTGAAAGCAATAACATGCTTTAATCCAGGGTCAGTACATTGTGTGAGGTATGTCAATAGACGGGCAATCTTCTTCTGTGGCAAGCGAGTGTCCAATCGTGCGCAGACTGGTTCACACTCGATCGCCCACGGGATGGCCAAGAAAACCACCAGTCTCGGGGCAAATGATTCACTGCTTTATTGAAAATGTCTCGACAGGGAAATAATTGTTTAAAATCTTTTTATAACCGAGGTCTTTTTTTTAGGAGGAACGAGTGCAACAGCTAATTTCACCTCCATCCAGATATCTCCAACACAGAAGGCTATTCGGTATTCGACGATTAAAGGTATGTTAACCGAGTGTCTTGGTCAAATTTACTGTTTTAGGCTGCACAACCACTTGCGCCACCAACAGATCACAGAGCTACTCACTCGTTGAGGAGGCAACAGCAAAGAAACTTTGAAATTGTAGAACTGCCTGTAAGTTTCACTTTGTTTTTGTGATGCGGTCGATCATCACAAAAACAAATGATCTGACCTTTTTCTTCGGAACCGGTCAGCTAGAAAGTTCTGAATGATGACGTCTTAAGTCTTGATGTTATCCATTAGTCACGCTGGTCTTTTTAGTTCGATAACGACAGATTAGATATGTATCTCGGACAGTTTCCGTTAGGAGTCCTGCTGTGACCAAATGTGTCTGAGCAAAGTGTTTACATTGTTGCTGCGCCTATCGGCTTAGATTCACTGTTTCCTCCTGGCCTCAATCCTCTTTTCGATCATTGCGCCCTGCTGTGGAAGGACTTTAATCTGATTGACTCAGAGAGGAATTTTTATCGAACATCAAAGCAACTTTCAGGATTTCGTGCCTAGAGCGCAGGTCCCACCGTCGTTCGGTGACCACCGAGTAGCTATTGTTGAGCCAATTATCAAAAAGGCGGTGCAGAGAGAGACTCATGTTGACGAAGAGGAGCTGAGAAGAAAAAAAATTGAGGTAGAAGAGATGGCAACATCTAGTAACAATGTTTATAGGCCCGCTGGAGACGACTTGGCATCAATCCGAAAAACATTTATTATCCTACGAAGAAGCCGAAGGTGAAAGAAAGTGACGAGGTTGAAGAGGAGCCTGACACAGTTACGAAGATCCCGGAGATTGTAAAAGCAACAAGAGAGGGGCTGCGATCAAACAGGATCCAGCAACTCAATGTGGACGATAGAGTACAGATCGTAAGGCCTGCTCGTCCCCACTACTCAAATGTAAATTACTCTGAATGAGGAAAAAGCATCCAATTCAGAAAGACAACATCAATGTACCTTCTACACCCAATACTCGTAAATCCGTACCCTCAGTTTACGAGGATAAGGACTACAAACCGAGACCTAGGATCCAGGGTCCGATCCTCTCCTCGCCTGGTTAGCATGCCCTTTCACCTTTTCTAAGCACTTGCAATCCAGCACCGTAATTAAGAAAGTGTCATGCCTCGGTGCATGTCAATTGGGTTATAGTTGGCGCTTCTAACGTTCCAGCACTAACCGGGATCTTTGTAGGGGATCTTGGCGCACCAGTGCAGACACCTGGCATTCCAAGAGTCTTCGCTCCTCTCTCTTCTCATCAAAATGGAGACTATCACTCAAGAACAATTCCTGTGAGACGGAACTACCAGTTTACGGAGAAACTCAGTCAAAGACCGCGCCTCAGGATTCGCCGACCCGGTATGCTCAGGGGACTTCTATCACAGCGACCATCTATTTGCATGTCTTGCATGATCTTTAGACTTCTAAAAACCTTAGTTTTTCGGGAGTGGGTGTATACGATTGTTTCCTTCAGTTCGAATCATTCAGAACTAAACAATTCTTTGTAAAACTGACTTTAGGAGAGCCGCGAACAGAAGATGCAAATGTCAATCACTCACATGAGGATCCTTCTCTTACTCCTTTCGAAAACAACGCTCGCAATAGAGCTGGTTTTGGCGGCTCAGCCTTTGCCGCTTCTGCCGCTGCTGGAGCTTTTGCCAGTTTGCGTAAGTTACTTGATTTTATAGCAAAGCCATATGTTTAGCAGAACCTGCCCCACCGGCTCCAACTACGCTTCCACCTCCTCCCACTACCGCTGCACCACCTGCACCACGTCCTACTGTTCCGCCAACTACACCCTCACCACCTGCTCCACCAGCAGCAGAGTTTGGCGGTGAATCTGGAGCTGGATTCGGACTTGGACCTTCTGATCTGCCGCCCGAGTTTGCTAATGTTGGTTTCGGAATCGGAGGTGGTGATGGTAATGGAATCAGCTTCGGTGCTGAAGAAGAGAAAGCTCCAAGACCGAAGCAGAGGTACGCTGTTCTTTTCTTACTGATTAATTTTTCTGTTTAGAAAACAACCGAATCCCGAGCTTGAAAGAGGAGAGCCGCTTGTTATTCCTCAAAACTCCGGACTCCGACCTGTTGCTCCTCCAAAAGAGTTTGGAGGCGACGGATTCGGATCTGGCTCTGGTGGCGGAGGCTTTGGAGGCGGTGGTGGATTCGGCGGCGGAGGAGGTGGTATACCTCCACCTAGTGGTCGTGGTAGTCGTCCCAGTCCCCCATCTCACTCTGGCGGTGGTGACGAACCAAGCGAATCGGACTTCTTCACTGGAGACTCTGCACTCACGCCATCCAAGGGACCTACGGGAGACGGCTTCGGCCCTCCGGTGTTCCCTGGTGGTAATGCTCCTCCACCGGTTGCATCTGTTGGAATGGGTATGCCTTGTCATTGATTCTGTGTATTACCAAGTTTAGGAGGTGCTGCGGCCGGGAAAGCTCCTTATGGACCTGGTCCTGTTATGGAAGTTACAGAAAACACTCCAACCACGCTCAAGCCATCGGCTATGTTTGACATTCTAAATAGGGCTGATCAGGGCTTCAACAGCGCTATTCAACACTTCGAGAGGGGCACGCCTGTAGAGTCGGCCGCTCTTGACATCCTTGAAGGTTTATTGTTTGTACACGTAAAAAATGACCAACCAGTTTAGTTGCCCTCGGCTCGGAGAAACTGGATTCTCAAGCCAAACTTTTGGGACATGTTGACAGAACGATCGGACTGGACAATTTGCAACGACTACAGAGGTGGGCGAACACGGCTGGGGCCATGGACTTCTTCAAAGAACAGGTAATCGAATGAATCTAGTGTTTTTCATGAAGATATGATTCAGTTCGTACGAATGGCCAAGAACTTCGAGCCGGCAGAAGATCTTCTGCCTACCATTCCACCTCAATTTGACTATCTTTTCAAGAGGGGTCGATGATCTCAGTCTTCAAATAGTTTTAGAGATCTGTTTTATCTTTCTGTCTGTCTTTCCTTCTTTTTTGTCTTTCCGCATCCTCGAAACGGGAACAAACTCTATCCCAGGTTGGCCGAAACTGTTCGACTGCCCATTTTTCTGTCTTTCACAAATCAGCGTGTGCATTAATTATTTGTATCATATACTTACAGTTCCCTCATTGCTCATTTTGTCTTGCCATCTCGAATAACTTATTAAGTCCACTAGGTGGCTACAAAATAAAACTTATTCTAAGAGGTACTTTGACCAGTTTTTCGGGGAAACAAGATAAGTTTGGACGAAGAACAACTCTAGAAATCAGGAAGCAGCAAATTGTTATCAGCACGTGCCCATAAATGTCGTACACGTGCTCTTTTCCGCAAAAACTCAATCCATATATGTTGCATCATCCGCGCAAATTTGTGAAAGTAGTGACAGGTAAAATACACAACGAGGATGGTGATGAGTTTAATATGTCCGTTATATACTGTTTTCAGTAAAAACATAACCTTTTTTATAAGAGAGGATATTGAGACTGCAGTATCCTATGAGTAATGTTGTAGTCCCAGTTCAATTTAGTTGGCACATTCCTTCGGTCATCAAGCAATTTTAGTGATTCGATTCATCTCTGAACCGGACTCTCAAAACCCATGTCTTAAACTACAATGACGTTAAACTTTGTCCAATATAATAGCTCACCGACGCCATGTGGTGATAGCATATCTGAGCTATAAAAATCGCTTAGTGACTACAGATGAGCATCCTTTTTCACTTCTGCAGAAGCCTTAAACTACCCCCGGTTTCTCAACAGAAAGGGTAACTTTCAGATGTTCATTCCGGCGGTATTAGCACTAACCTACGCTACGTACAATGATTCGGCTGCAAGAAATGACATGCTTCCGCTGAGTGCCGGCGCTTACTCGGAAAATCCTCAAGCTTGTTTGACCACTGTATTCGGAGACGGCAACGTGAGCTTTGATATTTTACAAGATTTATTCCGATTCAGTTGAAACGACAAGTCAACGTGAAATGTGACTTCTTTATAAGTGACACTTGCTCCGGATACACTGCAACTATCCCTTCGAGAAAAGCCATTATTGTCGCCTTCCGCGGGACTGATCGTTTCTTCCAGTTGGTAGAAGAAGGAACAAAGTCGGCTTTCAAAGAGAAGGTATATGAGTTGTTTATCTTAACCAAAATTTTCTTTTCAGATGGACTGGATTGCAGGTGGAAAAATCTCCAAGTACTTTGGAGATGGTTTCATACGTCTTTGGAACCAAGGAATGAAAGACGACTTTGTCAGCCTCCTCAACGCCTATCCATCCTATGAAGTTTGGGTAAGCTGAACTATGGCGAAGAAACAAGCTGAGTATTTAGGTAACTGGACATTCTCTTGGAGGAGCTATGGCAACTCTAGCCGCTTCATACATGGTTTCCACTAATCTCATCACACAAGACAAAGTCAAGCTGATCACTTACGGAGAACCGAGAGTTGGAGACAAGGACTTTTCTTCTGCTCATGACGCTCAACTCGGATATGCTTTCCGCGTTACGCACTGGAGAGACATGTAAGCTTTTAACAATTGCTTTTGTGATTCTGAAATGTTAGTGTTCCCCACGTGCCACCTGAGGACTTCGAAGGATACTACCACGCCAGACAGGAGATTTTCTACAAGGAGAAAATGAAGGCCAACGAGTACAAAGTGTGTGCAAGTAAGTACAATAGCCTGCAATGGAAACCAACTATTTTCAGAGGATGAGGACAAAGACTGCAGTGACGGTCTGACAATCACTACCAGCATAGATGAGCATCTTCACTACGCAAGTTTTGAAATCATATTATTAATTATGTTAATTTCAGTTCAACCGTGACGTCAACGTTTGGGGAGGCAAAGGGTGCAAACCATAATTGTGTACAAATGCATAAATTTTATCAACGTGCTGCTCGAAGAAAACCAAAAACCCCGTCCACGAGCTCTTTGAACAGAGAGTCGAATGAGTCAATCATTCCGTGTTGCATTCCACTGAATTTGAGATTGTGAAAAAGAGGCAGATACCCTACGTAAAACCATCGTCGATTTTCCCAATGCCTTTTTTCATGTCCGACATAACTCGATGCCATTTGGCTCTTGCTTCCGGGGCATTGGTATCCTGCAACAGTACTCAGTCTAGTTACAAAACTTACATTTCTGATTGAAACTCGCGTCATTTCTGTTCCTCCAGGGATTTTTCGGACTGTCTCCTGTAATAGCAATCAGAATGTTGCTTCTTTCAAGCTCACTCTGATCCAAGTTCCATTTTCTGTCTTCGTCACATTCTTCACAACTTTTCCTTTGCCAAAGTGAGGAAACGAGAGAGTTGGAAACGAAAAGAGTTTGGAAAAGATCGAGGGCAACTCCTTAGAAGCGGAAGAAGACGAATCAGTTACGGTCACCGAATTTGGTTTCTTTCCATCTGAAACTCTCTCTCTCTCTCTTTGCCAAACGCCACAATACCTTTTCCAATAGGAACTGGTTGGCCAGAGTGTTCTTCAGGCGTATCGCGAACCACGCCGTCAGTGAGGTCATGCAGTTTTATGATCACTAAAATATAATTGATAATGGCTAATGGCTTTTAGCTGACAGTCGCAGGGACTAAGAAGTTCACTATTGTTGAAGTATTCCTTCTGTTCACAGGGAGTGGTCGGAGCGGCGCCGCACCGTTGCGGAATCTTCACTGGACAGGGATAAGAGCATCTAAAGAACCGATACAGTTCGCTAAAATGTTCTTACCCGCAACAACAGTGGTCATCTGTGTAAGCAAAAGCCGCCGTAGCAAAGAGAAGGACACATGGCAGGGTCAGCATTGAACGGGACTGTTTTTGAAATGGCGGTGTAATATACTTGACTCGAGACCGTCAACTGGTTTTTCAAAATCGGGACATTGAGGTAGTCACTGTTGATCGCAGCAGTCATCCTGAAAAATTGTGAACGATAATCACCACAACATGAATCTTTTCGCTTTCACTACTGACCGACTAAAAAGTAGAACGGCTATATAAGACCGATTACCTAATCCCCTTAATCTGTTCGTCTTTTCGCTAACGCACTAGCAATGAAAGTTAGTACGATGCTTATCTGTTTCTTACCCTCTTTCAGTTTATTCTCCTACTCATTTTCGCCTCATTTGTGCAAAGTGGCCCAGTTAGAACTTCGCTTTGTTGTTGTGGATGTACGGAGGTTGTTAGCAAACTTAGGTTTTGAAAAAAATGCAATTAGGAGCCATGTCCTGTCGTTGGGGCCAACTGTCCACATCCACAATTACCATGCGGATTGGAGGACCAATCCGGTATAGTATACTGCAATGGTAAGAACGGTATAGTGTTTTACAAATCGAGTTGAAGAACTTCAACGGCTCTGGAATATGGCAAACACTGTAGAAAGCCCGAGGGGCCGAAAACAGGTAGCCATTGAATAGCTTTTATTAATCAGGAAACATTTAGCATTCCTTCCCTGGTCACTCTCTAAATCTCCCTAGTTCAGAAGTAGATGAGCCTCGTCTGGAACTCTTAGACACCGATCTCGTTAACAAAGACGTTGTTTACAGGTACTTAAATTCGAGAGGAATTCGTCAACCCGTTCTAGAAACCTAAATGCAACAAGCGAAATACGTTTCAGTCCTTCGAGAAAGAGCGTCATGCAAGATGTTGAAAAAGTTAGACAAACAGGCTATAATGAGACTGGTTTAGAATCTCGATCGTTTGGAAAAGATGAATCAAATGTTGTCTGATCTCCAGGGTATGATAGCAATGGTCAAAAGTTGTTCAGTTCCCTTCAACGGCTAATTGAGGTAATTGTAGGTCTGATTGACAAGGAAGTCGCACCGAAACTGAGTAACATCCAGAACTATGAGACGGAAGAGATATTACCTTCTGGAGACATAACTACTGAGGTAATGGCTAAAACCGTTAGCTTCTAATTTTAGCTGCTAGGAAGAACAGCAAGCAATAGATGATGTCATTAGGAGAATGAAAGGAACCTTCCGTGAAGTGACCAAGAGTGGACCTCCAGTCAACGAGGTAAGTGCCTAACTTCCTGTTCAATCCCGCGGGAATTCATCTGAGCTTCAAGCTTCCAGCTTCCTGAATTGTTGTGAAAAAGAATTGTTTCAGATAGACTCCGCTGTGTCTGCTCCAATTGCTGACGTACAATCTCTATCCCTCGTTCCGAAGAACATTAGGTCAAAGAGGACACCTTCCAAAAGCCTTGGAAACTGTAACGACGAAAGATTACGCGACGTAATTTCCACACACATTAACGCTGATGCGAAAACATCCAAGCGTTTGATCCAAAAGGCTGCAGAAAAAGAATTTGGCGGTGAGAGAGTAATTTAATTGACTCCTCTGATAAATCATATTTAGGCACTTTTAATGTAGTTTGCAGTCCCTGCGAGTTTTCTTTTGTCATTAGTTCACAGAAGTATTGCGAAGGCTTCAAAGATCAGGTCCGTCCTACGGATACCATTTTACGAATTTTCCGGTTCAGGTTGCTTGCTTCGTCTTCCTCCAGTCGACAACTTCCCCAACGAGTGTATACAAGTCGTAAAGCCGTATAATAAACCCACTTTTGACCTATGTCTGGCCCTAGCTGAACTATTCAGCAAAACTTCTGTTTTTGAAGCCATCCGACAAAGCGTGAAAAGCTGACAGAATGATCGAGTTGGAATCGTGCTTTCTGCATTTACCTGAGTGCAGCATACAACCTTTCGAGTGTACTGTTGACAAACTTGGATCTCTGTTACGCGACACCTCATTTTATATATGGTAATATGTAGTAAATTGACCCGTATTTATAGTACATTCTTAGGGCCAGACTTATAAACCCCTCATTAATATAGTCAGTTAAGTCAAAGTCTGCCCCGCTATTCATCACGAAATATCATGGAAGGAGAACAAAAATTGCTCCCATATTTTGCAACGGTCGACGTAGTTCCCTGAATATTAATCGCTAAACTCTAGAGTCTACATAGGTCAGCACGCGCCCGTAAAACAATTAGCTTCCTTATTTTTCCCTTTCTCTATGGCTTTTCTGTTTATATCCAACGTTTTGGAGGAGAAGCAATCCGATTTTAACTGCCTCCTTAGTCTCTATTAGGTAACAAGGATGTTGATTTCTATTTGTAGAACTTGGATCACTTTCCTAGTTAAGTCGGACCGCCCCTGGGGATGACCACCTTCCTTGTTTTGTCTCAAATATCACTCTTAAGTTTTCATTTTTTCTGCCACAATTAGAAGTAATGTATATATAAGACAGGCTTCCAGGTGGTCAAATGACTTTGTCCGACGCGTCTGGTTCATAAAAACATAAGGCTTCAACAAGTTTGTCAATTATTTTGGCCCCGAAAGAATAGAGATATGACCCTAGAAATGAGAGCTCAGCCGCCAATGTTTGCCCAGTAGGTGGCCTTTTTGTCGCATTCATGCCGATTCTAGGACGGAAATTAAAGTGCTTGTTGACTGGGAGTCGTTCGGCTTGATGACTTCTTTGAAACTTCTGCCCGAAACCGACAGTTAGACACTCGAGGCTCCACCTGTGTCAACAAGTCTTCAGACGCCAACATAGTCGGTTTATTTTCACAACGTCTCCATTTGACCTCGGCTGTGCTCTCTCTTTCTTGAAAAGAACAGAGGACGTCTTCCCTATTTCGAGATCAGATAATACTGCATCCCTCTTTCGCTAAAAGGGCACCTCAATCAACTTTTAAGTCGCATGATGCGTACGTTAAACCTAAATTGAGCAAATTTCGTGAGATAAACAAGAAGTTTCTAGTCTGGCTTCACCATCTCATATTCTAAGGCGCAACTCTGTAGCCGGCTCTCAGGTGTTTCGTCTACCGATGCGGGAACATTATTCTTTTATGAAATTTGATCGCAAAGCTTTTCCTTCCTAGCATAGTAGCATGAACACAATTTTGCCCTACCATTGACGCCTAGAAGTACAACAGCCTGTTAGCCTCAACTTTCCGGAAACCACTTATTAACTGCCGCTCATTTAGGCTCTGCGTACACAACTTTTATACCTCGATTACGAGCTTAAGCTACGGCTGGCTGGGTGCTAGGAATGTTCAGTGACCACATTTTGAGCCGAAATAAGGCAATGTTCACATAGCACCAGCTTAAAACTGAACCCCCATTTAGTTCCGGAAGATGTTTTCTTGAGTCATCGGAAGAGACGATCGGGTGTACTTCTGGCATAAATTATTCTTCATTCAGTAAGATGATGTGCGATAAGGTGGGTTGAATGGCAGTTCAGCTCCTCATTAAGTCGGATGTGCGATCCCGGTATTCTTGGCCATATCCTTGAGACATACAGTTTCTTTGCAAACGTTTTCACTTTTAATTGACGTTGATCTCCTCCCAAAATTCCTTTGTCAAAATAGCATGCTGGATTGGTACGAAGCAGAGGAGACGAGATACACGTGTCGCGTTCCGGGTCTGATTTTTCAATCCGCCCTGAACAAAGAGCAGTTCAACAGACCCCACGGCTATTCGCTAATAGAACGAATTGTCGTTTTAGCCGATTGGCTCCTGGGTCAGCGCATCAGCAATTCATAGACAGCCATTTCCATTTCTATCATCGGCCCACCTGGTCATCCTTATTATGTTCCTCCTCCATGTCAAAAAGAACTGGGTTTGCTTATCTCCTAAAGATGACCCTTTCCCTCTCTTAAATTCACACGCCACGATAAGAAGTCCAATTCCATTTGCCTAGATCTGGAAAAGTTCTTCTTTTTCGGACTCTTTATGCTGTCATTGTGCTTGCGCATCTGCCACTTGATACTCTCAAGCCGTTTTTCATTAGAAATTCGAGAAAAACGAACACCATCAGCTGAGCATGTCTACGTCTTTCTTTGCTTTGAATAGAACATTTATTCAATTAGTCAGAACAAATCCTTCTTCCACGGGATTCCACAACACTTTGGACCGTAGACAGTAGCAAGTCTATTATTGTCAGCCAATATCGCATTTACTGTTATTACCTCGTTGACGGCAAACCTTCGTCTAATGAAATTTTCTCATTCTCGAGAAGTTTTCCGCTAACTGTTGCACCAAAACAAAAAGTTATTGAATTATGGCGGCAGTCGCTACAGCAAATTGTACAAATGATGTGGCTAGCACCGCTCGCTTTATACTTTGCTCATATTCTTTTTCTTGAAAGAGAAGCACAAGACAAAAAGCTCGTTCTCTATGCTTGTCAAGCTATCCGCGCTGTTTTTTGCACTCTCTCGAAGCAGCTGTAAATGCCTGCTTTTTCTATTTGAAACTTTTCTCAATTTTCCCTGACGTTCTAGCTGAAAATAGGCAAACATGTTTCTATCGCGGATTCTGGAGACCTTGTTGGACACAACTTGACACACTTTTTACAAGTTCATTGGAAAAAGTCTTTCATCGATCTCGTTCATTTGTCGTGGCTTTCTTTGATTCAAAAAGCCTTGACTCCGTGACAGGGATCTTTCTCTTTTATGCACGCAAAGCAGAAGCTCGGCCTATTCTTCCTTATAGAATAATGCTTTATTTTCTCGGGGGTACAGCGCTTGAACGTAATTTCCGAGAGTTCCCAATGAGTCTGATTGTGATAAATGGAAAATGAGGCAACTCTTAATTAGACTTGTTCTTCGGTTTCTTCTCAAAATTTTAGACCAACTGCGGAGGTTCACATATTTAGAAATTCTGAACGAGAAGCAGTGACTTCTCCAGCCTAGTTTTTTGTTCTTTCGGAGCTGGCCGAATGAAAACACTCTTGTCCTCTTCAAGCATATCAGTACGCGTAAGAGACCAGACTTATATCTCATCCGTCCTGTTTGTTTAAAGGAGGCGGGAAAATGAAATTATGGGAGGAGGTGAATATACTTTCAGCTCTTAATTCTTTGGTCACTATCATCAATGAGTTCATTGCCCACATTCAGTTCAAACAAATCCTCTCGATAGTACAGTTTTTGCAACGCGGCCCCATTTGTCCAATTTATGCTCTTCCTACTGGACAAAACAAAATTTTCAACTGCAAAACACATTCTTCAACGGACCATGCTTCATTAATTCCAATTGTTTATAAGAAGCTCTTGATCTTTTCGACCCCTCTCATTCGTGGCCAATCAACTCATCCGACGCGTCCTTTAGTCGTGACCTTTTTCCCCGAATCATGGCCCGGGCATAATTAAGACATAACCCCTGACCGCGAGTCTTGTTGTCCACGCTTAACAGAATTTGTGCAGCGTAGAGGTGAAAGCAATCACTTTGATGGAATTACTAGCCTGCGGCCACTTATGTTACTATTTTGGTCGGACCGGGTAACTCTGTAGGATAAATGACTTCTCAGTTGGTCGATTTACTTGTATACCTCTTGGATGGGGTATTGCTTGAATGCAAACAGGAGTATTACCCACAAGCTATGACGCCACGTTGAAAAACGATGCAACAGTACAGTGAAATGAATTCAGTATGTCTCTCTTTCCGGATTACTCTCTCTGTTTTTCAGTCAAAATCGCACAAGGAACTTGCTTACATTGCAGAAGTGGTAAATGGAGTCAGTTTCCGGGTGTCGAAATTGTGTCTCTTGTTTTTCATCAAAATCAATTTGAAGGACCCTGTAATGAAACCCTCAAACCACTTTTAACGACCTTAATTGAGCTTTTTCTCTTGGTCTGCAACAGAACGTGAGATCCTCATATCGAGATAGATCCGTTTGCTTTGCAGCAATTTTCATGGCAAAAGACCTTCATATCTTGCTCACTTCCCCCCTCCTTTCTCTCATGAATCTTTAAGAGATCAGACTCATCTTTCAATTTTATTGTTAATGAGCGATTTACCTGTCGCAATTGTTTATATATCTCAGCGTGTCGAGCCTTGTGATCAACAAGTCCTCACTGATCAACACATTTTTAAGATGTCAAGTCAGCCGAACTTTGCGAACGTGTGTCTCGCCGAGAAGGATCTTTTAGTTCATGGGACTCCTTTAGAGTACAATTTACAGCGGTAAGCCTCTTTATCGTCTTAAGTAGCAGCTTGATTCAGATACATATACCCTGCTCTCGCGATTTTTGGTATCTTAGGAAACGCTCTCAATCTCACCGTGCTCTTAAACAAAAGCATGAGGAGCAGGTAAGATCACACGGCTCTCAGAGTTCCTATTCAAACACTCCTCATTACTTGTTCAAAGTTTTGTGTTGCATTCGCGACCGAGACTATGCAAACAATTGGTACTAAGTTTTCGGGTGTGGGCTTAGTAATGAATAAGATTGGAGAGCTTTAAATAGCCTAAACTAATATGGAGAATATATTTTTTAGATCGAACACTTTTCTGTCCGTATTAGCCTTTGCTGATATTATTTTTCTTGCCCTTCTTTTTCCCAACATCATGGCCAACTACCGGGTAGGAAAGCGTTTAACAAAGAGTACAAAATATTTCAGGTGTTTGCACTGAACTACTACTTCCGGAAATTCTACTTTCTCATGAAAGTACATCTGATTTCTCTTGCAAACTGGTGCTCAGCTGTCGCCATTTGGTACGTTGTTAGACATTTTGTGAAATTGACGACATTGCTCACGTTTCTCTTTTCATCTGTGGAAGATTAACAGGTGGAAATTGAGAAAGAGTCAGCCATATACGGTTGAAATGAGTTCGTGCACGAGCATTGATGATCGAACCCTCGTGCCAGGCGACTATTCGCTACATTAGGCCTCCTATCAGGGAGAAGCAAAAGAGCGTTGACACTGAAAGAGAGTTTTTCCAGGTGTGTCATCGCAGTCTGCACAGATCGCTTGATTGGAATCAAAAGCCCTCTGTATGCTAGATCCAACTGGTCCTCATGGAAGTTACCGGCCATCATAATAGGAATAGTCATAGTCTCCGGATGCGTCACATTCTACCAACACTTTGAGTATGAGTGTAGAACGAGGTTGTTTTGGTTGAAATAATGAAATTATACAACAATTTTCAGAGATTTCTGTAACAATACCCAGGTTTACTCACGCTGTATGTCAAAACATTCCAAGTGAGAACCATTATAGTGGGAAAATCATTCTTTAACTTCAGAACATGGTTCAAGCATGAAGACAATCCGTACTCAGAACATTACCGATCAGTTCTGTCGGTCCTGTTCTTGGTCTACGTGACTCTGATGATCATCTTTCCCATTTTCGTTTTGGCCGTGTTGAATATTCTTCTCTTGTGCGCACTGCGCCAGCGACACCGGGACTTCGAACTCATGAATAAAAACGACCGAAGAACAAACGAGTCGCAGCTTCAAAAAACGGAGAACAGGTGCAGGATGCGGGGCAAAATACAAACAGATAATTGAATTTAGAGTGACAATCACGGTTGCATTCATCGTAACCATGTTTACACTGACGAATGGACCCTCAGCGTTGGTCCATCTGGCCAAAACAACCTACAACTGGGACGAGCAATCGGTTTATGATGCCACGATGATTTGCAGGTAGCAAAGACAATATGCGAAGAACAAAAGAGTTCAGTACCTTGGTCATTTGCGGAAAGGCGTCCAACTTCATACTCTTCTGCCTTGGTTCTAAGCACTTTAGAATCCGTCTGATGAAATTGACCCAAAAGAAGGTCAACAAGAAGATCGGTACGTTTCTTTTGCATGAGTCGGGAAGGAACCTGGTACCAGGGAACATGCCATCATTGCAAGCAAGCCTTCGGAGTCTCGTCGCAATAGCTCAATTTCTTCGTTTTCGCAATTTCCGAAAACAAAGCGCGTTGCCGGCAGGTACACCTTTGTCCGGTCCCAAATCCAAAACGTCCAAAAACTGCTTTTTTTACCCTCGGCTTGAAACCCGCATGTTAATCAAACCGTTTTCAGACAGCCATCTCCCGAGATTGTACAGGTAAAATTCTGCCAAAAAGCTACGAGTTTTTGTCATTGCACTGTTGATTTTTGGTTGATTTTTTTCTTGTACACGCCAGTACACAACAATCTCGTTCGCATGGAGATCATCTCACATGTTGCCTGGAAACGATTTAACCCCGATTTTGCCTATACCCTTACCTCCGTTAAGGTGTGTTGTCTCTTACTCAATATCAATTCAGACTCCTTGGCTGGAACCCTTCTTCCGGAATCGGTGAGCAAAGCGATCGCAGCCAGAAGACAAAGCGGGCCTTCGCAGAAAAGCAGTACTTCTCAGGTAAGAGTTCTTAAGAAAATCAGAGCTGAAACAGACTTTGCAGGCTCCCACTCTGGCTGGTCGTCAGTCTCGGACGCACAGCACTGGCGAGCACTACCGGCGTCTCTCGACGAATCCCAGACCCTCGTTGCCCACGCTGTAGACTACTGTCCTCGAGGATGATAGCTTTCCTGGTCATAACAAGTGTCACATCTAATTAAGATACTCTAAAATCTATCCTGCACAATGGGTTTTTCGATCTCTATGGTTCTGTGAACGAATAAATATTGTATCATATTCCATCTTGATTGAGGAAAGATCAGAAAACATCCAGATCAGAAAATAAGAACAGAAAAGAGGGGTACCTCCACAGAAGTGTGCACTTCTTTGGATTTCAATTCCAAATGGGCATTTACCAGCATTGGCACCCTCTAGCGGTTAAGTTATACCATTTAGAAAAGCAGTTGAAACTGTATAACAGCAAAAGTAGTCGACCTCATACCGTCATCAGCATGCAAGCAGTCTTTTGCTATGGAGGAGGATATGAAGGCTATGGTTACAAAAAGTAAACTGAATAAAACTCTCATAGAGCTTTATGTTTGCTAGGCTTATCTAGAAAACTCCCGCCAGGTTTTGTTTTTCTTTTCTTCCGTGTGTTACCATGCCTTTCGCATATGTAGTGTCATATTCCATACTTTCTCTAGGTCTTGAAACAGGTACAAAACAAGGGAACACGTGTTTATTGTACAGTACGAGTAAGCGGCTTTTGAGTCTCTCAGACACCTAATTTACACAATCGAAGCTCCTTTGGGCGTTGATCCAATTACTGACTCTACTGGCTCCTGACTCTCATCTAGAAATGCTCCGTACTCGTCGAGAAGTTGTGCTCTTTCAGCGTCTGTATTTTTGTTTGTCAAGCTGAACGCAAATGAAGTTACCGTAGCTCCACCAGCAGTGATGTGTGATAGTAAGGAGCACAACGGCAATTAGAGCGATGGCGAGCACAAAGAGAGAAAGGATCGCAAAGGCAAATCCAAGAACGGCGTGTTCGACGAATGCTGCCGAAACCATCTTACGTCATCGATGTCTCTGGAACGGAAATTTGTTGAAGAGCAAAAGAGGTATGAAAAGATGTATTTCTTATAGATGTGGGAGATCTACGGTTAACTGAGGTAAGCGCGTGGAGGAATCTTTGAATGCATAGGAAACGAGGGGCTATAACCTAGGCTTCATGCTCACTCGCAAACAAGATGAACGAGGATTTCTGCCCTCGGGACAAAAATAGCTGACCATAGTTGAAAATATAAATAGTTATTAATATCAGCTGAACCCAATTGTCACCGCTCAAATTACTGTGTCCGAAAAAAGCCTTTACTTCCCTCTTTCTGCCAACTCATAATCACGCTTTACGTGGATCTAACGGTCTATTTGTCTAGGTGAACAGGAGCGTCACAATGGAAAAGATATAATATGGACGCAAGCTTGGCAACGAGGGATCAGGGACTAATCGAGAGTTTCTGTGCCTGAAAATTAAGCCATAAAAGGGGAACCCAACTTTAAACAACAAGTAATTTGGAGGCAGTAAAAAAGTTTACTCATTTGAAGACGTCCTCCCAAAGCAGTATCTAACGCTCGATCTGTGTGGTGCTTGAGTGATGCTCAATTTTGTTGCAAGTTCGATTAAACCGCTGTAATTGCCCTCTTATGGCTGATTGTTTGTGGCTGAAATAGGACGTCAAGTCTGATGATTAGTTCGACAGAATGATGATTACGACTATAAACAGTCAACAAGAAACTACGCAAAACAGCTGAAGTAGTTTTCTAGGGGAATGATTTAAGGGTGGATTTAGTTTAAACCAATCCGCTCAACTTCTACTATCTGCTGGGGCAATCAGGAAGAGTGGAAACAAGTAACAGATGTGTGTCAAGTAATCGATGAAATTCTAGAACATCTCTTTTTCAGGGGCAGGAAATCCGAGAACCTGTGTTCATTAGGAAGGATTCATTCTATTTAACTGTCTGCGGAAAAAGTCTGATCTAGCAGACAAGTGAATCATTAACTGCCAGGGTGAACAACGTCGAGGTATCTTGTCCAAGTCAAGTCACATTTGCTAAGCTTTGACATTTCAGGGAGGCTCGACTCACGTTGAAAGAGCAACAGACATGAACAAGATTAGGCTGAAACCGAGCCCGGAGAAATGCGTTCAATTTTAAATTACGGGTTTATAGCCGGGGAGCTAGAGGTTTGGAAATGAATGTAGTGGCACAGGAAATTTTGCAATTGATTTGTACTCGGTCAGAACAGCAGGAATAGGACACTCGTGTGAAGCAAGAAAAGGAGGTGTTACTTCCTCTCAAGAGATTCTCAATTATTCAGAAATTGGAGCCAGCGCAAAGCAGTCCAAAATTAGTGTGTGCGTGAGAATTCTGAAAACTTAGTTTCAGGTTGAGCTTATGTGTAGTGATGCTCATTTATCTTGTGCTGAACGACAAGAGCTTATGCGGGGATCCTTACTAAGCCTTGCATGTTGTTCACGCCCTAAACGACCACATTGGCGGCTAGAGACGAAAGAAAATGCAAGAATTGGCTAGGCGATTAAACGACTGATGCGCTTGATTAACCATGTAAAAATCTTCATATTCATAGTATGATGCATCTTGATTAACAAAGTTACTAGGCCCGGAGAAGGCGGTTGGCAGCAACATCGTATTGGCGATTACGAGGGCAAGCGCAGTATTCGCCGTCTTGTCCTAAAGCATCGCATTTGCACATAAATAACCTTATTAACCTGGTTCGCCTTCGATGCCCTGGGCACCAGGGACCCCATTTGTTGCCTCTCTTCCGGGATTCCCAAGATTTCCTCTTTGACCAGGCACGCCAATGAGGCCAGTTTGACCCTCTAACCCTTTGTCTCCTTGTAGACCAATACCACCAACTGTTCCCGGGAAACCCTGTAACTTGCCATGAATAGTTTATCTGACCAATACCTTAGGACCAGGAAGTCCAACGAGCGCATGAGCGTCCATTCCAGCCATCCCCATGAACCCGATCTCACCGTCAGGGCCGACCAGACCTTCGGGACCATGAGTTCCTAAAATATAAATTTTTGAGATGGAATAGTTTAATAACCAGGAATTCCAGGATGGCCATTTCTTCCAGGAGCTCCCTCTCCTCCTCGAGCTCCTCTCAATCCACGAGTCCCTGATATTAGATGTACTGGAAACATTGTAACTACCTCTTTTTCCATTCATTCCAGGAGCCCCGGGCTCACCTTGTGAGCAAATAACGCAGTGATTCATTGGTGGAGTTATTAGTAATGTATCATCTCCTACATTACCCACAACACCTGGTCTTCCATTCTCACCCCGATCTCCAGCTTGGCCAGGAATTCCCTTTGGCCCTACAGATCCTGCAGGACACTGGTTATCTGATTTGCAGTCTGAAGAGCTCTCTTGCAAACAGGACACAAGTGGTGCTTACTGCAGGTTCGGGGTTTGATTTGCTCCCATTGGAATTCGAAGCGTGGCTCATCAGCATTACTCTCCTCGAAACTGCCGGCATAGGATGAAATGTCCACTGGTGTCCCATATGAGGCGGTACTCAAAGCATCATAGGTGGTATAACCAGAATGGAAGTCATATCCAGAAGATCCTTCGGTTACATAGCTATTGACTGCAGGAATTGATCTGAACATTACTTGTTCTGTCTTAGTCACTTTACTAACGCATAATATCGGTCAAACGGCTCTGTCGATATAGAAGACGTCACTGCTTTTGAAACCACAGTGGGATTCTGTTTTGCCTAATGAGATCCTTGCACTACTACAACTGTTATCACCTTTAAATTCTTGTTTACTGGTTTTCTTCTGATTTCATGAACGGTTGTGATTTGGTTGTGAGAAAATCCTATGGTACTCGAAGTGGACAATGGGCGACCAAGAATTTTCCTGAATGTCTGAAAAAGTCACTTGAACTTTCTCTTGATAATTGGCTTCGTTGGCAAAGGCCTATTGCTCGATCGGAAACCAAATAGGAAGGGCTCTTTCCTAGACTCGTTCCTCGCAAGTCCCCAAATCATCGGAACCTACTTCACGACGATTTCGAAGAACGTTGGGATTGATGTCGACTTCACGCAGTGCCTCCCACAGTTTCACTGACTCTTCCTGAGAATTGGTTCAAGAAACCAGTTAGTAAACAATTACGTGGAAATTCTTGGAAACTGCTATGGATTCCGGGTGAACGTTGTCCAGCTGGGAAGAAACATAGAGAACTAAGACAATAGAGGCTGTAATTGAAGTCAATCCAAGCAAACTTGCTATCAAATTTAGATATTTGATCTGAATGTGTTTCTGTCGAAGAAGTTAAAACTGAAACCTGGCTGTGAGAGGTCATGGTCCCGAATGGAGAAAAACTGGGTCATAGGCAAAAGTTTACGATATATTCAACTGCGGTGCAACTTTTACAACTGGGAGTGGCGCGTGGGTTCAACGCAGAACACCAATTGACAGACACCTTTATTAGGAACGTGATTGTATGTTAGACGGAAGGACAATGTTTTGATGTTGGATGTTCTTCACTATCAATTTCTTGATGTTTTTTTTGATTTTGCTAAAAATAAAGTTGTATTTAAAAAGTTTATAAGTTTACCTGTTGAACACAAAATAAGGAATACAAGTGAATTGGTAGTAAAACATATAAGTGCAGGTAACAAATATATAGGCACTTTTTGGAGAACTCTCGATGATTGCTGGGTAAACTTCCCAGAGTAAAAAGAAAATAAGGTCAAAACTAATGGAGATAAGCACCTGCCGATATAGTTCGCTAGTAATTGAAAAGTTGCTTACCTGTGCTGTCATTTTCAATTCCCTATTCTGCCGAAAACGTAAAGTTCCTCTCCAAAACAGCGTAATAAATATGGCTGGATACGCAACAAGATTGGCAGTGTGGACAAATAGGGTAACTGTATTAAAACTAAAGCTGTTTCCAAGCAAAGCGTATTAATGGAACACTTTTACCTTACTAACTCGTCTGTGTACGGTAAACCACCTTTTATAGTAGTGCACAGTATGCTTGGAATGAATCTATATCCAGTCAGCGGCGAAGCAAAGAGTATACAGAGTCCAACATCTAATATAAAGACGAAAACAAGGAAAACCTTTTTCCGTGAACCGTACCCTATGTGAAAGTTTTAAAAACCTTGGAAACAGCTTCTGGAAATAACGATAACGCCCTCAGCGGTATAACAGTGTAGATGAACCTATGCCATGTTAAGCAGATGTTGAGGACTACAATCGAGTAGTACATAGTACCCATGAAAGATCCCAAAATCTACAATTTTTAACTATTCGTTCATTTTAACAACATACTCTCCACAATGGCTGTGTTGTGTACCAGTTTAAATCCAACAGCGAGGTTATGATTCCCAGAAGAAAACTACCGAAATAGAATAGAGATGATGCAGATTCAGCAATTAGCAACGTAAATGAATAGTTGCAAGCCCAACCTGATAGAGGATATGCAGCCTGGAACTGAATCGTAAAACACGTAGACAACACTCTTACATAGACAAAAAGAATTTGAGCAATAGCAAAAACTATGGCTGTAAGTATGTATCCAAACAATAAAAATGGTCTTAAATCTTCATATGGGTCTGTTGGAGGCGGTAAAACAGTTCTGGAAAGGACTTCAGAGCATTTGCGACAAAAACATACGCGTTGTTTCCCATTGGCTACAGGAGACTCGAATGTTTTCAATTAACGGAAAAGCCAATAGACGTGTTTTCTGTGAAACAAAAAGGTTATCTGGTATCAGCATTCCACGGAATGGGGAAGAACAAAACATGCATGTGTGATATTGCAGACGGAGGCTGCAAATAGGAACATGAAAACATGAAAAATATTCATTTACTGCGAGACTGAATGCTTGGTTTGGTACTTGGGACAGTATTCTTCCTGAACAGACGACCAGTGTGCTTTTTAAAAAGTTTCCTGATGTTTTCCTTTATTCTGCTGCAAAATCAATTGTAAATGTTATTAATATTTATGTACCTGTTGAACACAACATAGGGTGCACTGATTACTTGATAGTACATAAAATAAGACACCGTGACAAGAATCCAATCTCTTTTGGGGGATTTGCTAACATCGACAGGGAAGAACTGCCAATGCACAAAGAAAAGGAGCTCAAAACAAACCGAGAGAAGCACCTGTAGCCATTTTTTGATGCTTCAGACCCAGAGTTACCTGAAGTGTCATCCTCAGCTCTGCGTTGTGTCTCAAATGAAGGTTTCCTCTCCAATACAGTACTATGAAAATATTGGAATAGACAACTAGATTGAGAATTCCCACAACATAGTTAGTTACAGTGTTCACTCTAAAGAATGTTTACGCATTTTTAATTGTTTTCCCCTACGTTGATAGCCCATTTGTGAATGGCAAGCCACCTTTAATAGTATTGCACAGGAGGTTTGGAATGAATCTGTATCCGGTAAATGGAGATGCAAATAGTATGCAGAGTAAGACTTGTAGGAGCCCAATCGCGATGAGGCATCCCTAGCAACAAAGTTTGATTCCTAAGACAAACAAACCTTGGCGAACCGTGCTGAAAACAGATAAACAGCTTTAAGGGGATACAAAGTGTATATAAAACGGTGCCAAGTTAGGCAGATGTTCAACATTATTACAGAGAAATACGTCGCTCCGATTAAGGAGCCCATAATCTGAAAACTTGGCACAGTAGAACCGTTTTTCAATTAGAACGTAAACAAGACGAAAGTAACTGTGACTAAGAGCCTGCAGGTGTCAATGCAATTCAAGCAATTCAATTATTTAGGAAAACAGACCGACCTTGCTAAATCTTGTTCACCCTTGTGTCAAGCTTACCCTCCACAGAGGCTGAGTTGTGAACCAGTCCATATTGAATAAGGATAGAATTGTACAAACAAAATAAAGTTCAAACTCAAATAGAGAAGATATGGCTACAGTTATGAGCAAAGTAAAAGAAAAGTCACATCTCCAACCAGCTAAAGGATAGGCAGCCTAAGTTCACATTTATATCTAGAAAACAGAACTCTCACAAAAATAAAAACAACCTGTGTAAAAGCGAAAACTGTCGTCATTATGGCATAGCTGATGATGACTGTCGTCCGAGAATCTTCAAATGGATCATCTGGTTGACGAGCAGCTGTCCTAAACTCTTTCAAGAAAGATCAGAACATGAACGAACGAGTAGTTGCCCATTGCTTACAGGTGGTTAGAATGCTGTAATCCAGCTGTGCCAACAAGCAATCTACTCCTACCTAGCTCAACCACAATAAAATTTATGTTGATATCAGTATTTTACAGGACCGGCTGGTCACGACATGAATACGGAAAAAAACTGCAAGAGAAAGATACACGAGTGCAGATTTTCAGGAGATCAGTGATAATTGAGCGAACTCATCACAGTTATTTCAATATGAAAGGATACGTGGATAGGTTAACTAGGAGGAACGGTACAATTTCTACTAAGTACTAGATGATAGTATGAGGAGGGGTGTTATTGTTGTTAGCAATTAAGGGAGAATGTTCCATGTTTCTTCGGGGGCCATGGCCTCCGTGATGATGATTATGGTTTCTCATAGGCTGCTTGACCTGAAACTATTTTTCGCGTACATATATCTCTCATCACATACCACTTGATCTACGGAGAGTACTCCCCTTCTTTTCTTTGGCATTTTCGATCGAGCTTGGGTATGGGAGTAGAACATGGCAAAGTTGGATACGATGACCTTAACATGAGTAATGTAAGTGGTAACATTTAAAACTTACCGGCACAGGGAGAGCAATAGTCAATACACCGGCCAAGGCACAGACTGATCCAATCAGTCTTCCGAGATATGTATGTGGAGTGATATCTCCGTATCCAATGGTTGTCATTGTCACAATCTGAAATAACATTAGCTCTTTGACCTCTTTATTCACTTACCGCCCACCAAAGTCCAATAGGAATGCTCTGGAACTGATTGTCCGGATTGTTCTCCACCCGTTCCGCGTAATATACTAACGAGGCAAAGACTACGACACCTAGCACGAGGAAAAAAACCAATAGCATTAGTTCCTTCGCCGATGCTCTGCAATAAAGTTCTTCTGCGACAAAAAAAATAAATTTACTTGAAAGTGTGCATGAGAATCTTGAGTCCGCTATTGTGGTGTGTCAGTTTGAACAGTCGCATGATTCGAATGATGGAGAAGAACTCGAGATCAGCTGCTGCTCCGAAAGTGTTGTTAATGAGGACGTCGATGTAGAAAGTGAGGGTAGCTACGATGTCGATGAGATTAACAGGAGCCTATAGCATATGAAAACTTGAAAAATGAGTAACTCTCACCCTAAGATATTCCAATTTCGATGGACAAGAGGTAAATCGTACCAGTATTTCAATTGTGAACCATATGTTACAAACAGTTTCCACTACCTAAAAGTTTGATGTTAGAATTTTAACAAAAACGGTACCATAAAACCAGGATGCGCCTTTGAGTTAGTCTTATCTACTGTTACAGGAGCTGGTCGAAACTTGCTGTATCCACCGGATGACCTAACTTCGCCGCATCCATCCGCAGACCGAGCTTCTCTTGATAGATTGCCAATGGTCATTATTTCTGCGATCCTGAGCCCCGGGTGCGTTTTCAGACAGAAGACAAGAATTGCCGTTATGAGGAAAAAGACAGAAACGATTGCTACAGCCTGAACAAAGATGTTAAAATGAATTAGTTTGGATCTACCTTGGCAGCTTGGGATGAACTGGGTTCGTCGAATAACCTCCATATTTTAGGCTTCACTTTTTGCCAATTACTCAAACTGTCATTGTGAAAGTCGTCTTCCCATCCAAACCGTCTATATAGATCCTAAACCGACGGATACGCTAAGAGCGAGCAAGGACTTACTGGCCCGTCGGCGTTATCCACCTCGATATCTAGTTCGTCCAGTGTTTTGAGCACTTCCTGGGTGTCACGTGTTCCTGAGAGAGTCATCCAGCAACAAGGCTCACACTCATTGGAATCGAGTCCCCAATACTAAAAACCAATTATTTTAATTACCTCAACTTCCGATACCTTCAGTTCTTCCTCAAAAAGTGGACCACACACATCCAGTGGATAATGAAGTTTTCCTGTTCTGTAGTAATTGAGGATTTGTGCAAAGACGCCCGGATGGCGATCGAAAAAGTACTCATTAAGGACTGGATCGTAATTAGCCAAATTTGTCGTTAATCGGGATAGCCTAAAATGTCATATAAGAAAGTTTCGAGCTTTGTTCGGAAAACATTTGCTTGACAAATCGCTCCGAAAATATTGCTAGTAACATAAAGGGTTACCTCGTTGCTGGAATCTTTTTCAACGTGTGCTTGTAGGTCTCGTGTCGAACGCCGCCTACGTTGAGAATAATCCTATATTCGGAGTCCATAATGGCGTTTCTGGAAACAAACGAGATTATTTTAGAAGAGAAGACGCTGGATGAGTATATTCTGTCATCTAGAAGAGGATGGACTTCTTGGGCTGAAACGTCTAACCCAAGAGGACGGTTAACGAGGTCCGAAGGAGCGTTTGCTCGTGGGACAGATTTAGACCAGGAGTCGCAGCAATTTTAGAACTCAAACATTGAATTACGTCCGGATGTTCAAGGTTTTTGGGCAAAATAGCAATCTAAGGATGTTTTGGATCCACTGCCTCTTTTGTGTTCTTCTGTTGGGGGTAATAAGCTGAAAAGTTTGGGAACATGTGAAACAAGGTAAGTGTACCTAAACATTTTAACCTATCTAACAGCCACGATAAGAGAGGGCACAAGTGCGACAAGTACGTTTTGGAGGTGGAATCCTTTAAGGCGGTAACTTCTGCGATTGGATTTACTTTGTTTTGCGCTGACTCAGAAGCAGTAAAGCGTGAATTGAAACGAAGCAATCAAAAAAGTGTGTAAAAATTCAAGGTTTGCAAAGGTGTGGCTAAAATGATGGGTCTCAAGCAAAAGATTTCGGCGATGAGTGACGGATGTTCGAGGACTGAAATCCGAGTAGGCCGGCAATTATGACTAAACGGCCGATCCTACTTTTCAGATTCGATCGTCGTGACTTTATTTCTTTTAATTGACTCTTGAAATCAAGTTATTTTTTTTCAAAAATACTAGAACTACAGTTTAACTTACAACATAGACATGGATGAGGTCGACATTTGAGTATTCTAATAACGTGGCCTGCATTTCTCTGACAGCACGTCCACTGGCTGCCATTCTCAGGCTTTTTGGTAGAGACTCTCAAGAGAAAGTTTGAAAAATGCGCGGTAAGCAAAATCATATTCCAGGTAAGGCAAAGATGATCGGTTCTAAATGGCTCCGTCGCATGTGTGAATGATAATTAGTCTGTCGTACTGCAAGTTTCGAGACTAAAGAGGCAATGCACATAGTAAGCGGGAGCTATTTGATAGCCCCGGTCAGAGACGGGTTACTTTGTGATGGCTTTCAGAATCGGCTCAATTAGACAAGAGGGAGTTGTTTGTACAACAAGTGTCCGACGTCTTCGAAACCAACCCATCAAATATTCTAGCGCAACACAGGGTAACGGCTAAGCCGAGTTTTTTGGGGTGCAGGGCTACGATTACTATTTCAAGTATGCTCAGCCGTGCTGCCCATTCTTCAACTTTTACTGGCCAGTGGCCGCTACCATTATCTGCAATATGTGTGGACAGGGCTTACCGCATCATTTGCAAAAGGGCCGGAGACACGGCTGGCTGTCGATTGTGAATTCAGAGAGAAGCATCGCTAAGCCTCCGGAATGCGTATTCAATTTAAGGGATCAGTCATACGTTTTTCTGTTACTATCGTTTCATCTAAAAATTGTCTCTTCAGGCATTTATATGGCATTTTATAAGTGGTTTCGCAGAAACTTGTCAGATGATATCACCTACCACGTCAGATGTAAGTGTGAAAGACCTTGCGAAAAGGTCGCTTTTATATTTAAAAAAATTCAAAAGCAATGTAAACAGTTTGAAATCAAGAGGAGCATTGGTAATGAATGACGTTAAAAAATTGTCCTCAGAACTGTGAAAAGGGCATTTCCAGACGCTTTGACTGTTGCGCGAGGGCGCAGCTCAAATTACGAAAGACAAACGACGCCTGCATTGGTGATAAACAGAAGACTTTGCTTTTTTGTAACTTGCCGCCTTGAAGACAGTTGATAGCTCAGCTTCTAGCAATTGGCTATTTGGCGGCATAGAATTCAGAATGGCTGCAGTTTATAATTCATTCAGTCACATCCATTGAACTCAGTTAACACACATTCCAAAGAGAGATTCTTGCAAATGCTCTAGAAAGACTATAAAGCGGAGATGCGTAGAAGGAAATCTACGGCACTCGGAGAGAATATCACCCTAAATCAATTATATCTCTGAGTGGATCTATTGCAGCCGTTTTACAATGAAATCGCGTTTAATGAGGAATTGTGGCTCTGCGCGATACTATAACGTTCAAAACAGCACTGCAAGGTTATGTGCTCATATTCCGTCACAATCTGCTCTTTCTTCCGTCATAAAAGTGCAGTTTTGCGAACGCTGAAAGCTGTCCTAGCCTATCAATATCATTTCATATGCAACAATAGAGCTGATTCCAAATGTTTAAACGCAACATGTGCATTGATAAGATGCAATGTACTGCATAACGTTCCCATAACTTTGAGAGAAGTGTTATTGTTTTGTAAACAGCCTTTATGACAAGCGGTAATGGTGCAAATGTCCTGTGGGCGTTTTCATTTATTTCCTACGATATATTCAGCCATTCAGAACAGCCTAAAACATAATGTCGCAGCAGACTATTCGGAAATTTGCCCGGAACCTAAATGAGACGAGACGTTTTCGGCTGTTAACGGTGTTCAATACGCCCGATCTTGACAAAAACGGTGTATAAAAAGATTTGAGGTCAATTAAAATGAGCTCTATTTGAAGAGACGCTCCCAGAGTGTGACAATGATACTCTGGGTGTCGGCTTGCGGAAGAGAGTAATACATACGGGTGGGAATAGACGCGTAGATTTTCATGGCTCACAATTAATTTTACGCTGTTTGTTTGGACGCTAGTTTTGTATGCATGACGCAGTTCAGATTTTCAGTCTTCCGCTATGAATTAGCTGTAATACGACGATTATTGCACTATGCGCAACCCTACACAGCTGCACGAGAATGGCGACTATGCGGGTTTAGAAAAAGTGTGAACTTTTAAGGTTTGATAGAGTTCCAGTGTCGTTTAATTTTGGCTCACCTGTCTCCGTAGAACATGGTCGTCTGTTTAAAATATAAGACCACTTGGAAACCTTGGCAACCGGGGTGTGTTTTACGGCAATAGCATTGCAATTGTTCGTCTGCGGGTCATCTTTTTCGCTGCTTAATCAAGTTGCTCCGAGTTCCACTTTTTGCCGGTCCTATCATTACTTTGAATCTCACCTATTGCTGCTCTCATCGCGGAGTCCTTTGTCGCCGCCGAACGGCATCACCTGCAGACGAGTGCTGAAAGCAAGGTGTTTGCAAGCAGGAAGAGGATAATGAGAACATGAGAAATTTATTGTGACGTTCACATTGCTCGAGCGGGGAGAGCACAAAATACATTCTCACTCCTCTGTTTTTAATCGAAAGTATGTGAAAAAGGATTACGCCAACACGGACGAAATGATTACTTTCCGTTGTTTGTAAGTCGCATTATCTTAAAGAAACAATAGCCGACATCGGCACTCATAAAGTATTCAAACGGCTTCCGCCAATTGAACCCTGCGGCTACTCCATTGGAATGTTGGAAAGAATCATCAGGAAACGATTGCAAACATTGAGACAACGATTGACGGCTTTTCCTCGGACCGCATAACTTATCCATGTGTGAACACCTTCTCAAGGATGAGATCATCCAAACTGCGTTCGTTGTACAATTTGATATGGGTTTCATTATCCATGATGCGATTACCCTTCTCCTGGCTTTCTAAGAGGTCACAAAACGATCCGAACCTGCTTTCGAGACTTTCTTCGCGGGTAATGATAGGACACTTAGCGCGCCTTTTTCGCCAAAGGCTAGCGGATCAGCAGCTGAGATACATTAGTACCGCTATCCAAATTGCTTTCGGGAACGAGCCACCTGTGAGCAGCAAGACCGAAATAAACAACATGTTCTGGCAAGCCTGACTTGAAAGAGATCTTGAAAGTTTCTACCAGGTGGTCATAAATCGTGAGAGCGACTCTAAATGAAACGCTATTACATCAATAACGAATAAAATATTATGCCGAAGGGAGAAGGAAGAGAGTCTGAAGATTACAGCCAAGTAGAGGAGGTCTTATACTGGACATGGAGCTTCATATTAGGCGAATCTATCACAAACAGTGAGTAATTACGTTCAAAGGAAACTACCCAGCTATAAAAATACCATTGTGATTGAGTAACGAGCATGTGGACATTCGGTGAAACTAGGAAGGCTATGCGAATTCCGCTACCCGGAAATGCTATGCGTCATCGCTTATTTCAATGAGAGACTTCATCACTTTCACGGATCTCTCCAGGTGGTCTCGAAATGACGGAAGACAGGAAGTGCCATATTTTAGGGGCACCTGTCCCGAGATCCGTATTGTTTCTTTGTGTTGTAGCTGTCGACCGGGTATTCCTAGTCGAGGACGTGTCTGTATCTCCGAAGAAATGCGCTATTTCGCGCGGAATCTCGATATCGCCGTTTATCGGAGGAGGATCCGCATACTTGCACTGTGATACGATCCGCAGAACAACACATTCTCCTGATGCTACGCGGTGTACTTCTCCTCGTCGTCTTCTCGACTTTCAGCTGCTTCGCTGGTTAGCTTTTTTCTCTTCCGACAGAAATAGAGGCGCCGTAGGAAACAAGAAATTATTAACAAACTCTACTTATTCGTGAGAGCTCATGCACGAGTAGTAGGGAATAGGCAAGCGAGTCTCCAAACAAAGGGAAACAGAATGGGAAAGGTAGCTCCCAGTGTGTACATATGATGTGACGACTGCGTTCGTAACCGAATTATAAGGCTTCATTCATAATGCAAGTGTGGGTAATTGATATGGCCGCCAAGGAAGCCGAAAGCCGATCAGATTGCCATTTTTTCGACAAACCACTAGATTAAATCGTATGTTTCAGCTGATTCACCGGTTCTGGTTACAGTCCTTACCGACAACACAAAGGTGAGAGTATACAAATGTTCATCATATGTACAATTTTAGTCTCTTCACCTGGGCGGCTATGATAGAACAAGGTTCGACCTGGTCGAAACTTTCCATCCTCTCCAGACTGCCGCTAAAGCAAACGGTTTAAGAGTTTTTATGGCCAGAAACATGATTTTCCAGAGCGACAAATGAACGAGCTTAAAGAAAAAGCTGTCCAGCAAGGAGAAGAATCTACTTCTGAAGAGGACATTTCTGCCCAACCTAGCAGCGGCGAGGCCATTGTTGGAGGACAGACTACTATCCGCCCACAAAGTAAGTCAAAAAGCTTGGTAAGAGTTGCAAAGAGGGTTCGGTCTTTGATTGGGAAGGGTGTAGGTGTGAAATTATGCGGCCGACCCGCGTAACGAGGAGCCTGCACTGAGACCGGAAGAAAGCCTTGTCCCGGAAGCAACATAGCGTTGCTAACCGGGGAAACTCAAGAACAGCTTGAAACTCTTCCTCGTTGTTATTTTCGTACTTCTAGGAGTCGTCTTTGGCGACTGGACCGAATGGACTGCCTGGACCGGATGTGCTAACGGTGAAAGGTACAGACTCCGTACTTGTGTCAGCAAAAGGCCTGCTCTCAAGGTGGTCTGCCACGGACCAGCCAAGGAGGTAGTTTTTGTATTTTACTAGTTACAACAACGAAATTCAGGTCCAAAAATGCTATACTTCCCAGGAGCATCATGTTCTGGTTGCTGCTGACCCATGGACAATTGAACGAGAGATCCAAGGCGAATTCAAGGCCTAACTTGGTGAATCCTGTCTGAAAAGCAAATCTCTGTTTATACGAGTCTCATTGTTTTGTTTAATAAAGTGCAATTCCTTCCAAACTCATATTGTCTCTGCGGATATGTTCCCATGTGGAGGTCATTACTCGCATACGTCCTGGGCAGTCCCGCAGCTGTTCATTGAGGAACCTTTTAATCAATATCGGATACCGGTCACCCATGTTTTGGCTTTGTTTCGCGTCTATGACTAATATATTTCAGATGTTTTCCCTTTGGCTTCTTGGCGCCATGATAGCGGTCGCCACGTGTCGTTCCTCGGTTTCCAATGTTCCTGTTGTTCTTTGGCATGGGATGGGTATGACTAACCGTTTTCGTGTTGATTGTAAAACTAGGTGACTGCTGTTGTAACCCTATGTCCATGGGAGCAATCAAAAAAATTATCGAGAAAAATGTCCCAGGCGTATACGTGAAAAGTCTCATGTTGGGCGAAAACATCGCTTCGGTAAGGAAATATTGGCAGTAAACCTTCAAATTTGCAGGACACTGAGCGTGGCTTCTTTGCCAATATGAACACCTTGACTGAGAATGCTTGTGAGCAGATCAGGAACGATTCCCAGCTCGCTAACGGCTACAACGCTGTTGGTTTTTCACAAGGAGCTCAATTCTTGTAACTTTTGCTGCAAATGTTCTGCAATCCGATTTCAGGAGAGCTGTTGCGGAAAGATGCGGCACCCCTCCGATTAAGAACCTCATTTCCGGTATGGTCTTAATGCTTTCTATTTTGAGTTTATCCAGTTGGAGGACAACAACAAGGAATTTTTGGTCTTCCACACTGCCCTGGGGATACTTATGTTTGCAACACCATTCGAAAGTTGCTCGAGATGGGTGCCTATTGGCCTTCGGTCCAGAGCGCGTAAGCGTTGTAACAGTATGACTCATTCGACATTTGCAGAGTTGTGCAAGCTCAATATTGGCACGATCCGTTAAACGAGGCTACATACAAAAAGAAGAACATCTTTTTGGCTGACATCAACAACGAACTGGTTGGATCTTATTGGTTTTGCTTAAACACAACGTTAAGAATGTCAATGTTACCTATAAGAAGAACTTCCAAAAGCTGAAAAACCTTCTGCTCGTAAAATTCACGAGAGACAACATGGTCGTACCCAAAGAGTCTTCCGTATGTTTTGGGAATCATTTCACACTATGACTTCAGTGGTTCGGATACTTTTCTCCTGGAAATATCGATATTATTCTGCCGATGAACGAGACCAGACTGTACAAAGAAGACCTCATCGGACTCAAATCTCTTCACGAAAGCGGTCGCATCCATTTCCTTGCAGTAGATGGCGATCATCTTCAAATTCCAGAGGAAACTTTCGTAAAAGAGATTGTTGAAAAGTTTCTGAAATAAATTTGTCCTTTTCCTGTGTATATGGTTCTTTATCAGTCAAACATATACCCGAAAACACCGACACCGGAAGCGATAACCCTTCCAAACGTGGCATTATTCATTGCGGTACACACTTTTGTGACTGCAAATAGCTGCAACAGCCATCACGTGATTGTTTGAAGAAAGAAAAACAAACTTTTTTGATTTACAAATGGTCTTTTACCCCTTCTAAATCTAAATACTCACCACAGCCAAGCGTGCTGGGGCATTTCGAAATAGACGCCCGCGAGGCCGCGTCGCTCTCGACCAGCTAGCTACGTATGTTTTTACCATTTATTTTCTTCTTTTTTTGCGTTTCCATCAAAAACCATTTTATAAATGAAGCACTAACATAATTCTGTAGTTTGGCTCATTTTGAGAGAAAATTGTTGACAAAGAGCCATCGAAATAATCGATGTAGTGCGTTTGGCTTAGGATAACTTATATGCTTGACGATACTGTCTGGTTTTCTATTATATTGCCAGGTAAATGAGCCTTCGTAAATTATTCATTATTCTTAATGCGAAAGTTCGTTCGTATATTGTAAACGTGGTGACTCATTCCTCTGATATCGTTTTAATGACGTTCTCTAGCTTTAACGTTTTGAGATAACTTCACACTCTGACCAAGATCGCCGCTGACGAACGGTCATATATTCTGACCCGCATATTTTGACCTTAAAAAACCACATACCATTTGAGACTTTTGTAAATGCCACATTGTCCACTATTGACGCATCCAAATATCACGTGACGCCAGCACCAACTACCAACGTACAAACGACAACTCATAAAACACCTCTTGTTTAATACAGTCTTGAGCAACAAGCACAATACTAAACAATTTTCACATCAGGAATGTCGGAAAACAAACGAAATAACCTAAGTCTGACTGCTGCTTCCATCTTCTGTGCAAGAATATACGCATTTGTTAGAACAATATTCCACAAACATGAAAAAAATTTTGCTTTCTCTTTTTAGTATTTACGCAAGTATGCACACATAGCCTCGTTTACTATAAGCTTCTCGATATTCACGTTTTTAACTAAATATTTACCTAGATGTTTTTTTAAATCTGTTGCCGCGTTAAAATAGATAGAACGTCGCTATTCTAGAAGAGACCTGGATAGGAAACATCCAGTTAAACCTCATTTTGAAACACGGTCTCAGACTAAAATCCACCACCATATGGTTTTGCTAAAATGTCTTTTTCATAGGAGAAGTGAAGCCGACAGTAAGATCGTCACTTGTTTACACCGTTTGATATTTCTCTGGCTATCATGTGGCCATCTCAAAATTTCTCCACAGAGCGCACTCCATTTCTCCGTGCAGGTGTCCGCGCTCCAGCTCCTCCCCTCCAGTCCAAACGCAGGGCCTGTGTTATCAGCTGTCGACGACAACACTTTTTAGACTGCATTGTATCCATTTTGAGATCTTACCTAGAGTATCTGACAACTCTTGAACCCCATTCAATCTCTTTTGTTTTCAGATGTCGGATTTCCTGGAAAGGAATATGCAGGATCCGATGATCAGTGGCTTCGAGAAGAAGAATCCACAAGATATGATCGACCAAGACATTCTCTTCAATGAACCTCTGATGCGAGAAGGAGAGTGTGACGGAAGCGATCTTCCTTCTCCTGCTCATACAGTTCCAGTTCCAGAAGGACAGGTGTACCAGCAATTGAACAACGCGGAATGGGAGGATGTGCAAGCGACTTTTGATCAGCAAGAAATTTACGGACGCTGGGAGGGACCGTTCAACCAACAACATATGTGGCTCCCACCAACGGATTATTCGTATCAACCTGTGACGGAAGCGATCTTCCAGGCAGATGAATTCCAGAGCTACGAGGAAGCAGATCCCCCCAATCTCACAAATGTCGCCGCTGCTGTAGATATCAACTATTATGAGAGCCAGCAAATGGCACAAGAGCCGGTTCCTCAGCAGATCCAGGTTGCTCCCCAAGTTCATCAGGTGGTACCTCTCGAGGCGTTCAACCTCAAAGCTCCTTCTCGCTACAACAAGCGTATTGATGAAAAGGCAGACGGAAAGCTTTGTATGTTATTCTCATAATACTTTTTCTTACGACTATACTTTTAGATGAAAAGCGATCTACTCGTCAATCCAGCAAGGCTTGCAGCATGCAACAGTACGGTCATGACGAAGAGGAGGACCAAAGAGTCGTTCCGGTTGCTCAGCCAGTCAGGTAAAAAAAACTTTAAAATGCGTCATGAATGGAAACGTTCAGCCAAACTCGCCGTACTCGTGGAAAGCCGGCTGCTGCTGGAGACTTGACCTCAGTCCAGAAGCACCGCAAGAAGGAGAAGGACTTTATCACGTCGGCTCCTGGCGCCATCGAAGAGCTCAGACGCAGAAACGACATTATCGAGCTGTACAACCGCCAACTTCAAGCCTTTGTATGGGACAAGTATTGGGTGTTGATAGTATACCGATTCAGATCCCGGATCTGGTTAGAATGATTCCCTATCAGTGTGGACCAGTCAGCAACCAGCCCGGACCATTCAACAATCAACCTGGTCCCTCGCAATGGAATGGCTATTGAACTTTGGAAAAATGCCATTCACGGCTTTTCCTCACTTTAATTGTGTTTTGTAGAAACAAAAACCTCCAAAAGTTATATCGAGAAACCGGTGTATCATATTCTTTGTCAAACAAAACCTCTGAACATAGTGTGCGTCGCCTAGATTCGTGTATTGCACACCGGTACCTCTTAACATGGTTGTATTTAGAGCCATTCCTCTTTAATAAATTTTTTTTATTCTTTGTTTCAAATTGTTTTAACTCAACACTGTGTAATGTTGTGAAATAGCTGTCTCATAGTTTCGTAACAGAGAAGAGTTGTTTACTAAAACTTTTATAAAGACGGCTCTGCTAGAGAGACAATCGATTTTGTTCTGATATCAGTTTGCGATCAGGTGTAGTCAGCAGGGACGCAGTTTCACCTGAACATGAACTTTATTAATAGAACTGAGGTTTTTGTTCGAATAGCCAAGATGTGTGAAAGGCAGCAGATAGTGTTTCTCGACCATTGTTCACGGCTACCGGTAAAGCAAAATGTTTCCAAATTTAGCTGCATATTCTGATGATACTGTACGCCGAAGAAGAAGCCGAATCTTTTGTAACTGAAAAGCTTTTCCCATTAATCAAGATTTTGATGAGCGGTTGCTTCTTGAGAGGCCAGGACGTTCAAACGCTCCAGAGCTGTCCAAGATTTTCAATAAACGTCGAACTTTTTAATACGCTACTACCAATTAACTGACGTAGAATGAAACCGAGCCAGCGACCCTTAGATCGGTGCTGCCTTCGGTATCCTTGCACTCATAGAAGCCATTTGAAGCTCTTTTCACATCCATTACAACTGATTTGAACATTTCGACACAGTACATACAGGTACTTCTATTCGGCCGTGGTTTCAAACAAGAGAAAGCTGTTAGCAACTGCTGTCTGTTCACTTTTGTAAATATTTGAAGCTGAAAGAAGCTAACTTTCACCTCATATGACTAATGCTCTAATCAATTTTCGTGAATCCTATGAGTCAGAGCTCTGACGCATGAAGAGTAGGAATGGTCAACTACGATCTCGTCCAAATGAAAGACCGATAAGAAGCGTGTCATTTACAGTCAGCAGCTCATTTGAGCAGCTCGTGTATTCATTTTCCTGATTTTTTTGAAAACTTCTCTTCTTATCTGTCCAACTCGAATCGTGTTGATATGGCTCAAACGTCACAGCTGAGTGCTATATTCGACGAGTTGAGACAGGAATATCCAACGCTGAACGAAGTTGTGGATTCACACTTTTGTAATAAGAACTGTTGGTGTAATCGGCTGGATCCTCAAGAGTTCCAAGCGTAAGTTATCAATACAGTTGCACAACAATACCGACTATCTAAAGCATAGATACGAGACAAACAATGAAAATAATACGTACCATCTAGCTAAATCTAGAAATAACGCGCGTAGGTGTCTGCAATTCACTCGTTATCTTTGTTATTCGTGCGACCGAAAGCTCACTACCATTAGCCAAAAATATGTCTTAAACGTCCTAAAAACACTGCTGAACGTTAAATTTTCAGCACAATCGAGCTTGTGTGGAAGTTCGCAGCTAAAGAAACTATTGCTATACCATCTACATCAAAAACAACTAAAAGTAGGAATAAACGACCACGGATATCGGTTTACAAAATTGATTTCGAATAAAACTCGACTTCTTAGGATTCCGAAAGGAAACTTCGTAAACTAAATGCTGTGAGAGCTCATCGTTTGAAAATCAGCACTATCATTTCGAATTCACAAGTCGAACTGGTGACTTTGAAACGCGACCAGGAACGGCTAAAGTTCGAGAATCAGAGGTTAAGCGATGCGGTAAGCTATAACTGCTTTCATTTCATCATATCTTCAGAAACTGCAAATTGAACGGTTAGCTGCTCAAGTTTACAATAGAACGAGTCTACAATGCGACACTTCTTCTTGGAACGTCTCTTGTTCAAACACTGATTTCAGGATTACTCACTATAACTACGCGTAGTTCAGTGATTGCTCTGTATAAAGTTGTCGTTAGCTAACCTCATTGGGTAAAAGATTTCTACCTTCATAGAAACGAGATCGATTTTCTTATTAAAAGATACTCTCGCCTTGCTGCATTCCGTAAACTTTTATGGGCACCACATTTTTCCGCAATGTCTTTACTCGAAAACGCAACTTGTTCGAAGCTTCATATGACATCTTGCTTGGAAAGAATAAGTTTTGGTAATGGTAAATGGTAAATGTTATACAATGGTCATCGGAGACTCGTCTCCAGTAACCGTAATAGTAATTTCGGGTGTTTTCTGAGGCGTCACGGCTTCTGACGCAGAAAGAAGTCTCCCGCTGAAGCTGGATCAACTTTTTGGCCTGATAAACAATTACCCAAATCTTTTCTTCCGTCTTTTCTCCGTCGGTAAACGAGGCAATCTGATTTCGTCACGGAACTTGCTTGTTCTTTCGTTGTACTCCGAGCTGGCTCTTTCACATCTTGACTGCATATAGAGAGGCTTCAGCAAGACATCCGAGTTCCGGCTTGCATTACTTATCTTGCTATCGAAATGATGACCATCATTGACCCGCATTGACGCCGTTCGTGACATGGCAGTGTACTGATTATACTCTTGAGTCGTCTTGCAGCATCCCTTCCTGAAAACTCAAAAAATATGTGGTTCTTACAATAACTACTCACTTTAGAATGAACATCAATGTCTGTCTATACTTCTCCGAAAAGGTGAAGTAGATAATAAAAGTTGTTGCCGAGTTCAGAACAACCAACATATTGGCAAAATCGTTCAAGGCAAACGCTATACCGGCAGTACCCTAAAACGGTGAACGGTTTCGGGTTAAGTGAGTCAAAACAACCTCATCCTTGAAGAGGGTGGGAACAAGTGACTCGGCTATATTAAGAAGGAAGTTGAGTGTGTTACAAAGCAGAAAAACACAGGTTACAATAAGTAGCATTAAAGTTGTAGACTGCTCTCTTTGTTGCTGAAAATTCAATTAGTCCAACTTCTGTAAACGGATTACCTGTCGTGTCATCATTTGTCTCATTCTCCTTCCTCTCCACATTGTTACTATCACATGACCATTTAACATAGCCATAATGGTGAAAGGAATAACAAAGTGTGTTAGGATATAGAGGACGGTGTAGTATCCCACGTAGTACCATCTGAACTTCCTCTTTCTCAAATTCCAATTTGTCTCACCTGTGTTCTTCCGGATCGCGGAGCCAACGTTCATAATAAGCTAAACCCGGATGATCTGGATCTTTGCTGAAATCTCGTTGATTGTTCATTGAGAAAATAACAAACAGTAGTCGATATTCAAAGAAGCGGACGAAGTTGTAGGCTACTGCGTAAACAAAGATGACGACCACAGCAATCCGAGACTTTTTTGGACTGCACCATACTCTGACCTGAAACAATGAATTATAAGCGATAAGTAAATGTATACCTGTAGCGGTCTGCAAACTGCCGTCCATCGTTCGAATGTTATCATGAGCACAGTATATACACTACATGTTTGCATTGCCAAATTGAGTGGATAGACGAATTTGAGAACGTAGGCCAAAAATGTAGTGGCTGTTCTCAGTTCCCTAGAAATGATGGTGGTTGAAGGGAATTGATTACATACATCATATCCAAATTTGGAATGACAAACGTCGGAAGTGCTAAAAGCACAAGTGAGCAGTCGATAAATGCTAAAGCACAAAGCAGTACATTGACCTGAAAAGTGTCTCGATTAGGCATTACTGAAAAAGCGAACTCACTGAAGATGTTCGCATGTGCGGTCGACTGAAAAGAACGAAGGAGAGAGAATTTCCAAAACAACCTATCAAGACCAGTAGTAAAGTGATACAGGCCATGCATCGTTGTGTCGTGAGCCATCCTCCAGATTCTTCCATCTCTGAAACTTTAATTGATGTGTACTCAGCTGTAAAGAGACTAATTCAGCAGCGGGGGTAGCCTATTTCCGAAAAAATGTCAGGAACTGGCAGAGAGAAGTTGTGATGAAACAAGGAAAGATGAAAAGAGTAAGCCAAACGGAATATAGTAAAACTGATCAATATGACAGCAGGAAAGGATTACGGACCCTCCAATGACTCAGAATTTTTCCACGGTTGTCGGGTCGCAGAGAAAGAAACTTTAAAAAGAGTGGGAATTGAAGTTTTGATTTCTAGAGGACATTCTGAGCAGAGGGATTGGCTGAGTGAAGGTGTCCTCACAGACAAATTAGGCCAATTTTAGCCAGTCTGCAATCACAAATAGCACTTTTCTCGTTATGGAGGGTTATAACCTTGTGACGCGTTTGTACTTAAAGCTACCAGTAGGTCAAGCAGGTGGGAAACTGACATTCGTTTGCCTAGAACAACCAGGTGTCAAAGAAGTAAAAACAAAGAGATAGCCACCTGCTACTCCAGACTGAACAAACTGATGTGTATCCAAGCTTGATCTTATCGCAAACAAGAGTCGAGTTCCTAGAAAAATCATAAACATTGCAGTTGTTATTGAGATCAAGGAATGTGAACTGTGAACGGGTGTACCAGGAATTATGCAAAATTGTGCTGGTCGGAAGTATTACAACCGGTTCCCACTCATCCGACAGTGTATTTAGCAAGTAATTCTGGAGGCTGCTATTTGCGTGGGCTAAACGAGATGGAGTAGGAAGCTCTGACGAAGGGCAATTGGGACCATCCCGGGCCTAGTAAATGAATGCGTTCAAAACTGACAGGGCGAGACCGCCGTTTGACGAGACTCTTCTGATGCTTGTTTCCTATCTACGTCTACCAAAGCGAGCAATTATAGCTGCTGTTATTGGGGCCACAGCATTTCTGTTTGCAAAATTCAAACAACGGTAGGTAGAAACTCTGCTCAATTTCCAAACCGTTTTCACTTCACGAATAACTTATTTTGCTGAGCGAGTATGAGACGATTAGTGAATAATACACAAGAGTCAATCGCGGCAGCTGAAAAACGTTCAAAATTTTGCCTTCAACAAGAGTGCTTAAGTGCATTTAAGCGGTCAATTTTGGCCTCTTTGATATACGAGCCTGAAAATGAGAGGTATCTTGGAAAAAGTTATTAATTCAGGAAATTTGAACGTCACGGCAGTATGGATACGACGCCGACGATATACAGGACCCACGAGAACCAAAAATTTATTGATGAGGGCAATCGGGCCTAAGGATGGCTTATTTGGGCGAACTTATCTTCTCGGATCAGAATAATTGGACAGTAGCCGAAAACGGACGCAGAGTGTTGGGAAGAAGACCCACTACCGGAGTCACTTTCCCACCTCGATAATTAATGCCTTCACTGATGTTGAATTGAGATTAGAAGAGGAATAGTAAACAAGCTATTTTGTAGTCATTAAGCATTCTGCTTGCGAAGTCGAGAAGATCGCGAGACTGGCAACAAAACGGCTTGGAAGTGATGTCTTTGTTCATATAGGACTACAGACAATTAGGTTATACTCGAGCGTCACAAGTGCTTTTATGTGTGCTTCCGATAAAACTAACTTTGCAGCAAACTTTAAAGTTGTCTCGGTTACACCAGGAACACGAAACGTCATGTGATAATGATAGATCTGCTAACCAGTACTTGTCTGGCTTTCAACATATTTGCACTTTCCTTGTAGGTGATAGCATTTGACCCAAATATTGCTCAGAAATTAAAGAGCACTCGAAATAAGATTAATGGATTTGGATGTTGAGTGCATAAAAGTGACGCGTTCGTCCGGAGAAGCGTAATGACTCCCGGGCAGAAGTTTGTGATGTGGTCCAGCGTATTTTGGAAGTTGTCCGAGCCGTTTCAATTGCTTCTAACTAGCTGAGCACGTCCGATTTCCGGCGACAGACGACATGCAAAGCGGCGAACACGGACTCTCTTCAAAGTTCGACTGGAAGCTTGAACGAGTATGCCGTTAAAAGCAAACATGTGCGCCTTGTCACGTGTAGTTAAAAAGATTGTCAGTGAAGAGGTCAATCAGAGCTCGTTCTACTGGTGTGATATGTAATCTTAAGTGAACATTAATGAAATAGCGACTCCTTCAAAATTACTAGTTGCGTTGTTCAGGAACCAAGTAATACTGTATGGATTTAACCTCACATGTATTTAAAATAACTTTTCTTAGAAAATACACATACTGTAAGTGTTCAAGCCAAAAAGAGCCGAAAAAACGTATTGGAAACTATTATTATCTGCGACTTCCTCCATTGTTTAAACAGCTTCCAAAAATAGCGGAAGTTTATTAAAGAGGATTAACAGAAAAAATTATTGTGAGAGTGGATAACACCCTGCATACAAAAAAAACCAACCCATTTTGTTCAAAATAGAATTTTAACGAAGCCTTGGACAGTCTCATAATTAATTTGATATTTGTATAATTTACATTAGTTGCTCAAGGTGTTTAGTGATTTTTGAGAAATGAAATGATTTTAACCAAACAACTTCTTCTGTAGATGAGTAGAGTATTTTGTATTTTTTGCTTTGGAAAACCAGGTTTTTCGAGCCAGCATTGTTTTGTTCACGCAACGGTTCCACGTTCTGCTATCAACTTCTTTTCTGTTTTGCACTAAGAATGCTTAATCGAAAAGGGAATCCTGCTAAATGAAAAGGCGGAGCCGTCAAGAAGGAGTCATTTATTCTTCCTGTTCACTCTATCTGATGAACATCTCTTGCGAGGATGGCACCGGATGGTGGATGGAAGATATACCACTACACGAACAGGTAAGATGCTCCAGCGATAGTCTCAATTACTCTATTTAAGGTACTCCCACTGTTTGCTCAGCTAGCATCTTTCCTAGTAGGACTGCCTATTCATTCACATGTTATTCTCAACCTCGCGAACAGACAGAAGCTGTTGGGAATAAGAAAGTACCAAATGGCAATAATCGGAGCATCGATTATTGACATTCTCCTCTCCATGGATCATCTTATCTTCGAAATGGTAAGAGAAACTGTTCACAATCTTACCTGTTGTAAGAACCGTACACGGAGACTCTTTTTTACGCACTATGTGAGAAGGATCATCGTCTTCTTCTGGCAAGCACTGTCCTTCCTTGCCTATCTCTCCGCAATCCTCACAACCATCTATTGGAAAACTGCTACTGTTCAGTTTGTTTAAAGCTGGTAGCCTTTGGATATTTATTTTTCAGTCACCGGCCAATAGATACTGTACTATCTGTCTTTCTCACAATGTTCACTACTGTACTGATTGCATACTGTTTTGTTAACGAGGTCCTGGTCGAAATGATGCCGTGGAAAAGAGTATGCTGTTTGAAGTTCTAACAGCATTGGTTCAGACTGTTGGACTCTTGATGACTGAATGCTGTCAGCTAGGCTCTCTTGTACTTTTCTGCGGTGTGTTTGCTTACTACTATCTGAAGATGAAAAAGGTGGACACGAGACTTTGCACATCTCACACACGAAGAAGCCATGCTAAAATTTCAAATGTTTTGCTGATAGAGGTGCGTGGTCCAGTTAACTATTACTGGCTTTTTAGACAGTTTACCACGCTTTTGTACTGATTCCAAACTTTGTTCGTTATCTGGTCCATTATGTTCTCACCGGTTGCTATACTCCGGAACGATTAGATCATGCAGCCTGGTGGTTGGCTTTCCAGGTTCGCAGACAACTTACTCACTCAGTAATTCTTTCAGATCTATTGGACTTTTTCTGGATTAGCACCCCTAGTGCGAGGATGCTTAACTGCTTACGCGTTCAACAACCTTCTTTCTCACGAAGTCACCAAGCAGGGAGCGTTGTTCCACAAAGAAAGTGTAATCTAACCTTTCATCTGTCTTGCAATCAAAGTGACTACACGTGTTTGATGTTTGCTTAGATCCTCATTTAGGCCAATATGGGGTGTTATTCAGAGCAAAGATTCGAAGGTGCAAAAGAAAAACCTTATGATTATGCATCTTATTATTCTTCAAAGTCGTAGGCGTCATTGTCTTCCAACAGCAGCAGCCATTAGCAACATTAGCAGAACAGTCATCTAAACCACGTCACTTCCCCTGAAGACAAGCTCATACATTGCAGATGAACCTATCAGATGATTGTAAGAAACGTTTACCATATTTAGCAGAGATGTCAACTTCCTGTGAAGTCGTTGTATGCCTGCAGCTCAACAAAGTTCGCAGTTTCCAAAAAGTTTGTAAGATGACCTTGAAGAACGGAAGATGAAACATAGGGAGGCAGCTCTTAAGAATATAAATATCTTTACTTACAAAAAACAGCGCCACATGAACACTGCTTATTTTTAGTAATGGATTGTGTTTTATTTATTTCGTCCATATGGTCGACATTCTCCTGTCCTTTATTGGCTTTTTCATCGATGTTGGCTCCAGAAGAATTACCTCCTTGCCTAGAAGAATAACCCAATGAATGGGAAATGCACGTGGTTCGGACATAATGTAGGAGCAGGTTGCTGGTCTCAGTTCACATTCACAGACGTCGCTTCAGTCAAGCAGCTCCGATTACTTGAATTTTTCTATCAAAAACTTCCGAATTTTCTCGCTTGAACTAAAATGGCATTTTGGAAGGCTCTGAGCTCCACTTGATCTACCTGAGTTCGTTCACACCACAGCTTTCAGCGACAGCACCTAATTACGCTGAAGCTGCGCATTTCTGGCTTCAAATTGGAGTCAGACGGGCCTATTGCTTCTGACATCACCGCGCACATCATTCAGTTATTAGGCGGAAAGAAGAATGACCGAGGGTCGCCTAGCAGCAGTCTTTGCGCCGAATTGTTCCTTTCCAACAATCTAATACCTCGCTGGTTATGTGGCAGTTAGTGACTCGTTTCTTCTTTTTCCAGGTGTTAAACGCCGCGAATAGCGTTTTACTGCATAGTTTGTAACCTTCAGACTCTGAGAAATAACAGGAAAACGAAATTTGGGTGTTCTTCCGGCTCAAATGGCTTCTAGTCTTATGCTTTGGACTCAACTAAGGTTTTCCTGCTCTAAACACATAAAATCACAGTATTAAAAGATCGGTTTTGCAGTTTCAGAGAGTTTAAAATAGTTGGCCGTGAAGATGAGCAAGACTCCTCGAAGGATACCCGCAGGCGGTGAGTTGTTTATTACTGCCGACTGATCAGATCCCTCACACGAGTATACTTCTTTCAAGTCGAACGAATGAGGCGCGTGGATAAGGTGTCAACGCCTAATGGATTGTACGCGTAATAGAAGAGTTCAGCCGAGGATATGCACGTTACAACCGCCAGCTATGCGATTATGTCAGAGGGTATTGATTCTTGCAGTAGAGGGCGGGCTGTGTGAGCCAGGGACGCAGAGCCAAGTATCGCCTGAGGGAAGGCCACTGACCACCAGCTGCCATCACGTACCCATCCTTTTTAGTAGCCACTTTTCCAAAAACGACCTCTAAACTTGTCCTCTCATCGCCTCTCTCCGAGTTCCCGCCTCATCTCCCCCTCCTTCTCGTTTATTGAATTTTGTTTGCCTTTCTCCAAAACTTCTGCACAATTCAATTACTTAATGAGGCTTATAAATCCGGTTAGTCTTCGAAACAGGGGGTATTGTCACCTGTCAGAGAACGACAGTTAGTCAGATCTTCCTTTTTTCTTGGATACTGCTTCAACAAATATGATCTTCTCTCAACTCTTCTGTAGAATCTGGTTTACATTTTTCCCTAACATTGTATCCAGCTATCAAAAAGTTATCTTATAGCAACCCTCAAGTACATTTTTTATGTTTTCCACCTGTATTAGTCATGACAGGCTTACACGTGTTAATCTCGTTGTTTGCTATGACTTCTTTATTCATAAACCGACTTTCAGGAGAGATTGAGATGACGTCATCATACACCTGAGACGCCAGTGAAAATGTCAGATATGCTCTATGGGCAAAGCCAGGCCAAGGGCCACCAGGCCTACGGCTATGCTATGCCCTGTAATGCCAGGTAGGCAATGACAAGTTGTCTTGAATGAATAGTTCTTCAGTCGAAATTTCATGGAATTGACTGAAGAGGACCGTAAATGCCTAGAAGAGCGAAAATACTGGTGCTTCATGCTTAGCAGGTACGGTTTATGCAAATCTGTGTGCGCTCCCGATTCTTCCAAATTTCTATCCAAGGCACAATTCAATTGTCTCCTACCCAAACTGCCAGCAAATGTGATATATATCAGCAGAACAAGATTGTTCTCCGAGGTTTGAAACGTCTCCAGTGTCGAGCCGAATCCCTATGTTCTCGAACAACAGACAGAAATCAAGACATGGTTGGCACTGCGTAGGGAGAGGGGATCGGATTTCCGACACCGCCAATACCTTGGGGAACGAGGGCAGTCTTGCTAACAGGGATCCGTTTTGCACGGATGAGGAAGTACAAGATTTAAAAATAATAGCAACTTTTCAGCATAGTGACATTCTGTGTCTCGATGCTACTGGTAGTCACTTGGCGAATTATCACACATCTGTTCTGCCAGCGACGAGAACGTGAAGAACCCGAGGTTGTCGAGACCGTTCCTCTCCAGATCAACGGCAAACATGCGCCTGTGAAAACCGAATTAGAAGGATTAGCACTGAAACAAGAAGAGAAACATCTTGGATGGATGACCGAGGTACCACTATCATGCCTGTCCATATATAAAATTAAACATTTCAGGCAAAAGACTGGGCAGGAGAGTTGATTTCGGGTCAAAGCTTGACTGGCAGGTTTCTGGTCGTTCTCGTTTTTGTTCTTTCACTAGGATCTCTGGGAATCTACTTTTACGACGCCAGTTTGTGAGTTGTGGTTTAAACGACGGAAATTGGGTTATCGGGTAATGTGGTTTGAAGAGATCCAAAGTTATAGACAATGGCCCATTTCCCTAGTATAAAACCCTTTTTATCCCGAAAATGTAAATTGCCATACTAAAACTTCACAAGCCATTTAGTCGATTTAACCACTTCTTTTTGACTGGCTGTGAAAAAGTCCGCCATCGGCTTTATATCGTGCCGGCACCATCTGGAAGGAGGCTCTCATGGTCGGTTAGTCTTTGCGGGTTCAGTGGAAGCTAATGGCTAAGGGTAATTGGCCGGTCAGATGCTGCTCTGCCACCCTCATCCGGAAGGAAGGGACTTGCAACAATAGCAATCCATTCGTGTCGGTCGAAATCTCTCCAAACAGCCTAAAACCAAAGGAATCTTTTCTGGGCAAACAGCGAATGTAGTATTCGTAAGTCGTGTCCGGCAAATCATGTCATTTCAAATGAGTTAGTGAATGAGCGAAGAGTCAAGTGCCAAAACATGGTCCGAGAGGAAAACAGCCTAAGCCCATTATCTCTCGGGACGTCCACCTCAAATTAGCCACTGAATTTTAAATTTGGGCCCTCGAGCTCGAGGACAATGGAGCTGGCGCGGGAAATCTCGAGAAACGGACGATAAAAAAGATTTTTCAGTCAGAATTTCCAAGTGGAGACGTGCATTCCTTGGCAAGAAAGTCCGTCTCAACAGATTGATCTCGGCTTCAACATCTTCTTCCTAGTCTATTTCTTCATTAGGGTAACCGAACGTTTTTCAATAACACGGTCAAGTATCAGTTTATCGCTGCTTCCGACAAAGTATGGTTCTTGCTGGAGTTGTACAGTTTCATCGATTACTGTACCATTCCACCTTCCTTCGTCGCAATCTACCTACAAAGGAACTGGCTCGGCTTCCGTTTTCTTCGAGCCCTAAGATTAATGACAGTTCCTGACATATTGCAATATCTGAACATCTTAAAAACGTCATCATCCATCAGACTGACGCAACTCGTCACTATCTTCGTGTCGGTCTGCCTTACAGGAGCCGGCGGAGTCCATCTGGTTAGTACACCGTGGAATTATTCATGGAAAAAAGTTTAGTTCGAAAACTCTGGAGACTTTTTCAAGGGGTTTATCAATCCACACAGGATAACATACGTCGACAGTGTGTACTTTCTACTGGTCACAATGTCAACTGTAGGATATGGAGACATCTACTGTACTACTCTCTGCGGGAGGATCTTCATGGTCTTTTTCATTCTCGGTGGTCTCGTGAGTTCAACCGGGCAACTTATGCACCGCATATCTTCAGGCAATGTTTGCCAGTTACGTGCCAGAAATTGCGGATCTTATTGGAAATAGGCAGAAATATGGTGGAGAGTATAAGGGAGAGCACGGCAAAAAGTAAATTTCTTGGATGTAGGAATTTCCAACATGTTCAGACATATCGTTGTTTGTGGTCACATTACCTACGACTCTGTCAGTCATTTTCTGCAAGACTTCTTACACGAAGATCGTGACGATGTGGACGTTGAAGTTGTGTTTTTGCATAGGTACTTCTTTTTTAAACAATATGATCACAAATATTTCAGAGTAGTGCCTGATCTAGAGCTAGAAGGTCTATTTAAGCGTCACTTTACAAAAGTGGAATTCTTTACGGGTACTGTCATGGATTCTTTGGATCTCTCTCGGGTTAAGGTGAGTAACGGAGACTATAGCTCATTTGTCCTGAGCACTCTGTCAATTAGAAAAGTGGCCTCTTTCTTCCGTGTGGTCAGCTGTCCTACTCAGTGTCTCAAAGACACAAAATAATCGATCTTTTACACAGCGTAGGGTCCCATATGAAAACAATTTGGAAGAGCGATCCACTTGCCGTAGCGTAATTTTCTGGCCGCCCACCTTTTTGAGAAGGGATCAACCTTTATGCTAAGATTTCAGGTGTCGGATGCTGATGCTTGTCTAGTCTTGGCGAACAAGTACAGCACAAATCCGGATGCTGAAGATGCTGCCAACATTATGCGGGTCATTTCGATTAAAAATTATTCTAGTGATATCCGGGTTATAGTACAGCTTATGCAATATCACAACAAGGCAAGTACTCGTCAAAATGGAGCAACATCAGGTTTCAGGCCTATTTGCTCAACATTCCTAGTTGGGATTGGCGACGTGGAGATGACGTCATCTGCCTAGCTGAGCTCAAATTAGGTTTCATCGCTCAATCATGTCTAGCTCCGGGATTTTCAACAATGATGGCCAACTTGTTTGCCATGAGATCTTTCAAGACTGTGAGTTAGATGTAATAACCCAGTGTGAAAGTAACTATGTCCCGTGTTCTTTCAAAAACTAACTTTACTAACCCCTCTTTTAGTCGCCTCACACTCCGTCTTGGCTAAATGACTATCTTCGGGGCGCAGGCATGGAGATGTACACGGAAAAACTATCTCAAGCATTCGTGGGCATGAGTTTCCCCGAAGCGGCCAAGTAGGTTCAACTTATATTTTTCTATGGGAGTTACATAACTTATTTCCGCGTCTTTGCTAACGTATGTGTGATTGTTGGGTCTTAAACTAAGTCGGCGTTTATAGTCAAGAGACACGCCAGACTGGCTGAACTTATATCTTTGCGGGGCAGGGATGGAGATGTACACCGACACACTATCGCATTCTTTTGTCGGAATGACCTTCCCGGAGGCTGCAGAGTAAGCGCGTGAATAACATGTCAAAACTAGAAAAATGCTAACAAAGCTATAACAGAACTTTCAGAAAGTACGTTTTACCTGCTTAGAAAATAGAGCATGACACTTGTACCCACTTCGTTTTAGTCTGTTGTTCACCCGACTCGGACTTCTTCTCCTGGCTATCGAACTCAAGGATGAGGAGAATAAAGAATGCAACATTGCCATAAATCCTGGTCCTCACATCACCATTCAGCCCCAGACACAAGGGTTTTTCATCGCTCAAAGTGCTGACGAGGTCAAAAGGTTAATGGACCATTTTTTTTCTTAATAGCATAGTTTTAGAGCATTCTTTTGGTGCAAGCAGTGTCACGATGACATTCGAGACGTAACGCTGATCAAAAAGTGCAAGTGCAAAAACTGTAAGAACTTTTTATAAGTATCATAGTTTTCTTTTAGTGGCCCTGTTCCGAAGAAGCACAAAATATTCTACTGCTCGAGGTAATTCCTTTTACTTTTCTTAGTTAGTTTTGAATTAATTAACTCCCATGTTCTTTTATCCCTTTGTTGTCATTCGGAGAACCTTTTCAGATTATTCGGAATTCGATGCGCTGTTTAGTCAAAATGATGGTAAATAACCCGTTCATGTGTGGCCCATCTAGGGCACTGTAGTCTGGGAAACATGCATGGTGTGACCCCATAATTTCCATCCTAAACCACCGATTCAACCTTATCTTTTCTCTTTTCATTTCAAGGCTTTCCTGTAGCTGTGTCCGCTCATCATAATACTCTGCTTCCACGCTTTTTATAACCCTGGCCGCTTCTTAGGCATGCTTTGTAGATATCCAGTCTTACCGCGATATCTGTAGTCACCTACCCCATTCTTTTCCCTGCTTGGACATGTTATACAAAGACACACATGTCTCCTCACGCCTTGCCATCTCTTTCTAGGAGCAACTATCCCACTCCACTTCATGTTGTGCAACTATCTGTATCCAACAATTTTCAGCTCGGTTGTTGGCCGAACAGCCTCCTCAAGTTCCACCACATCATGGCTCACAAGTACAGCTGCGAATGCTGAATGAACAAAGGTTAGTTCGAATTAAGGTTTCGTGTAATGATAACATTTCTAATTTCGCTTTTTCTCTTTTCCTGTCCACAGAAAAGCTTTTTAACAAGTCGAATATTGTGCTATAGAAAGAAGAGATTGGCCGAGGCATGATGACAACTTTTTCAGCTCAACAAGTGATAGCCATCTAACAACGAAATCGTTGAGATTCGCATACGAGATCAAGAAACTAATGTAAATCCAAGCATTGTAGTCGAATCACCCACGCGCGTCACCCTCACACTGTGAAATACCAAGCACATTCTTCAAAAAGTAGAGAGTCAGTAGCGGGGCAATCTTTTCGAGATGAGCTTCAAGCGGAAAACTGTCATATACGCTTACCTTGGTTTGCTTTGGAATCCGGTCAAAACGCATAAAAAATTACATTTCACTTTTAGGACACTCAATTTCCCGCTACTACTTTTCTTTCTTATGTTCGAACTCACGATGTGCGCGGTTCAGCCTAAACCGTGTGGCCTGCGCGTACTTCCCTTCAAGCATGCTTCTTTTTCTTTAACCTTTGGCTTCATGGCATGCATGCTGGATTATGCACGACGAATTGTATCGTGTGAAGAAGTCGTGTATTGTAGCTACCTTTTCTACCCTCATATTGCCACTCCAAGAAAACCCCTGCTCCTCTCCCGCATGTCCCGTTCCGTTCTTAGTGTGAATAATTTTTTTCTCGCACAATGTTCCGTTTTACACAATTATGCCATTGTTTAGGCCCTCGAGTGGACGCCGTAATTCGATGTCCATTCCTCCAGATGGCCGGGGAGTTGATTTTACGAAAGAGTTCGAGCAGCAGGACATGAAATACGACTCAACAGGAATGTTCCACTGGTGTCCGAGTAGGAATCTGGAAGAATGCGTTCTGGTTAGCTGAAGGCTTTAGTTGCTAATCCAGAAATCTCAGGAACGTCATCAAGCTGCAATGACAGTACTTAACGGCCACGTTGTTGTCTGTTTGTTTGCTGACAGAGATTCGCCTCTTATTGGGCTACGGAATTTCATAATGCCCTTAAGGTACGTAAGGATAAAACTAAACCAATATCACCCTTTCCAGGGCTTCCAATTTCCATTATCATGAGCTGAAACACGTTGTCATTGTTGGTGACTTAGAGTATCTCCGGAAAGAATGGAAAACGCTGTATAATCTTCCAAAAATATCAATCCTCAACGTGGGAGACAGACACGGCTGTTCATACAACTTTTTTACAGGGCTCACCACTTTCGCGAGCGGATTTGAGGGCCGTCAACATCAACCTCTGTGACATGTGTGTCATAATCTCGGCCAGAGTTCCGAACACTGAGGATACGACCCTTGCGGACAAGGAAGCGATCCTAGCATCATTGAACATCAAAGCCATGCAGTTTGACGACACATTGGGATTCTTCCCGATGAGGGGTGGAAATGGGGATAGAAGTCCTTTGGGAAGTCCTATTTCGATGCAGAAAAAAGGAGCGCGGTTCGGAACGAATGTCCCAATGATCACTGAACTTGGTAAGAAAAAGAAAGTAGTAAAGAAAAAGATGTTTTCAGTAAATGATTCCAACGTGCAGTTTCTTGACCAAGACGATGACGACGATCCTGACACTGAACTGTATCTGACTCAGCCGTTTGCTTGTGGTACAGCATTCGCCATCTCCGTGTTGGATTCTCTCATGAGCACGGTAGAAAGCTCACGTTTTGATGATGAACTTTCTTTTAGACCTACTTCAACGACTCGGCCTTGACTCTCATTCGAACACTGGTCACAGGAGGCGCAACTCCAGAGCTGGAACTGATCCTGGCCGAAGGAGCTGGTCTTCGTGGTGGTTACAGTACTCCTGAGACTCTATCCAACAGAGACAGATGCAGGATAGCACAAATTGCTCTTCACGACAACCCTTATGAAGGAATTGGAGTAATTTTCTAAAGCAACGGGAAATAATGCATCTTCAGCACAATTCAACGTATGGCCAGATGTTTACCACTTCGTTGAAGAAATACGGTCAATTATGCATTGGACTGTATAGATTACATGATCAAGACAATCCGGACTCTGTTAAACGATACGTTATCACCAATCCTCCCGCTGAATTGAGGATACGAAGTTCCGACTATGTAAGTGGAACTTAAACTTGGACAAACATTTTTGTTCAGGTTTACGTGTTGGAGCAGTTCGATCCGGGACTGGAATATGAGCCGGGAAAGCGTCACTATTAGCCTTCTACCTACTTCTCATCCTTTCAAATTGCTCATTTTGCTTTCAAAATCAGGGTTTACAAGATTATGGCCAAATAGTCAAAAAAAAGACTGTCTCCACACTTCCGATGTGCGCAATTAAGGGTGTCCGAGTCGGACGAATATGCATTGCCTTCCTTTACAGATCTGTGTCATCAATGGTTTATTTAATTTCAGTCATTTGTTGGTTTTGTACAAATGATTCAAAGGTTTGCAACCTTTTTCATATTTCATATATAATAAAGTTTATTTGTTACCTGTACTTACTGCTTTCTCAGCTAAATTTACCGAACACTAGAACGGAGATACATGAACTAGGACTTGAGCAGATGATTCAAAGGTTTTTCTTTTTTTTTTTTTGAAAAACAAACATGATTATAACCGTTCCGAGTGTCCTTAATGCAATTTCTACTTTCCCCTGTTAAGGAGAAGACCTTCACGTTTAATTCAAAAGAGACTTTTCAAAAGCCAATTTCTGTTTTATAAGCTTCCAGCTGCACCCAATTGGTGGCAGGTGATTTTGATTTATGAGAAAAGACTCGCAGCAGTAACAATCCTGTCTGTCCGATGTTTCTCTCTAAACTCTTTTTTCTCTGTTTTTATGCTTTCGAGCGTGCTCTATGTAGCAGCGGCATTCAATGTTATTCTGGTAACAATGATTTGGGGGCAAGTCTGTGAGTGATGTGAACATCGGAAGACAATTAATGTTTAGACCAAACACAACTTGTAGAGCCGCCAAATACTGCGTGATCTACACAGGAGAGTGGAGTGCTTATATGGTAGCTTAGAAAAATGTTTTAAACAGTACTTGTTTCCAGAGTTGTCACGACGACCCCAACGAGGTACAAATTGGATGCTATATATCACAAAACGACATGATAATATGTTACTGCAAGTAGGAATCGTTCTCATTGAGCAACGGAAGTTTAGCACGGAGTTCTGCAACATTGAGAGCAACACGAATGCAGACGTGGTACCGTTAAAAAACGTCGAATGTCTCATGTATCCGGTATACAACGAGCTGAGATCTTGCGTTAGTAATCAGTGCGTTTATATCGACTCTAAATATCCGAATTCTCGCGTAAAATACTATAGAAACCTTAATGTTTGACTGTTTCAGACTACAAATATAATAAAAGATTGTGCCCAGGGAACTGATGAGTTTTCTATACCGCCGATCACAAATCCAGTCTTTAAAGAAATTTACTTCTATGCTGATGCATGCTACAACCTCACTTGGCTTCCTGATTCATACGTTTTGTCTTGTCGTTGCGCCGAAGTAAAACGCATATATTTACGTACACAAGCCTTTTTCAGACCAAATGCAACGACGAGCAGCCGTACAAGATTGCCACAGGGAAATATGAATGTGCGATGACAGGATATAATGGCGATTCGACTACAGCTATTAGTGACAACTATACGAATGGTATGACGCGAGTCTTACTGTGTAATTCTTTAGGCACATGCAAAGGGCAATTTTGCTTCCTTCAAAGATCTGAAAATACATACGACGGGAGTTTAAGAATCCGCAAAGGTTGCGTTAATGCTGCCGAATATGGTCAAGATAAACTGAAGGTATAATTGTTCCGCAAAAAATGTTAACTCTATAGGTTGGAAGCTTTCATCATAATGAATTTCTCTACTATATTTGCAAGGAGGACAACTGCAATGTTAATGTGACCGAAGCTATGAAGTACATCTCGGGTGTAAGACGAAATGTAATGTAAACTCTATAAAATTAATGTTTAGGGAGTGAAATCCTCTGGAGAGGATGACCTCGAAACAACTACGCAATCGTCACCGGGAGAGATTTACCGAATAATTTTTATTATAACGCTTCTATGGAGTTTCGACTGTTTTTGATTGTAGAAAACGACGCAGTAAAACTGTCCAACTGTTGCGAGAGACTGTTATAAAGTTTCGTTCAGTTTCGAAGGTTTATAACAACTTTAAATGCGCTGTGATGAGAGAATAATCGACTTTTTCACTAATCTATGACATTGTTTTATTAACCCGCACAAGACTGTTATCATTCTCCTGTATTGTATATATATAGCCGTTTTGCGTTGATTCGGCTTTTCACTTTTGGCTCTTCCTCCTCCTCCGGCCCGTTCAAGAAGTCGTCATACTTTCCAGCTGTTTGTACAGAAACCACCTGAGAGCAGATCATTGGAAAGACAAAAATAAATCCACCTTGATTTGTGTCATAGTCTGCGTCCATTTGTTCCTCATTTTCGAACGCTCCTCAAACTTTTCGTTCAGCATCTTACGTCTGAGAAAATGATAGGTTGCACTGTTAAAATCTCCTACTGATGACTGCTCATGAATCTCATAAGAAGTTTCTCCGTGCCGGCCATAGATTCTCCATACTTGTCAACGACATCTCCTTTGCTTGTCGGACCGACCCTTGACTCTTCAAGTTCTGCTTCACCTTGGTCGTCGGTCGACACAATTTTCTTGTTTTCTTCGGCTAAAATCAGTTTTATCAACTGTATCTCACCCTACGCACCGCTAATACTGAGATTCGTTTTGAAGTCAATGTCGATCATTTTTACTATTCTGGCGAACATGATTTCCAGCTGCATTTGCACGACATTAATTGACATTGAGACAACCGAAAGTCCAAGTAGAATCAGAATAAAGTTGGCAACAGCCACTTTCGGGGAAGGTGTCAGATCGCCGAGACCTGAATGCGTGAAATTATAACAAAAAAAGACAACAAACCAATAGTGGTCAAAGAAATGAAGAAGAAGTACAATGATTCAAAGAAAGACCATCCCTCCAGATATGCAAAAATAATGCTACAGAGCACAAACCAGCAGACTAGGACGACTCCCACAAGCGCCAATGGAATCGGCTGCTCTTGATCCTCTTGACCAGGTATTGGCTCATTTTGTTCAGCACAAAGCTTCTCCAGATCCTAAAATCAATCTGAGTAGGCAAACTTTTTCACACTCGTAACCAATCAACAATCCATCATAATCTTTCACAATGAGCAGCCCTCGGACACTAGTAAATTACTCTTACACTCCCGACAGACATGAGGGCTCGGTGTAAAATTCAAAAGCTACCCGTTTTTTCAAAGAGCAAAAATCGGAGGTCTTTTGGTTTGAATACGGTCTTACCTCCACAGGATCCTCCGTTTTGTGAAACCTTTTCCAACATTGGACAATCTTTTGAAAGGCAGTACTGCCATAACTGTGCCAAATTTCTGTAAACTTTTTGTAATGAATAGAAGGTACGAACTGACTGTTGACTCCATGGAACATCAAAGTGCCCCAGTCCGTCAAAATGGTAATGACGACAGGAATTCCGATGACGGCGTAGGCCATTGTAGCTACTTTTCCCCAAAAAGTTTCAGTAGCAAAATCTCCGTAGCCTATTGTGGTGTAAATGGTTCCAACATAATACAATGCTCCCTGATAAATCAATAGCGTTTAAAAGTGGTCAAATACCCAGATATCCCATTTTTTCTCCACTCTGAGACGTGGCTTGGCATCCATGGTCACATCGTACTGGTCCAGCGCTACTCGGAGCTTTGTCTCGTAAAAGTCTGACTGATTACTGCCAGAGAAGTATAAGCGCTGAAAACAAAACGATCCATAAAACAGCTGTGTTTGCCGAGGATACTTGTAAGTTTATCGAGAAAGCAGAACCCTAGACCTACCTGGATCTCGTCAACAAGTTTCCGTTTTGCAAGTACACTCCGCCTTACTGACTCTGTGACAAGTTCGGCATTTCGAGAATCCTCCGCAGGACTCTCAATAGCACAAAAAATTACTGCTCCAAGTAAACTGAAACTTGTTCGACAAATGAGGAAATGGTCTCACCTGTAAAAAAGCAGCACAGTGAATAACAAAGCATGATGAAGTTTGTACTGTTCGTATTTAACGGCTACGAGGTTCCAAAACATCCTAAAACCGTTGTTTTGATTTTGAAAAGGAGTAGATTAAAAAGGCACCTCCGTTGATTGACTTGAAGCATGGCGGATGATAGAAGTGCCATAGTTTTGGGACTTTCAATGGGATTGGTTTAAACTGAAGAAAAAGTGAAGGGCGTTCCTTATTACTTTGACCAGGTGAGCATTCGGTTTCACTCAGAGCGAACACGGAAGAGACGGAAAGCTTTTTCATCGTTTTTTGTTGCGCCTTGTCCGAACAAAGTTAGAAATAGATCTCAAAAAGACAAGCTGAACGCAAATGTCTCTTCCTGTGATCTAACCGGTGCAACCTGTCCCTTTCCGTACCTACCAGAAAAAACTTTACCACGCTGTCACGTAGTTCTGAGCAAGCTTGGAATAGAACTCACATTTTGACAGCGCACAATCAAGGTAGGTAAGTTTAGCTGCGAAATGTGAGACGACACTACGGGACAACTCCGAAGCGGAAGAATCAATTTTCATGATAATACAGATCAAGAATGAAAAGTCACCTCTTCAAGACTATTTTATACCAAAAGTTATTAACACGAACAAAAGATTGCTGAAGAGCTTTCTTTGAGTAAAAAGAAGCTATAACGATTAATGAACTCAGGTGCGAGGGACACCACCAGGCGCAGAGGGTATTTAGGTGTAAAGCGAAAAACAGCCCACATCAAATGGGTCAGAGAGGTGCAAGAGTATCAAAAGATGTTCAACTAAGGTTTTAAAATAGTAAACACAAATCTTTTATAGAAAACAAAACATTGCGAGAATGACTGCCATTTGAAAGAAAGAAGGGCCGGATTGCTTCTTCAAAGGAAACCCGTTGCAGTAGTCCGTAGAACATACGAAAGTGGTATAGCCGTTTTTAATGTTGAATGAATTCTGGAAAAACTGATAAAAAATATTGTCGACATCCTACTTCAGCCAAGCTGTAGCCACTTGGCAAGCTCAAACAACCCATCTGCACATCATTGCTGGCAACCTTTTGGGTGTTGCTTTGCATGCAGTATTGCCCTTAAAACTCCTAAAATATGTACAATACTGACGCACCTTTGCATTTGCCATATTCTCCTTGAAAATAGGTGTAGCATGTTATATTTCCCAACAGTATTTCCGGTACTCGGTCGGTACAATAGTTCTAAAGAATAGATGGGAAAATAACATAATGGTTTACCGTTTTGCAGTAGCAGTGCATTTCTGCTGTAGTTGTCCAAGTTCGTATATAGCAAATATCGTCGCTTATATCCAAAAAGCTATCAAATATACCTGATAACTGTTAACCAAAATTGAATGGGTTTTCCTACGTATCATGCTCGTTTGTCCACACTTTTTTTCAGTAGACATTTCTAATAAGTCACCGAATTTGTTGAATACCTGAGAAATGCTTTTTTGGATAAAAGTATCTTTCACATACGAATTTAATGACAGAAACGCAATTATGACCACGACATGAAGCGCGTATTGGTAAACCGCTGTAAGATTCCTCAGTACATAAAAGAAGAGGAGCCTTGATCACTGGAGTAGTCTCCAGAGAGTTGGAGTTGCAAAAGTCGCCTCTGCAAAAATTTTTGTGATTTGATTACAATTTACTTGCTTGCAAATACAAGTTACTCCTCCTTTTCGATCCTCTTCACATGTGAAATTTGACGGTATTTCTTGGCGTGTGGTGAAACAACCCTAAAAATTTTTTTACTATGTTTCAAACTCAGCCTGCTTTTCCATAGACTTCCATTGTCGCCAGACGTCGATAAGCCCAACAGTACTCCCCATTACAGTCATCTTTGTCGAGATCATGATCACAGCTGAATGCTTAATGTTCACCGACAAATTTGAAGTACCTTGTTTCTGTGCATCCGCATCTTGAAGAATTTATAGCTTTAAATAGCCAAACAAATAGTAGGAGACGAAGCATACTGTGTATTTCAGCACTTGTTGGGTAATCGACAGGTGAACGACTTAATAAGAAAAATCTGAGATTCTCATTTCTGCGAATGACTGTCATTAATCATTTAAATGTTTATACTTTTGCGATAATTGTGTGGCAGATATAAGTCTCTCTCCGTTTGTCAGAATCCGCAGCACCTTTCCAAGCTAAACTAAAAAGCCTTTGAGGCAGTAACCGTCATTGTTAAAGTTAGTAAAACAAGAGTTTTCCCAGAGAAAATATTTATCAACGGTGATATTCAACAACGTCCGAGGGTGAATCAATGATAGTGAAACTACCACAAGTCGGCTTGGACTCAGAGCCCTCACTGACTGTCTCTATCTTTGCCAATTAACAGTGCATAGACAGAAGAATTGAGTCCCTGGAAAAAGCAACAGCATGCAAGAAAAGTGAACCAAAAAGGGTACTAACTATTCACAAAAGCTGCGAGTACATGACCACTACCGAAGTTAAAAGGAGCTACAGAGTTCTGGAATTTTAGCTGAGGTGATCTACAAGAGGCATAACAGGGGGTATAAAGAAGGAAAGAAAAGGGATCGAGACCTGTAACAACAACGAAAACTGATGAGAAATATAAAAAAGATAACAACATAAGAGCTAGAGGAAGTGTCAAGAAAATTCAATGAGGGGACAGTGTGAAGCTAAAGTTATATAGCTGCAGGGGGAAATTACATGAGGGACTCGATCTCTCCATTATCAACTTGATGGAGCTCGGGCAGATCCTCGGGGATGACACCTTCTACAAAGGCGCCCTTGCTTTCTTCGATAAGGACTTTGATTCCTTTGCCAGGAACATCATCGGCCTCATCTTCGGGCTTTCGCTTCTGATCCTCCAAGTAGGATTCGAGCAGCCAGAGTAGATGATCGTTGCCGAACATTGGCACAAGGTTCTCTTCGGCGTTCCAGACAGACGATTCAGGCATTCCCTGAAAGACAATTTGTATGAGAACTAATATTTTCGAACCTTAAAGGGAGTTTCTTCTTCTTTGAGATGCTTGGCTAGCTGCATAGTGTTGCCAATATCTGATCGTTGACAAATCCAGCAAGCACCGTTGAAGTTCTGTTTGCGAATAAAGTTGATGAACTTCATTCGATCGTAGAGATTCATTTTGTGCTCCTCGATCTCGTGAAGAAGATCCAATTTGTGGCTTTCCTTCATGTGATCGAGAATTCCTTCAACAGTTTCGTTGTTTTCGTCACACATCAAGCACAAGACACGAACTTCGTCAATAGCAAGATTGTCTTCCTGCCACTCACACCACGAGTTGCTGAAATGTGCAATGAGGTTGTTTATAAAATCTAGACGCACTCTTCCTCTTCCTCATCGGAATCTTGGAAAGTGGCCATGGTATCTTCGAAATCTTCGGCTAAGACATCCAGCCAACGTTTTCCAAGCTCGAGGTAATTGATGATGTAGAACTTGTCATAGTAGTGATTCTTCGGGTTCACTTCTCTATGATTTCTTTTGCGCATATGATCCATCAGAGTGTTCTTGTCTTGAAATTGCTTCTCGCAATAGATGCACTCGTTGTTCTAAAATACTATGGTTAAAGGTTCAATAATTGGGTTACCTGCATCTTGTTCTTCAAGTGCTCGATGTACTCGGTGACAAAGACGAGATTGTCAGGGGATCCCAAATTCAAATGGTGAATCATGTACAGATGATGAATAATCTTCGAACGATTTCCGCGAGCTGTGTAGCGACAGAAGATGCATTGCAGCTGGAAGGTCTTGTCCTCTCTTAAATTCACAAGTACAGCCTGTTTGGGAAAAAACTACCGTTCACGCTGTTGACAAGAGAGCGCTTCCTCAAGACGACGCATGGCCAAGCGCTGTCGAAGAGAATAATCTTCCGGAATTGTCTCGGTGATGTGGTAATAGAAGTCCACAACTCCTGAAAATATTCACATACACAACCTGTTATTCAAATACCATGAAGAGCATCTCCCTCTGGAGGCTCCACTTTGGGGAAGATGAGGTCTACGCTCTCCTTGGCGAAACGCTGTCTCCAATACTCAATGTATCTCTTGGGATCGACGATGAGATTCATTTCTGAGACCACGATCTTGTGTTCCTTGATCAGATGCTCCGTGAATGTTTCCAATTGCTCCGGCAAATCAAAAAATTGAAGACAGCTGATGCACATGGTTGGTCCTCCCCATTTAGGAGAGTATCCTACATGTGGCACAGTTCCAGACAACGTCCTGCAACAAAGTTATTCAAAATAAACTGTAACTGTTACCTGATTCTTCCACGAGGCAGAGCTAGGCTCATCTTCTGTGGTTGTTTTGGGCCGCTGTCATCGTCCGAATCAGTGAATGGCTCTTCCAAATCGTCGGGAACTGAGGTTTTCAGTTTAAACAAGCAATAGTGGCTACTTACACTCATCACTAAATTCTCCATTGCTGGTTTGAGACATTGTCCGAGTTGAATCCATTGGACGTCTTCGGCCGTTGTTAGCTAGAAAACTCTTGATGTAATTGCCGTCTATTAACCTACAATTAGTTGATCGAGTTCGTTTGTGGTCGTCATGGTTCCTTTCGTTCTTGATTCCTCCTTGACTCTGGCTCTTTCGTTCAGCCCAGTCCTTTCTACCATTTCTTCCATCGTCTGAATCAAAGAGATGGTAAAACGGCGTTATGCTGCCCTACTTTTATGATTTTGGCTTGCTGATTGACTGTTGTTTCTGCTACCGCTCCGTGATGTATTTTGGTCCCCCTTGGTGTTAGATCTACGGCGAGGACGTTGTTCGCCCTGAAGCATGTTTCATGTGGAGCGTCAAAGCAAACACGAACCTTGTGAGCGTTTTCTACAACTTTCTTCTCATTCTTTTCGGCAGATGCTTCGACAGGCTTGGAAGCCTGGATCGTCGTATTGCCTCCTCCATCCGCAGGTGTTGACATAATCAAAGGGGGACCCTTATTTGAGGAGTTGCGACGAGGAAGTCGAAAATCCTGAAAAGCATTAGATACAATCTCGAATACGAAATAACGAAAGAGTCTGCGTGTTAGAGAGTACATAATCCAGACGAGAATATCGATTAAGGGCCTAATAATATGGCCTGCGCTAATATGAGAATTGTTTATTTTTGCTTGGTAATGGGGGTGTAAAATTGTTGAATCCCATGTAAAAGTCGGGAAACTGACTATTAACTACAAAAGAAATGTGAGAAGCGATGCTAATGTGCTGCTTTTTTTTTTATAAACATGAGTGTCAGTGGCTGGCAAGTAACGAGTAAAGGCTAACAAGCTTTCATTTCAAGACAGATCTGTTGATGGATTACTCCCAAACTTCAGCATGCTTACCTATTAACTATAAAATAAAAAAGTTAAAAGAAAAATCTAGGCAGTGCCTAAACTACTGACAAATAAATTAGAGGGGCGTATTAATGAGGTGCTCATGCGGCCCTGTGAGGGTAGCGGACCCGCTATTTTAGGGCGAGTCACGAGAGTAGCGTCTCCGCACACCGTGTTCGCGTCAAGCCGCGTTTGTGCCCTCACATACCGATCAGACAGCCAGACAAAGACACAAAAACAGGTATTTTGGATGCAGTTGAAGGAAGGAACAATTGAGGAATGGACTCCAAACAATTCCTATCGCTTTTGGTCACTAAATGCGACTAATCAGTGGGTGTTTGTTATATCTGCCGGGCTTTTTCTACGACTCCAAGAAAATCCAAAAAACTCTGATATGGTTACGGTTGCTGCACATATAGGAGAAGGCAATACAGCGGGTCAATAGGTTCCCACAAGGGGTCAGCGCGCTCAGAGGAGCAGGGAAGTTTCACAAAGCAAAAGAATCACATAGAATCACATATTTGATCGTCTGGTATCCTTCACCGTTATCTAAGAGCGCGTATGTACTTGGAGCCACGTGCTATCATTAATCAACAAAGATGAACAGGTTTGCAGTCATACACAGCTTCAATGTTTTTTTTTCTGACTGTGGGACTTCAAACTGCGAGTAATAGACAAGTGATTTTTTTTTTTGCTGGCGTCGCTATGCCTAATGCTGGTTGCATGAGCGACAGTCACGTGTGCTGAAAGAAGAGATGGCGTTCATGGGAGTGACACCACATTTCATCTTGTCAAACAAATAATACCAGGTGCCATCTAATAGTGAAAAGTGAGTATTATAAGGACATCAGCAGAAGCAAAAGAATAAACAACTGCTGTCGTCGAACACAAATCTGTTGTGTAACTGATTCATGTGCCCGTTTTGAATGGTTTCCGATGCTGGGAGAGCACGCGCCGAAAAAACCATCGCCCATGGAAATTGGTCAACATATTTTCGTGACGGAAATGAGACAAAACAGAGAAAAAGGACTTGTTCACAACTCTTTTCTTTGAGCGCAAAGTGCTTTGAGTAGAGCACAAAACATGCTACAATACGCAAAATAACAAATCTTTGTTTACAGCTTTTTGTTTGGGCATAATTAGATGCCGCCAAAGGTGGGAACCGCATTGTTTGCATTGAAGAGAAAGCTCATGGAATGTACAATACAAAGATACAAATTTAATAAGAATACGTTTTCAAATCAGCCGGACTGCTAAAGAGGAAGTTGGAAGGAAGCGTGTATAGGCGACAACACGAAGCACTGGATTTAAAACTGACGAGTGCACAAATTTACAATTTCGGCTAAAGCAACAACAAAGAAAAAACCGTTGAAAACATATCAGCTGTTAAAAAGAGCTCTGTATCTACTACAAAGTGTGATGAAACGACAAGATAGACTTGTTGTGTCAGCTGCCTTGCTCAGCTCTCAACAGAAAATGCACTGAACAGAGCGGCTTTGTCAAACAATTTTTTTAATACAGTTGTACAGCGCGATCAGCAGATAACAGGATAATACTCGTTATTTGAGCAGTTGAGGGAATGGGAATAGGAGAGACACAACAGCAGAGTCAATAACCACGTGGCATAAGGGTGAACAGGCGACTTTCTCAGGAAGATCGGAGACAGGAGGTTTGGGCAGCATTAAGGGAGCACCAGTGACCTCTATTGAACAACTGTCTGACACACAAATAGCTGCAAAAGGGCGACAATAGCTCAGAGAGGAACACTCAGACGAGCGTTAACTATACTAGCTCGCTTACTTCCTACACTAGCGGTTACTGAATTTGGTCTAGAATGGGCCCAGTGCTCCGATCTGACGCTTCTCGACGACCCCTTCGAAGTTCTCGACGCTTTTGAGCCTTTTGACGATCTGTCAGACCTGAAATATTGAATTTACAGAGTTTTCAGCAAAGTTTACCGATTGTCTGTCGAAACATTATGCACGTGTGATCTCATGGACATCCTTTCTTCCACGATCCAGTACATAAAGTCGGCGTGCATCTTCTTGGTATCCCTGAAAGTATATGACTAGCTTGGTTTTAATGTTTTCATACCGGTATCCTGAGATACTAACAATCAGCCAGAAGGCGTATGTGAAAAGAAAGGCAGCGCCCACGTAGAGATTTCTAGAAAGCCTGAGAATAAACCTTTCACCTTCCCCAATAGATTTGGGCAAAAAGATCTTAGAAACTGTAGACGCACCTCAAGTGATGTTTGACAAAGTCGTGGTCGTTCACCGTGCCATTCGAGTTGAGTTTCCAGTACATGCAGAGACTGAATATGACGAAGACTAGCAGGAAAAACTGAAATACCATTGCGTTTTGCGGCTGAGCCACTTACAAAGCTAAAAACGATGTCGAACAGAAGAGGTCTGACGAGGGCAGGTCGACAAGAATATATTCCGTAGAGACACATACATGTCAGTCCTATATGAAGAAGAGTCGCCGTTAGCACTGAAAACTCAGAATGAAAAGGGAGAGGTGGTGTTCCTAGTCTGGTACGAAAATTCATCCGGATCCACCTAATTTTGATCCAAGGACAAAAATTTTATCTGCCCGTTTACACTGTTTTTCATTGTGAAGTCCTATGCGCAGCAAAAGATGAAATCGCGTCAGTCACGCGGGATAAAGAATGAGGCACCTGCGTCATTTTGCCCATAAACAGGGTGCAAACACTACGCAGGTCAAGGGAAAGCCATAATGAGGAGCAGCTCTCATCGATTCTGACATAAGAACTTCTTCAGCCTCTAAGAGACACTTTTGGGGAGAAACCCCATTTTTCGTGTAATTCAGACCAGACACGCCAGAGTGCTATCTTCAAGGGTTTTCTTCGAAGCCTAGTGGGTGGCAACCACGTATGTGACAAAGGATTCACCTGAGATGTATATGATGGTTTTAATTTTTCCTGTTAGATGATTGGAAGACACACTCTCAATGATAGCTTCTACCAGTTTGAACTGCAGATTCGGCTTCAGAGGAAAATGAAGGATACGCTCGACTTCAGAGACGACTAAAATAGATATTTTATATAGGAGAGGCTGCTAACATACCTTTCAAAATCATGACTGGATTGATAAAAGTGAACAGAATGGTGAAGAAGGCAGCAAGGATCCTCATCCCACAACAATCATCACCTGAAGTCCCGAGAATAACTATGTTATGAAAAGAAAGTTATTTAGGAAATCATAAGGGTAAATCTCTCTGAAAGCTCTGGAAGGAAGACTTCAATAGATGGGATTAAAAATCTTGATGTGGACCCATCCGGAGAGCGAGAAAATATGGGTGAGCGTGATCGACATGGAGCAGGAAATTTAGTGCTCAAAGAGGAGGATACCACACATATTACTAACGTCAGCCGGCGAGTATTTTCCGAGTATAAGAAGACTTTCAAAATAGCCTATTCGGATTATGTTGAAAGTATAGACGGGCGGTGAATAAGATAAACAGACACCTGGAGGAGGAAGTGAGACTCTTCCGACTGCTTAATCACCCACCCTCACGCCTTCAGATTTTTCATAGTAGGTGGTAGGCAGGAGGAAGAAGAAGCAGGATTTTCAATAAAGCATTCTATTTGCAGTAATGGGTGCGTGCAAGAAGGATAATAGGAGGATAATAAAGGAAGTCCATCTGAAAATGACAGACGCTTCTATTTTATGTCACCATTCTGGAGGGCAAAACGCATTCGAATGCTCTATTTTCCAAGTTCGAAACTGCTCATGTGTCCAGACATTTTGTGAAAAACAAGCGAATTTTCCAGACGGCCAATCTTCTTCATAAAAGATTGTGACGGAACAAGTTGAGCGTCTCTACATAATTGGACACTATAGTCGCTAGGGTTGACCGAGTAAGAAACACAAGCGATGTACACGGAAAAATAATGCAATTTGGCGTGTCTTACGCAAATCTTCGAGATCGCATGATGTGCAGTTTGTTTTGAACAAAGGAAGTTCTCTTTGTCATAACGTATATAGTCAAACGTAGAGAGACAAGAACGGCCGAAACTGCGTTGAGCAAAGAAGCTAATCTGTAGTGGATCAATTCGGATGAATCTAAGCTGACTGCCAATCCGCATTAATCTGAATGCCGCCGCTGGCTATGCTCTTAATTATACAAACATTGATTCAAGTTGCTTGATTAGCAGTATTAAAAGGTTATATGTCCTACTCATAGTGCAAGAAAAAAGAAAGTAAAATAATAAACTATGGATCATACGTGGGTGAGGCTATTTCTTAATGGACTCCCTAGCCAACAATAGGTTCCAGGTCGTGCCAAGCTTTTACTAGCATTAGATTCTGTTTGCAACACAAACGCAAAATATGCAAGCGAATAAATAGCTTTATTATAACTCGCACACTAGGTTATGTAATCACAGCTTGTGAACCTGCTCGACCTGGTAGGTGATTCCGAACGATTTGAGGTAGTCGTAAATCTTGGAGTTTCCGAAGGCAGCAGCCGTGGTGTAGGCTCCTCCGCTGAAAACTGTTTTTATAAGTTTTTGTTTTCACCAACTCCTTGGGAAGGTTGGAAGAGTCCTTCAGGATGGCCAGAGCAGCCGAGAGAATGCATCCACTAGTAGCAATGTAACCGGCATCGGGTCCCTTGCAGGTGGCGACAACTTTTCTGTTGGGACGACCTTCGTGCTCTTCTCCAATAGGAAGCTTGGAATCGTAGCCGGATCCGAAGAACCAGTAAGTAAAGCTAGCTTGCTTGACCTGATCTTCGGAAGGTCCAGAGTTCTGAAAGAGACAATATTATAGTGCACAAAACAAGTATACCTTAAAGAGATAAAAACTGCAGAGATCAGGATACTGCTGGAGAATCTTGCGCGTAGCAGCGAATTGAACCAGAACAGCAAAGACCGAAACCCAGACGGCAAGAAGAAGAGCCCAGATGAGTCCAGAAACACGAATGTAGGTTTCAACGTAAGCTGGGCGTTCCTTGCGAACAGTGTAGTCGTAGTATTGAGAGCGGTTCACAATGGAACGATCAGCTCCAGGGAAGGGAAGAGCCCATCCTTCGAGCTCGTTCTCATTGATCTTCCACAGCTGACCCCTACAATGTATTTGTATCTTGTCTAGGAGTTTTCAATCACCTCTTGGGAGGACGGACAGCTCCCTTGACAACCTTCTCGGGCATGATAGCCTTTCTAATCTTCCCAAGACCGTCTTTGGCAGCTTGACTGATACCAAGGATCAGGGTCTGATAGGTACCGGCATTGAAAGAGTAGCCCTAAAATCGATTTAGACCTAGACAAACAGAAGGTTACAGCTTCTCCGTAGTTTATCTGAACAAAGGTTTCAGCATGGTTGAGATCACCACCGAAGTTCTTCTTCAAGAAATGAACTCCCAGGTCACAAGGAATCGAGTCCCATCCGCAAGCTCCAACAACGTAGACACCCTTCTCTCTGGCTTGCTGTCCGTACTTCATCTCCATCTTTTCGAGAAACTAAACACAATTTTTATGCTACAAAATTTAGAGCTTTACCGCCGGCTCTCCAGAAATGTCCAAGTGACTGGCTCCATTCTCAACAGCAGCCTTCACCACAGCTTCTCCATGAAGCCGGTACTAGAAGTTTCAATGATATTCTACTTTCATGAACTGCACCCAAAACGTTTCCTATCTTATCAGCAAATGTTTTTAGATGCCCTCTTTCTTAGAGATGCTTATAGGGCGGTTTTAAAAGTCATGAGGGTCGTTTTTTTCGATATGGTTAACACCGAGTGGGTAGTAAGTGACTCACAGGTCCGACAGCGTTGATGATAAGCTTGGTCTGCTTGGCCATGGTGGCAAGGCTTTCCTCATTGTCAGTGCTGGCAAGAATGATGGGTGTAGAGCGGATGTTCTTTCCTGCAAAACAATTGATGTACGCGTTAAAAGGTATACAAACGGTTTCTACTCACAAAACTGTGTATCCAACTTATTTTCGAGCCTTTTTATTTTGATCATGGATAATCGTTATTTGGAGTCCTTTCTCGGTCACACCACCCCTCACTGTTTGTAAGGGCCGAGCGATCAGGGCTGCCGTTTTGTGTACCCTCCCATATGACGATGGCAATGACCTTTGAAATGAAAAATGTCGACTTCCGACAGAAATATGTTCTCGGATAGAATTTAACGATCAACAATCAGCCAACTTCCGTCTTTACAACAGTTGCCCAAAGGCATCTTTCAATCTGTTTTTTTTTTTTGCTTTTCCAAAAGACGTAGGCCCCGCTAGTCTTCCTAGGTTCTTTGACGTCACAACTATCTTGGCAAACACGAGTTTCAAACAGCTGCCCACATGCGTCTTTTCAACGGAAACCGCTGATTGCTAGCTTGAGGAGAAGTGGTAAAATGCCGGCCATTTCCTTCTCGTCTTCACTGAAAAACCAAATTTAATTGGCGTTTTGGACGAGACGGAAGAGTGCGACCGAGGCCTAGTTAATTGCTATGTAATCCAGTTATAGTCAAAGCGCGACTAGAATTATAATAGTCGTAAAATAGACACCTGTTTTGGTCGAGACATCTTCCAAGACTTTGCGAAGCTTGGTTTCGGATCTTCCAGCGACGGCAAAGGAAATTCCCTCAAAGTTTGCGGAGCGGACGATGTTCTCCACAATGTAGGCTCCAGTGAAGCCGGTAGCTCCGTATACAACCAGGTCGTAGCGGGGCATTTTCCTGTAAATAAGGAGCGGATCAGAGTGGAGAGGAGAGGAAAGCGAACATGATAAACTGTATAAAAACGATGAGTTATAGCTCTGATTCACCCCATAAACATATCTCTCGGTCAATCGACCCCCAAATCTTGACCCGTCAGTTTGAAGGACACCTCCCTTGAAGTTGTCTACAATTGGCTCCCTCGCTTTTCAAAAATCCGGTTCGTCACATGTATTGCTGGGAAGAAAACACTTTGGTTCTGGGCAAGAATAACCAGTTGGTCCAAATTACCTATCCATTACATGTGGCAGTGACTTTTGACAAAGATCCCTCTCCATAGATCTCCCGACGCCGTGAGAGCCACATGTTTATAGATTCTGCCAGGGTGTTATTCTGGGCACCGAGGCAAACATTAAATGCACAGCAGCACAGTCATAACATGTCACACACTCCAGAACATTCGAACCATTAAAATCAATAACATTTTGCTGTGGAAAAGTTGTAAAGAGGATTGTGACAATAGAGGGGGACAAGAATAGAACTGCAATTGATTGAGGAATGGCGTGGACTTTGTACCATTGACAACGACTTGACCCTCAAAAAGTTGTGATTAGTTGAAAGGGTAGATTGTTATTGATCCTCTACAAGCTTTACGGCTGCGAAACCTTGTCAGACTTTGATACAAGCGTCCTTGGGGAACGAAATTAAGGTAGTGAAGAAGCAGTCGAACACTGACAGCACGGACAAACAGTTGTAGTGGAATTCCCCGGGTCGCCTGAAGGTTGCTTATCTGGCGTTACTAGTCGCCCCACACACATCAGAAATCGTGCCATCGAAAACCCTAGGACACAGATATTTTACCCAGAGTGTTTGGACATAAAAGTTGGCCTTTAGGAAAAACGTAGTTCTTGCAGACTTGTTTTGGTTGTTGCAGAAAGGCTGTACTTGAAATGACCCTTATTTCTGCAACCTTGTTTGTTTCGTTTTTTCACGTGAAGAAGCATAGAACGGCCCGATAACAGCTCGCCTTGGTTGTTCTTTTTTCAGACTGCTCAGTGTCGATCAATCAGCAAAACCCGTTTGTATAATTTTATCGATGGCGATTTGGCCTCTTTTTTATTGTGAATGATACGATAGCGAGTCAGCAGCGGGGCAATGAAAGAGAGATGGTCGAAGATTGCCTTCGACTTCGTTTATGAAATTTATTGGTTTCGTCCTTCCCTTTGAATATAGTCCGTCCTAACACCCTGATGGTGGGCGAGAGAGTGAGAGAAACAAACAGCTTCAATCCGCCCGAGCGGCCTGCGCTCGGCGGAACTGCTGTCCTCAATAGGCTGAGCTAGAGAAAGAATACCCGTTTGTTCAAGGATCGCCGTCTTTAACACTATAGCACAATTGTACACTTTTTGGCTCCGGATTGTTTACTCTTCAGTGGACATTCATCACGACGTCATCACTCAACGCAGTCCCCGGAGGCAATGAGGATTACTGCTATACAGCCGCTGTTTTTCATCACCATCGCTCTGATTGCCTGATGTCATTGTGTGGGCCATAAAAATAGAGGAGATTAACACTCGAAGCTTTATTTTAACCGTAGGTATTAAATAGAGTCTCGTTTGAGAGAAGTTAACAATCACTAGGGTTTTTGCAATATGTGACTATCAATGAGGACAGATATAGGAAATGACCCTTTGTACACGCGAGAGAGGAAGGCCCTAAGAATTCTGGAAGTGTCTGATTTGGGAAGGAAATGCACCGATGGACTATATGTATGTACACATCACATTGGTAGAGAAGTTGGGGATCATGACTAAGAACTAGGAGTCTATCGCACCAGTTTGTATACAAGTACAGAGATGAGGGGTAACACCCGCGTACACATCATTTTGAGGAGACTTATTACACGAAAACCGGGATGTGTGCACGGATTCTGGGCTCAAGTCCGGAGACTTAGAGCACCCGGAGGACAGCAAGCAGCGGCCGGTGGCCCCCACTCACCGGAGACCCTGCGCCCACAAGAGCAGGTTGCAGAGGTAGAGGTAAAGCTAACCAATACAATTTCTGAGAAATGCACAAGAGGGACTAGGGGGGACTGAGATGGGGGACAATTGGAAGTTAACAAAGAACCCGGGATCGCCGAGGGGGATGATCGGCCCGCATTAATATGGAGATAGCACAGAAATGAGACACGATGTACAATAAGGCTTGCACGCTGTCAACAGATACCCTAAGAATAAACAGACAAGAAGCACCGAAAACGGGATGGAACTACTGTCGTAACACGCATATTAGGAGGTTTGAGTGAGTATAACCGGACACTACTCATAGAGCAGAGCGAGGCAAAGGACCCTCACAAAGGAAATGACACGCGGGATAAAATACATGGCTACAACTGACTATGACTATGCTACAAGACTCGCAGAAGACGGGCTACATACACCGTGTTAGGGGCTATACAGGGAGGCAGAGAGAGGAGAGGATATACTGTGTACATATATATGAGAGGTTTGTACCCGGCCGGAACAGCCAGAGATCGTCTAGGGACTAACACTACTTAGGCCTGAAGAAGTAGCTGTGATGGAAATAGATGAGGCAGTTCGAAGGGAGATCCATAAGGTCCTCCAGATGTTAGACTGCTCAGACTGTCCGACAGCTCGCCACTCATCGGGGCCCAAGGATCATTCGAACCCCAGGAATTTTCGCACCAGCTCCAAGTACCCGAAGAGATAGGGGAAGATTTTGAGGTTGACCCGATCAACATGTCCTGAAAAAAACAAATTAGGTTTTATGTCTCGTTTTGTATTTGCTCGAACCCACACCTGCCGTTATCATAAAAATAGGCCAAGCACAGGCGCTCTGACTTGTGCACGTGACGCGGCCCCCCTTCTTTTTTCATGGCCGTAGAGAAAAAGCGCGTGATGAGGCGAGAGAGTAGGAGAGCGCGTGACAAACATGGCCAAGGAAGAGAGAGCACGCGCTACACAAAGGAGCGCTGTGGAATAACCTCGAAGAGAGATAATGACGCATGCAACAAAGGCAGTATTCTAGTTGAAAACAAGAAGAGAAAGAGGATAGCGGTAGAGATCAAAGCACCCACCTGAATACAATCGAAGAACCCGAGGCTAGACGATGGCCAGCTCCAAGAGTAGCAGTTGTCCCCACTCGTTTCGAGATCGAAGGATCCTGGCGCCTGGCGCTCCTCCGCGCTCGGAGGTGCGGGCTCGGCGACCGGGGGCGCCTGCGCCACAGGGGCCAGCCAGCGACGCTCATCTACCTCCATGGCATCGCCTCCGATGAGGTTCAGATAGAGATCCTCATCGTCCATTAGGTCAAGTTCACGCTGAAAATACATAATGAGACAGGCGAACGGTAATCCTGTATGCATGCATGCATGCAGATGTTCAAATGTTAGATCGAATGCACACCTGGAGCTTCTTGACACCGTTGAACATGAGGAGATGTTTTCGCAGCGGGAGGTTGTTGTTGGAGCGCAATTTGGTAAGGCTGAGATCAAGAAGTTTTGTCTTTTCCATGCGTTCTGCTTCACGTTCGGCAAAAGATCGAGAAGAACAACTGAAAGTGTACACCTTTGTTTGGTACTGTTATTGATTGTATAACTATTGTCTGTTAGGGTCTGTCTGCCTATTATACTGCAGCCAAAAAACCCACTTCGAAAACAGGGAAGTCATGGAATCGGTGGACGAAGACAAAGATGGAGGGGATGAGACCTGATCATTACACGGACAGTATCGCACAGACCTGAAAAAATAAGATAGACATCACTAGATTGCATTCGGGCAATTAAAACCGACTGAAGTGGACAACCAACCTGACGGGAAGAGGTTCTGACTTGGCTGGACACGTTGAAGATACCTCGTAAGAGCAAAGGGAGGAAGAGCGAGAGATGCATGGAGAAATGAATAACACCATGATGATAGACCCGATATTGTTAAATACTGAAACTAAATGACGTCTTTATATATATATATAGTCGAGAAGAAGATTCGAGAAAACAATAAGGGTAAAAGTGTGACAGTTGCCAGTCGTATAGAAGGTCGTTTTTAATTCGTGTGAGTCCTCATGTGAATTGATAATGAGCCTGCGGACCAGCTCTCGACACTCCACCCACTCGTGGCCAGCGAAATAACAACTGATGCGTGACGTCAGTAGGCAGTAGGAGTAGGCGTGGCCTAGTGGGATGTTTATCGCTTTCTCTGGACGGGAAGGAAAATCCCGGTATAGGCACGTCACCACCCTCGCGCAGCTGACATTCGAGAACCTTCGCTCATAAATGGTAGCTGTATAAACAGTCAAAAATGGGCAAAGCTGAACCAACATCAGGACTCGAGCTTTGAATTGGAATAAATTCTAACTGAATCGGAGGGCGGGATTTGCGGATCTGACCATATAGGACAGTCATATGGCCAATCTGGTTTCAATGAGATTTGGATTATTTAAACGTTGAAGAAAAATTCTTTTAGAAGTGGTAATGTATTGAGCGGCCGCGTTATAACGCGTCTGGCTTGATGGCAGGACAGGAAATGGGAACCTAAGCAAATGGATTGGACAACCAGTCTTTCTGGTGAATCATCAGTGCCGAAAGGTTGGGAAACGGTTATGCTCGAATGGGAGACGGTTGTAAAAGACAAGAGAGAGGCGTCATATTCCACCATTCTTTTAAAGAACACAAAAAGACAAAAGACAGGACCTGATACAAGGGGACCAGTCGGCTAAGAATAGGGTTGGGGCCGCGCGATGCAGGCGGCCGACTGGCTGGGCGCCCCACAGCGCGCAATCGATCGATTCTCAAGGCTACCGATTTGCTGCTTCTCTGTGTGTTCACCGAGTGTTAAACACCAGGTAGCATTTGCTCTCGAGTTGATATTTCCACAGCTGAGGCCATCTGGCTCTCGGAAAACCCGGTGTAAGATTCCGAGTGAAGAGGAAGCACTGTTCAGTTGTGTGATCACGGCCGATCTGTGAACGTCACAACCTTGAGCGACAAGTATGAGGGGAGAGGTTTTCCAGATTAGATAGCCATGGAGCCCCAAAATGAAAGTCTCTCGGTGCTTCTATATAGAAGCGATAAGGGTTTTAGATAAGGATAAAAATGTTTGGCTGTCAAGCAGACATGAGGGGAATAATGGAGACAACGATGGTTTGGGGTCAGCCGTGGCGCACCGAAGAGAGAACAAGCGGCGGCCGAAACAAGAACAATTACGTGGTCAACGCAAACTGGGTCTGGGTACGGAGTCTTTCCGTACGCAGACAGATTCAAGCACAGATCCTCACTTGTACAAACCACTACGTATACCTGTCGGTATGGAGCATCAGCGTCTGTTCTGCTGTCCGCACTTCTAAAGGCAAGCAAAATATAAAGGACCGAATAGGCGGGGCGGCTCGTCACAGCCACTAACCGCGGCCGACTGCGTTTCGCACGTCGAGGCCTAAGTCTCACGGACGATCAAATTGCAAGCTTTGGTTCTAATCAGAAAAGAGTAAAGCAAACTGTAAAACAACCCGAACAGATGGTTATGTTGTAAGAATAGATGGCATTTATGAGAATGAATGAACACGATGTGCAATAGCTACTCGAGGAAGAGTGAGGGGGGTGACACTTCCTGACAAAAAAAAACTTGGCTAAAAATAATTGAAAGGACTACGCCAAAGAATAAATTACACTGAAGAAGAAAAATGAAACGGCGCTAATTGGATAAGAGAGAAGAATCTATTAACGGCTGTAAATATCAGGAGAATCCTTTGTTTGACTCTGTAATTGAAGCCAGAAAAGGACAAAAGCACTCATTATGAACCGTATTATACGGCTCTGTGGGAGCTAAGACAATGAGAGGGCCCTTAGATGAGCCGCAACTGTCGGCCTGGTCCTTTTGCTTGCCGCCAAAACAGGTGCCTAAAAGGCGCATTTTTCATCAGAGGCGTCCTTTGCACCCTCCTCATCAGCTGACTCATTCTCAAGCCTCCTGTTAGCATGCTGATACACTACCTATTATTTTTTATTCTAACTTGTGGTAAAGGACTATCGTCTCCGGATCCTGAGTGTTACATGACCCTTGTCAGATACGATCTTGATTCCTTGAGAAGAAACTCGTTTTTAGCCAGAAATAGCTAGGTATTATGGTTATCCGGCTGAGGTTCATTTGGTACGCACCAAGGATGATTATATTCTCGAATTACACAGGATACCCCGCGGCAAACAGCGTAATCTCAATCCGCCATTTTTAGCACCTCAATTTAGATAATCCGGTGAATAATCGCAAGGTTGTCTTTATGCAACATGGCCTTCTTGCAGATGGCAATAATTTTCTGCCTAATCTGGCAAACGAGTCAGCAGGTTTGTTTGATGGATATGGCAAGATGTTTGTGCGACAAAAAAAAAAGCTAATCCTCGACAGATTAGCCCTGGGGACGATTGTAAAAAGCGGGTGGCGACGGGGTGAAAATAGGCTTTTTTTATTCCTGACATCATTTTCAGCCACTGTTTTTGCCGATGCGGAATTTGATGTCTGGATATCCAATTCTCGAGGCACTCCACCCTCTCAGAAACATGTAGGATACGGTAGAGATTCTGATCAACTTTGTAAAATGGAATCTTGTAGGGCCGGAAGACAATCGCTTTTGGAATTTCACGTGGGTCTACAGTATATTATCAATGTCTCCCCTGGCAGGCCCCTTTCGAAAAACACTTCCTGGATAGTTGTTTGTGACTTTCATCCGCGTGAATTTCACAGCACATTTCGCGTTCCCCCGCATTTCCCCGACGGAAAAAAAGCAGTAAATTGAAAGCGAGCAGAGCGCAAATTAGCTTCCTTAGATGAATTGCTAACTGAATCTAAGAATATTTGGACTGCAGATGGCAGGAGATGTCGATGTTCGATCTGACGGCTTCAGTTGACTACGTGCTAAGGAAAACCGGCCAGGTAGTCTAAGGGTGAAACTAGGGTTTGCTTATGACACCTACCAACAGGATTCTCTCTACTACATTGGCCATTCGCAAGGAACTGTCATTATGTTTGACAGGTTGTCCGAGGATCCTGATTTCGGCAAGAAGGTCAGTACTAATAAGACATTTTAACGCTGCCTCTTCCAGATCCGACAATTTCATGCGCTCGCACCTGTGGCCACAGTGTCTCACATCGGTGGGCTGTTCAGGATCTTTGGCAACAAGTTTTACGAATACCTGCAGCTGTTGTTGAACCGCGTGCCAAACTCTCCGCTCTACATCCCTAAGTTTCTGCAGAAAATAATCAGTCTGCTGTGCAGGTTACCCGGAACTAGAAATAAAAACAAATAACATGTCTTTAGTCTGCCGTATGCTCGAAACGTATGCACTCTTGACATTGGATTTATTGACGGAAGCGAGAAGTTATTCAACATGGTGAGATCGCATCAAAAGATTGGAAGGCGAATCCTGACGAATTGAGAAAGATGAGCATGGGATTGCTAAATATTACGCTGGCATTGCAGGGAGATTGGGAAAACGTTTGACGTGATAAGAAGCCCCAAATCTGCTGAAAACAATTTATTTGGGGATTTTTCAATATGTGCAAAAACGATTGAATCCGATTCTTTCAAAACCTTTTAGAGTCGCGTGGGAACATATATGTGTCACATGCCGGCGGCTACATCCACAAAAGATTTGCTTCATTGGGTCCAAGTAATCCGTCTCTAATCATCTTTCCTCAATTTAGTCTTGCAGCTCGTCAAGGCGCACAAATTCCAGAAATATGATTATGGAGAGGTTGGTAATCAGATTGCATATGGACAGGTATGATCTAGTCATTTGCCTAATCGTAGACCAATGTGTGGTCGGAAAAGTAGGTTAAAGCAGGTTTTCAGCCAACACCACCAGGATTCAATCTGACTGCCATCACAACCCCAACGTTCCTTTATTGGAGCAAAGATGACATCTTGGCTGATACGGACGATATTAGGTACGGGAGTCGCAGCCTCGACCAACTAGTTTAAGGGAGACCATTTTGATAGCAATGAACGCGACGATCAAAAGAAGTACCGAACTACCCCACTATACTCATCTGGACTTTGTGTACGGCCTCGATGCCGCCCGCGACGTTTATGAGCCCATCATCGCCGCCATCAGAGCCGATGGGGATCATCGTCAAATGCTCGAAAATAATCGTATTTATTGATGCATCAATGAAATATGATTGTACCCGTTGATGAGACTTTTTCCGCTCACAGCCTATAATCTAATTTGATGGTCAGATAGATGGATGAGCCTACCCTTCGATAATTGCTAGGCTATCATCCGGTATAACCGGATACATTGCGGGGGAGTGCGCAGAGGCTATTGGTGGGGATTCCACTACAGCCACTGGAGTGGTTATTGGATAGTTGGTTGGTACAACTACAACAGGTGTCGGGGAAGGAGCTGGAGTTACCACTGTTGAGCTCATAACCACATGCGGTTCTATAACTGGTTGTGAGCAAACTGGTTGTTCTTGGTAGACGCGATGTGACTGTAAAAGCTATTATGTCTGTTGTTTGATTTCCTTGCTACCTTTCGCTTGTGCAGTCTGTACAAGAGATTCGAAGTAAACCAGAGGCAGATCGAGGCTGGGATCCAAAACAAAGCGACCATTCCTAAAAACGTAATCTTCCTTGATGTATCCTTTGAGAGTTTTTGTGGTCCCATTCTCGAGGACCAGCTGCCTCATTTAAGAGCCAGGTCAGCAGTGGGACCACTTGGTTTTATGATGCAGCTGTACCCACCTGCTGCGGCCCAGGTGCCATTGAGCGGGCTACGAATTGCACTACACAACAAATTTCCGCTATTAGCGTAATCGTAGTAGACCGGATTGGAGGGGTAGACATTGTATTGGACAAGGCTCTGAATCATTACATCTGCCTTGAGGGGATTGAACAAACCAAGAAGTTAGAAACAGCGCCTAGCATGATTGGTTGGATACGTCCTACATAAGTATACAGTGCGTCTTGGTTCAAAGCACTATAGGTAGAAGCTTGAGTGTCAGAAGAAGCAAGCTGGAAACCTATATTCAGACTGTTAACGCTTGAAGAAGACGAATCCAAGTTCCTGAATTTTCCTACATTCACTTCTGAAACAATAAACGTACATGGTGTAATCGATAAGATCTGATTGAACTCCAAAAGTTGGACCAGGAGCTAGAGAATAGCAGATAGGGAGGAACAGATTATTAATGAAAAGATAGTCGAAAATGGCTCCAGTCTCGTTCAATGATTGCGTGAAGGTTTGGAATTGGGCTGCAATAGGCAGGTCAAATCCAGCAGTCAGGTCTGATGATCTCAGGTAGGACATGATACTTGCATAGGTTCCATTCACATCGACATAGTTTTGAAATTCAGATGTGGTAAGAAGTGGAAACGAAGCACTGAGGGCACTCCAGACAGTCGCTTTGGTTTCTAGAAGATCTAGAAATGATCCGTAGCTGGTCAATCTTTTCGAGTTCGAGAAATCAACTGTAGTGAGATCTTCATCGTGAATTGTGTTGTAGAACTGCCAACGATTTTTCGTGTTGTACATATTGAAGCAGGTTCCGGCATACATCTGACTGTACCATAGAAGAGCCACTGAGACGATAATAGGAGAAACTGCCAGCCACATCATTGCATAAGAGCCTCCTCGGAGAATGTGGGCTCCAATTCTACCATGCTCTGCACCTGAAGAAAGACGTCCACTTCGTAATTATTAAAACTCACACTTGGCGATAGGTATAAAATTTCCGATAAAATAGTAAAGACATGTTAACATTCCAAGAAGAATAAAGAGCAATGCTAAAGCGCCTGGGCCGGCCACGAGACCCACTGTAGTTCTCGTGATTGGACCGTATCCATCCCACTGAATCAGTTTTGAAGGTCGGTTTACAGTACTCTCACGGTGAAGGCTTTGTCCATCTTTGAGTATATCGTAATCCAGAGTGTTTGAGACCATCGTGATGACTCCTTACCAGCATCTGCTACAGATTGCGTCGTAGTTTTGACACTCGTTTGAGCTGCGGATAAGCGGGCGAGCATTTCTCTGTTGTAGTAGTCAAGCTGAACTTGGTTTTATTTATTTGTGAGTGCACTCACATAGTAATTAATATTGATGCCAGTTTTGTTCCCTCTTCCTTGGACTTTTAAAGTCTCGGCTTCCGTTATTGGAATATACTTAAAAAAAACCAGTATGAAATGCTGATAAAGAGTCTTACATCTATGATTTGCTGAAGAAGTGCATTCGAAGTCGTTATTTTGGCGATCATGTCAGTAATTTCATTTTGTGCACTTGCATCTTGCAAGCTGGGGTTTGTGGCAAGAGTTTTCAGAGCAGTTATGGCTGTTTTTCCAGAGGTTTGGGCGTCTTTCAGCACAGAATTAGCTATGTCCTGACTGTCCTAAATCCCCTAAATTTTGCGTTTTGTCAAAAAGTTACCCAGTTGAGTCTGCCCAGTCCGGACGACTGCCACCAATCGTCCATGATTCTTTGGTTACCTATGATAGTTTCATTAGTGATTCCAGCAAGTCCATTGATAATAGTACTGTTGTAGCTGCACCACAGCATTCTTCTTCCGCTCGTTTCGATCGATATTGATTCTAAATACCTCTGTGAATGAAGTTCACTGGCCAAAATACTTACGCTGCTGCATTCCTAGAGCCAATTCTTGGTTGCCACCACTGATGGCAGAGTTGAAATTAGAGATACTTTGTCCAACAATGATGATTCCAGTGAGGATGAATGCAAAGCAGGTTATGTAGACCACGAATTGAAGAACAAGGCTGCTCAGCTGTCCGATCTTCTGTAAGTGTTGTGGTTTCAAGAAAACTTATCAACTAACCGATGGTCTGCTGTCGTAAGGTTTTGTAGCACATTTTCTACAGCATCGAATGCACCCAGTGAAGAAAATGGCAACAAAGATCATAACACAAAAAATGACAAATCCAACGCCTTGCAGCACGTAAAGTCCAGCCTGAAAAGTTAGTTGTATGTAAGTGTAAATTTACCTGATTTGTTGTTGCATCCATAATATCAGTGTTTCCGTCACCTGAATAGATAGGAGACATTCCCATTCCGGCGTACAGTTTCTAAACTTATTCTGGATATCCTCAAAGTATTAATCCTACCCGCTTTTTGTTGTCGCTGATCACTGCCTGAACATTATCGATGGCTCCGTTCGCAATCGAATAGAAAGCGTCAAGAGAGCCATAGCCATCCAGAAAATGTGGACTCGTGTACGGTGTATAGTCAGACGAACACTGATTCTGGCTCATCCCAAAATTGTGGCTTCTAAAGTCTTTTTCGATGAACGGACGAACGAATGAGTCGGTGCGTAGAGCACCCAAAACGATTTTAAGAGATAGCTTCACGTCATATGGAAAGATAAGCACTTCTATTCAGTTATCGCAAAGTGAATCAGCCTTATCTTATAAAACGTTAACTTTTGGTGATGATTCCTCGGAATTGTTGCTTCAGATTACGGTGACACGTCATCAGGAACTGGAGATGTTGGCAGCATCAGGGTTCGTATCAAGCATTTTTCTCGTCTATGGACAATAAAATGACGCTTCACAACTAAGTTTTGTGGAAACGGATTTTTCAGAAAAGAGCTTAATCGTAGGAAACATTATGAAAGCTCTACATGTATTTTCTAAACAGTCTAGACAACAAAGACGAACTGAATTGCTTAACTCTATCTGAATTGTTAAAGCTGTCTATCCCTGTGTGAAGGCCACTTCCGCTGAGATACTATCGTTTTTCACGTCATTCAAAAACTTTTACGTCTAGTGATTGTCAAATTAACAAACTTTTTACAACACGTGCCTCCAGTTTCTCGCGTCTTATGAGTCAGAAACGAGTTGTTCGACTGTAACACACGGCAGCCACGGTCGAGATAGATACCGACGCTTTTCTTCCTTTGGTGTCCAGCTTATTTCTCGGAGACCCGATGTGATCAATCTCCCGCCCAATTGATACCATTGCGTCTGCAATGATCATAGTGCAACATTTGAGGTTTATCATTCTGAATATCAAAATTACTGGCAAAATTTCAAGTTTTATACTCTTATCAACGATAGAGAATTAGAGATCACGATAGAAACTTGACCTTTAGAGTTTTCTAACCACAAACCTCTTATTGTCCTCTTGTATGTCCTTGACGGAACACGGCTATTTCTTTCCACCTGCGTGTTTTCATGCCAAAAATTTCCTGTTTCCTCATGTTTTTATTTTTGATGTCATCGGTCACCGGCATCTCCGACGTGGATATGGACTCTTCTTCAGCGTTTTCTCCATCAGAGCCAGCTGTAGATACTTCATTTGTAACCAAGCATAATCTGAGTGCCGAAGCTTACCAGGTAGCTTTTTCTTTCCATTGAAACCGTACTTACGTATTCAGGCCTTCAAAGAAGATGTTGACATTTTACTGTCGGGTAAAGTGCCACCAAATGAGCAGGTCGTTTTCATTCAAGTATGTCGCAAAATATCTAGATAAGTATATCTTTCAGAAAATTCTGGCCACTGCAGAGGCAATGTACGCTGTTTTTGAAGAGGAGAAGCAGCATCTAATGGGTGATGTTCTGTTGACCTGGGCCATGAAACAGCAAAGAGTTGGATTTGACAAGAGGACCGTAATGAGAGATTTAGGCCAGCATCGGAACATTGTGGACCCAACAGTTGCACTATAAACAATTGGAAGTCATTCACTTACAGTATGTTGACATCAGAAAACCAAAAGTTATCATTTTGCAGGTTTGAATATTTCGGTGAACTCTTGCAACAAACTCTTTCTGGTTTGAACTATTTGAAGCAATACTTTCCTTCTTCCCAATTCGACGAGGTGGGTGTATTTGTGTCCATCACAAACATTTTTTAGGCCTATAGTAAATTCCGGAATATGGCTCATTACTTTCTTTACTATTCAATTATTGTCAGTCGGCAGCCTCCAGCCGTTGTTGTCAAATGCGGAGATGCGGAAAACCACCGAAGGTCAAGGTTCTGGTTCAACACGGAGATCAGGTAAAGATGCGTAGGAGGTTGCATGGTTCCACGGCTTAGAGTGCTTGGTGGACGAGCATTCGGAGTCGAAACAACTGGGGAAGGATGTGAAGTTAACTGCTACTTGATAACTGACGATACAGCCAAAACACTGTTGAGCAATGCATACCACGATGTGTAAGTGTCTCTTACTACAATATCAAGGAAATGTTCAGTTTCGAAAACGAAGAGTTTTGCATCGAGCCTCCAACAGCTTTGTTCCAGAAGAAAGACAATCGCGGGCTTCGAGCCAAGTTTGACGATATGGTAACAACCCTCATAAAACTTTATTTTTTCAAGCAACATTCAGAGAGTAGCCAAGAAAGTCCAGCTAAGAAGAGATTCCGTCGCGACCAAGCGGTACTGTTTGTGCTACAGTATACGATTGAGAACAAACTGTGGGCTCGAACTTGTAGGCAAGAAGGTACTTTACTGACGCAGTTACTATATTTCGTGACTTAGGTATCCCTCCCCTTTGCTGTTCTCGTCGGCCCGAAGTCGGATGTTGAGGCTAAACTTTTCCTGGAACGATCGTTTGCCGACTTAGTCAGTAATTAAACAACATGTTTACGTGCTCTAGGTTCGCCATCCTCTCTCGGACATCCCTCAAATGGTCTCGTGTGCCGAAATGGCCGACGCATTGGAAATGAAATTCCAGGTGATTTTTGGACATCCATTCTTGAGCATTATCTTTTTAAGGCTATTGTTGAAACACCTCAAAAGAACACAGATGGACCTTCGGTTGTACAGCCGAGAATGTTCTCCATGCAGACAAAACAGCACTTGATTTCAAGGCTAAAACCAACTCAACAGGGATACATCTCTCTAGACAATTTCATGAAGGTAGAAACAGTTAGTAATCAAAAAAGACATTTAGTTACCTGCCGCAGAAGATTTTCAATTGAAGAAAACGTCAACTACGGAAGGAGAATGGAAGTTGGTGCCTTTCTTCGACTGGTTCTTCAAACTCGCCGAAATTGTGAACAAATCGCTCTACAGCATGTGGTATGATGGGTAAACTACATACGCATAAAAACACAACTAACAAATTAAGACTGATCTTTGGCTTCTGTAGCAAAGAAGATGCCGAGAATTTATTGCGTTGTGTTCCAAGAAGCGTCCTGCTGGTCAGGTTTTCGGACATTGAGTATGCCAAGGTTAAAATTTCCGTGAAGGACAGGAATGGAGGTCTACTGGGTTTGAAACCTGCCACCCGTTGTTTTCAGATATACGACACCACTGGTACGAACATTCGGATCTTAATGCCCGTTCACTACAGAAGGAACTTTTGGAAAATCAGAAGTTTGCTCAAGTTGAACTAATTTATCCTGATATCGATCTGGAGGTACCTTCTTCGTAGTTTCAATACATAAATCTCGTTAAGGTTGCATTGGGAGGCCGTGAGAAGCCTCGCGTCCGTGTGCCGCGGAACCTCCAGCCTGATGAAATCTACTTTGACAACCAAGGTGCAGCCACCTCTGCTTTCTGATTGTACAACTATTCGTCATCATAATAAAGAATTTTCAGTCTTGACTTATTTTCAACATAACTGTTCTGATGCAGTGCCCCCTTGGGACCTCTCCGTTTAAGACCCTACAGCCGGATGCAAAGGTCAGCTGTGTAAAGTCGGCGACACCGCTTTGGTTTTTTTGGCTTCATGTTGCAGATAATCTTTTGCACTTCTATTTCCTAGGTCGTGAAGTGCGGGTGTTCTATTGGAACTGGTCATTATTTCCGGCAATCATTCGGACACATTTAATACTGTATCTAATTGTGGTGTTACCCAGAATTAATGTGTTCCCGGACAATTTTCCAAATGCCATCCAGGGGCAGAGTTTTCGCATCGAGCCATGTGATATTGCCCTTTTCGCGAGATTCACGCCTGCTGTTTGTCTGATATAAGAGCCTCTTCACCGCCGTTCAAAGACTCTTTAGTTTTTGGTTGTTAGTCATCTTTGGGGCGCTTGATCGACAGCTACCAACTGTCCACGCCCTCATCCAGAGATTTTTGATCGGGTCCATTTGCTTGAGCACCACGACCATCCCTTATGACTTTAAAGCGCTTGGTGGTTTTAGGCAGAAAAGTGAAAATTTAAGGCTTGTGTTTGCGTGGGTAAAGTGATGAAGACATGCGCTTGTTCTCTTTCTGAGTAATCATTAGTTTTCCACACTCCATTTCACGCTCTGGATTTTATGCGATAGAGGAAGCATTGCTAATTGGAATCGATAGACTTTACTCTCATTCTCCTAGCCAGTCTTTTTTACCGCAAGGGGTCTCTACTTCATTCCAATGTCCCATTCGTGCCAGTAATTGCTTTTTTACCCCCAACCCGGACCATTGGTTTCCAATTGAACTCTCAATCAGCCCGTTCCCTTTGTTTCTTAGCGTGCAATGGAAATGAGGCTCTCGCTGTATACACCTTTCACAGAGTGGTCATCAACAGCATCTGTTGTAGGTTGTAAATCCGTATGTCGGCCACCATAAAGACGACAGATGGGTTGGTCAGCCAGTCATTTCCGCTTAGCTATAACTTTCGTTTGAACTTTTCCGAAACAAGAACTGTGAAATAGAAAGTCAATCTTCTATGGTCTTAAGGAGACCATTTAGTGACCATTGCCTCGGCGTAGTTTATCGTGAGTAGACACCCCAAATCCGGTAATTGTCAATTGGTATTTTACTTGTGTTCCATTTTGTGGTGTTCGATAAGTCATTCTGTATTAAAAGCCTTCCTGAATGGTCCCGTATCATCAAAATTTTCAATGAATAGAGCTCCTTTCATACGGTGAAACTTGGCAAATGCGCTGCAAAAAGCGCTGCTTTTACTGCCACAAATCGTTCATTCATGGCTGCTGGCACTCCCAAGGGATCCAGACATCGCAAAATAAGCGACAGCTTTTTGTTCCCCCTTCTCCTTTAACCAAATCACTCATAAAATATTGATTATAACCGTGCTTGCGGAAAGATGTAACGACCGTGTAGCAATGGACCGTTTGTCTGCGGCTTCATTTTCAATTCAAAGCTTGCCGGCAGATCATCAATTAGGCCCTTCAATCGTATATGTTATTCGGATGCTATCACTATTCCATATTTGGCGCCAGTATATCAGCAGACTATAATGAATGGCTTTAAATTAATTGTTAGCCGTGAGATCCTTGGCGCAACATCGCTTTCGTTTAATGGTCGTCCAAATGGGGTCACAACCGCCTGTCACGCCCAATGGAGGCTCCGCCCTTTTCGAGCCTACGGCTCCTGCCTTCCGTCTTATTGAAATCTCTCTCACTTCCTTTTTTCAGTCTGACTAATATCTTCGATTTCAGGTATGAACCGCCTATTACTGGTTGCGGCGCTTGCCGCTTTGGCCCTTGCCGATAACGCCACCATCACCCCTGTAAGTTTTCTTCCCCAATTGTGTATCAATTATGCATGAAATGATAAGCAATATGAAAAGTTCTTTTTAGGAGGAAATTTGTACTGAGTATGCCGAATGCATGGAAAAGGCTCAGGCCAAGTCGAGCGAATGCACCGCCACTGAAACTGTTGTCGAGGTAGCCTTTGTTCAGTATTTTATAACGTGTTAAGATTCATGGAAAGAAGGCTAATTGTGAAGAGGCCAAGAAAACTCATAACGAGCTCCAGAAGATGTACGATGAGCGCAACACCAAGATGGTCACGTGTGTCAGAGAAAAGGCTACAGTTGCTGAAGCTCTGTCTGGAAAAAAAGTCGAGAAGTGTACTGCTGCTTTGAAAAAGGTCGGTTGATACATGTGACATCTCTTATTAGTTCACTCTAGCTCTCAAAACGAACGTCTCTCGAGCCTGCCAAGCGTGAGAAGAGAAAGGATAAGCGCGACAAGAAGGACAAGGCTGGAAAGGCTTGTGCCAAGGAAGCCAGGAAGCTGAGATCTCATTGTGCCAAGGTCGCTAAGTGCTGTTCCGTCGCTAAAGAGTAAGCGAAAGAAACTATAGTTACATAAAATTATTTAAGATGTAACGCTCAGACTAACTCCGAAGAGATCAACGCCAAGAAGAAGACGCTTAAAGAGGTTGTGAAGCAGTGCCGTGAGAAGGACAACAAGAAGGGTGGAAAGAAACATCACAAAAATGACAAGAAGACTGAGGAAGGGGCTCCTGAACCTAAGAAGGTCAAGACCGAGAACAAAAAGGAGAAGACAAAGGAAAAGTCTAAGGAGAACAATTCCAAAGAAAATAAGTCAAAGGAGGTATTTCTATGACTTGATGCAAATAAGACAACCTCCTAGGGGAAGACCACCGACGATCTGAAAAAGCAGTAAGCGGGGCAGTGCCGAGTCACTTTTCATCTGATCTTCACACCTATTGCCGTTTCGCTTAAAACAATACGTGCTTACCTGTAATTATTCTATTAGTTGAAATTCTGATAAACTGCTCTATCCTTTTCAACTAGTTTTCGAGGGGCTACCGGTAGTCGAACAGTGGAGGTAAACATTCAGCTGTTGTTTGGAATCATCCGCAGATCTCGTGAGATACAAAACAACTCGGCTTTACCAGCCACGAACAGCTTCGGACCATTTTTCTAGTGAGGTTTGGTCAAGAACATCTTTTTCCTATCATCCACCCACCAATTTCTTGTTGTAGCTGTTCTCCTGTTCTTTTTTGAAAGCAGCTGCACCACAGCTGCCTTTTGGTTCTTCATGAGTTTCCCCAAGTTCATTTCATATGTCGATAAAAGCCACGTCTTCTGGGCCTCAAAAAACTTTTGGTTCACTTTCAGAGGCTGTTCATCCATTTTCATGAAAAGCAGTTAACCGAAAACCCTATAACAAGCTGGACACACATTTTACAATAATAAGAAAGACACTTATTAGATGTTATCGAATTTTTCGATTCACGAGGTGTTCCACCCACATAGATCGATGTGTTTTGTTGTGAAATCCCCTCCAAGTCGCCGCCCAGATGCTGCGAGCCGAGGGTCGACTGTGTAAAGTGAGGTGGGAGGGATGGGCCCCTGTTGTGATACGCCGCCTGCCAGCCAGCCGTGCCTCTGACCCACTTTCGTTCATTTCTAGTCATCGATAGTTTAAAAAGTTATCTCATAGTTGATATCTTTAAATTTGTAGTTAAGCATTTATCTGTTTTGTTATTAGAATTGTTTACAGAGACACATTCAAAGATTGAGAAAGGTCCTTGGAGGGGCACATCCCTCATCTATCGATGAGTGACCATCGACCGGCGGCCTTATTAGGCACAATGACCTCCACGACAATCTGTTTGCTACTACTCCCCATGTATCCGCGCCCTAGCTTTATTTCCATTTTTTAAAACTGGCGCCTTTGCTCAGCCCGCGAATCAGCATCCTCGGCCACGCCCACAAAAAGCTTCCGGGCATGGCGTGCTTCATTTTTATAAGCTGTCAGCAGTTCTTCCACTTTTTTTAGCAGTGACTTGTGGAACACCTGTTGTTTATGGCTATTATCAGGTTGTAAACATTTAGAGTCTCTCCCTAGCTGCTAACCGACGAGAAAATGGCCTTCTCGTCTTTTTCGGAAAGTTATCGTTGTAGCTTTCCTAAAATACTAAAGTGTCTAAGTGGTGTCTTAAACCAGTTGCAAAACCATTCGCTCAACACGCTTTGTTAGGCTAGTCGCAAACGACTCTTGTTTCAACATTTGATTAGTCATCGACCACGCTGTTACCGAAATACTCACTTGCGGTGTATTCTTATATATAGAGGCTTCTCTGTGTGCGGAGGCGGTTTGGTCCGGATACGCATTGATTGCTCTCCTCAACATCTGTCTCTCCAGAGCGGTCTGTCCAGACTACGCACTAAACAAACCCCCGACGGTAGTCAGTTCTAAGAAATTCATCCCCTTTCACTTCTAGCTGTCAAGTTTTTGGCCGACACGCTACCAATTTTGAACAGCTACCACTACGATCAATGCTCTGAGCGTCGGTTAAGTGGAGATTACAGAAGTGTTTGTTCTAAGAGTGTGCACCTGCGTCGTCGCCAAAATGGTCTTGTTTGCCCTCATTCGCCCCTCGGTGTTTCTTCTCAGCGCTCAAGGGCTGTTTTTTCTCAATTATACTACCGCCTATTTCTCAATCATAATTCTCAAAGGCGTGTTCATGAATCACACGCGCCGGATGAGTCAAACCCAAGATCGATTGAACGGCTCGGGCATTGCTTATTTGTCATCTCGGGTCTCTTTTATATTTTCTTATCACTGTGTTAATTTGTTTTTTCAGCTTTTCAAACTTGAACCGATAGCTTCCGACAAACACGAGTTAAAATGGTAAGTGTCTATGTCATTTCTAGTCAAAACTAATCGCATTGTCTGAAAATAACTGAAAGGGAACTTATTCTGTCTTGCATGTGAGTGCAGTGCTGCGTGTTTCAGTCGTCTTCTGGAGTCGCCGTCAACCCCGAGGTGCAGTCCACCTTCCAGAAGCTCAGCGAGGGCAAAAAGGAGTTCCGATACATCATCTTCAAGATCCAGGTAACATTCATAACATTTGTTTTTCCAACAAAAGAACTTTTCTAGGAGCGCGAGGTAGTTGTCGAGGCTGCGGTTAGCCAAGAAGACCTTGGACTTACCGGTGACGATTATGACGATTCCTCTAAAACTGCCTTCGAGAAGTTTGTAGCCGACATCAAGGTTTTTCTGATTAAGCTTTGTAAACATTAATTGCTTTTAGGCTCGTACTGAAGGCTTCACTGACTGTCGTTACGCTGTCTTCGACTTCAAGTTTACTTGCTCTCGTGTCGGAGCCGGTACCTCCAAGATGGACAAAATTGTCTTCCTCCAAGTGTGAGTTTTCATTTTGTTTACTGTCATACAAAATTTTTAGCTGCCCTGACGGAGCTTCAATCAAGAAGAAGATGGTGTACGCTTCTTCCGCCTCCGCCATCAAGACTTGCCTTGGTACTGGCAAGATCCTTCAATTCCAGGTTTGGCGTCTCATTAATTTTTTTTTATTCCCAATAATTTTAGGTTTCTGACGAGAGCGAAATGGCTCACAAGGAGCTTCTGTCCAAACTCAGCGAGAAGTACGCCGACAACTAAACTGTCTTCGATCCTCACGGAGCTGCTTGCGTTTCAATTAACCCAATATCCGTGTTTTATCTAACGAGGTTGCTTTGTGTCTCTCATGTATAATGCCCTCTACTCAAAATTTTCGTTTTTCCAAGCAGACGAGTATCGTCCTGGGTCTAAATAGGTGCATTCTTTTGTGCAGTTTTTCTTCCTTTTGAGTGTTTCCTTAACCAAAGGATTGTTTCTCTGTCACGCTTCTTCTTTTCCAATAAACGTGTTGCATGAGTTGGCGTGATTCAACCAACTAATCGACGTAGTTCATTGGACACATAGACACAAATGTTTGCACAAAGTGCATTTGCAGGCCTCCGGAGTTAAGATTGACGCTTCGTGCAAGAATGCCTATGATCTTCTCCACAATAAGCACCAGCACAGCTACATCATCTTCAAGGTTTGTTGGTTCCCTATCTTTCCCAGTCATAGTTCCCGTTCCACCCTTTCACGATATTACACTACCTAGATTTGTCACTTGTCCTACTTTTGCAAAAAGCACAATATCAGAGCGAAATTTTAGATTGACAAGGGAGACACCTGTATCGTAGTCGAGAAAGTCGGTGAGAAGAACGCTCCTTATTCCGATTTCGTTGAAGAAATGAAGAAGTGCGTTGAGGGAGGAAAAGAATGCAGGTAGAAAAAAAGGAATTCTTTTTGACCGGTTCCGTTTAGATATGCCGCTGTCGACGTCGAGGTTCAAGTTCAACGCCAGGGAACAGAGGGAGGAAGCAAGCTGAACAAGGTTGTCTTCGTTCAATTGTATGGGTTTTTATTATGTTTTAAAAAGCACATTTTGAGCTGTCCCGATGATGCTCCGGTGCGCCGGCGTATGCTCTATGCTTCCTCCGTCCGTGCCCTGAAAGCCACCCTCGGCTTGGAGTCCCTGATGCAGGTTCAGGCCTCAGAGCTGTCCGATCTGGATGAGAAGGTTATCAAGCACGAACTCATGAGTCATCAGAGGGCTTAAAGTCCGCTCCCATTTCCTCCTTAGCACCGCAAGTGCTTTTTAATCTTATAAAGTACATGATTGCATCCCCATGTTGTACTGTAATGATCCTTAAATGGTCCAACGACGGGCAGAATCACTAAACTAATTTTGTGTGTGCGTGCTCAAGTAAAGATGTTCATAAAGCTGTTCTTCCTCTAAGGGTGTTAAGAGACCTTCTAGTCGTTGACCGCTTGTGTCAAAAGTTAGACAAACAGTGCGAAATGATAGCTAGAGCGCCTGCCATCCCAGTTAAAGAAATGGACACCGGTTTTCGGGGGTCAACTGTAACAGTGCAAGAACTACCAACCCAGTATATGGCATGGACGCCAAGCTACTAGTCTTCCTAATACTCCTGTATATATTTGCACTATCCGAATGTAAACCTAAAGGACTTGTTGATTCACTTCTTGGAGGAAGAGGCGACGATAATGATGAAGGCGAAAGAGGACGTACTCGTGATAGAAGTCCTGCAAGGGGAGGCTCCGAACGTGGAGAAGAGGAAGAACGAGGCAGAGGAGGTCGAAGGAACAAGAAGAGAGGTATGTTTGTAGCATAACGATTTACTAAAGTATCTTCTTCAGAAAAGAAGAAGGACCTTCTTGAAGATCTTTCGGTAGCAATGCTAATTTCATCCTCTCAATGTTTATTCTAGGGGCTAACTGGTGGTATTCTCTCGCAGAAAACATGGGCCAAGCAAGCCCGCAAATTCTGCAGAAGATTCCCTGGACATCCGAAATGCCGGTCAGTTTCCTAAATTTGCCGTAACCTAGTGTTACACGATAAATAAGCCATTCTGCGCAGTTTTAGCTGTAAGCAGACCACAAACTGATGCTAACTTTTAGAGGAGGAATTACACCATCCGCTTTGGAAATCGGTTCTCTTCTCGAGTCGGTAAAGGCCGATAGGGGAAAGTTCTTGCCCAGAGTACGCAAGATCAGAATAAAAGATCCCCTGGAAGGTGTTTCTGCTGATCTTGTTGAGCAGACGAAAAAACTTCGCAAGCATTTTGGAGAAATCGATCCTGATAATGTGAAGAAGATGAAAGGGATCTGTAAAAGAAGAAAATGCAAGGAACAGGATGAGAACACCAAAGCCAAGAAGGAGATTGTACTGAACAAGATATTCGAATTTGAGAACAATGTCACTGGAAAGGATACATCTGAGCAAATTCAGTTGAGGATGGACCGAACACTACAAATCAAACAAGCTCTTTTAGAAAAGGCTAACATGACCGATGAGGTAGGTCTGAGCCGTTTTTAACAAAAAAGTGTTTTAGGTAGTAGCAGCTGACGATGGCGTTTTCGATAAAGATCTTCTGCTCACTGAGGAACAGCAAATATATTTCTTGAACCGCTTGGATCAAGGTGGTGTTGGCACTGATGAAGCTCCACCTCCGCCACTAGACGACTCTGATTCTGAATCTGACTCCGAGTCTGACAGTGAGGGAAGCCCTGCTAGAAGTAGACGGTGTGTTAAATTGTACATTCAGAAACAACGATTGCTTTAGAGCGTCGATTTTTTTCGAGGAGCAGATCATTCAAAAGTGGGACCTCTCTCAGCCAATCCCATACAAATTCGATGAGTCTCTGGGTAAGTTTCTTTTGTTTTGCAACCTCAATCTTTTTAGAGGAACTTGACAAAAACGATGTTCGCGGTGCTCTCACGGAGATTCAAAGCAAGACTTGCATCCGATTCGTATACAATCCTAATGCACAAGGTTATCACCTGAACTATATTAGGGTTGACAGTCCCACATTGTAAGATTCCTGCAAATTTCTAATCTCTTTTTAGTTGCGGTCTGTCGTATGTAGGAAGAGCTAGTCCTGCCAACCCAATCTACCTCAGTTTCCAATGTGGCAACGTAAAATTCAGAAAATACAAAAAACAATGCTTATTAAGGGACGAGGAGTCGCTGTCCATGAAACTATGCATGCCTTAGGAGTTGCTCATCAGCATCTCAGAATGGATCGTGATCAATGGATCACAGTTGACTGGACCAATATCAACCCGCAGTACTATGATACCTTCGCGGTTTCCGACTCGAAACTATACACGAGGTAATCAACGTTCAGTCTATACATACACCAACTCTAGCTACGGAGTAACCTATGATTATGGCAGTATCATGCACTATAACGCCTACACAGCCGCTGTCGACATCAGCAAGCCTACCATGATCCCCAAGGTTTTAGCTTTGTATTCTTATAAATCGTATCTTTTAGACAAACCCAGCACAAAATCTCCCCATTCTTGGTCAAAGATCTGCCATGAGCGCGAACGACGTTCTAATTTTGAAGAAAATGTATTGCCAACCAGGTTGAGGCGTTCGATAAAAACTGTTTTTAATGAAACACTTTCAGGTTGCAAAGATAACAACGTCTTCTGCGGCGCTTGGGCCCTGAAAGGACTTTGCACTGCTCCTGCAAACGCCGGCTACCTAAAAGTCAACTGCCAAAAGAGTTGCAATCTATGTGCATCAGGATAGTTTTTAGCAATAAATATCTTTGCATCAATTTTCCTATTTTCCTATTTATTACATCACGAAAACTTCTTTTCGCCATTTCTGAGGTTTTGTTGGGTATCCAAGTGACAAGAAAACAGCCATAATATTGTCCGAAACACTTTTATTTGCTTAAATAGTGCACTTTTATCGACGCAGTAGCTGCAATAAGCGCGCCCCATTGTTAATCTACACGGATCTACTGTTGATAATAAATCCATTCGGCGCTTTGCTCAATACTATTTCAATACAAAAACTCGTCCTTTTCATTCTGAAATGATCGTTAAAGTGAAAATGAACTTTTCCAGGTTTCTACCTCATTAAATGTTGGGTAAGGCGACCGGAGTCGTCTTTGCTCTGCTCATATTCATCTCTTCCCTTCTTGGCTCCGTCTTTCTGCTTTTCCCATACACTCCGCTTGCAAAATTCTTCCCCAAACAATGGAGATTTGTGGCCGATCGATTTGTGGGCCTGTGGTTGACCTTCCCAGCCGTAAGTTTATACGGGCATTTATTTTTACTTTGTTCTCGCCTTTCGACCCTGAACCTTTAGGCACTTCTTGAGAAGCTGTTTGGCTGCCGATTTCGCGTGACTGGAGACCTTATCAAAAAGGACAAGGCTGCTCTCATTATTATGAACCACCGGACCAGGTGCACCTTTCTATTTTATTTTTTGACTTACGTTTATTGAGGCTTGACTGGCTGTTTCTATGGAATGCTCTCTATAAAATGGATCCTTGGCTGCTAACTACCGAGAAAATATCTCTCAAGGTAAAAATTCACTAATGTTTTCCTGAAATACCTGATTCAGGCAGATTTGAAAAAGATACCTGGAGCCGGATGGGCCATGAGCTGCGCCTCTTTCCTCTTTCTCAACAGAAAACTGGTATCGGATAACAGTGTAATACAGCAAATTATCGAGTATTACGCTGGCTGTGGCTACCGCTATCAGGTTTGCCACTTTTTGTGTTTATGTTATAGACAAATTAAGATGTTGCTATTTCCCGAAGGAACCGACCGTGGAACTAGAGCCACCAATCTTAGTCATGAGTTTGCCGACAAGAATAGTCTCTCCAGATATCATTATACTCTTCATCCACGAACAGCTGGATTTAACTTGCTACTCAATAAGATGGAAGAACGTAAGCAATACCTTTTGCTTTTCACCTGTATTGCAGTAAACTACATAGACTGTGTCTACGATATCACTTTGGCCTACAATGACGAGAAAGAAATTGTTCAATCCGAATTGGATATGTTGAGGGAAGGAAAATTGCCAAAGGTAGCCGTAATTAGACTGTTTGAAAATGATATTCATGTTTAGTTGATGCACTTCGATGTCAAAGAGTATCAAATAACTGAACTACCGAAGGACGAAAAAGGACGCTCAGAGTGGCTGAACAAACTGTGGAAGACGAAAGAAGATCGTCTTCGAGAGTGAGTTGCAATCATAAAAATTGCACTATTTGTTTGTTCAGGTTCTATGTAGAGAAAAAGGGTGAACTGACTCCCAGTGGAGCCAAGCATGTCTGGCCTGTGAGTAAACCTTTATTATTTATGTTTGGTTTTAATTTGCAGATAGAGACCCAGGGAGTCGGATACACTCTTGGATTCTCCTTCTGGGTCGTTGGAAGTCTCGTATGGATGCATTTGATTACATCCTTCCTCCCTGTACAAATTTTCGTAGTTTTAGCCACCATGTTCTTTGTTTACACGCTAAGATCCTATGGAGGTATCGAGTTCCTCATCATCAAATGGTTCCGAGAACACACACAGAAGAATAACTAGATTTCTAGTTTTGTTGTAATTGAAAGGATCTCATGCTAGTATCCCTTTTAGAGATTGTTGTTCTTGTTTTGCTCAGTACAAGCTCCCATTCTAGTCCCTTAAACGAAGCTGTGCCGGTTGTCATATATTTCCTATCAACAAAAGGCTATATTTCACTTATATGCTATTCTTTACGTGGATCCGATTCCATGAAATTCCTTTCCCACTTTTGTGATCTTAACAGCGTTGGGTGAGCGTTTCTATGGAGACCACAACAGAGCAGGGCGCGATCAATTCTTCATTAGTTTTTGTTACCTTGTTGTCACTCTAGTCAAGTTAACTTTCAGGTTCAAATTATCTAGATGAGCGAGGCGAAAGAGCCTGTTATCGAAGCCCCCGACGATATAGCCGTGAGACAAGTGGTGAAGGACCTCGTGGACGATGTTACCATGTACCTAGACATCAGCGATGGTCAGCTTTTTTAAATTTTGTTATAAAGTTATATCTAGATCCGCCAGAAACAAAAAGAAGAAGAACCGACAGCTCTGACAAGGATCCTGTTGGGTGGAAACAAGTCCTGAAGCCCTACGTTGATAATGCAACGGTGCGCGCTACAACTCGGCAAGAACCAACTGTGCCCGGAGTCTTCTTCGACATGAACAGCATACAATATGTCCAAGCTGCTCCTATGGTATTCCTGGACGAAGGACCTATACCTGTCGAAATTTTGGATAATGACAGTCCAGAAGCCAAGGTAGTTTATATATTTATTATCTAGTTCAAAATGCTCAAAAGTCTCTGTATGTGTCTGAAGCCATTGTTGCAACTAGTGTACACTATTTTTTTGCATAGTAATTGTTCGCAAGTCAAGTCAGTTTGGGAGATAGCTTCGTTGGGGGAACGTTGCGCCTGTCACGGCAGGCTGAGTAGAACATCATCTACCTGTCACGAGCCCCAAAGAAGCATCAGTCACACTTGTCGTTTTAATATATCGCTATTTCAGCTGCTACATGAGCAACTGATCCAACACATAGAGAAAGTAAAGGCTAGACTGGAAGAGCATGAACTGCGAAGTGAAGAAGAGAGCGACAGTGTTGCTGGACCTTCTGTTATGTAATGTGAGCGTATCCTATATGGATTTTTCCTGATTCCCTTTTTAGTATTAGCAAAAGCTGGCATTTACTTCCTTTTTGAGCAGATAAGTACGTGTTAGAACTTTTATGTGTACATTCCATACGAGCTGTGCTCGGTGCACCCTGGTTAACGTTTTCTTGCTGGTAAGTAAGTCGTATTTCTTTTATCCTCTGGTTGTTATGAAATAAATTTTGATTCCAAATGTTTTCAGCCCAAGGAAAGTGTAATACTTTTTTAAATACTATTGCAGCATGTCTCACCTCTCATGCATGACATCTTCCACCCTTTTCGTCTCTTCTGCTACTGTAAAAGCGTAGATCAGACGCATCGCTCCCAGATTAACAGTCGGCTTAGTGTGAACAATCTAGACTTTCATGATACATCACTTTCTTATATGCCATTTCTGCGTTCTATTGTATTCTTTGTGGCGTCGCATAGCCAGCATTTTTGGCAGTTTTTGTTTTCCATTTCGATTCTTTCGCGTTCGTTCAGTTCCCAAGAGAAAACGCAGTTCGCGGTAATTACATTTGCCTCATCCGACCATCACACTTTACCCATCCACTCTTGTCGCTCATTACTGGCATCTATTGATTTTTGTCCAGTAAGTCAAGGTCTGATCGCCGCTTTTCTGTGAAATGATTAATTGCTGCTTGATCTCTATTAATGCGAAACGCTAAAAGTTGGAAGTTTATTTCCCACGGGTGAGAAAGCATAATTATCGTTGCCTACAAACTTTAAAATCTTTCAGAGAAATGGGGACAAACCTCGAGCCACCGGTTCTGGGACCAGGGCAGCCAGTATGTACTCGACTCCGAGGATGGTGCTTCTCCCTTCTAATGCTCCTCTCCGCACTTTTCGGTATGTTTCTTAGAAATTGTTTTACATATGAATTACAGGTGCTATTTACATGATCACTCCGGTTATTCCACTGATTTTCTGGAACCCCAAACTGTGGAGAAAGCTCATGGACAGACTCGTCGGCCTTTGGGTAATTATGCCCGGAGCATTGATGGAGTACCTTTTTGGAACAAAGGTCAGCATTAAAGGAGATCTTATCGAGCACGACGAACCAGCTTTAATCATTATGAATCACCGCACGAGGTATGTGTTTGGTACTGCCATTCAAACAAAAGCGGTAAACTTAGACAACAGTCATTCATGGGTCTAAAACATGAAATTGCCTAATATCCTAGAATGGGTTTGTCAAGAAAGGTTCAGATTAAGTTTCACAGGTTGGACTGGCTGTTCTTCTGGAACGCTCTCTATCGAATGAACCCATGGCTCTGTACCTCCGAGAAAATTTCAATGAAAGGCATTCTAAAATACGTCCCTGGAGCCGGTAACATTTTTTATATCTTCATTCAAATAACTTCAGGCTGGGCAATGGGAGCTAACTCGTACATCTTTCTGGATCGTTCTTTTGAAAAAGATAAAATCAAGCTGGACTCGATGATTCAATACTACGCTTCGATAGGATATAACTACCAAGTTGGTGAATATTTGTGATTTACTCTTTTGTTTTAGCTCTTACTTTTCCCGGAAGGAACGGACAAATGTCCTTTGGCCACAGAGAGAAGTCGAGTCTATGCTGAGAAGAACAACCTTATCCACTACGACTATGTTCTTCAACCGAGGACCACTGGATTTGTACACATTGTACAGACGATGAGGCGTAGTGAGTTCCTTTGCGGCAAAAAACATGGTGTAAGATACATTCCGGGAGCGGTCTTGATTGATAAGCTTTTGGTTCTCGCTTTACAATTCTCGTTGTACTCAACAACTCTTCGTCTTCTGCTCTTCGATTATGCTGAAAAAGAGTGCAAGCCGTAGTTAAACACCAAGAAGCTCATATAACAATCAGTCATATCAATCGTACATTGCGCAATATGCCACTCATCAAGGCGGCCTTTACACCGTTCATCAACTTACCAATCACTGCTGCTTTCTGGAAAACATGCAATGTAACAATAACAGATTACGCAACTTGAACCATGGCACAGCATGTTAGAATACCATATTTCACAATGAGAAAAGCCTTCCGGGGAGGTGGTAGACAACTGACAGCTCATCAACAACCCGTCGGCCTACTTGAAAGGAACGGGTATCCATTTCTCCCCGTTCCCCAGTGCCATTGTAACTTGAGGGTGGATTCCGCATAATAATGGATAACTGAACTATAGATCTTTTTCAGCCAAGTACATCAAGTACCTTTACGATGTCACCGTGGCCTTCCCGGAAAACCTGGTACAGTCTGAAGTTGACATGGTCTGTCATGGTGTCTGTCCCAACAAGGTTCAATACGAAGTTAGTTTTTCATACGTTTTATGATTCGCTTTTCTATTAGGTACGGAAAATCCCAATTGATGCTCTCCCATCTGACGATGAAGGCTTGGCTACCTGGATCAAGAAATTGTGGGCTGAGAAAGAAGAAAAACTTTTTCGCTACTACTCGAAGCCAATGGAACAACGGTCTTGGGACTCTTTCCCGGAGGAGTACAAGGTAATTTCCTAATTTTCAAGTTGCTGCGAATAGTGGACAAGCAAGATCGTTTAACTTGATGTATGTGAACGGTCCGAGATTGACATGTAAATGAGCAAACTAGTCCGCGCAAAACTTGTACTTCTTCCCTTCAAACTTGAAGACTTTCCAGAAATCGGAACAGGCGCAATATATGCAGATATTGTGCATCATTATGTGGATTTTTACCACAGGATTTTGGCTGACGGCGTTCTTCGAGGTTGGCTAATCTGTCTCGTCTCTGATTCGGGCGAAAAACTTCAGGTCACTTTTATGATGGTCTTTGCCGTAATCGCCGTATGCATCTTTGTCTTGATTGAAAAGACCTATGGTGGAATCGAATGGCTAGCCATACGCGAGTTCAACCGCAGTCGCACCGCCTCCTCCGACCCTGTGCCATTGGATCCGACCGGACGACTGCCTCGTCCATCTGAGGATTAACTTTTTATTACCTACACCATAACTTTCACTTTCCCCATTCTCTACTTTGTCTTTATTCCTCTCTGCCTCTCAATAGCATAGTCACTCCCTCGGGTACCGTTTTCTCTATTCTCACTTTCCGCCTACTGAAAATTCTCTCCTGCCATAATATTTATTCGAGCAGCTTTGTCTGTACGTTGTAATAAAGTTGCTGGTGACGCGATGTTATCTTCCGGTCGACACCTCGGCGGATAACATTAAGTGGAAGAGTCACTGACCGTAAAGCCTATCTGATTCTCATTCCTCAACTTGTCGTTGGGCTAATCCAAATAGAGTTGTCTGTAATTTGTCTGTATGAAGTCCTACATTCAACGAAGAGACGGAGAGTGTTTGAGCTCTTGCGTGCCAAGTGGACGTGTATCGCTGTGTCCTCCACAAATAATCTGCGAGCCCCCCTGCTGGAGACCTCGAACGGGTCGAACTTTGTCTTCCACACAGTTCGCATTTTATGGTCTGTTTACGATTTCTGAAGTCTGCGCACTACCATCAACCATTAGGCCGACAGAGTGCCCATTCTCTTTATCCAATGTTTCAAACATTCATTTTGTAGGAAGAAGCTAATGCTAACTCATTGTCGCCTCGCGAACTGCTGGCCTGGACATCTTGAAAAATGGCCACGTTACGAAGCTTACAACCATTGACAAATGGGAGACCTGGCTACTCCAGTGAACACTTTCAATCCTACTTACCATTGCCTCGTTTCCTTTTCCTGTTTCTTTTCATTTTCTGTTGCATAATCGGATGCAAGGGATCACGTTAATCCGAATACTATTGGAAGTCAGAAGAGAACTTTCAAATTTAACGAGCATTGATCTCTGACGGGTGGGTATTTGTGACCGTTACTTATCAGTAGTCTGTCTATTGATTCATTCATTTTGTACACCGTTTGAGATAGCCCGAACCAAGATTATTCAACTCTTGAACGTCCCAAAATACTGACTCACATCTTAAAGGACATGTTCCGCCGACTAAAAGCAGTCCCTCGTGTGCTGTCTGTCGTCCCATTTTGGCTCGTTTTTGTTCTAAATGTCACCAGTCCCTCTCATACTACTTTTTTCCTTCTCCAAAAGTTAGGTTCTGAACCGGACCGCCCGTTATATACTGTTTACGCGCCTTCTTAGCAGCCATTCTGGCATTGAGACCTGATTAGAAGTCTCTCTTTTGTGCTTCCTATTAGACGCCAATCGCTTCCGGTTCGATTTTCCAGGCGAAATCTATTGTGACTGTTTGCAAATCCGCCAACGGCATTGATTACAGAGGCTCGTCTATCTCGCCCCGCTGACCACTTGACCCCACTTGGTCACACCTCAATACTGAGCTCCTCTTGGTAAATTTGTTTCCCGAGGGGAAGTGAATAAAAACAAGAGGTCGTTTCTGGGGAGTGGCGAGGGAGGCAGCTTGTAAAAAGCGCGACAGGCGCCGTCTCACTGTTTCAGTGGGCAGCCATGTGGTCAGTCGACAGCTGGCGCGAACACTGCAAATTCGAATTTTGGCCGCCATCCAGCCGACTTCACACACAACTATCAACGCCGCGTGTTCCTCCTCACACATTGATTATTGCTTTACGCAATCACAACACAATGATGATGCAAACTTACGATCAAAAAATTTTCTTTATTGTTTACCTTTCGTGAAATCGCTGATTATGATTGAAGACGATAAGTCAAGACTTTTGAAAACGCCACAACTGCTTTCACGAACTGATTCGCTGTACATCCAACGTTTATCTACCCATAACTATTTTCATTTTTGTCATTATAAGTGGAAACAATTAATGATTGTTGCCTTATCTGAATTTTTATGTTTTTTAAATCCAGAATGGTAGTAACGACATAAAACGAGACTTTACACCTACAAAGTAAACCTCATTGGATTCGGTTATCGGATTAATCGAACTGACAGCCCAATGGCAGGACTGATGCGACCGCGACCCAACAGTCCGTAATTCCATCCTTCCCGTTCTCTTTACTGCATTTTTTGCGTTCGTTTACTATCTGAACGTTATCAAAAGGTATTTTTTTGGAAAATGCTTTAAAAATATAATCATACTATACAGTTTCCGAGTTACTTCCATCTACAATATGATTTCAAATAATTTTCCGTTGCAAATGTGCAATTGGATTAGTATCCGCCTGTCCAGTAGTATTCCCAATAGGCTCAATTCACCGACTGCCGACCTCTGCTATTGTTCTGTCCGTTCAACAAATAGCTCACCTAGGGGTGCGAACAGTCTACCAAAACATCTCTACTTGGTTTCTTGCATTCTTTTCGAACCAAATTTTCGAAATTTGTTTTGACCTTGTTAGTCGTTTGATAGGAGCGATGTCACCACATCGGGATGTTCACATCTGGCATTCTTTTGTCTTGAGTCCACTTCCACCTGTCCTTTGCTCTGCTTTCGCTCACAGTCATCTGACGAAATTAGCATTTCCCGCTCATTCAGTCTTCTTCCTCGATACATCATGTCTTTCTCTATTCTCTAATTCATCTCTTCCTGTCCACGTCGCGCGCTCGTTTTTTTGAACGGGTTTCTCGTTCAAACGTTTCCCGGCCGGGCAGCTTTCCCTGCTTGAGAACGCCGTCTCTTATTCAGCTCACTTTTTGTCTTTTTCTCACTGCTCAAAGATAACAAAGAATTTTCTGTTACACAATTGGAAGAACCTTCTGAGGACAGTTGGTAGCCAGTGCAAATAACTACCCATCCATCACTGACTCGGACACGTTTTGGTGCTGGCTAAGTGAATGCCCTGATCTACTAGAATGCTTTTGGCTTTTACTATGTTTTCTATTTCCAACAGCTGTCTTTTATGAGCTGTAGCTCATTCGTAAAGTACTGCCAGTGGTGGAAAATGTTCCCATGTCGAACATATCGTTGCTATTTCTCCTTTTAGTGTGAAGAAGCTGGCATTTTATCTCTTGCCTGTACAATAATTAGTTTTCAGCAATACTGATTCTTAGAATTTTTTTCTCGTCACTCCTTAGCAGGAAGAAGCATTCTTTAAAACTACTTGTTTTTGATGTTTATGTACTTTACCGGTTGTGTACTGCGATGTTTTCAAACATTTCACCGTTTTTCCATCCCAAGTCACGCGAGTGTACTGCCATTCTATTGAAAAAGTGATTTCTTTCTTGATTACTTGCCATTTACGCTGCCCGTTATGCGTTTTATTGCCCCGCTTTTCACCACCTAATCAGCCGCTGGCTTCTTATCTGAAATTGCTGGAAAGGGCAGCACCTGCGACCACTGTCCTTTTACCGATGTCTCAAAAATTGTATAGATGCGTTTTGCGGTTTTCATCCATCAGATCCGAGCTAATAGCTCGTCCTGTGGTAAATAATTCTGCTCTGCGGCACCTGTCGTCAGTTCTTGTCTAAGTTTTGATTGATCATTCAGAGCATTCTCCATTCTTCAATACTCTACATATGTGTTTCCTTCTTTTTTCGTATTTTATTACAGTCGTTTTCAGTCATCATCCTACTGGGGGATGAGCTCCGACTAACGTTTCTCGTCAGTATCCCTTCGTTGGATACTTTCATCAATTCACTTCAGTAACTTTCTGGTTACGAAATTTCTTAAAGTACAAAACACCAAAACATGTCGGAGTTGGAGAATATGATCCGTCCACTGGAAACGTCGATCTCGGTAAGAATGACCTCCTGATAGCCGGATAGCTTTTTCAACCTTAGGCTGTTTGTATTGGCCACGCTCCATGATCCACGCGCGCCGGGCATGATATCTCCAAGTTTATTTGCTCGAGCCTTTCTTTTTGATGGCTGTCAAAATGCGTTTCACAGGCCTCGTCGAGAGAAACATTCCGGATTCGCTGCCAAACAATCTATAACCTCGATCCTTCAGGGCGGCAATTCGACGATGGTTTAGAATGAAAAAATACGCGGGGTTCAACTGATTAATAAGTTGTCACGGCCATCATCTTTTTGCAATAAGAATGCTGGGGTCGAAGCGTTCGACGAATGATTTATGTGGCCACAACGTGGTATCAGATTCAGTACTCCTCAGATTTTATCTTTTGAGGCCTTGAAACGCATCCTTGTCTTGTCTAATTGGTCGCTAGTTTCCTCTTCTGTGGCATGAGCTCGAGCCAAAAAAATTAACCACATTTTCGACATGATCATAGATATTCATGCCAAAAAAACCTCGTTTCTATATTTTACCCTAATTTAAACATTTTCAGTACGACAGCATAACCGAGATCGACCTTTTCTTTGAAAACTGCTCTTCTCTCTACAATCTCATCTTGGATGCCATTCACGATTTATCTTCAAAGGTCAGCCGTCAGCTTTGCATCACAACCGAATGTTGCGTAGTATGCACATTTGACTAAAGACGCTCGTTTCCCTCGCGTTTAGGGCTCTTACGGCAAAATAATACGGATCAGATCCACATTTCGGCTCCAATATCATGTCTTGTACAGCGATCCCTTCGTTTTGTAGATAGGACTGTTGTGCCAGCCGGAAATGCGATATCCGTCGCCCGTGGCGGCATTGTCTCAGATCAGCGCAAATCCTCACCCAGGGTCACGCTCTCATGCTCGCTTCAAGCTTAGCCTTGTCAATTGATTCTTCATTCTTTGGACCCTTGTCCTTGCTAGTTGTAAAGGCTATTTAGCAAACTGTATCGACTTACGTAATGATCATTCGATCGATACGCAACTCCAAGGGGTCACTCACTAGACTCCTATTCCCACTGACCCAACCATTAGCTGTCGCGTGTAACCGAAGAGCGTTCGTGAATATTAGAACATTCCCACGGGTCAGAGCTGAATCAGGATACTAGTCACCGCTATCCGTTCCTCGCGTGTCTGGTACAGATTCCTCAGTTTTTTCGCAGTTCGTACATGTAGAGATCCTCTTCCTTTTCCATCATAGAAACATGCAGTCCCTTCTTTGGGCTAGACGGCGATTTTCTCGCGTTCGAATTCCCAGTTACGCTTCGCCGCCTTCTGTTGAACCGAACAAACAGTTGCGAGCCATCTACTCCTTTACGATCTGTTCAACCTCTACCATTTTCGTTTAAACCGATGGTTAGCCAGATAACTGGCAAGATATCCCACACCGCATCGTAATTGTTTCCGCTTCCTGAAACTTGGCTGCTGCTCGTATGAGAGGGCCAGTCGGTCTCCATCGTGAATTCATTACTCTTTTTAGGCTATTCGCACTTTCTACGACATGCACTTTTTCTGTCTATGGCCCTTTAGAGTATCCAACTCGAATTACAAAGACTAAGTTGCTTAGGTCTCGTCTCTCCGAAACTCTTGCACACTCTCGACTGCGCATCTGTTGCTCTGCGTTCCACTACGGATTTATTGCTTTTTGCAGTAACATACAGGCCTGACAGAAGAAGCCATTAATAAGCGAGCAGTGGATTAGCATAAACAATTGCCAGCAGATGCCTTCTAACGAGATAACGTGGATCTTCACAGGCGCGCTTTTCAACTTCAATCTGCTATCAGTTCAAAAGTATTAGCCATATCAGTGTGCACCATTGCTTCTGTACTTTTTGTTATTTCTTTTTTTTATAGAAACACATTTTTGCGAGATCCTTTCTGATTCTTCTGTTTTTTGTGTCAAAAAGTCTGTTTGCAAGCTATTACAAGCGCAATTTTGATGCAAAAGGCTATCTATCTTCCCCGACAGGGTGGTACGGCTGTTTTCTCATAGTTGCGCACTTTCTTATAGCTCTGCGACCATCTGTGTACCTCTTTGTCGCAGCTGCCGACCTGAATCGTCTCCTCTTACGCGATCTTAGGTTAGATAAAACCCACTCTGCATTGAGCACAGTCCTAGATAGTATAGATTTTGGCATAGAATTGTTTTTGAGCGATACCTTCGTTTGGCTACAAACTTAGATATCGCTCTTTAAGTGTTCGAGAACTAGATGCTCACTTTCTTCATAGCCTTTTCTTACATCGATTAGTTCTCCAAACTGTCCCCATCAGACAACTGGGACACTTTTGGCACAGTTAGCGTTCACTTGGCACTCTTATTCCGCAACCCTGCCATTAAGACGAGCTATTCATCCTCATTTGCCAGCTCATTGTTCTTGAGTAATTGTCCGTGCTCCGAGTGATGAGCTCCTCGACACTCGAGAACACTCGCCTCAAACATTCCATCATCAGGTATTCCATCTAAGAAATCGTCGCCCAATTTCTATGGTTATGCCAATCTGTAATTTGAGAGGCTCTTCTTAGATGAGGGGCCTGTAAGACTGATTAGAATAATAGGGCCGAGATTGTTTGTGCTGTCTCCAGGATTAATTAAAGGACCGTCTCATTACGCTCATATCTTGAAGAATAAGGACGCGTCCGTAAGCCTCTAATTCCCATTTCCTATATCGCAATTGCTCACAACATGATCCTTTGTCTGCAAAATTTAATTGATTCCGGCCATCTTTGCAGACGCTGACATGCCAAAGACTTGAGGAGATGTCGGCGGCAGTAGCTGATGCCGGTCGTCGTCTCGTCATCGGCAATCCCGACGTTGACGGCGTTGTCGCTCTGCGCATCAACACCATCAGTTCAGCTTTGGAACAGCTCAGAATTAGAAAAGGGGCAACCTCCGATTCTGAGTCATGTAGTAAGTATTTGCAAGTGTTTTATGAGAGATCTTTTCCAGGCTCACGCTCCCAAGGTTCCTCAGAAATTCGAAACTGGATTCATTCAGTGGAGAAGAGACTGAATGAACATGAACAAACTCTTCAGCAGAAGAAGAACTACCGTCCAGCTTTGACAAAGCTTTTGGCCGACCAGCAGGTAACATGTTTTCAATTTTATTTTTTAAGATCTTCTATAATCTAAAACACAAAGATATAGATGAAAAACATGTTGATTCAAGTAAGGCGATTTTCCCTAGCTTGGAACTTTGAAAACCTGATCTCATTCTTGCAAAACGGAAAAAGAGCTTGTACTAAATTTTGAAACGCACTGCTCTGTTTGTAACGACTGTCGGTAATGTTTTTAACCTGAACTTCAAGCAGTTCTATCGTCAATGTTTGAATTCGAGTTCTACCATTTCTGAAATTATGGTAAAAAGTTTTAAGCGGTCAACAAATTATGACAAGTTGAACCAAAAACTGTAAACTGGCTACTAGCCAATCAGCCAGATCAGAAGCTCTTAGAAAACCTTGTGAAGTTACGGGTGGCGCCAATAATAAGGATCCCTCAAACGCTTTGTCAAACAGAAAAAAACTCTACCCTCGTGGGAGAAACCCAGTAGTTCTGCATGTCGTATAGTTCGCCTAGCATATTAAGCGGTCGGCGTCAATTTAAGCTTTTATAGTTCCGTTTTTTTTGAATCTTCTATCCTAGTTAGGATTGCTTTTGAACCCTTTGGCCTGGCCAAGAGGAAATTAACCAGGTTAGAGACTTTAAAAGAACTAAATTAGCCGGTCCCTACCGGTTGCAACCACTCTGTTGACCGGTAATGGACGACAGGTGGTTATGGGCAGCCGGGTTGCGTGTGAGGTCAACACTAATTGGCACCTTATGAATAACGAACCTTACGCTCGACAGTCGAGTCTAATAGTGACTCTCAGTCATTTTCCTTTCAGTTTAACTCCATATGGTAATTCTCTAGCTCACACCAAAAAAGGTTTTTTGGGGGTTTTCGCCTTTGAAATTACGACTTTCACGGTAGACGATACTGGTCAACAGCACCTGAAAAGCCGCATCTGTCCAGCCATTAATCCCTTTTAATGGGCCAGTCAACTATCTGATCCTAAATGTTTTTCTTTCAAAAGCAAGCCGGCAAGTCGGCTCGGTGTCTGCCTCAGTCTACCGCCACTTTGCGCTCTTTTGGCCGTCACTGTTTCTTTACCTTTTGTCTTGCAAAGATAGCGCTAGATCTGAAGAGGACGCAGAGGGATGTACTACACCTAATCCGACGGCGACCGCAGCGCACAGTGTTTATATACGTATCAATCAAACAGGCGTTATCTGAGCGCATCTGCTGCACACAGTTATCGTAATACACCGGTTCCGTTTTTGCATTCTTTTTGTGTGTATTGATAATCCTCTTCACCCGAAGTGGAGACAGCCGGTGTCGTATTGCAATTCAGGTCGGGGCTTTGTAACCGGCGCCAGTTATTATTTCAAGCCCGGATTGCTTCCCGACTGACAGTCGACGGTTGTCGTCAAGCGTAAAAACGCAAAGACTGCGTATTACGGGCTCCTTGTCGACATTAAAACTTTGCCCTTCGCTTCGGCACTCACAGTGAAAACTTCAGTTCTCCATATTAATCCTTTAGAAGTAGCTCATTTTGCCGGTTTGGAACCATTAGTGCATTCGACCAGTTTTGACGGCAGAAACGCCTGTCTCTTTCATTTTTTCCTCAATTTGATTCATTGGCTAATAGTCACTTGAAAAAACTGATTATTACATCAGTTTTTAAACGAGCTGTGCTTATTTTCTTCTAGAAAGTTTTTACGTGCATTCAGTTTCGGCTATGCCCAAATTTGTGGATATTGCCATATAGTAATCAGCGCCCACTCAGCCATCCATCTTTACGAGCGTCCCCGAGGCCGTCGCAGCCGGAGAATCCACCGGAATCCCGGCTTTATGCTATCACCAATTGTTTTCTTTTCTTTGCATATACTGAAAAGAACATCTTCTTGTTTCCTATAACACCCAGTGAGCGAACATGCTCGCTATTCAGAAAGTATTCACCAATACCAAACGAGCCCATTTATTCAATAGCCACCTCAGAACATAGAGATTTGCTACTGTTTTTGGCATGCAATTTGATCGATCTAACAACACTGTACAAGAAGTTCCGATAGCAAAATTGGTGCCAACCTCTCTTGTTAAGATTCCGCAGGAATGACCCTGAAATGGCCTCACAAGCCATTCATGCTATTTTCTCGACTAAACTCCGGTCTTTTCAGGTCCTCCAATTGGAGATTCAAACCGAGGGCCAAAGCCACATCAACCGGCTCTATCATTTCCTCAAGTAGGTTATCAAACAATGCGGAGAAACAATAGACTTTGCAGTTCCGAAAGTGATCCCTCCGCGGATCACTACAGTAGAAAGAAATCCAACACTGACGCTATCAGGAAGAAGTGGCACACCGTCTATCTGAACAGTCTATCTCTGCAGTTTCGCATTGAGGATCTCCTCAACAAGACTCAGGTTTGTGACGAGACTGTTATACAATCCAATTCGCGCCGCATCTGCCTCCCATGTTAGTTAGTGCCTTTGTTGGACCAACGGCCTCCAAAGGAAATGTCATCGTGGGTAGTCATGGAACATTGTTAGTGCCACCACACTTGCCTTACAAAAATTGCTCATGTTTTGTCGCTCTCGGCAGGCTGAATGTCAGTCAACGTTTGGGTTGTAAAGGCAGCTGGACGAAAGAAGGAGCGCGGATTATACAGCGACGCCGAGACGGACATCCATTGTCTCTCTCTAACGGCAATATTCAAGCAGAGTTTAATCTTCAACTTTGCATTTCATCCTCATTCATAAAGTGAAAGTTCTGACCTGTCGTGTTTCGAACAATTGCCGATCGCTAATTACATGCCAGGCGAATTTGATCCTCACCAATCATTCCGGCCTGTGGCGCTAAATTTGTACTGGAAGCTCACTGATAGAGACGCAGTCGAGGTTCAAATTGTTGTGAACTACATTGACCCTCTTATGAGCTGACAGCCGAGCGAATCATTTCAAAACGGATACCGCCTAACCGATCTGTTTGTCTGCTAACCTTGAGAGAACCTTCTCGGTATCCCTGCTTGTATAGAAGACACTCGCGCAACAAGGTCTTGCCCTTCCGTCTCCTGTCGTCTATTGTGCCTAGTTCTTTTTGCGGCCCCAGCTCCATTATGTCCAGCTGGCAAACCACAGGTATAACTTCTTCTCCTCCATATGTTTTGCAATTGACATGAGGCAGAAAGTGCGCTGTAATTGTAAATTATGGTTGACCCGAGAGCAGATCATATTACAAGGCTGTCGGAAGTCTAGAAAGTCTTGCCATAATCGCCAGAATTTATGCCACCACAAACTGTCTTTAGGGCGGTCCATAACTGCACAACAGTGTTCTTATCACGACTAATAGGCTGACAGCTCCGTGAGGACTGCCTCTTGCCCCATTTCTTGCCTAGACTTGTTAGATGCAGTTCTTGCCAATATTTACCTGTCACACTAGTTCCCACCGGTTGACACATAAGCGGCAAAGAGTAGGCTACGCTGGTTTTTTTTTTCTCAGAATGGCAGCCGCAGTCACCACTTTTGTACCTCTCAAAGTTTAGCTACGGTTTTGGAACGCTAGTCGCTTTTACGGCTGGTCGAAACATGGCCGGAAGAGTTTATTGTCTCTCGCAGTGGACATACGATACCACGCTCGCTCGTCACATACTCGCCTTGATTTTGTACGCATGTTCGCGATGCTTCTTTCACTATTTTGCTACTGGCATTATTCTGCTGGCCGTCCCTTGCGTCATATTCGCATAAAATTGTTACAACCATGAGTGACGGGTGTTACATTTCGCTGAGGTCGGTCCTCAAACTCTCGACTTGTGAATATCCATACCTTCTTAGGTCTATTTTTGTGCGGGTAGGTGGTCATACATTCCTAATCTGTGTGCGGACAGTTCATTGCGGGACATTGCTGGATGCGCAGCCAAGCATTCTGTATTTGCGCACCTATCCAATCGAAATTCGGCTCTCTTTGACCAGGTAATTACAGGTTGATTACCGCACACCAGTCTGCATAATTATTGTTGTCCAGTCTTTGTTCAGCCGATTGGTAGATACCTGTTTTAATTGGCTGTCATTTAGTCTGTTCGCCTGGAAAAACTTTGCGCATATGCAAATGCACGCATTTCAATTAGCAGACCTTTCATGAAACGCATACGGTTGTATTTACTCAGGTAGCCCATAGGTTCGCATTTCACGCACTCCATCACAGTCTATCCATCCGACTGCGCGCATCTGCCTCCCTCTTCTTTATTCTATTAACTATTTGTGACAGTCCAAAAGGGGCTTAAAATTCTTGACCTTGGGGTCAAAAGCTAGATAGCTGTGTGCTCTTGGGATTTTCGCGCGTCTTTGTCATCGAGTGATGCAGGATTAGGCATGTTTTCTCGCTGTCCTTCTACAATCTTTCAATTCCTTATAGTGTTAAAAGTCATGCACCATATTCATGTTTCCATGTTTGTCCACCTCCCATTTATTATTGGGAGAAGGCGGCGCATTTGGTTTGCGCACACTTCGTGACCTGAGAACTACCGCAACTTCTCACATTTACCATTTTCAGGAGGACTCGGATTCAGAAAGTGACGAGGAGCTGCAAGCACCACCAATTAAAAGGGCGCGTCGCGACTCTTCCGCTCGTTCAGAAGAGGCCGACGACACTCTGCCCTTTGCTGAAAGTGAATACGAATCGATCATGGATGGAAGGTGCATTTTTGTAAAGAATCAATTAGCAGATCGGACGGGAGTACGAGCTCAGCTGTGCCGGGGACAGATCACAGAGTGTTTTGACCCATAAATGGGCGCCCACAACGTTCACATCAATGTGGCTACTGTGCGAAAAGAGCCTCTTTATTACTATTGTCGCCTGGATCATCATGATTTTTAGAGCTACTGTGACATCCATCTCTTCCGATGAGTCGCCTGCCCGAGTCAGAAAGTGGGAATCAGTTCAGCAGGATATTGGCTACTCCAGTGGAGAAAACTCTGTCCACGAGGCTCTCAACTCTCTTGCCGATAATCATACGTGAGCCTCATTTTACCAAGATGCAGGTGTCTGGCAGCTGGAATCCTCAAAAAATCGTAGTTCCGATCTGGTCCTCCCCCGTTCATCAAAAACGTACTCCCTTTCCGTCAGTACTAGTCATGTCGTCTCCCGAAAGCCATTTCTCAAAGTTGCTCCCTATAAGACAGAACATATTTCTTTTCTTCCATAGGGCCTTTAACCGCAGTGCGTGTCCTTCGGTTGACAAATGGCTTCCATAGTAGAGTGTGAATTCGAGATAAATGTGAGAAGGCGCGTTTCAATGCGAAAAAACCTGAAGTTGATCTGTCTATTTCAGTCCAATCCGTAACTATCTGAACTCCTCCAAGATGTACTACCAAATGGCCATGGACGACGCTTCGGATGCCGAAGTGCGAAAGGCGATGGAATCCAAGCTTAATGAGGATCACGTTCACAATCAACTGTCGGAATCAATGCATGTCAGCTACGACCACAATGCCACAGCTCTAACTCTTCCAGAATACGGTAAGTTTTTCCTCGAGACTTGTTGATTATGATATCGACATGACGAGCAGACAGTTACCGCCAAATCGATAAAAATCGTGCAACTGTTTATTTCACGCCGAGACTTGCATTGTCTAGCATTTCACTGCCCGTTTTTAGTTCCACTGACTCATTTTTACTTTCAGATGAAGTGATGGCTCTCATGGACGAGCAAGACGGTCGTGTTGTTAGAAGTGACAGTTTCAATACTCAATGGAAGGAGATACACGGAGAAACTCCTCGTAAAACAAAACACGAGGTTCCGGATGCAGCCAAGGTGAGAAACTAAGCAGACATCATAGAGAAAACCGTGACGGAGGCAAATGCGCCAAAGAGCTGCTTCCAATGCAAACAGATAGACTGAAGAGATAGACTTTTTGTGACTACCCTTTTCTTGCCGCTTCTTCACTTCACTACTGATTCAATTGTTTTAGCACTCATGCGACGCTTCTTCTGAAGATTCATCTGACTGGGAGGGACCAGTTTTACCGGACATCATGAGCAGATCTTTCAACTCGGCTCTGTTCAGCGGATCTTACCATTCCTTGAAGCGCACCAGATCCAGCAGCAAAAAGAACTCTCAACTGCTGGACTGTTCGGAAATGGAAGCATCCTTCTGCTCAACAAGATCCGATCTGCCGCCCTGTCTTGGTCGCAGTCTAAATCGCAAGAAATTACGAGTCAGACGTATGCCAAGAAGTATGAGTGATGGAGAGCAGCTGGGAGTGAAAAGCGGTATGTTTCCGATTCATGTTATTGCTCTCTTTGAATTGATATGGAGCTCAAATTTCCAGGCTTGTTGACTCCGCAAATCCGTGTGTCTCCTCCGCGAACACCGCTGTCTTCATCTACAAAACTGCTGCAGCAACTGGACAGGCAGCTGCTAACGTCGGAGAGTGACACGCCCTACGATCAGACTGATGATGCTCCAGCTTACGAATGGGACGACTACAAGGTATACATCGGAAGCAAAACATGGGCCTTAAATCTTATGCTACAAGCGGTGCTATCGGGGAGACTTTGTGCGACGGCATGGACCATTTGCAGACATTTGGCGGCTCGTAAAAGACCCTCTATACTTCCCTTTCTCCGTCTAATGTTTGCTTTTCACTGCAAGTTTTTAAAATTTTTAATTGTACAAAAAAGGGACGGTCGGAGGGTTATCAGCAAAAAACCGGTCAAATTATCCGGAATAGCATTTGTTCCAAGCAGATTAATATCAGATTAACAGTGCTGTCAGCAGCGTGAGACTTATTTCGGGCAAACATAGCCGGAAAACAGGTTCCCTCCTTATCTCTGCCGGGTACAAGACAATTTTGAATCTCCTCCAGTTCATTCTTCCCTTCTCTCCGCAGCATCAATTAAAATGACCCCTCAATTTCTATGCATATTGAGGCCCTGCAAGCTATTGACAACTGGCTGTCGCCGTGGCTACCTTTTGGTTCACGGCATGGTTCTCTCTCTCGACCCCTCTACGTAATTAGACCTGGACAGGTGTCCAAATGACCACCCTCAATGGTCAGCACGCATATCGAAAATTTTCATGTTTGCGCACTGGCAGCCGGTTACTACTTCTTTCGTACCTCTTCACCTAATTATCTATTTTGCAGCCACCAGAGAAGGACGATTCTATGCCAGATGACATGTCACAGACAAAATCTGAGAGTGTGTTGGGAGAAGACTACGATTTCTGCTATCACTTCTCAGCATCAGACAATGTCCGTCGTTTGGCCGAAGAGAGTCGAGCTCATTTGAGGATTGTCGAGAAGTTTGTGGAGAGTGACGACGTCGATCCTCGTCAAATAGTAGGCAAGAAGTTCAAGCTTGTATTTCTGTTTATTCAGGCTAACATCGAGCTTATTTGCCGTACAAATCTCCGTCAGCTGGACACGGCTATCAAAATCAGTGTTCATGCCGATGTGACCGACATCCGAGATCTACGACAGCAGTGGTCCCGTCTTTTGAACAACGTGAACAGTCCGGCTACTCAGCTCCTCCACAAGGTTATTTTGTTTTACGTTTTATAACCAGAAGAGCGTTTAGATCGGCAGATTCAGTAACTCGCTCCGTGATCTTCATTCATCAAATCCTGCAGCCGTCTTAAATTCAATGGCTGAAATCAGATCGAAAGAAGATGCCAATTCTGCCCTTGATGCTATCGTGCTGATTCATAAGCGACTGTCTGGAGAACGAGATGAGCTTAGGTTTGTGTTTCAATCTCTAGTACACTCTACGCTTTCAGAGACCTTCTACAATCGAAGATCTTCAGAGCAGAATTACCGGAGATAACTGACGAGTTTGATGCTATCTCTGAGGGTTATGACGAGGCTGTTCACAAGATTGACAATCTTGTTCTAACACTGAAGAAGCTCAACAGTGACTGGTCGGACTGGAACTCTATGCAGAAGGAGATCCGTCAGTGCATGTCTTCTATTGAAGAACGACTGAAAACTACCAACTTTGATCAAACTTCTGTTCTGGATCAAATGGAGCTCTGTCAGGAGAGGATGAACAGCCTTGAGACAATGTGCAACTACCTCACCTCGTCTCTCAACAGCATTCAAGACGATGAGACCAAGATTGCTCCTGACTTCAAAGCTGAAATCTCGCTTTATACCAATGCTCTGCAGCAGCTGAGATCCAGATTCAATGAAGTGATACGCGTGCCGACACCTCCGACTCCATCCTCTCACTTTGTACCTCGTCTCCCGATCTCACCTATTGCTACCTCTACCCCACAAAAAGCTGTTAAGCGGAAGACCAGACAGACACAGACAAGAGTTGCCTCTGCTGCTGTTGAACCCAAGCAATCAGTCGGCAGTCGGATCTACAGAACGGTATTTTGTCGACGTCTATCTGTGTGACACCTCCGTTTCAGATCTCCTCAAGTTGGCTGATCAAAGGACTTCTCGGTCTCTCTCTGATCGCCGCAGTTGCAGCTCTGTTCTTCACTGCTGTCTACGGAGCAAAGTTCGGTCCTCATCTGACTTATGTCCGTGGTCCTCCTCCCGTTTAAACGCTTTCGCTTGGCCCGTTGATACCAATGGTCACACTCTTACAGTATTCCCTTTTGCCTAGCATTTCTCACTTGTGTCTCTCATCTATAAGATTAGAGCCTTTTAGAGTCCGGGTGTCGCGCAATCCTTACAAATACACTTTAAAATCGATTGATGAAACAATAATCTCAAAAAAATCAGGTAACCAGCCATTTCCCCCAATGTTATAGACGCCTAATAAACCAAAAAAAAAGAAAATAAAGTAGTACCCAGTGATCTTGTTATTTGGAGATGTTGCTGTGTATGAGCCGTACACTATCGTGTCATTGTTGTTGTTCAACGCTGATTTCCTCCTGCCTCTATTCAAGCATATTGAATAAATTTTAGAAAACGGTTTATCAATGTGACAAAGTACCAAATATATGAGGTTTTGATGCGATTACCTCTGGTAGGCCAAGCAATATTGGCGTCGGTTAAAATTTGGATGAGGGTTCAATCCCCGTCGGAGCATTTTCTCTTGTCGGTTCCTTTTTCGGAAAACAACTGTTAGATCTTGTCTAGTATTCGGAAACTGGTATGGACGATTTCTTATTTTTTTCCCATTGAAATCCTTGAAATCCCGGACTTGTTCCATTCTCCCGACCCCACCATTGGCGATACATTTTTCGTATTGAAGACGTGATTTTTTAGCCTACTGATAATCCACAAAATTGTATATCGGATCAAGGGCTACAATTTTGCGGAACATCGCAAAACTGAAATCTCTCATCTTCGGCATTCACAACAATTTTTTTTTCACCTTGAAGAGGCGGTTTCGGGTACTTATTTAATCCATAACAGCTTCCGAACACTAGACAAGATCTAACAGTTGTTTTCCGAAAAAGAAACAGGCAAGAGATAATACTCCGACGGGGATTGAACCTTCATCCAAGTACTAACCGATGCCAACATTGCTTGGCCTACCAGATCGGACCGTGTTTGTACTGCACGTAACGCAAAGAGAAAGGGGGTGAGATTATCCCTTTAAAAAGTTCTATTGTACAGAGCAAACCTGAAAAATTTATGACAATGCTACAAAACGACTACCTTGGTCTTCAGTTTTGGATCTTGACGTATATCTTCACAGCGACAGTCTTCTCCTTTTCCATGAGAATGGCCTCGGGTTTTCGTTTCTCTTGCTTTCACTAATTTCATCTTTTCCGAACCTCTTTTGCCAATTTCCGGTAGAACCTTAGGAGAGTGAACGGATTTGACGCACTCACCTTTTTCTCCTGAAGTTCTGGTTCCTTCTTCTGCTGACTGTCCAACAACTTCTTTGCCGAACGCATTTCTTTGCTTTGAGCTATCTTTTTCTTCTAAAAACACTCAGTTCCGAATTTTATGGTTCACCTCAAGCCGGTCATCTTTTTTCCACATATCTTCCGGATCTGTGCTGTCATTTTCATGAGCGCTACTGCTTTGGGCACGTTGAGGCAGATCAATAGGGATTCGGTCAGCCGGTTCAGCAACAAAGTCCGTCGACATTGTTCTAACTTCTGAGACCATAATATTTAGGAATATCAATCGTTTCACCATCAGTTTCAGAGACCCCGTTAATATATTCTACAGTTGGATGCGGTGTGTTGGCTGTTGAGAGCGTTGGTTCTCCATTGATCATTGGAGTGGCTGTAGCAGAGGTCAGACTGATACTAATATCGTCCTGAAGCCGATCATCCCGATCCTGAATCGTAGACGAATCCAGTGATACCACACTGGCTGATTTTTCAATCCTTTCTGCAAAACAACAAAATATTGAAAGCAAAATCTCTATTCTACCTGGTAGGTTAATTGGAACAGTGTCTACCATGTGAGAGTGACTTTCAAGCTTGGAAAGCGGTTTCGGTTCAGTTTGTCTAAAAGTTGCACCGTGTATCCAAATAAACTTACTTTTTTGGAGTTTTTTCAAGTGTTTTCAAGAGCTGATCTTTCCCTCTCGTATTGATGGCTTCTGCGAAAGCAGTTGGATAGGAGGCGCTGAAGAGAGCGGTACTGGATACTTGAGCAAGAGTTTGTTGTAGGGACTGAATCTCAATTTTATGCAATGACAAGCATGCTCACTTTATTAATATCAGCAGTTTCTGAAGTGTCCGAAGCCCGTCTAGAATAAGAGGAACCAGAACGAGAGTGATCGGTGGATTCTCTGAAAAACTCCAAATGATACAAAATGTCTAGGATGTGAATCGATGTTGTGGCCAGGGAAGACGCATTAATGATGAGGCACGCAAAAACTATCACCACGATTCACGCAAACATACCCCCAATTCATACTCATTCGGCTGAGTGCAGATGTACGATCGTGATCTTCTTCCAGTTCTTCAAAACCGTCCTCATGTTCTTCCTGGGACAACAACTAAGTCAGATAGTAGTGAAACAAACTTGATCAATTTCCGGCCTTTTCGGAGGATGTGTAAGATATCTCGGTCGACCGCTCTTTGACACAACTTCATAAGCCTTCATATCCCCTTTGCCCTGAGCGGCTTGCAAGCACTGGATATAAAAAGAGCAGTACCTTCACGTTGATGACTCCTCGATGTTTTACCTTGAACTTATTGGGGGACTGTCTGTCTAGTCTGTCTTTTGTACGTTGTCCGATTTGAATGGTCATTGGCTAAAAGTATAATTTGAAAATGACATTAGTGTAATTCTGAATGTGAAAATGACTTTAGTGTAAGATATACCACTTTATTGTGACTTTCCATTCTTGATGCGCAGTTAACAGTGTCTCCAAAAAGACAATAACGCGGATTTTTGGCACCAACAATTCCTCCAACACATGGTCCCGTGAACATTCCAATCTTGACTTGGACCCTCTTCCCGTCCGCGAACTTCATATCACTTTCCTTCATTTTGTTTATCATGTGGAGACAACAGTCGGCCATTATTGTCGTGTCAAAGTCATCCCTGAATTTTTGATCAACCAGCACTATCCTCATACTTATAAGGTACTCCAGCTGAAATCATATACGATTCTCCGATGGTTTCCACTTTGTACACGCCATGAATATCAACCATTTCATCGAATGTGAGGTAGACTCCATTCAAAAGATTGACAATGTCAACGGGTGTCATTTGATCGGTCTGACGAGCAAAATCTACGACCTGCAAACCAAACCCTTCTAGTTGAAATCGATGTGAACCTTGACAAAAGCAATTGTGACACATTCGAAACTCTCGCATTGGTCTGATCGTCCAGTTCTGAGCATTGTGTTGGCCACATCAACCGGCATCATTTGTGAAAGAAGCTGCCGAGCTTTCCGCTTGTTGTCAGCAATTTCACGAGTCATTTCGGTTAGAACCCAAAGCAAAATAAAGAAAACCACACAAGCCTACCTGACTGCGCTGCTTCTCACTTTGAAGAAGGTTCTTCAGGTGATCACTCTTTTGAATAGAAGCCATGATAATTTCTCTGTTGCAGTCTGCGTCCCCGTAGTCATTCAGAAACAGGCCCATACGAAACATGTCATCCAGGCCGTCAACTCTTAATTGTGTTTCTGACATTGTTTAATATAAGTGCATACACGCAAGTAGCTAGAAGAATGAACATTTCACAGCTTTTCAAATACACGATCGGACCTCTTAGCACAACATATGGTAGGTTTTCTGTATTAAAGTGCATGCGTGAACTACAGGTATGCCTTACGATCGTTATATTCATCGTCTCGTTTTTCTGCCGTGTCAACCTTCACCTGCTCTTCAGTTACATCGTTCACTTTCAATGTTATGGCATCTTGGCTTTTTTTCACAACAGGATGAAGAGACTCCAATTGGAAATTGCAATTTTCATGAGCCAGACACTAAACTTTGAACTGAAACCCCAGGTTTTAGTCTCTTACTCCCTCTGCTGTGAATTTAATACATGGTTTCTGCAAATCGAATAGATCAACCATGTTCTGACCAGGAATTTCCGGCATCAGATTAAGCAATCCTTGCCCACACATGATTATCTGAATCAGGAGTGCTGAAGTAACGTTTATGGCCTACATCCAACTTCCTGTTGAAGGCGACATGAAAGGGGAACATTTTGAGAAAAGATATTGTATCGACGGGAAGATACTCGTTCAAGTTTTTGACTCGTTCTTTGAGTCTAAAGAAGATTGAACTGTTTCAATGTATTCACCTGTTATCTAGACCGAGACCGGTGTTATTAAAACTGAGCTGAATGATCACGAATAGAAACTTTCCCTTCTCCTTCTTCTTCAGAATCTGGAACAGTAACTCCTTAGTTTGTAAGTGAAGAAGAGGAAACCTTTACTCCAAGCTCTTGTTTGTAGAAAATTCTTGCTAGCTCCACTAACTGCCCGATAACATAAGAAATATAGCCTTGTCGGCGAGACCTAAGAAAGTAATCTAAGGCAAGTATAAGCTCACCGATAGTGCAGGATAAGTCCATCTTCCGTCTCAGCTGAACAGTAAAATGAAGGAGCACGGATCTTGGGATAACTAAAAACAGTTATCAATCTCCATTTGTTACCTGAATCGGAAGTACTCGTGCAAGTTATCCAGTCCTTTGAGGAAGTCGGAGAATCTTCGGCCCATAACGTGCATCAAGTCTCCATAGCCGTGGCGAATCAAAAACTGGACGAAGAAACGACCAGCCAAAACTCCGACTTGATCAGGTGTCATTCCAGTAATCTCGCATGTAGCTCTCAGAAGGTTAGGAACAATATGCTCAGAGTATGTGTCATGAGTCGAAATTGATTTGTCTTCCAATTGAGTGAGCTCTAAGATCTGTAGAAACAATTTTTCTATTCTTGTTTATACAAACCTGAGCCAAAACTTGCGAACCGAAGTTTTCCTGGATCATAAAGCGGACGCCTTCAATAATGAGACCGTACATTTTTTGTAAAAATGAGCCAAGTCGGACGGAAAATAGGAAGGACTGATTTGGTATCTCCGGAAACGTGGAGATGGCTCAGACATCCGTACATTAGCGCAACCGACGAGAAACAAATATTGCTACAATAAAACCGGTGATAATTTGTGTATTCATTGACTGATTTATTCTAATAAATTGAGACACTGACACATACTATATGTGTATAGAAAAGATCCTATGTAGACTCGTGAAACCCTAGTTGTATTTCCAACTCCGGAAATTGCTTAGAACAACAATTAAAACAAAGGGTACTCGTAGACAACCCTGTGAGATCAACAAGATTGAACTCTAGAAACAATTGTCTATTGATGAGGGTTCTTTCCCATGGGAGGAATTGAAATCTTCGGCTTCGGGCGAGGGAACATCGATAGATGAACACGGGTACTCTCCATGCAGTTGATTTCTTGCTAAAACAATAGTTTTATATAAGACTTGGCGAAACCTTACGTAATTGTGTTTAGGTTCTCCATTCTGCTGTTCAGAGACTCGCGAATCTTTGCTGTCAGTATTTCCGTGGACGTAAATAGCAACCAGACGTCTTTCCGGCGCGTTGTTCTTGATTTTGCGGTCAAAGAAGTCAAGCATGTCATCCTTAGTTAGTAACTTCAGAATTTCGGCCTGGTTCTCACCTGAATGCGAAATGATTAAAATGCTTAAATTTGTCTCACGTTTGTCAAAGTTGTAATATCTGGATTCGATCTCGTTCCAATAACGCCGATGACGCTCTCCCAGTGTCTTCGGCTTTTCCAGCAGCTTGGTAATTACGGCCTCAATCTCGCCTTTCAATGTTTCTTGAGACATTTCCACCAAAGTGTTCTGAAAAATGGTTCACTGTGATTACTGTGTATCTTACCCTCTCGTTGTCAAGGAAGTTTTGAATCCTGGACATGACATAGTCGGGATTTTGAGGTCCCTGGACAATGACTTCAAAACCAAGTGTTCCAGCGGATAGCCTTGGACCGGTCCATACAATGTATCCCAGCTGTTCATTGGTACGAAGTTGATTGAATGCCGACTCTTTCATGATTTGAAGAAGAAGCAGAAGGAGAGCATGATCTTTGTCGTTCTAGATATAAGATTATAAAAGCAAAATCTAGTTCAGTTACCTGTACACCAATCTGGAAAAGGGCTTCCACAGCAGAATTTTGATGTGTTCCTTGGAAGTGTCTGTAGATCATCGGCACACCGCAGTCCATTGCAAACTCTTTCTTCAGCCCAGTCTCGTTGTGATACAGTGAGCGATGAGCCCAGGTCACGTCTTGAAGCAGTCCAGTGATGTTCTTTCCAAGTTGAAGTGCTTCATCCTTGGTCACATTTCCATGAGCAAAAACTTCAGTATGGAAGGTTTCTAAGAGTTTCTGCTTGTGTGCTTTGAGATCGTCGAGCGTGACTCCTTCTCCTGCTTGTCGCACTTGTTTTTTGCTCCATTTGTGCTCCGAGAGCAACAATCCAAGACACTCTTGTGATATTGAATGTGGCTGGTTGTGCTCGAAGTTCTCCAGAGAACGCTTGTAATTGTCCAGCAGAACAGCGAATCTACCCTGGTCCGGCTCAAAGAGAACAAGGCGTTCAACCAAATCTTGCATGAAGTTGGGCTGTTTTTCGTCGTATCCACTTGTCTAAAGTTGATGATTAACGAGCAAAGGGGTACTGAATAACCTCAATACTGAAAGAGTCCATTCCAAAATCTACATGGTACTTCATTCCAGCAATTGTAGCGTTGTAGGTTTGCTCTCCTAGAGAATCATGGAACGCATACAGCCAGAGAGTAGAGATGAATGCCGTTCGCGGACACTTGGCCAAGAGAGGGGTGAACACATTGACCTGGAAAAGCAAGTAAGTTATTTAAAATAATGTGAAACCTTGATGTGCATTTTTGGCATATTGAACTCGTTGTCCTGTCTGTACCAAACCCGAGTGTAGGCATCGTTGTAAATCATCTCTGGGTGTAGTCTAGATATTTTCATTGATATTAAATAAATAAAAGCGCTTACGTTGCATTGGGGTCTCTAGCCTTCAGATTGAAATTGGTTGGAATGTAGCCGTTTTTGTGAGGAAGATGGAGAAGTGTGTTTGGTGATTCTACAGCAGCTTGGAAATTTCGAATGGAACTCTCGGGGAACTTTTCGATACGAATGTCCGTTCCGTATACAGGTTCCTTTGTCATTGGTTTTCCGTTTTCCACTCCCAGAGCAATGACTTCCGCTACCATCTTGTCCGGACGAAGACATTGAATTAGTTGTCTGCAAAGATCCGGTTTGTATTCAGACATGAGCAAAGTGTGTGAAAGAATGTCTTCGAAAGGAATTCTCTGAAGCCCACTAGCCAGCGAAGTAGCGAATGAACATGGATTTTCCTTGTCCTGAACCAACGTAATAACCAAAAAATAGATTGTCTACCTTGAACGTAAACTTCATTTCCCCAATTTCCTTCAGTTCTTCATAGATCCACGGCTGCGGTGCCTCTCTTCCCAAAAGTCCAATGTATTGGAACATCATGTGAATAACGTCATCAACGTGGCTCATACCGGCTTAAGGAGGTTTAAGTAAAAACACGACAGATAATCCACCTTCACTGAGGTCTACGCAGATGCTAAAAGAAGACATTCCCCGAGCCAAGGTTGATGATCCGGCACTCAAAGAGCTTACCCAACCCTTTGCTTTCAGCGCAGACAAGAGAGATCCCTCTCCTTCATGACCAAGCAGATGAGCTGGGATTTGGAGATAATAAGGCCAACGGATACGACTTACAAACTATGTGATCGGGCTGAGATTTGTACTCATCTTCAAAATAGGGTACTGGGAAAGAGACCTTTAGCATACGGTTGTCCTTGACGGGTACAATCTGAATTACGTGATTGGAACTCAAAGTGAGAAGCATACATCGATACGTCGTTTCAATTCTTCATCTCCGTATGGATGTTCAGTCCAGTACTTCTTCTCAACATCCTTGTCAGGAATCTTTTCCAATTCAAGCTGTAATACGTAGTTCTCCAATTCATCGAGTGACTCCTTCCCAACAATCACCATTCGCATTCTAAATCATAGAATAGCGAAAAAGGAATGAGACTTTTACATGTTGGAACTGTAATATTTCTTGTGGAAGTCTAGAAGAACTTCTCTTGGATTCAAACCTTTGGCTTCGGCTTCCGATCCCAGAGTATTCTTGTCTCCTGTGCCGAATTTTCCGTAGTCGTGTCCTGGCTTAGACAGATACCTTTAAGCATACAAAGTCTCTTACAAAACCGCTATACTACCTGCTGACTTGTAAGATTCTCCACGCATCGTTTTTCAAATTGTTTTGATGTTCTGAATCGACAGCCAGTACTTCCTTCCCCGTGGCTGACTCCGTGAATTGTGGGGTCAGAAAAAACTGCGCAAATCGATCTAGGGCAGGCTACAAAAACCAAAGTAATGAATATAATAACTATGACTCACGAAGAGGGCATCTGGCTTGACGTCAAAGTGATAGTTGGTATGATCGGAAGCTGTGAAGGCGTTGGAACTTCCCGCATTAGCTGACAAAAACTAGAAGCCGATGATTACAAGATCATAAGTTTATCAACTTTGCTGTATTCATTTTCAGACGGATACTTTTCTGTTCCTAGGAAAAGCATGTGCTCACAAAAGTGAGCTGTTCCTGGCATGTCCCATGGGTCATGAAGATGTCCGACAGCCACATCCATAGACGCAGCGGCAATATCCGTGGCAGGATCAGACACTAAGAGGATATGAAGTCTATTCTTTAGTTGCAGCCCGCGATACTAAACAACTCTATAACACAAGACATTAAACTCTCACTTACGTCGCGAAGATCCTTAGGAGACTTCTTGAAAGTTGTGCATCTACCGACGATAGGAGATTCACCCATCTTGAGAACAAGCCTGTAAAATGAAATGCTGAGTCATGAAAAGTAGCGAAGGAGCAAAGCGACGCTACTTTGCCAACAGACGAGCAAGAAAGCAGTGAACGGGAGAATTCATTTGTATCGAGGGATTTATTGATTAACATATGGGTGTGGCCTGGGCAACCGAGTACAAAAACCTACTTGGGGGTCCCGTTCGCTCCTCCAGCTGAACTGCCATATAGTCGAGCTTCAGCTGTGAGGAACCTAGCTCCTACTGCTACCACTCGGCAACCCAGAGAGAGCATAGGCCCTGCAAGTTGAAACAAAATGGATATTACTATGACGAAAAGCAGGAAAATATATCAATTTATTTTGTTAGCAGGTCGAAGGACAGTTTAGACATACAACAGACAAGAAGCAAGGTTCGAGTTTCGAACTTGATACATTAGTGCCACAAAAAAAGCATGTAAAAAGCGTGAAATTAAGGCTCAAATTCTGAAGCATTATTATTGTCAAGCAAAGTGGAAAATTGCAAATATGGATAAACTGCGCACAAAGTGTTTCGCAGGATATTATGACATCAGTTGTTCCTTGCGTACCATGTTTTCAAGCAAACGCGACAAAGTTCTGTTGTAATTTAGAAAGGTACAATAAGAACCATTTAAATTTTCGAAACGTTTTGAATATTGACTTCAGAAGTTCGAGAAATATTTCCACGCTTCCAAATCAAAGCTTTGGCCAATTTAAAATCACCTCAGAATAATGTTGAACCAATCAAAACTGCGTGTTCTCAAACTGTCTTATTCCGAAAAGAACCATTTTATAGACCAAAAGGACCCAGCGCGTGATGAACTAAAGATGTCGAACCGAAGATAACTAATATTTTGCACGTATGCTTGGGGGTTTTGGTGATTACCATGAATCAGAAGCGCAATGACTATTCATAAAAAGAATAAAAAACAATTTATTCAGATGAGGAAAATATGGGTCTCGTGATAATAAGAACGCTGAGTGCTAAGCAGACTCCGACGGCTGTAATTAAGAAAGTGACGAGAATTGCTGATTTCCACTTCTGAAAAGGACTGTTGTATAAGCAAAGGAGTGACTCCACCTTCGCACAGTCGGATTCGAACACAATCTTTCCAGCAGGAGTCGCTCGATTAATCTTCCATTCTGAAAATATATTCAACTTGTTAGACAAATGGTTTAGAGTTCTACCTCGATATGAGATCAAAGCTTTCAGACCAACTGAGAGTACCAACGTAACTATGTAAACAATGACTAGGACCATGGCAGTTGTGGGATGAGCGAACATTCTGGTGAAGCATGTTACAGCAATCAGTAGGGTTCCCACTAAAACAGAATTTCGTTCAGCAAGCGAGTTTCTTTACTTGCGAGAGCAAAAGATGAGAAACCAATAATTCTATGTGCCCATGTGAAGCGTTTACGTTTGCGACTTCCTTCTTTGCATCTGAAAGTGCAATTACACCTTCTTGCAAAAAGTTCTCAAGCCTCAATTTCAACTGAGTGAACGAGCGCTTTTCTTACTTTCCATGTACCATATTATCAATGAATCAGCCGAATACGTCCAACGTCAAAGCTATCACCCGGAAGACTCACTCACCTGAATACTGCGTTGATTGGTTGAACGATTGCTAGAATGATTGCAATGGTTCCGAGGAAAGAGTGCCACATACCGGCGGTAATTCCCTGCAAGCTTGTCTGTATGAAAAGAGGGTATACCTACATTCAAAGGGATACCAGGTCCTTCCCACGAGCCAGTAGCTGCAATAATACAAAGAGCACCTAGTACAATGCCTACGAGTCCGATACTGTTTAACGCTCGATGCATCTGAACTCCGTTGGCATGTATGAATATAAACCCAATTCACCGAAAACCACATTTTGACACCACAATAAGTGGTTTGATAGCCCCTGAAGTGGCGAGCGAACAGGACGCCAGTTACAATGAAGATTCCCCATGAAATGGTCATGAAAACGCCTGAATCACCGCTGTAAAGCAAATTTAGGAACTAACCATGAGCAATTTTCAGATAATCTGATATAGCCATTCTGTTGAGAATTTAGGAGCTTGTTGATTGACAACCTCTGAAGTTTGATAGAATGATAAGTCTGCAGCAGGCTGATGAAGTAACGGCTCTCAATATTGAAAATGTGCAAATGAAAGAACCAGTTAAAAATAGGTGTGAGAAAAAGAGAGGTCGCTTACGATCTCACGTATGCTTCTCGGGACATATTTTTCAAAATAAAGTTTTGTGTTCGTTCATACGACTTTTGCATCCTCATTATTTCCACCTCAAGTTTTTTGCATTATGTTAAGAAAGATAGAGTTATTAAAAGAGAAGTTGTTGCGGATCATTTACCAACTAAAAGTACTAAACTAGTGGAAATATTCAAAGATACAAATGTCAATTTGAGGGCCTGTTTGTTTGCAGCTCCAACAGTCGAAAGAAGTAAAGAATTACAACTGGAGATCGCTCCCACTTGATTACGCCTACTCATCTCGAACAATTAAAGCGGAGAACTACAACAGAGATCTCGATTGGTTGTGAAGTAGCCTAGACACTGGCTGTTATCAGAAGAGATTACCAAAGTACGGATCTATTTGGATACTAATTATCCTATTCAGACAAGGGAAGCTTTCCGCAGACTTTCAAGAGAAGGGTCTAATTGTGAAAACCTCTTGAGTTGGGCATGACTGTTACGTTCTTTTTAGCAAAAACTACAATAGTCATATAGAGTTCGAGTTCTCCCGGCATCCGCAGAAATTCTTCTAAATAAAGCTCATTTGCAGAGCAATACACAAAATGGCATTGTAAACAGTTTCATGGGAAAAGCAATCTGTACACTTGTTTTCGATAAAATCCTGTGGAAAAGGAAAAACTGAAGACTATGATATTCTAATGTATCAATCGCCGTATACAACAAGATACAGTCGCGCCGACCCGTAAAAGATTGTCGGTCAGGTATGTAAAAAGTTTCGAGCTCGCACAAAACGTCACGAAAAACAGGCTAACCAGAAAGTAAGGGGTGTGGGAAGCCACAAGCAAAACATAGATCACGTAATGGGAAAACTGTCGTTAGTACTGTTGCGGAGCGTAGCCGCTAGTCGAACTGTGACCATTGTCTCCGTAATCATTCGAGCTGCTGCTCTGTCCAAAGGCTGGTGAAGATGTTTGTTGCCCGTTTTCGTATTGTTGCACCATTTGTTGCTGCTGAGCTGGGTTCATCCGTCCGCTTTGTTTCCTTTTCCACTCGTCCATGTAGCCACACTTCATACCGTCCACCTGTATGAGAGTGCTTGAAGGGTTCGCACACCTACCAAAAAGCTAATCAGAGAAATCCAGGCCTTGGCACATTCTCTCTTTGGTCTGATACAGTCTTGTTTGGTGATTATTTCGGCCAAACACTCGCCGAAGGTATCCCAAAGACTTCCACAGCACTTCTCGTTCATGTTCACGTGAGACGCTCCGATATCCATGCAACGGGCCTATGAGCGTAATAGTTTTCCGATATCACAATTATTTGCTTACTTGGACAATCTTTCCAGGCTGGTTGAGATCGTTCATCAAAGAGTCCAAAAGCTCAAAGAGAACCTGTAATCAGACTGGTTGATTAGATGATTCACAAGTGTGTATACATCACCAAGTATTGTTCAAGACACGAGATTTTCGGGCTCGTCAACAGCAAACTGACTACAAAACAATTACCTTAGAATGCATGTTAAGATCGCAGCATTGGTTAGATTTAAACCCTTCAACGATGGACATCTTCTGGAACATTTCCCGAGCCACGGGCGATTTAAAACACAACAGTTTGAAGATTTGAGAGTAGACGGCAGAGTTCAGTTTCAGCTTAGACCAGGATGTAGTGAGTAAGGTCAGTTGATAACTGCACATCAAAAGTCATAGGGAAGGTCAAGTGCTCACTTTGTCAACTTGGCAGTATCGATGAGGGACAGGCCTCCGTCCCCAGTTGCCTCCATCTGGTTTGCAGCTCGGCTCAGCCGTCGTCCTTGCTGGTTTCCCATATCTTCGCCGGCAAGTGACAACTTTGGTTTGAAATACCTACAAAGCAAACCCGTTATCGAGGAACTGGTGATAGCATAGCATCTCAAGAGGATATTGAAAACGCATTTGCCAAAATCGGGTGCAGACTTGAGTCAGCCATTCAAGTGAGAGTCGTTTAGGGTCACGTTCTCTGTGCACAAATCTTTAGAATGAAAATCGCTTGACAGTAATAAGAATGACGAAGACCCGTTCTGAGACTTAAAAAGACGCTCAATCTCAGGGTGTCATTTTCCTTACTGCGTGTGAAGACCTATCAAAATTTCAAAACGCGACATTCACATGTCGAATTGTCAACACTCATGTCTAAGAAAAATAATCTCACTTGAGCTCCGCACAATCGGTGCTCAGACGATGATGAAGGTTTGGAGTGGAGTCGCTTTCAGGATTCTGATGCACCGATAGGCGAGGACAACCACCCACCGACACTCGCGGCGTGCCGCGAGGTGTTACCTGAAAACGGAGATGATTACTTTAAATGATAGGTCTTAGTTTATAAAGAGGATCAGTTGTCTGGGCACCTCAAAAGACAAACGAGTAACTCGAATTTCAAAGAAACCAAAACGGAACGCCAACCGGTTAGACGTCAAAAACGTCCCTTAAGAGAATGCATTTCAACATGAATAGCAAATTGATTCGCTCAAACGACAAAACAGCTTTGCCCATTCAGCAGACTTGTGCAGCTGCCCATCCTCTTCAAGACCTATTTCGCGCATGAGCTCTAAAATTAGGACTAGGTCCTTTCCCTATCAAGTAAAACAGCAGCAGATCATGGCCTTTTTGAAGGATGAGGACAAGCGGCGTGTCTGATATGAATTATTAAACAACAAGCCATTATGGCTTAATACAAATTTGGGGCAGTCGTTTCAAATAGTTGACCAGGAAGATGTAAACGGTTTCGAGAGAGCCACAAGAACAAAGAGTATTTTGATCCGCCGGTTGTGATGGCCTAATCCGGGTTGATTGAGACTCTGCAAAGGCACCGGAACTGGGTGTTGAGAAATGCGACCGAGATAACTTTTTGCAGAATGGGTCAGCTAGATAATGCTAATTAGAATGAAAAGAGAACCAATTGTAAATCTCATGCTTTTAAAGAGAAATATAGATTTCCAAGATGTGCTAGCATGCGTGTTGAAGAAGGTTCAAAAAGCAGTTAGCGTGATCGGCTACCAGAGCGTTTCATGCAAATCTTACGACTTTCTTTTGACTTTAGGAGCTGTGAGCGATATAAAGGCCGTGGCCCCTATCTGACCAATAGTGGAAATGCGAATATTCATGAATGTAAGTTTGTGCCAAGAGCGGCGTGCAGATGTTGTCATTGGAGATGCTTTCCTGTTTGTTCTACTAATGGAACTAGTAGTCTCACTATCAATTTCATCCCTCAACATTTTTACCGTACCTGACGTAGAAAATTGGCGTCGACGGAATGACGGCTTTTCATCTCAGCCGGCGTGGCAGACTGCTCGTTGCCCATCTGAAATTTGCTCTTTGAGATAAGTATATAGTAACTAATGAAACATCTTGAGAAACCAGATGGCTAGAATGAGAAAAGTAGGCGGAGTAACCAAATTAATCAGAGAAGTGTATCAAAAAGTCACTGTAACTCTCAAGGGTAATCTGGCTTAAATTAAGAATAATGTCGTCTTGTTGCATGGAGACAAGCAAAAAGGACACTAACGTTCTTCTGCCACAATCTACTTAGGATCTACGGAACATTGCGAGAGTATGTATTCTCGAATAGAAAATTGGAAGAGAGACAACCTGAGGGGTTGTTCCTTTTGAATTTTTGCCTGAGGCTGTGATGTGGCTAGACAACAGGGAAGAGCTTAATCCTCGAAGTTATTTTGCTGTAATAGGTATAACCGTGATTTGTAAGCATTTCCCTCCGTATGACGCCGATCCCAAAATAGTGGAGAAGGAGGCGCGCTTTTTGCAAGAGGCAAAAGTTTCACTCCTAAATTATATGCACGAAACCAGAAATTGACTTGAAGAGGAAGAGCAATGAGCGTCTGGTTTGAGGAAGAGGCACAACAGCTTAAAACAGATGCTAGGACTTACTACCCCAACATATATCAAATGAAAATTAGTCTCATGCGGTTTTCTCTGAGCTCAGCCACTTTTCTGAGGCTGCTTTTGTACACCAAGGTCGCTAACAAGACAAACAGCTGGCTAAGAAAATAAGAGCCATTTATAGAAAGATCTGCATAGATTGACGCTAACACCAAACTATTTTGACTTTAGAACTGTTTAATTATACAAGGGATGTGCTTTAACAACTATCGTCACGTGAGAGACTTATGCGCAGAGGACTAGAAGGAAACCTTCGCGAGTAACACGTCAGACAGGAAGCTGCTCCCCGTTGTGATCTAATTTTGTAAATGAATATGACAGGAATAGCATCAACAACAACTCTCTTCAAAGATAAGTCATTTACATTAGTTATAGCGATCTCTAAGGCTTAGATATAGACGATAAACTCTTGCTCTAAGGGCATAACAGTTGTTTCATTTTGAGACATCCGTTTTCTATTTTCAGATGGGTTTGCAGAAGTTGAAAATTTTTTTTACCAACGGAAGAGATATTATACTGGGTATTTGAGCTCGGACAAATAGAAATTTTCAAGTAATTACAACAGGTGGTCTGGTAGTTTTCTTGAAAGTGAAGGTGTATATGGATAAATGACAGAGTGACGTGTGAATCGCCGAGAAATTTTATTAAAGGGAACACCTGCTCAAGGCATCAAAACCGAATGAAATGGTCGCTATTATGATAAATAGATGGAGTGCTCAAAAGGAGAGTTACAAAGTAGAAAAGTTTATGTTCACATGTTCGTGTGGTCTCAGCTGTTCGTAGTGAATGATGAAACTGCAAGTTTTTACGCCATGACGCGAAAACCCCTTATTGTTACCCTGGTATCAGATCATCTTCGCAAATTGAGTTTGTGTTGCAAAAGAAGTGTGGATTAAGAGCAGGAACAGCGGGCTCAGACTTTTATAAAGAAACTGTGATTATCGTAGTTGAACATGCTATTCGAGATACTTGATAGAAGGACAATTTGGCAAGGAAAAGGTAATAGAGACAATTGAGGTCACTTAGCCGAAACCTGTGTTCCATTTCACCAACAACCTTTTGATTCGTTGAATGTCACGTGATCTCAAATAGTTGGTTTCTATTAAAAGGAACAAAATGGGTCATCATTGGCCCTTGGCAATCGGTCTTTTGGAAGAGAAAGAGAGCGACAAGTCTGAAATGAGTAATGTCTGGGCAGCGTTCGTGATCAGCACAAATCCCTTGGAAAACAAAAATCCCTACTACTTTTTACCGAAGGTCACCTCCGAACTGGGAAGTACTCGAATCCGGCTCTAGCAATCATGACAAGAGGTTCACCAGATCATGTGGGCGGCAATGATGAGGTTTGGCCGAATAAAAACGCGTAAAAGATACCCCGATTTTTAAAAAAAAAATCCTCAAGTGTAATATACGAAGGCAAAACAAGTGAATTATCTCGACGCGTATAGAGAGCAAGGAGTCAAGTAAACATTATTCTTCCCTTTAGGATCACCTTTATAGCTCTCTTGAGAAGCAAGGACAACGTTGTTTCAGGTTATGGGCCCTCGTTCACATCTAGTTGGATCGGTAAGTGCTCCCTAAACACGGCCACATTTCCATCGCATTTGATGGTGTCGGCTAAAATTTATAGCTATCATGCAATAACGCTGAATGTTGCATTGTCTTTCCAATTGAAAATGAGCAGAAAGGGGTTTTTAGAAAAGTCGCGGGAAAGGCTTAGGCTCAATGAGCTCTGGAGCACTGAGGGATTACGAGGCACGTCACTTTTCCCAAAAAGGGAGAAATGACCGTTTTTGTAGCAAAGACAGTTTTAGGAAAAACTGCTGGCAAGTTCCAGGTAGAGGAATGAGCGAATAGACTTGCATCTTTATTAGAATATATTAGCAGAGCTCTTCGTACTGAAGGTAATATTGTGAGACTTCCGTTCTTCCGGTTATTCTTTTGGAATTGTTACCGACTAATAATTTGTAAAGATTTGGTTTTTTCTTTGCACGTGCTTCTGCCTTGTCAGTCCTCAGCCGTAAAGATAATGCCTGGAAATCGAAGGACATATGCCGTATAAAGGGCCAATCGGGTACCATTCTCTTATCTTCATCCAAACCAAACAATGATTTTCCAAATTCTGCTATCCGCTACTTTGATTGCAATCGTTCAAGGAGCTGGATGCGATGTGAAATGGCCTAATGGAACGGACACGGCTCTTCACTGGTGGCAATGTGACAGCAGTCCAGTTAAATTCTATAATGCTACCACATCTTTTGTTAACGGTATGTAAAATCACCCATGTACATATGGCTGTTTAGGCACGTCAATGTATCCGTTGTACTTGGACGGACTCATGCTTATCAAGGCTGACATGTACGACCCGTCCTACACGTTCAAGTCTCCTAATCTCCGAGGTAATGGAAGCATTTGGTCATGGGGAGGCCACTCCGGCTGTGTATGGTCCACTGTTCCCACCTTCGGAATAACGTCAGTAACATTCTATATTTAGCAATATGTTAATGTAGGGACAACTTGGATGCTTGTGAATACGGCGTGCCCTGCCCTGTTTACCCCGGACGTCAATGGCTGACCATCCGTTTCGACCTGACCAAGTTCCAGAAAATCACCCAGTTCCTCACCAACGACGCTCCCTACCAAATCCAACTTCTCATGTACGACGACTCTTATCATGTAACTGCTTGTTTGATGGCTCAAGCTCGTTGCTATACGCACTGATTTATCACCAAATAAAGCACAATAAACCGTAATTATGGGGTCAGACCGGGCAAAGAGAGAGCAATTGATCAACTCTAATCTCTCTGTTGCAATAAAAGTCGACCGGAGAAGAACAGTATCGCTGCCAACATGCCAAGGCAAACCATTCCGAAGATGACTCTATAAACCAATGTATTTAGATTAAACTGCCAACTCACATCGCCCACGTTTCAAAGTGGAAACAGCATTGGAAGGGATTGTCGTCACAACAGCTGTAGTAATGAACAAATGAACCTGCCGGACAGCTGAAAATTGTATCTTAGGATTCAGCAGGAACTGTTTTACTCTTCTCCAACTTGGTATTGTACTGGTTGCAACGGAGACAAGGGAACTAGGGGACATGACCAAACGGATGGCGTTGCCCCGGTTGCTGCTACTAAAGATGCGAGTAAAAGAACAAACATTCTGAAATTTGTTTATGCAATGGAAGGTCGAGATGAAGTGAAAACGAGTCACTGATCGATCTAGCGCCGATCTGGATGACTAACTCTGTGGCGCAACTATTACGATATCTACAATGGCTCCCGGGACCGGAATCAGACCCACAAAAACAGACTACTGCACAGTTTAGAGGTTTTTGTCGACTCCGACTTTGATCAAAATTCGAACAGTTAAAAGAATGGGAAGGCAGAAACATAGATTGTCAGAGGCCTGAATAATTTATTGCAAAGAACATAGGTAAGCCTACGATGAGAGCTCGTACAATATTATCATAAAGGGCTAGAAATGATCAAGCGAAAATGTAATACTGTTGCACAATGGCTGTCGATAATCGCACCTATCCGGTTCCGGCAGACAGGATCTGTTAGAATCAGACCAGTTCGATGAAAAGAGATTGAAACATTCATATTACATTCACTTGATTTCTAGTATAGCGAACATCTGTAACAGCAACAGTTAGCCGTCTTTTCGTAAACATTTCTGTCATCGAGCTGGCACTGACGAGGTCCTCTGGAGGTGGCTTGCAACAGAACACACGGAAAAAAGCTTTTGCTGAAGGACCTTTTGTTCGAAAAAATACAGTTCCTTACCTGATAATCGAATGATTGCTCTTCTATAAGCGTTATTGAGCGCAAGAACACATATTGTATCGGCTGCTCCGTTTAATGAAAGAAGAAACATCAGCCCGTTAATTAGGTCTTAATTGATATGCGATAGTTAATAGGGAAGCTTACCATGATTTCTGTAACCCATTCTGGTGGTGGCAACAATTAGAAAAGCTGGTATAACTAATACTGCAGCAAAAACTAACATCTTAATATGATTTTTTATTCAAAATAAAAATGTCAGTAACCTGTATGCTAAGAGATTTGAGATAGTCTCTTTGAAGTGTAGCTGTCTTCTTTGAAACAAAAGCGGAAGACTTTTTGAGCTCGTAGAAGGATCCGGCTCCTAATCCGAAGCACACCACAGAGCCTCCAATGATGAAGAGAAGAACTAAGTAGACTGTAATTTCCAACCAAATGTTGTCTTGCATTATCATAACACACACTTTTTCATCGTCAATCTGTTTTGGAACGAGCTCGAAGGTCTCAATTCTAGTCTTGAACCAGACAAAACGTATTCTCTTACCGCTTTGGCGATTTCTTTATTCTTTTTCTCATCAGGAATTAGCATTATGCCCAAGAATATAACAGTCCCAAGTAGAACAATATAAGTGAGAGCCACCAAAACATGAAATATCCACTTTTTCTTAATTTTTCTTTCAACTCTCATCAAAGAGTACATTCTGTGAAAGTAGATATGGAAAATAGTTGCTGCAGTTCCTGGAAAGTATCGTTAAATTCAAAAGCAAATTTTATATACCGATGAGCAGAAAGAAGGCAATGACTATTTGCGCATAAGTAGACACATGCAAATAGTTGAGAAATCCGCTAGGATAGCCAGCAATGTATGGACTGAAGATGACTGGTGTCGAGCCACTATTTAGAAGAATTTCACTTGCTGTTGCCCTAGTGTTTGTTATTAACAAAATAAAACTTTTTGTATACCATACTAAATGGTTAAACAGTAGATAGCTGTAATTTTTAATCTGTCGCGGTGTCTTGAACAGTATGCAATATCCCGCTAATAAGGCGATTGGAACAGCAACTACTGTTCCCAGATGCATAATCAGAATATACAGTTTGGGTTCAGGGAATGGATCAGAAAGGTCCATAGGTTGAGCGTATGAGGGAGAAAAAGTGGCGATATAGCGGCGAGCCGCTTATTTCGGAGCAGGTGCTTCTAAGAATTTGGTCAATGACCATATCATTAAAAACACGAGTAATTAGAACAATATTTTTATTTGGTCAAGTTTAAAACAATCTATGAACTAACAATACCGAATAATAACGAATAAATGAAACTGCTAGATTCTAGTTTGTAGACTACATACCCGACATGTAGCGAAGATCTTGACCGCCGCTTTTTAACAGACACACCGTGACAGTGTAACACGCTTCCCGATGGTTGTCATCATTGCGATCAGTTTATATTCATGTCCTTAAATAGATTATCGCCAAGTTCTTACATTTTTAACTTTTTTAAAAACTTAGATACAAAAATACAATACAATATAAAAAACTTTATATGTACATACTTCCTATCCTGTTTCTTCTCTTCCAATTCGTCTCTTCTGCGAAGATCATAGTTTTCAACCCACGCTTCGGTTATAGTCATGTGAATTTCATGGGTAGGATGGCTGATGAACTCCAATTGGCTGGTCATAATGTGGTCCGTTTGATTTGTTGACTAAATTATAAGAGGCGTTCAGACTGTTCTACAAACTTCGATTAACATCAATTCTCAAGATACTGGTTCGAAACACGCGCGTGTTCGTCTGGTTATAGGTGATCTTTATCTGAAAGTGTTCAGGTCATCGTCATAAAGGAAGACGACAACACTGTGCAAGCTGGTAAAGGATATGCGTCCGAGGGTTTTTGGAATTCGATTTGGACGGCGTCATTGTATAATCCCATACCAGTTCTGGGACCGATACCTCACATGAAAAAGATGTTCCGAGCAGGATGTGAAAGTAAAATTTTGCTTGTTGTAAGAGTTATTTCGACTATTGAGATATGCTGAATCAACGAGAGCTGTTGGAGCAATTGAAAAATGAGAAGTTTGATCTCGGAATCACAGAGCTTTTCGACTTCAGTGCAATGCGTAAGATTAACTAAAAATCTTGTTTATAAAATTTTCAGCTCTGTTTCACGAAATCGGCGTTAGAAACATTGTTGGGGCTAGCACCTTGGTAATCATGGAAGGAGCAGCACTTGCTTCTGGACTGCCACTCTTTAGCAGCTATATTCCTGGTACGTTCGGATTGCAAACAATTTGAACAAATGCTTTCAGGGTCGCAAAGTGTTGCCACCGACGATGGCAGCATTTCGAGTCGGTTTATTAACGCCGTGTTCACTTACTGCTCATTCAAGTTCCAAAACGACTTTGCCATGGACATTCAAGAACTTATGGATGAGAGATATCCGGAAGCTCCAAAAATTTGGGTGAGAATGTCCATTTTGTGTTTATATCTTTGCAGGATACCGTGGGAAACATGAGCATTTTGTTCACCAATGCCGATCCGCTGCTCGACTTCCCGAAACCCACGCTCCACAAAATTGTTGATCTTGGAGGAATAGGTCTTAGACAGCCGAAACGCCTCGACGAAGTTGGTTAACCAGGTATAATATCAAGCAAGATGTTTAAGAACTTTGACAAAATGCTCAGTCTTCGTAACAAAACTGTCTTAATCTCTTTCGGCAGTCTGGCCCCGTCAACGACAATGTTGCTGGAAATGAAAAGTACGCTTGTTAACACTTTCAAAAGGTGAGTTCAATCACTTCAATCTCATCAAACTAGCTCAGATTCCCAGAGGCTACGTTTATTTGGAAGTACGAAGATCCTACTGATTCGATTGCTGATAGTGTTGACAATCTTATTCTCACGAAATGGGCTCCTCAAAACGACCTTCTTGCGGATCCTCGCCTATCCTTTTTCGTTACACACGGTGGGGTAGGGAGCACTTTTGAGGGTGCCGCTCATGGTGTTCCAATGGCACTGTTCCCGCTCTTTGGTGATCAGATGAGAAATGCGCGTATGGCCGAGAGAAGCGGATTTGGTGAGCTATGCTATCATCGTTATCACGAAAGGCTCATTCAGGTTTTGTGTGCCTCAAAAAAGAGTTGATGGACGAAAAACGGTTCGAAGAAATCATCAGACGAGGTCTGTACGATGCTAATCTGCAAGCAGGCGCAAAGAGAACATCAGCTCTGCTGAAAAAAAGACCTTTCCAGCCGAAAGAACTCCTCTTGAAGTACATTGATCTCGCTCTGGAATTAGGTCCTAGTGCTCTTTTGTCACCCCAGGGCAGAAATTTGTCTTTTATCGTGTATTATAACTTGGATCTCATTACGTTTTGTGTATCATTTGTTCTCATATCATTGTATGTTGTCATATCCATTGCACGAAAATTATTCTCGTTGTTCACACGTACCTCCACAAAGCAGAAGAAACATTGAATAAATTAATGCAGTTTTCGGTAGGGATGTCTACTGTCACGTGTAGGGCATTTGCAGTACTGGAAAGAGTTGAAATATGTTTGATTGGAAACCTACGGTTGCATCATCGCCAGGTTTTCCACGTGGTCCTTGTAATCCTTCTGCCCCGTCAGATCCAGCGGCTCCAGCATAACCCATGACTCCTTCAAGTCCTGCTGGTCCAGACGCTCCTAGTCCAGGTATAGCGGCTTGACCCGGAGGTCCAGGTATGCCTGGGGCACCCAGAGATCCCGGTGGCCCACGCGGTCCTTTGCGTGAAATCGGCTGCTCTCGATCGTCCCCGCGACCACCAGGCTTTCCAGAAATACCGTTCTTTCCTGGCTCTCCAGGTGAACCCTGAACCAGTTGTTTGAATCGTTCCGTGGCTTTGATATACCATATTACCAGGCCTCCCAGGCATTCCAGGCATTCCAGGCATCCCAGGTTGGCCTCGAGCTCCCCTCAATCCTCTCATACCTGATAGACCAGTTTTTCCCTCCTTTCCAGGTGGACCTACAAGATAAATTTCTATGATTTTGAATACAAAGACCATTTGGGCAACGTGTACAGATAGGATACGGAGAAGGCCTCACATCGGTATTATCAATGCCATCCATTCCATCCCTTCCAGGAATACCATCAATCCCATCAGACCCTGAAAAGCTGATTAAGAACAGTTATTTTTGTTACTACCTTGTGGTCCTTCGGGTCCAGGAGCACCAGGGGCACAAGTGTTTACAGCGTTACACTGACAGAAATCAGACGGAATAGAGGAGCCGATATCGTGAAATGAGAATGGTCTTTGAAGTGGAGGCTCACTATGAACAGCTGTAAGCTTTTGTTCACTCTACACATTTTAACTTACTCTCGGAAGGGGGTGGCGTTTGCGTACCACTTGCACCATACGCTCCATACTGTCGGCGAGATCTCGTCGCTGGAGTACCTGCACCCATACGCATCATTTTCTCCCAGCTGTCATCGGTTAAACTCTGATACCTGGTTATGGGTTGGTTGTTTCAAACCTTGAACACAATGATGTCTTTGTCTAGCTCCTTCCACATTAGGGTGACTTCGTTGTACATCCAGAAAACTAACAGTAAAGAACAGAGCAAAGTTGTTCCGGATAGAGCAATGGTAGCAGTAGAAGCTGCCGCGAGACCCATTTTGGACTGAACTAGACTCCAACCTACCCTCTCTTTATATACCTCGCGGAGGCAATAACGCTTTTCCGTACTTTTCCGTCCGATTAAGACGCCCAACCTTTCAACGAACTCATTTTACGACAAAGTCCGCTAAGAGCGGCCTTTTACGGTTGTTTAAGGTGCACCTAAACGAGGATCTAATGAAACAAGATTTGTGAAAAGATGGGGGCTAGCCGACATTTTCAGGCAAACCTTCAAAATTGATCTTACGTCTACGCTAGTTTTCTCGATTTCGCGTGCGTTTTGTCTTGCGTGGGAATGTAGGCAGCTTGATTGTTTGCATCTCTTTCTACTGTTTGTCCTCTGTGCCGCTTCGCGGTCCTTGCCGTTGACTTCCCCATTGGCTTCCTGTCTCTCTCGGATTGTTTCCTGGCACATCTTCTTTACACTTTCTTAACCAAATTGCAGTAAATGGACCGCTACTCTCCCCAACCTCCACCTCGATCGTACAGTCATTTGAACGTTGACTGCAGCGAAGGAATCATTCGTCCTACTCCTCAAAGGAGCCCTCTTACAAAGGTATCATTGTTTGGACAGAGAGCCACTTCTTCAATTTTTTCGTTATTTTTTGGCACTTTTAAAATTTCCAAATAAGTAACAAATTACACTTTGAACTAGTGAAACCGTACCAGTCAAGAGCTAAAACCAAGTAACAAAGTAGCCACCTATAAAAGAAGACGATTGAAACATCCGATTAATGTTTTCCAGCAAGTCAACCAGCTTGCATATGAGATTCCAAAGAACAAATACGCGCAGAACCCTTGGAATTACGCTCCCGAGTTCCTCAAGGTTTGTTCTACAAACATTCATCGATCGAGTTCTCTTACAATTATAGGTTTTCGGCGACGTCAGAGTTCACGTGGGTGGAAAAGCTGTTTTTGATTGCGTCCTACTAGGAAGTCCCCGACCAAAGGTACAACTTGTTCCCTCGTGTATCTATTATGAAATCTAGGTTTGCTGGCTGTTCAATGAGGAAAAGATGAGATTTACCGATGTCACAATTGAAGACACATCGGATGTTTGCCGCATTACCATTCCCTATGTCCAACCTCATCATTTTGGTTTGTATTGTTCTTGACTGCAAGGAAGTCAATTTTCAGGAGAGTACACCGTTCTTTGCGAAAATGAAGTTGGTCGTGCTGTGGCTTCCGCTCAGCTACTCCCACTGTAACTTTGGTCTTGTACATTCTTCATATTGCAATCTTTTATTAAAACTAATTAAAAGAACTCGTACAACAGGGAGATTGGTTATTCTAACATATTAATGCTGGACTGGAATTGGTACCCGATTTGTGCAAATAGACGAAATACTGTTTCAAAAAATACTGGTAAGACGCAATAGACACGTCTAATCGTCCTTTGCCGTTCCATTGGCAGTTACAGCGGCATCCGCTTGTCCAAAGAGAGCAGTAGCTTTCACGGAAAAGAGAGCGAGACCAAAAGATAAAAGACCTAAATGGCTACCAACAGCTGAAATCCAGTTCCAGATTCGTCCAAAGGTGGAATGCCTAAAAAATGTGAAAAATGTTCTTGTCATTGGAAACTACTTTTTCTCCAAAGCAGCTGGGTTAAGAGGTGGTCCAGGTTGAAGATTGTACATCGTGTCCAGAACAAGGTCTTGGAAAAAAGTAGGCATACAACTAAGAGGGATAAAACAGAAGATGGCATCCCAACCAGCAGCATATCTAAAGTTGATTTCTAAGTTTCACTATTGAACACTTGCCTCAGTCGTGGCCAAGCACCGAAAATAGCATGTTCGTAACAGGACACAACCCATTGTAGATTGGGATTGGCAACGATATTGACTCCATTCTGCCAAGCAATTTTGACTGAAAGCGTCTTTCATCTTTGAATAACTTTCCAACACACAGTTTTGGAAGTATTTGTCTCCGTACTCTTCCTTCACACTGAACGGCAGCTGCCCCCATATCCTGTTGATTCTTCCGTGTTGAGCTTCCTCGCTGAGAAGTTCAGTTTTGAAACATCCCGGTTCCAGAACGTGAACCGACACTCCGAATGGCCTCATTTCCAACCTAAAAGATTTCTAATAGTGCGAATTCCAGATTAACTACCTCAAACAATCCATATAAGCTTCAACGGCAAACTTTGCAGTCACGTAGGGAGCGACAAACTTTCCATGTAGACGTCCAGCAGTTGAGCCCATAGTGACGATTCTTCCCTGGAATTCATTTACGTAGATAGCTAAAAAAAATCTCTTACTCTGCTAGCTTTCACAAGAGGGAGGAAAGCGTGACACACTCTAACAGCTCCCATGGTGTTCACATTGAGTGATAGTTGATATTCAGCAGTTGTGCACCAGTCATCCGGACCGAAGGTGGTGAAGATTCCGGCATTGTTCACTACTCCATGCAAAAGACCTCCCTAAAGCATATGTTAGTAGTAAATCAAAGTTATGCTTACTGTCTTGTTCAAAACATTGTCTACTTGAGCTCTAGCAGCAGCAACACTCTCGTCATTTGTGATGTCGATTTTGACCACATGAAGATCACCGAATCCTTTCTGTTTGCTGCCAAAGTGTTGTTGTTGAAGACTCTCGCCACCCTGAAACTCATTTGTTCACACTTTGTTGAAACCGATATTTGTCATTAACAGTGCCATTTTCGTGATTGTGGCGATTTGGACACACAGATAACCTTGAAAACAATCAGACTGTTGCGAATTACGCTCTAAGGTGGTCGAGGTAGACGGGAATGATATGTGTGGCACTACCAGTTTTGAAGGGTGTTCATAGAAAAACTTACTGTCTCGGTGTAGCAGCCAGCGAAGACATTGACCCCTTGCGAAAGAAGTCGAAGAGCAAGTAGACGACCGAAGCCGCTGTCGCATCCGGTAATAAAGACGTATCGGTTCTTCATAGAAATGTACAGACTTTCGAGGATGATTCTTCGGAATAGGAAGTAACCTATGACCATGGCAGCGAGGTAATAGAGCCAAATCATCCTGTAAACTGAATGTGAGTCTTCGTGAAGGTTCAACTATAAAAAGATGTATAGTTCGCGATGGCCTATACATACGTATTGTGTCTATAGAAAAAGGGAAGACGATCATGGAAAACAATAGGCAACAGAACCTTAACGCGAATTACTGTAACACATGAAATTTGAAACCTTCTGAAGTTATTATGCTCCAAGGTGGTGTGATGTCAACGAGGGAAAACAATACTATGTATCAAGAATCGAAAGACTAAACGGATAGGCCTGACATAGGTTTTTTGAGCCCCCTCAGTCGGAGTGATTTATTTACGCAGTGCATTCACTTTCTACGAAGAGTTTATGTGGGTCAGCCTGACGGATAACAGAAGGATGGATCTGAACAGTTGCATCTTTTCTTTTATACCAGTTGGAAATTGAGCAGAAGTCATGCGGCCAGTCTGAATGACCCGCCTACTATTGGGCAGAGGTCACAAAAAGAGCGATGACCTGTCCTCAGATAGGAAGCAGAAATCAGAGCAGACTCTCTTAGTCATGAGGAAATATGAACATCGGAACTGACTCAGAGCTCATGTAAACATTGACGCTAAGTCTGCTGACCAGTGCAAGTATTTTCTAATTAGTAATCGGAGAGATAGTCTATTGAAAAAAAGCGAAAGGACAGATTGTGCGCGCCGTTTCTTCTGCTGGTCGTTTATCACAACATACGAATATTGCTTCGAGGTTACAAAGAGGAATTCTCGGTAGCCGTTGGGTACATGAGAGTAGGTGTTCTAAGTGAGCGCCCGGGGTCGCGACCCAAGTCTGCGCCATCCGACGAACGGTCACTATTTCTCCATCTGTGTACATAGTCCCCAGAAGGTAAGCGAGACGGCTTTTCACGGTTAAGGTCAGTCGGCTGGCCGGCCGCACCGGTCACCCGGTCACAACACCGGTCTTTGTTTGGGCTTTCGACGAGGGCAGATGAAACAACTGAAATACCGACGACAACAGTTTCTTTAAACCCCCAAACCATTGTTACAGCACTTATCTTTGAATTCGACTTCAAAACAAACCAAAGACTTGGGTTTTCTGTTGTCTTGTTCTCCTAGTTTTTCAATTGGTCTTTGCTTTGTTTGGGAATAACATTTTTCAATCACAAATGTCTTACTGTTTCCATGATTTGCAGTACAGTTTACTTTACAGACTCACCCCTTACAGACTGAACATGTATTATTTCTCGTGTTTTTGTCCTCAGTGTTCAGCCACACTTCTAGATACAGAACCCTAAGAAAGTTCTTTTTCGCTCCATTTTTTGGAATGCTCCACTCTCCGACGTCCACTTGCAACAAGAGAACTTGAGAAGTCTCCCGTGTGGTTATCTCTAGATGTTGTCGCGTTTATTTAAGTGTGAGATCCCTCTGCAGATGGTAGGCGTTATGAATCCGGTCGCTGCTATTTCAGGTGTCGATTTTGGCCGTATGCCGTTTCGGAGACAAAAGGAAGGAACCTGCTACGTTCAGATGAAATTGCTACATTTGAATAATACGCAACATTTGACTGCGTTTTGAAACGGTTTCGCGTTTCGGCCAGGCCTTTTATGACAAAATAACCAAATGTACCTGAACTCTGTTGGCCGTTTTCGTTAGAACACGGTGTTATTTTCTTCTGAATTGGTACAAACCAAACTGACTGAAAAAAAACTTTTCATTCTGTCTGTTACTAAAAAGCTAGCATACGAACGGTAACTACGACGGATAACAAAATACTCGTTGTCAATGAACGTTCAGAATTCAGTTTCTACTTATTCGACTTCAAATTAAAGTTATAATACCGAAAAAAAAAAGCAAATTATCGAATGAGAGGGAAGAAGGCCCCTTTGCCATGCTCTGCTAGACGTACCAAGACACCACCACAGGCTGGGCGATGGTCGACGTTGGAATTTTTCATCCAGCTCTAACAAGAAAATCGTTTTTGCATCTACCCAGTCTTGCGTTGCACTATCAAAGACCCGTTTCTAAGTCGAGCGATAAGTGAAAGCCGCTCTCTTGCGCAAATCAGCTAAAAAGGAAGAAAAGAAACAATAATGCGATTATAAAACTTTTGATCTTTCCTTTTGGAATGAAGTGTGAAAAGGCTAATATTACGTATAAAAAACAATTTCCAGACCTAAAAAGTTGACAGCGAAGCATTATGAGCACCTGACAATGAACATTAGGGAATTCTAAAGCGTTAAAGTAGGGATAGCAACGACAATACCAGTTTCATTTTAGAAGTTTGTAATTGAATCTTTTCCATAAGGCGAAAATATCACACGAAATGTTTGCATTGGATCTTGAAAAGAATTATGTTCTGCCGAAGAATAAATGAGTTGTATAATGTGGTGGCATAGAAGATAGCAGCGATTCTAATGATAAACAAGCGTTCTGATGATGGTGCTGGGGCATCGATTAACGGAGATCTCGGAACGGGGAAGAAAAAAGTGTCACAAAAAAACGGGTAGCGCGTTTTTTTTTTTGAACGGTCAAGAATGTGATATAGAGAAGAAAGCAAGAGAACTACTTGTCCTTAACAGCACTGCAATGAGAGAGAAAAGACAGAAGCTCCACTGAATTTTGCATACTCCAGATATTTCTGTTGTAAATGATGTTTGTCCCTTTTCATTTTTCTCTTTTTGTGACAAACTGACAGTTACAATGTATTCTATTTAAAATCTAGCACAATGAATTTGCCTTCTCCACAACGGAAACACTCCCGCAGTGTTGTGCTGCCATGATGCAACTCGTTTTTCTTATCTCTACGTCCTCAAGGCTATGCTTCCGTTACGTAACATGGAGAAATCGCTCACAGGGAAGCTTTATCGTCGAATGTCCGCCTAATATCTCTAGGTTGCACATGTTCTATCGCTTTCAACAACCTGCTACGATAGCCACCTGTGGGCGGAGGGCACCGCAAGGACAAAGGCTTTGAACTGCCTATAAAAGAGGCGGCAGATCTGGAAAAAGCCAGCATCTTCTCAGATCATGCAGAAGCTCGTTCTCTTGGCTCTCTTCGGAGTTTCTCAAGCATTCCTCCTCGGAGGCGGTGGTGGCTGCGGATGCGCCCCTCCCCCTCCTCCTTGCGGATGCGGAGGGTACGGTTTTCTCTTTCCTTCTTATTTGAGATTTTCAACCGCTATATTTGTTCGCATTATTATTTCCTTTTTTTCAGTGGACTTCCTCCTCTCTCCCTCCCTTCTTTCTCTCTTCCTAGCTTCGGTGGCGGTGGATGCGGATGTGCACCTCCTCCTCCTCCCTGTGGATGGTTCGTTTTCAGTCCTATAGAGACCTTTGCATCATTTTCAGTGCTCCCCCTCCCCTCCCCCCTCCTCCTCCTAGCTGCGGATGCGCTCCTCCTCCAGCTCCTTGTGGATGCGGAGCTCCTCCCCCTCCTCCTCCCCCTCCCCCTGCTCCCTGCGGTGGAGCCCCCATCGGAGGCGGATGCGGAGCCGGACCTGCACCTGGAGGATACGCTCAGGTAAACATCCTATATGTTGGATGACTAACATTTGGTTTTTCAGGCTCCCCCTCCTCCTCCTCCCTTCCAGCCCGCTCAGCCCGCTGGAGGATACGCCCAGGCTGGACCCGCTCCTGGAGGATACGCTCCCCAGGCCCCCGTCGGCAACTCCTACGCCGTTGGAGGAAAGTAATTCGATTATGCTCCTGGGCTTCGCCATATCTGTATATTATGTCCTTCATTCCGCTCATCACAAGCGAGAATAAATTATCAATATCATCAAATGTTTTGTAACTGTATCAGGGGTGTACGCAGGGAATCGACGAAATATAGCAAATTTGCAGAACGGTACAACTCTTACAATCAAATTGTTCACATGTACCATATGCCAATGCGGTAACTTTACAAGCCACTCTTATTGCATCGAAGTAGTTTGAATTGCTCCTTAGAGAAGAACACAGTGCTCCAACCAGACAACTGTTGTATGCAGCTTACTTATATTTTTGGCACAATAGTACTCGGTAATATGTGCAGTTTAACAATGGTAACATTTTCAAGCAGTAACTTAGCATCGCTGAAGTTTTTCTAAGCGTGACCTAGTATCAGTTCAATTTCATCTATAATATTGACGAGCGCCACAAAGTTTCAAAGTCTCTAAGTGCTATTGTATGACTGTTACGAATAGTAAGTCTTAAATTCAAAATTCCATGCCTGCCGGTACAGAGCCATGTAATAGAGTTGCATGAGCCGGAGACGTACTCACCTGGCAAACTAGCCCTGTACTCTTTTTGCAATTTGAAGCCTTTGACTCTCTGCTGTATTAACTTGTCAGATTCAATCTTAGCTGAGACTTAGCAGAAAGATCCACGAAGTCATTATGAAGTTTATGTTATCTCTAACTCTTGAGTAAAATCACTTTTATTGCAATTAATGAGATAACAGTATAGAGATATGACAGTGCTGCAACTCCGTTTACTTTCCTCCGAGAGCGTAAGAATTTCCTTGGGGAGCGGAAACTGGAGCAGGGGCGGAATATTGAGGAGCCTGAGGGGCAGCAATAGGAGCGGGAGCAGAAAACTGAGGGGCCTGAGGGGCAGCGATAGGAGATTGAGAAGCCTGGAAGGGAGCAGGAGCAGCTTGGGCGTATCCCTGAAACCTTGATTGAGCATAGTCTACAAAAATACTTACCTGAGAAGGAGCGGGGAAAGCGGGAGCAAGAGCGTTGAAGCTGGGGGCAGGGAAAGAGGGGAAGGCAGGAGCCTGGGGAGCGGGGAAAGCTGGGGCAGTGGCGTATCCCTGAGGAGCAGGAGCAGGGAAAGCAGGGGCTCCTCCGCAAGGAGAGGCTCCGCAAGCAGGTCTGGGAGGAGGAGCACACGGGCAGGGAGGAGGAGGAGCACATCCGCAGCCGCCACCAATGGAAGGAAGGCTGAAACTTTACCGTTTACCATTTTCTTTAGTGCACTACCTAAGCTGAGGAAGCTGGATCGGGGGAAGTCCACCACATCCGCACGGAGGAGGGGGACTGTAAAATAAGTACGTCAATGAAAACGAAAATAAAAGAGCCTAAAAATAAAATAAAAAGATGAAACATACGGGCATCCGCATCCGCTGCTAGGGAGCAGGAAGGCACTAGAGACTCCGAGGAGAGCAGCAAAGACGAAGAGTTTCTGCATGATAGCGAATGCTACTGTCCGGATTTCTACGTCTTTTATACCCATTTGGAACGTCTTTGTCCTTGCGTTGCCCTCCGCCCAGAAATGAAAGGGGAGCAGGTTGCATGAAAGAAATATCGCTGAAACGCAAGAGGCGCAGCCTAGACGGCTTGCCAAGAGATACCGCGGATGATATCGTAAATCCGGAGGCACGACCCGACTTTCACTTGATGGCTGTCTGCCTGTTCCGCCTAATGATTAATGGCGTCTTGTTGTGAAAAATTGCAATTAGAGAAAATGACGAAAATTCAGAGACACGCAATGCAAAGCAGAAATTCTGTCACACCAAAAACTTTATGCAGTCTCTAAAGCAGCTTATCGATGTGTGAAGTGTGGTTGCAGAAAAATGGAATCCTCCATGTGTTCGGTGCCGGTACAATCATAGCTTAGCTTCAAGCTTTTCAAAACACAAAACACTCAACTAAGATTGAAATATGTCAAACCAATTGTCAAAACTTCTGTAGTTTATAGACGACTCTTATAAACATGTTAATACAAAATACTCAACAGAAAGGTTGTCAGATTTTTCAGTTTCACAACATGTACAATCTTGTTTGCCGTTTTGCTCGGATATTTTGTTCATTTCAAAATATCCGAGCAAAACCCCTTAGGAATGTGAGGAAGTTGGCATCTATCCAGACAACTGTGCCACTCTTCTCTCTGAGCCTGTTTATTATTATGGGTCAGCGCTCTCCGTAGCGCGATGTGGAGCCGTGCTAGCCCTGCCGAGTGACTCAGCACCCCAGGTCGTCGCTTACAGCGCACAAGAGACAAATGAAGGCGCCTGCTAGATGAATGTTGTTACAGCCACAAAGTCCATCTGCCATGTTCAGCAGACGAGCCGACACGACATTTGCCACAACATAGGGACACGTGTCAGACTGCCCTCAGATCACTTGCTGGTCAAGCGAGCAACCCCGTGAGATCCGTCCACTGCCTTTGATCTCAAATTTGTTTTGTTCCCTGCTCCGTGCTCCAGCCTACATGTGTTCGTTATCAAAGAGTTTAAAATGACGTTTTTCAAGTATAAAAGGCCGGAACGCAGCTGCAACTTCTTAGCCCACATCTGGTCCTTCTGCGCTTCAACAAAGAACATTCGCGCCTCGTAAAATACGGTTCTTGGAACGAAATCTATGAGCAGCTCTACGAACAAATTACTCTTATGGAATAGTCCAATGTGATATGAGTAGAAGATGTGAAGCATGCTCCACCGATCATAAAGAAAAAAAATATCCTGGGTATCGGTTATTACCTTCCTGTGTCAGTTATTGTTACGCAACTTTCGGAAGTAATCCGAAGCCAACAGGCGCACCTACCGCTATGACCAAAAAGTGAGCAGTCATTCAAGAAGCAGCTGTCCAGTCTCGGTAAGCGACTGTCATCCTCAGCCTTATCCACCTCAGTTTCTCAATCTCTTCTGTCCTGCTCAGCTCATGTTATGATTGAGTAGGCGCATTTGCGAATTCTCCATCTCAAAAGATTTTTGTACATTAATAAATACATTTTCGCATGTCCTGCAGCTATTTTTCCTAATGTTAGGCTTAGTTGCTCGAAGTTATTTTTTGGATGTTGACAAAAATGTAACCTTTGATCAGTTATTTTTGTTTGTCGTAAAACAGTTGCTCCAGAGAACAAACACGTTACAAACATCGTCTGATAAATTTTTTTTTACTACTGGTACCAACAAGACATCTACGGGTTCTTTCAACTTTTAATGGAACACTGTCTGACCGCTTTCTGACCCCTATAAAACTGTCTGGATCTCTCTCAATCTCTAGCTCTTTCTTTTGATGGGGCGGAGAAGCTCCGCCCACTTCCTCATAGAAAAGCCTCCCCCCCTCATTCCTTCATACTCATGTAATTGACAGACCCAGCTTACAGTACCCAGCGGTTCGCGCTTGCTCCATATCTCAACCTTTAGACTAGCTTTTGTTTTCGGAATTCACTCGCCTATCTGTTCAGGCCTCACACAGAGTTTTGCCAACAATGTCTTTATCGTTATCACACTGCTGGCTTGTCAAAGAGTTCTTTATCATAGTGACCCGACCTAATTTAGACCGTGTCTACTCTCCCGGAGAGTCAACACTTGTTGCCAGCTGACCATTACTCTTAAAGTTCAGACATAGTAGAGTATTGATGTTTGACTTCTTGGAACCCTGATCTTGCCTAAAAATTGCAGGCAGTAGAAATTTTTTTTGGCACGCATTGTAGGCAATAATACAGTAAGACTGGGACAATCTGGCAAATTGCGCTGATCTGACCACCAATGGCCGGCACTTTGTGGTGTGCCTGCCCGCCAGTTGTCCGCTGAAACCGGAGAAAAGCCGGTGAGCTGTTGTGACAAGTAGTGACTTCAACACAACTGACCCTATCTCAGATCTATCTCGTAATCACCATTTTACCTGACATTCCATATTTTGTTTTCACTTCTTCTCGTTCTATAGTATCTTTTAATCTTGCCTGTTTCAGGGTCACCATGAAGACGCTGCTGTTATGGGCAGCGTTAGCCGCCCACTGTTGGGCCTTCTCGTTGAATATATTCAACTTTGAGGTACACAAGACAAAAAAAACTTATAAAACACATGTTTAGTCGACTTCCCATAAGATGCATCTCCATCCCCTATCCCCTGCTGAAACTGATCCTACACAAGCCAGAGCAAAACGGCAAGCCTACCAGGTACAACAAAAGGCTCGCATGATAGTGAAAAACAATTACAGGTTTACGTTGATGGAGATTCTACAGTATCTGTAGACAAGACTGGACAGACTGAGACTGGAAACTGGGGTCAGTGGACGCCTGAGGGACAGTGTTCTCGCACCTGCGGCGGCGGAGTCCAAGAGGAAAAACGGCAATGCGGGTAAGAACTAACCTGAAAAGGGAAAAAAGGTTATTCTAGTGGTGACTGTACTGGTCCTTCCGTCCGTTACGTCTCTTGTAATCTCGAACCATGCGCTGGAGGGGGAGACTTCCGTGCCGAACAGTGTGCTTCCCACAACGACGATGCTCTCGATGGAAACTACTTCAAATGGGTTCCTTACAAGGGGAAGAACAAGTAAGTTTGTCTTGTACCAGCTGAAGAGTTACGATGGGGTATTACTGTTGACCTTCGTTGCTCTTTGTCTGGTGCACCGGCATCTGGACGCCACATGTGGATAGCTTATAAACAAAAAGCAGAAATGCAACCAGAGACAAACCATATGGGTTTATGCACATCTGGAGATATGATTAATGGGTAACAATAAAGAACGGCTAACAAGTTGTTTATAGGTGCGAGCTCCTCTGCCGACCTGAGAACGAAAAGTTCTACTACAAATGGGACGAGAAGGTCATTGACGGAACTCCCTGTGACTCCAAAGGTGAAGAGATCTGCGTCGACGGTGTCTGCATTCCTCTCGGCTGCGACGGAAAGCTCGGATCTGGTAGGATAGATTTTTTGCCAGTGAAATTAACTCATTTCAGCCAAGAAGGTCGACAAGTGCGGAAAGTGCGACGGAGACGGATCCACCTGTAAAACCATCGAAGGTTTCTTCGATGAGCGCAATCTCAGTCCCGGATACCATGATGTCATCAAGCTTCCCATTGGAGCTACTGCTATCAAGATCTCTGAGGCTCGCCGTTCTTCCAACAACCTTGGTATCTTTAACCTTTTGCCCTTAAGCAGTCTTCTACTCAGCTCTGAAAAACAGCTCTGACCACTTCTACCTGAATGGCAACTCCATGATCCAGCCCGAGACTGAAATCGAAGCTGCCGGAACCATTTTCGAGTACGAAGACGACAAGACTGAGACCATCACTGCCAAGGGACCCTTGACTGAGGACATTACTGTCGCACTTTTGTACCGCAAAAGTAACAAGGACTCTGCTATCCGCTACGAGTTCTCCATTCCTCTCGAGGAGGATGTCGACTACATGTACAAGGTCGGAGACTGGTCTGGATGCTCTGTCACCTGCGGAAAAGGTCAGTTTTCATTATCACCTTTACCGTAGTGCACGTTTAATTGGCCAGTACGTAAAGTGAATATTTGTCAGCGCAATATCACGTACGCCGCTTTCTTACCCAAATTCTTTTATTTTTGATATTCACTCGACTTTCAGGAGTCAAGAGTCGTACTCCCTTCTGTATCGACACCAAGAGCCAGTCCCGTGTCAGTGATGAACTTTGCGAGGAGAACAATGCCACCAAGCCAGAGTACGAGAAGCCTTGTGAGACCGTCGACTGTGCCGCCGAATGGTTCACTGGAGACTGGGAAGACTGTTCGCAGACTTGTGGAAACCAAGGAGAACAATATCGCGTAGTCTATTGCCATCAGGTGAGCTTTTTTTGTTGTCTTTTCTTTTCTTCCTGCCAGTTGCTCTTTTTACGACCGTCTAAATGTGCGACCTCAGGGTGACCTGCCGTTTAACGACGTGATCGTATTACATACAGCTTGTAGCCGAAAAGAAGCCGAAACAACATTTTTAGATTTTTGCCAATGGCCGTCGTATTACTGTCGAGGATGGAAACTGCACCGAGTCTCGTCCGGCTGTTCGTCAGCAATGCAACAGGTTCGTCACTTCTTTTCTCACCCTTCGCTGAACACATAGTGGCAAAAACCATCTGTGGTGGCTCATTAGTCACGAAAAGCCGCGCCTGTTTTATAAATTGTGGGCGTACAAGATTAATTTAGTCTGCGAGAAGAAGATTTCCCGAAAGTGTAAAGAGTGCACCTAGTTGTAAAGCGTTGAGCAGGGGTCAGCTTGCTAGGAAGGCATGGCACATGTCACCTTCGAACGCCAAGAAACAGTGGCATATCACATAAACATACTGACATACATGTCAAAACTCGTTACTTTCAGATTTGCTTGTCCCGAATGGCAGGCCGGACCATGGTCCGCTTGCTCTGAGAAGTGCGGAGATGCCCACCAGTACCGTTCTGTCACTTGCCGCTCTGAGAAGGAAGGAGACGAAGGAAAGCTTCTCGCCGCTGAAGCTTGTGATTCCGAAGTTGAGCTTGAGACTCAGCGATCCTGCAACCTTGGACCATGTGAAGGACTCAAGTTCTACACCAGCGACTGGAAGCTGTGTTCCAAGTGTAACGACACAGAGGAGACCCGTGAAGTCACTTGCAAGGACACTACTGGCCGTGCTTACCAGCTGGAGAAGTGTTTGAACGATGACACTACTGAAATCCCTTCCGATACCAGGTAAATAACTTTTTCCCGAAATTTTACTGTCAAATTAGATCTTGCGCCACCCAACAGCCCTGCATCTACGAATGGACTGCCTCTCAATGGTCAAAGTGCTCCACTGAGTGCGGACATGGACACAAGACTCGCCGCGTTGTCTGCGCTATTCATCAGCTTGGAGATCTCGAGGTATTCTAACATTTGTCTAAATAAAAAACAAGCTTAAGGTCGTTGACGAGTTCCACTGCCAGGGAGACAAGCCAGAGGAGAGGACCAACTGCACAAACGAGGAGAAATGCACCGGTACCTGGTACACTGGACCATGGGAGAAGTGCTCTGTGGAGTGTGGAGGAGGAAAGCAATCCCGTTTCACTGTCTGCTTAAACTACGACAAAAAGCCTGTACCTGAATGGTGTGACGAGGCTGAGAAGCCAGAAGAGGAGCAAGAATGCAACACTGATGAGTGCCCTAGTAAGATAATATATGTTAGGTTATACAACTGATTCTTAGCCTGCTTCGATTCCGATTTCGGATGCTGCCCTGACAACTCTACCTTCGCCACCGGAGAGTACTTCCAGGGATGCTCCAACTGTTCTGTGTCCGAGTTCGGCTGCTGTGCTGACAATGTTACCGACGCTTCTGGACCAAATGGAAAGGGATGCCCCGAGTTTGTCGAGTCTCCATTGAATCTTGAAGATGCAGGAGAAGGAGAAGTTGAAGGATCTGGAGAGGGTCTTGACCTCGGAGACGCTGTTGTTCAGGCTCTTGATGAGTGCAAAGTTACCGCTGAGAACGGAGAAGAGGCCTCTATCAAGTGCAACCTTGGATCCAACATCACTGTCGTCGACGCCGATGATGATTTTGGAAACGGAACTGACTCGACCAATGGAACTATTCACTGCTCCAAAACCGAGTTCGGATGCTGCCCTGATTGGTTCACTCCCGCTTCTGGAAAGAACAACGAGGGCTGTGACAGCTTTGTTCAGGGAGCCTGCAACGGAACACAATTCGGTTGCTGCCCTGACGAGGTCACTCTTGCTCGCGGACCGAACTTCGAAGGCTGTGGAGAGCCAAGCTGTGCTGCTTCCCTTTACGGATGCTGCAAAGATCGTAAGACTATTGCCTTCGGACCTCACTACGCTGGATGCGAGAGATCTTCCTTCCCCTGTGAGCTTTCCGCTCATGGATGCTGTCCCGATGGAGAAACTGCTGCCCTCGGAAAGAACGGAACTGGCTGTGGAGAGAACTGCCTCACCACCAAGTAAGCAAACTGAAAATAGGGTACTTATCATACTTCAGGTACGGATGCTGCCCCGATGGAGTCACCACTTCCAAGGGACACAACAATGAAGGATGTGGTTGCGAGTTCGCTCAGTACGGATGCTGCCCGGACGGAAAGAACGCCGCCAAGGGATCAGGATACTTCGGGTGCCCAGACTCCTGCGCTCAGAGCCAGTACGGTTGCTGCCCTGACGGAAAGACCACTGCTCGTGGACCTCACAAGGAGGGATGCCCTTGCCAATACACACGCTACGGATGCTGCCCTGATGGTGAAACCACTGCTCTTGGACCAAAACAGGAAGGATGCGACGACTGCCGCTACGGAAAGTACGGATGTTGCGCCGACGGAGTCACCAAGGCTCGTGGACCTAATGATGCCGGATGCCCAGCTACCACCACCCCGGACTACCTCATCGGAGGAACCGTCTCTCCCTACAAGATCTCTCAGTGTGCTCTTCCTCAAGACTCCGGTAGCGTCTGCGGAGGTGGATACAAGCTCATGTGGTTCTATGACCCTAGTGAGGGACGTTGTTCCCAGTTCTGGTATGGAGGATGCTCTGGAAACGAGAACAAGTACCACAGCAAAGAAATCTGTGAGCGCATCTGCGTTGAACCTCCAGGACAAGGTAACTTAGACTGATGTAATTGGCCCAAAGTGTTTTAGGCCGCTGCTACCTGCCCAAGGTTGAAGGACCTCTTCGTTGTGACCAGCCCCAGGCCAAGTACTACTATGATCACTCTACCGGACATTGTGCCGCCTTTTGGTGGAGAGGATGTCTCGGAAACGCTAACAACTTCCAGACTTGGGAAGAGTGCAGCGTACTATTCTTTTCATACATTTCCAGTAACGTTTTAGACTACCTGCAAGGGAGTTGCCCCAGTTGAACAGCCTACTGAAGCCCCCAAGTTCGAAGACTCTCGTCCAGTTCAGCCTGAGGTTCCCGTGTACGAGCCTGTTGAATACGAGCCAGTGACATCCGCTCCTCGCGAAGAGGTCGCACAGCCCCATCCGCAGCGCGAACGCCCGCCAATGCGTAAAAATCGCTCACAACCACAGCAGTTTTTCTTTCAGCATCCCTCGAGGAAATCTGCCGCTCCACTGAGGACGCCGGACCTTGCCAAGACTACAGCGAACAGTTCTTCTACGACGCCAACTCTCACACCTGTCAGAAGTTCACCTATGGAGGTTGCGGAGGAAATCTCAACCGCTTCCGTTCTGTCGACGAATGCCAACTGCGATGTGGCTTCTTGAATCCCAACCGTCAAGAAGAACAGCGTCCGGATAGTCAGCAAAGCTTCAGACCCCAAGAGCCCGCTCCCCAGCAACAACCCCAACCTTACTTCAATCCTCAGCCAGTTCAGACCTCAGCTCCCGTCATCATTCCTTGTGAGTTATTTCAGTTTTTGTAACGCGAAATATACCCTTCGTTTTTATGATAGTTATGAGTACGTCCAGTTTCGTGTGAATCCCTTTGTTTTGCATGTATATCCATTTCAGCTGGAAAATCTCGCGAGGCTTGCCACCTCAAGGTCGATGTTGGACGTTGCAAGGGATCTTTCGACAGCTGGTACTACGAAGTCGCCACCGGTAGCTGCGTTCCCTTCAAGTACAGTGGATGTGGAGGAAACAGCAACCGTTTCCACACTAAGGAGGAATGTGAGGGGCTTTGCGCCACTCGCGGAGGACCTGTCACCGGAGGAGGTTTGAGCACGTTTATTATTTTGCACGGAGTGATTTTTAACATTTCTCTCAAGCCCTAACTAATGCTGATCATTTTAAAGACACTAGAATAAATACATTTTTAGACGGACCCGCTGGAGCCAACTCTGTCTGTGACGAGGCCAAGGACACCGGACCGTGTACTGACTTTGTGACGAAGTGGTACTACAATAAAGCTGACGGAACCTGCAACCGTTTCCACTACGGAGGATGTCAGGGGACTGGCAACCGTTTTGACAACGAACAGCTCTGCAAGTCTGCCTGCTCGTCCCACCAAGGTAACAGAAATTCTTTCACATAACAACTCGACTTCAGATGTCTGCTCTCTGCCTAAGGTGCAAGGACCTTGCTCTGGAAAGCACACCTACTACTTCTACAATTCTGCCACCCAGACGTGTGAGACCTTCGTCTATGGTGGATGTCTCGGAAACACCAATCGTTTCGGCACCGTTGAAGAATGCCAGGCCCGTTGTCAGCGTAAGTAGACTTTTCCCGCAATTGCATAGCTCCTATTGCTACTTTCTTCTCAGAGCTATTGCCTATTTCCCCACATCTACTACGGTCCTGTTGCTCTTGTAGAATAGAGCTAAAGCACATTTACACATCCATACGAGTGCGTTCGTTGTTGCCCGTCCTATTTCCCATTTTAATAATAATGTACCCATCTCGTCGTCTAATCTCTCTTTGGAATCTTTCGACCCCTTACTGCCCAACTTGAATTGTCTCGCAATTCGTCATAATAAAGCAATTTTGTATTACGATAGGCGCAATCTTTCTGTATGCTAACCCCGCTAGCCTAGCAATCTAACCTGCAACCTAAACCTTAAATTGCACGTAAAGCATGTGTTCTAACTCAGTTTGTGTGTCTTACTAACTCATTCAGATTCGGCTCCCAATCCTGAACTAAAACCACACCGAGAATCCCCGTCACTTAGTCTTCCTGTCGAAGTGGACAATGCTGCGATGTCCAACGATCGATGCTTCCTTCCCAAAGAAACTGGAAAGTGCACGTAAGTGATATACCTGGTATATATTCTAATTATTGAATGTAGTGACGCTGCGGCCATGTACTACTTTGACGTGGCCGCCGGAATGTGTCTTCAGTTCTACTACGGAGGATGCGAAGGAAACGCCAATAGATTCCATTCCTTGGCCGAATGTCAAATGTCATGCTCACCTCATCAAGCTCTTCGAATGCCGGAAAACGATGTTGTTTCTGACGAAGGACGTGAATACAATAGAGTTTGGGAACACAGTAATGAGGTTCCGATGAGAGAGATTCAGACGGTTGGTCTTGTCTGAAACTCTTTAAAAACTTAGATGTAGATTAGCGAGGAAGAGAACGACGCATCTCTCCAGCAAATCAACACTGACGAGCAAAAAAACAAAGAAGTCGTGCCCCAGCCCGAGTCTCCCGTACCAGAGTTGTGTCTTCTACCGGAAGAACGCGGACCCTGCTTCGGAAATCTGCTTCGTTGGAGATACAGCCAAGAGACGAGCTCCTGTGTCTCGTTCATGTACGGAGGTTGTGAAGGCAACGCCAACCACTTCACCAGCGAGGTAGGAATTATATTTTGTTTCTAGTTCAACTTGTTTATAGGAAGCTTGCGACCGCAGCTGTGGAGTATTCCGCGAAACGGCAGTCTGCAGCGGGCCTAAAGAAGAAGGCCATTGTGACCAGTCAGTCACAAAATGGTACTTTGATGTCAAGAAAGGAGGCTGTCATCTGATGATGTGGTCGGGATGTGGAGGAAACGGCAACCGATTTTCGTCTCGAGAAGAATGCGAGTCCCTCTGCCACGAAGAGTTTGCCTGGCAATCGACGGACATCTGTTCCCTTCCCCGATCAGCGGGGCCATGTTCCGATGCCGTGTCCATGTGGTACTACGAGAAAGACTCCAACGAATGCAAGCAGTTCACTTACGGAGGATGCCGTGGAAACGAGAACCGCTTCTACTCCAAGGAGTCTTGCGAGACTCGTTGCGCTGAAAAATCTCAGAACCTCATTCACATCAATGCTGCAGGTACTTGGTTTTGTAGTTTGCACACACATTTGTTTTAGTCGTCTGTAACAAGCCTTTCATGACTGGACCATGCACGGACATGACTCAAAAGTGGTTCTACGACTTTGCCACTGGAGAATGTCACCTCTTCTCATACGGAGGCTGTGGCGGGAATGACAATCGATTCGATTCACGAGGAGAGTGTATGGGCGCTTGTGCAGCTGTCGGAGATCGCATTATTGAGACTAAGAAGGCCAGAGTTTTCGTCAATGGAGAAAGTCCGTTCCAGGCTGGCTCAGCGGTAAAATACTTCGAATCTTTCATTTTATTTTGAATGCTTCAGATTGCACTCACGTGTGAAGCTGATGGTCAGACTCCAATTATCTGGTACAAAGACGGAAACGTGCTCACTTTCAGTACCCGCATCGAAGCCTTTGACGAACTGCAGCGGGTTGTGATCAAGGACAGTACTTTCATGGACAACGGAGCTTACGCTTGCGCTGTCGGCCCTGACGGATTGTTCTCGGAGATTGTTCACGTCAAAGTCAACGGTATCTTTTTCTGCTCATGAGACTAAAGTTTCAGCAGCCGAAATTCCGATGGACTCGTCTTGCAGCGACGTCGGAAATCAAGGTACCTGTGCCTTGATTGTGAAGTCGAATCTCTGTGGAAACAAACGCTACGGAACGTTCTGCTGTAGGAGCTGCCAACAACATGGAATCAAGGTCTAATTTGCCCCACCATATCGCATTTACTCATCCCTTGTTGATCCCATAATCGGCATTATCGCCCGTCTGCCAAGTGTAGTTGTCATCTCGATCCCGTAATCTCACTTGTATCATGTATTCACTTACTTATTTCAAGCATCACATCAATAAACTGTTGTATCTAAAGGTGCTGGGAAGTCAGTCAGGCCCAACTGCCTCCTCCTCCATGATGAAGATGAGAAGAATAAACTCCTTGATTAGGGTGAGGGTTGTAGCTTGTACACGGTCTATTCTCACTATATCCGTGGTCAAAATCGTAAGCAGCAGCGAATTGCCTCTCTAAAATAACCTTTTGAAGAGGCAAATGTTTAACTTACCTCTCGTTGAGGCCGTCTTCACAAAGATTGTGCTTACATGGTTTTCCCTAGTTTTATAGGCCTTCTCGTAAGGGGACAGTTCGCTCGGTAGTTCTACCTTCTCTCTGCAACAACAAAGGTAGCTACAAAGACAGCAACATGTGATGGGTACAACAGCGAAAAGCAAAATAGCCCAGAACCACCCTGTTATCGAAGGAACAATGTAATCTGCGTGGTGTCCGAAACGTGGGTCATGTAAGTCCGGATCTTTGTTAATGTTAGTCAAACGCCCATTGTAATCATTTGGGTGTCTCCATTGTGTCTCCACAACTTTGCTTGTTTGGCTGATCATGTTCGAAATTGCTCCCTGGTAGTCGTTTTGATGAAGTAACGGCTTCTGTTCTCCATTTGTGGTGCGAAAGAAAATTTTTCTTACTTGCTGATCAAATATCTCTGTGAAGTTATCTGACCAAATAGGGACATTTTCATCTTTTTCTACCCAAACCTTCATATCATCAATAGATACCTGAACCTTTTTGGAGTTGAAAAATCTACTACTAACCAGAATAAGCATAGCCTTTTTGCACTTGGAGTCTAATTTCCACTTGTGAAGCATATGAGTCGCGATTGCTCTCACAGAATCAGATGTTCCGTTTGCTACACGGCGAGCGATGACTAGAACTGCTGTGAGTCCTTTTCTAACACAAAACGTAAAACCATCATTCTGAAACATGCTAGGCTGTGCAAAATGATATTCACCTGTTCAGTTTTGTCTTCAAGCTTTTTTAAATCCTGATCCAGACGAGTTCTTGCTGTTTCTGACAGAATGCTATCGGGGTCACATAGTCTAGCTCGGTTTTCCATTCCACATTGCTTGAAACCTTTTTGTGCTCAATGTGAAAACCTACTTTGAATTGGTCTAGCGCTGAATTTGGAAACGTAGAAGCATTCCACTCCCCTGATTGGGCTCCCAACACAAGTAAAGCAAGTAAAACCACGAATATCATTTAGCAGAGCGTAAAAATAAGTTTGTTGTGACAAAAGACACAAGAAGAAAGACGTTTGCTGTGGAGCGGCAACGGGTGAAACTATCTGCTAGGTAAGTTCCGACAGCCTCGTCAGACAATGAAGACACATTAAGAGGAAGAAAACAAGAGGATTTCATGAGAGCGACAAACAAATAAATTTATATCATGCGTGTCGAGAAGACAGGATGAAGCGGTAAACAGCTGTTTTCTCCGGATATTGGGTCTCTTCATACCACCACACAGCTTTTTTTCTGGAAAACTGAACTGGATAAGTGCATCGCCATGCTCAGTATATAAGCATCTCCAGACGTAGCGTTCGGTTTCTTACCCGCATTCAGTTTCTATTTCAGATATAATCCGAGAACTTGTTACTCTTATGGGAGTTTCTCACGGTTTCCTCTCTGGAGCCCTCGGAGGAGGAGGCGGTGGCTATGGAGGTGGCTGTGGTGGAGGATGGTATTAGCATCACGAGCTTCATTGTTAACCTTGTCTCCGCTCCTCCGCCGCCCGACCCCTGTGGCGGTGGATGGTGAGAAATGGCAAAATATGCATAGCAAAAGTATTTAAGTGGTGCTCCCCCTCCTCCAGCTCCAGTCGGATGCGAAGCTCCAATAGCTGCTCCAGTTGGAGGCTGTGGTGGAGTTCCCGCTACTTTCCCGGCTGCTCCTATTCATGGCCCTTCCTACGCTGTCTCTGTTAGCGGAGCCCCAGCTGCTGGCAATACTTACCCAGTCGGAAAGTAATCATCCTAACAAATTGGTTTCTGCAATTAGCTGTACATTTCGGCTATAAAAATTATTCACTTCATTACATCTTTTTCGAATACCCGTATTGGTTTGCACAATTTTACCCGTAATTACATGTCAGAAGATCATCATTTGGGAAACGATATCAGCTCTGTTTCGTCGAGATTTGTGAGAAGAGTAGCTTGACTGGCTGCCCTTGGCTGGCTGGCCAGACTGATGATGGCAATTTCTTCCACACCGTGGCCTTGTCTGAACATGACACAATAAAAGGGAACGAACAATTAATGAAACCTCAGGCCCTTTGAACCCATTCTCTTGTCCCATGTCATTCGTAGAACCGTAGCACGCGCTATTGCATATAGGCCATAAACGGCATGAAGTAGCACGACTGAATTATTTAAGGTTTTGATTAAGAAGAACTTTACCTGCTCCCACAAAACTGCTGATGCCTGCAACGGCATGTGGTGCAAATAATCCGATTGCAAGTAGACAGACGCAAAAAACTCTCTAAATTTAGAAATTAGTTGCTCTAATAGTATTAAACACACAAAAATGACTAGAATTAAAGTCAGTAGGGCGTAAAACAGGAGATCCTTTTTCGATTTCAATGAGATTCCCTGAACATGTTCGGTTGATAGATTATGCAAGTAGCCAACCTTATTGAGGTAAATAAGGGATGAGAGGGAGACACAGGCTGCAACAATCAGTAAAAGGCAGGGAAGCCAGAGGAGAAAGGAGACACGAGGCTGAAGGATACCATAACCACAGAGAATAACATTGGCGGCAACCTGCAATTAGTTAAATAAAAGTTGGATGCAATCAGTCGTCAGCTAGTTTGTTTCAGTTTTTTTGCGAGCTAACGAATCACTGATGGCTCAATCACACTGACTATCTTCCAGAAGGAGCATTCAAAATGAAACTCACCAGAAATAGTTCGGTATAGAAGACAGAGCTCAGGGGAGTGCCTTGTTTTGTATTCTGGGAGCTATTCATCGTTTCATGCTGAGAGAAGAATGTACTGAAAGAAGTAAGTAGTCTCAGTTTCGAAAACACAATGAGTGAGATCGGGAAACGCGGAATAGAGAGTGGTGATAAGCATATTGGCCGGATAACTGGGCTTAATGCACGACAGACAAATAGGATGACCTCGCCCATAAATCCGTGCTGGAGAGATCGATGCTGCTCATTTACTCACTAGCGCATGTTAATTACAAGCCAGCTGTCAACTGGTTGCCCGAATTTGGGTGTGAGACTTTGTCGCGGCGAGACAACAACCAAATGCAACAGAGAAGGGATGGAAATTAATTTTAGACGAGGCTGTGTTCGAAACGTGTGAGTGAGTTTTGCGGGACACGCAGCCTTTGAGACCTGGTTGGGCGCGTAGACTAGTTATAGTGGGTCTGAGGGTTGAGGTAATCATAGAAAGACGACAAACGGGAGGAGACTATTTCCCAGGCCGAATCTGTAAATAAGGCTCATGCTGCGTGACCTCGGCTGTGGCACCCTGACAGCCGGCCGCGCTAATTCCTCAGATTATCACGAAAAGACTACTCAAAAAAGAATGTGAAAAAGAGGTTCGGTGAATGAGTACCGAAGAGCCGAATATTTTGCACAATCGAACGTCTTAAACCAATAAAGCACCGTCAAGAGAGAGGGTTCTCGTGTTTCACGCGATCTTGCTATCGCCGTCCGAATTGGGGCGAGCGCAGGTTTCATTGTTTCTATGCGTAAAGTGAGATAGCAAAAGGGTACATGGTGCCACAAACTAATTTTGAATCTAAAGGCGAAAAAATGGGTGATTTGAACGCTACAAAAACAGAACAATAGAAAGCATCGCAATAACAGCCAATAGAACTCAGTCAGGAAAAAGTAAAAGCCTAAACCGTGCGTCCGTTGCGCAGTCTTTCTGATGGATTTCCTAAGCTCGCATGCACTTTTTGACGTGTCTGGATGATTAAAATACTCTAATTCAACCTAATTTATCCATCTACAATCTGAGATAACTCGCAAAGGGTCAAGTACAAATATCCCATTTGAGGAGAGCCATCTAGAATTATCGTATGGATCTGAAAGTCTCCGCGCAAGGAATTGGACGGTTTCTGAACCTCTAGCTAAAACATGGGGTCAAACTGATAGGTATACTTGAAAAGCCAGCCTCGGTTACGAATATCGGGAGACATCGACACGTTTTTGACAAATGACTTATTTTATTTTCTAACCTATTATTCCCAAATTTTTTTTCTAGGTTTTATATAGGTAGTTAAAACTGTGGGACAGAATTTGAGAGCAATTGGATAGGGCAGATGGACCCAAGCCGAAAAATGACGATTTTCAGTTTTCAAGCACGCCCACTAAGTTAACGCAGAAACAAACCACCGCGTAACGCTAAGCGCAAAAACTGACATGAGAAAGAGAATATGAGAAAACGCCCAAGTTTCGAGAACTATTTGAACAGAGCTTATTTTCATAATGAGAATGTTTCGGATGTAACTTTGCATTTAAATGCGAATCTTAATAGCCCTAAACAGGGGGAAGTGTGCAGTTCTCAGCTAGCAAAGAGTCGTACTCGAGTCTACGCGTTCAAACATTGCGCAGCTTCTCACCGTCAGCTGGAAAGTGCTCGCAAACAACCTCACTGCAGACGAACAACAGACTGTGACGAGCGAGTTCGTGCTTCGGTACGACAACAAAACATGGGATTTGAAACCGATCCCTCATTTGCAGCTGGATTATCGGGAAAACACCTTGTCATCAGACGAGCTATAATTAGACCATCCCTTACATTAACAGTTACAAAATATGAATCATTCCGGTAAGCGTGTGAAACTGAAATAAGATTGATTCAGTGTCACGTGGCAATGAAAACTTTTTAGGGTCTGGTCAGATGGTCGCCGCCTGGTTTAATTCGACGAAATGTTGCAGCTGGAATCAACCGCTGGCAGTCTTGATGACATCAACAAGTTTGTGAAACCGCCACTTTTGGGTGCCTGTCCTCGAAACGTACGATGATAAGTGAGGTTTGGAATTCAGACAGATCTATATTTTTGAGTTTGAGATGCTGTTCTTTAGGTCGTGGAGCCTTTTCCACAAAAGTTTCTTGCTTTCCAATGTGGCTGGTTATAATGTGACTAGTTTATTGCATTTATTTCTTGTTAATAAGGTTAAGGAATTCTTCTCTGGTCTTCGGATCGTCTCGGAACACTCCGAGCATGCATGAGGTAGTCGTCGTCGCGTTGATCTTCTGTACACCTCGCATCACCATGCACATATGACTAAAGTCAGTGGTTAGTCCGATATTTAGAAGAATAAAATGAAACGCGCCCGCGTTCTGCAAAATTTCGACCCCTCACCTGGCTTCAATGACGACTGCGACTCCATTTGGTTGCACAGCTTGAACCATGGCGGTGGCGATTTGTTTAGTTAGCCTCTCTTGCACTGAAATAATTTATGGTCATACACGAAAAACCAGGCTCAATCAAACTTCCGGTGAATAATGAAAGAGAACAAACCTTGAAGCCTTCGGCTGAACATTTCCACGATTCTGGCTAGCTTGGAAAGTCCAAGGACCTTCTTGTTGGGCAGGTAGCCGATGTGAACTTTTCCCATGAAGGGTACGAGATGATGTTCACAGAGAGAGAACATCTCGATGTCACGAACAATGACCATTTCGTCGTGGTCCTCATCGAAAACAGCCTCGTTCAGAATAGCTGAAACAATACTCCATGTTGTTTCACCTTTACTCACCATCGAGTTGCTCATCGTATCCCTTGGTAAAAGCCAGCATAGCCTTGGCGGCTCGCTCTGGGGTTTTCATTAGCCCCTGGCGGTTCACATCTTCTCCGAGATGCGTGATGATGGATGAATAGTGCTGAAAACTAGCGGTTAGCGATTGGCAATGAAGAAGCGCAAAAATAAGGCGCAGGTTTACGACCGTCTAAAGAAAAAAGCAGTAGGGTAACCAACCTTAGCCATATCGTCAAGATGGTTAGCCTTGTCTCCATATTCTTTCACAAGTTTGTCCTGAAAACATCTGACGCTCACACGAGCTGCGGCTCACCCACCTTTTTGAGGTCAAGATCGACAGACTTGCCGCTTTCTCTATCAGACTGGAATCCACTTTCAGCTTCCATTGCGCAGAAAAAAGATGATTTAGCTGCAAGAAGAGTCGTTTAGTACAGCAGTAAGGAATAGCTATTAGTGTTAAGTAAAGACAAAGAAAGCAAAGACACCACTACTAGGAGAGAGGCGGGCAGGTTTGATCGCGGGAAAAGTTCGCAATTCAACCTGTTTCTTCGCCATCGTCATCATATGTCAAAAGATTTCTTCCTGGAGGCTCTGTTTGTGAAGCTGTGACCTTTTAGCGAACGGTGAGATTGGCTACGTGAGAAGGTCTGAATCACGTAAGATACTCCACCCACCAGCCCCGCGTATAATTGCCGGAAAGTATCCGATTCATGTCATAAGAGAAAAGCCCCGGATGTCTATAAAATAGCCACAGTAAATGGTAGTGACGCTGTGGGAAAACGACTGCGCGAGACCGTCACTTATCTTATCGCAATGCTTCTGTTGCATATGGAGGTGACGAAAAGTTGTAAGACCCTACATTTGTGCACTATTCAGTCTATGAACTGGGGTCTTTTTGAAAAATTTTTGGGTCACAATCTGGTGAGCAATGATTTCCTGTGTTGCCAAAAGCGGAGACTAGGTAGTTACCGTGCCAAGACAGTTGGAATAAATGAGTAGTGAGTATCGGATTCCCTTAGGATAACGTCATGTCGGTTGAGAAAAGAGCGGTTGAAGGCAAATCTTAGGAAAGTACAAGGAGGAAGTTGGCATGCCCTCTGCCACCATTAGAGCCTTTTATACTGATTTCTGAACGAATCATGATTTCTGATAAGGAATAGGAACTCCTTGAAGTCACGCTATAGTGTGGACCCACTTCTGTGTGAATTGTTGCCGGAATAAGTGTTTACTTGCAAGAATGCAGATCATTCCAAAAACTCGAATCAAAAATCAAATTTCAGTCATCTCTCCATGATGGTCAAAACTTCTATAGGTACAACAAAAATTGGTTGAGCTGAGTATGGGAGTGTCGCAAAATCTTCAGGTTGTAACTATTTCCACTCGGACTGACGACATTCTAGGCGGCTCCTCTCCTTCTTCTTTTCCTATCAGGAATCCTGCAAGACTAGAGGTTTGCTCGGCTCATACACAAATTGGGAACGATTAAACTACGTCACAGCTTTGAACTTTGAAAGTTCGCCGTGAGGATTGGAAAGAACCATTGAGAGACCATCAGACCTGTGACGTAGTACAAGCGCAGTTGAGACAGTATCTGAGAAAAGGAAAAAAAAAGCTCTAGTGTAGAATAGACTTCTGCACTTATTTAATGTTGTTTTGTAGTTTACTGCTTCGCTCTTTTCATTTTATCACAAGGGTTACGTCTAAAAAGTTAATTTACAAATAGTTTGTTCTTTGCAAGGTTATCAGTTTGCTCAATTGTCTCTCGTCACTTGTCAGCAAAAGAAAATAGTAAGCAGTTGGTGACTGACCTTTCGCCCGAGTGTCTATCTATAAAGTACAACACACCCAAATCATGTTACATCAGCTCATCTTTCCTTCTTCCTTATCTGGATCGCTTTGTCTTTTGTCATCTTCTAATTACTGTAGCCAACCTACAATGCAATTGCTCACGATTCATCTGTTCTAACACGATTGACGCCCACAAGCTCGATGAAAAATGGAAACTGTTTGTTCAAAAATGAATTGGATTGTTTGTGAACGTGTGTATCTAGCTGGATTGGAATCTATAAATTAGAGGTCAGAGGGCAACCATGGTAGTTGGAGATGCTTGCTCTTCTTACTTTTCTCGTCCTTGCACCAGCTGTGAGCTCCCAGTCCTGTACTGTTGATGGAAACTTAGGACGTTAGTTATTTCCTTTTTTTGAAAATGTCTTTAGCCTGTATGGCGGGCGGCTGTGATCCAGCAGGCCCACCTTCCACATGCATCAACGATCCTGCACAAGGAGGACAAATTTGCTGCGACAATACTCAGGTGACTTAAATTGATGAATGTTCTAAGCATTTGAGTTAGATAATTGTACCTGTAACTACCTTGCCACCAACAACGCTTCGCCCAACAACTGTAGTAGCCGTCACAACCGCTTCTACAACATGTTTTGACCAGGTCAACCCCGGTACTGGAGTATCAAACTGTGCCGCGACAGCGTACCTGTGCAACAATGCAGCTGTAAGTCTATGCTCTGAATAAGTACTATATCTTGCTTGCAGTATTACAGCCTCATGACCGCCCAGTGTCCAAGAACGTGAGTTTATAACAACTTACTGCTTTTATTATGTTCAACATATAGCTTAAAAAAATTTGCAGCTGTGGAAGATGCTCCGGAACATCAGTTACTACATCGAGTTAGTCTAGTATATATTTTTCAGTCATAATACATTTTAGCTTGCGTTGATTTGCTCAATCCAAGTACTGGCGTTTCTGACTGCCCGTCCAGAGCTTATCTTTGTACTGACTCGGCCTATTATACAATCATGACTCAACAATGTCCGAGAACGTGAGTTCAAAGCGAACTATATTACTTTCTCTGGGCTAAAAGTAGTCTTATACAAAATTTGCAGCTGTGGAAGATGTTCTGCAACAGCAACAACCGCAGCCTCATCAAGTTAGTTTTCTGTGATATCAATAGGACTTTGTTTGAGCCTGTCTTGATCAGCTCAACCCAAACACGGGTCGTTCCGACTGTCCTTCTAGAGCTTCCCTGTGTAACGATGCCAGCTACTACAGTCTTATGACTACACAATGCCCAAGAACGTAAGTTATAGCAAAAAACTGCATTAGTTGCATTTATTTTGTTCAGTCTTATCTTATGCAAATTTTTCAGCTGTGGAAGATGCTCTGCAACTGCAACAACAGCCATTTCACGCAGTTTGTTGCCCTTAGGGCTGTCTAACTTTTCACTTTAGCTTGCGCTGATTTGGTGAATCCAAGCACGGGCGTTTCCGACTGTCCTTCTAGAGCTTATCTGTGCAGTAATGCTAGCTACTACAGCCTCATGACTACGCAATGCCCAAGAACATGTGGAAGATGCTCAGGTTAAGGATGTGATCGACAAAATCCGAATAGTTTCGCTACTGTTAATAAACTGCTTTGAAGTTCCATTTGCTTATCAGGATGTGTTTAGTAGTTGAATAAAGTGCTTCGAATATCGACAACGAGTCTTTGTCCACGTTGAAGATGAAATCACACTACCTGAAATATAGTTTACTGTTCTAACATTCGTGTTCCTGAACCTGAAGTCAATAATGGTATTGGAGCGACTGCGTCAGAATCTCATTGGTAACGCAAGAGTCATTGTTTGAGCAATTATTCATAGCCGTTCCTCTTCGCAAAAAATGCACACTCGGATAGAAAAGAAACATATTAAATTTGCTCTGAAGTCTCGTATGACATCTCCCCTCACGAACAATAGTTCTGCCGACGGATAAAAGTTGTCTTACGGCAACTTCTTGTAGGTGGCATTGTTTGTCCTGTAAATTTATTCTGGAATGCATTGACCTAGCTGCACCTGATAGGCAGCTTAAAAACTGGCTGAACCCGGAAAGTGCGATCAAGACCATGCTGGTTCTTATTCTTTGTTCAACGTTTCTGCTAAGTTCAGCTCAAAAACAATGTTCTAATGCTGGAATAGGACGTCAGTCTTGTCTAAGACATAGTAACACTATTTTTCAGTTTGTGTAGGAGATCTGTGTCCTACCGCATTCACATGTCTCGATAAAAGCTTACCGACGGAAAAATGCTGTGATGATAACAGTGTAAGAATTTCCAATCAAATGGGAACTTGTCTAAGCTTGTTGATCCAACGACACCTGAACCCACAACCCAAGCTCCTGCAACAACTCAAGCGACAGCGACTTCTGCTCCGTGTGTGGACTTGCTGAATCCTGCAACTGGTGTATCCGACTGTCCTCAGAGAATCTCCTATTGTTCCGATTCGGTTGTAAGTTAAATACTTTCTCAAGTTCATGAGACTCAGTATTACGATGTGATGACACAGCAATGCCCAAAAAGTTGTGGGAGATGTAGCGGGGCCGGAGATACTGTAACGACTGGAACCACGAGTAAGAACAAAATGAGACGCTTTGTGTAGTTTTAGGCTGTGTCGATAAGATTAATCCAACCAACGGAATATCTGACTGTCCAAGTATGTCGTCATACTGTAACAATGATAGAGTGAGTTATCACTACAATTTTTTATAACTGTTGCAGTACTTCACTCTCATGAGCGACCAATGTCCAAAGACGTGAGTTAATGGGATCCTTTATTGTGTTTATAAATACAGTTATATTCTAAATTTTCAGCTGTGGGAGATGCTCTGGGAGCTCTAGTAGCACTGCGACAGGTAAAAATAGAAATTGTTATAGCCTTGCAATATTTGAGACAATTGCATCGACAAACTCAACCCAAGAACTGGAACATCTGACTGTCCTTTACGGACAGAGTACTGCACAAACACAATTGTTAGATTGATTTTTGCTACCAAAGTATCAGAAATATTTAGTACTACGATCTTATGACTGATCAATGTGCAAAAACCTGTAGAAGATGTAGCTCTCCATCGAACTCTGGATCACCGCTATTCTCTAGCTCCGGGTCTTCTTCATCAAACTCTGCTCCTGCTTCGACTAGTAAGAAATAAATTGCCTAATCATAACAACAATTTTAGGTTCCTGTGTTGATAAGTTGAATCCAGCCACCGGGATTTCCGACTGTCCTGGAATGGTAGCATATTGCAATGATGCCACAGTAAGTGTGTACTTAAAACTTTCGACAAAACTATAAATTCAGTACTACGTCACAATGACAGATCAGTGTCCACGTACATGTGGCAGATGCAGCGGTTGAGCTCTCCACTTTTTTCCCAAATTTTAATAATAAACGAACACCTATTTTCTTCTATGTAGCTCTCTCAAACTCCATTTCAAACAGGAAATGCGAAGTGAGTCAGCACACCGCCAGAATCACCCTACTCTTCCTTGCATAACACATAAAAAGACAGCTCCCATACATTCTTTGAATGTATGGGAGCTGTAATTTATAACAAATTATATGATATTACTGCTTAGATCGAAGAAATTATAAAAGCAAGTATGCGATGAATGTTCTACGAGAACGACGCGGCTCAACGACGAAATGGACATGATTAGCAAGCCCTGAGGGAGGGCCGTGAGGCTGCTTTTGGAGGACTGCTGCTTATGAATGCCAAATGAGTCACGACGGCTCAGCAGACGCTCATTAGCGCTTCCACTACCAATTGAGTACACCATGTTTCCAATTTTTGTAGCCCCAAGTTCACTCTTGCTTTGGTCACTCTGCCATCCTTTATTGAGTAGCCGCGGGCGACTTCCGCTCGTAGCTCTTGTTTGCGCTAAAATGTTATAGCAAGTGGTTTCTCTAGCAATTACTTTTTTCCAATTATTCAAATACAGATGAAGCAGCTCGTTTTAACACTTTTTCTCCTATGCATCTCCCTCGCTTTTGGTCTGGAATGTGTCAATTGCGGTGTATTTCTCTCAGCACCAACTTCACAGTGTCGTGGGAAGGTTTCAAACACTTCATGTGCTCCTGAGAACGTCGGTTGTTTAACGATTACAGGACAGAATCAGGTGATTAAAGTCTTTTCCAAACCAAAACGTCTTAAGGATGGTACCTACTACGTAGAAAAGCGTTGTGCATTCAAATCTGAGGATCGAGAGGAAGGATGTGGTGAAATTTCAATTAGAGGGTAAGTACAAACACAATCTCGTTATATCTATTGGTTCAGAAACAAAGCTATGGGATGTGTTTGTAAAACAGATTACTGCAACAGTAGCAATTCGTTCGACTTGTTCTTCACAACGGCAGTCAGTCTTTCACTTTTTATTGCCTCAATTTGATAAGCTCAACTCTGCTGTTTTATCACCAGATAGAATGAATATTCAGTTTTCACTTTGTGAATTGATCTTCTGTCTGCTGCGACTCTTTCTCTCGTCTGCTCTCGAGCTTTCGAGTTTTGGTGGAATTGGTATATCGAGCTGCCGAGGCTGGAAAGCAGCACCTGCAGGCAAAATGACAAATTATTTTGCTATACATACCTAGGTGAGCAGCGAGAGATCTCGTTTGGCAGTGACACTCGTCCGTGGTGTCGTTCAAAGGCAGTAAGGCGTGAGGGCATTGGTAAAAAGCCTAAAACACACTCTTCTTAGCATTATTTACCAGCCAGTTTACCTGAAGATCATCACCCGCTTTGTTTTCAATTTCGCAGCCCTGCTGATGACAGCGATCGCAGCCAATTTGTTTTCTGAAAGCACCAAACTAACGCAACGGAAGAAATTATTGCCACCTGCATGGGTCCGCATTGACCCGGACCCGCATGCCTTCCCGAGACCTTTTACATCGTGGACAATGGTCTACGTCTACGGAGAAATGGTCCATTTTGTGAATGGTTCGGAACACGTGTACAGCCTAAGAAAAACTAGATTTTAGTCATCTGATAGTATACCTTTTCATAGCATCCCCTTAATTTTGCAGCTAGAATATCAGCAAAGACCCGATCACTCATCATATGTCGATGTTGCTCCAGGCTGGCAAGGGATAACCGTGCAACCGCCGGAAGACAGGAAAGTATAGTTTGATGATCAAACTTGTGTTTCAAGCACCAGTTCAGCCAACAAAGGGCTACCAGTGGCTGTCTGCTGCATGCCTAAATGCCACAAAGTTTCAAAAATTCTGACCCAACTCACATTTTCGATAATGTACTTAGCACAACGTACTTCCAACCCATTGGCCTGGAACCGTTTCGATAGCCTCATGCATGTTTCCAATGTGTCATCTGAAATTCAATTGCTATCTCATTTGTCGCAAAATGCACCTTCGATATCCTTCAATGCTGGGCAAGGAATGCAGCTCTCTACAAACCAACGGAACTGGGTCGTCGGGGGAGGATGGCTTAAACCCGAGACGGCGACCTGTAACCGTGCTGTTTTGATGAAAATTGTTTCCGTTTTACATATATATCTTCGTGCCTTCTGTGCGTCACAAGAAATGACTTGAAGTACTCGGAAGCATGGCACAGCTGATGTCGGCAAATGAGGAAGCGAGTTGTCTGAAAGGCCGTCGTTGTTTTGTTCGCTGTTTAAAGTCCTAATTCATTTTGTACAATCGGAAAGATGAATGTTGCGTCTCGAAGCCCAGTTGTTTCGCGTATGTGTGGGGAAACACGAAGAAAAAACTCACGTGGACTATGAGTGCGACAGAACAGCCTTCCAAATGACACTGACTGTTGAGATAATCGAGAGTGTTGCTAACAGCTCTTTTCTTCTGGGGTGATTTCGATCTGAAAAGTAATAGCCGTTTCGGCAAGAAAGTTACCTGGATGACAGTTTCTCTTCCGATCCCTTTTTCTTTTCTTTCCTAGGAGAATGAGATCTGGCTCGGCTGCCATCGCCACCACCGTTCGAAGAAATTGCACCAGAAAGAATAGGTGTCGCGAAATTGGAGTTGTGATCCTGCAAAAGAATGAACACAAAACTTCTGCAACTTACAAAACAGTAGGGATCCTCTTCTTCGATCGTTATTGGTTTCATTAGTTCTCTCCAAGTTTCCGGTCGTGGTGGTTCGGACTTTTCCGTGTTCCAGGACTGAATACCGAGAGACTCCTAAAAGCATAAACTAGAGTGCTGCTAATAGGACAAGGTGTGAGCTGTCAAGCGATTTTGAGCGATGTACGCAAGTTTCTGTTACAATGCAGACAGCTTTTTATGATCAACTAAACAACCCACCCAAAGATTATTTGAGGAACGGTGAGAGCTTTCACACCTGTTGCTTGAACTCTCATTAAACCTAATTGATAAACAAAAAACCTAATCATGAACCTTACATTGCTTTGATTGCTGTGCTGGGCGCTATGCCGGGAATTGGTCCTCATCATTGGCCCTGGTGACGTAAGGGGTGATGGTGATAGTGGCAGAAGTCCTGAAGGATACGGGCTCTGAAACAGTGTATTTCATTCAACATTATTGCTAACTAAGCACAATTTCAGTTTGTTATATTACTTTGTTTGTAGAGAGCGTTATCTAGCCCGAATTTCGTCTTCCTTATAGCCAGAACACACCGTTTTTCCACACCTTTCACATGTACCAACTGAATTGATAACAAGTGGATTCACGTAGTTGTAACATCGAAGAAACCGCGGCTGATGGAAGATGGATAACAACAGGCGTGCTCGTCATTCCCCAATTTTATTGTTAGAGAGGGTCCAGCATTTGTTAAAGACAGTTTTTGTGTGTAATAGATGAATCCTTTTGAAAGCGAAGTTATCAAAGATTAGCTCACGTAGTCGTTGATATGTCCAGGATGCTGCCCTGGTCTCGGTAAAGTTCCATACTGATAAACACCCATTTGATAGTATCCATTCGGAGGTGGAGGAGGCTGACCATAGTAAAAATTGGGAGCATTTGATGCATGAATCTTGAAAAGAATAACGATGAAATAATAATAGTACTAACCTGCTTGGTAGGTGACTTTGACCTGTTTCTACCATCCACCAGTTTCTTGATGAACGAGGCCATGCCTGTAAATGGATTATTTATATATGAAGAAAAAAAAAGCTCAAACAGCTGAGCTGCTTTGACTTGTGAAACAACAGGTCTCAAAAAGTTTGAGTCGAAAGGGTGCTCCTTGTAGTGTCCGGGGCCAAACGACTGACACCGCGCTGAAAAGCATGCAACACATGGCGCTGATATTGATGAGGGATTGGAATCTATCGCCCAGTTGATTTTCTAAAAAGAGATAAAGTGGCACTTCGCTTGGTCAGATCCGCAAGCTGATAACGATGCATCCTCTACGAAGTTGTGTAAATATAACATTGTTTGAAAGAGATGGATAACCAAAATCGCGCAAGTGTTCCGACCAGGAAGTTCTAGCGAAGCGTGTGATTGATAGTGAAAATCATTGACAAGCTCCAGTGAAGTGTTGAATTCTGCACGTGTGAATTCAAAAAAGAGCTGCATAACACAAAATCGATGAAAACCTCGTCGCTGTAATTACCTCCTTTTCCAGAATCATTCATTTCTTCGAAATTGTACTTGTTATTCTCTTGGAGTTGCGTGTGTACGCCTTTAATTCCCGGTACTGGCATATATTCTTGTGTGATGGTAACTTTTCCGTTGTTTGTTGACGCTCAACTAACGGCATACGCTCGCTTGCGTTTGCAAATGCGTCGAGCACTTCTTGTTGCAGAAGTTTGAGTCGAACGAGTGCTCCTTGTAGTGTCCGGGGTCAAACGACTGACACAAGCACTCAAAAATTACAATAGATCTCTCACTAAATGATAAAGTTTTACAAGGCTAGTGGGAGATTTCAGCCACCTTTTCCACGATCTCTGTTGCAGTTTGTGACATTATATTCACAGGAAAGAGTTCGCTGTGCAGACTTACAGCAAACCTCTGCCCGCTGAACATTCTAATTGTAGTCAGTGGTTTAATATCCACCCTCTTGAACGGCCTGCTCGATGTGCAAGTTCGCTGACTTCCAATTCAAAAGTTCTTATACCCTCCACTGAAGCGAAGATTATCAGTTCTGTTCAGGAAGATAATCATTCCGCGAAGCATTTTTCCCGCTTCTCATCTGGCAGGATATTATCATCATAAGATTGCTTCATTTAGCCGCTGCTCTAAGACAGAAACTGCAGGACTTCGTTTTTCGTTCAGACTCTTCTCTTTCGATTTCAACCACTGTCTGCTATTATGTTTTCAAACAATAATCTGCAACTATGTGGGCTTAACGTATTTTCTAGCTTTGAAAAGAACATACAATCGTGGTAGACAACACGAGTAAGAAGACGGCACTCTTCTCCTTCTTCTTTAAGCCAAGATCATCTCTTTCTAGATTTTGTCATTTTAGCACATCATGCAATATATCCGTCTATTAATAGGTGAACCGAACGCAGGTTTCAATTGCAGTGGCGTAAGCAAACCTGAGCCGGCTTGAAAGGCTTCTATTCTGCGTAGGTTAAGTGATCCCTTGATGTCCAAGATCCACGCTAGGAAGGGCCTTAAACCGTGGCTGTTTGCCCAAAGTTGAAGTGTTTTCCGTCTAGGTAGAATCAGGTTGCACTTGCACCCCAGACTAGCCGACACCTACCATGAGTATGAACCTATCTTTTGTTTGCTCAATTCTAAAGGTAGATATCATTGTTTGTCTTGCGATCAGGTGCATTTCGTGGTTCAAATTACTTATAGTCCAAATTTGCTATTTGAAGTGGCATAATACCAGAAAAGGAAAAATAAGGCCAGCTGGTCTTTGCAGCGGTCTGATATTTTCTAGCCAGACAACCAAAATCGGCTTCTATAACGAGCTTAGCCGATGATGAGAATGTACTTCACATTTCTTTATTAGGCTTCTGAAAGAGCAGTTGATCCGTCATTGTTGACTGCGGGTTTAGATCATCCGGAAGATGACAGACGTTCGTTGATTTACAACTCATCAGCCGACGACAGCGTTGCGACAGGTCAACCCAATTTTCCACTATTCAAACATGCTGAATAATTTCTGAGTAAAGCCGTTCGTTGTCTCTAGTGTTGCGAACATGTACAAGGGCAAAGAAGAACACATACATGAGTTTTTATTGAAACACCCTTGAATGTTTTTTTGGCGCAGCTGTTAGGGTTTCGAAGCCACGGTACTTTGAAGATGTGCTGTGCTGAGGAAACCTTTTGATAAAGCCCGTGAAACTTAATTCTCTCAATTGTAAACTATAGTTCCTTGTTGACTTTTCTATTGTCTTCCGGTAGCCTCCTTCAGTTGAGGGTGGTAGATGTGAATCAGTGGCACATGATTAGCTCCGCCTCGAGATCCCGCCCTTGATCCGCCCCTTTGCGCGAGCTGGACACGGGCCTCGGGCTATGCCCTTAACAAGGGCCGTCATGCACAAGCTACAGTTTTCTAGAGGAATTGGTACAAGGGAGATGCTCAGAGCCAACACCTTGCCCTCAATAACACGTGCAAAGGTCAGTTCCCGATTCTTTAAAGACAAAATGAGACACTGTTGACTACCTCCATGCTAGGAAAGTTAGTCATTCAAGTCCGTTATAAAATGAATCAATAACTTAAGAAGAGGCTCATAAGCCTCCGTGATCCTGGTCATTTCTGCTAGACCATCATGGTTTTTCTTGTGAGGTCTCTCACACAGACAAAGACAAGTTCATGCTTTCCTTCTTTTATCTCCTTCTTTAACAGCTCCTCTGTTTCACTTTTTCAATCTACAGTCTTATTTCTTTGGCTTGCTTGTTTTCATCTTTTTGTTCCTTATGGGCAACATTTTTTAATTGAACCATGCCCATCTCTTAAAGTCTTTGACGGCAATTTCACGGCGAATGACTTTTGGAAACATTGAAACTGAAATAGCTGCTTACAAATGCCCTATTTTGCTTAGTTTCCCAAAGTTGATAAAAGTGTTCAGCTATACTAACACTGATAACACAACCTTTTGTTCGTATCTCAGGCTCAAGGAAAGGGTGGGAAGTTCCGGCACAGTCAATGAGTAGAATGCGCCAATAGGCACCTGTTTGAATCGGAATGACACTTTCAGAACATTTCTTCGTTGACGCATTGAAACATTGTTTGGGCTAAGAATTCAGTAGCAAAATATTTTTCAAAATAGTTTCAATACGCATTGTCGTCATACAGAAGCAGACTTTTCGAGCCAATCCAGCTTTGGTAGTGTGGGAGTTGAGCTGGGGATTTTTGCCGTGTCCGTAAGCCTTGCTCATATGTCCGCATATGGCAGACCAAACATGGCGGAAGTCTTGAATCAATGCTCATTAGGATATGATATGGCTCTTCCTCCAATTGAGGCAAATAAGGAACATATTCGATATACCTGATAATGTTCCGTTTTCTCTATCGATCGTTGTCACTTTCTGCTCAGCTGCAGAGAACTACGTTAATCGGCTCGTTTATTGTTGAGGGTGAGAATATCATATCTCGGAGCCATGAAATGAATCAGAGTATTGGGAACGAACAAAGCACACAAGTTGCCCTTTTGATTGCTTGGAGGAAATCTAGGATTCCATAAAAATTTAACTCAAACTATCATCTTTTTAGTTTCTCACAACTTTTACTGAAGCGTGGACCCAACAACCTTAGCTATTTTCTAAAACCATTAATAAAAGGATAGGACTAGTACAATATATCGCTTGGTTTTCTGAGCTAAGTCTACTGTACATGTTTTATGAGCTGCTTCCCACTAAGCCTTCCTCATTTCAATCCCTGCTCGTTCTCAGACTCGTAGTCTCGGCATCAAACAATGAAACCTCATTTTCTCAAGATGCATGAAACGACCATGCGTGGGTCTATCGTAAAATGTACCAGCCCCGCTTGGTAGTCTCTTGTGTGGTTCATCATGTCTCGTAGTGGTCCGTCTCTTGGTGATAGTGAGATTGAGCTTCTTCGCGTCGATGAAGAAGAACCGTGTACTTGTGTTAGTTTCCATTTTCAAGACCAAGATCTATACTTTTTTCCTTGCTTTTCTCTTGTTTTCACCAAACTAATACTACATTTCTGAAGGTTCGCGTGCTAACGGCTACAATGTTCGCTCAGTTGTTTACGAACCCGGGTTCAACCTGGGTATCTGTACAGAAAAATTCACGAAAGGTAGACACAACAAGGACTGAGACTAAACTTTCCGAAGATGTCATTGCAGGTTGGCTGCTTTGCTCGATTGAAAATCTACGAAGAAAATGCGAGGTTCATCCTTCTCTCAATTGTCGTCTTCGTTTATCTACTGTTCGGAGCAACTATTTTTCGATATCTTGAGAGAGATCAAGAGCTCTTGGAGAGAGAAGATGTAGGTCATTCTACTAAACTGATAGTGTTGCTCGCAACAATATTTGCCTGCTCCTTTCTACGCAAGGTGACATCAGTTCTTGATGTTCCAAACAGATTGCTGTCCATCCCACATTAGTCTTGGTAGTGGGAATGGGAGTTGTTCGTTTGACCAGAGCACCTTCTTTTGATTCCTGAAGTATTGAACAAGATTAGTTTCTGGCTTACGCTATGATCCTATCATTGAAACAGAATGATGCGAGAAAATCTTTTCACACTCTTGTCTAATCCAGCTGTTGGTGTTCGTTACCCCTAATCTTCCAAGCGCTTTAACTGGATAACCCGACAATAAGAAGTAAAACATTCTATTAGCGATGAATGTTACGCGATCTCTTCAGCTCCTGCGTCAAGCGTGGGAAGCAGATGTTTTAACTGTATTGGAGAACGTTGGAATAATTTATGATATATGTACCTCTTCGTTCAAAACTGTAGTCTCTACAACACCTGCCAGATCTCCTAACCTTTAGAGAATGCGCTACAAAAAAATGGCAAACATTCTTTAAATGTTCAGTTTTCAGTACAACACCAGACTAGCCGATTTAAAACGGAGGATCTGCCCTGAAGAGGAGTCTCTCTTCGATGCCAGGAGGGTATGTGCCCGAATTACTTATTTACGTACAATTGCCATGCGGAACGTTATCTACAAGTCCTGTTTCTCATTTCCGCATCAGCATTACCTTTTCAGGAATGCCCCATTGACGAGCTAATTGAGCTGATACAAGAAGGAGCAGCTGCGGGGTTGAACAATCCAAGGCCACGGTTCGACTTCTACGGGTCTCTATTCTTTTCGGGCACCATCATATCAACAATAGGTACCTAAAAACCACAAAAAACAAGTAGATTCTCTCAGGTTTTGGATCCTCGACTCCAAGAACGTATGCTGGTAGGATAATGACAATTTTTTACGGACTCTTCGGCTGTACCTGCTGTGTACTCTTCTTTAATCTCTGTCTGGAGCGATTCATCACCGCCCTCAGCTATTTGCTGCGGTAAAAATGACGTTGAAACAATTATCTGAATATTCAGATACATGCATGAGCAAAAACTGAAGAGGAGAGCGAGAGCAAACGCCAACGGCAGTAAGCCTGTGACACTGCTGATCAACGACGAAGTCGAGTCAGCAAGCTCCTGTGCTGGAGTTCACGATTCTTGGCGACCCTCTGTGTATAAAGTCTTCTTCTGTCTTATTAGGTAACAAAACTCGTGAATCTTTATACCATCCGATACAGTTTCTCAGCTCTTCTGCTTTCCCTAGCCGCTCTTCTCTATTCCCATACCGAGGACTGGAACTACGTAGACGCTCTTTACTTCTGTTTCACCAGGTGAGTTGTGTTTGTCAGCCGGGCGTTGATCTAACTACGAGAAAATCGTTATTGAATTAACAACTTTCAGTTTCGCAACAATTGGATTTGGAGATTTTGTTAGTAATCAGAACAGGAGTAACATGCTGAACGAGGATCTTTACGGGTAGGCAGGATATCAAGCACACAAACAAAACATTTTAGATTCATTAATTTTGTGCTATTAACCGTTGGTGCCTGCTGCTTTTACTGCCTTTTCAACGTGTCATCTATTGTCGTCAGGTTAGTTCAAACTTCCAATCTTTTTGAAATGATCATTTTTTAGACAATTGCTCAACTGGGTGATCAAGAAACTCGACATTAAAGTAGACAACGGATTCTGTTGTTTCCGAAGTAGACGATCTCATTACGTCGGTCTGGGATTGCGTCCACCAAAGGGTTTGTTCAATTTCCGTGATTCCTTTTGCAAAAAGTTATGCTTGCGTAACAGGGAAGCCTTCCAAAATGTGCATCACATATTGTTTCGTACTTCATATTTCCCAAGAAGGCTTTCATTTCCCATTACGTCGTTGTTGAACTTGGCGTCATTTCCTGATGTATCGGGTGTTGGGTAAAGGGCTTCATCTGAGGTTTCTAAATCGATTTATTGTGGTCTGCTAAGAAAAATGCAGACCTAATCCCTTCCGAAAATATCTAGCACACAGATTAGCTATAGCTATTAAGGCCCCAATTGTTTTGATGCCTCAAGATATGAGAAGCTTTACCTTCCCATTACAGGCTACGACTGCACGTCATCGAGGGCTTCAATAGATTGTCCAGATGGATTGCTGTCACTCAAGGAGTTCCTCTTTAACCAGCAAATATCAGTTGTAATGCTACAAAAACATTTACTGCAGGTAACAAATTGAGTTACAACACCAAAACAACACTATTTTCAGTCCGCTACAAAGAATGCTGCTCCGGTAGAAGAGCAGAAGATTTCGGCATCACGAGTAGGACCTATGGGAATTCTGGACGAAGCTTTCGGAGATCACGACGGCGAATGATCTTCTTCCAAAATTATTTGCTACAATTGTACAGAAACGATTTAGTTCCTTGGTTCACTATACGTGTGCTCTTGTGATCCACTCGAGTACGGTGGTTCATCTATGGGTTGTCCTTGATGGTCTTAGAATAAACTGATTTCCTTGTCTTACCTACCTGCTTGGAAATGCATAGCCATCAGGTTGCTTGCTGATCTATTATACAAGCAGTAATCGTAAAGGTTTATACGAAGTTTGCAAAAGAGCATTCGAAAACATTATAGTTTCAGACTATCGAGCTATCAAGAAACAGAGCCGCTATCTACTCTAAAGCGGTTTTCTTATCGGGGCAGTGGCAAAAATGCGTCTTTTGCTCCTCTCTGTAGTTTTCGTAGGATATTCTGAAGCAGCCATAAGTTGTCAAGACTGCATCGCCTCTAACAAAACGTAGTATCATCATAAATCCTAGTATATAAACAGCTCAGATGGTGCATTGGTGACAACAAGTGTGAGCCGTTAGTATGTAAGAGATCCATTTCGGTACGCCGTTGAAAACAAAACAGTATTGTCATTTAGAATCCTCTAAACTGCCCCATGACCCCTGCAAGTGGATATGAGTACACAGATGATTTCGGTAGAGACATTGCTATGCCACTTCTTTCGGCTGCTTATGCTAGCGATCCAACAACATGCTTAAAGTAGGATCTATTTTTCTTTCTGTTGCAATATTCCTTGAGAAACAATTTGCCGACAACCGTTCTCTCGCGGAGTATCTATTCCGAATGCTCTGAAATTGGACCAAGTAAGCCTCGCATCAACTTTTTTTTAAGTCTTTTAGACACAACTTGTCATGTTTTCACCGCCTTTGATACAAGTAAGAAGGCTATCATGATCTCGTTCCGTGGCACCATTGGAGCCATTCAGTTGGACGAAGAACTTGAGAGCTTTTTCGAGTAAGAGGCTTTCTGACTACCACTTTCTGTTAGGAAAAAAGAGCCCTTCTTCGATTCTGGTAATGTATTCAAATACTTCTACGATGCTTTTTACCTCATGTGGAACGAAGGACTGGAGAGTTCAGTTCGCAGCTTGAAGTATTTGTATCCGGACTACAGCATTTGGGTTTGTTCGCAGAAAGCTCAAACAATTAATTCTTCAGGTTTTCGGACACTCTCTCGGAGGAGCCATGGCATCTGTCTGTGCTTCCCATATCCTCAAAACTGGTTTGTATACTTCTCAACAAACCCGTTTGGTAACTTTTGGACAGCCCAGAACTGGAGACCAGGCTTTTGCCAAATGGCATGATGCCACTGTAAGCTACAGTGCTGGATTTAGTTTAAGTCTCCGTTCAGTTCTTGTACTCATATCGAGTTATTCATCACAAAGATATCGTTCCGCATATCCCTCCTCGAGGAGGAAAAGACGAAGTTTGGCATCATCGTTACGAGGTTTGGTACAACAACAACATGACTGTAGGCGACGATTATACTGTCTGCCTGGAGGACGACGGCTTATTTTGCAGTAACACACAGGTTTCCAAAGGGGTTGTCGACAGTACTAGTGTTTTCAGATTAACGAAAACAGTGAAGATCACGTCGTCTACTTCGACAAAGACATGGGAGACTGGTCCAGTAAAGGATGTCCTAAAAACTGAACTAAAAATCTTTGGATACCCAATTTTGTTTTCATAAACGTTTTCGCTACAGCTTTGTTCTTCTCAAAACATTTAAAGAAAAGGAAAAGAAGATGAGCCAAGGTCAGGTCGACCAACAAGTTCCGATGAATCGAAGATGCTGCAGCTCGTGAGCGAGGACAATCGGCGTGAACAAGCAGAGGCACTGTCTGTTAGTCATGCCGCAGTGGAGCATCATTTGAAGCTGTCGAGATTTACGAAGAAACTGCGCACATGGTTGCCGCATAACTTCAGTGACGCCCAGAAGTGGCAGCGCATGTCCGTCGCCCATTCTCTCCAGAAATGAGAGGAAATCCTTTTTGCCACGCCTGGTGCCGAGGGACGAGAAGTGGGTAGCATAAGTAAACTTTCGAAGGAAGCGTCAATGGGTGGATCCAGGGCAGACAATAAGTCGTGATGTGAAACCAGACACCCATCAAAAGAAGATTTACTCTGTGTTTTCTGCAATATCGAAGGAGTGGTGCACTGGGAACTGCTGGATGCTGGAACTACCCTTACGAGAACCTGGTCGGCAAAGTTCTTCGCGTCGAAACCCAAGATGTTCTACGAGCGTGGCATCAGTAAGCTACCCGTGAAATGGGCAGACGTGGTACATCATAATTAATTGATTACAACGAATGAAAAAGTTGCTTGGAAGTCAATAAATTTTTGCATTTGAAAAAGCGAAAAGACTAAGTTGTCAACCCAACACTTTTGATAACCTGTAACGTTACACTCCAAGTTTTAATGTAGCAGCTCTTTTTGGCTTAGAAACAAAGGTATTTGTCTTCTACTTTCGATGAGATACAGTAATGCCCAGGTGGCGTTTGAGAGAAAATGTGCGTCATCCAGAAAATATCGTTTCTTTAAATAGAGACTGGTTTGAAGTGACCGGTCCTAGTAGAAATACCTCACCACCAGCAAAGAAACACATGATGTTTCTAATGGAAAAGTATTGTTTCTAAAACCGGTAAATATCAGACTTTCGAGAACAGAGCGAAAATTTGAAGCAATTGAACAGAGCGAAAATTTGAAGCAGTCTCAGAAAATAGACCGGTATTGCAAGAAACTAATAAGGAGAATCTGCTTGTTTGTGTGATGTTATTCGTTCTAGCACCATATTTTCGAACTGCTTTTCTTGAACTGAAAATGCGTAAAGCGCAATGTTCTCATACGGCAGTCATGGTCGGTGAAAAGAATGGGAATGTATGAAAAAGTAGTCGAAACTGGATGTGAGGTAGATGGAATTTCCCAAGGGGACCGGAAGCCTGTTCAGATCTGCAGCAGTTGCACGGGTCAGAGCCAACGATTTTATGAAATAGAGATGTGTTGATCAGCGAAAACTTCTAAAATGATAGAATTGTGTTTTGGAGAGCGCCAGAAAAGTCACTTAGCATTGTTTAAAACAAATAGGGCCTAGGGAATACTAACATGAAATAGTGTGAATTTGTCATGTCTCCAAAAAATCCATGTATAACACCCAACCTACAAACAATTGCTCTGAGATCTTGTTTGAGGTTTGGCGATGTTCTAAAATTTACAGTTCTTGTGTGTAGAGCCGTTAAGTCTGAAATCCACGTTACGCTTATACGCTTCTTTGCGCTGGTGCAGGCATGACTTAATCGATTCTGCCGTAGATTTCGGTTCTAGACAGCTTTTTCCGCGTTTTTTTGACGACGGCGTGTATGTAGCTGCTATAAATTTGTCCAGCAAAGGACTGCCAGCATCGTTCTCTCACCATTTCTCTCATATAATTGTCTGATACAAGCAGTTTTGTCAATTCAGAATGATCCGAGGACTTGTTCTTCTTGCTCTTGTTGGAGTTGCTCACTCATTCCTCTTCGGAGGCAGTGGAGGCGGATGTGGAGGCGGTTGTGGTGGAGGTTGCGGTGGAGGATGGTATTTTGAATCATATAGGAATTCATAAAAATTTGTTTTCAGCGCTCCCCCTCCTCCAGCTCCATGTGGTGGCGGATGGTAAGAAAACGTAGCAGAAATTTTAATAAAGGAGTTCTAGTGGTGCTCCTCCTGCTCTTCCTCCTCCTCCCCCTCCTGCTCCTATTGGATGTGGAGCTCCTGTCGCTCCCATCGGAGGAGTAAGCACTTAAATAAGATACGAATTCATTGAAATTGCAGGGCTGTGGTGGAGCTCCTATAGCTGCTGGAGGCGCCTACGCTGCTCCTCAAGTTTCTGGACCTCCTCCTCCCGCCTACGCTCCTCCTCCTCCCGCGTATGCTCCCCCTGCTGGAAACGCTTATGCTGTTGGAAAGTAATCCAGCACTGGACGCTAATAGTCTTAGAAACATATCTGTGCATATGGTGCTCAATGAATATTTTATTCACGAGAACAACTCGTTTTATACCACACAGAAAGTTTTTGACACATGCTTTGAAACGCCAAAGTTAAACGTTATCAGAGAATCGCTTGCACCAAATCTTCTTCAAGTGAACGGGTCCGGCTGCCGCCCCAAGGCTCGTATAGAACAGTCCTACGTTCGACTTAGAACCGGTAGCAATTTCACTTTCCACAGTCTTCCTCCGTTTGAAAATCACAGGTGAATATCGCGGAGAAGGATCCACTGGATGTGACGACTCCTTCAGCAGCATTCGTTTAAAACGTCCTTCAATTCTTTCTAGCTGGTGCTTCTCTGGTGTGTCTGGTACTAACATTATTATTGCATATGCATAACGGAAGTATTACTTGATGGAATTGGCTCTGTTGGGATCAGTTGTTCGTCGGAGACGAGTTCCTCCACCGCTTCTATCGATGATGGTCTGGCAAAACCTGAAGATAAAACAAATTTGAGAACTTTAGCTGCTATACCTTGAATTATTGCTGAGTTGTCTCTAAAAGACCATTGCCTGTTTCCTACTAGATGCAATTTTAAAGGTGGAACTGAAGCGGCTTGTATCAACGAAAATATGATTTTCACCTCTCTTTTCAGGCTGAACCACGTTGGCGACATTTAGTAACGTTTCGTTGTTGTTCATTATACAAGTCCCTCTTGAATTTTAATTTAGTAAACAGACAAGTAAGCAAAAACCGCTCAAAGGAGGTTTTCAACTTAAATTGTATTGCTGATACAGTTTCAAGCATACTCATAGATCAAATCAATATCTCTACATTCTGATATTTGGTCGGGTCTTATCACGCTTTTTGAACGAACGACTTATTGTACTTTGGAAGTAGTGTTGACCACTAAAGATGTTGCTTTTTTATTTTCCAGCGAACACTACTTTTTGGTAGAAACGTCTTTGTATGTTTGGACAAGATGACTATGTCCAATAATAGCGAGTAGTTGCATTTCACCAGATAGTGCCGTTTTTGAAAAACAACGGATTTGAATTGGATTGTCTGTCACATGCTCATTAATTAAATGGGACCACTAGACTGTGATGGCTCCCAGGAAAGACCTTTGGGACATAGAGGTATGTGTTTTATTGGAGCATGCAGCTAGTACTATATCGCACCTTAGCAACAGACGAAAAAATAGAAGCGTATAAACTTGGTACCTGGTAAGATTGTTGTGCTAAGACCTTTTGATGACAGACTAAAAATTGTCCGGAATTACTCTTTCTCAAGTAAACATTCTCGCCCGACAGTTGCAGAAAACAAAGACGAACATTTTCAAAACAAACATAATTTCGATAGTTTACCACCGAGCATCCTGTATTGACAATTTAATAATAACCGGAGGCGGGCTCTGTCTCGACAGTGCCACTCTGCGCTCCCTATTCATAAAATGTTTACCTTTCTTCTTTGCTACTTTGTTTTGATTTCTTGCCCCTTCAGAGTGAGTTAATTAACAAAAATTAACTGTCTAATTTTTAAAGGAACAAGACTTGAATTCCGACACGACGTCCTGGAAAATCTATGTGCCAAAGGTTCAAAAGAAAGAAAAAGGTTTCCGAGAAGCTGTAAACAATTTGCAAAAGGAGCTGCAGAACACACTGAACAGTGTAAAGAATAGGTTGAATGGATTTCGGAAATATATGAAACACATGAACTTCCGTCCCAGTTACTATGGAGATAGCTATTCCCAGGAACCTAAAAAGAAGCCCTTCAATCACAAAAGAGCACTGGGAATGGAATTGTAGTTGTGGTAATCAATGAAGGGGAGGTTAAAAAGTTTTATAGCCAGTTATTAGTCAATATTATGTTGCTTGACTTGCTCGGGCTCCACAGCCAAGGTGTGAAAGCAGTCACGACTGGTGACAGCTAAGTAGAGACGCTCGATAGCTTCGGTGAACCCTTTATTCTTCTCAGCCGAACATGACTTGACGTACTACTGGAAACTGAATCTCATAAACGCCTTCTCGCTCTAGTAAATCTCGGAGCGTTTTTCTTAAGTGAATGTAGTTGCGCTCGTGAAGTCCCATTCCAATTGACATCACGGCTTGTTCCATTAGGCGGTTTGATCACTGTCGTCTTACCTACTCTAGATAGTCCCTCGATGTTTTCGCTTCTGACGGGAAAACCCAATACTTTTGCTACTCGAACTGTTTCTCTCTGACTTTCTCGACTCCCATCTGGCTTGTCTTGTCTCTTCTTGTTTCTTATCAGCTAAGGAAACACTAGGTGTTGGCTGTTGGCTGTCTGAGTCTGTTGCAAGTCGAGACCTCCACACAGGCTCCGTGTTTAACGTCAAAAGGCGACAAAAGACAGTCTATGAACATAATTGGCTTGATCCAAGTAAATGAGGCTGAAGATACGAGCAACGCGAGATGCCTTGTTATGTAACGTGAGCTTAGTTTGCGCCATCCCATTACTTGAAATCGACTAGAGACTTCACACTGACTTTTTTTCATGAACATGATTACAAAGAAATTTAGGTTTACTTCTTCACATTTGTGAAGATCGTAGACTTGGGTCTTTCGGTGGTAAAGGAACCGATCGAAGAAGACGGTTTCTAAAACAAAATTATTGAGTTGAGTATATTTTGTCTATTCCGATGCAACGACTAGAACAGGATCACAGTTCACTTTGATAGGCTGAGCACTGATGGAAAACAGCAAGAGCGAAATCCTATGGGTTTTTTCTCATGGTTTTTGGCGGGAGCAGGTCATATCTTAAATGTTTGGTGCTTGCTTCAGGTTTCTAATCACTCTTTTGGCATAGTGAGAGTCTTAGATAGTCGTTCCCCGATTGCCAATACAAAAAAGGCACAATTGTAAGGAAACACTTTATGTTTCACATCAGATTCCTGAATCTTAACTGTTCCACAGTTATGTACCTGTGGGTTGGCCACCAAGGCCAATGGGGAGGGGGGGCTCCTGTGAAACCGATGGCTGAAGAGTGAGGCAATGTTCGACTGTTTGAAATAATTTTGGTCACAGATAATGACAAAAACTGTGAAGAAAAGAAAAAAACGTGACAAAAACCAAAACCAAAAACTGCCTTGATCGCCTTACTTCTTTCTTGTCATTGATCAAGACATGAAGAGCCGAATTAGGGAACATGTACGATCTTAAAATGTGAGAAAAGACGAAAGTTTATTTGTACTTCAAAATGGCAACACAACACTAAATGACAATTTGGGATTGCGGACCTAGGGTTATTGCCAATGGGTCTGCAAGTTGTTAAAGTATTCATTGGCTGTCTGAGTCTGTTGCAAGTCGAGACCCAGCACATTTTTGATTCTTGTACTTCTAAAATTTGATTGCTTACTATATGTGGAGGTTCTAACCTTTCTTCTTTCTCCGAGTTTTGTCGGAAGCAAATGTATTGACTCGCCAATCTACTAATTGCTGGGTGACCGTATATAATAGAGAGGGGAATGCAAACTTCCATCAAGGAAGATACCTGAAGCATGTTTTGAAGATTCAGGGGATATCCTCACAATGTTGACGACGATGAAAAGTGCAAGGTAGGACGCCTCAGTGTCACATCTTTCAGCTTCAAACTGCTTGTCAACTCCGAATATTAGTTGACCAAGAATATTTTCAACGGTAATCAGACCGTCCATCACCACAACCTTGATTGGAATCTTGTTGAAGCGATTTTGCAGATTACCGGTATCACTAAACGAAGAACTCGAATATTTTCGGAAAGCTGGTATCTGGCAGTGAGACCGATTCCTCTTCCGGCATATTGAGAAGTCAGCCGCTTATTCACAAAAAGAAGGATACAGAGCATCTAAACGATTGTGTTGAGGAGACAACAGTACTCACCAAAAAAACTATAATGTAGACACCTCCTAGACTATATTGTTCACCATTTTTGGTAACAATTTTGTGAAAGATGATGAACGCATCAGCAATAGCCGATAACAGCTATACATGAGCTTAGTCACTGCTCCTGTTCTACTCACCCCGATCGGCTGCAACGGTACAAAAATACTCCAAGGCCTTGCTTTTTCGTATGTCCCACAGTTCTTGGTGGCGTACAGCCTTTCCATTAGCAATGAGATAATAGTCGGAGTAGCATTTCGATAAAATATGGTTGAAAGAATCGAAGCTGCCGATGGAACTGCGTGATCTTCTTTCAGTCCTGCACACTGGACAACATTCATGACCACTGCGAAGAGATCACACAGCATATAGGAGAACAAAAGTGATATAAAAAGAATGCTGAATATGTTTGAATAAAAAAAGGTTTCAGACTTACACGAAAAATGGATGAAATGACTTTCGGGATGCATAGACAAGATTAGCTGTGAAGAGAAAGAAGCATATGATGCTGATGGAAACAGCCGAATTAATGGCGGTAACCCAAATTTCGATGCTCCTCTCGCAAATCATTCTAATTGATTCTGCAATAGTCATAGTGGCGTTAATACGGATTTGATATTCGCACCTGAGATACCTCTAGTAGTGGGCAGAGAGAAGGACAGTGAATACTGGAAGGTCTGACTGCACTCCTACAATAGAGTGAGGGAGGAAGAAGGTCTTAACGAGTATTTGCAGGAAAGCAGTAATTGGCTAGACGTGTTTGTGGTTCAAGGCGCTGATCTCCTGGACGGCGTTCGTCCTAGATAAGTCTAAGTGGTCAAATCAGAGCATCAGAAAGCAGAGGGACAGAAGCTTTAAAAAAATTAGCAATCTCGTAAGAGACCACTACGCGCATAGCCACACTTTCATATGAATTGGTCTTCAAAAAAAAGTTTTTTGCAAACACACGTCAATAGTTGGATGTCTATTTTGGCATAGTATAGTGAAATCTACACCCACGTGTTTGTGAAACTATGTGTTGTGTTATTTGCTGACAAAGCCAATTCTTGCACGCAAGTTTGTACTAAGTGCTCGGACAGTTGAAGAATGAAGAACATTTGTAATTACGGAATGACGGACTGCGGCATCTGCAGGGCGTCCTTACACTCGACCAGGAGCCCAAAAACTTTACCTCTCTTTCATGAGAACAGCAGCACGAGGTAATGGCTAGATCTCATGCAAGAGAACGCGTTTGTTTGTGACATCAATAGTGAAGTTCTGACAAACTTGAAAGGCGCCAAATTGGTTGAGAGCTTCCTACGACGACAACGGAACAGATCAGCATCTTTTTGAGCGACAAAGCTGCTTGTTTTTCTCATCAATAAATAAAGCTACACTCGAACGGCTATGCAGCTGCTCAAGGAAGTCACAGATGTCACATCAATTATTTTAATATGGCTAAGGAGAAACACCAACGTGAAAAAAGGGCTAAGAAAACGGAACCACCAAGAGAAGGAAGGACATCGCCGGAGTTTTTATTTGAATATTCAAGAAAGAGATGACTGCTTGGCAGACAACTTTAGGAAATAAAACAATCTTCTTGAGAGCGGAATACACGAAAAAAGCGGCATTACTATTGACACGGATGTGTCCCAAGAAGATGAATCCGCGCTAGTAACTGATGCATAAATTTATGAGATTTCGAATGTGCTCGTATAGGATGAGAGAATAAGAGAACATGGCGCGAAGTTTATTTAAAGAAATAATCTTCATTGTCATTCATTCAAATTTTCAGAGCCGAGATAATACGACTGGGGCGGCAGTAATGACTTCTCATCTTTGCACGAAGCACGAAAAACGGAACAAACTAAATTCACGCGAGAAATCTGAGCGGGTTTTAACTTATTCCTGGTTGCTGGGTCAAGCATTGACCACGGTTTTTTTTTCTTTTAAAAAAAGAACTACGATTAGGAGAGGGAACATTAGATGTCATTGCTTCAAAGTTTACTGAAGCCTAAAATAACTACTTGATATGAAGCTGTCATTTGGACGTTATACTCCCGGGAAAACAACGCTGTGTCTTTCGAAAACTGAGCTAATAATTATGAACGTCTGCTTTAAAAAGTAAGGTGACTGATCACGAATCACGGGTCGCAAGAGAGACTGAATAGACAAATGCGCACTTAGATCTTTAGAAGACTAAACAAACATCCTAAGAGATCTATTGTTGTATTCCGCATTGGTGGGTCTGATTTAACCGGTCATAATGACTTGAGCTGCAGTCGGAAGAAATTAGCGTTCACAACCTTTGTCATTCAATCAGACAATCGGATTTTCATTGGATTTGCTACGTACAACACAAAAAGAAAGTGGGAACCCGAAAATGAATTACAAGTTGGGAATTGTGAGATGATTGCTGATAGACGACGTTCGACTACATCCGTTCTCAACTTCTCCATGGACCATTTCCGTTAGTAACTGAACATGCTCAAACAGCTGAGTCAGTCTTCCGTTGATTTGTTGTTGACGACTTCTAACCTTTCCGAGTCGTTCTTCCGTCTCCATGAAGGCCTTGAAACGCTTTTCAAACAGTCATTCCAATGAAACATACCCGTCTAGCTGTGAAATAATCGTCCTCATCCTCCATTTGCATTCTCAGACGCCATCGGGTCTTCCGGAAACTTAAATGTGAGAATGATTAATATTGATAGCATAAATGTTACGCTAAGACAGCACGAAGAAGGTTTCTTTGGGCGGCAGGTAATCGTAGCGACTTATTGTTCTCTTCAAGTTCACGGCGACGAAGAACAACTCTCCACGTGTTCTGTAGAACTCTTGCAGCTGCATGCTTATGACTGGAAATGACTCATAATTCGTTTACATGCTTCAACTGAATGCCAAAAAGTACTCACTCTCTGCTCATCTGATTTTCAGCAATTAAATGGTTGACCCGTTTTTCGCTGCTTGATAATGCCATTTTCCTGCCCACGAGAGCAATTAGTGTGGATGAGAACAGTGTGCCCTAAAAATTAGCTGTTTATCGTTCAAAGTTCAATGTGACTCACGACAATGGCCGTCAAAATGGCCAAGCCTCTTCCACAATAGGTTTTCACTTGAATGTCGCCATATCCGATGGAGAAAAAAGTCTGAAAGTGGTCGGCTGAACAATCCAAAGAGCCCCTCGAACTCACAATTATTTCAAACCAAAGGTAGTCGGCCAAATGCTGGTAGCCGGCTATTTCTGGATAAGTGAAACTGAATTAATTAGTTCTTTGGGAAAATGAATGAAATCACCGTTCGCACTGGGTAATCATCCAAGAAATCAGAATCCAAAAGCAGAGGGTTGCAATACCCATCATGTAGAGAGGTCGCTCATACATCTGGCTTCGGACCACAAAGCGAAAATCTACAGCGATATGGTTCAACGAGGCGATTGTCCTCGTGGCGCAGTCCTAAGTAGTTTGTTGACAGAGTTTGAGAGTTAGGATACCTGATAATGTCGGCTGTGAAGAACGATGTAACGGCAGACTAGATATATCCGCAGAAACATTGGTAAACAGATGAGCACGTTTACTGGAAGCTCGATCAGTATTCTTGTCTGAATTGGATCGGCTCCCAGAAGAGGCCAGTGAACTATTCCGCTCTCTGAACAAGTAATACCTTAAGAAAATGCTTACTCTCACCCGGAATCGGACAAACGGAGCATATTAACAACTCTATCAAAATCTTAGTAAGCCGATCTTGTGTTAGGGCAATCCTCCAATGCTGTGTTCCCGTTTCGATTAGATATATCTGAAGTTTTTTTGTTATGTTTGTCCAGTTTTCACTTACTTTCGTATCCGTATAATGATACATGACCAGCGAAATCTCAAGTAGACCCGTGAGAAATATACACAGTATTCGCAGACATAATGAAACCGCGTGAAACTGGAAAAGGGTTAAAATCTTTGATATACTCACTCTTTTCGAATACGCGGAATTCGCGTTCAGTTCAACATCCAGCATTGCAACAATAAGACCAGTAATGGATAGCGCTACACTCCAATCACAGAGCTGATATATTAAGTTAGTATGACCAAAATCTATGGGAAACCTTCATTTTGAGCTCGAGCATTCGCCTCCGCTGGCTCCACACGGTGTGGGCCGCTTCGGGAGTAGACGCTGCCACCCCGTAGCCCTTCCCAGTTCGACGCCGGGATTCGCCTCTTGACCAGCTGGCTGAAACAATTGGAGATACATGAAAGAGCAAAAATGTTTGGCAAAAACTTACATAGCAGGCCATAGAACGATTTCATTGTAGAGGTAGGCAGAAACCAAATGCCGTTCAAAGGGGTGTGCCAACTCTTTTCATTAAAAAAGCGTTTACCTGCTCTCGTCGAAATACGCCGGATAGACCGCCGCATGGACTGCCGCATAGTCAAAAGTGGGCATCTCAAATTTCGTTAACCCAGTCAAATATTAAGTTCCGCATGACTCCGTGGGTAAAAATCATGCCGGGAACTTTCTACAAAACAATGATTTTAGATTGTGGTTAAGAAAAAAGCGTATGAGAGTTTAAAGATAAGTGTTGTTGAACTTTAAATGACATTTAAACAGCTTTCGGACCTGTTGGGAAAATGGCATCTTGCGCTCCTTGGCAGTAAACTCAATTTAACGGCTGCATTATTATCGGGGTTATTGGTGACATCATCATTGAGATTAACACCTTTTCCTCCTCCCCTCATCTATGTCTCACATGTCTATGTCATCTATGTGATAAGGCAGAAAAACTGACAAAAAGAAACGGAAAAGGTGTCCCAACGATGTTGATGAATTGATTGTCTTAATCCGCTGGCCGCATGTACCGTTTTGTCTTGTACTCGCACCTCCCCGACTATTAATTTTGTCCCGGAAATTATGCAATCAGAAGCATTCCTCCAATCATTGAGCCCTCGGGGATGATTGATTTCAATAAAAAGTACACTGGTGATGCATTATGATTAATTTAAAAGTAAGACGCCCACCTCGGGTAGAGAATAACGTGATTCGAGCTGAGGTGCGGGAAAGACCACATGCTCCTGCTCGCACGGCGGCCATAGCACCCTAAAAGTTAGAGGATCAGTTTCAATAAGTACAGGATTATGGAAGATTAACATTCATATTCCGAATACGAGCACAAATACAAGTCTCACAGGGAACCCTTCCAAAGACAAAAGGTAGAGCATACATGTTACGAGGAACTTATTGCCGGATGTCACTTGCTCCAAAGAGACGAGAAAACCCCTGACGGGGATTAGTGTAACTTGCCAAAGGTCTTTGTTTTTTTAAAATAAACTGACAACAGAAAAGGTGCAATGCGGTGACTGGGTAAAAGGGTTTGTCGTGGGAACTGATATAACAGCTCTATGTGCGGAAGAGGTGACGTGGGTTGTGAAAAGAGCTTTCAGTTCCCACTTGGGAGCACGATGGCCACCGCTGTTGAAATTAACACTTGGAATTAGGAAGATGGATGCGAGAGAACACTGTTCAATAAACAATGGTCTAGTTTCAATTTACTATTCTAGCTGTTGTAATTGGAAAAAAAAGAGGAAACTGGCTATGATGAATCAGTTTTATGAGAGTAATGTTAATGTGAGGGCTGGGTCCGGATACGTTTGAATACATAACTTCCATTAGCTGATTTCCCGTCTGTTATCCAAAAAACAAAGAAGCGTAATTTACGCTGATTTTGGGACTTAAATGGGAGTGTAATTACATACTACTCTTGGCCTAAGCAACTAACTTTTAATCTAAAAGAAGACCTACCGTTAACATGACGACCTGAGACATTTACGGGCCTGCGAAGTGACACCACCTGAGCTACTGAGCTATACGGATTTCTGTGTGATGTGTGTCACTTTCAATATTGAGGTTTAGACAAAGTCTTATTTTTCGCGGAGATGCACGATGAATCTTTCTGCTGAGCGTGATTATGAACACGATCCTTAGAAATGGACCTGGCAAGAGGCTCAATTCTATCCATCTCGAAAAGTGCTACTTCTACGAATGGTTACTCACTTAGAATGCCGCATAAAACATGTGGCACCAAAATGAGACAGCTTTAGGAAAAATCTTCGGTATAAGATGGATATCCTCGAAAAGGAAGTCATAATGTATTGGGACGAAAGATATCTGAAATGTGAGAAGCCGCTCACCAAAATGGCCGCCAGAGTAGAGAGCCCATAATTCGATTGCTTTTTTTGGATTAGGATCGATTTCAAGTTTGGTTATATCTAGATTGGTTGAAGTGAAAGAGGCCTAGAGAGCCGAAGCGTGTGAAACGGAAATGGAGATCAGAGCAAACGCCCTTTAAATTGAAACTTAGGGACGCTGAAGACAAAACAATCAAGGACGCTTTTTCTAGAGGTCTCGACTAATAAAATACTGATATCTGGTACTCAATTAGGTATACGGGGCACATTGAGTCTTTGATAAACGCTAATCAGTTCTTGATTTCTCTTTGGCTATTGGGCATGGATGTTTCCAAAATACAAGAACGTTAATAAAAGGAAACAAGCTTTGTTCAATTATCACCTGTTTCTCACAGCCACGAGCCACGTGATTTTTGCAATTCCTTGCATTAAAATGAGGTTTATTTCAAAGTGGCCAATGGAAAGTTTTTGTAGAAATACGAAAAGCCATATAGTGTACACGGTAGACGACTGCTCCCACCGCAATAATAACACAATCTGATTTACATACATGATTGTTTTTAATAACGCAATGTGTAAAGAAAATTTTCTGCCAAAATCATACCTAATAGATGAGGCACTTATCTTTTGCGGGCACAAAAGTTACTAGTATAAGAGAGGAAGTTGGTCACTCCCTAACGATATTGGAAGGAGTCACTGACTGTGTCTTTGAAAGTTCTGCAGTTATTTACTATTGTCAATGTGTAAGAACAAATAGAAGTATATCTTTATAACGATCTTAACAAAATTAAATACGACAAGATTGAAAGAATCGAATCACTAATGCGATAGACGCACAGTATGAGGGCCCGTAACGTTTTGGAAATGACAACACGTGAGATAGCACACACCTAGAGGAATCTACAGTAGCATTTGGAACGTAAGCACCGGAAATGATTATCTAGCACCTGGATAATTTAGGTAGAAAAGTGAGCAGACATCGTTTAGCCTTGCTCTCCATATCGCTTCTCTGTCACTGTTGTACCTAAACTCGAGTCGACGAAAATATTCCTTCCCCACCAACACAACCCGCATTTTCCTTTGTCATTGTGAGATCGCCGTCTTTTGTGGCTAGCCGTGGCATTGAGACGTCATCCTTGCTTTCGGGACCTGATCGTCCGACCTAAACTCGTTTGTTAATCACTTGAAAAATTGGAATAGAACCGTGATCAGTAAGGCTGGCAGGAAGACGATTCCGTGAAGAAGGCCGAGACTGATGACCAAGAAAATGGTCTTGATGAAAACGTGCACCATATAGGAGTCGATCAGTAGCAACGGCGTGACACAGAGAATCGTTGACGTTCCTGCCTGGACCATAGGCCATCCGATTGATCGCAAAGCATCTGCTAGCCTTTCCACTGGTGTCCATGATAGAGAGTTGCGGTAATAGTGATAGCTGATGTGAGCTGAAGTTGGTTGTAATTCACCTTATCATAATCGAAGGAACCGGTGAAATCGACGGAGAAGCCCAAACTCATAAGGGTTGTACACATGGTGATAGGATCGAGATTCACGCTCCAGATGGACAGAAGCCCAAAGACGCCAACATTGATGGAAATCATTGCCACGGTGCTAAAGGATAAATTATTCAACCAGAAGTGCCTTCAACCTGGTGACGATTGAAGACGCCGAGGGGATCATGAGGAAACAGGCAAGATCCATCGTTATTGCTGCCACTATGACCGTTGAGAGAGTATTAGGTCCGATAGAATCGAGCTGGTCGACGTAAAACGAGTAACCCTAGCTCTTAATGTTATGCTGTTCAAATCAGACCGTTACTTGGAAGACTGAAACATTGTAATTCGTGTAGTCGTTAGCTAGTGCTCTCCATTCTTTCTGGAGATGTGCCCGTGTTAGCCAATTCGCATCATCACCCATTGCACAGGCGGTAGCGAACATAAACCTGACAGGCTCCGGATTAGTGCTATAATTGATGCCTACTTGTCCACACCCACGACGGAACCGTTGGCGTCTTTTTGTAAGCGAATCATATCGTTCCAGCGCTGACCTCCATTCTCTGGATCCTAAAGACAAGCGTGTACCTTTTTTGCCACTCGCGACCAACCATTAGCCATTGCTGCAAAAGCGTGTAAAATCCATCCTTTGTGTGATAAAGGGCGCTCTGGTAGAGGAACGATCGAAGCCAAAATGAGGTAGAGTTGCGCCCCATTGAATAAGGAAGATGTTCGAACCGGTCGACAAGGCCGAGCATTTCCCGTTGGTTGTCATCATCGGATAAATCGGGAGGAGAATTGACGAAGACCATAACCTGTTTGCCACTGATTATCTGTACTTTCGAATTAACTGACCAGTTGACCTTCCTTCCACAAAAACTGCTCGTAGATGAAAGCGATATTATGGAGAGGAGAGCCCTTCATGATCAGATTCGTTGTGTCCATTTTGACCTGCATCGTCAGGCAACCATACATAGAAGCTGACCAGTATCCAATGAGAACAAATAGAAGAACAACTCTCGTCTATGGAAAAGATTATAAGAACTAAAAAAATAACTACCTGCCACCTTTCCAAAAAATGACAGTATCGAGCAATCAAACCATTGGGATGAACTGGATAAACACTTCGAATAGAAGATTGAGCACAAACCTGAAACCGAAAGTCTCTTTTCTCGACCGGACTCACCACAGATTTTATCTTGGTGTCTTCGATAGGCGGCTTTTCCATGGATCGTCGAACACGATGTTCTTCATAAACCAACGCTGCCACAAAGAAGGTTAGCTAAGAAATTAATGACAGAAAATGAAGAGCTCACCTGATAGATAAAGTCAACTGTGAGAGCCACAGCTGTATACAAGCAGAAAATGGAAATTGCCGGTGTCGGTGTGAAAATACCTAGATCCACCAAAATAAAATGCTTATAAAAAGGGCGTACCAACTGCAAAAGATAGGATATTTGTAGCAGATGTGACAGTGATTGACGGACCAGCTTCTTCCATGGTTTCGGCTGAAAGATAAAATGAACATGCTAGTTGGAACGGAGAAATTAGTCTCTGCCAATAAATGTACCAATTTGTTCCTCCAAATGCTTCTTCTTGTCAGTTTTTCTCATGGCATGGATGATGATGAAAACATCGTCAGAACCGACCCCGATAATCAGAAACGGCATAACCAAGGTGATCGAGTTGAAGGGGACGCCGAGCATGAACAAAAGACAGAAGCTAAACTAGAAGTGTATGAAAGGCTTGATTAATACTCACGTAGTGGCTGAGGCCATCAACGGTCCAATCACGCCGAGGAAGCTCATGATGACAAGATGAAGAGGTGGAAAGTGTTCTCGTCGCGTGGATATAGCAATGAAAATGTAGACAAGGATAACAGAAAATCCGAAGTAGGGAATACAGGACATTCCGTTGCTACGAACCTAAAGAGATGAGATGGTTCTATGCGGTAAACACACTCACTTCTTTGGCTATCATTGCATCACTGTTGACGGAAATGTTCAGGTTTGGATGCTGAAAATGATCAACGTAGTCGAATAGTTTCCTCTCCCATCTGAACAAGACTGTGCAAAAATAGGAACTGAATTCACCTTTCCAAAGTATTAGCTACCTTCTCGTTCTGCTTATCAGTGCGGAAGAACAGGACAACCACCTTGATAGAAGAAATCCTACAATAGTTTACACAATTTCAGTGAAAAACTTTCTTACACATTGGTGTTGTGATCAATTTGTACCCCGGCAAAATGTTCTCCGACATAGTAATCGTCATTATAAAGATGCATCGTTGGATAGGAGAGTCGAAAGTTCGGATGAAGGCGAGACGACGCATTGCGGTAGATGAGGTTGAAAAGTGGAACCACCTAAAGATCAAAGTGCCATTCTATCTATGATCATAATTTTTTCTCAAATGTTCCAACAGGCTTACATACGGCTCGCCATTAGGGAAAACGATCGAACTTTCAGTTTTTAGCGTTAGCTTGTTCCAATCGCCGTTGAGCGATCTTGTCCGAAAGTTGAGTCCGATTGAAACTTTCGCATGTCGTGAACTTTCCGGCACGAAAGTCTTCTGGCAACTTACTTGGTTTTCCGTGCAGGTGCTTCCGGAGCACAGATCGTTGAATGAGCAGGCATTTTTGCCATCGACATCACAGACAACGGTGAAGTTGTATTGCAAAAAGTCTGCCAACGAAACTACATCGTCGAAGTAGTCTCTCTTTAGCAGATTGCCGAGATCATGGGCAGATATTGTAAGCTGAAAAAAAAAGAATTTTTGACCTCGAAAACCTCGAAAACTAGTCTTTTTGCCACATTCAGGTGTTACATAATCAATGCTTATGCCGCCTGTGATGTTCTTGTTGGTGGTCAGTCGGAACGAGCCGCTAGCCAGTTCTTCGTCAGTTTTCGCGGCTATCCAACGGCCATCTCGGGATGGGGAACCGGCTACTGGCTAGCCGCCAGGAAGCATATTGAGGGGGTACGCATTAGCAACCACAAACTGGCATCTATTTTTCGACGATTTAGTTCAAAAGTTTGCTTAGACTGGAACAAGCTCAAGCGAGAGTAGAAAACATTTGCAACAATGTTTTGTCAAAACTAAAAGTAAAATTGTGTGTCTGCGTTTGAAAGTTCTGTGCTTGTAAGCTTTTTAGTTTTTCTAAAGATCTAACAAAAGGATTGTAGAAAATATCAGTAGCAGGATAATAGTTTTTTCTTAAGTTTTTATTATTTTCAAGCAAGACTCTCGGTATGTGTTCAAAAACCAAAGAAATGAAGTTCACTCAGTTGTGTGCTCCTTTCATTACAACCAACTATGCTTTTGCAAAGAATTCTTTGAAAGAAGATAGCCGAAGTAAGATAAGATCGAATAAGGAAGTGCCGCGTTTCGCTTTTGAATCAATTTTAAATCATATGGCAAAGTATGTGATCGGATATGCTTTCTTTTCACTTTGCTTCTTTGTGTCACGCATGGCACTCAACCCCCGATAGGAGGCTTGCCGAGGTGAAACCCCCCAAACACGTCTTTTTGCGGCCAACACAAAGGATTATGGGCAGGATTTCTGACTTTCTTTTATCGTAAGAACAGCGAGTAACACGTCTATCAGAGAACGGCTATAAACAGGATGAGACCAGATGGAAAATGGTTGGGGTAAGAGAAAAGAAGGTAGCTCACCTCAAGCCAAAATTTACCGCCTCGATCGTTAAAAAACTCATTGGCAACGGCATGTTCAAAATGAGAATCGGCTGTTGATGGACTGAACAAACAGAAACATTAAAAAATAAGATTGTTCAACCTGTACAGGTACCAAATTCGGTTCTCTTCATGAAAGCGAAGCAGTCCTGCTATACTGAATATAGTGAGAAGCACAGGTCCCCAGAAGAACGGGCCCGGATGCCTAAAATTCAGGATTTTTCGGAAACTACCAATTCGATCAATAAACATCGCGTAACTAAACAAGTTTAAAAAAATAACAAAAATTCAATAGTGACAAAATTCTGTGAACGAAAAACGAATCGTACCTATAACATTGGACTCCGACCTCACGAAAAAAGTTACAGATTTTCTGTGAGATGGCATGACCCGGGGCCTTCATGAGGTGTTTGTGGCTCGTCCCGCCCAACGGTCCGCCCCTCAGCTTCCCCTCCCGCTTCGGTTAGGATAGCCTGCGGCGAGAGACTGTACACTGTGGCGAGACGTCGAAGAAAGCAGCAGACAATGGCATGCGGATACCGACATTGAACCCGCCAGAGGGAACACGCCTGTTTCTAGCGTAGTCTCAAAGTTTGTGTCTGCAGACTAGAAGGATGTCTCCAGTGACGATGCAAACTTAAACAAATTCAAGGGCAGCTCAACTTATCGCGTTTGATCTAAAATAAAAAACGCTCGTAGATTATGTTCTTTTGTTCTTATTTCCTAAGCCTACATGCGGGTCGAACACCAGATTAATATCAAAGCAGTTTTCACAGCATCGAAAATCTCATTGCTACTTTCACTCAGTTTTTGATAACTTTCTCCCGAACCTGTTCACGGCATTCCATAGCTTTCTAAGGATTTACCTTTGTTGCAGTTTTCCTTAGTTGCGTAGGATTGTAAAGGTAGTTTCTGGATGAACAACTTAAAATTGCTCTATGGGAAACTAACTGAAGAGTTTTCGAATCGTCAAAAAGGAGAACCGTGTCAAAATGAGAACACGTGACCAACAACAGATTGAAGTAAAAGTATACTGTACAAAGATGACAAGAAGGTTCACAATAAGAAGTCCAACTCCGTCTCAAAAGGAATCGACGTCTCACGACAGTGAGACAAAGAAGCCGAAGAGACGATTAAGTATTTTTCTAGTTGCGTTACCATCTTGTTCTACAGTTAAATAGATAGATACAAAGCTCACTGTTCGTAAAGTGAACAAGAGAAACATACTTATTCATCTTCAACAGTCAGTTGTTCGTTTCCTCCTCAATCTTTCGACCTCTGATATTATCTGTAACTGAAAAGGCAATCAAGAAAGACATGAATTTGTTGCTTGTAAACCACATCGACATGTTTTTTCCCTCCTATTATTCTAATTGATCTATTGCCGTCAGTGTCGGTTTGTCGCAATCGGGCTTTGATACAGACTGTTAATGCCTAAATGTGCTACGGCAGCCTCATTTATCTTGAAGAACGAGATTCGAAAGGATACCCGTTCAGGTGCAATCGAGACCCACTCTCGGCGCGTATCATCGTTTGTTGCGCAAGGAACTCGAATCGTTTATTCTGTTGAATGTTCGGTCAGAGGGCAGCTATCTTTTGCATCGCTCGCTGTTCTGCTGCTTGTTGGTCCTTCTTTTGCTTCAGATACATTTCTAAGTCCTGAAATGCAAAGTTTTCCACATTTCATGTAATTGTGCATACTCTGGTCTTCCTTTCGATATGCTGATCCACAAGAGGTTCTTTAAACAACGGATCGGTTCCGGGATCGTCGGCCACATCGTTGTTTTCCTTTTGAGGATAGTTTGAACAAAACGATTCTTTCCATAACTGAATTGGCTGGCTTGCTCGAGTAAAGGAGCCTTCTGAAGCTGGTGGCATACCGATTTCCTGAGCTGATCGTAACCAAAATTAGGTTTTTAGCAAACCTGGAGGGAATCAGCTCCACACAAAATGAATAACGGCCGTGCGTAGTCGACGGAATGGCCTTTCGGTGATGCACTGTCGAAAACGTAATGATTTAACATAGCCTTAGTCTGACGAATAAGCACTTCGTTCTTATTGGAACAAAACTAAAGAGCTTATATCGACAGCTTTCGTCCTTACCATAAGAGAGGCTCCATAGTAATAAGCCACAAATCTCAGCAGCTGAGCAATGTTCCTCTGGGTCTCAGGTTCCAATGCCTTGAAAATGGTTTGTAAAATGAAGGTTGCCTAACCTGATATTCGTCAAACTTGGAGCCAATGATCAGTAATGGTATTTGAAAAGGAGAACATATCTTCATCGCATCCTGTATAAAACAATAAAGATATCAAAACTACAACCTACCCCATAACTTGTAAGTCGTCTTTTCATAGCAGTTTGAATACGATCAAATGTGCCGGGATCTCCAAAAGAATGAAAAGCAAATTATCAAATACCTGTTTTGTTTAAGGTTTGCAAAGCATGTTCTACTTCCTCCTTAGCTGATGCTAAGAGACTCTCCAGAGTGATCCACATTTCCGAAGGCTTGCTGATATCCAGAATAAGTACGATTGAAGCCACTCTAAATTTAGACTAAAAATGAAAAGACAGGACGAACTCTAAGTTTTCTGGGGTGATAGGTAGCCGTAGAAGGTTAGTAAACTTGTGACCTCCGCCAAGCTCCCATATGTTGGAAATATCGCGTAACTGTATCTTGCTTTGACATGCTTAGAAAAAGGTGTACCTTTCCCCTCGTCCTTCTTGCGAACTGATAATCGAGAGCAATCGTAGGCTTCACAGCATCTGACCTTTCCAAATACTTCAGAAGCAACGAGGTTTTACCCTACAATACAATAGAAAGTTAGGTTTTCAACTAACACAATTAGAGCTTCCACACACGACTACATGTGATAGTTGCTTCCTTTTGATAGCACTGCCTGAACATAAATGTTATTTCAACGCAAATTTGCTCCCACTCACTTTCAGAGCTCGCCTCCAATGTTTCTTCTAGTTTTGCTGAACGTTCTTGGTTTTCGCGTAGTTTATCCTTGGCGAGATCCCAGATATTCATAGCGAGGTCGTTGAAATTAAGAGTTGAACTGACGGGTAGAGAAGCGTTGCTATGGAAACCTTGCATACGGCAGTTCGAGTCTCGGCGTAGAAATCTGTAATTATCGGCTAGTCGGGTAATATGGATAGGTAACAAATACAACACAAACCTGGGAAATTAGAGTTAGGATCCTGGAGGTTCACTACAGATATTTCAAATAACTATGTCTATAGATAGAATGGCTGGCAATGACTATAGATAGACTGGCTGAGATGTCTAAAATGTCTTCCATTAGACCTCGTAGTTGGACTCACGCATTGGATAATAAGCGATTGAATCAAGACGGCGATGAATATCTGTTGTTGACAGTCGTATACTGTCTGCCTTAGCCTGGGTCGCAGCTCGACAAAGTTTTATTCCACCCCATCCAATCTATCTTTTCAAATCATGTTTCAACAACAGGATTTGTGTTTTGATAGTGTTCTCGAGTTATGAATTACGCAAGCGGAGTAGGCGGGCGCAAGACTAAGAACCCGTTGCGCACCGAGTGGAACGGCGCTAGAGCCTCGATTACCAAGCCAATCCACTCTGCATCTGTTGTGTGCCTCTCTTGCTATCGTTTTCCGATCCATGTCTCCCATAGTCGGATAAATCATTGCGTTTTTTCACAGCCGCAGACTTTGAATAAATACGATTTTCTCGCCGTTCCTGCTTCAATTCACGTCAAACTTTCATACACCATTACAGATGCTATTGAAACTTGCAATTTTGCTAGTAGTGCCGATTGCCTTTTCTCAGGTAAGAATGTTGGACTTGTAATCATAAGTCTGATTTAGGACGGTCTGACCATTCCCGCTATTCGTGTCGTCAGACTGCAGATCAACTATAAAGAGGCTACAGTTTCCGAGATCCAGCGAATCAGCAAGTAGGTTTTGGTAAAGACTAAGTATGTCTGATGTTAAGATGGAATTCTTTGTTGAGAAACAGTGTCCTTGCATCACTGAAGTTCATCAATAAGCACTGGCTCATTTGTGGACAACAAGACAAGTAATAGTATCTGGAACATTGTATCTGTAGTGTGTTTAGGTCAACAAACGATTGCGGCAAAGCCCAGGTCACCGGAGAGGTTTTGAGCGACACTCATTACAGGATCAACGTGACGTTCATTGCCGAGCGGTCAGTGTGGATGTCACAGTTTCGGACTACAAACATTTAGGGACCCGATTAAAAACGTCAAGGTGGATGCCACTTCCACGGTTAGTGCTGTAGCTCAAATCGGATTGAAGGGCGGAATCTTCCAGTATACTAACTCGCTCAAGGTGAACTGGTTTTTTACTTTAGTCAGACATCCTCGCTTAGGTCCTTGGAAAGCCGGAACAGGCTCTAACATTCGATGAAGCCTTCTTCTGCTACAAGGGAGCAATTCTGAGCGATGGAGACAAGTGTCGTAAGGAATTCCGTCTACGTGATCAACCACTAATGGAAGAAAGAGTACCTATCCACCTGGACAGACTCATTGCACTTTAACTATCATTCAATAATATTAATAATGTACACCATAAACCGTAATACCATGGGAAACATGTTTCACAGCATATAATTGGGTTGGTATTGAATAACTTAACAATCAAACATGCCAAGCGCTTTAGAACTATGTGCACCCGGTAATTTCCATGACGATGCCGGATGCAAACCTTGCCCACGTAGCACCTATCAGGACAATCCGGGAAGACCAAAATGTAATATCTGTCCTTTGGTATGATTTAAATGTTCCCTGTGACAACTGTTCTAGGGTACTACTTCAAACATAGGAGCGTCGGAAATCTCTCATTGTTATCGTAGGTGCACTATGGTTATAGTAAACTTCAACTACATCAGACATTTGCCCTGCTGGATATTTCTTCGACGGAGCAGCTCGCGTCTGTGAACCATGTGGACTAAGGGGTTACCAGCCGGAAAAGGGAGAAGATCAATGCTTGTCGTGTCCACCTGGAACTGTTCCGTTATATCTAAACTCTACTTCAATCGGCCATTGTCTTGGTATCATTGAAAACTACCTGACTAATTAGCTCAGAAAACTGTGAACCTGGATGGCAACGGTCATCAGATGGAGGTAAATGTGAGATGTGCCCACTTGGGTCATTCAAAGGACTCGGCGACGCAGTTTGTATGCTTTGCCCTCCAGGAAAAACCACGACCAACAAAGGAGCAAAGGATTTATCAGCTTGCAGCATGAGTAAGCGGTCAGGTTTTTGAATAATGGCGCGAACTTAGAAACCTGTTTCCCTGGCACATATCTCGACATCTCATCTGGTCAATGTCAGCCGTGTGACTTCGGTTTTTATCAAAATGATTATGATGCTAGGATCTGCAAAAAGTGCCCCGTCAGCACAACGACTCATAAAACCGGTGAGCATACCATGAATAGAAACCAGATTTATAGGGGCCAACGTTGTCACTTTATGTCAATCCACGAATCAATGCAAGTCAGGACAACACAATTGTCATTGGCTCGCAGTTTGCATGGACTTGCCAGACGACCCAGACACTCCGAGATTCGCTTGCAAGTGCAAGCCTGGATTCATTGGAAACGGAATAACGTGCACAGGTTGATCTTTTATATTGAGATCAACATAAGTAATTTAGATGCCTGCGAAGGTTACTGCGCCAATAACGGCGAATGCTTGAAGACATCGAGAGGAGAAGTTCGCTGTATGTGCAATAAAGGATTCAAAGGCAAACGTTGTGAAATTGTTGAATAATAATAAATTTATAAAAGCAATCTTTACAAACAGATCAAGAATGCTGTTAGTTATTAGATTACTTTCCGATGGGATAGCACAAGTTTCCGGTTCCACAGTTGAAATCGGCTGGACATGAGTTGTCAACGCACTGCTGGAGACCAGAACCGCCTTGCCAAGGAGAGGTAGCACAGCAGTAGCCGTTAGGCATGCATGAGTAGCCTGCACCGCAACCAACTCCGTTACTGCACTGTCCATTGCTGGCTCCGATCTGACAACGGCAGCAGTTGTTTCCTTGAACGCAAACGAAGCCGCTAGAGCAATATCCCTGATTGCAGATTCCGTTAGAGGCTTCGGTTCCTCCACAGACGTTCACTAAAAAGGATCAGATCTATTTATAAAATGTTGTGCTGCGATGTTCGAAAGTAACGATAAAGCGAAGAAGTTGTTATAGTAACAATCAGAATTCTTACCAGCCAAGTTGTTGACTCCATTTCCACCACTGATACCGTTTCCAATAGTATAGCCTGGCAGGACGCCGTTTCCGATGACTGGTCCGGGAGCAATCTACAAAGACACTTTACGGATTTGCTGAATCTATCTACCATTGGGTAAGGGTTGTAGCCGTTGTTGAATCCGTTGTTGTTGTTGAAATAGTTGTAGTTGTTGTAACCACCGTTGTTGCAACACGACGATGCACATGAGCTGTATTGGTTTGACCCATAGTTGTAAGCGACATATTGTCTGAAAATTAGTGTTTGTTTGCTCTCAAGGTTCCGAAAATACCCATTGATGTACATTCCGTTGTACTGGTTGCAGTTCAAGTTGCTACAGCCATTGTTGCAGTTGTTGTAAGGCGAGTAAAAGGATGTGGGAAGAATTCCGACTGTCGACAGCCCATTACAGTTACTGTAGCCGCACCCGTTGCCTCCATTGTTGCAAGCTAAACATCACTTTTCCAGGTAGAAATGTTATTTACGGTATTGGGAAACATAGGTGTAAGGATAGGTGCCACACATGTAGTACACGTTCATCTGACGCTTAGATCGAGTGATTTCTTTCGCAGCAACGATACCCAGTAACACAAGGAGAAAGATCTTGGACATGACTGAAATGAAGTAGTTTTTTTCTTGGAATTTACAATAGCCGGAAAGGGGAGAAAGTGACGCTTTGACCGCAACTCCGAAGCTTATATAGGCTGCCCATGTTCCCAGGAAGACCCAGTTTTTCCTAAGTGCAAATAGCCTGAATCAGCATCAACGACAGGATGAGTGGACGAGAGCTGCTGCACCCTCATGACGCCTGGAGGTAAAGCGACCGCACCTCACTTTTTCACGTGTTTAAGTGTTATGGACAGTTGCGAGACAGCAGTTTGGGAGCTTCATTTCAATAAACTGAAAAGAAACTGCTACTAGTGTTTCATAAAGCCGTAGTTCAGGGAAGATTATAGAAAGTTTTGCAAAGATCTTGAAAGAAGTCAAAAGTCGGAAAAAAGAAAAGCAATGTTTTGCTATCATCGTTTTGCGATGTTTTTGCTTACAAGAATTTGAAAACTGTAAACCTGTAACGTTTTAAACAAACAAAGTGCTCGCGTATTGTATTGGTTTTTCTCTGTGCAACTGCCGCCTGGGTTGCTTTTTCTATAGGCACGTTAAATTCAAAAACAATCCAAGAAGGCCGGTTTTCCAAACGTCTGGTACTCGATCTTCTGGTCATTGTTTGATTAAAGCTTTTCGCAATCAAACTGCTATTTGCGCTGATATCAAACACGGTCAGTTGCGTAGTCTTTACGGTCATCCGGCCCGACAATATTTGTGATCTTTGTTTGGCATGTCTGGCTTGGAGAGTCTCTAGTTCGAAAACTACTGTCTACAACTTTCATCATATTATAAAAGTTTATTGAGATTCTGTTTCGACTGCACTGTACAGAGATGATTTTGATTATCAGTGATGTAGATATGAAGTTATTTGCCGGTAGCATAAGAGTTTCCAGCTGGAGCAGAAGAAGCAGAGTATCCTCCCGTGGGAGCCGATAACGGAGCCGGGGCCGGAATGGGAGCAGGGGCTGGTACTGGAGCTGGAGCAGCGTATCCCTGAAAATTTGCTGTTGGAAAGACTCTCGTTTTCCCGTTAACCTGGGAAGCCGAGATGGGAAGAGGAGCAGGGGCAGGCTCAGGAGCTGCGACCGGAGCTGGAGCAGGGGCAGGAGCGGGAGCAGAGATTGGCTGAGGAGCAGACTGCGCGTATCCACCTAAAATTATGCTCAAAAAATTGATAAAACAAACGTACCGGCAGCAGGGGCGGGGGCTCCGAATGATGGAGTTAGGCCAGGAAAGCTCATCATGGCGGGAAGGTTGAGAGCGGGGAGAGCAGGGAATGAAGGAGCAACAGGAGCCTGGTAGCTAGGAGCGGGGAAAGCAGGGAAAGCAGGAGCAGAAGGAGCAGGGAAGGCAGGTGCTGGGGCAACGGGAGCGGGGAATGCTGGTGCAGGAACAGATGGGAAAGCGGGAGGGGCAGCATAAGATCCACCAGAAGCGCTACCAAGGCCGGGAACGTTGGAAGGCAGAGTGGGGAGGCTTGGGAGGGCAGGAGGCTGGTAGGGAGCAGGTGCAGAAGCGTAAGCTCCGCCAAAGCTAGGAGGAGGAGGGGGAGGAGCGAAGGGAGCAGGTGGGCGAGCGTATCTAGAAACTTTGATCTTTTCAATAGTACGTTTCTTACCCAGCTCCGCCACCACATCCACCAACAGCACCACCACAAGGAGCGGGAGCAGGAGGAGGACACGGAGAAGGCTGAAACAATGAATTTAAGACAAATGTAAAGCCATGTACCTGGCAACCACATCCACCGCCTCCTCCTAGAGAAGGAAGAGAGAATGAGGGAAGAGACAAACCACCTCCGCCACAACCACAGGGAGGAGGGGGAGCTCTGAACAATTCCTCTAGTCGAGTTACCTACAAAGCTTACCCGCAACCAGAACCACCGAAGAAGATGGCTTGGGACGTGCCCAATATAACGGCCAAAACGGTGATGAGGAACTTCATTCTGAAAATCGAAGCATAGTAAGAAATGGAAGCAGCAAGAAGCCAAGAAATGGGAGAGACGGATCCCGAGATCTCTTTTTATAGTCTCGATTGAAGCAGGCAAATTGAAACTTTTACGGGATCGGACCGAAATGGCTTCTAGCGAAGCGGATCATAGCAGATGTGCCGTCAACGTACACGCATTTATACCGTCTTTGTGGGCAACTGTGGGCGTGAAAAAAGCGGTCGGGGATCGAGTACGAAAAAGCAATGATTGAGACAGATCCGGGATTATTGCCGATTTCACGCTTTGACTCCAAATTCCACAATACCGGGGGCAAGTACAAGTGGACGGATGTAGCCCCGCCGCCCAACGACCTGTGTAGGATGGGATACGGACCCTAACATGCGGTCTGGTAGCGTTGAAAACATGGAAAAGATTTTCAGAGGACTAGTGATTAATTATGCGCGTATACCTCACAATTAACTGAGCATCGAGTTTCCATTTCTATGACTTTCGAGACACGGTTCATCGATTCACTTTCAGGTGATCAATAAAAGGAGCTTCAGTTCGGCTTCTTTCAAAACTGTTTGTTTAGTGTCTCACAATCTTACTGAATATATAGAAAAGTCCATCATTTCTTGACTTGATTAAACTATTGCAACCACTGCTTACACGACTCATGTTCAGGTTCTTGTGCCAGCATTGACCTTCTGGAACCGATGAGTTCCAAACTGGCTTGATGACATCAGTCCGTTCGGTCGTTTCAAGTTCAATCTTGCGCGTCACCTTTTTTCGCAGCTATTGCCGACAATACTCGAACAAGTGTTGACAAAGTATAATGAAAGAATTTATTTTAAGCAGATATACATATAGGTCGTGTTTTCTCGTAGCATAATAGATTACTTTCCTCCGCATCCGCAGGGAGAAGGAGGAGGGGCACATCCGCATCCACCACCTCCGAGGCTAGGGAGGGAGAGGGGAGGAAGCTGCGGAAGAGGAGGAAGACCACTGAAAACATGAGTATAAGAAACTGGTAAAGCTGTAAATTTACCCTCCACAACCGCAGGGTGAGGGAGGGGGAGCACCGCATCCGCATCCACCGCTAGACGGGAAGAGGAATCCTTCAGTGGAGGAGAAAGCCAAGACAGCGACGAAGATGGCGAAAAGGAATTTCATTCTGAAAGAAGAAATAAATCTTTGTTACGCAAAGAGAAATGAATTACTGGAGAAGATAAAGCTGAGGTGTGAAGTGTCTAGCGGACTAATCCCTTTTATAGTGTCCCGTTGGGCGGATCATACGCAGTTCATGGTTAGCTGTCTTTCGTGTTTTTCTGCCGGCGACGGCGAACTGAACTTCATTTCTTGACGTCTATACGAGCCTCCAAATACCTGCTTGTCTGTTATCTGTGCCACGCAGCGCCAGGAATCCGGGCCGTGACTGTTTTTCAAATACATGGACTAGCAGCCGATTAGGAAGATCTGCCATTGGATATGCTTCCAGTCTTCCGGATCGTAGCAAAAAGAAAATTTATTAGAAGAGAGTCAGACTCAACAGAATAGAGACAAACAGAAAGATGACACTAGTAGACAAAGTAGAGTTGCAATAATCTCCATCACACCAGCATGAATATTCGATTATCGAAGCGTCCGAAAGACAAGTCAGAGGTACCTGAACTAATGGTTTTACTATCCTTTACAGAATCTAATAAGATCTCTACACATTCTTGAGGCACTTCTACAATTGGTCAAGTGATTCAAGTGATGACCCCATCTTGTTATTGTTCTTGTTCTTTGTCTGCTCACCTCTCCAACCGTGCAGAATGAATGATTTGGTGGACGGAATGTGTTCGGATCCATCAAATCAAACATCTTCTCGTAGCAGCCGCGGAACATCATCGTTGAATACGATCCTAGACAGTTGTGACGCGAACAATATTAGTGCTACTTACCGGAATTGTTGAGCGACTGGGTCCATTTAAAGCAAGGACCTTCACATTCATCTGTTGCTCGTTCCTAATTTAATATTGTTGAGGTATACAAAACGTAAAAACCTTAATGATCCAAAGGTCAGAATCACACTTGTTGTCAAATGTCAGAGGTTGAGCTATCCTTCTCTGTGGTCCTCTTTGTTTCAAAATGAAGTTCTAAATGTGAATACTTTAATTTATTGGCTGAACTTAAAAAGTTGAAACATAAATTTTTAATTGGTCGAACAAAAGTAAGTGAAAATGTCTATCCCAACATTGAATTGTGAAGACTAAACTACCTGCTCCATATTTGTTGTAGCACAACTGTAGCATTTACCTAAATTTGGTAAAAAAAATAAAAGAATGAACGAACATACTTCTAGCATATATTGTGAAGAATTGTGCAAAAATAAAGAGGAGCTGTGGAAGATTTCTCATGGCTTTCGCCCAAGATGCAGGCTTTGTCCACTACTCGACGAGGACGGTAAACACGATCACTCTCAGTCAATTGGAATTGGATGAAAAACTGTACTTTTGCGAGAGCTATACGTGTTTGCTTACTTTGGCTATATAGAAGGCTTGGTGTTTTTTTACATGCCTGTAAAAAGTTACATTGTACTTTGTTATTTAAGCACAGAAAGATGTATGTCTTAATGATAAATTGTTTAACAAGTAAACTGTGAGTGAAAGAAAATGACCAAGGAGACAGATGGCCTACTAATACGAGCTTCCGTTGACCGTGTTTGCACAGGCTAATACGTAAGGTGCGAAGAGGAACGGTCTCTAGTGCAAATACCAACTTTTTAACAGAAATAAGTAATAAAATTAAGATATTAATCAATAGTAACTATATAACCCATTTGACCAAAGGAGTGAACGGAAACTGGAGCCAGGAAAAGGGAGTATTGGTTTTCGGTAGGTTCGTGGAACGACGATGTGCAAATAGCGCCACAGGATAAATAATGCACCTCGCGCGAGCTAACAGTAGCCATCGCACAAGGAAGTCATACGGCTTAAAGAAGAATGAAAAATAGTTATTTAGATGGTTGGCTTGAAAGGTGGCTAAAATTTGGTAGCAAAAAGCTTAACATAAAAATATTGTTCATAACGAACCAACTTATGCATTTCTTTCTTACCTTCTGAAAACTTGCAAATCACACCGTCTATTTCAGGTTACTCTACTGTCGTCTTTGTCATCAAGCATATTGTCCCTTATCTGGTCATTGGTTATTTTTCAATTTGTACATTGTTTTACCTTGTAGCTTTTCCCAAAATGCGCCATCCTTCCAGATCATTGCTCCTTCTGTCTTGAAAACGTATGATACATGTGAGAGTTGTTTCTTATAAATTTGGCGCCACTTGTACAAATAGTTCTGTCTATTACTAACTTTTGAAACGCTTTAAATGTCATTGCGGTAAACACCCCGTAGCATCCATTTGTTATTATTTCTACTGACGCTTAAAAGTGCATTTACGACCGTGCTCAGCAGTAGGGATTTTGTACTATCAACATATTAATGCATAATAACTGATTCAACATCCCTATACTGACCTGTTGTTGCACTACTCGACGATCAAAGTACTTTAATAGTACCAGATTCTTTCATGCTTCGTTAGAGCCTTGACGAAGTTCAAAAGTTTGTGATGAGAGAACTTTCCCTGTTCGAAAGTTAATGCGCTTCGTTCAGTCTGACCTATAGAATTGTGTACGACATAGTAGGCAAAAGTCATTTAAATAATCCTTAGGCTTTATCATATGAGAAACTTTGGTTATTTAGGATGTGTCGTCCTAGTTGTAGTGTCTGACCACCAAAACTTCAGGAATGGGATGGAGTTCTGTTTCTACAGGAGAATACGCTTGGGTGCTCTTTTCCTTAGTTTCTGCTTTCTTATACTTATTCATCGTTTACATTATCATCAGTTGTAGGAGAGCTCACACAGGTTCATTATTTACTGCTCCATTTTTCACAATTTCTCTTGTGCAAGTAAGTCAATAACAATATAGTTTCAATCTCTTAAGGCCTTCCACGGTCTGTTGCTCTTTTTATTGGTTAATACCATCATGAGACCTCGGAAGTTTCGTATAGTCATCTATCCAATCACAGATGACTCTCCTCTGGTTGAATGGACGTACTATCTCTACGCCTTCTTAAAGAACTACCTTATTTTGAGCTATGTAGTTATAGCTGTCAATCGACTGACAGTGTTCTTCTTTGAAACCAACTACAAAAAGGTAACTTTTATAAACTCAAACTTCTATGCGGTTCAGTTCTGGAGTGACACGGTCATATACTGCATCACATTTGGTGCTTACTTATTACTGATTATTCTCCGATTGATGTCTTACAATTCAGGTTACATGTTCAGAACTAATGTGGATACCGTCGCTGATCTTTTCATGTTCACAGTGCCTCTTCCGATGGATTTGGTGAGAGAAAAGTTTGTATCTTGAGTTTTTACAGTTCGACTCAGGAGTAGACATTTCTCTCAGCATCGGTTCTGGGATCATCTGTACAGTTCTATATTTGCTAACAGCTTGCAAAGCTCATAGATCAACAATCTCCGGTAACAGAAAAGTGATCATTCGAACAAATATCCAACGAACAGATATTTTTCAGAAAAGAGAAATGATCATTCTCCGGTCAGCAGTTCTCACGTTTCTTCTGATGGTCCCGTCCGCAATTCGAGGGACAATACAATGCTATGCCATCATTAAAAACGATCAAGAGATAAAAACAATATCGAATCGAACAGCGTTCGTTTGTACCGCAATCCTGAAAAAAAAGGTAATTTTAGCACGTATTTCGTCGAAATTCTCTTCGTCGCAGAGCCCTGGATTCTGATCCTAACTTTTCACTCAATCCGACAACGTATAGCTCTTGTGGTTGGATCTGCTGTCTTCAGTGGCTCGAATATTGAAAACTCCTCTTCTAACATACAAACGATCACACGACATCCAATATTTCACACGCGATAATGCCATTTTGTACACTTGTCATTGCCTCTCTTCCGTGAACAGATTAAACCTGTACCATAATAGAAAAGTTTTTGCCTCCAAGCATTATCGAAATGTTAATCGGCCAAGAAACAACCTGATGTACTGTCTTAAAGTATCAGAGTCGCATTCAAGAGATAATGTTTTCAAGTTTTCGATACTGTCATGCTTTCGCTATATTGAGACAAACAATGCCAACAGAATGTGGGCAACTAACCCGATATGTACCAATAAGCAGAGCACTCAAGCAAGTTCAGATATTGTTCTCGTTGAACTGAAATAGCGTGTGAATTCAGCCTAGCACAGCCTCTTTATTAACTCGAACATGTCTAAAGCTTTGACTGTTTTCTCTTCTTTACTGTGTAACAAATGACATGCTCTTTTTGTTTTTGAAAAATCTGTCTTCTTTGTTCCCTCTGGTATTACTGTCTTCCTTGACAATGCCGTATCAGCTCAGAACTCGCCTTGAACAATGAAATACTATTTCTTGCTGTGCAGACGCTATTACCTTCAGACATCAGCACTTTTTTTGTCGATACTTAAGTTCACAGATTTCACGTTCAGTTCGGATTATAAGCGTCGCTGCTCTAGATTTGTTCTTATTCAGGCGATCTTTCAGCTTCACTCAGGCCATCGAGAATTCGATGAATTCCGCACCATTGAGCTTTGATAAAACATTTCGACGATATCTTGCCAGAAACCTTTGTTCCACTGCAAGTGGTCACTCGTTTTATGCCCCTATTCCTTTTACTTCATCGAAAATTCTGTTAGAACCGATAGTGTTAATAATGTTACTCCTCAATTATTTATACCTTAATGGTTTTTTTTTCTAGAAGAAGCTGGTGAAATGAACACCGTAAAGTGGAACGTGCCCCGATCAAAATCCGCTTTCGACATTTCCACAACAGCCATAGACGAGTTTGTCCTTCCTGGTCACGTCAATACTGGAATTCGTCCACTTCGCTTCGTGCAGTCTGTTCTGGACAAACGTGAAAAACTGCTAACTGCCCAAGGTGATGAGTTTTTAAACATCTCACGACGGGCGTCAGAGGTTCCTATGGGAAAGCCAGTGAGTGTGAAAACTGAGCTCAATATACTTAGCAAGTTCAGCCCACGCCAAAGACACAGGGAGTACGTAGACAGAGTCTATTTGATAAGGCACTCAACGGAACTCTGAAAAATGACATCAAGGTATCATCAACGTCCCGCTAATAGTATGTGTTTTGTTTAGAACTTGTGGGCTCGAAGGTCTTCCTTGAGCCTATTCAAGGTGAAGTCTCAAAGTTCTCCAATTGCATCTGACGAAGAGTCTTTGCAGTCATCTCAAGAAAGTCTTGACGAACTGATGAAGTGAGTACTCGTCATTGCTCATTGGATCTTTTGTTTTCCAGGGAAATGGGTGGCTTCTTTGTTGTTGACCGGGCTGCCTGGGTTCCTCCTCAAGACGAAACTCCTGCCCCACCTCCACCAAAACGTCGGAGCTTCAGTCTATTTGGCAGGAAAAAGGACGATTGAAAACAATACTTTGTTCTGACTTTACTATATGAATAAATATGTGTTTGGAAAATAACCGTACAGTACGCCATGATGAAGCGCCAGGAATTAGCGGAACATCCGACAACCAGATTTTTGTTTTTTGTTTGTTTTTCTCCATGAACAAAGGAGCTTCAGACCTTGACACCTGAAAATAGCGTAATGAATTAAAAAAAGCAGCAATCCTTGCCTGCCGTAGATGAATGGGTTGATGACGCTGTTCACAACAACCAAAATGGTCAACGGATACGTGTCGTCTTGGTAATCCTTGTATGTGTCGAACGACAATAATAGCCACCTAGAAAGATTGGTTCAGTAGGATCAAAGCTGTTGCAAGATGACCTATGTGGTTCTGGGTCAGCTCGCGTCATTGCATTCCCAGAGGCTAATTATACGCCTCCATAACTCACCAGCAGAGCAAATTGTAGGGTAGCCAGGTAATTACATAGGTTAAGATTAGCATCAGCGTGATGCGAAGAGAACGGACTTTAGCACGTCTGAATTTGTCCTGGCCTCGAAGAGTTCGGATAGAAACTGAAAGATGAAAGCAGTTGGATGTCAAGGCTTTCGTCTAACCGAAACTTTCTTTTTCTTTTCGTCGTTCGTGACTGTGTTCCTTGTTTCTACCGCAAGTAGACAATTTGCTGATTTCGCTCATGTACATTGCAGAACTTCCTTCTTCATTATTCAGAGTTTTGTAGATGTCCTGAAACATTGGAATTCTTATTATTTAGTTTTCAAACCTTGAGGATAAGAACATAGCAAATGATCAGAACAACGACCGGAATGTAAAAGATGATGGCATTGTTTACAACTGTGTAGAATTTCATCCACCAAAAGTCGTCGTCTGTCATTTCCTGTCTGGTCACAATCTTTTCAGCCCAGATTGAAAGGCACTGTCTGAAGTCTGGGAGCTCGACCTGAAGAGCTTTTTGTACAAAACTCTAAAGAATTTCAATCACCTGATTCCATATGAATAGTTGCGGAGACATAGCAATGGCAGCGATCCCCCAAGCCATAACCACCATTCTTGGAATACGACTATGACCAACAGCCGATATCCAAAGAGGGTGACGGAGAGCACATAGACGGTAGACGGCGATGCAAACCATGATGTTTGAGCTAGAATATAAACTTTTTTTTGTTTTGACAGGTGAACCTTATGGCAAAGACAAATGCGTCGAAGAATCTCATAAATTTGCACATGCCGGCTCCTGCAAGCCATTCGTAACTGATGAGCCATCCAACCAGTCCAGGCACGTAAATACCAAGAACCTGATTTCGTGATTTTATTTAGAAACTGAGGATACGAACCAGAATGTCAGATATGTTCAGATTGATGTGTAGCAGTAGTAAAAAACTTTTCGCGTGTCGGTACCGTCGCAACATGTATACCAGAGTGCTGATATTGACTGGTAACCCAATTAGTATTAGGCAACTGAAGATCATAACTTGAGCCAGGTCAGCTGGTAGCATTGAAGATGTAGCAGTTTCCGTCTGATTTCCGTGTTCCATATCTGAAAGTGTATTTGTAAAGCGAGAGCGAAATTAGAGAAGTTAGAGAGAATTATTTATGTACGGGTAAGGGGTTGTTAGTGTTTCGACGTAAATAAAAACAATCTTCTTTTTAATTTCCAGCCAAAACAGTCTTCTACATTCAGCTTTAAACAAAAAAATGAAGCAAAGGGCAGTCATAATTAAGTCTTAGAGCAGGGATTATAGTGGACGCGGATTAGAGGCAACCGAGCTGCTGATAAATTCAAGTTATTCTGTTCATACGGACAAATATTGACATTTCACAATGTTTGGTAGGAAAAGATTTAGACATGTTCAAAGAAAGGAACACTTAGAAGGAGGAAAATTGAGAGCTTCAAAATGCATTTAGCGAGATTCGAACTTAGCCCGTGTTTTCACCGTCAAGACCAAGAAACTGTGATCATAAAATTGTCATAAACGTATGCACTAGCAGATGCTGCCGTATTTATGAGCAAGATGACTCTTGCAAGTAGCTGAGTAACAGCCGCATCTGCAGGTTTCCGGGAAAGTGTTCGGTTGGTGTGAACAGAATGGAAAATCTCAGGCCCAGACAAAGACAGAAAAAGATCTCAAATCTGATTATATTGGGAGAAGCCGTTTTGGCGGTAACATCCAAATTGGCTTAATCGCGTAGAACACCTGAAGCGCTTATTCAGTTTACTAAGAGGGAAAGTGCAAGAATCTTTCGATTAAAGGGAGTGTTTTCAGGGGATGAATCTTAATTATATGTCCTCAACAAACAATATTTCAATCCGGAAGGAACAAAAACCATACCCAAGTTTGGACTCGAGATCTCCCATGTGAATGCAGTACTTTCACCTCAAACAGACATTTGTGCATACGGTACTGGTACTTTTATAATAAACATGACCAGAGAGCTCAAGGTGCTAGCTGGTTTCTAAAAATGAGTGACCAGACAATCTAAAATAATTGGCGCCTGGGAGTTCATTTCAGAAAGCCAGCCATGCTCGGTTTTAATTGCAGTTATTAGTGTCGGTCGCAATTAAGTATTGAAAAAACTTGGGGAAAACAGATGTCGAATGCCACGTTCTACGATTTCAATTGAATTGCAAATGATAGCATTGAAACAAGAGATCAAGATCGTTCAAGTAATGAGCAAAAAAGTAAAAGAGATGCGCGTTGATCATCATTACTGCAGCTTGAGAACTACTCCGCAGGACATATGCTCTTACGGAGAAAGATTTCGTGGAAAAGAAAAATGTAATTATATGTTCTTAGCATACAAGAACAAAAGAGGGATTTACGGGTAAAACCATGATAGATATGCGAATAGGAGCTACTGAAAAGTAAACTCGGGCTCGTAATTTATGTATCCTGCTTACTATGCGATTGCCGCTGACAGAGATATTTTCAGAGCGAGGAGAAGAGAGACTGGATGAATCAGTAGCGACTTTCACTCAGATATGTCAAAATATGTTATATCCTGGCAGCTATTAGAAAAAGAAGCCTACAGCAGTCATTATGCTGAGGTTGTTATGTTTCATCAGATGTACCGAGAAAAATGAGCCCTACATCATTCTCTCAAAAAAAAAATGTAGTTGTTTCTGTCTGGGAGAGCTCAAACTGATGAACCAGATCAACCTGATCTCAACGAAAAGTTTTTCACTAGTGCGAAAATAAGAGCAAGGAGTCAACGGGGTCGGGCTCAACGACTAATTGACAGTGGATTAAATGCATGGCAGGACCTTCTTGCCACCATAATCCTTACTAAGGTGGTCAGAACCTAAGGAGGTTGTCAGCAGATCTACTAAAAGTTGTAGGTCTGAACGCGGGACATTGTTCATAAGGAACATGTTGCGTAGATGAAGGATGAAGATGGGATGTCCTCACGAAAAGTTCAATGACGGATCGACACGCAACGTGTTTCATATTCCACGTGGCACGTGGTACGACCTCTTCAACTTTGGACAAGCTCTATTTCAGGTTAGCAGCAGTCAGAAACTGCTGGGGTAAAATTGGGCTACCATCATTTGCAAGGCTAAGCCTATGATGAGGCATGCCTTTTAAAAACACTGAGGAAGATTATCTTAAACGTAACAAAACTAGGGCAACGAGCAATGCAGTGATCATGCTAGAGCATAAAACACGAATAGATTGGACTAGTCAGGACGATGATTCTTATGGTTCTCACTGCAGTGAGCTAATAAAAGTGAATAAGGGATTCCCTTGCTACTTCCAGGAAGGAGATTTTTAGTCGACAGAACAGCCATTAGTCACAAACAACCAAAAGGTTTTCATCTGTGCCACTTGCAGCTTCGAGATAAGTTTTGTTGGAAAGCAACAATTTGGAGTGTGGAAAACAAGATGTGAAATCGAGCTTTGAAATCACCTCTTAAGTTGACTCATCAAACAAGAAAAGTTGTCAAGCTTCAGAGAAGGAAGATGACTACGACTTGCATGATAGACTAGCGTTATGATAAGTACAGCGAGACGCGATATACTTAACTTGCAAATAATGAGTCCACGCACGAACTTATAGTCACGAAAGTATTTGACTATTTATGAAAATCTGTAGCATAGAGCAGATGACAAAATTAATACCCGCAATCGAACCAAAAATGTGTTTTTGGTTGGGTAATAGATCCAATCTCGGAAAAGCTCTGCTAGCAGCAATGGATCTCTGACGTTTTGAGGCCACTTAGATGCCAACACGTGTACTTTTACTGGAAACCTTGTTCGCATATTTTGGTGTTTGGTTAGGTGCAAGTTATAAGGGGGGTACGGAGTCAACCGACAGATTGAATAAGATTAAAACATCGAAATGTGGAAAAACAAGTAGAATGCTATTTAGCGGATGTGTTTGAGCGTCTAAGAGGGAACAATCTGACTTTCAACAACTTTTTGGTCGGTGAAGCACAGTGAGCTGATATCCCAACCCTATTACGGACGGCGAACCTCTTCTTTTCTCAGAAAGCACGTCAGACTTTAAAATTTATGTGTACCCGTTTTAGTGAATCAACAACGATCGGAGTATCTCTGCGGATAGAAAGACCCAGATCTTTAAAGAAAGAAATTGAGCAAGTAGAAGAGATGTTTTGAAGAAAGAGAAGAGGCTATCGTATCCTCCAGACTGCTATCAACACCGGAAAAAACGTCATCACAATGGAGGCGGAATTACTCCCATTACACCTGAAAATAGTTTTTAGTACAAAATGTGTTTTTATCATGTACTTTTGGAACTAGCAGATATTTTATTAGTTAGACACTTTAGCGATGGTACATGAACAATGTTTGCTCACCTGTCCCCATAACAACTGCAAAGTTGCACTTCGCCTAATGCTGGAGGGTCAGTTGCCTTTGCAGGGTTGAACAAGTTTGCTCGGGACAACGTCCTACAATGGTTCTAAAGCAAAGTTTTATTCCCTGTTCGATGAAAAGACTCACATTTTGATGAAACCTATGTGTTCGAAGGGCTGTCTGGTTGAACCCGTTCCTTAAGACTCTGTCCAAGCAGCCTCTAATGTGTTTGTAGCCTATCAATACTCCTGAAAGTGGTCTGATGTTGAGAAACAGAACGAGCTATACCTGCTTCAATATCTGGCTCTAACATTGAAACGCAAACTGAACTACAAGGGACGGTTGGCATGCCTCGTTCATTCCCAGGATCTCGACATCGGTCTGTGAACACCTGAAAGGAATGATTCCGGAGAAATTAAACACTAATGCCCTGTTCTATGAGCTCTTGATGTGAAATCTGTTGATTTGCAACATAAGGTGCTCTTTTTGATTTTATGATTACGGACTTTTTCTTGTAGATTTGCCCCAAAGCGTTGTGCTGCCAAAACAAAAGAAATCTCAATAGAGTTACTTTTACATATAATGTTCACAAAGATTCTTACAATAAGGTTTTTACAAATTTGCCCAAGTGAATGTTACGATCCTTAGTGCGAAGAGTCAATGTTCGATTTTCACAATGAAAACGAACCTTTGGATAGATGTATGTTGTGGAAAGATACTTCCAGCTATTCTGATAGGCGAGTGACATGCAGGAGAAGCATTCTATTTGACGAGGAATTGAACCTGAAGTTGTCCATTATCTGGGAAGCGGGAGGCAATTATCTGAGCCTCATTGTGTACCTTTTTGTTGCCCCAAAGTTTCCCCAGCTAGCGCCATCTACTCACCGTAATCATAAGCCTCGTGAATAGCGTTGGCTACGACGAAAAATGTAGAAAGTAGAATCATTTTGTTGCTAGTCCCATTGCTTACAGGAATATGGAAGAAATGCTTAAAAAAAGCTGGTAGAGGGAAGCAGTTGCAAAATGAGAGAGACTGGACTGAGTGACAAGCACTTAGGTTGATCAATTGATGGTCAACGGATCAGTGGAAGAAAAGCCAGTTGCCACGTCATAATTAGCTCGTAAAAAGAGCCTCGACAGGTGCCCTGCTGTTTTTGACCCCTAACGGCTGCACGACATGCTCTCTAGATCACCTTTACGCTCTAAAGAACCGACTTAACGCTTTGGCATTAAACAACGTCGGAAAAGAGTTTGGCGCAAAACTTTCATGTAAAAAGGGTTTGAGTCACGAACAAAGCTATTGTGTTCCCATCAAAATTGTAGCCAAAACCGAGAATGGGGCGTAACGGTAGATGGAAAGCTTACCGGATTTCGAAAGAAGGAAAAGTCTGCTTGAATGTGTGCCCTACGGTTTCAAACACTCCAGTTAAAGATAAGCGCTTGGATATCACTCCTGGTGTTTGAGAGCTAAAGCTGAAAGTTGAATCTGTGTAAAACTTTGTAAAACTTTTAAAGTCTTTAGCGGATGAATCACAATTCTCCTCTACCGTGGTTGACAAACATTAACTTCTATTTTTGAGTCTTTTTTAATGATACCACGAGAAAATGAGTGTGTAAACTTGTATGTCATTGTCGGCTGCTCGGCAATGCTTATGTCGGAAATGAGAAGGGAACGAGTTTCCGGAAAATGAATACGCCACCGATCATAGTTGGTGGGCGCGGTTTGTGTCTCTGCAGGGCGTTTTCTGAACAGTATACGCGGACTACAAAAAAGAAGTAATGTCTTCTAGGAATGACGTGTTTGTTGGTAACGGGGGTGTCCGGAAACACATGGGGAAGGGCGATTATCGCATGTTAGAGGCGGTCCCGCGGGAGCGTAAGACGCCGACTTCTCGGCAATCTGCGCGCCGACGATCACCGTAAGAAGTACGTAAGGGGAGTCGTTATAGGATAGAAAACACTGGAGCAAGAGCTCTAATGATTCCTCGGCAAAGAGTTTTATGCGGAGCCGAAGGAGTCTCGTGTAGATTGTTAATGTTCTGAATTTCGCGGATTCCTTATAAAGATAATGCTAGAAAGGTTTCTGTAACTATTAAAAACAATCATTGACCCACTGCAATAAGAAAAAGAATGATCTCGTTCTCTGCTACTCTCGAACCCGTCAAGCGTAAGACTCCCCCAAGTTTCTGTTTCGCACTATTGGATTAGTAAGCTCCAAATCAGATAAGAAAAACTGGATGGCGCCATGGTCACCTCAACTTTTTGTGCTGTTTTTCAAGGCCAGTCTTGACGGAGTTCGTTTTGGCCGTCCAAACTGACATGTCATTTCCGACAAGATGATAAGTCAATGGGTGAAAAATAAGGACAAGAGCTCTCTCGAGCCAATTTGTTCGAGCAATGATACTAAAGAAAAAGAGAGAGTTTATTGACCCTTGACTACAATGTGTGAAGAAACATGTGTGCAGTTATAATGAGATTAGATGGATGTCTATTATGCCAATTAGCTAAATGCTTACGGTAGTCAGAATCCAGTGTAAGAAGCGGTGCCGAAAGAACTAATGCATCAAGCGAGCTGACAGATACAAGGGCTGATGCCGAGGCACCTGTTGCTTTTTCGCGCGCCGAGTGCGGGCTTTTACAGAACGGAAACTCCGGCCAGAAAGAGGGTGTGAGTGTGTCCCTAGCGAGCAATGCGGGAAACCGTTTCCGATTCGATTATAAGTGTCCTGCATAGTAAATTAACAACTTGATTGGATGTCTGGGAATCGTCACTTATCGTCCATACAATAATGGCCTCCCATTTTTTTCTATGCTCTGAAGCAAAGCAGAAGTATGCTCTACACTACTGAATATCAAAGTCAAGAAAAAAGCTTTCCCCACAGTCATGTTTAGCAAGTACTAGGTACATGAAGTGAGAAAAAAGTACTGTCAAAACTTTGGAGAGTCTGTTAAGGTGCCTATATGCAGATTGGACTCGTCGCCGAGTGCATCTGGAGGCACCCGGTGGAAGCATAATCATATTTGAAGACCAATGGGACGGGAAATTCAGGGGGCGCATGAAAGGAATTCTTTATTAGGGTATGACTGTGATTAGCAACGCGCATAATATCTCAGATAGGTGATCAGAAAAGTGCACTTACTATACGTACGGACTTTCTTGTAGACTGTTTCGCTGTACTCCGTCCTGACAAACTCTGTCAATCCGTCGTCATCTCGTCGAGGATCTCGTAGCTCGGGATGCTCACGCGGCCGAGACGGAAACACGTCTCGACCGTAAGCATCTTGTATGGAGTCGTCAGCAACGACTCGAGCTAGCCACAGAATGGGCAAAAGCCACATATTTTACACCATCTAGAAGTTGCCGAGGTAAAATAAGAAGAGACACGTCAGAGAGAGTCGAAATTAGAAAACGGGCTGATGACAGGATCAAACATGTGCAAAGAGAGAAAGAAATTACACTTTTCATTGATCAATAAGGAGGATTTTTGCTTAAGCATTTAGACCCGATAAAACCTTAAAAACCTAGCGTAGACGTTAAAAACTGACAATTTCCGGCGAGACTTCCGGCAACTGAGGTGAGGCCGAGGCTGGCTGCGATTTGGATACAATTAAGGGCAAAAGGTGCGCTTAATTGTGCTGGCGAGTGATTGAAAGCTTGTTTTCCAAGAGGAAGCAATCAATCTCCGAATATTTCTACACCAAGCAGGAGCAACGTCTGCGCGCGATAAACAAAAATTAGCATAACTGAAGAGCCTGAACCACGCGACAAATTGGCAAGATCTTTTCCCACCTTCACACGGACGCAATGACACGCAAACTTGTATGTGTGTGAAGTTATAGCATCTCCCAATTAGATCTTGCCTGAATGCACACATGGCGTGAAATACACAAACTAATTACGAGCATTTGGGTGGAAAAGCTAAGTTTTGGCTCAATAAATAGAATCGGGTCCCAAATGAGCTAGTGACTTTCGTCCAAAGAGGAATCGGGTCGTTGGCACGCAAAGATGCGTTATCGCCGGAATTAACATCGGGAAAGCATTAATCGTAAAAGAGTCGCGTTTTTTCACGTGTTTTAGACAAGAGACCTAGTAACAGACATTGACTAAATTATTAATTCAATAGCGTCAGGACATGAGATTTCCGATTTATGGAGGTGCAGCGCGCCAGCAACCTATTCATTTCTGCCAATGTTGTCTGGACCCTGTTGTTATTGGAGTAGTTTTCCGACTCTATGTACTATTCCGAACAGTTTCCAATGCCAAAACGAGCCATTCAAAGATTAAATTCTTAGGGTTTGTCTGGAAGGGCAACAATTGCAATCAGGGCCAGCTTAAGCAAGCCAGAAGACTAATTAACGGAAAGCAATCAGTTGTAGTCGTAATGCAGTCCGCCAAACAATAGGACTAGAAGTCAGCCAAGCTGTTTTCTCTCGCCTTCCCCCCAGCCGGGAGTAATGTTCGGGCACAAATTGTGTCAATTTGTCGGTAGATTGGTAGGAGCGCCTATTTAATAAACGACTCGAGTCTCAGTGCTTCAGAAAACGAAAACTTTCGCGACCTCAGCTCGCGCGTGGCCCGATAATCTTTCTCGTAGGAAGCTATGATCGTCGTGGGAATAACAGCTATGTACGAGGACAAAACAGAGCTCCCGAGAGAAGGTCATGATGGAGAGAGCAAGTCAGTTGAGGCGCTCATTTTCCCGCCTACCGCGTAAAAGAAAGCACAATGCCAGCTCATGGCTTATTCACGACAGCCTTCTTACAACAGACATAATGAAGGCAACCAGACTGACATACACTTCGCATTAAAATGACGTCAAACACTCTTTTTGCTCATTTGTATTCCAAAAAATGTTTACTCTTTTATCGTCTAACCAGGTGTCCATTGACGCTGCAGAAATGACCCAAGATCTCCAAGATTTTTAAGATAAAACAACTGTCAGCACCGAAGACTCTATTGAAAGTACACTGCGGCAATCAAAAATGTCAACAAAAATACAGTACGGAAGAATAGGAAAAATTTCTCGTGACCAGAATCTGAATCCCTGACCATCTTTCTTTGTCGTAATTCCAAACGAACAATGAAATATGTTATTCCTTTAGCAGTTTAGTTCTCAGACGCCAGTTCTCTGAATTCGAAAACGACGTTGTTTTGGGATAAAGCGGATATTTGGTTCAGCTTAGATCATTGGTTGAGAAGGACTTGCCGAATGTGTGAAACTGATCTGTCTGTTGATCTCGGAAGACACGCAAGAAAATAAAGAAGATAATGGAGTGTACTTGAAGGGTATCGTTGACGGCGCGTCCGCAACGTTATCCGCAAAGAATGTAACCCAATCCGTTTGTTTTACAATTCACAGCTTTTCGGCTCAAAGCAACACAATCTTTTCTGGAAGAAGTACCAAAAAGGAACGGCTATGAAGATGTTTGGTAGTATGAGTGCCAAGAGTGACCACTGGCTGAATGCGCGATAAAGACACCCTAATCGTGAGTCCCTGCGGAATTTCCGCCAAAGGCCGAGAATAATCGAGACTAACCAAACGCCAAAACCCATTCAGCGTTCAAAATATATGTCTAAAGGACTTACCATGCATTGTGAGGTTCACACTGAGATGGTTCGCCGCCAAGATTATGTTCGTCATCGGCAGGTAAAGACCGGACATCTGAAAGTTTTCCTTAAAAGGTTAAACGGGGAATGACAGTCAGGTAAAAGCTGGATTTTTCCATATTGAATAATATGTTAATGTTAGTGAGCTCAATCGGTTCATCTTATGTTGTCATACCTAAGACTTGAAAAATGGCGAAAAAACTTGAAAAAGGATGGTGTCCCTATTAGCCAGATTAAGCATACCTTCAAGCACTAAGCTTTGACATTTTTTGCTAACCTGCACTACTGTAAACTTGTTGTCATACATGTTGCGGAAAAATGCAGAGAAAAGACGAAGTACTTACGTATCTGTAGTTATTCTGGATTAATACAGACAGATTTAAAAAGAAATAATCTCGAACCCAAAATGAAGGTCACCACTTTCGTAGGTGCGAGATTTACAAGGACCAATTTTCATCCGAAATTTTGTATATTCCATTAGTTAGTATTAATACACAGGAGCAACGTGAGAACACGACGATGTCTGCGGGAATCATGCCTGATTGTGTGCGGCCAGATCTCGCTCCCACTGACAACTGTGAAAACGGAAGATATCCCAAAGGGTGCCGCTTATAGGCCCATATCTAGCCACAAATCGAGCAAATGTCAGCACTTTGCGGCGACTCTGGTGACGAGTAATTGTGCAGGCACTCCCAATGGACTAAAGGTGCTAAGGTATATTACTCAAAGAGGCAACGGACTGTCCGATCCGAGAGCGACGTTTCGGAAGCAAAGGTGAAATGGAGCGTAACCTACAGCAGAGCTATTAAGCGAGTAGAGGAAATCCGCACCAGGACTGTGATTATGCTGAGAAGGGTCCTGCCTACCAAGGAGTGGCAGTAGACTTGATGGTGCGCGACATAGTAATCTGTGTCACTTGTGGCGGTGACTAATGGCTGCAAAGTGACTCTCCCCAGGGTTTTGCGTACTACGGCATAAAATAGCATAAAGTTTTTAAAGAAAAAATTCAGAAAACCAAAAATATCTCTAAGAAGGATAAGAAGGTAATCGGCACATGCGAGAGTCAGTCCTCCCCCGTCACAACCCATCTTTTCTTGACTTGATCCGACTTTCTTAGATGGATAAGTCCCCCTCAACACTAGAAGGAGGTATACTCATAAAAATTGGTAAGTGAAGTACCTTGAAAGCAGTGTATTACGACGCATAAACCCGTGAGAACAGTTACAATATACCGGATCAGTAGGGTTTTGACTGGCAGAGACTGAGCATCATCTGTAGCTCGAATGGGTACATTGGAAGGAGAGAGGGAGAAATTACAGGCAGAGGGGAATACAAAGAAGGGACAAGGGGCAGAAGAGGTTGCTGCAGCGACGGTAAGAGCGCTGGGAGAGGTAACAGCTGAGGATCCAAGAAGTTGAAGGCAGCAAAAGTGGCTGCTGGCATCTAAAACATTGGTTTCACATTATTCACATCTGAAACTGACCATGAGCTCAGACTTTGCTGGCAGTAGATTCAAGGTTTCCACGTCAATTGGAGAGTTGGCTGAAGAAACTTCAGAAGATGAGGAGGAAGTGTTCGTATCTGTAGTACTGTCCTTATTTTTTTTGATGTGACGATCAAGAGCTCGGCGAGTGTCGATGAGATCACACTGCTCGCAGCGACAGTTAGTGTACTCGCAATGTTTCTTGTGGTCCTGAAATTGGACGGTTAAAAATCAATAAGATAATGCCTATACCTTCTTCCACATAAGTACACCATGATTCTTGCACTTTTGACAGAAGTAGCACATGTTCAGGTTACCCTCGACCGTATTGGTCCATGGAACAATGTCAGCCTCGGTAGCGTCGGTAGTCCGCTGAAATTTTTTGTCCTGTTCACGACGAATGCGAATCTGGGTAGACATGATGCTTCTACGTTGACGGACCAGTTTGCACTGAAAACAATCAAAATTAGAAATAATGGTTTTCACTTCCGCACCTTCCAACAATCGCAGCTCTTGAACTGACAGAGATGTCCACGCGTTTCCACAATAATACCGTGCTGGCGGCACATTCCACAATGTCTCTTCACGTCTGAACAAACTGATTTTTGTCATTTAATTAATGAACTCTTGCCTTTTGGGATCTTTTTGCCATGGCCGTAGAAGCGCTGGCAGTTACTTCCTTTGGGAGAGAGGGATAATGGTACAGCAACGGGAGTCTCCATCTGAAAAAGGATCACTTTGTTGAGGTCAGATGGAAGATAAAAAGACGAGAAGCTCCAAGAGGGTGGTGGACTAGGTTCTTTCTACCAAAACCGTGTCCTTATATGAGAGTTGGCGTAATCAAAGGCGATCGTCTCCTAAATCCGGACTAGTGGCTCCTAGTTTAGCGTCATAAGTAAGCTTCTGCTAGGCTACTAAAGTAATCCTGTTCAAAGCATGTCATGTCAGAACCATCCCTGAAACAAAAACCGAGTCAAAGTCGGGATGGAAATAGAAACTCGGAGTTCGAATCTAGTTACAGACTGTTTATATAGAATCGGGAACAGAAGCGGGTTTGTTTCTCAGACGTTAAAAGGAAACAGTTTATAGCAACATTCGGCTTATTTTAAACCGTATTGCGTAGCTCCTTGTTTCTGTTGATTGGCTTTTGTCCCACGCTATTTTTGTATTCTGACAAGCTATTTTTCTCCTATCCGCATATGCGCAATATGTTGTAGCATTCTCATACGTAAACAGAGATCAGGCGATTTCCGAGCATTCTACACGTCTAGCTAAGTCTAGGAGTTTTGACGCGGCCTGGAGCTAAAATTGCTAGAACCTCACGTGTTCGTTTTGACGTCCATTTACTGGATTGACTTTAACCGACTTTATTTCAATCAGGAAGACGATGCTATGATGCTACTCGGAACTTATGTAGATGGGGTTAATGACTCAACCGGAACATTGTTGCCTTCATAACATGCAGGCGTTTTCCCGATTAAGTAAGGTAACGGGCTGAGTGGTCATTGAGTTGTAGGGAGTACTTTCTACAAGAAAATGGAGTAAAGAATAGAGGTCACTGTCAAAAAGGATTAGTGACGTTATCTTGTTCCAATCGCTGCCTGTTTTTTGTTTTACGCCAAACTGAAACATTTGAAAAAGTTGTGAAAACTAGGGTAACGTCGACAGGAAGGAAGTTTACCACGTAGCGAGTACTATAGCTACGCTCTTTCAAACATTTTGTTTTTTAAAGTGCACCAAATTAAATGCTTATTGCGTCTTCTTAATCTCTGCCTGTATATTTGTTTGGCGAAACGGGTCCTAATCCTAAATACAACATCAGATCATGAGCTGCTCGTGCGCAATAACAAGAGTTGAGCTGAACATAACATTACTGGAAAGTTATAAGTAAGAGGAGATAGGCTAGCAGTTTTTGCAATTGTTGAGGACAAGCGTTCTGAAACCGGAGAAGCGCCGCACGGCACCTGTCCATCCAATAGGAGAGGCAACATTTCCGTGGAAGGAGGAACTGTTCTCGAAGGGCTAGGTACTGCACCAAGACAACGAAGAACGTGTTGCAAAGATGGCATTCATGATAACATGTAAGCGGTAGTTTTTTACATAGCCTGACCGCGTTGCGCCTGGTTTTTTCCCTCGTACCAAGGCGTCGCCGCAAGGACGTCGTAAACTTGAGTCTGACCAAACCGTGACAGCAGCAAAATGTATTTAGGGGATTTGTTGATAGGACTATACTATGATGTTATGGAGATATACTTTGGAAATGCACTTGTTCGTTTTACAGAAGATTTATTGTGCTATTCTTTGAAACTTCAAAACTAGCCGGAAATTTGTTTAAAATGAAGCGGAACGTAAAGTGGTAATCCTCTTGACAGTCGGGTCTCATCTTTTTGCTACCTTTGATTGTGCAGCTGCAGTTATTGAGCCCCGTCAAAAATGGCTTTGTTTTAGAATGCCACTGTCTATTTTCATAGTTTTTGATCATTCAATTCGGATGCCGCCCATTGAGGGGATTGAACTTCTTAACAGTTCGACCGCTATCCTTCTTATCTAATAGTGCCAGCAGTGCTACTGAGACTCTTATGTAAACAAGAAAAAAGCACTGGCTGCCTATAATAATGACCCTGGTTTTCACAGGGAGCACTTCGACTTCTGCCTGTCTTGATAACAAAATTCCCAACTTTTTTTGGGAGGACGTATAAAGTGCTACAGTAACCGCAGTGCAGTAGAAATTGTCGAAATGGAGATGAGACAATTATCATTGGGGGAGAAAATGTGTTCGAAATGAAAAGGTCGATGTGAATCATCCCGATGCCGTGACTAAAGCTTTATAAATCTGAAACTGAAGCATTGTTGGCAAAGGTAATTTAAAGATGACTACGCTGAATTGATACGATTCCGGGTTGCGACAGGAAACGGTGGGACAGGTGCATACAACCTTGTTTTCCCCGTCATAACTGCCACCTGCGCAAGTTCTAATTTTGCAGTTTTCGCCAAGGAAAGCACCTAAAGTAGGAAGAGAGAATAATACCGCCCGGCCGTTATTCGCACGTTCAATGATTTAAAACAGGGAAGCCAGTGAGAGGCTGTAAAAATACGACGTACCCCTAGGTCTTTATCATTTTGAGTCTTGCCGACTGCTGTATAACTGTCGAATGGTTGGTTGACAGAAGGTGTTCGACATGTAAAAAACGATTGTAAAATTGCTTCTCTGGAAGCAATAAAGCAGAGATAGCATGTTTAAAGCAACAAACTATTATACGGCTTTACCAAGGGAAAAATGTCGAATTTCAAGTCACGAAATATGTCTAATACTGCCTTATGAGGGGATAAACATTCAATGCAATCGAAAGATTATGCTTGAGCTGGTGTGTAAACCAGCAGCTATTTCAATTTAATATTGATAATGAGGGCTGTTGGTGCAAGCCATTGACAAAGCATTCCAGTAGGAGGAGTGCCCGTGACTCAGTCTTCAGATTGGGACAAATGAGATAGCGAAATTGGCCTTGTTTCAGTAGAAAACTTCTAGTACATGACGCCTGCACTTTTGGAAGACTTCACAGCACTTGCAATTGCGTGCTGACCATTTTACCAGACGGATGCGATATACAAACTAGTACTACAAAGGATACGAAAACAGAGTCATAACAGCTTGAGGAACAGTAGCAAGTTATACCTTAACAAGGCGATAAGATGCTGTCGAAAAAAGCAACCGTCAGTTGCTAGATAAGATGGAAATACGACCGCCACTGAACGCCGGCCAAATTGCCGTTCGCCCTGGGGGGACGATCCCTGGACATTCCGTGTGGTACCATATAGTACGCTGAAACCCTGACGTAAAAGTGACGTAGGGCGCAAAAGCAAAAACAGTTAGGTTGCGTGCCTTGCGCAGATGTGAAACAAAAAGTTCGACCAGAAAGAAGAAAGGAAATTTTTTCAACTAACGTTCACCGAACATGAAAAGAATTTCCTCTACAAAACAAATGCTTAAAAACCTGACTCTTCCAGGTTCCAGACGTCTGATTCATTAAAAGTCCGAACTTTTCCAATGTGCAAACCAGGTAAAAGATTTATCATATTCTGATAGAGGTTAAAATCGTTGTGGATAAATGAGAACTAAGAGTGGGCAATAGCAGCAGTTAAGTTTTGATGTTTTTCTCACTTACTGCTACGCATTTTGGTGTCTTTGAAAACATCTTTGCAATTTGTAACTTCAATCATCAATAAAGATACTGTCTCAAAAACACTTGCGACAAAACGTTAAAATTTCATCTTCTTTTCGAAACTTCCTGACAGACATTTACCTTTACTTTTCACAATTCGTGCGCTTGCTTTCCAAGTCGCTCTACCAGCGGATCTACCTTTTGTGGAAAGGAAGGATTCCGATCCCAGCACTGCGACCCAGAGGGACCGTCATGGTACCACCCGTGGTTCGAGGCCTGCTCAACATCAGCCAACTCAACTGCCAATCCATCCTCTCGAAGAGGCGTCTACTCGAACTTAAGGAAGCGCTACTGAAGTTCTCCTTTGATGTCATGGGCCTGAGCGAGACCTGGAAGTCCTGAAATGTTCAAGAGCTGCTGAGGAAGTCTGGCTGCCATCTTCTCTACAGGGAAGGCCTGCACAACCTACGCGGCGTCGGCTACATTGTGGCACCGCATCTCGTCCCCAACATCCATCGCTTCACGCCGATAGACGACAGATGCTGCACATTGGAGCTGAGAAGGCCGAGATGCTGCGGAAAGTCTACCATCAAGCTGGCTACAAGATTAAGGTGCACGAGGACCTAGTGGAGATCGACATCAAGCGCGGAGTTCGTCAAGGTTGCGTTTTTTCTCTACTCCTCTTCAACGCTATGCTCGAAGACATTTGCCATCATCTCTTCCTTACCAAGAGGACCCTGCCGACAAGTATGAAGAGGCGAGTCTATCTGGCCGGTATCACGCCAAGTTTGCTGTTATGGAGTTTGGAGCCTTCGAACTGATGAGTTGAACAAGCTGGCAGCCGTACAGAGACGACAGGAAAGAGCAGTACTCGGCCGCCTCACTCTTTCGACCGCGTGAAGAACGATCCAGCTCCTCGACATCCTGGACCTGGCTTGGAGAAGAAAGCTGAAGTGGACAAGAAGGGTTGCAGCGATGGACGGGATGAGATGGTCGAGAGCCACGACTGAATGGATACCCCTGGACCAGCGACACGTCATCGGAAGGCCCCGTAAGGATGATCTAGGGATAGCATCCAAGAGGATTGGAAGAGCCCCTACAACGTGGATGCGAACGGCAAGACTGGACGGCGAAGGGTAGGTTCGAGCCATGAGAGCGACAAGGGATCTAATTTAGGAATCCTTTTGATACCGCCAAATAAAATATAAATGGAAATTTCGAAAGTTAACCATTAGTATTCAGTCATACTGAACTTATTATATTGTTTTTCAGGTCAGAGCATAGTAGATGCCGTTGATCTTTTCCCTCGGTGACAACCGGTTGTTCGTTATCCCTGCGAATCACAAGTCTCGATTTTTACGCGCAGATTCAGACATATGTTATCGATATTTCTATTTTCTATCCTTTCCAGTACTACAGCAATCAGCTGTTTCGCTGGAAAACAAAACTTTCTGGAGCACACATTACTAGATAAACATGAATGCCCTGAACGAACTGCATGTTTCGTTTTCATATATGCCAGTGGTAACGAGACTCAAGCTATGACCAATAGCACCATCATATCGGAGGTAATTTCCATGAACATTGTAATATCACTCATAAAATATAAACAACTCCTAAGGGAGTAATAAATAATGAGAAAATCACTTCCTCCCATAACAATTTACCAATTCAGATGGACGCCTATGTTGAACGAGGATGTTTGCAACAAGTAGAAGTTCCTCTTTTTCATAGTCAGGTAAACAATTATGACTCTTTTGTTGCATAAACAACTTTCAGATTCAATGCCGTCAATTACTGAACTTACAGAAGAAATTAACAACCAGAGAACTACTTGCGGGACAACGTTGTGTTTGCACTTCGGTAATAGATGGTGTATATGTTGTTAATAATATGGGTTTCAGGACTTTTGCAACACTTCCAAAGAACCTTTCTTCGTCATTACTGTCATATCGTTTTTGTTCTTAATGTTCAAATGAAAGATGAGAATTTTATCGAGTCCAATAAATACAAAGGAATGCAATGGCACTTTTTGGAAAAGTTCACAGCTGGTCGACCCGTTCCAATGGCAGTGTAGGAGATCCTTGGACCTGACCACCATTACCATCGTCTGCTTCTGTTGCTAGAGGAGCGTATTCTTTGTTTCTGAAGCATCGCATTCATTGGATAACATCTCCAATTCACCTTATTTTGTTGCTGTTCTTCCGTTGCATTGGAATCTGCGAAAAGTTAAAGTTGCTAGGTGTGGTTGCTCGTTTCATCAGAAGACTGGAACTTTTAATTAGTTTTTATTTTATAATACAGTATACCTATAAGCTCTCGTCGGAAGCATCACTGTCCAGAATGTTTGTCGGTAACGTGACGACATCAAGCAATAGAGGATGAAGTTTACGGAAGAGTTGAGAAGGGAGAGTAGGTCAAGCAGGTCACCGATATAGAAATAGAGGTACCTGAAAATAGATGTGGATTTCAAAAAGCAGTGTCGTCAACAGAGGAAGGAAGTAACTCAAAAACGAACCTATGCACGTCGGCTGTGTAAATAGCACAAAGGATGGAAATAACACCCTGAGGCAGTTCCGTGATTAGGAAGACCACCAGGATTAGGACAAGCATGGCCGTCGTTCTATCGGGCTTGTGTGACTTTCTGCAAAAAGTTACTTTATTGCTTGAAAATGAGGCAACCTTACTTTTTGATCACATCGCCACTGCTTGAACTAGCAGCTGTCAGCTTCCTTCTGTGTCTTTCAGCATCACGGATCTTCATTACTAGACCTATTGAAAGGAGTAGTAGCAAAATGCATGGGATAATCTAAAATTCATGGATGACGCAGATCGTATTCGGATAAACCTTGAAAACAGTGCCGATCATCCAGATGTTCCACTTGAAGAAGCGACAATTGTTTGCCGTGGCAGCTTTGCTGACCATGAATGTGTAGACCGTTTCGCTGTGATTTGACGGATATCGCGCGGCACACTCCCCTGGTGGCTCCCACGTTCTGAATTCAAAATTGTTGAATAAACTAATTCGATCAGGCTCTTTGGAATCCCTGCAACTACAAACATTTCCACTCAACTTCCGTGTACCATTTAATTCAGAAAAATGTCAACAGAGATCAACTAAAGTGTCAGCTTCAAAAAGATATTATTGCCGCTCTGAAGCCTTTCAAAAAACGAATTTGTTTATACAAAGTGTTCTTTTTTCGGACAAGTGCTCGTTTTTTATCCTTTTAATTCAGCTCATTGAGCATTAGAAATGGCACGTATGAAGTAAACTTACAGATTTGGATATTCTGCAATGTCGTGGACGAGCAGCGTTGGAATACAGAGAACAAAGACGGCTCCGTAGATGGCAAGACACAATTTCCAGGCAAACGCGGGCCTTTGCCAAAAACTAAAAATGTTGATCTTTGTTTTTTTATCTGTACACTTGTTACCTATTCAAACGGGCTACCCTGAGCGTCATCCTCCTGATAAAAGCCATTCCTACGGCCAGCCAGAGCGATGTAGTATGAAGAGTGATGGACAGCACCACGTGCCACAGTAGGAACTGCATCCATGGATGAGTATAGGTCGACGAGCTGATATTCTTCCAATAAGCATATTAACCAAGTTCTCACCAAGTATTCCGTCTTCTTAATACGAAATGAACAATATAGACTAAATAGCTGCCCATTGTGCCGATGTCACAAACAGCCACGGCAGTTAATATGCAGTTTACAGCCGAATTTCGCATGTTGGGTCTATAACAGAGATCTTATTTGAGAAGAACAAAACAAATTACCTTGATAGAACCATAACATGGACCAGATTTGTCAAGATTCCAAACAGGCAGAGTCCGACACATACGATGCCGTGAATTGGCGCATAGGCGCTGGAAAGTTTTACATTGTTTTTTGAGATCCGGGATTAGAAACTCATGTGATCGTTACATTCAGCTCTTGCATTCTTGACTTGACCATAAACCAACAAAAACCGTCACATCTGGCTCTAATTTATAACTCTTTCTAGAACAACAAAGGGTTTTTGCTCCGTGTATAAGTGAGTAAACCGTTGATCACTCTCTTCGGATGCATTTGAGCTGTCTCTTTTTAGAGAAGCTGTCTTGGCAAGCTGCGCGGGTGTACGTCCCAAGGTCTGAGAACGGACATCGAACCTCTATGTGAATTTCCGGATTGCGGGGGTCAGAGACGAATTTTTTGAGGCGGAATCGGAGAAGGTCAATAACGTGGCCTACCTTCTGAAGTGCTCAAGTCCAGCGAGAAATTTGACTGTCGCATTGTGAGACAGGTCAAAAAGAGGTGCGTCATTCGGACATTCCATAACATTTGCCATGATGTAGGTCTCACCTCATTCCTTGACCTGGAAAACAGAATTTTCTTCCACATCATATCATCACAAGATCACAAGCTGCTCAGAAATGGACAGAAGAAGAGTAGATATGGCAAAACAAAGACAAAAGAAAATCTTTGCGCAATGATGGGGTCACTAAATCCGAAAGATGGGCTCTTCCATAAAGTCAAGAGTGATTTAAGGCACCTATTGACTTTTCACAGAAATTTTTAAATGCTACAGGGAAATCCCACCTCTCTAGAAAGCGTCAAAAGCGGAGCATGAATAAAACAGAAACGTTACCAATTGATCTCGAAGCAGACACCACTTTGTGTTTTTTCGGTTTGCTAATTCGCATTTACTAGCAACTATAGTCGTAAAAAAAAAAAGTTATAGAGTATTGGTAAAATAACATGACGAGGAACTGAGCCAAGATCGCAACAAATAGATGAATGGGAGGCGTGCTAATGTGTAGAAATACATGCAGAAAATGATGCGTGCCACACCCATGGGGGAGGAGTTTGATCTACCTGATATACAGTTCCTACTTTCAAAAAAATGGGGAAATTGTAGGTACGCCAACAACCAAGTAATATCGGAAAGGTAAACTGGGTAGAGGTGGTAAACAAAGAATAAGAGGTTGGGTGTACGATTTGAATTCCAGCGGGAATCGGCCTCGAAAGCCTCGAAAACATGCAAAAGCGCCGAAGGCGGGGAGATGAGGTGAGTAAATTAGTCTCTAAACAAAATTTTTCGAAACAAAGTTGGGCCAGACGGCGTTCGAGGCTCAAGAGTCGAGAATTTTGCAACTGGCCGGAAATGCGTCGACAGGAAGTTCCAGCTCAGGAGCTACTTGAAATGCTTTTGATGCCGAGAGAGCGTAATGGTGAACTTTCATCTCAATCGTCAGGTAAACCCCTAGTTATTACACGCATTCAAGCGGGAAATAAGAGCTTAGAGTCCAAACTGTTCTTACCGACTTTCATTGTACTCACTACGTCAGTAACCAACTTCAAAAGTTTGAGTGTCAAGACAAATGGTCTCTTGGGATAAAGTTTAAGAGGCAGTTGCCATGTTTGGAGACAATCAGGTAGAAAGACAATGACGAGAAGAGCTGGAGTTGAGTTGGATTGCGCTAGGAGAGGGTGGAGACAAGGTGCCATTAGCGAGAAATGTGTTGTCACTTGCAGCCAATGCGCACTTTGTCTTGAAAGAATGACGGCTTTAGAAGTGTATCACAGACGATCAGGAGACTCGCTGAGATCTTTTTATTTAACATGTTACCTCCTAGTGCACCAAGCAAAGATCAAATTTGCGGAGACTGAATGAACACAAGAAAGAAGACGGAGTTCAGAACTAGGAACAAAAAAGTGTTCTCACTCTATCTTTTTGGTATAAGTTTTAGCGGGGTTTCCCGACCAAAAAGAACTTCTGCAGCATTAACCTATATCCATTTTAATTGTAATTGCGGTAAGTGTCCTATCCCTTTCAAGTCTCACAAGATTTATTTTAAAAAACTGAGAAAATGTTTTTCTTCCACCGACAATTACCTATTCGGACAAATTTATATGCAAATGAGGGCGGGTCACGAAAATGGAATAACAATTTTTTTTCACTACTAGGAAGGTCTTCATAATGAACACAATGACCTGTAGTATTCCGTCTTTGCAGACAGCGACCAAGACGTTGCGCTGGCTTAGTATTATGATTGAAATCCATCAAGTCAAGGGGCGGCGGATGAAGTTCCGAGGCGCTTATTCCGCTTTGGAAAATCCCCGCTTAAAAATAGACATTTTAAAGTTTTCAAACTTCCTGAATTAACAGTAACAAAATTTTTAGATACGAAATAGAGGCGGATGCGTCTTCAATTGTTCAGGTAAACAAATGAATTAGCAGAAGCGGGTTGAAGAAAAAAATGTAACGACTTTGTTTTTGGAAAAGACAACGCGACGTGAGGATAATACGTACGGCTCTGGATCAGCTGTCGACCACCTCTTGATAAATGGCAACTGGGGCAGTTTAGACGACGCTTGAGGTTTTGAAAAGTGAGTCTATCTGGAAGAATATGGTCAAGGCCTCCTACGCTCTACGAATGACCCACAACCCGGCATTTGTTTGCTTCTAATGATAGCTCTGGGTGTTTTGGGCAAGCCAGACTCGTGGTCATTTATAAATTCCGTCGGATACGAAAAGAGGAGAGTATTACGTAATACTTTGAAAAAGAGACTTCATCAAAAGATCACTAAAAGTTTTGAAGTCGTCTACGGGACTTCCTTGTGCGGGAGGAAATATCTTGTTACTTGAGCTATGCAAACAAAAGCAAGCGTAGGCAAATCAGAGCCAATCCTTTTTGAATACCCAAGGTCTTGTTTGTTCTCGCTTGAAAAAGGTCTAATGAAGATTGTATATCGTGCGCACCATCAGAGATTTTCGATCAGCGAAAACCGAAGCTTTTTTTTCACTAGACTCGAGATTAATTGCGATTAAAGGGTAGCAGGCCACCAATACGTATTTCTCTCTGATGGCGTGGCGACATTTTATGGCCAGTCCAAAGAGCGAACTCATTGTAGAGAGGTCTACGCATGAATACTAGAGTAATATACAGTCGTTAACCAACTCTAAATTACCGGGAAGAAAACAAATTTGTCACCTGAGTCAAGTGATGAGCAAAATGTTGGGACAGGCTATGAACATGTGTAATCTCGCACCTGACAGCGTCTCACTTACGCTAACCCATAAAATTCCCACGTCGGGGAGTAAAGAAGCGTACTGAGCACTTGTTGTAAATCTTGTTCTTTCAGGAGGAGGAAGAACGACAACTGAATTAGGACGACAAGGGTATACTAAAACATTTTCAAGCTGCCTATCTCGTGAAAAACCGACCAGAATGTGTGGAATGGGAGGCCTTCAACTACTTTCTATGCATGTATGCCGGCCAGACCTTCCTCTCGGAATATGAATCTCGCGGCATCTGTTAAGAAGGAACTTGGAAACCTGCAGTTGAACACTATCATTATCCCACAAGATTACAGAATGCCCAGTCAGCACTTATCTTAGTCATATAGACAAGGCTGTCTGAACATCAGAAACCGCAATCTAATGATATGGTTAGGGTGTAGAATGGGTGGCAACAATGCTTGTTGCGGTCGTGTTTACCGAGGGCAAATGACGCAGAGCATCTCTTGTAGAGGCTCCAGTACTTCTAGTCAATCGAAAAACATTGCTAAATGAAAAAGGGGGGCCGAGATTCGATTGACACAATGGAATTTGTTAGATGACATCAGCACAATCCTTGTCGGCAAGGGTTCCGCTCGAGCTTTTAAGAAACTATACTATGGGTATCTTTTGACCTCTCTCAAGCAACTTTTCTGCATCTTGATTCCCATGACGCATCTTATTATGCACCTTTTCTGCGCAGAGGTCAGAAGATCCTCTAGTAAAGGAAGTTCTACGAAAAGGCGTACATGAAAAAAATTGGATAGTGATGGAGAGATAGAAAATTCAGAACATTACATCCGAGAAGGTTGAGCTCTAAGGAAGCTAGTTAGCGGGTGATGTGGCCATTTTCCGGTTTCTTAGCATGATCTTCGGAACATGAGCTCAGCTTCCACCTTTCCCAGTACATTGAATCAAAACGTTCGATGCAACGACGTCGGCAAAAGATGTGTGAAACACTACAAGAAAGTCAAAAAGAAAGAGGAAAAAACATTGGCATCCAAAAGGGTGCCAGATAGATTGTTTGGTTTAATTACGAGGATCCTGGATGCTCTACATCGTCACTCAGCTTTTGTGTCAAATGCAGTTGTATCATATTTATAGGACAGAAACTGGCTGACGGAAGATGTCTGAAGATGAAACGTGCGAAAGGTTTTAGAAAACCACCAAATTGAGCGAAGGAAAAAAAAGGGCATAAAATACTTAAGGTTGTTGATGTCTGCGATCTATTCATCAGTTGAAGTCAGACCCGACAAAGAGGCGCTCAGTGATTGGCTAGTTTCCGAAAGTTAGCGGGTCCCGTCGCATCTTTGAAGTATGCGCTCGATGAAGAGACTGAACTTACCCAGATTTGCTGAGACGAGGGGAAGTAATCTACTTTGTAAGAGTGGAAGCAGCTTCTTTCCTCTTCTTTGCCACCAGAAAACTTGGACAAAGTACCTTGTAATCAACACCGAGAGCTTTCTTCTAAGTCACAAGACGTCCGACAAAATTATTCTAATCTACTAGTGGCTATTTCAAACTAGACACCAGTTTTTATTGGATGTCATGCTCGGATGGTCTCATTGTCTTGTCTCTTCCATGCTGCAATAGACAAGGAAATTGAGGAATACCTCCGCAAAAAGGGCAATAGCCTGGTTCATAGTCTGATACAATTCTTAAAGTTATGCTTAATCTAATTCCCATCAGGCTAGACATAAATCCCGGTTGTTTGCTCAAAGAGTGTCTTCTCTACTATTCAGCATAGATTAAGTGGGTACATGCGTGAATTTTCCACGGGAAGGAGCAAACTTCTCAGAGATGCGAGAACGTGAAGAGCGGACGAAACAGAAATGTTCCCCTGCATGATGAAGAAGTTTTGCGTTCGGTAACAGTTCGGTTGTTGGGAAATGTGACAAGCTACAGCACGGCCGTCAGCGCGGAAGAGTGGGAGAACTGTGGTGCCAATGTAGACGTCCGCAGCTTGGCTCCTCTCTTTGTTGTTGACAATCGAATTACATTCAGAAGACGATGGATCCATGTGAGTGTCATTAACAGAATCCCCACCGCTTTTAGGGGGGCCACACTCGTTCCAAAAAATAGAGTTTTCGGGACAAACTTTTGATAAAAATATGAGTTTTGAAGTTGCAAAGATCAGAGGAAGTGCTTCTTAGTACGAAAAATAGCTTACAGACATGTTTTGGATTTGGCAGCTAATTAGTTAAGCAATGGGCGGCTGGAGTCGCATCGATTCCAACAATTACATGCCAATTGACACCATTGCCTGAAAGGATCGTCTTCTCTAACTAGATTAAGAGCAAACGTTCTGAAGACTGGGTGGCTTAGACAACCAGGAATCTGGTTAAATGACACCATCCAAGAGGTTCTGGGAGAGTCTACTGTAAGGGGCGAGTTGCATCATTTAACTGGCAACAGGAACTAGCAAGCTAGGAGGACTCCATTAACTTTTTCAGGCCCCACAGTCGTTGCCAAAAGGGCTGAATGGGAACGATGAAAAGGACAGCTTGTGGCTTAAAGAACATTGGCATTGAGTCGAGGTCGAAGGTATCCCCAACGTTGATGGAAGAAACAAGCAGGAAATGACACGATCTCTTAAATTGAAGTCTCACCCTCTTACTGTTGGATGGTCAATGGTTCGGGCAAATCGAGTCAGATAATAAATGAATAAGTACATCATTTATGTGCAGTTAAGTTAAAGTTGTAAAATTGCAGAGGTCAAGTTTTTATAGGACAGTTTTTTTTGCAGGAAAGTGATAGTGACCGAGTTGAAAGCTACAAAAAATGTTCGGAGAGTTGCTGACCTACTTGCTCGGCTAGTTAGTGTAACAGTGCAACTCTTATTTTGGATACAAATTCTTACCTCAGTCAAATAATACACCTGCCATCATTGATCTTTTTGTATTCTTCACTATTGGTTTACTCAAACGTCTGACTCGATTTCTAAGGAGGATTCAAACTCATAAGAGCGCGTCTTCGTAGTAGTGCACTTGCTCTTATAAAGTTTTACTAAATTATATATATCTGAAACTTTCAAAGAAGAACTCTCTATCAGACTATACGAGTATGTATATAGGTTCATTTGAAAAGTGTAGCAAGAACTAATGTCTATCTAGACAAGAGACACAGAGTTATCTGAGTAGAACTGGGTAGAACAAAAATGATGTCGGTTAAGTTGTAGTCTCGTCCTACCGTTAGATGGTCAATGGTTGAAAGGGGTAAATCGAGTCGGATAATAAATAAATAAGTATATAATTTTTGTGCGGCAATACAGTAATCGTTACGGGACCAGTAGAAAGCGCAGAAAGTCAAACATTATACAACACTGAACTAAACTTACCAAACTACACGTGACCATTGCAAATTTGACTTGCTTGTTCGAGATTATTGATCTCATTGACTTGTTTCTAGAGCATTTTAGATAAGTACTAGGTTTGAACAAGATAACTGCTGCTCAACAAGCTGCACTTTCATTCAGCTAGACCATTAATATCTTTCAATAATTGTATCGCACTTGTTTGTTGTATTAAGCACTCTAAGTCATATAACAGCAAGAATCTCTGTCTGATCTTTATTTGTTGCCATTTTGCAATATTTTGACACCCGTCTACGTCCATCACCCTGTATTATCCTTCTTATGTTCTAAGATACTGATTTACTCTTTATACCATGCACCAAACAATTTTATCCCTCTTCTATAGTACGACCAAACGTTTGCGTGCTACTTTAATTATTTTCTTGAAAATTTGTATGACACGCTAGGGATTAGTGAACCGCCCGCTTCTATTGTTCCGTGGTATATCTGTGCTGTCATATCGATATGTCTCTGCCAGGTATTCTTCATCAGATTCTAAACTTTCAAGTAACATTTCCTTCTATACGATTTCAGTGCCAGATGTCGGAATGCTTTGAGCAAATTAATGTCGAATCTAAAGCTGTTTATCGGTTTCAGAAGGGTTCTCAGCTAACAGAGGTACTTTGCAAAGCATACAGAGACAAAAGGGCGCATTTAGGAGACGTTCATTGAGTGCAACAGAATTTATCATAAAGATATTGACGATCTTCCGGATCTCACAAAGTTTTTGGAAACTCTCACTTCAACTGCGAAAAACATCGTATCGGCGACGAACCAAGATTTGCTTTGGTTGAAAAAGACCGATCAGAAGAGATCAATGCCCTTGGTCAAGGCTTTGCCACAAGTGCGATCACTGCTTAAGGCTCCTCAGTTTTGGAATAAGTACGACTCTGAACAAATTGCTGAGATCACAAGAGTGAGAATCTTCGATGTGTTTTCTAAATAGAAGTTTCAGGAAAACGCTCGTCAAATTGCAGAAAATGACGCTGTGATTGGAGAAAAGCTACTTTACAACTGTGACAAGGAGATTAAACACATGCTTTTTATTTACGAATCGCTACAGGTTAATCCTTCCTACCCTGATTCAATATAATGTTTTAGGAAAGCATTTGGAACTTGGACTTGCAGTATCTGAATGCTTACAAAGCGACAGTTATTCTCCGAAAGCGCAGGAAGTATCAAAAGAGACACGGCCGAAAAGCTGATGCTGCATTGAAAAGGATCAAGCAGAAGAGACTCGATATGGTAGAGGTTGAAGTTACCAGTTATCAGTTATCTAAACATTGTTCAGCAAAAAGTTGGAATCCTCCAAACAATGGCCGACGCTCCTTTCGAGATTGCAGAATATCTACGTGCTAATCCTACGGTCACAGATGTCGATCTTATGTAGCTGAATACCGCTTCTTGTCATAAACATCCGCTGTCAATGAAAGCTGTCAAATATTTTTCAGTTTACTTATCGGTTTGTCGTGGCGGTCACCGTAAGTGCAGCTGCTATCTTTTGGCGGCACCACGTGCTTCCAAGATTAAGGGTCGAAGTCGACTTGTCCGCTACTTATCGTAGGGAAAAGGTCATGATGGGTGTAGTTTGATACGAAATTGGGCACAGCTTGTCTGGACATCCTGTTGAAATACAGGAGAGAAGGGGTAGAGTTTAAGACAGTCAGACCTATGTCATCTCATAGGTAACTTTTCAATCAGCGAATTGAATGAAGATGCAATGTTTATCAGATACGTAATACCCTTAAAATGTTCAAACAACTTATAAACTTCAGTCTCTTTTTGTTTCTCCCTGCATCAAGTGCAAACGTTCTCGCAATGTCCTGGCTGTGGTCTATTCTGTGTCTCTGACCGCCCTCTCCCCGGTTCGCCTAGTCTCTGCAGGGTCTTTTCTGTCTGCCAGTGGACTTCGCCCCTCGCCCTTCGGACTTGAGAGGAGAAATAGAACTGTATTAGCGCATTGGCCACTCCTCGGAAGATATTGTTAAGCACGCAGTCCTGGAAAAGGGTCGGCTGTTTACCACCTCTTTCTGCTACATTCTTTCATGACTCGGAAACATGTTGTTTCCTTGTTTTGCTTCTTTGGCTCGGTTTCCCCTTTTGATTCCCGTCCAGGTTCAGAGTCACCGCTCTGCATACGGGATACTGGAACGAGTCTTTCTTTCCATCTGAGATGCTTCCTCTAATGTTCGAGCCTTTGAGTTAAGAACGTCGTGCAAAATAAGAAGTCCTGTTTTGGAATACCGTACACCGGTGCACCCTCTTGTCAACAGACTCCTGTTGTTGCTTATCAAAAACTCGCCTTCACTTTCAACTTTCGAGTTATCGGGCTGTTACCATTTCAAATTGTCTCACTTTCTGCTTTTCACCTGCATCAAATACTTTTAAGCATGCCTGTCAAACTAGTGGATGAGATAAATGATGATCCGACAAGGATATACAGAAGACGACTGGCCAAGTTGGGAGTGAGTTTCTACAACATAATTTTAATGGCTTGACTTACAGAAGTCTATGGAAAACCGGATTTTCCCCATACTGCCCTATGAACTCCTTTATGCTGTATCTGCCTGGGTGCTCTTGGATGCCATTAGTTTCGGACCTTTCAGCAGTGCTGTGGATACTTTAGAACGCGTGTTCTTAAGAATTGGAGAGTAAGTCCATGTATTGTTCTCAACTGACGTTCCACATTAGAACATCCGTTCTTGTGAGGCTCTGCTGCGCTTTGTCAATTGCCGTTCCTGTCTTGTACATAGCTGTTTTTGCTCTACGCTTTGCCATCACTCTCGTTCTCTATTATCATGGCTGGCTCTTCGAGACCGTCGGGAAGTCTCCGAGCTTGCCAACAAAGTTGTTTATGGTGAGCGTCACTCTAGAAGGGAACATTTTGTTTTTCAGCTGATCGTGTCTGCGCTGAAAAAGAGAGCAAAGTATTTCTCTTGGCAAGACATGCTGCCTTGGCTAATCCCACCAAAAGTTGAAGTTACTGTCAACAAATACTTGGAGACTGTCCGTCCTCTACTTAATGACGAGAAGTATGAACAAATGGTTGAACAGGCCGAAGAGTTCAAGAACACTGTTGCTTCTGGACTGCAAAGGAAGCTATGGATGAAGTGGCTGATCTCAAGAAACTATGTAGAACAGAATTGGAAAATATTCGTCAAGAGTTATTCAGGTTTCCGACTGGTGGAAAGAGGTCGTCTACATGAGATACAGAAACTCTTTGATTAATACCAACGTCGCCTGTGCCGATATCATCTACTTCAAGACAACTCATCTTCAAGCTGCTCGTGCTGCCTGGGTCACTCTCAATCGTCAACACTTCTGCAGAGACATTTATAACCGCGAGGCTATGAAACCGGTAAACAAAAAAAAAGAACTGCATTAGTGCAAGATTTAGATTTCCATGGGTGGTATTCCACTTTGTGCTACCCAGTACATTGATTATAATCGTACCCTACGTGTTCCACAAGAAACTAGCGACATTATGATTCAACTTCCGGAGGCTCGACACATTGCTGTCTACCACAAGGGTTGCTGGTATAAGGTTAACGTCTACCATGGAAGGAAGCTGATTGGAGCCGCTGAGCTGGAAAAGTACTGGATTTAATCATTAGCCAGTAAGAACATGTTTCAGAGCTCTGCAAGGTATCATTGATAGTAACCAGACTCCTGCCCCGGGTGAGAAATACCTTTCTGCGTTGACCGCCGGACCGAGAGATCTTTGGGCAAGAGTTCGTCGCGACAAGTTCTCGAATGGTGTCAACAAGGAGTCGTTGACCATGATAGAGAACGCTCTGGAGATTGTCTTCCTGGACGATGAGGAACGCGGATACGATGAGGTAAACATGCATAGACAAAGCAAACGGTCAGCTTTAGAACGATACCAGCAAGTACAACCGTGAGTACGGTCGCTCTCTCACGGGAGACGGATATCTTCTTTGGTGTGACAAGCCATCTGTCTATTTGTTCAGTTCAAACGGAAGATTCACCTCAAATGCTGAACACTCGGTAGTCGACGCCATGATCTACGTCCATGTCAGGGAATATGTCAAGTACCACGAGCACCACGACAAGCCATATGGTCCAGACGGTCATTGCGTTGGGGATCTGAACCATGTACCACAACCCGAACGACTTCAATGGGACATGGACAGCGAAACTCTGGAAGCCATCGACGAAGCTTACGGTGTTGGAAAGAAGATTGCCGATGATTTTGAGAATGCGAACATTGTTTTCCACGATTACGGAAAGGATTTCATGAAGAAGGCTCGAGTTTCTCCTGATGCCTATATCCAAATGGCCCTCCAAATGGCCTATTATAAGGACCAAGGAAAGTTCGAGCTGACTTACGAGCCTGCCGTCATGCGACTGTTCAAAGACGGAAGGACCGAAACCGTTCGCTCATGCAGCACACAATCTTGTGACTTTGTCAAGTCTATGCTAGACAAAGGCTCCGATAATAAAACGCGGCTGCAGCTTTTGAAGAAGGCATGTGAAAGGCATCAAGAGTACTACAGGAATGCGATGGCTGGTCATGGCGTCGATCGTCATCTCTTCGCAATGTACGTCGTCTCCAAGTACTATCAGATCTCATCGCCGTTCTTGGACAACGTCTTCAGTATGAACTACGCTCTATCCACTAGCCAGGTGGGAATATATCTGCCAAAAACAGATGATTGTTTCAGACCCCTCAACATCAGACCGAAGAGTATTCGAAGGCAATGAACAACGAGAAGGAACTCTTCTGGCCAGCAGGTGCCTTTGCTTGTCCCGAAGGATCGAACTACGGTGTCTGCTACACAATCGCCACGACGGGAGACTGTCTTAGTTTCCACGTCTCCTCTTGGAAATCACTAACACACACGGTGAGGAAACGAGAAGTAGACATAAAAGAGTAACTTTACAGGATCCTGATAGGTTCCTTAATCATCTGCTTGACAGTCTTAAGGAGATGAAGGACATGGTGGACAGTGCAGCATAAATGTATACTTGTAACTTTTGTACAAGCCATTTGTATATAGCAGTATATTTATTGTACAAAAGTTTGTATTTCGCTCTTTCAAAAATGAACTTGTTTTTTGACTGTTCTCGAATCCCTTGTTAGTTATGACAGATGTCAGTCAGATATTTCAAAAAGTTAAAGTACTAAGCATCGCAAATCACTAGAGAACTAGATGCAAAGTGCTACCTGAGCAGAATGTATTCAGCAAGGCCACTGAAGCTATAACAAGCTTGACTCCAAATCTCTGACAATTTCACATTATCTTATTTAATCTGGCTATTTACTGGATATATTTGCTGTCTACCATGACCTTAACGGCAGCTTATGTGAAAACTACTTTGTTTACAGATACCAGTGAACTTTGTCCAGGATGCTATCAACTGTCCAATGTTTATCTCAATAATCTCTAGAGATGTTGAATGTTGAACATCCTCATTTCCCCGTCTTTTTTCACTGCTCCGCATATGTTCTCTCTGATTGAGGGCTGTTACTGGACAACGATGTTCACTTAATGATCCGACCGAAATATCCCGACAGCCTGTCTTATTAATCAACATTTCAGGTGGGACACTCTCGGCCAACTCCTACTCCAACTGCTTGAAAACCGAGATCTTTGCGGCAAATATTACTCCATGCCTGTAATCCTTGATAAAGCTTCTATTAAACACTGTTTGGCCACTGAATTAGAAGATACATAGCAGATACTTACTGTTTAGATCTTATTTATAGTTCCGTTGTTTTGCCCTAATGATAAACTCTAGTTTCCGTCTCAGGACCCATGTCACACAGCTGCTGACCACAAAATGAGCAGTAACCTTTAGGACTTCTTTTATATTTATCGATTTTACGCTTTTACAGAACTTTTAGGTGCCAAGCCATCGATTGCCATCACAAATACGCTGTGAAAATTTATAATCACCCCAAAAGCGATGTTTGGTAGTCGCGCTGCACGCTGTTTACGCATCTTGGCGTCTTGCCAGCTTAATTATTGTCTCTGTTCAACTACGTCTTCCTCTGTTCTATTGACACCAAAACATGGAAAATAACTTAGCCGAACATTTTTTTACTTTTCCTTCAATTAATCATGCCTGTCCTTTATGTCTGCAGTTTTCTAATTATTCTACCTTCATATTTCAGAATGTCTCATCACTCACCCAAGAAGAGAAAGCACTCTGACTCGGACGAAGAAACAAGCGAATACAGTACTCCGAAAAAGGTAGGCTAGCAGTCCACTATCTGTAGTAAATATTATGTTTAGAACAACACTAGCTACGTGGATGATGAAGAAGAATCCGACACTGAAGCCGATGCTGACATTTATGCCCCTAATAACATGAGCACACTTGTCCAAGTAAGTTAGTTAAATTTTGGCCATATACTACAGCGAAGCTATCAATGCATCAATCTTTCAGGGCTTCGCCAGCTATTGCAAGACGAATGGAAAGGAAGCAGTACAAGCACGACATATCGGCAAGTTCGTGAATGACTACATCAAGAACTGTGACGAGTTCGTCGACCCTGAGAAGTTCACAAAATCCTACAAAAAATATCTATCCCTCGCCAACAAATCGATGTCCATGAAGACCAGTGCCGAGTAAGACAGTGTTCTTAACCGAACTCCAATTGCGTTCAGTTCCATTCTGGAGTTCCTTGAGAAGGGAGAGACGATCAAAATGTTTCATAACTTCCCAAAAGCTCCTCCTCGCCTTCTCCTGTTCTACGCCAAGAAGCACAACATCAACATCGGCTTTGGACAGATGGGAACGGCCAAGATGAAGCTGACCAACGATACTGAACGTAGACACAAGTGTGAGCAGGAACTGCAGCAACTCGAGGTTTTTACATCAGTCACCGTTTATATGTAAACTCTAGGAGAAGTACTTGGCTGACCTTGAGTCTTTTGCTCAGGAGAACGATCAGAAGATCAGCGAGACCCAGAAGAAATTCCTTCAACACAAGATCATCACAATTAGAAAAAAGCTACACGGACCCATTCCGAAGACTCCGAGGGCTCCCAAAACTCCAGGAAAAGGAAAAAAGGAACCTCAAACCGCCTTTGACTACTACGTCAAGACCATGTCCGAAAAGTGGGTACTTTCATTCTTTTTTTGTTGATAACTTTGCGAGAATCATTGCTGATCGGGAATAGATCGCTTGGGACAGCTTGTATACTTCCAATTATTGTGTTTCAGGTACACAGATTTGGAACCTGAGGCTCGCGAGAGGAAGCTCATCAAAAAGTACAACAAGTTGGATGAAGCTACCAGAGAAATCTTCGAGAAGATCGCTATGAAATAACTCTATCTCTACTTCTTATGTAGTTCTATGATGTTGTTAATGCATTGTTGCCGGGATCTTAAATTTTGTATGGATCTCTTATGAAGTTGTTTTCATTTGGAATTTTGTTTTCTACTAGACCTGCAGAGATAAGACTAAGAAGTACTCTATTTAGTTTCTGAGCACACTTTTGTACCTTTCAGCTCTTCATGTTCGTCGACGGAACATCGCAAAAAATGATAGAAAGTTGCTTTCAGCTTAATTGGATATAGAATGAATGCATTACATGTGTTTCCTGCGTGAAACCTCAGAGTCTCGCCCGTGCTTGCCTTGATTAGCCAACTCAAGATGGGCTTTCGTCTGTTCGCCTCACTTTTTTTTGGAGTAATTCTAGTGACTGCCGTCACATGAGATGCCTTCAATGCTTTTCCGCCTCTGCCCTTTTGGAGAGCTCCAATTGCATGTCAAAGGCACTTGCCAATTAAGTTGAATCTTTTGACTACGAGTTTTCTTTGACACAGTTAAAACGTCAACTGCAACCGGTTTCTCCCAAGAATCATGCAAATCGAACATGGCTATTTTTTTTTGTTTTATCGTCGATTATCACCGAAATATGTGCCTGTAAAGTTGCTACTCCAGTACAAAGTTTACCATTTGCCGGGAAGCTTTCTCGCAGTACTTGCCAGCCTTGTCTCGACAAATCACGCCCTTTTTGGCAAGTTAAGGCTAGTTCCAGAGAAAAGAATATTCAGTCGAACTTGTAGCTTCTGGTAGCATACTACCCTTATGGAATCAGGTTGTCGTTTTTACTGTGGAACAGTTTTACCCTACTATGGTATTTCAAAACTAATGTTACGTTGCATTTCTGACTCAAAAAAAGGCTCGATCTTACAGCTCGAATAAGTTGCAGAAACTGAAAGCCAGTGCAATATCGACTTGCTACAACTTGTCAAATCACCTCATTTTTAACTTTTGCTAACTAGAAAAGGGCTTGAACACTCGCTGAGCACTTTTTACAATATTTCTAGTCGTTGCAGTAGAATTGTCCTTTTACATCAAGATTTGCGTGAGAGCAAATCAGCTTTAACTGTATAGCTCATAGTTTAGCTCAATTGTCTGCTAATGCTGAAAGAGGAGTACCCCGTGGTCTAGACTAGGCATTTTAAGGAAAGGTTCTGAGTCAGCACTGATTTGAAAGCCTGTCGAAGAAGAGTATCGGAAGTCTCAAAAGTTGTGCTCATCTACAGCTTCCTTTGGTGTACTATGAACTTTAACATTTAGCTAAAACTTCCTCCACCCTGGCTAATCACTTTTTCTGGGGTTCACCCCCTCTTATCAGCATCTGTTGTATCTGGCCGGCTCTTTGTTGCTCACATATCCAATACCTAGAATACAGTTGGAATTCTTTCAGCTGAGGCGACACCTGCCAAACCACCCTATTTATCCGTGCCAACAATTTTTCTGTTTGCCAATGGGGTCTTACTCAACGCTTATCAGTTAGACGAAAAGGCCCCCCTCATGAAAACTGAGCTCTTTTTGTTCGAATTTCTTTCTGTTAAACAATATTCCTCTGCCTCTGAATTTAGCAACTACTCCGCTTTTTCATATTCGCCGGTATCGGTTTTCGGTTTTTAGTTTCTTCTCTTTTTTCTCGACACCCAAGACATTGTTTTGATTAGCTCTTATGACTCACCATCTCTAAACATCTTGATAGCAACTTTTAGGGTAGATCGCGACGTCATGCCTCTTCCTGTCAGTACCACCAGAAGAAAAATCAGCCTTGTTCAAACTTTTCTGACCGCTTATAAAACGCCTATTGGGCACCTTAGAGTCGCTCAAGTGGTAAGGCTTAGAACTGCAGGAAAAACAATTTTCGATTCAGATTCTGAGCTGCTCATGCATTGCCCTAATATCTTGCTGGGGAATCACTGTGACCTATTCCTGCCGAACAGACAACGGCATCGAAAATTTCCCTCACAACGTCAACACTTTCAAGTGAGCCTCCAAGATTTTATGTTTGCACTGACTCTCTGAAGCGTTTATGGGACATCGTAAACTTTTAGACTTTCCCAAGTCAAACTGAAGAGCTGCAATGGTGAGGAAAGGACACTGTGGCACGACAATGACAACGCTTCCTCGTAAGACAATAGCGAGACAAACTGAAGATAGTTTAGAAATGCTGGATTCTTCTACTTCCTCTGTAGTTTGGGTCTACTCTACAGCCTGATCTGTTCCGTTTTCTACACTTTCTTCTGGCAGAAGTATCTCGCTTTTGAATTATACACAATGCTTGTAAGTCGAACCATTCTAACAAAGATATTCAATTTGCAGGATCTTCTGCTTTCCTTTATTATATCTTTGATGTTTCTCATCGGAGCTGCTGTTTGGTGGGGAGGAGCCAGTACGATTCTCACAGCTGGAAGGTACGTATTCCTTAACATCCCTCTAGGAATAGCACAATTGCAGTGATCACAACATGAGACAGCTTTTGACAGACCACGCAGGTTTTTGGGATCTTCAGCCCGAGAACTTACAGTTCATCCGTGAATCGAACAGCTGGGTGCTTGTGTTATCAGTGGTAAGGGAGGCTTTCAATTACTATGAGGTCATAAATTGTAGCTCTTGTCTTGGGTCCTTTGTGTCACTCACTTCGCCAGCTTTTTCTATGTGGCTCGATGTCTCTTCCGGAAGTTATCGTTCGAGAACGACGACGCTGGACTTTAGACGATCTGTAGTATATATTCTGACTTATGGGTACAATAAATCTCATTCATTAAACTACATTGTGCTCTAACAGCAAAGCAATATTGAAAACCGGTGAACTCAATGTTGGACTACAGCAATGAGTTTCCAGGAACAAACTATAAAACGCAATCCAAGCAGGCATTAAGACGCTGGCCTTTGAATCGCAGAACATCACACATGCGTGCCTTCCGGGATAGAAGGGCTTACGAGTACGTGGAGAGGATAAGAGAACGAAAACGATGACTGTTCACCAAAAGATTTAGAAAGAACACAGGTTTTGATGTGGTTTTGTTTTTCTAAAGCTCAACATACAATAGATACGAGCTCAAGAGGTAAAAAAAAGTAAAAAGACTGACCTAATTAACACGCTCAAAAAGCAACCAAATTAAAAAACTGGGGACATTTCAAACAGGGGTAAAAGCGCGCGCGTCAGAATACGGTAATATTCTGGCGGGCTATTTGAAAAAAGGGATTCGGCCTAAAATCACTTTAAAAGATTAAAATAATAATAGAAGAACATAAACGGGGCAACACGTAACTCATCACGTGGCAACGACATTTTGTGTGGAATACTTTGATCAAACTAAGGGACCACCATCGTAAGATACTTTGCAGAGGAAATAATACTGATCGGTCTTGTTTGAGCTGAAGTGGTTTTGAACATGAGTTCCTCGATTTGGTGCGGCGAAAGGCCAATTTCCGAGAAGTATACGAGTCTAGATCTTTGGTGCTGAAGAAGACACGGCTCTTTTAGATACAATTTTATCAGAACAAAAGAATAACTTTTCACAAAGAATAAATCAACAATATCCCAAGAGGTACGATTACAATCCAACCCTGGGATCAACTAACTTACTGCGGAGAAATTCAAAAACTAGGCGTGAGCGAGGAAAGAGCGGGAATGCGCAGCTACTAACTGTTCACAAACAATTTTGGGGCATTAAGGGCTGAATATTTACTTATCACGTCCAAATTTACTCTCCAGGTTATCCTCGTAATGCTCTAAATAAACTTTATTGTGATACTATAATATTTTATCCGGTGCGAATATCACTGCACCCATCGACTACAGCCTGAGTGACAATGGAAAGATATATTATTAAGATTCTTTGGCCCCAAACACGTATCCACTTTTCTGGTGAACTCTTGCTATTTTTACAAGGATCTGCGATTTTCAGGCTCACTAAAAACGGCACTCAGAAGGTAGGTTCAAATGACATAAAATGCAAAGATTTCTATTATGAAGTGAAACTTGTAAAAATAGGTATAGGTTTTTTTTCGAATTTATTACCTTCCAAGATGTCTCTGGATATCTTCCACCGGTTGTTCTCTCTCTAGACCTCCCAAACCGGTAGTTCTACTATTCCAGACAATAGCTCTCCTCCACCAAACGTCCAGACGTGAACCAATTTTTCTACCTTCAAATGAGTAGTTCTCATTCTCCGGACGTCCTGGACCAGAAGTTCTACTACTCCAGACGGCAGCTCTCCCCCTCCAGACCTACCCGACTGGTAGTTTTTTCTTTCCAGTGGGTTTTTCTCTTCCACTCCGGATGTCCTGGACCGGTAATTCCATCTTTCGATACGGCTGTTCTTCCTCTCCGTTTTGACATCTCCGTCCTGTAGCTCTACCGCGAGTTTGTCTTTGGATGTTACAGATGTTTTTCAGGTTGAAAGCACAGTTTTGTTTACGTAACACACGCATATAATGTATAACTTCATTTGAACTTTGATGCAACTCACAAATCTAAGACATAACCGCGAAGGCACTGTCCTACATACCCGGTGAATGGTTGCTCAAGTGACAATCTAGAAATTATGTTTGTAGCCGAAAGTTTGCTTCTCGACAAGTTTCTTAAAGACACCCTCCTCCACTTCCATTAATTCATCGAAGGTTCCTTTCTCGGCAACGGTACCTTTGTCGATGACGACAATTTGATCGGCATGTTTGATTGTGGAGAGCCTATAATTACTTTTTTTTCTGGAACATGCATGTCTGTTTCGCACCTGTGAGCAATTATGAGGACAGTCTGATGGCTGTTTTGAAGAAGCTTGTTCAGTGCCTTTCTTACCAAGTATTCGGAGGTTGCGTCCAGAGCACTGGTAGCCTCGTCGAGGATAAGAATTCGTGGATTCTGAAGCACGAATAATCTCAAGGCAATAGAGTTGAGTTACATTGACAAGGGCTCTGGCGATGGCTACTCTCTGCTTCTGTCCTCCAGAGAGCATGGAACCTTGTTCTCCTACCATAGTATCGAGACCTTCACGGAAGGTTCCAATAAAGTCCATAGCGTTGGCCTGCTTGGCTGCCTTCACAATTTGGGCTTCAGGAACATCGTCAGCCTTTTCGCAGCCATAAGTTATGTTCTCTTTGAGGGTAGTAGAAAACAGAGTGGGTTCTTGTCCAACTGTTCCTATTTGTCTACGCCAGTGAGACGCATCAAGATCCTTCAGGTCGACATCGTCAATTATGATTCTGCCACCATCTGGGTCGTATAGCCTGAAGCAGAAATGCTGTGTAATGAAATTATCAAATATTACCTAAGAAGAAGATTGGCGATAGTAGACTTTCCACTTCCTGAGGCTCCAACCACAGCTGTGATTTTTCCAGCGGGAATTTCGAAAGTAAGGTCGTGGAATAGAGGGTCTCTTCCAGGATAGGAGAAGCTGACATGCTCAAGCTTTATGGCCTTTTCGACATCATGGATCTGCTGGCCTCCTTCCAGAGCAATCTTGGGCATAGTGTTTCGAAGTTCGAACAATCTGTGACTGGCGCCGAGTCCCTGAAGCAAGATTTTAATGATGAAATGACCAACAACTACCTTCATCAGCTCAATGAAAAAACCAGAGATGTTAGAAAGACTGGCCGCACAAAGGACGGCATACAGACAGAAGCTTGAAAGCTCTCCTATCAATGGGAATTTCAACAAAACATCAACAAAACGATCTACCATAAGTAAGAAGACCTTGATGGATGAGGTTGCTTCCGTAAAATAGAACTGTCGACAAGGCCACGTACCCCGTGAATTGGAACTACAAAGATATAACAAAGAATTAAAATGACCTACTGAGCCATACATTGAGCCTTTTGCCAACCCCTCCTTCCTTGAGATGTTCCAGATTTCAAAGATCTTGGTACCATAGGCCTCAAACTCTTTCTTCTCAGCTACAAGCATCCTGACAGTTCTAATATTGTTCAGTCGCTCCGTAGCCACCTGCAAGACAAGAAGTATTTTGAATCACAATAGAGATGTTTCTACTTGATTGGCACCAGCAACAGCCTCCTGCATTTGAAGGGTGTACTTCCTCATCAGCTTTCCAAAAATTGCAAATGTTCCAACCATAACGGGGATCACAATGAACATGACTTTGCAAAGAGCAGGCGATGTGAACACCTGAACATCATTTTTTTTTTGCTTACATCGCATCTAACCATGAGTCCTCCGGATCCGAGGCAAGTGACCAAAGCCCTTGCTCCATCGCTCAAGTTCATGGAAACCGAGTATCCAACTATGAGAGCATCTGTGGACAAGCGCGATACAATCTCTCCCACCTGCAATGTAGACATAAACAAGTCCTTTGACTGATCATTGTCCTTGCGTCCTTGAAACTTTCATGATGTCACTCACCTTGTTTCTGTCGAAAAAGGCAATATCTTGTCTCAAAACGGAGTTGAAAACGTTCTTTCTGAGATCGTTGATGACCAATTGTCCTGAAATCTGGTGTAAAAGAGTGGATAATGTTAACTACCTGCAGTGTGCATGCAGTATACTCTTGCAGCAATAGCACATGCTCCAATGAAGAGTATTCCGACCAGAGCTACAGGATTCTCTTTGAAGAATCTCAACAAGTTTTGGCATAAAAAGTTAAGGATAGCAGCGTACCTGGCTAATTTGAGACTATTGTCTTCATGCTGGGTTTTCTTACTCTCGTCGAACTCGTCGATCAGTTTGCCGAGAACTCGAGGAGTGAGAAGAAAGATGGAACTGCTCACGCCCAAGAAAGCGATACCCACTGAGAAAAATTATAAACAGCTAACAAGCAAAACTTACATAAGATTCGACCCTTGTACGGCGCAGCAAGTGAGAATATCTCTTTGAGATCCTTCCATGATGTGTTTGTAATTTTAAGTGAAGCACGCTTGGTTTCTACAGTCGAGACCTAAACCGAAGGTTTTGAAAAACATTTGCGGTACACTTACTTTTCTGAAAGTGTTGGTGAAAACTACGCGGGTATTCTTGACTACAGAAGATCTCACAGCTACGGGAGCTAGATGACAGAAGCTTCTAAACGTAGAATTTGAACAAAAGACATCAGATTGTACCTGGCAGAGCTGGAAGGTGCTGAACCACAGCTGATGCAGCTACCCCTACTGATGCCACGCAGTACGGCTAGCATCTGAAACAATTGTCGTAAAAGATCAATAGTCTCGAGTAATGATGTAATTTTTTTTAAAGAAACAGGTGTATACCAGGATCAGAAACCGTAAGGGTCAAAATGTCGGCGTAGTGTCGGAAAGATGTTTACATCAATATGTTTACGGAGAGACAGTAAAAAATTGTTTAGGATGGATCGGTGAAGAAAAACTTGTTGACCTCGATCAAAGAGGGAAACGCGTTTGAGTGAAAATGCATTATTCGGATTTGCTTTTACAGTACGAGAAAAGCAATATTGCCTTGCTTTCAAGCCGTTTTCGAAATTGGTACCTTAGAGTTAATATCTGCTTATACAAGAACTAGGATGGATATGCCAAGTACCAGTAAAGGTATCTTAAAAAAATTCTCACTTTTCATTTGAACCTTCAGGCATTTCGCATAGTGGATGTTTTGCTATTGTTCGCAACATTCCGGAAAAGCTGCATTCCAGCGACTTGAGGAAATTCTTCTCCTTCTATGTCGAGAATGAAAAGTTTGACTGTTTCCACTTCAGACATCGACCTGAGAAGATCCTCAATGTGGGTCTTTTTGTGAACTTTTTTTCATAATTTTTACAGGTTCCTGACACAAGAATATACAGGAAGCAATGCTGTTGTGTTGTTCGTTTCGCATCTACGACAATCAGATCACAGTTCATCAAAGACTATAGTGGACAACAATGGCAAATCGAGAATTCACTACCGCTGCCGTACAAATGCCTTATAGAAGCAGTCAAAATTTCACAGGTTTCACAGGTAGAACTTCCACTTTTTAAACACGTTATAGGTAGAGCAAAGCGGATCAACTGATGCTTTCACTGAAAAGGACCTAAAAGAATTGATAGAGTTGAGACCACCGTCTCTGATGCCACAAGGGAACGTAGGAACGCCTACTTCGTATTTCTTTGACCAGGTAGTATTTCTCATTGTTTTCATGAGTGTTATCCACCAGATTCGCCTGTGTAAAATGCCGCCGACAATCATCAAAAAGCTCGGATTGAAAACGATGAAGAGTACTCGAAGATTCGGCGCTGTTCCGTTCGAATACGTCTCTAAAGGACTTCCAGACGAGGATGAACTTGAGAAGGAGGAAGACAAGTATAAAGAAACTGAACCTGTTGTTGATGAAACAGCAATGGACCCGCTCGAGGACATCGAAGAAAGTTACCGACAAAAGATAGGTCCTGACAATGACACGGGTGCTGATGACGACGATGACCAATGTGAAGAATGGGAAAGGTTTGTGATTTTTTCTTGCCTTTTTAAACCAAATGTTCCAGACACGAAGCCAATTATAATGACGTGACTGAGCAGGACCGCACAAAAGAAAGAAACTACGAGCCGGAATTAGAACTGGTATGGGAAAAGGGAGGTCCTGGACTAGTGTGGCACACGGACAAAAACTACTGGGCAGAGCGCGAGCAAGGTAAAAAATACAGAGATTTTCCATCTCTTCGTCTTCCAGGCGATGACTGTGATTGGAAATGGGCAGACGACTGGGACGTAGACTACTCCGTGTATTATGAAGGGAAATCAGCAGGTACGATAGATGGAAGACAAACTATTGAAATACGCGAAGACCAAGAGAGATGGTAAAATAGGACCATTTATGTAACTATCCAAGTTTCAGGGCTGGAAAATTGAATGATACTGCCTTTCGTTCCAAAGGAGACAAAAGAGGAACCCCAAGAAAACGCAGTAACAGCGATTCTGAAATGCCCAACTTTCACAGTGACTATGGATCAAAACTAATGTCAAAGTATGTTTAATTTAGATTATTAACACATTCTAATACAGAATGGGTTGGAAATTTGGTCAAGGACTTGGTGCGAAAAATCAAGGAAAACTTGAGCCGGCTGCAATACAAGTCATGGAAGTTTCGAATATTGGTAGCGAAAAGAAAGGTGTCGGCTATAGAGGAGAAGCGCTGCAAAGAACTGGATTCAAGAAGAGAAAAGAGTATCATGCCATCGCATCAATGTAAGTGTTTTTCTCCCACATTCAAACATCGAATTCCAGGTATGACCGAGAGAAGGAGGATATGAACAAACCGCACCACCGCCTAGTTCTCCCAGCTGAGCCCACGTCGGAAATTCTCCACCGAAGCAATGAACCGACTACTATGAAATACAGGTCAAGACTGCTCTACCATGACAATGATTCATGATTCCTGTATATGTCTGTCAATAAATCTGTTTCGAAATCACAGTTTATTCACTGAAATAGCATGCGAAGCGAGTAGTCACGATTCAGGTGCTTTCGAAAAAAAAGTAAATAAAACTAGGGAAAACAATTAGTGGTGATAGGGAGCCCGAAGCGTATCAATTCCATACTCTTTCAACACCGGCTCCAGAAGATCAGTTGTCAGGGTAAGTTTTCCGTCTTTTGCTCCTCCTCTTCCTGCTCGACCGCCCTGTCCTTTCAATCTCGCCTGGCTAGCAGCGTCAACTACAATGTCTGATATAAACTTCTGCGTTGCGAGGGAGATCAGCCTGCAAATTTGAGTGAACAAAAGTGGAAAAGAATACTACCTGACAACACGAGTATCGCTAGTTTGTAGACCGCTCTTTCTCATGAAATACTCGGTGACGGCGTCTGGAATTGTTGGCGAAACATCTTCTAGTTGGGACATAAACCTCTCAAGAGAGTCCTGTCCCCCGGGCGGAATCTAAAAGTTCTGTCAATGACTTAAAATAACAGTGTTTACCCTAGATGTAGATTGAAGTAGTTGTTGCTGTGTCCCTGTCAATGGCTTCTGCTGTTGAAGTTGTTGTTTCACGTTGGTAACGGATGGCTCCGTAATCGCTTGAACTGCAGCCGCTGCTTGTCTCTCCATTAGCTAAGAAACTTATTAGGCTTACTAAAAAGAATGAAACCTGTTGTTGTTGAAGCATCTGCTGCTGCTGTTGAAGATGTCTTTGCTGCTGTAGTCGTTGTTGTTGCTGTGCTTGCTGCTGTTGTTGCTGTTGGGTTGAGGCTGGACTCGCTTGTGGCTCAGCAGGACCCTGTGAACTGTCCCTTTGTGACCGAGGTGTCTGCTGCTGCTGTACATGTATTTGCGTCTGCTGTTGGTGATGTTGTGGCTGATGCATCTGTGGCTGACTCTGAGCATGGGAAGGGTGTTGAGACTGATGTTGCATTTGTTGATGTTGGAATTGTCTCTGCTGAGCCATCTGATGAGCTTGTGGATGTTGTTGTCGTGTCTGAGGATGTGGTTGCATCTGCATATGTCCCTGTTGAGGATGCTGTGGGTGAGCTGGTCGCTGTGGATGTCCCTGCATCTGCTGCTGACCTTGCTGAGGATGATGCTGCTGTACATGATGCTGTTGGCCAGGATGTTGCTGAGCATGCTGCATCTGGGCAGGATGCTGCTGCATTTGCTGACCACTCATCGGATGACCAACCTGGGGATGCTGCTGCTGATGCAAAATATGCTGTTGCTGCTGATGCTGTGGATGCATCTGTTGGTGTTGCGGATGTTGTTGCGCTTGTGGTTGTTGCTGTTGCTGCTGATGTCCTGGACCATGTTGTTGCTGCATCATCTGTTGAGGCTGGCCACGCTGTGGATGCTGTCCGTAACCCTGCATCATTTGGCCTTGTTGGTGAAAACCCTGCTGTATCTGGGGCTGCTGATGCTGACCTGGCATTTGTTGAGCTTGTGGATTCATAGGCATTTGCATAGGTGGTTGCTTCATCTGTGGATGAGGGTTCTGCATTTGCTGGTGCTGCTGCTGCATTTGAGGAGTTGGGTGTTGTGGGCGTTGACCCTGCTGCATCATATTGTACGATGACCCTTGCTGAGGATAGCCGTGCTGTTGGTACATGTTAGGGTCAAAGTCTCCCATATTGTGCTGGTAATTGCCTCCCTGGTTGTGATCCCCATACGACATACTTGACCTAAAAATCATTGTCAGTCACCGAAATATAACCAAAGAATAGATATGAGATTAATATTGAGCTACATGCTAAAATCGATACAGATAAAAGCGAAACTTGGATGCAAACAAGTTTTGAGCAATGTTCGCTGGCTCCAACATAAATTTTAGAAACAGAACAGTAAGATTATTACTAGAACATTCAAACTTTAAATGGAGCAGAGTCAATTCAAAGAGGGCTTTATCGGCTGTCTCAGCGAGTGCCCGCTGGATACGCGACGGCTGCCTATTTTCTCGCTGACGAATACCGTATGACGCACCTAATCAAAGCGACCGACTAGTAATTCCGTTCGCATAGCTGGTACAATTTCACAAGGGACAACAAATTAAATCGACGTTTTTACTGGATACGTTTCGCAAACTGATAATACAAAAATGTCTCCACCTCAATTGACAGCTAATTTATTGTACTCGGCGGTTGACCCCAATTTCCTTAGTACTGTAATTACTATACACTCTATTAGATAGTTATAAGGACATTTTAAAGTTTGTTATCAGCTCCAGGCACCGCCTCCAAATCGACAAAGAGTGCTCCTAACCGAGAGACACAGTGTTTGTGCAATGCAGAATGCGCAAAGAGCATGCGTAAGGCGAGGCACCAGAGTGGGCGGCCTGTGGTGGGGAAGTACACGGTTCAGGGGAGGCGACAGATTGGCGAGGACTACGCCAGACATGACCGTTCTGACCGAGCCTACATGGAGAAGAAGTTGAAGCTGGTCGTCGTTGGAGACTCCTACGTCGGCAAGACCAGGTAAGAAGTTCTTGAGGTTTCTCTAAAGCTCTGCTTTACAGTCTGCTCTTTGCCTACACGCAAAAGAAATTTCTCGAGAACTATTCTACTACCGTTTTTGATAATTGGGCTCTAAATGTTACGATCGACCAGAGAAACCACACTGTTAATTTGTTCGACACTGCTGGGCAGGTTAGTCACTCTTTACTTGCCTTGTCAACTCGGTTCCCGTGTTTAAACATCATTAGCCTCTGTTTGACTGTTGCAATCAAACAGAAAAAGTAAACCATTCTGGTTGTCTCGTCATCCAGCTAAACGTCGTACTGAAATTGTAAGCAATTGATTTGAGATGGTCTGCTTCAACAATACAAACTGAGCAAAAGCAATAGGGAATGCAAACCTCGACGTTTAATTTTTTGAACTTTAATCTGTTCACTACAGAGCTCTTTGTTGAATCCAATGCACAGAGTATGTGTTCGCTTTGCTCGCCTTTAGAGTGTCCCGTCACTTGGCGGTATGTAAATATCCGGCGAGCCCTTTCGGTAAATACCGGAAACTACTTCTTACATAGAAAACAGCGTGGAGCTCCTTTTTGTTATTTCAAGTAAAGCAAAACATTCTGGTTTGGATAATCTGTCCGCCAGGAAGCATTATGCATTCTAGTTAGTTACAGTGTGATGACAAATGCAAAAACACGATTGCGGTATTTGCAAACTGAGTGATAATTTATCAAAACTGTCAAAACCGTATCTCATTGAACGGTTAAATCAGCGGCAGATCATGGCTTGCTTTTGTCAATGACAGTGTTAATAACCGATATAATAGTTTCGGCTGTTTCAGGAAGACTACGAGAGTTTGCGTTGCTTGAGCTATCCCAACACCGACGTCTTCGTTTTATGTTTCTCTCTGGTGGAAAAGAAGAGCCTGGTGAGTCGGTCACTTTCTTGATAAGACGTCTCCATTATTGATAGGGTTTGAATTTGAACCATTTTGCAGGATGCTTGTCGGACAGTATGGCTGCCAGAAATACGAAAATACGCTGCAGATGAGGTACCAGTTTTGCTAGTCGGAACCAAAGAAGATCTCATGGACAATACTTCAGATAAAGAACGAGTTACATTTGATGCGGCGAAAAGAGCGGCTTCCGAAGTTAGACATTCTTTGTTTAGTAAAAATTTGGTTTTTAGATGGGTTGTACAAAATTCCTTCCCTGCTCTTCTCTTACGCATCGTGGACTGAAACGGGTATTTGACGAGGCCTTCTGCATGGCAGTTGGGATTCAAGTAACGAGTGATGAAGACGTGAAACCATGCTGTACTATACTGTGACTGAGATTTCACAAAAGCCGTCTTTTGCTCAATCTGGTTATCCGACTCAATACATAATTTTTCTTACTCTATTCAACTATTGATCCCTGTTTAGTATGAATGACAACAAAGCAATTGTTGATGTCGAACATGCTGAAATAAAGTTTATTCTCAATGCCATTTGCGGTGTACACCTTTATCAACCAACCGCGCGCACGAGATATCGGTCACTTCTGCCCTTCAACCGATTTTCAACTCTAGAGACATTCTTTGGACTTTTTCGCGTGAACCTGCCATCGATTGGAAACGTTTTAGCAGATCTTTCTCTTCCTGATGTCGCAATCACCATACCCACCAGTACCCATATCTAACGTTGTTTTACAAGACAAAATATTAGCAGCAATCCAAGAGCATGCCGAGCATGATCCTGAGAGAGCCGCCTTGGTTAGTTAGAAATCTTTCTTTCAAATAGCTCTGCAGATAAAAGCCGAAAACCCTGTGGAACGTTTGACTTATGGGCAATTGCGTGACCAGGTCCTAGCGGTCTCCAGCTACTTGAATCTCCGGTAAGACATAAATCTTTTTCAAAGATCTGCTGCTAAGCGGTGTTATTCAAAGCGACGTCATTTGTCAAGTTCTTCCAAATAGTATCGAGTACGTTGTCGGTTACCTAGCCACGTTGAATTGTGGAGCTACGATGAGTGGTGCTTCGGCCATGTTCACAGACTGTAGGTTCAGTTTTAAAGTAACAAACGTTTTGTTTAGATGAACTTGAGAAACAGTTTCAAGATTCTCGTTGTAAGGCTATCATCACGGATGGTCCACATCTAAATAGAGTGTTAAAAGCTACAAAGAATTGTCCTCTTGTTAAATTTGTCCTCTGCATTCATCTTACCGATCTTTCTGTCCCTCCGAATGTCTTCTCTTGGGAGACGGCACTTGCTCACAAAGCAAAAACTGTACTTGGGATTTACAAAAGGTTTGAAATGTTCGCTTTACGTCAATTCATTTGTTTAGACCGGACGACGTGGCAATACTTCGCTATTCCAGCGGAACTACAGGATCCCCGAAAGGAGTAATGTTGACACATAAAAGTTTCGGAACGATGATGGACATCTTTGGACAGTGAGTGTATTAGGCTCTAATTGAAAGACCCTTAAAGACATTTTGATATTGGCGCCATTCCTAAGTTGAAAAATGGTGACAAATGGGCCTGGAGATGTCAATATCTAATGCTAGTCCTTCCGTTCTACCACATTTATGGAATTGGAGTAATGACAATGGCTCTTCTTAAAGGGTCAACTGGTGTTATAATGTCAAAGTTCGATCCAATCGTATTCCTTAATTCATTGGAAAAATACAAGGCAGAGTGATTATATTGGCTCAAAAAGAAGTCTGTTTAGATCGAAATACTGTTGATCGTACCACCAATTGCTCTCATGATGGTCAGACATCCAGCAGTGTCAAAGTTCGACCTTTCTTCAATACAGCTTGTTCTTACCGGCGCTGCACCACTGGGAAAAGAACTTTGCGATGAATTCGTAGCCAAATTCAAGAACGTTCGCTTTCTTGTACAAGGTACAACTTTGACGTTGTTTATCAAATCTCAGGTTATGGAATGACGGAATGTTCCATGGCCTCTCATTTACCCTTTTACGACCAACGGAACAACTTTCTTCCAGTAGGAAGAGTTGTTGCTAATGTCGAGCACAAGGTTTACTAGGGACTGCCTTTGTTATGTTGTTTTTAGATAGTGGACCCGGTGTCTGGAATAAACGTTCCTATGGGTCAGAGGGGCGAGCTCTGTGTCCGAGGTCCGACAATCATGAAAGGGTACCTTAACAGGCCTGATGCGACGGCTGAAACTATAGATAAAGATGGCTGGCTGCACACAGGCAAAATTGTTGTTTTATATAACTTTACTATCTTTAGGAGACGTCGGATACATTAATGAGAGAGGCGAAGCATTCATTGTTGACCGCATGAAGGAGCTTATCAAGGTGAAGGGCCTTCAAGTTCCTCCTGCCGAGTTGGAGGATCTTCTACATGGTCATCCTGGCGTCGCCGATGTCGCTGTTATTGGAATTCTGGACCAACGAGCTGGAGAAAGACCAAAAGCTTTTATTGTCAAGGCAAATGCAAATCTGAAAGCTGAAGAAGTAATCAAGTACGTGGAAGGTAAACAGCATTAGTGATAGCCATATCTTCGTCTGTTTTCAGGTAAAGTCTCCAGCTATAAGTGGCTAACAGGGGGTGTTGAATTCATCAAAGAGATCCCCAAATCGCCTTCAGGCAAGATTCTACGTAGAATTCTTCGTGACCGCCAGTCCAAATTGTAAACTCCTGCCAGTCTTTCTACTATTTTAACAGACGTCGTATCGTCGAACAATAAATCGAGTGAAATGTAAACAATACCTTTTATTTGAGAAGTCATTCGAAACAATTCATAAAAGTATAAACAGTTTCCATGTCTATCAAGGAAAAAATGGTGTGGTGGCCGAACAGCTTCTCATAATATAGCCTTCATTACCACTCCTGAAGTCGGAAAGTCTACCGAATTTTATCACAGGAACGACCATATAGCTGCAATTCATTTGAAAACTGAAAGTATTTATACTATCAGTTTCCTCTTTTCTTTTTTTCGAAGGTAGAAGAGCAAACTGTGGACATGGAGGAGCCCAAACGCACAGGTTTTCAATCAAATTGACTTCATACTGTCGTCTACAAGAATCAAAGTGATTAACTGTTTCACCTATAACACCTTTCAATTTGATTCTGACTGTCGAAACTACTCGAATTCTAGGGAAAAGGAGGAAGCCTAAACGACATCTACGATTCAATAGGAGGCAACAACAACAACGTCCAACTGTTTGTTGACCTCAAACTGCATTAGCTAATTCAGCTATCAATTCATATACAATTCATATACAATTCTACATGCGTATACAGAAACGCTTGCTTCGAATGCTGGCATCACATTTCCAAAAAGAAATGGATAAGCGACCATACCAAGACCTTATGGCCTGAGGACATTTTTTCAAGGGAAATCCTCTGAAGGAATACAAAAATGCTTGCCCTCTAGCGCCGGACGGATTACAGCAGGACATTGCTAATAGGAAGGAAGAGAAAATAAAAACAGCTATTATTCATAGGAAAGGAACCAAAAAAGCAATAAGTTCCACGGCTCACAACAAGACAATGTTGATGATGAAGGATCCAGCAACAGGTACTAAGTCAAGCGCCACCTGTAGGCTGGTGAAACAATACTACGACAATCTGTTCCGACGTTCAATTCTACTGAATCTCTACATACGTCCGTCAGATGAGCCGTTGCCCCCTTTCACGTTGAAGGAATCTCGATACGCTCTCAAATCTATGAAGTTAGGACACTCCCCAGGCCCCGATTTCTCTTCCTGACATGTTGAGTCTGGCATCGGAACAACTTTCTCCAGTAGTTGTTGCTTTACTCAATGGCATTGTGAATAAAACAGATACATAAAGAAAGAAGTTCTAAAGAAATTGAAAATTTTCGACTTATATCGCTACTATCTACTGTCTTGAAGGCGTGCACAAAAGTCGTTTTGATGAGGATGTAAAAGAATCTCGATGGGTTCGAAGACTATAATCAAAGCGGCTTTCGCAAGGGTTTTTCAACGATGGATCATGTTCATGCGGCCAAGCAAATAGCTGAAAAATGCACAGAGTATTCAACTCCTTTCTACTTTGCATTTGTCGACTTTTGCAAGTCTATCAACGGCTGACAAGTCTATCAACCTTTGATTCTATTGACTGGAATGCAGTCTGGAGCCCACTGTCATTGGCTGGAGTCAAAAATGAATTAGTGATTATGCTACAACGAATATACGAATTTTCGAACATATACGTTATTGTCAACAAGGAAAAAGGAGATGTGGACTTCCGGATAATTTGCTCAATCACCTGGGAAGAATGAAATAAAAGTTGATGGAAGACGGCTGACAAGTCTATCAACGACACAAAGACGATTCTGCTTACGAACTGTACTACAACAAGGACACCTATCTCAATCAATCGGCTGAACTTTGCATTTAAAAATGAAGCGAAATACCTCAGGGTCTCCATTGGACCACTATAAGGAGTTGCGCTGTCAGAAGAGGATGGTTGGCATGGAAAGTAGTTAAAAGGAAAATGGAGCGAAGAATGCTAAAGATTACAAGAAAAAATCAATGGAGTAACGATAGAGTGAGAAATATTACCAAAGTCAAAAACTGGGTGAAAGTGGCTGGCTGACTGGAACTTGTCTGGGCTCACAGGATAACGAAGATGTCTCAGGATAGATGGATACGTGCTACACAACTTGGATCCCTTACAGCAGAAGAAGACTTAGAGGGCAAGCACCGCCAGAATGGAGGGACTTCTTAAAGGAAAGCTTCGATGCTGGTCGAATGCCTCTAGTGAAGATTGGAAACGAGACATTGACCATCATAGAGAATTCTACGATTTGGAACAAAATACATAAACGTGGTCAACTACCTGAGAGCAAAGATATGCTCTATTTTAGGTACAACGAGTCTACGTTCCGCTGTTTTACATCGAAGCCTCTGATACATACTTCTTTATCCCCCATGAAAAAGTTTACGTATTCATGACTGGGTATTATTTGAGACTAATATGTAGGATCAGAGACACTTAGAGGACAGAAGCCTGTTTTTTGCTTTTTAGCTTCTGAAACTGTTTGCCTGAAACAATTGACAACCAAGTGGTAACCCCAAAAAAACGTCAGTCCAAATTGTAAACTTTGTTTTGCCAGCCTTTCTACTATTTTCGCAGACAATGTATCCTCAGTAACAATAAGCGGAGAGTAATGCATTCGGAAACAATAGCTTTATTTGGGAAGTCTAACAAAATCTAACAGAAAGACTAACATCGATGTGGGAAAAGAACCCGCTGAATGCCCTTCATAAAAGACACCCGTTCACTTGATAGGATATCGTAGAGGCCCCAAATACACAGGTAAAAATAAAATATGTTGGATAATTATGAAGCAGCTTCTATATTGTCGCACGATTCCACATCGTCAAATACTTCTTCACAAGCCAAAGCAGCTACAGGCTCCTCATCGGGAGTCATCCCGGGACGAACCTTGTTGAAATCGCTGAAATGTTGTATTTGACAAGAAATTGAGCTGCTTACTAGATTTCATTGGATTCAGATTGAGGTCGAGGCGGACTGCCCATATCAAACTTTTTTGCCGACAATTTCAGCGTTAATTCTTGGTCGGGCATTTCGGGGTTAGCAGTCGATATTGTTCTGGCTCTAGGACCACTGCTCCTGAAATAGTTGCTGATGGAATCCAGAACCAATACGAAGGAAAAACATGCGGAAAGTGTTTTGGACAGATTGGTGCTAGTGCTATCTCTCACTTAGTATTGTAACCTCTGTCCCTGAATGAAGAATTTCTTGACTTTGAGTTCAGCCATTCCGACAACGTGGCAGGGGTTCTGCTGAAGCATGCTCCAGTTGAATACATCACATTAAAGCTTCAAACAAACCTTCTCCTACATTCGACCACCGCATTCGCTTTGCAGTAGCCGTGAACTGCGAGACCGCAGTCTTTACATTTCCATCCTTGTCGAATTAGTCCCCAGAGCTGAAGTGTAATTTTGCTGGAAACGATTAAAAAGATACCAATTTTCCACAATGACTGCAAGAAGTAGGTGTGAGGAAAGTGGTCTCATGGAAGTCGTGCTTGAATCCCATTCGGAATGCGACCAGGTCATTATTCGCCTTGACGAAATAGGTCTTCATTTCTTCTTTGGAGATCTGGCCATCCCTCGAAAAGGGTTATTAGAAGCCGCAAACAGTCGGGTTACCTGTCAAGGTCGATATTGGTGAAAGGGTCTATGAACGGAAAATTGCCGGAAATTTGGCAGAACTCGGCGCGGCTGATATACCCGTCTCTGTCGTGATCGTAGTGTTTGAACACCTAACAAGCATCTTTTGCATTGTTCAGAACTTTCTTACCGCTTCGACCATCGCCGTCACATGGGTTTTCACAGTTTCTGGATCAGGCACTGATGAGACGCCGGAAGCCCACTCAGCAAATACGACTGGTCTCGATGGAGATTCAAACTAAAAGAGCTAATTAAGTTTCCTAATTGCAGAGCGCTTACCCCAATAAATGTACGGGGCTCCCGCCTCAACGACAGCTCGTAAATGTCATCCTCGTTATATCTTATATCCAAAGAGACACGCAACGTATTGATGAGATCCAAATTCGAGTCTGGCAACTTCAAGGGACGGTGCTGGTAAACCAGAAAGTTCGAGAGAATCCTAGCCAGTCTGAATAATCTGCAAAAACTTATTGGAGGTTGTTACAATAATAACTTACTGTCGCGTAGTCAAAGCACCGGTTTTGTCGTAATCTGTGCAACAGTTGAGAGCAACGAGATCTTTTAAATGTACACCTCTAAAAGGGTTTTATTTGTAAAATAAATAGCAACTTACATAATGGGCATTCTAAAAGTGTTCTCCGCAGCCGCCAGAACTTTTCTGTACTCTCCAAAGTTGCTATCTATTGAGAGGAGTTGGGATAGGCGATTAAGGTTGTTTTTAGTTTGTGAAGGAAGAGATCCCATGGTTTTTGAGAGTCGGGAAATGTTGCTGTGTGTGATTCCTCCAACTACGGCCATCAGCGTGTTGAAGTTGTTCAGCTCAAGTAGATACTGAACTTAAACAAGAAAAAGGGTGGCTGGGAATTCTACCGTCCCAACGTCTACAAATTTCCGTAAGATTTCGGCACGATCCTTCGGCGTCGCCTTGCTCAAAATCATGCATTGCACCCAATTTGTCAGATTCTAAAAAATAGTTTTTTTGGTGGCCCTCATGCTATTTCTCACGTTGAAAACGGATATGGATCTCTCAAGATGGGGCGTAGACGAGAGACATCCCGTCTTGACGTATCTTTTGAGCTCAGCAATCTGAGAGTCATTAGTCTGGAATGAGACTATCAACTCACAGATATCCTACTGAGCAACTTGAAATCAATATGGCTTAATGACGTACAAATATCCTCCGGACTCCATTGTTCAAAACTCAAGCTGATTTGGCGGGCTACCGGATGTCGAACGGAGGCTGTTCTCAGCCAAGCATAGGATGGTCTGAATTGTATACAGATAAGCTGTCTGCAACTACTTACAGATCGCTAACATCTAACTTCACTCGGATTTCTTCAGCCACACCTTCTGCCAGATTTCGTAGTCTGAAAGGCCAGTAATTCTCCCGAGCCCATTGATTTACCTGACTACGAGCGAGCAGAGCTGTGGCTGCCCATCAAAGTGCATTGGAAAAAGGTCGATCCAAGCAGCAACCGCCAGACAAACTTTCGTTTTTGTGGCATCATCCTTTGTCTCCTGAAACGCTTGTTTCTTTGGTAAGTTAGTGTGCTTGAACAGAGGTTTGATTGAGCTTTTGCAGCTTTTCCAGACTGCATCAAACTGAAGAGGACTTGATTGGGAGCTTTCCCGTGAAACATTGCTTTGGCTATGTTCCCTCAGTTTATGCAATTGAGAATTGTTTGCAGCATAGCCATCAGTAGCTAGGATTGTTTGAAAACAAACCTGTAACATAGCAACGAAATGTGCAAGAAGCTGTGTGCTGTCTAGAAGCCATTGATGAGCAGTGAAGAGACAGGCTGCTACTTCCGGACATAGTTCGGTCGGATTATCTGAAAATAATCTCTTTGTACAAGTGTCGACAGTAGAATCTGTTGCAGTGTGCCTCGAACAATTGAGTCTGACCTTGCAACTGAGGGCAAATGACCAAACCCGTCATGATCTCTTTTCTATGTCTGTCTTTCTTTTTCCACGAACCACAGACCATTTCATTCTAACTGAAGGGTACGGCCTCCTCGAGAACGGAATAGTGACTGCCAAAATTTTCTCTTATGTAAAATGCGGTCCCAAGCGATCAGTTAATCTCGTGACTGATGAGAGACTTCAGACGGCGGGGGCAGGCCGTAAAACAGCCACATTCATTGTATGGTTCTTCATGAATTTCAATAAGACAATTGATTTGCATTTCTTGATGGAAACGGGCAGCGGAAACAATGACGAGGGTGTGTATCAAAAAGGGGATTTTGTGAGCAAATATAGATACACGTGGAATCCGTTTTTGGAAAATGTTTGCAAATGTCCACCTTACTCGAAGTCAATATGGTCACATTCCGTTGAAAGTATTAGTAGGATTGCATGTTGTGTGAATACCGGCACTAGTCCGATTTGTGGCCAACGCTATAATTCTCAGTCGAACAGGTGCAGAAGCGTATCTGGGTTACACACTTTTTGTCTCGTGAGAACTCCCGTAAAGACCACCTAGTCATGGGAATTTGTATTTTAGCATGCGTGAGAGAGGGAATAGCACCTACCAAATGCCTGCACTGCTTCCTCCACGAGCTGTTGCGAGCGTAGCGGGCGATCATCCACCGCTGACCCACTCATCGGCTTCTAGACTCGGTGGAGATGGTACGGTAGATGACCGGAAAGACACCACGTCATCCTGGTTCTCCAGGCTAGAATCGATGCGAGGCTGGTCGTCCGAGAAGCGCGCAAGGGATCGATGGCAAGCTCCGCCTACTTTTGGCACCATGCCAAAGCTTTGCTACCAGCTTTGGAATTTTTGATAGTTTGTTGTTCTCGGCATGTTAAGAGTTGCCATTCTAGCGTACTCAACCCGTTCCCGAGGAGGAGTCACCGGAAATAGCCCGCAATTCATTGAGTGCGAGGGCGTTGGCAGACGGCGGAGTTCCTTCCATAATAAAATCATGCAGATTTTCTGAAATTTTCAAAACAAACACGACACTGAGGTATCTTATTTACATCTAACTGAAAAGCTATGAGCAACTTTTTGGAATTCTTAATAGATTGAACAGGAAATAGACTATAAAAGACAATTTGAGGGCGAATCAAATTCTAATAGCTGAAGCAGTCTGCTTCTTTACTGGGTGGGAGAAGCACCAAGGAGTTTACAAAATGACCGGTTAATAACGGCAAAAATGTCCGTTTGTACAACAATTTACACAGGAGACGGACTAGGGGAATAGCTATGACAACGAGAGAAGAAGAAAGAAAATGGAATCAGCCTCGAAGCCAGGTCATGATCCGTTTACTGGCTGACAGAGGCTCGTCGCTTCCTCTGATAAAGTTACCGGCCCTTTCCAACGTCAAACTCTTCATCCGTTCTTCATCCTCGATTCTGAAACGATCGTTGAGGGCACTGACTATGATTGATTGAAGCTGTTTCCCATCTGTTTCTAGAAACTTTTGCGGCGGTGCTCTGTTTCTACTTAGAAGTTAAACCAGACAAATAGGCACAGTAAGTGAAAGAAAAAAATGGGAAAAAAATTAAATGGTGCTCATTGAGAAAACTAGTTCTGAGAAAAGAAAGCGTCTCGAGTGCCACCCAAGTTCCAAAAAAGCCTCTAACGAGATTGGATTCTACCGCGAGCTGTAGATTAGGAACGCCTCTTGTTCAATTAACTTTGATTAAAAGAATCTGGCCTGGGAACAACAACTCACTGCTGAGATTCAGTCTCAAAAAGCTCTTGAATGAGACGGTTCTTCTCATCGATGGCCGCAAGGTACTCGTTCATGACACGATCCGTTTCAGCTTTCTCTTCGGAGGATTTCATGAAAGCTAAAATGACCGTTTATGAAAAACGCAGCGTAGTTTACAGTCGCTATCGTATGTGGTCTTCGTGATCTCGTTCAACTTTTTGTTCAATCGGTCAATATCTCCTATAATCGTCCTGATCTTCTCAATGATGTTATAGTAGTTCTGTTTAGCAACCAATGAATTCTTCTCGTTTGTGAGGTCGACACTAGTATTAACGAGGTGTGCCTCCTCCTCACTTTCCTTCTCTGAAAATGTCTTGCTTGAAAAATATAGGATAAAATCTAACCGGCTTCGCTGATTTTTTGCGTGATAGCTGCAGATTGTTGGGAAATATCTGCCAGTCTGTCGACTATTTTTGCTAGTTCAGCGGAACAGCCCTCGATATCATCGACGTCTTTCTGAAAAATCACCTACAGTAGGAATAGTCTCAGTAGTCTTACCTCCCACTGCGAGTTTTTCACTTTTCTGGTCAATGTGTTGGTCGCCGAGCTGCTAAGATTCGGTTGAGAACCTCTAAGAGGGTCAGATACCTTAAATTTGGTATGAAACCATGTTCATTATTTCAAGAAAGCAGGCGTGAAGCAACTAAACTTACACCATAATGAGCAGCAATCTGAGATATACTATCTCGAAGTTCTTGGCCGCGCATGCTGCCAAATCGCTTGACTCCACTCCAAGAGGGAACACCAACGGCTACACGCTGCTGCAACAACACAATCACAAGACAACAACAAAATATTTGAGCAAGACACTTTAAAAGGGAATGAGCTTACCATAAGTTGCTCCCCCATTTGTTGAGTACCACGACTGATTGCTGGCAAGATTGGCGTACTGTTTTGATCTGAAAATGATTGCCTGTTTTAGTAAAACCTAAAAATACGAAAGTCTGCAAATCATACATTCTTTCCTCTGTAGAACAGGAGATGGATCTCGTTTCCGGAAGGTTTGTAGGGTTACGGAGGGTCGCACAAGCTCTAAACACACAATCTAGTCACGCATCACAACATGATAAATAACAGAAACAGAAGCGTTAGCAAAAACAGCAGGCTGGTTACGTACCAATTCGTCGGAGATCAGTCTGTGATCCAGTCAGGGAAGAACGGTCTGGTCGATTCCATGATGTTGGAGTAGCTAGGAGTCACAATAGTATTACAATCGCACCGCAGCAAAGCGACAGAGCATGCAAGAAAGTTAAAGAGGACTACCTTGAGATGTTGAGGAGGAGGTGATCTGAATAGTAGCACCATCCGTCATGGCTGCTTCGATCATCCTCTTTGCTTCTTGTCTCCTCCTCTCCGCTTCAGGATCCTGAGTGATTGCTATTATTCTCATTGTTCCGATGCACACATACCGGGGTAGTCATCGCTGAGGCAGGTGTAATTGGATTCTGTAACATCTGACGTGCCTTCTTCTGGTAGTCAGTGTTCCTTGTAGAGGATCGCGCCCTACTGTTCCTCGGAGTCTCAAACCTAGTGAATTCCGACTCTTCTGAGGCGAAACTTGACAACTCGGGTCTTTCAGTATCCTAGATGTGCTTTGGTTAAGAATTAAATAATTTCAATACCTCAACATTGGTGTAGTCCACTGCCGCTTCAGCTTCACGTTGTTCCTTGATCCTGTTAAACTCGTCGATGACCAGCTGTTCGGACTTTGTGACCGGTAGCAAATTGTGCTCCCAATTTTCATTACCAGTATCCGGGGTCGGCAAGTCGTTAGCTCCTTCAAGTACCCGTTTCACTCTGAAAACAACTCAGTTGAGTAAAAAAAACATTTCAAACCTGCTGAGCAAGCGCTGAATGGTTTGCGAGTCCGGTGTAAGAATGAGACTCTCGTCGGGAATATCAGTAACTCCGAGAAGAACACATGCATCGAACGCTTTCCTGATATTGTCTTTTCGTCCATTGAAGGTCTCGGAGATGTCTAAGTTGGCATAGACAAGAAGATCAGGCCGGTACGCATGAATGATAGCAGAAAGGGCCATTCCATTGCGCCAGCTTTTGCTAAAACAATGGAGCTGAATCAATAGGGTACCAGTACTCACTTAAAGTCATTGATTTTGACTCCATCGTATCCCTGGGTTACGCGTTGTGTCCAATTGAGTAATCCTTCGCCTTCTTTGGTTTCAGGAGCCCGATCACGTGATGGTGCCCTAGGAGAGTGAGATCTTCTAAACAAACCAGATTTGAATCTGTTAACAACTAGAATTTACGTCGATCTGGGAGAAACCACTTCCTGCGTCGTCAAATGAGCGGGAAGAGCTGATGGAACTGGCTGTGACTTCTCATTGACCTGTACAAAACTTTTGGAAGCACCATAAGAGCTACCTCAAAGACTCTTTCTACAGTAATATCAACAGGACGAGGTTTTGCAACAGCATCAGCTGTATCTTCCCCTGTGGACGCTCTCTGAACTCTCCATGCTGGTCGAACTGAAACACAGCAAAGTTGAAGATGCTCTATAAAAACCTACCAAGAGCGATGCTCTCCTCAGCTGATTTTTTCGGTTGCACCAAATGTCGTTCTTCACTCTTATGTCGGATTGTGAAGTGGTCATCTGGCTCTGGTTTAATTTTGACAGGTGTAGGAGCAACTAAAAACTCTTGATACAATTTGTGTAGCCAATGCTTCGTTGCACAAGATAATAAAAGCATATCATTGACAAGTCACATAGAGTTTCTGGCTGCGCAGTTTTTGAACTATATACACAGAAATAGAAGACATACCTGGAGTTGGGATTTTAGCTGGATGAGATTCGTCATCTTCTTTCTTAGATGTATAGTCGCCGATGGAGGTTGTAATCTTATTGATTTCTCTGGCAACAGCTGAAACTTTTTTGTTAGAGAACAATTTTCACGGCTGTTGCCTGGATCTATTGCTTTCCGCAGCTCTTCTTCAAAGTTATCGACACTTTGTTCACGGGTACCAGGAACGCCGACCGACGCTGTCGAAGCATTGCTGCCGACGTCAAAACTAAAAGAACCAGACCTAATTCGAAAAACGAGGAAATACCTGAGTTTCCGGTCAGCTGTGATCCGTTCACATCCAAGTAGAAAGACAATTGAAGCTTGTTTGAGGTTCGGAACAAGTTGTCGCAGTTTGAGCTTCAGTTGAGAGCGATGGTCGTCTGTTTCGGTCACAAACAACCTAACATTTATAGGTACTGCGGCAATCGGCTTTCTTCGCTTCTCACTGACATCTTCTACGACAACTGTCCATTCCTGAATAATTAGGCTTATTTCCAATCAGTAGGGTCATCGGAAAGACCCAAAAATAAAAAATAAAAATACTGACCTTATCGTCGTAGTGTTCATCATTGGGACCACGGTAGAGGGTTGTGACTATGTGAACAGGTTCGGAAAACTGCTCTGGCCATACCAAGACGCACTGTTCTGGTTTGTTGAAGGATTGCTCCCACTGCCTTTCCTTCGTCACAATCCTCCGATTCCTAAAACGGAATGACATGTTGAAAGTAATGAAAAGTAGTACCTGTGTTGGAAGCTGACGAGGATTTTGGATGGTGGTGGTGCATCGGGCTCCATACAGAGCAACAGTTCCTGCACATTGACCTTGAAAACATATTTACAGGCATTTTTCTTGCCTCGTCTGAGCCGTCGTATTGCAGAGGCCATTCTAGAGCATCGGCTGAAAATAATGAGATAATTTGAGGATGCGCAAGCAGCCAACGAGGTTGAAAAAAATCGATTGAAAGTAATTAGAGCGGGGTCTGTCAGATCAATTTTAGCCACCAGTTGTCACACGCCTATGATTCTGCAGATTGTTTTAATAATGGAAAATCTCAGTTTTATCGAAAACGAAAAAGACTGTTTTGGAAAGAATCATTAGCTATAGGTCGACAATTGTTGTGTACAAGGCGCGAGAGTGAGGAGGTCGTGAACAAGTGTTTTCCGCGCGACGCCGCACCTCAGATGTCTTTTCAAACTTTGGACTTCTTTCTTCCTCGCTTTCCCCTCAAAAAGACGCTGGAATTTTTTTTGTCCTTATTGGTCAATCTGCTTCTGTTAATCTTCTTTACACTTTTTGGCGCCAGTATTTATTTTTCTCAATTTACAAACTTTAAAAGGAAGAAAACAAGTGTGTTTTAATGGAAACCATTAGCTTTTTCTTCCACTTTACTATTCATAAGAAATGGGCTTTTTGACCATTCGGTGGTTTGCGACCTTCTGCGCCCTCCTCTTGCGCCATACTTTCTCTTCTCTGTTATTTGTCCATTCGGAACGGTTTCTCTGCGCAGATCTACTCCTTTATGCCATACCTGTCCGAATACTTTCCAAGTATTTTTCAGATGAAGTTGTTTCTATCACTCTCTTTGCTTGCTCTCGTTTATGGTCAGAAAAAGTACAAGTCGGAGAAGATCAATTATATTTATGATAAGGCACTACAACATATTGAAGACCAGCAGAGAATGAATCGTCTCGAGGTGCGCCGTTGTTCACTACAAAACGTTCAATTTTAGAGAGACTTAAGCAAATATGACAAAATTTACATAGATACAAAGCAAGAATTTGCCGGTGTGAAGTTCAGCACTCTGAGTAAGGAACTTGGGAAAATTGACCTGAAACTGATACAAATGTTGGAACAACATGGACTCCAGAAGACCATTCAAGCGTTCCGCGAGGTGATCCAGTTTGTCAGTCAGCAGTCTGGTTCAGAAAATCAAGCATGGAGATGAATATGTAGCCTCCAAGGATGAATTCAACGCTGGCGAGGTGGGCTTCAGCGACTCTGGTCTTCAACAGCTGTGGACCGCGGCTCAAGCGAATCAGTTCAGTAACAGCGAATTGAAAGGTGGGTAGAAGGTACTAACTTCAGCTGTTTTTGGTCAGAATTGTTCCACGAGTTGAAAGAAGCCGAGAAGCTGATGGATGAACATCACCATGCCAAGCAAGCTCTGAACAAGGTTGGTCACCCTGATAATGGCATTCATTTAGTTATAGGTTCCTGTAGAAAACGATGTCCACTTTGATCACGAAGATGATGTGAAAAATATTAACGACAAGCAGAAAAACGTAAAAGATGCCCACAAGAAGCTGGATAGTCATCTGGAACGCATTTACACCATGATCAAGGGTGAGAATAGAAGTATCTTTGAGTCGGACAAAGTCAGGAAAATGTGGAAAATGGTTAGAATCTCTGTTGATTGTGATAACGGCGTTCTAGGCGCAAGCCAACACTAAGTTCTCTGAAGACGATCTCAAACTTCTTAAAGAAGAGCTGACCCATTTTGACAAGCAGATTAAAAAGCTGGACCATCACAAATCGCTGCAGATGGACAACAAGGACGCCAAGAAGTCGACATTGGAGCATATTGAAACTGTTGAGCTCGAAGCCAAGACTGAAAAGATGAACAGGTAGTATCATCCTTTATTTTTCAGTTTCAGTTTTATTCAGAAAGATGAGAAAGATCGAAAAGTACCTTGAGACCAAGATTCAGCACCAGGAACTCTAAAACAGTTGTTATTTTCTCTAGTTATCTTATCTTATCTGCCATAGTCACTCTTCCCCATATTTGTATCGAAAAGTGGTGCTGCCCAAAACAAGCTCTCACTTTGCATAATCCAGGTTGTCCGTTGTGATTTTTCTCCTGTGCTTTCCCTACTGTGATCACCTCCTTATCTACTGCCTTCCGCTTGAGAACCCAGCCTTTGACAGCAGCCATCTGATTGGAATTCTTTTGTTTCATTGTTGAAACGGGTGTTTACAGGTGATAAGAGGGTGCAACGATGAATTTAATCAGGTGTCCATGCTCGAGTCCCATCTGGTTCAGTTTCCAGTTCATATCTCTTGCCTCTTTGTCGGCGTTTTTAAAAGTTCAAATCAGATATGTTCGGTGAAATCAAGACTTTCGATTCGCGCAAGCGTTCTGCTCCCGAGCCGCTGTTTGTTCAAGATTTATCACAGAAGGAGAATGTCTTCGTCGTGCCAGGTAATTTGACGTTTATGGTTACACAATTTGAACTAGCATAGAGTTAGGATGTTAAGTTCTGATAGATTACCGGAAAATTTGTAATCAGTTAGGATAAGATTTGGTTACGTAGCAGTTCCGGAAATATGTAATATAATTGATTGTGGAAAAGTCTCTATCGTAACGTTGAATCAAATATTTTACATCTTTTGCTCTGTGTTTCGCTGCAATTTCCTTTACTGGAAGCGAGTCTTTTAAAAACCAAAAACTCTCTTCCGCCAATGACATATTCAGGAAGAACAAAACACTACTTGACTACTTATCCAATTTAAAATAACCACACGGAGGCTTCTTGGCTCTAATTTCTAAATATGCCCAGCCTAAACTAACATGCTGCTATCGGTATCAATCACGGCGTATGGCCGTTTCCCTTTTCTTAGACAGGCCGAGACCATGTTTTGCCATCGATAACAAAAAAGCATTGTTTGGTGGGAGACAAGAGAAAAACTGTGTTATAACAATCTTTTAGAAAAGAAGATTCGGGAGGCACAGAGCGTCTGTCTGAAGTGTCTGGCTGGCGACGGAGGCCACATCACTCACGTGCTCTCGTCCGTCCCAAAGTGAAAAGTAGGGAATTTTGTTTTCAGACTAGTAATAATGTTCAGACACTCGAGATCGCCCTACAGCGTCTTTCGCAGCTGATCTTTTTCCGCTTTGTTCAACTATCCCCTGACTATACTTGCTAGTCTCTCTCGATACTGGGTTGGGATCTGTTTCTGTAAGATTTTCCACTGTATCCGTCCATTCAAGCCAGTCGATGGGTTTCTGCACATCTGTATATACAAGTTTTTCTGCTTATTTGAATGAACTTTCTCGAAAAGTTCCTCTAATTGGACAGAGCTCAGCATGTGTAGAACAGATTTAACGACCCACTTCTAAACAAAAAGACTACGCAGGGCTCTTCTCGCAATCTATCATAACAAAAACAAAATCATCATTTGATCAGGAACGGACGAAATCTTTTTTTCCAGGTTAATTATCACGTTTCATAATTGGAGACCACCTAAGCTGCGGAAGTTCTCGTATGTCTGCAAATGATTCACACTCTCGAGTCGTCTGATACGTTAATATGCATTCACTTCACAATGTGAAATGACGTAGTATCACACAGATTTCTAGCTAGTAACAACAGTAACCGACTTTTTCCTTCTTTATTCTGTAAAGTATTAGCCTCTTGCTGCAATAACAATTGTTTAAAATAAGTACTGTGGGTTGTTTTTCAAATAAAACTACATTGTAACTGACAGCTAGTCGAGCTTTTCGTGGTACTCGTCATCTGATGTCCTCTAGAAATAACTGTCGTTTCAAAGGTATAATTATCTTTTTATCTTTATCTTTCTACTTGGTATGTTTTCTTGCATAGCACGTAATCCCCTTGCTCTGTTGCTCAGAGCAGGACATCTTTTGAAGAAACTGTTTCATCGATCAAAAACTGCGATATTAGTACGCGTAAACCAGGAACCAACCTTGGACCGTCAAATGAACATTTATTGATATGATAACGTAGATCAATGGTATCTTTTTAGATATTTGGAAACTGTTATGCAGTTAAACACTCTAGAATATGAGTCGAATTGTTCTTGTTGAACTAACATTGAGTCTCTGAAACGAGCAATATAGTTGCTTCACGAAGGCTTGGCAAATTTACGACTACGGCAGTTGTTCACCTTTTGTGATGTTGTTAATTGAGCGGGTTCCGATTCTTCTTAACTTTTTCCCACTTTTAAAAGGTCGATTCGTCCCTTTAAGGTAAGGACGGAACAACGACGAAGGATTTCTGGCTGCCTGATCCTCAAGCAGCTCCGCCCCTGAGCGCGCTTCCTAGCTCTCATGCGCGTCTCTCGAGCGATCGTCTTTCTGTTTGCAGTGTAAGTTTGACACAGTGTCATAACTTTGAAGATTTACTTGTAGTTGCTGTTCTGATTTTGACCGTTCTTCTTATACTGACCAGAATTGATGGTACACCTCAAAGTTTTAAGTATCCAAGAAGGTCTCAGTTTTAAAAGTCAACAAATTTCTATTTGTTCACTGTCCCCTCGGCGAAATATTCCTGCCGTGTAGATTCCATTCAATCTGTCGTCTGGCCAAAGAGGTCTTCTTTTGGCTTTGGGACAAAACGATATTCGGAAGAGGTCTTACTCAGATTCAGCTATTATGAGCGGGCCGCAGTCTATCATGAACCAAGGTTAATGGTGTCATGGAACTATGTAGACCGAGAGCAAATAGGTTTTTCATCATAAAACCACAATGCTTTTATCTGAGCTATCGTTTTGGTACATTATCACAGTAACTAATTGTTCGGATATTTCAACATGAATTTGACGACTAATTCCGGCACAACGTCAATCCGTTTTTAATGCGGCCAATTGTCTTCTCCTCGGATCTATAAATTCCCTAACCTTGTAGTATTGAACACATGGCAGCGCTTTTAACCACCTAATTGGAGATCAAATCAACATCGTATTTCGACTCTTTCTGCCCATTTTTTCATTCGTGCAATGAGGAACCAACGTTTGTAGAGAGTCGGATGGACTCTTCCTTCTTGTGTTGCGACAAAGGGCTGTTGACGAGAGTCTGCTAGCTCAAATTGGGAAATTTACGCACCCTTTCCTTTACTTTCAAAGGAGCTTTTTTATGTTTTCTTCCGTCACGAAACTTGTTCATTCCAAAAAAAAAATTCCAACTGTTCTAACCCACGCGCCGCTGCAGGTTTTTGTTCATTACAAAGGTGCGCGTAGGTCAAGAAGCCAAGTTTCGCGCACATCCCATAAAAGGAAAACAAGGAGAACCAGTCATTAAATATTTAGAAGTCAATGGAGTGAAAGGGAGCGTGGGAGACGGCTCCTTGCTCAAACAGACAATAAAGAAAATTTGCAGAGCAATCGTAATAGCCAAGCCGCCAAAGAATCTCAATCGACTTCGAAACAAAAAGCTACAAAATGATGGACAATCCATCCCGTCTATGCAGAACAACGGACAGATGATAACCATCTATGGAGAAGTGAGTTCATTTTTTCATCGGTTGGAGTTGTGTAAGTGACGGGAATGATGTTTGTCTTTGTGAAGTGTACTGTCTCGGGGCACCCGAACAATGTCTTTTCCCGTGGATCAGTTTGGAGACATTTGTCGTTCGAATAGTAGTAGGTCCGTCCGAAACGAGGAAGCAGAAAATGTGTTTACTTTTTAAGCTTATTAAGTTTCATTCAAGTGGCTAAGAGTTCTTTTAATCAAAACGTCTAACAAATTTTTTCGAAACCCCTAGAGGGGATTTCAAGAAAAAACTACTTCCTTCCCTGCGTAGTTTGGCACGTGGCTCTTTTTGAGAGGCTCCTAATAAAAATAGGAACTTCGGCTGAATACACCTGAATCGGCAGTTGTCTTTAATCTTTTCCTAAAGAATTAAGCTTAGGGTTAAAACAGAGAGCTCTCTTCCAAGTAGCCAAACTATTTCTGGCTCATACCTGCTGCCACACATAATAGCATCTCAAACGTTTTTTGTACCATTGTTTCGTCTACTCAGCAAATAGCCTTCCAAGTGGCAATATGTTCCCAGATTAACAATGAAGCGCCCTCACGAAATATGAGCTTCCTTCCAGTATACTTGAGAGTTTCGCGCAACGTTCGAGACGAAGACGAAACAAAAGAGTCTAAAAGTTTTGGTTCAAACATCGCTAGACCTTGAGAATTCGACGGGCCCTTGGGCTGGGATCACACTTTAAAAAAATAAGTAACGACAGGCATGCTTCTTTTCCCATCACAATTATGCAAACTCTTGCGTGTTTGCAAGCTTGTTTGGGATTTCTTCCGTTTTCACTAAGACCCAGACTTGCGCAAGAAGATTCTCCTTGCTTCCGGGAATGCGTGCAAAAACATGATAAGTTTTGCTGTTTCTATTGTCGGGATACTTGAACAACAGCCTTTTGCCCTCATAAGTTTCATTAGATACGGGGTCTGACTAAGATTGGACTCCCAGGCAGCTTTTGTCTATTTGTGCAGTGATTTGGAACAAAATTTCCATTTGAAGGACGGCTTAGACGACGGCAAAAATGGAAGTCCGCGGGGAGGGAGCACCCGGAAAGAAGAGGAGCCAGGCGAGGATGATCTCGACGAAATCCTGGCGGGAGACCTCGACTCAATGGAGTGAGTACAGACAAAAGAAACTATTTAGCTCCATCTCGTAGTATAACGACGTGACGAAAAAAGCAAATTCAGGCAAACGACGACACAAAGGACAACGACTACAGAACGATTCACCACAACTTCTGAAATCGCTCGCGTGAGGATGATGGTGTGTAGTACAACATACCTTTGCCTGGAATCTTAAGTTGCATAGTTAACCCTAGTTCCTAAGTTCTCTGAACGTTTTGTTATTCTCTGTGTTTTAGAGAGGTTTCCAGGTCCATGCCCCCATTATGCAACCACAGTCTTCTGACACAGAGCTGTTAGAACAGTTGCTAACAAAAGGATACGATTGGAGAGTCAGACCACCTGGAGAGGATGGTACTCTTCATGGAGGCCCTGTTGTAGTCTCAGTGAACATGCTCGTTAGGAGTATTTCCAAAATCGACAACGTGAACATGGAATACAGTGTTCAGCTCACTTTCCGTGAAAGCTGGAAAGATGTTAGATTGCAGTAAGGCATATATTTGACTAATACAATGGGTTTTCATTAGATACGAAAAAGATAGTGACGGAAACATGAAGTCTGGAGTGCCTGACTTCCTGATTCTAACTGCCGGTCAACAAATTTGGATGCCGGACTCGTTCTTCCAGGTATGGATGGTAACAAAAACCAGCAAAATATTGTTCTAGAATGAGAAACAGGCCTACAAACACATGATCGATAAGCCAAATGTGCTCATCAGAGTACACAAAGATGGTATAATCCTCTACTCTGTCAGAATATCCTTGGTTCTTTCGTGTCCCATGCACCTGCAGGTATGTTCTTCTATTGATACGCGGATAGTATATTTAGTACTATCCAATGGACGTGCAAAAGTGCTTCATCGATCTTGCTTCATATGCATATACTACTAAAGATATTGGTAAGCATGAGATTTTCTTAAACGAAAGCAATATAGAATACGCGTGGAAGAGCATAGAGCCGGTTCAGTTGAAAGCGGGTCTGAGCTCTTCTCTTCCTTCATTTATGCTTCGAAATGTTAGCACAACTTACTGTACCAGTACGACGAATACGGGAGCTTATTCTTGTCTCCGAACTGTACTTGAACTGGAGAGACAATTCAGGTAAACTTATCTCCTCAAAGCAAATTTAAATGTTTAGTTATTACCTTCTGCAATTATACATTCCGTCTTTCATGCTTGTAATTGTGTCTTGGGTCAGTTTTTGGATTGACAGGACTGCTGTGCCAGCAAGAGTCACACTGGGAGTAACTACTTTGCTTACAATTACTACTCAAGTCAGTTTGTATAGCTGTAGCGCGTATGAAAAAGTTCAGGCATCGGGTATCAGCTCAAAGCTACCGCCAGTTGCCTATATCAAAGCTATCGATGTATGGATTGGAGCTTGCATGACATTCATCTTCGGTGCTTTATTAGAATTTGCCTTTGTTACTTACAAAGCGAATCGAATCGAAGCCTCACAACGTTTGTAGCAACTTTTTTAATTCTAAGTATCATTGTAGGAAAAAAGCGAGAACAGTCACTACTTCTTAAGAACGGAGAAGTATGGGTGCCAAGATCAGTGGCTGAACAAGAAAGAGAAGTAGATAAGGCTCGCCAAGTACACAATCGAAAGACCGAGAAGAATCGCTGCTTCAGGTGAAACACTTTTCATATAAACAATATATCTATTCAGGTGGCTGGAACGCTACACCGAATGGCACGATAGAGCTAAACGAGCCGATCTCTTGTCCAGAATCCTTTTTCCCATTGCATTCCTTACTTTTAACGCAGCCTACTGGGTGCATTACACACGATATCAAGCCACTGATTCCTAAATTGAGTTGTCTGTTTACTACCCTATTCAATAGGGCTCGTTTATAGTCATATGCATAGTTGTATTACAACTCTCGGTGATTTCATCCGAACACGTGGTCTGCCCAATACTTACATTGTTGTACATGATATTGAATAACTTTATGCTACAGTCTATGAATCTTTTTACAGTATTTTCCCACCGCCTACTGAGGCTCTTTTCCAAGTAGTCTTTTTCTCCGCAACTCGAGCAGTGTTGTACAAAGCTGGCAGAGTCTAAAAAAACTGCACTGCATAATTCAGACAGTGTAAACAAACCTGTCTTCGTAGGAACAGCTCGTGCCTATGAACGGGCGGTGCACAGAGTTCTCTCATTGGTGACGTAGAAGCTTGGTCTTCGGCTTCTGCAAACGAAAAGATATGTTACGCGAGGCATCTTACCCGGCTCTTGCTCTTTTAGGGATGCAGCTGGCTCAAAATTCAGACGGGAGAGAATAGAAGGACGATGACGTTTTTCTCCAGAAGTCTTTCTAATCGGTGGCGGTGTTTGTCTTTCCAAGACTGGCGGAGAAACTACTGCTGTTGGGGACTTAGATATCTCCTTGCTAGCATCCCTGAATAAAATATTATTTTACAATTCTCCAATTACCGAATATATTTGGCAAAGGCCTGTCTAGATTTTCTGTTCTGTGTGAGATAGAATCTGGACGAATAGCAGTATCCTGCTGAGCAAAGAGAAAGCGTTAGGAAAAACACTGAAATATGCACTTTATAACTTGGAAATAACTCACCGATAAAGCCGAGATTGAGCAGAAAGAAACCGATTAACATCATTTGACTGGATGATAGAGCGTCTCTGTCATATTCGAACGACGTCAATGGAATAACTTTCTAAACTTTGAATTATCCCTTTTTTTCATGAGCACTTGTGTGTGCCCACCATCCAAGTTGTAATATAAATCAAAACAAACATGCCTTCGTTTCAGAACAATTCACTTCTTCACCGCAGTTGTCGTGTTCGTCACACAAGTAGTCTCGGGAAACGCAAACTGTATGAGCTAACAATATACGGAAGCAGACAATAGTACCTGAAGGAATGGAAGAGCAGGCGAAAGAATCCCGCCGGGAGCAATCTTTACTCGCTGTGAACACGAGCAGGGCTCGAAAATTGAGGTTCATCGGCATTTCCACTTCTACGGGGCCTTCAAAGTACTTGTAAGCCTGAACGGAATATGTTTCGAACTCGATTTACTACCTTCGCCTCCGTTTTGATGACCATCCGATCGACCTTGTTCTTCACCACAATCTCTTTAGTATTTTTGGGTTGTCTGTGAGAGAACAGGAAGAAATGAGTGATAGAAACTGGAAAGAGTTTTCTTTGAAATGTGTGATGTTACCTGCTAAACCATTTGAACTACCGGGAGTGAAGTACAACTTACACACTTCGTGAACTGCCGATTTTTCTGAAGATTGGTATGCATCTGTTGAAACGACAAGAAACTCGGAGATTGTTGCATTGCTAGAAAGTCTGTTAGGTGCATAGTAAGTTTTATACCTCGGCAGTGGACACAATCCATTGAGAAGCCTTGGTTGAGTCCAGAATACAGCTAAAATGATGAACATCTTTTGCTGTTTGAAAGGCTATGACACCCTTAAAAATAATTGCGCTGGCCGCCTCCTCCATTCGCAGGAATTCACCAAGAATCCTCACATAGTCAAAAACGAGAAGCCGCTAAAATGTGGGTAAACTCCGAATGATGTAGTCTTTTATTAACTTTCAATTAACGGCGAGCAAAACCAACTGCAAATGAGCCATATTCTATTACGGCTTCCAGCTGTCGATAGAAACAAACATTTGGACTGTATTAGGACCATTATCGCATAGATGCCAAAGTTCTGTGTACTTCTCGAACTCTGTTCCACTAGAGTCTTTCATTTCGTCCTAATCAGTTGGAGAGAAACGAGGCATTGACCGATAAACGTGCCCTGGTTGCTCCAGCACTTTGTCCTTGCTCAAGTTCTCCTTCGACAAGAAAGACAATGAAGTTGGCTCCTCTGAATGTCCCTCTCGACCGGAGACTTCAAACACTGGCAGTTTTGTATCTATTTACTACGTTGTTGTTTGCTCCACTCTTCACATGGATTCTTCTCTTCTATTTGGTGACTTTCCTTATGTAAGAGGTCATTTATCATGTGTAGATGAGAACAGCGTATTGGCCTCTGGTACTGCTCTATGCTGCCTGGTTCTACTTTGACTTTCATACTCCTAAACGAGGTTCTTATCGAAATGAGTGGGCGATGCGACTACCTCTTCACAAGTGGTATGCTGACTATTTCCCAGTAAAGCTTCATCTCTCGGAAAAACTGCCCGAAGACAAGGTGAAAATCACCAAATTACTTTAAGGATATGTTTTTAGAACTACCTGATTGGATACCATCCTCATGGAATCTATTCTCTTGGAGCAATCATTAATTTCTCTACCAACGCAACTGGAGTCATTGAACTTGTTCCAAAAATTAGTTTTCATCTGTGCACTCTCGTCGGTCAATTTTTCACGCCCATTAGGTAAAAAGCCATTTTATGTCCTATAATGGATTTTTCAGACGCGAATGGGCCATGCTTCATGGGATCATTGAGTGTAGTCGAGAAAGCTTGCACTACATGCTCAACTCCGAAAAGCAGGGGAACGCCTGTGTTTTGGTAGTCGGCGGGGCTGAAGAGTCCATGGATGCTCATCCCGGCATGACTGAACTGACGCTGATGAAGAGAAAGGGCTTCATTAAAGTAGCACTAGAAACCGGTGCCTCACTGGTACCTTGCTACTCTTTCGGTGAGAATGAACTGTTCGAGCAGGTAGGCAACAAACACCATCTTATATAAACATTCTATAGGCAGAGAATCCAAAAGGGTCAAGACTCAGAGTTTTCCAAACCTGGACAAAGAGCTATTTGGGCATCCCTCCACTTCTTTTCCATGGACGAGGAATTTTCAACTATTCGTTTGGAATCTTGCCCTACAGGTTCAACATTCCAGTTCAGTGACTAATGTTTGTTACCTTTAGAAATGAGATCAACACTGTTTTGGGTAGACCAATCCACGTGGTCAAAATCGAACACCCTGATCAGGCGGCAATTGATGATCTGCATTCCAAATACATCAAAGGACTCCAAGAAGTGTTTCATGAAAACAAGCAAAAGTACGGGTTTTCAAAAGATGCCCAACTGAATATAGTATGATATTTTGACAATAGACTGTACATCGACCAAATTAATTCATCCCACATAACACTTACAATCCACATGACGAATCCCGTTTTCAGTTTTCGGTGGGGCGGTCGATGAACTATTAGCATAAATCCCGCAGCGGTCGGCGCGCTGACTTTTCCCCTGCAGACTGTACGTTCATTAAAAACGTCTGCATTCACAATAAACTTTCTTCCCTGCTTTCCTCGTCATTCTCGCCGGCCATTTGATAACTTGAGGCGACATGGTGCACAAGGAGCCTTCCTACCAGGAAGGAAACTGGTGCTGCATCACTACTTCAGCGTTTTTGGCAAGTTAAAAATGTTGGCTAATGTCCCGTTTCTTTAGTTTCTGATCACAAATGTTGCTATTATCGCCGCCGTCAGAATTGTACTAGCGATGGAAGATGACATTCACGAGCCTTTGATTCAAGGTCTGTGTCCTTACTGAATATTACAAACCTCAGGGGAACTTCGCAATAACCTCTACATGTTTCTGTACTTCTTCGCAACAACATTCTTCTTCGGATGCTGGTGTTGTATGTGCTGCGCCTGCAGGCCTTGCAGGTTAAAAGGTCGTCCATCTCTTAAAATTTCATTTTAGGTGGGCAGCAAAGTGCCCTGGTTCGACTTCGAAATACATTACTATCATTTCGCATAAATTTATTTCGAACCATCCGAAGTTGAGGCGAACATTGAGTATTGGTAAGTTGGATTGTTAAATCCAGTAGGCTTGCTTAGAGAGCGAAATGGAAATTGACGAGATCGTTGTAAGCCACCGCGAACCGCCTCCTTTGAGGCTTCAGAGTTCGGACAACTACCCATACGAGAACCCCAGACTTGCTCGCCAAATCGCTGATGACCGTATCATGCCGGTATCATGAAAAGAAACTAGTCTAATCCAATTTTCAGAGGGAAGCGACGCCTCACATTGTTCCTCCGCCTGCCAAGATGCCTCTAGGAAGACTTCGTTCAATGAGCATCGATGTCGGAGCGAAGTGATTGTTCCAAAATTAAAACTGATTTGTTTAAAATGTTGCGAAAATCCCACCCTCGCGCATCAGCGGGGGTGTCCACTTCAGTCCCTGGCATTTACACTGTGTTAAGACTTGTGCCCCTTGGTCCAGACACGCAGAGTGTGTCCGAGAGCAGTGTCTCATTAAACTCATCATCGTTTTCAATTTCACTGCAACCGATCCAAAATGCTCCAAGAGCCAGAAAGTACAGCCGGAGCTCAGCTTCCCAAGTTTCGTGTGCCGGTGTGCTGCCCACTTAAAAGACTTTTTGCCGCCTCTTGATGTTTCCGCACGTGACTCTCGAACACATTCACTTGCTCTGATTCCCACCACCTCTCAGCTCTCGTCTGTGTTTTCATCCCGGATTCATTCCGCTTTCTCAACCTTTTCGATTTCTTTTAACAAAATATCCTCCTGCTCAAAAAGACAATACTCGTGACGTTCCGAGCCAGTCCATTGTTGTTTTCAAAATAAAGGTTCTTCATCATCCTCTTGTTTGACACCTAACCGCCAAGAGCAAGCTCTGCCTCCTTCCTTCCATCTGTTAGTGATTTACGTTCATATCACTTTGGCTTTTTATGATTATAGACAGACACATGTCAAAAAGCCGGCTGAGTGGTTTGTCATCCTAATGTAATGGTGTTTTTGTGATGGTAACCTGACCAAAATTTGCATATGTTCGACATCAACTGAGTTAGCTCCATCAACGGCGTAGCCGACAATCAACCGTCAAAGAGAACGCTTGTTCATGAACTACACTTCCTCAGAAGACATCTTAGACGGGTTAATCTTATTTCCATTGCTTTAAAACCAAATAAGTGACAAATTACAAAAGGGTTGTTTTATACGATAAATTAAATGCTAATCACTGTTTTGAGTACCTTGAGTGTTCTATTTTCGATGTTTACCACTATGTCAATAGGCTTCTCTCCCTCGCGTCGGCGCGTAGTCCTCGGGAGCACTCGTTTCCTCTATGATCCGTTTAGTTGCTGTCCTCTGTACAAACATTCTTTTCCCTTCTGATTTGTACTATTCCGCTCAAAAAAGTAGTAGAGCATCGTCACCTCTCATATCTTACATCTTTCAGGGCAACGTGGAATCCGGCTTGTATTCTGTGAAACTCAGAACAGACGAATACCACAACTATGGAGCTGCAGCAGGTAGAGGTTGGTCACTTGGTGAGCACGTGGTATCAACAAGCTTTTAGTCGTTTTTAACTGCCGAAGAGATCGAAAAGAACTCGCCCAGCGGAAAGAAGCCCACAAATCGACCAGCGATGCAAATTTATCGACCGCCTGGTAAGTTTTGTATATCCTTTCTCAGTTTCCTTCCTGGACTTGGGATTGTGGCAACATTTTGTAGCTCTGTAGTCATTCTAAACAAAAGTGAATTGCGTTATGGTTAGATCAAATGTTCGCTTATTGATGAGCAGGCAAATCCTTCGCGTTCATTTACATTTCCCATCGATTCTCGTTTCTACTGACTATGACAATCGCCTACTGTGAGTAACAATCTATTGTAAAAAGCTTTCAAAGGTCTACGATCGGGCGGGAGCGAAAGTGGCGTTGCATCTCCTGGAGCACCGTCGCGACCGAAGCCGGCAGCCGGTTCAAAGCCGCTGGGTAGTAAAGGAAGCACTACTGCTAGTGAAGGTATTACACAATTCATGAAAAACTCATCTAAGCTTCCAGAAAATAACAATGTTAAGGGCTCAGAGTCGAGCGGATCCCGGTCCTCATCTCGTGCGTCACCACGTGCCGAAGAACAACGATTGGCACGCACTACAAGCAGTTTGAGCTCCGACAGTATGAAATCACAGTCGGGATCAGGATATGGTAGTAAGCAAGGCAAGGATTGCAGTATTGGTCCAGAAAAAGAGAAAAAGCTGAAACTGCCAACGCCTCCAAAGAAGGTCGAAGTCAAGGTTACCATTTTTTATGTAGTTGCGAACCAGTTTTTCAGAAAAAAGTGATGACAGAAAAAGAAATATGTGAAGCAGCTACTGGTATCAGATCTCTTCGTCTCACTACAAATACAGCCGAGGTGGAACAGTTCATTGCAGGTACGACTTTGGATCCGATTTCATACTATCGATCATATTTCTGATCTCTGATCCGCCCTTGGCGGTTGCTTGCTTGATGTATTAGCCAGTGGCGCATCCTCATAACATAGTTGCATTCAATGAGTATTTCAGGTGATTTCACTTCTGAAGAACTAGGGGAATGCGTCGGATCAGCCCTCTGCCAGCATGCAATCGAAGGCGGCGGAGGCAAGAACGTTTCGAAGCTTTGTGGTACCCTGAAAGATGCCGTGGCTGTGAGAGGACTTGTGAGAGGAATTCTCACATCTGTATCACAATACTTTGAATGCCGAGATCGACTCCGTGCTGATCATTTCCGAATGTGGATTGCATTCCTAAACTTCGTCTCTGAATTCTACTCCAGTCTAGGATTTCTTGATCGTAGGTTGATCAGCAGTTCAGTGATTGAGCTTTTTACAGCTGACATTTCTACTGTTGTTTTTGATGTTTTCGACTATCTGCTCAAAGCCCCGATTCTGGACAGCGTCAAGATTGAAGAGCTTGAATGTCTCATCTCTTCGCTTCTGTCCATCGGCTACGATCTTGAACGTGAATGTCCAGACAGACTTGCCCTCCTAAAAGATCTAGTTCGTGACGCTTTCATCGATGTGGCTGAGCCCTGGGCTCGTAAAATGATCCTTCTCCTCTTAGAGCTTGGAGCATCAGGATGGAAACTTCCTCCTGAGGCTAATGAGTACTACTTCCAGCAGTCTTCCAATTAGTTGTATCTATATTCATCCCCATGCTAGTTTACTCCCCCTAATAATGGATTGGTCTCACACTCTCAGCACTTCAATCCCCCATGACTATCCATGACAGCAGATCCTATTTTCGTTGATATCAGTGGCATGTCACTTTGCTGTTGTATTTGCCTTGTTACACTTAGTTTTTGTACATTACTGTTAAGTGTATTCCCACTGTCCGTAGATACGCAAATGTCTGTGATTAAATTGGTGTACCTAAGTTTTCAGAGCGGTACTTTATAAGAATCATATGTGTACATAGACAATAGTTAGCACTATTTGGAGACCTTGCTTTCAGAAGCCTTCCTGTACAGACTCCTGCGAAAAATTCGATGTTCCTCAATGACTGGACAAGAAGTTGATCGAGCATGACGAACCTGAAAACTTTTACAATGATCGAAAAGGAAGCGCAGACTGCTGTCATTTATCACATTTCCATGCGGCTCTGATTTGTTTCTTCCCATTTAGACTAATGAAAAGATGCCCATGGGATTGAAGACAAGCCAGAAAAAAGAAAAAACTCACATGTTCGAGGTAGCTGTCTTTTATTTCGAAAATGATGAAGCTAATCAAGCGACTCCAGGTGGAATACGATTTGTCGGTATCTTTACAAAACAGTGCTATAAGAAGGTTCTTGAACAGCAACCATTTTTCGGCTGTGAAACTCATCGAACGCACGTTTCCATGTTGCCTTCCGACAGCTCTGAATTTGGGCTACTCTTTGGTATCATAATCACATACCTCAAAACCTGTACGATTTGATCTGAGTTTTCTGTTCCTTTTGAGATCATGTCAATTATTGACGTCATGAACCTTTGGAACTTTCCTACGTGTGTTCTGTAAAGTCACTCTATGTGGAGAACCAATGTACTGCTACCTAAACCGTTGGTCTTGTTTCAGGGCGTCTTCTTTTGTAGACTCCAGCTGGAAATGCACATGAAACTCCAGGTCTTCCAGCTAGAACCAACTTGTTTATAAAACTTCTCAGTATTACCGAGAACAAGTGTAGAAACATTGACTCAAAAATACCATATTTATCGGGAATTTTCTGGAACTCGTCCACAATGCGGTTCACATCTTCTGGTGTTGCTAGAAACACGCGGTCCGACTGTCTGTAAACTTTCTATATAGGTCCACTTGGGAGAGTTGGAATCTGACAAAAAGCCTAGTGCAAAAAATGGAATCCCATTACTCCAAATGACCATCTGGCTACACCCGGCGGTCTGGTCGGATGGATACCTAGCCAGAAGAAGGCAAATAACAAACAATAATCAAATATATGGCCTGGAGAGCAAGAATCGCCTCGGAACACAGACAAAAACAGCTAAGCTAATCTTTAGTTGTTTCTCATGTCTCATGGGTACTTCAAGTTTGTAGAAAGCCCACTAAAACATCCATTTAAACCGAACTTGTTCAAGGTCCCGGTCATGGGAAAGTTCAGTGTTTGAGATAAACGTTTTCCTCTAGTTATTCCCATAGAGCTGGACCCACTTCCGATAGCTCACTCAGCCGCCTGGGTGTAGCTCGTTTGTTGCTTTATGTGCCATTGAGCTAGCCCATTAGTATCTTGGGATAAGTCTTTCGATGTCACAACAAACAAGAATTCACTTAGGGATGCTCGTAAACTCACTTGCTGTGAAGAAAGACGTTCTCCTGCCGTGGTCGTTGAAGTTTTCTAACGAAAGACTGAAGTTTTCCGTTGGTCATCATCTGTAAGCGGTTCATAGCTAGGAGGCTAAGAGTGGCAATGAGCAAGTTTGGCTGTGAAAGGGCATGGAACACTAATGATTGCCCTTTTTGAAAATAGCAGCAGGCGACAGATTTTCTCATAAAGGACTATTATATCGTTTGAGCTGAACCGAGTAAGAAGAAGAGGGAGATATGGCTCTTAGGGGGCGGAGCTGGTTAATTTGTGCTGCCCCTTGATACAAGATATAACCCGTTTTAAGAGTCCGTCAAGGGTGGACAGAATTGTCTCTTTGGACGACAAAAGAACAGAAAATGAACAGACAGAGGGGCTGGTTGAAGAAGGAGGAAATTGGAAGCGTGAGCGAGCACACCCACGGTTCAAGGAATCTTTCATTAGGTCCTAGAGTAAAAAGAAGCAGGGCCATCAACAATATACAACCAATATATCCTCATGGTTATTTTCTGATGAGACTGCAAAATGAGTGGGGAAAATATAGTAGACGCGACGAAATCTGAGATTGTAGAGTCTTCCTCTCTACCAATTGGAAAAGCAAGAGGAGGCGCAGCTTTTTACGATTCACGCAGCCGACACTAACTCATGTAGTTGCAACCACATGTCGTGTCAAAATGCGGAGCATTGAGAGATGAAAAAGCTCGAAAGAGAGACGGGATTAAACTTCTATAATCAGTAAAGGTTGTTCATTGAAATCGCGTGGGGTGCGCATTTTATGAATAGAACAATCAGCAAATTTCATTCATCATAGTATTTCACTAATCTGCCGTGATCTTATACAAGCTCAAAATATATCTTTGAAGAAAATAAATGAACCGAGAGCATGAGAAAAAAACATTTGAAGCTGTGTTTGAATGGTAATAAAAACTTTGGAAGTTGTGCTAAACACCAAGAGCAACGAAGTCATATGAGTGACTGAGGATGCGGTAAAACCCGCGTGGGATCCATTAGCCTGACTGTGAAGTGGTGCTTTTTCTAGCAGATCAAACAGAGAAACGATGAAGAATGAACTGGGGATAGCATCAGGCCTCCCACAAAATAGAGGAAATTTGGATTCTCTGTTGGAGAATACTCAAAGCACATGTTCTGCTGTTTTGCTTCTACTCGGAGAGTAGCTGCAAACCCGATTGAAACAGAACAAACAAGCAATTTTTGGAATCAGAAGAAGTCCAGCTGACTCACAATTAGGTTTTCTTCTAGTAAGAACCAAATCATGTTTTCATGTTGTCTCCGATGACCAGTTGCAACAAGCGAAATAATGCATATTCAAATAAGTGTATCAATTTGGAGTGTTGCTTGCCCAAAACATCTACTGGACATTCTCGGGCTCTTGAGGCGTCAACTAGTTTAACCCTCTTTTTAGGCCACACTACAAACTGATTCGATTGAAGTCTCTTCGACTTGCAAGGGAAATTTTCAACACAACACGCTTTTTTTTATTCAAGCATTGACAAATCTGTATGCAAGGAAATGGGAAGTGACTTTATTTTGGACGAGGAAGTGAAATTGCCACCTACGCTTCATTTATTTCCGGCCTTTCTTCAATTTTTCCTACGAGATGAAACCAGAGGCAACGAAAACAATGGTCAAAAATGAAGAATGGGCTATTCTTTTGGAGAAAAAGAACGTTGTTTGTCCAAGACTAAGATGATGACCAGAACTCAAACGGATATATCCTCTGGGATTTCATGTCACCGCGAGTACACATAACCTTAGTTGAAGGCTGCTAAAAACCGACTTCTGAAATGGGAGAGGTGCAAAAACTTAAATGACTTTCTTCTTCTCCTAAAAAGAAACAAAAGCGTACCCCAGAATGACTAAATGGTGAAAATGAGGGTGAATTGCCTATTCATACTATGTGAACCCGTTGTTCTAGATCAATGGTGTCAGACCTCTTCAGACACAAATACACTCCAATCGTGATAGCTAATCGAAATCGTGTCCTCTTGAATAACAGCAAGTGGGCTGGAATCTTCTTCTTGGAGTAACAAAAGAAGCCGCTACTTCACCTTGGTTAATTCGCGGCCAAACCTGACACAGCCAGACGGCTATAAAAGGCAGACTCCCAGTGACAGACATGCCTTTTCTCCAAATTTAAAACCTGTAGAAATTTCAGAATGTTTCGCGAAGTTTTCGCTCTTTCACTCATAGGAGTAGCTCATGGCTTCCTTTTTGGCAACCTTCTAGGTGGTGGCGGTGGCTGTGGAAACGGATGGTGAGGATATCTGACAAAAACTTTATTTGTTTTAAGTGCTCCACCACCTCCTTGTGGAGGGGGCTGTGCACCTCCTTTGCCTCCCCCACCTGCATGTGGTGGCTGCGCTCCACCAGCTGCCCCAATTGGATGTGGAGTTCCTCCACGTAAGTTTACTGTATACTTGTTCATTTAAAGTCTTTACAGCCCCCGTCTTTGCGCCACCGCCTCCGGCTCCGATCTACAATCCTGCTCCCGCTCCTTCATACGCAGCTGCTCCGCCACCACCAGCATACCCTCCACCAGCTCCAGCTCCAGCGTACGCTCATCTAGCTCCCGCCTACCCGCCAACCTCAGCCAACTTTGGAAATCAATACGCTGTGGCTGGAAAATGATTGTGATTTTGACCATATCTGTATATTGTGCACTATCAATAAAACTATATCTCAAGCATAGTTCACACATAGCCTCAGCTGTTAATCAATCAACGATTATTATTAAACGCGGCTGTCACCTGTTGATGAGAATGACAGATGCCAGCGGGGAAGAACCTTTTGGAACACCAGCTGCACGTGTTGTTTTGCGTTGTAGTCATTAATCTCGCCACATTTGCGCCTCGTTTACTTGTCTCTTATTTGTGACTTTTCTCGCCACTAAAAGCGACATCTGTGAACAAATTGCGTAAAATTAATTGCATGCTGATGTTTACGGTGTGGCAAGATAATGCAATTAGATGCACTTCCGTTGCTAATGGTCAAGAAAGGTCCGACAGACACGCAGACATATCCAATGTTTGAACGCTGGCCCGACAAGGTGCTCGACATTCAAAGCAAACAGTCAAAATAGTGTGTCGTTTTCGGACAGTCGGCTCTGTTTTTGATTTATAACATTCTTACCACAGAGTAGCGAGTTGGCGCATTAGGGATGCAGAAACTACCACGATCTGTACTCTTTTATCACATCTCTACGAGCAGCCCTATTCACTTTTTCACAACTGTAGATATCAACAGTTTCTGGTCTTCCACTCAAAACATCTAAAAATAGTTTTTGAACCCGCGCCGAGAGTGGTATCAACATCCCTTTGCTGCATTTGTGTGTGAATTGGTGCAGTGAGATTCATTAAGGACTTATTGCGGCCTGGTCACTTCCTAATTTCTAATGAGCTAATACAATCGCGCCTAGGGGCAGAACGCCTAGGGGCATGCCGTCCTGTCTTCCACTTTTGCTCGACTCCAAGCTCTGTTCCCTTATATTGCGGAATACATACCGCTTATCTGCCATTCTCCTGTCATTCTTTGCCATCGGCCATAAGGCGAGATGCCCTGATACCTCAGATTGACTCTGCGCATCGCTCCATTTGCAATTTCATCACTTAGCACGAGCATACATCGGAAGTCCTCCCGCAGATTCAACCCCTTTGATCACCTGCCCATATGCCGCCCTTCCATTAGCACGTCGTCTGCATGCTTATTAACTACTGCTGCCCTTTCCTCAGATCAATCTCGAGATTCTTCCTCGTGGTTCTTCTTGCTTCACGTTCCGCTAAGAGAGATCAGTGCTCCGACTGCTTTGCATTTAATAATTCGCAAAGAATTTGTGTCTGCGTATCATGTACCGCCTTGCTGTCGCGTTTGTCGGTAAATTTCAATTAGATCCCATGTCACTCAACGGTCTCTCTGTTAGGTGTGGCGAGGGTAGCATGTTCCACAGACATCATGTTTTATAGAGTCACGATGGGCTAGAGACTTCTTATTCGTGGTTGAGGATGCACTGTTGTCTGCGCGACAGAATCAGTTCCAGCCAGCTGGTGTTCAATTTTTCGCGCATGTTCAAGTACACTTCAACAGAATCCAATCCACTTCTCTGTTCTCTTCTGTCATCTGGTCTTCATCTGTAGTGCATCGAGTAATCAGTATGAGAACGCCGGACTGACATTGTCTACTTCACTGCACAGCGTAGATAATATCTTCCCATGCAGCTGGACGGCGCTAATTCTCGACACCTGTACGTCCCCAAAGAGTCGAGAGACTTTGGCCATTCTATAGCGACTAACAGGCTATGGGTGATTTGAGACGGGGATGTTGTTCCCTCACCTGCGGCTGTTTGAAACCTTATATCTTGCTTCCTTCAGTCGCCTGTCAGAAGACAATCTGTCGATAATTCCATTGAATGAGATGACCTGTATGTGCTCATGAGAGCTGTTCTCACCAGCCACTTGATCGTGTGCACATGTCATCTGGTGCTGTGCTCATCCCGCTTACCAAGCGGTCATTTCCGACCACAATTAGAGTATTCTGCTGCCTTCTGACAGGCATTTCCCGGGATTATCCGGTAGTTTTTACTTTTTGCTGCATTGGAAGCCACTCAGGCGTGTTGCTTTTAGAACGCAGGCATTTCATTAGTTTTTACGAGGTCCATCTCCTCGCTCTCTTTCCATTGGCAGCAGTATGCCATTTATAATTCAGCAGTTTCTACCTCAGTAGCATCGGATCTCGACTCTTTTGCCAGCCTTTTTTTCACTTCGGGGTCGTGGGTCGACGACGCTACATATTCGTGCGGATGCAAAATGTCAGTACGATTAGCGTGCAGACATCTAAAGCGCCCACTCAAAACATTGCCGCAACCCGCATCAAACGGAACAGATGCGGTACAGTTCATCTCCCTGTTTATTGTCGAAAAAGTCGGCTAGAGAACATAGGGCCTCCGTGCCTGTTTGACTGACACCGGCTCTTGAGAGCTTTCGCGAAGGTGTTTTCCTGTGTCCTACCTCTAGCGTGAACCTATTTTTACCCCTCTCCAACTTATCCCTATACTTTCTGAAAGGGAATCTTCCTCCTCTATAATATCTCTTCTTATCAGAAACTCCCGGATTTCAGCGGTCGAGAACAGTCGACTCTTGGTGGTTCATTGTTCGTCTACGCTGGTGACCAAGCCTCGTGTGTCGTCTTTGTTTGTACGAGCGTTATCCGCCTTCCTCTAAACATAGTCCACTACACGGCATTAGGCTCTCTATTTGTCCTCTGCCCCTTTCTTATACTGGAACCTGTCTGACTTACTGCTTTTATCAAAGCTAAAGTAAATCTGCCCGCTAGACTGGCGCATAATCGCCGGCTATTCAGAACCAGTTGATCCTGTTATGTGCATCAGGGTCACTGCAGTCTGTTCAGTGTTCGCAGCAATATTCTCGAACTCTCTGCCACTTTTGAAGAAAGTTGTAAGACGGGAGCAACTTTCCGCATGTTGCGTGTGTGACGGCAATCGTCAGCAACTCGGCACTCATTTCTCATTCAACAGGACTTGCCAATGCCTATGCGCAGCCACAAGTACTTTAGCTATTAGGCTGTCCTTAGTTCTCGTAATTAGCATACTCATCTTGCAGCTTCCTCCCATAAGTACCACTTACTTCTAATCTTAAAAGTTTCGGCTAGCTGAACGTATTGTTTGTTTCAAGGATCACATTACCCCGAGTGACAAAAACTTTTGTATTTGAATTGATGTCAAATGAACAAGTAGACACGAACGGGCCGCCTTTCGGCACATCACGTAATCTGTTTGCGGCTGCCTTCGTACGTTAATATTAGAGCCTAGAGTTGCTTCCATTAGTATAAGAGGATATGTCTTATACATGGTGCGCAGCATGGATGCAAGAGCGTCTTTACCCCATCTCTTAGAGCGACTTTCCTCCATTCGGTGGCTGCAATACTCTGCGGACATAGGGTTTCTGCCAGCAGCAAGCCCCCTGCCAACTAAGTTCCTTTGTTTGAGTTCAAGGTGTCAGGTAATTAGGCTACTCGCTAGGACCTCCCACCACGCGGATGCAGTTGATGATGGGTTGTCTTTTGCTGCAATTAGTCAGAAAACGCTCCTCTAATCCCTGACCGATTGCGTAGTGGCACACTGTTTTTGCACCTGCCTTTTTTGTTCATCTTCTTTTTGGCTCTGACCTGCTAAAGTGGTCCTACAACCCCGTGTGCAGTAGTTGTAGTCCGGATTTCCGCTTTGCTTTTGTCGCAGCCACTCTCGTGAGCTTTGCACACGATAGGTTCCCAAAGGTTCTTTCCTACCGAAACTTTCACTTTTGCTGGTAGTATAGAGTATTGACATTCTCACCTCTTACCATGCCCACTTCACCTATTGTCATATCTCCACTTCTAGCCTGACCTCTTCCTAATATGTACACATTCTCTGCTCATACAGGTCAACATACTGCTACCGTAATGACATGTTTTCTTGCGTAATCTACTGCAGTCCTATTGTTCACAGCAGGAAGCCAACCTGTGCAGTCTGGTTATCAAATTTTAGTTTGAAGACTAACGAGAGTTCCAAATTTCCATATGCAAATTGGTCACCAGTTGTCTTGACAACGTGTTGGAAGCCGCAATAGGGCTATTATTGTTGGATTACCTCAATCCTTAAACTGAGAGCTTTCCATTTGAGATACCAGATTTTGCGAAATGCCACTTTGTCGTAAGAAAATTGTATAAGAAGCTGGTAATACGAGCTCAAACTTCTCTCGACTAATAGCAAGTCACCGAAGGAAGAGATCGGATGACGGCCGCCTGTTTACTTTCTTAATACCTCTTGCTGACCTCTCATTATACTCTCATTAACTGTTTTCTGTCTGTCCAAGAACCAAAGAACGAGACTAATTTTAGCTTTTCGAGTACTAGCTGCTCTACTTCAGACTGGCTCTGCTTTTCTGCTCGCGTGTCCTTTGGACATTTACTGACTGTGAAGTTGCCTTGGAGTAGAGTGATGCGATATGTTGACTCTTTTGTGCACTCCGCTCTCCTGTTTGTCTCTTCCGCTCTATCATGAGCATCCGGTCTCATGGACACGCAAATGTATCCTCCCGAAGTTTTCATAAGGGTATTTCTTGTACTTTTGTGCCGCCAATTAGTCCAATCGATAGCTACACTGTTTTGCGTACTGCCTGACACTGTAGAGTTCCGTTGTTCATTGCTTCAAAGCTTTATGTTTTTCGCTCCATTGTCTTATGCTCATAGTATTGTCTTTTCTAAACCTCGGTGTTTGACATGTGTTTATTCTATTAGACACTCATTCTAAAAAGCTGTCCTTTGCTTACGGTATCTTTTCTTCTTACGTTAAACGCAGCTGGTGCCGGCAATCGGATACACCTAGAGCTAACACATTCCGCGGACACTCCACTCCTGCCCTCACCTTGCCATTGATCTTCATTCCTCATTACCTCTTAAATCACCTGTTCTATAATCAGATATTTTCAGATGCGGCTGTTGCTGCTTCTTCTGTGGGTCTCTTATGCTGCGGGTAAGGGCTGTGAGCCCATCACCATCCCTCTTTGTAAAGATGTCGGCTATAATATGACCTCATTCCCTAACGGATATGGTCACGAGAAACAAGATGAAGCCGGTCTAGAGGTACACCAATTTTACCCTCTCGTAGAGGTAAATCATATTTTAATTGTTCTTACCTGTGTATTCAGGTGAACTGCTACCAACATTTAAAGTTCTTCCTCTGCACTCTCTATACCCCCATTTGCCAGGACAATTACGATAGGCCCATTCTGCCTTGCATGGAGATGTGTCTAGAGGCTAAAAAGAAATGTAGTCCTATTATGGCCCAGTTAGAATAGCCGAAGTACGCAAAACAATCAGCTGTTCAGATACGGATTCCGATGGCCAGAAACACTTTCTTGCGACAGTCTACCACGGATGTCTGATCAGATGACTTCCGGCAACATTTGTGCGGCTCCTCCTGACACTCCGAAAGATCGCAAACCGATGGTACGTTACTCTATTCTTTCAAAGCAATCATTTACTCCAGCCTACCATCAGTACTCCGGTTGACACCCGTCCGAAAGTACAAATTGGAACAACTGATGCTGAAGAGGATGACTGTCACTGCCAGTGCCGATCCCCTTTTCAGCATGTTCCCACTCACAAGACACTTGTTGGGAATGTGTCCTCCTGCTCCTACCCATGTCGTTCACCTGCTCTGACAGAAAGAAACGAGAAGTTCATGGCAAACTGGATTGGTGTCTGGTCCATCATCTGCTTCGTCTTTTCCGTCTTCACCATTCTCACTTTCTGGATCGAGACTGACCGTTTTCAATACCCGGAAAGACCCATCTTTATGCTCGCATTCTGTCAAGCTATGGTGGCTGTCGGATTCCTGATTCGTTTCTTCTTCGGCCATGATCAAGTTGCTTGTGATGCTTTCAAAGTGAAAGGTGCCGAGGACAGCAACGCTAGTATCTGTTTCTTGGTAAGAAGACATAGTAAACTTGAAACTGTTTAAATTTAGGTATTTCTTCTGACCTACTTCTTCGGAATGGCAGCATCTATGTGGTGGCTCATTCTCTCACTGACATGGGTACTTGCTGCTGCCTCGAAATGGTCCTCTGAAGCTATTGCCTCTTACTCAACCTACTTCCATGTGATGGGATGGGTAATTCCTGGCATCCAAACCATTCTCGTCATGGTAAATCTTCAGTATTTTTCTACTCTACGCTTTTATTGTAGGCGTTTAACGCTATTGACGGTGATCCAGTGTCTGGTCTGTGCTACGTTGGAAACACCGATGACTCTGCCCTACGCACGTTCGTTTTGGCTCCTCTCATCGTGTATTTCACTTTCGGAATCCTCTTTTTGGCCGTTGGCTTTACAAACTTGATCCGTATCAGAAGCGAGGTACATTGTTATTAATCAACTTTACCTCAATTTTGCAGGTTCAAAAACAGAATCCTCTTTTGGATAATGCCTCGCGTCTCACACAGCTGATGTCTAAAATCGGTATCTTCTCTGTCTTGTACACTGTCCCGGCCCTGTTCATTATTCTCATCCACTTTTACGAACAACATAGTCGTCCCTTGTGGGAAGAATCCGCCATGTGCAGTTGCTCTACTGCAAGAAGCGACTACGGTAAGAATATTAGCGACACTTATAAACATATGTTTTTCAGAAGATTACACTTTCGCTCTCGCTCTCATCAAAACGGCTTGTATGTGTGTTGTTGGATGGACCAGCGGTGTGTGGGTTTTCAGTGGAAAGACATTCAAATCATGGATCAATCTGATCTGCTGTCTAGGTAAATCGATAGTAATTATTTTTACTAATCTATTCAGGACGACCCGTGTCTGGGGCGCTGTACCAGCCTACCGAGATGATCTACGCCAAAAGCGATGTTTCTCTCCCACCTCATTTTTACAACACCCAGATGAGACATAATGGTCATCATTACGGTGGTATTCCTGATAAGTTGTAAGCTCTTCTCATGTCACACCTCTTTTGTGCAGGATTTTGCCGTGTGTCATGTTTGTATATAGTTGACTGTGTTAATTGTGATCTCATGTCTTTTCCCCTTTTTAATCATGTTTTTTTTGCCTGATGGAGCTTAAGTTTTCAGTAGAAATCATACTTATTCAGGGTATATTCACCTCACATGTTATTCGTTTTGATCTTGAAATAAATATTTATGTATAACAAGTCGTTCATCCACAGCAGTCGTCATTTTCCTGGCGTCGTTCTGGAGGAGTCAATGGGCTCAGAATTAAAAAGGCAAGAACATGGCCTGAACACTGTCTATTTCAAATGGCTATTTGCATACCTAGGAGCATAGACAGTACAATTGGAACATTGTAGGTCATTGAGATCATCATCAGACAGTACGAGACGAATGTTTGAACGAAATATGTGATACAAGAAGCTACATGTTGCCCTCTAGTCAAACTCGTAGGAATGAATCTGAACGGTTTCGTATCTCGGTGGCGAAGTTTCTCGGAATTGGCTCTTATCACTATCTCCCTATATCTGTCTTCCGTGTCGCAATTGCCTCATTTGACGAAACTCACGGCAAGCGTGTTGGTCCAGCATCTGTGTCCTCGGTCAGATGTATTTCGGCATCGCAACAATCCTGAGATCAAAAGCTGAGTATCTCAAAGCAAACAAACATGAGCAGTGGAATCGCTGTCGATTCTGGTTCTTCCGAACTTGATCAGCTCGTACGCAAAAGCTATTGTACCAACTGCGATACAGGAGAAAACATAGGCTGAAAATATTGACTTACACAGGTTATGAAACAGTACCTGTCATGTTGCCAGGAACCCATTCCCTGAACAAAATGGGCTCACATATACGGAAATGGAAACACATTTCCATCATCTGAAGAGAAACATAGAAGACACATTAAAACAAACAAAAATTAAATGGAAACTCCACTGTTGGAAGAAAAATGATTCTATGCAAACTTTATGTCAATCAAAAGTGGGATGAAGCGTCCTTCCGTTCTTGACGCGACCCGAAGGCAAGGTATCCAACTGTCATTCCAACTACAACAGCTATACACAACCAGACGTTAAACGTCATGAAACAGAGCATGAGAACATAGCTGAAACACAGTTGGACGCCGAAAAGCAGAGTTTGCAGAAGATGAGTCGGCGCGAATAGTCGGCGAACGTACCTGAACAGTCTAATAGACATTAGTACGATTGAAATATACGGTAAACCATCCAAGTTCTGACGACGCTCAAGCTTCCACCTTAGAAGTTTGATTAATTCGGGCAGTATAGCGAGGACAAAAATGATTGCACTCGACCAAGCCATTTCTGCAAATCTAGCTACACCTTGTTGGAAAGTTACGTACCTCCAGCATTACTGACCCCCCAAGAGTCAAAAAGGATGGTGTCATCAGGAGTTACGTGAAAGTAGGTCCACATTTGGTGTTTCATGCAGAGCATTTGGTTCATGTTGCCCATTTTCATCGTCGGACCACACATGTCCATAGTCGAATTACCCATCATCGGACCCATAGTGGTCATTCCAGGCATGTTCATGGCTGAGAGCAAGATAACTTTAAGGTGAAAGGAAGGTTGAATTATAAAATGCAAACAAAATACGAAATATTTACGGTTATCACTACTAGACAAACTCGCAGTCCTTATCACAAAACAGCAGTGAACGAACACTTCAACAAATTTAAGATTGGAACAAAAATTTCTTTGGAAAGAAGGTGCTAATAAGCGGCCCAAAATTCAAGTGAGGTTGTATGGGCCAGGTGCGCTGTCCAGTGACGATAAGATAACAAATTGTAAACATTTCGATAAAAGAAAGACCAATTACTGTCCATTTTTTTATTATTTGTTTTCAAAGTGCAGATTGCTTTCAGCATTAACCCTTTCCCGATGCCTTAGAGGCTGTTTATGCTGATGGGGAGTGTGTCAAATTACGTCCAATTTAGGCTATCCATCGGAACCATGATTCTCGTGACTACTCGCTGCTCCAAGTTGCTTCCTTAGCTAATGGTCATATCTCATGATTATTCTGCTCATTTGTGTTTCGTGAATAATTCCAGCCTCGTGTGCATAATGTATTAAGTTTGCGTAAGACATCAAAGTAAACATTCTTGTGTAGTTTGTTAGACATCGTTTCAGTAGTTCGTTTGTTGTCAAGACAAGACAACATGCCATTGTGTTCTTTTGGCAATCCAACAGCTCGTCCGGAATTCATTAGTGGAATCGATGCGCCTTAATCCATTGCCCCCACTAAGGGACATTATGGTCAGTTTGAAGGCCATGTTGTCAGGTATTCCAAGATGCTCTTTGCTCCGCTTTCTATCTATGAGAACTTCCAAGATCAGTTGCTCTTCTCCGATTAGTATTTATCCGCTCCTGGTGGCAAGAGGTGTAATACATTCGAGACGGCATCATGTTTCTTTCGCGTCCACAGCAGATCTGTACTTATCTTACTATTCCATAGTGCCTCACTCCATCAAATCTGTCTAAGTCTTGCTCTCCCACGACGAGTCGTTGATTGAAGAGTTGCAGCTTCGAGTGAGGAAGAAAGAGAGTTGCGCATTCCCTTATTTCGGATGAGTTGAATAAAAGTCGTTTTATTACTTTGTCAATACTCCGGCGCGTCTTCTTCTAATGAATCACCCCTTTCGCTCGTTCATTCTTCATTTTCTCGATACCCATGGTAACATTCTACTATTCATCTGCCAATCAAATGCAATTTACCCGGGAGCCGTGTCGTTTTTTTTCTTAAAGGCTGGTTCCAAGGGCCAATTCAATTTGCAATTGTCTGTGCCTCAAGCTGTTAAAGAGCCAGCGATGTCCCCATCGCTAATCTTCCTTCTACTAAACTTTTTTTTTTCATGCAAATCTTAAATATTTCCAGACTCCATCACGTAGTCATGAGTCTTACGGGTTCAACAATGCAGGCATACAGACAGTAAGTTGTTTTCAATGGATTCTCGGATTTGTTGCCATGGTAGCAGATTGCTTGTCAGATCCACATAAGCTTATTTGCTTTCTGATGCAAATTTGACAAACTGCTTGGCTGCTTAAATCTCAACTTTTTCATTTAACTAGGGCAAAAGAGGTCTAAGCTTTTTGCTAAGTGATTTTGATATCGATTTCTGCATCTTTTACAGTACAAAAATAGATAATGGAAGTGCGATCGATCTGCATCCTCGACGACCTATTCGCGTCGTCGTAAAAAGTGCTTTGACTCATAGCCTGAATATAAGCACTGGGCGTCCCGCCGTCTCCATACACCTTTTTTTGCATGCGGCCGTACACGACTTTCCTTCCTGTATCCTCTCGTGTAATTGTGGTTATGGTCAAATTGCTCTTTACGCAGCTGTGTCTCTCGTCGCATTGTATTCGCCGCATCGGGCGCCGCCCGATCGATTCGCCAACCTCCCATGCCGGTCCTCTCTCAGTCCGCTTGTTTCGTAACTCTAAATCAATTTTTTCATCCACGTTCTAAGCCAGTTTTGTCAATAGAAACTCTGTTGTACTTTAGTGATGGAAGACTTTTCAGAAGGAAAATCGAAAACTTGGGAAAGATGAGTAATATGTCGCAGGAAGAGCTGTCAAGTGGCCTTCGAACAGTCCAACAGGTCGGTCTTTCCATATTTTTCAAGTTCTCGGTTGAATACTCTTCATATAAAAAGTTGTTAACCGTTAAGTTTCAGGGTTTGGAAGCATTAAAAGAAGAAAATGCGACAGTACAAGCCACGTTGGAGGCTGCGATACGAGGTAATTTAACGATGAAACGTTGGTTCACAGACTTTTTCAGGGATGAAAGTTGATGAAGGTCACATTCCTAGAGCCAAACTGAACGTAGTCCAAGATAATGGAAACAGTCTTACATCTGGATTCGAAGATCTGCAGGTAGTCCTTCCAAATTTTCCCACTCAATTTTTCTTACAGATGATGCTTGCGGTTTTGAGTCACCAGCAAGAGTTAGAGGCAGACAAGGCCAAATACCATGCTCAGCGGCGCCGCCTGGTTCAAGAGAACGCCTGGTTGAGAGACGAGCTCTCGTCTACCCAGCTAAAGCTTCAGGAGTCAGAGAAGCGGGTAGCGGAGCTCGAGGAGCAGAACAAACATCTCAACTATTTGAATAGCATAAAAAACTTCGATGAAGACATTGTAAAAACTTCATTTTTTGTTTTACTCATTTTAAATTTTTAGAAAGACGGTCAGTCTTCGAATGTCGAGCAGGCTCCAGTTCCATCGACAACAGAAACCCTTCAGGAGCTTGGCTTCGGTCCAGATGAGGATGATGAAGTCACTGGTCAGTTTCGTGAGCAAGCTAATTTGATATTTCACACTCATATCAGCTGTCCTGCGGAATTAGGCTGACCTCAATCTTAATTTGGTGCTCGTCCAAACGCGGTCTTCAATATTTTCGATAAACATTGAATTCCTTTCATTTGCAGGAGGCTTCGTTCCCTCGTCGGCTCATTCGATGGCAGCTAACTCGAGTGTCGGTTACGAAATCCCTGCCCGTCTTCGTACTCTGCATAATCTCGTGAGTTCTTTCATCAACTTGCTTTTCCCTATTACGTCGCTTTTAGTATCAGAGCGGCATACGCTTATTGCTCTATGAAGTAGTGCGTGTAGGTTATCTTGTTGTCTTGTTGGGATTTCCATCGCTACAACACAGCTTGTTTTCGCTATCTCTTTTGCACCAACACTAAAGATGAATAGCAGTGGATTGAGTCAATTCACGCCAGAGTAAACAAAATTTAGGTTATTCAATATGCTTCACAAGGACGCTACGAAGTCGCCGTTCCTCTATGCAAACAGGCTCTTGAAGATCTTGAGAAAACTTCTGGACACGACCATCCTGATGTTGCAACCATGCTAAACATACTCGCACTTGTCTACCGGTATCGAATTACTTCAAGCCAAAAAACGAACGTTTCAGCGACCAAAACAAGTACAAGGAGGCTGCTAATCTCTTGAACGAAGCCTTGTCCATCCGCGAGAAATGCCTCGGAGAAAGCCATCCAGCAGTTGCTGCTACTCTCAACAACCTGGCGGTTCTCTTCGGTAAACGTGGAAAGTTCAAGGATGCCGAACCCCTATGCAAACGCGCTTTGGAAATTCGAGAAAAAGTTCTTGGACACGACCATCCAGACGTGGCGAAGCAGCTGAACAATCTTGCCCTGCTTTGTCAGAATCAGGGCAAGTACGAGGAGGTCGAGCGTTATTACAAGTAAAAATATGCCTGTTCCATAACAATTATAATTGAAGACGAGCTTTGGAAATCTACGAGACCAAGCTGGGACCTGATGACGCAAATGTTGCAAAAACTAAGAACAACTTGTCTTCTGCCTATTTGAAACAAGGCAAATACAAGGTGAGCACGTTGTTCGATCCTTCACTTATTCACGCTTTCAGGAAGCCGAAGAGCTTTACAAACAAATTTTAACGAGAGCTCATGAACGCGAGTTTGGACGGATCGGAGACGACAACAAGCCAATCTGGCAGATCGCCGAAGAGAGGGAGGAGAACAAGAGTCGTGGAGGAGAGCCACTTCCCGATCAGAGCTATCTTCAGAAAGCTGCTAAAGTTGACAAGTAAGTGATTAACCCTCTAATCATCTTGTTCATTCTAATCATCATAACCACTAAACAATCTTTCTAGTCCAACTGGTAGTACACTATGGCTTATCCGCGAAGGGCATAAGTAAGACCTTTTCTTAGTTCCAATATCCTTTAATAAAACCCTACAAACGCTTGAGCCATAACTTCAGCGCCAAAAGCTAACATTTCTAGTTTCGTATGCCGAAAGCTCATGAAAGGTGCGACTCAATTCAAATATTTTCAGCCAGACCGTGCAGACAACGCTGAAAAATCTCGGAGCTTTGTACAGACGACAGGGAAAGTATGAGGCTGCTGAGACCTTGGAAGACGTTTGCCTACGAGCAAAGAAACAGGTAACGATTTCGTCCAAGTTGTATAAATGTTGAAACTGTACAAACTCCGCTGCCATGTGTTGTCTCCGCTTGGGTATCAGTCAATTTTGCTATCCACTCGCTCTGTGTGATATCCCGTTTGCGCATATATTGAGCTGCATTTTTAAATTGTTTGGCAGTCTACCCAATTTTCGTCTCATTTTCTTTTCTGTGTTGTGAAGTGGTGAATTTCAGCATGAGCCATTTCGCGCCTCGGCCATGGAGGAATCGATGACCGCCTCCCAAATGGGTCGAATGACTACAAGCCAGTCGGCTCAAGGTCTCAAAGGCAAACTGCTCGGTGCTCTCGGCTTCAACCAGTAGTTGTTCTCACCTCTTCTCTCTCTCCATCCCCCGAAAAATCCTTTATAAGGTACCAATCTTTGTGGTATCTAGCTCTTTTTTTATCTTTGTGCATGAACTATCTGCCGACGGGATCGGCTTTCGGAAAAAATAGAGTCTTATTCAGTAATTTGTCATTTCAAATTTTGGGATCCTTCAGTCATATCTTTGGTCAATTGCCAAAAATTTCAGTTATTGAACTTTTCAAAGAGCAAAAATCGGTAAATTATAACTATTCTTTGTACATTTCTATCGGTACTGGCACAATAAAACTTGTTGTGATTGTGATTGTTCTGCATGCTGCTTTGACTATCCACGCAAACGCTAGCACTAGACAAAAAATTTATTGGTTTCCAAACTAGATGTATATTGTACCAATGCGCATGCCAATGTCATCTTTTCAGATGTCTGAACAACGGAGAAGTGATAAAATGCAAGGAAGTATTTTCTAATCGATCGCCTTCCACGAATCAACGAATGGTCTCTGCCTCACAGTTGTCTACAGCCCCCGTTGTGCCTTAACTAAAGCTGAATCTCGTCTTACGAGACCCTACTCTCCCATAAAACGCAGGTTATAAAACACAATAATATATCCGCTTTCTGCTTCATAAGTTGTCTTTAATGACATAGAGCTACACCTGCTTTTATTTGTAACATCTTGAGAATTGCCTATGGGACAACTGTGACCGATTCCCGGATTGATTCCTGGATTTCTTTCGTAGTTGCCTTCTTTTACTGTATTGTTTCTCAATTATTTCAATCACCCTCTCCTAGATCTCTGCGTTTGCCTTTAACAAGTTCCTTTAACAATGTGCCCTTTATACGCCTTTTTGAACGAATAAACTGATTTCTTCCGTTGACTACTTGTGTATTTGAGTTGTCTTAGTGGAAGGTAATGTTTTCTGGATTCAACTGGTCTTTGGCTATAATTTCTCGCTTCACGAAACATTTCCACCAAGATACATTTCCTTAAACGTTATCCTCGTCGCACATTACCCATCTGTATAAAAGATTGAAACGCTATAATATGTACTACTTTTCATATTTGTATGCTCATTTATTCACCAGCATTCTGTTGTAGAACCAAATTATAAGCGAAGCGTATCGATGCGAGGTGGAGATCATTGAAACATTTAGTAGAAATGATAGCCAAATCGGCGGTTTTCATCCATCCAGAAGCGGTTAACGTCGTTTATATGAGGTGCGATAGGTTTAAAACCGTTCATCATCTTTTTATGTTCCCGATAATCCAAACGGAATTGATTGACAATCTGGAAAGCAAGTTTGAATTGAAAGTTGCACACATGTCGGTTATCTTAGGACATTTGTCGCATAGTTCGCTCCAAAGTATCTGCTGGGCAACGCCGGGACACTTCCAGAACGCGACCACTCCATAATATTTGCGAAAAGTTTGGTTCGTCTCCGGATTAGTAAATGTTTCACTAACTACAGCAAGTATTTTGGTTGGAATCTGGAAAGATAAAATTAAAAGTAAAATGTTGCTTACTTTTTCCATGTTTATATGGTCAACATTGAGCAATTTCCAAGTCAAAACCAACTTTTCGATGTGACGCTTCTTGTATATGTACTCCAATCGTTGTCTCTCGTTATTATCCTCAAGGAAACATTGGTTAGCAATAAGTTTGTTACAGTGTATATTCTGAAAGTTGTCCGAGTACGAAAATTTTGAAAAACACTTACATAGGCATCAGAAATGTCGATGGGTGACATGCCAATCCAGTAATCGTCCCTCCAGACATCTTCTGGTATTTTTACCTCTACTCTTCGCAGCCAATGTTTTCTTTCCTGTAAAACTAATGCCAAAATCGTTGTTCCTGCTTACCAAGTTGCTTGGGGAGCCTGTGTGAACCTCGACCAGCCGTTCAATCAGCACATTGTTTGGATCCTACTCATTTTAATAAACAATTTTGTGTATTTCAGTTACCCTTATCCCCCCAGATTTGAAAACGTCACTCAGTATAGTTTTTGATTCTTCATGGGCTGTGCCTTCTTGTTTAGGGGGAGCCGGAAGTGTGTTTCGACGATCATCCCATTCTAGGTCGGAATCCGCGTCTTTATCTCTAAGGTACTTTGTTAATAACAAACGGATATTATCTTACATGTCACTGCCGTTCGAGTTCTGTACATCTGGTCCTTTTTCGGTTTTTTCACTTATCAAATCAATCTGTTCCTGCGCTATAGGTTCCTCGCGTTCTCTCTTGAATATTTCGATCGCTTTATTGGGATCAAACACTGGCTCTTCTTGTATTATATTTGTATCGGGCTCTATCTTGACGTTCTAAACAAGCAGTTTAACAGCGACAAGCTTCTATCCCACCGTTGCTTCAACGTAGTCACTTATTGGCGCCTCAGGTTCGGGTGTCATCTCATAAGGAGGACTGTACTTTGGTACAAACACTTTCCTCTCAAAGCAGTTGAACGCGTCCATTTCCTGAGCAGGTGGGCTGCCCTGCAAAGCACATGATCAGTAAGTGAACAATGAGAACATTTTATTTTGACAGAGATTTGAAAGTGAGGTTTGAACGTAATACTGACGAGAGATACATAAAATAAAGCCAGCAGGCTTCGCGAATAGTTAATAACCGAAAAAACGTGCCAATGAAGAGAATATGCCAGATCCAGCGCGCGTTTGACTTCCAGAGGTACTAATATTGCCCTTTCCGTCATCCTCATCTTCCTGAAGGAACAAATTGTGTTTCAAACCTGAGCAAATAACCTGTTCTTCGAAACTGCGACCCATATTTGTGGGAATAGCTCCGCGGTACTTCTGACGGACTCTCTTCGGCCGCGGACTGTCAGATCCAGCACGCATATCAGATCCACTGCTGTAGTCATCATCAGTGGGCGATTCTTTGTAGGTACGGACTCTGAATACGTATGGTAAGAACGAAAATAGTTTTTTAACACACCTGCGAGTAGCACTTCGTTTTACAGAACTCTCCTGCGACTTTTCCCTACGGGATGTTCCAGGCTTGTTTCTTGCGTATCGATCTACACTACCACTTGCTGAAGATCTTGGAGTAACACTCTTTTTGTTCTTCGATTCCCAGTAGGCGGCTTCTAGCTCAGGAGCACTCTGAAGAAAAGTCAAACCACTAACTGTATCACGACTCACAAATCCTTTGGCAGAAGTCCAACAGTCGTCAGCAGGTCCATATCCCTTCCAGCGGACGAAGTATTGGTAACCGCCGGCATTAGTATACTTATGGTGCAAGATCTTCTCGATCTGTAACAGTAGCAGCTTGAAAGAGAAAAAACCGAAACTTACTTCATATTCTTCTTCGCCACTGGAAGACCCATCGTCGGACATCTTCTTCAGAAAATATCCAAATTAGAAACAACTTAAAGTTATTGGTAAATACAGGTTTCAAACTCTATACAAAGGACGCTACTTCTGTACGCAATATTTTGCGTACGCTACAGTATATCAGTAAAATTGATATTGTTTAAAAGTTGACAAAAACTTCTCATTTAACGTTTTACAAATGGGGGATTTTTCTCTGATCAAAATGATAGGAACAAAATCGAGAGACGAGATTATTTTTAACCGATGTTCGGCCTGAAAGCGAAATATCGATTTTTACAATCGTGATCCTCAAAATGTACAACAGAGCGCGTTTTAAGCGCGGACGAAACAAATGTAAAAAAAAAACTTATGGCTGCGTCTGCTTGGAAATAACAGAGAATACTGTCTGACGTAAAAAGAAAACGATCCGTCGCGTTGACGGGCTGCCTTACCGGAAACATTGCTACCACTAAGCTCACAAGCTAATCGTTCTCAGACCTCTCAGAGGGACTTCATACCATTGCAGCATGTATGCTATGTGGTCCATAGGTCTCTATTACCGAATCGCCAAATCCCTAGAATGCCTACATGTAGATGCATTTTTAATGCAACACATGTAGACGATGCGTCAGCAACCACGTCAAACATATTTGGAACTGAGAAGGGTCAAATTTTTACGGTTACTTTTGCTTACTACCCGTCGGTGTACCTCTAATTAATTGAATGCAATAGCCGTAAACATAAAAGAATACGTTATTGCTGAAGGACAACATTGAACTATTCAATTATCAGCAGACTACAATTCTGACTAAGAGAGCAACTTCAGATTGCTACTTTTATGACACGTGTAATTTCAAGTCAACGCTGAGTCCAAGAAGTTTCAGTATCCTGGAATCCTGAAATATCGTTCTATTCCAAGGTCTTGCATCTTCAGTCGGCCAATTCTTTAGCCTCTTGTGGCGCAAAAGTTTTGTAGATGAATGACTTCCTGTTGTTCAAAGTTGGTGTCATGGCGTCTTGAATAGCTCGGAAACGGAAGACTGAAAATATTACTGACAATATAATTGTAGATAGTAGATGTGCCCAAAAACCAACAATTACGAAGACTAGCACAAGATTCATCTCGTATATTATTAAAAAAGCGACCTCCGAAAAGAAGGTATGGTTTGAACTCTACAAAAACAGGGCAATATAATTCCGTAGGCAAATTGGGAAAGTCTAAAGCGCGTCTGACTTCATCATTGCGCGAAAGAGTAGTGCATGTTACGTTTTCTGAAAATTCGAGCAGTAAGTCGAATTGCGCGATAACCAGTAGTGGTAGTATAATGAGACAGACGTGGTTTGGGCTTTAAAATAATTGTCCCCTTTTTGTCAAATATTCAAAGGAAATTTATTGATCAACGCTTATTAGTAGCAAAAATCTTTACAACTTTTTTTATACTTCTACGTACCACATTTTCGTGCTGACGCGCAAAGTTCCTATTCATTACGCGGACTTTCCTATGGATTTTATACGCTCACTTGCACGTTTTCACGTGTCTGAAAGCTCAAAACACTCTATTTTAACATATTCTATCCATTTGCAGCCAGGAGTAGCCAAGTTACAAGGTTACGATTATCGGGACAGTACGACACTTTTTTTGGAAAATGATTCGTTTTTATAAAAATTTTTTTTCTAACCTGTCGACCCCAAACTTTTAAAAACAAGTGCTGACGCTCCGCTCTTTGCCATATCAATGATGAGTTGAAAGAATAAAAGAATTACTTTTTCTCAGGCGTCAGATGAGGCAAAGAAGAACGTCACTGTACACAGCAAAAAGAGCGATGTTTGCTATTACTACCCTGATCATGTACAGAGAGTAGATTCAAAGTACTCCGCAATACAGTAGTTGAGAACATTGAGCTTATTTTGAACGTGCGCCCAAGACCAAAATCTATAAAAGTTTTAGTGCAGATGACTTCTCGGAGTGTGAGCTCTAACCTACCGGAAGAGTCCGGAGGTCCATCACGTCACTTGACTCAAAACCTCCACTAGAGACATAATATGTCCTTCCAGCTCATGAACTGAACCAAACTTATTAAATCACTGGTCAAGCGCAAATGTTCCTGGAAAGTGTCCATGGATTAGTCTGGACTGGATTAAATATACTCTTTTTGAACTTGTAGGAAAGGAAAGTACAGTTCCCACGAGTTCGAGTTATGATTCGAATGAGTAGACCTTTGGCTATATTCTGAATACCACCATCTTTTAGACCGCATGTCTGATCTGTCTGCTATCGTATTCTCAAAAGAACTCTGTTTTTAATCTGCAGCTCATAAATCAAACAGCAAAAGCGATCATTTGTGAAATTTATCTTTAAAGATGGGGGATGCTCCCTCTTCGTTCTTTTTTGCGTTACAGATTTTGTAAGCGATTGACTGCACGAAGACAACAAAAAAGCTGTCAAGCATGCGATCCTGCTTTCATATCTGCTGACGTGCCCATTACCTAGTTCAGAATACATCTATTCGTCTAGAAGATGGTGGTGGTGCATTTCACAAACCTCGCATCACCCACGCCATAAGGGGCGGAGTCATCTGGCGGCGCACTACTCACCTCCACTGCGTAATGCTATGCTGTGGTTGACAGTCCTAGTCCTTGTATCCACAGCACTATCCGCCAGAATGCCATCAAAGTTTTCGTTAGGTACGTGCTACCTTTTTTACCATACACCATCCGTCTTTCTCATTCATCATTCCTAGTTTTCAGATAGGCGGTTTCCATATTTGGGAAATGTTTTGTACGGCGATTACGATTACTTCTATAGAAATACACGAGATGCTGAAGAGGAAGATCCTCCAAAGTGAGTTGTTCGATAAAGTCTGAGTGAATAGACCAAAGATGGTTTTTGATAAAGAAACACATGTCAGACAATTAGCATAAGATATTAGACCGTTAAAGAAACACAAACAACCTATTCCTTTCATCAGCAAGTTTTTGAGTATGATGAAGTTGAAGAGTTTTTCGGAGAGGGGCATGAAACCAACCATATTAAAGGGTTTAGACGTTTTTTAAGCTTAATCGCGTTAGATCATTGTTTTTTTTGACAGTAAGGTCACAGAAAGCATGTTCAATAGAAGACGTAGACTGTTCTCTTCTTTGTTCTTTGACACGAGTTATGTCCCGACCCCATCTTGGCCATTGGAGCTCATTCAACCACAGGAAAAATGCGATTTTTGAGTCTACCCCACATAGATGACAATGGCATCACTTACTAGTGACGCGCGAAAGTTTAGAAGCTCTCTGGGGTCCTCTTTTTGACCGGGTGGGCCCAATCATGCCAAGAGCCTGGGACAAATTTAAATCCACCCACAATTTCATGGTCCGTCGCTTCGCACACCTGAGATGTCATAATATGGCTTTGTCGAGGTTGAAAAGAGGCTACGGGACTTCCTTACAAGGATTGAGTGTCTTTTGTCTGCTCAAACTCCGGTGGAGCTATGACGAATCCTTTGACACAACTTTCAGTAATTTGGCAGTATAGCAATTATCCACACGAAGCAATTAAGACCCCTCAATTCTTGTAGCTTGCCGCCATAGAACAAAAGAGGGCATTGGACGAGGAGAGCTTAAGAGTTGAAACTCCATCACCAAACGTTTTGTTTTCAGACACGAGAAGCCACGTCCCTTACGCTTCGGCTGACAGCACGATCGTACAAAATAAATCTATTTCGTCTTGTTAAATCATTGTGATAATAGACTCTATGGAAGCAAAACAAAGTTTTGTCATCACTGTACAAAACTGTTAGCGAAGGATGAGCAGGAAGATTACCTCATTCCACGTAGCAGATCAAATCTGACTTTGCATATTGAAGACGTTGTCAAGCTCTTTGTTGGAAAGTCAAAACAACAAAGACTGCGCAAAGATTAAAATTCGTGCGTCAACAATGTTACTGGTCGCTACAGTACTTGTTGTTTACATGTATATACCATGAGGATATCTTGATATTTGGCTATAGCCAAACCAAATTGTTCTGAACAGTTGTTTATTGCTACATGTACACCGAAAACCTTCAGCTGATGCGAGGGTTCAAGTTTCATAGGACATGTTTGTTCACATTGTTATTTTGGCATCTTGAGGCCGGAAGTGTGTAGAAAATTGTAATCGAGGCCAAATGACTACTCAGTTATGATGCTGCCAATTTTATCAACTGTATCGTCTTTTTAGTTTCTCCAGCTGTTATGCAATTAGTACAGCGCTTCACTGGACCTCAAAGCAATCGGAGCGTCACTGTCTGTGTCAATGAACAAGTATTCTTTATATAACATATGTATTGTCTTAATTATTACGGGTATACAAAATTGTACTGAACAAACACGTACACGTAGGTGAAAGTTCTCATGGGAAAGGCGACACATTTGACGTCATGATTGCTCGTCAAAAAGGAACTTGGGGCTATGACACTAGAACATCTAATGGACAATAAATTAAAAGCTCAATTATTTGCGAACTGGATGATGATCGTGATGGCCGCCATCTGACTCCGTCACATGATCTGCTCCAGCTGAGAATTTAATGTTCCTAATATTCGAAAGACATACTTTTTGGCTGAATAATAGCATGACCGTGCTCGTCGTGTGTTTCGTCAGGATGACCGGCATCGCTGTGCGCTGTGTGAGATCCCACTTCCACAATCTGTATCGCAGCGTTATCTCTTTTGGCATGTTTTTTACCTCATGATGGGCTTCTTCGTGACTGTGAGAGCCACCCAGGATGTGAGGAGATAGTATCTCGACCAGCATCTTTTCTTCAGACGCAATACGTGGAGATAAAATGTGTGGAGACAAAACAACAACTCCTAACGTCTCTCCAGACATGACGTGTGGAGATAGAAACTCTAGATAATGGGTAAATTAAACTATTTCACTCAGTTACTTGGACTGAGTACGAAGATAACAAGAGCTTCCGGGGAGAGAATTTTTGGCTCAAGGAAATGGGGAGTTAGAACCTCAGCTATCTGAATACATTTTTCTATTTGAAGCACAAGTTTAACGTACGAAAGCTTCCGGAATAAGGACCCAAGCTTGCAAGGCTCTCGGAGACAGTACTTCGGCCCTGAAAGCTCCAGGACTGAGAATTCGTGCCACCAACGCCGATGGAGAGAGAACTGTGGCAATGAAGGCTCTCGGAGACAATGTGTGTACCTGAAAGATAACTTCTTCAGGCCTGTTGTGTTCATACTGTGAGAGCTTCCGGATTGATGATCTCCCCGACGAACGCTCTTGGGGACAAAGTTACAATCTCTAAAGCTGAACCCTGGTTGATGAAGTTCGTAAAAGCTATCGGCTGCAACGTGAGCCATTCAACACCGGAGTGAGGCTCTCCTTCGGCACCATGACCTGCCTGTCTCTTCCGACGCCCTGAACTGATAACTTAGTCTTGCAGTTAGAAGGATCTAACCAGCCCAGAAGGGCCAATCCTTTCTTCCATGTTGAGCAATATGCCTGATCTGTTTTTCCACCCATTTGTCTTTTTCTTCTTTTGTCATAGCACCCAAAGCAGTCGTATTCATTCCTTGGCTGTTAGTAACTGAGCCTCATTTTACTCAAAACATTGGAAAACTCACATTTCTTATTGGAATACATGAGATCCATTTGTTCTTTGGTGAGATAGGCGTAACCGTATCGGTCAAAATCATCATTCTGTTCGTCACTGAAGGAGCGTTTGGCTCTGCAAGAATATTATAATCTGGTATGAATGTTTCAGTACCTTATCCAGTTGTGATCGTGCTTGCTCAGGTCTTGCATTAGAGGGTAGTGTACGTTATTCAGATCAGCCATTACACTTTTCATTGAAACCAGTGCTTTGTCTAATGCTTCAGAGCCTCCACTCAGCTCCAAGATCATTTCAAGCATATTTTGTTGATACCGTTTGTCGGAAGTGACAATCTGGAAAAGACAACCATGTATGCATTAATCTTCCTCATGTTTATATGCAAGTGACCAGTTGACAGCCCCCGCGTTTTTGCTCCATTCGGCCGGCTTGGACAAACCGGTTGTTGATTTTACGCACCCTTTCACTCAGCAGATCAACCTGGACACAATGTTTCGATACATTTTGACCTCAGTTGAAAGTTAACAAATAACCTACATCCAGCATATCCGGGACAGAGAAGAACCCATCGTCTTGGAAAGAGAATACAGTAGGAGACAGAAGACGGTTCTTTGTTTTCTTGTCTGGCAAGATGGAGAAAAGACGGGGAGACATTATGGATAGTTTTCCGTTGGCGAAGCTTGGATCATGCTGATGTTTTGCCTGAAACCTCTCTTAAGTAACCAAAAAGTTTGGTACCGCGAAAGCATTTACTTGTTCCAAAACATCTGCCAAGATATCGCTTGCATCCTTCTCGACCTGAGGATCCTCGCTCTGTATGCCGAACTTCTTCATAAGTCCTTTGTTCTCGTCGTTGATTAGCTTGAAATAGGCTTTGACAACGTCTGCTTTGTCGACGTACTCCTTGATTTGTTTGAGTTTCTCAATGTTTGAGAATTCAGCAGAACTTCCACCCAGAAAGCATCATAGTTCAGACATATAGACTTACTTACCAACAAAGTTTTTAAGATAAGTCAAAGCCAATTTGGAGTAGTCTAAGGCTGGCTTGGTTCCGACTATTGGAACAATTGGATCGGGTTGAACTTTTCTCTTCTGTCTTCGATTTCTTGTTTGAACTCGCTCCATGCCGAGAATGTTTCTTTCTAACTGCTCTTCAATTCGCTTCGTGGCCACCTAAATTTCTGCTATACTACTAAATAAACAAACATACTCCTGCGGCACGTACCCTGCTCCTCTTTTTCTTCTCTCGTTCTTCTTTCAGGAACAGATCCCAAGCTTCCTCAATTACATCTCGTTTCACTCTTCTCACCCGGCTTTGAGCTCTGATCGGATTCTTGACCCATCCGTAGCCACTTTTATAGTAGAGTCCTTTTCTTGATTTCAAATACTGACGCTCTTGCTGTTTAGTGTTGTACCCAGGCTTGGGTTCCGTTTGAGAAGTATTGTAGCTAACTGGCGAAGGCAGAATAACTGCGCTTGCTGCCTTTTTGATCGAGATATTGACGACCGGCTTCTTCTTGGTTTCAATTTCAACATTTTCCTTCTGCTGATAGTCTCTAGCATCAAAGACTTTCACAGCGCATTTTGCCAATTCCACAGTCGATTTAGCATTCTTCTCGCACTGTTGATAAACGTGGTTTTCAATCCACGACGTATCCTCTAATGCTGCTCGAGCCTTCATCTAATAATGTCTACTGTATAATGTTACAAGCCGGTCTCACTTTTATCAAGCCTCGTACAGTTCCAAGATACCATAACTGTCGTAGCTTTTCTTTGTCCAAGTTGTAGTAAACTGACTTCCCCTGTGGTTGGGTAGAATCAGCTTGAAATTCTGCTGCTGCCATATTCAATACTGAAACATATTGTTATAAAAGGTGAAAATTTACAAGTGGCAGTTGACAGAATAGTTAACACAAGATTCGTGGCTGCCATCCATCCATGAGGTTGATTACCGGCCCTGAAAAAGTTCTTTTAGCTAGTGAAAGTCTGCCAATTTTTTTCACCAGGCGGAGCTTACTAATGGTCATAGCTGGCGAAAGTCGTGTTCTTGTAACGCTTTGAAATGTGCACCTGTCATGATGAGCTCGGCGGCAGATGGTAGCGGGATGAAGGGAACGCGAGTGAACAGCCGACTGGCAGGGCTAATTGCTGTCCAGTTACCGGTCAGTTTGGGTCAAACGTGATACTTGTTTCAACCACGGAAATTCGCTCTCAGGCATTGCGAAACTGGTTAAGTCGAGACTAAGTATATGTGGTATATTGTTTAGTGAAAGCTAAGTCTTAGAGCCAACATGCGATGTTTTTGCATTCAAATTGGCCAAAGTATTGCGCTTCTGCTAAAAAGACTTTTAGAAAACTGTGCAAACAGATCTAATAATAGCTTAGAATACAGATTCTATTCATGGCCTCTTTGTTTTCAAGTAAAAATGACGTACTACAATGCATGTTAGTGTTTGGTAATAAGGTATAAGAATGCAGCTAGACTGCGCAGTCTGTGAATGTGAAAGTTAAGCTCGCTTCATCGACAAGAAACCATTTGCCCAGTAGAAAAAAGTTTCGGGTCCGTGGCGAGCGCGGTGAATGGAAGCGTGAAATCAAAAATGCGCTTCTATCGGCAGTCTGTCAGCCTTTATATGGAAGAGCAGCCTGTATCATAACGCTGGAAGCGAGGAGAATCCCGGATATCCGTTCCTTCCTCACAATGAGATTATTGCGCAAGTCGCGATAAACCGCGTATCTCAACAGTCGAGGTGCATCAGAGGACGGAATGTGGAGGCGATTGGCCCAGTTTAAGAAGAAAACTCTGATGTACGTGATGCACCATTGGATCTTTGGTAGGGCAGCTGAGGAGGAGCACGTGGACGGGATTACAGTTCAAAATTTCGGTCACCCGTCAAAATCTTTCGTTGCATTTGCATAAGGCGCCTCTGGCGAATACCTCTGCATGGATTAGAGCTATTCAAGATCTATCGCCGATGTCTGGTGTTATTTGCCGTAATGTTTACTCTAATTAATCCCAGGGTGGAAAACGCAAGCAACTAAGTTCGACAAATACTTGGGCACTAATATTCTGGACATTTAAACCAGGGGTCAGAAATTATTTGACTATGTCCTCGGAAAATTCGAGTAAGTGGATAGGACTGAGATGTACAGCTTTAAGTGGAAGAACTTTAAAGTAATCAGGTAAACAAAAACGATTAGCATTTGCTAAACGAATCAAAGCACCAAAAGGCTTCATTATCCTAACTCACTTATAGACTATGGAGTCGAGGAGCAGGGGGAAGCTAGGCAGAGTTTCCGTTGGGGATTGTTTTCAAACGACTGGATATGATACGCGCTTGCCTCTGCCCTCATCATTAGATGACCGGTTTGCTGCCAGAGGGCACGAGTAGACGAGACTATTTGATGTGACAGTTATTGGAGTCTAGTTTATTGAAAGCCATTCTCATAACTCGCCACAAAACTGGCAGAAAGACGTTGCTAGTAACTCACATTGGATAGATTCTGCAATGGACGTCTGGTCTAGGTCACTGTCTGGTCAGTGCAAACATGCACTGAAAAGTTTCTCAGTGCCGCCACTGGCTAAATAGGAGTTACGACCAGAAAGATTCGTCTCTTTACGGTCGTACACAAAGGTGCTAAAGTCTGGATCTCTCTCTTGTATTATTTGCTATCCGTGTTCGGTTCATAGATTTGATTGTATGAGCGCTCTTTTCCCTTTCCGGGTTCCCGATGACGTGAACTTGGTTGTATGTACTAAACAAAATAAATCTTTATTTCCTTATGACAAAAACAAAAATGTTGAAGCTCGGTTTGTTTATCGTTAATTGTCTTTCTCTTCTTCGATATCTCCCTGGTTCTTGTTTCTGCAAAATGTTTCAAGTACCCTACTTAAGACACGTGTCAAACCTCTTGGCGTCCATGGCTCTCACTAAGAGGCCGAATCGTTGGCGCTGACCCTTCTTCTCATCCATGAGCTTCTCAGTTTCTCTGAAATCCTCGTGGGTAATGAGCTTCATTTCATTCTCTGGTATCGTGAAGGAGGCCAAGTGTGACTTTGGGATGATGTCCTGAATTAAACATTTTCCACCCTCGTGATTCGAATCACCTGAATCTTGAACGATGCGCGGGTGTGAGGGATCGTCGGGTACATTTCGTGGCCAATTGAGGGGCACTGGTCAGCAAGCTCGGTTGCCATCATGTGCGCGATGGCAGTGTTACGATCAAGAACGTAATTGAGCTCTGAACACTCATTCTTAGATTTTAACTCTGATGAGCTTACCGAAATCATCATCATCTTCTCCAAAGGGATTCATCAAGTACTGTCCGACTTTCAACCATCCGAGGTAGAAGAGCATTTGGAATGTTGTGAAGATGGGGAACAAAATAGTAATTTCCTGAAAAATCATCTCACTAGAAAATCACGCGATGGTGTACTTTTTCCATTGACTTTTGGTCGAGCTTGGGTTGTCTTCCTATGAGACAAATGAAGAAGTATCCGTAAGTGGCGATGGCAACTACTTGAGTATAAACCAGAGGAATCTTGACCCAGTCGTAGACAAAAAGCATGGCAAAACCATCACGGTAGCTGTAGACCTGGAACCGTAGCAGTTAAAAAGAATAGCGTTCTGCTTGGCGAAAACATTAACGAACGAGACCGCAAACCTATTGTTGACGGCACGTACCTGTTTAAGGAGCATATCCATTTGGATGGAATCGATGACCTTGTTTTGATACTGTTTCTTGATCAGATTGATGATCCAGATGATCGGAACAAACCTTAAGGCGCATGATTGTTTACGAATACTGATGAAAAGCTACCATTTTCCTTGAGGAGCATCGAGGTTCATGTACATGTCATACTCTTCCTCGGTCATAAGCTTTGCCTCGACCATGTGTCTGACCTTAGGGAAACGTTTCAGAGTACGAACGGAGATTCCGGACCAGGCAATGGCAGCCTGAAGTCGTTAAAACTCTATTGCAAGGAAGTATCAGTTAACCTGCAAGCTGGACCAGCGAGCAATAGCCTGACGGACAGCAAGGTTTTCGGGGCCGGGGAGACAAGCCGAGACCATCATCATCATCTTGTCGGGCCATGAAATCCAGTTGAACTGCTCCCACCTAAAACTCTTTCAGAGCTAAAACAAAGTTGTGTACCATCTGGCAACAATCACAGATACGAAGAAACCGAGCAAGAATGAGAGAGGAATGTATTGAGATCCGATTTCGCACCAGTTGATCCATCCTGTGAAGTATTCCTTCTGCTGCTCATCCAATACGTACCACTGAAGCAGTTTATATTATTTTTTTGTTTTTTTTTTTTGAAAATTGATACCTGAACAGCAAGGACCACGTAGTAGGCAGCGTAGAAGGCGATCATATCTTTCAACACGGCTTTCCATAGCGATCCACGCCATCTCAGCATCAACGAGGAAAACTCCTCGTCGTACGAGATCGTCATTTCGACCCTCCCTACAACAATATACTTCGGAAAATAAGGTGGCTGCTTTGAAGAGGTAGCAATGCCAAAACAGAGTTTATTTCGTACTTTGATTAAAAGTGGTTCACACAACGATTCCTCCTGTCGGAATGTGTTTTCTCCGCTCACGGAACTAGTTTGTTAAGAACTGAGTCAGAAAGCCAATGATTTGCTTTACACAATCAAAGACTCTCAAACAGTTGCAAAGAAAAAAGAGAAGGAAAAGCTGATTTCACAGAATGGAAGTTGGAAAAGGAAACGAGCGCGATCAGTCCGACATTACAATGATAGGCAATTGTAAGAATAGAATTGTAAACATGTCGCTTGATTTATCGATCAGTTTCTCAGATACGCTGTTGAATCCACAATAAAAGATCGGCTCCATATACAAAGGAATGGTTTTTGAAAGTTCAAAATAATCTGCCACGAGGGTCTCATTCTCGAAGGCCACGATGGCGTATTCTCTTTGAGGAACTGGTTTTTGACTTTGTTCAAGGTGTCTTATTGCGATTTTCAGATTTGCCTGAGGTCGAGGAGGGCATTTGCGTTATACTCTCAGTGCACTTGCATACTGAGCAGCAAAAACGTTGAACTGAAAACGTAACGGATATTGGGGTGGGATCCACTGAAAGATTATCTCGACAATGTTTAGCAAGCAAGATTTTTCGAAAATTCTCACGGTTTGCCATAGTACAAACTGACCTCTAGAACTTTCCCTAAATAGGGAATGAAAATTGTCATAAGTTGACGAGAAAGGCTTTCATTTCTCTATTCACCCTCTTTACAATCATCGAGGTGTGGCAGCTACGTAGCCGCCAAAAAGGAAACACTCGTTTACCAAACTTTGAGTGTTTTCGCTCGAAGTTTGGTATAACGCAGATTTCAAATGACTCATTGGAAGATCAGTGAAAACTGCTAATAAGTTGTGCAGGACGAGGATCAGAATCGAAGATCACACTGACAAGAAATTGGAAAGAGAGAAGAAGTCGACCGACGGCCTTCAAGATTGATACGAATATGGGTAGGAATTGATGGGAAAGAACGTTAGATGGTAAAACAAGAAGCTGACAGAAAGATTGAAATAGGTAACTGGACGACTTGTTCTACGCATTGATGCAATTTCCCTTGATCATGTGGTGAAGAACTGTTTGTACGATGGCAATCGCCAGAGAAAAGTGGCCATTTAGGCATTGATGCCCTTGCCGCGTACGCGCAAGACATAACCTGCAGAAGCTGAAAGCTCGAGGACTTGAGGAGTGGTAATCAGAGACCGCTTGGAACAGTAGTAACGATGTAGATCGGGCAAATAATGTTTGGGTAAAACGTTGGCCTTGGCGGCCAATTGCGGACAGATAAGACGATCGGAGGGAGGCGCACTTCGGAGAATTCAGACATGCCCGATGTGGTCACAGTTCTCGTAACAGACTATTGAACTGTGGCTAACTCCTCAATCATAACAGACCAAAATGAGGTGTGTTCCGATGCATCTGCTTCTCGATGCATAGCAGCATGTTCGTGATGGATTTTGCCACATAGGGTGGAAAAAATTGAAAACACTCACGATGCAATACGGAAGCACATTTATTGAAACAAAGTTGAAATTGTAAGACTTAAATATGGGAATGCGTTTTCAGCAGAATCTTTCCCAGTTCATCAAAAGCCCATTTCAAGTTTTCACCGTAAGCATCGATGTTACTCTTGGAATCGCGGAAGTCAGTCGTGACCAGAACGATGCTAAAACAGGAGAAGTTTTGTTTACATTTTATCCCTGCCTGCTCTTTCCAATTCGATAGAAAGTGCCGTAGCCATCAGGACGCATTGCACAAACGTATCCATATCCTCCAATCTCATTGTCCGTCATGTATCCTGTAAAGCTGTAACAAGGAAGTGGCGTTGTTCTTCTGATTCACTGACCTTGTCGAGAGTAAAAAGTTTCCTCCTCCGCCAGTCAACTTCCAAACCTCATCTTCCATGAACTCGGGCACTTTCTGTTTTGGAGAGCAGCCCTTGTTGAACTCTTCGAGCGTTAGGCGCAGCCCAAGCAAGTGACGATCTATGCCTTTACCCTCCATGGCCATGGCCATAAAATCATTGTGCGCATCGTAAGCAGCTTTGAAGAGTTTAAGTAGTTCGGTTTCCTTAACACTGAATTTTACAACACTTGACGAAAATGATTTTACTGCAGCGCCGCTCATTACTGCCCGTCCAAAAGCCACCATCTCTTGGGTACAGCCGCGAATTGTCTCTGTTCTCCCGTGGTAAAATTTACGTGTTGACGCGGTCTCGTAAATCGGAGCGAATCTAAAAGTGCTTTTTGGCTGAGCTGTAGGAACAAAGTACCGGCCATGGGTTTTCAAAAATGATAGTTGCATTGCAATTTGTACAACAGTATCGATGTAGATTTTTGTCTTGCGCATTGCATCGTTGCCGAAACCATTGTAGCGAACAACTCGAACACGGTGAGAGTCTTTCTGAACAGTGCAACCTGTGACAAGTACTCCATCAACTAACCAATTTTCTGAAGTCGTCTTCCGCCTCGGAGATAGCACTGATAAGCTCTTTTGACAAATCGAACTGTATTTCTTTAGGGTGTGATGTGGTCCAAGGTTCCTAAATTGAAATCATTGGATCAACTTTTTCCTATTGTCATACCAATGGCGTCCACACTGTTTTCCGAATTCTGGTAGCGGCATCATCTCCCGCATGGAGGATTGCGATCGCGTCCACATTGCTGTGCTGAAATAATTTCCAATTTTGGTTTTATTGTCCCGACGTACGTCTCCTTGGACCGCAGTTTGGCCATCAGCAAAAACAACAATGTTCAGGCACTTATCTTGCCAGTAATAACGTTCGCTTCCAGTCATGGCTGCCACCTGCATGCCTTCTTCGGTTGGGTATGTCTCATCGGCCAGAGTCACACAAAGTATGGCTTCTTCCACATCCTTCAGTGACTCGGCACAAACTTTGCCTTTCACCAGCAAGCTACGATTCTAAAAAAGCTCGCAGATAACGCGGTGAACTTTGTCGAACAACTTTTGCCCATTTATCTCTGTGAGACGTTGTAAGCGAAACCACGCAGTGTTTGGCAGTACGAGAGACTTTCAGGATGTAGGTGAAAACCTGAAAAAAAGGTTGAATACTGTCTTTAACTTTGCACATGATGCAGTTGATCCGGTAAAATGACTTCGCTGTTCTTGACCATCTCTACTTTCCACAACTGTCCTCTGCAGATCACAACAATGTGGGATGGACATGAGCCTTCCGCTGCTGAACCAATGTCGGTTTTAGAATTAGTACTGATCTTGCCTGTCTTGAAATATCGGGTCATTATATCCTTGGGAAGAGCTGGAATGCGAGTCGAGTTAAAAAGAACATAGTACTGGTGCATATCCCATGTTACACCACGACTTTTAGTGATTGGAACTTTCTCACTAAATGGCATTACTGTTATCATCGAAGAATTTTACAGTCTGACTCGCTCCCAGAACTTTGTCCACCAGTAAACAATATCAGCAGCACGAGAGACTTGCGAGCCGAAAAGAGCAGGGTATCGCGAGTTTACCTGAAAAAAGTACATGCGAGTAAGGAACGCAACCAACCGCAGCTAAATTGGTGTAGGGAGCCAATGGCTCACGGATGGTCGTGTAGGCGTCGTACCACCAGTCTTCCAGCTGAACGCCTAGTTTGGACGTTTACAATTCCCTACCCAGTTTCTTTTTTCAATCGCACGGTTTTCTAAAGCCCTTTGTAAGTTGGTAGCCAGAACTGAAGTCCTGAATTCTTCTACTGACTTCTTTGTCTTAGCAAACTGTTCATCAGTTGCCAACGCCCTGGCTGGAAATACGTGTTGTCAATGTTATTGAGAACAATTACCGCATTTGAGATATTTGTCCAAAGTTTCATCAAGAGTCGGTACCGGCAACGAAGGAAGATTCGCTTGATTGGAAAACGTGGACATTTGATCTGGAACGGCGAAACTGATCTTGACCGGGGAGGAACGGAGGTATAATTGCAGGCAATCGGATGCAGAAGCGAGCAAATACCGATTGTTAATAAAGAACAATGAGGCTACTTTTCTAAATAGGTTGGAATGCCGCAATCAGGTACAAAGGTCGTCTACGATGTTCCGTAATTTGCTGCACGTGTTTTCGTATTATTTTGATGAGGAAGAAAAAAGGAGAGCGCATGTACTTGCAAGCATGCTTTCAAGCATTCCGATAAGATAAACTGAGAGTACAAAGTATGCGGGTTTTTGTTCTTATCGGAGGCCACACTATGACAGAGCAAAAACACTTTGATTTGTCTACTCAGTTCAAGTGAAATGAGTCCAGCAAGAACAGTGTTTTAAACTTTGAAAAATATCAATGTCTGTTGATAAATAGTCCTATTATATATTGATATATATTTTTCACCAATTTTTATATAGGACATTTGTCAAATCACAATGTAACGACACATAGCAGGTACCATCCAATACAGAGCAAATCGGCGAGATCAATGAAGGCTGAATCAAACGTAGAAGTATGATATTAATTGCGACTAGGATACCGAGAGAGGTGAAAGACACGTTTAGAGTCGTTAGCTGCTGGTTTGACCCGTGGTACTAGCAAACTGCTGAAGAGCATCGAGGTTCTTCATATTTGTAGAAGGACGAATCACCGAAACCGCATGATCAAAATCGGATAGCTGAAAAAGAGCATGTTTTAAAATAAACAAATAAATAACCTTTAGTGCTCGTAGTTGAGAAGCCGTTGTTTTTGCTAGCCTTGTTTTGTCAATCAATCGGACCGGTACCATGGCAGCTTCTTGACAAACAGCAAACAAGTCAGCGTATGAGTAACCGCTTGTTCTACTGGCAATATATCTAGAAAACCAGCTATGTTACTGAGAAATTTTCTCACTTGTATTCAGAATCCGACAGTCCTCGAGCCATTCCATGTTTATGCAAGATAGATTTGATAGCCGAATAGCGTGATGCATCGTCCGGAAGAGGAATAAAGATGCGCTTGGCGAAACGTCTCAAAACAGCATCATCTAGTTCATGAGGCCTATTTGTAGCACCAATGACGAGAACTCGTTCATCTTAAGAGATTATTATTGAATATGGGAGAAAGATATTACTTGGATTGGTTGAAGCACCATCGAACTGCAGGAGAAACTCGGTTTTTAGCCTCCTCGACGACTCTGCTTCATTTTCTGACCGGCTGCAGAGGATTGAATCAATTTCATCTGAACAGGTTTTGTATATAAACTAGTGAATACAACCTACCAATAAAAATAATAGATGGCTGGGCGTTCCTGGCCATCTGAAAGAGAGTTCGGACCGTTTTCTCTCCCTCTCCAACCCATTTGGAGGTCAAGCTTGAAGCCGAAATATTGAAAAATGTCTGTTTAGTATCGGTGGCCACGCCTTTTGCCTGAATATACTTAGAAAAGTGTTTAGTCAAGTTTACCAGCATAGTCTTTCCATTTCCTGGAGGTCCAAAGAGCAGGATACCTTTCACGGGTTGACGGAGTCCACTGAATAGTTGTGGATTCAGAGCTGGGAGAAGTACCGTCTGAATAAAAACGATTGTCATGATAAGAGTATAAACAAACCTCTTCTAGAGCCATTTTGGCTGCTACACAGCCAGAAATGTCGCAAAGGGAGACTCCCGTGCTGTCTAGAACCTCATCTAGTAGTCTTTCACCTGAACATGAGGATGGAACAGGAAGAGTATACTACCTACCGAACTTCTTATCTACTCCTCTCAACAATTCCGACCTGTGGACCCTATTAAGCTCTAAAGGTGGTTCAGGTCTTGTGTTTTTGGTTGCTAGTCGGGCAGTCGTCAGACCTTGTTGAGGCACGCGTGCTGCTCTCGGGCAAGTAGAAGGTCCATCACTTTCACATTCGTTCAGTTTTTGAGCTAAAATGTTTTTTTGAAATACAAATTATGATTACTTACTCAAGGTAACGAATCGGTCCTTGACACTAGGAAGAAATTGGTTCAATCGTTCCAGATTTCCTACAAACTTTTTCTTCTCATCCTGTGTCAGCTGTTTCATATCTAGACTTGTGCTCATCTTTTGAGCCTGGAAGCAGAAGTTTTTAACTGTCTAAATGTTTATATACCTGGCTGAAGAATTCCAAGACTTTCTTGTACGTTTCCACGGCTTCAATAATCGTTCCTTTGCTCGCATCTGAAGCATTTTGCTCGAAAAAGTTGACGAAAGATTTTACCAGTTTTAAGTTTTTCGTCCAACTCTACAGCTTTTTGTAATAGTCCTTTTCCTTGGTCGAAATGACGATAAAATGTTGCTGACGGTCCAGACGGTCTATTCTGGCTGAGCAAGTTGTACATCCTGTGCTGGAAAACATACGTATCTTTTTCCAAAATGACGACAATAATGTTGAAAATGTAAAATTCGTAATTTTTTCGTTTTTTCAGAAAGCTAAGCAAAAAATTAGGTAAAATGACTTTGGGTTAGCGTTTTGTGTTGAAATGAATTCACATGTGAGATGGACTCTGCGTCTCTGCCACCATGTCGCGGTCAGGTAGCTTCTATCGGCACAAGAAAAAGCTGGGTCACGCACAATGCCCTGTTTAAATGTTACGTTCAAAATTTAAAAAGGAAATATCTTTCCATACGCTTATCAAGCAAATGAAATCATTCTTAGGCATCTGGCAAAATGGTCACTCAAAAAAGCGATGAATCATTCGTTTTTCGCAGATAACAGGCTTGAAGGAAAAACAATGAACGTAAGCTTGCACAGTTCGAGATTGAAAGAGCCAAGCATTAGCAAACCGCCGCTTTTTAAGCATCTGCTGCGTATCGATTCCATAGCGTATCAATTGAAAGCGATTTACAGCAACATCACTAGTTTCAGTTTCTTTTTCAACAGCTGTTTAATGTAATTACAGAAAACTAATTACAAATAGATAAAACTAAGATTCGGTTAAAAACTACATGCTACATGTATGTAACAAGACTGTTTCATTGGTTATGAGAACCTTCGACAAAACTATAGTGTGAATTCTCGAAGCGATGAATCAACTTGTGACTGTTTAATGGTATCTGACCTGGGCTGGACACAACTAGTTTTCTACCGTATTGATACTATAAACGTTTATACCAAGAAAACTTACTCTCCGCCGAGACATTCTGCAGTGGAAGTTCGAGCAATTTCCTAAAGCAGACCGCAGTCAACTACTTGGGGCGAATCAATCCCTTTCCCATTGCATGCTAGACCCCTTTTTGTAGCTGGTCACCATGGTGAAGACTTAATCATAAAATGTACATTAGAACATGGAAAACATGACCACTTCGAAGAAAATACAACCGGTAATCGGCGTGATTGAAAACCCATACAGGTTATAAAATGGCGTATTTGGAATTGGGAGTACCAGTTGAAAATGTAGAGAAGCTTATAGATCGAAGAGGGCGGCCATATCTCGGAGAGCGTTCTCAAACTGTGTCTGGAAGCGACGAGAGTCACTGTTCTCTGCAGAATGGAAGCTGCTGATGTGGGCCAAAATGCTGTGGTTTCCTCCAAAACGGTAGCAAACCCCTGTAAGCGTAATTTCAGTCATATACTTCTAATATAAGTACCGTATCCTTCTTTAGCAACAGCTCCAAAGCAAGCTCCGAGCCAAGTATTGTTGATGTTGGTGTCTTCGTCATTTTGTTGGGTCACATTGGGAACATGAGAGGTGGACAAGAACCACTTCTGGTTGATGTAGTGTTCCAAGAAGGGTGAAGAGATTCCAAAACCCTTGGACAGGACGAACAGCACAAAGAGATGACGGTCAATTCCCTTTCCGACCATACATTCTCGGTTGCGGAGACCGTGCACTTCAGCAGCCTTCTTCAACTTGGCAATCTTCTTGGTTTTCGGGGCATTAGGGTTGAGAAAGGTTGTGACAAAGTCGCAGGACTCGTCACCAACTGTACGAAGAGTTTCAGTCCGAGAGTACTTGTAGAAACGAGGCGAAGCAGGCTCATATGTCAACTTGAAGGCTCCTTGGTCCTTAACATTTCAGTGTTAAAAATTTGCATTTATATATATACCCTATAGCAAGCCAGCTGAATAGCCATCTGTACGAAGGCATCAGGAGAGACTCCACATTTCTTAATCAGCCCTTTTCCAAACTCGCGGAAGACACACGAAGCAAGATCAACATCATCCGAAGCGACCTTGTGCGAGGCAAAGATTCGTTCGATTTCGGTGTCCATCTGCGAGACGCTTGTTTAAAAAACTAGAATGAGCAAGTTAACCTCGGGAGATACATCAACATCCAATCTTTGAGCAAATGTGATGGATTTCCTGTCAGCCTCGGTAATCTTTTCAATCTCCTTCTGTTGCTCGAGAGGCGGGTACTCCAGAATATCGACGTCCATGGTCATAAAGTTTTCCATGATGTGGTCAAACTCAGCTCCATCAGCGATTGAGTGTTCCGTTGTTCCTCCAGCCTGTATATAAAATAGTCATTTGTAACTATTGAATCCTACCCTAGCCGTCTGCAGATTGATTTGGTAGTTCAGGGATTTGTCACACCATCTGTCTCTTCCATTACCGGTCAGCATTGTCTTCATGAAGTACGATAGCTTCTCCGGGTGCTCCTGAACTTCAGAATAAAAAACTATTGACTCATGTGCTCACCGGATCGTAACCGTAACCTTCATTATCGTCCAAGACCAAAAATAGGAAACCACTTTCAATCAGCTCTAGTGTCTTCTTGTTGACTGGATGGTCCAGGAAGAATCTCTTTCTGTTGCGAGCCCATTGATCACGACTATCGTGAGTGAGAGTACAAACTCTTCCCATCTGGTCTTCTTCCTTCTCCGAACGCTCCAGAATGTCGGCAAAGATTCTGAAAGAAGATAAAATTTTCTGAAATTGTGGGTGAAATATTACTTGGTTAGCTCGTCGATAGTGTACATACGTCTATCCTTGTCACAAAGATCAACTTTGTAGAAGTTTCCGCGGCAGAGACAGACAAGATGACGAGAAATTCCGTAATTTTTCAGGTAGTCGCATTTCTCATCCGGAATGCGGGTCACAGAGTACATCTTCTCATAATGTCTTCCGCAGACCAGTCCTTGGCCGAGCTGATAGTTGTGAAGGTAAAATTATTGCTTTGCAACCAACCGGTTTGATATTCTGCGCATCCATTGCTAAATGAGAGAGCGCTTCAATGAAGATGACGTGAGCCGCACGAACGGCAACTGTAGCCGGCCGATCCTCAAACAAATCAACATGGGCGACACTACTGTTGATTAGAAGGGGAGTTCTGAAGCAAAATGTTGTAGAAAATGTACTGCAGTTTGACATACTTGCTGTACAAATAAGCGTACTTCTCCCAGAAAGGAGTAATGTAGTTATCCGCGAACAGCGAGTAGATACGGGCATAGTTGTGGAGTTTGCGGCCTTCTCTGTTCAAGAATTCTTCTGCCTGCTCCTTGATTGCAGCAAAGTCTTCCTAAGCAGCAGTATTAAACAAAATAAAGGACGTGTTCTTACCGTAGAATGGAGATTTTTGACGGATCCGAGGTATCTCTTGATGGTATCCTCGAGATCGGGACACGAGGGCGAAGGCAGAAGAAGATCCGTCGATTTGAGAAGTGGAGGTGAAAATGAGAGAATCTTGTGCAGTAGCTAAAAATACATAGTTACGTTATCTGCGACGACGTAGTCTCATATCAGTGCACATCCGTGCTAAAGAGACTAATCGCTCTATTCCGTTTACGCGGAGTCGTATCACTGTGAAGTGTGGTCTAGCCTAGGCGAGCTATCTTCGCTGAATCCGCTACTCTTTATTTGATAGACGATTTTGCCCAGCAACTTAAAAAGCGACTGATAAAAACAAACATCTGGAAACCAGGACGGACTTTTTGATAAGGCGAACAAAATAACTTACACCCCAGATACGAGTAATGAACGATGGTTTCTTGGGATTCTCGAAGAGGTATCCCTTGTAAGAAAAGTAGAATCTCTTCAAAAACTGGCGCAGAACAACGACAGGCACATAAATTGCAATAGCCGAGACTGCGGCGATCTTTGCTAGCTGAAAACAGAATGTGAAATGAAGTGACTGGACCTACTTCAGCGTAGAAATTATCAAATTTAGGCAGAGCATTCATCAGTGAATTTGCTGGGACCTTGTAGCAGTAAGCTCCTACAGCTGTGACGCTTCCAACAAAGTAAAAAGGCTTGACTGGCCATAGTCGGTTATCCAACGTGTTCTGAAAACATAGTAAAAGGCAAAAGTAAGAAAAACTAACGTAAAATTTATACCAGGTACGGTCCAAAGTTGAAGGAAACTTTTTCACGACAGGAAATGGTGGCTTTATTACTTTCTTCTCGGTTGAGACCATTCTAAAACCACTTGGTTACAGGTAAAACGATTGAAAAGAAAGATAGTTTAAGACAAGAACAAGATAAGAACAAAGAATGGTCTAGTTGACTCGGATTGCCGCTTGTTCCAGTTGGTGGTTGCTAATATTCAAGAGAGATAAGAGAGAACGGGCGTGCAGTGCTTGGAGAACAAAGTACAAGACAGCGCAGGAAACTGGATCTCGCGCAATTCTCCCGTACCAGCTTGCGACATGGTTTCATCCGCAAGGATTGACGACCACTAGACCACAATTGACCCACCACTCACAGGATTGGGGAAAACAACAAAGTTTTGATGAAGAACCTTCGGAGAGGAGGGCTAGGTGGTCAATAAGTGCAGAATAGGGGCAAAAAACAACATATAACGGGCTGACCTCATGATTGAGCGTTCGAGACAAGAGATGCGTCACCAATAAATATTCCCGCAGTTTATCTCCAGTCCTTTAACAGTATTGAAGACGAATTCATCATTTTGAGGTAGATTGAAACCACTAAAAACGCATTCGTGAGAATAGATCCTTGAAACGTCACAGAGAAATAGTTTGTTTTCGTCTTAAATTGATAAACAAGAAAGTTTTTTTTTGTGTAGAATCGGGCAAATGCATACCAAAAAAAGTAATAATAGAGTGAAGATACTGTCAAGAAGGGGAATATTGGCCCTCTGGGGGGCCCGAATGAAGTTATGGGGTTGTTTTTGTAGCCACCAACATATTAGGCAAATTTAAGTAACAAGCCATACAACAAGAAGTAACAACAAGTTACTCCTAAGAAGCTTGTAAATTTACCGATATGATATTCGAGAGTTGTATGTGATGAAAATAAAGTTTTGAAGTAAACGACGTACTGAGATTACCGACATTCTCATTTTATTCAGAAGTCAAATTTACTAGAAGCATTTTAAACTTGTGTCTGTTTAAATTTTAAACCTAGAAACGGAACTATACAATAGAAGAGGCCTTCGTTATCCTAGACTTGAAATATTGCTTATTTCATTCCTTCTTTTGAAATCAATGGTAACGATAGTTGTTTTCTGGCGGCTTCTCGCGTCACCTTCTACCAGACGGAATACAGGATAGCCCATTTACATCGCCCCGCCTCCTTGCGGACCTTAAAGGCAAACTGACACTGCGGGTGTATGGTGTCCTCGAGAACGCGTTTTTGAATTTGAATTTTGTACGCGAAGTTCAAAAATCTTGCATTTTGGTTTCTTTCTCGGTTTTTAAGTATGTTTAATCAAATCACCGTCAAATTCTACCCTGTAACAGGCTACTTCGATAGAAGAATTAGCAAGAAAAATGAAGAAAATATCCGTACAAAGGGAAAAAGACAGCGTTTTGTCCATTTTTCTGTCAAAGTAGTCTATTGTAGGTAGAACTTGACAGCGAATCAATTGAACACACTTAGAAACCGAGAAAATAAATGTAAAGCACCGAAAAATACCAAAAGAGACTTGAACTCTGAAAAATTTATTTTCCGGCACAAATATTCAAATTCAAAAAGCACGACGGTTCATTCGTTCAAAAAAAAATTTTGCCGACGTCAGATAAGTACAGAAACGGATTTTTTCGGTGCCTTGCCCTTGTTCTAATCCTGTCTCGTATTGTTTATCGTGGCCACTTTATTGAAAATAGCTTGTAAGAACAATACAAAAAGAATATCGAGGAACCAGACGGGTTGCAAATTTTCAAGTGAAAACAGTGTTTACATAACAGGGTCACAGGCAAGTAGAAAGAGGAGCCTAAATGGACGGTGGGATCCCAATAAGAACCGCACTCAGCTTCATTCGGTCACGTAAGGACAGAAAATGGGCCGAGTTGCCCGTTTTCTTAGTCATAAAAAGGTGATTCCGATTTGATACAGTACATTATTCCATGGCATTTGACAGCGTATCATATCACCTGCTGTTCGCCAACAATACATAGACGCTTGCACAAATCTTTCTTTGATGTCATACTATTTCATCTTCTTTGTATTGTTTCGTTAGTTTATAAAACCATTTTAGATGCTTACGTCATCTTTTCTTTGTTATCAGAATTTGGAAAACAATCTATGCGGCTGCTTTCCTCTTCATGATTAAGCTAGACTGGTTCAACTTGACAGTAGTGCGCTTGAAAAATACAAAAATTAGTTGACTGAAGATGATCCATTCTATTAAAGAACTGTCGTTTCCGTGTATTCTCGAACCCGGGTCGTTCGAACGGAAAGTGAGCTGGCAACACCTGAGCCACAAATGTAAGTGCGCTCAGAGAAAAAACCCGAGGGGTAAACTGGGCGCCCTGACGCTACCGCTAGCAACAGGCTACAGACTCAATTGGCCCACAACAGGGAGCTAGACGGAGAAGGAAAAGTTACTCAATCCGGGCCAGTATGGTCCGATGTCTTACTTGTTCATCATTCAATGTAACATTCCAAAAAAACAGACATGTTGCTAACGCTTTGACGACGAAAGTCAATGCGTTAGCAAGATTTCCTAAGTCAAAAATCATGATAATATTCAAACATAAAGCTCTTCAAACATAAAATGTCCTGTCATCTGTCGAAGAATTTGAAGAAGCCAAACCTGAGTTGCAAGCCAAAGCAACAACATGGAAACTGCACCAAGCTTCAACTGGTTTGTTTTCCAAAAATTCTGCAATTTTTTAATCTTTCAACAAAGAAAAGCAGCGTATTACAACCCTTTTTTTAACATGAGCTAGATTTTCGATGTAAACAAGGAAGTATCATTTTACTTGCTCGTTTTGTCCATTAAGCCTAAGGAAACGACAATCCCTTTCATCACATGAAAAACTTATTTGTGTTTTGAACACAGACAGCGTGTCTGGTGACAGGACATAATCATGATGTCTGTATTCAACAGTAGACAAATCCTCTTCATACGCTGCTCGAAAACAGTTTCGGCACAAAAATGTTTTCTTTCTACTTCATCTTCGATGAAATACTTCACATTTTATCTTAACACAAACCCGAGAGGCTGGCCCACTGCTTCCTCACGCCGGACGATGGAATCGGCAAATTGAGACTGACCCGCTTTTACTGAAATCACGATGATATCACCTGCAAAAAGTTCATTTACAAGGGCTATGGAGGGGATGGAAACAACTTTGTCGTCGAATTTGAGTGTCAGACTAAATGCTTTTATACTACATTGACTTTTTGGATGAAGGTTATCTGAGTTCAGTAAGACATCGTTGGCAAAGTGTTCATCCTTAGAGCAGACAAAATCTCTTCCCATTATTGTCGAGGCAGCATACAATTTCACTGTGATTAATTTTCGATCGTAAAAAATGGTCAACTCTTCCATATCTAAATATTATGAACTTTTCTGTGATATCCACAGCCATGACCAGTCATAAATTGCGTGAGCTGGCGAAATTCCAGTCAGCCAGCTGTTACCACTTCAGTGATCCCTGTGCTAAGGCGCGAATTTGTGGCATTTTTCGCGCCAAGCACACAAAGGTTGACCTTGGTATGCGGGAAGTTGGCTGTCTGCCAGACTGTTGGCCACCCTCACGAGAAAAAAGAGAAAGACTAGTACTCTTACTAAACGAAGTGAGCGCAGTCTCGCGAAGTTCAAAGGTTTCTCACGGCGCGTGATGCATACTGGGAAGGTCTGAAACAGCCCTGGACTCAATGGTAAGGCCGCGCAAAAAACGGTATTCACGGAACAGTTAGCACGTGTCTGGGAAAGGAAGATCCGCTGTACTATCCTGGGAAGTAACCCATACCTATAAATTTGGCTTTTGTTCCCTAATCTTAGATCGTTAAGAAGCGTCTGAGCTTCCTTTCGCATTGCGTTATCATAAAATCAGCTGTCGGTTCCATTGAGTACCTGGCTCATTTTGATAAGAAGTCTCAAAATGTCAGAAGCACATTTTCCTCGTTTACATTTCAAGCATCACATGTCTCCCTGCTGTCCGCAGCATAAACAGTCTCTTTCCCATTTTAGCAATGATACGAAAAAGTTGCTCCTCATCTATCATGCATATGCCGCCGAGTCGTCAAATGGCTCTTCTTGGACCACACATAGACTAAGTCTTCAGACATGTTTGGTCAGGTTCAAAGATGTTGAACAAGCAACACCAATAATCTAGATGTTGTGTTGACTCTGCGCACTTCTCTGCTCTTTCGAGGAGTCTTTTGCTTGAGGTAAATCCCAGATTTGAGTGATCCTCATGGTGAGCAGGAACACAACAAGGACAAGCATAGAATACTATTCATTATGTACAGTTTCACTTTGAAAGTAATTTTGGCTTTACTTTTCTGAACCATATTTGCAAAATCTGACCAAACATTACTAATGTCCGTTATTCAAAATGTTCGTCACTAATCCTGTAAAATTTCCAAACTGTAAAGCATTTAGCTGGTCTTCCTCTTACACTTTATGTGTTTTTGTCATTCTCTCTTTTGCTATGCAACTAGTCATGCTGCGCATCTTAGTCACACCTTGTCTGAAAGATTTGAACTTACACAAGCACACACAACTACTATCCTTCAATAACTTGCCCTTTCTGTTTATGAGAAAAAATGTCGCGTATCAAGTTTATACTTTGTAATGTAGTCGAGGTCCCCTTGTGAGTTCCATAGTCGAAACCACCAATTCTCGGAGATTCAACTTGAGATCCTCGAAGATCGCAACGTACTTTCACGTTATCCATCCTTAAGTGTCCGGTTGCGTCATGCGTGTTGCTGTTTGCGTTCCGCGTGTCTGTCCGGTCTGCCGGTCTTGTCTTTCCGGATGGGGCGGACGGTGTTGGTCGCTTTGCCGTCTGGCACAAAAAGTTCTAGCTTTCTGCGTGCTACCGATGGCATTTCATTGTGTTGGCGATGACGTTTTTGGCTACTACCTTTGTTACTCTTTTTACAGACTCTTTCTATTCATTCTTTACGTTGAGAACCTTTATACAACATTGTTTTCCTATTTTCTTGTTTCCCATTCAGATTCTCCCTTTTCGGCTACGATCATTTTTCCCTATGACCTTGTCCACTATTTCATCTTGTTTACTACTGTCACAAGACGGAGACAGGCGATATTTTGGCTAATACAAAATGTTTGTTCACATGGAATTGACTTGGTGGGCCTGTTTACAAGCCATTTTTGTTTACGCGCGATCTCCTCCTCTATCAATAGGGCCGAAAGATGATAGCCCGGATGCGTTATGCAAGTTGTTTGTTTTTTGTCCCCGGCTGTTTTGTGTCCTCTACAGTATTACCCTTTTTCTCAGAAACTCTATCAACATCTCTTCCTTCGCCGCAACGCAAATAACCATATGGCAAACAGCTGGCAAGAAAGACTTTTTCAATGCCACGGTCTCGGGTAATCTTTAGGTAGTGTGCGAAAATGGCATGTCATGCCAATACCGGCCTGGGGTTGATGTAAAAAGAGAGGTCGAAAACCGGTCGAGAGTCAATCGTACTCTCGGAAACTGATTGGCAGTCGCGACCCGGCGCGACCCCTCCAGCAAAGAACTGCCGAATCAGAAAACATTACCCGGTCTATTTCCGAAGTTTTTCGTCTGTGCGCGACGACAACGTTAGGCTGATGAACGCAAAGAGACCGCATTCGTAAAACCACAAATTAATCAAAAGCTCTGCAACGTGATTTACTCCTTTGACACTGTCCAGACGCAAATCACGAGCATGTGTCTAATAGATCAGCTTGCGAAGTTTTACTATGTTTTGTTGAAGAGCAGAGCTCTCGGTGTTAAAACAGAATACTACAGCATACTTATATTTTCCGAAGTTCAAATTCTAACAGGTTGTCATAAGGGACGACCATAATCGCCAGTCTAAAAAGGTATTGGATCCTTCATCTATAGACGAGAACTGGTTTTAAATTTCTCATATGGTCACGGCAGTAACCTTCAATTACGTCGACGCTGTTTTTCCTGTCTACTCATCGAGTGAAAGTTACTATAAGGCAGTGAGGAACTAGTAGACCCAATATTTCCCCTCCTTCTTCGATGTTACACCATTGCCACAAATGTACAAGAGGTTATTCGGTTTCTCGGAGCGGTTAACCTACTCACCTTTCCGGTTGCTTGAGACCGCTCTTTAATCTGCCCCCGAAAAAAATTCTATCGGGGGGATTTCCCCCTAAGGGCATGCCGACCTTCCTTCTGCCATTGGCGTACCGTCCCGCGCAGACAGACGAACTCGTTCGGCGACACTTTCTCCTCGAACGACTGGATCGAGCATGTACTTTCATTGCCAAGAGGCAGCTTTCGTTTAGTGTGCCGTTCGTTTCTTCCTCCTCGAGATGAGGTCGTTTTTTGCGACGTTCCATCTCATTTTCGGCACAACTTTTGTCATTCTTTGTGGCATTATCGCGCGTCTTCTCTCCTTCTCTCGTTTTCGTTACAGAAGAGCCTGTAGGTGCTTATCGATCTCTTAGATCGCTACTGCGTGTGTTTCTGCTGCAACTTTGTACATTTGTTGGCGCAAACCGGTCGTTGCCATTGCACGTGAGACAGCTGAAAGAATGACTGCCATGGTGTGCCCCGCTAGAATCACTTCAGTTGTCGCTGGAAGTATGGAATCTCGTGAATCACACGATGTACTATAGTATTTGTTGTTGTATGCGCGTGAACAGTGCGGTCAGAGAACTTGTAGAAAATCGCATACCAAAAATAGTCTTGGCCTTTTATGACTTCTCGTAGTGATACCGTCAGAATTATACCCTTCAAGTCTTCCCAAATGCCATAGTCAAAAGTGAAAGTGCCGTGGCTATTGTAGTTTTCTCGGCAAAATCTGCATCTCGATCTCACTTTCGTCTAGGTTGCCATTGTGTTCAGTTCAGTCTCCGCCCCTCCAACCAAGGTACAGAAACGGCCGCCCCTTCCTCCAAAAGCTTTTTTCCTGTCAGCTGTTCAGGCTCACCTCTTGATGTTCCTTGACGTCATGATCCTCCCTGGGCTTTTTCCTGATATTAACTAGAAAGCAGATCTAGCTTCCTCGCATTTTTTGTCCCCGTGAAACCTTCTCAGCTCCTGTTCATTTTTTTGATGTTTGCTCAGGCAAGTCCTTTGTTTTATGGTTCAGGTTTTCCGTGACGCACTTCCCGTGTTCCTGCCCCAACTCTCTTGTGGAAAGTAAACTGTGTTCTTATGTTCTCTTGTAAAAATGAAGAAACGCAGAAGTGTGAATGCTCCAATTTTCCATTCTTCAGACTCGGACTAGTCACAAGCAGCGCAATATACATTTGGCCGCTATCATCTTTTTTATTATACTGATAAGCTTAAGCCCTGTCAAACTTTTTCTCTGAGAAAAAGACCATCAGGTGTTATGTTATCAGTAAAAACTGACCGATGGCTTATCACTATTCGTTTTCAGCTATCCGATGAATCTTGACTGCCATAAATAGTCTCGATCTGTTGCGTTTTGTCATATGATCCCTTTTATGCCTACCGGTATCCCCTTTTCCATATGACTTCATCTCCCTCTATGATCATCGTTCCGTTGTCACATGATCTCGGTTATTCTTGTCATTGTGTAATACTTTAAAGCGATCCTCAGTTTGCTTTTTCTTGATTGGTCTTGATTTTGAGACCTCGACAGCCTTACTACGCCCTTGAGGGTGTAAACTGCTACCAGCTGATTCGCACCTTCCATTTTTTTCTTTCCTGTACGCCTCTATTTACTGACTAAGCGACTCCTCCGCTGGAGGTACTCGTTGCCGTTCGCAGTCGAGTGGTTCTCACGCAGCCATCGCTTCCTATGCGCAAGGATTTCAGCGTAGAGACTTTTCACGCTACAACGCCCGGGGGCACGGCCTTGAAAAGATCAAAAGCGTATTATATGAGTGCCAATCAGCACAAATCGTTTTGACTTATGCCAGCTGCTTCTCCTTTTTCCTTCTAGGCAACCGTTAGTGTACGCTAGTCATCGTTATTCGCCTTTTCATTTTCGACGCATCGTTCTTCTTTCTTCCCGTTCCTTGCACCGTGTGGTGAATTCTCCCGAACGGCAGAGCGAGATAGTTGTTTGTTTTCAATGTGGTAGTCCCCCGTCTCATTCTCACAGCTTACGCATTTTAATGTTTCAGCAGCACATTTCTGTGCCGAGTGGCAACAATTTCGACTGATCACGTCAGCTGTTAATGATAAAGTGCATGGTTCGGTTCCGGGCGAAATAAATCAAAGTTCAGCTGTGTCTAGCCCTCGACACTCCTCCCACGTGGTCCCGCACTTTCTTTGTATTTTTGTTCACAGTACCAGACCGGTTTGAGGCAAGAACAGCGATTAGCATATGCCATTGGAACTCGTTCCGTACCGCTATGCCAAATTCTGCCCCCGGGGTTGCCACCCTTGCCCCCGTTTCACTTACGCCCGTCTCGGTCACTGTTCCGTGCTGCCGTTTTTGCTTCTGTCTTGACAATCTCGCGCGCGCTTCTAGGGCTTGTCATGCCGCATCACCTGAGAAAAACCGGCTAAACTCACGTGACCTTGGCTCTCTGTCCTTCGAAGGCTGGTCTCGTCGGTCAAATTCTGTCTGTGATTCTTATCGGACTTTCTCTTTCATGTTCCGATGCGTGCGCAGTCTGTGCCATTGTAAGGATGCCCTGCTGAGAAATTTCACCAATTTGGTGGAAGAGAAACTTGTGATTTCTGAGACAGCGTCTCGTTTTTTATTGCCTCGAAATTTGTGTGGGACAGAGCTCCCGTGCGACACTGCATGTGATTGCTAACAGTTGCTCTCTTGCCGCACGGGTTCCTCTTCTTTCTTTGTACTAAGAAACAAGAAATCCTGAGAGAAATTGATAGCTAGGTTTTTTACCCGGCTTGACCAGTTGCTACCGACAAATACTCCATAACTTGAGCTCTTGACCATGACTATACACTGTCTTTTCGAGCCATCATGAACCTCTTTACCCTCTGTTCAGGTTCTTGTTCTCCTCTCATAACTTTACCCTATTCCAAAAACCAGTTCATAATAAAAACTTACAGATTCATCATTGATTCGCCTTTGTGAACGAACGGGCTTGTCTTTCCTCAGGCAAGCTCGATCATCTCTCTTTTACGAGTCGAGACTACCAGGTGAGCCAAAAACTATTGAATTCGTCAAAAGCTTTAACTAATGTTTGCCTGAAGCACACACACAAAAACCCATAAGCAAAAAGGTGCGTTTGTTTGTAAAAGGCTCTGAGCTTACAAACTTACATACTACTTTGTAAAAAGGTTTTGCAGAACTATAATGGATCTTGGGGGAACCTTGTTATCTAACGGTTTCCAAACCGAGACGGCAACTTCATATCCTTGGAGTAACGGAGATAATTTCTGCTCGTCTGGTGTAAACTCAAATAGTACAAGCTCATCGAACTCGCCTCCGATGACATCTCTGCTGGCAGACAGTGAACCACTTCAAAGACCGAGCTGGCTCTTTTCTCAACAGCAACAGCTGCATCAAGCTCAGGTTCGTATATTTTGCCCTTTGACGATCTCACCCCAAATTTGATGACATTGCAAGATTCCCAAGAGACTTCATTAGGAAATTTGTCGTACCATTGTGCAGCGAAATTGTGACGCGCAAGAGGAAGCACATAAAGCTCATAAAAATTGGTCTCTCTTTCGGCATGGGATAATGCCATTATACGCCCTCTCCTCATTACATCTAGGCCTCTCTTTCTGACATTGTGAGCTCCAGTTTATAGACCACTTATTTAGGTCGTTAGTGTTGAAATTTATGCCCTTGTCTGTCAGCTGATCAGTCTTTCCCGCAGTCATTTAAGTCAGTTTTACCGTAACGGTGCCAGCGGAGGCCGCGCCTCTTTGTCTGCTTGATTGCACCGTCTACACAACACCCGCTCCATAAAGAGGCATGTGTTGCGAGTCACACAAAGGGTTGTTTGTGAAATTGCGCGAGCCGCGGTGATCGGCAACTCTCTCCGGAACTGTGTGAATGGGTAAACATGTTTGCCGGTGAGCCTAGGATACGGTGCGCCAATCCCGTCTTTGAGATCAGGGGACAGACGATCAAGTTGACTCCTATGCCGAAAAATTGTACCGCGTAAACGGATCTCAACCCTCTTTCCATTAAGACAATTGCGGAATAACAGAACGACGCATAAGGTTACCAATAAACAGCTGGAGCAAAACAATGGGTCTTACTTTTGGTCAAAAACAACGGCCGTTCTCGTGCCATATGAGCCTTTGAAGCCGTCGGTTTTGGAGAAGTAGCCGTGGTTATGTTGATGTTTACTGCTCGAGCCCACCTTATTCATTCAGAATCTTGACACAAAGCTGACCAATAGTCAGGATTTCGTTATTCTGCTGCCTTCCACTTGCGCCGCCACTTTTGCGAAGGTATTAGAAGGTTTCCCATTACCGTTCTACCGAACCGACTCATGCATGTTAAGTAGAACAGATCCTCGGAACTGTAGGTCCAGTTCCTTTTGCGGACAGGATCATAAAGGGTAGCCCTCTCGACATTGCCCCGCACATATTCATACCATTTGCAGTTATCCTGTCTTGAATCATCTTTTTTTTTGCATTTACCGCAGACGGGGGAAAGCGAGAGTTCATGCCTGAATCTCGCGTCTGTTTGCTGCCAGACGTTTTGTGTATATTTGTTGATCTTACGCCGCCGCCGCCACCACTCCGATTCCGTCATCCGCGTCCCGTGTTTGCTGTCTCTTCCGTGGCCCGCCGTGAACACCTTCATAATAATCGCGCAGCAGGGATTCTCAATATCACGGAAATGAACTTTCCAATTTCGAGGGCATTCCTTTGACGCTATTTCGGGAAGCGGCCCAAATTAGAGTGTATCATTGTCGGCAAACGAGACCAAAGAATGAATTGAAAATTGAAAGTACCGGAAGGTATTCAAGGAACAGACGGATCGTGTCCTTGAAAAAAAACAGATGCGGCTGCCTATAGACTGTCTTTTGATTTTAGGGCTTGCGACCACTATCTCATTAACCAATGTCCCAGTTTTCGGTTTAGTAGGGGTTTCAAACAAATAAAAACGACTTTGGCCCGTATCTTTGAAAATGTTGCGAAGACGAGATCAAAAAACAGGGGGTCTTCCGCATTTGATGCTACTAATCCCGCGCAAACATTTCGGGTTACGCGATTATTCCGACCGGTGGCAAGTGTGCGTGGAATCAGCTGTTTCACGGCTGACGCCAGGGACCCAGAGCGGCTGTCTGTGCTGCCATTTATGAGCAGCACAGACACAAAGAGCAAGTAAGGCAAAACATTTGCGACAGTCTTGAGGTATCCTTGCCCTATCCTTGTGGCCTAGGGTAGTTCTCTATCTTAGCGTACCACTACGGCCTAGGAGCAGCTCAGTTAAGCAAATATGAGGTGAGAGACCAGAATACTGTACATTACTTACCTAGTCAGAAACCAAACGACCCCATTATTGTGTTTTGTAGAGAGCGAAAAGCACTCGTCAATTAGCAGTGTCTCTTTTCCCTAGAACGGGAGAATTGACGATTATTGTTTCGGAACCGGTTGTTGCGCAGACAGAAAGTGCCATAGCAAGGCTTTCGCCCATCTCCAGAAACAGTTCCATCATCTGCCACCGGATGCTTCAACTGTGGGTGCAGACAATCCGGGCATTTTTATGATTTCAACACTTTTCAAGAAAGTTTGCTCTTGGCTTTCAAAACTGCCGGCAACATCAGTCCCTGTGTGTGTGGCAGTGTCGCATTTCCATCTCTTATGCTATTTAGTTTTGTCTTCCATCTTGGTTTCACTGCGTGACCTAAGCAATTACGTATTCTCGCCAATTGTACTTCACTCGTGACAGCCACCAACACATTCACAATTGTCTTTAGAGAGCTACCGTCGGTCATTTTTAAGTAACTGCCTTAAAATCCCTGTCAACAGGATGTCGAATTTGCGTTCACTCCACCTCTTAAAGGTTTCAATTTCCCGAGCGAACCTCCCTAGGCCGCCCGAAGTGGCAACATTTATGTTCCTCGTGAATTACTCTTGGTCCTAGAGGAATGTCTTTCGTTTAATCCATCTTTCGGGACGACCTCCTTCCATACACTGACAAATCGTCCTTTGATCTGCTAGTGAACTCATTAGCATCTGGTACAAGGTCATCTTTCTCATTCGCCACATGCGAAGAGGTTGTTTGTTTCGCAGGCCGTCAAAACAGAGCTGTGATGTTTTTATTGCCAACTTCCTAAGCGATCAAATCTCTTCCGAGCAATTCATGCCTTAGCGAGCCTCTTTATCAGTTGCTCACGTGCCGGCAGTGTCAGCTGTTTTCTGTTAGTGTGCATCAAGCAGCGATTAGTGTGACAGATACAGCGAAGCAACTCATTTTTTCTAAAATACATAGTGTACACAAGAGGAAGAACCACAAATAAATGGCCGAGAGGTATGAGTTTGTTTTTTGGGGAAAGATCACGTTATTTTGACTCGCATCAGAAGTTTCTATTAAGGAACACAGCGTAAACAATATCCACTGGCCAGTATCTACGCTAAACCTGCCCGTCTTTAAAACGGAAGAGAGAAGACATTGCCTGTTTACCTATCTATTTTTGCGACACCTAGATAAAAACAGGCACTGTTATTTTTCGGAAATACGCAACACGTTTCTAAAGCGAGATACGATGGCGACATGGTTTCACTAGGAAGGAACTCTCACTTGTAATACTCTCTGACAAAGTTACAATGTTACGTTTTCAGACTGCTCCGTTTACGAATTCCGTTTCACCCACTGACGCTCTTTACTCCATCTTGGATCAGTTCAGCCCGTTTGAAAACGAACTCTCTAACAAACTGAACGCTCAGTATCAGCAGATGACAAACAGGTAAAAGATGGGTCCCCTCCAATTGTCAACATTCAATTTAGACTCCCGCCCCGTCGTCAGTACGGGAACTTGATGTCGCCTGGAACAGCGGAGTCTTCGGGAAATCCTTTGGGAGCCCCTGGAACACCCGTAAACAACAGTTAGTTTTCTCTTGGCTTTTTTGGATTATTGTCTGGCATGCGCCTTCGAAAAACACTTGAGCCCATTCATCGTTCGTAAATACCTGAAAACCGATTTTCAATGGCAGTTGTTTTGTTTTGGTGTTTTGTGAGCCGCAAGAGCCAGACAAGTTCACTCCACGTCTCATCACGCGGTGCTCATGGCGCCGTACTATTACGGGGAGGCTCGCAATGTTTATTCGATTAAGCCCTAGAACATTGACACAAGTCAAAATGGCTGATGAATAGGCGTACTGTTCCAATTTTGGGTGCACAAGTTCGTTGTCAATGGAGAAGGCACAATTAGTTGTGTCAATGTTCGTGCTGTGGACCAGCCATGCACTAGTTGTCCAGTTGTCATGCATTTACCGCGCGCATAATTAGTTGCGCTTACCCGAGTCTCCCGGATCTGACTCTGATCATGCATCCCATTTCAGGTCACTCCATGCCGGCTACACCTTCCGGGAATGTACCGCCGCCGAAGAACCCGAAACTGTACAAAACTGAGCTCTGTCGCACATGGATGGAATACGGACGATGCAACTATGGAGAACGGTAAATCAGCTTCTTTTACCAAAAACTTGCAAGTTTAGATGCCAGTATGCTCACGGAGAAACAGAGAAACGGCCTATTCCCCGCCATCCGAAGTATAAGACAGAGGCGTGTCAGTCATTCCACATGAAAGGAGGATGCCCCTATGGCTCCCGCTGCCATTTCATTCACAAGTCTGTTTCAAAACTGAAACTTATTGTTCTTTCTGTTTAGTGAGGTAGAGTTCCTTTCGCGGTTAGACTCCCTGTCGTCTTTCAACCAAATGTTCCCGTCCCAGATGGCTACCGGGCCAGGTGGACCTGCCATGACTCCGACAGTCCCGAACTGTATGTTAAAACTGATGCTTGAGCAAATGATGCAAAATGCAGTGAAAATGACTCCCCTCCATCGTATGGCTTCTATGCCAAACTACGGTAGTGCGGGAGAGTCTTCGTCTGGCAGTTCGGCTGACAGTGGCTCGGAATCTCCCAATGGCAGCTTTTCTCCTGGTTTGGATCTCGAAGAAAATGGTAAAACATTCCTCAGGAGCTCTAAAATCCTATTTAGGACCTTTTGGAGCTGGCGCCGGATTCGTCACACCGCAACACCTGATCCAGAAGAATAACACACCGAACAATTATTATTCGGCCTTCGACTCTAAATAGTATGTTTTTCGACTTTTTTTTTTACAAAAGCTCGTTTTTTTAGTGAGATGTCGGGCATTCTAAGTGACATTCTTGGCATGAGGATTGACGAGAACGGTCAAACGGAATCGGGACGCCTTCCAGTGTTTACCCAGCTTGGTGCTGGCAAATAGGTATTTCACTTCATTAGCATCTCATTACCGGGTTCAGAATCATCTTCATCTATCTCTTTCTCTCTCTCTTCTCCCGGACAACCATAAACGAGTAGCTTTCCGAGCAAGTGTCATCAACATACCACTTCGAATTGCCTCTAGTTACCCCTTTTCTCTCTCTCTCTCTTTCTCTACTTAGTCAACTTCGCTAGTTTTAAGATGTCCTCCGAATAGAAATATGTGTACATGGTTCAGCGCGAGTCTTTGCCCTCCCAGTGTATCTTTCGTTCCTAGTGCTTTCTGACAAAGAAATCTTCAAAATAGATTACCTCCACTTCATTTGTAGATAGCTCGTATGATTCTTAGACGTGTGCCTGTATTAGTGCCTTAGACTCTTCTTCCTCGGCCTTTAAGGCCCTTTCAAAACCTCCTCATTTTTATGTGATCAGGATACACGTCAACAGGATAATGTAGATATTACCAGGGCGCATCCTACGCCTCTCCCATGTCGACTCTTTCAAAAACTCCTTTCTCCTCTCAAACTACAGTAACTTATTTTAACATTGTATAACTTATTCCCAACCCTCTTTCCATTATCACTTCAGTATGCATTTCCTTTGTTTTAGTTATACACTCTTAATAACTTTTTGCATATTATGCGTTTTGTGACAGCCGAATGCATCAAGAAGGAAAATTCCGCCTGATTTTGCTTTCAATAGGCTTATTCATTTGACAACAGCCAGGAAAACTTTTATTGGTTGCTTTCTTATACCTTCGCTTCACAAAATACACTACATTATCGGCTTCAACCCTTTATTATCAATGTACTCACTTGTGCATTTTGTTAAGAACAATAAAGGATCCTCTCTTTGTGTAGCTAAAGTCGACAGAAGAGCTGGATAACTCGCAAATGAATAGACTTTTTCTGTGATTCCGGGGGGGGGCAACAGCTGACGACTGCGTCGAGACAACGAAAATGAAGCATCGAAGCACTCAGTGAGTAGGTGAAATTTGTTCACAATACAGATGGAGCTCGTTCACAGAGCGATGTTCTCGTATTTTATGCTTTTGCATCATATGAAAAACATTTTGCCATAAAACGGTGACTGATGATGTCTTAGAAGTTTGTGTCGCTTTCAGAGTAATTGCTATGCTGTAAGCAGCCGCTAACATAAACTCGCATTTTTACAATTTTCAAGTAGTTAGTAATGAAAAAACTCTGGTGACGTCTTTTCTAGAATTTAGAAATGAAGTCACTGAAAAACTTTACTCCTATTGTCGTAGTTTAAGTTGTCCGTGGAATAGTGAAACCGTCAGGATTGCAAAACAGAATGAGTGGGTCAGAAATGTCACGGTTAAAAGAGAGTGAGAGAGAGAGGGAGATAGATACTGATCCAGCTCAATTCCGTCTGCCTTTCGAGCGGGCTCGCCTCGGGCTACCTCTTTAAGCCGGCTCGAAATCGGCTTGGGCCGAAAATTTTTGGTTCGTGCCCAAGTATAATACTGAATAAGAGGGCTACAGAAAGCATATAGGCCAATGACAGTTTGTTAGGTACAGATAAATAGGGGAGGAAACCGGCTCATAGGGATAATGGCACTTATAGTTAGGTTGAAAATGGCAAGAACATGACAGAAATATATCTGATAAAAGTGGCGAGAACGACAAGAACGACAACTTTGAAAGCCAGAGAGTTTGCTAGGTTCGAAATGCTGGAAGATACAAAACAGAACGAAAACACCACAGTGCTAAAAGAGACTTTAGCAAGATCGCTCGAGCAACAGTATGTGATAGAAATTGTTAATGTTAGAGTGAGCTTATATTGTGCTATAATGCGATATTCTATGCTGTTCATCTGTTGGGTAGACGTTTTAAAATATATCAGATGGTGACATAAATATAGAAACGTTTGCCTGTGACTTTTTTGTTTTCTGACCAAATCATACGACCTTTTTTTTAAAATAACGGGATATGTTAGTTATTTTTGATGTCGTAAAGAGTTCAAAGGGGGTAACGACAAAAGTTTTGAGCACCACCCCGATAGGCGAAACTTAGAATTGAAGTTTGCTTAGAGCGGCCGATTCGAAGCATATCTCAAATATATCGTCCGATACTACCGATTCGATCTGGTTAGGGGTGTGCATCTGCTCAAAGTTGATCACTATCAACATTTTGACGATTCATATCTCAGCGAGAACAAATTGCTGAAGGATCGGGTCGCGGCTGTCAACATTTCATCAAGAGATACAAAACTGCTTCAGCAAAAGCCATTTTGAAATTGAGTAACAAGTTCAATCTTCGCCACCGCATACGGTATATACTCCCCGAGAAGATAACATAACTGTGCTACAGATACAGTTTGATGTTTCTGTGCAGAAATGCAGACTTGAATTTCGTTTACATTTACTATCCTGCTCTCCCTGCGGGGCATCTGTCTTTTCGGCTTATGGCTATGCCCCCATCTGCCCGGTTAATCGGCCACTCCACCTCTAAAACACCTGTCCATACAATACTCATACAACGGACAGATGACAACGACACGGTTGCGATGCAGATTAGCCTGTTAATAAACACATTAATGAACCCAGTTCCATTCTGTAGCAAGTCAAAATTCTCCCTTGCGAATTTTCACTTTAATTGTTGTGCCACAAGGAGTATCCAAGTGACAGACAGTAAGAAGCAGCTGCCACCATTGAGAAACTGCGGATTAAGCCAAGATTATGATTATTCAACAAGTGAATGCCGCGAAAACAATTAGCTTGGAGAGGTCACGGTCTGGCTTGAGGTCATTAGTATTCGGTTGTCTTGATCCCTTTGGCTCAATGCGCTTATTTATCAAATACTTCTGAAAAGTGCAAAAAGAATAGTGTATACTGCCGAAGAGGTTAACAAAAGCTCATGAGCTATTATCATATTGATGGCAGATGCGCTCGTCAGTCATAATCCTTTACGTGACAGTCGACCCCCATTTTTCACCAGATGACAGTCAACAGTCCTACTTGAGTGTTTTATTACACATTCAGAAGGGCTGTCATTGGAGTTGCGCTACCTGCTGCCACGACCACAACGACATAAACAATGAATAAATGATGTTTTCCATACGGTCGGCGTCTGTCCATCAAACTCCGATTGACATAGCCCTGCTTTTGGCCTAGAGCTCATGTAAATAGTAATAGGCGAGGCGGGAAACGTGCAAAACGGATCAGATAGCAGCATGATTAGCAAAATATTCGGTTGTTGTGCTGGTACAAAGAGAAATACGATGCTTCGGTCAGAGGGCCGTCGATGAGAGATTTCTCTGAAGAGAAGGTTTTAGATTAGTTTTTACAAAGATGTGGACATTATCGAATAGTGAAGTGAACCAAATATTAGAAATAGCAAAAACTTTAACAGTCATACGTCATGGACTGCTCCTGATAGACTGAAACGGTATTGCCATTACTGAGATCCTCTAGAGAAATACGACACCCCTTTTTCGTTTGTTTGCGCATCACTATTTTTCGTGGTAAGAGACAGCTGTCGGTAGCTAAGAGGCAGCTGCCCTGGCACAGTAACACAATTAGATGGCCGTTTTAGGCCAATGGATCGCAGCAATTTCACGCATTCTGTTGGTATTGGTCCGCACCAGCAGATGGCCAGGCAGGTGGTCTCTTCCCGTACAGGCTAACCGAGGCAAACGCCAAGAACGGAGACTGTCGCCAGATCACACACGTAATTTGTTTGTTGAAACAGCTGCTTTTGTCTGGAAGTGTGACAAATTGCCCGACTGTCAGTTTCGGAATATACAATTTATAGAGAACACACCCTGAAAAGAAATTGTATTTACAATGTACAGTCTCGCGCACCAGCAATTAACCTGAACTGTTGAGGCGTTGCATATGTGTTATACAATGCCCAGCTGACAATACTCTCGACCGTAGTAACCTGCAATTATCCTACGGTACTCCATACTATTCATTGCGGACCACTTAATTAACATTGAGAAGAACCAGCTGTAGTCGTTAGAATGAAGGGTTTCCCAAAAAAAAAATCTCTTCCTTATCTAGAAAGGACTACTTAACTATTGTAACAGCACCTCGATGATACCTATGGAGCCTACAGCTTCTTAACTGTTCTTCTTGAAATCTGTTTACAAAGCACAACGGTCATTCATTTATTCCCTTCTCAGATCATCTTCTGGACGCGAGTAGTTTGGAACTAAAACCGGACTACTATTAACTTCGGTTTTTCTGTAACTCTTGCACGGAATCGTCAATGTTTACTAAACGCTGACACATACGTGAATACTTCTCAATAGATGCTCTCGTGTCGCTGCTAAAACGAGAAGTAGCGGATGCTCTTGAATGGCGCTGTCCAGATTCCTCACTTCCAAAAGATTAAGTTTTCTTTCGCTTTGAAGAGTTATCGCAATACTGCCAATTCAGTCGCAGTTACAACCTGCTTCTTGATTGAAAACTTGTACATTTATTTATCTCTCGTAATTGACCGGCTCTTACAGAAGCCGTGATCTGCCGGAAGTCGCGTGCTAGCCAATTATGTAGCGGCTAATCGCAGCTTTTTGTGGGCGTCTTCGGGATTGGCGTTCGGAGGCGGGGCGCCAGCTGGCATTCCTGTCGGTCGTCGGGGGTCATACGGGGTCACCACGGTATGTCCGTTGACTTCTGTGTGCAGGCTCTTGCCTGCTCACCAGATCCCAAGATGCAGTTCGACTCAGTTAGTTTTTTTTCTAGTTGTTTATGATTCTTCTTCTTAGATTCTCCGACCGTCAGCGATAAAGCCTTTCAACTGGGTGCCGAATATCCAGGTCCCACTCTTTTGGCAGCCATGGCAACAACTACAGTTAGCTCTCTTGAGTACAGCTGTCGCTCCACACCCAACAGTTTGTTTTCAACCTGTATCTAACTGTCTTTATTCTTCAGATTCTGGGAGATCTCAGTTCTTTGGAGAACCTTCCCGTCGTCAACAGAAAGAGATCGTTACCATCACCTGAAGGCATCAAAAAGGCAAAGATCAAGAAAGTGGAGCATGACACTGTAACCGCTTCTCCTGTTAGCGGAATGTTTATAAGGGTGAGTTATCATTTCTCCAAGCTTTGCGGTTCTGCTGTGACCTAAACGTCAGCAGCTCGTCTATCTAATTGTTCTTCCGACTAATCCCTGCAGCTGGTTTCTGGCGGCAGCTTTTCCTCTCGAGGCTCATTAGCATGCACTTTAGACACAGACTGTCAGCGCGATAATTGGCACCTTCTGTCTCACGAAATGAGCCGACAGAATAATGTCAAAAATTTCTCCAAGGGATTGCGTTACAGGAAGAGTCGAGTCTCCCATCGTCCGAAGAACTACAAAAGGAAGCCGACGAGCTTGATGAGACAGCTGCTTTTGTGGAAGTGTCGGAGGAGTCGCGGAGACAAATTGGCTCGATCAAAAACATGATTGGAGAATGCGTCTGTCAGTTGTGTCGAGTGAAGTACGACGATGTCTTCAAACTGGCTCAACATCGGTGTCCTCGAATCGCTCATGAGGAATACAACTGCCCCGAATGCGACAAGGTATGTATTCTGGCAGAACAGAACTAAAATCATAGTTAGAGCTTTTCATGCCCAGCCAATCTTGCCTCACACCGACGCTGGCACCGTCCTCGTGAAGCAGAATCACAACAGTGTCCTTCCTGTTCGACGCTTCTGCCCAACAAACGACAACTGCGCGCTCATCTTGCCGTCTGTCAACCGACACTCGAGGTTCTTTTAGGTCAACTATCGCCTCCCTGTTCTCTCTAGTCTACTTTAAACACTTAGTCGCATTGATCTCAAACCCTATCATATTGCTTGTAGGCGTCTCTAGTCCAAAGTCTTTCCCGTACTTTTTCATCATGATCTCAACATTCTAGTTATTGGTCTCATTCGCTGAATCCTTCTAGTCAAGCGCTGGTCACAGCTTTACTGTCATTTTGCATCAATACCTTTTAGTATTTTGTCCTGCCGCAGTCGTGCATTTCTTCGTGAATCTGCTGCCATATGCCAATGTCTAATTTAGTTTTGTCAAGAGTTTACAACTGGTTTTCATTTTATTAGAACACGAGTCTCTAGTCATGTGTACAGGCCCAACTACTTTATTGTCCTTTCCTTATTCATATATTATGCTGTTTTCACCAAATAAACTGTTCTGTTGTTAAGTGGTTGTACCGGTCGCCAATTTTCAATCATCAGATCGTCTTCTTCTGTTAAGAGGCTCCTTAGTAGACTTAGCTGAAAGCACAATGGTTACCAAATGTCACAAACGCATAATGTTGGTACCGTATCAGGGTGGAGTGCGTACCTGCTCTTCGGTCACATAGTTCGGCGTCTCGAGAATTGTCCATATGACGCCTTCGCTGCAGGGCGGAGTAGTCAGAGATCCTGAATAGTACAGTTCAGGAATTTACCGGCTCGTACCAGAATATCTGAAGAAATTCGATGTGTCTGTTGGCAACAATTGGGCTGGACTGTAGTACTCTTTCTCGTTGTCAGCATCTAAAATCCTTATGCTTGGGATCACGGCTTTCTTACTTGGATTCTTCGTATTGACAAATAGTTCGTTCAGGTCAAACAGTGCCTTACTATTGTTGGATAATTGGAAGAAAACTGCTACCTAAAAGTGAAAATTACGTTCAAACACATGCTGTATACTCACAACAGCAATGCCACCTTCTACAGTTCCCGCGGTTGCTTCCGTTAGGTCTTCTCGAATGTGAACAAAATGAAGCTGGTTCAGTTTTAGATTACAAAAAGGGTTTGGATACCTCAAGAGGGTAGTGCAATCCATTTAGCGTATGTTCACTTCCAAAGTTGTTCTTTCCATCCCAATGAAAATGAAATTGTGCCAAGTTGTAGCGATCTCCCAGCCCTCCACCAGTGATGTACGGTTGCCTTGTCCACGTTGAGAAACCTTTCACAAGTTCTAACATTCACACCTAGCACTGGTGACAAACGTTTTACCTGTATGACCATTGTTGGAACCTTCAATAGTTCCATTTACATCATAATCGTGAAATTCTAGCTTAGACATTGTTGTTGAGTTCGTCTGTGCTAAAACTACTTAGTATCATAAAAACTTGAATGTTTTACTGAAAACGATGTTAATAGGACTCTGCAGTTGTCCTGTGGAACAGATACCGATCCAAGTAGACGGATCATTATAGTTAAATGAAGATGGTGCTTTTGAAACTGCCGAAGTGATCGGTCTTGACGTCGAATACTCTTTCGAGCTTCTTGAACACTCTAAATGAACTATTATCAAAAACTATCAAAAACTAACCTTGAGATACATCAACTAAAAATGGAAGGGCAAATAGGAGACAGTAACCGAGCATAATGCTAAGTTCGAACGCCCGGCTTCAACTTTGAGCCTGGTATTTATACAAGCCATAGAAACGTCAAATTTATGGCTGTTTGCGGTTTTCATTGCAGTTTTTAAGTACCCAGGAAATATTTGACCCAGCACGAGTGATGCTCGATGTGAGCATGTTCTTCACGCTTTAGATACAGGCTGGACCCAGGCCTTTGAACTTGCAAATATTCCAAAGCACAGTCGTCTTGGTCGATGCAGTATCAATGTTCACGTCCGCTCGTCAGACCTATATTTAGATCTGAACAAAAAAGTGATCTAAGATTGATCTCACAGAATTGACCATGGAGCGTTACAGTAGGCCCTTTCGTTAGAGTTGACAAGTATTGGCACGGGAAAGCACTTCCGAAACAATTTATTTCAATTCTTCTGTGGCACTTTCAACAACAAAGAAAACCCGATAAAAACAAAAGAAGGCAGATATCACACATTTCAAAGTGATCCAGCAAAACATCCACACACGCATCACATATACTACGGACCCGGATTTAAGCAGATAAAGGGAAATAAATGAGAAAAAGTTATCACAGCTCTTTGACACGTTTAATAGGGAAATGGCGTTTTGGAAAGGTTCTCAGTTTGGACAACCTCCGGCACTCATTAAGCCATGTCCGCAGTTTATCAGTCGTCTGTCCAACTGTGATGAACAAGAATTCGTCGATGGTATTGTCGAAGAAAAGATGTTGCATCTCTTTGCGAATATGGTCCTCTGTCATATCCATCTGGCTTAGAAATTGAAGGAGGAAACTTTCTATTTGAGAGAGATACCTAAACAATGTCATTCAAACATAAGAAAGAATTTGTACCAGTTCTGGGAGACATTTTTCTGCATACTGTAGGGGGAAAGCCATCCCATCAAATGATGGTTTTTATCAATCTCACTCTCTACGTAGCGAATTGTCTGTTGAGCTGTTCCCTGGAACTGCTGATAGACTGACCAGCCTAAAAACTCGCTCTTTGGACTGGACTGACATCTCTTTCAAGCTCGTTTATAACCAATTCATAGACTCTCAGAAAAAAAGTGCAGGCTTCACTTTCCGTCCATCGATAAAAGCTACTTACCTGGGAATTTGCACGTGTTGCTGACCAGGTTAAGACCTTGCACTTCGTATTGAGGGCATTCCAAAAGCTTGGCAGCCTCTTGTCGATTCTTCTGCTGGTCCTGTAATCATATTTCGTATAGTATCATGGAAAGGCTCACTAGTGCAGGAGCATTGATGGCCGTTCGGATTTGAAGAACCATAGAAGGGGTACCTATGGGCAGAATCTCACAAACTGCAGCCATATGGTCATATCTGAACAAATTTTGAAACAAAACTGTTAAATGTACAAACCTTTGCCATCCAGTGATGATAATGCCGCCAAACTTCTTAAACTTTTGTGCTTGCCTCTGCTTGGTTCTAATCCACTCAAGATTGTTCTTCTCGTAATGAGCGATATCGATGTATTTCGCGGACGGGAAGTTGGCTCCCTTGTATGCCGACGAAGCCCAAATAATGGGAAAGTTTTCGGCAATCAAGGAGAAGGACATGTCTTGATTTGATGTGAAAACAGAACAATAAGATATTTTTACCTGGCATCGTGACGATATTTTCAGAGTAGTCCCAAACAACTGGCTGGACAACAGATCCTAGTTGTAGTTGTTTGATTAGCTGACCGTCAAAATCCTTCAGCATATCGTGCCAAGCAAGAACTCTGTAATGTATGTTTTTCTACCAAATTATTAGAAACAAACGTTGTGTCTTGTCCGATAGCCTCTTTGGCAAAAAGTGCAATGTTCTTGAGATGGGTCAGTGCTAACAGTTGTTTTCCTCCTTGACTCCCGTGAGATGTAATCCATTCCAGTGATTTTTTACATACACCAAACTGAAAAGCTCGTTGTAGCATCGTTCATCATCCAGGATTACCTCGAAGGCTTCATCTGCACCAATATGGAAAAAAGGGATGCCGTAGGGCTTGTGTGCTTGAACAATCTGTCTGATAGCGTCTTTCACAAGATCAACTCCTTCTTGGTCGCCTAGGCAAAGAACCTGTCAAGTTTTCTATACATTTTCAACGAGAAATGATACCTGAGGGTAAGCCGGATTCTCTCTCAAATGCTGAAACTCTTCAAGTTTGAGGAACCATTCCAAATGGCCGAATGTCTGCATCAAGGGGATTACATCCAGATTTAGTGCTCTGAAATGACTTAATACGTCAAATCGCTATTACTCTTACTTGGCTTCGTTCAAGATAGCTTTCACATCTTCCATCGAGTACGCATCACTATTCCGGGCTGTTTTCAATCGGCCCTCCCAAGGGAACATGTCCTCCCATTCGAGAAGAATACCTGCAAAAATAATGTTTAGAGAAAAAAGAAAAGTACCTGTGGCTCCGGAGTCCCTTACCAATTTGAGCAACTGCTTGAAATATGGAACTTTTGGAGGAGCTCCTTTCAAATCAAAATGAACCAGAATGTTCTCATAAAATTCATTCTGAAGCCCATGTACTTCAAACAGTTGTGGTTCTACCTTGCGGTCCAATTTGGGAGGTACAGTTGGAACATTTGACAGTTTGAGTCCAGCTTGAAGTTCTTGAAGAATATCTTCTTTGGGCTGCTGTACTTTTGGTTTGGGAACTTCTATAACCTTGTTCTCTCCTACCTGGACTACTTCCTTAATGGCCTGTAATTGACTCGTAATACGAGAACTTACGTCCGGTTTGAAATTACCTCCTCGCGGATGTGAGCTGGTCATTTGGATGAATATCAAAAGCAATCCGAAAATAAGGACACTTTTCCACAAAAGACCAAATCCCCGCCTTCGTAGAAAGCGTAAGGAGAGCATCTAAAATCGGACTTTTAGGACATCGTCCTTATAATTTGCGACGAAGCTGAAGGCATTCAAAGGATTAGAGTGTTTGTTAATATGAATGCACCACGTGGCTCCGCCTCTTGTCGTTTTAGAACGGAGGGAAAACCTCATCGCAGCTGTTCTTGGAGTGAAAACGGAATCTTTCGCGGCTGACTGCCTGCCAAAAGGGGTAAATGACCTGTGTGGAAAAGAAGAGGTACTCAATTATTTCACGAGGCCCTGTCACCAAGGAAACTTTTCGACATTCTGGCACAAATTTTAAGGCATAGCTAAGTTGTATCATCGAAAAAGAACTATGTAAAGAGACAGGACGGAACCCCAGGTGAATTTATTAGAGAAGATATTGCTCTGTTTAGAGACAGTGCCACGTACCGATCGATTGATAACGCCAAGTCTACGATTCCTCAGTTCCAAAATCCAATCGCGAAGATTGACTGAGTTATGAGTTGCTAGACTATTTAATGAAATCAACTCCTTGAAGAATGTTAGCGTCAAAAAAACGTAAAACTCGAAGTAACTACGGATTTGACGAGCATTAGGGGTGTTGCAAAAAGCTGAATAGCCCGATAAGTCTAGTTCAAATAGGAAGCAAAAATGTGGCATCGACCATTAAAATTGAATTCATATCAAGTCGTCAGCAAGGGTACTCACGAATGTGGCTGTGGGAAACTAACATCGTAAAAGAAAACCAAAACTGGCGCGTTATGAAAATATCACAGATTCTTGTAGATTTGAGTTACAATCTTTAAACGGAAACGGTTCTACAGTAGCTAGAAAAGTGGTATCAAATGAACGCTCACACAAAGGATACCTGATCACCCGTCATCCAGCGAGGAAAAACGCTCATAATAAGAAATGACCCTATTATTTGATGGCTTAAAAGTGGTAGAACCGTCGATGGTTAATACGGAATGACAGGTCACGATTTGAGGGAATAAGGAAAGATGAAAGAATTTGAAGTTTGCGTCAAATTACCATAGCAGCCGTGGTCAAGGTAGACTTGCTTCGTTTGCATAGAATCGGAAAAGGTGTTTGGTGAAATTATAGAATTATTGGTGGGTAGAAAGGAATGAGAAAACCACTTTCCCGTCTTGACTATGCGATCGCCTTTACAAGAAAGGAAATGGGGGAGGCGCGCAGCTCGCAAACCACTGTACAAATACTAGATGCGATCGATGAGCATCGGATCAGATGGACAAAAGTGTCAAATCCTATCGTGTCGCAGTAAGTGCAGCCTTGGGGAGAAGTTCGGTCAAAAAACCAGTTATTTCTAAAAAGTTCATTGAAAACTAAAGTATGACAGAACCACAGGGGAAGAAGAAGACCAAGTCACAAGGCTGGACCCTATTCGGTATCACTATCATTGGAAGTACTCGAACTTGATGACTTGGATGCTGCAGAACTGGAAGACGAACGAGAGCTGCTCTTAGCCTTCTCTTTCGATCTAGCCTTCTTTTGATCGCTGTCACTGTCACTTGTGGGACTTATTCCTGCAGTTTCTTTCTCCGAATCATCTCCAATAGCTTCTAAATTGACTTTTTGGTATTACAAATACTTTTAACGAACCTTTATGCTCACTTTCGCTCTCGTTATCAGATTCCGCCTTTTCGTAAGGCTTCATGAGTCCTTTCATTCGCTGTTCCAGCATTTTGACTTCATCGTCGTTATGGTCACGATGAGTCAATTCTAACAGGCCCTCAACCTGCAACTAAGATGTGCCGGGAAGAAAAAAAGATGACCTTCGGCTCACCAGCTGGTCGACGACGTCTAGACAGTTTGATCTTCACACCCAGAGCATCGTAATGCATTTTTCCATTGCGTTCATAAAAGACGAAGTCTTCTTCAAAGTTCTAAAATTCGTAGTAAGCTAAAACAGCTTTACTTACGGCCTGATGTCTCGTGTTTACATCCCAGTGGTACTCTCTGTTCAGAGGATACTCGAACACTTCGTCGTCATCACGTTCAAGTTCACCTGCTTCCAATTTCATGTACTTTTGCAGAGTCTCGGCACTTGGAACGAAATGTCCAATAGCATTTCCGTCGTTATCGAGTCCTCCCATAAGCACTGACTGGGATAGTCCAAGAGTTTGAAGATCTTCCGGGAGTCCCTTGAAGGATGGGTCATTATCGTAGTTCACTTCGGCAAAGATGTACTTCCAGTTCTACGAGGCACAGTTAGAAAATAAACTGAGAAAAAGTACCTCGAAGTCAGGGAAGACTAGAATTTCCTCGACAGCAGTAACACCGGGCTTGCTGTGATGTTTCAACACGGGCTTCTTGACATCTTCGAAAGTTTTCTCAATAGCTTTGATCTGGCTTTCGCGATCATTATAAAACACTTCATTCGGGTTCAGTCCCTTTAATGTTCCGTAGCCAATCTTTGTTTCTTGTCTGAGATGTAAAATGGATAGGATATATCCCAAAGCTACCTGTCAGCACCAGTACCAAATCGGTTGAACTCAGAGGAAATGTACTCAGTTCTTCTCATAAAGGGAACAATGGCGGCGTGTTGAGCAGAACGCTTCATCTTTCGTACTGACTGGACACTTTCGTCCTCCAAAAGCATCTGATCTACTTCATTGATCTGAAAAATTGTTTCTAACAAAATTAAAAAGTTCTTACCTCAACCGGCGGCTTCTTTGGATCTACGCGATAAGTTTCCGGGTCAACCAGATCGATTTTAACCCCTACATGCACATCGCATAGCACACTTCTACGCATGCTCATCTCCATTTGTGTGGGATGGTAGTTGACAAATCTCAATTTGGTCCTGTTTGAATTCGACTTAGGAAAACAAACCTCTCTTTCAATCCTTCCAGGCCACCCTTTCGCACCTTCAGAAACTTTCCATCGAATGGAATTTCGGGAAGAGTGTTTTTGTACTTTGGATACAAAACAAAATCATTCACGTTGTTTCTAAAAAAAAAAGCCACTTTCCATTGTGCCTTAAACGTTACGTATTTCCAGGACCGGAGACTGATGCCACGTTTTGACCAGAAGTTTGTGGCTTATTCATCCTTAATACAAAGTCTTATTATTCCTGAACGAATTTCAAAGAAATTTGACTGGAAATGGTTCCAATTGCTGAGAAGAACATTTAAAGTTTGTTCGGCCATCGCTACAGCGCGTATTGCTTGCTAAACAGCGCGGCATGATATCGAACGGTACAGATTAATGAGCATGACCGTTTATTGTAATGAAAACCTGCACTATCACGGAACTAAAGCTGAAGATCTAAAATTCACAGGGTACAAAACATATTATGGCACACTGCTGGAATAAACATCAATTGTAAAAACAACAACTATCTGTATAACACGTAGTCTAAAGCTCAATGCTGCTGTCCCCGCTTCGCTAGACGTTTGACCACCAAATATCCGACCAAAATTATCACTCCTGCTCCAACACAGCCGTAGAAGATACCGGCGTAAGGGGACTCACTAAAATTGAAAATTTAACACTGTCACTGCGAAAACTTGCCCATCAAGGAGTGAATACGGTCGTCGTGGCGTTGGAGGGATGTCGTCGTTATAATAGTGGGAAGACGCGTCAGTCATCGTTGACATTTCGTCTTCATCTCGCTCCGAACCTTTTGTTGAGGATTGAGGCCACGTTGTAGAATCTTAACAGACAAATAAGCAGTGTTTTTAAAAGGGAAACCTGCTTCCGCCTTCTGTGAGCTGAACGAGGATGTGGCGTGAAGGTAATTACGGAATGGAGGTTTTGACGGAACGCTATCGAGAGCACCAGTTGAATCGATAGACTCTCTCATTGCTGTCCCATTGAACTGGACGGGAACGTCTATTAATTTATGGTGTTTAAGAATAAAGAACGAAACCAACCTGTGAGACCTTCTTCATTTATAGCAGGAGTCGCAACTTTCGCCTGATCGTTTGGAGAAGCAGTGCGCGAGTTGAGAAGACTGGTAAAAGGTGCACTTCCGGTTTTCAAATTGGTCTTTGCTCCGGTGAGATTCGCCATGAAGGCAAGACTTCCTTCTACTGACTGAAAATAAAATATTAGTTGGCTCTGATTTGGAAATCGTGTTCATTTGTTTTACCACATAGGTAAATCAGCTCACTTTTAATATCCTGGCCTCTGCTATGTGGTCCACAATCAAAGTAACGTATTCTTCGGCTTCCGCGAACATTCTTACCACTTCATCGTGTGTTTTTCCAATAATGGCGACATTGTTAATCTGCAATAATGGTAAATGTAAAATTTATAAATTATAACGTACTGCTACAATTTCATCTCCCGGAACAAGCTTCTTACTCGCTTCTGCCGCTCCTCCCGAACTTATGCAGGATATGAAAAAGCCGTCTTCTCCTGGTAAGTGTTGAGAATCTGTGCCTCCCACAAACTTTAGTCCGAAGTCTTGAAAACTTATGACGACTTTTTAAGACTGTCTAACCTCCATTAGTCCTTCTCAACGTGACTACTTCTACACTGTTGTTTTTGATATCGGCACTAGAAATGGTCCTCATGATATCCGTGACTGCATTGAAACATTCGCCTGGAACAGTACATTTGCTTTTAAAAAGCGACGCAAATGTTTACCATTTTCCATAACCGGAGTCTGAACTGGCGTTGCGACATCAATCATCCGCTAAAAATTGAAACGTTTCAAATTATGACTTTAATTCGAGGAAAGCAGCTAAGTTGGAGAACCTTTGACATAAATAAGGAACAAACAGAAATATATTTTATTTGTTTTAAAACCGTGGGATAATACATTTAGTAACAGATACCCAGATGAGAAGCTTTCTTAAGAAGGCCACTTTAATGTAAGGCATAAGCAGTGATAAAAAAAAGTTGTGTACATCGGGGAAAAGAAGTGAAAAGACAAGATAGAGAAGACGGAATCGTCGACTATGGCGTGGCTGGAACAGTATTGCTCATTATACAAGTAGGGGAATGGTATGTATAAGTGACGTCAACAGACTGCCGACTAGTTAAGAAAACGAATTGACATCTTCTCTTCAATGTCTGTTTTCTCCATCGCCTGAAATTTCGAAACTTTGCGAAAGTGACGCAATAACTCACGCGACAGAACTCCTCGAACGAAATCTTTCCGTCATTGTCACCGTCAGCTTCCTCAATTGTTCTGTCGGCAATTTTGTCCAGCTGATCGGCTGTGATGTTAGCTCCGACCATAGAGTTCAGTATGACCTTGAACTCTTCCCTCGTAATATAACCGTTTTTGTTCAGATCATACATTTGGAACGCGACTAAAATGTATGTGGAAAAGAAAAGATGATTGTTCTCACAGCGGAGTTTCTGACGACGGCTGTTGAGTTCATTCTTCTTCGATCTGTTGATGGGCTGGAAGTGTGCCAAGACGCGAACAAACTGTCGGAAGTTCAGCTGTTGTTCGTTTTCACCACAAAAATCGCAATAATGGTAAAGTACAAAATGTTTCTTACGCTAAAGTGAAGAAAGCGTCAACGATGCGATCCCCGAGAGGATTAACGGCAAGCTCGGGCACATTGAGGAAGTCATCGCGGGAGAGGAAGCCTTGTCCTGTAAAAAGCATCGTTAAAACGAGTGTTTCGCTATTGCGCCCAAGCACCCAAAGTTGGTGCGCACAGTTCAAGAAATTGGGCGGGAACGCCGAAAAACAAAAAGTTGATGAACATGTGATTTTTACGTTTTGCTGTAGGTTTTTAGCTGCGTATCACAATGAGCATGATAAGATGAATTAGACCAAACCAAAAAGAGAAGAAAAGTGGCCAGAATAGCTGTATTGATATTTTAGAGCTTTACTCGCATTTTTACAGCCCATTTCTAACTATATAATTATTATGGGCGTAGTGTCACGAAACGTTTTTTTTCGACCCAGACCTTATGGATGGTATATGTAGGTAGTACTCAACGAGTGTTATCGATACATACCATCGCTTTTTTGTCGTATTTCGTGTTCTAAGTGGTATAGTTTTGTAGAGCTCGACGAGTACAATAACAGTTTCAACTTAAATTAGGTGAAAAATTATTCACTGCCGAGCTACAGCTATTTGAAAATTGAAATTTTGCCTTTGCCAGTCCGAGGGTGTATGGCTCTACCGCCTTGGAACATCGGAAACTTCATAATATCAGAAACAACCGCCTATCCCAAGTCAATTACATTCTTATTTTCCTTGTATGCAAGGGTATAGGGTAGTGTTTTAACACAATAAGAGCTACAAAAATCGATTTTTCTCGAAGCTATGGAATAAAAAAGTTTGAAGTGCCGCGCGAAATACTGCAGATTCGCGCCAAAGTGTTTCGTAGCCGGACGCTCGCTTTAAAGATGTAGGACATATAAACTTGCCCTTCTTATCGAGCGACAAAAAACGACTGTAGAGACGGACGATCTGATTTCTGTTGACTGGAAATGTAATGATTCGTTTGTCAACAAGAAAGACTCACACTCAGTTTCCTTGGAAATCTCGTCGATTTCCTCGTCACGAAGCATCAAAGAGCTGTTGTTTCCCATATTGTTTCTGGAGCTGGAGGAGAACCTGCAAATTTTGCATGTGTTGACAACGATTTAGAATAGTCCGCATGTAGGAGAGGTCGCATTTGAACAGCTGTTCGTTGAAGTTTCTGCACAGGAAAAATTAGATTGAAACTATTTCAAGAATTGCAGCAATTGAAACAAAACGGGACCGTGACTTGAATGCCTCTCATAGCAAACGTCAGAACTAATCTTCCTGCAAACAGAGCGATCGCCTACGAAACCAACACCATATTCACAACGACGGATAGGCGTTGTTCCTCGTTTTTAAAAGCCGAACTGGTTTGTGAGTCAATTCACCCAATAAGCGATAGCAATGTTTCGAGAAGGCAAAAAGCACTGTGGGAACCGATACGAATCTTTCGAAAGATAAGGGGAAATAAGTATTGCGCTCCCATAATATTTTGATCGTTTTCATGCAATGCGAGAGATACCGTTTTTAAAAAAAGATACTAAACCAAAAGTACGAGAACCCGTTCGTATTTTAGAGGAGAGAACGCATGACCGTTGAAGCGAGAGCAGAGTTCATTGCGTGAATTGGCTCTATCTTTTTTCAATGTGTTCAAGATAGAAATTTTGTGACAAAATGTGTTGATGAACCGTCAGATCAGAGAGTCATGGTTAAGGTCATGCTGCAAGAACCTGATCTAGTTGACGCGCAACATTTTGAATGTCGTGAATATAACTTACTTTCTGATGACAAACATGCTGAAAGGTGAAGATTAGACGCTCAAGGCACTTTTTGGCCTATATAGGTACAGGAGGAAGATGTCGCTTCACCGGTCAAGCGTGTGTCACCATATCAGGCCTAAGGGCTCGTCTTCCCCACACAAATGTACGCGATCCGCGCCACATCTCGTTTTGTTCAAAGAAAGCGAGAGACATTCTTTTATTCGTCATCAACAACTGGTCTTGTGTGAGAATCAGTTCACAGCAACAAATTGTGCCCGACCATAATACGAAAACGGCGTCTAGGAAGAAGGAAACAAGATACGCCGTCATATGGACTGGGCAACTGGCATCATGCTTAGTGGAAAGCGGCGTTGATTCACACTTTAGGTGAGTCAGATACGTGGGAAGAAGCCTAACATAGACGCGGAGGTTCAGATGACTGAATTCTTCTGTAATGCCTAATTCACACGCGGTTTATGTGAAGTGCTTATGCAAATCGGTACTACGAAAAACACCAGAGAGAGTTTGACTGCTTTGGAGAGGGTGAGTGAAAGTACATAGAGATCGTTACTTTTACATTTTTAAATAAATGAATAGTGTGTAAATGAAAAATGCTTACCCGAAGAAATGGTTTACAAATTGATGTTTCCACATCTGCTTACACAAAGCGAAAAACCTACGCATTTGATTTCTTTAGGATTTTAGCTTTCGTTGTGAAAACGTAATTTATAAAAATGGAAAACAACAAAACCGCAAAAGTGGTAGCCGAAAACAAAGACTAGAAGAATCTTGCCCGATAATGTAAACAAAAAGTGAAAGCGCGTCTACTCACAAATGGTTCCGCTTGATTGCGTACTGACCTGTTGCGTATAACAGATTCCATATCTAGGCAGCTGCAATTGTTACACAATTTCTCCAATTTCAGGTTTTGTTTGCCCATATTCACAAGTTTTTCGATGGTTCATAGGCGATTGCAACTGCATAGTCTCAATATTTCCTATGATTTGGGCCCTTTCTTCCTTGTTTTTGCTCACTTCTTGTACTTGGATTTTAAACTTTGTATCTTCAGAAGGCTATGAAGTACTACGACACTGAAGAGCAGTTACACTTTCTAGAAGCATGCTCTAAAGGAGATCAGCTTGAAGTCGAGAAGCTTCTCCGGTCAGGAGATATCGATGTCAACTTCCAGCATGGGATTAACAAATGGTTAGTTTAAAGAATTTTTTATATTTTCATTCCTCGTCTTGAAACTGTGGTCGTATTGTTGTTTTTTTGTTGTTATAGAAAAAACTGCGGAAATCCAGTACTGGACACAATGGTATTTATGTTAGGCTTCTAACAAAGCTCGTGCCGTCAATATATCCATGGCGCAATGCCAGGTTGCGCGGTCTACGAATCACGGTGTCGGCGTTCGGATCCCAGGATAAAAAATGTATTTGGCTTATTGCCGCTTTTCGTTGGAAATGGACTATAGCAGATATTTTAAGCATAATACGCGTGCTTAGTGTAAACGTTTTAAACTGAAGCATGATTCTCAAGCTAAAACATACTTCAATTGTTGCGGTTGTTTTTTCTGCTTATAACCAGGAAATAACTAATGATCCTGCCGAAAAGTGCTATTAGAGCCCCGGGCACTCTCTTCACTCGAGTGCAGGAGTCTGTGTAAAGCCATCGTCCAGTCGCGCCGTTCTCTTTGTAAAGACCCTCTTGCATTATCCAGCCTTGCTGACCACTGCCATGCTTAATAAATCAACAGTCTATTTTTAGGACAGCACTTCACTGGGCAGCAAAACGAGGGCACGAGAACCTCTGCGTTATTCTTTTTAAGGCAGGATTTTCTCCAGAAGAACGCGATTCACAAGGCAGAACGCCTTACGACGTTTGTCATGACTGTGAAGTTAGCAACAGGTTGTTTCAGGTCTGCAACCCAGAGACCACCACGATTAGAAATCTGCTGAAACTATCGGATAACACGGTCGAAATGCACGAAGGTATATTTGAGTATCAGTCTTTCTCATTATGCTCTTCCAGTTGAGGAACTCGAAGTTAATAGAAACAAGTTCACTCCAGGCTACATCAAATACCCCAACTTTCCCTATTCTAAACAGAACTCTTTGGACAACAGCTGTAAGTTTTTTTCCGCTTTTCGTCTTCCACTATTTGCTCATAGCTAATCCATCTTCGCCGACAGCAAGAGGCTACTACTCGTATGGACGACGCGATTCAGCCACAAGGACACGATTCCTTCTTGTGAGAACCTCGTATGAGGGTGGAAAAGAGGCTTTCAAAAGAATAACATTGCCTGGTGGTTCCACTGTAGAAGAATTGAGAAAAACAGTGGAGAATGCTATGAAAGCTGGTCCAGTTCAATCGCTCATGACTCTACCAGACAATGTATGACTATCAATCAGCTAAAAAGTAATAGGATTCTTCAGGTTTTGATCGAAGCAGAGAGTCAAATTGAAGCCTTTGGAAACTGCCAAAAGATTGACGTGGTTTTCGGGGAGCCTCTTTCGGTATTCCTGTCAAAATTATGCAACAGAAATATATTTCAGCCTTTTACATCCAGTACTCCAACGAAAATAAACCCTACCGTTAGAAGAACATCTCTTTTGGCTCTAATCAGAGACGACACTCCGGAAACTTCCGAATCCCTTTCCGTGGAATGTGAACCCATGAAACCAACTGTAACTGCTCCCAACAATACTGAAGTAAGTTCTTTGCTGGCATGAGTTGTCATTTTAATAAGAGGAGGAACTTCCTAACAGTTGTGGCAAATACGTGCTCATATCGAATTTCGGGGAGGACGCTGAGGTAGGAGACTACTGGGCGAGATACTCCTTGCCTCTTCCCTGTACCTAGATGCCCCGCATCATCAAAATTACCGCAAGTCCTTTAGGAAGTTCCTTAGTAATGCGTCGAGAACATAACTGGAAGGTCTTTTATTGTTTAAATACTCATCGACGTTTTCCTTTTTTTAGCCAATTCCTGATCATTCCATTAAGATGAACGAAACTCTTGTCACGCCGCCACCTTCTCCCCCCAACGAAGTGGAAAAGCTGCAAGAGGTTGAAAAAGAACCTTTTGTTGAAGATCCAGTTCAAGTTACAGCTGATTTCCATTTCAAAAAGGTAAGAAGTAATCCTATTCGTGACTTTGATTTCTTTCCAGGACAAACCTCTAGGGCAGACCATCAAAAGTGTCTCTCTTCCCAACACTGAGCAGGAAATTCAAGATTTTTCGGAAGAGACCAAGAAGTGGACAACCGCCCAACAGGTGGCTGCAGTTGCAGCAGCTGCTAGTCTTGTCGGATTGGGCTGTTATATCTACAAGCTGCGTAAATGAATTAGCAAAAGATTACATTGTGCCTCATTTTTAATCCAGGTGATTGTTATGGTGATCCGGGTATTTGTTGTTTATAGGAAGTAGGAAATGAATGCTGAATGTATGTGCGGTCTATGGGGATGGTACTAATTAGTCAATCAAGTTGTTTCTCTGCAGTTCAAGTTTTTTTTCCAGCTTGTTGCAATTTTCCTTTTCCTGAGATAAAACAAGCGATAAAACGGAACCAACATTCAGTTACTTCCTGTTGGCAGGGATAACATTGGGGATGTCAGGGCTGTGAAAGATCCTGAAAATAACGGCTCGCAGTCACCACCACTTAATTTTCCAAACAAAATACATGACAAAAACAGGGATCTAGCCGGAAGCAAAAAAGCAAAGTCAACTAACACGATTAAACAGCGATTCTTTATACTTTTGGATGTACGCGAGAACTATTCCAGCTGTTAGTCCTGTCGTCTACGCCCGTGTTTCTCTCATGTCTCATCGTAACGCTGTATGACCTCCTTTGCCTATTGATCCCTCTCACTTTCTTCCAAATCTAGGACTCTCCACCCCTTATCACTTACCCTGAAGTAGCTTTTTCCCTTCAAACTTATCAGGTTCTTCAACCACGTTGTAGGAACATCTGAAGTGCAAGACGAACTCGTATATAGCCCGCTTGGGCGCCAACTGGTCCTCTCTATCCACGAGACTGGATTGTAGCTGCGTTAGCTGTTCTCCCAAGAATTTTTCTTTGCCTTCTTTTTCCACTAGCCTGTGATGCTGACCACTGACTCACTTTCTATATTGTTGCCTAGCCAGTCCAAGCGGCTTCCTCGGATTTTCCGCCACTTGGATAACAACCAGTTTGAACGCTTTCATCAACCTCCCGAGCCTCTCCAATTCGCGCATTTGTCTTGCTTCGTAGCTGTTTCAACTTTTCCTTTCCAGATGATTCTTTGGGTGATAGCCGTAGTACCCATAGTTTTATGTCTACCGAACAACGATCTCTACATCTTGATTGACGAAGTCAGTGTCTACAACTGTCGTGGAGGTAGTATCTCTAATTGTTCGTCTAAGCAGTCTTTAGTCAAAAACGAGATAAAAATCAGTGAAGAAGACATTGATATTGTTAACGAGAAAGGCAACAAAGTCTACTACATCCACGCACCTGGAAACTACTCTCTGCATTTTAAAAGTATCAACGTCGAGAAGAAGTTTGGTCATTTGGGAGGAGAAATCGGTGTCACCCTACAAGTCCCGATTATCGAAGGAAGTGCAGGTAGCCTTGATTTGCATGGTTTTGCAAAACGAAAATAGGAATGCACTTTGATTTGCCTTATACGATGATTCCCGAACAAGGACTACTTTCATCCCAGTGTGACGACCACAGTGGAGTTATTGAGAGGAATGGTCGTCAATACTGGTGGGTTCGGTTTAAAAGACAAGCAAAAGTACTACCTATAGCCGCTATTGTGATCTCTGCGACGTCGGCAAACAAGTAGAAAATGAGTTGAACAAAGGACAACATCAGTTCCTCCCATCCACACCGTCAGAAAACGTTGAAACCAAAGGAGCTACTTGTGGAAGTATTCAAGCCAACCAATATGAGTTCAAGGTTGAACGTTTTTCGTCAGATCAATTGTTAATTTAGAAAACGATTAGCCTTCCGGACCGAACGGCACTGGAGAACATGATTCGTGGAAAAGTACAGGGAGTGGATGATGAAATCAAGAAGCGATTGAACAAAGGCGTAGGTTAGCTTTCCTGTCCTGACAAAGTAGGCACCGCGTTATAGCGAGGACGTTTTCAAGTCTTTCTGAACCTCATATCAGCTGAAAAGCCTGCTATGTCCTTGTACCAATGGATCAGAGGGTCAAAGGAGTGTGCTTGTTGTGCCTCAAGGGATGCTACTTGTGGATCACTCTCTTACCTCTACTGTTCTCTGGAAGACTGTAAGAGTGGCTGGGCTCTACAGTGTCTGCACAATACTGCTCGTGTTGTTGCTTGCTACACAGTCGAGTTCAATTATAGGTAGACAAGTCATCGGATATGACGCAGACAACCTTCAGAATGACCACATCTTACGCTGATGTAATGCAATTCCTCCGCGAGAACAACTACCCAAATCAGGAACAGGCGTTGCCACAAGTGGACAGTACACCCGCCGTATCGCACAGCGAAAACAACGGGCTGCCAATTCCAGAACAATGTGTGGCTAGAATGCCTTCAAGACTCACACATCTTAGGCGGTAAGAGTTGTTGAGATAACTGTGTTGATCCTTTTCAGATACTGTACAATCTTCTGGAATGCAAAGCTCTGTTGCGCTCAATGCGAAGGAGTCTGCTAGCCGATACGTGTAAATAGATATCTCACTTAAATTATGTTTTTCTCTATTTATTGATAGTGAATCAAAGGCTTGAAAGTGCTCGTTTTTGAAAGTAGGCAGTGGATAATACTGGAAGTATCGGATCACAAGAGATTCAGTTTGTTAGATGAAACCATCGGCTTCGAGTTCGTCGACAAGAATTCCGCTTTCAACTTTACGCAGACGGCCTTCTTCAAAATGCTGAACACGATGTAAAACTATGGAAAAGAGGAAATACCGATGGTCCACCAAGAGGTTCGAAGTCAATACCATTACGATGGCGGATACCAACAACTGTCCGACTTTCATGGTCTGGTCCTTCCTCAAAACTGAAAGTACGGAAGGCTTCGAGATCTTCAGTACAGGATGAAAATCTATATTTTTTTTACATCTATGAAACTTTTCTTGCATACTTGATTCTGCTTCCTGGCTGGATGTAGTATATGCTTCCTCGTTTAACTTTGTACTTCATTGTAAAGACTTGCTGAAAAAGGTGAGTTGTGAATGAAATAAAAACTTTCTCACGTTGTTATAGCTTTGGGAAGGTTCTTCTTCAAGAATGGCGCTGCCGCTGTGGATGATTATGATTGATCCACAGTCCAATGGAGGTAGAGGAATGTTAACAGAACCGTGGTTTATCTAAAACTCTTTTTTATCTTATGATCCACAAAAACACACTTTTATCTTATGGAGTTGAAAGTCTTTGCACTCGGGAGCATAATGCTCTACAGCAGGAAAAGAGGGTACCACTTCAGGGTAAACGAGGTATTTTTCAGGCTCGGTCATTTGGTAGTTTAAAACCTGAACTTGACGATGAAGACTTCTCCAAGGTTTCCTTACATCGATCAAGGCTTCTCTATCAATATATTTCGGGGTCATTGCAGCTCGGATTGTGTTGTTGGAGCAGCCTACACATTCCACGCATTCTCCACTTATGTAAGCGTGAAGTTCTTGAGCAGCATAGTAGCAACACTCTCCTGGCTTGAGAATCATATGGTTGAGAATCAGGGGAGAGAAGACTCCGACATCACCAGGAAAGTCAACACGCATCTTTCTGAGAATGTCCACTGTAGTTTCTTCCACCGAACCTCGGACTGAACAAATGGTCGGCACTTGTTGAACATTTACTCACCTCCATCCTCCAGCTCCTCGAATAGCACGAAAATCAGATCGTTCATAATGACAGAATCTCTTATTTCCATCATGTGAGTAAAACATTCCTTCAGTAGGATCTTGCAAAGCAATTCGGCATCCTCGGTATAACGATTCCAGTTGCGGAGAGCAGTCATGAAATCATTTGCTTTGGGACCGAAAAGAGCTTTGAGTGATCTGAAGCCTGTAGCCAGATTGAGTTATCTAATTCTTTCGTACTTTCTAGGTTCTTGAGCATTTCTCTGTGCGGCCGAAAGCCACACAGCAGTTGGAAACGGGTCAACGCGTAGGCCAGTTCGGGTTTGTGATTCATGTCTGGGTAGTTAATAGGATCCCTTTGATGAAGATCGAACGCTTGTTCCTACAAATGCAATAATTAGAAAACTAGATTTTATCAGACGCGAAAATTTCTTTGTCAACAATTGTAAACAAAAAGACCTAACCTTGGTGGGGTGAACTTGGAGACTCAAGGTTCTCTCGATTGACATCACCTTCATGATGAATGGTAGATGCTGGGCGGCGGAGCTTGCCTGAAGTAAATTTCTTAGGTATGGTTGAATGTTTCACCGGCTGGTTGTTGTTTCTCTCGTTCTGTCTAGCAATAAAAGTGGAAAGTTTTGTGTCATCTTCAAGTAGTCTGGCTGGTCCGTCGGGATGTGTTCCCATCCACAGCTAAAACTTTGCTATTCCATGATATCATACAAAACCAAACCTCAGAATATGGCTGGTCCGGGTTGATGGTGAAATCGTCGTGGCCGGCTTGGAAGAGCATCGCAACCTCACTGTTGAATCCCATCTTTCCCCAGGAATAGTTGTTGAAATGGCCACGAAGGCGAACTATAGGTCTCATACCCACCTTCATCTAGAGAACGTTTGTTAGAAAAGCGGGCATGGTGGGAAAGTAAGAGAAAGGGAGAGTGAATTGTTTTGAAGAAGAACAGCATGCTGCGACAGGGGCAGCACCTCAAGTTGCCGCCTGTTTCAGCGAATGAGTCAGCTTAACTATATCATCTAATCGCCGATATCCGCCTGGAAATATCCAGTCTAATCGAGAGAATGACGTCGATTAAAAGGAGAAGAGGAGAAGCCGTGGTATGAAAAGAACAAGTAATGACTACTGAACGGACAACCTTCATGTCTCTACTGCGCAGAAAGTACAATGACACTGCTGCGGAGATTGACCGATAAACTGAAACTTTTTCCGGTATGAGTGGAATTTGTCTGCAGAATTCTATAAAAGTTGGTGCATTTTGAAGGATCTTTGAGGAAAACGTAACAAGTGCATTATTCGACGAATAATGCGCAATTGACGACATGCATCACAGCACAAAAGTAATCAGCTGAGATACGATGAAAGGGTCAGTAACTGCTAATCCGGAAGACTCATTCTCGTTTCGCTACCATCGCCGGGGGGACAGTGACACGGACTAATCAGGTTCAAGGACGGCCTTATCTGGATGTGAAGACGAAAGGTTGTCGAGGAGCTATGTGGGTCGGAATTTTGTAGCCACCACGTGGGTGTATAAGCTTCTTTACAAGCTGGAACTTCCTGCGGAGATCATTGGGGAAAGTTTTATACCTGTTTCATATGTTGTTCGTCCAGAAATTGAGACCAAAATCTGATAAACCACTTTTCTACAGTTTGATATGATTCTTTGTAAAAGACATAAAACGGTTGAGTAGAATATGAATAGAGGTAGTTTTGAAAGCGGGCAGGTTGATGAAGCTCGGTATATAAGTTCGGAAATGTGAAAATGGAGAAGGGGAGAGACAGAGGAACAGTGGGATACTGGTGTATTAGAATAGTGGGACAGTAGGACAGAAAAAGGAAGAGACGAAGACGCAAAGATAGAGGGACCGAGAAACAGAAGGATAGAGAGATAAAGAACAACAGCGAGAGACAGAGAGGTAGAGAGGTAGAGAAGAGGAGGTGGACGAGGCAGGTTCCTAAGACAAGGAGAAAATGAATATCGGAAAAAGATGGGTATAATATGAAAGTTTAGACTGACCATAGGACATGTATGAGGTTACATAACAAGACGATGATATAGATTGAGAAGAGCCAAGTAGAGAAACAGGATGAGAGACGTAAAAACAGTAGTTCAAGACGACACAGAAAAAAGTACAAAAAGACGGACTAATTGGAAGACAGCCAAACAATACAGTTGAGGCAAAAGTTTTATCTGTGGTAAGAATACAATGAAAGACAGTACAAACACAAAGAGACAGACATATTATCTGACAACAACTGAATAGTCAACTTTCGTCGTGGTTCTTTGAGAACTCTGTCTGTCTGTAGAAAACCACAAACCAACAAGAAGTTATGTATTGCCAAGCAGTTGTGAAATTAGGCGTAAAATATGAAGTATCCCCAACCAAAATCCTCCTATTGGCTTCACTGTGACAAAATCAAAGTTCTGGAGCTCATCCAAGGTTGTCATACCACCCAATTTTGGTAATCACGTATTCTGGGCAACACCACTTTTGGACAATATAATTTGTTCGCTTATTTTTATAATATTATTTCGTCGTGACGCATGAATGGACAGACACCATTGAGTTTCGGTAGTAGAGAGGTTCGTAAGACCCAGTATATTCAAAGTAGGGCAGCTGATTGGGACGGCGAAGCTTTCGGAGCCGGCTGGTATGGATCAAACCTGTTGTATTTAGTGTAAGAAGTATTTGCACAACAAAACAAAGCAAGTCAGAGTACAAAAAGTGAAACGTTCCTTCCAACTTCTTGAGACTTTCACCACAACAAAGGCTCCAAGGTTTGCATCAAACACTGCAATTGGTAGCTATAATTATACAAGTTTGATTGTTTTGGTTTTTGTAATAGTTTCTTCAGTAATCAAGGTGAAAAATCCGTAGTTACAGTATTGCCAAGTCCTCGTGGGCAATGTAGCGCAGATACAACTGCCGCGACGCGCGACTGTTCGCCCGCGTATTCAAAATATTCAATTGCTAATATAAAACTGGGACGCAAATGTCACATTTCGTTCATTCGTGTTCTGAGATATCGAAACTGCTACATTCAATTCACTCTTCCACCGCGTTTTCATCTTACTCTTCTTGTCTTTATACATTTTATTTGCGCGAAGACTGTTTTTTCAGCTTACACGTAGATGGAGGCGTTAATAGGAGGAGGTGTTGACGCAGACAAAAAGGACTACATTCCACTGATGAATCCACTTACAACTAATTCTCTGATGAGCATGAACCCAGAAAATCGAGATGCTGTACTAGCACTTCTGGATAGTGCCAACGGATCAAACTTCTCCGCTGTACTTCAAGACTTAGACGAGATGGACGATGGAATTGATCATTTTGCAGGTAACACTTTTTTATTCATTGTTAAGAGTAAGTTAAGATTTGTTCGATGATTATGACGACGAAGATATTGAGCAGCCGGTAATGGGAACTAGAGCAGACAAATCTTTGGGACTTCTGACCAAAAAGTTTATTCGTTTGTTGCAATCTGCTAAGGGAGGACTCTTTGATTTGAATACGGTAAAAACATTGTAGCGAAACAGATTTTATTTTCAGGCTGCTGAAATTTTAGCAGTGAAACAGAAACGACGAATCTACGACATAACCAATGTGCTGGAAGGGATCGGACTGATTGAAAAGAGGTCAAAAAGTCAGGTTGAATGGAAGTGAGGAAACTGAAATACTCAACACAAATCTATTCAGAGGAGGAGATCTCTTCAAAAATGTGATCAAACAGGAAACGAGTCCAGAAGAACTCCGCTTACAAGCTTTGCGTGACGAGATTAATGTTCTAGCCGAAGCAGAGCATACACTTGACGAGAAGACAAAATGCGCTCAGATGGTAATTTTCCAGTTTTTTTTTGTGAAACTGCGCATCTTCAGAGTCTTCGAAACAGAATGCGCACTATGGAGACCCAGAAGTACATGTACGTCTTTCAAGAGGATTTCCACAAGGTGTTCCCCGACTCGTCCTCATTTGTGGTTACAGCAGTCCCAGGAATGAAAGTGGAGCTGTCAAAGCCTAAGGTAGGGTATAAGTACAATAAACACTTACCTATTTTTAGATATACCACGGATACGAGACAAGATACCAACTGCGAGTTAAATATCCGTTCGGAGGTCTGCCAGTCATGCACCTTAGCCAGGAAGAACGAAAAATTACTGTACCTAAAAATCAGGTAAAGGGTTGTGGTTTTATGGTTCGTACTAACATTCCTCCAGGGAAAACCAGTAGCGGAAGAGCCTGGAGCTATCCTTCAAGGTGAAGAAGATGCTACAATGTACGAATGCAAACCTGGCACTTCAAACTCTTTAAGACCTTCTGTAGTCGTCAAGGAAGAGTTTCCCTCTCCAACTTACACTGTCCCAAAAACGGAGTTGGTGGCAGTCAAGAGAAGCATCAGCCCTCCGATCACAAACAGGGAATACCCCTTCCTGGCCAAAAATTTTCAGTGTAGCCTAGTTGACCTGTTCGGAAACGATGAGCCGCGTCGTCCGAAGAAAAAGACTAAGGCTAATGTACAGAAGAAATAAGTATTCTCGTTGCTGCATGCGGGTGTCGTTAGGAATGTATAGTGTGTGTTTATGATACTTTGCGATCATGTATGTGTCATTCAGTGGTCGCTAAAAGCGCAATGTTTCGCTATCGATTTCTCAAATAATTTTTGTGCTCCAAAAGCTTTCTCTTACTCCGTTCAATAAAATGTTTTGATATTCCTCATATTCTTACCTTTAGGTCAATCTCCTAGTATCCCAAACTGTGTTGAAACTCTTTTTAACCATACAGATGTGGCATGAAGCCCGACGACAAGAAAAACAACTCCGCGCTCGCATTGTAGACGGATCAAAAAGAGCAGAACGGAGGAGACGATATTTTGACAATGTGGTGAGTTTAAAATCTTAGAACCAAATCAGTTTTTGTTTTAGCGACGAGATCCAGACCAATTTATGCAAATTCACGGCAACAAATCGGTCATCTACGCGGAAAGAAGTATCGCCAGAGCTGCAGAAGACGCCAATATATTGTTTGAAACTATTTTCACGATAGACTTACGATTTTCAGGCGTCCATGGGTTGGAGATAAGGAAATTCTCATTGATAGATTCGATGCACGATCCCATCTAGACTGCATTGAAACTCCTGAAGGAGAACCACAGTTATCATCGTTTGCTTTTCAGTTGGAAATATTGCTATTAAAACTTTCAGAATGGAAAAAAAGGAAGAACTGGTGTGCAACTACGAACGTTATCGCCTTCTCGTGATGAATGAGTTCAAAGACATCTCTGAGAAGGCTGTATTGAAAAACATTTCCGAAAAGGAGTTCTGGCTGAACGGGCAAACGGAAGATCAACGGAAGGTGGAGTTGGAGAAGAAGAAACGGTTTGAGCAAGATCATTCTGGAAAGAAGCCAATGTTATTCAGAAAGACGGGCGAGAAGAAGGCTACAATTGGTTTTTCCTACGGTGACTCGACTACCGTAGCTGGACGCAATGAGCAGGAAAGCGAATCTGAAGACGAAATGCAAACGGAAGAGCTGGGTAAGACCATAATCCTGTTCTGCTTATTCGTTTTCTCAGGCGCTGATCTCGAAGTCTATCTATTGAACCCGGAATCGCAGAAGAGATGTAACAAAATTGGAGAAAACTTCGGAGTTGCCGACCAGAACTTTTGTGCTCTCTTCAAAGCAGATCAGCAAGCGCAACGAACAGCTTCAGAACTGAAAAGAATCGACCGTCAGAAAGCTTCTTTAATTGTAGGCAGAACTTTCAGAAGTCCAATTTGCCTGATTTTCAGGGTCGTGATGCTAAAGATGATCGCAAACTTCTGAAACAAGAGCGAGCCATTCTCATAGCCAACGCCAGACAAGACGAATCCATAATAGTTTTTCCGAGGTACTTTATCTGTCTTGTTCATCTCAAACGCTTCAATTTCAGCGAAAGGGCTACAGAAGAAAAGGCCGTATCTGAATCGTCTAGCAGTTCATCAGAGGAAGAGTCTGCGAAGGCCGAGTTCATCCTCTCTTTTGGAAAAGGCGGTTAGATGAGATATTTTTCCTATTCATAGTGGACGTTGCAGATGAAGAGCCATTGAAGAAATTGTCGAGCAGGAGGCGTAAAAACGACCGTAATAGGAGACGGAGTCGGAGTCGAAGCAGAAGTCGGGACAGAAGGTAGATAAAATATGTTCTCCTTATAGTATTTGGTTTCCGAAGAAGAAGTGCGACCGGATCTCGTGAACGTTATCGTAGAAGGAGATCTTATAGTAGAGACACAAGAAGTAAGTCAAGGGAGCGGAGACGTTCTCGAGATCGTGGAAAACGTTCAAAGGACAAAAAGCGTTCTGTGCGATCCCGCTCTAGGAGTACTGACAGGAAAAGAAGACGGGCTCGAACAAGTAGCAGCCGCTCACAATCACCGGACAGGTATCATCTCTATAGATTCATTTTTATTGGAACATTTGCAGACCAATCTTCAAAAACAACCCTGTTGAAAAACCAAAGTTCCAAGAGGTTTTGGCAGAGAAACGGGAATCGAGTGATGACAACGGTCCAACTAATCTTCTTGACATCAGGCATAGTTGCTACTTCATTTGTTTTACAAAAAGCTTTCAGGTCGAGCATGTCCGAGTCGGAGAAAGAACGCATTGAAATAGAAAACCGAAAAAGAAGAGTCAGAAAGACCAAACGGATGTTGAAAAGCAAACCTGGGTCGCGCAGAGAACATACTTCTGAGAAAGACAACGTAAAAATAATAAGAACGCGTTCAATAAACTTTTCATTTTCAGTCTGAACATGTCCAAGCTGTCAAAAAAAAGATGCAGAAGGCTTTGAAAGCAACCGTTGAAGAACTGAAGGAAGAAGAAGAGGAGCGGAAGCGGGAGACAGAACGGGAGCGACGGGTAAGATTTTCTCTTGTTTTCTGAAAACGTTTCTTCTTATTCAGGTACGCGACGAGTTGATCTTTATTGAGCAGCAAGAGAGGAAGATGCGAGAGCAGAAAAAGGTCGAAGACCTCCGGAGGGCTGATCTCGAAAGAGCAATCGAAGATGCCAGGAAGCGAGCTGAAGTTCAACGACGTCGAAGACATTCTAGTGATTCAGATGACGGGGACTGATAGTTATTTACCTATATTCTACGGTAACCATTTTTAAACTTCCCATTTTTACTCGATTAACGTCAGGTAGTAAATGAAATGTAAAAGCAATCTAAAAAAGAGCCGGTGCATGACCCCAAGGAACATGTGTGAAAAGAAGAAAATCTTCACGAAACTCGGATTTTGTTGACTTGAAAGCAGCAATAAGAGACAATACGACAGGTTGTGCAGAACTGTTTTCATCTCAAATCGAATTAAAGCTTCACATGCATCATATTATGACTAGAAACTGAGAAGTAGTACCGAGATTGCTGCATACTTGGCAAAGGATAGCACAACAGTGACAACAATAATGGAGGTTGGAGTCATTTGGAACGGACGGGGAGAGAAAATTGGATTGAAATTAGTTGGCGAGAGCAATCACAACTCTATGCGATTAACCGGGAGGCAAATGTCACACTGTTTGTACAGCGGACAAACGGGAAAAAATACAATACCAACACCCAGGACAGAGAATAATAAGCTATAAAAATTAAGTAAGACGGGGCGCACAAAAAGTGGGGGACGAAGGGAAAGAGGGGCGGTGTTGAACCCGGTTATTGTTCATCGCGAATGGACAGACAGGCGCGTCAGCTCAACACCACCCGTTTAAATGCCGACTGTAGTCGCGTTGGTTGGAGAACAGCTTGAACTGCCTGCTGCCGCCGCAGCCGTCGGCGCCGCTCGCTGCTGTGGAGCCTCTACATGTAGATTAGTTGTGGGATCTCGACGTATCGGATTGGACGAGAAGCCGAGATTCGGGAATCGGATGCCGATGTCTCGCGTCATCTTGGCAGGAGCCTAAAAGATTCTCTCATGAGGAACGAAGATGGCCGCCAAGTGCACACATTTATTGCTAGATTATTGCAGGCAAACTGGGATAACTATACGCTTCACTCGATGACTGCTTCCAGTACAGAAAACAAGCTGAACAATTTCAGATGAGGCCAGGCTAAGAATGGCCAATGAACATGTCAAAAAGACGGCAAAATTACACGTTAGCAGTCATTTTCGGGAGCGTCATTATCCTAGCCTTGGGTACAATCAGTGTCTGCCTGCTTTAAAGCCAGTTGCAGCTTCAGCGAGCGTCTTCTCGTGGTAAGTATTCTGTAAAGCTTACAACCAAAATTAACGTGCAACACAATGAACAGGAAAGCAGGTGAAGCCAGGAACATTCAAACCAAACAGGCAGTATTCTTTTTTCTGTAGAATAGACAAGTAAGATAGAGTGTTCTTCTCACACTATGGAATCGTCTGAAGAGGGCTGAGTAGACAAGGGGAGCCAGCGTTGGGAGCAGCCACATTTTGACATGGTGATTGACCGCCTTTTCGCGATGCCTTACGAGAGGCTTTTCGGCCAATCAAGATGGATAATGTGCTCTAAAACAAATGTCACTCTCACACATTTGTTAAGAATTTGTTTGTTAGAGACTTTTCGTTGGAGTGGGTGAGACAGCAGGGAACCATTTTGTGAGAGAGCTGAAAGAGGGAAAGAGAGGGACTCAATCATAACGAAAAACAGAAAGGTTTAACACATAATAGATGAACAGAAATTGGTTATACGAACAGGGTCCATGCTTCCCTGCTGCTCGTTTGCAGTTTTTATCCTTTTTGACGCCGACGAAAAACATCTGCTGCATGCACTAATCAAGGGGCTATCGCTAACAGAAATGTTAGAAAGCGAAAAAATGAGCTGCGTGCCTTGTCGTGCCGTGCATGCCTCAATCTTCGGGTATGTGTAAGCGATGGGAGAATTCATAGAATCAAAAACATACCTTTTTCTTCGATTGGGTCAGAAGATCCTTGTAAATATCCGATCGTAGGAATCTTTGATAGCTGTCGTTCTTCATCAAACAGAAAATGTGGTCCTGTAATTGCCGAGATTTTCTCATAATCTTTACGACCATTGCAGCGTTTTTTATCGATAAAACTACGGTAGATGTGAAAACTAACTGCAATTGCTACTCTGTCTTTGATGTCCTATAGTTTTATTTTCTAGTGACGGAGCGTTCTGACGGTAACTCCACGCGTTCCTATTTTAGCCTCTGATGATGAGAGTGAGTTCTGATTTTAGCCTTAATCACAAGCAACACGGCGCTGAGTATGAATAACTGTTTTTCTTGTTAATTATAGCCCAATTGCTAAGACTCTTCGTGTAAAATGCGTATTTCCAGTTCAAAAAGCGATCCCTTACCGCTGCCTCATCGAAGCTCCATCGATTGGGGTTTTTGAGATTATCTTCGGTGATTTCCATGACCTTACAGTCCACATTAACGGGCGATGTAGCATTGCTGTCGATGAACTCATTATATATCTCGGTTACCAGCACCGGCACCATCCGACAGCTGCACTTTCGAAGCTTTTGAACCTGAATTGCTCGTATCACTTTAGCTCTTGGCAATGTCTCACCTCCCACCAAAATCGCAGGTTTTCACCCGAATACTCCTTGTCCAAGAATTTTTGCAATGTTTCTCTCCCTAGTGGATCAGCCAGTAGCTCTTCGAAAGATTCTTCCCATAACTTTAACCGTCGTGTTGATATCTCTCCGGTGCTGAAAATTGTGAATAACTAAGTTTCATCCAATCTTACATTTTATCATGTTGCCAGAAGTCGACAGTGTCGCTGATCCAAGGATTCTGTTGACTTTGAAAGGGGTCGGCTGGACTTCCTGGTGTAGTGAGAAAAGGATCAAAAACTTTCCTATGCTCATGATAAGTCAAATAGCTAAAAGTTCTATGTTATTTTCGATTAGATTAGTTGCTTACTTTTCAACAACTTTTGAAGTCCGTAATACATTTTTAGACAACCGATTATTTAGAAGGTTAATCTGAAAACGGACTATAAATTCCTAAAGATGCCAAACGAACCTCTAGTTTTAGCGTGTCCTGCACTTGTGTACATCTTCTCAACCCTGGTCGGGTGTAGTAATTGTTTCGGAAAGATCCACTACTACTACCTGCAGTTGATGTGCTGAAGATATGATATACTTTGCCAAGAGATAAGCGATCACCTCGGCTGACTTTGAGTCGCCTGTTGCAATTGCTGCTGCTGTTGCAGTTGAAGTTGTTGCTGTTGGCTTGGAGTACCATTTGATGTACTGGGTAGACTTGAGTGAGCGGCAGCTGCGCTTGTAGAAAACGGGCTAATGCCTGACGATGCGGCAGCATTCAAAGCTGCATGTCCTCCCTGACTGTACTTTGGCCTTCCCGACCTCGACAGTTTTCGAAAGTCCACCTAAGAAAGACCATTGTTCGAAAAACCAATTGAAAGACTACCTCTGTAGTATTTACACAACCTGGCACCGGTCGATGAACATCCCAAAATGCTCGCTCCTGACTGTCCAAAATCTGTCTCTCCAGTCTGTCTCGCTTTTTGTCCACTCTGGAAATATTATTCTGGCTCATTTCTTCTCTTTTGTGCCTTTGTTAAGCGAACATTGTCCCCGCGTAGACCATTAGAGTTTTATCACGATCACAGCGTATTTTCTTAGATTTGATAAGGAGGAAGATCTGTTGACATTTGTTGCGAGAAGTGTACTTCAATGGTTCAACAAACGCTTTCTTGTCCGCTTTTTTTTTCCGTTTGCGCTCCCAATCGATAAAGGGACTTTTCTAAGTAGTAGCGTTCTAGTTGGTATAGTTTTTCCTAGTTGAGCACAGAAAGATTTCACACGCCACGGCTATATTTTTTCCTTATTTAACAAACATCTCAAGATAAAATTTCGACTTCGGCCCAAACGGAATTTCTCGTTAGAAAGCCAGCCTTCTGCTTCCGCAGCTGACCAACATGGGGGGTCTGAAATTGCTTCTCCGAAACCTTTTAAATGAGCTGCGGAACATTGCAATTAGTCGCAGCCGTTCTCTCAATTTTTGTTCGTAGTAGACTGAGGCAAGAAAAAGTATAACTAATTAGTAGCATAAACCCCAAAAAGTCTCAATAATATCTAAAAACATTCTGGAATCACCACAAAAGCACTTCAATTTGTTTAATTTCAGGCACTATACTTCGTTTCGCAGCATTCTCTACAAAAATCGTCTAATAAGCTGTGTTTCTGTAAGTGGCTCTTCTTTCTCTCGACTATTAGCTCTTTCGAGAAAACTGACCTAATTTGGATAAATAGGCTATCAAAGCCATATCCACGCCTACGAAATGGTTTCACGTACTATAAAACTTCACTATGGACATGAGTAAAGTGCTTTTCCATTTGCCTGTTAGACACTAACGAGGGCAATGTTTTCTAATGTGTCGTTTTACGAGCTCATTATTGCATGAGCTTTGCTGATTAGTATGACGGCCATATTTGGGGCGTTGATATAATATATATTCGCGATTCATTTCATCTCTCCAAAGGCGCTTTGGTATTCAAAGTATACTTGGTTTTTAGTAAACGCAAACGACCGGGTTTTTGGGTCTGAAAGAGCCCTGAGTTTTGACAAATCGCTCAGAAATGGGCTTTTCACGTTGAGAAGTTGAGAATGACGTCGACTATATTGTTTACAGTCAGATGCCTGCGACTTAACTGCCATAGAGCCGTTCTTTCCTTGACTCACTTGTATTGTGCTTCAGCTTGCATAAACACAAACTCCCACTTCCGGCTGAACATCTTTTGTAACTTCGCGAGATTTTCTGCCTCGAAGTCCTCAAGCTCCAGATGGGCCTTGTTTTGCATGGTCCTCTTGCAGAGATAGACAGCTATAGAAACGGATTGTTGCTACTTATAACACGCCTACCGTAATCCGTATTCTCGGGCTCCCAGCAATTCGAGGGCCAGAAATAGGGACATTGAAAACGGTAGAAGGTGCCATCATTTTTGACAGTCAAGACGTGGTCATCTATTTGGAAGAGGTAGCCGTGTGAAGCTATCAAATGAGCCAGGTGGAGTGCATCGGCTGAAAGTTTTCTTTTGCCTCTCTTACGTGTGAGACTCTTACATAAATCGGACATGTCGAGGTTTTTCATGACCCAAGCAATAAGATCCTGTCCAGTGAACACGGATGGTACTTTGGAGAGGAAGCTCTTCACAGTTTTGATAGGCACGCCATTTTCGGAGTCCAGCATCTGGTGCACCAAGGCTTCCATTTTCTGGTACACCATGAAATTCGGATGTACCAGGCGGTCCTCCGAACTGGCGTTCACCCTGAAATATCAGAATATTAAATCCTTAACTGATCCCTTTAATCCCTCATTTGCCATCAGTTTCCCCATAATATCTCAACAAATTATTTCTTGTTCTAGTCTGCTAATCCCAAAATGCTCATTTTGAACAGGACGGAAAACGCATCAAACATGCGCAGAATCGGAAAGGGTTCGGGCCTACCTGGAGCCTACCTGCATATCGATAGATGATTAGTGAATTATTCAGAAAACGAAACGTTACCCGGTTAACGAAAGAGGATATCTGATAGCGGAGAAACACAAAAAAGTAAAAACAGGAAAAGGTCTCTTTTTGTCGTTCCTGTCCGTTGCAACTAAACGCTTTGTTGTCTGTCGTCTTTTTGCCGTTATAAAGAATGGCTTTTCGAGACCGCCCGCAAGGTAACTTGCTAATGGGATATTGGATGGAGAGAGAGAGAGAGAGATCGAAAATGAGAGCAGCAATATGCGCCATAATTTGCGGCAATTAATGAAAAAATGAGAAAGTTTTTAAAACAAAGATATGGCTAGGTGGCAGTCAACAATGGGTGAAATTGTTTAAAGAGGACCGGGCAAATTAAACTTTGAGCAAACTCTGCAACGCCTCCGCTGTCCCCAAGGAAATCGAAAATTTCGTGATAAATCATGAGAGAAGAATTCGCAAGTAAATTTTCTTCAACAAAACCTGTACAAAGCTTACATGCAGAAAAAGCCCCAGTTGTTTCTTTCAAAAAAGAATACAGTTAGTTGTTTCGAAGAAGACAGTCAGGCAAATCTCAAAATATACATTTTTGAGGAATGTACGCATTGTTGCCTCTAAATAATTAGGTGACGCCAGTTTTTCGGGCCACCTAGGTACGGTAATTGTTCAGCTTTATTAAATTATTTTTGACTAAGGAAGAAAGGATATTCAAAAACTTTTAAGATTTACGAAGCGAAAGATGCACAAATGTGACGCAGAAAAACTCTTTTGGTTCGTGGCCTCTTTTTTTACTCACCTTAACCGTGGAAGGGCCATTGCTGGATTCCAGTTTTGTCTCTCTAGCGCTACTCCATTGTAGTGTCTTTTCTGAAAACAAAACGGCTGTTTTGTGGCGGACAGGGTGCGAGATACAAAAAGTTCGATTAGAGAGTGCGGTTGGTAAGGATTACACGAGCCGCCAGAGACATCCTAGGCTGGCTCCGCGGCTGCGGGCAAATGCGATGGGCGAGGCAAAAAGGCTCGTTTCTATTGGCTTCATTTGGTCGTGGGAGGGACACCGGGGCACCATGACCTCGCATAAATCAAAGGAAAATTCAGAAATTTGAAGTGTCCACTATAGATAGAGGATTGCGTCGTGAATTGATTAAAGTGGAAGAGGGGGCATATCGATTCTGGCCGCATGCATTCTTGTTGACTCGCCCGCGGTCAAATATTCTCTCCCGGGTGCCACGCGTGCGGTCGCGCAGCGGCCTGTGCAGCAGATTTCTCGTAGCGAAGCAGCTCGAAAGTGGTCAGCAAAAGTTTTTATTAATAACTCCGCCTTGTAGTTCAGATGAAGACGAGGTTGATCGCAATCGTGTGAACTCATCCATCCTACAAGGGCAGACTGGCTTTGCATAGCCCGACCGCGAGTCTCAGCTCTCCTGATGCTCCAACCTCGGTGGAAAATCCTCTCATCAGTACAGAGCAGATGTCTATGAAATTTCTATCAGGGCTACAGGTAAAATACTCTTTTTTGCCATACTTTGATTCTAATAGGACTTGCTTGGGCTCTACGATTCTTCTGCTGCTCCTAACTCACCACAATCTCCTTCTACACCTATTCCTCCAACCAGCCCGTCGTTGTATTCTAGTGGTATAGGCCGAACACAGAAGAAGACCATTCAAGAGATCAATTGCAATCAGGCTGGTGAGTGATTGAAATAGGAGGATTCAGAAAAAACGAACTCTTTTGTATTTAACTTCTCTTTCTTCCAGTTTAGTCGGTATATGAAGTGTTTTTTGGTATCTTTCATGGGAACTCTGAGCACAAAATTACGGAAAGACGGCTTTTATAGCTTCTTTATTTGGAAAACGAAGATATATAGCGTTCGAACTGTGATTTATGCGTTCTTGCGCTATACTCCTTTTTAATTTTCAGAGGATGTCCAAATTCGGCGATGCTCTCACGAGAAAACTGTACATTTTGCTGAGAATCTGATTACCGGATACTCTGAGCCGCCGCATTCTCCATTTCCAGACTTTGTCGACGAGGAAAATATTGGGGCCAGACGTAAGTTTCGAGTTCTTTGAGTATAGACTAAGCAACTTCTGCTTTCAGATGGACCAAATCCAGAGGAAATCCTAGCAAGCTACAAACGGGCATGCGAAATGACCAACGTCGTTCCCAATCCTCAAGTTGTTAAACAAATCGGGGTAGTTTCTTCCATACTTCTTTTTAAACTTGCGTTTTCAGTATATGCATCGTACTCTTGGAGTACGTCAGGAGCTGTTGTCATTGAAAGGAGAACGGGTCTCGTATGCTGACATGGAAGCTTTGGAAGCCGTGTTCAAGATGGTTCAATTTGAAATGATCGACTTGGAATACACGTTTCTGGAGGATGATGTTAGTTTGTAAGCTTTGTAAATTGCACATATGTTTTACAGGCCCTGGTCAGTCTTGCAGAGATGCTTGAGTACTATGATTCAACTCTCAAACTGAATCTTTCCTTTAACAGAAATGTCACTGGTCGTGGTTGGGCTGCTTTGTTCCGTGTTTTGCGAATTGTGAGTTGAAGAGATACCAAAAGTTTAATTTTTTAAGCGTGCGCGACTGGTATTTCTGAACCTCCGGTACACTACCATTGACTGCTCGTTCACCATTTTCTGTCGGATCCTTCGAACACAGCCAAATCCAGTTCTCACATGCCTCCACTTGGAAAACGTGTCATTGTCTGGAAAAAACCTGACGCTTCTTTCTTCAGCGTTAAAGTCGAACACCGTTCTCAGGGTTAGTTGTACAAAACAGTTCAAACGGATATTCCAGGAACTGTTCTTGGGCGAAAATAATCTGCAACCATCTGACGGAGAATACATCTACCAAATGATCATCGGAAACACTTCCTTGCAGATGTTGGACCTTCGAAACAACGAGTTGGCGGTAAGATCTTTTCTGTTTCCTTTATTCTCTCTAAATTCTAGGACTATGGTTTGAACCACATCTGTGAAGCTCTGAAGAATAAGAATACGATGGCACAAAGTGCATTGACCGCTTTAGTTATGTGGAATAATCGGATCACACATGACAGTATGCAGAATTTGGCGTTGGCTCTGGTAATCTAATGGGGTTCCGATGACGCTATTATTGATTTAGATCGAAAATCATCATTTGGAGACTCTAAACATTGGATCAAACGAGCTGGGGCTCGAGGGTATCTCAAAATTGAAGTATGCCTTAGCGGGAAACTCGAATCTACATCGTCTCGGCCTCCAACAGACCAGTCTGAATTGTCAAGGTAGGTGCCAAAACACAAAAACGCCTGCTGTGCCCACATTGACCAAAAATAAGCTGTATTGTGGAAGATCTTGACCAAAATACTATTTTCAGCAGCAATTGTGATGGCCGAATGCTTGGCTGACAACAATACCATGATCCGCGTTGACCTCCGTGAAAATCCTAACATAGGTGAGCGATTATTAGAAGAAGTCTTATGAGCTTTTCAGGATCTGCTGGTCTCTTGGCTCTTCACTCCGCCATGAAAATGAACACGGCTATCACAAACCTGAACCTGGACGAAGGATGTATCGTTCCATCTTCTGAGAAGGTTGGTTGTGCTGCTTAAATGCACGCTTTTTGGAGAACTGAATGTTAACATTGTTAGACTATCAGCCTGCTATTCCCTGTTAGCATGCTCCAAAAAGAATGCTCTTTACCCGGCTTCCGATTCTGTTTCGTGTGTCGTGTCCTAGTCTGGCAAATACTCAGGTCCGAGAATATCAGGAAGAATTCTCGCGCTACTTTGGGGAGATTCGGGAATTCTGTGAGCGGAACAAGAAGGCTGCTCTGGAAAGGATGGCTGTGCGAACCACAAATGATGATAAACATGTCGATGAAGTCAAGTCGAGCGACGAACATACATGTAAGACGTTTTCCCATCTGATTCCATCCTCAATTCAGCTTCGGACAATGAAACGACCAAGTCTGACGACTCTGAAAAGAAGAGCGATGAAAGGGCGGTGGTCAAGAAAACTCGTGGAAACCGCTTTTGTCGCAGTGCCTCGCTTACATGTCAGGAAACCATCACTGACATACCCGTAAGAGTTCAATAAGCTTGAGTAATCAACCCTTTTCAGGAAAGAATCCGTCAGATGTCGGGCTCTACTCATTCCCTCGACGAAGCGACTCACCCGGAATCGGTTTCTACGATCAAGAACAAGTCGACAGCGCAATCAACGCTAGGAAAAGTCGAATGGGGCTCCTTGCCGGCTATTCCACAGGCTGTGAAGCAGGAGAAGGAGGAGAAAGTTGTAACTACGTCAACTCCAGTTGTTCGCAAGATGAGACGATTCTCTGTTTCTCCGACATCTTCTACATTCAGCATCAACTCGGAGATCAAAACATCATCGCCTGTAATTATCTAGAAGAGAGTTTTTGAAAGTTGTTTTAGTTGACCGTCCCGAGACCACATTGCCTGTCGATTAGTATCCCGGAACACGATCTTACTCCTCAAATGTCTGGTCCGATGTCCGCTCCAACCAGCTCTTCTCTTCCTCTCATCACCAGTTTTCAAAACTGTATATCGTTTTGATCCTAAAGTCATCAAAGACTTTTAGCCACTAAAGTAAAAGAGACTGTTCACGAAGAACCAGAGCCGATTGTCGTTTCAACCACGAGCGGAGACGAGAAAGAGTTTACTGCCACATTGGACGTGCTCAAAATTACGGAGGACGAAAAGCTTGAGAGAGAGAGGAAGAGTCCAGTTCGTGAGACTGAGGAGGATCAAGAAACTAGTGTGAGACTGGTGGTCAGCGACTTGGTCTCCTACGTGGTAAGTATCTTCGCTTTATGACTTGTCTTGTAAGATGTGAATTTTATGAATATACCTTTTTCAGGTCTACGAAGAAACTCAGGAGCAGGAGCGAAAGGCTTCGCTTTTACTCGGATCACATCCCGACCCTAAGACTCTTCGGATGATGCTCGTCGAAGATTGTGGCTCTACTCCCGGTACTCCTTCTCGGTATAAACATAAGAAATGTAAACAAGAGCATTGTAGAATTCAAAATATTGCCGAGGAGCTTTCCGAAGACGGAAGTGATGATCTCGTGGTGCAATCTGTTGTTCGTGGACTGGTACGAGATGTGCTAAAATCAGAAAAAGAAGCTCTTCGACAAGTTCTTGAACTCCGTCGCAAACAGCGTTCACTTCAATCAACCTCAGGTTCCTCGTAGTAACTACCTTCAATGTCCCCCTGTTGCCGATTTTGTTACACCCCATTTTAGCTGATGTCTTGGACACCATCCCATTTTAAGGCCTTGTTTTCCACTATTCTAGTCGGCAAACCGGTTTTGCGACCAATTTAGTCATTTAAGAATCCCTGTCTCCGTTTCCTCGTATACTTGTGATTTTTTACTGCTTTTTGCTTTGTACCTAGTGTTACCTCAGGCCTACTTTCTAATTTGGTTAAGTGTGATTTGGAATCACAACTTTTGTGATCTCTTTCAAGAATGTCTCCTGCCAGAAGTACTGGTACCCTCTACCTACGACCGCCCCTCCCTACAATAGTGCTTTAGGCACCAGTTACAAACAAGTATATAGTGTACATAGAGATATCTTTCATCGGTTAATACGATACAGAACATAAAGACTTTAATTTATGTGTGCAGTTGCACTGATATTTGTTCCGAATTGTTTCGTCTTCTTCTAAAAAAACGACGGACTCTTTGAATCAAAGCCAGCGAAACCGGTAAACAGAAAATTAGAGATACTGCAAAATGGTAACAGGAATAGACGATGAACTGAAAAATATGATTTCCTATTGCACTCTCACCCAACGTTGGCCTGAACATGAGTTTGGTAACTCGTGCTCTGTGTGCATTTACCCATATTGTAAGCAGTTAACTTGATGCTCAGAAAAGCCCCTACCTGTGGTTTGATCGATAGAGCCAAGCCAATCTTGTCTACCACAATTAACGTCAATATCGTCTGCAGAACAAGAGCCACAAAGGTATTGAATCCAAAAACTAGACCATAAGAATAAGATGCCAGTCTTTCTGCTATATTGAACCTGAAACTCTCTGACATGGACGAACTTACCCATCTTACTGAGCAATGGTGATCATTCCTTGATAGATGATTCTATAGACTATGTAGCAAGCGTACATCACGAAGAGATTTGAGGTTGTAGCCATAAGCATTAGCAACGCCCCCTGTGCTAGTGAACAGATTGTCAGACACGATTCCCCATATCGAGGCCAATCCACGTTCAGCTTGTGCATAAGCATCACGACCGGGATACCTAAACACTAATGTCGCCCTCTCTATCAACTCACAAAACATTGGAACTGCTGCCTCTGTAAGACCATTGTAAACGTTCTGGTTCTTCTCTATCACTGTTCCCCATAGTGTTTGGGTATAGTTTAACACCTGGGATATATGTATTGACAAAGAAGAGACTTTTTTGGATGCACCTGGTAAAAGATGCAGCTGGCAAGAGCCCACCATAGCGACCATTTGGTAATGAAAAAATTGGAATAGATCTCCTTAAAATCGTGATACATGCTCGAAAAATGCATGACCGCAAATGTCTTATAGGTGGCATTTTTTATCTCGTCTTTATTTTTCGCCAGGCCTGTAACCTTTTTGGTTGAAGTCTCTACTCTCTCACCTCTTGCCTCAAGCTTCTTTTCATACGCTTGTCTCCAAGAAATCATAGGTAGCAATACTGCAAAAGGAAGTGAAATGAACAAAGAAATTAGTGATATCCAGTTGAGAGTTTGGTAGTCGCCCCATTTCAAAAGAATTATGAGCTGTGACAGTGCATAGGCTGTGAATCGACCACCCTGTAAAGCTGCTTGGGTGATGGATGTTACCCTAAAAACAGTTCCTTTGCCTATAATATCTCTGTACCTCTTGAATTCGCGCCGTTCCACTTTCACATAAATGTACGCCGTATATGCTATTTCCGTTGCTGTTGCCCACCCGTAAAAAACTTCGATCGTTTGAAAAGGACGTTTTGAAAAAAAAGTACTCTCTTTACCTGTTGAACAGCGACAGAGCTTCCGAATACGAATAAGCACCATACAATGATATACGATAGCGCCTCAAAAATTAACACTGGTTTGTAGAGAAATAGGTCCGTTAAAATAAAGGTGGGAATGAGCATGACCATGTATGAATAAGTCCATATTGGGTACACCTGAACTTTCTGTGATCTGACCCGAAACACACTTACAGCACTGTTGAGCGTATGCTCAGGGATTTTTAGAGTGCAGTGTTCATATTCGTAGAGATAAGGCTCAGACGGTCGAAATTCTTTGAGAAAACCATAGCAACACAGGATGAACGTAGTAACTTTCCATCCAAACTGAGGCAGAGGCGACTTCATACTGAAAGTTGCCTTTTGATTGGAAAATGATACATAAATGAAAACTTTTTTCTTTCGGAAGCGCCAAAAACTGCAACAAGGTTTAATTGAAACGGTTTGACTTACTGCTATCTTGGCGGATTAAGATAACAACGGCGTGCGAAATTTGTCTGCTACTCAAAAACTACATATTTACTACCAACGTATTTTGTTTCAAAGTGAGTCAAATTAGATGTAGAACAGGTTCAGAATAGTCAAAAGTTTGTGAAGGTTGCCGCATTCAAAGCGTTTTCAGCATTCCAAGAGGCAAAGTCAGCGAACAGACAGTTCTGGTACATAATGAACAGCTATGAGGAAAAGACCCATTTTATTACTTAATCGAAAATAAGCTTTGCACACGTGAAAATTAAAGCGAATAGGTAAAGCAATGAAGAAACAATTGGTACAAGGCTGACAAGGAGCGAATTTAGGTCTGACGATCGCGATGCTCCATTGCCATCTTCAGAACATTCTTGTGCTTGGCCTGCAACATGTTGAGAGCGTCTGAGACCAGATGCCAGCAGCGGATGCGACCGAGCACCCCCTCCTCCCAGGTGTCGTGCTCCTCGGAGACATCCATCAGAAAAATAGAGCTGTTGTTCTTCTTGATCTCATCCTAAAAACTTGATTTGTTTCAGTGCTGAGTGATCTAACCTTGACAACGCCGACAAGACTAGTAGCTTTGCCCGTCACTCCGGCTTCTTCAAAGAGTTCTCTAGCAGCAGCGTCGGCGTGGCTCTCATCACCCTTATCGACTCCACCTCCTGGTAGGGACCAGGAGGTATTGGTACTTCCAGAGCTGACGAGCAGCACTTTGAGCTCTTCATTCTCGCCTGAAAAGATTCAAACTTTTCTAGTTTGTACATCACCTTTTTTTTAGATTATTTCATAAACTGTCTACAATGATTTAACCAGTTGTGTGAGCCTATAAATCACGGATGATTCGCGGATGGAACTCGCAGGAAACAAAACTAAGCCGTATCCTATGATTATCTTAGTGCGTCCGTGAAAAGAGCCTGTTTCTGTACAAAAAGAGAGTCTGGTCGATTACTGATCTAGGGCTAAGGTCATTTCCAAACACAGTCAAAACATTTTGAACTTGCTTGATTAACTAGCACCTTACCACGGAAAGCCACTCCCACAGCTCGGGTGCGCCAGCCATTGGCATCGCGGTTTCGGTCTCCTCCACCGAGAACAGCTTTCCAGGGATTCTTCACAGCAACAGACATGTCTGAAAGCCAATAGTGGATGAGGAATTAACGGCCAAAAGATTTGTCGGTTAGGGAATTGAAGGAGATAAGAAAGATGTGCCTATTTTACACATGTGATCAAACACTGACCATAATGCCCATGAGGGAAGGCCTATTTGAAGAAACACGATCACTGATTTCTCCAAGGCCAAACAGAGAATATAGTAGGTCAAGAATAGTAACGCGAAAAACAGAAACAGGAATTTTAGAAGAAGGTCTAAAGTGCCCAGACAGCCCAGCGCGTTACACGGTGCGCTCTATGAACGGTCAGGGCGGAGATTAGTGACGAATTTAACCATATGATTCGAAAATACCTCAGTACATATATATTTTGCAAGATAAAAGGTAAAGAATGGCATATTAGTCTAGTTAGAGTAATCGTAAACGACTGCTGTCTAATACACCTGACGTATTCGGTTAACGATAATTCATCTTTGCAATTTCAGAGAATTTGCTGTGATTTCAATGTCTCTATCAGTTCCCAGTTATAAAAACTCGGTTCTAAAAAAAACACAGAGCAGCTAGATGGCTACCGTCCTTGATTCAAGACCACCCTTTTGCAACACATTGTAAAAACAAGAAGGAACAGACAAAACAGTGATGTCAAACTAAACACACCTTAAGGGTTGATGAAAACATATTACGAAGTTGGACGAGAAACCACTGTCAAGAAAAGGGAAAAAAGCTTCTTAATCGAAAAAGTTTCCGTCGCGTTCGAGGGCACTTACAGCTTTTGTGACCTTTTACGAAATGGCGAAAGTTGAATAGGTGACCGGCTGACTATTTTGTGACTAATTATTAGAAACACTTGGACTCGTCTGACCGGTCAGCACCAAATGACGTTTTTAGCTTATTCGAGCGTGCTATTTGTTATTTTAGAGATCGTGAATCATACAGTATGGAAGTCCCACACAGATGATGTACTCTGTGGGAGCGCTCCTGTCTTGTGCGTTCTGCAAGCATTGGCTGCAGAACTTTTGGAACGCAGCTGGGTGTTTTTTAAGGTTTCGCTAAAATGCCTCGTTTGCGTTTTCACGGTTTCATTAGCATGTGACTCACGGGATCCACTACCTGGTTCTGGACTCACTTCTGTCATCGTTCCCCTTCTCAGCTGCAGGCTTGTTGGTAGAGTCCATGGCTATGCAGCAGAGCGGATGGGCGACTCAGGCATCGAACGAAGTGGCTGAGAAAAACGATTATGAAACAATCAATGGTCAAAAGAGCGAACAGTCTGTCCCAGACATGAATTTTCATGCAACGTTTCCGGTCACACTTGCTTAATCAGAAAAGAGAGGTCAATTGAAACTGAACTAGTACTTGGCACAGCACCTTATTGCAAAGTTATGAAGAAGGAAAAAAAATTTATAGGACGTCCGGCGCAGACGGAATACCAAGGAGAAACCGTTGGTCGCACCGCCAATTCACGGAGACTGATTGTAGGCTAAATGAGGGCAGTCTGTTTACAACTCCTTGCACTGCTCACATCACTTTCTTAGTTATATATCGACTGATTACTGAGAAGCTCCTCCTCGTCTTTCTTGTATCCGTTTTTCAGCTTGATCACGCAGGCCATTCAGATATGTCGTCGCTTCATAACATTCGGAGGCCAGGAAGCAAACCGCAGTGACTGAAATGAAAAAAGGTTTATTACAGCTCTAAAATGAAGAATACTGTTTAACTAAAAATCCACAATATTATACTTTCCAAAAAAGAAGTTGTAGCTTCAGGAATAGTGTATTCAGATAGCGTTCTATTTTAAGGACAACGAAGTCGCACAAAAACGTTCTCATTGTTGAACCCTTTGGGAATGTCACTCCTTTTTTTAACACTTTTTCAGATGCCAGTCAGACCACCTCGACCTCTGTCGCTTTTAGTTTAACTCGGACGAGATGCTCTGATCAATGCTCGAGTAAGATTACGATCCAGTTGCAGTACGTATGCACTGTGGTTGCCAACGGCTGCTGGTGCATGACCCAACGGACATTCAGTGGTCCAGATCATGGGTGAATTGCCAAAGAAAGGAGAGAAGACGGTGAGGAAGAGAAGCAGAATATCGACATATCGGACGAGATCGTTCGAGTTTGATTCGGTCATATAGGAGCTCTAGAAGATGCAACTATTCGACAAGGACATGATCAACTAGATCCTGGACTCGAGAATCTATAGCGATCAGGAGAATACGGCTCACACAAAGGTTGGACGACGCAAGACAGCATCTCGGTCTGAAAGCCAAAAGATGAAGCAAATGCGTCAACGAAGAGTCCGCCAGAGAAGAAACTCTTATTTCGTGGCCGGCAGCAAAGGAAACAGGATGATAACATGCAGCTGACCGTCGCAAGAACTACAACCAGAAACCATTTTGATATTGTTGCGTCTGTTGGATTCTGCACAGCAAAACTTTCAGCCACTTCTTGGTGTCGTCGTACGTGGAACACAATGCCATTAGTTTCACCCCCTCATCAGAATCCGTGTCGTGTCGTCGACATGGACCTAGGCTCAAACCCCATAATTTGGCTGTTCCTCCACTGTGATTTATTTTCTGCGTCGCATAGTAACGTTCGTGTGAGCTTCTTCGCTTAACAGCCATTCAACTGATTCAATGTTGATCATCTTCCTCATCGTACTCCTGGCAGGACGTGCTTTTGGTCAAAACTATACTGGTCAAGACTATCGCATAACTTCTACTACTCTCAAGCCAACATTAGCTCTTTTCGGAGTTCTGTTCCTTGTGGTAAATAACATAACGATAGGTTTAAGTATTCCACATTCAGCTAATGATTCTGGCAATAAAAATGTTCAACTGGGGCCGACCGATCTTCTACGAGAAAGTGTCACAGCAATGTACTGAGCCGCTGCAGCAGGGCACAACACTCCGTCAGCATCTCGCCGATAACGCGTATGAAAACCCCATAATTATGGAGGAGACTACCGTGTAAGACCAGTTAGAATATACAAACCGATAAAATGTTTACCGATACTACAGTTGTATATTTATAGTTGCCAGTTTGATTGCAACTGGTATTTTCCAAAAGCAGTCAATGCAAATAGTGACTCAGTTGTTTACAAACCTAGTCTGCAAGCCTATATGTCTGTTTTAATGACAGTTTCACGACTCAATGCTAAACTTCTATAGGCCAGACCTGTATATGGCAATACGAAGAAGGTAGTGGCGGCAAGTTCTTGCACAAACCGATTACCAAATGTTCTTAAGGAATTTTGCAACTTCTGTAGAGCGCTACTTCCTGACAGCTATGGGCTTTCTGCTCTCTTGACACAATCCGATATCACAAATGTTCAGACTAATTCGTTGTCTACTACCATACATTTTGACCGCCATCATCAAAAAAGTAAGGTGTCAAATGTTCGCAAGAGTACCATGAGCACAGAGCGATTCAAAAGCAGCTATAAAACGCTTGTAAGTTTATTCAGCAAAATATTCATAGTGGACGACGGCAGATCAGTAACCAAACATCTAATGTTTTAGAAGTTTCACACGTACAGTGTAGGGTTAAACATGCTGAATCCAATTTTAGACCGGTTTGATGTTCGCTGTGAGGATGAAACCGACATGGTTCGGGAAAGGGGTTTCTTTGGAAATGTCTTCTAGCACAGCTCTAAATGATCGCTTCCTGTTGATCGACTATTTCCACATATCGAAGCTAACGAAACAAGAAAGTTAGCGAAGAAAAATCCAAAGTCAAGCTGTATTGTTACAGGAGTATGTTGAAGAAACGCTGCATCTTCTAAGAAGAGGCGTACATGCCCACAATATCGTTTGGAGACATCGGATTTGATTATCACTTCATGAGAGTTTTGGGAACATATCTCTCTTCGCCAGTTCAGCCGACGGTTAAATAACTGGAGCGTACAGTAAGCTGAAGTGTTCCTTAATGATCGTTCAAAAGAAGACAGTCACTATTCGACTGGAAGAGTTACCGCCGGAATAAGTTATGGAAGTATTTGACCAGTTGTCACATCGCTCAAACGTTGAAATACTATGTAGAAGCAACCCCCCCCCAAAGAACAGTTCTCCCAGTCTCCTGGCATTCTTGAGAGTAAGTGTTGTTTGTGTCTAACGTAACATGTTTCAGAAAAGGGATTGAAGATAATCATGTTTGATGACCGACCAAAGTCTTTTCTTGGCATACCACAAAAACGATTTCTTTCACTGTCAAAAAAGACTCAAACTTAATGATCTACATTGAATGGAATTCAGGCATTCAGACTAGAATGAAGATCAAAAGTTTTACTGCAGTACACCAAATGATCTAGTTCCTCTCACAAGATATCCCTGTTGACGTAAATAACTCCTCTGCACTCAAGTGTATGACCAAAAGGCTTGCCAAGTTCAACTCACTACAATAAAGCATACTTTGAAACCAGTCTATTCTCTGCTGATCCTTTCGGTTCCATACCTTTGTCACGGGTGAGCGCGTTTTCCAGGGCTTTGTGCAGTGCGTCGCTTTTGAGGTACACGCAAGCTTTTCAGAACTAGGTCAAAAGCATCTCGTTCATATCGACTTTTCTGACAACGAAAACGCTTTCACTCTCCTCCAGTCTCTTTCTTGGTATTCTTCATAGCTCACCATGGATTCGCCCACTCGGCAGCCAACTAAAGCGGAAATCCATGCTGGAATGGATGATGTGCAAGCGGAACTTGATGAATTAAGTCAGAAGGAAGCAGACGAAGTTGTCCAGGTATGACAGATTTCCACGCCTTTACAAAAGATTTTAGATAGAAGAAGCAACAGACAGACTCCGTTTCCCTTTGTATGAGAAAAGGGCGAGTCTTATTGACAAAATCCCCAACTTTTGGGGGAGGGCTTGGCTCAACCACTCCATACTTCGGACAATCGTGAAACCAGAAGAAATCAACCTGGTCTTCGCTATCAAAGCTTTGGAGGTACAGTTTTCCTCACCTGCAAAAAATAGCAGCTGTATTCAGATTGACGACTTTGACAACATGACATCGTTCAAGATCCGTATCTACTTTGGTAAGAACTCGTTCTTTCGAAATCCAAAGGTAAGAAAATATTGGTGATTAAATTCTCAATATTTCAGATTGAGAAAAGCCTTAGATTCGTGGAGAAAGCTGGATCGACCACCAACAACATTAAATGGAAAACAGGAAGCGAACCAGACCTCACTCAAGAAGATGTTCAGGCTATGTGTTTTGTACAATGGCTCGCCTCTCCCATTGATCCGATTCGGGATCTTTTTTCCGAGGTTAGTTTTCTACAAACCAGGATGATTTTATCTGTTTGATGAATTTTTGGTCGGCTTTTTCCTTTGGCTTATGTTGGTTTTAAAAATTGTGATTCAGTGTGTCAAGACCGAACTTTATGCCAATCCCGTGAAGTTCTACTCCCTTCCTTGTGCTCATGAGCCTACCGAAGAAGAGTCATCCAGCCCGAGCTCCGTTTCCAGCGAGCATTCTGAAGAACTTACGTAGTTCTTGATCTCGTGAAAAGTACGTTGTTGCTGTTGTTGTTGTCTGTTGAAATAAACTGTTTTGCTACACGTTGCAGTCTAACCTGCTTTACTTTTCAACACCAATTGATATGACTCATTGTGGTTATGTTCCGGACGTTGTGATGAGACTGTAGACCCGTCGAAAGACATCTATTGTTCAATGTTTGGACCCGATTTCAAAACAGGAATGTGAATATCTCGTCGCCTAGTTTTCAGTTATGAAACCACATTTCTCTACAATGCGGCTGTTTCTTGGTTGTTTGTCGCCAAATCGGTAAGTGCGCCCCAGTTCAAAGCATCAAGTTTTTGGCTGTTTACCTTGTTTAAACAGCTCGCTTTTGCCGAAACCACAACTTCGACATTCTCAAGTTTTCCAGAGAAATGCCATCTGGTTGTTGCTCAAATTGTAGGACCAAATACTCCTTCTTGAATCCAGAGGTAAGCGTTTTTCCGACCACAAAGCATTGTTTTCAGAATGGCTGTTCAAGTTGTGCCTTTTCTTTTTGCTCAAAGTGCATCGGGTACAAAGCGATGATGCCACGTCTGGCAGACAAACCGGTATCCGTTTGTTATGCCTGTTATCAGAAGTTGAACGACCAAAAAGTAAAGCAATTGGTGCAGGTATGTTAACTTCATTTAGGTGATACATATTTTTCAGGCCCCAAATGTTCCTCCAGTTCAACAGCCTAACAATATGCAGTGGTGGGGCGAGAACTTACCTCCTCCGTCGTTGCGACAACCGGCCGGTAAGGAACTTTCTGCATCTTTAAATATGTTTGAACTAGGACATTCAAGACCACTCGCCCAAGCACGCCGAAGACAACCTCCCCAAGATAAAGTACTACAACAACCCGAAGAGCCTGTTCTGGATCCTTTCGTACACGAATACGAAAAGCGATTGGCCGCTCTAAAAGAAAGCGGTATGTCCTAAAGTTTTCTTTCGACTAGGTTCTCGTTCAGAAGTACCAAAAGTAATTCCAACAGTAGAAGAAATTGAAAATCGGTTAGCTGCTCTGAGAGAATGTGATGTCGAGCTGATACGGAATCCACGATCTGTAAGTCAGATCCATGTGGAAAACAAAATAGTTTAAGTGGTTTGACGCTCCTACCAACGATATTCGCGGGAACGATCCGCTTGAACTGATGAAACACGCCAAGGCACGGGCACAGCTGGACGAACAGTAAGCATTCTTGTCTGTTACGCATTACAGGCTTGGCTCGTGACAGGTAGATTATGTTAAGCTACCGGAGCAACGCTTTCCCAGAGACGTATCTCCCAAACTGACTCAATTTGGCTTGACTTGCGAAGAGTAATTGCTGTCACAAAGTATCTGTGACAAATAGTTATTTAGGACTTCAGACACACATACACACAGACTTGTGGGCATTTTGAACTAAGTTGTAACTTTAGCTATGATCCTGATAACGTGATTCAAAGAAAATTCAATGAACTGAAAGAGGGACCAATAAACGTTGCCGAAACGTCATACGATCCTGCTCGGATGTCAATGGTTTCAGGAGCAACAGAATTCAGCGAGGCAACCAAAGAAGAATTGGAACAGATCAACAAGTGAGAGTCTTTCTGCTTTACATCATTTCCTCAGATTGATGAACGAAGCTGAGAAAAGCGTGAAGGCTGCAGAAGAACGGTTGAAAGACGACGTCTCTGTTCAGAAAGAGCTCACACATGTAATGACTAGAGGTTCATTTCTTTACTTTCTTTGAAAATTTCTACATTTCAGCAAGACAAAAGTCTCTCGATGTCGACAAGACGAACAATCAAGTGCAACAAGAGTTTTCAAGATTCTGGGATCGTCAAGCCCAAAAACAGGTTAGGAATGAGCTTCTTCTTTTTCCACATTATTTTTCAGGAAAACATCGATAATTCAGAGGAAGAAGTTGACGATGAAACTATTCGAAAAATTGTTGCTGAAGCGGAAGCCGCCCCTGATGAACCAGCTCCCCTACCAGAGAGCTCTAGTCCTCAGAAGAAGAAGAATTTTTTTAACAAGATTTTCAAACGGTGATTACATATATGGGATCTCCTTCGCTTGACAAGGTAGCCTTTTTACTTCATGTGTAGATCCCGTCGTTTTTATAAACTTTTAATGCCCTCTACATGAATAACCTTGATGTGCGCTCTACCTTTCGTTTAAATCACGTTAACGACAATGGCAGCCATCGATGAGCAGATTAGTTGGGGGAAGAGACTGGGCGGAAGCAATTTGTAACAAGTAGAGTAAGCTAGAGCTTGTTAATATGGTCAACTGACAATTGTTTCCGGACCTAGATTTTTGGGACATCGTCAAACAGAGAATGCAAGCATTGCTTCCCAGTCTCTTCTGAGCATCAAAATTGAGCAGATTTCTGTTTTTCAACGAAGTACCCTGTAGTGACCTCAAACTGACAAAAGAAAACAATTTGCCCTATGTTGGGATTGATATGATTCACAGCCCAGCGCGCTATCCTAACCGCTGAGCTATTGCGGGCGGCAGCGCCCCCTGTGACAGCGGCTACGCACAAACACACAGACACCGTTGCGCTTTAGTAAGAGAGATTTATTTCTGTCCTTCCGTCTTGGACATCATCGTGAGTAGGAGTGTTTGAACTTCGAGAAGAGTACCCTTCCCCCTTTTTAAGCATTCAAACAATATTCCAGACATAGAGATTCATTATTTGTCAAACAAAAAGCATAGACGTATTCATCAGTTCTGAGACTTTTGTATTTATTTGTTAGCGAAGTTGACACGGAGGGAGCGTCCCATGAATTCGGCTCCGTTGAGGTTGTTTACGGCATCTTCGGCTCCTGCAGCTTCAGCAAACTCGCAGAATCCGAATCCCTTTGCGCGTCCAGTTTCGCGATCGTAGACGATTCTGAAAGAGTTTATTGTTAAAGCTTATTTAGAACTTCAGTACCTGACATTGGTTACGTGTCCACATTGACTGAAGAATTGTCCAACGTCATTTTCGGTAGTCTTGTAAGGTAGATTTCCGACTAAAGAGAAACGTTCGGATTAGAAAAACTGCTTTGATTTAGGTAAGACCATCTCATGTGCTGATAAGGCCGTTACAGACGAAGGCACCCTAACCTAACTGAAAACTACAAAAAATTCTCAGTAGAGAATTTTGAGTTTATCGGGAAATGATGCAGAACAGTTGCGTCAGTTCTCAAATAGATTTTGGATATTTGTTATTCGACACAACTATTCTTATTGTAAGGCCATTACCCAAGTCAATCAAGGCTACCATTTCATTGTTGGCTCGATGTCGACGCCCTCGACTCTCTGGCTGCAGTTTTTAGGTATTTTTAGACCACATTGTGTGCAGTAGTCCCTGTAAAGAGAATCTCGATGAGTTGACCCGGAGACAATAAAAGCAAAGCTAAAAAACAAAGAAAACTCACCGTAGACGGAATGACGGACAGGAGCAGTTTCATCAGACATGGTGCTTGGACGATGATCGAACTGGATGGGGCCACACGCAGCGTTCTTTCTTGCCGCTACGCGGGTGGCTCGCGTCGCGGACATCCCATTAAAAAGTAGACGCACCAACTCGTCCAACAGAGGCACAAGCCAGTCAACAGTACTTTGGAATGGTTGATAATGAGCATAATGGGGACTCAAATGTTTGAGGTACTACAATATGGATCTCTGGAGCCTAAGTACGACTGAGCTGTTACATGGGAACGTTAAACCTAAAACTCCTGTAGTTGTTCCGGTATGAATGTCAAAAAACTGTTCAAAAGGTAGTTTACACTTAATACCAGAAGATAGTATTCACAAATGATGCCTATCTTGTTTGAAACGAGTTTTGCTTTTAGTATTTCGCTAACATGCTGCATTTCCACGTTTGTAAGTATCACGATCACAATTAATGACGTTAAACCTGAGCTCAACACTACATGTCAATAAATCTGTTGTTTCAACTATGGCTGTTTCCTTGTAGGAAGATCATTTTTCCACAGAAGCCCTCGACCGACGCAATACAACAATATCCATGTTCGACTAAGCTCCGTTTGAACATCGTTTTCACGGCCAAAATGCAAACTTGTCGAAAGCGTGTGTTTGTCATACGCCCGTTTGGTTTGTTCATTTGTCATTGATTGTATTCACTGGCGGATGCATTGCTAGCACCTCTTGTGGGATCATCAGATTGGCTAAAGTGACTGTTTGCCCGTTTGTGGCTCTGCTTCGAAAATCGATCTGTTTCCCACTCACTCTTATCACCTACGGGAATGCAACGTATCCCTCTGTTTCTGATCGTTGTTTTGTTAGGCAAGTTTCATTACAAAAAGAGCTAACAATGAAATCTTTCTTCAGGAACCGTAGCGTCTCTAGATGAGAAACATTTTGCGGGTAATGCTGAGATTCACGATCAGGAGTAAGTGTTAATTCTCTCTCTATGTCTGTTTAAAGACACGTCAAACAGCACATGGAAGACAAGATTGACGTGAGCAAAATGACGGAGGAACAGACCAGATTCTATTACTTTTCTATGCATGATCTCAACAAGGACGGGCTTATTGACGGAATTGAAATTTTGAAGGCTTTGACGCACGATCACGAAAACGATAAAGGTATGTTTTCAATCAGGTTGATCCAACTGTTGTAGGCCCCGGCATTCCTTATGAGGACGAGGACAAGCTCATCACAATGATCGAGGCTGTTTTGACTGATCTCGACGCCAATGGAGACGGTCTCGTTGACTACGCGGAATACAGTCGAAAACACGCAAGTCAATAAATTTATTGTTTTCCTGCTTTCGAATCATCGTCTAGCAGTTGAGCGATCGCGTTCCCTTCTTCTTTGGTCGGTATTTCGTCTAAACTTTTATAGGGTACGACTAGTGAATCACACCTATTCCCAGTATTTTACGGGTCCAGTCAATGTTTTTCCAACGCCCAGTAGTCACCAACCCAATGATGTTTCCGTCATCTACAGCCTCAGACGGAGCATCCTAAACGTAGATAACAGTGTAATTTTTAAAATGGCAACCTTTTCGACAGGAAAACTGGCATAATCAGTTGTAGAACGTCCTGTGCTCTCAAACTCTTCAGCCCGCGAGCCGATTCCGGTGTGTGAGCTCTGCATTATATCAGCAATTCTAAACAGTAGACTCGGAGCTGAGAAGTATTTTTTTGGTACAGCACATAAACTTGCCTGGAATGCTGTTGACAAGACGAGCAAAATTGCTAGCCCCATTTCTGAATAGGACGGGGTCGTATTCAAAACGTATTTCCTCTTGCTTAGGCAGTCTGGAGGAAGGAGCTACAATGGAGTTTTAAATACAAACCTATCCTCGTTCCAAGATCCAACATAACTTGTCTGTGGAATTTCTTCCGCTTTATGCGCGGATTGATACGCTTTGTTCAAATACGACTTCTCGCGTTCCCAGTCAATACCGTTGTTCATAACTGACGCTACGGTTTTGACCACCGACATCCATGGACTCTCTGATGGAGGATTCTCGGGGTTACGCTTGAAGACTTTTTGGTTTTTGAAACACACCTTGTTACCGCAATGAACGAATTAGGTAATAGTTGCTGGTTATAATTTGAATACAGAGGTACCGAATTTCCTAAACTGTAGAGCGGGACAGACTCTACTGACGGTATTGCTGGAACAGGGGCGGACATAACCGCATCTCCAGCTGGCAATAGCATATTTAAAGACTGTGGAGGCTAAACTTTTTGTACTTGACCATAAGCAGTCTTCTACCCAGAATGGAATGTTGCAAGAAGACCATTGGACAACAGTGAAAAAGAGTAAGAAGTTGCGCATGGACACTGTGGTCAATTGAAAACACTTGTGTCGACGACCACTTCATGCACACGACTTTTCGATGACCTCTCCTCACGGATATTTTGACTACTTTGTAACTTTCCTTGGGGACCGCAATAATTGAAACCTGCAGCTCAGATTCAACGTCACTAATTGGGATCGTGGTATTTACAAACGTGGAAATGCAGGCAAAATGCTAAAAGCAAAGCTCTTTTCACACAGGATAGGCTCCATTTGTGAATACTATCTTTTAGTTGCTCTTAGGTACTTGCGTTGAAATGTCTTTACGAAAGAATAGAAAGTGAAAATTTTATTGATAGTGAAAATGGAGAAGAGAAATGACCCAACGGAGAGGAAGTATCACAATACTATGCTTTTTTGACGAATATTATGATTGAAATGGTAATATGCCATAATGGGAAAAACGTAAGTATGCGGATAGCAGCCAGAGAAAGTATTGAAAACCTCAAGAGGTTGTCTCGTGTTACAGAAATCGAGGACAACAGCACCTGACACACTGGAAAATGAGGAGGAATTATGCCCAGAACCCAGATCGTAGAAATAAATAGTTCTAATGCTAGAAAGTCTGAAGCTTTTTCTACTGCCTAGTTTGAGCGTTCTGCATGTTCTGTTGGTGGTTGCGGGCCTGGTCCTCTCTCATCTTTTGGGCCTTCAAGAACTCCCCGTAATCGATGTAGCCGTCTCCGTTGAAGTCATCGTCACTGAAAAAAAAACTAGGGAAATAAAAAGCAGCTATATTACCGAAGGATGGAATCTATCATGGTCTCGAGTTCGACTTCACTAGGGAGAGGAGGGGGCTGGTTCTGCCCTTGATGTTGAGGTCCAGGATTTTCTGAAAAGCACGTTGATTAAAAAAAGCCCCTTGTTTGTAGATATCATAAAACTGATATCTCAGTCAGGGATGCTTGATCGGAGCCATTCTTCTTTTATTGCCTGCACACACAGACATTCTCATACGAGCAATCTATCTCTCTCACTTCTGCACCCATTTATTAGACCTTTTTTTCACACTTCTTTATGTTGAAACTTTTTTTTTAACCAAGCACATTTATTTGGACACCTGAATCTGCCGTGCTATGTATTGTTTTCCGCTAATGCCACTTTTTCCAAAAGCAACAAATTTTTGGTTGTTTTTCAACGGATTTAAAAGGAAAACAGAAAAAAAATCTTACCAGAATGGAAGTGGGTAATGGCCTTGATGAGCTCGATTCCGTCCAGTTTTCCGTTTTTATCCAGATCGTGCATGTTGAAGTAATGGAACTGCAACTGTTCTGGGGTCATGTTTGCGGTAGGATCGACTTTTCCATCAAGATGTTCCTTTATGTGGCTAGACGCAAATTACTGGAACCTACTACAAATACTTACTGTTCATCTTTTGCCTGCTCGCCTCCGAAGTGATTCGCAGCTGCGGGAACTTGCTGCGCGGGTGGAGGCTGCTGGTGACCCTAAAACGAAAGTTTTGTATAAATTGAATGCGCAATTACCTGCTGCTGTTGTCCACCGGGGAAAGAGGCTTGCTGATGGGCACTCGCCACAGCAACTAGGAGACCCAAGTACACTAACATCTGGAAATTTTTTATTCAAAATGATGTTGAAATATGGAAATAGTTTGAAAACAGGAAGTTTGTTGACCCAGCCAGTGCATTAATAGCGAGAACACAATGGAAAAGCCGAGGTACGCAAAGTAGCGTCAACTCTACAGTACATGCGAACGACGTGTTACACGTAAATACGGTATCAAGACGGAAAACCCTGGGGATGATTTTAAACGTTCTTTATTCATATTTTAACGAAAAAAGGATTTTTTTTTAATCGATATAATGTAAGCGCTTCTAGATTTGATTGGGTGCAGAAAACAATAATCTACTTCTCAGTTTTGCCGACGCACATTTGCGGCGTGTTTTCGATGCGAAAGACGCCGCACTTCCATGCCTTTTTATTCCATCTTTGGTGCACCTAGTATTTGTTGTTATTCCATCTTTTAAGGCAACTTTTGTGTTTCCCCCATTTTGTGAAGTGACTTACTTTAATTTTAGGAAATTGGGATGCAAATAACAGCAAAGCTGGTGGTAGGGCTGTCCCTCATCGCTACAGCTGCAACTGTTGCCAATGCTCTCATTCTACACAAGCAGTTTTTCCCATCTATGTTGTACATAACGAAGTCAAACGCTAGTATGGCGGTAAGCTATCTTCTTTTTTTTAAAGCGAATATTGCTGCTTCAGGTTATATATTTCCAAGTTATCATGATTGTATTTATCATTTTCCAATTGCTCAAACGTCTTTTCTTCGGAGATCTACGAGCAGCAGAAACGGAGGTTAGATCTTTGACTTCATTGCTTATAAAATCTTTCAGCACGTATCAGAACGAGCTTGGCATGCGGTTCTGGAGACATGCTTGGCGTTCACCGTGTTCCGAGACGACTTTTCTCCAATGTTCGTCATGCAATTCGTCATGCTACTCTTCATCAAGGTTGGGTATCTGTAAGGTTGCATCTTAAATCGGTAGTGTAGTGTTTCCACTGGCTTGCCGATGATCGAGTGGACGTTATGGAGCGAAGTCCCTTGATCACTCTCAAATTCCACATCAGAATGTTGGCAGTGATCGGAGCCATGGCCGCCTTCGACTCGTATTTTGTCTCAAATGCCTACTTCAGTATTGTCTCGAAGGGTGCCAGCTCCCAAATAGTCTTTGGATTCGAGTAAGACTAATTTCCTTTGATTTTTATTTTTTTATATTCAGATACGCCATTCTGATCACTATGGTATTACACGTTGCCATCAAATACATTCTCCACATGCACGATCTTCGTACTGCTCAGAACTGGGAAGCTAAGGCCGTTTATCTTCTCTACGCCGAGTTGGTTATGAGTAAGTTAAATATCTTTTGTTTTCCAAAAGTGTTTTCAGATGCTGCCCGTTGTATTCTTTATGGAATGTTTGCCTTGATTATGATGCGGCTGCACACATTCCCACTCTTCTCTATTCGGCCCTTCTACTTATCCATCAGGTATCAATTTTATTTCAACGTACAACTGCTTCAGGGCCCTGCACAAGGCTTTCAACGATGTAATTCTCTCTCGACGCGCCATTGCTGCAATGAACACGTAAGTAGCTTTTAGCTTTTAAAAGAAAACTAGCGTTATGGGTGGATGGGTTGACGGCCGAACGCGTTTTCAAAACAGGTCCCGCGACGAACATTACTCAATTCGCATTTTTTGGTGCTTTACACACATTGTTTTTGACTTCTGAGTGAGTTTAATCGACTCCGCGTCGAAAACTATCCCAGAAACGCCGTCTTCGACGTCAAAAAAGATTAGAAAAATGTAGAAAATGAGAGTAAGGGGAGAAGAACCGCATTTCCTCAATTTTCTATATTCTTCTGGTCTTTTTGGCTTCGCGCTTTTAGGCAATATCGTTGCTGGACCCGATTCGAAAACACGTTCGGCCGTCCCCCCATAATGACTGTCTCTTTAATAATGAGTTCATTTTCTCGTTTTAAGAATGTTCCCGGTAGTCAGTGAAGCAGAGCTGGCTAACATGGATTCTACCTGTATTATTTGCCGTGAAGAAATGACCGCAGATTCGCAGCCTAAGCGTCTACCTTGTAGCCACGTGTTCCACGCTCACTGTCTTCGTAGTTGGTTCCAGAGACAGCAAACATGCCCAACTTGCCGTACAGATATTCTTGGTATGTTCTTCCAACCTTTTGTTCCAAATAATTGTTTTAGCCATCCGTCCAAATCGTGATCAGGGTGCACAGCAGCAAGGCGGTGCTCAGCCCCAACCGTTCATACCTCTTGCCCATCCCTTTGCATTCCAAATGCCTCCTCAACAGCAAGGTGATCAGCCACCGGTAAAATATGTTTGCACTAGTTTTTTAATTTTATTCTACAGCAACCAGATCAGCCTAACGCCGAGATCCCAGATATGAATATGTTCGCTGCTCAATTCAACATACCCCAGGAAAATCAAATGTTTCCTCAAGGATTTCCAGTGGTTAGCTCCATCTTCAACTTGTTTCTTACTTTTAGTTTTAGCCTCCATTCGGGCTTGTTCCACCAATGCCTCCTCCTATGCCAGCAATCAGCATTCCTGAACCTCCTGTTTTGAATGGTCTTTCCGATGAAGAGCTTCGTCGCATTGAAGGCGATTCTCGGGAAGCCGTTCTCCACAGGATTCATCTGCTTCGGGACATTGCAACTCTTATGGATGCAGCTGATATCATGATGCAGCAGTATATGAACGCTGTCAAGTAAGACCTTATTTAGACAGTTTTTCAAACTGTTCATTTAGCACAACGACGACAAATGTTCAACCTACTACAACACCCGCTCCTCAAACATCCAACGATCGTGAAGCTTCGAGCACCGTTGAGGCTACTGAAATTGGCTCGCCAGTACGGCAGTTCGAAGCAACTACGAGGCATAATACTCTATGTCAAACAGGATCAAACTAATTTCAGTGCAATTGACAGCGAAGAAGAACAGCAACCATCATCCTCTCGCTCGATGTTTGGACCAAATAAGGACACAACAACACCTGTTGCCGACGCAACCGCATCTGCGCCAGAAACTGTCGAAGGATCAGAGACGGCTGATGAAATCCGGCACCGGAGACTGCTGCGCTTTGAAAATACTGATCAATAAGGAGATACCGGGTTAAAATCAATGTTCTGCCTTGTATTTATTGTAATTTATTGAAATGATAAGTGTTTTTGAGATGCTTGTGAAAAGCGACGAAGTGAAGCTGAGTTAGGTGCATAAGCGAACTAGTGGTACATCCATTGCCGGCCTGGAATGTGCCAAAACTTTGTTGAACGCGCTTTGAAACTATTCCAGACCTGCGCTGGCTTGAACCGGCAAATTTGGTGCAGTGAGGTGCAAAGCTTGATTAAACGCCATCTCCTTACCAACAGTTGGCTGTGATACGATTCAAAATACGAATCACGAGTTAACTGTCAGGGAGGATCAGGCGAGTCTTGCTGGTACTGGGTCAGGCTAAGAAGGCTCAATGTCGCTCGAGGTCGAGAGGCAGCTGCGCCAGATGGCAGGGACTGGTGTGGACGGCTGTCGTACAGTCGAATGAGTTAGAAGGTCCCGCCCATTTGCACACCATTTGAAGAAGGGGTGGAGCCTGAATACATATATTAATTGGAGTTGCTTCAATAGCTGAATAGAAGATTACTGCCTCCCAGATAAGTATCCGGCACCCTCATGAAGAAATTAATGAAGACGACTCTTATTCCGGATATGGCATGCCATACAAGTATCCGGACATCAACTGCCATACAATTTCAGATTTCGTTAGATTACGAGGGATTTGTTGTTAAAATAGAACAAAGAGTACCCTAGAAGTGGACGTGGAGATGACTATGCACGCATATCTTAAGTAGCAAAGTCGGACAAAGGCCATCTAAGGCTTATATCGCAACCGGGTGTAAATTATCCCCCGCTGTGCACCTTAGACACACCTGGGGTGAAAGAGAACCACTTTCCGTCGGAAAACTAAAGCTTGCACAGATTCAACAGGCTGTACAGGTGGTCAGATTGGATCAAAGTGTCTGGAAAATACACATTTCTTTGTCCTAGAAGATTCAATTTTCAAATTATGCGAACAAAGCTACTCTCGAAAAATTACAGGTCTCGGGTACGTTAGGAGGAGCCTCTGTTCTAATCCGTCCCGCTCAATGGTACCTCAAAAGAGAGGGAGATGGAAGGTCAGGCCAACCAGATGTCGCATCATTTGGCTCGGGCGTTACTACTAGATTTGGAAGGCAGGTGGCTCGGTCGCAAGGCTCATCGTTGTACGCCTTTGTCAAGGCCGAAAGAACATCTGGCGGCATTGAGACTTGTTTACGGAACATGGAGACAGAGACTGAGTAGCGCTCGCAGAACATGAGTCAAAACAAGGCGTCATAAAAAGGTTGCCGCGGGGAACAGAAAGGAATAAGAGTGACATCACTTGTTCATTCGAATAGTGGAAAAGAGCAGCGTGACCTTGTCGTCTTGTTACTAGCGCGCTAGTAACGTGCGAGTAGCAAGACGCTAGGGCTTTCCGGAAATATGGGGTTCCTTCGAATAGACTTTACAAAAATTTGTATGTCCCACTTATTATCTTACACAATCGTAAAGTTCTAAATATTTGAAACTAATAGAAAAAATTGGCCAATTTTCATGCTTGAATTTCCCCTGAAGTGAATCATTTAGTAACATAGCCGACACGCCGATCGCATCCTTGAACTCGCAGCCCCCGAAGCGGGTCATTCCACCTGCGACAGATCTCCTCCACAGAACCATCGATTGCTTGACTCTTCTGATCACAATATAATTTTGGTCGGACTATTGGACATGAGATGAGGATCATCAGCTTTTTACGTCCTCTTGTTGGCTGGACGTTTGGATTGACCATTCTGCTGACATCACTCTTTGGCAACTACATAATCACCCTATTTCTATTCCTCATCTTCCTCGGTTACCACAAACAATGGCGACACCAGATGGACCGAGCAATTAGCTTCTGGATGTGTATCCCGATGGTGAGACAGGTTTATTGGGACAAAACAGATGTACTTTAAGGGGTTCTTGGAGGTCATTTTCGGAATGACTGTCAAAGTTAGTGGAGACGATATTGATGTGGAGGAGCCGGCTCTCATAATTATGAACCATCGCACACGGTAATTACTAGCTAATATATTTAAAGAATGTTTGTAGGTTGGACTGGATGTACATTTGGTCAATGCTGTATCAGATCAATCCATGGCTGATCACAACCAACAAAATTTCATTGAAAGCCCAACTAAAAAATCTTCCTGGAGCCGGTATTGTATTTTACTTGTATTTTCAAATTTCTTATAGGATTTGGAATGGCTGCAGCTCAGTTTGTCTTTCTTGAAAGGAACATGGAAAAGGACAAGGAGTCGTTTGACTACGCCATCGACTACTACAAAGGAACCGGCAAATCCTACCAAGTGCTGTACTGCTCGTGTCTAGAAATATACTGGTTGTCCATTTCAGTTGCTTCTCTTTCCCGAAGGAACAGACAAATCTCCATGGACTACAACAAAAAGTCAAGAGTACGCCAAGCGAAACGGACTCCAGGAGCTGAAACATCTGCTCTATCCGAGGACTAGTGGATTCTATCACTTAGTATCCAAGATGAGAAAAGGTACGAGAAGATCTTATAGCTTCCAATATCTGAGATTCAGCCAATTACATCAAGTACATCTACGACATAACAATTGCTTATCCTTACAATACAGTGCAATCAGAAGTCGAATTGGTCACAAGGGGAAAGTGTCCAAGAGCTGTCCACTTCTATGTAAAAAAGATACCGATCGAGGAAGTTCCTTTAGATGAAATCGAGTCTGGAAACTGGCTGAACCGGTGTTCCATTCATATTGACAAGTAATAAACGACTTTTTAGATTATGGATGGAAAAGGAGCAACAATTGGAGACTTTTTATTGTGAGCCAACTGGCATCAATCGAAGATTCCCTATGAAAAAAGGAGATAGACACTGGTCAAATGTGACCTTTTTTCTTTTCAACAAAATGCCATATTTAGGAGAAAGAGCCACCGATGAAGAAGTTCGTGAAGCAGTTTTGCTTCTGGTTCTGGTTGTTCGTCATCACAGTTTGCAGCTATCATATCTTCTTCATTTGGACTCTTCAGGTAAAAGAACTTTACTAATTGCGGTATCTCGTTTTTAGTACGGTTTTATCTACTTTTTCATAACCAGCGGGTTGCTTTACTGCCTCTACGGAGGAATTGACAAGTTCGTCTACCTCAAGTGGAAACAGTCTACAAAAGACAGTACCGTCTAGTGTGATATAAATAAAAGATTTTGATGATTAGGTGTTCGTCCGTGCCATCACTCCCACTCGTGTGTACTCAAATCCCAGTTGAGAGCGACCGAAAATCCGACCGCTCTTCACCTGAACAAATAGGATTATCAGTGCCGACTTGTATATCCCTCTTCTTCCTCATAAACGTCATGCTGTTTTTGTAACCTTGATTAGTGTCTTACACGTTACAAACTTTTTAATATACGAGTAATGAGCATCACCCTGCTTCAAAGAGCATCTGTTAACACGACGAGTCATAAACGTGTTTTCAACTGCCCTGCTTGTAGCCACAGCTAGCATCTGATGATACCTATATTGCAGCGAAATATGGTCTTCTGTAAGAAGAACAAGAAGAAGGAGCGAGAGAAGCTGGATTCTCAATCGATGCCGACCATCTTTGAGCAGCCCGGTGTGAGTTTTTGTCCAAAATTATCGGGGCTTATCTCTGGCCGTTCGTTTGCGCTTGTTAGTATCTTTCTCAGTTGCACTGTTGTCGGCACACTTTAAGACGGCCACGAAAACTTCAAAGGACCCGATACGAACGTTTTTCCTGCTTTTCCTTTCCCGTCCGCCTACTCAAGCCCTTCCCACTAATGATCCTAAAAAGATATGTTCGTTTTGCAGCTGTCAGGGTCGCAAAGCACACCTGACAGCCGTGTCAACCTTTCGTCTCCGTAATGTTGTTTATATTGATTCAAACTACTGGCAATACTTGCCTTTTTGGTTTACACGTAGCCTGGGAATTTCTTCTCCTCCAGCCATTTTCCTTCACTTTTTCTATTCACTCCCTATACAGTTCCAAAAGTCTCCAAATTCCCGCATTTAATGCTCTTGTTTCATTGTTTCGCCAATTCATTTACTGTTAGGCGCGTGGAGTGTTTGTTTTCGGGCCAGACACATTTTTTAGACTGTCCAAAAACGGCGTGTGTATCGACCGGTAGCGATATCGCATCGGCACCTCGCGGCGCAAACATTGTCTTTCTCCTTGTAAAGTTGTGATGCTGTTTTTTTGACTTGTTCTTTCTAGCACCAAAACCATACCTTTGGTATAGCTTTTTTCACCATCTTCAAAGATTTAAGTCTCTGGCAAACAAAAGAGCAGCAACTAAACATCTTGAGATAATTGAGCGTGGGTAATAACATACTGTTGAAGTTTGACGACGCACAAGCTGTTTGAAAACATCTAATTAGATAGAAAGCTTCCCTCATCCTGGCAGATAAGGAGATCAAAAGTGGAGGGAATGAAAGAGAACTTAAACTCTACGGCTAAAAAGTTTACATTTTCTTTGCCAGTAATTTTGTATAGCTAAATGTGAAGCTTGGAACAATAGCTATTCTGTTTTTAATGCTTAAGAACTAAGGGTTAAATCAATCGTTGCTAGCTAGAAATCACGAGCTTTGAAAGCCTTTACAATCTGACACAGTTTTGCCAACCCAAACCCCAGTTGACCAGCACAAAAAAAATAATCAAAATGTTCATCAACTTAATCCCTTTGTCTCCTCCTCGAAACAACCACCTGTCGTCCCAAATGAATGGCAGATCATTCAGTTGCGCTCATCCTACCACTTTCCCAATTGTTTTTGGCTTAGCGACGTTATTAGAGCTCTGAGAGTTTGCATGGAACATATGATTGGCCATATCAGTTAAACAGCTTTCTTGGCAGAAAAAATCATGATATGACCAAGAGGACGAAAAGAATGCAGACGGGCAGGCAACTAGATGACACTGGAGGAACCAGAGGGTTTTTGTGCTTTAACCGCCAAAGTGACAAACGACAGCGATTTTCTATGATTTGTGCTCCAGAGCGGGGCTTTACACCACCATTCCTTCAGTTTTCCCTTGACAATGACCGGCTGGCCGTCTCAGGTAAAATTTCCTTCCGTCTGGAGCTCATGTTTCGATTAATGTGACATGTTGTTATTATGCTAACTCTGCTTTCAGAAAACTCATCATTTCCGACAGATTGAGGTATCTGTCACCGCTTTCCTGGAAACTATTAAACAACAGGTTGGTAGCCGCTGGGTCTGCAGCAATAAGGAAGTTTTAATTTTCAGAAAGAAATGTACAAAGTGAAATTACCTCGTTTTGTGATCCACGATTTCGGCGACGAGGAAGAAAGCAAGGTAGTACTTTTTAGTACTTTTCAAAAGAGACGATGTAGTTGATTCGGATGATTTTCACCCTGGCAGACATTCCTCACGAAACGAAAACAGTTCAACGGGATGACTATATGCTGGAAGGTAGTTAAGTCTGCATTCTTTCAATAAAAAAAAAATTCTTTTTCAGACTACCCCTTTTACGATCTTCCCGCTCTGGAGATCGATGGAAAATTGCTAGGAAGTTTTCCCTCTATTTGTCGGCAACTTGGATGGCGATACGGTACTTAAACTAAAAAATACTTTTACGAAACTTTTGCAGAACTTTCCGGCCAGACTGCCCGAGAAGATTCTTTTGTTGACATGGTTGCCGAGAAAATCTTTGAAGCACGAATGGAGGTGAAAAACTGGTTAGATCATATTGAACACAGAGAGGAACACGAATGCGATGTGTGTTTTTTTTTTAAGTTTCCTGAAGAAATGCTCGCGATCCAATTACTGGTGTGGTTTCAGGACACCTGTTCAACGTCGACCGCTATCCCGGTTATTGACGCCCTGTGCCGACAATTGGAGCTGCTGTTGCGAAAAAATCCGTCTTTCTGGTTCGTCGGACACAAGGTTCAAAACTGTATTTCTGCAAAAAATACAATTCAGATGACTTGGGCCGACCTGATGTCCTCGTGTCTCTTCAATCCCATCGCCTATCATATGCCCCATATTTTGGAATCGTTTCCCAATCTTTACCTTCATACGAAGCGAATCAGCGAGCTTGAACGTCTTTCCGGGTTTTTGTATCATCTCAAGGACATTAAAGTGTGAACTTTTCTGAAATAAAGATAACAGGCATGCCAAGCGGCGAACAGCGCATTTTGACATCCGCTAATACCTGGGCCGGAGAGCCGGTGCTCATTAAAGATTGATCAAAATGTCCCATGCTTCCGGGGCATATTCAGCCAGAAGGCGGTTCCTCACTTACCAAAAATTGGTTTTCAGCCTCCTCGTGTGTCGAGGAAACTGGCTTTTGTAGCTTATGCTAATTTTGCATTCAATTAATCGTTTTGTGACTGTCTTGGTCTATCAATTGTATTGCGCAAGGCTCTTACTCTCTTTCGTCAAATGTGGTGAGTGGGAATGCACCTGTGTCATTTATTTTTCTCAATCGCCGACGGCAGTCACAACTCCTTCCTGTGCCAAGCTCCAGTTTTCTTATGAACCTTAAGCTAAGCTTCAAATGCTAATTCACATAGCCTTTCTACAAAAAGAGTGTTTCTCAAGATTTCCAGAGCCTTCTTAAGTTTATAGGTTGTGAGCGGTGGGAGAAGTTTGTAGCGGGATATGATAACAATTAATACGGAATCGACAACATGGGCAGAACATGACAACAGATAAAGTCAGCTGGAAAACAGCCTTGGAAGAAACACAACACCCATATGCGCCACTTTCTAATTTAATTATGTTGAGGCCTTGTCGTTGTTCAGTTTTTAATTATCATGGCCAAACTCATTTCTTCTGTCCACCACTTCCCTTCTATTTATTCAAATTGAGTTGGAAAACTTAAGTGTTTTGTGCCAGAGATAGAGACAAAGTCATTAAACTGAAATAGAAGATTTGAAAGAACAGTTTATATTGGTTCGAACCTACTCCTTAGCCCTCGTTGCAATAGTCACTAACAGGTGAATTTTCTCATCAATGATGTGATACTTGTCAATTTTTTTCAATTCAAAACACTTGTTGAGGAAGCCGAGACGTCGTCGTTTACCAGTTCCAATGTCCAGTGATGTGATCTCTCCCCGTAACATGCCAGAGGTTGGTTTCCCAGTCACTGTCGCAAATGATCGCGTTCCCAGATTGGTCATTTGTCGAAACTTAATCTGGGATAAAAGACACACAGATTTTACTGCTTCCCACGTGCATTCCAGAATAATTACATTTTAGAATTCCAACTCCGAGGTACCTGCAATATCAATAACACCTTCTCGACGGGTATCAATTTCGACACCCTTGCGGTTTACACGGACCTTTTCCACAGATTCCATCGACTCGTTGGAGAGAAACAGTCGTGTCGAGTTGCGGAGAATGAGAATCATGGGCGATGAGGTTACTTCTCATTACACTTTCCTTATGTGTGCTTTGAGAAAGAGGAAGACCACAACGGACACAGGTTGACACATCAAGTAACCTTGTACCCATCAGCCTGTCCGCATTTGAGTTCATCAGGCAGGTCAGCTACTGAACCACAGAAAGCGCCAAGGAAGTCTCTAACACGTGCTCCAGTAAGTGTTTTGTAGATATTCTAACTATTATCTAGAGATCGGTTGGAGATCTTTCAAGAGAATCACAGTCACCGTCAAGAAGAACCTTATCTGAGCAGATTGATGAGTTCGATAAAAATTCTTGATGAATCAGTTTTAGGCCTCACATCATACCAGCAACGGCTTCTACAACAGTGCTGGCCCAACATTTACGGAACCGGCGGAAATGGACCTTTTGCCACTTCCATCTATACCAAGCTGACTGCGAGAAACGCAAACGCTCGTCAGCTGCTAGCCAAGGTTTTTGTTGTTTGTCAGTCTTGCAACTATTATCCTAGGCTAATGGAGTTGCTGTTTTCCAAAATGAGGTGGATGTTACTGCTCTCCATGCTAAAGTAACTGTGGAGCTAATTGACTTTGCTATTAAAGGACTTGACCAAGACCATGTGCCATTAGTAACAGATTTGATACAGGTAGTTTTTCTAAACTCAGCTTCGAAATCTGTTCAGATTGGTCGGAGTCATAAACACCTAAAAGGCGAGGGATTGAATGCCAACACGTGGGACGAACTAGGTCAGCATATACAATTTTCCCAGTTATAACGTCTTTTTATAGGCGATGCTATTGTGGACAGCCTACGCAGATTTGATAGCGTGAGAAAGCATAAGGAACTTCGGCGGGCTTGGCTGGCCCTGGTTGCTTACCTTATCGATAACATGAAGCAGGTAAGTCTGAAAAAAGTAGACAGCAAATGATTAAATAGGGGCAGAGTCTGGCCCGTATTGCCTCGAACTACGAATTGAGTAATTACTCAACTCCGACAAATAAACATTAACTCTTATCAACAAACGTGCCCAAAAATGTCCTCGTTCCCCCGAGCAAATGCTTCAGCTTTTTCAATAAACTTATTATTGACATCTGTACACATACTGAGTTTAATCTGAAAAGGTGACAATCTTTGGAGTTGAACTATTTAAATGAATAACGGTAAGGCAACAATTATAAGCACCACACGATTTTTTGTGCTGATATGGTACAGCTAGTACAACACATTTGCATGATAACACAAGGGACCCGGTATTGGAGGAAGTCATTTGTAACAAGCTATGTCTAAGAGAGCTTAAGAGAGAAAAAAGAGTCCGTAATCTGTTTCACGGGTATAGGCACTGGAATTGGATGAATTGATATACAGGGTGTAGGATAAAAAGGTCCTATGAGAATCCTTAATCTAGTCCTTGACTAGAGCTATGTTGTTTTCAGACAATTTCCATCTTGCGCGGTTCAGGTTCTGTCGACGGGACCAACTGGAAAAAAAACGATTATTCATTGTTCGAAAATTAGGCACCTGATGTTTTTGCGTTCTCGGCCGAATGTAGATGGCGTATGCGAGAGGAAGAAGGGCAAAGGAGCAGAGTTTCAGCATTGTTGATGTGCTGAAAAGTTCCAGTTCTTCTCTTTCTTTCACTAATCACTCCGTGAAATTCTTTTGCAAAAATCTCAAGGATAACGTTCCTGCTTCACACGGTGTGATAACAGAGACAGCCGATTGCTGTGGGCGAAAAACCGGCGTCGTTTCATAGCAGCAGTGACGTCGCTACGTAAAAACAAGTCGGACAGACAATCTTTTACTGGTTGCATGGCGTGAAAACGGCCTACCTGAAGACATCGTCCCACGATCGAAGGTCGGAAAGGATGTATCCAGCTTGAACGCAGACAAAATTGTAGGGGGCAAGTCCTATAAACCGGAAGTTAGACAGTAGAAAGTGTTAAGCTGTTCCACTTTCGGTTATCCCGTTCGTCGTTTACCTCCTCTTTCGAGAAAGCGAGGTGCCCAAACGAGTTCCTCAAAGAGGTCAACGTGTTGCCAACAAAGACCTCCGCAGGAGGGTGAAAGAGATGCGGAAGCCGGACGTTCGAATGTGCAATGCTTCGTTATACGACTCACCAATCAGGGCGGAAAACATGAAGATCGGGAGCGGGATGTTGAGAAATGGTGCCACAATGTTCAGCAGCCATGACGGCGAGATGGGAAACATTCGAGCGAAAAGCAAAAATGGTAAGAGTCGATTACTATTATCGTCTATCTGAACCGATTGAATAACAATAGCACAATATTCAGACAAACTTTTTGTTGGAGATAGGTGAGTTTCTGTCCAAAGTAGTACAGGACATATTCGCGACCAAACAATTCGGAGAATAAGTAGCATAGAGTTGAACCAGCTAGTAAATGCAAGAGATCTTTTTTCAATTTGTAATTCATACCTGTCGTTAATATACAACAAAGTACAAAGCCAGTCCAAAGGTCGTACACCGAGCCAGCGATAACATTCTGAAGATTTGGTTTTCGGCTTTTGGCAGTAAACTTGATCTCGCTTTCTATCCGCCAATACGCCAATATTGCGGTTTGTGCCCCTGTGAAGAAACTTGCTAGGACTAGACCCAGCAAACAGCCGGCTACGGAAGAAAGCCTAGCAGCAGCTGATGATGCGCACTATCTGTTAAGACGAAAATGAAACTCACCAGGAGAAAAGAGCCAGGAATAGCAAATGTCTGCTTAAAGAGGTACGCGCAAATGAATACTGTCGTGATGTATCCAAAGTGCTGCTCTTTATAGGCTTTGAACTTTTCTGCTAATGCTGTGAAGTTATCGAACTGTTTCGGCAATTCGAAAATGCCGTCTGAAAAAAAAGTTTGAATTGGAGATTAAATAAGACTACACTCACCTTCGTTGTTCCACCCAGGCGCTGAGATTATCATATACCATAATGAGAGAGAAGACGCCGCAAATATGGCCGGGAGGATAAACAGCCGTACCATACTCTAAAGTATGGGAGTGAATGAAAAGAATATGAGCTGGGGAAGATGCCATTGGCAAGTGACTCACATTGAATAAATCTCGTAGAGCGGATACGGTGACGGTGATAAATAGCGGTGCGCTAGCTAGCCATCAGGGGCGGGCCGACGGTGGATGTGGACGGCCGCAGAACGGGATCCGCCTGGAATCCATCGAATCAATAGACGTCATGTCAGAAGACTTATTGCAACAAGCTTAATGAGAAGACACTCGTCTGGCATATGCTGGAACCAAATCTTCAGGCTACAGGCTTAAAGGCCAGGGCAAAACGAATTTGACCAACTGTGATGGTTTCTGGTGGTATATCAAAGAAAAGAACAAGTGGTATGTGGTCACAACAAAAATGAATAACTGAATCCAAACAATATGCCGGATAAGCTGAAGTTCACCCTTTCACCCACTAAACGTGTCTTGTCTTATCGAAGACTAACAATCGTCCAATGCTTTTTAGGAAAGAAAGGACCCCCAAAGAAAAGGAAGTGGCGATTGTAACCTGATCTTTGTTATAATTTTCACACGTATCTAAGTGGTTGAGGCTTCTTGCCGCAAAAAGACTTTTTTTGGTAAGAATATAAGCGATGTCCGCGAAAGCTCAGACTGACTAAGATAAAAAGACGTGAACTATTGAGGTCATACCGGAATAGGAAAGAGACAGGGCGAACTGTGCAAACATTATTCATAACAGATTATACATTAGAGTGCTTTTGGCACCACATTTTTATTGCAAGCGGTCATTAGAACGCGATTCTTCGCAAGATTCATCAGTTAAAATGATGATGTATGTGATGTCTTTTAGAAAATAACAATAATACAGCTTGGTGAGTTTTGTACTGTAGTGAGACAGAAATAAAAAAAGTGGCTCCCTAACATTCAAAAGTTCTCTTTTGCCCTCCAAGTTATTAAAAAATATAATGCTGAGCGGTTTGTTGACATAGGAGGAAGTAACCGCCGGAAAATTTGAACAAGACGTGGGTGGCACAGTTGCCGGTGTTTCAGGAACTTTCTAGTTCATATTACCTTTTTCAGCGTAACGTACAAGACGGCTAATACTCTGAGAGACAAACGAGAGAGGTAGTTCACATAAACGTATACGATGTCTAAGTGGTGGCGAACTATTATACGTGATCTCAGCTGTGATCGGGACTTTCACTTAATTCACGAGAGTGCTCAAGGGAAAGTAGATGGCTACCTGCTGTGTTCCGGGAAAAGAAGACAACAGTCAGCTGGGGGAAAAATGTTGGGAAGTTGATAGGAAGAGAGTAGGCGGAGTAAGGACTCGCTTCAATAAGTCGTCTGTTCTCGATTTACTGACTCACGAGGAGCCCTAGATCGTGCCGATCAATTGTCAATGATAACGGACAGTCTTTGAATAGGCAATAGTAGTAGATTAGGACGGCTTGAACCCGAATGGTAGTCAGACTATCGGATTGTGGAACCAGAAGTCATAAACGCGTCTACTTCTTCTGACTATGGCGCCAAATCACAAGATTTCTGCTTCGACGTCTTTTAGGGCCTTATCAGCCATAAGAGTTGACCTATGCTCCAGCCGAGTTGGGAAACTCTATGACAAAGACGACCCTTAATGAAACTTATGACTTGGATACAGTTTGCCACAAAGTTTTGTTCTAAGAGGTGCCGGTTGATGGTTTACATAGGCAGGCAATTGCCAGCCTCGGCCGCTCCTCAAACAGATTGCGCAGTCCTGAGTTGATCTCAAAAGTTTCCCAATGTTTAACGTTATTTCTGACCAGTAAGAGGTGGAAATACTTCAGCGGACCGCTGGAAAAGCAATGACTAGGATGGACTGTGCTGAGTCATAAGTGATTCAAACGTTCGTTCGCGGTCTGAGAATACAAATAATTAGCATAATCCTGGTCAGAACTGTAGTAATGAGAAAATGGGGAATGGAAATTAAGAAATAAGCATTTGACGCCCGACAGCCAGCTGAAACTGTTCTAAGAAGATAACAGCGATTGACACCACGGATTTTTTATGATCGAATATATGTTCGACAATACTTTCTGTATCATTCCGAAAACAAGAATTTTGTAAGAAAAAAACCGTAAGATTCTGACCAAGCCGGGTCATTGAGAGAGGGAAAATCTGTGCGAAGTAACCAATAGTCCGTGAGTAGTGTGAGGATTAGAGAAAGGGATGAAAAAGAACCTTTTGAACGCTCGTCGTCATAAGAATAAAGTCAAGAAGAGAAAGAGTCGAACAAGATCAGACACAAGTTCACGCATAGGAAGAGAAGAGTTTGAGACGGCACACACAGAGCACACATGCCAGGACCGGTCAGAGCTAGGCACATTTTGCGAGCACACGCGTGGTAACTTTAAAACGTATGCAGGAAAAAAACGACAGTTCGAGTATTAATCGGCTTTCTCCAACGTTGACGCAATCGCTTGGAATTTTGAAAGGGAACCCCTTGGCTAAACAGAATAACACAATGATAAAACAAACTGTTTTATATAAACCTTATTGTATTATAGAGTTTCACTAGAGTTCTGATAGAGGGGTATCCACGCCAGGAGAGGTTTGCGCACTGGCTGAGGTTCAGTGTTGACTTTGCGAGTTCGCACCAAGAGAGTTGATATATCTGAAAGAAGAACCAAAGATTTTCGCCGGATTTCAAGAAACGGAACAAGCATATCGTTGAAGTTGCAGCTTAAAGCTCGAGTGTTTATGATTTGCTATCAGGTCCGTGTGACAGGCTTTTCCCAGTGAATCACGTCTCGGAATCTGAACGTCATTTTCTATCAGACAAATCCACAGCGTAGGCGTACTTTGCGAAAGTTGTATGCTGTAGATTACTCCCGTCTTAGATATCAGACGAAACTCTCAGAGTCATTCAAACGTTTCACCGATCTTCAAAGAAGTGTCTGCCAGATTCAGATCAACTTAATACAACACGTAATAAACGAACATCGTCACTCATACATACTACATCTGTTCGCATGGCAAATAGAACCTTTCTACTCTCAGGTACACAAAGAACCTCTCTCACCTGCTGCCGAGCTTTGCTGATACCACGCCCGTGTCAACCCAACGGGGATCAGGACAAGAATGAGAACATTTTAAGCTTCTTTACTAGTTTCACGAAACCGAATGGATTTTCACAAAGTGAACTGAAGAGCAGTATTTTAAGCAAAGCATCATCTACTAATTGGACTTCCAGGTGTAAAGTGCACCTACTTTATTAAACATATAAGTGTGTTCGTGTTTTCTGCTATAGCAAGGCATTGTGACTTATGTGCCCCTTATAATTCTTCATCTTATCATAAAAGATAGCGTCTTTTGTTCATTTAAGGACAGTCTACCCCGTATATTTTGTTCGCATAATTATGGTTTTGTCGTTTTTCTCTTAGTCTGATAGTGTGTGGCGGCAACGAGTCCTCTGTTCTTCTCACCAACTCAAAGAACAAATCTCACGGTTGCAATCGATAATTCCGCCACGCTGTGTACTTTGAGTGAAGTCACACTCTCGAACAAAAAAGCTGAAAGTTCTTTGAAGGAAATCACTATCCCTTTAGCAATTGCGAAACTGACTCCGCTTAAAAGCAAATTTGGGCGATTTTGCATCAGTGCTAATCTTGCGAAACAGTCCGAATAAAAGGTTGTTCGGTTCGCTGCTCTCGTGGTTATTGTTTGTCCTCGCCGTTCAATTGTACTACTAACTATCTCTTTTTCACATGATTCAATCAATCGGTTTTAGCAATGGGGTTAACCATATCTGCAGTGGAAATTCCACTTCTCACTGTTTATGCAACCGTGTTGGCTTTTCTGCAACTGTTCCGCCCGAGGAAAAGTTTAACTGGAAAGATCAATCATCCAGAAGAAGCTGCGGGTATCTGGGACGAGGAATGGGACTTGGATTCGGTCGCGACAGGGGTATGAAGTGTAGTTTCCAGAAATTTAACTCATTTTAGAAATCTTACATCATCGAAGGAAGTAATAATAGTGGACAAAGCATCTACATTGAACTGGTGACCCATGACACCTACAACAGTGCTACAATTGTTCTTGGAGATGCAATGAGAACTATTGGCGGTCAATTTTCGGGAGCAATTGTGGACAATCGCACTATCAAGTGTGGACCGTTATTTGTCGAGATGAGAGAGCCGTTCCGGAGATGGAGAATCACGTTTAAGGGATATTTAGAGTAGGTGAAAAGATTTAAAAATATAAAAAACTTATAGAAATGACCAAGAACGAAACTTTGTGAGTCTTGCTGGCTGGTGGAAACCTACTGCCGATGCTAGATTCTTCTATTCTGACTTGACCGCTTCCAGTCTTCGTTTCTCAAAAAACTTTGATGTTCAATCAAACATCGAATATTTATCCAAGTATGTGAATGTTCTGGCCAAAAGAAGTGTTTTTTCAGAGCACACTTCTCTGATCACTTATCTCAGTTTGGTCAATATCATGCCGAGGTCACAATTGACGGAATTTCCTCCGAATTACGATTTCGGGGGATTAGACAATTTGGAAGCTACAAAAATATTCAAGCAGCTGATGAATTCCATGCTTACTTGGAGGTAGGCTTATACGGCTCTCGACACATTCTGACTTAGGATGGAAATCGTGTCTCATACAGGTCGGTGACCTGTGAAGGACATTCGGTTACCATTAACCACGGCTACGTGGATAAAGCCAACAGACAATGCACTTCTGTATCACTTCCCGATGAATCTGTTTTATCGACCGACAATAATAGATTGATTGAATTCAAACCTGCCCACTGTAGTACATTACTCGGAGGTTGGTTCAAATGAGACACTTGAACAAAAAGTTAAGTTCTTCCTTTTCCTCTTCGCAAGGGAGAAATCTGTTCAACCTATTCATACTTTTCATCTACGGGTCATGAAGTCAAGCTGAAACGAGTCAAGGTACTCTCATTCAGACGAAAGAACTAATCTTTTCCAGGTCAATCACGCGTTAAGCACAGGGTTTGCTCTTCTGAGAACGGTGAGAGAGTCTTTGAAAGAAGTGGAACACCCCCAGTTTCATTCTTTTGAAGGTGAGTAACCGCTCAGACATTGATAAACTAAGATCTCAGATGTGACCGCTACTGATGCTGCGAAGCAAAGAAAAGTTGTGCCATTCAGTCTGAGAAGCTGTCAAGATAAAGAGTTTACTGGTGGAAAAGGAGCAAATTTGGCCAAATTGAAGAGCATGGAACACAAAGTAATTTGACCTTGTTACCTCGTAATCATTTTTAGTATGTCGTTCCCAATGGGGCTGTTATCACAACGACCGCTTTTAATAGCTTCCTGGAGGCTAACAGCGACATCAAAAAATTGGTCCAAATATTGTCTGCAAAGGGTCTTTCAGTAGAGGAATATGTCTTGCAAGGAGAGCTGTAAGTGGACAAATAATGTGAGTCTATTAGGCTTCAAGGATTCACGAAGCTATCATGAAAGCATCTCCGCCCTCAGAACTGCATCACCTATTGGAAGAGGCTGGCATTGTTTCAGACAACAAAATCAAATATGCCGTGAGGTTGGTGGAGCAGTGGACAGTTTGAGGCAACTTTTTCAGATCCTCGGCTGTCGGCGAGGACGGTTCGGATCTCTCAAGTGCGGGTCAATTAGAAAGCGTACTCAATGTACCATTTGACGACGTAACTAAATGTGTCATTCTTTTCTTTAAACTGGCTTAGATCCCTGCCAAAGTACTCGAATGTTGGTGCTCGAACTTCAGAAGAGAAGTCATCAGTTACAGGAGGTATGACTACTGATAGTTGCCGGAAAAACTAATTAAGAAACTATGGACAAGAATTGAACCCTTCAATGGCAGTCGTGGTACAGGAAATGATCACGGATGGATGTGCCGGTGCTGTTTTCCAAAACACATGCAACTTACTGTTTTAGGAGTCATGTTCACATGTGATCCAGTGAAGAATAATGATGGTCGCCTTGTGATCAATGCTATCCGAGGATGTGGAGAAGATATTGTCAGTGGCGTGGTGACACCAGACGAGATAATTGTCGAGAAGAAGACTCTGCAAATGTCCAAGGTACTTCCACACGTTCAACCCAATGAACCATTCAGCCCGACAACTGTTGCCTGGACGATGATTCCCTTCATAATCTAGTCAATGTGGGTCTTTTCCTCGAAGGAATCTTTGGAACCGCTCAAGATGTCGAATTCGTTATGAAAGGAACAAAAGTGTTCTTGGTCCAAAGTCGAGATGTCACTGGTTACTTTGGTGGTCTTTCTCAGATAATTCCATGTTTTAGGACGTGACAGAGAAAGCAGATTCGAGCTTCTGTCAGAATTTGATAATGCTACCTTGACCGATAAGGAAATCTTCACTACGGCCAATGTTGGGTAAACAGTGAAGTTTGCAAATCATAAGTTAATGTTTCAGTGAGGTGGTCCCTGCCCCAATGAGTCCACTTGAAATTAGTCAAACTTCGGGTCTCTATGACAGTACTATGGCTGTAAGCCAATTCCCTTTCATCTAAACAAAAATCTTCAGAACATGATATTGAAAGATTTACCTGGAACCCATCTCACCCGTCACAATAACACAACCTTCCATACTTACGGTCAGCGCATGTTGCTGAACATCGGAGAGGTAGGTAGCAACAGTTTACTCTGTTCGAATATTTTTAGATGTTTTTGAGACAGCACTCTGTGATGAAAAATGACCGTCTTGCTGAAATCTCGATTGCTGGATGTCATATTTTTACCGAAGAGATGTTCAAACAAGCTGAAGTGAGATACGGACCAGTACCCAAACTGTTTCCGTTGAAGAGACTGCAAGTCATTGGACACGTAAGATATGACGTTTCAGATTAAAAGTATCTTCAGATGATGTTCATCCGGTCCTACAGAATAATGGACGAGATTCACGCTGAACTTAAAAAGTCTGAGCAGCTCACTCCGACGGGCGAGATCACATTTGAAAGTCTTTTGGAGACCCTAAACAAGCAGCTACTGTTGTACAGAACTGTGAGTTTAAACAACATTTGTTTCTAGTGAAGTCTAGATTCTTGAAATGCATAGCGGTGCCTCAGTTTTCTCTTCGTTCACGCACATTGTCGTAGGAATGCTCATTAGAGGAAGCCCTGGTAACATGCAACTGTTTTATAAGAAGTTTTGATGCAGAAGGTGACACGACCCCCGATATGCTTTCCGATCTAGCCCGCATCTTCTCCAATTCTTCGACAACTGTCATCAGCGCAGATGTACCGGCTGCTCTCGAGGTACGTCAGCCATTTGAAATAAATCATTTCTTTCTAGAAACTCGCGAAAGCTATCAAGGAAGACGGGTTACAACAAGAGTTTCTTGCCGCTGCGGATAACGAAGCTGTGAACCTTCTCAAGACTAAAGGACGCCTCTCTGCCGAACAGATCGACGACTTTTTAAAAGTCCACGGACACAGGTCTTGCTATACGATTGACTGGATGCAGCAGATTTCAGGGGACCGAAAGAATTGTACATTCGGTCCGATGGCTGGGCAGAGAAACCCGAATTGCTTGTGGTTACCCTTAAAGTAGGTTTTTCACTCTACAATAAGAAATCGAAACTCAGACTATGCTTTCTTCTAAAATGGAAGAGAAACCGGCTAACAACACAACTATAGACGAACTCCTGGACTCCCTGAAGTGTCAGCCTAAAGGGTTTAAGAGGTACTATTCTAAAACATTCAAAACTGATGGAGATTTCAGGCAAATGATGAAGTACATGGTCAAAGAATCTCATCGAGGCGTAGCTTCACGTGAACTGGCCAAAAGTTGTTTGGTTAAGGCAGTTTATGAGTGCAGAAAGACGTCGAAAATGATAGCAAAAATGCTGTACGAAAATGTAATCAAACGTTAATCAAGTTGAAGACTTGATTCAGGGGCTGGTTCCTGATGAAGATCTCTACTTCTTCCTGCATTTGGACGAAGTCAAGACTCTTTGGAAGACCAGAAGCGCAAAGTTGATTGCAAGAGCAATGAGAAGACGACAAATCTTCCCCGAATTTGAGGAACGACGATATGCTCACGTCTACTACGGAAATCCTGAACCGGTAACAAGATGTAGTAGTATGGAAAATATCCTGCGTTTAGCTCAAACTCAAGACAGCTGACGATTCTGCCACAGAAGTCAGTTTGACGGGAACGGTCGTTTGTGAAGGAAAGGTGGTGGCCAAGGCTAGAGTGGCAGTCAACTTGGAAGAAGCAAAGCATACTCAGGTCTTCTAGTTTTTGTCGTTTTATCAAATCCATTTAAGTCTGGCGAGATTCTCATCACGCGATGCACTGATATCTGCTGGTCTCCCTTTTTCCCTATCATTAAGGGGATCGTCACTGAAATCGGAGGCCTGCTCAGTCATGGAGCAGTGGTTGCTCGAGAATACGGTCTTCCTAGCTTGATTGCTGTAGAGAATGCTACAGCTGTTTTCAGAACAGGTTCTAATCCTCATCAAACAATAAAATCAAACGTTTAGGCGACCTCGTGGAACTAGACACCCACAAAGGTACCATATCAAAAATCACAATGTTCTCTTCTTGAAAGATTACGCATTTTATGTAGAACACTTTCGAATAAACTGTTAATCTGTTAATGTCTGTGTTATTCTCATCTCATCGAGCAAAGCTGGTCAAGCTTTGATTATTTTTCGGGTTAGTTTAAAGATTAAACACACTACAGTTTTGTAGTGAACCCACAAATATTCATTGTTCATTCTATGGTAGTGTTTTCGGATAACTCGAGGTAGGGTAAAAAATTATAATTATTGAAATTCACAAGGTATAAAACTGTTCCGCAGAAACCAGCTTAAAGGGCCGCGAGAAATCGCGCTCTAATTCAACGGACACTACTGTGCATTCTAAAGGACGTTGCACAAGTCCAGTCTGTTTATGAGCTCTTTTACGTTTATTTGTTGACTTTCACTCAAGGTTTTACTGAAAAGTTGCTCTTAATACAACAGTGCATCATAAAATATACTCTCTAACAGTTGCTACTGTCTCAAAACTGACTTTTAGTGGCACGTCAACGCTTCCCTGTTCGCTTTTCCACTTTCTATGCTTTTAATGTTTATTAATTATCATTTTCAGGTAATTGATGGGATTGATAGGAACTGTATCAATAGCGGCTCTAGCTGTTACTTGTCTAGTCACTGTACGGGCAGATGATGATGACGTTAAAAAGGTTGCCGTTCTTCTCAACGAAGAAGATGCCCGAGCATCCAGGAAAAGCACATTCGGTACGAAGTACTGCTTCAATATTTACTAGCTTTTTGTTCTAGATACTCTCGGAATCTCCCAGGATGATATTGTTCCAAGCCAACGAAGAGCAACTATAGAGCAGAGACTAACTCCTGCGCCAGAAGTTCTGTCCGCTGGAGATGAATTCACCCCGGAAGCTCCTTCAACGTAAGGCAATTGATCAAAAATAATTAAGTCAATCGATGTAGATCTATGGAATCTGTGACAATGTACGAACAAGCCTTGAGGTACATTCAAAAAGGTAAAGGTCACGGAATCGAAGGCAAAAAGGCCGCGTATCGTCTGTTGAACCAGGCTGCTGACATGGGAAACAAGGATGCCATGAAGTTGATGGGTAAGTAACAATCAAAGCTATTTCCATTTTAATTTAGCTTTTTCTCACATGTTTGGCGATCGAGGTAGATGGTCACCTGACACCGCTAGGAAGTATTTTATGGATTTGGCAACTGATGGGTCTGTAGATGCTCAACTCGGTTTGTTTTTTCTTTTACGGGCTTCATTAACAATTTCAGGTCTTGGTTTCATGCATTCTACCGGCTTCGGAATGAGCAAAAACAGCCAAGCGAAGGCGATTGTCTACTATACATTTGCAGCTTTGGGTGGAAATCCATTAGCTCAAATGGCTATGGTTAGTGAAATGTCATTCATTTTTCGATCATCTCTTCAGGGATACCGTTATTTGTATGGAGTTGGTGTGCCTCAGGATTGTGAACACTCTTTGCAATACTACAAGCAGGTTGCTGATAAGGTAGCCGACGGAATCAAGTTTTCCACTGGAGTATCGGCTCAGCGAATCAGGTTAACAGATGAAAATGTAACTCAATCTAAAACTTGTAGACCCCAAATGTTTCAGGAGCCCACAACAACCTCGCAACCAGTGACCATGATGGACCAAAACCTCTTGGATTATTATCGATTCATTGCGGAGAAGGGAGACACCGCTGCATTGTCCGGACTCGGACAATTGTATCTCACGGGCAGCAGAGGCGTGGAACAGAACTTCGAACTAGCTCTCAGGCAAGTCATGATCCCTAAATTTTGAGCATTTTTTGGGCAGGTACTTCACAACTGCTGCCGAGAGTGGTCATGCTGGGTCTTACGCTCATCTGGGAAAAATGTACCTTGATGGTACGGTTGTGACTCCCCAGAACAACGCTACTGCTTTCTCCTACTTCTTGAGTGCAGCTAACAAGGTTGGAATAATTTGCTCGACAGATAAACTCCTATTAGGGAAACATAATCGGATACACTGGCCTTGGAATCATGTACATGAATGGAATGGGTGTTCATACTGATACACATAAAGCCTCTCGTTTATTCACACTGGCAGCTGAACAAGGTGGTGGAGAGGGACAGCTGTACATGGGAGACATGTACTTTAGTATGTTTTATATCTTGCTTTCACAAACGTCGCTCAGGAGGTCTTGGTGTTAAGCGAGACTTTAAAACTGCTGTGAAATACTATCAAATGGCTTCCCAAAACTCCCAAGTTCTTGCCTTTTACAATCTTGCCACCATGCACGCTACTGGAACAGGCGTAACTCGGTCCTGCCCAATAGCGGTTGATCTCTACAAAAACGTGGCTGAAAGAGGAAGATGGACTGAAAAACTCATGGAAGCTTATTCTGCATACCGGGTATGAGTATATATTTGATTGTTATGAAAGAATGATTATAGGAAGGAAGAACTGACGAGGCCGCTGTGAAGTATCTGTTCTTGGCTGATCTAGGATACGAGCCAGCCCAAACAAACTTTGCTTTCCTGTTGGACAAGAGCGAAGCCAACGCTGTCTTCCACGGGTCAAAGAAGGAAAAACTCAGCATTGCTCTGGTGAACTGGCAAAGATCGGCCAACCAGGACCATGCAATCGCCAGAATCAAACTCGGAGATTATCACTACTACGGTTACGGAACGGATGTCGATCTCAAAATGGTTCGTATATTTGATTTATGAAGAAACAAAAATCTTAGGCTGCTGCACAATACAAGATTGCTGCCGACCGTCATCTCGCTTCTCAGGCCATGTTCAACCTCGGATACATGCACGAAAATGGAGAAGGGCTGACAAAGGATCTTCATTTGGCCAAGAGATACTACGACATGGCTTCGGAACACAACACCGATGCCGCTCTTCCATGTACTCTTGCTCTGCTCAAACTACAAGCTGTTTTCCTCATCGACAGCTTAAATCAGGTGACTTTTATCATGATAAAAAATAGACAGTCGTTTCCCAGCTTCCTCTTATTCACTTCCTCGACAAGACGTTCGGAGTCTCATGGGATCTCATTCTCATGACAATGATCCCAATCCTACTGGGTCTTCTAGTTACACGTTATCTGCAACGGCAGCGAGAAGAAGTTCACAACGATTTTTAACTTATTCTTTTCCGACAACAGCCGCTTTCTTACTTGTATTGTTTCGGGTTTTTCCGCGGCGGTCTATGATGCTTCAAAGTATATCGCCATTGTAGTAGATTTTCTCTCCTGTTGTCCACTAAAGATACGGGTACATTTCGTAAATAGTAGCTTGTACATTTATTATTTGCACCTCCAACTATTGTGATTCCAAACGATGTAATACGGTTTACAAGGTTTCATTTGAGTAAATTATTGTGTGATTGGAGTTTGTCTAATGAACCGCATCTGTGAGAAAAGCCACTTCGAGATCCGAGTAACCAAGCAACCAACCCAACTCATTATAATGGCAGAAAAAACATCTCATGTTCCTCAGGATTTGTCCGGATTGATTTCTTTAAAGAAGCCCTGCTAATCCATCAGTCTTGGAATATCTAGTTGAGCGCGGAGCCGCACTAGATCTCCCTCCACGTTTCTCTCTAATCACAGTCCCACACAGTCTATGCTTGTTGCAGATATGGAGCCTGATTATCTGGGGTACTTTTCTTTCACCACTATTGGCATCATTATAATTTTCTGTCTACTGCGGTACTTTAATCAAAGTGAGTCTCACTTTAAAAGCTTCGTTCAAACTTTTCAAGCGTTTAATCAAGTGAAAGAGTCTTCTTATCCTTCTTATGAACTATCATTCGTTGCTCTTTTCCTTTCGTAGTGTCTATACAAATGATGTAACTGATGCGTCAAACACTATGATTTCCCACAAAGGATCACTTTGTCAAACCAGTCGAAACTGTCAATGTTTAGAACTTGAATGAACTTTTTTTTTTCGAAAAGTAAGGCAGTGTGATTCTGTATTTGCTCACTAGATCAGGGTAGATTAGAACAAAATTTTATTTTAAAACTTTTTTACCAGTTCTTTGACATTTAAAAGCCGACGTCGCTCGGGATAAGGAGTGTCGAAGTGTCAAAACTGAGGGCAGTCGAAAGAATTTGTCATAAACTTGACTGACGCTTTTACGTGATAGATAGACTCATCTTTCATTTGATCGAGTTTTTTACTCGCAGCTATTCTTCCGAACTCTTTTTCCCACCTTTACAAAGAGTTTTTGCTCACTGATCCAATTGGATCAAATTGATGAAAATTTGTAGAGCCATCCCACCCAACAATGCAATTTTGCGAAAAGTAATCCGAGAAAATCAACAAAAGAGACAAAAACAATGAGAAAATAAGGTAAAACAGTGAAAATGAATGCAATTTGGCATACTGTAACGCCACTTTCCGTATTCGATATCTCATCTTCGCACATCGTGCACCATTTTTCTCAAGAATTTCAAGGGGTTCTTTCTGTTCACTCGTAACCATCTAATAAAATACACTTGCTCTTGTTTGCAAGCGGCAAAAACCCCTAAAAGTCATGATAATACTGTGAAAATTCTCAAACTTTGGAATTTTAGGCGCTGCGTACACATTTTTGCGCAAACGCAAAAGGCTAGAGACGGTCGGACAGACGGAGACGACAGCTCCCTTAAGAGATATGTCAAAAAAGCTTTTATATCTATCTTGCTTGCTAATGGGCGTGTACTGCTCCTATTTTGAAACCTATGAAACGGACAGAAACTACTTGTTTGTTGTCCACACTCATTGCTTTTCAGAATGTCGAATTGGTCATCATCATCAGAGCAACATGGATGAGTTCTATACCTCGCAGTATTTTGCTAACAGCCAATCAGGTACAAAAGCTGCTTCTCAGCCATGATAATCTCACTTCAGCCGTAAATCATTTTCTAGTTAATGAAAACGGCATTTCAAGTCTTGTGATCGCCCGTGTGAATCATCCACAACAGCTCATGGGTAAGTCGATGAAGTTTTATTTGAGAGTGGCACTTAATCTGATTAACCCGTCTGACGAAAAAACACCGCATCTCCGAATTGCATCTATTTACCCCCCACAGCTGATGTTGGCGTCTCTTTAAAGTCGGCTTTTTGAGCGCATTGGAGGAGCCGGTGTCCGTTTTCTTGGACAGGTGGCAGTTGATAGTAGGGATCGTAATAGCTATTCAAGTAGGCCTCGTCGGTAATTATAGACAATGGTTGATCCAGTGGCACAAATTTTATTTCTAAAAGAGCGGTTGAAGTGGGTCAGTTGCTAGGAGTTACCTGGTACACAACTGAAATATGTAGAATTGGGGGAAGGAGGCAATAATGTCTCAATTGAGGGCAAAGTTCCAACCGAAGATGTGTATTTCTAAAATTGTCTTTTTGTAAATTTGATTAAAAGTCAACTTACAGTGTGCATACTATAAGGATTGTACTTTTCTGGTGGTGATGGTTCATAGGTAGGATACATTTTGAGACTGCTCGAATAGGAAGAAAGTGTTGCTGTAGACATTTTAGCTGAATAACAGTAGTATAGTTTCTAATAAGTGGGGGAGAGCGCAAAAATAAAAGATGTGTCCGGGTGGCTGAATCACAACAGAGCAGTCCGCGCCGTATGGCGAACACACAAAAAAGAAACGGAGCAGGCAGCTCACCGTGGGAAAGTGTTAGTGGCTAGCCCTGTCTCACTCGCTGAAGCAGATTTGCATCAGAAGGACGAGGGTAAAAAGAGACGCGGCGAAAGGTCACAACATTGTTTAGCTACTTGCAGGGGGCCTATAAAAAGCTGCAGAGGTCAGCGTACGAGAATGGTTGGCTCCCTAAGCTAATGAGGCAATTATAAGCGACGAACACGGGCTATCAAATGCCGGCGCCTTAGAGACCTTCAAACCTGTCGGATTTTGTTCTTGGACGGGTGACAAGTTAGAGAGCGAGCCAAGGAGGAATCTCTCCTATAGTCGCCTGCCGGTCACATTTGTCAAAGTGTCTCTTTCGAAAGGCAATGAAATCGCGCGAACAGATGCCTCCTTTGGCAGAACATAGCAGATGGCACTTGATGAGCGATCGGTATGCTCAGCACATTTAATGAGGATCCTCTCGAGGCAAGCTCATTAATTGACTCTATTCATGGTGTAAGAAGAGAAGAAAGGGGTGAAAATGAATTGCAGCTGCAAAAAGAGCTCTCTCTCTCTCTTTCTCTCTCTTTGTAAACGGGGCCAATATAATGCGCTTGGGACAGACAGAAGGACATTGAGCACGCTTGAACGGAAATCGCCTCTAGTCGCGGGAACTTTTTTTGCGAAAGCCTACACCGGCCGCGTCTCCGGAAATTATGTTCTGGCGACTTCCTCGCCGCTTGACAATACAATGGCAAAGGCCGGAAAGGCGACGTGAATAAAGAACAGAAGTCGGAATCTAGATGGACTCTCGTGCGATTCATTAGTCCTACTGTTACCGCTGCCCTAGATAATCTCCAAATAGGTAACCTGGGAGCGACACGCATTACGGCCCTCATAATCAACGGTTACACCTACACGTTTATAGGAGAGAGAGAGAGAGTGATGGACAGGGTGTAAAGACGGAAAAAACTAATGTTCTCCTCTTACGTCGGCGTACGCTCATGCATAGGAAAGCAAGCCTCAAGCTGGAAGGATAATCGTTCATAACAACAGAACACAGTGTGTGAGAAAGAGGATGAGGATGGTGAGAATCACGGCATGAGAATGAGCTCCTGACACAAAGCCGCAGAGTGTCGTTGCTTATTATGCAAATACGGTTACTCACAAACAAAGAGTACGCCATATGCAGAGTGTGCAGACGATCGACCACACACTTTGCGCAATGGTAATGAGAATCCCTAATGGAGACTCTGATCATCTTACTCTGCGGAGGCCTGACCACGAACTATTAAGTATAAATCATCAGCAAAAGCAGAACAGATAGGTCAAGAAACGAATGTGGTTGCCACTTAGGCTGGAACTGGCAGCTGAAGAACAACAGATTAGTTCAAGGTTCCGGGGGTAGTATGGAAGTGACAGTGTTGAAGAGATGCTTGAAGTGCGCCAAATGTCGGCCGCACATGTTTGGGCAGGACCCGAGTGGGATGAATAAACACAAACACATCTGCTATTTGGCCATCCGGATATTAGTTCAATTACTGGCAAACGGCTTCCATGGAGGGAGAGAGCGGGAAAGAGCAAAAGGCTGTGTCGCATCTAATGGGAACGGAGGGCTGCAATTGTATAGAAAGGAAGGGGTTCCTTTAGGGCCTATAAGAGGGAGTCGTAGCTCCCAGCTCCCCGACGATAATAGAATGTGACCCGGCAAATGGCCGCAGCAGCAGCCGAGAGGCAGATGTTCAGAACCGCCGACACCGCCGGCTTGCACACGTTTTTCCTGGTCTTTTTCGCCGTTTCGGGCCTATTCGTCTAGCCGAAACCAAACAGACACGCACAAAGGAAATGATATACCAGAGGACAGGAGAGCGTAGCAAGTATACTGCTGCCGCTCACTCAACTGACAATGAGCCGTTCCAAAGAATGCTTATTTTTCAAGAACGTGACGTATGGGACGAGGAAAGGGCAGCTGAATTGTGCAAGACAAACGTGAACCAAATAAGCATCTGTGCTCGAGCCGTGTGTTGCTCAATTATGCGCCTGCTGGTGCTAATTAGGTAGTGAAACCGGGTGGATTGAAAAGAGAGTGCAAGATAAGAAGTATTGGATGGCGCGCAGAAATTTAGAATAAGAATCCGCTGTGGGATATATATCCACCGATAGCTTTATTTATGATGGCTGAGAAGACCCGGCAGAAAAATGCTTTTTGCCAACCCTCGTTAGCTTGCCGGCGCGGTCAGCAGACAATCTTGCGGACTCAAAAGGTCAGGTCATCGATACCGTTGGTCTACACGCACGGAACGCATTTGATAACAAAGAGCGCGAGAAATAGCGAACAGCTGAGGATCGGAGTGAAAGTGCTTGAAGTTGTCATTCAACTGGTTGCTATAGACGCAGACTCGGAAAGGCCGTTAAACGGTTGTTTTGGACTGGGACTCAACTGCCATCCAGAGAGACTTTAGGCGTAACTGGTTCCGTGCACCTGCGACTGTTCCTCCAGAGTGTGAAACTTCTTACAAACAGCTGAGATACAGTCCAGTCTATGACCAGTCCCAAGAGTCATAAGGTTCAAGAAGAATGATGTAGCAAAAGTTGATTGTGGAGACGTGAGAAGAAAGTGTCGAAAAAGGTTCATGCTCCATAAATAAGACGCTCTATAAAAGTATGTAAATAGCATTCTTCCATCCAAGTTCAGGAGTTTTTTTTTAAGTGGCGCAGGATACTTTGTTACGCTTGATGCCAACCATTATTGTTGCAGCTAATGGAGTACTGCGTAGAAGGTCTTTACGTACCTTATAGTTGTCAGAGACTTAAAATACGGACTAAGTAACTTACTTGTTTCAAACCGCATTGCAGGTTATGTTTTGGACGCTGGACTGCTTTCTCCCGCTCAGCAAATACCGTCTCTTCCCACATATGAAGAGGCAGTAAAACCGCCATACGGTCCGCCTAAGTATGAAGAAAGCTCTTCGGGTATTCGGCATTGTAATCGATAAACAGTAACAACATTTAGGTAGTGTTCAATCTATTGCTCCAACCTTGCCAGATAGCAACGACTCCACTGCCAGAGTCGGATCGGGCAATTCACCTCCGGCTGCACATCTGACTGGCTTTATTCACCGTAATCCGCAAAGAAGAAAGAGCTACTCTACAGAAGACGTGTCTTTCGAAAGAGTCAATCTTAGAGACTGTCTTAACCGACGATATTCACTTGTCTAATGATGTTACAAGTGATCTCTACAGTGCACTCTTTCATTTGCGTTCCAATGAACATTTCAAGACATTTCCGTCGTGTTGCGAATAGCATAAGAAAAGCTCTCGGAACAGTGCTTCGATAGGCGAAAAGTGCCTTTTTCCCTCTTCGCGTAGGTGGAAACCAGAGGCAGCGCCTGGCGGATGTGAACGTAGATTGTGATTAGCCTCGATGCGGGCGCTAAAATAAAGAAAGGTGGCGCAGAACCTGTGGATTCTGGACAGATGAAATCTTCAGATACGGGGCGGGCTCTCGAATTTCGACAATCCTTTGATCAACCTCCAGCCATGAGGCTTCTCCTGCTAGCTGCAGCTTGTTTAGGTTTGCTAGTCTCTGCAATAGAGCACAGGTTTTTATAGCATGCTCTTCGGCATTTCCAATGTGCACAAATGGCTCAACACCTTTGATGGAGGCAAACGATGCATTCACATGTGATCGTGGATGTCCTCTCGGTTTCAATTGCGAATTTCAGGTTCGAGAGATTTAAATTGGGGATATTGTTTTTAGGATGCTGACCAGAGCATGTCCAAGGCTATATGCTGTCCAAACATGACTGCACTACAGCAGTTATACGGTGACGAAGAACATTCCGAGCCCATATGGGATCTTTCCCAAGTTGATCAACACTCTTCTCAATTATAACCACTTGTTTAGGTGGCCGATCTTTCTGCAGGCTTACAGTCAGCAATTGAAGGAGCTTCGAAAACTAGAGATGTCACAATTTCCGCGGAAGATACTTTGTCTTCTCAAGAACATACATCTGCTGACAGTGCCGAGGCAGTTACACAAGCTGTAGAAGTGACCACCGACATTGTGACAGCTGAGCCTATTGTGCCAATCGAATCTACGATACCAGTTGAGATATCTGAAACAACTACGGAAGCTGCTACATCCTCAATTAAAACAGATGATCCGAAAGAAGAAACTACAGCTTTGAGTAAAACAGGATATGTCGAGGAACCGAAAGGTGCAATCAGTACAGCGTCAACGGCGGCTAACGATAATACAACTTCGGCATCAACTACATTGGCAACAGTGAATGTTATCGTAGAGATAGAAGGCAGTGGAGATGGGTTAGAAGAACCGCTGATTTTTCAAAAGAAATCCTGTGCTAGACAAAAGTTTAGGTAAGGTCGTATCTCCGAACATAACATCGTTTTAGCCTCACTTGCCATGACGGTAAGGTCAAAACGCAGGCGACGATAAGATGGTTCAAAAACGCTGATACAGGAGAATGCGAGTTTTATCCATTTGGCTACTGCCCAGGTGTGATGTTTTCATGAAATGTAATGTTTTTCTCAGGCGATAGAATTATTGAGTCGGTAACAATTAGAACAAGAACGGAATGCGAGGAGCATTGCGTTGTGGGGAAACTAGGTAAGGGCTAGTGTAAACAGCCAATTCTGTTCAGATATGCAAGTAGCCGAAATAGAGCCTGCACTTACTGGTAAAGTCTTCGTTTCCAGATCAAACAACAAATGTAGATTCGTCGAAATTCAATGCAGCTGCTGGCGGAACAACACCAACAGCTGAAGGTGGAATTACACAACAAAGTTATGCCATGGTTGCTACAGGGCTTTCAACTGAGGGAAGTTCAACATCATCAACAGACTCAACAACTTCTTTGGTCGATTCAGAAGTAAGGATACGCTACCAAGTTTTCAATAATTTTTAGACTTCATCTTCTCAGCTTTTAGCGGTAGAGAAACCAAGTGTTGGAAAGAATTTTGAATCTGTGAATTCTACGGAGACCTCATCCTCTTCTTTAGGTAATTTTCTTGTGGTTCATATAAACAGCTTGTTAAAGATACTTCAGGAACTGAATCAACTACAGCACAATACGAACCAAATGATTCGGTAAGGAAACATTACTTAACTATTCTTTTTAGTCATCCAAGCTAGCCATTGAAGACCCTATCGCTGAGCAAAAACAAGAGGCCAAGAACCATTTGCGTCTGATCCCTTCAACACCTACTGAAAACACTACCGAACAAGAGATCGACTCGAATACTGTAAAACAGTTACAGCCTCCATTGTCGGAGAGCCAAGAAAAAAGTAATTGTCTTTTTAAACCCGTCTAATGATTTCACAGTGCTTTCTGGCGTGCAACATCCTGACAAGGCGGAACAGGGAACCGGTATTCTAGAGACCGCAAGTACTCAAGAGACAATGGCAGAAGAAGGGCCGAACAGCACAAAAAGTGCCGTTTTTATGGGTGAACGCTGAACACTTCCAATTTCAGACATAACCGAAGATGAAAAGTCAAGTGGAGAAAAGGGAGAAGATGAAAACCTGGAGGTGGTCGAAGGAATTAGTGCAAGAAACGAAGTGGTCGAAAAATGTGAGCCCTATGATAGATCACAACGGATTAGAAATTCAGTGAAAGTAGCCTGCTCATCAGGTACCTACCGTTATGTCTGCGATAATGGACATCCTTCTCAGTTTGTTTACAGATGGGAAAATGTTGGTGGATTTTGTCAATCCTTCCCTTATGGATACTGCTATGTTAGTTGCTTAGTGGAGAGGTAAAACAAGTTTATATTCCAGGGAGAATTCAACCATCCTCATCCTCGAACAATGGACGAATGTCAGCAATACTGTTTCAAGTCCCCAAGTCGCGTTTTTGCCCTCTGAAGACTACGAGTTGTTATTTATTTATTGTCGATAAAGCCAAATAGTTTTATTAGTCAATATACCTCTGTAAGAGTGAACTGAATGTACCTGTCGGTTTCGCAAAAACTAAAAAATCACTGGGTGTGCGAAAAAAAGAAGGATGTTTGAAAAACATGTACTTATTAAGGCGTGTTGATGACGTTTTATGCATCATGTGAAAGCTGCAGTAGAGAAGAGATTGAAAGTGAGCGAGACAAAGAGAAAGAACATGCAGCACTCATCTAGGGGGTCTCTTTCGTCAGGCGTCGCTGTTCGTCTTCCCCTCTCGCGACGGAGGTTTTGCCTTAGTTTCAGTCATTACTTCGCTTAAAATGAGTACTCACTCTCTCCGAGCCACGTTGTAGTTTGCCGAGTTGTAGCGGCTACACGCTTGCCACGTGTATATACAGATGAAGACAAGCAGAAGAATGATCAGGATGATGACGAGAGGGAGAATCCAGCTGTAGTTTCCTGCAAAATGTTTCTAATCAAAAGAGTTGGTTGCTAATACCAGAGAGGACCAAGTTTTGGTCCAGTTTGAGCTCGAACTGTTGCTCAGGTCCATCAACAATAACAGCAAATTGATTGGACGCAACACAGCGGTACTTTCCAACGTCGGACTCCTCGACTTTCTCAATGACGAGTGTATTTTTCGGGGTGAAAGACACACGGCCTCCAGCTTCTGAAAAAAAGCTTCTTCAACTTATGCAAGCTGTTGATTAACAAAGGCGTCTTCCTATACATTTTTCACGCAGTGTATGAATAATCTGCCCTTTCCAGACATAGCACTACCCCAAAGAACGGCATAACTAACCGACGGGCAGACCATCCTTAAACCAGACGACGTTTGGAACAGGGAATCCAACCACTGGACAACTAATTGAGGCGTTTTCCCCTAGCTGGACAGGGACTTCTTCACCCTCGATGAGAGTGGGATCATGCTCGGCCATTTTGTATTTTCTGGAGCCGTTGGTGTGAACAACGGGACGAGCTGAAAAAGACAATTCAATGAAACATCATCAGACTTACTCAGAACGAACAAGTTTCCGTAGACGAGGTCATCGTCCTGTGTCTTCATTTCACAGCGGTATTTGCCGGCATCGGTTACGGGAGCGTGGCCGAAAATGAGACGAGCCTTGAGCTTCTTCTCGTCCAAATGTGCCTAAAATGTAGCTTTTTATACGAATTCATGTCAGTCCTACTTCGAACGTCTTCCTGTCTCGAGCTCTGATGAATCTGGCGGATGTCATTGATGCAATAGTGTCATCAACCGAAATTTGGCACCTAAAATTTTTAATCTGGCAACCTCACTAGCCTCACCATAAATCTCCTGCGGGTCCTGTAAGAGGCTCTTCATCCGTGGAAATCAGTTTGCTGTTCTTTATGACAACTGCTAAATTTCCTAAAGCGACGGCGCTCCACACCGGTGCAGCGAGAAACAATAAACCTGGGCAGACAAAATATACATCTATCAACAGTTTACCTAGTGATACCAGAATGAGCATTGTTTTTGCTGATTGATGCTATCGCCTCATAAAAGTTGAACTGAAAAGTCTGTCTTGAAAGAGGAAATCGTAAAAAAAAAGACGTGCGTGGCGTTCGTACAATGCTCTCAATGATGGGAGTCTTCACGGGAATTTGTCATAAACGCCCGAAAAAGAAAAGAGCTGAATCGGCATTGATTGAAAACTTCAGTGGGATGGCTATAGTAGAATGTCCCAGAAGAAGCGCTGGTCGCTGTCGAAGACAAAAGAGCCTAAGGTGTGACAGGCGAGTAGCCCACCAACATGAGTAAGCAGCAATGACTAATAGGGGACAATGGACTCCGTAGGACTCGTAACCACACCATTCAAGGTATCGATAACGTTCAGGTACTCTCTTATCAAAAGCTGATCAACAGAAAACACTATGTTTGCTTACACGAGGTAGCTACTGATTATAGGCGCCTGAGACCCAGATACCTCAGAAAACATTAGTGGAATTGAAATGGTTTAAAAGAGCGACCAGAAATAGATGCCAATGAACTTGGAAGGCAGGACATCAAAACAAAATAGCAAATAGCGAACAAGGCGACGCTTGGAAAACTCAATCAGGGCGGCCGTCAACTTGGTTGCTCGCATTATGCTTGTCCGGAAAGGATCAGTCCTCCGTCTGGGACGAAAAACTACTCTCATTGTTGGAAGCAGCAAAAAAGGAAATGGGGGTATGGTTAAAATAAAATGAGATAGACAGGTTCGCCTAAGAAAAGAGGTCCTCCGGATTGAGCTTATAATTGCCATCGTTTTCTAGCTAAAGAAAGGAGATCCGATGAAAGGTATCGGGATGTTTTGGCTATGCAATAATAATGAAATAGTGAGAGGAAAGATGAGAACTCTCGGACTGCCTCCGATGAGAGGGAAGCTGGGAAGGATAGACATTAAGAGAACAATGGTAAAATCAAGAAAGTGCTGTGGTACGCATGGAACCCGTAATAATTCTCGCGTTTTTTGTGTCTCTTCTGATCTGTCAATTCCCATTATGTTCTGTCGGATCAATGTCGTTAAGTGAAAGTGTTGTGGCGGAATTTGATGGTCGAGTAGTAGTAGAATACGGGAAAACATGAAACGCCGAAGAGCAACAAATAAAAGATCTCGGCAAACATTGAATGACCAGAGGTGAAAGCGCGCTTCCTCTTTTTCTGCAATAGAGAATGCTGCCGTCGACTATGATCGAGTATCCGTGCTGATTTGCCCATGGGGAAAAGCTAAGATATAAAGAAGAACTGCATGAAGAAGAGTCAAAGTGTAGACGACTGTCGGGGGAGACGGTCGCTTTTGAAGCACAGCAGGCGCGATGATGGGACAATAGAAAAAAGCCCATCACGTTTGAATTGATTGTGAATCATATTTTTCTCAAAAGATGATGGGATACAGACGAATTCGAAAGCAGCTGTGTGTATGTTTCATAATAAACAGCTGAGACAGAGAGGGCGCGGAGGCATTTGTCGCTTGATTTTTGAACAAATGTTCCGGGATGTTGGGCGCCATACATTCTCGGAGCCGCGTGAGGAGAGTTCTTATGCTCCAGAAAAAGGATGTCAATGCAGTAAAGCGGGGTAGTTTAGTCCTCTTTGAAATGAGTCTTTATGAAAAAGAGAAAGACCAAGCAGCCGTACAGCCAATTTGGCTGGCCGCGATAGAACATTATCGCCACCGATAGCATGTTTGCCACCCACAAACCCAGAGGCTTCTTGAACATCATAGGAGCTTTTGACAACGGCCCAACCCACCCCGTTTATGAGACACTCGCGCCCATTTTGCATGTGGACTCGCGGCACATGCAAAAAGCTGACAGGTGTTGTCGGCAAGAAGCCCTCTTTGTTGACCTTCACGGAAACGAGACGCCTATCGAAGCGCGCCAGTGATACACATCTACAGGAGGAGACTTTTCCACTTGAGCAAGCTCCGTCAGGAATCCCGCTCTGGCTCTCTGTCCTTCCCGTTGCTCATTTATTCAAAGGCAAATGAGCGCATAATGTGTTCTTATCTTTTAATGGAAAGAAAAGAAGAAACATTGGACAAAATGAGAGGAGAGAAAAGAAATCGGGCGGGAGATTCGAGCAAGGACATATGTTCTTCGCGTACAGACACCTTGGGCTATCAATCTCAATGCTACGACGAGTTGCCACTTCGCAAAGAAAATAAAGTATGAACGAGTGAGAAGAGGCAAAAAAGAGTCGTGTCCTAACCACAAATGAGTCTAGTGGAACGCGCAATTTCACTCATTAGTGCCCAACAAGAATGCGAACATCATATCAAATTCTGCAAAAGGACGAAAGAAGAGAGAAGAAGAGACGAAACTTGTCTCTCGGTGTGATGGCCTCTAGACGTTGATATTTTATGTCAAAGGGCTTGGCATGTGGTCAAAAACAATGACAAGTTTAAAGAGGAAAGAGGCAAACGCCGAGAGGTGCTGTTTTTCAAGGTTACGTCTGATTTTGGCCCTCTAACTTTTCGCAATCGCTTTAGAGTTGATTTCGCGCACCAACCGGAATAGTTCGCATGAACTCTGAGGTGGGTGTATTGCCATGAATCAGCAGCGACACATGCTGTGTCACTTTATTGTGGGCACAACGTAGACTGCTCAAATTTCGTCGGTTTCGCTGTTTTATCCGACTCCCGACGTTTTCTCTCGGCCCGCAAAAGGCGATTTAGCCAAAAAGAATACGACGATAGGTCAAGATTGAGCAATTTTGGACTGGACTCACTTGTCCGAGGTCACTTTTGGGTTAGATTAAAGTCAAGATAGTAAGCTGAAGCTGCCACTCAAAAAGCCAAATCGTGAATTTGGGCAAAATAACAGCACGCGACCTTGCGAGTCGCCAGCTTTGTTTGCAGATTAGACGCAATGCAGTGATGCGGCTCCACCTGTCAAATTTTTGGTTCCGAGGAAGAAAGGGTGCTGAAATTTGCAATTGAGAGCGGGTCCGCGCGATGACGACGGGTGGTAGTCGTCTATGTTTTTTCCTAGAGTATTTGAAAATAGCGCGAGTTGACCCTCGCTCAGCTCATAAATCGTCACAGTCGTGCAAAGCGCTCCACACACGGCACCTATTTGATATACAATTTTTTAAAATCAGCAATGTCAAGGTTTTTGAAAAAAAAGTCGACAATGGGAAACAAGTAAGGCCTCCGTAATGTTTCCAATTAGAGTAATTGCAAGTTTTTTTGGTCTGGCTCGTGGAGAAGATCCATAGTCAAGCCGCACATTGAGAGTGCGGATTCTCTCATTCAGAGAGTCGGTTGCTAGGAGAGTTCAGTCCTTTGGATCCGATTAGTCGAATTTTCTACACTAAATGCGGCATTCAGGGTAACGATACTATTTCAAATTTTTTATCAAATTTTTCACAGTTGCTTTCTCTTTATTCTCTTCCTCGGAAACAATTTCTTTGCTTCTACTTGTATTAGAAGTCGACTTTCGACAGGGAAATAAGAGAAACTCCAACAATAGTGACCACTATTCCAGCCATCAGAGCTGCAATGTTCCACTTTCCCTGGAATTATCCAAATAAAAAATTTGAAATAGTATCGTTACCCTAATTTCTCTAAATAGAAAAACCGCCCAGAGAGACGTCACAATACCAGGACTCTTTGAAAGTATTGGGTAAGCGATTACCTGAAAATTTTATCTTTAAAAAACTGAAAACGTGACTACCTGTCCTAGATAGTGATTAGCCGCAAAGAAGCTGCAAGTTGCAACACCATAGATTATCCCCGCTGAAAGGGAAGGAACCACAAGCTCGGGGTTCACAAAAGGACGATTTTTTCTTAACAGAATGTGAAAAGTTTTTACGCGGTGTACCTGAAAAGTGAATAGAGTGAGAAGACTACTGTAGATGTCCAGAGAGCTCCAACAGAGAAGGCAAAAAAGTGAGCATGGAGAAGAGGAGAAGCATCAGTTTCTGTAGCCGCAACATAGTTGATACCCGTGAGCATGTTTCCATAAAGGAAACCAACTAGACAACATAGAGCTATGCATCTGAAAAGAAATGACAAAGAATTTTAAGATTTAATACGCGAGTCGTCGAATGGTTGAAGGACTGTGAATTTCTCCAGCGTCTGCTTCCTTCCCTTTCTCTACTACAAACTGTAACACCTTGTTCCTATGTTTGAACACAAACTACCTGAGCAGGAGCCGGTCTGACTTTCATGGGATAGTGTCTGATTGGTGCAAATATGCAGCCACTGAAGTTTTAAGAACAAGGAAAGATAGAAAATTTACCCTATGCAAACGATAATTACCCCGGCCAAATTGAGAAGATTGTGCTTTGGCTCTAGCATCGGACTGAAACATTGGAGTACGGATTTACTAATTCTTCTCTACCTTCCAAACAGACCAAAACGACTGACTGCCCAACCAACAATACATGTTACTGTGTTCCAAAGTAGAGCTCCGACAGCCATTCCCAATCCATCCATGATGTAAACGGTCAGTGCGTTACCTATTACACGGCCCTAACTTTAAAAATATTACCCTACCGAGAGCAAAAAACATTCCACCGGTCATGCAGATTGGATAAAAAGTAGGACATCCAATGTAGAGATGCACAACGACTGCTGATAAAAACTGCCCGATGCACATCAGCCATTGAAAAAAGATTCCTAAATCTTATTGGTTTTCTTTGTTTGTATACATATCTAACCATCAGCTGCTTCAAACCATCTGCAGGGCACATAGGTAGAACCATATGTTACGACCGCGAGCATGGCATAGAATGTCCCAAGTAGAGTGTTTTGGTCCATTACCCTGAGGTGTTTTTGTTTGATTTGGCAAAGGAACGGTGAGAGGAAAAATTGCTGGGTGACAATAGTTGCGTCTCTTATTGCCGCTGTTCGGTAATCCACAAGTCGCTTTGCATTCATTGCACCGTCTGGTCTCCGCTATCAGATCATTGAACTTCATAATGTAAGTTTGATTTACTTTTGTGCCTTGAAAAGTCTCAATAACATGACCGACACTGCAGGGCGGTTCCGTCTTTTCTGTTACACAAGCAATGTTGGTCATACATATTTTCCGTGTCTCATGAAGCTGCGCTTCATTTTGTTCATCCTCCTCATTACTGTTGCAACAATTTTGGCAGATCAGCCTTTGAGTCCTTGGCCCAACGACGTTCCAGATACTATAAAACCTGTGGCAGGAGTGTGAGTCATACTGTGATGCGTTAATTACGATTTCAGAACTGATCAGATAGGTGGTGTGAAGGTTCTCTGTAATTCCGAGCCGTGCCCAGCTTCTCAAGGATAAGCCCAAATATTCATTTACAATAAAGCACAAGGAGTTAATCGAAGAGAAGCCAGAAAGTTTCCATCACGCCTTTTCCCTAAAAGCCGATTGTTTCTGTTGTTTCTTTTCTACCTTGATAATGACATCTCCCCTGCTCTCTGTTCTGTATTCTGGATAATTTTTGAGTAAAAGCTCGTTTGCTTGAGGTGAAAGATGAATATGACCGGCTTTTCCATTGCTTTCCATTCGACTTGCTGTGTTGACTGTATCTCCAAACAGGCAGTATCTTGGCATTGTCAGCCCAACAACACCGGCAACACATGAACCTGAACAAAATTTGATTAGGAATTAAACTGTAATTGACCGGAATGCATTCCAACGCGAATGTTGACTGTTTCCGACGGCAGGTGGGGGACTCTAAACCGAACCAATGCTTTCAGTAAAGCTATTGACATGCTGGCAATCTCCTAAAAGTCACTTCTCTTTTGTTTCACTTAATGAACAAACTTTGACATGGCCGTTACCATTTCTATGGGGTAGACCGGAAACGCACAAGTAACCGTCACCAATCGTTTCCACCTTGTACGCGTCATGTTCGTCAATAATACTGTCGAAGATGGTGTAAAGTTCGTTCAGAAGCGTGACAACCTGATAATCTGTCATTGATTATCAGCAATTGTACCTGAAGAGGAGTGCATTTGCTGGCCAGTGTTGTAAAGCTGACGACGTCGGAGAAGAAAATGGTCACACTGTCGAAGGTTTCGGGCTGGACTGTCTGTCCAAGCTTCAGCTTTTCAGCAACTTGTCTAAACACTTTAGTAAATTCTCAGGCGTAAACGGTCACTTCGGCAGCATCCTGTATAGAAGGATGTCACTCTTCTTCTTCTCCTCCACAAGTTCTTTGGTTCTCTCTTCAACTTCGGTTTCTAGAGTTGTAGCATATTGCTCCAAAACGTTGAAAACATGGTCCATGAGGTTATCACTCCGGCTAGAAGATCAGTTGGCATTGGCAAATATATTAGCTCACCTTCCGTGATTCATATTTTTCAACAAACTTTTGATTGTATTTATATCCGGTCGATTTTTCGCCTCTTCTTCCCAACAATCACGGCATAGTGCCAACTAAAACAGTTAGTTTGTGATTAGAAAACGTGCTGGGTACCAAAGCAGGATTGACGTCAATTGATTCGTGTGGCTCCAAGTTAGGTCTCAACTTGTTTCGTCCACCCTTTTTCACCATGAAGATGATTTCTGAACAGATTAGCTTATCCGTTATTTAATAGTACCATCGGCATCCTCTTTCCTGTTGTCCAGATCCCAAGCTTGAGTTCTTGCAATCATAGAAGAGATTAGAATGGCAATACGAAAATCTTTGTTTAAGTAAGTACAATTCACAAGCATACCTGTAAATGTCCCCTTCTTTAGTTCCAGTCATGTTTAAAGAATCACGAAGAATCTCAGGAGCGGTGTACAGTTGAACTAAAACGTGAATCTGTAAATGAGAGCTCACCTTCTTCAGTTCGCTTTTCCAATTCCCGCAGAAACGGTATCCCGTATCCCGAGATTTTAACTTGCCAGCGATCACTGACAAGACAGCTTGACGCAGTGAGGTAGCCATGAAACCCAATGAAAGAGGAGTGAATGTAGCTCATGCCCTAAATCAGTTTCATTTTCAGAATGAAATTGTGGTACGTTGACAATGTCTTTGATTAGACAGTAAACAAAGAAGCCGTCCATGTTGATAGAACTTTTAGTGACGACATCCTAAAAAAAATTCATTTTATGTTAGCAATGACCAAACTCTAATGCTTCCTCTGGTACAGAACTTCCAACAAGCCAAGTAAAGAGGTCCATCTATGGACATTCCAATGAATCTGTTAACGTTTTCCTGATCCATATCACGAAGTTTTCTCAAGTGAGACTGATCTTCTTTGCTCAAAACTGGTCTCCGCTCGTGCTTTTCAGCAGCAATTGGTTCCTGTATTGTTGTCGGTTTCTACTAAAACAGATTACCTTTTCATAGGTGTAGAAGGCAAAATGCTGTGTTTCTACACGACTTTCCAATGTCATTTTGGTTGAGGTTGTACTGGGACCACTTTGAAGAGAATGCATCGACTGCTCACCAGTCTTAACAAAACTATACTTTCAACTTTAGTCTATTCACCTTGCTAAGAATTTTTACCAAAGCATTGAAAGGAATCTGCCACATTCTGTTCAGACGGTCTTGTTCGGCCCGTCTCTGTCTGAAACAGTGTTTACTTCGTCTGGCTACTTATCACCTCAAAGACATGTAAATAGCCAGTATTGCTGAAAGAATAGTGATTCCGATAATAACAGATCCGGCGATAACAATCCACAAATAGTCTCTCAAAAAGTTGGCAGGACAAACAGTTCCTGAGTTATGATTTTAACAATATGACGAGTTTTCAGACCAGAATAGCCACAGATGGGAACATAGTTTGGCTTGTTTCCACCATAAGCATACCATATTGTTGCATCGTTTGATATGATCCTTGTGAAATTCTAAAATTCCTTATCTCAATGCCTCCTTTTTTAAGCTACCATGACTCCGACACAAATGCCAATGTCCGCAATCCTCATCTCGATTCCTTGGCTGTCCATCGTGACGAAATTCATTTGCGGACATCTCTTTCCGTCAGTGCCGATGATGACGTGACCAGACATTCCTAATAATACTGGATTAGGTCTGTCTCGTGTCTCGTACCATTGAATTCGTCTTGACTACTTAGAACCATTCGCGAACCGTTCATATACTGGTCAGGTTCACGGGACAGAGTCTCGTTCAATGTTCGGAAATATAAATAAGCCGTGTCGTGCAGTTGATCGGCATACTCGGCGGCCTAAAAGCTATGTGTTATGTAAGATAACGGAAACTACATCTGTGGGACAGTTTGTACAGTTGTAAGGTGCCTCCTTCATCCTTCGAACCACTTCTTTTTTAAATTCAGCCTGGATTTTGGTATCAACCGACGAATAGAGAACCTGAAAAGGATCTGTTATCAGTGAAGAAGTGGACATCACTGCGAATGTTCTTCTGAACGCCGTTTTAACATCTTCATCTCTACCATCGGGATTACTTGAGATGTCTTTCCAAACAGGTATAATTTCTCCAGTAGGACTGATATCTAAAAGCCCATGTGTAAACTATGGATTTTTACCAGTGTAAGACGCTTTGGCCGCTGCAAATATGTAAACCCATTCAGCATTGACCATTTGGTTTTCGAAAGCAGCCAACATGAAATTTCTTCGGTACTCGAAAACGTCGGGAAGGCACACAATCACAACTAAATTAGTTTATTAATTCTTTACCGTTTTCATACTTCTAGCTCTTTGGCGGAGCTTTTCCAGCTGAATCTTCAAACCAGAAACTGAAAAGTCAGTCAATTGAAGAGTAACGGTAATTGTGGTGTCGTTAGCAGAATCAGAGGCTGACTGTAATATTTTGGATCATACGATAGGGAAAAGTTGTGCCTGTATGTCTGCTCCAACAAAAGAACATTTGTTATCATTGGAAGCAGCCAAAGCAAATTCCGTCCATTTGTTCATGTTGATTAATTGAAACACAGCTTGAGCAACACTGAGACAATTGTACCTCGTTATAAAACTTCTTACGTATCAGAGGTGGCCGCAATTGTAATTGAGGTAGGGTATCTGATATTGTCCATGAGCTGTGAGGATGTCACAAGACCCCAGGTGTACAAGGGAATGTTGTAGACACCAGTCACTATTGAAGAGATGAAAGCGGCTAAACTTATATTGTGCAGAGCTTTAAAAAAAAACGAACGTCTGTTACATGTTGGACCAATAATAACACTGACATTGAGGTCCAGAATCAGTTGGGCCGTCAGTCCTGCAGCTTCGGACTCGATACAGTCATCGAACAACGTGTAGAGTCTGTGCAAGTTGCGTTCTAGACGGAAGGTCAAACATACTGAACGTTCACTCCATTCAACAAGCTTTCATTGTTGGCTCGTTCCATAGCTATCTGGAGAGCAGAAGCGCTTCCCTTCTTTCTAATAGACAGTTGCAAATAAAATTCCTCACCTGATAGCCTACATACTGACCGTACTCAGTGCTATTTCGGACACCAAGAACGCCGACTCTAAGTGTCAAATTCGTTGCTGCCTCGGTGGCCGTAACCAAAATTAATATCTATAAAGTTCTGTGGACTGTCAACGAGAATAATACCAATATTGAAAAAGAAGGTGTCATTGTTAGGCGAGACAAAGTGTGCAGTAGTTTATCGCTCAGGAAGCCTCTAACCCGTAATCCTGCCCATATTGCCTGTTATGACTTCTTACGCCTACCGAGAAGCTTCTTCTTCATAAAATACGACAAGGAACCGCATATATGTATGAATCAGCTGATTTGTATCTGAATCCTTATAGTATTTGCATACAGCGTGGCAGTGCCCATCAAGTGTCCGGTATTAACGGCAGCGAATTTGCATAGCTGTAACGGAAGTGTGACAAAGACCACAAAGAGAAAGAACAGTGAGACAGGGAACCACTTCGGATATTTAAATGAGGTGTCGTGGAAGCCGAAACAGCATCAACCATGCGTACCACTCTCTCCCTGCTTCTTGCTCTAGGAGTCGCCTCGGGCGCTCTCATCTGTGACCCAACTGCCCGTACGACACAGTTTAGCGTTTTCAGATGAAACTTTCAGTTTGCGACACCATTCAACGCTGCCAACCTGGACTCACTTGTAGCAACATTGTAGATCCCTGAAAGATGAAGTGTAAGTTCGCTTTAGGACTCTACGTTTGGAATCGGACAATGCTGTTATGATCCCAACTCAGCCACAACAAGAAGTCTCTACACCAACTATCCACTCTACGGGACCACCTCTAGAAGCTTCTACGCATGTAAAATGGAATTTTTTAACGCGAACAATTCTTTCAGATACCTCTCTCCCAGGCCTGATCACTGCCAACCCGGTCATTGGAGTCAATCCTACCTCTTCCTTCGGTTGCCAAGATCTTGTGAACCCATCTACCGGAATATCAGATTGCTTTTCTAGGTATCGGCCTAATTCTGTCTTTATCTAAAAGATGATTTAGCATTTCGCTGTGCCAAGACTCTCAGTATTACGACATCATGACAAGACAATGCCCGAAGACCTGCGGCAGGTAAATTCCAAGCTGTAGTCATTGTTAATCTTTGATTTTCGATGCGGGATTAACAGCGGTTCAACTTTTTCCAGCTGGAGAACAACAACTTATGCTCCTATCTCGGGTTTGTTTTCAAAGAAATTCCTTATCACGCGGTAGCATCTCCAGGATCGTGCTTAGATAGGCTAAATCCAAAAACAGGAGTTTCTGACTGTGCCAGTCAGTCATATCTCTGCTCCAATAGCATGTACCAGTGAGTACCTGTTGTCAAGGCTTGCGAAATTGCGTTTAGGTCTCTCATGAGGGAGCAGTGTCCAAGAACTTGTGGTTTCTGCTCCGGTAATGGGTTCACGACCATGCGCTCGACCATGCGATTCAACACAATCTTTGGATCCTCTTCTACCACAATAAGACCTGGTGAACTCAATAATAGAAATATGACAGTGATCAAGCTGATTTTGCAGGATCTTGCGCGGATATGGTCAACACTCGTACTGGAATGTCCGATTGTCCTCAACTGGCTTACCTCTGTGCCCGCTCCAACTATGCCTTTTTGATGAGGAATCAATGCCCACGCACTTGTGGATTCTGCTGAAATTTTCACTTTCTACTCATCTATACACCACTAATAACCTAATAAATCTTTCTGCTAGCTTTTATCTTGTCAGACAAAAAAGTACTAAAGACACTATCTGTCTATCTTGTTCCAGGAGAGCGAAATTGTGTCTTGGACATCTCAATAAATGCAATTCACACGCCTCCTTATCGGGAAATGCACTGTGCACTAATGGCAGCTTTGGAGACGACAAAAGAAAGACTATATGATCCAAGCGGTCACTTCGCGTGTCAAAGTCCTACTCTATCGTGCTAGATGATAACAGAACGGATTAAACAAGCAGTTTGTTCGGTTGTTGTTCCAGTCAAAGACGCTTGCACATTAACACGCCCTTTTATCAGCTGAGCGAACCCACTTCACCAAACGGTGTCTGAGAGCCATCCACACTATTTAAAGGCGCCGTTCCGTTGTTGATTCTCTCTCCTTCGCACTCTTCTCCTGTTACTCCTATTATTGAAACGTTATTTGAAGGATGAACAGGAGGCTATTTCTCGTCTCTGTCATACATTCTGTATTCTCACAGTATGGTGATATCATGTCGGCCGTTTTGAATCTCATGAACGTGCCGATCAAAAAGTGAGTTCACCTTTTATGCATTGTAAGTTATGCTGAGCCAGCACCTTTGAGTTCTTTCACAATGTTGGTTAGAAAATGTTTGCCAATGTTTCAACGATATCGACGATTTCATTAGAAAACAATATTTTCATAACAGACGCTCCCTATACAAAGCAAGCTAAGTAAAATCTTGCCAAATAAGATCTATAATGTATAATATATAACAAGCTACTTTGCAGGTTTTTCAACGAGAGCATCAGTTCCAACTACGGTCCAATTACTGGCGAAACGTAAGTATTTTTATTGACAAATGTAACGCGCGTCACTGCTTTTTTGCCTGCAATTCACATGTCTTTCTGACTTCATCAGATGATTTCATATCAGTTCGTCTAGCCTATCTTTTCGCGTAGGCAGGGGTGCCGCTCTCTTTAGCTCAAAATAACGGTCCGACGGGGGACTCCTCCACGTGAATGTTATTGTTTTGGCGAATAGGAAACAGTAGCTCCCACTGTCTGCCTGGAAGGCAAACAGTAGACTTGAAAGGACGAAACATGTGACCTAATCTTGTTTAGATTTGAAATGGTCTTTTCCGTCTCGTCATCTTCAATGTTTGTTGGCTTGATGCTAGGGTTTGCCATCATGGGCCCGCTTATGGACAAAGTTGGAAGAAAACAGACAGGTGTCTACATAAGGTAGAGAAGCTCAAAAGGAAAGACAACAGTGATTTTCCAGAGGTGCTCTTGCCATCTTCGGCAGTGTTTGCATGGTCTCTTCAAAACTTCTCAACCGATGCGAGCTCTACGTCCTTGGACATGTAATAGCTGGATTCGTGACGGCTTTCAAAGTCGTCCTCATCATCTACGTAGCTGAATGTTCTCCAGACTCGTATCGCGGCTTGATCTCAATGGCCATCAATAGTGGCGCAGTAGTAGCCGTGATGGTTGTAACTCCATTCTGTTTACCTGCTCTTTTAGGCACAGACGATCTTTGGTTAGTGATGAGCTGAGTAAAGTACATCACATCTTTTAAGGTGTTTTCTGCCCTTCTTGTGTGCCGGGATGGCCATTGTTCACATTTGCTTGTCAAGCAACTTCCCTCAAAGTCCCAAACAACTTTATATACAGTTCGATGAAGAATACGAGGCTCAAGAAGCTTTGGAGTTCTACTATGACGATGAAGAAGAAATCGGTTAGACAGTCTGACCATTTATAAGTATTCTTATATTATAGATAGCAAGTTGATCGAGATGGAAATGGAGAAAAAGTTCCATTCCGGCAAAACTGCTTCTATTCTACATGTCCTGAAACATAAGCGGGACAGGTGAGGCTATTTTTTGTTCCAAATAATCTTTATATTGCAGAAAACACCTGATCTTGGTCCTGATCTGTGCTTTTGTTCCGGTCTTTTCAGCTGTGAATATTAAGATTCCATACCTCGTGTCGCTTTTAATAAGTTTCGGACTAGATCAGTCTTCGGTAACCATACATTACTGTTACTAAACATACTTTCTCTAGGCAACTACGGCCATGATTATGATCAACGCTGCTTCTCTACCCGTTTCGTTTATAGCTCCATATCTGATTAACAGATTCGGAAGGTAGCTTTCTTAGAAGCAGATCACGAATAATTGCATTTAGACGGCCACTGTTCGTTGGAATCACAATTCTCTGCGCAGTCGAATGGTTGTTCTTCGCTTTTGCACAAACAATGTTGGATAGCGGCACTCAGGTAGAGAGAAAAAAATTGAGATTTTAAACTAATTGTTCAGGTGCAAGCTGTTTGCTGGCTAAGTGCGTGTTTTGCGGCGGTCATCGGCCAGTCGGCTATTAATCTTGGTCTCCTCATCATGTCCCCAATCCTCATATCTGAAATCTGTCCTCATCACACCAGAGCTGCCATTTCACAGGTTTCACCAATGAGCAGCACCCTCCCTAATCGTCATATATGTTTTCAGTTCACACAAGTCGTTCCGATTGCTTTTGCGGTGATCAACGTAGCGCTCTTTCCATCCTATCGTGCCACTTTCGGAGCATCACCGTTCTATATCTTCTCTATCTGTTGTGCAGTTCTCGCTATCGCACTCAATCTTTTGGTTAGTCCAATTCATCCCAAGAGTATTCTGTTTCTACTCAGATGGTCACTGAAAAAGAGCGAAATTCCACACCCGCTGCTAGCTTGCTGCATAGGAGAAAAAGTGTCACCCCTCCGCCAAGTTACGGCAGTTTATCGTCATCTTCATCGTCGAGTAGTCTTCTACCTGTGCGGAGCATCTGAGCTGTGCTCTCGTATACTGTCTGTACATATCGAATAAACAGTTCTTCGCGCTTGACGAAACAATTGGCGGCTTTACGTTTGGCTAATGCTATTATGCTTTCGTCTTCATTGCCATTTTCCTTTTCGAAGACCACTCCCTCTCAACAGAAGCCAAGAATGACTTTTCTTGTCGTATGACATCAGACGGCTTAGCTCTTTGTGGTCAAATACGATAGTTATTCATCAGTAATCCAAAATAAACAAGCTTTCCTGCCTTCATCTTCTCATTCGGCTTCCTGTTCCCAAAAATAATTGGGTCCTAGGGCTCAACCACAGAAATACACTCCCGTCTAGGCCATATCTGGTGATCCCTATACATTACTCGGTTTGTGACACTACCCAATTGTCTTCAGTCCTAGTATTACCAGCTGTTTCACACCACCCTTCCACCCTCCTCCTTGAATCACGTTGTCGTCGTAATTACCTGCTATGCATAGGCTATAATACCCGAGGCGACTGTTTTCCTCTCCTTCTAATTTGTGAACGTTTCAAATTTCCATTATACTCGACGTCGTCTGACGGACTTGTCGTTTCTAATTTCAGGCATAATCTATTAATAAGCGGTGTAAGTTTTCAGGGTTTACCAGATGGACGCACTGCGTTCTATCGCTATATTGCTCATTTTGGCGTTAAGCGCAAGGGCCAGTCTCAATGTTGATTACGAAAGAGATACAGGTAAACTTTTTGGATTCATTGCGACTAAAGGTCATAAGTTCAGATTTGAGCAAGTGCGATTTACTCTTTGAGTGCTATATGCACCCACGTTGTAGTCGCCCCGTCGACGATGACTGCTTGAAAAAGTTCGAAGATCTCATTCGAGGTGGGTGGAAGCCACCATATTTTCACATTTTGCTCTTTTTAGAACCGGTGATGAAAAGGATGTTAGCTGATAAACGGACAGGCCAAGTGAAATTGAAGACAATACTTCTCGGAAGTTATCTTAACCGGATGGGATAAGTCTATCCTTCTTCATGTAGTATCTGTCCATAAAACTGTTGTTTCTTAGCAATTTCTTAACCTTTAATCGGAAAACGACAATCGCAAGGAGATAAAAAGTACTCATACCGTTGTGCAGATCATTTTTGGTAAGTGGAGACGACTAGCAACCCTTGACAGCCACGTTGTCCGGACATTCGCACTGAGCCCCTTCTTGTCCAGGAAGACACATGTATTTACAGCCGCCATTGTTATCGGCACAAGGGGAAGTAGCTGAATTCAATGTCTATATCGATGTTAAAGTATACTTACGTCCAGAGCAAGTTTTGGGCACGCTGAGGATACCGTATACTTTTCCAGATCCTCCCAAGGAGATAGGGAAAGAAGAGTAGCCTTCTCCGTAGACTCCGACGGTGTGAATCTTGTTGCTAAATTGGAGTCATCTGGATATAAAAACATTGCTTCTCACTCCTTCCAGTCAGTCCAGTAGAATCGCTGCTCGTTGTCGTTGGTAAGACCGAAAGGATAATCCAAGGGTGCATGAACGACTCGTCTGTTGTTACCATCGAATCCAATGCAGGAAAGCCTGTGACTTCCAGCATCAACCCAGCAGAGCTCTCGTCTGTTTTGCAAAACGGTGATTCCGTTAGGAAGATGAATATCGTTGTTGACGAAGATCTGGAACATTTTCCCTTTCTGAGCTGTGATCCTAATTTACTTTGTTATTCTTTCCGTCCATATTCACTCGGCCGATTACAGGGTTTTCTCGGTGCCAATCGGTGTAGTAAACATGCCTGGAATTGCATGTTCATATATTATTACACCCCCACGGTGTGTACCTTCCGTACAAATCTAGAGCAACAGCTCGAGGATTAACCAATCCTTCAGAGACGAGTGTCTTCTTGTACTTGCCATCAAGAGAAGCTACTCCAATCTCGTCGTTGAGAGAATCAGCATAATAGACATTACGAGAAGACCAGTCGACGGCGATGCCTTCAGGACTGTTGAGGTCTTCGGTGAAGTGCACATTCTGCTCAGTTCCGTTCAGAGAGGCGGATCGGATAGAATGTCCTACAAAATGAACCAAATCTGTTGACTCTTAGCTTTTTGCTACCTGAGATGTCGGACCAAACTAGTCGTTCCTGTTCACAATCGAAGTCTAGACCAACTGCGATATGATGCGGTATAACGATGAGCTATAAACCGGCCATTAGGTTTTTGCTCGTCTTGTGATTACTCACTTGTTTCCCGGGCACATCGAGCTTTGTTCCACGCTGGAAGATAGCCATTCCTCTAGCGACAAACAGTGTATCCCGTCTGTTCTCTGAGTCGGCTAAAAACAAAGCGTCAATAGATGAGCAAAAATGAAAACATACGTGAGCAAGTCTTTCCATTGCCGTGATAACCGTAGTGACAGTTGCAGACGTATTGGCCTCCTTCTCCAGGAACACACTCTGCGTGGACGTCACAGATTGAACGATCATCCAAGCAGGATGCTGAAAACTACCGTGTTAATCATAGGATTACCCTTACTCTGTGGATAACACACATCTCCATTTCCTTGGTAACCGGCATTGCATTTGCACTGATAGCCGCCGGTTGTTGGAGACTGCGAACAGTGAGCATGAACAGAACAATCTGTGCATCTTGGGGTGTCTGAAAGAATTATTTTCTAACTTTATGAACTTTGTTGCCTTGGACATCACAGCGAGTATGACCGTCTCCAACAGATCCAGGTTTACAGATACAGACATGGGTATTCTGCTCTTGATGGAACACGCATTGTGCATTGGCATGACACATTCGAGGATTAGTCTGACAGCTGCTGATTCCTCCATGTGGGACGCAGCTCACTCCGTCGCCTGTGAAGCCGTGGACGCACTTGCAGACGTAAGCGGTCTCCTCGTTTCCATATACGCACTCGGCGTTCTGGTGACAAGCTCCAGGGTCTTGAGGATTGCACTGATCTGAATTGCTTGATTTATGGGAAAAGATAAAGCAAAATACCAGCGATGATACAAGAGCGAACACCGTCTCCTCTGAATCCCGGAAGACATTCGCAGATGTACTCATCTCCAACATCTCCAACGACACAGTGAGCATTTCTGTGGCAGTCCTGCTGTTCGCGACAAGTTTGGTGACGAGCAGGTGATCCTTCCCAGTTGGTAGCTCCACTGTGAATTTTGACACAGCTTGTTCCGTCTCCGGCATAGCCCTCGTAGCACTCACAACGGTATTTGCGGTTGTGGGAGTCATAGACACACTGAGCATTGGGGTCACAGTTGCTGAGACGATCACATCCAGGTTGTTCGACTGAACTTGACAAAGTCTTGATAGAGAAACAGTCATACGAGGTGGCAGAGCAACTCCAAGGTCAGTCTTGGTACAGTACTTTCCGTCTCCAGAGAATCCGGATTGGCAGACACAGCGATAAAGACCTCCTTCGTGAGTTCTTTCATATACACAGTCAGCGTTTTCATGACAATCACGAGCCACATCACATCCAGTAGACAAACTTCCGACAACTGTAAACAAAAAGTAAGTATCAACTGAAATGCATCACCTTGGCCAGAATGGGGAGGGGAGCAATGAACTCCATCTCCAACATATGGATCAGTACAGGCACACCGATAATAGCCAAGTTGGTGGCTGTACTGGCAACTGCCCTTTTCAGAGCATTCATCGTGAGATCGACAGACAGTTCCAATTGTACGGTCTTCTGTTGGCTGGCGTTCTTCTTCATCTTCGAGAGAAGTGCAGCGAATTCCGTCTCCTTCGAAACCTGCTTTGCAAACACATTCAGACTAAAAACACACTATTTTGTTTTGTAGCACCCTTACCCCTCCGTTTCTGGCTGGCATGCATTCAGCATCTTGGTCGCAAACTTGGTCACCACAAGGCTTTCCACCACGGTGTTGCAGATGAGCATTATGCTGTTGTGGGCGACTGGCTTCCTCAGGTGGCCCGCAATGTTGAACTCCATCTCCAACATACCATCCACGGCATTTGCAGATTCCGTTTGGTGCTCCAGGACTGAATGCACACTCTCCATACTGGTGACATTGTTGGTGGGATGTGCATTCACCGGAGTTCAGACGAGCAGGTCCAACTTCCACATAACCTCCAGACTGTTGTTGCTGTTGGTGGTTGTGATGATGGTGATGTTGATGGTTTTGTCCCTGATCACCTACAGAAAGTAATTACTGGAAAGGAAATTGTCTTACTCAAACAATTATGACCATCTCCACTGAATCCTGGGTTGCAGTCGCAAGTAAATCCTCCAACAGTATTGGTGCAAGAAGCGTCTTGACTGCAAGTGTGGTCTCCACGTTCACATTCGTTCAAATCTAGATAGAGGTTAGAAAAGAAGAATCAGGGACCTACCGTCACACTTCCATCCGATATGAGAAGACGTTTCGTGAACTGCACTGAAGCCTTCGTGACATTCACAGCGGTAGCTATCCTCCCAAGGACGGCATCGCATGTGAGGTAGAGTACATTGGTGACGGCCAGAAGAACATACATCCTAAATTTTGCATCATACAAAAACGCAGTCGATGTCTTACATTGTCGAGTTGGACTGGTTGGACGGCTGGCTGCTGGGTCTGTCCATGCTGTCGTCTCTCAAAAACTGAACCCTGAGGAGATTGAGCTGGCTGAGAAGAAGATCCCTGGGCTTGGACGTAGTTGCGAGAAGCGTAGCTACAAAAATTATATAAGCTAATTTTTTAATGCTTGCTTACCGGACGATTCCTTCATTAGCATCGTAAGTTACATGAGCTCTCTTGACGTGAAGAGTAGTAGTCAGATCCTTTTCAAACTGAAAACTGAACAATCTCACAAGAAATTTGGCGGACAAACCGCTTTGAAAGGACACTCTTTGTAGTGAATCTGCTGATCTACTGTCATTCTCATGGTCCTTTCAGCGCCGTTTTCTTTGAGAAGAACGTCCATTCCAGTGTAGGAGCGAATGAGACCTGCGCTTTCGCGTTTGTACTCTTCTTCATAATCAGGGAACACAACTTCAGTGTCTGGTGAAATATCAGGGAGACTTCCAGAAATAAAGACCTGAAAAAGCTTCAGCAGAAGTTCAGCAATCGCATACACTAGCTTTGAAGTAATGGTAGATGTCTCGACCAGAAAATTCTTGCTTGACAGTCACATAGTAGCGATCTCCTATGTGAAGAGTAGCTGTTCTGTTGAAAAGGCCTCCTGTCAATTGGAAACCATTATAAACCGTTGAGCCTTGAACCTAAAACATTTTGTTCGCAAATATCTGGTTCAGCATACTTCTGCGAAGAGCCATCCCATAACCGATCCAATTGACTGAAGAAGCAGGAACGGTCCTCCGAGATCTGTAGGGATCTTGGAGACTGCTGTGTAGGCATTTCCATCAGTAGGAGTAATGAAAGTATGAAGATCAGTTCTCTCGACAGCTTTTCCATTGATCACTCCCTCAAAGAAGCCAGCAATTCTTTGAGGATCTCCCTTCTGGAGACATTCTTTTCCATTTCCGTAGAAACCACGTTGACAAGTGCAACAGAAGCCCTGATCGTGGTCTCTGCAGATGCCCTTGCTATGACAGGCAGTTTCTCCAGCAGCATCACACGAACTGATCCTGTCTCTCGGCTCGTATTCTAAAATTGCGAACTTTAAAATAGACCGGAAAAGATACCAAGAACTCTCGGGGCTGGTTGTTCAGGCCTCTCGACTGCTTGCTCCACAGATTGATTGTGAATGCCAACACGGTTTTGTTCCATTTCGTCAGGACGTGTTTCTTCTTCCTCACTATCCTCTTCCTCTGAAGCTCCTTCTAAAACATTTGCTTATTTCGACTGGAAACTCCACGAACCAGCACAGATACATCTAGAGCAACCTCGGTCGTCTGTTAGAACGTTACATCCTTCGGGACAGTTATCCTTATAAAGGTCAGCGGGACAATCGGCAGCTGTAATTCACACCGTAATCAAGCAAGGATTAGCGCTGGAGCACACTCGTAAAAGATGAATAAGGCTTACGTGGCAAGGGTGCCTTTCTCTCATTTCCATCGTAGTCCGTATCATAGTTTTGGTATTCGTAATCTTCCGAGTTCTCCTTTGGATCTTCGAAAGAGGAGCCAGAGATGCGGAACGCGAAGGAAGTACCCTCGTTATTGTTGGACAGTCTGCATGATTGTAAACCACATGAACGAAAACCTCACCTGACAAGCTCCTTGACATCCGGTCCTCCACTATTAACATTAGCCTGATATGTTCCGTGCTTGCCGGAAAAACCGCTCTGTGCATAGATACCGCTGGAAGATGACCATGGGAGCTTCTGATACTGCATAATGGCGTAAGATGTGGAGCCGTCGGAAACGATGGCCACTTGGAAAGTCGCTTTCTCGTTGGATTCTGCTGGCTCTACTGCGTCCCAAGTGATGATGATGCCTTGAAGACATTGGAACTCGGAGCTGTCAGCAAAGATCTTGTGAACGTAGTCACAAACGAGCCTCAGGGTATGCCTATCGGAAGATGTTGATCTGAACTCTCAATATTTGCAAATCCTCAACTGCTTATGAACCGATAATACACGCGTCCTTGAGCCACTGGGGCGTAGTAGACTGCAATGCTGTAACGTTCCATTTTTTGCAAAGGGGTAGAGGTTTCTGAAGACAAATGATTTTCTGATAGCCAACCTGTTTACCTGGCAATTTTTCTCCAAAACCAACAATTCCGTCCGACGAGATGTACAGTTCATTCTGCGAAGTTTCGAGAAAAACCACCGGGATGTCAAGAGCTACTGCCCTTTGCTCGGTGGAGTATTCAAAGACCTAAATAACTGACAGTTGAGATTGACATGTTTTTTTGTATTTTTTGTATTACAACCGCTGAGTCTATGCTGTGCACAAAAAATGACCATCTCTCCCCTTATCGTGAAAGATAACAGAAAAGCGCGGGCAAAACAGCTTTTCCACTACCGGACAACAACGGTTTTCGTTGAACAGAACAGAACCAAAGAACAATTTTCTGGAGAAACTGGCATCTTTTCCGTTTTTCTTTGTTTGCGTGGGAAGCTTAAAAAAGAGCTAACCAACCTGATCTCCAAATGGTTCGCCGTAATCGAACAACTGCGACTGGCCGGCTACTAAGACGGCCAGCAGCGGCCAAAGTATGAGCATTGTGCTGAAAATCGCTAATTGTACAACGGGAATTTGAAGAGAATTGAGGGTAGACAGGATAGAGTGCCTCTGTTATGACCTCGCTGATACTGAGTTAGGACAAAAGAGATAAGAGCCCAGACGACGCCACAACGAACGCCAATCTATTCTTTGGCGGAGTGAGAGATAAATTCCAATAGTTTATGTGGATATTACGATTTGCCCCTGTGGTCCAATTGTGAAACTTTTGACAGGACAATGGCCCTTTTTGTTTCGAAAACTAGCGATTTGAACGCGAAAGTGATCGCGTAATCGAGACTGAGAGGGCTGTAAACATCGACAAACTACAGGAGTAAAAAGGATATCAGAGAAAGTTGGAAAGAGGAAAGACGATAATGTTAAATGATACTTTAGCTATGGCATCTGGCGACCACCCGTCGGTGTGAGGCGCGGGAGCTCTTTGCATCTCTGACCCCGAGCCACCTTTTTGATGTGCGCCGCGTCATCAGCATAAGTCTTTAACAACCTGTCAACCATTGTGCGCTATTTTCTGATACTATCGGAGTTCCAATGCGTGTAATTAGCAGATGTGCTAGTGACGGTGCGCTAGGGTCAGGGGTCGACAGGCTGCTGGCTGGCTGACACTTTATGAGTCATTCCACCAAATCACCTCCTGGCGGAGCCAACCATCAACACCAAGGCAAATGGGCACCGCTTGTGCACTGTCGAATGACTCAGAAGTCTGGGAGGACAACTTAAATAGATTTCTGGGGTAATAGCGATCTGATATTTTTTAAATTCATTTTAGCTATTTCGATGCCTGTTTATATGAATACATGAAAGCAGTAGGAAGAATGCGCATTGCTATTGTTCCAAAGAGGAGCATGACGAGCGAACGTACAGTTCGATGGAAACCGCGGCTACCACCCCGAAATCGGAGGGCTATCTCTTTATCTTCCTCGATCAGCTTTTTCCTGACGCAGATGTATTGGATCTGGTTGCAGCTGTACTTTGCGAATCGGTCAAAACGCAAAGTACAGTTTTAATCGCGTTAGTATTTCACGAGTTTTTCGGAAAGCGGAAGAATGGAGCAAATATGATATGAAATCAGGTGTTGTAGGTTGTCGCGCACCCAGGTACACACTGTTCCATCCAGGATCCTAGGTCATTTGTGGGCAGCTGTTCCCGGAACACCTGCCGTAAGAAAACGGTACAGACGTCGTTTTGCCATACTATGTCCACCATTTTGATGTGCCCTCAGAACAGTGTAAATCACGTCCATCAGATCCTTTGATTTGGATGCTGTTAAAGATGAAAATCGAAACGAGAAACCGTTTCTTCCTTATTTCCGCGCCCGAACCGGTTTGGAGTGACCCGTACGGTAACTACATTCATCAAATATTTTCTTTTCTAACGGAAGTGGTCATACAGCTATTTGTTACTTAGAAGCACGTGGTAGTAAACTTTCCAAGTAGCATAAATTTGACAGCATCCTGAGATTCCAACTTTCCCGATCGCTAAGGTTAGTATCGAATCGGAAAGCATTGATTTGATAGCTGATGGATGGACGGACTTCCATCACGCTTTGTTGCATTACGGCGAAACCGTTTTGAAGAAAACATGGAACAAAGCAATAATTTATTTACATCTTTGGAATGATATTCACAGAATACACGTATTGGCAGCAGTTTCCTGGGATTTGCTTGGGGATTTGGGGCCAGGTAAAAGTGTTCTTTGGGTGCTCTTTTGAGGATCCACTGGGCAGGGAGAAACATGTACACGAGCTAAGGTACCCATGGTCTAAGCTGCTACTGAGAAAGCAAAATCTGGCCGCAAAGCTACTCGTAGAAGATATGTAAAGAGAGTCGTGAGTGTCTCTTCTTGTTGAGAAGAGCATTCGGAAGCCGGTTTACTTTCTTCTGAAGAACTTGGCTTTTCTGAAGTCGGAGACCTGAAAATGCATTGTAAGTTTGGTTCAGATCATTTGTTCTACCTCATTGGTATCTTCAAAGGACGGGGATCCAGTGGCCTTCTTCTCGCAGACAGTCCAGGTCTTCTTCTTGCAGCAAGACTGGAACCAGTCACCGCTCTTGTCCATCTTGATGCAACGACGAGCTCTGTTCATGGCAGGACGGCTTCCGGTCTTCCAGTTCTCGAAACGACCGAAGGGAGATTGATCAGCGTTCACGTAGACGGCGTTCTTTCCGAAGTAGGCAGCACCGGTCCAGATCTCAGAGTGTTGTGCCACCTCTGCAAAAACATTACTAGTTTCTGGAAGACAAGAGAGGGCAAGGTCAGCTAGGCAATGGTGGTCTCTAGACGGTTTCAACGAAAACCTTTTCGCAATTATCGCTAGTCCATCATCAATCTTTTAGGTCACTCTAAAGGTTTAGGCTATTATCTTTCGTGAAAAGGACTACTTAACGATAAAGCGCGAGGTCACCGGAAAACTTACCGTGCACGAACTGGTTCTCCTCTGCGCTTTCAATTGATACATGATGACCTCCCTGGAAGAGGCACTTGAACTCGGCTACTGTCCAAGGAAGAATATCTTTCACTAGTTTGTAGCAGCTGTGGGTTCCAGGAAAATATTTCCAGTCGGAGTCACCACAAGGGTTGGCGGATACAGCTGAAAATGAACTGTTGTCCGGAGCAAGCCGTTAGCATAAGAAGAAAAATGAGTTGTTAAGACATACCGTATACGGCTGAAGCCAAAAGCAGAATTGATGCCTGCATGTTTTCCTTAGACGTTGTGTAGTCCGGGATGTACGATGGAGCAGTAGGTACATCCTTTTATACAGACTCCTTGCAGCGGAGGCGGGGTCAGACCGTTTCCGGTGCTATCGGAACACAAGAAGAGAGACGATGGTGGGTAAGGAGAGCGTGGGCTGCACGTGGGAGTGTACGAGGGTGGGTTATGGGACATCGGGTTCAATGTGACTCAAATGTCAAGGCTGAGAGTGGGAGGTTAGTAAGTGGTTGATGACCAGAAAGACGAAGCCTCTTGAACAGTCAAGAGCCAGTTCTGCAGACTACAGAAGAAGACCAAGGATTATGATGCGTGTTAAATGGGTCCGCTCATGTCCTTTTGTCAAATTTGAAATTGTGTGCAGAATCCATTTGTTGTTCTGGATCTGTGTCTAAGTCTACAGGTTTCACATCAAAACGTGTTCAATATGGTTTCAATGTTGAATACCTTAACTGAAGATACGGTCTCTAGTGTTTTGAAAATACTTTGTCCTTTTCTGTCTGGAGCTCTTGGATGGACATTCCCTTCTACTTTCCAGACCCATTTGGTTTTTTGGTGTAAAATGACTGTCTGGAAGGTTAGACAGCCAGTTCTTCATTTTCCGACGGAAAAGACAACCCCAGAAAAACCATTAAAGTGTTCCAAAGGGTTCAGTAAATCTTCTCCCGGTTTGAGCTTTTTCTTCTGGACAACTGGTTCCAGTCTTTCGGCGACACCGGGACTAGTCCCTTTTTTGGCGGAAGAACCGAAAATTGAAGAGTCAATTAGTACTATGGCAACATTTCCGACACCCTGGTGAGTAGGTGTAATTATTCAAACTTTTTCACTGATAGTGTGGCAATGATGAAGCGGGGATGGTCCGATTTCGTGACGGGTGGTTTTCGCGACCTTGCTCAGCTGCCAAAAGATTGTGAAAACAGTAACTGATCTCTGAAAAACGGTCCAAAAAAAGTTTCTGGACTTTGAAGCAACCAGCTGATAGAACGTTTTCCCCGCAGCTGCAAAAGCGGCCGATTTTTACAAGTTATCACATTGAAGGTTCTTCAAGTGACAATCTACGGAAGATGCCGTCCATCAAGGCGAAACCAACGAACGCGTTTTCTGCTCTTGACTTCCGGACTACAAATGGTTTGTTTACTGCTTACAATTCACTCTGTCCTTGGTTTAAAAAAAAAACTTTGGCCGAAAGCCATTTGGCCGTGGACCAACCAACGTAAAATTGATAGTCTTGGGAGTAAGCGAAGAGACCTTGACTTCTACGAACGTGGCCAATTTAATTTCAGGTCGCGACTGAAGTTATTGTAAAAAATGTGACGAGACAAGGGCATGTTTACGACCTTAAAGTTCATTTTTCATATTTCCTCTTTGTCCTTTTTTTCGGGACGGTCCAATGACCTTTACTCTGTAATATAGGATTGGACTGTTAAACTGAAATTAACAACCGGGTGTGCCCGTCTACCCTATAGCATATAACTTCCGTCTTCAAAAATTCGAGAGAGGTCTTAGGTGTAAAACTTGCCTACAGGGGTGATAGATTATCACAACAAACAAGGAAGGTCTAGACACGTTTTGCGGGCTTACTTCCTTGTAAGAATCCTTTCACTGGTTATTCAACAATACAAGGATCATCCCAAAAACCATATGACAATGCCAAATCATGCATTGTTAATCTTCCCGCCCATACAAAAAGCCGTGGAAAGACAGCATCGGATTTTTCGGAAGCAAACGGCTATCATCTGGAAGGCATGTTTACATGCCAAATCTGAATGGTAGTTCAACGGTATTCAAAACCTCAGTAGCTCTGCATTGTCTATATCCAAAGGTATATACTCCAGATCTACGCTTCGGGGTATACGGTAAGTGACTTCCGGTCACTTTAACCCATAAAATCTACGAAAACGGCACAGTGGTCATGTGTGTCTTCTTTACGACCCTCGGATAACGTATCGTTTGGCCATGCGCGACCGGAAAGGAACTTCCCTCCCCCATTTAACAGTCTACTTCCCCGATTTTACGATTCTTTTTATTCACAAGCAGTACTCGAGTATACAGTTTCTCATGTCCTTGGACTCGAGTGAAAATTTGCTGTCATGAGAATGTTGGACCATGTTAGCAGACAGGCGGTTTTTGCGAGGTCAAGAGTGCTATCCGCGCAAAAAACTCGTCGGTCATTGTTTTAAGAGACATTAATCAGCAGATTTGCGCAACCTTTTCTGCCCACTTCCGCTGCTAACCAGAATCTCAATCCTTTTTCTTTCAAATGCGTCAATCAATGTCGGACTTGTAATGAAGGATCTAGGAATTACGAAATTCGAAGCTTTCATTTCAACGATTCCACTCCTGTTGGAGTAGATCTGATATGTGTTTTAACCTCTCGAGTACGTCATCTGGCAAAGAGTGAACGGATGAAAATCGCCGAAAAGCTGTATCCTCCCGTCTCTTGAACGAGATGCACTCATGAAGAGCAAGATCCGATATGTCGCAAATGTCCATCAGCGGCCGGAGGACATTATGAACGTCGTTCAGCTGAAACCCAAACAGGTTTCGTGCAAAACCGAACGCTCTTACCAAATCTTCGAAATATATTGGATCTAGGGCAAAGTACTTCAGGTTTCTCTGATGACTAATGTTCGCTCCCATTATCAGAGCTAGTGCAAATTCGAAGGGGGTTGTCGGACCAACATTTGTCACTGCTTCGAGTTCTGACTGCCTCCAACCGAAGAAGTAGTCACAAACACAAGGAGAGTAGGCGGAAAAGCGACAAACCTTAACATATTTCAGCTATTAGGTGGGAATCAAACTTACGGTGTCTAACACATTCATATTACTTGCACTGTCCTCTACGAGTCTTTCTACACAATCCATAGAATCTCTTGTGGTGATAAAAACATGTTGGATGGATGGATATGAATGGTGAATGTATGGAATTATTTTCGAACAACACGATCTGAAACATTAAAGTTTTATTTTAAAAACCACCTCACTTTGCTTTGAAGACTACAGTCTGTCCCCGTTCAAAGTTCAAAAACGCTAGTCGGAGCGCTGCCCTTGTTATTGCCCTCATCTTTTCGATTGGAATGCTGTAGGATAAGATTGAAAGTGTTGTGAGAACTGGCGGCTCTCCAAGCACCTGAAGGAGTATTTGAACACAATTTGAATACAAACTACCTCTATTGTTTTAAGAGACGCGTCAGCTGTTTGCAGTAGCTGAGCAGCTAGAATGCCTCCACAAGCTGGTAAAGAATGTAGAAACACTATTTTGGCTGAAAGATCTTTCGTATTTGATATTTAGAGCAAACTCACATTTCAAAGGAGCCAGATGTGCAGCTTTTGTGATAAATTCATCAACTGCTATCCTGGCAACTTTCTCTCCTTTGGAATGCAACCAACGAGTTTGATTGGGGGCATCAAGAACATGTCCAGTTTCCCCTTCAGCACCTTGTACTAAATACACGTATCGGTCTGATATGAAGTAAATATGCCATCTGGAACCAAAATTTGAACTAACTGTCGTTTTTTCACCATACCGATAATCACAAATTTCTTCAAAGGTAGCAAAACCTTCGTTGAATAGCATAAAATCGCTATCACGGGGAATGTCATTCGTGTCCAGTCGAAATCTGAAAAGCCGTTTGTCAAAATTGTACATCGGTGTCGCACCTGGTGAGAATCGTGAAAATTTCAACAGGCTGTTGTTCGTTCAGAATCAGCCGTCTCGTCAGAGCCAAAACATCTGATTCCAGCTGGACAACAGCTCGAACTAGTCGATATACAACGTATAACAGAACATATAAAAACATTTTAACTAATGGATCAAATCGTTGCATTCTGAAAGCTTCAAGTTTTGAGAGGGTGTAGGGCCAAAAGAGAAATTGGTCATACTTCAAACATTACGTGCTATAAATGCCAATTAGGATAGGAGAAGGAAGCGAAATGTCCCAAGGGAAAAAGGAAGCTAAGTAGAGTGCCCTTGACGCAGCTTGAGTGTTGATTTGCCTCTTGGAACACATTGTCTTTAGCGTTTTCATACACGCTAACATTTTGCATAAGCTGAGAATAGGGACGTCTGCAATAAAAATGCGAAAAAACAAAGTAAACAAAAACAAATAGAGAATGTGAAGACGCTTTCTCTCTTATTTGAACCTATTATGTCAATTAAGGTGTAGAGGTGTTGCGAATTGAGCGAAAGAGGAGCGCTTCGAGGCAAAGGATAAGTTCAAGAAGAAGCAGAGAAAATTCCTACCCTGATCCAAGTGGTGCTCACCAGAACAAACAAAGGGCATTGATCGCAGCAGTGCAGATTTCTAGCAGCCGGATAAACATTCATGACCGCTTGAAACTTTAGAAACTTCCCCATAGCTTCTATTATCCGCCCTCTTCTGCGTGCACTTCTCTTTAGAAGGATAGAAGATATGACCGAATTGAAAAGATCTATTGTGGAATGTTTTGGCTTGTTTTGAACACGAAGCGGGATTACTAGAACGTTTTCGAAATATGAAACCGGCCGTTACATTTTACGACAAAGGCGTAGTTTACAACTAAGCCCAGATGTCACAAAAGCAGGCGACATGTTTAAGGGGAGGAAAAATATGCAAAGGGGGGCCTAAAGAAAAAGCGCGCCGTGAAGCACACTGGATATGTGATTAGAGCATGCGCAGAGAGTGAGGTTTGAAACGATAAATCAAATTTGCCACCTTTGGGGGGGAGAGCCATGTGGGCTGCATGCTTCATGTTTCTCGAGGAGAGTGAGAGACAGAGCTAGGACGATAGGACGAAGAACAAAATGAAGCAAAATCATTTTACTAGTCAGTAGTATAATTCAGCATTTGTTGTGGTAAATGCTGATCGCATTGAAAACGCAAACTGTAGGGTTGAAAACACTGCCAGGAAACCGTAAACAGCTATCTTAAGAGCCGTTTCTATAAGAACTGTCTATATTTTACCTGAATGACCGCTACTTCTCGTTCGGTTTCCTCTGGAAGCCAGTCAATATAGGGTTGGGAAAACTGGATGACTCGGTAGCAGTGAGCCTCTGAGCTGGGAAACCAACTGCAATGCCGTGTAATCGTTTCCGGCATCTGACCTCTGAAAAAGTTGGCTAGTCTTTATCTTTCCTTGATTGTACCTGTGCATCCAACAAAATGCTCCAAAGAGGGTCGATGCAAAAAGTAGTAAGCATCCTCCTGCACCTATCACATTTAAAGATCTTGACAAGGAGCCGTGACATCTAGAGCGCCATGAAATACCTCCTGTAAGAGACTTTGAACTAAGCCTTAATGTTTGCGCCAACCTTGAACCAAACCGTATATTCCAACAGCCAGAGGCAATCCAGTGAAGAAAAATGTACAACAGTACCTAATGTGGAACATACCAGTAAGCATGATAAGGATTCCCGTCACTATCAAGTAGTGGTAGCAATAGAGACGCATTCTGTTCAAGAGGGCAATGCAAGTTTTGAAATACACTGACTTTGTCTCTACTGCACTGAAAAATGAAAGAGCGGTAGTGCACAGTAAATGTAGCGAGGCAAAGATGGTCAGACAGCATGAGACAAAGAACCGAATTGAATCTCTGTCCTAAATAAGAACTGTTATTATAATTAATGATCATGTTGATATGTTTTCAGGGGATATAAACGCTGAAAAAAGCACCCAAATTCAAATAAACGAACCTGAGGCTCCCATCCAAGTTTTGTAAGAACTGAATATTGAATCGGTCCAATGAGATCCATACATCCTCCGACCAGAGAAACAGTTCTGTACTTCAATCCATAGCAGATGCCATCACTTTTCTTCTCACTATTATCTGAAGCTCAGATGATTTCTGACCAAATAGATGTTCCACTTTCGAACCACCCTAAGCAGTAGGTTTCTACACCAGAAGAGACAAGGAACCAAAAACATATCACAGAGTTGAAGACCTGAAGATAGAAGTCACATCTAAAAACTGGTCCTTTATTACTGCGAAAGATAAACTACCTGTTCGGATAACGTAAGAAAATGGCATGGAAGGCAGCTAATAGTCCGAGAATACCATTGATTACAGGCAGCAGAAAATAGTAGAAGGGGAGACAAAATACTAGATGAACAAGTCCCAATGTGAATTCAAACTGAAACATTACTTTAGAGCAAAAACAAGTTGTCTTACAAAAGCTACGATTGCTAACAGTGGGTAAAGACTGTATTGTGGGCCAGACGAAGTCATCTACCATCGAAATTTCTCCCTGAAAATGTGTTTCGCAATAAAAAAAAAAGCCATATTTCATTGGGTGAAAAGAGCTGCAAACGGACTTAAAACGAAACGGATGAGAATCGGCACCGTTGGTGGAAGCGTCTCGACTGAACAACTAACGAGCCGACGCGGAAACAACGCAACATCTCAGACGTTCTTTAGAACGTCCGACGCTCTTTGGAAACTCAACGAAAAGTTGCAAACTACATGACACCAAGTCCTTGGGACCAGCCTGGTGTGGTTGGGGATTGTGGCATAAATTGCATTTGGAGAGGGCCGTTACTGACTATTCACGGAAAACTCCAAATGGGTCTCAATTAGCAGATGTGTTAAAACGCGGTGAAACATGTTGTTCCTCTTCAATACGTTCTTCTTCACTGTGGAGATCTAGAAGATACCATGTGCGACATATGTGCATCTTTGTGGCAGTTCGTTTTGCCACATACCAATCATCTGCCTAATTGGGCGACTGTCAATTGTTCTCGTCATTCACTTGGCCTGTTGACTTGTACCCTTAGGAAATGCTTAGTTACTGATGGTCCTAATTGGGCGGATCGCGGTTTCACACTGGATACGTTCTGATTTGATATAATTGATAAAAAAAAAACTTTACAAGGGCCTTCATGACATTGCATGAGTTACCTTTGAAATATGTTCAAGCTTGTAGACTTAATACAACTTTATCAAAAAAAAAGTGAACTGACAGAAACCTATTCTCCACGGCTCAAGTGTTGAAAGGTACCAGCTGGTTATTCTTTTGGTGTCATGTGTGATTATTATGCGCCGCAAGCACCCTTACAACGTAACGCATACCAATAAGAGGATAAGACGAAGAGCATCCGCCCGGTATCCCGCTGTGTCGGCTATCTACTTGACTTGTAACACTGTTATTTTGAACAAATGGTGATAGACTGAAACAATGTTTACAAAATCAGCTGTTGGGAAAAAACAATGTAAAACTTACAGTTCGTAAAGGCTTCTAAAAAAAAGTTAGGACAAATTCTGCTGTAGGTTCACATTAATTACTTTCGATAAATAGCGGGCAACAACGACTCCTCAAGATCTCTAGCAATAGATTTTTAATTTGTGCTCAGAAAACTCAACCCAAAACAACGTAAGTGATTGCTCAAATTAAACTGGTATCAAAACTATTTCTTTTGTTATTTTGTTCAACACGAGGTTCTTTTCAACTAATCAAGTGCAATACAAGCACCGTGGTTTTGTTGTTTCTAGCGTTAGGGAAGCTTTTTCTTAGGGCCGCAGCTAGGGAGCGTTAAGTTTTACTCAATACGGTGAGAAAAGTGATATAATCTAAACGGGTTTGAAATCTGAAGAAATCTGGCGCGAAAATGGAAAGAAAGCTGCCAGGTAGCTAGCGTCCAGTGGCAAAGTGAGTGAGTTATCTAGCTTCCACAGCCTAATGTGATCTTCTCGCCTCGCATTATCATAACCCCATTGACAGAGTGTTGCTTAGAGGTCTCGGTTCGCATCGACAAGCTCGCAAATAGCTTTATCGAGCGGTCTAATTCAATCAAGCTCTCCGTGGACCAATCATCTGCTTCCTTTTAGAACGAAGAAGGCGGAGCTCCGCCTTAAGAAGGAGGGACCGAGCGCGAAGCGGAGACGCAGATTACCGTACTTGAAGCCCACACCGGGAGTCCCTCCTGCTCCAGTGGCATTAGCCTTTGTGTCTAACATGAGCGACGCTCTTGACAACACTTCCTCTGGAGCTCAGGTATGTTTTGTAAAAACATATGGGCTGGAACGGACCGTAGCTGGAGAAGAGCAACGACGTTGAACGGCAACCAAATGCGATTTGGGCAGCGCCACCACTCGCCCAATAATTAACTTTTCTCCCAATATTTCTTCTCTCATAAACTCATTAGGCCAAATTTGATTGTGTAGGTTTTTGAGAGGAGTCTTCTGCAGACACGAGTGTTATACACAAGTCTCTCCTTTTCTCTATACTCACATTTTCAGGACAAAGCCAAAGACATTGGCGCCGCTCTGCATGATTTCACAGCTTATGCCGCTTACGGTGCTCCGCTCGATACTGTCGGAGCCTCACTTCGTCCTCTAGGAGACTCAGCTTCGGCAGGTATGTTGCGCCTTTCCTTATGTTCTTAAAGGCTATCCTGATTGGGTTACGGGTAAACTCTTTTACCTAAGTGATTTAAAGGTGCCGCTAGTAATGTGCTTATTCGGTCCTGATTCGATATATTATGTAAATAGTATTCATGCGTGAGACCTAGAGGATTGTTATCTTAATAACTATCTTAACGTGTTGCAATGCAATTAGAGTAACTAAAACTATCTGTGGCGTAGTATAAAGAATTTTATGTCCTGTAATAGACAAACTGTTTTACGGATTTCGGTTTTGTTTTCTTGCTACTTCCTAGCTAAAGCTACAGTATACTATACCTTCGTAAGCGCCTAATTCGTGCGAGTCAACAGCAATATTCTACCAATTAGCTATTGCCAGGTGAGGAAAATTGCCCGCCTGATTTCTCACGCAATACTCTCGATACTGTAGCTTGAGCCTGACTCGACACACTCTGTTTCGACAGCGGTTTACCGCAGCTGTAAGAACAATTAGCACGAGTCATGGTCTAATCCTGATTATCCTCTCCACAGTGGCGTTCAGGACCCTCTCAAACCTCTTTAGAACGCATCTGTCACCAGATCCACAAGTTATGCAATAATATCGTTGCTTTCCATTTTGAAGCAAACTAAATTTTTCAGAAGGTGCCTTCAAGAAAATCAAGACGGAGTCGATCGGAGCAAGCGTCTTTTCCACAAATCTTTCCGGCGTTCCTTCTACTCCAGCTAGGTAAGAGTGCTAGATTTCTGAGTCATGTTAATATTCAGGAGACGACACAGAACCACCTTCACCCAGGAACAACTCGCTGAACTGGACAATGCCTTCCAGAAGAGCCACTACCCTGACATCTACGTGAGAGAGGAACTGGCCAGGATAACCAAGCTCAACGAAGCTCGAATTCAAGTGAGTCAAATCGAAATAACTTCTGCGCATTACCAGTGTTCAAATTTTCGAAGGGGCCCAAATCATGTGTTGAATTGCCTTGTGAGTGCAGCTGAACACCACCCGCGGAGTAATCCTCTTTACTGACACCTGCCTGTCTGTCTTCCAGTCGACCGGACAAAGTCTCCAAGTAGTCGACAATTAGTATCATACGCAAATTAGTGCTCTCGGAGTTGCTTGGACACGCCATGTGCTCTAATATCTATTTACTGACTCTAATTGGCAGTGGCACTGTGCGCGAAGCACAGCGGGTAGCACATCTGGCTACTGTTCGTGACAGATTCCCCCTTCTTAGAAAAGGCTGCCAGTTGTTCAGGGGCTGCTAATTTACTGGCTGGGATACGGTAGTTGCCGAGAAAAGTCCGGAAAAAAACTCCTTTCCCACGGTGAAGTTCTTTCCCACGCTCCAATCGAATCTGTATAATTTATGCAATAAAGAAAATTCCATTTAATATATTGGGTTTGGCCGGGCTTTGTATGACCACCTAATCGGGTTCGGAGAGGATTCGATTAGATTTATTTGTACATGCTCAGAAAGGCGTTTTTCCTCTACTTCACACGGTTGTTGCTGTTAAATTCTTAAGCAAATATGATAGCATTTCCTACCTATCTGGGTGATTATCTGTTTAATGCGCAGCTGATATCTCTTTAATTTTACTAACAAAGGTAGCAGGGTGGCTCTTTTAAACACTTTGTAGCTGCTCAACCCGCAACTTATCCAGTGTCACATGTATATTCTGTTTTGTCCCGTGGGATAAGAGTGAAATGCAAAAGTTTTCTATAGTGAGCTCGTTAGGACACTCTACATCCTACAGTATACTAGACATGCGGCGGGACCCTAATCAACCCTCCTCCTCTCATACGGCGCCTCGATTGAATTATCTTCTTCCCGGCCCCACGGCACCTCATCTGCGTCATGTTGAAAACAACGTGGTGGCGTTATGCTCGGGGACAGCAGTTGAATTTAGCATAACAAAAATGAAAACTTATGTAATCATAGGTTTGGTTCCAAAACCGTCGGGCAAAACATCGAAAACAGGAGAAGCAGCTGACCAAGGCGCTTAATCCCCACCCTGGACTGTTCACCTCGACAACAGGAGGAGGAATCATGAGACAAGGAATGTACTCCACGCCGTTGGCAAATCGAGATTCGTTTTGGTAGGAAAAGGCGAAACAATTATAAATTGAATGTTCAGGTATCCCACAGCCTATCAAAGACAAATGCCGTACCCGACCGCCACTCCTCCTTACTCGACCAATTCTTTCACCACACCCATCACAAAGTAGGCTTGTTCTTGCACAAAACAAACATTGTTCAGCTTCTCCTCAACGATCCCATTCTCCTCGGAAGATGACTTTTACCAAAAGTCCCTGGCTCTTCAAATGTCTTGTCGGCCTGCTGCCAACATTGCAAACTTGAACTACAACCAGCCGAGCTGATTTCTTCCTATCGATCCTTTTTGGTTGTGTCATATTCTAACTTTCTGAGTTCTAGTCACGTGCCGGTACCAGGATGTGCATGAATTTATTTCTCTGAACGAATGTATTTATTTGAACTTGTCGGCAGTGCTGACGAACCGATTTGTGTTCCCCCAAATCACTGTTTTTATGTCTTCATGTCTACTTGTTCTCGCGACCATTCTCAATTTTGACTGTGTGCCCTAATAAAATCGATTAGTAATTCATTTTGTGGCACATCTTACTGAGAAATGACTTCGATTTCGAAAAATGTGAAGCTCTCATGATAGTATAACTTTCACATGAGCAAGGCGAGTTTTATAATTTTCCAGGTTGGAAACCCCCGATAAAAACAATGTAACTCTTTATTGAGAAGTGTGAGATCAGGACTCTTTGATAGCATTTGCCAACATTAGAATTTTCAAACCAGGAATATACTTCGAACATTCCATGACAAGCTGCAAACAAAGTCAAGTTCTAAAGGAGTGAATCCTACAATGATCAGATATCCTTCGTAGTAAAAAGTGTAGAAAGGGACATAGTTTTTGACGACTCTCCAAGTGGCGATTAACAGGATCCAAGCACAAGCTCTAGTCGATACTTCCACAAAACTGAGAAGATTCTGAACAGGACCATGTTTTTGAAAATGCTGAATTTAACCATCCACATGACTGCTCTCGCAACTTTTACATGTTTCAAGGCTAGGATTGGTTGATCAATGAGCTTGAAGAAAATCTTGTTTGTCAAGTAATTTCCCAGAATCTGACATAGTAACCATGCGATTAGTGGACTGAAGTGGGGTAGGAAGGAATAATACTGTAAAGAATTATACGATTGTCTCTCCCTCTCACGTTGATTATATTGTTGTAAGGTGGCTCGACTACTGGTATCGAAAATTTAAAATATAAGTAAATGGACTGTAGAACGATGACTATAAATGCAGCAAGAGGAAAGACGAACAGAGTCGGTTTTCGGAAGAATGCAAGAATGACATAAAAGTGAAGAAAAATGGACAAAACTTCTTCGAAGAGCATTACACCAGCCATTCCCTGATACTGTTCCGTAAGTATATGAAAAGAAAGAACCTCTTCAAGAACAGCAACCGTGACATTATCAAATCGCTTGTAGAATCCATCATAGACGACGCTTGCCGTTATTTTATCTGAACGTAGGGGAAGAGCGCTCTGAACACTTTCTTTACAATTTACAGGAACAAACCTTCTGGTAGATGTTTTTCGTTGTAACGTGAACAGTTTCTGATAGCATGTAAGCCATGAGAAACATTGTTAGCACCTTCACTTTGTTCTTTTCCATTCTTCGCCAGAGAATTGCTACTAGCAGAACAAAGAAGATGACAGACATACCCGAATTGCAGCGGTAAAGAGTTAAGATTTCGTTAACAAATGAGGAACTGCAGTTCTGCTTAAGTTCTTCAAGGCGAAAATCTTATAGGGTCGGGAAATAGAGAGAATTGTTTTACCTATGTAATCGGACTCTGCCATCATCCAATTGTTCGCTTCCGTCGACATACAGTTGTCTGAAAAGAAACTGAAAAGTTTACAAATCTGGTACCTGGGTCCTCATAGTCCGTGTCGTCCATTGTTGCCAAGTGCTAGTCAGACAAAGAGCAGAAACATTCTATTGTTGACAGCGCTTGCCGCAAACTACTTTATCACCAGAAATCGGTTTCTAGAAAACAACATCAGCCTGTTCACCTCGACAATTTATTTGGTACGAGTGAAATATTAAAATGTGTCGAGCGTTACAGGAATGGATAAACGCTAAACGATATGGGCTACAACATGGAGCATATTAGCTTAGAATCGAAGCTATATACAGCTACAAAACTCAGGTACCCGAATTCGAACATTCAAATTAGGCCAATCTATTCTTCTTTTTTCGACCGACCAGCCGGCAAGGGAATATCAAAAATGATTGGGGAGTGAGCGCTCTGGAGCTTGTGATCAGTCATAGCTGCGTTAATGAAAGTTGTCACTCCATTAGTCGTAGATCCGTGCTTCTAGATTGATCCTTCGTTAAGTTTCTCACTGGTTTTTACCTGATGGACATGACCAAAAACGTGGTATTTGGGCTTGACTCGTTGCTCGACAGTGTTCAAAAGCTCGACACAGCCACAGAGAATTCCGTCCATCTTGTTCCACGAATTGAAATCACCATGGCCTTAACAGACGTCAATTATTAAAAACGGTAGTTTTTAATAATTGTACCTAGCGGAGGGGTATGAGTAATAAGAACATCGACCTTTGCCGGAATCTGGTTCCATTTGTGTAGAATCTGCTGTCCTCGACTGCGGAAGAACGAATAGCCCGGCATCGAGTGCCAAGGAGCTCCATACACCTTGAGGCCGTAAACCTGAAACGTTTTCTTGTCAAGAACATTAAAAAACTAACATCGACAGACTTGTCACATATGTAGGTAACTGTTGAGAGAAGCTCCTGCGGTCGCTTGATGCCCAACATAGCCATTCCAGCTCTGTTCTTGTCAGGAATCTTCTCACCATCTTCGAAGCCGAGCTCGTGGTTGCCAGCAATAACAATTTTGTGTTTATGAGGAAGGCTTCCTAAATACACTTTTATAATAAGAATATCACGAATCTTACCAATTTCGGCATTAAACTTGATGACCTCCATAATATCACCTTCATTCGTGAAATCGCCCGCATGAATCAGGACGTCACCGTCGGGAATGATCGGTAACAACTCCTCCAGCTTCTCATGAGTGTCGGAAATACACACAAACCGAACCTTATCTTCAAAAACAGGCGTGTCGAGGCTGAAACCATTCTTGTAAAAATGTTTTGCGAGCTAAACTCACGGAAGTTCCTTAGCTGTTTCACTGATACGGCCCTCGCTTTTGTACTTCTTCCAACAGTCAATAGGCTTGGCAGACAGAGGATCAACCAGAACGTAGTTGTCCATGCTGTTTCTGCAAATTTAGAGTTTGTTAAAAGAGAACAGAAGGACTTCTCCAGGTTATATAGTAAAGGCGAAAAAAAGCCGAGAGTTTTGCGGTTACCAATATAGGATCGCCATAGTTCGCTCTATTCGAACTCGAAATCTATAAAGCCGCCCGCGCGTAATCTGAGTCTTTGATCAAAATTGCCGTTCAAATACCTCTTTTCACAATAAAGGGAACAAGATCGAAATATCAACAAGGAAATTGACGAGATGAGAGCGTTTCGCGGTCGGGCATGGGAGCCAGTATTGGTCTACAGTTAATAATGAAAACTAGCCGCACTTGTTTAGAAAAAGCGCGAATGTCAAAGGCCATACGACTGATTTCTTGCAACTGGTCGTTACAGCCTATCTCTTTAACCAGTTTCCGTTAAAGACAACAAAAGCAACATAGGATACGTCAGCGAAAATTCCCCCAATAAAGATCTTTGATCTCGTTTCTGTACAAAGTATAGTGAGAGAAAATGTTCGGGATTACACAAATCTAACATTGGAACGGAAAACAACGATGACACGGAAAAGGAGGGATCTAGACCCAAGAGAGCTTGTCTGACGGAAGGAAGAATTGGGGTCAATGGAGGAGATCGTGCTATAGATTGCGAGCGGATCTATTATGAGTCTACCTGCGGCACTTTGACTGTCCTTATTCCGTCTTAAACACGGCGAATTGATTGTGTCCTACACGGGAAAATGTGTCAAAAAAGGCGTCTTATAGGAAGAATTGTTCGAAATTGGCTCACTTCGATTCAAGAGGGTCGCACTGCACCAGAAAGTGCAAGCGCACTGTAAGAACCAACCTGTTTTCATGATCATGTCTCATTATCTGGGGAAGAGATCTCACTTACATTCTGTTTTGAAAGAGTTTAGCAATTGTTGCATATTATAATTTGTATTTAATGCAAAGAACAGCGAACGGTAATTACAATACCTGAAGAGAAATTGAGCTACTCAACGCGTCCTTGTCTGTACACTCCTCAAGTGTTTATGCAGGCATGGTCTACTTTCGTCATAAAATCATTTAGGTCGTCTTTTTGGGGACAGTGTTGGGCGAACTACGCATTTATCGAGGGGAATCCACCTGAATTTCAGTAACAAAGTAGCCCAAATTTTGTCCAACTTCTTTGATATTTCCGCCGTTCAAAAAATTAAACTGGTTGAGTATAAGGAGAGAGTTCGATCAGAGGGTGGTATGATATTACAGTGGCCAGGCACTCGGCTGACCTTCGACGGGGATTCACTCGGTCATTGAGGCTCAACCCTCAATTTATGCGAAGGAAGTTGAAAATTTTCAAAAGGCAACATTTTTAAGGGAAGGCAAGAAAATAGCGGAATTATCGGACCATCTCTCAGGAAAGACCTCAAAAAGTGGGCGAAACATTATTAGTTGACAGTGTAACAACAAGACGGTTCGCTCTGATGTTTCGAAACGGACATCAAAAACAAGGCGTCGGCTCTCTTCTCGATCAAAATGAAAAAACCACCTCCTTTTCATAAAGGAACATAAAAGCGAACACCAGCTGTGACTTCTGGGATACAAACAGGGGCACGACACCGGTTGAACCGGGTATGCAAATTGTTATTGGCATCATGGCGACAGCGTCACAGAGAACCGGCTTCTACTTTTTTACATGAGAGAAGAAAGGCTCAATTATGCGTACAGGAATTATTCAGAAAATTTTAGTGAGCAGTGAATGGGCTTTCTCGCGTCCAAAAAAGAAGCTAGTGCGTCGAAAAACTTGCTTGAATCGATAGGCTACAATTTTTGAAACAAAGTGAGCTTCGAAAAAAGAGGCGGAAGTGTTGAAGGACAGAAAGGCGCGCTGCCAAGGTATAGGAGTACATCTCAGTCCATGTGTTGGCGCCAGATTATAATCACAAGTAACAGATTTGAAGTGCGATAAACCCACAAGAGAACAAAAAAGAGATCTAATCATCGGAGTTAGACAGGTCTTCTTGAGTCCAAGGTGAATTGATTCAAGTGCTATTTGTCTGACAAAGTACAACGTGTGAGGACGATGGAATACACCTTGCGAACGTAAAAAGACAGTTGAAGCTGCGCACCCAACGAACGAGTCTGTTCGGGGAAAGGCGCAGCTGATCCATGCCGTGTTCAGCTGACCAGCCTATGCTACACCTCAGGATGACTGGCTTCACTGACGTTCTTAGAAATAACTGTAAAGTCAGAGGAGAGAGGCGTTTAGAAGGAGGGCAACACCCTTGATGTTCACATGTTTGGACAAAGAACCGCGTACGAAGAACCAACGAACCTTATCAAACAATAATGTTGCATTCCAGTGTTAACCATTTGCATGACGCATGGTTTGAAGAACGAGATTTATGATCTGCATGTTTTTTGAAACACAAAATAGGGAATTGTGCATGTAAAATCTGTGCTCATCGTTTACAAAGCCTCCAAACATTTCAGGCAAAAATTGTTAGAAAATGCTCATGGTATCTCAACTTTAGTAAAACAACGCTCTCGCTTCTGTTCAAGTTCTGCCATTTGTGCAAAAACAACGTCGGACAGAAATAAACTATTGCGCTTTAGGAGGAGGAACATTTGTCGAATGTTCACAATAGAATATTTTGCCAAATGTTGCAGGCGCCTAAACAAAGTTTCAGTTTGTCGAATTGAGTTCATCAAACACTTCTTTAATTTTGTCCTATTTCCACTGTTGAACGCTGGCCAAACTTTCTCTTCCAGACGGAAACAAAAAATCAAAACTTGCTTTTGCTTGAAATCCGCCACCTAATGGCGAGATGAAATGGCTTTCGCACCATCGGGGCCGGACCACCTACATGTCTGCAGAACGGTCGACCAAGAACCAAACAGAATCCGGTCAATCAACAAAATATTTGCCAGGTACAAAGTGGTTTGGACCGCAAATGAACTGTTCTCGCTAAGGAAATGTTTACCAGCATGAAGGAGTATAATGGTGACGTCACGGTGGCACGCGAAGCCGTCTGAGTCATGGCGACAGGCGCCTCTTGATCTTTTGCTTCTCAGCTTTCGGGCTTGAAAATCATTCATGCCTCCAATTTCCCTTTATCAATAGAGCTCAAAAAACAAGGCAAATGTTTTCGAGTATGTCTATTTTGGACATGCAAAGCAAACAGCTTTACATTATTGTATAAACATCGCTTGCTTTAGAATAGCGACGATTGTCTGTTTCGGTTGCCGGCTTTGCTCGCGGTATGGTCTTGTGAACTGTTGAACCAATAATATCCCCCTAACAAGCTGAAAACCTAGCGCAATTTGGTCTTCTCGTGGTTCTTGACACGCCGTGATCCAACGCGTCACTGTGTAGCTACTGTGAATCGTCGGAGTCCCGCCCTATTTCCGCCCGTATATAACAAATCCTCGCGGAGCTCAACTCACTCTAATCTACATGTAGTCTTTTACCTGTACCGTTCTTTTGACACTGATAAATCTTGTTACACCTAAACTCTAATTGCAGTTTTCAGTTCAGTTTTTTTTTTAAACTCTTTCATATCATTCATAAAACTTTTCAGTGCTTTGTTTACAACACTCGGGAACCCGTACAAGCATGAAACTCATCCTGGTGAGTTGAATCAGATACTAGTTATGGGTTTTATTAAACCGCGCGTGGGCAATTAACTTTTTTTTCGGAATCAACCGGTAGGATGAGCTGATCAAAAGTTCAACAGCCTATATATCCTGTAGTCTGTTGAAAAGAAGATCAAAATTGTTTTAGGTTGGCCTTCTTGCCCTTCAGACAGTGGCTTCGAGATCAGTCACTGATTCAACTCCTATTCCACTCAGTCTAGTGGACATTGCTGGACCATGCGCGACTATGAGATGCATGGCCGGAACAACGTATGACAAGGAATTAGAGTTTTGCTTATGTTTGTTTTCAGTTGCCGTCTTCTCGCCAAACCAGACTGCAAAGAGAACTGTGAACTCGTTCCCCAGTGCGTCAACGACAGCACCAATAATACAGGTAAGATCTTATAGATAACCAGCATGTGTCAATTTAACAGACGACTGCGGACCAAATGCTCAAAGAGAAGCATGCGGCACAGCATGCGAGCCAACCTGTGACAGTCAAAACGTTGTGAGTAAATAACACACAAGGAAGTCCAAATGACGTTCAGACTATTTGTACTGCTAACTGCGTTGTTAATGTTTGTCGCTGCAAGCCAGGATTCGTGAGAAACACTGTTGGCAGTTGCGTCGAGCCTTCTCAATGCTCTGAAGGCAATAGTGTATTCTGAGTTTAACAGTTTGAAGTTTAGTTCCTCGTTTAACTTGTGCCACAGTCGACTGCATGCCTGGCTACCGATGCGAGCAAATTATGGTCAACTGCTTTGTGCCTCCTTGCCCTCAACCGCCACCTAAATGCGTTCCCATCAATAGTTTTTTACTTGCTTTGGATAAAGTATACATGGTTTTAGGATCAACACCTGCTCCGTCTAACCACAGCTGTGCTACCAATGAGGTCTTTAATCAGTGTGGAAACGCCTGTGAGAAGACTTGTGCTACTCGCAACAACATGGTAGCACGAACTGCATTTTTAAACTAAAATGATACTCAGGCCTGCCCGATGATCTGCATGACTGATGGTGCTTGCACATGCAAGAACGGATTTGTCCGCGAGAATGGAGAGTGTGTGAGCGAATCCACATGCCCATCAGGTAGAAATCCTGTGTTCTATCCTCGTCCAAGCCAACGAGGTTAAATCTGTTTTGCCCTCTATGTTTTGAACGTGTTGTCCAAACGGTGTACCTATGTTCGGTCTCTATCTGTTCTTGTCCGGTTCAATGAATATGTGTTTCTATTTCTTCAGTTGACAATGGTACCTGCTCCAAGAATGAAACCCACACAACTTGTGGTACTGCGTGTGAGCCCAGTTGCTTTTCTCCCAGACCGGTAAGACAACTAGGCTTCCGAGTTTAATTTTATAGTCTGTCTGCACTGCGCAGTGTGTAGTCGGATGTCAATGCAACAAAGGTTTCTTAAGGAATGCAACAGGGGCCTGTGTTTCTTCTGCAGACTGTTCTGCTGATTGTGAGATGCTACAATTATTCTAAGCATACTCATTCAGCCGGAACAACGTGCGCTAATGCTCGTTGTGGATACGATACTGAATGCAAAATGGTCAAGCCACTTTTCTGTGCTTCAAAATCATGCCCTGCTCGTCCTCAATGCGTGCCCCGTGGATTCAGTGAGTCATATTTTTTAAAACGTAATTATTGTCGATGTGTAGGTGCTTCCACAACAGCTCCTGTCAAATGCAATCTTCAATGCAAGCCAGGACAGGTCTGCCAACTTCAGGAGGTGGTGTGCGCGATGGCGCCCTGCAATCCTATTCCTCAGTGTGTGGATGAAATTCTTGGTAAAGCGAATTACATTAAAGATAATATACAATTTAGAAAGTGGCTGTGAACTGGTCGACTGCCAATCCGGCTTCAGATGCGTCGAGGAGACAAATCCTTGTTTCGTGGCACCTTGCCCCAAATCTGCCAAATGCGTTCCAATGACAAATGCTACATGCGACACTGTCAAAATCAGATGCGATGAAAACTACGGTTGTGGAATTGTTGATGGTTCCCCAAGATGCGTGTACAGTAACAAGATTTGTATGATCAAGCAATTCCAGTTTTCAGATGGGCCAAGCTCTTGTGCTGCAACTCTCTGCATGGCTGGAACTGATTGTATTGAAGAGCCCTTGAACTGCAGTACTCCTCCATGGTAAAAGAGACAGTGGTCCCTCATCGTATTGTTTCAGTGGAACCAAGGCTACTTGCGCCGCCCGTAGTAACTCTGGATCAACCTGTGCCGCTACTGATTGCGCAGTCGGATTTGAATGCGTCGAAGAAACCCATCCTTGTTTCGTTGCCCCATGGTGAGTATGCCCAACGTCTATAATCCAGATATTTTAGCTCGACTGAAGCCAAATGCGTTCGATCAAACTCTACTGGAGGAACCACCTGTGAGAACGTCCGTCTGAAGTGTCATGCTGGAGAACACTGTGGAATGGTCAATGGAGCACCAACCTGCGTGAAAGCTTGTGCCGCCAATGAAACTTTCACCGAATGCAGCAGCCTTTGTGAGGAGGTCTGTGGACAAGAACTAAAGATGGTAAGATATCCTCAGCGGTACTAAATAGATCAGGCTTGCCCTGCTTCTTGCGGACCAGCAAAGTGCCAGTGCAACTTTGGCTACAAGAGAAACTCTTCTGGAGTTTGTGTTCTACCAGTCGATTGCAACAAAAAGGGTAACACCATCTCTTGAACACCATTTGGTTCTATCCTGTTTGTAACATTTTCGACATTTTAACCACGGTTCAATAAAGGCTTTAAGTTCAACGTTGCACACAACACTTATTTTTCAAGAACACACCCTAACTTGTGCTACTATAAAATGTGGATTTGGTACAACTTGTGTAATGGGAAACAATGGTCCAACATGTACGAATCGTAAGATTGTTTGTCTATATTATTCAATTTCTATTAGAAACATTGCAATGCGGAGAGAACGAGATAGAAGACAAGTGCGGTGGATGTGAAAAAACTTGCAAAGATCAGAACCCAGTAATTTATTCAAAAAAAAAACGTCTATGATATAGCTCAGATCTGTACAGAAATGTGCCGAAAACCCAAATGCGTTTGTGCTAATGGATTTGTCAGAAATGATCAATTTGAATGCGTATCTTTTGACATGTGTCAAGATTCAAGTGAAGGTGGTAAGTTAAGAGAGTTCAGTGGTTGGAAAAAACAATTTTAGGACGTGAATGTGCTTCTAATGAAGTTCACACCGATTGTATGCCTCAATGCGAGAACACTTGCAGGGGAGATAAGGTATTTGCAAAATTTGCTGTTCGCACAATGAGCTCCAGTGCGCCGCATCTGGAAACATGACGATCGCTCTATGTACCCCTGGATGTATGTGCAAGCCTTTCTACAAACGAGACGAGAACGGATTCTGTCGTCACAACAGACAGTGTTTTGCCCGTAAGTTAATAAAAAGTATAACCTCTATAGCAACTTTTAGATTCCGGATGTGGTGACAACGAGCAGTGGGACAAGTGTCGTCCATGTGAGAAGACTTGTGAAGATCTCAATGGCGCGGTAAAGAAATCCTCTTCTTGACACTACTTCAATTTTTCAGAAATGTTCAAAGAAGTGCTCTCCCGGCTGCAGTTGTAAGGAGGGATTTGTCAGAAACGCCGATGGTGACTGCGTCGACGAATCTACTGGCTGCAAATGACTCCTCCCCCAAAAATGCATGATAGGTGGAATAAAATGTTAATAAAAAGAAGATGAGTAAGACGCCCGTTATATCGGGGTCCACGTCATTTCAATGACATCGCTAAAGAGACAAAGGAACAAAGAAAAGTTGCTTGCAGAAGCTGACACGTTCTGCTGAAAACTTTACTCACATACCGTTGATCCCAAAATCGTGGCAACTCACGCAGTCTAATAACAAGTAGTCGATCAGAACAAAAACGGCAATGTCCATAATATTGACAAAAAAGTTGAGCGGTTTTCGAGGCTTTGCCTTTGAGAAAGAATACAATTGATGAGTCAATTCGAAAATAGTACGTGTACTGTGTGCACAGCAGGATCAGAAAGAGCACAAGTGGGCCAACTGGTGTAGTCAAAATGACAGTTTTGTTTTCCAATATGGCAAATACGTCTGATCTTGTGAACATATTTTCATTGTCTGATGTGACGTTGGCCGTAAAGCGGTCCCGAACGCATCTACTCGCACAATATAAAAGAGAAGAAGCGTCCTTTATGGACATCATTCAAACCTTTCCATCATTTCCGCTTTCTTAACAAACTTTTCAACTAACATTAAGGTTTCAGATGAAATTCCTTATTGCTATTCTTGCTGTAATCGCCTTCGCATATGCTCAGAATGAGCAGTCTTGCAAGACTAATGAAGAATTCAAGGATTGTGGAACAGCATGTGAGCCATCTTGCTTTCAACCCAAGCCGGTAAATCCAATTCCTCTTCAAATTACAAAATTGTTCAGGAAATGTGTACCATGCAGTGTGTTAAAGGTTGCCAATGTAAAGCCGGATTCTACCGTAACGACCAAAAGCAATGCGTTGCTCTGAAGGACTGCACTCAAGGAGGCAGACCTACCAGATGTAAGCCCTCTTTTTTTAACTCAAGTAAATCTCATCTAGCTCCTGTTGGAGGATGTTCCGTCATCAAGTGCAAGGCAGGATTTGTCTGTGAAGAAAGTCCAATTATGTGTCTCCGTCCCGGCTGCCCTCCCCGTCGTGGACGTTGTGTTCCTGCCCCAACCACTGATCGTGTAACTCGCGGCACCAGTAAGCCACTAGTCTTTTTTTTTAAAATCCAAATCACTTAAAGACCCTTGTGCTACTATCCTCTGCCCTCCTGGTCAGACCTGCGAGCTTCAACAGGTTCAATGCTTCACCACTCCTTGGTAAGAAAGTCCCAATTGTATGCAATATCCTTTTCAGTGATCCTATCCCCGTCTGCAAAGGAACTACTGCAACCCTTCAATAAGTCTTTAATAAATATTCCGCATCATAACTGTCTACTAACATAAGATCCCGTGTTCTTAGCGGGCACAACTAGATGTCGTTGTCTGCCGGGAAACATTTCCTTCTTATAGACCATTATGAATATAAGTCTGAAAAGAACAATAAGACCTTTCCTTGTCTGGCACGCACCCTTCAATAATATGACCACCGTTGGAAAACATTGTGTTGCAGAAGAACTTCCCAATCCGTGAAGTGATCGAGTTGATAATCTGAGTCCACCAGACAATTTGAACAGTCAGCCACAAGAGACATTCAGCTAAGGCGAAAATGAAAAGACGAATATTACTGTCGTTTTTACGCTCAGATTCGTGTGCACTTCGGGTTTTTGACTGAATTTCTTGTGTTTACACACACTTCTTACCATTATGTAAATGTAACGTCCTAACGTCACAATGTTCAAAAACAATGAGCCAAAAATATTTGGCAGATTGATGATCTGCCCGTATGTTTTCTCTTCCCAACAGCCATCGTAGCTCATTTTCGTTTGCATATTCGGCAAATCGAAAGTCAGTACGCAGCCTGAACCAGTTTACAGCCGACTAATACTAATTACCTCTGGCAAGGGTCTCCCCTAGCACGGACAGGCCAGCTAGCCAGGAAAAGGCTATTAGCGTCTGAATTATAATATCAAACAGTATTTCTTGTAGAAAACCATTACAACTGGCATTTTAAAAATTCGATGATACTTGTTCCAGAAGTAAACAGCCACAAATCTGTTAAATGAAAGAAAAAGCTCGGATGGATATAGTGAGACTTCAGGTGTTGTTACCACATTCAAACCGTATATCAACATGTCTTGCCCTCTGAACCTGAGCTTGTTTGATCCACTAAACATTTTACGCAAAAAGAGGAACAGCCATTGAAACTGTCATCGACATACTCGACAAGGTGTGAGCGACAGAACGAGAAAGACACAACAGGACAAACGGAGACTTTGATTTGACTCTTAGAGCCATTTTGAAGATGATAAGACCATGTACCAGTACACAGATGCAGCATACCTATTTAACGTTAATTAGGAATTGAGAGCGCAACCTACAGCTGTCAGGACAGACGCACAAAAGATGTTCTCCTCATCAGTGCTTAGGATCATTTGTCTGAAAACTAAACGAAGGTCTAGTCTGGGTGAAACAAATTAGAAATTCATCATTATAATGAACAATAGCTTGATTAACTCAGCGTAAAGTGGATTGACCAGAGACACAGAAGTTCAGGTTTAAGGGACTCAAGAACTGCCTTCAACATCCTGGATAATTGATTGGTTTTCTACGGATAAGCTCGTAAATCAAGCACGTTTCGTTTGAAAACATGTGAGTTTACTTGTAAGAAGGTATCATAACTTGAACATATGACTTTTGGTATTAGTTTCCATGACCATGACACACAGAGCTCACTGCAAGACTTCTGTGAGAATGAGAGAAATTCTCCAGCTGATCCCACGCAAAATAAATTTTGACGTGCGTTCTTGATATTTGTTAATGGACGAGCATAAAGAGAGAACAAGGAACATTACGATTTCAAGGAGTACGTGAGTTATACAGATGTCAGTTCATTTTAGAGGTTTCATCTATAATCGACATTCGGACAATTATCGTCCATTCAACTGCTCACAAGGGAGAAATTAGTCTGAAAATGGAAAAGAAAATGCTGAAAATGACTCCTTTTAGACGACAGTGGAAACGAAAGTAGCTACCTGAAGCAGTGTAATTCCCCAAAAACGAAAGCTGTCTTTCCCTTTTCCGAAAATAAATTGGTAGCAGATTTCACTTGTTTGATCCTTTCATTGTGCTAGCCTTCACCGGCCTGTTTCGTTTGTCGTTGTAGCCGGTAATTATGCTCTAAGCCGTTTCGAACCGCAGGCAATCCGCCCTTTTAGGGATTTCAGCTTCCTCTTCCAAAAGATTGCAGCTGGACCGGAATCTACTTGACTATATAATCACAACGAGTCGGAGATCACCCATTTGCTACTTTTCGCTAGAAAACCATTTCCACACCAACTGGACAGTTTTCACTCAATCGATATCCCTATTCCTCCAACATTTCTCATGCTTAGTCTAAAGTGCGTCCGTCATGAACTGTATAACCCGGATAATTGTGGCTTGAAGAGGAAGCCTCGAGGCCACTCTTAGCTGACATCTGGTAGCAACCTGATCTCTGCCCACTTCCCTTTCCTCATCTATGACTGTCGGCTTACAGAAGATGATATTGCTTCTGCTGTTTATACCTCATGCACTCGGACAAGGTTGTGGTACGCCTCGGTGTGGATTTGTTCGTCCCTATTACCAGCAAGCAGTCTATCCACCTCAATACCCCCAACAACCTCTTCCTGCTCGACAAGTTGCCCAAGTTCCAGTTGCTGACCCTCATCAATACTACACAAGTAAGAAATCAAAATTTGCTAAGATGTGAAGTTAAGACTCGTACGTCCTCCCTCCTCAGCTTTCATCATCTGTAGAAAAAGAGTTGCCGACTTCGTTGCCCGAAAAACTTAAAATAACCGTTAGTTTGTATCAGTTTTCTCTAACCGATTCAGGAATACGAGAAATTCGAGAAAGAGCTGAATAAATTGAAGCCAGTTTCACCTATACCCGTTGATCCCTTTATTGTCGAGCCAGCGGTGAACTTGACTGGAACAACGTATATTCGAGAACTGCCGTATCCTCCCCAGCCTTATCTCCCAAGACCTTTACCGTACAGGCCACATCCACTTCTTCCCCATGGTTTATATCTACAAAGAGAGTGTTACAGTAACGTTTCAGGATGTCCTGTACAGCCGCAGTACGTCCGACCCGTGCCATACATGCCAAGAGGATACGTCACTCCTGTCGTTCAGCCCTATCCACAGCCACCACTTCCAAAGCCACTTCCTCCTCAGCCAGGTAAAATAGGATGCACTTATTATATGGCTTGTAGTGTATCCGCCTACCTATGTACGTCCTCCTCCGTTGAACGACTGTTGCGGTAGATGTGCTCATCCTTGCCACTTCCGTCAAAGAGTAAGATAAAGTTTGGGTTTTAAAACGGACAAATACTTTAGGTTCAAGCAAAAGCGTCAAAAACTATTGAAAAAGATTTTGTTCCCCTTCGTGAAACTACAGAGGTCACAAAGGGTTCTCGCTGCACTAGCGAAGAGTTGGAAAGCCTTATGAGCAAGTCAACCACGAGAACACCTTCTCTATCGAAAAGAGTCATACAAAAAGCAGCTGAGGAGCAGTTTGGAGGTGAGCCTGATTAGCATGCACAATAGATTCTTTTCAGGCTTCTTTTCGGTCATTTGCTCGAAAGAAGACTTCTCTTATATAGCCAGGAGCGAACTATTCTGTCAAACATCTAAGTACGATATCGTCTGCTACGCCTTCCAACATTCCTAAACAACTTCAGAGAACTACTGTTGTACGAATTGATTGTCGCCGTATATCTTAATATAAGCATCTCAGTAAAGCGTTGCGGTAACGGGAACTCAAAGTCAGACGATAGCTTTATTGGGTTCCAAAGAACTAAGTGTCTAGTTGCACTTCTTTATATTTAAAAAAAGGTATAAAATAGTGACAAGGTATCGCTTGTCGCAACACCTCCCTTTCTTCTTTAAAGTAGCCGTACCGTAGAACCGAACGTGGTGGCACGCACGAGTGGAGCGGCGTAGACCATTCTTATTCTTCTTTACTAGTATGGGCTTCGGAGTCTCGGTGTTCGAATCAACAGAGTCATCTTCCATTTTAGGCGGGTGTAAAGCATCTAGCAACACATCGAGTCTCTCGCGAATGGCACTCTTGCGTAACTGGTTGGCTTGACGTTTGGGATATCTCCCACCAGTTTTGATCACGTAACATGTGTTTCCTAGACGCTTAATCTTTTCACCAGTAGTCCAGCTTTCTTTTCCTTGTTGATACATCGTTGTCCATACAGGATCAGAAACGGCTTGGCATTGTGATGACCATTGAACTGAGTGGCCATTCGTTTGTCTCCCTCCTCGTACATAGTCGACAGCTTCATTAGGTCCAATACATTCCGAATCTTACGACCCAAGAAGTTTTCAGCAGGCGATTTTCTTTCTGGAGAGGCAGCACACGGCGTATAACGATACGTCATCAGGAACTTCTGTAGCGACTCGGTCGTAGTTCCAGTATCCTTCAACTTCTTGACGGTATTGACGAAAATCTCGGCTTGTCCATTTGACTGCGGATGGAATGGCGGTGAGCGGACGTGGCAGATTCCACGTTGCTTGCTGAAATCCTCACCGGATGTGAACTGCGATCATTGTCCGTCACAAATGACCTTAGGAATCTATAGCTTCTGAATAACTCCGTCAGTCTACGCTATGTCATCTTCGTTGCAGTAGAAGACATTTTCGTCACATCATCCACCATGACCAGATGCATCTTACCATCCAGAGGTCCAGAAAAATCGGCATGTACTCTGTCCCATGGTCCAGACGATTTCTCCCAATAATGTAGAATGTTCTTCATCGGCTTTCAGCTCGTCAACTGACACTCGCGACATCTATCCACCAGAGAGTCGATGTCTTCACTGAGTCCAATCCAATAGACGTACTCGAAAGCGACTTCGTTCTCGACTGACTCGGATGTCCTTCATGTAACGACACGAGGACCTGCTTCTGGAGAGTCAGTGCCGACAAGACCGTGTCCTTCGCTGTTTCCTCAGCTAACGGCTCACATCCGATAGGAAGACGTTCCATTTGAATCCAGTCTTTTGCTGGTGAGCCCGATCTCAGTCTGTTAGCTGTGGCCCACCTGGATGACTTGCCATCTCCCATGCTCATTGGCCTAATACCTGCTCAGAACTTGGTCCGATGGGAAGCACAGCGTGGTTGTCCATTGAAGTGCTCATTCTGCCAGCACAGAAACACAGCTTGAAGGAGAGGTTCTTTCCTATGGAGTCTCCATCTTCTACGGTCTTCCAACTCAGACACTCGACAGTATCAAGCGAACGGTAGAGTATTACAAAACCAGACTGGACCCAGATGTGCTGCATGTTTTCTCGCTCATGTTGCTGAGGGGAACAGAGCTCTTTGATAATAAGAAGAGCCTTGGTCTTTATTGAAGGTATAACATCTGACAGCATCTAACATCTCAGTGTTTAAGATATGATCACCCGCAGAAAACGACCATTCGACAGCAGGACATGATTCCACATGTCCTGCTGTCGAATGGTCGTTTTCTGTCGATCCAATCCATCGTTCACAAAAGATGAATGAAAAGAGATGGCTGAGGTAAATAATAGAGATGAAAAAATAGGGAAACATTTTATTATTATTCTGTACTGCAATAATATTGAACAAAAGTATCAAAGCTGAGAAGACAGAATTTAAAGTCATGGAACTGAAGCGTGAGAACAACACTAGATGAACGGGAATACACGTAAGGATCACATCAAAATCATTGGGATATGTCTACCTCGGAACTAAATACTCGGATCAAGAACAAATACATTGAAAGTCGGCTACACGTTACTATCACTGATAGCACCCATGGAAATTGACATAGAGTCCGTGATGAGAGAACTCTGAGTATCTTCTTCGTCCTTATGTAGTTTGTTGGCGGCCTTCATTCGATCTATGTCATCGTTGGGATCAAAAATGATTGAGTCTCTGAATCTCGATTTCATTCAATGCGGTCAAAAACGCACCTTGCAATGCTTTCCACTGAACTTAGTGAACCATTTGCCGCCACTTTTTCTTTTTTCACTTTTAAGGGGAAGTCTTCCGGAACAATGATAACATCGGGCTGAAGTACACGTTTACACCACGTTTCACAAAAAAACAAACCTTCTGATCGCCGTATTGGACGTTGTAATAGTCCTTTTGGGCATCCAACTTCAGATAACTGTACTCATCCGTGATGTCTTCCAGTTGACCGGCGAGTTTTTGGCGAATTTGCGAAAACTCGATACGGTTATCTGGATCGGCTTGCCAGCATTCGTCCATGACATTGTAGCTGGAAAAAGTCCTTTGACCTATTGTGAAAGAAGGCTTACAATTCATCAGGACAATTGTCGGGCTGTTCCATTCTGCCGCCAGATTCGAGGAATGTTAGCATGTCCTCCGGCTGTACACCTGGATATGGGGAGCCTCCGAGAGTGATAATCTCAAATAGCAGTATCCCAAAAGACCAAACGTCGCTTTGAGTAGAGAACTCATAGTGACGAATAGCTTCGGGTGACATCCACTTCAGAGGAAGGCGACCGCCCTTGCTCTTGTAATGAGAGCTCTCCGAATAGATATAGCGACAGAGACCGAAATCTCCAATCTTACAACTGTTCATCTCATGCACAAGAATGTTTCTCGCGGCGACATCTCTGTGCACAAATCCTTTTTGTGAGAGGTATTCCTGAAATGAAGTTATCAAAACTAAAGGAAAATTGCTTACCAGGCCATAACTGACTTGAACAGCAAACATGAGCAGTTGTTTCAGTGTGATGATCATCTGCGGATCGTAGTTACCATCGAGTGGAGGTTGATGGTAGTCGATGCCGAGCTCATCAAGCTGAATTTAAAACTTTGAAAAGTCATCATCTTTGGTGCCACCTTCATCATATACTTGCATCGGGAACGAAGGAAGTGCAATAGATCGCCGTCACTACAGTATTCCACAATGAGACACAATGGTTCCGAGTCGGTGATACAGGCGAGCATGTTGACCAGTCTAGAATACATCGTCTCAATACAGACAAGACGAATTATTCACCTCTCGTGGTAGCCAAGCGTTTTCATGAGACCAATTTCTCGAAGAAACTCCGATTTTGAAATATCATCGGCATACTCGGGAAGCATTTTCACAGCAACCTACAACCATATATTTTGCCTTCGAGGAAAACATACATCACAGTTTTCTGCTCTCATTAGGTTGACTCCAAGCGGAGAATTGGCATCCTTGTGTGCCAAAGACTTGCCGAGTAGCTTTCCAAGGTACACAGCTCCAAAAGCTCCAGATCCAAGCTTTTTGTCGTTGTGAATAACCAGATTTCTTCGCTCTACTTCCCAAATATCGAATCTAAACGCGACTCAATCGAAGCAAAGCAGGAAACATACTTCTTAGGGAAGTCTGTGTAGCGACCCTCTTTCTCCAATTCGAGTTGTGTTATTTTCAGTCGAAACTTCTCATTCTTTGCTTTCTGACGTTTGTTGATATAGTAGCACATGCCAAGAATGCCAATCACAACAAGACATAGGGCTCCAACCACTACTCCGATAATCAATCCGACCGGGCTCTTTCCTGCATAATCTGAAAATTAGTTTTCTTTATGGTTATGGGACAAGGATTTGAAATCTAGAGCAGTGAGGAGAAAAAAGCAAAGGGTTAAAGCGGATCCTTCACCCGATTTCATGGTAGTAGACGATGTCATTGTGAGAACTGACGTAGTAATGATAATTGCATTTGTAGTGTTCCGTAGTTCCATCTCTTCCGAACTATTTGAAGCGGAGAAGTTTGTGTATACAAATGGCTCCGAGACGTTCCCGATGAGTATTATTGTCAAATCAGTGATGTTAAAGTCTTCGTAGGTGTCATCTGTAGAGGCATCCGAGTGATTGCGAAGCGTTGCGAAGTCTTCCTTGCTAACTTCGTATGAGTCTTCGAGCAACATTCCTGTTCCGTTCTCATCATAAACTTCAGTCGATTCCGTCAGGGTGCGAGTTGATTTACGCTTGTGTACAACTTTTTCCGATAGTTCCTGGTAATTTTCGGAAAGCAGTTGTTTTCGATCATCCCATTCAGGTTCCACCCGGGAAAGTAGGCCAATTATTTCATTCATAAGTGTTAGTTCAACCGAGTCAAAGTAGTTTTCCGATAAGTTAGCAGGTTTGTTTGTGCTATGGATAAGAATTTCATGCAAAACTAAAGAGTTAGTGTGGCGGAGTCAAAGGCTAATTTGTTTGCTTACCAGAAGATGCGACATAGATCGAATTTGTCTTGTGGCGACTAGATTTGGTTGGACTCAAAATTCCGGGGAAATTTAAATTCATCGGGTCCTTGACGGCACAAAAAGTTATTCCATACAAATTGTCCAGATGAATATCTCGGATGATCACAGAAAGATTTGTTTGTTGCTAAAATAGATGAATGTTTTCCCACATTCCCTCAAACATACAGCGCAGGTCCCCGTTTCCGTGAAATTGAAACAGTTGGTTGTGTTGCCCATGATAGACGTCAGATTTACTCCCAAAAATGCTTTCTGAAACTATTGTTGTGATCCAAACAGCAGTTTAAACTAACCTCGTCATCAGAGCTGTAATTCGTCGCAGGGCCATAGAAAGCAACATAGTAGAGAGTTGGGGCCTCGTTGTTTCTCATAACAGGTGTAAACGACACATTCAAAACAAGATCCAAAGCCTTATCGCCTGCTCTCACGTTCGGGGTCAGCACCTGAATTCGGTCCTATTAGAAAAGCGCTTTTCGATTAACCTTGTATTCAATATCATCCACCGTACCACAGATTGGAGGGTCGTGACGAACTTCTTTTTTGCATGGAGCGTTAGCGACAGCATCACAATCTAAACTTGTCAATCTTTCGTGATTCCAGTTCAAGGATACCAATAACAGCCGTCCGTATGGTGTCTTTCACGGGAGCTCGAATGGATGTGTAAGTTTTGCAGGTTCTGCTTCCAACCCGGCTCACATAGTACATAATTCGACATTGACGATACATCAAGTCAGCTCCAAGATAACCGACCAAAATGTTACCAGCTCTTTGTTCCTAAACACTTCAAATAACGACTAAATTCCTGCAGCTACGTACAAAATCTGGGACGGGTATGGCTTGAGAAAGATCAGCTGTAACGCAATTCACAGTGTGAAACAATGGCTCCACTATTAAATCACTCGTTCCCAATGGCCAATCTGAACATTTCATCTTCCACAGGTGGAATGTTTGCTTACCTCCTTCTTGGTAACTGAAAGTTAGTTCAAGCGTTCCGTTGGCCTTGTAACCTTCCCGCTCCAGAGGTTTATCCTAAAAGTCGGGTACACATAGCGGTCTAAACGATCTCACGATATACAACAGACTAGAAATGTTCAATGTTGGATCCACGTACGGTGTTCTGGCAGGTACAGTCGCAGGTTTTGTGAAATTACTTATAGAAGATTCGGATATAGCCATGATCACGACTATAGAGTCATCACAGATTGTGCCTTTAGGATTTTGGAAGTCCTTGACCTCAGTGCTTGTAGTTAACTGAAACCATAAGAAAACCATTGGTTAAAGAAACAGAAGGACCAACCATATAATCATCGCCATCAAAGCGAGGAGCGTTGGCAAGTTTGTATTCGACCGCATAAAGCGTAGCTCCATTAACGTTCGACCACGACAGCTGGATCAGCAATGAAAATAATACAAAGAAAAGTTACCAGACTGTCGCCGTTATCGGTGTCAACCTTGACCTTTGAGGGAACTGGCAGAGCACCCACAGGCCCGAGATCGCGACACTTGTTCCAACACTCTGTATTGTCCTAAAGAGTTAAATGCAATTGCAAAAATAACTGTAAAACTTACGCAAAGATTTCGATTATCATATGCAATGCATTGCTGTGTACATTGTTGCAAAGGTTCCTGGATTAATGATTTTAGCAAAAAATGATTTACCTTGCTATCCTTCATACATTTGGCGATACATCTTAGCCGGCAGATGTGATTTGTAGGAAGTGCTTGGCTAGCGACTGAGAAAGTTATAAATAAGAGAAGCAGCAACCGCCTCATTGAGACGGTCACAGCTAATTTGCTCGATTTCTCTGGAAAATACGTTGAGAAAACGAACTGGAACCAGATGAAGATTGAGATCATTAGGCTAATTAAAATAACGTTGTTTGCCTAGCGTTCAGGTAGGACAGACATTGTGTCTACGTAGTGTCTGATGCACTTCAACCTTCCGCCAGTTTGCAACCAACGTACAAGTGTTTCAAGAACTTACCAGAATGAATGACTTGGGTTCAATCAATGGAATGAACTAACACTTAACGGGGAATGGGCAGCAAGCGCCCTTTCAGGGAATAGAACGGGGTGAAACATCATTCAACTGCTATGTTTTATAACGTTCGACAAAAGAGATGCCTCAAGGCGGAAATGTAATTCTGATTATCAGTACAGGTCAGAAGGAAGGAAAGTTGTCGTCTCTCTAGGTCAATAAGGAAGATGTTTGCTGGTAGAGTGTTCCTTAAACAGGCGGTGGAGAAGTTTAGTAGTACGTAAGCGAGGAAAGATTCCAAAAGAATTTTATGATAATGATCGGTGGAAGAGGAGAGGTTAATTGAAATCGATACAAAGAGTTGCGCTGTGGCAACGCAATCCCTTTAACAAATAGTTCCTGTGTTGTGTATGACCCGCCACTTTTTCAAACAAATCGGTTAACAAAACACGTGCGATGCGGCTAGAATTGACGACCGGAGGCATGCATATAGAGGAGATGCGCTAAGAGATTTTATAAAGCGATAGTCACGCAAGGACATGCCGACTATGGTTTCTTATGAACAAAAGTGAGTGCTTTCAGAATGACAGGCATGTTCGGTCAGATGTAAGCAATCAATTGTTCGGAGTTCGCGACAGGCCCTCGCCGGGATCGGAACCGGTCGGCCAATTCGACAAACAGAGCGGATAGTTAGACGCCGGTGGGTAGAGATTAGCCATCGCTACCTGCTGATACTACGTCAAAATTATTCTGCATGTTGATAAGGGTCAAACGCGTCACTGTTTTTTGTGGTCTGGACCACAACCGGTAGTCAAATGACTCTCTACCGTAATACGTTCTGTAAGGGCGTTTGCTTGAAAGGTTGCCAAAACAAAGTCACAAGGATAAAGTTGGAAAAAAAATGCCTTGTGTCTCAAATCAGTGCTGTTTGCGCAGCCGTTGGGGGCAGAGGAGAAACATAACGAGGGGCAGCGAGCTGGCTGAAAGCAAAAATCCACATTTGCTTCGCAGAGAGTGAGAATCCAGTTGTGCATGAAAACATTGTGCGCAGCGACCAGTGTATGACTCAGACCCACATCCGCGTCTCGATGCCGATTGGCACAACAGTAACATTTATACATGGGACATGGCCTTTGCTGTACAATACTCTTAATCGGTCTTGTATCTGTCAGTTCAATTGTTGCCATGTGGACGAATTAAAAAGATGGATCATGCGGGTAAGAGAAAGTGTCGGTCAGTTGGGTGGAGAGTTCGGCCTGAAGACATCAAACAATGCTTGTAAAATGAGAAAAAGTCAGTGTTTATTTAGGAATGAAACCGTATTGAAGATTGAGTTAGATACATGAGATGATAGTGGGCAGTGAGTGTGTTGTACACGGCTGTTGATGACTAGAGCCACTGGTGGGCGGATGTACCGGTCATGTTTTCTGAGATCTTCTTCCTCGTGACAGTTTAGGCCTTAATGTGGAATGGGCACAAGAGCTTCTGAAAAACAAGTGGATTAACCTCCGCTCTTGCTCGGATTGTTTACCTTTGCCTCCGTAATACACTCGCTTCCATAGGTGGTCTGCTCGTGAGGAGGGAGCATACCGACTCGGAGCTCATCACACATGGCGCGAGCCATCATCGAATGTCCCACGCTCTCGAAAGCGTCTGTAGCATCGCTGCCTGCCTACAAAAGTGGGACTTAGAGAATTCTTTGGAGTTTGACTTACGTATTCGAGAAGAACCTCGTACGATCCGGGATGTTCGTTGAGGAAAGAAGTAACATCGTAGACAATATTTCTGATGACGAGCCAGCAATCGTCAGGGGAATCGTGGTAGGCAACTTCGGATCGGGAAATCTCTTTGTTCAGCATTTTTTATTCTGAAAGACATTTAGTTAGAGACCGCATATCAACGAGGTGAAGGCTATCAAGAGACGGGAAAGCTCTTGTTCTAGTTCATGCTGTTCTATGGGAATCGTGAAATTGGCTTCTCTTACAAACGGCTTGCTAAATGCACTCTAAAGGTACATTCTCACCACATGCTTGACTAGACTGTCCCAGTATTGTTACTTGGACAACCCGGCCAACTGGGTGGGAAGTGGGTACGTTGTCCGACGACCGTCTTTTATATGAAGGGGGCGCATCCTTGCAAGAAAATAGCGTGCTAAAGACGAGAGAGGCAGACCATGCTTCCTTTTCGACGACATGTGGTCGAGGACATGTGCACCGGGGAAGTCTTCGACCTTCTAATGTGTTAAGGATGGTGAACTGCACCTTGAAATTTGATGCGCAAGCATCTGTTAGTTCCGCTTTTTCTAGAAATCGAACAACCTAACAAGGAGTGATGGAATTATAGAAGAGAATAGAAAGGTGTGGTCAAATTAGACTAGGATGGTCAAACCTTAGCCTTCCAAGAAAATGAGAGAACAAAGTAAAGAGAAGCAAAGAGGAACTCAATTTTAGAATACGATGAAGTCTTCAAATTGAATTAAACAAGAAAGTAGAATCCTTATTGTTTTTGAGCACTTGAACTAATTCTCAACCAAGATATACTGCCTAGTAACCAGGAGGTGTATTCCCATAAAGTGTTGCTCCACAGATTGGACCACTTCGATGCAACACCGATCGTAAATCAGCCAACCTCTGCCTTGTATAACATTCAGAGATAAAGGGGACGCAACTGTTTTTGGGATATACCGTGACTGCATTCTCACGGCTATTAACTATAGTCCTGAAATTACAAAGTTCTCGGTTTGAAAACTTGTGTATGAAAATCTTGCAATCTAGATAAACAAGGAATTACTATGTCATGAGATCTGTTTACATTTTCAGGTTGACTTTCGCGAACTTCTCGGTATAGGAAGTTCCGGTAATGTGACTATCTATCTTATTTTGAATCATACTCGAATCAGAAATCTCTCAAGCAGACTGCCCAATGCGTTTCGTCGACAGGCTACCGCGTGCAGCTCGGATGAAGATTCTACAGGAATTCCGCTTGCTACAGGATTGTAGAGAAGCGTTATTTTTCTAAAAACTTCCTTCTGAGAGAATGCAAGCAGGCAAACATCTCCAAAAAGTTACAGCACAAGAGCTGTTGTTTAAGCGAACCTTCCAAAAAATTCACGTGAAAACGATTAAGGGTGCGTGCATTAGGTTGATGGATCACCGCGTCCCGGCGTGTCGACGCGCGTCTTGCTTCTACTGTGCAAAGTTCTTTCGACAACGTGGGTGTGCGACCGAAAACGCTTGGGAAGGTTGCTGCTGACTTTCGAAGACTCGGAAACAACGTGGTTGTGATACTTTGTTTTTTGGAAAGTGCAGCTTCACCGTATCCGATCACACTCAGTTCTGATCAAATACCAAACTGAAACCTGAGTTCCGGGTCACGCTGTATCGCAACAATAGCCGAGACGGTTGTCGGGAAATTCCCGTGAAAAACTACCAGTACAAAATTGCATGTGACCCTTACAGTCTAGACTAGGCTGATCAATTTAAACCTAATATTAAGTTCAACTACCAAGTTTCAGAACAGCTGACCTTCGTATTATTTTGAATCAGAATGAATTTTCTATAAAAACCTTATGATAAGTCCACATTATTTGCTATTCGAATTTCCATATTTACTTGGCTTTTTCTTTCACAAATGGGCTTCTTAACCACGTGCTGAACCCGCCTGCACGTGGGTTACGACCGGCTTGCCCCTTGCCTAAGGGCCTTCACTTTTGGGGATGCCACAGAGAAAAGACTTTGGCGTCGTAAAAGCTTTTGTCAGGGAACCTGTTGGTAGTTGGACGAACGCGAGGATCTTTTCTTATATGACCTGCATGAAACAGGGTCGCAACATTTTCACTTTAGACAGTTGGGAAATCACTACCGCAAGTTTCGACTTTAATTTCTGTGAGTTCTCTGCAGCCCACGCGGAATTCTGTGACGTCCGCCGCAAGGGGGTACCATCTGAGACAGCGAACTGATGCCGAGGCAGAAAGCGATAAATTACTCGCAAAGCACCGGAAAACTGGTATTTTCGGATTGATTAATGCACTAGCTTGTGGATTTGAAGGACACGTACTGGCCAAAGGAAGAGAGTATAAATGACACGCAGATGCACTTCTGGAAGGGGTCGGGGTATTTGTTTTCGAAAATAGTTGCAGACATATGATTGACCTTTACCCCCTGATCAAGATGTTCAACGAAAGCCTTGCTATTAGCACTGAACAGGTTAATACTTGGCTGTCAATACGATCCACATGCAACAAACAGTTCTCTGTATCAGACCGCAGTCACACGTTCTTTCAGCTTGAACAACCTTGGAAATGGAGTTTTCTCTATCGATGGTCTCATATTTCGACCAGACTGCCATTTGCAGACGCACAGACCGACAATATATCATTGCTAATCAACAGATCGTTAAGGAACTGCTTTGTATTGTGCAGGAATGGAAGTACTCTTTGTCGGCCAAGGACCAGCAATAGTCCTTTAATCTTAGTGAAGCCTGGACAACAAAGGGAAGTGGGGCGGCGAAATATGTTTGAAGAAGCTCATTTGTGTCTACCTCAGACGTCCAAATGCATAACATTATGCACAACTCTCCCCTTTCTGACACGACCTTGTTGGTCCAGAAACAAAAGAATTCCGTTTTGTTGATTTCTGTTCAACTACCTATTGTCAACTATCTCTCTATTTGTACAGTACTCCGAACAAATCAGTTTCTTCATTGTTTATGAGCCATGGCCAGCACGTGCTTTACAGCAACTAGGGCGTGTGACCGTCGCCAACCAGCCCCTACGGTAACAAATGGGCGCACCCAGGGAAACTTTCGAAGAGACCCTTCCCATGACAGGTTTTTCTTGGGGAAGTCGCAACAGAGAGACGAAGAGGGAAGCCCATATGTTTCATATTAGAGGTCGCCTGGAACCTGATTTTTGGGGGGGGTAGCCGACCAGACAAATCGTCCTCTTTCACGTGTGTTGCATCTGGCGACCCTTGCTTGTTGATACAAATATATGCATTTCAATGCCAGCAAAGAAGTGTGACGGTCAGAAGATTTCTGCAATTCGAGATACGAGCGCGTGAACGAGTCACAGGTGGCGTCTCACGTCAAGTCAGAGTCCGCCAATTGGAAAATAAAATAGCACTATGGTTCCGCAGATAGACTAATCGAGGTAAAAATACCTCTCGGGTCGTCTTGTCCTCATTTTGTCATGAGAGTTGAGGCTATTAGGTCAACTCATTACGGCCGGGCCCTTTCAATGACATAGCTCCTGTCTGCATTTTTCGCATCTTTATTGCCCTATATGGAAAAAGAATAGACTACAGGGACAATGCACTTCCGAGCGTTTTTCTTTATCGTCGTGTTGGTCTCTACTCTCATCGCTGGACCAGCGATAAAACCTCCGAGCTACTTTCGATTCCGGCGATTTGGCGAAGAAGCCATCGACGAGCCTCTTGTCTATTATACGGTTCGGGACAACGAGAAATAATAGCTAGAGCCTCATTTCAGGAGATGACAGGCAACACAATGAAGAGGGCAGCTCCTGTCATGTACATGGGTTTCGGCAAGAAGTAGCACATAAAGCACAAACACCACGTATTCTCTCGATGATGATTTTACGATAAATAAATGGTTAAATTAGTGTTGTTTATTTTTGAAGAGTCTGCTGTTTTTCTTGTATATAAACGGCAAAGATGGCAAACGACCGCGTAGACCTCTCCCAGTCAAAACAAAAACATTTCGTCTTTCTTCTCATTCTGGCACGAATCGTCTGTCAAAACCAGAGTATTTGCCACCCGAAATAGTAGTTACTTCGGCTTAAGCTCGCACTCGCCCCAATAAATACCGACCCGGTCTCATTTTGTCATTACAGATGCGCTTCCTCGTCCTTCTGGCTGTCCTCCTCGTCGCCTATACCACGGTGGCATATCCGAGCGAAAACCTCAGAAGTAAGTTCCGACTTTGCTTGGGAATTAACCGTTTTACATGCCTAACCAGACTAATTCTTATAGGTTATTTTAACACCCCCAATGGCTATGTGAGCTATGGCGGCTACTACCCGAGTTATAATAGTTACTACTATCCAACGTACCAGCCGGTAAACAAAATTTAGAGCCAAATTACAGATAAACGTCAGATTATGTACGGATCACCGTATGGAATCTATCCCGGATACGGTAAGGAAAAGTAACGAATTCAGTTATCTAAATTTTTCAGGAGGCTGGATGAATCCCATGGGAACTGGTAAAAAGTTTTTTTTTGTATAAAAAAGTCTTTTTAAAACAGGTTCCGGATGGGCAGCTGGAGGTGGAGTTGTAGGAAACGCCTTAAGCTTCTTAATCGGATAAATGTTTCTCCGCCACCCAATCGTACCTCTGTAATAATCTTCAAATTTCTAATAAACATTCTATTCTCGCTTCAGTATTCGGGAAAGTTGTGATCTCTCTCCAGAAACTTGTGCCTTGATTTTAACTAGCACAGCAGCAACAGACACGGCGTTTGGCTTAAAGCTAGCCTAATTCGCTACCCTGTTTGAATTCGGCGCGCAAATCAGAAAGATGCGCCACAAAGGAAGGATGATAGTTCTTCAACCAACAACTGATGCAAAAAACTTTCTGAAAGTGGTTTCGAGGTTTTCATCAAAGGACAAAAAGGTCTAACCCATACGGGAGTCGAACCCTAGACATTTTTAATCTGTAATCCGACCGCTAACCAGCCATGCGGGCGAGTTCGCTGAGTTATTGCAAAAATACATGAGATCAGATAATATGCAACAGTCTTAGGCTAGCTTTAAGAAATGGATTCATTTTACTAAATCTCCCAGGGAACCTTTATCAAAATACGTAGACAGGAAAACATTCGGTTGATTTACAGAATAAGTATCACCATGAAATCATAAAGCGAGATAAATAGGAAAAGCGTTGGCTTGATTTGATGACTGTGGAAGAAGAGTCGTTGGAACCGAAGATCATGTCTGTTGGCCGGTGAGGGTGTGCCACTTGGAAATCGCGATTCCGTGAGCCTGAAGATTGATTCAATCATACTTTAAGGTAATTCTATTGTTCATTCCCTTTGCACCTGACACTTAGTTTTCAGAGTGTGACGACGGCAAAACCAAATAGGTCATCCTGATCATCTGTACCTACCTTAACCATCTGCTCCCAGTGTTCTTGAGCATCAGGACTACTCGAATTGAGCCCGAGTGAGATGGTGCCAAGAAGGATACGACGACGTAGCATACCAATTGCTTGCCAAACTTCGATCTTCACAGTAGTGTTGTCCAAAACATCTTTTCCCTTGGGAAGCTAAAGTGTTTAGTTAGAAAATATTCGAATTGAATTGTACCTGACAACTGGTGGTGAAATCGTACAGCGGCTCACTTGTACCCTTAGACATTTCTGTCTTTGTTCTCCAGAACTCTTGTCCAAACTCGACGGAAGCAGTAACTTTCACAAAAGTATCTAAAGACCAGGTCATGTCATGAGGTCACTGGTTACCTGGAGGCTTCGACTTGTCACCAATCTGAGAGCCCTTCTCAATAGAAACAGTTATCGCATTTTGGTCCTGGTCATAACAAAGAGCCATCAGAAGCTGCACGAGTACTTATTTTGAACTGATCAGGACATACCTCTGCAGATTCGGCGTTAGGCTGGCTGCAGAAGCGTCCACAGGAATCAACCATGCTGGAACGACGACTGTCGCCGTTGGCGAAGGAACCATTACTCATACGATGCATCGAAGGCGACAACCCAGTCTAAAATTTGAGATTCAACCATGCAAAGATATTTTCTGTTCGGGTTGTGCCATTGTGGAAAAAGGCGAGCAACGATTGGAAATAAGCAACCGGAAGACTTTTGGCTCGTGACAACATTATTATTTGGCCAGGTGAAAACTGAAATTGTTAAAAATATCGCGAAGGCTCATTGAAATCACGACTGCTGACTATTCTTTTCGCTGGCAGGAGAGACCAGCTACGTTGCTATGAAATCCATCACAGAAAGTGTAGTCCTCTTTTATGCCCCCAACAAAATTTATGCGATAATTGGACGTTGATTTTAAAAGATGGAGTTAATGCAGTTGTCACAACTCATGGGAGGAGAAGACAGATGAGAGGAGGGATATTTTGACACTTGACCAATTTGTAGTCACGTCGAGCTGTGTGTTGTTTTCTTTTCGGGCTTCCTGATGCTATAATCAACTTTTCCCACAACTTAAGCCGCATCGTCATAAATAGCCCTCTGGCTTCATTGAATCGCGGCTTTCGTTTGTCGACAGCCAGGGCACAGTCTTGGGGGATAAAGACCCCATAAAGGCGGACCAGAACTCTCTTGCGATTTTCCATTTTATTACAAAAAATCTGTTTTGATTTGCCGAGCAAGTGCGTTGTAGAACTCGAACAGAATAGAACTAACCAAAGGTGACAAAAAAGACGTATGATACATGGAATCGAGAGCTAACTGTGATCTTCAGCTTTTTTAAAACTCTGCTGATTGCTGCCTAACAATATTGCTCCCCAACGTACGCTAATAACCAGAGCAACGAGGAGAAATTCGGAGTCTATGGTATTCGCGTGTTTCTCCTTCGTCAGCTGTTTACGCGCTTCCTGATTCCCACATTTTGTAGTTGTATTTGGAGAAGCTGGTAAACAGCTTTACTGGTTGGAACGACACTCTTACTCGACATGGGCCAAGTTTTTGATAGCGAAAGAGCACGACAGATTGGAAAAATAGATTTAAAAAAAGTGTCGATTTGTCTGTGAAATCAAAGAATTCGAGATGCCACAAGGAGAGAGTGGAAGAATGGCTCTCAAAAAGAGGGGAAATCCAAGACTGGCGTCCATTAGATGGACACTATGCCAAGGGGGAAAAAGCTATGATAGAATGAGCTCATTGACGGCAAAAGCAGAGGGAAGAAGGAGATTTTAGGCCAAAGAGTCTTTGTTCTTGAACGACCGGCCAACGTTGTGCACTGCTTCAGTTGGCTTCGCCTCACGGTCGGATTATCCAAGCCTAACGACTTAGATTTAACACCGCGTGTAAAGCAACTTCAGAGGGCGGCAGCACAAACAAACACCTTTAAGCAAGACTGGGAGATCTTCCTCCCCTTTTCGGCAGAACAAATCGACGTAGAAAACGGCGAGCTAATTCTCAATTGTTCGAAGCTGACAAAGTTGAGCCAAGCGGCTAATGTGATAATAGCAGACAGCGCGACACGCAAAGACATGAAAATGGCAAAGAGTTTCTGGATCAAGAAATAGAGGGTTGATATTTTTGGTAGTAACAGTCGCAAAAACAAAAGAGAAACAAATCAAGATATTTGTTTACATTTGCTAACTTCCAAGGAGGAGTATAAACACGCGGCATTCGCAAAAAGTCATAAATTCGAACATCCTCTTGCCTATTGTTTACCAAATTTGAAAAGCACTTGAGGTTTGAGCCACTAATTCTAGGGAATCCGTCCTTTTCGTGTCTCAAGGTCACTTGACTCACATTGGGGATCTGAAAATAAGCATTACGTTTTTTTACTATGTGAGCCTTACGAACGAAGAGTATTGACGAATTAAGGGCATTTTTTGTCACCGATAACGATAGATGCGCTTTTATCCTAGAACTTCCAACCAAAAGACCACCACTCCCTATGGGAAAACGGTGAAGCGGACCATCTGCTGTTCACAGAACAACAACGATCGTGTTTAGCTAGCTCGTGAATAAGTTAAGGCAAATGTTTAAAATGACTCAATTTCGACTTTTATATCGAGCATCGCATGCCGAAAGTGAAATCAAGCAAAAGAAGCTGTATTTCTCCCAAGAGAAGTCTAGAATCAAGCAAATAACACGAATCAAGACATGCAACAGCTAGTTTTTACTGAACCTGATGTAAAAATCGATGGAAACGGTGGCAAAGATCGTTTGCGAGAGGCAGGGAGAGAAATTAACTGATAATGGCCCCGTACACAACCAGAAGATATACGTCTTCAATTGCCAACACACAAAGCTCCTTCAGTCCCATTAATCATTATACCAATGACAAGTCCTTACAAAGATATTTCCTGCTGACATCTTGTAGAAGACGAGACAAAATGGAACAGATAGGACTAAGTCCTCTCGTTGCTATGATATCGTCCGGAATATATTGAAAAAGGCCAACGACCGTGAAGGCAGTATTTCTAGGAAATTAGTTTCCGGTGCAGACATTTTTTGTATCCGAGACTGGCCTTTTCCGTACCCGGCTAAATCCTCTTAATTCAATTAACTTCTGAGGACGTCAGAAGTTCGCGATATCTTGACTCTATTTATAATCCTTCTTTGCGTGTACGTCCCCGAAATTATCCATCAAATCTCAGCTAAAAGCCAAAAACCGCTCAAAGGAATCCTCTTCTCGTGATTAGAAAAGAAAGGAGGTCAAAAAGTCAGGCGGAAGCACACTTCTTCCCTGTCTGCAATCAAGCGAACTTTCAATCTTAATTTGTTTCTTCTTCTGGTTTCTGAAGGCAAGAGTCAAAAAACGATTTTCAAAACAGATTCCCTCCTGTTTTCACGGGTCATGTGACACTTTGAATAGCCGTTTAACCGAAGTTCGGTTTGCCATAAATGGGCTGTGGTTGACACTGGTGTGAATGAGACAAATTAGCCAGCTTTTCCTGTCCGATGGCTCGTTCCGCCTGGGGTCTATCGGAATGACGTTCAAACGAAACAACTAACAAAGTATCTAAAGAATAGTGCAGTTCGGAATGCTACGATTAATCAACTTTTCAAGCACAGATACACTCTAGCTTTATCCAACTGAATTTGACCTCGCATAGGTTCTCTGTTTTTAAGCTGCGCATGAGTCGGGCGCCCGTCATATTTATAGTTTCCTGAATTTTAAAGAACTGCATTAATCACACCTTACATAGGTTAACGGGCTTGGGGCTGGTTATGTTCATACAGATGGCTAAAGTCCAGATCAAATCAAAACGGGACAATTCATCTGTATATAAACAATGTTTTTATACCTGAACAAGCACCTAAGCCTCAGATTTCGAAACCATTTGGTAGTGATAAGCACACTTTTGGACAAAAGTGTTTCGAGGTCATGTATAAAACGATTGTTAAGAAGTGTACTTTTTACGTTATAAGAGTGATCCCGTTTTCAAAAGAGCTAGGATTTGATAGGAAATGGAAAAAACTTACCACGTCTAGGTACTCCATTTTGGACACAGTAACAACAGCGTATGTGTGTAGCCAGGAGCCGTGAGAACGAGCCCGGGGTGGGCGGGATGAAAATCTACGGATTTATTTCAGCACGCCAGACTGCGCTGCATGGATGCAAAGACATTAGAAAACTGCTTTCGGTTAAATGTTTCATAAGATGGCCATTATCCCTAGAAGTTAAGCGGACAAATAGTGCTGTTCGCCAATTGAGGAAGAAGTGTTTTTCTCTTTCTTTGAGGATTACCTACCTTTAAAATACACCACTTTTGCTTAGGTGGATTACATTTTCGACACTTCTTTTAATTTACATGAACACAGTACTCACCGAAGCCTCAGATTTGAGGCTATTAAGCTGATTGATGGGAACGATCACTTGTTGTGGACCTTCAAGGCTGACGTTTTTGCCTTCCAAAAGACCTTCTCCCTAGAAAATTGGATTGTTTAGGAATTAAGAAAAGCAACGTTGGTGGTCCATGCAAATACGCAAATGTTAATCCGCCTCACGAGAAAAAGATCTCTTTGGCCAAGTGGAAATTTGATATGGAACGGGTATTGATGCCACATCCATCTAGAGCTTAAAATCTTAGTTTTAAGGATTACCTACCTTTAAAATACATCGCGACTTTCCTTTTCGACTGTAGATCCGGAATTTGATGCCATTTGTTTTGAACGATTCTGAAAAATGTACTTACTGCGATTTCAAACTTTCCTCACCTTCATCTATTCCTGGGAAAGTGAAGGTTTCTCGATACCGTACTGCTTTACCTGTTGCAACGTAAGATGTCATTTGCTTAGGGTTCTTCGATCCTTCCACAATTAGACGCACCTTAACCATTTTCTATCTTGTGTGTACGTTTCCTACCATAAGTTCGTCTTCCTCTGTACAATCTGTGAATCCGTGTAATGAGCTAACTTTGATTATAACTGTCGTTTTTTGTCGACTGTACTGTGCTGTGACACTTAGATTTGCTCCCGAGCATCCGAGTAGCAGCCCGTTCACTTGACGCTCCGAGTTACACGATTTTAATGACTCTGTCTGAAAAGATCTCTTATAATTAGAAGATGATTCCTTTTCACTTCAGGGTTGATCACAATTTGTGGCCGCGGCTCATACTTCTCAAAGTCTCGATACTCTTGTGACACATAGTCACTCCGTCCAGATGGAAAAAGGAACGAAGCTTGAGGGCAGCAGGATAACAGCACCCTGTTTACGAGAGAGTGCATTTGAGCAGAATAGATGACACTGAAAATGGATTCAATGCGATTTTGCTAGATCAAAAGAGCCAGATAGAAGTTATATCATTGAGCTAGGTAGACATCAGTGAACAGACGACAAAAAATAGGCTACATGATAGATGGGGGTCAAGCTACTAAAATTAAAAGTTGCTCTATAAAGGAAGACCGCATCAGGAATAGAAAGTGGAGGGTGTAAATCTGTCTTAGAATAAACGGCTAGGAGCCCTACTAACTGCCAATAAGACAATGTCACGCAAGAATAGCGGTTATGGGCTGGAATGACATTCCACAATACATGTGACGCCAGAAAAAGATATACCCAGTCGTTTGGAAGAAGTATAGTAATTGATAATCTGTTATATGGTCACGAGCATGTGAGTCGTTTGATCGAGACTCTTCAAAGCGAAAGGGAGAGAAACAGGGAACAAAGACAAATGCGATTTGGAAGCCAAGAGGAGTAATGTGGAACGTTCCATCGAGAAGGGGGGAGAGGGAGAGCTTTTCAGTCTGCAACATAGCAACTGTCATGAGGTCTTTTATAGTGGATCATGGCTAGGAGGCAGGTCGTAATGGGAGAAAAAGGAGTCCCAGATGTTAAGCACATGAGAAAGGAGGAGGTGTACTGAGTGAAAAGAATAACTTCCGTCATTGAGTAAAAGAAGTAAACGTTATGAGAACATCTGAGAATTAAGTCTGAGACTCGGTAAGTATAAAGATTAGAGATGAAAAAGAGTGGACCTTTCTGTAGCAAAAACATGAACTCGAAAAGTAGCAATATGACGCGCCTTGTTAATTTTTAGAGCAAGCACGTCATCACAAATTGGGAAAGTTCTTTGCCTCAAAATAGCAGCCGGCCAAAAAAGAGCTAAAAGTCCCCAGCAACCCTTGAAATATGCATTGACTGAAGAAACTTGTGCATGCAATACGAGAGTGTTAACTCCCGAACACACTCAAACTTATTCCTGACAATTCTGGACCTCTTTCTATCCCGTCGAGTAATGTCGTCATGGATGGAGTGCCCGAAATAGTCGCTAACTCTATTGCAACTCATCCAGCCAATCTCGAATACGTCTGCTCACAGCTACTACTGATAAGAAGAGTTTACATATAGAGAGAGGGGAACGAGACTCAAAAAAAAAATTGCGAGGGTGGCGCGAGAAAAGACGATCAACAGCACTTTATTCTCAAAAATTGGATTATTCTTCGATCCATCTATAAGAAATGGGGCAAGGTTCATTATTATTTAAGATACGTCATGTTTTTAAAATATACATCGTGTAGGATGTATAAAGAAACCAATTAGGGCAAGCAGCTTGACTCATCGATGTGCCATTTCGCAATCTTTTAAAGAAAAGCCCAGTTAGAACAAATAAAAACTTTAGGGGTAATAGATTTTGGCATACTTTGCTGGAAATCGCTTGTGTACTTTCTGAATGCTAGCTTAATATTAGTGTTTTATGGAGAGGCGTGTCAATGAGATTGCTATGATTATACCGATTAGAATAGACAGCATCTCGAGTCAATGCTTCCTGGCAAGGAGAGCTAGGGCATAGTCGGCAATAACGAACAACATAAAAGTTGCTAACTTGTCAAGCGCAAAGCTCGTCTGGGCCATGAATAGAACAAAGTGAGCCAGAATAAGTTTGTGGTTCTGACGAGAAGATACTCCAGGAACATTTCATAAAAACAGACGTCTACTTGGTCATTTTGGAGACATCAAATGGCATCAGACCTTCTCAGCTATGAATGAGTTGGCAGAAACTCGTTTTGCTCTTCATCCTTTTCGTCTGGGTGTACTCTTTTAGGTCAAGTCTAGCCACTTTAGTCACACTTGTCAGTATAAGGTTACAGGTGATTTTTTGTACCCGAATTCCGCGAAACAAAAAGTTGAAAAACAGAGATTAATGAGGAGGAGAAAATTCCAGAATGGGTTCAATCGCATCATGACCATTATAAAAATGAAAAGCAAATAGACTCGTAGGCTTTGAGGAAATTGCACACTCTGTTGGCCGGAGACTAACGTCGGTATCGTTTTCAGGTCAGCAGACTCCTTTTTCACTATCTTTTAATTTGACTGTAGTTCAATGGGTTCGTTACCACATTTGATGTGTATCACAAGAGTATCAATGACAGTATAAGTAGTACAAGTGGACTTGACGTTGACCAGTATGAGCTGTTCCTGTTCCTCCAACTGCTGTAGGTAGAGTATTGAAGGCGTTTTGCAATATAAGAACCGCCAAATTCTCTGCTACCAAAAGGTAGGACGAAGCAGTTTTCCTGATTGCAAAAATCTGTAGCACAGAAACACCAGTGTTCTGTCAAATCCAACTAAACGTGACTTAATTGGTGACATGAACAAAAGGTTACCTTGTCAAAGTCCTGAGGAAGGTATTCTCCTACGTCAGAGGGCCTGGAGTGAGTACCAAGGCCTAAATGAATGTGCTGGTCGTCTGTTAAAAATTGGGAAGAACATCCACGACCAACGCCTGAAAAAAAAACTAATTAACATTAGCTGCCTAAGACTTTACTTTCTTTATTATTTCTGTCTCACTCTAAGCTTTGGGACCAGCCGTCTGCGACGTCTGGGAACGTCTCTAGATAAAGTTATTAGTATCGAAGTGTCAAAACCGAAGGCAATCGAAAGAATTTTTCAGAAACTTGACTGACGCTTTTACGTGGTAGACAGACTCGTCTTCCATTTGATCGGCTGATTTATTCACAGCTATTCTTCTGAACCCCTTTCGCCCACCTCTACAAAAAGTTCTCGCTCACTGATCCAATTGGATCAACCTATTTTAAAATGTCCTCGCGTCTCTGTCTGTCTGTCTGAAGCCAATATTGCCAATTAGTGTGCACTATTTTGTGCGCACACTAATTGTTGGCAAGTCAAGCCAGATCGAGTCAGTTTGGGCAAGCGCGTCTTTGGGACGACGTTGCTTCTGTCACGCTACCTCGATTGGAGGGAATGCGGACAGGTTGAAATGGGAGGAAAGGGTCACGACAGTTGGACAGAAGAAAGTAGAAATCGAGCAGTTTTGGAAGGATTATTACTAGCATTGAGCCCCAAAGGGCGATAGCATTACTTGGACAGGGAGCTGGGTCGAGGGATAGAAAGTGGGGTCAAAGAGTGGGAAGTGGGTTTCACTGATTAGAGATGGTCATTAGCAATCGTTTTTGCTGGGGAAAGGACAAGGTAGATATGCCTCAAGGGGCGCAACAAGTTAGGCTATCGCCTTGAAGGGGCGGCGTTGTGGAGTTATAAAAGAGACAAAAAGTATGATAAAATGGACAAAAAACGGGGGACGATTTTGGGAGGTAATTTGGCATACTGTAACGCCATTTTGCGTACCCAAAACTCCGGCTTCGCACCTTGTGCATCTTTTTTCTCGGGATTTTTCCAGGTTTTGCCTATTTTCTCGTCACCATTTGACAAAATACACTTGTTCTTTCATTTTCAAACGTCAACAACCGCAAAAATTCAGGATAAGACGGTGAAAATCGATGAACTTTGGAATTTTGGACGTTGCGTACTCATTTTCGTGTAAACGCAAAAGGCTTCGGACGGACAGGGACAACAGCTCCTTATATTTTAAAGATCAGCCGTCTGCGACGTCTGACGACGTCGCCCTGGATAAAGTTAGGAGTGTCGAAGAATCAAAGCTGAGTGTATTTGGAAGAAATTGTCAGAAACTTGACTGACGCTTTTACGACTCTTTCAGCTGATTGAATGTTTTACTCTCAGCTATCCCTCCGACAAGGTCCCCTTTTCCCACCTCTACTAAGAGTTCTCGCTCATTGATCCATTTGGATCAATTCGATGAAAATTTTTAGCGCTATCCCCCTTCTCTCCTACAATGTGTCTCCGATTCTGTTGGCTTCCGTTATCCCTCTCATTTCCATCTACCGCAACCCGCCACCGCCCTGCACGATCTTACGTTTTTTTATTGTTCCTTCCTAAATTCCTCTCTTCCGGTTCCCTCTCCAGATTTATACACGTTTCGATAATTTTTATTGTCTATTTCGATAAGTACTTTTCTAAAATGTTTTTCTCTCGAGTTTCGAACAAAACTCATTGTTTCCTCGGGTCTTCCGTGAAGAATCAATTGATAAACGTTTCCTTTTGTTCCTTTCACTTCTTTACGTAATATATACTACAATTAATCACCCAGTAGGTAGAACGGCCTAAGTGTTACATACATCAGTTTATCGTTACAATTGGAACGAGCTTTTTGTAATGTACTGAGATAAAAGCCTCAACTCCTAACACTGCTTCTCATATAAATTAAACTTTTCAAGTGGACTCACCTAACGTTTTTGTATAACCCGTATTCTTGTTTGTTCCATTGAGATAGAAAACGAAACAAGTTGAATGACATGAAACATGGCTGTCTGGCTTGTAGTCTCTGTTTAAACTTTTTAGCAGGAGTCTAATTGGTCTCACCTGTGTGCACATTCAGGATCACTCGTGGATAATCCATAGTTTCTCTTCAAAAAGAAGTGTCTCCATTGCTAGAAGATGACCTTTCATTAAAAAAAGCAAAACACATACCCAAACTATGAAGTCGTTAGCACACGAATAGCATTTGACAGCAACAGCCAGATCCAGTAGCAAGGAAAGGATGAGAATGTCGATTAAGATGAACCGCATAGCCTCATGACCTGGAAAAACAGGAGATATCAGTGAGTCTTCAAAATTTGTCAGAATAATTCTCAATGGAGAGCAGGATAGCAGTGTTTCAGTGAGACGACCAAAAGTTGTAGAGACAAGATAGTGATCATATTGTGTTGATTTAACCAAGATGCCTCATTCTGCCATTTCAATGGACAAAACAATTTTGGGAGGGCGGCGAATAACAAATAGCGCATCTACACACCGGATGAGAAGAGATGGCAGCCAGCTAATGAAAGATCGGAAGCTGATTGTGTTGACATTCGAAAAGGGTGTTAATAGGCGTAAATGAGACTCAGAAATGAGGCAAGACGGCAATGCACACAGCCGTGACGGGATCCAAAGAAAAGTTTTTATATCTAAAATTAGAATGAAAGTAACGAACGCCAGGTGGAGACAATGGTCTCGGGACACTGCGCAGCGAGCCATGAACTGCTCGTATGGGTCATTCCAGAAGAGTGCTTGCATTTCCCTACCCTGTCGGGAGCACAAGCTCACCTTTGCAGCTAATCTTCTCGAAGGAATTATGACCAGAAGAAATAACTGGAGGCATAAACTCTCAGGACATGTAGTTAGGAGAGCATAACCGTGATAAATTGCCGGACTGAGGGAGTCAAAGTGATAAAATCGCCGTTCCGATTGGGCCATGGCTCGCACACAAATCGCCTTTGAGTAGTAACCCTATTACCACCGAGTCGACGCCGCGCAATGCAACTTCTAATATAAATCAGATTGAGACTCCTAAGGACAGACATACACACCGGGGGCACTTTATATTTATGAGCTAGAGTAAACGCATTTCTTAATATATGGGAAGAGCAAGGATGACGAAGAACTTTTCCAATTGAGAGAGAGCTTTTTCCGGATTTGAAGCGCTCAGATGAAGAGACTTGACCGTGAAAGCCGATCTCTTGGCAAATAGCTTTTTTGAGAGTGCTGTTATTAATTCTATTGTGGGAGTTTGGATTGTGGCTGACTAGAGAACCAAAACAATCAAAGGGGTGTTCTTGACGTCGTTTAGGTAGACCGGAAACGCAATAACGCTCTCCAAAAAGGGCATTCAGCGACGGCCGTGTGGCACAAATCCTCACAACGGCCACGGGTGCCCCAACAACAAAAACGGATTTAATAAACAGGTTGTCTCGCAGAGGCAATGGAATCCAGCAAGTTTGCTCGGGACTGAATGAGCTATGCAAGCCACGCGAACGGACCGAGTCCATTGAAAAAAGAGCAGGCGAGACAAGATGAATACCCCTGTAACAGGAGCTTCTCTAAGCTATTGATGCTTACAATTCAGCTGTGAGTTCTTGCAAATTGTTCGCCCAGGGGGATTCTAATGAAAGCCGAGCTGAGATGTACTTGACACGCACAGCGCAATCGCCACGCAGAGGCCCATTACGCAAAACCTAGCGTGCTATTAGTCTTTCGTTGTCATCGAAACCGAAGCGGCCGTTTTTTGTAAAGATAGTCGAGTGGTTGTTTCATATAATGGAGATGAGAGACGTCAAATGATGGAAACATAGTAGGAGGAAATTGAAGACAAAAATTGGGCGGTCTACTCTCCAGTTTTCTACGAGAATTGACAGATGAAACGAGAAATGGCCGAATGGGAGTGAAGCTTGTTGAGCTACATGAATTTGTTATAAGAGCCGTGACAATCCGAGAACTAGTACTGAATGAGAAATTTGTGTGAAAAATGAATTTCGGAAGCAATATAACCATTAGTTTGGTTATGGCGTCTTAGCCACGCAATAATATAAAAACAGGTAGAAACAATGATGTACTTTTTGCCCTATTGTGCTCGGAAGTCTAGTGCATCGTTGTGTAAAGGCCGACGGCCTGTCAATAAATCCGATCAGGCCTTCCGAAAACATGTGTTCTCGACAGAACGAGCCTCGACAGGTGTCCAAAGCCCTAGGCGACATAATCGTGGCAGCCGATTATGTTTCAGGTAAACAGGCACGATGTCGAGGTCAGGGAAGAGCAGAAAATACGCGAGTCCGGAGAGGCCACGCACTATGACAAATTGCAGACGGGCGCATCACCATCGCTCATTTCATTTATTCATAGGAACCACCGAAGATCAAAACAGCCGCCGTTTTTGTTTTGAACTTCAAAAAAAAAAACGGTGTTCAAACAAACATTTTATTACGAGCGAGTTACATGAATTATTGCACAGCCGCATGAAATCTTAAACAGAGCTTTCCTCCTCTTTCAGATTTCTGTTTTTCCAATAGATACTCACTTTGTGAGAATAGTATAAGACCAGCGGCAAGAAGAGAAGGGCATGAACAGTGCCTAGGGACTAGCTGACAAGTCAACGACTTCTTCATACCTGATGAGATCACGAGGATAATTGTTTTGAAGCATGTCTGCACCACGTAGCTGTCGACAAAAGACAAACTGGAGACACCAAAATAAACAGAGAAGCAGGCCTAAATGGTACTTGCTAGCGTTTGTGTCTACGTTATCATAGTCAATTCAATTTTCGCAATATAGAAGTGTTATACCTGTGACACTGGCCAACCAACGCTTCCTAACGTTTTGCACAGCCGAGCTTCGGCAGATCTGTAAATGTTATTTAGTGTCTAATTCAGTATGTTCGTACTTTTTGGACTCTTCCGACTCTTCGGTCATATATGCATATGAAACATGAGCAGCGAAATCTGAATCGCTCTTGTATTTGACAACAGCTCTGCTCTACCAACAGAAAACCCGACACTCATTGCTATAGTAATCATGGAGGTGGCGTCAAGATTGACTCCCCAATAAGTCATAAGGCCTATTACACCCAAGGCTATCGAAGCTGAAAATACTGATTGTCGGCTATTACCGCCTCGTAACAACCTATATTTGCCGCAATACATATAGAGCAGAGCGGTTGAGGAATGAACAGTAGAGCGATAGGGATCATAACCGCTGAAACGGATCAACGCAAAAAAAAACTCCTACCAACTGAGATGAGAAGGTCTTGCATTGTCTGAGGCCACATTATGTCATACTGGTCGGCAATGTTCCACAATGGAGTGTAGGTGGTTACATTGTAGCTACTGTATTCTCTTGATAACTTTCTGAATTCCTGCGATATATTAGGTTTGAGAAAAGTCCACCTCAGTTCCTCGGAGCACCTAAAGATATCAATATCTTTGGAGACATTTCGAAGTCTAGTAGCGAATCGGAAATTAGAAAGTCTGCTGTTATCCGCAGTCCAATGTACATCATATGCCCACTTGTCGTTGGCTAGTAGGAAACCGCGTAGGTTTTCGAAGAATGACTGAATACCACCTTGTGTTCATTATTAATAAATGCAGACCTCTTCATCAGTTGTCATTTCGTCGAAGCTGAAACCAAAGCCAAGTTCGTCCAAGTACTTTTCAAAGGCCGTGTACCAAAAAGATGTGCTATTTTTGCCTTGAGAACAGAAAGTTGTCTAAGCTTTTTGTACCGACTTCGAATAATTCAAACCTCTATTGCATTCAGCAATTTCAAAAACTGACGCCGCTCCGTTAAATTGGCCATATTTGGAGGAGACATTATTGCAACATCCATGTTTAAAAGGTCCTCCGGAAACAGAGATTGTCTTGTTTCCAGAAATCGTCTTGACAGAGAATTTTTCTGCACGATGTGAATTAACTGAAAGATATCTACCGTAGCAATTCTCAAAAGTTACATCAAATCCAACGATTAGTTGGGTAATTCCATAATACGTAGCCATGACATATGCAATGTAAGCGAAAAATGCGAAAATGGATAAATCCGTTCTTATAATGAATGGTCCATAGATGTCTTCAAAAAACCGTTGGTACCACATTCTACTATCCTGAAAAGATGATTGCCTAACAAAACTTGAAGTTTTACCAGCTGATCACTTTTCTCATTGTTGTTGCTTTCTTCCTTTTCAGCCAGTCCTTGCGAGCCCGTATTCAGAAATACCTTGTAGAGAGGCTCTTTCTCTGCAAAGAATGAGTCCAGAGAACAGCTACCAATCATACCTATTTTGTTAAACGCAATGACTTTTTGTCCAGTTACGGCATTTTTGGCTTCTTCTTCCCATCGTGCTTGCAACGATAGGAAGGCAGTGAAAATAGTCACGCAGTAGATGAAAATGAAGCAAATGGCTGCACAAGAGTAATAACAGAAGTACATTACCTGTGATGAAAGTTTTTAAATGTTTTTCCGTGTCTTACCGCTGGCAACGGCGCAATCGCTCCAATCATGAAAGCCAGAGAATCCGTAAGAGATGTTATTGAGATTGACACTGCTGCGTGCCTCATGGTAATCCTCACTCTTTGTTCAAAGGGTAGTTTTCTGTCGGTATCATGCCAAGCTGCCAGCATCAAGAAGGTATCGTCAATTCCGATCGCTAAAACAATCACTTTTTTAGTTATTCATTCAATCCTCACTCAGGCTCAGAAAGGGCATGACCGTGCACATGTCGACGAACTGAACACCAAAAAGTAAAAGCAGTCCGGTTGAGGAGATAATTGCCATTAGCGCGGAGACGACCCCAACAACCCCCATCCACGGCTTCGATAGCACCTGAAGAACACCTCAATTTAAGTGGATCCTGACCTCTTACCCAGTCTACTAATGGAATCTTTGAATCGGGGTTCAAATTCAGAGCTAGTTGCAAAGATGGTGGCGCCTCGACCCACTTGATAATAAAAGTGCACAAAATGGAAAAGACGATTAAGACGGAAAATGTGAACGAAAACCTGGAAAGCAACTAAAATTAAGTTTTGGTGAGACCCACATGGGAGTGATCCTTTTGTTTTCTTTTCCCAGCTCCAGATCAAACGTATCGGAATGAAAATAGAAGACGTCTAGAAGATTCCCTGGGAGCTGTTTCAATTCAATCGCTTTGGCTACAGAATTCTCGTACAGTCTGAAAACGTTTTGATCTACCTAAATATGAAAACTAACGATCCAAGATGATTCCATCTGCTATTTGAATTTTTCAACTGATACAGGAGCAACCAAGTAGATGCTGACTCAATATAGCTGTTTGAATTCAACCTCACATTGCCCAGAGATTTTGACAAATCCACAGGCTCTGTCACAAACTGGGAACGGAAATATGGGTAGGTGATGTTGAATGAAGACTGGAAATATGGTGGTATACTGTTGAAATCGTTTTTACCTGATGCTTGTTGGCGAACACTTTGGCTATTAGCTTGACATGGGTGTTGCTAAAGCATTCATTCTGAAAAATTTCGTTTCAGAATACAACCTTGTTCACCTGAAAGGTAAGACAAACATCCGAGTAAGAAAATGTCAAGTTGTTGGGTGTGGAGAATCGAGTAGTGGCAACCCAGTCAAGAATCTACAAGTTTTGTTCATTTGGCAAACGAGAACCGAACCTCAAGAACTTCGTTCGAATGTTCAGGTCTTAATATGCTTCCGCCATCTTTTGATTGAATTATGAGGTACAGACCTCTTCTTCGAGTAACGTCTTTTCCTAAGAAACGCATCTTCCCATCCTAAAAGTTCAAAAACCTGGGTAGAAATGCTCGTCATCATTTGACCAGTTTTCGATAAGTACAGCCTCTTCCGCTTTCCATTTAGCATCAAGAGGAGAGTAAAGATATCTGAGATGGCTGTTTGTCTGAACTTTGATGTTTTACCTGACGCCACGAACAATTTGGAAATCGAGTAGTATGCCACTTGACAATACAATCGTCAAAATAGTCGGCATGATGATAAATGGCCAAGGATATCTATAGAATATTATATTGCTTAAAAAGTTTTACCTGCAGACGATAACTGAATATTTTTCCATGACATCTGCCCATATTCCTTCTAAAGGAGCCGCTTTCCACCATCGCCGCCAAAACATTAACTGCTGTAAAGGATTGCAGGTTAAGTCGTTCCAGTGAGCGAAAGCAAAAAGGAGGTCGTTCAACTGAGAACAAAAAGGATGAGACTTCGTCTTGTCTCTGACGGTTCTAACCTCAAAGTGGAACTAATTACGTATTTCTTTCGCCAATTTTTTCCGTCTGGTCAAGTTGTCATTCGAAGACCGGTCATTTGCAGACATGGAGTTCGTGTGAAAATTGCGCTAGCCAAATTAGCCGATCCGGGGTTCGAAGGACATGACGTGCTATCCAGTTCAAAGGAATCGGAAGATGAATAATTGGTCATTAAATAACTTGTTTATTCTGTAAGTGTTCTGAAAGTGATTCATTTTTTTTCCGAAACGACTACTTAACAAGAGTCAGTCTGTGTCTGCATTTTCTGTTTCGTCTCAACTGTTATTGTGGCCTCTTTCTAACCCGTCAAAACCGGGAAGGGCAAAAAGTGTTGTCTCATCGCATTGGCACAAATCCTCACCCGAGGGCATACCACAAAAGAGTCTAATCCTCTATGCGAACTATGAGGTTCCGGTTTCCTTCTTGGTATAAAAGCAGAGTCACTGAGCCATGGATATCAGCAGCAGCTTCTTCAGCTTCTCAAGACACTCGAAAATGGTTTTCTTCCTTCTCGCTTTAGTAGGTACAGCCGCCGCCGGCTATGCCAACCCTCCCAATATTGCACCGGCCTATTCCGCCTACGGTTCTTCCTATCCGACGCCGTACAACAATTATCCAACACCGGGATACAACATCCCTTCTGCTTATACAAGTAGCTAGAGTTTAAGTTTAAACTTCATTCTAGTTACAGGTGCTCCTGTTATTGCTCCCTTCAGTATCAATCCGATGTTCAGCGGAGCCGGAGCCTACAACAGCGGGTATCAGACAGCACCTATGGGAGGCTACAATGTTCCTCCTCCACCGCCAATTCCTGGATACGGCGTTGCTCCCAACTATCCTACTCCTTTCAGTAAGCCAATTCCGGGGGTTTTATTCTTGTTTTTTTCAGAAAACAGCTACCAAACTGGCTACAATAGCTACAATCAGGGTGGGTACAACAACGTACCTTACAACAATGGACCTCTGAATCCCAATGGTCCAATTTTTCCTACTGGAGGACCTGTTTTGCCTACAGGAGGGCCGATTCTTCCTAACGGTGGGCCAATCTCTTCTTCTGATCTTGTGAGAACTCTCACTGGAAACGAATCCCGTCAGTCTGCTGTATCAATGTAAAAACCAACATTTCAGCTGCTCTGAACCCAGCCGGTGTCCTTCCCGCATTCAGCGGTGACCCATGGGCCAGCATTGGCACTCCTATGCTTCGAGGAGCTCCTACAAAGCAGCTTAACAACTCCACCATTATCGATGAAATCGAGGAATCCAAGAAAAGAGCCAGGCGAGGTTAATCGCATTACATCTCCTTTTTTTCAACAGTGACTGTATATAAGTCTTCATCGAGGTAGGAATAAATGATTCATTAAAATTGAAATTGATCAACATCGCGGACAACAGTGGAACGCGGGGTAAAGCGGGAGTCATATTGAAGCTGGACATACCAATAAAGACGGCGACTGCACATCAATTCATAGGTCTTGAAAACAAGTATAACAACAACAAAGAAGAGTAGAGGCTGAAATTTGCCTCTTGAGCGTCATTGTGCTAGTTTTTACCTTTTCCAGTGACTTTCCTCCAAAAGCTGATTGAGTCAGCAGAACACAGATGTACGCTCCGGAAGCCAAAACATCCAGAACTGTTGTGAAAAGGAATGGCAGTAAAACACGGTACTTCGTGGTCTGGATAGCAATCTAAAACCATGTTCAAACAACTAATTTCTCTTACCAGGGCAAGGATATCACTGAAAAGATGCCAGATAATGTAAGTTAGCAGAGGTCCGCTAGTAGTGCACAGTCTGTGTTCCATCAGTCTTCGTTCTGTACTGAATGGCTCCATGACCGAGACATTGTACGAGTTGCAGACCATCAAAGGTTGCTCTAAGTCTAAACGAACTTTCAAAAAGAAAAGGGTTATGGCTTACTTGTGAAATATGAAAGCAGTATGGCAGTAATTTCTGCAGCACACATGACTGTGACTGCGATAGTGACATGACAGCATATGCTTCGATACTCCAGATCCATCCTAAAGAGACATTAAGTTAAGAAAATGTACGATGCGTCGGAGTAACAAGGCAGTGCGAGTAAGAAAAAGAGAGTGCCTCACTGACGAAAAGCTATTCGTGAAGGATTATCGTTCAATTTCCTTCAAGGGTGAGTGTGAGAGGCAGCAAATCAGACGGCTCTTCTGGGGAGGGAGTCATTCACAAGTATTTTGATTCCCACTCTTTAGCTGACGTCAATTATACCTTATCGCGCCAGATTTTAGGGCAAAAAGGTAATTGCAACGTCTACTGCTTCCGTCAAGAAAATATGGGGGTGCAATGCACACGAAGGGAAATCTGACTGCGGCGAGAACACTTGACAGGAAATGAGTCCCTTGCTCCAGTATCAATTGTGCATTTAGATTGCATGAGCTTTTTTAAAGTAGAAGATCTCGGCTTGGGAAAGCTGTTTTGGTCGATTTGGAGTACTCACCAAATGCCCAGTTGTATTTTTGGGAGAACAAAGGGAAGCCGCCGGAGTCGCACAGCCATCTCTTAGACAGAGACAAACGACTAACGCAATTATTGCTTCTAAGTCATAAGCAACTGCAACTCTGTTGCCTTATTTTGGAGCCGTGATCTAATCTCCCCCAATTTCTCAAACTCACCATACTGCAACGCGAGGATTCCGTCTAGGTTGCGGCGTCGGCACAGACATTCTGGCCAACCCAGGGGACTTCATAACACATTCCAATAACGCAATTACATTGCATCCCTTCTTTGAAATACGTGTCCTTCTCTGTTTCCCAAGATAATTGCGTTCAGAACACTCTTTATATACGGCTGATTCATACATACAGAAATAGTGTTGGTTTCTTGAAAGAAATTCAAGCCTTCGGGACACTTTGAGTCCTAACTCCGCGAGCAGTGTTGATATTGAAGCCCTCCCACTCCTCCTGTCTCTCCAATGCAGGTTCAGAAACCACATTTGTTTGAGTGAATCCGCTGTTTAGTCCAATGGGCTGGACTGCAGAAGGACGTTGTAGAAGATCTGGGGTTTCATTGAACAGCTCTCTTGTGAAAACATACTAGTCTGAACATTTCTTCCGTTTTGCGATTGGTAGTTGCCATAAGAGGAAGCCGATCCATAACCAGAAGACGGAGCTCCGTAAGCAGAAGAAGCAGGAGCAATCTGAGGTGGTGGAGCTGAAAAATACTGTTTCAGAAAGCCAAAATGACCAACCATATCCTTGCTGGCTGAGCGCCTGCGGGTTTGTTACAGTCACTTGCTGTGAGAATCCAACGGGCTGGTTTACTGGAACGGAAACACCAAGAGGCTGTTGGACAAACGAGGGAACAGGAGGAGGAACTGGAGGTGGGATAGAAATGCTTGCGGGCTGAGCTCCAGTGGCAGACGAAGAGCCGGATACCGAAGGCAGAAGAGACGCAATACCTATGGAAATAAATTTGAGCTGCACTGCATCGAAACAAACCATAGTTCTCGATGTCAACAGTTTGGAAAGGCTGAGCGGCATGGGGTGCCCCTTGTCCTTGTCCCGAAGAAGGGTAGCTTCCATAGGGACTGCCATATGTACTCGGTGCTGGAGTAACAACCGGTAGCGGAGCATAGTTTGCTACAGCTGACACGGCAGCAAAAAATAGAAAGAGAGAAGAGAAGGTGCGAAGCATGGTTGATATAATTCTTCATCCGACACATGCCTTTATAGCTGTTGAAAAAACTAGTAACACGTTTTACCACAACAAGATGAATAGGATAAGTCTGCGTCAAAATGCAGCAAAACGCGTCGTGCGGAAATCCCTTCGAAAAGCTGCTGAAATTTACTGTCTGTCAAGCAAAAAGTTTATAACTTTTATTTTGAGCATTTACTCTGAAAAAAGGATATGTGTAAAGGGATTTGTTCTCCCACAGGGAGACCATTGAATGGCACTATCACAATTTAGTCACAGTCCGTATCGGTTGGCAATTTCAGAAGGTCAAGTTGATCATCAAACAAAATATAAAATAGAAAGCACAGTTATGAGGGAAAAATTGAATAGAGCACTACTCGCAGTGCCTTCATCACGATTGCACAAGTTTCCTTGACAGGCGCAAAGAATTTCTTCATACTCCTTATGCATCCACTTTTTCGTGCAGCCTAGTTGAACCTAAACCAATATGAGAGCCGAGTATAACTAAAATCATACCATGGTACTGTCCGTAACATTGATGCAGCCTTGTTTTTCTGATACAGAGCTAAACGAAGTTCCTCGTCCTGGTATTGAGCTGAAGTGTCTTTGCGCAACAAATGTGCAGAAGTGCCCTTAAGTGGGCTACGCGTTTTGGATACAGTTTGTTTCTTACCAGTGCATCTGTTCGACTTACAGGATGAAGTAGAAGCTGTATGGTCGTGAGTGTTCACGTCGCAATTTACGCAAGTATGGAAGCTCAACGAAGGCTCACTGCTGGAAGATAGTCAATGAAAGGAGAACATCCAACTCACTTCAAGGATCTAGATTTCAAGACACCAGTATGACTCATGTGAAAAGCAAGATGATTTGTCTTTGTGTAGCTGTTGCACATGTGCGAGGCACAAATGCAGTGTTTTCGGTTCACACCTTGATTTCTAAAGAACTTTTTAAAGAACAAGCAAAATGATGACAAACCTCGAAAGTGAGACACAGATCTTATTTCTGAAAGGCAGAAGCTCCGGTCCTTTGTGGAAAAAAGGGAGCGAGGGAGGTCCATATCCACAACCGGAGGCATGTCTTCCGGTTGACGAATCTTCGTAACACCTTAAATTGAAGCTCAGATATAAGAGAGAGCTATTTACCATTGTCCAACGCAAGTATTGGAACAATCCGGATTTTTATCCGTACATTTTCGGCAAGTAACGTTCCTGGTTGCATAATGCTTCAGGGATATCCTGTCATTGCAGAATGTTCCTTTAATATATTCATTAGTTAAAATCTTGAATCTCCCCACCATTGCAAACACAGAGAATGTGATCATTGAAGTGGTCGTATTCGCAGCCCGGAAACGTTCTTGGGGATCTTCGTAAGCAGCCTTTTGTTATTCGGAAGACGCCATTCTCTTCCGTTGGCTTTTTCTCGATGAAGCACTGATTGGAGGGACAAGATCCCATCTGAACATGTTTGTTATTACTCTCCAGCCACTATTCTAATTAGTCGGAATGCTTGCACCCATCAGGAGACAAAAGGCTTTCACGCATCATTGAACTTCCTGTAGCGTAAACACTTGAAACAAAAGAACTATTAGTTTGTTTTTTAAATACTCTTTCTGCCATGTCCACCCATATTCCTCGTCAAGAATGACCTCCCAAAGGCATCTCTCAGAAAGGATGCTCATATGGTCAGCTATGCATCAAACGAGGGGTCGTTATTGTCAGCCGTTTGGCAGTATAGGGCAAAATGAAAAAGCGAAAGAGCACACTGGACCTAGAGGCAACAAAGAGCCCAAATTAGGCGGATGTCTTCTCGAGAAACGTTTCGAGTGCTCCCGAACTGACCTGACAATTGCAATGTTCACTGTGACATGTGCCGGAGCATGAATAGCATCGTCCTTCGGCAGAAATTAGAATGAGAATATTGAGCAAGAGAACAGCTTGTCGGATCATCTCTCAACATACATCTGCTGAAAGATTTGAGTGATTGTGGTAGCAGAAGAACACCGGATGAGTAAAGGGAGAACACGAACAGCTGACCGCAAAATGCCATTAAACTCATTCAGTTGGTGGCGGAAAAGGGCCATAGCTACACGCTAAATAAATCAGATTGTGGGAAGGAGCAGAGACGACTGGTGCCTTACAGCAGCGGCACCTGTCGGCTCTACCCTCGACCCGGTCTCCATAAACAGAAGGCGCAACATCGGACAGACACTGAGGAAGAAAGATCAACCTTGTGAGTAAGAGTATGTTCGGAAAACTCTCAGTCTTGAACACATTCTTGTAGATTGCAACAGGAGGTGTAGGAACCGTGATTAATGAAGAGCCACTGGTCCTCGAGGCAGCGGCAGAAGAAATGTGATAAATGAAGAAAGTGATAGGGATATATGCGGCATTACAACGCGTCATGTTGTGTCGAAGGAAGTTCAGAAGGGGTCAAGTAATTGGGAGGCTGAAAGAAAAGTTGTTAGTCGTCAAAGTTATGGGGGCCGCTTTGACAAACAATGAAAGTGATAAATGACCCTAAGACGACGGGTACTCAGCGGAAGGCTTAAAGAGCTCGGATAATATGAAATATTATGACGATCAGCTGATGTGAAAAAAATTGTGAATGTTAGTGTGATGCAAGAATGACATGGTTCGCCTAAAACGATTGTTGGGAGCTTGTTGCGTGTCTTCGCTTTCCGGTTCTTAAATTTCACCCTATACAATGCGCCTGAGAACACGAGAGCCAGAGGTTCTTCTTGAGAGCACGGTTCAGCCGCAAATAATTTAATTACTGTGGCGAGGAAATAAAACTTTGGTTTGAGAAAAGAAATTAATGTTGGCTAAAAGAGGAGGGTGATCACACCCAAGCTGGATGGACTACCAATGAGCATCCTGTCTTGCGCATTAACCACGAATGCCAGTGGGATGTCTAGAAGTATGGCTTGTGGTACCAGATGACCAAGGAAGGACATTTATTAGTTTGCCTCAAAGTGGAAAAGCGCCGAAAATCATTGACGGCGTGTCGTGCCTCTGGAGAATCAAGCGCACATAACGAACTGACATCAATGAATCTCATCCGGCTACTCTTGACCCTAGATTTACTTCAATTTCTCATCCGAAGTAATCTGGTACCAACGATGTGAAAGACTAGCTGCGTATATTCTAAATTCAGCAATGTTTTTCAGGAGTGACTACTGCAAGAAAGGTTCTGTAAAAAAAACCAGTCTCACTAATGGTTTGGCAAGTACCACCTATACCTCCCAGGAAAGCACAAGTTGGATTTCCGAATATGCGCGAAAGACCCTCACAATTAGGCAAATTGCCGAATAATCGGATGCGTAGTGGCCGTTGATGGGTCACCAAAAACAGAGAAAGGCATCACGATAGCCAATGGGAACAAAAGAGCAACTCCAAAATTAGAAGAAGCCGCCACAGAAGGGGCGGTGCGGGAGAATGAAGACAGCTCGTCAGCCTCATTGGAATGGCGTCAAACGACTACTCTTGCCAAATTTCATCTTTAGGGTAGTAACCATGGCTATTACATCAGGAAGAAGATCTAGGCAAGTCGGCGTGGACATGTAAAAGACTAGAAGAACTTTGCGTGGATTTGTAAAGAAATATTACAGCAAAGCCTTGACTCATGCAGAAATACCACAACAATACGAGATCTACTAATGGAGGCAGCAAAGTGGTGTGGTTTGGTGGTGGTTGGTGAAGCGAGAGCAAGTGAAACAAGCATGAAATCGAGGCAATGTTGCCACAATTGTTAAGATTGACAAAAATTACCTCGATGTGTTTAATTATGAACGTTAGCTGCAATTCTAGATGATATCTTTGTTCTCCAAGTTTTTTTTTTCCAAAGTTCCAGGTATCTCTTCTCACATCCTTTTCAATACACGGATCACGCTTTTCAAACAGATGTACTTTAAGGATAGAATTTGCAGCTGTCGTTCATAAAGAAAGAAAGTTGCTCTGGAAGATGTTCTATCAAACGTGAGAAGTTCTAGAAAAAAAACAGTGAGAAGTAATCCATCAAAGCATCTACAACAGTATTTCGTCATTCTATTTCTGAGTAATATCAGCAAATGTCGATCTGAGTTCAAAGTACTTCGTGTGATATAAAGAAGATACAGGGATTCAGACTTCTGGTTAACTGCGGAAATATGTAGTTGCAACCAACACAAAGCCTCAGATACGTGTTCCAGATAATAATATTACACGATGAGTCTGTCAGTTTATGACCACCCTATCTAAACTCATACTCAAAGTAAATAGACTAACAGCGATAAACAATAGTTAATTCAGTTTTTTGCTTGAAAAATGTGCATTTTTGCACATTTATACTACCGAACATCTGTGGCAAAGTGGTCCGCGATGCACTTATCATCTATTTCTTCCCACTGTCCTCTTCTTCCGATCTCCTCCTGAGTGTAAACTAGTCTTCTACTTTCATTCTTGACTTCATCAACAGACATCCTGATCCAAGCGATCCTGGTCAAATACTAGTGTCTCGGGCGTCAGCCGTTTATTGTTCAGCTCATTCCTGCTACCTTTCGCTGTGTAATAGCAGCACCTCCCTTTCATTAAAATTTGAAGTCATTACTATTTTACTTCAAATGTCCAAAATTTCAAATTTCTCGTAAGATTGGCTTGTTTGAATCTGAGCAAACAGACTTGACCCTGGCCGTCCAGAGCTCTTAGCTCTCGACGGCCACTTAACGTTTTACTAGCGTACTTTCTACTCGAATCAAGACTGTTTTCACGTTTTTCTTCACTCTTAACAACTCATTTCTGATTGCAAACACCGTCTTTTGTTATAGAAATCCGGTTACTTGAATAAACGCGTGGAGTGCTTTGAGTATTTGGACTAGGGTCGTTGCACTGACTTCCTCAAGTTTTATTACTTAACTCTTTTTTTCAGATATGAGAGAATCGGCCGTTATTCGTACAACTGTGGAGAGAAAGCAGAGTCTTGAAGAAAAGCCCTCCGCCGAAAGTGAGTACGAATGATTTCAAAACAGCTGTATTCAGATTTGTTCAGAAGATCGAGCAAAGATCAACTAGCTAAGGCTTCAAACTTTGGTTTGCTTCTGGAAAATGTTAGTTAACCGGGCATGTTTTTGTTCATATGAATTCAGGTAAAAAAGCTTGCTGCTTCAAAAGGACTATGGGAAGAGGATCTGCAACGGGATCTTCCGAAGAAATGGGAGAAACACGGTGACATGATTGTATTTCCCCAGAACTCGTTCACCCACAATAACTGGAGATATATTGGTAAGTAATACTTTAAGTAATTACAACAAGTTTTAGGAAGAGAGTTGTGGAAAGTTGTAGCTGATTCCCTGAATATCGGTCGTCTGGGTCGTAAAAGGACGATTGGAGATGATATAGACAGGACTCCTCACGTTGACATCCTCTTTGGAGAAAATGGCTGGGTCGAATACGTGGATGAGCGAAAAATCAGGTAACAACTGACTAACAGCGAGACAAATCCTGTTCAGGTTTTCCTACGATTGTTCCAAAAGAGTCTTTAACAATGCTAAAACGAAGGAAATGGCTCGAATTGCGCAGTGGGATTGCCACGGAGAAACTGTCATCGACATGTATGCTGGTAAACTTTAATTCTGTGTTCAAAAATTGTGTTTGTAGGCCTGGGATACTACACTTTCCCCTTTCTCAAGAGCTGTCATGCCAACAAAGTAATTGCAATAGACTGGGATGAAGATATGGCCGAATGTTTGATTCGCACGGCTACAGCAAACAACGTTGAGGATAGACTGGAGATATTACAGGGCGACACGCGCCGGGTATAATATACAAATGAGGATTTTTTTCAAATGTTCAGGTCACTCCAATGGCTGTGGCCGATCGTGTATATTTGGGACTAATTCCTTCCTGCAGGGCACATTGGCTCACTGCCTGTAAAGCTTTGAAGGTAAGATCAGCATCTTTATCGTCGCAGTTCTTTTTTTTCAGCCAGAAGGAGGGGTTCTCCACATTCAAGATACTATCGAACTTGGAAAAAAGCGAGTTCCAAAAAAAGAGCCATTAAAAAGGTTTTACAGCTCTTGCTACTTGTCGCAAAAAAAACTATTCAGAATGCCATCAAAGCTGACCTCGCTTGACGAAGAAAACATTCCAAAGGAGAGCCATTCCGCTATAGAGAGTAAGTCGAACCCATAACAAACTGCTTCTATATTTTGGGTTTCCACGATTTCAGCCCGTTTGCATGGCATTGAGCGCTGCTTACGGCAGCCATTTCAGTTTCCCGTTGCAATTCTTCTAAGGGTCGGTAGCTCCTTTAGCGCAGAACTGACCGTGAACTGAAATTGTTATCGTGGGCTTCCTCTCAAGGGAAACAGATAGCTTGAAGGTCAACCGCTAGCTGACTGCTTTGGCAACAAACTTATATTGATTCAGAAGTAGAACTGCTAGCCAAAGAGGGGACATCTGCAATTGAAAATGGAACTCCTTCCGAAGGAGCCGACGGTACGGCGCAAGAGCCGTACAAACGAAAATTCTCGAGGTCGGCATCTATCGTTGAAGAAATGGAAAGTCGTGTTTTCCCCGACCCCAAGGTCCTCAAAGAATTCGAACGAGGAGCATGGGCTAAACTTGATACGAGCTACAAAGACTATGCACTCGATTGCGCTGTCAGGTACATTTGTTTTTGCATGCGAAAACAACGGAACTTCAGTTGCACCCGTTTTCTGAACAATATTCATCTTTCTGACCAAATGTACGGTGTTACCATCCTCAACATCACAAAGTATAGTTCCTCTTATACCTTTCTTTCACTATCAAATGTCCAGGTACGGCACATCAAATTCGAAGACCGATCACATAGTTCTGGATCTCCTGTGCTGCTTGGACAACGCTCCTGTAGAGAAGCTTGCCGCCCAGTTCATGAACACTAATCGCAGTTGAACCTTGTATTTATTGAATGGTTGAATGAAGTGTCCAATAGTTTCAAACCGCTTGCGCCCTGATCTTCGAGGCCTTGGTATCACTCTTGGACAGCAGCAGTCGTTCGGTTTGGCCGAACACCGCTTTTCTTTCGATGGCAGCGCACGGAAAAAATCGAAGAGAGTTAAGACGTCACTTGACTGTTCTGTAAGCATCCTTGCTGTAAGCAGAATACGGCACCGACTGAGCAAATGAAAGTTTCTGAGATATTCAACATTACAGTATACCTATCTAGTCCTTCTGGATACTTTTTATGGCGTCTAGAACAGAACTTGTTGAGATATGTTCGCGACCTGCTTGCGAATACCTGAGTATTCTGTAAGGAAGCAAATAAGCTGGTCGTGAAAAACCTGAATGTTAAAAGACGAAACAGATATAGGTATTACACCTATGAGTAAGAGGCATGTTGAGTAAGGGTTGAAGATTCGCAGAAACAGTAACGATTAAAGCAATTAACCGTTCTCTGAAAAAACCCTTGCCAGAAGAAAAAGCGGCATCTTTGTTCTCTCTTTCGGCAGTGGCCACATTCGCGGGCGAAAAAACTGTATCTCCAGGGTTTGAGTCGAAAATTAGCGATGTAGTGTTGAACTTGATCGCATTCACGGTACAAGTTGTGCCGCCAAACATATTAGAGCCTCACTGAAGGTTTTATAGAATATGCAACCTATGTTTCAAGGACAACAACAAGCTTAGTGAATTCGTGAATTAAGCAGCAGCAACAGCAGTCAAGATAGAAGAATCTTTCTGGAGCTTGTTTTGTATTTCAAGAAATCCTCGGCATGTATAGGATCCAGATGACGTCCACAGAAGAGACGTCTACCGTACCAATTTTTTCACCCGTTGCAAAAAAGAAGGTGAAACCGTTCCACACCTCGCGCGCCTTAAAAGCTTTTAGAGAGCGGCACGTGCAAAGCAGCATATCCTTCCTCATTCCAATGGCATCGTGAGAGTGACCCCTACAAATGATTTACCCATTTTGGAACCCTCTATTACACCAGATGGCATTGAGATCTACCGTCGGGGGCGTGGCCAAGGTAGTATAAAATGACGGCCACTGACTGGCAAAACCAAGCAGCCATGGCTGACGACAAGCACCGATTGGAGGCTGAGGCCAACTCTCTCCGCAGGTACTATCAGTACTTTTCTGCTCATCCTTCTCTTTTTGTTAGGGTTGCTTTCCTCGGAGTGACCATCTCTACGATGGCCACTGTGGTCTGCATCTTCTCCGTGCCTCTAATGTACAACTACATGCAGCAGATGCACACCGTCATGCAAAAGTAGGCTTTGTCTGAGTTAGCCACATGCTTGCACTCTTTAGCGAGGTCGACTTCTGCAAGTCCCGGTCAAGCAACATCTGGAGAGAGGTCACCAAGACTCAGGTTCCAAAATGTTTTAAAGCAGGTAACCCAGTGTTTAGGTACTCGCTAAGGTAACTGGAGGACACGCCGTTAGCAAGCGTCAAGCTCCTTCTGGATGCTGCGGTTGTGGTGTTTCCGCTGCTGGACCTCCTGGACCTCCTGGCCCTGACGGCGAACCAGGACAGGTAGTTAAGCACGCAGCTGTTGGTTATGTTAGTTTAGGATGGACAGCCCGGTGGACCAGGAAAGGACGGACCTGATGGACCTGCTGCCACCCCTGCTCCTCCTCCCGCCAACCCGTAAGTCCAACTCTATCTTGAACACTTTATTCATTCGAGTTGCTTCGACTGTCCTCCAGGACCTGCAGGACCTGCAGGTGGCCCCGGACCTAAGGGTCCTAACGGACAGAACGGCGCACCAGGAGCTCCCGGTATGGTTTAGTTACAGATAAAGTTCAAAACTCTTTTCAAAGGATCGCCTGGAAATGCTGGTGGAGCTGGTACCCCCGGACCCGCTGGACCTCCGGGAGGTAATGGTAATCCAGGACAGGCTGGTCAGCCTGGAACTCCTGGACAGCTCCGCGATGTTCCTGGTTTGTGACATTGCTGCAACGTTACGTAACTTGTTTCGTTTAAGGCCCCGCTGGACCTCCTGGCCCTGCTGGACCTGCTGGACCCCCCGGCCCCAACGGAAACCCTGGATCTCCTGGAAATCCCGGTAAGTTAGCCTACAAGGTTTGGCTAAAAAGGGAGTCTTTACAGGACAGGCTGGAACACCAGGGCCAGCTGGAGATTCAGGAAGCGATGGACAGCCCGGAAAGCCCGGAAACGACGGGGAGAACGGACACGATGGCGAGCAGGGAGGTCACGGAGGCTGCGACCGTAAGATTGCAAAAGTGCGATGCAAACTTTCAATGTTTCAGACTGTCCTCCTCCTCGCACCGCTCCAGGATATTAGACAATGTAGTCATAATGAATCTCAACATTCAATCTGCTGTTCTGTTTACTATTACAAATGCTGCTCCTCTTATGGTCGCGTTCCTTCTTGGACCACAAGCTTCTGTGCTTACAAATGCCAACTTCTTGTGAAAGATACCTGCCCCACATTTTCGCAACAAGCCTTTATTCTTCGCTATCGGATGCTATCACAAGGACAGTACTTCTTTCACTGTAAACAACAGTTTTGGGTGTATTAGGATGACGCTGGAATGTTTGCGCTGTGAGGTTCTACTCTTAATGAGAAACTATTAACCGGCTTTCTTGAAAGAATGAAGCCTGTCAAGCAAGCCGTTAATAAGTCTTCAGTTTGCTGATGTCATTGCTTGATGGGATTTGCTAACGCGGAAGTGTTTGCTTTTCACTCTTTTATTGGAATTGAACAATAAAAAAAATGTTTCAGTGGTAGCTTTAAGCTTCTTTCAATGGAGATGCATTCCAAAAACAGCTGAAAACACAAAATTTGAGATTCTAATAAAGCTAGCTTACCGTCTCCCAGGGAAGGAAAGTCTAACTCATTCATCGTATTGAATTGGGGCTGAGCTGGAGAATAAGTCTGAAACGCAAAGTACGGAATAACTTCAACTTGTTGTTACTGGTCCATAAGAACCGCCTCCCTGCATTCTCTGTCCGCCACCTCTTCCTCTACTTGGTCCACTTCCACTGCCTCCGCGTCCACCACGATTTCCTCCTCGACCGCCGGAAGAACCTCGACCTCGTCTTAAAATTTTAGTTTATCGAACAAAGGGGAAACTCCTACCCAGAGGAAGAATGTTGTCCACGCTCTTCATTTCGGTTGTTCCTGTGTTCCATTCTGTTGTCTCTTTGCTCTCGGGGCTCCGTTCTCGGGCGCCGGTCTTGACCACGTCTTGCTTCAGCACGACAAACAGATGAGCCACCAGCATTTCCAGAAGATCTCGTAAAGGTTAAACTTTGACCAATGTCTGCAACAAATATGATACACTTATAAACTGTAATTTCTACCGTGTTCGTAGTCCTCGTAGACCATCCGCTGTGGTTTTTGGTCGTTAGTATTGAAGTGGAACTCTCCTCTGCCTTTAGCCGGCCCGCTTCTACTTCCGCGACTCTGCTGCCGAGAATCGTGACCAAATGACTTGGGTAGTCTGTTTTTCTCCTTTGGAGGTTTACCACCGCTTGGGACGTCTCGACGAGCATTATGCTTTGGTTCAGACACTGGATCGACTTCCTGGACAGTTTGTGACGGCTAAAACATATTTTGAAATTAGAAACAAACAAACAGTACCTGTTTCGAAGAGCCAACGTTCTCAGTCCGTGGTTCTGATCTTGACATCGACAAATTTTTTGCCATACTCTTCATCAAATCGGCAAACTTGGGGGCCGATCTAAGAATCTTCGACTCTTCTCCATCAACGATCTTCAGTTGAGATATAATAATAAAAGTTTAGCATTGCTTACCTGTGTCTTTTTCTCAACCTCCTTGATACCACCACCGAGGACAGTGAAGTATTTTGTATTCATCATAATAAATCCCGTTTCCATAGAGCAATGCTTGTGAAACAGGACTTTGGTTCCTTTTCTCAGTCTAAATTATATAATGCCCAAAAAGAAATGCCAAAATACTTGATATCACTGTCGAGAGCAACCGCAGAAATAGTAGTGTGTCCATCGGTGAGGTAGTATCTCAAAATTGCCTTGCTTGTGGCGTCGAACATTTCACTGTTCAATGAGGATTCAGGCACGCAGATATTTCTGAACAAATTGAATAGATAAACTAATAAAACACGCACTTAAACTTTTTCACTTGAAGAACAAGATCCCTCGGAAGGTTTTTCATAGACGATTGGATGTCAACAAGGACAGGCAGCCCATACTCTCGGATATCAATCTAAAATTTCCGATTTCATATACTAAAACAAAACAATACCTCGAGAAGATAGTCAAGAAGCTCGTCATCGCCTGGCAATTCCTCCAGTCCCAAGTGCTTCGGCAGAGTTTCCTTGTCAAATGACCATCCATGGAGAAAGTTCGCCACAGTCATCGTTTGTCAAGTATAAAACAGAACTAATTTGGTAATACTTCGGCAGGCAACACGCATCATTCGAATTTTTTCGCGCGCAATTTCGTTTTTTGGCGCGGATTCAATTTTTCTTTTATTTTTTCAAGCTTTTCCCAGTTTTATCGCTCATTTCTGCTATTTTTCCGTATTTGTCTCGTTTTATCCTTCTTTTGTCCTCAACAAATGGTCTGCTATGCATCTAGAAAGATAAATGAAGTAGCTACAGCCCGTTTTGAAACCCTTTTTTCGTATTTACAGACAATTCAAGAAGAGTGACGCGTTGTTTTGAAACGTTGTTTTACGGATAAACGGCAGAAATGACCGGCAATATACGGAAAAATAGCAGAAATGAGCTATAAAACTGGGAAAAGCTTGAAAAAATAAAAAAGAAATTGAATCCGCGCCAAAAAGCGAAATTGCGCGCGAAAAAATTCGAATGATGCGTGTTGCCTGCCGAAGTATTACCACTAATTTCAGTGAAGGATTGCGTGAAAAATCGATAATTTCATCACTAGAAATGCGCTATATAAGAAATGTTTATAGCACAGAACGAATATCATAATAGCTTCTCGTCCAAGGTGTACATATTATGACGGGATAAAAAAGACACTCGGAACCCATATCACATCATTATGTCGGAAAACAAGGCAATTCAGATTAGGCAAGGTGGAAAAAAGTACTCGTACCCTGGGAACTATAGGAATGAAAACATAATAACGAGTTAAACAAGAATTTGGCGGGTTTTATCCCAGCCAACAACAATATCCGATTTAGGGTCAGGATAGGAAGGGCTCCAGGTGGTAGAGCCACAATTGGATAGGCAGGAAGCCACGGCGGCAAAGTATTGTTTAGTTAGTTTTGAAAACTCTTCCGTATTTGAGGTGTTGAAAACCGGGAAAGTGATCTCGGCCAATCTTTCTTGAGTTGTTGGTACTTCCACTCGAACTTTCCATGTGCCAGAGATTTGAAAAAGTGGGTTGATGGTAGTGAGATCCAATGTCGAAAACTGGGTTCCGTAGATGGAGTTGTACGGATGTAATGTCTACAATCTGATAAGAAGAATATTAAAAGCGTTTTACCTGAGTGGCCACCAGCTCGTTTCGGCTGTTCAACCATTGAAGAACTGTAGTTGGACTTGTGTTTGGCTTGAGAACAGTAGTGGTCATTCCAGGAACGAGAGTATACCGTAGAGCAATTGTAGCCACTCCGTTCTAAATCTCGTCTAATTAGATCTCTTCTCAATACTGACAATATCAATGTAGCTCGTAGGACTTCGAAAGATCTCCTCTTTGTGATCAATGTTTACTCCAAACTGAGCAACATTCAGCTTGTAGCCATCGTTAATGGCAGGTGTGTATAGCACCGCTCTCATCATTCTCTTAGCGAAAAGCTGCATTCGTCCAGCAGAAGTCTAAACAATTGAAACTTGATTCAATCAAATAGCTAACTTGTAGAGACAAAACAAACTGATGATTAGCCGAAGAGTTGGCTTTATAGAGATCAATCCGATGCAACGATATCAGCTCAACGGATGGCTGCACAATTGACAAGAGGGCTTCGGCTAGCATATGGTTGGGAAGTGCTGAAACATTCTTTTCGAACAACAACGTTTGTAAAAACCATAGCCATCGATATCAGCCTTGAAGAAGTTTACGAATGTAGAATTGAAAGACGGATGATTCTTCTGTATAATCTCCGGAGTGTAGCGATACGCTTGAGCTTCAGCAGCTGCTATGGCATCAATGTCTATTAGACTTTCAAACTTTCTCGCTATGTACTGAGCTTTGCCAATGATATTCTGGATTAAAGTTTTAAACAGTCAAGAGAAATCATACACTGAGGGCAAACTTCGAAGCCGTATGCATCTTCCAGACGAGAGGAGAGCATCCGCACCAATCCACAACTTTCTTCAAGCTTGCACACCGACATCCCTGTGCACGGTTCCAGTTTGTTATTCTCAGATGACTTGTCAGGATGGTGTCGCAGTATTTCGAGTTGAAAGCGAGCTGAACAACATCAAATGTATTTTTCAATAATTCTTACCGTATGGAAGAAGCTTTCCACGGGAAGAATAATCGAAGAAAACAGTTTCCGCATCTTAGCCGGTAATTCTTCATCCGACACTGAGTAGAGGGCAAAGTCTCTGTGAAGAACAAGCCAATCAGACCCTCCATCCAGACGTAGTTGCTTTGGGAACTCGTTTCTCTTCGCTATTCTCCACATCCGTTCCTCACATTCCATGAACACGTACTCAAATCCCTGCTTTTGTATGAATCGAGCAGCATTGTATCCGTGGCTGGCCAGGTACGTCTTTCCTTTGTTACTAAACCTCCTCTGATACTTTTTACAAACTGAGACACATACGTTGCCAATTGCGCTTCCAGTTCTCTCAAGGACAATACTGGAAAATCGCTTTCCGACAGGTTGATAAGGTAATCCCAAGCAGAAAAATCGGGCATCGCGACAGATCTCCTAATCGCATCTGCAATTACGTGAAACTGTTTATATTCCTGCAGCTATTTACCTTGAACCATCGAGAGTAAAGAGGCACCTCCCCAGATTGTGCTGTGGCCATCGGGAGTGACGTAGACGTTCGGCAGTAAGCCAGCCACCGCTTTCATTTCTGTAAGCAACGATAAAAATGAGGATAGGAATAGACGACAACCTGTTAGCATGTACAGTTGTCGTTGGTCAACGTGAATGTAGTACAGATGGTTAGGAGAGTAGATGGCTTTCAGCAGTCGTTTAACCTAACATGCAAAACATAATCTGGGAAACATCTCGATTCTTACCTGTCTGTCGTTCCTTCCATTCAATTGTAAAAGAAACAGTATTTTCACAGTTTGCTTATCTGCTGGCAAATCATTCATGTTGACGTACTTCGCTGGCGAATTCTTGGTTGTGCCCAAAGCTTTTGCTAATTACGATTCAATAAACGTCATACTCTTCAATCCCGTTCGGTAGATGTCGACGGCATTATAGCCTCCACAAAATGACGTCCTATTCCCTGGACACTTGTATTCCTTGCAGCGACTTTCTGAAACACCAGCTGCTCCGACATCATTTCCGCAAAAACATTCCCGTCCGAATTCGAGGCCTAAACGTGGAGGACTAAACTAAACGAAATTGAACAAACCAAAGAACAGAAAGCCGGCTCGGTAACAATACGCCTGACATTTTTCGGCTGAGTTGTCCTCCTTGAACGTGTAGTTGAAACCGGTCAAGGTGCGGTTGCTCGAGTCATCCACAAAACATCCAACTGGAGCGTTTACAATTGTTATATCTGAACAGTTAAATAAATAGAAGAACGTGTGCAACTCACCATGGTTTTCGCAAGAACTTACAGGGAACCGGTCATGGAAAACATTGTTTTTCAACTTACAGGCGGCTTCTGTTAACTAAAAATCACGCCATCAGATACAAAAAGAACAATTACTTGAAGCTTGCAGCTCTCTGTTTTGACCCTCCTCAAGGCTTCGATAGCTAGCGGGTCTTCAATTTCGCACGAATACAGATCAACTTTTGCTGGAATTGGTACCTGAAAAAGATCTGTCGAAAGGAAACCTGTCAAAACTCACTTCAATTTCCTGAAGAGCATGCTTGAAACTGTTGTTAGGAATATAGTAGTAGATCAGCATGAGGTTGACAAAGAAGAATAGAACGGTGCCGAGAACATAATACAATGTCCGGCCCAGTGGACCTACGGGCATTACTATCCAGCACCTGTAATCAATCGTTCCTGCCATGACGTTTTAGAATAAGCTGAAAGCGGCAAGTCTAGAGTTTACGGAAGCACATCTGGATTAGTACACGACGGCGTGAGCGCGACACGATTTATTTCGAGGACACAAAGAGCTGATTCACTTCGTATTATAAACACATCGCCACCGAGCTGATGGATCATAGTGCAAACATTTTACTGAGGCTTTTGAAATGTAAATATAGAGAACTCACTGTAATTTTGACCTGTTTTGGGAGAGACCTGTATAAAAGCGACGAGGACATTGTAAGTCTTAGGTAGACGCGCTACTGCGTACCTGACCTCGACATATGTTGTATTAAACACATTTCAACGCGAATCAATGCTAAGCTTTCGTGGTCCAATATTTTTCACCTTTTTATCACTCAAATTGTTTAATTTTCTTGTGAATTCTAGAGACTGCACTGAAATTCGGCCCTTCCGCATCAAACTTTGAGCCTCTTCCCAACTCATAAATTCTCTAGTCGTAACTCCCCTGGAAAGCGACACCCCCAAAATGCAATCCGACCCCTTTTGCCCTTATTTGTGTTCATTTATTCGATTTCGTCTGCTTTCAGGGAGCGATGAAAGCATTCCCTCTCATTCTATTTTTACCGTCAGCATTATCGGTACTAGATGTGGATCAGGCTAGAAAAGAAGGTGCGGCCCTGTATTTAGAAGAGAATGGGGATACCACATCGGCTTCTGCAGTTGAAAGGTAAATAAACCTATTATCTTCAATTGAAGTCTTATTAGAGAGATCGCTGAAGGCCTTGGAAACCAACTACTGGACATTTTAGACCTAGACGATCTTCCTAGACCGAGACGAAGTCGGAGAGACGAGAAAATGACAGCATTTATGTCTTCGTTTTACGAAAAAATGAACGAGGAAGAGAAAAAGTGGGTTTCTGTGTAACTTTCGCATAGAGTATAGAAATTCAGGCCGACTTGCTCCGGGGGAACGTGTGAACTGCACGAATGGGTAGAAGCAGACGGGATCGTCTCTTTATCTCCAGGTAATGAAACAAATAACTAATATTGACGTCTGTTTGTCCAGAAAAGGTAGAAGCGCTTTCCGACGGCGATACCTACAAAATAAGATTCCCCAGCAAAAGTATCATTAGCTCCGAGAGTCCGAAAACTATCGTCGTCGGTCAGCTACAGATCTTCATTCATGGACATCAAAACACGATCAAGATTTGGGCCAGTCAATCACAGTAAGTGTTATAATATTTAATTTACGCGTGTATTGCAGAGGTTTTGAACGAGCACAGGTGGTTATCATGAACAAGGAAGAGAACCACATGAAGATGAACGTTACGAATATGCTGACTCCCTGGTTTAAGCAACAAGCTGATACTACCCTGTTTCTACGAATTGATAATGGTATGTTCTTGCTCAGTTTCTCATTCTTTTTCTTAGGAGGCGACTCTACCAGTCTTATAACGATGGACGTCTTTGTGATGGTTGCGTTCAAAGAAGCCTCAAGATCCGGCCCCAAAAAATCCCGACCAAAGCGAAACAGTGTTATTCAAGAACCGTCAACTCCGCCGAACTCTGTTCCTAGAAGACCACGAAGACTCGATTTGACCCTTGCCACAAACACCAGTAAGTTTTTAACTGCCGCCTTCCCACTATCATTAAGTGATGCTCTCGGGAGTAGTTTGTTTATTTTTGAGCTTTCTATCGTTAAGCTCATTACATAGCAAATTTCTACAGATCCACTGGATGGCTGTAGGAAACAAGGACTGTACGTCAGTTTTGCCGATCTGGGCTGGAAAGAATGGCTGATTGCTCCAGAAGGTTATGCTGCCTACTTTTGCGGAGGTGCATGTGACTTCCCTCTACACAACCGAATGAATGCAACAAATCATGCTATTGTGCAGACCTTGGTGAGTCAATTCGTTTCATTATCAGAGAGTCTGTTTAAAGAGGGTGTTTTAAACCTCTTACTGCTCGTAGCGGCCCTGATAATGTCTGTACAGCTTTAAAAACACCTAGGTTTTCAGGCCCACCTGGTGGATCCGACAAGGGCTCAAAAATCCAAATGCGCGCCGGTCCAGCTGTCTCCGATGAAAATCTTGTTTGTGGATAACAACCAAAATGTGGTTATGCGACGGTTTCGGGACATGGTCGTTCAAGAATGTGGATGTCACTGAGTCCAAATTTGTACACACAATGATTCTAGTCATAATTTAGTTTCCCATTTTTGTTAGTCGTTTCTTGTTTATAGCATAATTGTGCCCTATCTCTCCCAGCTGTCAAAAGTTCTTACTTCCGGTGCTCGTACTGTTTTAGCTCAAAATCTCATGACCAAATGAACTCTTTATTATGAACAGAAAATGTAACAATTGTTCGGACAAAATACCATACATGGCAGTTTCATTAAAGCAAAGAATGAGCTTGTTGTTTGAGTTATTTCATTTCATCCAGTGTTTTCTCTCTTCTCCATGGAGTGGGCACCACAATCATCAGAACGGTAAGACAGTAACAGATCATGGCAACCATGGAAAAGTTGTAAATTAGGTCTAGTCGAGTAGTACAGTTCAACGACCAATAGCAGCCATAAAACCTGCAACATTTAACTAAAATTCGTAAATTAAATCAAACTCATATATTTCTATCCTACCAAGGGTTACAGTTTAAGATATAAGTATGAGGGTCTAGAAAACCAAACATAGAAACCATCTACTTACGTTCCTTTGTTGGCTGCTGACATGATGTATTCTGTATGACCAATGATTGCTTGAATCTAGGACGCACTTGTTTTGGAAACTTTGTCAAAGCTTACATTACACGCAATGAACGAAACACATCCAATAACCCGATGGTAAGGCATAAAGGCTGCTTTCACGCTCACACTCATGAGGGGGTTCAAAAAGTTCAATGCTCCGAAGGAGAACTGAAACCGAAACAGATGGACTTCGATTTTTGCCATACCTGAACAAGATAGACCGACATCACAGCCAGACCGATCCAGCTGTGAACGCTAGTGAAATGAGGTGCCGGATTATCGTCGGTACCAGTATTGTTCTTTTGAATAATGACACAGGCCAGGGCTGTTGCAAAGAAGCCAATTGCTAGCATGTGAAACACGACGTGGATGAACTTTGACAAAATTTTGAGCTCATGTCGGTAGAGTCGGTAGGATATGAGAGCTGAAACCCATTGTTATAGTCTGTTAATCGATTTTGTTTTAATAAAAGCGGCCCTACTGCCCCATTGCAGGTAATGCAGGTACAAGGGTTCTTGCGTTATCAGAAGGAGCACATTCATTTCCGTCTTACATTGATTTTTCCCAAGTTCACTCACCTTCTCCTTGAAAGAATACTAGCCCAGTTATCATGAAAAATCCGTGAAAGTTTTTCAAGTCATTCGGATTCGTTGTCCCAGCATCAAACTTTTTTGTAGGCCAAACTATTCCAAGACCGTTGGTGTTGAATACATAACCTGGATCATGTTATTAAAAAGTCGATTATTCTACTCACCTGTAAGAATGACCATAGAAAAGCCGAAAATTTGAGATAGAGCTACACAGACCTCGAAAGCTGCTGGTCGTTTCAAAAATAAAGCGGCTTGTGAGATTGTGCTCATTTCTAAAGGATTGTTTTCACTAGGTATATGTGATTGAGAAGACACTTCATAAAATAGGTAGGAAGTGGAATAGCATGTTTTCAAAGAACACTCATAATAGAAACGCCTTGTGGACACAACGGTATGAGTCACATCTAGTCAAATACAGAAATACAAGGATTCCGATGAAATCTTGATGATCTCCAGGACTTTTGTTTGGCAGTTTTAACAGCCCTAGCCAAAATAGGATAAGCGCTGATCTTGCAGGTGTGTAAAACCAAGTTTGTTTTTCAGCTTTTAGATGTTTAGTAGTTCCCAGGAATCAAAAAGATTAAAAAGTAAGCAACCAGTAGCAAATTGCTCTTTTATCTCTATATCTTGACAACGTTTTCTCAGTGCAAATAGTGGGAGAATCTCTAGATCAAGTAAAATAAAAACTGTAGGATATCTACGTAGAAAGAACTTGGCAAAAAAAGCTATGCAACTTTAAAAATAATGCGATGAGGCAAAGCCGTTATGACAACCTAAATGATGGTTTGTAGGTATTAAAAAATAATAAAATAGTGAGCATGCTTGTTAGGAGTAGAGTAAGAGTAGGTGTGGTAGGCCGAGAACCGAAAGACACGCGTTATCTGCAAGAGCGTTTGACGATAGCAGACCTTGTTTGGTTTGGCCTTTCCCTCAAAATCCTCTACTTTTATCAAATTCCTAGCATTGCAGGATGATGTATAGAAGTACTTTTCGGTATCTATTGCGAATCCTCCTCAGCAAAGTCGATCTGAAATTGTTGCAAAAGTTGATATGGCAGAAGAGAACACTTCATATACGAGTTCAGCATTTCTGCAGCCACGGGTGGGTTATCACGTCACTAAAAACTTATTCCCGCCCTTTAGGGCTATATTACTGAATCCTGTCAACTTGTTAAATATAGGGCTTCTCTGTGGTCAGATAGTTCACGTCAACATTACATACCGCAATGGCCGAGGTATAGAAACGTTTTGCTGCTTATGAGATTTTAGGAGAGTACAAGGAAAAGGAGCGGCTCATGGTGGTCAACGCCTATTCATCTTTGGGACTCAATGAGTTTATGATCGGAGACAGTGACCGATTCAATGTTTTTGGACATGATGAAACTGTTACTTTGGCAACGCTTGATGTAAGGCCAATATAATGCTAATCATCAGTTTTAGAGCATTCAACCTTACAACTGCCTTCCAAAGCACTACAAAAAGTTAAGAACTCCTAATGATGTGCGTCTTTCTCCATTAAAACAACCATCTGTTAAGGTTTGATTCCTCTGACTGCAAGAAACGTAACTTTCAGCTGTCTGAGTCTCTTGGAGAAACGCTGCAGGACCTACTGAAAACGCCAAGAATAGTCTACAAAGGTGATGTAATTGTGGTCATCCTAAAACACGTCCTGGTAGCAGAAGGAACCACAAGAGCTGTTAGAGTACGACTAACTATAAGGCAGTTCGAAACACATCTTTTAGGTGGACTATAATGGAGACTCACCCTGCATCCTGGATCAATCATGTACTCTGTACGAGTTAGCTAATGCATCAGCACCTACTCCTAATGGAGGACTTACCATCCCCAAATTTTCACTGCCACACTCTATGCAAGGATTGTTGAAAAGAATGAGAGATGTCTACTTTGCCTACCAATCTGTAAGTTTATTGTGGTTTGGCTTTCAAACAATATCATTTAGATTCATGGGTATCCTTTAGTTTATCTACTGTACGGGTCTAGTGGGTGTGGAAAGAAGCTTCTCTGCGAAAGATTAGCTATTGCTACACATCAAAACTTCTTGGATGCTACAAGCTACGACAGCTGGAGTGAAGTTTCAGCTCAGTCCGAGCAAAAACTGAAACATCTTTTTGATAGGGGTGGGTGTACTAAAATCTTAAGCATTGTTTTCCAGCCAAGTCATTCCAACCTTGTATTCTATACATATCGTTTGTGGATGTATTAGGATTCGATCCCAACTCGACTGAACCCGATCACAGAGTTCTAACTGCTCTGGAGCATTGTCTCTCAGAAGCAGCTAACATCACCGTCGTCCTGTCCTGCTATTCCGACAAGGTGAACTTAAAAAAAAGAAATTGTAAGAGGTCTGTTTTCAGTTTGCGCACATTTCAAACATCCTAAAGTCACTGGCTCTCTACGAGTTTCATATTCATCATTTGGATGAAACTTCTAGACACTACATACTGTCACAATTCATGGATCTTGAGATGTCCAACTTCTGTGCTCGGAACACATCGGTTTGTGTTCTAGCGGTTCTCCCACAATGTTCTAGGGGTTCTCCCTCGCGGAACTCTTCTCGCTGGTAGAAGACGTCGAATATAGTTGTCATGATGGACCCAGTAAGCCGGAAGAGGTTATAGAAAAAGCTATTGATAAGAGGAATGCCGAGTTCGCTGACTCAATAGGCGCGCCCAAGGTTGTCTCACCCTTTTATCGCCACAAAAGTTATTGTTGCAGATACCTACGGTATCATGGAATGATGTCGGAGGCTTAGAAGACACAAAACAGTTAGTGATGGAAAGCATAGAGGCTAGCTTATATGGGGATGACTCTCTCAGAAGATCAGGGATCATCATGTTCGGGCCTCCAGGATGCGGAAAAACGCTCATTGCTAAAGCTGTAGCTACAGAATACAAGATTGCATTTTTGAGTGTAAAAGGACCAGAACTGTTGAACAAATATGTCGGACAAAGTGAAGAGAATCTTAGAAAAGGTTACTATTCTACAAGTCATGCATTGTATTATTACAGTATTCGAAAGAGCCCGCCAAGCTTCACCATGTGTCATATTCTTCGATGAAATTGACTCTCTAGCTCCAAATCGTGGTAGAAGCGGGGATTCCGGTGGTGTTATGGACAGGTATACACATTGGAAAGATTTGGACTAAGAAAACATTCAGAATTGTTTCTCAACTGCTTGCCGAGATGGATGAACTGCTTTCTGACCCTCAGTGCAAAGTATTTGTAATGGCGGCCACCAATCGTGCTGATCTCTTGGATCCTTCTCTGTTGACACCTGGACGGTACTATGATCTCATTTTTTGGAGTTTTGAGCATGTTTCAGATTTGACAAAGTAGTCAACGTTGCTCCCGGAACCAGTATGGGTACCAAAGTGAAAATCTTGACGGCTATATGCAGAAAGATAAAGCTAAGTGACGATGTCGATCTTGAAGAAATTGTAAGAACTTGTCGGAATGAAGTCTAAAGTATTTTAGGCTTCCAACTGCCCTACAGTCATGTCCGGCGCTGAATTATATTCTGTCGTTTCGACAGCAACGATGGCTGCTCTTCGAGAAGAGGTAGGCTATAGAATTGACAGCGTGAATTTCATTTAAGGTGAAACTACTTGAGGAGAAGAATGAAACACAATCTAAAGCTCGTATTTCTATCTCCAGAAAACATCTACTCATAGCGTTAGACGATATACAGAAGAGAACAGCTGTAAGATAAACAAATATTACTGAATAAATTTGGAAGACATTTTGATAAATGACATTTGACCAGTAATGAAGAAAGAATAGATACATTCGTCGCACTTCAATCACGGAATCCTAACAATCGTTCTGATTCGGACAAAAGCACAGATGCTTGTCTGGATCTGTTGTTCTTGTGGCTAGAACAATCCGCCTCCGAAGACCCTTTTCTCGCTTTGGACGTTCTTCGAGTCTCGGCCTCCTCCTCTTCTGCGTAATAGTCACAACCTGAGTTGACCTGAATAGAGGTTTCTTGTTTCAAAGCATATTGGCCAACTTCGATAAATTTTGACGCAACAGTGTCTTCTGTTTGAAGAAGGGCGTTTATGCGCACCGTCAGCTGTCCAAATGATGGTCGCTGATTGGCAAAATGATGCCAGCTCTCGCGCATAATGTCGTAACTGAAATTAGTCGAACACAAGAATAAGTGAGTCTTACAGTGGTGGACTACAGCATTCTGGCTTCTGCAAACGATAACCTTTCTCTAGGACACCTTGAATAGCTGTAGAGGCTAGGTTATGATACGGAATGCCTCCGACGGTGATGATTTCCCAAATAACTATTCCAAAGGACCATCTAAAACGAAGGAACGTATTGTTAAAAAGATTGCCTACACATCACTTTTCCGGGTAGCAGCTTCACCTTTCAGCACTTCCAACGATGTCCACTTGATCATGTCCTCGTCTCTAGCGAACCTGTAAAGGATATGTTGAGAAACCCCTAGAAAACTACCTGACACCGCCGGATTCCTTTGTTGTTGAACCAAAGTCCGTGATTTTAATCGAGTGATCAAGTGTTACAAGGATATGGCTTGCACATAAACTGCCGTGAACAACGGCTTGGGAGCTGAGGTAGACCTAAGATGTTTTGCGATCCAGTCTTGGATAATGAAATCTACCATTCCAGCGCATATTTGGCTACAGAGTCTCAGCAAATCCTGCAAGGAGAGGACCATGTCCAAGTCAACATCATTGAGATTGACCAAAGACCCGTTGAGATCTATCCCTCTCAGTTGCAACTAAAACTTTTGTTTACTTTAAGGATCAGCAACAAACCTCGGCAATATACTTCCTCCTTTTGCTCAAATACTGACGTAATGAGCCATTTGCACAATACTCAATAGCCATGAACATACTGTCTTCGAGATGGACAACACCTAAGAGAAGTTTGCCGAAATATATCAAAAATCTCCACACCGAGCAAACTACAGATGCGAGGGTTCCTTCCAACAAGTTTTGTCCCTTCGATTTCATCGAACAAAGCTTTTCTGGCTGTTTTATCTCCGTAGCAGCAGGTCTTGGCCACAACTCTTCGGTGGTCGTCCAGTACAACTGGGCCATTGGCGGGAGAATGGAAGTCCGGAGCTATTTGGGCTGAAAAGTATCAAAGTTTCTAAGAATATGGCATAATACCGAGATACACTGTTCCGTACCGCCCGCTACCAAGTTTTTGATCATAGTGTACTTTAAGATGGTGCTCGTCTATCTCCCACTCATCTCTGAAGTGATTTTGATTTTTGGTCGCGAATCGAGCTTACGTGTACATGATCTTGGTACTTATTTTGAAACGACCCGTGACGCATTTGTAAATACAAATAGTGAGAGCGAACATAAATACGATGGAGGCAAGGAGCGTGTACCCGACGATAGATTTAACCATAGGTGATTGAAACGACGGAATTCGTAATATTGCAGGCGGTTCTAAGCATATGTTAACTGCTACACTGGTAGCAACAAACCAAGAACGAAATGAGCAGCTATTCTTCCATCGCTACTGACAAGAGGAGGCAGTTCATATCGCCTGTCTAAAACTACACAAACCTGAAAAGGTATGCTTTAGACAATGTTTTGGCCTACTTGGGCTCCGTAGCGTTTTTCTTCCAGTTCTGGTATGTGGAAATTATAGCTACTATCAAAAGAACAGTTCCTCAGTGGAATACAGAATCGTTTCCGCTTTGATTTCCGGATATTGATGACACAACTGGTCTCGATTGACCGATGCCACGGCTCTTCACAAACACCTGACAATTTCGGTTAATATTAAGATTTTGCCGACTTACCGTAGTAGACGAGGACATATTTTCCTTGCTTAAACTGCAACAATTGATCTTCCACAATTGAGACATTCACAGTAGCTGACTGATGTCCATCAAGATTCTTTAGTATCTTGTTTGGAAAGGATTGAGTCAGATTACAAATTGGGTGATGGTCTACTAAATTCCTTGGGTTGACCGGTATAAACTGATTTACGTTTAATAGCTTCTGTACAAGCTGCATCTTGTATCTTCTCACATGCAAAAGTGATGTTCAAGCTGACAGGGTTCGCAAGAGAAATCAATTGCTTACATCCAGAATGATAAACGGAGTAAACCTGAAAGTTCATTTTGAAGCCTTTATTGGTATTTATACTTTTATTTCGTAGGTTGACCTCAAGTTCATGTTGATCTCCTCAAAAATAAGAGTCGCAACTAATGAAACTCCGTCATCTCGAATTACTTGATCCATGCCCTGAAAGAGATCAGTTGGGCTTTTAACAGACTTTATACTTTTAGAAGTGGTGGCTCCCTAGTGCTGACAACCACATCATGTTGAAAAGGAATCCAGTCAATGGTAATGGAGGATTCATTCTTCAACATATCAAAATCTTGCAAGATTTCTTGAGGTAGTCCTAAACTTATGATTACCCGTTTAAACCAAAAGTTTACCTGATATTTGCAACTCCAAATTAACTTCTATTGACGCATTCGTTGCTTTGGGAGAGATCCTTTTCATTTTTCGATACAGAGAGAGTTTGGCCGTCGGCTCACATGCCGACGCCGACGTACAAGGACAAATGAACTGGGGAGCCGGCTGTACCGCTGCCGGTACCAGCAGAAAGAGCAGGATCATGTTGTCATTGACAGCTGGAAAAGAAACAAACTTCGGGAACAAAATGTGAATGAGACAAACGGCTGCCTCTATTTCAGCTGAGACAACAGAAATCGTGCGCGTGTACCTCGCGTAGTCATCAAAATCAAACAAAAATAACAAATGAGACAAGGAACTAGTAGGCTTCCCTTCCAGGAGATGCAGGGACCGAGGAACGACTCAGATCGGGTAAATCTGGGAGGAAATAGGAGACCGTGAGAAAAGACCGCAGCCAATGGTCTCGTTTCCTGAAGTGCTAATTTGAGGGAGGCGAGGGTGGTAGGAGTATAGCTAGTGTAACATGCAACCAAAGTAGCCCTGCAGAAGGAAAGACGACACTATACTATTTTTTGCAAACAAAAGTTTGTCGGAAGGTAACGAATATGGGAAAACATACTCTTCACATATACACCTTCATTTTCAGATGCGAAACTGATTCGTCATATATAGTTGACACTTGAATCCGACTTTTGTTTTCTCCACATTACCAACAAAGTGGTTCCATCTATTTTCAGAAGCAAATCTATGACCTTTCTCTAAAAACATCTATTTTCGCTTTAACGACACGCCTGTACTACGGTGGTTTGCGTAACGGCGTTCCTATTTGTATGCGAAGAAGTATCTGTTTTGGCCCGCTAAAACAATGATCGCTTCTAATCTTATTTGATTTTTGGGAGCATATCCGTGTTTCCAAACTTTGGCTTCAGTTTCTCTGCCTTCCAATCTGCTTCTCACGATATGTTGGAACATATGAAACGTTTCAGATGACGACCTTTCGTGCTTTCGAGCCTGTTGACATGCTGAAGTTCAACAACGTCAACTTGGACTCGTTGACCGAAACTGTAAGTCTTCTTACCTAGTTTGCAAATATGGATCTTCCAGTACGGCTTCAATTTTTATCTCTACTATCTGATCAACTGGCCCGAGTATTACGAAGTCTGTGAGCATCCCAATGGTGAAATTATGGGTTATGGTTTGTATATTTTCGATTTCTTTTGATGTTTCTATTCAATAATGGGTAAAGCCGAGGGAAAGGAAGATCAGTGGCACGGTCATGTCACTGCATTGTCGGTTTCGCCTGCTTATAGGAGACTCGGCCTGGGAGCTCACATGATGAACTATCTGGAAGACATTTCTGAGCAGTAATTAATTTCTTAGTTTTGTTCTTTTGAACACATTTTTCAGGAAGAAGGGCAATTTTGTTGATCTGTTTGTCCGTATCTCCAACAAGGTGGCCATCGATATGTACAAACGACTGGGCTACGTTGTTTATCGCGAAATTATCGATTACTACTCTGGCCCGGAGGACGAAAATGCCTATGGTATTTTCAATACTTTGTTGAAACCGATATAGTCTAGATATGCGGAAGGCCTTGTCGCGAGACGTCGACAAGAAGAGCATCATCCCTTTGCCACATCCCGTCTCGGCCCACGATGTCTGACAAGAACAGCAACCCAAACAAGAATGCACCGAAAATTATCTTCTTCAAGTCCTGTACTTTGTGTTTGGCGATGCTGCTTATGAGGTTTCTTTCTACGAAACATACGGTGCCAAAGTCGTTGACTTCATTATTTATATATGTGTTCTTTCTGTTATGATGGCTGTTCTATTATCATTTCTTAGGCAACAATGAATTATGATCGACTTCTACGTTGTACTTTCAACCAACTGCGCTAGTTCAATAGCAGACAGATTGGATAGGCAGATGTTCTCCTCATTTGTCACGTCGTCTTTCCACATCCCTATTGTCTGAAGCCCACCTTAAAGTGTTAGGAAGAATGGATAGTAGCAACGATATTACAGGTAAACAAAAAGTGGGGTAAGGCAGTAAAAGTTTTTCAGAAGTATCTTATCACATGCGAAAAGAAGGCTTAATTCGTACATTATATGTTGTGTTGCTAGTGTTAGAAATACTTGCTATCGGCCACAATCTCCAGTCACTTCTTGATGCTATCGGCCAGTCTCCATTCACTCCTTGACACTTATCAGAAACACTGCCTTCTTCCACTATAACTTCAAAGTGAGCAATGTTCCAGTACCAAGGTATAATAACGAGCTACACGCTTTCGTCGATCTTATACTGCACAACACGCGTAACATGGCTTCTTTTAGAAACTTTCTATGTCGCACTGTTGATTATGGAGCCTTTCATGGTTGTAAAAAATGTTGTTTTAAACAGCAGTAGTTTCTTTCTTTTTCCGAATAAGCGGACATTCAGTAATGGCTCATCTATGGATGTTCAGCTTTGTATGATTGGTAGCAACAGTTTACGCCAGTCGCTGCGAAAAATATTCCAACACAATTGTAAACATAATCGTTCTAGGCATAGCTTTCATCATAGGATTCATTGAAACCTACCTGAAGTACTTTTTCCTTTACGGAAGAGAGTTTAGTACGTGACCATATTTGGAATGGCTCTTATCTCCATTTCGGTGAATGAAATCACTGCAAAATGTATCTATTTAGGTCATGGTACACAATTACTACAGCAATAAAAAGTTGTTGATTCGGTACACTGCTGAGCTCTCTATTTCTCTATTAATTCTCAGTCTCAAAACGACTTTTCGATGATTGGGGAGCTGTTAGTTGGGACTATCTTCTCTTCCCTCTGCTGCTAAAGTGTTTTCCTGTTTCGCTTTCGATATCTCGATATCTTTTTGATATTTCCCAAAGATTATCATATCATTTCGATATGTCGCATTTTGCTCTGTCTGAAGTTGTCGGGATCCGCCTTAGCCATCTGTACCCAGTTCTCGCCACATCTTGTTGCAAAATCGTCGCATGAAGACCATCTTCTGTTCACGATGAATCCGATCTGACCGTCATGTAGCAGCAGATGTCCTGTCGATTGTACGATTTGGCTTCCTCGTCCTCTTCTGCGACATATCGAAATGATATGATAATCGTAAATAAATAATAATAATAAATAATAAATAAATTTCCCAAAGACGACGACTTGCGCCGAAGAACCTATGAGTGAAACAGTAAGATCTGCTTCTTCTTCAACTCTCTATTTCAGTTTCTTCATTTTGGAACTCATCCCTGAAAGATTTTGAAGAAAGGAAAATTGTGAATATATAAAAAAAAAGGAAAGGAGCATGAAGGCGACGCGGTTACAGAGACTCTTATCCTGTTTAGAAAGCCATAGCCTATGAATATCTTGAACTTGAATTTCTTTCTTTTGTTACTTTTGATAAAACTGATGGCTTCGCCAGTCCCATTCTGCCAGACGAAATACAAAGTAGTCTGCTAGCACTGTTCCGCCATTGTTTGTATTTAGGTCATGGTCTGGCTGTTCTCTATCACTTTTTCCTATATTTTTTTGCCTCCTGTCTACGTCCTCTACTGCCAGCATTGGCTTCTCGCAATACTTCAGAATCTACATTCTGAGGGCGAAAATTCTTCAAGATTTCCTTCCTTTTCAGTTTAGGCTTTTTCTATCATACACTAAATAGCCTAATAGTTCTATTTTTATTAGTTCGTTTTCTTCATTCCGACTTTATATTATGCCACAAAAGAATAGCTCAGCCATCAACTATGTTCCTTTATTTTCTACCACTCTTTAGCAGCTGCTACCCACGTCCGATCACTGCTTGTTTCTTGCAAAGTTTCTACCACTCCAGTGTTAACAAATCTTGTCAAAACTGTTCTCAGGTGACTTCTTTCTCCAATCTCATCCATCGTACTCTGATCCATCCTGTGATAATCGGGTTGGAATACAGGTAATTTTAGGACCAACACACCTATTACTGATTTTAGTTCAGTCTCGTATTGTTATTAACAATGACATGATGGGCTCGGACATCGCCATAGAAACCATGATATGAGAGCACCTTGGACATCGCCAAAGAGTTAAATATGACGCTGCCTCAGCAGTATCTAGTCGAGGCGTACCGAGTTTCTATAATCACAAATCCTTTTTAAGGCTTACGTTCGTCAGAATTCCACTTCTGAAGAAGTACTTGAAATTGTAAACAGGATGTCCGGCTAGATAACCTTTTCGTCTAAGCGCCCTGCGTCATCATCACTGCAAAAAGAAGATCAACTTTAGAGCCGGGGTGACTGTCTTCAAGACAGTCGTTCCATTTTCATCACTGTAAACTATCAGATCTTATATATATATCTCTATAGTTGTCACCTGTTGCTATACTAGGGAGACACCAGACAGGTGCCTATTTTTACTGACTTATACAATCTCACTAATAATAAAAGACAGTGATATGCACGAAAAGATTTTGCAATTAAAAAGATCATCATGAGGTTAAGGAGGTAAAGGTGTGATCCTCTTATGACAGCGTTCGCTGCCAGCAATGTTCGTTGTCGACTGATTGTTCTTTTCTTACTATTATGTCCATTTCTTCATATTATTAGGCCAAAAGATAACAAACAGTTTACTAAAGTAGTAAAGGAAGACAATTGGAGATATCGGATGACGAGTTAGCTTACTTTTCTAACAACTCATGTGAGATGCTCGTAAAACGTTCGCTTGTTATTCTTTGAATGAGAATGAATACCATCTTCGAAAAGCATCGACAAGAGTGCACATGAGGGTCGACCTTGAGTAAAAATTGCGTTCGTATTCTCATTTCTACCACAAAAGGGATTACTGCAACTTGTCAAATGGCCCTTTGATAGAGTCTTGTTGTGAACAGCGCGACACAAATAAAAGCAGCATTTTTGGTACTCGTGTACATGTTGAACATGTTCGTCTTCTTTGCCTTGGTCTTTCTTGCTTCCACCCAGTATGTTGTCCCTCAGATGGTCAACCAGCAAGTGCCGAAGAGTCAAGTCAGTTAGTAGTTTAAATGTCCAAAAACTTTAAATAGAGTCAAGTCACCACATCCACTCAAGTACCAGGATCTCAAAATCAGAATCAGGTAATTGTTCTTTGCTACACATGACGGCGATATGATAGGGGCAAATTTATGTCAACCAAAACCAGCAGCATCCAAGAGCTGTTTCTCAGAATCAGATGTATAATCCCTATCAGAATCAACAACTCTCGCAACCATTCTATTCAAATCAGGTATTTTGAAAGAAGCCGCTGCTATTGTCTCATGTCAGGGCCAGCCAAACATGGTCTACCAAAACCAACAGCTACCAATAACCTCTTTTCAGGTGGGCTTTAGGAGTTAATATTAAACTTACGGTTTCAGAACCAACCGTTCTACGTGTTCCAAGGACAGCAGCTACCTAGACCACAACAATGTCTGAGACAGGGTTTCATCATTTGAAAATTTCAATTAATTAAATGCGTTAGGGTACCAGCAATCCAACCTATTCAACAACCAACGACCGTATCAACAATCCTATCAACCTGTGCCAATCGGGAAGACAACTAGCTGGGCTACTTTGAGAAAATCTATTAGCGCACCAGTACCAATAACTAGCGGTGAAAACTTGTGTTTTTTCTCAAACTATGTTCAGGTATACAAACTCCACAGCCAAACTTGGCCTCAGTTCTGTTTCAACAAGTTCAAAATTCTACAGCCTCGAACAGAACTATGGCTAGATCACGTAAGTAACAATCATTTTGCATAAAATGATTTTGTTTAGCAAGCCCTGACTCGCCGGTCTATCTCCGCAACAAGTTTTTGAGCAATGAAAGACTCGTTAACAGTCTAATGGGAGCCGGTAAACTTTTTGCTGCTTCTAAAACAGTCCAGGCTTTTTTCAGGGACCAACAACTGATTTATCGTATCCTACGCAATACCTCCGTGAATAAACTTTTAGCAGGTGTTACTGGTTTTTGGCTGACCTTGGCGTCTGGTGACAGTCTGCTAATCTGTGATTCACAAGGGATACAGCTAGCACTCTGGGAGGGATAAATCCGATTTGGGTTCTGGTGTATAAAAGAAAGACAGCTGCGACAGTTTCCGAAAACATGCAACTCTTCCATTTCCTTATCGTCTCAGTTTCTGCCATTGGCTATGCTCCTGTACCTCAACTGCCTGCTGCTCCGAGTCCTTATGGGTCCCCATTAGCTGGAGTAGTGTTCCCTCAATCAAGATCCAACGTTTTTGCACAGCAGACTCCCTATCCTAACTCCGGTAAGAGAGATGATGGTTCCAAACCTTTCGTTTCCTAGTGGACACAGGTAATCTCGTCGGAGCTACCAGCCCAAAGTTCTCCAATGTCACTGCCTCTCCTCCACCGCCTCAACCGCCACAATCTTTTGATGAGTTCTCTTCGAATGTCGGTGAACTCGACTTGAACTGGAATCAGTTGTGTAAGGAAGCATTTTTCGCTTATCTTGTTACAGTGGAATCCACGACCAAACCGACGACTACAGTAACGTTTGTCCCATCGCACAATAATATCGCTAATGCTCTTACTGGAGGTGAAACTATCTTTACATCCATTCAAAAATTCTTGATCTCAGGTGATGGGGAGTCGTTTGTAGACAGTCTACCGCAATGGTCAGAAAACTCCACATCGTCAGTTGTACCAGAACTTGCCACCCTGAGCCGAAACAAAGAAGCAGATGAGGAAGAATAGATTCAATATTTTAAATAAATATGTAAATAATCTCTATATACAAACAGGAACGGGAATTGTGAGAAGGACGGGAACAGCACCAATGAGTTCGAGAGGTGGAAGACTGATTTTTTCCACTTCTGAGATACCTGACGCTCCACACACACTCAATATTTTCGAAAGGGCTTTGTATGTGGAGGGAGAGGGAGGAGGCGAACTCTCCTTTGGGAAGCCTCGTGTTTGAAGGGCGTGAGGTAGTCGAGTTTTTAGTACTGGTAGCAGATCTTGTAACCACATGTTGTCATACAGCAGGAAGGTTGAACCTGCAGAGTGAAAATTAACTGTTTACAATCTTCCTTACGGTGTTTTCCCTTCCAAGACAGTCGCTGTCCTGATTACAGGCATCGGCGTGGGCGAAGAGACAGTTGAGACCAGCGTTGGCGTCGGCGGGACACTGAGGAGTTCCTGTGATTCCTAAAGACCCTACACAATAATGGAGATTGTGCAAAACTTATTGAACTAAGAACTAAGCAAAGCAACCAAAAATTCACCGCTATTGGCGCACGTGGCCTGGCAAGAGGCAAGAGATTGGAAGTTGTTAGCGTTTCCACCGCATCCAGAGTACATAAACTGATTGCAGCGACCGCTAGAAGCGTCGTAGTAGAAACGGATACCAGGAGCAGTGCACGATCCGACGGCAAGAGGAAGATTGCAGATTGACGACCCTGCCAAAACGTCTAAACAGAGTGAGGCAACAGAAAATGGCAAAAGAGAAGAAATAGGGTACTAGTAAAGATGCATGATGAACTCACTTGAAATACCGACAGGGTCACGGCAGATTCGAGTAGCAGAGTTGGTCACAGGGTTTGGCTCAACACAGCACTTCTGGATACCAGGACAGTTTGAGTCCATCCAACAGCCGATGGTAGTGTCTTGAAGGACAGAGATACCCAGAGGACGAGGGCATGTACCAGCCTTGGAGTTGATCTCAGAGGCCGGAATACCTACAAGGCGGAAATAAGTTTGCAATAATTGACTACGCTTCTATAGATGCCGTTTCGTCTTTCCCTCTGAGAGTCAATATTTGGTGCAAGAGACAAAAGAAGGATCGGTTTCGGCGCTCAAACACCGTTGAAATTGACCGGATTGAGGGAGGTCGTCAGCATCAGAAAACAATAGCACTCGGGGTTTTACGACCGGAGGATCAAGCTGTGACAAAAACTTACCAGCAGTTACAATTTGGCAGCACTTGTGTCCATCAGACTGGATGCAGACCTGACCAGAAAGGGGACAAGTATGGCTGTCACCGGTACACTGAACAAGGGCAGCAGAACTGAAGAGAGTAATTAAACAGAAAGAAAACTACTACCTGGAACAGAAACCAATTCTGACTGGAGCTTCGGTAGTGGTGGTCGTAGGCTGGAACTCGGGCATGCCCCTTGTGCATTCTGGATGCTCGTCCAACTTGTCAATTAGCCGATAATAGTCACAGATATCAAGGGCATGAGCGAACGAGGCCTGTGAAACAAAAATCTTTCAAGAAGAGCAAGCTTGGTAGGTATAACAAATCTTGAAAATAGATACTTACAAGGAGAGCCAGACAGACAAATCGGAATGCCATCTCGAAAGAGCTTTGGTGAGTGCTAAAGCGGTGCGCGCTTTAAATAATCTTCCAGAAAAGGGGCGGGGACGGACTGTAGGGCGCGAGGGCGATCGCCCATGGCGCTGGAGGAAAAGACATGCAAACCAAATAGAAATTAGGTGACGATTTGGAATCTTAAACAAATATTGTTTCAGACAGCTCAATGACTTTTGACAATTGGGCTTATGATCGCCGCGAGGATTAAACGACAACTTTTGCGCTGGCGATGTCAGATCTTTCTTATCTGGAATATTGGCAGTTTATAGAAGAACCAAACAAATTACCTACTATTACAAGGTGGAACAATCAGAACGGTTTGATGAAGATTCGTATAAATAAGCCACATCAAATATGTTCCTTGTTATGTATGTGAACTTCTATCGTTTCATCATCAATAAGGGTCTCAACAAGCTTCTCATGGTTTCAGACTGCTAACCATTTGGATTGGAATTGCAGTCGAGACATTTGTACTGTGAATTAGGCTACAGTGCTCTAAATATGTATTGAACTGCTATATTCTGCTTCTTAGCAAATTCTCTGGTGACATATACTTATAATATTTCATTCTAGTTTCATATCTTACACTTCATTATCCTATTCCGCCACCTCCCAAGTGCCCGCTTTGTTCTCCAACAAATCTACGTGGCGCCACCACATGGGAGGCCGTGTAGGACCGGTCAGCTCAAAGGCTAACCAGGCAAACATACAAGATGACCAGCACTGCCGCATTGTGGCCGGCTTTCATGGAGCAAAAACAGGGGGCAAATAAATAGACATTTGTCTTCCTTCTTCTCCCGTATTTCGGACACTAATCACATGCTTTGTCAGAACGTTTCTGCTGTAGCAGAAGGCATCTGGCTCAGACATGCACTCAGTTGTTTCGCGTCTCATTCTTACCGACCCCGTCTGCCCTGGCCAGTTGGTGTTTGTCTTAGCCTTCTTCGGACTCTCAACGCGCACACCCAGAATAGGGGAAGTCAAACAGCCAGTCAATTGACCGGATATGGCCACAGGACATAGGGCCACCCGCACTCCTTAGGAGAAACAGGCGTCTTGGATTGCAAAAAAGGGAACGGAAAACTCGAACCGGCATCCAAAACGACAAATTTATTGAACTCACAAAAAGGATCACATGCAGTTGCTCGTAACATAGAACGACAATGATGAGACTAACAATACTTACTAAGGCTACAGGTAACAAATAAATTACAAGACCAGAAGTATTCGGCCAGTAGAGTCCAACCCATAAGAAAAAAAACACTAGACAACATAAAGCTAGGACAATAAACAAGGAATGAAGTTAGAAGAGAATCTTGATTTTGTATGACTGCGTGATAGCGACGTTCGGCTTACGGATGGTCAGGACTTTCAGGTCGCGGTCGTAGGTAAACTGGAGCTTGCCAACAGGGTCGGAAGAACGAACGATCTTAAAATTGATGTTTTTCTGAAAGAGAGCCTTTCTTACGGAGATTTCGATAGGTTCTTGCTGTAGTCCACGAACAACAATCTTCTCGATCCAGTTCTTTGCTACAAACAGACCGCCATCCTCGGGCTCTCCGATAATATTGGCCTCAGTTCCGGAAACGGTGCTAAAACATTGTGTTTCAACTGAATTTGTAAGCACTTACAGGTATTCAAACTTAGCCTTGGCGAATTGATTCTGCTTGTAGTCATGAGTGGCAGTGTCGTCGATGTAGACTTCTCCGTCGGCATGTCCAGCATGGTTCAGGGCAACAAATAGAGTGTAAGGATCCTCGACCATCAGTTTGCTCGCACGACGAACTCTCTGCCAGGTAGGGATAATGGTTCCACCATGTTGGAAGACGGGAATGTGATGAATAGGAGCATCAACATAGAGATATCCAGCAGGCTGTTCCTTTCCGCTTTCCCACTCGTACCAGCGAGCATTTCCGTCATTTCCTTTGGGAAGAATGACATTGATGCTGTAGGTATCCTTCTCAACAACAGGTCGGACAAGTAGTGCGTCTCCGACAAGCCAAGCCTGAAAACCGCGGATATGGAACCCCGTTCACATCGAATCGTACCTTCTCTTCAGCAAAGTGGGCCTCTTCCTCCGTGAACTCATACCAAAGAGGACGCATTACCGGAGCTCCATTGATGCTGTGCTCATGAAAGAGAGTATACCATAGAGGCAGAAGTTGGTAACGCTTGCGAATGGCTTCGCGGATGATGAGTCGGGTCTCCTCAGAGAACAGCCACGGCTCTCTTCTTTTTGTGTCTATGTGGGCATGAGCTCTAGAAAGAATAAAGTTTGGCATTTTGAAATAACATACCTGAAGAAAGGCTGGAAAGCTCCAGTTTGATACCATCTGGTCAACAACTGCTCATCGGGATTTCCGAAGAAACCTCCAACATCAGCTCCAACGAAAGGATTTCCAGCCACGGAGAGAGAGAGAGTCATGGGAGCGGCGATGGCAAGATGTCCCCAGTCAGCGGTATTGTCTCCAGTCCAGATGGCGGCTGTACGCTGAGTTCCGACGAACCCAGATCGGGTCAGAATGAACGGACGATCTTTTCCATCTGTACGACGGAGTTGTCCCTCGAAAGTGGCAGAGTGGTAGAACATTCCGTACATGTTGTGGACCTCACGATGCTCAATTCCGCCATAATGGATAGAGTCTTTGTCCATAGTAACCTCCGGTCCACTGAAAACCGATGGCTCGTTCATATCGTTCCAGGTGAAGAGGTCAGGTGTCGAGCCAATGTATCTGTTGAACTTAAATTGGGCAGCCCAATACTTGCGAGTCTAAAAGATAGCCGAGAATCCAAAATTGAGAAAACCTCACCTCCGGATGGAGGAAGTCGAGGTACTCACTAGCTCCAGGCCAACAGTGTCCTTCAAAGTCAGTTTGTCCGTCAGCCTTCTTCACGAAAAGACCTGAACATCGCTATTAGCTGTACACTGAAAACTCATACCAAGATCCTTGGCATCCTTGTAAACATTGTATCCATCGTCCTTTTTGATATGAGGATCGATAATGGTGACCATTTTACGTCCACTGGTTGCAACGTTGTCAATCATTTCCTTCGGGTGAGCAAACTTGTTCTGATCCCAGGTGAAGTACTTCTTTCCATCAGTGTGCTCAATATCCAGCCAGATGACATCCATGGGAATGTCATACTCGTCAAACTTCGCATTTACCTAATTTCGAGATCACAAACTGTAGTTTGAATATGTACCTGAGCAACATCCTGCTCGTCATTGTAATTCCAACGGCATTGGTGATAAGCGATGGAGAAGATTGGTGGAAGAGGAGTGACTCCGGTGATCTTGGCGTATTGTTGTTGGACGGCCTGGGGAGATGGCCCGGCAAAGACGAAGAGATCGACGATTCCGGTTTCAGAAATGAAATGGGCATCAAAGTGGGGTACGCTTCCTCCTTGTCCAAGCTGACAGAATGCTGACATTAATTTTTGCACGATAAATGTAACCTTGTCAATGACCGATTGCAAGAATCCAGTGGAAGTAGTAGTTGAGGTATCAATCCAGGTCTCGGCAGCGTTCAACCTAGAAAGGTTAAGATTAATTTTTTTTTTTGGAGAACTTTCTTTATGTGTCATAGTACGAGCTTCTTGCCCATTGCCCTGTCTAGTGATAACAGCGACGCAAAAAGAATCATCAAGAGATCGATAGCTGATTTTTACGACTGGGCAGTATTGTGTGTGAAAGTCTGCTACGTAGGGGTGTGAACTTACCAAAGAGCACCGGCCGTTCGTTTAGCGCGGTGGGCGACGATGTATGGGATCGCAACATAAAGGGACATTGGATTGTTCAGCTCGTATTCAAAGACGTCCAAGTTGTAGAGTCTGAAAACGCTTTTGTGATGTTTATAACTAGTAACCAACCTGTAAGGATCAGTGTTTCCAACTGTCTGCTTGAGAGCAAAGGAATCGGCATGCTCCGGGAGACCGAAGGCGTACTTGAATCCAACGAAGGAGATATCGACCTAAAAACACAAGTCTGTCAGAAATAAAACGAGAACTTACTCCAACACTGCTGGATCCGAAAGGTTTGCTGTCACGGTGGGATTTGAAAGTCTCATCCCAGAAACCCTCAGGGTACTCCTTCCCGTCTTCCTTTGTGCGGAACTCTTCTACTTTTAGTTTTCCATTCTTGTTGACTTGGAGAATCAGCTCATCCAAAGAGTTGTAAACGTCGATAACCAGCGGCTTGTGTGTGATGACTACACGCGTCTTCGAATCAGCACTTTTCAATTCAGTTGTTTGAGGTTTTGTTTCAACCGACGAGAAGGCTGCCTAAACATGGAGGGGTATATACAACAAAATATATGAAGTCTTACCAGAGAAGGTTCTCCATTCAACGCAAAGCTGGGTATAAAGCGTTTTCTTAGTGTTCCAGCCGGCTCGTCCACCTGGATTCGGAACGTCGAGTCCTGAAGGTTTCCACATGACCAAAATTTTGAAAAACACCTACAGAAATACCGTAAACCCGCAGATTGAGAGTATTCTCTGTGTTTTTGATATTAGCCGAGAAGAGTGCTCCAGAAGAGGATATTGACTCGGCAAGAAGTTCATACCCAGTATTTTCCTGAAATATGAAAAAAAAGTCTATTTTTCATTATTTGAACTTACAGTTATAGCCCGGTGTCGTTTACAAAATGCAGCTTGATCGCAAGTTTTGAAGTCGTTTCTATTTACACAAAGTACTATAGGAAGCAGGAGTAGTGGAACTAGTTTAATACGTATCATGATGGAAGAGGATCTATGTACCCGCCAAGTACCTGAAAACAAGTTTTAAAGAAGAACTCATTGGAAAAGGGTAAAGAAAGTGCAAAAAAATACTTCTTTGCTCGTTTTCTAGGAAAGCATTAATGCAAATGGTATTTTTGAAGCTATTTATCTTGAAATTTAAGGAAGGGAGACTCGAAAAACAAAGAAAATTAAGAAAAGTGTTGCTAAGCACACAATGCTTATGAGTTGTCAGCGTAGGATCGGCACCGCGTCGACCAAAATGGATCTCCCCTGTGGCCTACCGTAATCAAATAATAGCGTGGCAAGCCTTGGCGGGGAGAAGAAATAACTTGAAAACTTTTAAATGAAAATATACATTTGGAAAAATGATATCGGGATCCTAGTAAATCGATATTTAAGACGCAGAAAACACAAAAAGCGGCATTTTGATTGCAAGATGGCGCTTTTAAGAGCCTTACCTTATTTGTAGGGCGTAATAGCGTAACCGTGCTCTGGCAACAAGGACGTGATTTTACCGCGAAAGGTCTTTTGAATAGGGCTCCCGCGCTCGCTTTCTAAGGTGCACAATAACGGTCTTGTTTTTTTTTCTGCCCAAAAATCCATGTAAACGTAATATGATTGGTTGATATCAAAATATTCAGTTTTACAAAAGCTTCGACTAAATATGGGAACATTGCAGCATGTATTTTCGCATTTCAGTCGAAGTGTTACAAAACCAACAACTTCTAAAAACATTACCCACATATCTTGTTACTTACATTTTGTACCTTCAACATTTAAGTCACTTGTCCATAGAAGTGAATAGCTTTTGCATCTTCTATTTGGTTCTGTGTCCTGGTTTAACGAACTACTATTTGACCCACTAAACTGACAGAAGTTTAACTTTTGTTTCGCTTTGAGCGCTCTCTAGAGTTGAGACATAGCGCAAAGTTCCAAGGCAACTGTTCTACCAAACTGTTGAATACTAATAACAGTCATTTTTAGCTGTTTCTTTGTGACGTCTAATGTTGCAGCTGAAAAGAAATGTTTTTAGTCTGTGTGCTTACTTCGACACGTGACATCTCTTATAACTAACAGTTTACAAAAAATTTGTCACAGAGGAGGCAGGTGCTCGCCTCCAAAGTATTAGTCATTGTCTGATCTCATATCTGCTCGTCTCTTGGAGCCTTCAATTTTTGAAATGTTTTCAGCGGCTTACTGCCAAATGCATGTGCGATAAGACCCACCAAGCCCGCCGCGCAGCACGGTATAGAGTCGTAAAGTCCTTCGATTAATTTGCCCTGGGAAGAACTTGTATTAGGTAGAAAAGGGAAGTGTCGGAAATGTTTCCAAGTTTTTCTTTTGACGGTCACTTATCCTATCGCGTGGATCGGTCCCCCTCTTTCAAAGTTCCACTGTTGAAGGTCAAAGGCGACAGGCGACATTTGCACAGGCTGCGTATTTCGTTCGCGCCTCTTCGCCTTTGAATGCCTATTTTCAATTGAGCTCTACATTTTTGAGAGGCAAAAACGACACATCTTATCATTTTTGTCCGATTTTCCTCCACTTTGCAGTAAAAAGACGTCGTTTGCGCATAATATTAAGCTCTGTCGGGGAGCGCTTTTCACCGCGCGAAAGAATTAATATCACGGACAGGCTGCTGGTCAGAGCCGAGTCATTTCCGTTTTTCATACTTCTGTTCTCCCGCTGCCACTCCTCCTCTCCAAATGGGTGTTATCTTCCACGAGTTATCAGTTGCAGCTCTTCTGCCCCTCATCGCAGTAAACGATCATTGCACGCATTCCTCGGAGATTCTTATATCCGATTAGCAGAGCTTATTGACGAGTTCTTGCCTTATGCAATAGTCATTGCGGGTTCATACGGTCATCTGCAAAGAATCGAATGTTCACAGTCTAGGCAGATTGCGCCATTTCGCAAGGGCATAATTCTTTGAAGTAAACAAATCGATATCGGTGGTGACCCCGGAGCCTAGGTCCGCATATAACAGCCTTTTCTTAGCATTTCGACCTATATGCATAACAGGTAGAATACGTCGATCGATGCTTGGAGCGTGACTCATTCACGCAGCTAGTGATCCGATTGTCTGTCTCCCCTCCATGACTTTTGGGTGTGGACCAGCCCCTGCCATTACCAGTTTTGGAACATGTTCATCGTTCGAATGATGAGTGATAAGCTCGAATATGCTTTTTCTTCTCCTCCTCTGAATGACTCACGCTACCGTGTTTTTTGTTTGCCTTCATGAGAATGTTGCATGTCGGTCTCCTCTGTCGGTAAGCGCTACGTTTTAGCGTAATTTTGCCGGTGGTCATTGTTCATCAGGATGCGCAACTGCCAGATGCACTCTGAGGTTCTTTGTCCGGCTCGGTCAGTCGCGAACGTATTGCTCACGTCCCATCTGGTGCGGGCGTACGCCTCGCCACTTTCATTCATTCTGACCATTTTCTTTTTCCTTGGTTTTCGATGGCAGACAGAATTGGAAGAGTATGAGCAATATGTGCGAACCGCTAATCCCGTAGCAGACTGACGGGCCCCAGTCAACACTTGCCTCCACAACGATCTCTTTATTTTATACCCCACATTATCTCATACAAAAGAGCCAAAAAATTACAACCGGCGTGTGTATCGCTGGCTGCTTACAGTTTCATTAGGTGGTTTTCATCCAAATTGTCGTCTGACGGAGCCAATGGCAGCCACTTTGCCAGCAGGCTCCGCCGACACCAGCAGCGTTCCATTTAGTCCTTGCGCCATCTGGCGCCAAGTGAAGACCATTTTACAGTATTATTCTCCAGGCCATTTCCGCGCTTCGCACATTTCGTTGCCTCTCTTTACGTTTATTGCAGCTGTTTGCTTGCTTGAGCAAGCCGTCAACCCTCCCTCTCGGACTTTCCCCGCGCACCCATAATTGGTAGCAAGGCGGGCGTTCGCAGCCTTCTGGCTGCCTTGACCCACGGCCTCGCGTTCCATCGCATCTTCTTAACTATACTCTATCGGCCATCATATCGCTGCCGCATAGCTGACGGAACAGTTTCGTCCGCGCCTATTCGAGAGTTCACTAGTACTCAGATGCGAACGGCCAGTTAGCAAAAAATGTCCTATGTATATTCCGCGGCCATATACTCTCCAGGAGAGGGAAAAACCGTTAAGAATCTCGAAGGTAAGCAAGCCATTCCACCGATGATAACAACATTTCCGTATTTGCTATTCGAGTGTTGCATGTCTAACCGAGACTCTTTTTCTATTCTTTGAATCCTTCAGTTTGCCTCTAACATGGACTTTCAGACGAAGCTCGAGGTTGGCGAGGTGAGATCGCTTCTAGCCGTAGTAACATCGACTTTGACGAGCTAGAACGGGAGACATCCATGCCTCGCTACGAAGTCCAGGTAAGCCGTGCCGGATACCACCAGATTATTATGTGTCGACCACACAAAAAGAGCATCATTTTGTTACGTTCGCTAGATTATTGTTATCCTCCTCTGGCTGTAAACGAGCCTTTGAAAACTGCTTTCATTCTCCATATACGAGTGCTGTGTCATATAATTGTGTTGCTGATAATGTCCGACAGTGCCAGTGATGCACCCTTATCTGGAAAGGGAGTAGTATCGGAAAGACAAGTATATTCCATAAAGTTGCTTGCAAATAGACAGCTCCCTAATCCCATTCCTGCTCCTAGAACATATCCAGTACCTTTCGCTCGCAAGGTAAGAAGAGATAAAACAATGTTTGTAGGATAATATAACCTGCATTGTTTCAGTACCGTCTGCCGAACTCGAGCGGTATCCCCGGCACACCTCAGGGAGCTGCTCCGAGTCCTCGTCACGATGACGAAGATTATCACAACGAAACACTATTCTTTGAGAGGAATAGGATCAAACAGCTGCAGGATGAGCGAGTCCATATTCAGAAGAAGACTTTTACAAAGTGGTGCAATTCCTTTCTCAGTCGGGTAGGTTTATAATGCCATTTTACAGCCTGGCGGTCTTTTTCTTCAATAATCATACCGATGGGATCGATTGAAAAGAGCGCTCGCAGAAAACAGCTGGACACGTTCCGACAGGCTCGGGGTCAATTAACACTCTGTTGTGCTAGTTGTATTGACAGGCTGATGTTTCACCAGCACTAAAAGGAGAACGCGCTAATCGTCACCGTAAGAGTGACAACAGAAAAACAGTGAAACTGCACGGAACTGAGTTAATCAGATAAATTTGCAGGCGAGACTGGAGATTGTCGACCTCTTTGCTGATGTTGGAGATGGAGTACTGCTCATGAAACTGCTGGAAATCATTTCCGGAGACAAGCTAGGAAAGCCGAACAAGTGATTTGACTCTATTTATCTCAGAGCAACACAATTTTTAGGGGTCGTATGCGTGTACAGAAGATTGAAAATCTAAACAAAGTTCTCGACTTTCTGAAAAAGAAGAAAATCCAGGTAAGAACTGCTATAGGTTCGATTTAGCACGTTTGCTCACACCTTCTGTCATCTGAATCTATTGTGCGCGGGCTGTCTTTCGGGGGTGTCAATCGGCTGTGGTCAGTGTGTTGACTGTCAGTTTACGTGATGTTTGCGCAAGGGTCAAGAGCAAGGGAGACATCTCGTGGACAACTTTGGATGCGATCACTTTAAAGACTCTCCGACAATGACGGAAATGCTTTCAGCTCGAAAACATCGGAGCTGAAGATATTCTCGATAGAAATGAGCGTCTCATTCTGGGTCTCATCTGGACGATCATTCTTCGATTCCAAATCGATACCATCGTCATCGAGGTAGAGAACTTTGAAAAAAAATAACAAAACTGGTTTAGGACGAAGAAGAACGCGGTGAGAGGAAACACGCCAAGGATGCTCTGCTCCTCTGGTGCCAAAGGAAAACTGCTGGATACTCCAACGTCCGTGTGGAGAACTTCACGACCAGCTGGAGAAATGGTCTTGCTTTCAACGCTCTTATTCATGCTCACAGGTAATTTGTTTTATTTGGGTTCACAATTCTGTATTAGGCCTGATCTGCTGAACTTCAATGCTCTCAATCCCACTGATCACATTGGAAACCTGAATAATGCATTCGACATTGCCGAAAAGAAGCTAGAAATCGCTGTGAGACTTCCAATCCATAGTCAATACACGAACTCTTTATAGAGACTACTTGATGCCGAAGATGTCGACACAGCCAGACCGGACGAAAAGTCGATCATCACCTACGTGTCCCTCTACTATCATCATTTCGCTAAGCAGAAAACCGAGATGACTGGGGCTAGACGTGTTGGAAACGTCAGTTTCTATCACTCAACTCAAATGAAGTAATGTTTCAGATCGTTGGCAAGCTCATCGAAAGTGAAACCATGGAAGACGACTACGAGCACGTTTCTTCTGACCTCCTCCGCTGGATCAGAGAGACCATTGTCATGCTTGACAGTCGCAAGTTCCCGAACTCGCTCCAGGGCATGCGAGAGGAGCTTGACAAGTTTAATCGCTTCCGAACTGAAGAGAAACAGCCGAAGTACAAGGAGAAAGGAGAACTGGAAGCTCTGTTCTTCACCATTCAGACCAAGAGAAACGCCATGAAGCGGAAGCCTTATGTCCCTCCTGAAGGTCTCTTCATGCACGATATCGAAACCGCTTGGAATCTGTTGGAGCGATCGGAGAACAGTCGTCAAATGGCTATCATCTCCCAGATTCAGAGGCAGGAGAAGCTAGAACAGCTGGCTCAGAAGTTCTACAAGAAAGCTGGCCTTCGAGAGACTTGGCTTCGTAACGTTCAGCAAATACTGGAAGACATGGATATTCGCGGAGGCAGCAAATCTGCTGCCGAGGTAGAAAAGGCTGTCAAGAAACAACAGGCCATAGCTACCGATATCCTTGCCAGAGTGAGTGAACCGACTTATAACCTTTTAAACCAGCTATTTTCAGGAAGAACGATTCAAGCTTCTCTCAACCATGTGTGGAGATCTGACCAAAGAAAGCTACCACGAGTGTGACAAAATCCGCGCCAGAGAACGTGACATCATCGAGAGATGGACCCAACTTCTTAGTCTTCTCGAGCAGAGAAGATCTGCTCTGATGAATCTGAACGATCTAATGAACTTGCTCCGTGATATTGATACCCTATCCAGTGAGCTCCGTCAAATCGAGGTAATGCAATCATACACTGAATTAGTTATACTATATTTTTAGCCTGTTGTTCGCAACCGCGATGTTGGAAAACATCTTCTCGGTGTCGAGGATCTACTTGGAAAACATGAGCTGGTTGAAGCTCAGATCAACACCCAGGGTAATTGGCTCGCCAATGTCACCAAGGATGCCAACAACTACATTCGAAAGAAGGGAGAGCAGTACGACGTGCTCCAGAGGAAGCTGGAAGATGTGAATGGACAGTACAGCCAGTATGTTTTAAAAGCAACTCTCATTTGTCTTTCATTTATTAAGACTCGTTGACTTATCCCGTATCCGTCGCCACAATCTCGAAAAGGCTCGCGAGCTCTTCCAGTTTATCCAAGATCATGGTGAAGAAATGGCCTGGCTTGAAGAGAGGGAGGGTCTCTGTCGCAGAGCTTTGACTCTTTCCGACGTTTCGGCGGTTCATCAGACCACTCTTCTCTTCAAGAACGTTGAGACTGAGATACAAATCCACTGGAACCGCAGTAAAGACCTCATTGCTCTTGGTGAGCGTCTTCTCCAGTCTGGACAGCCCAAAGATGATATCCAGGTACGAACTCAAGTGATTCAATGAAACCTTCAATCTTTAGGGTCGCCTTTCTGTCATGCAAAAGGCTTGGGATCGTCTGAGAGAAGCTGTGAAAGCTTTGGGACAATGGCTTAACGAAGCCAAACAAGCTCAGCAGTACTTCCAAGACGCCAATGAAGCCGAGTCTTGGATCCGGGAGAAGATGCCTTTGGTCAAGTCTGATGACCTCGGAAGAGACGAAGTTGCTGCCGAAAGTCTTCTTCAACGTCATGGTCGCCTCGAAGAGGAGATCAACTCATACAGAGCCGACATTGCTCGTCTCGATGAGATGGCAGCTAGCTTGGTCAACAGTGGATTCACAGCTGCTCATTCCACTGTCCTTGAGGAGGAAAAGACTGAGACTGTTCCTCAACTGGAAATGCTCTACAAGTATGCCGGAAAGGACTTCAACGTGCACAAGGGAGAGATTCTGGCCTTGTTGGAGAAGTCCACCTCTGAATGGTGGAAGGCCTTGAAGCAGGATGGAGTCGAAGGATATGTCCCATCCAACTACTGTCGTATCGTTCCTGGAGAATTGGTTACCGTCACTCAGACTACTACCAAGAACACAACTGATCCAGCAGACAGTCGTAGAGCCATTTCTGACAGACAGAAGGTCATCAGTCACGACTACCGTCAACTGAATAAACTGGCTGAAATTCGTCGTCGTCTTCTCAGTGACAATATCAAGCTGATGAGATTCTACCGTGAGTGCGACGAGTTTGAGTCCTGGACACATGAGATTCAACATGCTCTTACCGATGAGCCTACAGTGGAACACGTCAAGGCTTTCCGTGCTAAGTTTGACAAGCTCGAGGCTGACATCAAGGTAAATTGCGTAAAAGTGTATACTAAAACTTTCAGACTAATGGTGGACTGCAAGTGAAGCGCATCAATGATATGGCCGATGAACTCATTGGAGAAGGACACAGTCAGTCACCTCAGATCGAGGCCAGAAAGAACAGGATCAATGACATGTGGGCCGAGATCGACCGTCTCAGAAAGATGAGAAGTCTACGACTTGAAGCTACTGAAAGAGTGGCGGACTTTGAAGCCTCTTGCGACGATACTCGATCCTGGATGCAGGTAATTTAGGTTCAATCATTATTACTAATCTGTGACTTTCAGAGCAAGTTTGATGTTCTAGACAAGAAGCCTCAGGATCTGAAGAGCCTGCAGAACTTGGAACGCGATCTGAAGCCTCTGGAGGACAAGATTAAGGCTCTGGAAAAGCTTGCCGCTGAAGTCAAAAAGAATCACCCTGAAGAAGCTGCAATCATCGAAAAGCAAATAGCAGAACTAAAACGACTACATGCTGACCTTCTCGGTCGAGCTCAAGGAAAGATTAAGGAAGCAGAACAGACTCAAGGACGCGAGATGTTCGATTCTGCCTACAAAGAGCTCATCGGCTGGGTTGACCGAACAAAGAAGACTTTGGCTGATGATGTCCGAGCTGTCGATGTTCAAGAAGCCGACGATCTGTTGAAGAAGCATTATGAGCTTGGAGAGCAGATCAAGGACAAGAAATATGCTGTCGACTACGTTCACGAGCTCGGCCGTCGCCTTCTTGACAAGAACCGTGGCCTCAAGGACGTCGACGATCAACTCCGACACCTGATCAACGAGATGGCTATCATCAAGGACATGTACAGATCCAAGGACGCGCGCCTGAAGGAACAGCTTGATCTTCAGCTTTTCAACAGGGAAGCCGAGAGAATCGACTCTGCTACTAAAGGACATGAGGCTTTCCTCGACTACAACAACCTTGGAGTAAGTACTTACTGAGTTATTGAATGAGGTTGAATTACAGGACTCCATAGAATCGGTAGAAAACCTTCTCAAGCGTCACCGTGATCTGGAAGCCAAGCTGGATGCGCAAGGTGCTCGTCTAGATGCCTTCTCAAAGAATGCCGATGACCTCATTAAGAACAAACATTCGGACAGTCCTTACATCGATCAGGTACATAACTTCCTACCTAGCATTAATTATATTATATTCAGCGGCGAAACGAGGTATTAACCCGTCGTGCTGCTGTTCAACGCATCGCTGCTGAACGAAGAAAGATGCTCGAAAGTTCCCACGAGTACCAAGGCCTTCGTCGTGACGGAGAAGAAATGCTAGCTTGGATTGCCGATAAGAAACGTTTGGCCAACGATGAAGCTCATCGTGACCTGACCAACATCGCCAACAAGCTGTTGAAGCATGAGGCCTTCGAGGCAGAAATTGGAGCCAATCAGCCCAGAATTGAAGAGATCAACCGCACTGGATCAAACTTGATGGCAAAGAAACATCCGGAATCGGCCAATGTTGATTCTCTTTTGAGAAGAGTCAACACCCAATGGGGAGAACTCATCAATTCCGTCCAGCACAAAGGAGAGAATCTCCGACAGGCGTCCGATCAGAAGGGTCTCAACCGGATCCTGGACGATGCTCATTCCAAGCTTGATGAGTTGCATCAGGCTTTGAGATCCGAAGATCTTGGAAACGATCTTCGAGCTGTCAAAGAACTTATCCAGAAACATTCTGTTCTGGAGCAGGAGATGGCTATCCACAAGAGAAGACTCAGTGACATCCAGGGCCGTGGAAAAAAGATGGCCGAACAAGGCCATTTCGATTCTGACAGAATCAGCCATACTATTGCTGCTCTTCTCAAGAGATACGATGAGCTCTCCAATCCAGCTGCTGCTCGCAAATCTGCTTTGGAGGAGTCCCGCAAGTGGCATCAGTTAGCTTTCGACGTGGACTGTGAGCTTCAATGGATCGCTGAGAAGGTAAGATCATTTTAATATTAATAATAACATTCTCTTAGCGTCCCATCGCTTCGTCGGAAGACACTGGAAGGAACTTGACTGAAGCTTTGAACATGGTCAAGAAGCAGGAGCAACTGGAGGCTGAAGTTCAACAGCATGGCACTCACATCAATGAGACTCTTGGACAAGGAGAAAGTTTGATCCGTGGCGGGCATCGTGCCACCGCTAGCATCAAAGAGAAGTGCAACCAAGTGGGTTCTTGAGAAGTTATAGGCAAAGTACACCGTAATCTATTCAGATATTGTCATCAGATTTAAGAGAGGTAGAGACTACATAGTGTTGTGAAGCATGAGAAAGGTGTTGATTAGTTGTCCCTCTATAGTCTATCAGATTTCTTGTGTTGCGATTGAATCCAAACTTTTGTTGCAAATAAACCAAGGATTTTCAGCTCTCTGACGCCTGGAACAATCTTGCCCATCTGGTCAAGCGCAGACGTGGAATCGTAGACTGGGGAGTCAAGGAGCAGCAGTATCTGTTTGATGCCGCTGAAGTTGATTCTTGGATCATGGAGAAACGTGCTGCTCTCGTGTCGGACGACTGTGGCACTGATGAGACAGCTGCCCAGAAACTGCTTGCCAAGAACAAGGCTCTGCAGAACGACATGAACGCCTACAAGCAGTGGCTTGACAAGCTCGCAGCTAAATGTCACGAGCTTACTGCATCTGGGCGATCCAATGTTGAACGTTTTGACAGCAGACAGAAGGAGCTGGAAGCTGAATTCGCTAAACTTTGGCAAATTGGTATAGTTTAGAGTAAATGCTCCTTCAAAGTTATTTTCAGCCGAAGAGCGTCGTCGTGCTCTTGAAGATGCTGTCTCGTTGTACGAGTATATGCGTGAGAGCGCTGATCTTGAGCAATGGATCAACGAGCAGCTGCAAACTGCCATGAGCGAGGATTACGGTGAGGACTACGAACATCTGATGGAACTCCAAGCCAAGTTTGCCGAGTTCAAGCAGGGTGTCAAGACCGGAAGTGACCTCTTCATCAGCTCCGAGGAAACTGCCAAGGCTATTCTTCGTCGTAATCCTCCGTTTGCTCGTGATGTTGCCAAGAAGCAGGAGAAGCTTCGAAGTGTGTGGACTCTTCTTCTCGACTACATCGAATCCCGAGAACAGAAGCTTGGTGCTGCTGAGGAACTCCACCGATTCAACAGAGATGTCGGAGAGCACGAGGAATGGGTCATCAGCAAGCTGAACAGCATGAGCCGGGACCTTGGAAGAGATGTCAAGCAAGTTCACACTCTGTGGCAGCAGCACGAGACTCTTGAGAACGAGATCGGCGGAATGGAACCGCGTCTGAACAAGCTGCTTGAAGAGTCTGCCAGACTCAAGCACGCCTATCCTGGAGGCAATGCCGAGCACATTTCTACCCAGCAAGCTGCTCTGGCTGAAGGATGGCAAGACTTGAAAGACGCTTCTGCAGACCGTAGAGACATGCTTCGTGCTGCCTACGATCTTCACCGATTCCAAACTGATGTCCGAGCCCTATTGTCCTGGACTGACCTTACCATCGCTGACATGCAGTCTGAGGTCCACATTAACGATCTTCAACAGGCCGAGTGGCTCCAGAAGGAACATTCCCGACTAAACAACGAGATTGACGCTCGTGAGCCTGACTTCGGTAAGCTGGCCCAGTCTGGAAAAAAGATGATCGCTGCTGATCACTATGCTTCTGACGATATCCGCCAGAAAGTGAACATGGTAACTTCAGAAATATAACCCTATAATATGCTTATTTTTCCAGGTCGAACAAGCTCTTTCACGCCTTCGCTCCGAGTGGGAGCTGAGAAACAGCTACCTTGCTCAAGTCGTCCAGTGGCATGCCTTCCAACGCGAAGCCAAGCAGATCATCGCTGCTATCGGAACCAAGCGCAATACGCTAAGGTTTTCGATATCAGAACCGATGGAGTAAGCATTATTTTCAGATCGCTGGCTGTTGGCGGGACCGTCGACGATGTTGAAGGACAGACCAAGAGACTTGCAACATTCGCCAAAGCTTTGTCAACACTGGATGAACGATCAAAGGCTCTGAGCCACACTGCTCAAGAACTTATCGATGCTCGTCACATGGAGAAGAACAACATTGACATTTGGAGAAGAAAGGTCGAAGAAGCTCTGGCCAGTCTTTGTGGCGATATTGATCAACGTCGTGCCGTTCTTGGTGAGGCCTACGCTCTTGCTGCTTTCGACAGTGATGTTGCTGACATGGAAAGCTGGATCGAGGACAAGCTCAAAGGGATACGTGCTGATTATGAAAATCAAGGACAACTTCTGTCCATTGAGGACAAGATGAAGAGACTCCAACGTCACCAAGCATTAGAGGCTGAACTGGCATCCAACAAAACAAGAGTCGACCAAGTTCTTCAACGCGGACGTGAACTCTTCGCTCGTCACAACAATCCTGACATCACTGCTCGTTCTGACGTTCTGATGAACCGGTGGACAATGTTGGTCAACGCTTGTGCCGATCAGTCTCGAGCTTTGGAAGAGTTCCGTGATCTCCTTGCTTTCCGTCAACTTGTTGATCGTGTTCTACACTGGATCCGTGATAAGGAGTTGCTGGTGGCTACTCGTGAAATGGGACGCGATCAGGAACATTGCAAGCAAATTCTGGCCAGACTTGATGGGTCCACTGCCGATTCTTCTGTCGATGAGCAGACTCTGGATGACATCAACCGTCTTGGAGCCAAGCTCGTCAGCCAAGGACGTTCTAGCCGTGAAGAGGTTGAACAACAGCAGAGACATCTCAACCAAACGTACAATTTTTGCACTTCCAATCATACACCGGTTTTAGGTGGAGATCTCTTCATGGAAAGATTGATTCTTACCGCCGTGATCTTCACGCTGCTATGGAAGTCCACAACTTCAATGCCGAAGTCGATGACACCAATGAGAGAATCCTTGAAAAGACTGCTGCCATGAAGAATGACGACTTTGGACGAGATTTCGCTTCGTGAGTTCATTTCAACAATCGGGTTCAACATATATTTCAGAGTCGACGTGTTGGTTCGTAAGCAGAACGCTCTCGAGAACGAAATGAGTGCTATTCACAACAAACTCATCAGTCACGACAAGGATGCTCAGGCCCTTCTTGCCAAGAAGACTCCTCTCCAGGACAGTATAATCACATCTCTGAAGAAACTGGAAGACAGCTGGAAGGAGCTCAGCGAGGCAGCTGAGCTGAGAAGCGAGAAACTCAAGAAGTCTTACAGACTTCATAAGTACCTCGACAACGTCAAAAAGGCAGAAGCCTGGTCTGTACAGCTTCGGAGTAAGATGACTTCTTATCAACAACCTCGCACAAGCTCTGAAGCTCGTCTTCGTTTGGAACAACACGGCGAGAGAAAGGCGGAAATTGACGGTCGTCAGGAGGAGCTAAAGCTTCTTCACGAAGATGGACAGAGACTGATTGCTGAGCAGCCCGAGCACAAGCCAGAAGTTCAACGTGCCCATAAACGTGTTCAAAATTCTGAACACCAACTGCTTCAGACCTGGGACGGAGAAAAGTCTGCTCTTCAGAAGACTCTTGACTGGCTTCTCTGGTGCGACCAAGCTTCTCTCATCGAACAATGGCTAGCTGAGAAAGAAAACTTCCTTAGAACTAAGGCTCTTGGAGAAGATAGTGATGATGTTCAGGTTTGTAGATTACTTTATATAGAACCATACCGGAAGTTTCAGATGTTGATCAAGACTCATGATGCTTTTGAGGAGACTGTTGCCAACCAGAGCGGAAAGATCGACAAACTTAAAGCTGATGCTGAGATTCTAATTAACAATGACAACGAGTTCAAGTCTGACATTGCTTCCCGTCTGGACGAGATACTCACTCGTTACCAAGAGATGCTCGATTCTGCTCGCTACAGGCATCGTGTTCTTACTGAGAGCAAAAAGTATCATGAATTCATGGGCAGCTGTGGAGAACTGATCATGTGGATCACAGCTAAAGTTCAGGTATTCATTCTAATCAAGCGTTTTTACAGCCTAGTTTAGCTTGCCTACGACGAGTCCTATCTTGACCCCACCAATCTTCGATCGAAGCTCCAGAAACATTTGGCTTTCGACTCGGAGCTCAGCGAGAATGAGAAGAGACTCGCCGCTGTTGAGGATCAAGGAAAGACTCTGATTGCCGAGAACCACTTCATGAAGGAGAACGTCAAGGAACAGCTGTCTGAACTCCGAGGTGGATGGGATGAGCTGAGAAAGAAGGTTACATTGAAGACCAGCCGTATGCGTGAGGCTTTCGAGGCTATCACAGTCGACAGAAAACTGGAAGACCTGCAACGTTGGTTGGATCGCGTTGAAGGAGAGCTCAGCTCGGACGATCATGGGCGCGACTTGGAATCAGTTGACAGTTTGATGACCAAGTTGGATGCCCTTTGGGAGGAGATCAACGGCCGCAACGAGCGTGTTAAGGAGTTGATGTCTTCTGCGCGTCAGCTTAAAACTATGGGTTCTTGGACTTCCCAACAGTTCATCAACGAAGCCGAACAGATTGAGTCTCGCTTCTACAACCTGAAGAATCCAGTTGAGATCCGTCGTGCTAACCTGAAGGAGTCCCGTCAATGGTTCGAGTGGCTCACTGCAGCTGATGAGGAGCTTGCTTGGCTGCAATCCAAACTTCTTCTCTCAAAGAGCCAAGACTATGGAGCCAGTCTTCAAGGTGCTTTGAGTCTCCAAAAGAAGCATGCTGCTCTCGAGAAGGAGCTAGAAGCCCGCCAACCTTCGATCCATGACACAGAGAAGACCGGAACTGCCATGATCAAACACGGTCATCACGCTTCTGCCGACATCCAGCAGTACATCGACCTGCTCAACAGCACTCTGCTCAGTCTGAAGGATGCTTGCAGTCTGCGACGTAGTCGTCTTCAACAGACCGTTGATAGCCAGCAGTACTTCACTGAGGTTGCTGAAGCTGAGCAATGGATCCGCGACCAGATGCCGCTCGCTGCCAACAGCGACACTGGAAAAGACCAAGCAGCTGCGGAAAGCCATCTTCGTCGACTGACCGTTCTTGACAAGGAGGTTGCTGATTTCCGCAAGGAGGTCGATCGTCTCCGATACAAAGCTGATGGACTCCTCTCTGAAGACAGTCACGACGCTACCCAAATCAACTCCAGACAGATGAGACTCGACTCTGCTTACAACGATTTGGTCAAGGAGTGCGGAAAGCGTCGTTCTGTTTTGGTCGATGCTGGACGCTACTACCGTTTCGTTCGCCAAGTCGAAGACCTGTCTGATTGGCTCCATGAGAAGGAAAAAATTGCCGCTTCGGATGATTTTGGACGTGACTTGGAAAGTTGTCTTCTTCTGGCTGAAAACTTTGACTCGGTCCTTCGTGAGCTATCCGGAGCTGGAGAACGAGTTGCTGGCGTCCAACGTGCCCAGGAAGAGCTTCTTAGAAGCGGTTTGTTATATTACTTGATCTTTTTACACTGATTTTCAGGTCATCCTTACACTGCTTCCATTCAAGCCAAGGGAACGGATCTTCAGGAGTTGTGGAACTCTGTAAACAGGGACGCCAACACAAGACAAAACTGTCTCAACGGAGCCAAGCAAGTCTTCCAGTTTGATCAAGAAGCAGATGAGACCATCAACTGGCTTCAAGAAAAAGAGGTCCTGGGTGTTGCAATGGAGCAGGAAGATCTTTCTCAAGCTGATCTCAACATGATCAAGGCCCAAATGCAGAAGCAGGATGAGTTTTTCCACGGCTTGAAGGCTGTTGAGAAGCAGGTCGGTTTTCACATGTCATAGGTAATCTGAAATTCTCAGGTCAACGAGCTCTGTCGCGATGCCGAACGTCTATGGACTCAGTACCCGAACACCAAGGAACATCTCTCCGTGCGTACTCTTGACATGCAGGAACAGCTGAAAGACATCCTAAATGGAGCTCAACGCCACTATGAAAAGCTTCAGCATATGGAGAACCTCCAGTCCTATTACCAGGTTCGAGTTATTCCAATTCTTTTTAAAGAAGATTTAGGAGCATCGCGAGCTGATGCAGTGGATGAACCGCTTGAGGGCTACCATCACTTCCGAGCAGCTTCCTCGTGATGTATCTGGCTGTGAGGCACTGTCTCGTCGCCACGAAGAGTACCATCAGGAGATGCAGGGTCGTCGTGGTCATATCGATACCTTCATTCACAAAGGAAGGAACATGATCGGCAAAGGACACATCCTGTCTGAACAAATCAACGACAAAATCACTAGCTTGGCCATCTCTTGGGATTCCCTTGATGATATCTGGAAACGACGACAGGAATTGTACAACGACAACCTCGACTGCAAGAGGTGGCTGGAGAATGCAGCTGTAATGGAAAGATGGCTCATTGAGAGAGAAGGACTGCTTCGTCAGTTAATTTTCATTGTATTTTCTAATCAATGATTTTCAGGCGACGACTGGCACAATGTGGACAGTGTTGACATAGCTGAAGGTCAAATCCGCGAATTCGATGACTTCCTCGTCACTCTTGATGCTCAAGGAGATCGCTGCGAGCTCGTCAAGCGAATCACTCTCATCGAGCAGAAGTTCCGTGATCTGCAAGGACGTGAGGGTACTCGCGGTGGAGTTGGCTCTGGTGCTGCTCCAGTGGAGCCTGCTCAGAGACGTCGTGAAACCATTAAGGTTAACACCGGAGACATTCTGGCAAACCGCAGACAGGAGCGTGAAAGGAGAAAGACTCAGGAGATCTCGCTTATGAGACCCAGTGCAAGCGAAGATGCCATCAGCCATACTCTTCCACGGAAAGAACGTGCCAAGACAGCCGTTATCAGTGAGTTAACTTGTATACGTGGGAAACAACAAGTTTAGACCAACCAGGAGAAGTACCAATTGGAATGGGCGCTTCGGTTTCCAGCATGGTTAACCAAGACGTCAAGACTGTCTCAGCAACGCCCGTCTTCACACCCCGTCGCAACTCAAGTCAATCCGCCAATAGAGGATTTGAAACAACCGATATCGACATGCAAGGATTCTTCGACAGAAAGCACGATGTTCAGAACAAGAAGAAGGCAACTCTCCGATCTTGGAAGCGTTACTACGGAATCCTTTGTGGACAGCTCCTCTGCTTCTTCAAGGACGAAGCACATTTCCGATCGAACCACACCAGCATTCCTCCAGTCAACATCTACCACGCTGTTTGCGAGCCTTTTCCCGAATGCAAACGCAAACATGCTTTCAGGTAACTGAAAAGTCTAAAAGTTTTAATTTACCACGTTCAGGCTTGCCTGGAAGGATCATCCCCACTCCGAGCACTATGACAATCAGTTCTTCTTCTCCTGTGACGATGAACGGCAGATGCTCGAATGGGTTGCCAAGATTCGCTTCCATGCTGGTCTCCCTCCTTCAAGCCAACTTAGCTCTTACTCAGGCAATACATATCGTAAGTTTCATTCGTCATTCAGTTTGCATGGCACTGTTGGGTTTGGGTTCCTAAGTTGTGTGTTCAGATGAACATGGTCAAGTTCCTCCAGTCCCTTCCAGGAGATCTCGAGATGATACTTATACCAGCAGTGATGGCAGCGAGCACTACAGCAGGAGTATGTTTCAGTTTGATTTGGGTTTTTTTAGTTTGAAGTGGGTTCTCTGGGCAACTGTCTCATTTCAGACGATTATAATTCCTTGCCGCGTAGATCCACTCAAGTAGTGGAATCCACACGTGGCTGCGCTACACTGCCACGCGGTTCAACTTTCCGTCCGACGCATTATCCTTCTTCCGCTCCGCTGAGCGTCAGCGGATCCGTCACATCATTAGGCTCTCAGCACTTGCCTATTTTGTTTGATACTCCCCGAAGGACGTCACTTCAACGTCGCTTGAGTAGACGACAATCCGTTTATGCCGAAAGCATCTACAACGGCGTGGAAGAAGAGGAGAACAAGGAAGAGGGTGTGTCAACACGTGCCAATAACCCTCAATATGGATCAAAATTGTCAATGGCACCACCCAATACAACACAAATAATTGTCGGCATGGACCTCTAATCGGGCGTCTAAATCAAAAAGAGTGTACCCACTCGCACTAAAAACACATGTTGTCAAGTCTAACTAAATCATTTCCAAGAATCACTACGATTGTTTTTCAGGAGCTGATTCGAGTTTGTCAACATCTACTGCAGCCTCTGTTGTTCAAAGACCTACGAACGGACAAATGGTAAACCTGCCGTTCGCGTGATTTCTAATGTTGTTCTTGAAGGAAACGCTGTACCATACCGAACACCAGACCGTGAAATACGAATCCCGCAGAGACTCTCATCATGCTGAAGGATCTGAATTCATCTCGTGGGTGGAAAACAATCAACCCGGAAGAAGTCCCCAGCAAGCTCAAAATGTCTCCCATGAGGACACTGATTCAATTAAAAGTGGAAGTAAGCCTTGTTTTTAATCATCCGGAATGTTCGATTTCAGAGAAATCAAGCGGTGTCTTCTCAATCTTCAGGCGAGGCTCAAAAGCTAGTAGTAATAAGTAGTAGATGCTCTAGAAACTCTTCAATTGTTTTATAGCATCATTCCTTCTCTAATATAAAAAATATTTATCCACAACGAGATATCACGAAACAAATATCATCCCAGAGACATAGAAAGGATGTTGCAAGATGCCCGACCTTGCTTCAGCCCTTGAAATGTTTCATCCTTTCACTTTTCGCCCCCGAGTTTTGTTGTGTCTTATGTCCTCCATACTGGTAAATAAATTTTATTATTTGACTCGGCTATCCATCAGTCTAAAAACAATCGACACAAAGGATGAGCTACATTATGTGCTACAACGAGAAATCAGTAGGCACGGTACTAAAGATAGACGGATTGCAGTAGAAGTGTAGATGTACAGATTGAAGAGTGAAAGAGAGTAAAGAGATACTAGTGGTCCAAGCAGTGACGATTTAGAAGCCGAAGTTGATTTCGTCCTTGATCTAGAGAGTGAGTTAGTGTACATATTGGCACTAAAGAAGGGGTGACACAGGGGAGAGCCAAACAGTGGGAGAGGATAAATTAAAGAAAACAGCAAACACGGAAATGAGACATCATGCGTTGACATGCAAGGATTGTGGTAAAACATAGGAGAAGCCTATAACTCGGCGAAGTGGCTGACGACCTGTTGGAGTCCGAGCTCGATCTTCGACTGCTCCCTGATCTCGAACTTCTTCACTTTGCCAGTGACGGTCAGTGGGAATTCGTGTTCTTTCTTGAACAGGATGTAGCGAGGAATCTTGAAGTGGGCAATCTGGAAAATTGATTTGTTCCGAGATTGTTTGTATGCTGTACCTTTCCCTTGCACCATTCTTTAATCTGTTCTTCTGTCAGCTTGCCTTCAGCCGATTCGTGAAGACGCACCCAAGCACAGACAACTTCTCCGTATCGCTCATCGGGGACTCCTACGATCTAAAATGAGGATAGGAACACAAGTGAGAATATATTACATGAGCATCCTCGATCTTGGGATGTTTGAAGAGGAACTGTTCAACCTCAGTGGGGTAGATGTTCTCTCCCCCACGGACGATCATGTCCTTGGAGCGTCCGACAATGCTGATCGTGCCGTTTTCGTGCATCACAGCAATGTCTCCAGTGTGATACCATCGGTCTTCGGTGATTTCCTTCTTGGTTTGCTCCTCTGCTCCCCAGTAACATCTCATGACGGAGTAGCCTCGGACGATGACCTCTCCCTTCTCTCCACGTGGTACGATACGTCCTCGTTTGTCGATGATTGCTGCCTAATCAGTCATATTGTATCAAAACAGAAGAATACCAACCTCGAGGTGATCCATAATGTGACCTACACTTTTGATCCTCTGCTCTGGAGGATCCTCGCGAATGGACATGAAGGACACTGGAGAAGTTTCAGTCGTTCCATAGCAGACCTAGCATTCTCGCAAATAAAAATGTCGAAAACACTGTCTCACCTGCATATCTACCATGTGCATCTCGTTGACTAACCTCCTGCACAGGGTAATAGGGCAAGGGGCGCCGGCAATGAACCCTGAGCGAATGCTGTCGTAGTTGAAGTTATGGTATTCTGGATGGTTCAGCATGTCAATAAACATTGTCGGGGTTCCGTAGAGGGCAGTGCATCTAAAACAGTGCTTTCTTAGTTAAGTTGAAAACCTACTTTTCTTCGTCGACAGCCTGAAGGGCAGCGAGCGCTTCAAAGGAAGGAGCAGGAAAGACACAGGTTTGGAGATGAGTCAAGGCGGAAAGAACTCCCATCACACAACCGAAGCAATGGTAGAGAGGGTTGGGTATACAGATGACGGTACGGCGTTCGTTGTAGCCAGCCCTGATTCCGATGAAATAGGCATTGTTGAGAACGTTGTGATGAGTAAGAGTGGCTCCCTTTGGTTGACCTGTTGTTCCCTTTAAAATTAGCTATTCCATTCATTTCAGAGGACCTACGCTAGTGTACTGGATATTAATGGGATCATCCGGCTGGATCTCTCTTTCAATTTGAGCCAACTTCAGTCGATCGTCCTCGGTACCCATTCGAATAACATCGGTGAATTTCCAGGCACCACTGAAATACATGAACTGTGAACATTGTTGGCATATGACTCACGGGAAGGCCCTGTCCTCCGTGTCGAAGATGATGAGGTGACGGAAGTTCGGGAAAGCGGTACTACAGACATCACTCCGCCCTGCAGGCTTGGCCGAAATTTCAGGGATGACATCCACGACACTCTGGTAGTAGTTGGACTTCTTGAACCGTGGAGGAGCGATGAGAGCCTTGATGCCGACCTTGGTCAGGGCGAACTTCAACTCTTCTGATTGGTAAGATGGGTTGATATTGACCTGACAGTTGTTATTACGCTGACTGCAAAAACATGAACTTACCAGAACCATTCCGGCGAGCGCTGTGGCAAACTGCGCGGTAACCCATTCGTACGTGTTGGGACCCCAGATTCCGACGCGGTCACCACGTTGAATTCCAAGATGGAGCAGTCCAAAGGCGAGCTTTTCAGCATCCTTGAGAAGCTGTTGGTATGACTTGCGGACGCCATCTCTCTTGAAAATGACAAACTCTCGATCGGGAACCTGAAAGGGAGAATCGAGAACACTGTGACTCAAACGTACCTGGTCAACTGCGTGACGGAGACGCTCTCCGACGGTTTCAAAAAGGAGCTTGGTGGTGGAGGCGCCATGGATGTAACTCTTTCGACTGGGCCGAGCCATGGCCGATTGAGTGGCGTCTTCGAGACTGAGGTCGTCTGAAACGAACATTTCTGGTTACTAGACAAAGTTCGAGGGAAACGGTTCTTGAGTTGTCGATGTGTGACCTCGTCCAAGAAGATTTTAGCGAGCGATAGTCGCGACGTTCACATGTTTCACATGAGCAAAAACAGTACAAATTCAGCGAAGTCAAGCGTCGCAAAATCGGTTAGGTTATTTGTTGCTGTTGTTCAGAGGGTTTTCCACAACATGCGCGACAATTAGGCATGCCCACGCCTTAATATGACACCCCATTTGACGTGTAATTAGTAGCTAACATACGCGTTTTCTCGGAAAAGATTTCGGATATGAGAGAGGCTCATCGTTATAGGAAAGGGATACCTGTAGCTGAAACATGACTTAGCTGAACAGTACTAAAACGCGCGAAGGCGCGATCCAATTGCTGACGAAGTTTTGAATACAGTTTTGCTGAGGTTTGTCAGCGTGGGTAGGAAACAAATGGGATGAGCTGCGCTTCACCGACGGACCGCAACTAATTGCACTCAGGCACTGCGAATTTTAGGATCCCGTGAAACATGTCGAGATTTATCCCAAACTCTAATTACAATTCGAGTATGGATAAATGTTATTTGTCACGGAGCCCATACGAGAGAAAAACTTACCGAGAAGCATGTTCACTGTGAAGTGAAGAATCAAGAGATTCGGACTACCCTGAAAATAGACTTTGAGCAAAAATGTATTATGAGAATGAGACAAAAATGACTGTCAGAGCGAAAAACGGCCCTGTGGGCGTGTTTCGTAACGGATGGATGAATGTTTATGTAACATAACAAGATTCTTTACGCCCTTGTGTACACTAGCGGTGTTAGGGATACTAAGGATTTAAAAGAATCAAAAGTGGCCCACAATCGATGGACGGATATGATCGGCGCGGGAACGAAAGGAGAAAGTGCAGCCCCTCCCCCACGCCTGTCTTTCTTAGGTGAGGCATCCTGGGTGGCACGGTTTTTTTCCAAAATTTATATTGATGTAATCGACATGACCTGGTACAACGCTGAAGAGCTTCTTTGGTAACTTTAATATACAGGGGTAGTCAATACAAACTACTTCAACTGTGATTGTTTCTTTTCCGGCGATATAGTGTCAACGACAAGCTGCGTCGTGACTGAACTGTGATGAATTGGAACCATTTATAAGGTCTGCGGTAGTTCTAGAACGCTCCTCATCAAGCAATAGAGCGACTTCCTTGTTAAGGCTTGCCAATAACAAATCTACCGAAGTTACGGTTCGTGATCACACGTGGGGTATTGCCTAATGCGCAATTTTCCCCGCATTCCTTCGCTCATGCTATCATGGAAATTTGTAAGGTTTTGGTTAGAAAGGAAGGAAAGAAAACAAACCTAGGTGTCTATTGTGTATGTCCCTGTTTCCCATATATAGCTCTTGGTTGCACTCTGCACCATGTTTTATGCGACAGATTGGCGCAATTTTTTTTCTGAAGGAGACAATGCGAGAGAGTGCAGTGGAGTGCACGAAATGATAGAAGAGAGGATACTACGGAGCAAATTTCCGGTTCCTCAATAAACAGCTCGTAAAGTGAATTGTTTTGGAAGTAGAAAGAACTCGAGTTGAAAAAGTAAATCAGGGAGAGGAAGAGAAATGTCTATGCGCCAAAATGTGGGCCGACGAGATGATTATCCTGTAGCGTACATCTTGATTTCAAGAACCTTCGCAGTGATTCAAAAGTGTAAGAATTTAAAAATAAGTACAAGTGGGCCGGATCGTCTACCTACGTGAATAACACAGTGGTGTGATGATTGCCTTAATGGCGACACCTCCTCAGAGAGACTATCTTTCTGCTGAAATCACTGCCGATAAAAGCACTGATTTGCGGAAAAAGCTGTATCAGCTGAACGTCCTGGGGCTTCAGTTGATTCGACTGATCTTTCTCTCTTCCGATGGTTTCCAGAAAAAGACGCATCGTCTTTCAAATTGCAAGGGAACGCCATCGATGCTGTGAGCAATTTCGCTAATTGAGACAAAAAGTTATCCCCGCAAAAATAGAGTGGAATCACTCTTTGGATAGGCGTATCGCCCTTGGAGTGATTAGTGTAGGGGAAGATGTCGAGATCGGATGGGGGCGAGGTCAGAGCGGAGGAACTATCTGTACTGTCGAGAGTGAAGTTAGGTTCCGTCGGCTGTGTGGGAGAAGTAAACGGTGTCTTCAAGCTTGTTCTATATTTTTGTAGGGCGGAATCAGAAATTAAAATCTTTCCACTGTTGTTACGTTTTCTGTGACGGAGGTGCGAACCCAGACACAACATTCATTTTCATTTGAGAAGGACATTTTCAGATGGGTGACATAAGTTTTTCCTGCAATGAATGATTCTTATACGCAAACATGCTTGATTTTTGAGCAAAGCAAGGTTTACTTTTTGCCACCCAAAAAGCGGCCAGGATCAAGTCGCCAGATCAGACGGTTATTAAAAAGCGGCCAGGACCAAGGCGCCAGGTCAGACGGTTAATTCTTTCCAAAATTCTAGTTAATTGATGGCAGAGCACAGCAAACCAGCCTGTCTTCAGTCTTATGTATTTCGATTTTATTGAAATATTGCAAACATTTTTATGTAGGCTAGCAGAGAATGATAGCATCAGTCCACTTCTTTTGCCTGGAAGTGTTGTTCTTCCACGACCTGCGAGACTGTCTTATCAGTAAGGGGTCTTCCGAGATTGAATTGTTCGATGTCCTCATAAATGAAGTTTCTTAAAATGACTAGAATAGTTTGAAGAATAGGGAATGAATATACAATGGAATGGCACAAAAAAGACATGGAAGTAAACTGCCAGATCTTGTAGCTCTATTTCCAAGAATTTGAAAATTTTAATGACTTTAGTTCTAATTTAAATTTGAATCTTAATTTCTAAAGCTACGGTCGCTTTATTTTCCTCGTATGCGCTCAATAAATTGTCTACATTTGGAGCTTGTGAAAATCTTTCAAACGAATGACAGCTGTTACCCAAACACCTGCTAGCGTTCATTTTCCGTAGTCGTTGATAGCCTTATCGACACAGATTTTTGTTTCAGCAGAAATCAGAGAATCCTTTTCGGACAAGGGATGTGGCATCCTAGCCCTCGGGACTCAATGGAAAGCTGACTTTAATCATAGGTGATGTGCAGATTGCTCAGTCCACAGCCCTTTGTCGGCATCGATCTCTGAAGTGAGTGGTCAGCATCGGAAGCCAAGTAGCGGTCATTACGGGCCGTGAGCGCCTGGGACACGTTGCTCAGCAGCGGCCAGCTGCCTGAACATTAGTCTACACGCATCTAATCTGAAGCTCATACCAATTTAGCCGTTTGAGTCGCGTTCACACGTTGAGCTATAATTAACTGACTTTTTTATTTTAGGCCTAGCCTTCATGAGGCTCCTATTTATTGGAATATGGATCATCTCCGGATCACTAGCTGGTAGACGATGGAGAAGACAGGCCCTGCCCTCACAACATGTTCAAGTAAGATATTGCCCAGTGTTTTCTACTTTTAGGTGTCTTCTCTTGACTCGAATGTGCTTTACAATGACGAAATTTATGTAGAATCCACCGAAAACAGGATAGATTTGAAAGAAAGGTAAACGGCTCTGTGGTTCTCATTCACTTCACTTCCAGAACTTTGAACGGTTCAATTTGGTCTGATCACTCTTTGCTCAACTTTGATTCACTCGACACTTTTGCCAATGTTACTGCTGACAATGCAGAATCGTACTTTACTCTGGCTGACCGCGCCAATTTGCATGGCCAAGGGATTAGATCAAATGTTAGACTTCCATTATCCCTCTCAGAGAACTCTATTCAGCTGTATCTCCGTACAAATCGAACCCAAAATGGAAATTCCGCCATGTCACACTCGCTTTCCGGCTCCGCCAATTTCTCAATCGAAGACGAGGCGTTACGAGTGCAGGTGATTGCGTGCTGCATAACACTTTGTCTTCATCCGACTGGTCTATTTGAATTTAAAGTAACGATTAATTTCAGGCAGTAAATGGACGCAAGATTGGTGTAGAAACCGAAACTTGGCAGCGGCAAGTGGAACTGAAGATGACTCTAAACGTTGAAACTACCGTGAACAATGACAGAGAGCTGAAACTCGAAGGTCTTTTTCCTATTTATGTATTATAAATAGCCTTTTTTAGCCTTGAGCAGTATCTACCACGTCCTGGCTACATACTCTGGTAGCACCATGTTTATCAGCTTTGCGAACAAGATCATGCGATTGGGTAACGATTACCGAAATGTGGAAATATTTACTGATAAGTTCAACGTGACGGTGTTCACCCGAGACGCGCCATACGATGTGAGTACAGTTTGTTTTTTGCTTGAGATGGAAGGTCCAGATAACTCTTACACAGGAAGAGGTAATAATCAATCTTCCGACACAAAGAACGAGAGTCTGTGTGACATTGGACGGAGTGAGTGTCAAGTCGAATCAAGTAGCCAAGTAAGAAGGTGTCGCAAGTTTTTAAATTTTGTTCATAGAACCCATGTGGATCGAAACAAAGGTAATTTGACAATTGGAGGGAAAACCATTGATTCCGATGGAGCAACGGTTGGTTACTTGGAAAGTTGAAGAAAGCATCGCTTTTAGTTGGTGGCTGGCACAACCTCCCTGAACCTCACAAACGCTGGACAAATTGCTGCGGGTCTGACAAACTCCCGCTTCATAATCGACAACAACATTCAAAAGGTAGATTCATTTTGTGCAAGTATCATGTTTTTCCAGGTTGGATTAGTTTCCTCACATCAAATGATGGAAATCGATCAAGGTTTTCCGAAAATCACTGTAGATCCTGGAGAGTCTTGTGTAGAAATCGTAGCTAATCGTGGTCTTCCACAATTCGCTGACATTATCCCACCGTTCAAGTGGCCGCAGGACAAATTCAAAATTATCGGGCCTTTCGAAGGTAGAAAGGTTTTTGACTTCAGTCATCACGTTTTAGGGAATATTGAAAAGGAATACGAGTTCTACAACAAACCATCTTGCTGCTCTGCTGGAGGCACAACAAGGGGAACATTGCCAGAAACGAACACAGGTCAATCAGAGTGGAGTGAATGGGGCAACAATGGTAACAACGGAGGATCACTTCTTGAACCAGGGCCTGATGGGTTAGGAGGTACCATACTTTACACAAGTACAAGAACAAGAGAGCCAGGTGAGTGTTTTTTGTGTCCATAATGCTTGGTAGGTTTCAAATGAAAGTATGCACCCGTTTTTGCTTCATGTTAAGAAAAATTTTCAGCCACGGTAACACCGGTGTTTGGGCGCTGGCCGAACTTGAATTCAGTCGATGACCCTGTAACCAGAAAAGAGTGGCCAGAGAGCTTTGTCACACGTACAACATCTGGTAACTGGGAGAATCAGATTGGATGCAACTGCCGGTCTACTCCCGGACAAGGAGGTTCAACAACAACGTTTTCTCTATCGACAAGCGAGGTTGAAACTGGTACAATATCCAGTGAAGCTGTTTCATCTTTATCAGCAATGCCAACAGAAGTAGAAACTGTGGAATCTTCCCCAACGACAGCCTCAACTCTTCCTCAAACCGTTGAAGTGACGGAATTTCTTGTTACAACTACAGTAGAGGCGATCACCAACGTACAAACAGGATCTGTAAACCAAACACCCGAAACTGTTTCAACAGAAAAAGGCACTGATGCCACAACTACGCCACGACAAATAGAAATTTTCCCAACACCTGAAGAAATACCGATTACTACTGAAATGATCCCAACGCCAAATGCTTTTCCGACTTTGACAGCGAACTTTAGTGAAAACGAAGGTTGGTCAATCCTATTTATAAATTGTATTCAAAATTAGGGCAAGTCCAAGATACTACCCCGGAAGACTTTTTGATTGCTCAGTATGCTTCCACTTGTAAGTTTCACTATCGACTTTCATGGGTTTGTTTCAGTGTTCCCTTTTCCGGAGGCCATTCCTTTCAACACTACCATTAGTTCAATTGAAGTAAGTAATAATCAGCAACCTGATGGTTTTCCACCGCCATATAATCTTGGTCCTCAGACGCAAAGCACTACAGAGGGTATGAAAACGTTACTATAGAGATAACAAGAATTTAGGGCTTGAATGGTCAGGCGGGGCTTCCGATTTGGACACAACTACAGATCCAGCAGATGGCTTTCCAGTTCCCCTTGCAAACAATTCAGCTTTTATGTGAGTTTTAAATTCAGTCACTTTCAAGTGCACATTTTTTAGGAAAAGATCACCGTTAGTGTTGACTCTTCGTCTTCCCGACAACGTTGTTGGAAGATCGATTAACATTACCGATACAATACGGGAGGGACTTCGAAGAGTGATACGAAAAGCAAGTAAAAGGAAGATCTCCAAAAGACAAGTATCTCATGCTGATGACCTCATTCAAGTAGAATTTTTGAAGTAACGAACTAAATTTTACTTCAGATAAGCAGCATTCGAGAGAACAATGGTACAGTAGAAGTTGTCTTTGATGTGGTCGAAAACCCTATAATTGAAGATGATTTGCTTTCATTGAGTAATCAGGAAATGTCCGAATACTTTGACTATCCAGTGAATTTTCTCGTCAATCAAACTGTTATTATTCAGGTTATTTCTCTAACGAGGGTAGAAGATTTCGGCGACAGTCGGTTCATCTACATCCTTGCTGCTTTTGGAGCAGCTGTCATGACATTTTTCTGTCTCTGTTGCATATTCCAATCTATCATCAAGAGGATGTCTCAAGCGGTAAATGACTTTTTATTGTCTGAATCGGAAGTTTCAGCTGCTTGTTTCGGTCGGTAGGCGCTTCCACAAACAACCAGTGCCAGAAAATAATCAGGATCTCTACCAAACTGCAAATGCCCCTTATTAACGTCTTTCAAGCTATGTGTAAATCAAAATGGTGATCTCTAACTCATATCATTAGACTCGTTTTCAATGCATTTGGATAAATGATTAAAGTTTCGTTTTTTCCACGACCGATATGACTGCTGGACACTTGGCGGGAACAACACGATCCTTCTTTCCTTCTTTGCTGTTCCGATAACCATATGTCATGTAGATTAACACGCCTGAACAAGTTTGAGATTATTTAAGTTTCGTCCTACCTATAGCAACCCAGATGATAAGTCTAATCCAGGTGAGATAGTTGAGATAGATCATCATACAGGTGTTGATAGCCAGGCTGAGCAGAGGAATGTACGGCACAAGCGGTACTTTATAGGTCAAAGCGATGTTGTTTTCTTCATGGCAAAGAACAAAAAACAGTCCGCATAGAGTGATGACAGTTCCAACTACTAGCCAAATGATTCCCAGAAAGTTCAATTGGGGATCAACAAAAAGATAAAGTTCAGTCAAAAAAATAGTTACCTAATTTAACTTTTAAAGCAAGTATTACGACTCCGAGAATAAAAACGATAATGGCAATAGCCACTGTACTCTGTTTCAGCATCGACACCAGTTGTGAACGGTAGGGAACGTTGACACGAAGTTGGCTCTCTGAATACTCTACTGTTTGCAAACAATCACTCAACCTGTTCCATCCTTTATGCTTTCTGGTTGATATCTTAAAAGAAGAACACTTGCAGATACAAATGAATAGGCCATGAGTGTCCCGAGCGACAAAAAGTCCACAAGTGCATTGAGATCGAAGACGAGAGCTATCACTGCATTGATCAAAGTGGAGAGGATGATTGAATTCAGAGGAATCTGAATGCTACCTTTGTTACTTTTTCTCAACATACCTTAGTTACATTATTGATCTTTGCTAAGAACGAGAACAACAAGCCATCATCAGCCATAGCATAAACGGCTCGCGGCAGCGCAAACGCTCCAGTCATCTAAAAAGTTGTATGGGGGCCAACGCAACAGACCTGGTTGTTCATAATGGCCAGAAGAGCCCCGGCAGATACAATGTACATTGCATAGGTTAGACCTTTTGCTTGGAAAGCTGCTGCAAATGAAGCATTTGGATCTATCTGGAAAACTGTAAAACAAAGAAAAAGTGGCGAGAACCTGGTCGTAAGGGAGCATCACAGTCAAAGCAGCCGCCATCAGTATGTACACGGTTGTGACTAAGCCAAGAGAGAGGAAGGTAGCAATCGGGATCGTTCTCCGTGGATCTAGAACCTAATACTGTATAAAAACAAGCCTACTTTTTGCTTCTTCTCCGGCGGTGGCCAAGGCCTCAAAACCAATGAATGAGAAGAATACAGCGCCTGCTCCTGACAAAGTCCCAGACAATCCAAATGGGATGAACCTTGGAGGTGTTAATGACGTAGAAATGCGTTCACCTGGACACTCCTTTGTCGTTAGATCCAAACCAAAGCCCGAAATCAGCCTGGGTGAAGCCAACAACAACTACGAAAGCAATAACGGACAGATTCAGAACGACAAAGAACTTGTTAATGTTAGACGACGACTTTGAGCCAGTTGCTACAATGGCAGAAGCCAAGCATATGGTCAGGAAAGCAACAACATCAGGGTAGGTGCTGAAGAAGCCACCTTTCTGAAAACAAGTATACCATCTGACTTTACAGATATACTTCTTTGCTCAAATGCCCGATAGAACTTATAATGGTGTTCTCTATCCAGTTACCAAGTAGGTTGTCCAGGTAGGCAGACCAAGCTCTTGCGATTGCTGGAGATAATAATGTTGTTATTAAACAGACACAAACCTGCATTGCCAATCAAGTACTCTAAAATTACGTTCCAGCCGATAATGAATCCCCACAGTTCACCGACACTTACATAAGCGTAGGTGTAAGCACTTCCGGCTCGAGGAAATCTGAAATAATCGCATGAAACAGGAAATCGCAATGTGTACCTCGCGCCAAACTCGGCATAACTGAAGGCAGAAAGTAGAGCAGCAAACCCAGCAAGTAGAAATGAGATCATTACGGAAGGTCCAGCAATGTTATGAATTACAGATCCTAAAAACTTGATACTGTACAGACTATTTTCCCATACCGGCTAGTACGTAGATTCCTGCACCTATCATCTGCCCGATGGCCAAAGCAGTCACATCAAACACATTGAGACATCTCTTGAGATTGGTCTGTAGAAGGCTGTCTCCATCGAAAGTCTTCTTCCGAAAGATGGAAGAAAGGAAAGTCGACATTGACTACACCAGTCGACTGTTGTTTTGTCGAGTGTAGCAGTATTTGAAGGTGCCTGATATAAAGATGCTCAAACAAAACAGCTGCTGCCACAACGAGAAAAACTAACACACGGTGTTGTTTGACAGTAATCCGGCAGTGAGAGTCGCAGGACAACCGGATTTGGAGGTGTTTTGTTTTTTTTTTGGTCGTTTTTGACTCTCGATCATTGAATTTAAAGCAGCGGGGTGGTGACACAGAACTCACACGACCATAAATACAGGGAATGTTGCTTTATACTTCAAAGTTTGATTCAACCCGCAAAAATCTTACAAAACCAGTTATAGGTACAGATATTGAGCACAGGAATGTTTCTATGCCACCAGATTGTGACGATCTTCGACTGAAGAGCTAACTGAAGCTGAGCCAGCAGCGGATGTATTGGAAACACTTCTGATGTTATCTTCGTGAGATCCTTCGAGCTCTTGCCTTCTCTCCTCCTCCATTCTTTTTTTTCTTCTCCTGTTGCACTTTCCACTGAGGCATCATCAATCGGTGGATACCCCTAAAAGTACTATTTTGTTTGTTTACTAGTCTCTTGCATTTGTCCAAAAATGACAATCAGCTGTACTATTCCACCAACAAAGAAGGCACAGCCTGGCCAGGTATGAATGGTTGCCTTGAAAAGGTTGTTGAAAGTCATGGCGGACAGGATGGGACAAATGGAAATAATCATGGAACATACTGAAAAGAGCACTTTGTTGTAATTGAAATAGATACTAACGTGTGAGCAGGCGAGCTGTCTGTTCTTTGGGAACCATTCGAGGAAGGAAGGATCGGTATCCAGGAGCTATGCCGCCAGCAAAGAAAGAGAAGATGGCAGCTGAGTGAATGACTTTTTGAAGGAGTATGCTTACTCAAAAAGATTTCCTTGGTTGAAGTGGCTTGAGAAAGTAGGAAGAAAGATGATGCTGATGCTGTGATGCCAAGAACGATCATGATGCTGTCTTTACCTAACCATCTGACCAAAGTTAGTGCCAGAGGAACTAAACTTGTATCGTATTATTGTACAAAAAAAGTCTCACTTGCAATCATTCCAAGCGAAAATAGTAGTCCTTTCAACAGGGAAAAGTCACTAAACTGCTTGTCTGTCCAGGAAAAAGGTGGTCTCTTGACGTAGAGGAACAATAGAGAAGCGTCTAGACTAAAAATTACCATAAATTGAGTAGGTTCTTACCCAAAGCAAGGAATTCTACAAATACAAAAAGAAGAGAGAGAGAAATACAGAGCCTGGTCCATCCGATTCTTTTCTCGGTAAGAACTTCTATTAAACTTCCAATGTAGTCACGAATTTTAGCTCTTTCAGGTCCAGGCTGTACTATTTCTATTTCTTCATCGCGAGTATCTATGTTGATTGTTTTGAGGCTCGAATTAGGCTTACTTTGAAACTCGTTGTAAGTGAAGTCATTGTTCTTTGGAAAGTGTGTTTCTTTGACAAAAAGAATAGCGTAGACGAAAGTGATGATAGCCAAGGAACATTCTGAATAAGCCTGTATAACTTTTGCAGAGCAACTCACGTATGACAGCAGAATGCAAATAACTGTCAGTGTGTCCTTTGATCGAAACTACTGCTGCCACGGATAAAAACGAGAATCCAAAATTACCAACCAGTCTGCCGAACGCTTGCATGAATGAGGCAACTCCAATACGGACCGGGACTGTTGACGATCCCTAGTAGGACATGTTTTTGTGGGAAACATGTAAATCTACTTACAGGTTTCAATTTGTGCCTACAGTCATCAGTAACAATGGCCAGAGCAGTAACCATTATTGAAGAAACCCCTCCGGTTAATCCTGAGGTTTAGTGTTTTTGGCACCATAGCTTAACAAACCCATGGATAGTTCGGCCAAAAAGTACCATTGATAAATTGTAACCTTTTCATAAGTGACAGTGGCTATGAGTTGGAAGATAGTGTACAAAACATATCCAACCATTGTGAATATCAATGGTGTTTTTCTTCCTAAAAGCTTGCATATCCTGGTAACAATGTGCTCTTCACCATATTTATCTGACCACGAACCAATTAATGGAGCCACTAGAAGCGAAGGCACACAACTGGCAACCTGAATTAGTAAATACTTCCCGTTATCGTGTTATCTTCAGACTTGAATCCAAATTTGCATCGTTGCAATATCTTCTTCAACAATATCCCCGAGTGAGCCATTGGTAGCTGCCAATTGAGCACACACTGATGTTGTGTTCTTTGCCTCCGGCTGATAAAAAACTATTATTTCCAAGTGCGTTCCTAACTTACAAACAACTTTGACGCTATTTCCACGCATCTGGCCCAGTAGGTAAACATTGGTTGAGATGTTGTCAAGAAACCGAGTGATATGGACAATAGAAGGAGTACGGGCTCGACATTGAAGAGGCCACTGAAAAAGAAAATAAGATGTTACAGATTTCTATTGTTGATAAACCTGTACTTCCTAACAAGGCGGATTGTGTGAGTATGTCGTGAGAAAAGCCCCATTCGTGGCAACGCCAGTCGATGGTCGTCGAGCTGTTTATGTTACACAAGTGTGGCAAAGATTTTTTTTGCAAGTGAAAGTATCTATATATGCCCTTAGTGAAAACAACGTGGATGTCGAACAAAAAAAGAGGGGTACATAATCTAGTGATTATCGCTTTGCCATGTTATTGACAGCTGGGCACAAAAGTTGATCGAAGTTCCCCGGGAAGTATTCTTTTATGGAATTACGATGCCACTTCGTAGGTTCTGTCGAACTTGCTTTTATAATAACATGTTATTGCTTAGAAGCTCTTTTAAATAGTGAAATATCTTAAATTGACAAGCATTTAGCAGTGACAAACACTCTTGAGGTTTTGTCAGCATTTTCAGCTGTCAAGCACAACATATCACGGACAGGGCCGATCAAAGGCTACTAACTTCCAGGTACGCTTTTACACAGAAATAATGGTTACTCACCAGTACATTTTGGTATGGGGCTCATCATCTTCTCGAGTCAACACACTTGCCTGCGTCAGCCTTCGCAGAAGACTTGGACGACGATCCTAAACACTTTACGTAGCCGAATAAAGAAGAAGTCGTGTTCTCACCATTGCTACGAGCCAATAGTGAGATCATTTGGAGATGACTCACACAATATTTGTGAAGATAACCGCCAAAGAGTAAAGAGCAGTGCGGTTCAAAGTAAGCAAAAGGGGGAGCCCAACAACAGAACTTACGTCGACCATTACAGAAGAGTCGTATAAGCTGTATGACCTCTACTTATCAACAATTGTTATCAAGAATGATATTTTTCGGATAAAAATCGAGCTGTTCTCTAAGGGGACATTTTGAGGTGATGCAAACGTACCCCATTTTGATAGCGAGTCACATCGGTTACTATTGACATGGAGATTTCAGAGCGGAGAGTAGCTGATTCGAAGTTGCCGTAAGTGCCGTTACGCTGCTCAGCTGCCCTATCGACGCTGCCTGAAAATCATTTACCATCAAAGATCAGTCAAAAGTGCAACCTCCACCTAGGGCAGGATCAGAAACTGGATCATCATATAGAATTTCTCGAGGTTGACTGAAGGCAGGTTGCGAATATCTTCTCATTTTAGGAAATGCATAGATCCTGAAAGTTTTCTTTCATATTTACATGTCTTTCTAAAAAAAAAAGCAAAAAGTAAGGTGCCAAAGATGGTAACGTTGCATTAGAGGTGGCCCAGCTGAGAACCGGGAAGCCGGTTATTGATTTATTGTGGCACTCAATGACAGCTGACCGGGTGGTATGGTTAGGCCGTGCTTGTGTGATGAGAGCAAAGAGTTGGTCTGGCCAATCTTTTTCGAGGGAAAATCAACTGAAAGCTTATTGAAGAGAGAAAGAGGGTTATTTCAGTATCCGTGTCGAAACAACTGTAGGTATTGTTGCGTTGAAGAGAAGGTTCAGCAAAAACGTTATCGAATTTCAGGCGATAAGAAGTCTCAGGACCTAATCGTTCGACAAGAAAATCCTGTAGTAAATTAACACTCAAAGTTGAGGTTAACTATCTAACGATGGAAACTGTTGGGGTGACGACTTCAAAACATTCCTTAGAACCATGTACCCTGCAAACAAATGTCACTGCTTCATTTCTGTTTTATCTCCCAATAGTTAGTTCCAAGTTAGATTGTATTAGACACCCTTTCAGTCTTCTCGACTCATCCAGAAAAGAAATCCCTTGGAATGCGTGTCAGTTTGCAGTATCAGTGGCGATCCATTTCCCGGCAAACTGCGCTGAACTTGTGGAGATAACCCAATTTGAAAAATGCGTCCCTACCATCTAGGTCACTGTCTTCGTACAGGACCTTGACCGAAAAAAGTGAATGTTTCGCGCAGGCGGCGCAACTTGAGCCACTGATAGCCATCATATCCGAGCGACTGTCCTCTGCGATGTCCTGGACAGTTCAATTCGGACCACCCGCAGAAAAGACAATATTGCAACTTGGGTTCAATATTTTTGAAAATCTTTTGTCTTGGATTCTTTTTTACCTTGTACAACGCCTTGTATTGTCAGCTTGTATTACCGGCTTTCCTTTTCGGACTCTAAAAGTGACAATCTTTCATGTTTTACAGAAGCGGCAAATGAAATGACTCGCTAAAAGAAAAGTCATTTACACTATTGCCCTTTCTAATGTTCGGAAACCTCAACTAGTCTGCTCACCTAGTAGAGGAGAAACTTGCACAAAAACGTCTAAAAGACGATTCGCGCGATTTGTCTGGCATTTCACTTATACGAATCAGCGTCTCGCTGGACTTCTCGATTAAACCACCTCTTGTCCGGCTTGTCACAACCTCGTTCATTCTTTTTCTTTTCTCGGGATGATGTTCTTAACAGGTTTGTCTCCCGTCTCAATCCATACCTCAGGCTAATGGGCGCGCAACTTCAGCGCTATGCTTGTTCATTTCCATTTATACCCCTAGTTTTTTAAGTTCACAGTCATGACCGGTCAAAGCAACCTTCCGTAAACAGCTATTGAACACGGTGATTAAACCAAATTCTTGTTGCAAAGTGGGCGTGTCAAAAGTGCGCGACTCATGGCATCTCGATAGTCGGCTCGACCCGACCTACATCCGGCTCTTTCGCCTTCGGGCGTATTCCATTAACTGATAGCTGTTCGTCGTGAACAAAATCGTCTGCTAGGTCAAATCTTTCGACCATGTTCTCTTGCAGTTCCAGATAATCTTCATTGATACTCTACATTTAGGCTAGCTGCACTCATCTAACCTGAGTGAAGGAAACAAAAATTTGCAAAATTTGACTTTTATGCTTCTCCATTTCAACAGACGGCTTACTCAGAATAGGTTCGGTGTCCTAGACATGTAGGGCATTTTCAATACTCAATAACCATAGCTTTAGAAGTGATGTATTCTACTTGTGTTAGGTTGACTCCTTATGTTTGTAGATTGCCTAGCTTCTGCAGGTCATATAGCCCTCGACAAAAGTTTTGAAGTAGTTTCTTCAAATACCCAAAAAGCTTCTATAGCGAACAAGATTGCTTCAATTTTGTGACTATAGGCCAAACAACGTTCTGTTTTTGTTGCGTTGCATTCTGTTAGTAGATTCGACGAGTATCATATCACACTAAACATTATAAGAATGATGGGCGGGACAAATGGCTCTCTTAAGCGTTTTTCTGTTCCATTCTATTAGCACAATTATCTTTTCGTGAGCTGTGGTTTGAAAGAATTTATATAGCGACAAATCTTCGTTCTGTTTATCCTGAACCAGACGGTTGTCGCCAGTACTGTGCCAGAGAGATGGCAGCCTCGGGTCAAGGCAGTCCCTATCAGATCCGAGATAGCCGCCTTTTGTGCGCTAACGTAGATAAAAACTATCCTTTTGCGCATTATTCCCACCTTTTGGCTTTCATGTTTTGCCTTTTCGATGTCCGAATGTGGAACATTATGAATAATCGGTGCAGCTACCCGCGTAAAGAGAAACTGCCTTAGGTGTCACTGTCCACGAGCGCGTGAAATTGAAGTCCGGCCATAAGTTGTGTATGTGCGCCTCCTCGACAAAGCGTATCTTAACCGGTATCTCGGTCTGCTTTTTCAGATTTTCTCATTGAACAAATCCTCTTTTGACCAGACGGTCTCTCTATCATTCTTATAATGTTCACTGACATTCCCCTTGGAACCATTTGATTTCTCTACCATATTCGGAAATACTACTCGATGCTAGATGATTTCAATACGCCCCAATTGTGGCGCTCATAATGTCTGACTTCCCTTTCTCAGAACAAAAAACTGGGTGTTTTCGCTTCCGTACGCCCGACCTTATTCCTTTCTAATTCGGCGCCGATCCAAGTTTCAACACCTATCTTTTCTATTGCAGCTTGGTCACTCCCGATTAGCCCGATCTGAACCCCGGGCATCCTTCATTCTTTTTTCCCTATTTTTATCAAAGTAGCCAACTTGAAGCGGATGGTACTAATGGGTCCAGAGTGAGTGTGAATTAGAAAATTAAAACGAACGTTCCGAAGCGGCCTCTTGTTTGGATAGCCCACTTGCCTCTTATGTATCTTTTCTTTTTCTTGCAATCACTTTCAACTGAAGTTTCAGATTGACGATGGGGCGCTGGTTGGCGCTTCTATCAACAGCGTCTCTAATATTAGGCGCTGGTAAGCATATTTTGTTAAGAATTCATATTCACAGCATTTAGCCGTTATCGATCCTTGTAAAAGACAGCCCTTCCGTGGAAGATGTCCTTCTGTGGAAGGCCAAGCCCCAAAGCGATCTCAATTTGTTCTCAGATACTATGCTAGAAATGGAGAATGCGTCAGCTATCCCTATGGTAAGTGTCTGAAAACAAAGTCACAGCACATTCTTTTTTGGTAAAAAGTTATTGCGCTGATCCATTTAGCGCTTCGTTTAATCTCTTTACATTCGGTGAATGCGCGGATGACACGACCACCGACCCAGATTCTCGCTTACAATATTGACCCGGCGCGTGCCGAAACTGTTTGAAGATCATGCACTCTTCGTGTTTTGCCGACAATAAACAGATGGCAATTTTGCAGGTCACTGCGCCAGTGACGAGAGCGAGCCACAGCTTTACAGGTACAAAGAGGAATGTGAAGACTCCTGTATAAACAATACACCTGGTAGTTTGATTAATTGAAGATAATACGTCTGATTAACAGAGAACCTTGGTCAACCCAAAACGGAAGAGAGCCAAACCTACGGTACAGTATCTCCGTTGAAGGAGCCTCCTACGGCGGCTCAAGCTGGACAGAAGGCAAGTAAACATAAACTAACCAATTCACTCTGTAACTTGCATGGGAATAGCACGACACTCCTTTAGACTGTGACACCTGAACGTGTGGAACCCACTACAGAGTCGACCACTGCACCACCAACCATAGTCTCCACGACAGGAAGCAGCACTACCGCTGAGGAAGTAACTACCACTGAAGCCACAACCACTGAGGCTACCACTACCGAAACGGTCACAACCACTACAAAGATTACCACCACAGTTGAGGCTATCACTGAAGCTCCAACTACCATCAAGCATGACGCAACACAAATTGTAACCGAAAAGACTGATGCTGAAGAAGAGAAAGAGATTAATGTTGAAGAGGAAGTTCAGGAAACTACTATTGCTACTCCGTCTACAACTCAAACTCCTACTACTTCTTCTGCCAAAACTGGTAACAAATTGTTTCGTGTTTGAGTAAAAAAACGTGTTTCAGAATGTGAACGTCGCCGTGAAGCCTCGGCTTCTTCCAAGATCCGTGGAGGATTCGTCCCTGTCTGCGATTCAAACGGAAACTTCCAAAAGATTCAGGTGAGTCAGACTCTCAAATCCTGAGGGGCCAAAGCAGAAAACTTAATCCCTGAACTGGGACAGCGAAAGTGTTTACGGGCCGTTTGTCTCGTACAACCAAACAGGGTGATATGCGCGAGGATAAACGGGGACGAGTTTACAGCCGAGCACTTGGAAGACTGCTTGAACGAAAGTAAAAGACTTTTATTTTCAGTGCGAACCAGATGGTCGCCAATGTTTCTGTGTCAGTGCCAACGGAATCGAGATCACTAACAGTAGAACGAGAAACGGAGTCAAGCCTGACTGTGCCAGTAGGAATGCGTTCAAACTGTTATAAATGATTTTTCTAGGAATCGAGACTGCTATTGCTCCTAGATTTCAAGCGTGCACTGGCCGACCTGACCGTGGACCTTGCTCTTCTGCCTACACTCGCTTCTATTTTGACGAGAGCACCCAGAAGTGCAACACCTTTTCTTATTCCGGATGTGGAGGAAATGGAAACAACTACGAAACTGAAGTTGAGTGCAACCGTCGTTGCATGCCTGCTAAGCCTGCTACCACCACTAGTAATTCTTTTGGGCTTGACCTTGATTAAAAGAAACTTAAGCTGCTCCGGTTGCCAACAAGCCTAATGACATCTGCGGTCTTCCCAAGGAACGTGGACCTTGTACGAAATACGAGCTCCGTTTCTACTACAATGACGACACCAAAGAGTGCAAGTACTTCTTCTGGGGTGGATGTGAAGGAAATGGAAACAACTTTGAGACCGCCGAGTCTTGCCAGTCTGCTTGCGGAGTGGCCAAGGGTACAGCAATCACTGCAACCGTCCCACAGTCACGTCTTTTAGTGTCTCAGCACAATGCGCCACGCACTTTCACACAGAACAGTGGTCCCATTAAAACCATTCCAGGAGTTCGTATCGGAAATGGATCTCATGACGAGCTTGAAGTTGTCGTTACTCAACCAGCCTCTACCACCACTACTGCTCCTACGTAGCCTGTTTCATTTTATGATTGTCAATCCTTTGTTTTAGTCCATCCACCACACGTCTCGTTCCCCAGGCAGTGACTACTCGTGCCTCTGTTCCTCCTCAGACACAGCCTCAGACTACTCAACGATTCATTCAACCCACTACAGCTGCTCCTCAGCCACCTCCTAACGCCGCTCCCGTCTCTCCTCCTCGCCCTAAAGTCGTGCTGCCAGGTGACGATGATGCTGACAGCGGTGATTTTTGAGCTATTTAACACGTTCACAACTTCCGTCTTAGACGGCTCTTCTTACACGCATGCTAAGCGCACAACCACTTTTGAGTTGGTCTCTTTCAGTTTCATAAGTTATCCTAATTGAGAGTAACGTTCTGGTATGGTTCTCATTTAAGTTCAAGCATCTAATCTTCTCTACTTCTTTAATTAAACATTTCAGCTAACCGTTGTGCTCATCCTCTTGACTCTGGAAGCTGCCGTGGAACCTTTGTTCGTTGGTTCTGGGACAACAGAAAGAACGCTTGCGACGTTTTCACCTACTCTGGATGTGAAGGAAACGGAAACAACTTTGCCAGCAAAGAAGAATGTATGGCCATCTGCCACAAAGAACTTGTCACTCCTCCTCCTGCTCCCGACTTCTCCAATGTCTGCAAGCACGATATTGATGCCGGAGAGTGCCAGGGAGTCTTCCAGGTTGAGTACAATTTAGTTTAAGTGCAAATTTATTTCTCAGAGATTTGCTTTCGATACCGAGGAAGATGAGTGCCGTCCTTTTACCTACGGAGGATGCGGTGGTAACGGAAACAATTTTGCCACCATCGCTGAATGCCGTACCAAGTGCGAGAAGCGTAAGATTTGTACTTGCCTCTTCCATAAATGTATTTCAGCTGAAGACCAGGCTGTCAACGTGTGTGAGTTTGAAATTGAGGCCGGAGAATGTACTGGTGTCTTCCCTCGATTCGCCTACGATCGCGAGACCAATGACTGTCGCTCCTTCACCTACGGAGGATGTGGAGGAAACGGAAACAACTTTGCCAATATTAACGAGTGCCGTAACGTATGTATCAGAAAGTCGTGCCAGCCTGTTGGACAATGCGATCTGGGGCGCTGCCAAATTGTAAACGACAACCGTGGATGCCCCTTCTGTTCCTGCTCGCCTGTCAAGCTCCCAGTTCCCAACCGTGAGTATACAGCAGAATTTCAAATGAATGATACATCTTTCAGTTAATTGTGCTCCTTTGGACATCAACCGCTGCCAAGAGCCCTGCATTGTCATTACCAACCGTCGTGGCTGTCAGGAATGTACTTGCCCTAAGCTTCCATCCACAGTTGTTCCTCCCGTAGAGCTGCCTGAAGGTCGCCCTCCTGGATTCCACACTCCTCAAACCGCACGTCCTCCTGCCACTCCTGAGCGTGTCGGTCCTCCTGCTTCTCCTTCTCGTCCCAGTGAACCTGTCCGCCCTCCCAGTATGATACAGCTTTTGTCGTAACCAGACCAAATTTTAGTGACCATTCCTGGTATTCAAGAGAATAGGCTTGCTCTGCCCAACGGAATCGCTGAGGAACTTACTGAAAAATGCATGCAACCTATGGTACTGATAGTAATTAGCAAATTCAAGACGTTTTCAGGAGTCTGGACCATGCAAAAACTTTGTTGACCGCTGGTTTTTCAACAAGGAAGACGGAAGCTGTCATCCCTTCAAATACGGAGGATGTGCTGGAAACAGAAATCACTTCTTCACCCAGAGGGAATGCGAAATTCACTGCGCCCGTTTCCTCAGTGAGTTTCATAAAATCAATGTGAGACTAATCAACTCTAAATGGTCTCAGATATTTATCTAAACGTTACAAAACTTACAGAAATGTTATGTGCAATGTCCAGTTTTCACTCAATCTGTTCAAGCTCACTATCTCATGCTCTAATACTTGCACGGCAGCTCTTCACAGAGCAACACATGGGAATACGGCGTTTTTCGCGAGTGGTTGTTCTGGTGGCTTACAACCCGTGTGTTGCTTGTGATAGACTTTGCATGTGCCCGCTTCATCGGTTCGTTTTAGATCCGTTGGCACCTAATGAGCTCACGACCAGCACTTCGCATGAGCATGATGCACGAGACAGCTCACAAGAACGTATTGGAACGAGAGAAAGACTAGGAAAACAGAGAGCGTTAGCCTTTGACTTGCCTTCCGTCTTGAGAGGACATCAAAGTTTAGAAGTTGAGCCTAATATTGACCACAATCATCCTGAGACGTACGAAACCTTGGCTCCGATCAGAATTGATCAAAGCATCAGGCGTGGATCACCCAAACCGGCCTATACTACGGCCGATCCGCGATCGTATGCCCAAGAGTACACGACGAGAGGAATTTTGGCCACAGAGAGACACAGAATCAATACTGTTCTGCCTGTCGTTGGATACACCAGAACTCAGTACACCACGAAAGATCCAGCTGATTCAACTCACAGAGTCTCGCTTCTTCCGAGAAGCGAAAGTATTGAAGAAGAAGCGGAGGAACCTGAGCAGATGACTACTTCACAGCCAACTGTTCTTCCTAAAAAGATTCCCTTGAGACAAGAAGCTGCCCCCACTCAAACCAGAAAGTCGGGACCTCTTACTCCTCAAAGTACTTACACAATGCATGCTGTAACAAATTACGATCCTCAAAGTAATGCTAATCTGGAAGGGCTGTCACCTCCTGTCGATCCCACTTACTTCACCTACAACTCCCAGCATCTTGGTCAACGGAAACAGTTTGCTGTGAACAATGTTCCGTTCGACAAGAATGCTCCCAACCAGGCTGGATTTGTTCCTTTGAACAATCGACCACAGGTTGTCCAGTCTGAGGCTGAAAGAAGATTTGAGGCTGCGCTCGCACGTCCTCAGCCTGACGATGAGGCTAGTTTGGAAGGTGGTAATGTTCCCCAGATCCCACAACAAATGTTTCCAAGTCCTCGGCAGTTTGTCCAGACACCTGTTGTACATGTACCACAGCAAGGGTCTCAATCAACACAACAGCAGTATATACAACAAGGTCCATTTGTTCCTCGGCAAACTGTCTTTGTCCCAGCTCGGCCTGCTGTAGTGAATACTCCTGCTCCAAGATTCGTGCAGCCACAGTTGATACCACAGCAACAAGCTCCGAGCACCTTTAGAGCACAAAATGCCAGAGTTTTCTCTCCGCCCGTACCAACAGTTCCACAGCCCAGAGCTACTGCATCCCCTGTATTCCAGCAGAGCACTCGACCACCTGTACAGAACTCACAGGCACTCACCAGAGTGAGCAGTGATCACTTTGGATCTGCTACTGAACGTAGTCCACCAGTACCTAGAAATCAAGCTTCTAGTCACTTTGATCCACAAGAACCCGTCAAGCCTGCTTCTTCTCTCCGTCACAGTGTTGCCAACAGCATTCCTAACACCAGTGTGCCTTTCCGTCCGGCACAACGAGAGTTCGAACATCGACAACCGTCCAGAGTAGTTTCCGATTTTGAGGAAGAGTCAGAGGAGGACTTCTCCACTCAATCAGTCAGAATTGTGACTCAGATTACTAAAGGTCATCTTCAGCAAGTGACAGAATCTCCAAAAGTGGTTTTGAACAGAAACTCTGGAGAACCTATTCGGCAGTTGTTCTATCCCGTCCAAAACGCAGTCAAGACGGTAGAGTCTCAAAATAAATTACCACTGGAAACACTTCCTATTCACAAGATTGAGACCAACTCACCAATGGTTCCCAAGAGAATTCTGTTCAAGGAAGGTGGTGCAGTCAATGAGAAAGAAGCAATTGTCCATGGGCTTCGAAACGGTCCTTATGGACAGACTCACTGGGTATACTATGACGGAGACTATTACGGACCGCTGATTCCGGGAATCAAGATTAACAGAACCCAGTTGGACAGAGTTGATGCAACTATTGCTGTCAAAGTAGATCCTGCTACTCGACGAATTTACGAGTCTTTCAAGGAACAAGCGTCTGATTTCCACAAATCATTGGCTTCCTTTATCAAACAGAAGGAAGAAGAGCAAGCAAAACGAGAGAAACAAGCTTTGCCGACTAGTCCTCCTGGTGGAACACATCCTCAAGGAGTCGTAGTCATTCCTCTGGGAGAAGCCGAAGATGAGTCGCTGTTGCTTCCTGTCGTCAGAACCGAGAACACTCGATTCAAGGAGACCAACAAAGTTCACAAAATAACCACTGACAAAGGTACTGACGTAATCGACTTACCGAAATTCTTACAAGCCCCACCAAGGACTAATCAACAAAGTTCCGCTACTATTCTCAAATCACCTGACACATTAACTAATGCACCCTATGATAACTTTGAACGACACGTTCAAGCCAATAGCTCCCTTCTTTTAGGAGAAGCTAGTGCTGAGGCGAGTGAGGAAGAAGAGGAGACTCCTCGCAGAAGAATTGTGGCTGCCGGAGTTAGTCAGCACCATGATGTTGTACCTCTACCTGTTGAGAACTACAAGTCACCTGAGCCTCCCCTTCGTGGAGCTTATGGTAAGAAGCTCCTCGAGCCGGCCACCACACAAGGAGTGAAAATCGTCACAAGCACTGCACGCCCCTCCACCCCTACTACCACACCCACTACCACAACTACTAAGGCCACAACAACAACTGCTCAAGTTGAAGAAAAAACTCCTGAGGACGCGTCGGACGAAATGGAAGAGGGGGGACCTGGAGTAACTACCACTGTCGCCACAACCACAGCAGAAGTTGCCAAGGAGAAGACTGTTGTGTCAGAAATTGAAAAAATTGTCAATGAACAGTCTGAGCAGGGAGAATTGAAGAAGGAAGTTGGTTCCGGTCAGGATGACGAAGATGAGGAAGAGCCTGAAGAATTCGTTGAGCCGACCACTGTTGCCCCTGTTCCCACAAGCAGGGCCACTAGACTCTCCGCTGAAGTGACCACTCCTGAAGAGACTGAAGAAGAAGAAGAGGAGCCTGAAGATGTTAAGGCTGAAGCAACCAACGCTTCGGAGAAACTTTCTAGTCCCGAAATGTCTCCCACAACCGCGACCGAGTCCACCACTTCTAAGACCACTTTGATCAACGAAGTCAACAATATGGAAGGGGAAGAGGGGGTTGATGACAACGAGATTACTCCTCCTTCAATGCAGAGTTCTTCCAAGTTTGCCGTTCACAGGCAAACTGAGGAAGTTCGTCGTTTTGAGGAGTTCTCCGCTGACGCTAGAACAAATGAGCCCGTATCAGTTGATCAGACATCTCAGCCTTTGTTGAAAAAGGTTGAGATCACACGCCCTACCACGGCCGATCCCACTTCCACAGCACCCACGACCGCGGCACTTTCCACTGAGGTTGCTACACAAACTGAAACCACTGCCACCCCGACGACCACTGCCGAACAGAGCACCACTGCCGAAAAAGTTGCACAGAATATTGAAATCACAGAAAGCACAACTGCTACTCTTCGTACCGCTTCCACCGAGGCTCCTACTACGGGAACCACTCAGGCTCCTACCACGTCTACCACCACTCAGGCACGTCTTACCAACACTGAATCCGGTATGGTTTAGTTCTTTCTTAGTTATGCATCCGGAAACGGTTGATCATGGTGGTTTCAGATTTGGAGGAGGCAGTTCCCGATTTCGATGAAAGTTCTATTAAGAAGGAACAGGCTGGAGTTTCAAACGTAGCTGTCGAGCCTGAAGACGGAGTTGGCCGTCAACCCATTCCTATTGGATCTGTCAATCTTCCCGAGAACACCGATGATATCGACTCAAAGGGTTTCGGTGGGAAATTGAATTGAAAAGGCTAACTGATATTTTAGAAGAACCCACCACCATCTTCCCAGTTATCAAGGGGGCTCCTACGGTAAGACTTACCACAACACAGACACCCACTGCTCGGGTCACTTTGCCCGTTATTCAGAACACACCAGCACAAGCACAGGTATTCATTCGCACTTTTTTGTTGAATACTTTCGTTGCATTTAACTTTTGTGATCAGTGGCTAACCACCAAATTACAGACAACCAAGAAGTTCGACAGCCATGATCCCAGAATCATTTGCGCCATGCCTGCTGATTCCGGTATCTGTGACAGCTACGTTGGAAGATGGTATGCAAATTATTTTCATGAAAAAAATACATCTTTAAGGTTCTTCAACTCGGAAACCGGACAGTGTGAGCAGTTTTCTTTTGGAGGATGCGGTGGAAACCACAACAATTTCGTTAACAGAACTCTCTGCGAGTTGAGCTGTATGACTGCTCACCCGGCTCTCACTTCTCAAGTTCCTGAGCGTTGTTCTTACGATAAGGACGCCGGATACGGAAAGGGATACAACGTCAAATGGTACTTCAACATGCGCAACCTCCGTTGCGAGCAGTTCGTCTTCGAAGGCAAAGGTGGAAACAGTAACCAGTTCGAGACTCTCAGCGATTGCGAACGCTTCTGCTCTCGTGAGTTTCATAATGAAATCATGGGAAAACTTATTTTAGCTCAACCAGCTCGTTCCCAGACCACCCGTCCTACTCTGTCTAACGTGGCTACAGTACCTACAACTCTGCCGATGGCTACTCGTCCTCCTCAGACAATTGCTCCTGCCCCCGTTCCGACTGCTGCTCCTCCTCCTCCTAAGCCTTTGGCTCCTCTGCCTATTGAGACAACTACCGAGGAGACCGACGAATACGAGAATATGGTTTTGAAATCAGTTTCCATTAGAATGTTTTTTTTAGGAGGACGATGGAAACCTTCCAAGCATGGACCTTATCCCACCTGTCAGCCCTGGACTGATTCCACCACCTTCGCTTGGAAGCGAGATTGCACGTGCTCCCGGAACTGAGCCTCAGCCGCCTGCTGCTCAAGCTGCTAAGACTGTAACTCACAATAATGCTGTTGATGCCAACAAGTTTGCTTCACTTTTTACTGAAACAGTAATCTTGTTAAGGCTGAACACTGCTAACCTGGCTTCTGCTCAGCCCAAGGCTGCTGCTACCCCGGCAAAGGTCACTTCTCCTCCCACTACTGCCACCACACAAAAAGTTGAGCAAACGACATACAAAACTGAGAGAATCAATACCGACACTGCTTTCCACGTCGATCCTACCAATCTGCTTGGAAACCTGCCGATTGTTGGACCCAGTCCGCCTGAGTTTGTCAACTATCAAACTGGACAAGTCAAGGCTCATGGTCTTCCTACACATGATGAAGGTCGTCTTCCTCCTCCTGATATCGAAGATGCCAAGAATGGAGACGTGAAGGTTGTCCGTCCGTCTTGCCCCAATGGAAACAAGGAACTTCGTTACAGTGACGGACGCTCAGTTCAGTGTCTGCCTGGAAAGCAGCAGTGTCCCGACAAGTCTGTCTGCTACTTCAACGGAATGGACTACTTCTGCTGTCCCACAACGGAAGATCCCTATGATCGTCATGTTTTCGGAGGATATGGCGGAGAAGAAGCCCGCAATGGATACAAGGTTTTCGGTCCTCTCAGAATCCGTCGTCTCATGGACGAGGTACCACTTCGTGCCAAGCGTCAAACAAGCATGGATAGAGCCTTCAACACCAATCCTGTCTCGTTCAACCTTGATTCTGTGGTCGCTCCTCTCCGTTTCGATGCTGAGAAGCCAAAGCATGTCTTCAGTGCCGCCAGAATGCGCAAGCCTACTCCTCCCCGCCACGGAAACCCCATGTGCATTTTGCCTTTGATCAAGGGAGACTGCGATTCCGCTCACCTTCGTTACTATTACGACCGCAACTCTGATTCTTGCCGTCTCTTCTATTACTCTGGCTGCCAAGGTAACGCCAACAACTTTGGTTCTCTGGAGGATTGTCAGAGACTCTGTGTTCTCGGAGGACAAAGTAAGTGATTCATAATAAAGTAATTAACAAACTGTTCCAGTCGCTCCTGCCGTTCAATCTGATGCTGTGACTCCTGCCAACATTGTTTCTCCTGGTCAGTGCCCTAACGGATCTCCTCTTGGAGGTAGCGCCCCTGTTTTGTGCGGTAACTCCACCGAATCTATCGGATGCCCCACTGGCTTCTACTGTCGTTCTGGACCCCCTGATATCTGCTGCCCCGGCGTTGACCCTAACCAAAAGAACCCTGTCCAGCATGGCGTGAAGGTTGCTCAAGAAACAACTCCCAAGCCAGGAGTTCCTCGCAGCTACTACAAACAGCAGTTGATCTCCACTCCTCAGGTGCAAAGAGAAAAGTGAAATAACTTTATTTTTTTCCAGTACATGTGCCCTGACGCTTCTGATCCTCTGATGGCCGAAAATGGCATGCCAGCTGTTTGTGGAGCCGGCTTTGACGGTGTCAAGATGTGCCCCAAGGGATACTACTGTGCCATCGATGGCGCTAAAGGATGTAAGTTGAGTTTAAAACAGTTCCTAATTAATTTTCAGCTCGACTCTGTTGTCCCCTCTTTGGATCTACTGCTCACAGAATCCCTACCGAGTCTATTCTTGCTCCTCAGCTTCCCAGAAGAAACCATAATCCTCAAGATATCATCGACCGCGGTTCTCTTCCTTCCGATCAGCAGCTATATGACAAAGAAATTCGCAAGACCCTCCCTGAGGCTCCCGTGCTAGTTGCTAAAACCTCCGAAGCTCCAGAATACGAAGAGGATGAGGAGGAAGATGATGATGACGCTCAGCACCTGAAGATGAAGCCTGGCACTCGCCATGAACAGCTTCAGAACGAAGGTTTGTTACTATCAGTTATTGAAAATAAACAACTTTCAGCCGCTTCTCAAAGTCCTAATATCACCGAAATCTCTTCTGAGACTGTGAACATCGATGTTTCCAAGGAACAGCCAGCTGTTGAAGAGACCGTTCAACCTACCGAGGCTCCAGTCAAGCAAGCTAATGACAAGTCCACCTGTCAGCTGAAGCCCACAGAAGGAAGAGCTTGTCGCGAAGACGAGAAGGCTCCCAGAACCAACCTCCACTACTTCTATTCAGCTAAGGACCGTCGCTGCAAGCTCTACTTCTACAGAGGATGCGGTGGAAATGCCAACCGATTTGAGAAGAAGGCCGAATGCGAGGCCCTTTGCTTGGTAACTAGAGAATTCGGGGAATTAAAAAGTTTTTTTTTCCAGAACGCGTAGGCCTCTCCTTCAATGAGGAGCCAATCATCAGACACGAGTATACTGTTTATTCTCAGTTAAATTCATTCCATTTCTTTCTCTCTCGCCCCTCGCTTTCCTGTTGTGCCTTGTTGTCCTCAAAGTGCTGCTTAATAATCTAGATGATCTTCCTACCGTTCTGTGATTTCAGAAACAACACTTTCTGTGCAATTGTTATAATAAATATCTATTAATAGTATTTTGAGGATATACTTTCATGTATACTTTCACCTCTTCCCGCTTCTCGAAGCCAGTTTTGGTTCAAAAACAAACAAATGTTTCAATTAGGACAGAGTGTAAATAAAAGAGACTTGAATCGTGCGAAACAACTAGTATTTCCGAAGACGAAGACCTCACTTATTTCATATGGCTTTCTTCCAAACGGCCGTTCTTCTGCTATTATCACTTTTTGCAGAAACCGAAACGGTAACGTCCTCTTCTTTCATAGTCTCGTCTTTTAGTGCATAGCCTTGGGATGTCTGGGAGTCGGATGTCTACCTCCACCGCCGTGTCTCTTTCCACCCTGTATTCGACCTCCAGTTTGTCGTTATCGCCAAGAGAAAAAGGCAAATCTTTTTAGGTTATGGGGTGTCCGTGCGGGCCAGGATTACAATGCGTGGCTGGTGGCTGCGTGATGGCTAAAGCGAGGGGTGCGAAGACTTATCATGACAAAGAAATTAACCTCGGTCAGCATGTGGAGGTTAAAATTTTTATAATTTACACCAAAAATGCTCAGGATCCTAATTCCCACTTTCTTACTTGCTGTAATCTGCTGGATGTGCCCGAGGACTGTTACCACATGTGTTCTTATGAAGGCTACAAGAAGGATTCTGTGAGGAAATCTGGTTTATATGTATGTTCGAATTGCAGTTATTGGCAAGTCTGTCACCGCTCTCGAAGTGTCCACTCTCAGCTCTGCCGCAAATACACTTCTGCGCCGCCCGTGGAACAGAGCATACTAGATGCTGCAGAGAAGCCAAAATCCCGAATAATTGTGAAGTATTCTGCGACCAAGTAAGATTTCCACAAACTTGACTAGTTTTCAGCGCCCTGGCAATGTGACAAACTTGTCGTTCGCGCATCTACAATGTTTCGAGAAGTTTGACGACATCAAAGGATGCTTTTTGGAGCACTCATTGACAGAGTACTATGAGGCGAAACATCGCTACAGAGAAGCTGGGAAAAGAAGAAGATTATACTAAATTAGACTGTTGGTAATATAAAAAAATGAATGTTTTGTAATCATCTTTACTTAATAACCATAACAAAACAAAACCGTCACAAACAACCGGGCTTTTACTTGAAGATCTTTCCCTGGTTGAACTTCTTGCCGCCGAAGTCTCCCTCCCACATGAAATACTCGTTGACTTCTTTTTTGGTCTCCTCAGACTTGGGGTCAAGTTTCTTCCAATCGTACGACTCGTAATCCACCTGAAAGTGTTACTCTCAGAGCAGAAGATATACGCTTATTAGAAGCCTATCCAACGAGAAGGAGTCTTAAATTTTCGAGAATTGTAACACTAGAAAGGCACAAGGCCGAAAAAGATGACTAATTCTCGTAAGTGTGTCGAAGTATTTCACAACTGACCTGCCAGTCGGGGCTGAGAGTGAAGGCGAGATCCTGTCCCTTCCAGATCCAGATTCCGGAGATTGTGGAGTTGTTGTCAGAACCGAAAAGAATGACGGAGGCGAAGGCGTTCTTCTTTAGTTTCTCGAGACGCTGGTACATTCCTGCAAATGAGTTTTATTTCAAAAATAAAGATGAATACCGGAGATCAGGTTACAGCTCATGAAGGCAAGAGTGAGCTCCTCGGGGTACTTGTACTCTCCCTTCCAGATGGAGTAGTTCTCGGCATCGAAGTTATCCCAGAAGAAGGGGATGGCCTTGGTGGCGGTGTCCTCGTTGGAGTACACGCGCTTGAAGTTGTCCATATTGAAGGTTCCCTTGGGCATGTCGGCGAAGGGGTCCTTGGCCTCCTTCTCTCTCGGGACATCATCCTCTTCCTCTTCCTCCTTCTTGGACTCCTTCTTCTTCTCTTCCTTCTTCTTGGGCTCCTCCTTCTTCTTAGCCTCGGCCTTAGGGACAGACTTGGCCAGCTTGGAAGCAAGCTCGTTGAACTTGATCTCTGAAATGTTTAGATGTTTGAAAGAATAGAACTAGGACTTTACCACAGAACTGAGCAGGCTTGTCGGCGAGTTTGACCTCTCCCAGGACTTCCTTGACGGCGGACTGGTTGACGACGGTGTTGAACCATCTGGTCACGTTCTGGAGCTTCTTCTGGACAGCTCCGTCAAAGACGTGCTGGTAGGCAGGAAGGAGATCGAAGGCAACGCTGATGTCGGCGAAAGACAGACGCTCTCCAACCAGGAAGGTGTGAGAGACGAGGAAGTCGTTGAAGATGCTCAGCTGAGCGAGGAGCTCGGCCTTGTAACTCTCCACAACTTTCTTGTCGAGGTTGGCGGCAGAGACGGAAGGAAGGACGTATCCGAGGACATTGGGGAGGAGGGAAGCCTCAGCCCACTGGAGCCACTGGACAGTCTCGGCCTGCTAAACAACAAGCAAATGAAATTGATGACAAGTTTCTCACGTTTCCCGTAGCTCCGGTCAGGTGGAGTCCGATGGATTCGGCTCCGAAGAGGTTGATATCTCCTTCGAAAGCAGGGTTCTAAAAGTTGTATAGAAACTCGAATTCTAACAAAACTCACAACTCCGAGAGGGAACTTGTCAGTAGGAGGGACCGCTCCAGCGAGCTGGACGTTGGCCTTTCCAAGCTTGGCGGCAACCAGCACCTTCTGGGTTCTGAAGTTGTCCTTGTTTCCGTAGACTTTCTGAAAAAATATATTTTGATGACATCATAAATAAAATCCTAGACACTGAACGAATTTCTATTCTTGAGCACTTTCTAACTACCTAAAAACGTAGCGGAAATCATGGAATATACAACTTACCCCGCTGACCATATTTGGAGCTGGTGGCTACCTTGAAAGTGTAGCTAGAAGTAAAGTGTTGGATGGTGCAACAGCCGGCTGGGAATTTCGCTGCGTGGCAGCCCAGATATAACGTGGCGCCAGACCGCCACGCAGCCAGCTGTACAAGTTACCGTAGTGCAGTTTAGCAGTGGAGCAGGATCTCTAACGGGGCTGCAAATACATAAAACTTCTAAAGGTTCAATTTCGAAATATTAAGGAATATCTTGTGATTTCCAAAACAATGAAAACTGGAAAAAGCGGTGAGCGAAATTTTATTTAAGGTTTCGGGTAATCTTTTTAGAAAACAAGCACGTATGAGGGTTCTCGCTATTTGGCAGTTTTCATGTACAAACGCGAACTCCACTGATCTTTCGAAAGTTTGAATATGAGACATAAAACAGTCATTCGGAATATATCGATCTACGGAAGCTTTAATGTTTCGCAGTTTTTCGTGATAAAACGAATAACACAGGTCTCCCAGAAATATTCTTGTTCTGGATACTTTTTTCATCACAAAAACATGTAATCATTCAAGACTGAAATCTGATGGAAACGAAATGTGAATAGCAGTCGCATTTGAATCATGATGGCGGTATATCAAAGCTAAAATGATGGCACCCGGAATGACTTGATCAGATGCCTGCTCAATCATGACTGTGTCATGCAACACATTCATTTCGAGCCCTAAATTAGGAACCGTTGTGATTGCTCTGAATCTTCGCTATAAAACTTATTATTTGGTCCTCATCGTAGAGGATTGCAGTTCTGGCTCCGAAAGCTGATGGACACCTTGTTTATCTCACGAACTGACTGACAGCTTTTTATCTATCCATAGTTTAATCAGTCTGTTAGCTCAGAGCAGGAAACGCCTGAGCAAGCAAAAAGAACCAATACATGGCTGTCAACGCAAGAATAAGTGTCTTCTAGTCAGAATCTGTCACAAGTATAGATAAACAGGCAATTATGCTCTATCACAACTAAACATAGATTAGTGTGACCCATATTGTTCGTAATTAGTCGCAAACTTGTAATGACATTATGCCTACTATAGTGTAAGGGCTGTGTCTGAATGCTACCAAGTAAGTCAACTCTTCCCTTTGTAGTTACGCAACAATGACAGCAAGTGGCGCGCAGCTGGCTCTAGACAAGAACCACTTCTATCTACATCGCATTCATTGCCTCCATTTGTTTCCAGCACTAGTTCATAGTGGTCATTATGCTCATGCTAAGACATGAATGAGTAGAGCCTCAGTCTCAAATTAATGGGCCTTTGATGTCCCAGAAGCCTTGTGCCTAGTCATTTCCTGTACTCGAGGTAATTCTGTCTCCGTTCGTCAATTTATTTTTATAGGGTTACGAGAGCTGAATCCTCTGGATGTTCAGAATACTTTGAATCTGCTCACCCACTCCAGTTTGTCATTTGCTTTTTTGTTTGATAGTAGCACAAAACTAAGATCTTCAATTCACCCTCTCGGTTAGACGAAGAGGGCCATAAAATATTTCCGCTGGGAATTAAGAATCGTGTTATGAGTCTCTGTCAAGCGTTCGAAGTCATTTCGCATCGGAGGTCCCCAGTTGGCAGAGAAACTTTTTTAATCCTCTTGCCGTCGCCCAAAGGTCTAAAAGAGAAGCAGATGGAACGCTTTTGACACATCCGTCCTCTGTCTCTTCATAATCTGGCTGCGGTCTTCTTTATGTCCTTAGATACTCCCCTGGGGCAGGGCACTGATGGACGACTTTCTATCGGAAGAGTAGCTGACTATTTATTTGCATTTGTCCACTCATATGCATAAACATGTTAACCAACAAAGTTATATTTTGACAGAGCCTTTCTACTATCTTGTGCAACAAAAGTGCAACTCGTTGTTGCTGCATTGAGTTCAGAGACATCCTGACTTTACTTCCCGATAGTTAAAAAAAAAGCAGAGCATCGTCAAATACACACCAATGATCGATTTACTTTATCAAGCACGGCGTGCGTTCGTAGTGAAGAAACAAAAAGTCCAAAATTACTCACCCGATTCATTTGAAAATAGCACACGTTAAGTTCGGAGAAAATTGCACTTTTTACTGTTACCAGCTGCCGAAAGACAGCTTCCCGCTAACTACTCTTTTTCTACTGTGTACTTCTTCCCAAGAGCAACTCGTTCTATCTCAAACTTCAAAGTTGACTTTCAGGACAAACTACTTGGCAATAATTTATCGCTTCCTGTTCTCGGCCACGGAAAACAAACAAACATCCAAACAGAGTCCGCCACAGAAACCATCGCGCTTTAGGTAGTAGAGATAAACTACAACATTTTAGGTCAAAAGTATAATCATCATTAGTTTGAAAAATGAACTCCGTTTGGTTTCCCATGTCATTATGATTTTATAAGAGTTATATATCATTATGTGAACTGAACAGGCACGGAACGTCCACCATTCAAAGCGGCAAAATTTAAAAAAATGTCCGTTTTCCCAGCAGTTCCCACCCTCTTTCATCTTTCAAAGTTAGTGCGCGGGTTGCACCGTAATAGTTCCGTATGCGTCGATATGGGAATTGAGCAGTCCCTCACATTTAAACGTTTCCTTGAATTGCGTACCTCATACGCAAAGCTATCTTTTTGAACAGATAATACTCGTAAGCTCATTTTCCGAATGCTGAATCGGATAACTTGGCACAAATCCTATCATCCACTTCCTTGTCGACCTTTTTTCTTGGATTTTACGTCAAAACTGCAAAAATCTGAAAGTGCAAAGAGCTATGCAAAAGTCTTTCTGCAAAAAAGCAACGAACACTTGTTATGAAACAAGTTGCTCTGACAGTTTATGACCGCCATATTTTACGCGCATCTGTGCTCGGCGCGACTGTGAAGGAGCCACAAACACCACAACATCTATTACAAACTCACTGACTCTCCCCAGTTTTCTACCAATCCTAATCAAAACTTCGTTTCAGGTTTTTTATGCAGCAAACCTTTAGTATCTAGCCTGTATAAGTCGACGTAGCATAGATATTCCTATTACTTAATAGTACAATCATTTGCAATATTAAGGTGTTGTGCCCTCACTATCCAATCATTCTGACCGCTGACGCGTACTAATAGAGCTCTGATTTGGACTGGCCACCAGGTTTCGTATGTCAAATTGGCCGTGACCTTGTGTCCACTTCAACATGTCCATCTGGAAGTGTTGCTGTTTGTTCACCTGGGCTCCACTGGTTATTCTCATCGTTTGGTGTTGTCATCATGTTAGTGGAGGTCAGTTTTTCATGTTTCCTCTTTGGGTTGCTGCAGTTGCCGAACTAGACTCGGACATTAATTGGAGCTATTTTTGCACCATTTGCCTTGTTTGTTACTCAAAATGACCATGAGACTCTCAGCTGATTGTGACGCAAAAATTCCATCTAACTGTCTCCAACCCTGTTGATCACCAAGAGTCAGACATGTCGATGGCCTCTCCGAATGGTGCTGTTTTTCTTCCATAAGTATTTTCGATGGACTTTCCCATGAATGGGCTTGTTTAAAAGTGAAAAACATTTGATTAAGCGCACATTCATCCTTTCTGAGGGCGACCGTGTTTTGAAAAACATTAGTCTAGAGTCTAGAAATCTAAAAGTAGTCAGGAAATTCAGGCGCATGCTACCATTGTCTTTCCTCGGAGAACGATCTGAATCCATCCTTGAGGAGACATCTCAGAACACAGCACGACGTCTTTTTTTGGCAGCAAGGCATTCAATGGCCGGCATGCAGGTTGAGGAGACAGTTGTCTTTCAAATGTGAGGTTCAGTGCCGAAGTCGATCCTCAGAACCCTTCAATCGAGGCTCAAATTTGTTCCACATACGATCTCTGCGTCACGCTCCAGCCTAATGTGAATGGTAGGTGACCCAACACAGTGATATTTTCAAAAATGGCAGATCTAAGGTTAAGTTGGAGGGTGAGATCAGCAAACGTGCAGCGTGTTAGGCAGTGTTATGCAAACATTTTTGAAATGATGCTGAAATTTATAGTCTGCTCAAACATGACTTTCAGAGTTTAGGGAGTATTTTGATAAGCTTTTTTGTGGTCTCAGGTAGTATTACAATTTCTAGATTGTATGAGACTATGAAAATACTTCTAGTCACGAAATATCGAAAAATAGACCTCTAGACTACTAAACATGCAGCCAGCATTCTTAATCCAAATAAAACGAAGATTTGAAACGAGTGCTATTGGTAGTTATGATTATTCAACATTGAATACTGCACACCCCTTAAGAATAAAGTGGTCTCTATCATTTTCATCGCAGCATACAATTTCAAAATAGCATTTCAAACAATAACAACAAAGTAGATGACTCAAAGTGCTGGTCCCTCACTTTTCCCAAAACTTTGCTGACCGGAAAGCATGAACTGAAGAACCACACCCAGTATATTGACTACTACGACAGGTTACTGATCTAAAGATAGCAAACGCGGTTATTGTCGTGGAATAAGGTCAACTCTAGTTGCAGTACGGCAGCGAACATCTTCAAAAGGCGACAACAAACAGCGTCCTAGTTCCTAATCACACTCTAACTATAGGTTCGACCTTCGTGGTCCGTGGCTGTCTGGAGAACGTCTTACGTATAACATGGAGAGAAGACCGTCGTCTTCATAAGGAAGGGTTAATACTAATCCTGTTAAACTATATTATATCCAATATATTTAGATGCTTCATGGTACGATCAATCCCTATGTATCCGAACAAGAACATTCTTGACTATGTCATTTGCGTGTGTCGAGGAGATTACTGTAACAGCCAAGCTGCTGTTGGTTACGTTGATGGCATTGTGGATCTCCTGCTGGATTCAGTCCTTCAAATTTCTGGCAAAGATGATGAAGCTAGCGCAGTAAGCTCCGCAGCCTCCGTTTTCACCGCTCTCACCCTACTGACTGTTGCTCTTCACTGATTGAACTCAATTGACCGGTATCATATGTTGCTTACACATCCGACCCTCTGGTTGTAGAGGATGAATTGTTATTATTCAAACGATAATTGTAATCTGGATGGTTGCAGCAGAAAAAGCCCTAATTGTGCTCACGGTTCTCCTCTACCTAGCCCGATTGTAGTTCTGCTAATTGGCTCTTATTCATGTCGGAAGGTTACTACAATCAGAGAGATACAGGAAGTCGAGAAATCAAAAGACCCCGGAGTTTCATGAAAATTTTCAAAAGATTTATTGCACATGGCTTATTCAACTCTGTTTGTACTGGCTTAGAAATGTTTTCTTCCAGGGCTTGGTTTGCAATTCAACGGCTTCTTTTGAAGCAATAATCACATATCTGCTAAACCATATACTCCAAATCAAAAATATGGCAGATGTTTTGTAAAAGCAGTGCACTCCTACACCAGCTGGAATTGTAATGTTCGTTAACAATTCATAGGTTCAGCGAAATGTAATCGAGTCGAAACGGAACACAGAGTGCATGATAGTATAGTTGTATAGTTTGTTCGTACCTTCGGCAAAAGATCAAGCCTGATGCCATTATTTTAAAATTTGACTGCGTTCAATGGAATTTTGCAAACCCCGTCAGCTTACGCCGGCTAATTTATGTCCAAAAGGATACAAGATGCCAAGGCTATCTTCCTTGGAACTGCCTGTTGACGAATAGTCATTTCAGTGGTGATCCTTGATAGTCTCCTCTTCCATGAATGGGAAGAATCTGGCGACCATGTGGGGTCTCTTGCGACCACAAAGATCCGTTTGATTAGTTTGTTTTGCTAGCATTGTAAGTATTCGAGAAATATTAGAAGTGATCAGCCTTCTCTTGTGTGTTGTGAGGGTGGGTAAATTGAATCATAACACAGTTCTCTACGAACTCTAGCCAGACCGAACTAATCTCGGAACAAGAAGCTCGAGCAATTATAAGGAAAAGACGTAATGTGAAGCAGTCCTGCAGAACAACATTTCTTTATACGGTACATGAACCTGAAACTTTGATCCCAGCCAGACGCTCCTGTTTTGAAAGATCAGCGCCTGAGCGTCATACCAACTTATGCGGTAAAATCACAAAAGTTCAGAAAGCAGATCCAGCCTCGATCCTTCCAACCAAGTTAATCGTTCTTACGGTGCAATAGGACCACTCATGTGGAAGTGTTTTGGCGATTAAATGGGTTCCGGAGAAACGATAATGATCGAGTAGATGTTTCCCCAAAATGACGCAGAGAGCTATAAACCAGTGATATCCTCTTATCTTGTGTACATCCATCTGGTGGAATTTGGCAGATTCTGTCCAAAAAGACATGATTAATACTGAACATCCAAAACTAGTGTTCTCTGGAAAAGAAGCCATGCTACACTTTTCCAATTCGACCACCCTTTGCTGGCTTTTGGAAGCCTCGTGGAAAGAATCCTTGTCGCTAAAAGGTCAATTACTCGGAAGCCTTGTAATTTAGTCTCAATTCTTTGAAAATTATACACACAATGGCCAATCACAAGGCCCTGGTCAACAAATTATTCTGTCTTTCAATCGGGTCTCAGATGGTTTTCTATTAGTTCACCTGGTTCAGAGATGCTTTGTGTCCAGGAGGGGGAGGGGAGGGAAAACAACAACAACAAGTCTACTGATTAATGTATTGAAGTACTGGATCAGGAGCGGCTGAAGTTCACAGTAGAGATCAGCAGAAAGGCTTTACTGGAAAAGACCGGTCAACTTGTATTAAATTCTGGATTAAATTCTTACTTCTTGTGTTTGGCTTGCAGAAAGGGCTCAAGGTTAGAGGGATAAGTCCAATCACATGCTGATCGGTTCAGTTCAAGTATCAAAGCCTCGGAGGGCTTCGCAAAACATATCTTTTAAGCTTTCTGACTATTTTCCCCAAACATTTCAAGCGGAAAGAAGACGGAGCGATTTCCTCTACATTTTTATCCCATAGAAGCCTTCCTGAAAAAGATGAACATAAAGGAGTCTAATGGAGTGTTCTGGTGAATAGAACGAAAAAGTCCTTTGGTGCATTACTCAGTCTTTGCCATTGATAACTGTACCCTTGAATAGTCACTTCCTAGAATGTAATCGGCATGGAAAGGGCTAGAAGTCACAAGTGTAGGTCTACCTCGATCCTTGGAATATCAAGAGGTTTATCTGGAATCATGCTGAACTCAGTGTTCTGTAATTTCATAGAAGAAGCTAATGCATACGATTGCGATTGACATTAGAGTCATAGTCCAAATATCGTCACCCGCTGAGAAGGTCGCAAGTTTCATATCGAGAAGATTAAGCTCCTTTTGCATGCTGATCTTACTGTCTCTTGGAAAGAACATTTGCATCGTTGAGGTCTTTTTGCACAGGGCGTGGTGAGAGCACAGTAAGACAAGAACACTGATGTTAGTTTATATACGCTTTATTGCAATACTTAGAGTATAAAGCCATAGTCATTGAGACTCAGTGTTTGAGATCACAGTAGCAATTGCCCCCCCCGGAATAGTAGTTACACTAGCCTATACACGAAGAACACGGTTTGACAGTTAGGCGGTTACGACCGGAATGGATAGTAAGGTTGATACACGTCGTCCAAAGGCTAGGATGGATTTCTGGATTCTTTCGGCACGAGAATTGACACGCTCTCTTGGCACAGCTGGTACACTCTGTGACCTGACGATAGCCATCTTCACGACTGGAGCCACCTGAGTCGCGAGTGGTGATCCCTCCATCATGAAGAAACTGTTCATTCGTGGTCGTGCGTCTGAAAACAGATTGTAAGCTGGAAGTTACTTAAACAGTACAATCAGCGGATAAATTGTTTAAAGCACTGCTTACCTTGTTCTTTCTGTTCGGTGACAGCTCGAGAGAGCTCCACACAGCTGGCAGTAAAAAGCTGACAGCGAGCACGTCGAAGAATATTGTGTCGTGCTTGTGGTCGGTCGTCTGTAGACTGTATAGCCTTTCTCTGTGGAGGAAAATGATCCATGGGAAACTCGAAGATCATCGTGGAAGGTGCCTCAATGTCTTCTGTTCATTTATATACTGGACACACCCAGCCGAGTCCCGCCCCTTTCATGAAAAAGGAAAGAAACGGTGCAGACAGAGAAAAAGGAAAAGTAGAAGTAACAAGAACCAGGTTTTTAGATACGCTAACCATTTTTTGATACCAGAAAGGTGGCATTGTTTCCCCGGTTGCGTCAACAACCAAGTGTACGCAAAGTTCGCTGCCTTGCATAAGAGTTCATTATGTTAAACCAGTGATCGGAAGAGGTGCTTCTTTTAGATTTACACTCTCGCTGAAGAATAGATAAGTTATAAAAATAGTTCAGTCCCCTTGCTAAAGGAAGAAATGAGGATAAGGATCATTGTATCTAAGTAGCGAAACCCTTGATAGGATTCCACTCAAAAAGAACTGGAATTACCACGGATTAATTGAATCAGCTATATTAGGATCCAGCATGGAGATTAAGCCTTGCTGGATATAGGATAAGAAGTTAATCTTGTAGAGATGTCAAGGGTCGTCCCCTTGTTCTAATTTGGAAAGACGAGAGTTCTTTGCACTAGGGCGACTGGAAATAGAACAGGTCCTTGTTTTATTTAACAAACGGTCAGAAAATAACATCATAAGATGAGTGGTGTTCTATAATGTCCCATCGCTAAATCAGTTAAACAATGCAATTTTTTATCGTCATCATTATTTATGAGATAGTTTTGAAAGCCAGGTGTTCATTCTTTATTCCAAAACTCCTACAACTTTCATTATCAAAACCTCAGATCAGAGCCCAGCTGTCGTTCCCATAGATGCTTTCGATTGTCTATAGTTGGGAAAAGGTCGTTAAAATAAAAAATTAGAAGTTTTCATTGCAACCACACAGAGCTCTTAAGACCGAACGTCAATGAGGGTTGAGGAAATCAAATAAGATACTGTGTCTTGTTCCCGGATCGAACACGCTCATCGTATTCACCAGATCATGTTTACGGGTCGACTACAAACGAGTCACTCAAAAGTGATGTACTCCAAATCACCAGACTTCCAATGTGGGGGAGGCTCATTCAACCAGTTACTTACAATACTCTGAATAGTATTCTATAGCCTGTCTATGCTCCAATCTAGTTAAGTTACCGGCAGATCAGCATCTTTGTGTTAATACCACCCATAGAAGTTTCTGTGAAAGGTCTCGTCAACTCCTGTTCTATCAGTGAAGCATTCACGAACCCAAATTGTTGCATTGTAGTTAATGGGATTAGATCCTTCAAGGTATGCTCATACAAGGAAAAGCCAGCCGAATATAGAAGTTCAGACGGAGCAAATCGTGGATTCGATCAAGTTGGAACCAGGCGCAATACTGGGGCATACTGTAGTCTTTCGGGGAACGACGCGATACGATCGTTAACTGATGACGATCTTCTTTCTGACCCGTGTTACTCACTCCTTAGGAATTCAAGTAAAAGGATGATGTACACCAAGTCACAAACACAATTTGGCTAACCATGACCCTTTTCATAATGTCCTGTCCACCCGACCTGTTCTGTTTTCCTGAGAAATAATCTGTGAGCATGCAGTTCACCGAAAATGCGCGCGAACAACATGGCGTCAAAATTTATTGCAGGATACGAGAGACATACGGTCGTACAGTTCTGTGACGTCACTTTTCGCCAGATCGAACATCATTTTATTGTCTCAGACGAGACGTTTTTAACATGTATCTGAACATACCTCTCAGCAGATTTATCAGTTTACTTCGGGCTTCAGATCCCTTCAAGTTCCGAAAGAACACATGGGCATGGGGATTGCTCTCCAAGTTGTTCCATCCACAGATTAATCCCTCCAAAGGGCTAAATAATCCGATGCAGAACTTCTTCTTTTCTTGTGCTAAAGAGTACTGCACTGGTGGAGAACAACTTGGAAACTTTGACGCAAGCATACCCTTAACAGATGAGGAACAAGCTACTCTGATCTTGTGAGATCTAGGCAGCTCGACAAAAAAGGTCAGCGGATTACGGTAGCTACGTAGAAATTCGCCAAATCCATCCCAAAGCCAGTCCCGCACAGTTCAACATCCAATATTTTTGTTGCTAATGGCCATCTGGCCGAAGCGAAGAGAAAAGCAATTAAACTTGGACCTGTTTTCTCTTCTCTCACTAGAATGAAATCATATAACCCGCGAGAACAGGTGGTCCTGTTTTTCTTTGCATAACTTTCTAGTTCCTTGATTGCTTTCGAGACCCTCAGAAGAGATCTGAACGAAACTTAAACCAATTAAATTAAATGTCGTAGGTTCACACAGTCATCCGTTCACATCCGGAGAAGTGCGTCAAATTACGAATCAAATATCTGCGTGTTTTTGAAAGTTTCCTTGTACTGTGATGCTTGTGAAATCAGTTATTCCTCGAACCCATGGTTTTTGACCAGGTTTGTAGTTGAGAAACAAAAAACCAAGTTGGCAGGCCCAGCCTTCGAGAGGTCATTGTTCTAGTAAACCAAAAGTGGAACCAGACCATGACCAAATGAGACGAAAAGGTGACAGTTCGGAAGTCGCAGTCTAGGGGTGCGACTTGTTGTAAAAGAGTGTGTTGTCTTTGTGACGAGGGGGCGACGCCCCAAGCCACAAGCTTGCAAACAGCATTTACGATCCGGTGAGACATGTTTCAGAAAACCGGCAAACCGTCTTCTTCGTTGCAACACTGCACAGTCATCTCTCAGTTTCGGATCACACCAGCAAACTTTTTTTTCATTCTTGTTAAAAGACACCGTTAACTGCAGCAGGAAGCACGAGGATTTGAACCACATTTCTGTCTAATCGTAGTTGTTGGCCTGAACAAAGGTGTTCTCTTGAGCTCAACTTCCTTTGATTGGGTAGCCACAAGAGGGAACTTTCCTTCATGGGATGTCTCTATTGAATAGCTGGATAAATGAGAAAAGTAATGAGAGTTTTGTCCAAAAAACAGACCTGATTCCACTTATCACGCTCGGTCAGATACCAACTATCTGTGCTTTTCATTAGAAACATCATCACCCACATCACAAAACAATAATCGGAACGTGCCCCATCAAAGAGAGGGACCCAGAAACAAGTATGTCTAGGGGCAGTGCTGCGCGGGTGGGGCTAAACACGAGAGAAAAACCCCAAAGCATGAATCACCACACGTGAGCTGTGACGCAATTTCTTCTCGACTCCTCCGTAAATTCTTAGGCGCGTAGTTTGTTTCGAAACAAATTTGTTGTGATTTCACATCTATTGCGAAATATTGAACAGAAAAAGTGTAAAATCATGTCGAAATAGTCAGCATTCAACAAAACTTCCTCATAAAACTCAAGCAAGTACGAAAATATCATCAATTCCGCAAACTTGAATGAAATGACATTATACGAGGAAGCAAAACAGTACCTTTGACATTGTTAAAATAAACCATTTAGAACGCGTTGACGTCGGTTAGACAATGATCTCTTAACAAGGTTACGCGTTTCTACCTGCAGTTTGTAATTTCAACCCGGTACTAGAGAAGCTACAACCTGCCCAGTAGGTGAAGGCACACAATCAGTGAAAGCACCAGAGAAATGGGGCATAGTCCGTGAACTGGTGTCCTGCTCCTTATGTCCGTTTCTGCAAAAAACGAGCTACTGATGCATTGCCACAGCGGAGAGCAGGAAGAATAGAGCAAAGAACACTCCCACAAAAGATACGCGTTGACTTGTTTATCGTCTATTGACCCAAGGAGTGATCTCCAGAGTTAACATGTTGATTTCTGCACGTGTTGGGGCACGAGTTGAGATTTTTCGGGAATCTTGACCTTCCAATATAAATAGAAGACAATTACGTAGTAAGACTTTTTATTTTTAACTATGGTTTTACCAAAAAGGTAATAAACAAGTTAGAGAGATTGCACTAGCTGGGCTGGCTGAGTTCACTTCAGAAATGACAGAGATCGGGGCAACAAAGCACTTGTGGGACCATTTAAAGCTCGCGTGGGGGTTACCGGTATGGAAAGGAGATCACAGTTACGAGATCGGAGCAACCTACAAAGCGACTAGAAGACCTAAGTAAACAACCTAAAACCTTCCATATACCTATAAGTTATAGGATGTCAATTATGCTGTTACAGTGGGAATGGAGAGGGTACTGACGATCCTCTCGCACAGAGAAGGCTTTCGTGTTGGTTCAGGTAGACTGACACGTCCGACTGGAGGCACACTGAATGATAGACGCGGTAGTCTGTCCATTGTAGCCAGTGAGTGTGTTGAGGCCGATTTGCCAAAGTTGAATGTAGCACGAGTAACTGAAAACAGAAGAATAAGTATTGATATGAATAGAATTGAACAGCCAAATTAACACTTGAGAGATATCAAGTATCCTACCGTTAAATGAAAAGTATTCTCACCTGTGGGTTCCTCATTGACAGCTCGACTAATCTCCTGACAGGATGCACTGGAGAAAGGCATTTTGAGTCCGAGGGTTGTTCTGTTGCCTTCTGTCCTGCTGATGGCCGATGGTGAAACTGTCCGGCTGGCAGGGAAGTGGTCAATGGGCAGTTCGAATATCATAATGAAGTACTTAGAGTACGAGTAGTTAATATGAGAGTAGATAAGAGTGAGTGCTTGCTGTTTCCCGGAGGGAAGAATGCGTTGTAGCAGCACAGGCTGTTCGCCTTATATATCAGGCATATCGGAGGGGCGGGGCCGCACGCCCCTCTTGGTTTCTCTTCTCAAAGGAATAAACCCTAATGAACTTCTTTAGCTTTGGGAACACTTCCGGGCTAGAATCAGATCACAAAATACAGTCCTACGGTTCATGCAAATTTTGTAAGTTTCGGGCTATTTTTAGCTATGAACGCAGATCATGGCTAAAAGTAGCTAAATAATTAAAAAGGTTGTTTGAAAACAGATTGCGACTAAATTTATAACAGTAATTTCCCTACGTTGCATAGATGAAATAGAGACCCGAGAAGTATTTCGAGCGACTACGTACTGCCTTCTTCAGAATTCAAAATTCCGGTTTGGTTCGAGTTCAAAAGTTCCACTGTTAAGGACTCCTTCGCGATCTCTTTCACAACCATCTAATCTTCAAGGTTTTTCTAGACTTCCAGCCACTTTTCACCCCACCTGATGCAATTGGGTTCCATTTACCTGGGTGCACGTCTAATTTCCTCACGTCAGTTTATGATTGCTCCGATTCAAAAGCCCCCTGAAGTGTAGGTGGCAGCAAAGAATCCCTCACTCTCATCCTGTCTTTTCTTTGACCTTTCAGACTAGAGTTGAGTGTTCCGTACGACGACCATCATGAACATATCAAATTAGAGACGCATAGAGCATAAAATCACTTCACAGACCACACGAATCACAGATAGTACACCTTGCTTGGAGATGTCGAAAAGTTATGGTGATCTCTGACAAGACCATAGGCTGAGGCATCTTCAGCGAATCCCATTGTCTAGTCGTCTCAATGTTGTTCTTTTGGAAGGGGTCAGCGAAACGGTTTACACCGGAATGTTGATGGGCTTGCGTAAACGTAGGAATGTGACCAGAAGGAATGTCGCCCCTGAGGCCAATTCGAAGCTTCTCTTCACCACACACAACGTGACACAGTGACGTGTGTGATGGTCTACTGCCAGTAATTCGAATTCTGTGTCTCCGTGCGCAAAGACCATTTAACAAACTACCAAGTACGGCTATATCAAGACACGATTGATATGTTACAATTTCCGGTAACTTTTTCAACGAGTTGAACTGTGTCACTGAGTGACGTTAACTTTTCTTCCCAATACCGGGTGGTCATTGTTTGATCCACTAAAGTTCTGCTGGAACAGAAAATGATGATTTCTAAGCAAGCTCTGCTGAGAACCTACTTACATCTTAGAAAACGTTCAGCAATATTCTTATCTTCCTGCATGGGGTGCCATTCTTTGTTTGAGAATAGCTTTTGCGACTGTTTTAAAAAGTCGATAGAAATAATGGACAAACTGACATCCAGTTTGTACCGAGAACGTGCATTCCTGTCACCAATGTTCGAAGTTGACACAAAAACTCGAAAGAGTGGGAGTATGATGATAGGCATGATAATTTATTGAGATTGTCGTGGACATTCCAAGCGTGAGTCAGACATTTTCGAAAGAGTCAAAATGAACTGCTTCCTGCGTGGGTCACATTTTTGCAAAAGAGGCTTTAAATGGGTAAATTTAGTTAAGATACAATTGTTACATGCTTATCAGAGGGACAGAGTTCGTTATGGCTATATCAGCACTAAGAACTTTATCTAGCACTTTTTCGCAGAAAATTTCTATTTACAGCTAGGAGAACAAGGGACAACAGCATGGCCTGCAGAGGTTAGGACAAAGATCGCCCTTTAGTTGTTTTCTGGTCACTTTCCCGTTATCTTCTGCTTGTAGCCATAACCTCAATAGCCTGAGATATTGCAAGAAATCATTAGTTTTTTTTCTGTTATGCTTCCAGAAACTTCAAGTAGATTGATTAGAAAGTATCTCATTTACATTTCAACACCCTCTCTTAGCACTATGACGGGATTCGCGTCAAGATGATATAATAAACAAACTTGCACAACCCTTGATCTCGGCTTGCGTCTCTTGACCCATGACTAAACGAGCCACCTTGGAAAGATCATACGTAATGTTGAAAGCTTCTGTAAACATGTTTCGGCTTTCAGTCTCGATTATCTCGGGGGCAGAGCTTTTACGCTTAGTCTACGCACCGGCCCAGATTTGATCTGATTTGAAACAAACAAGTCAAGAAGATTTCCTACGTTATACCAGTCAAGCATAGTCACAAGGAACTAGACATACTCAGCCGCTTACGCTGATCCGCTTTTCACAAATGGCGCACGTGTTACTATATTCTACTAATCCCCACCCTCGATTTCACGACAACAAGATTTGAACAAGGAAATCCAAAGTCTGTGGTAGATCTGTTTCATAGGCGGGGTTTCTATAATCTTCCAATTGCAATCAAAAAAGGTTCAAATTATGACATGTCTAATGGATCGCATCCTCTAACGTCAGTGACCTGGAAATGTTTGCTGCTTTCTGCACGTCCTTGGTGGGACGAAAAAACATCATTTGGTCAGAATGATTTAGCGCTAGAGTACTTACAAGTTTACGCCTCTTTCACTATAAGTACTGGGGTACGGCCGTTCCTGTATGGATTTTAAGTATCTGTCATAAGTGGCTTGAGTTCTGACTCATGAGATCCAGATCAAAGCTGGATGTGTCTATGAACACAATAATAATTGTTGACTTCCCGATCCAGAAAGCTGCGAGCCTCTCTACCTTGATCTAATGTCGAGTACATTCGTCAGCGTGGAAATTGAATTCCTTGCGTCTGGTTTATTTCGGGGGTCCTGGAGTAACATGCGTAGCTATTTGTGGAAATCTCTATCGTGTGATGTCTTTGAATAGATGATCGTCGTCCCAAAATAAAGCGCGGTAATCTTCTCATTGTTACTGAAAAGCCACGAAGAGCGGGGTCTGCAGCTGAAAATATATAACTGTCATTTCAGCGAAAAATGTCACTGCTATATATTATTCAAATTTTCAGCTCAACCCGATTGCTTTCAAAGGTCACCCTTTGATCTGAGCCTATTTCCGACATGTTTTGCCGCCCAGCACTCCAGGTGGACCGGAAGAGCCTTACGTGAAAGTACGTGGTGTTTTGCACAATGTTTCATGATCTTTGCGAAGAATATTCCAAGCACGCAAACTCTAGCTCCAACATCTATTTTAGGGAGAGGTCGAATCAACATTTTGTGGAATAACAGGTGGAGTCTAGTCTATGTTCTGATCTTTCTGAAAATTTCCATACGAAAAAACGTTAATGAAATTTAGTCAATAGCAAAGAACCTTTGAAAGAAATTTTTGACCGCCATTTCTGACTCATGCTTTGACTATTCGAGAATTCTCACATGATAAAACGATGATTGTTTAAGGGTGGGCGGTTTGTGCAATGTTACCACGCTCTCTATTTTACTACGCAGTTCTGATAGATGACCGCCACACCAAACACACCCACTACGTGGTTTGAATAGCCACTTAGCTCTAAGATCAAATACCAACAGATGCCCGAAGCTATAAAAGATCTCCATCAATTCTAGCTGACAATGAAAATTGCTCGGGAGAAAATCTGATGTCACGGCGGTCTCGCACGACATTTAAAAAAGACTAGTAGTATGAAATATGGCTGTCAATCTTGAAAATGAAAGCAAGAGGTGGACCCCCTCTGCTCAAAAGACTCAGAAAAGGTTGAAGAAAGAATATCATTTCACACTTTAAAAGGTGTACCATGTTAAGGAAAGTCCTGAGATCTTACCTTCGTAGAACCTGACACCTACTGTTACAATATGTTTAAGCACAGAGTGCGACCACTTCATTGAAAGTTGTTGAAAGACTATGACGAGAACATTCTATACGTTGTTCCTCATCGCTCCAAAGAATTCTATTTCATTAACCTCCGACCACTAACAATGTTCATAAATGATGTCAATGTAAAATAGCACTTAACCAACAAAATGTTTGCAGATTTCCATAACAGACGATAAGTAAACACTTAAGCATTTATACTAATTTAAAACAGAACTACAGTAGATCTAAAGATTTTATGACTTTCCAGACTGAACATGATTTTTGTGCTTTCTCATCATATCTAAGGATAGGTGATGTTAGCAATGGCTTTACAATATTAGTGACATTCCAAACACAAACTCTTTTCTTGTGTAAAGTTTTTTTTTCAATTACGGTACAGCATGAGCTCGAGAACGGAAACGGAAAGGTGGTCATGTGGTGACGCCAAGAGTCAGGACGGAACTGTCTGAGCGGAACCTTTTATTTGTCTTTGAGCACAATCAGTACCGCAAAGTCCGTTAGTCTTCGAATGGTGGAATGTCGGTCTAGATAACAAAGCAGCATGTTCCGTCCTGGGCAGGTCGAAGAACAAATTACAAATTTCTTTGGGCACACATGGACAGAATGTGATTAGCTGTGCGATCGAATGATAAGACAAATAATCAGAGTACGAAAGTGATGCTGGCATTGGAATTTATCTTTTTGTACGTTGTGATAACTCCGGGTGCTTCTCCGTTTACAACTCGAACGATAAACTGCGATTGCGTCAAAGGATCTTTTGAAACGACAATCCACTTATAATAATGAATTCGAGGGGAAACATTTTTGCAGACTCTTCCTTGTTTTGTGACGTCCTCTTTTTTTCTCAAAAGCTTTGAAACTTGGACTATTGAGTTCGCTTCGGTGTACATTCAGCACAATTTTCACAATTGACGGTCATTCGTCTCAAACAAAATACACGCAAATGTCAACCGTACATAACTTGTCAAAAGAATTTTTGCATCATACTTCTATGGAGAAGTCTCAAATACTGATGCTGCCGAATCGTAAATAATTTTCATGCTGATGGATAATTAATCGGGGCCAGCTCAAGATCTGAACCATATTCTAATTTTATTGGTCGGAGAGTGCGAGAACGCTGTTGCGTCAATGTTCTTGAGAAGATGGTCTCTGAAAGATCATTTCGAACAATCTGAGATTACTTAAACCGGCATTCACATCAGTGAGTGTTGCTCTAATTGAAGCATCAAAGGGATATCCCTGGTGGCTACCATCAAAGACCAATATTCTTTGTATCCTACACGATAGAGATCATCCCGTCGTAATCAAAGGTTCAACTCAGATTTGGGTGGTGTTTACCAGTTACGGAAACCGATTAAAGTTCTGATCCAGCTAAGATGGTATGAGTAGACAAAGTAAATCTGTCATAGCTCAAAAATAATTCCTTTTTGTTTTGAATTAGGTAGAAATGCGGATTGAAGGAAAATTGAGACATTTATTAAGATTCCTTCCTTTCAATTTTCGCCAAAAGGAGTTCTATTATTAGGTCCGTTCGCTGTTACTGGACGACAGACTCCTCGTCTTCTGAAGACAATGCAACGGAAGCTGTTGTTTTTGCAGACCACACCGTCACATGGATTGGATTGTCTGGTAGTTGTCGCAGAAGAAGGAGAAGTATCTGTGGTTGTCTCCATACTAAGCTGCTCTGATCTATCTGTTGTAGTTACAGTAATACGTTGGATGAAACGGGTTGTGGATGGTTTTGTAGTGGTAGTGGTATGTTTAGCAGAAGAAGGCGGAGTTCTGCTCGTAGCAGTGCTTGTCAAACCAGTTTCTGGGTTTGTAGTGCTTTGAATGGGTCTTGTTGTAGACATTTTTGTCGTTGAAGTTTGTTGAGATCTGCTAGTTCCTGTCGTTTTCTTGACATGTCTTGTTGAAGATGTTACTTCGGTAGACTCTTCGCTATCACGGCTGTCAACGTTACATTGACGACGGCGGCCTGAACATTGTTATACTGAAATATGTTATATACTTACGAGGACACTCACTTGCTGCAACACATTTTCCACTCTTCTCATTTCGGAAGAATCCTTGCTCACAGACGCAGGCAGGAGGTCCACAAGCTTGGAAGCAAGCTTTCGGCGGAATAGGCAACTGAACATTTGTGTTTAAAGTTTTGAGTATAACTCACTCCTCTTCTTATACGGCAGCAGCTGTGTTCGCAGAAGTCGTACCGTTCGTTTTCTCCACATTCTGAAAATTATCTTTGAAAAATGTTGAAACTAAACTAACGGATGTTATGGGGAACACATCTTGCTCTGCCAGCCTCGTCTCTTTCACAGACCTCATCCCATGAACACTGACGGCGACAAGATCTAGGGCTAGCACGAGAAGTGGTCTCTGTAGAAGTTGAACTGTGTGGTGCGGCGGAACGGGTAATCGGAGTAGAAGAAGTGATTTGAATGAAGCGGCTAGAAGTAGAGGCACTGCTTTCAGTGCGACTAGTACGGGCAGAGATAGCACTCCTTTGTGTTGTTAAATATTGAGACGTATGCTGTGTTGTAGAACTGCTAAGAGCGACCGTAGAAGGACGAGGACTAGAATGCGTGAAAGCAGATCTTGTAGTCGGCGAGTTTTCAGTGCTGGAATGGTTGGAGTGCCCAGTAGTTGACGCAGAGCGTGTAGTTGAGCTTCCTTGAGTAGTGCTAGATTGAGCGGTACGAGAAGTACTGAATGAATGAGTTATTGGAGAAACGTTGGTGGAACGCTGGGTGGATGGGAAAGAACTGCTAGTATGAGCTGTAGGTCTTTGAGTTGTTGAAGAGACGCGAGTTAAACTGCCATTGGGAGAAGAATGGCGAGTAGCGGAACTCGGTCTTGTTGTAGAAGGAAGACGAGAAGGACTAGTCGCGGTGTGAGTGCTAGTTCTCTCAGTAGTACTAGATTGGGTCAATTGGTGAGAGCTCAATGTTTGAAATGTCGACCCAGCGCTGAAACCTGTAGATGGCGAAACTGTCGTAGGTCGTGCTGTTCTGGGAGTAATGCTGCTCTGATATTGCAACGTAGAACGAGATGTCTGTGTGGAATTGCCAGAAGAGCTTGTTGGGGTAATTGAGGTGCGCTGAGTAGATCCAGGAGTAGATAGCAAGGTGCTCTTGGTACCTCTTTGAATGGTAGATTGCTGGGATGTTGAGGACGATGTGGAGCTTGCACCCTCAATGGTGGAAGATGAATGGGGAGTGGTATGTGTAGTGGTCCTTTGATTTGTAGACTCAGTTGAATGTCTAGTGCGAGTAATTGGTGATCCATTAGTCGAATGAGAGGTGCTAGTACGAGATGTCGGTTTTTCAGTTATTAAAGATGAAGCAAAGGGAAAAGCAGCATGACCAGATGTACTTTGAGATGACAGGCTGGCTGTAGTTGAAAAAACAGCTGAAGCTGTTGTTTTTGTGGCATTTCTACTAGATCTTTGAGGTGTACTTAATTGACTCGAAGAGCTCCTTGTGGTGGTAGATGTGGGTTGGGTAGACATACGAGTAGACAAAGGAACTGTACTAGAACTTGAAGCAATTTTTTGGGTCGTAGAGTGTTGGGTTGTTGGGTAAGCTGTGGAACTCGCAACCTTGACAATGGAAGAGGAATGAGATAAGGTACCCTCATTTGAATGTTCAGTGCTTAACGCTTCGGGAAGGTCTAGAGAAGACAATTTTTTGATAAACGTAAGCCCTACCAGTAGTCGAGAAGGAAGAAGCTAGATCAACACTGTGAATGCAAGTCTGGGTACCGTTGAACAGAACAACACATTCCGTTTCATGAGAGCAAGGCATATTGCATCCTTGGCGAGTGTCTTGAGCCAAAGAATCTGGAAAATTCGAAAATGAATGCCATGAGAAAATATTTACGGCCGAAGAAGTATGCTGTAAAAGCAGCTAGTAGAAGGAAGCGGCTCATCGTTATATTTTTTCCGGACCTCTAATGCGATTATATACAGAAGTGGACGGCTCAATAATCATAGTAATAACAAACTACATGATTTTGTTTTCCCGGCTTCAGCCATTGTTTCTTTTACCAAAGCTGACGCAAAAAGTGTAGACCGAACTGTTCCATAAAACACGGGACGCTGGGGAGGCGTATTTGCTTAAGCTCTCTGATCGAGCATGATCTCATTACTAGTTGAAAAGACAAGCACTTTGTAAATATTATCCTGCAGCATTGAAACAGGGAGATGTCAAGTTTTATGGAACTCGTAATTAGAACTGGTATGCGGACATCTTTATTATATTTCAGTGTTACTTTCAGCATCGCGGTATCTGGAAACCTGCGGTGTATGTATTAAACCCCGAAAAGCTGTTTCCCCTTTCAAAAAACCGAATTTCTGTTGGCTGGAGTGCTTTTCACGTTCGTCAAAAAGAACTGTTTAGGTGGAACGAAGACGCCGTTTGTCGTTCATGCTAATTAGAATCCAAGGCGAAGAGGCAATGTTGCAAAAGTGTATAAGATGACTTTTTGTTTGGTAGAGACTTTCCTGATGCTCTGTATTTGATCCATTTCATGCTATCAAAACTCGACTCTTACTCTGTCTATCTGAACTCGTATTTAGAGCCGGCTGTCCCTCCTTTTGATTTAATAACAAGACCACTGTTCTAAGCGCAGTGATCAGCAGGTTCAAAAGATTCGAGCGCGGAATGTGCACAGAGAACAAGCCTGAAAACTGATTGCTACCTTGATAGGGCTGAACGCTCACCGAAAGCAACGATCGCACTCCTTTCCCAAAAGGACCTATTTATATCTCAAAGATTGCCGGGATATTACAATGACGTCAGATCTCCGATCGCTTCCTGGGCGCTCATCCAGACACTGGCTGTTGTTTGTTGGGTCCTGGTGCAAAGTATCACGACCAATACGGCTGTACTTTGTGCCGTCCACGTTGACCGAACAGCTGTCCGACCGACTACCATTAATCTTATCTTGAAGCAGCGTGGTCCTCGTGGTAACTTTGCGAGGAACATCTGAAACTAGTCTTGTAAACAATGTAAACAAAATGCTTAGAAAACGACAGTTATCAATCAATGCCACGCACCGATACATGTTGTTTTCCAAAAGTGGTCTCAGCCAGTTCCTGTGTCACACGAAGGCTGTTTGTCTCAAAATAATCGACTGAAAGAGACAACAAACAAACACTCGACGAACAAAATTGGTTCAGAAAGCATCGTTTTACTTCGACAGTTTCCATCGGTACACGCGTCAAACTTTACAATAGTCTTCCGAAACTTTAGAAAGCACAAGCGGTCTTATGTCATTTTTTGTCCAATAAGAATCCCGAATCTTGTATAGGCACTCATTTGAATAATCCAAGCCTCCAAAATACTAATTAACACTAATACTTTCACTTTATTTTCGCGTTAACAGGTTTGGGAACGACAGTCGTTGGGGTTGAATTGAAAGTTAATTTCGAAAAAGACTAAAGCAAGAAATTAGTTTTTTTTTAGGTGTCACGACAGTTGACAGCCAAATGACAGACTGGTCATTCGGAGCACAGAGCGCTCAAAGAGCGTGGTTTATTGTGTTGTCTCCGCCTGAGCGCATAGAACGAAACTCTGCGTCTCCAAAGATTCCAGACTATTTCTTGAGAAGACCCCGCCCCTGTTGACCGTATAAAAGCGACTGAGGGCTTTCCCAGCTCTCGACACCAACATGTCACAAGCTGCTAAGAACTGGTACCAGGTAATTATTGCTCTTTTTCTCAGCACTTGTACTTCTCCAACGTGTTCCAGCAAACATTTTTCAGGTCGTAAAGAGCGCTCCAAAGGGACGCTTCAAGGGAATTAAAAGAGACTATGAGGTAAGAAAATATGCTTGCTTTTATGAACAATGCTGTTCAGGTAGAAGACGTCCTGAAGCTGAAGGGATCCATTGACATCGAGCACACTCTTGCTACACGAGGAGCCAATAAAGTGAGTTTTTGTTTTGAACCTTCCATATTTTCATTTTCAGTTATGGCAGCTCCTTCATACTGAGCCATTTGTTCCCGCCTTAGGAGCTCAGACTGGAAATCAAGCTGTACAGATGGTCAGAGCGGGACTCAAGGCTATTTATCTATCTGGTATTGTTTGACTTGTACAATAGAAACAAAAACTTGTAGGATGGCAAGTTGCTGCTGACAACAACACTGCTGGAGACATGTACCCTGATCAGTCGCTGTACCCAGCCAACTCTGGACCCGAACTTTGCAGAAAGATCAACAGGAGTTTGAGAAGAGCTGATCAGGTAGCTTTTCGTTTTGTTTTCACTATTTTGTCGCATTTCAGATAGACGCTGTTGAGGCTGAGGACTATCTGGCCAAGAGAGATTGGTATGCCCCGATCGTGGCCGATGCCGAAGCTGGTTTTGGAGGAGCTTTGAACTGCTTCGAATTGATGAAGGTCGGTCGTTTGTGTCTGTTGTTGTTGTCTTCGTTTGCGCCTGCCAAATATTTTCCCGTTATCAGTTTGTTGATCGGCTTCGGTCATTCAAACGAGCGAGACGAACTTTGTACTTCTTCTTGGCTCACTATACGGATCCAAAGTGTTGCTTTTCAGGCATACATTGAGGCCGGCGCCGCTGGTGTACACTACGAAGATCAGTTGGGCTCCGAGAAAAAATGCGGACACATGGGAGGAAAGGTAAACAACTTTAATGATCAGATCAATGTTGTCTTACGCTAGGTGTTGATCCCAACAGCACAACACATCCGTCATTTGAATGCTGCCCGTCTCGCTGCCGATGTCTGTGGCGTTCCGACCATCATCGTTGCTAGAACCGATGCTGAAAGCAGTCGTCTCCTGACCAGGTGATCCCTCCTCCGAGCACTGAGCTGACCTCTGACTCTTTAGTGATGTTGATGAGCGTGACCATCCTTTCATTGACCGCGATGCTGGAAGAACAATCGAGGGGTTCCATCGGCTGAAAGACTCTACAGCTATCCAGTACTGTATCGAGAGAGCGATCAACTATGCTCCTTACACCGACCTAATCTGGATGGAAACCTCTCATCCGACCATTGCCGATGCTAAGGAGTTTGCCGAGGGGGTGAGAAAGGTCTACCCGGATAAGCTGTTCGCGTACAACTGCTCTCCTTCTTTCAACTGGAAGAAACATCTCAGCCCTGCGCAGATGGAAAAATTCCAGAAGGAGCTCGGAGCTATGGGCTTCAAGTATCAGTTTATTACACTCGCTGGATACCATGCTAACTCCTTCTCTATCTTCGACCTTGCCAGAGGATACAAAGAGAGAGGAATGGCTGCCTACTCTGAACTGCAACAAGCCGAATTTGCCGCCGAGCAGCACGGTTATTCCGCCGTCAAGCATCAACGTGAAGTCGGAACTGGATACTTCGATCACGTTGGAAATGCTGTCACTGGAGGAAAATCATCGACTGCCGCTCTCACCGGTAGTACATGCGTCCGATTTAGTTTATAGTTATGTTACAGGATCGACAGAAGAAGCTCAATTCCACACTGCCACTGCTTCCAGCGAAGACGAGGAAATTGTTCAACTGACTGCTGCTTCAGTATCCGGAGATGAGAAGATTCTTACTCCTGATGCTCTCCGATTCATCCGAGATCTCCACAAAAATTTTGACCCTCGCCGCCAAAAGCTACTAAAGCGTCGCCGTGAGGTCCAGGAAGGTAAACATTATCACTAAACTGTACAAATAAACAACTCTCAGACATTGATAACGGAACCTGGTTCCCCGACTTCGACCCTGCCACCAAGGACATCAGGGAAGACAAGGGCTGGAAATGTGCTACCATTCCAGAGGACTTGCAAGACAGACGAGTTGAGATTACTGGACCGACCGAGAGAAAGATGATCATCAATGCCCTGAACTCCGGAGCCAAGGTCTTCATGGCTGACTTTGAAGACTCTAACTCTCCTACCTGGCGCAACCAGCTTGAAGGACAAATCAACTTGTACGATGCTGTCCGTAATAACATTTCCTACACTCACCCTGCTACCAAGAAAGAGTACACCCTGAACAAGGATCACTCTGTCCTGAAGGTTCGTCCTCGTGGATGGCATCTTCCTGAGAAGCACGTCCTTGTCAACAACCAACCAATCTCTGGATCCCTCTTTGACTTTGGTCTTTTCATCTTCCACAATGGGAAGGAGATGGTCAAGAACGGAACTGGACCCTACTTCTATCTTCCCAAACTTCAATCTGCCGAGGAAGCCAAGCTCTGGGCCGATGTTTTTGCCTACTCTGAGGAGCAGCTTGGACTGTCCAAAGGAACCATCAAGTGTACTGTCCTCATTGAGCATCTTCTCGCCAGTTTCCAGGTTATTTCGAAATCCTTTTGATATCAAAACGTTATTCAGATGCACGAGATCATGTACGCCCTGAAGGACTACATTGTCGGTCTGAACTGTGGACGTTGGGACTACATCTTCTCTTACATCAAAGTCTTCCAGAACCACAGAAAGTTCCTCCTTCCTGACAGATTCCAGATCGGTAAGATATTCAGTCTGCACTGAAACACAAATACGTTCCCAGGAATGACCTCTCCCTTCATGCGTGCCTATTCTCTCGAAGCCATCAAGTCCTGCCATCTTCGTGGAATCCACGCCATGGGTGGAATGGCTGCACAGATTCCCATCAAGCACGACGATGTAAGTTTTAAGCAGCTACGAAAATAAACTAGTGTCTTAGACCGCCAACGCCAAAGCTCTGGCTCTGGTAAGACAGGACAAGGAGCGTGAAGCTACTGACGGACACGACGGAACCTGGGTCGCTCATCCTGGACTTGTTCCCATTGCTGGCGATGTCTTCAACAGCATCATGACGCAGAAAAACCAAATTGGAAAGCATCTGTCCAACATCAACACCTCCAACAGGGAACTGACTGCTATCCCTGAAGGAACAAGAACAGAAGCTGGATTCCGTCACAACATCAACGTCACTCTTGGATACCTTGACTCTTGGCTTCGTGGTGTTGGATGCGTCCCCCTTTACAACCTGATGGAAGACGCTGCTACCGCCGAAATTTCCCGTGCTCAGCTCTGGCAATGGCTAAGACATGACGCCAAACTCGAAGGTAGTAATATAGTGTGGTTAATTTATCGAGAAACTTTCAGATGGCCGCACCATTGATGCCAACCTGGTCAAGCAGACCATAGCCGCCGAAACTGAAAGAAGGTTGATTCGCGCCGGCTCTGTAGTCAGCAGACTGCCAGAAGCCGCCGAACTCCTCGAAAAGCTCGCTACTGAGGAGAAGATGAGCGAGTTCTTGACCCTTGGAGCCTACGATAAGCTTGTTTCTGAAGGACACTAAATCATAAGTCATACTGCCCACAGATCTGTCATGATTCCAAACACGAGTTTCCTTTCCGTATTTGTAAATATCACTTTGTAATAAAGGTTTTTGTTTGTAGTAGCAGTGGCTTATGGTTTGGGCGGGTTACACGGATAATCAAATTAAGAAATCTGTCGAGTTAACAAGTTTGTGAACTACTTACTTATATCCATTTCAAGGCTGGCCACTTCGTCACTTGGCAGTCTCTTTCATCATGAACATTCTTCTGTTCTGTTTAATCTGTTTCAGAATCAGCTGTAACTGATGGATTTTTCCGTTCACGACGGTATGCCTCATATGAAGACGGGTTAATTCAATCAATATTGATCGCCCAAAGAGAATATTCAGATGGTACCGTCCGTCGTACGGTCATCACAGGTGGCCTTTAACTGTCTATGACAATGAAAACCACAATAGCTTCTATGATCGTCGTTCTTATAACAATTACTACTATGGAAATAGAGAGTACTACAACATGTACTACGGGAAGAAGTAACCGTGCAATAAAATTCAAACAGAAAGCTTTCCAGTGGCCACGATAATGTGTAAACGGCACAGAGTGGGTGACGTATCTCTTCGAATAGACAGTCAAGTAGAATGTTTAATGAAAACGGTGAACAAGTTTGTGTAGAAAAGTTGACAGGCCAGTTGATAAGTCTGAATAAAGAACATCCGTTGAAGGAACATAGTAGATGGAGGGCCAGTATTCTAGATGTTGTTTTGCAAAATACTCAACATGATTCTCGCCACTTGGATATACCTTAGAGATCTCCGTTATTGTCAGTCCAGCTTTATTACATGATATTAAATTATCACACAATATCATACATAGACCTGAAAAAACATATAAGAAAAAAATAAACAGCCCACGACAGTGTAAGTGTCCGGTGAAAAAAAAGAGTTTAAGGCAATTATAACGTTAATGGATTGTCCTTGTTAGCGAAAATCTTTTCCCATCACCTCAAGCACCAGTATACTTGTCGCTCACTCAGTTTATTAGACTTTGAGAATCTTGTGCTGTACATTTAAGAATAAGATATATTGGGTTGGCAACTAAGTCTTTTCGTTTTTTCAAATACAAAAATTTATTGACTTGCAAACAATTTTTTCATTCGTTGTAATTACCATTATGATGTACCACGTCTGCCCATTTCACGGGTAGCTTACGGATATCACGCTAGTAGAACATCTTGGGTTTCGACGCGAAGAAGTTTGTCAACCAGGTTTTGAGTGCGTCGTCGGAACCGAACTGTTGTCCTCCAATCTCGTTGTTGAGAGTCCGGAATAGATAATAGTCGGAAGGGGCAAGGTCCGGGCTATAAGGAGGATGGGGTAAAATTTCCCAACCCAGGTCGTGGATCTTGGAGCGAGTGAGTTTTGCAACATGGGGACGCGCGTTGTCCATCTGTAGGATGACCTTCGACTTCAGCGGTCGTTTCTGACGAAGTGCAACGGCAACCTTCTCAAGTTGCTGGCTGTATATGGCGGCCGTAAGGGTAGTTCCAGCATCCAGCAGTTTCCAGTGCACCATTCCTTCGATATCCCAGAAAACACAGAGCATAATCTTCTTTGATGGGTGTCAGATTTCACATCAGGAATTGGTGTCTGCCCTGGACCCACCCATTGACGCTTCCTTCGGAAGTTTACGTACGTTACCCACTTCTCATCCGCCGTCACCAGGTGTGGTAAAAAGGATTTCCTCTCATACCTGGACAGGAGAGAATGGGTGACGGACATGCGCTGCCACTTCTGGATGTCACTCAGGTCATGCGGCAACCAAGTGCCCAGTTTCTTCATAAATCTCATTTGCTTCAAATGATGTTCCACTGCGGCATGACTGACAGACAGTGCCTCTGCTAGTTCACGGGTAGTCTGCCGATTGTTCTCATTCACGAGCTGCTGCAGCAGCGATTCATCAAAACTTCTTGGCCGACCTGACCTTGGCTCATCTTCGACGCTTTTGTCCCCAGACCGAAAGCGACGGAGCCACGACTGGCATACCCTCGTAGACGTCGTCCCTTGGCCATAAACATCGTTGATATTAGCCGCCGTTTGGACTCCATTCGTACCTTTGAGGAACTCGTATAACATGACATGTCGCAGATGGTAGGGTGGCAGGTCATCAATAGTCCGGATCAAAACGAACAGAGAATAGAGAATAAGAAGAAAAGAGGTGGTGTCTTGCCTGGTGGTGGTAGAGGACTGAGTGAGCTACACGAGGTGCTATATCAATAGCTCGGACGTTGTCGTACACAAGACAAAGGACATGTTTACAAAAAACGATAAGACTTTGTTGCCAACCCAATAGTTTTGGCATATGCCGTGGACCGAAATCGTTGTGAAAGTATATTTTGAAAACCGATCCATTTCTGATTTCTCTGCTTTGTTGTATAGAACTTTTTTCTTTTTCTTGCCAATATATCTTCAGGAAATGCAATAGAAGTTTTTTCCGATGAGCTTCTTGTTCGACTATCACCTCGGTATTCCCGGCTAAGAAACTGAAAAGCTATTCAAATTGTTTGTAAACGTTACTTTATTGCAAGAAATTCAGCGTCTCCCAAAACGAAGCTATTAAGCTGACATTGTCAAGCATTTGCCCTCTTGCACAAAAAACCGCAACTTTTACACTAAACTTCTGTTGCACTTTTCAGCAACGCTGTTCACAAAGCGCATGATTTCGATCCACACTAATGGTTGTGTGTATCAAGCCGCAAATGTCGGTAGTTTACAACGCAAGTTCATTAACGACCTCATGAAATTGTTCCGCTCTGCCCAAAATAACAGTTTCTTCCTATGGCAGACTCCGCTCTCTGTTTTCTCCAGATTGAGTCCAAAATTTTTGCGGATAAACAAGCCGCCTCCATGAATACGCAAGAGATTGGACCATTACTCTATTGTTGCAATGGAATGGGTTCTTGTGTGTACCCAAGGAAGATATTTTTTTTCAAACACCTTGTCTTGGAAACAATGAGAGCGAGACGAAGGAATCTGCCTTTGGATAAACCGCGAATGGCTCCAAATTTCCGTCTTGCGGTCAACCTTGACGGCGCCATTCATAATTCGATTACTGCTAATGGGCTCGTTTCTCTCTTGACTCTCTTCTCTGACAAAGCCCACTTCACCTGAAGAACACAATCATGACCTTTTTGCCGTTACGCATTCGACTTGTGCACCAGTAGGCCTGTTCAAACATGTCGGTAAAATGTTTGATTTATTGTGTCATCTCTTTCGGGCACAAGCCATTTGAATTTTTGGGCGGAAGATACGACTCATTTGAACGCAGTCTCGTTCTTCATATGTTTCGCCTTTTTTTGTTTTTCCAAAGTATGAGCAGAGCCATCTGGGCAATTTAGACTGCGCATCATCTGCAAGTAACTCAATGTCTGCAATACTCAGCCAATCTCTTGCTTATTAGTAATATAGTTTCAAAGACTTGAAAATCCATACATTCTAATATGTTAGGCCCGCTTTCCGTAAGTGCGTAATACACAATGAGATTGCCTTGGCAACCTATCGGAAAGCATTTTTCTCGTGGACCTCCAGCGCCCAACCAAAACAAAATTGTTAAGTTCGCCAGGTACATGCCATAGTTTGTGCCTGCGTAAAAACGATTTATTGAAAATTAAGTGTCGCCCCTCTTTCTTCTTGACCTTTCGGCGCCATGAACATTGCTGCGGCAAGTGCTCAACCACTATGAAATGACTTTCAATCAATGTAATTTTCTCCCCTCTCTTCTAGTACAACCATTTTTCCTCTCCATCCTGGTGTAAAGTATATAATTGGAAAAAGACTTTTTGGCTAGTGGACTGACCTTGTCTTCCGTTCAAATTCTTCCCCTTTCTCGCTTTCTCCACAGATGCTATCTTTGAACGCAATCAAATAGCCATGAATATATGCAGTTTCGGGACAAAAATAAATGAAACCTTGCAATTTTATGGCGTCAAAGAACAGAAATGATACTGATTAAACAAACCTGTTCCGCGCAAGTTGCTTCCTTGAAGTGAATTTGGAGGCAAGCGATGTGGCAAAAGGGCTAACTGAGAAATAAGACCATAATTAGCTCCTCAACTAACAGAGACACCCGTGCGACATTCTCCTCCCAAATTTATTGTGGGTAGCAATTTAAGAAGTGCGCCATGGAGCAGAGCAATCACGTGTTAGTAAAGACCACTTATCAAATCTAACTGCGTTTTGACCTTGGCCGGACGCCCGGATTTTAGTCTTCTTCACACAAACAATTTGCTTCTGGCCCCCCAATTGTATCAATTTAGTCGCCGTTCTGATGCTCGGTGCGCGTTTTTCTCTAAAGCGGAAATACAACATGATTTACATTGACTCACATTCGTTTTCCAGCTGTCGGCTGTTTATCCTAAAACATAAACCATTCTTCAAAAAGCCAATTGCATATCAGAAACCTCTTATTTGCACATTGTTTAGCATGAATATTTGAGCAACCCATTTCGTTTCAGCTCACATCAGTCCGAAAATGTGAATCTGTCGTAATTCTGTCAACATTGCATGGGTCGACCTATCAGGTTGCGGGAGACCGCATTCATTTCCTTGTTCTTTCGCTCCTTTTTGTTCATATATCTCTATCCATTAACTCATCGTTGAAATATGGTACTTCTTCATAGTTCAGAGAAGGGAGTTTTCTTATGAATCACCCTTATTTCCAAATATAATGCTATAAACCGAGCTCATTTGAAAGTTCCCAGCCGTTTCCCCGCGCAAAGGTGCCTATCCCCTGCGGAATAGGTCTTCCTTCCATTTGGCTTCGTCCCCCGTCTTCAGTGCCAATTTAGCTCTGGAGTAAAATACTTCTTGGAAACCATTTTATTTTCTGATTTCGATACTTTCAGATTGTCTTGTTAGTCTCAAAATGCGAAGGTAATGTACCTACTACTAGTTACCCTTCTGTTTGCCGGAGCCACGGCCTCCGGTAACATCACAACCTGCTCAGAAGCTAAACCGTGCTCTCCCGGTGTCATATTGCCAATTTGGCAGCCAAGTGTGAGTCAGTTCAGGGAATGATTCGAATAAGTTCAATATAGGGAAATCTTGAACAATGTACAATAATCTTCCGAGCAGCTGTATACCTCATTGCCCTTATCTACTTCTTCTTTGGGGTTTCGATCGTAGCAGATAGGTAACTTGCTTGCCCTTCGATGTTGGATAAGGCAATAAACTCAGATTCATGGCCGCAATTGAAGTGATCACTTCACAGGAACGAGAGGTGAAGCTGAAAAAGATCACCGGAGAGCCATACACTGTTCTGATTCGAGTTTGGAATGAGACCGTCAGTAATCTGACGCTGATGGCCCTTGGTAATTAATTATTGACCGACTAGGAAACAATCGGCTTCAGGTTCCTCAGCTCCTGAGATTCTTTTGTCTGTCATTGAAATCTTCGGTAACAACTTTGAAGCGGGTAAGAATGATAATTTGAACCGCAACCAGCAAGATTTATAGGTGACCTTGGACCGAGTACGATTGTTGGATCAGCTGCCTTTAATCTGTTCATTATCATTGCCCTGTGCATCTGTGTAAGATTAATTGAAACTGTGAACAAAATGTTTACAGGTCATTCCAAATGGAGAAGTACGTCGCGTTCAACACCATCATGTATTTTGGGTAACTGTATGCTGGTCGACTTTTGCCTACATTTGGCTCTATCTTATCCTTTGTGTCTTCTCTCCAGATGAGGTCGAGGTCTGGGAAGGAGTTTTGACATTCATCTTCTTCCCCTTAACAGTACTTACTGCATATGTTGCTGATCGATACACCGGCGTATTCGGCCAAAGGTATCAGCACACTAATGGGAAGTAGTAAAAAACGTGTCCTAGGCTGATCGACGGCCCGCTCAACTCTTTCTTCCGCCGTCGAAGGACGCCACGAGGTGTACGAAGCCCCGAACGAGAGAAGAAAGAGGCCTCTCTCGAAAATGGTGGAAAGGAAAAGTATGGCACTAGAAAGGATCAGAGTTTGCGATTTATTTAGGCTTTCGCTCCTGAACATGAGCTCAGCTGATGCAGATGCTCTTGCCTTCGAGGAACACAGAAAACAGTACTTGGACATCTTCAGAGAACTCAGGTGTGCAAAGTGTCATATTACGAATAGGTGAATGTAGAGCATCACACCCTGATGCACCAGTCGAAGAGTTGGAGAAGTTGGCTACTGAGAGAGTGGTCAGCAAACAGAAGAAGTCTCGAGCTTTCTACCGTATCCAGGTATATCTTTCACAGATGTTTACCTTAAAACTGCTTTAGGCGACCAGAAAGATGATCGGAGGAGGTGATATTACCAACAAGAAGCTGAAGAAGAAAGCGGAAGAGCTTGCCGAGCCTCTTGTCAAGAAGGAGAACATGATTGTAGTGGAGTAAGTACATTTCCAGTCACATCATTCAATTTTTGTAGATTCGATCCTGGACACTACATGTGCCTCGAGAGTGTGGGAATTATGAAGGTTATTGTCAAGTGTGATCGAGGCATTGCTGACATCAAGAGTCAAGTCTCCGTTCACTACAGAACAGTGCCAGACACTGCCGGGGAAGGTACCGATTACATCCACACGGAAGGAACGCTTACTTTCGCTCCAGGAGAGACCGAGTACGTGCGAGGTTTTACCGAAAAATGGTGTGTTTAGGAAAGAGATCGACATTGAAATCGTCGATAACGATATCTATGAGGATGACGAACAGTTCCTTGTCCGCCTCTCTCAAGTTCGTGCCCACAATGTCGAGCATTTCAACGCTGTTCCCTGCCGTCTCGGAGCTGCCAGTACTGCTACAGTCCTCATTGTTGATGATGATCATGCTGGAGCTTTCGGGTTCGCCAGTGAAAAGTTCAAGGTCGTGGAGAGTGCTGGAATGTTCGTTGGAGAGGTTTGTGAAAACGGCGGAAGTAAGCGGAAACCACCCGTTCAGGTCCTCCGCACTCGTGGAGCTCGTGGAGAGGTAAGCATCCCTTACAAGACACTCGATGGTCAAGCCAAAGCCGGAAAAGACTACGAGGAAAAAGAGGGAGTGCTGCTCTTCAAAAATGAACAGACCAAGTAGTTCCAACATTTTTAACAAGTATCTTATTCTTTAGAGCACACATTGAAATCCCGATCGTAAACGATGATGAGTACGAGAAGAACGAGGACTTCTACATCCAATTGGGAGAGCCAATTTGGCATAGAGAGATGACCAGCGACGTAAGTGACTATTACTCATGTTCTATAAAAAGAAAGTCCCAGGACGAGGGAATTGAAGGTCGACCGGTTTTAAGTCTTTCGAGATGTAAAGTGGTCATCACTGAGGACAAGGAATTCAAGGTAGTCATTTATCACAACAGAATGAACATCAAGAATTCAGGGATTCGTCGATCGGATGCTCACTAATGCCAACACCTCCATCATGGTTGGTACCAGCAGTTGGAAACAGCAATTCGATGAGGCCTTGACCATTGAAGCCGGTATTATTCTAAGACGATTGGTGTGAAACGAGAAAATTCAGAGGATGATGTTCCCACGCTCCAGGAAAAGATTATGCATTACATCGCTCTCCCATGGAAAATCCTATTCGCCTTCATCCCTCCTACTGACTACGTAAACGGTATTTTTACAATCTGCTTCCCACTTCCGCTTCTCTAGGTTGGCTATGTTTCTGCGTCGCCATCTTCATGATTGGTCTCCTGACAGCCGTAATTGGAGATTTGGCGAGTCACTTTGGATGTACAGTCGGGATGAAAGACTCCGTCACGGCAATCTCTCTTGTGGCTATGGGAACTAGTGTTCCTGGTTAGAAAGCAACATTTCGATTTTAAAAATGTGGGCATTCAGACTTGTTTGCCTCTCGAACCGCGGCCATACAAGACCCATGGGCTGACAGTTCGATCGGTAATGTGACTGGATCCAATGCTGTGAATGTCTTCCTCGGTATCGGCATTGCCTGGGCAATTGCGGCCATTTACCACGCTGGAAATGGAACCCGCTTCATGTTTGAACCTGAAAAATTTGACCGGTAAACACAACGTTTAGGGTGAATGCTGGATCGTTGGCCTTCTCCGTAACACTTTTCATCATAGGATCCACAGTTTGTATTGCAGTTCTTCAGTTCAGAAGGTGCTTATTAATCTAGTCATTTTCAAAAATTGAACTGCAGGTTCAATGGTAAAGTAAGAGCAGAACTCGGAGGACCTGCAAAGATGAAGTACATCTCAGCAACTATTTTTGTCTCAGTCTGGGTCTTTTACCTTGTTTTCAGTATATTGGAAGCCTATTGCGTCCTTCCTGGTTTTTAAGTTACATTATAAGTCGAAGAGTTAAAATAAAGAGTGAAAAGTCCTTATCAAACTGCACCATTTAACGAATACGGTATGCATATCATTCTGCGTACAGCTCACTTCAACGTGTCTTGTCTCTTCAACAAAAGACGTCTGGCGATCGCCTGATAAGGGGACATCTCTTCTAGCTTGTTTTCTCCGACTCTGGTCAAATTTTGTCTTTGACTCACTAACCTTCGATAACGTTTTCCCTAGTTCAATTATGGCTACTTGGGACGACTACCTCTATCGTCAAGAGGCAGTGGACGGTGTTCGATTCACATGGAATGTACTCCCTCACAATAGGAATGAAGCCCAAAAGCTAATAGTGCCAGTTGTGGCCTTTTTAACGCCTCTCAAGGTGCGTTAATTATGATTCACAAGCAATCAGTTATAGTGGTTTTAAGAATGCTAACATCCTTTACAGGAAAGACCATCCGAGGAAGCACAGCAGCCCTGCTTAGAGTATGATCCTGTTCTCTGCAAGAACGACAAATGCAAGGCTGTCTTGAATCCTTTATGGTATGAATACTAATGATGAGACAATTTGGGTTGTAGCCAAGTAGATTTCCGTGGAAAGGTATGGGTCTGTGCTCTGTGTGCCACAAGGAACACTTTCCCTGCCCACTATGGTGCTGCGAGCGAAAACAATTTGCCACCAGAACTGTATCCACAGCTGACAACTGTCGAGTACACTTTGAAGGTTCAACATTGCGGAGCATCGAAGATTTTAATTTTAGAGAGCACCTTGTGCACCTCCAGTCTTTCTGTACTTAGTGGACACGTGTATATCTGTTGAGGAAATCGATGCCTTAAAGCTATCCATTCAGGTATCATTGCAGTCTTTCCAGCTCAAACGCTTATAGGAGTCACTGCTTTTGCTGCCACCTGATGCTATTGTCGGCCTGATCTCTTTCGGAAGAATGGTCCATCTTTATGACCTCAGTTGCAATCTATTGGCTCGGAGTTACATCTTTAAGGTGAGAAAGACGATTAATTAACGAAATTGGTACGTAGGCTAAGACTAAGACAGATTATCTTAGCGGATTTCAGAAGTAGTAAGATGCTTCATTCCTTGGGCAAGAGAACATTACCCACATTAGTTAAATTTCATAAGATGACAAAGAGAAATGGACAGTTTGTTAAACTAGAATTGAAAAATCTCACAAGAAATGTTTTATTTCTTCCGACGTCCCATCACAATGTTACCACCGATTCGAGCTCTTTTGCTCGCTCCCGACGCCTCATTGGCCATCTGAAAATGATGGTCATGTAATTGACAAGCACATTGTTCTATAATAAGTGTAATGCTATTACTAGGCGTCTAGATTCCGAAAGCAAAACACTCACCGCTCTCTGTACGCGTACAAATCGTCCCGTTGAAAGCGCTCTTCTTTGAAGTTCGCTGTTCACGTAAGATCTCAATTCCAATAGTTCGTTCATAGTGAAGTTAAAGTCGTCTAACTCAGCTTCTTCTGTGGGCACGAGAGGTTGAAGATAAATGGCTATACAGAAGGCAGAGTTGGAAACATATAGAAGAACGAACAGAATAGATACCCAGTGCATTCTGAAACAGTCAGTATTAAAAAGGAAGATGCTCAAAGCAAGATTCCACACGAAGAGTTAGACGGAGTGGGTGTGCTAATCGCTTACTTCTCTCCGCCCTCATATCCAGGGTCTGGATTAGCAGCTGAATGCGTCCGCCCATTCAATTCATTATCTTACGCTAATAAGTGTCCAGCTTGTATATAAAAAATAGTGAATGGTCAGAAAATTATGTTTTGGGATTATCTCTTGATTTGCAGGGAAGCAAGGATGTCGATCAGAAGCACTTGAAGGAACTTTTGACCGCCGGTTTGTCAACTATAACAGCTCAAAACATAGCTTCACAACAACTTGGTATGGTTATAAGTTTTGGAGAAGATGGTAGTTATAGGCCAAACATCGTTGCCAGGAAAACAAAACGGAACGGTTCCCTCACAACCAAATGCTGGAAGCGCTTACAACAAATTTTTACAGGTAGGCGTTGGTAAACATGAAAAGATGCAAGAGGACAGAAAGAGATGCAAGAAGCTTTTATGTCAAAAGCTGCTATGAATTTTCGAAAAATATGACGAAGAGGGCGGAAGCAGACGACTGACAGAAATAGGTTGACACATCAACCCGACCACAGCCAAAAACATGGCTGGACTTTTAATGCAAACGTCCATCCATTCATCAGTCTTAGAGATGATACACACTGTCTGAAAGAAGCAAAAGAGACATTCGTTGGTCTAAGAGATGCCACAAATGTACTGAGGCAGTGTGAACCAGAGTGGAACACTTGGGTATTATTTATATAATCACAGCCAGACAGAGAACCACCTTCATGTAAACGAATGACTTAGATTAACGTTTAAATTCCAGCCTATCAGTGTTTGTGAGAGCACGTTGCATGGAATCGTCGACAATCTGAGAAAAGACAGCTGGCCTGTACCTCAGGGACATCGACCTATTCGATCTACAGGAGTAGCGTTATCCTTGGCTGTTTCACTACTAGAGGTAAACTTTTTATGAGATGAGAAAGACTTTTTAGGCTTGTTATCCGAACAATGGAGCTATAATAATGTCTTTCATCGGCGGAGCTTGTAACAATGGTCCGGGGAGTGTTGTAGGAGAAGAATTGAAAGTCCCGATCAGGTCTTGGCATGATATCAAGGAAGAAAAAGCACTTTTGATGAAGAAAGTGAGCAACGTCTCTCACTTTGTGTTTTTTTAAAGCTACCTGTTTAGGCCACAAAGTTTTATAATACTTTAGCTGGTAGAATTGTTAAAAACGGACACACAGTGGATATTTATTCCTGTTCACTTGATCAGACCGGAATGATGGAACAAAAGAATCTTTTCAGCTCTACAGGAGGTACACATCTTATTTTATCATTTTGCAACTACAAATTTAGGAAACGCAATTATGGGTGACTCTTTTGCTTCCGGCTTGTTCAAGCAAACATTCAAAAAGTCTTTCGACAGAGATGTCACAGGATCTCTGAAAATAGGCTTAAATGCTATCTTCGAAGTATGTAGTCAATTCCCGGGTCATCCTGTCTGATTTCAGGTTAAAACAGGAACTGGTTTGCAGGTTCAAGGTGTTTTAGGAAATTGTGCTAGTGGTATGCCAAAAACGTTCCTCGGTAAATGAATATTTCAGGAAATGTGAAAAATTCTTCCGTTGCAAATGTTCCTATCGGAATCGGTGGGACCTGTCAGTGGAAAATATGCTCCCTCACTCCTAGCACGACGTTGGGAGTAGTTTTGGAAGTTTCTACACAGGTACTCTGTCATTTGCATCTTTTTAATTGCTCAGAACAATGCAAAAGTTCTTCAAAGTGGACGAGGAGTCGTTCAATTCATCACCCAGTATCAACACCCTGATGGCCGGAAGAGGATTAGAGTCACAACTACATGTAGATCTTTCGTTGACATGGCTCAAGCTGAGGATAATGTGGCTTTCGGTTTTGACCAGGTTTATCCTTGGAAATACCGACACATGACAAAATTAAGGAGGCGGCAGCTGTTGCAATGGCTAGAATTGCTTCATGGAGAGCTTCCGAGACTGAAAATAGCAATGGAGAAGCTTTGAAATGGTTAGACAGGTCTTTGATCAAACTGGTACATTGTAAATAGTCTGTAGTAGCAAATGTTTTAGTGTCAAAAGTTTGGAAGTTACCAAAAAGACGACCCAGCTTCGGTTAAACTCTCCGAGAAATTTTCGCTCTTCCCTCAGTTTATTTTTCATCTGAGGAGGTCTCAGTTCCTTCAAGTGTTTAATAACTCTCCAGACGAAACTGTTTACTACAGGTGGACCATATCATTTTACCCTATAATATCTTTTCAGACACATTCTGTTCGGAGAAAATGTTTTGGAAAGCACAACGATGATCCAACCGGTTTTGTTCAGCTATTCCTTCAAGTAAGCGGCTCTAGTTTATCACTCTAGCAAATTAAGTGGTCCTCCTGAGCCCGTGCTGCTGGATACTTCTTCCATCCTACCTGATCGGATTCTTCTTATGGACGATTATTTCCATGTTCTGGTCTACTACGGACAAGTTAGATTATCTTGGATTCAACCATGAAAAGAGTGTTTAGACCGTTGCAAGTTGGAAAAAGCAGGGATACCATAATGATCCTCAATATGCAACTTTCAAGGCGCTCCTAGAAGCTCCTTTAGTGGATGCCTCAGCAATTGTTCAAGAACGGTTCCCTGTTCCTCGGTACATTCTCACTGAGTACGAGGGCTCTCAAGCAAGATTCTTGCTCTCAAAAGTTAATCCTTCTCTGACTCATAACAACACCACTTATGGAACGGTAGGTAACATTAATATCTAACTAAATGTTATTTTAGGAAGGAGGTGCTTCTGTATTTACGGATGACGTCTCGCTGCAGGTCTTCATGGAACATTTAAAGAAACTCGTGGTCACATCAACCGGGAAATAAATGTATATGTTTATTGTGGACGGAATAAATAAGAGATCTACAAAGTGAGTATAAGCTTATCCCCATGGTCCGTATCCACCGTATCCTGGGTAACCTGCAATTTGTTGGTTAACATGCTATTTGGGAAGAATTTAACCTCCATATCCTCCGTAGCCTCCATAAGGGTATCCCCCGTAACCTCCGTGCCAATGACGCCTCCAAGGTCTGTAACCTCCGAAGCCTGAAAAAAATTGTACTGATCGGACTAAAGAAAGGACACTGTACCTCCTCCATAGCCACCATACCCTCCGTAATAACCGGGATAGCCATAGCCACCCCACTGGGCCTCGGCGACAAAAGCTAGGGCGAGAATAGCGGCGAGAGCAAGAAGAAATTTGGTAATCATGACTGAAAAATGAGAAGTGACCAAATTTTCCAGGTAAGACAAAGGTAGGAAGTTGGAAAGGAACTGCTGGCTTAGTCGGCCTCGTCTCGGCTTTTATATGTCAGCCTGTGATCGGCGGTCAGCTTCCCCAATGACGAATGTTCGCTAAACGGGGACAAGATCGAGTTCGCCGGGAGACTGAATCCTAGTTTCCTACAATAGAGCATACTCTATGTGGGTTCCCTAATCCGCAACTCATACGTCGAACGAGATGATGTTTCTCATAAGTATGTTGAACAAACCAGCCAAAAAACATATTTGACTTTATAAAACAATAGTAGCAGAAGCTTTTTGAATGGTTCTACGGCACTTATACGATCTTATTGCAGACAATCTCGGAAAACCGAAAGTTTCATTCGATTCTTTTCATGGTACATCCACAGTCCAATAGTTAACTAGACTTTGTGATCCTTGAGTACATAAGTAATAGATTAGTTGTAATCTTCCACTTCCTGGTGTCACTAATTTGTTTTTGTTTACAATTGAGCTTTATCCGCTATTAGCCCTTCGGCAAACTAGGCGGATCGTCAAGTTCTATAACTGCGTCTGGTTTGGATCGTAATGGCGAAGCGAGACATCGATCGGGCGAACATCGTAAAAGATCAATCTAAACTTCATTTTGGATCACTGTAGATTTGAAGCTTCTTCCAATTTCTTCTGGTCCACCAAGGTGTCTACCAGCGGCGTCCTGTTTTTTCTCTTGCCTAGATATTACTATAGGTAAGTTGCCATGCAACATACTAAAAATTCTCTCCTCTTTTCTTGGCATATGCTCAATGAGAGGTTTACCCTTTGTCTCTGGAAGACAACATTCAAAAGCAACAGTATCAATAGAAGTGAAAAGAATCATGACGCAGTACGGCAGAGCGACCCACCAGTCTTGCTAAACTTTTGTTCCTTCTGTTGTGATCAAAGAACTACCAGGTACAGAATGAACGGCGAGACGACGACTCCAAAGCGATTCCACATTTGAAGCCACGAGTATCCGATATTTCGAATAGGAGTAGGGAACAGCTCACTGCCAACAATACCGTCGGCGATGTAGACCTAGAGTGAATAGTTCTATTTTGTTTAAAAAAAACAATACTTGTGATGTCATAGAGCTGGCCAGCAAAATAGCCACTCTGACTTCTTCTTTGAGAGTGATTTCGAGATCTACGAAGACCATGTTGTAGTGTTCCATAGAACTTACCAAAGTAATAAGCAAAAACAACAAAGCCTAACGATAACAACATAAGTACAAGTCCAGAGGTATGAATAAACTTTCTTCCAATGCACTTGAATTTGAGATCAAGGATACCAAAACCGATATTACAGGCATACCTGCAATGTCATCTATTGCACTTGGTTCACAGTGTAACGGTTACCTCATAAGACCTGTGTAAACCGAGTTCCAGTATATAGACCCGCTCAACTTCTCCATGTTGAACAGGATGCCGTAGTTGATAATTGAAGTTGAAAAACTGGAAACTTCCGGTTTGAAATAAACAGTTAGAGCCTACTAGCTGAAAGCGAGAACTGTTGTGACTAAGGCGAGATTCCAGGTTGAAAAGAGATGGTAGTACGAGTACTGTCTTTGCTTCGCGTTAACTTCCATTGCTCGCTAAACTCGAAATAACTAAGCCAACAACTGTTCTCACTTTATATTCGGTTAGCAATACATTTTCAAACTCGTCATCCATCAAATCCAGCTGTCCTGACGTTTTCAACTGGTTTCGAATGACCTCACGGGCTTCGTGTACTTTTCCACGTGAAACCAGCCATCTAGGAGACTCGTGGATGAAAATTCTGAATAATTAGTCTGCCTTGACAACTGATAGCAAGTGAAACCCGCAAAAGAAGATTGCAGGCACACAGATGAAGGCGTTTGCAACAGCATAATTGTTCCATTCGGGGAAGTACCAAGCTATAAAGGCCATCAGAGGCATGTTTGGGGACCTAAATTTAATGAATGCTTGCACAGTCAAAAATATACCATGTGATAGCCATGCTGATCCACATGCGAAGATGTTTCGGGATGTTTTCCAGAATAAAAATGTTGACAACACTGAGTTATTGAAGTTAGTTGTCATGAACATTGAGAGAACCTGATACTTCCGCCAGTGAAGAAACCAACAAGGGTACGGGTAACAGTAAAATGAGTGAGATCTTTAGCAAATCCAACCATTAGCCAGCCGCTCATCATTCCGAACATGGTCAAGAGCATTGACTTTATGATGTTTTATTAGCTGTTTGGAGAAGAAACCCACGTTTTTCCTTCCAAACGAATCCGAAAGCTGACCAAAGACAACAGACCCAACAAGAACACCAAACATTTGAATGGAAATACTGTTCTTGACTGTCTTGGCTTGATTACAGTAGTAGCCCCACTGAAATGGAATTCATTGAACTGTTCACAAGAGAACGCTCACCTCAACATTGACTGATCTAAACTGGTAGCTCATGTCAAACTGTGAACAGTTAGCAGTTTCACGATAAACGATACAGAGCTCTTTGTCGTGCAACTCAGCACCGAAGAATTTGCCATCACAGCCAGTAATTTTTGGTGCGGCGCCTGGTATATGTTACTGTTCAATCGAAGCATTGCAAACCTGCGAACATCATGTAGAATTGAGAATTGACATGTGTGAGGATCATTAGTTCAGCTGCTATGCAGACATATACAACGTACCTGCAAGAGATTTGATAGTTGACAAATACAAAGTCTTACCATCCCATTTGAATGTAGTCATCGAGTTTCTTCTCATGCTTTCCCGCTTCTCCCATCTCAGCTGATCAGCAACTCCAAGTCTGAACAAAAACAGTCGGAGATGGCCTCAAAATGAACGGAACAGAGTGATTTCCCTATCGGCAACGGGTCGAGACTGACTGTCGTCGAAAGTGGGCGAAAATGATGGATGGGTTCTGCCATGAACTACTGACAGTAATCATTCTCTGTGCGAGGAAAATCCTTTTGCAACTTTAATTTCTAACTCAACAAGATTGCAGTAGGTTTGTTAGCGCTGGCTCAATTGCTTTGAGTGTGAAGGAACTAAGAAAAATTAGTCGTGAGCTAGTTTAAAAATTTGTTTTCGTTTAAAAAATGACTTTTACAACTATTCAACTCGGATAAAAATGAAGACGAAGGGTTAATGTGAAGGTCGTCAAGTTTGAAGGAAGGAACCTTAGGGGCGACAGACCTTGGCAGGTTTGACTGATTCAATTAGCATCACGTGTCGTGAACTCAACTCGTAGAAACGGTCACCGGTCAATTATTGTCTTCCAAAGATGTCGCAGTTGTTCTATCCTGACTACCAGATTGTTTAACTATCCCAAAGCATTTATAAACCGAAATGTGCTGATCAACAGTTTTTGTGTCAGATTACCAAATTCCCTCGCTGAATAGAGCCACTAGACTAAGCAGTAACCAGCAGCTTGATGATTATTTATAAGTTTGCGGAATTCTTCAGATAATTTACTATATCTTTTATACTCGTTTCGAACTCTCGCATGGATATGACCGCGTGCTCTTAGACTGATAACCTTATTTTCTATTTGTCGCTGCCGTATATTTTGTAAACCTCAAATCAATATTGTAGCCAATAGTTTTTGCTTTAGAATCCTTTTTGAAATGCTTCATATTTTTTGGAACACTTTTGAGACACATTACTGTGGTGACAATCGGTTACCTTGAATTATCCGTTCACTTCTAGGGCCATTCTTGGCTGTCTCGGGCTGGTTAGTTGATGGATTTCAGGACACAGTTTATAGTTGGAATATTTATTTAAAAGTATGTATGGGTTAACAAAACTTCGTAGTAATTTCAGAATGTAGCTGCGACAACGAGATGCTGCCACATGGTAGAAATTACTAGCTTTGCATCTATGACACAACTGCAATAGAGAAACAAGTCTCTATTTTAGCAAATGAGTGATAAGCTGCTATATGATTAAACAAACAACCCTTTTTTGTTCTACAGAGCTAATGAAATATTATTTTAAAAAAGTACGAGGAGAGAAAGAACAAGAATCACAAGCATTCGAGCTATAAATCACGAAGTGACGAGAAGAGGAGAAAAGGGAGGAGGAAGGTGAACCAAAAATCTAGTGGTAAAACTATGAAGAGGCTATTGAAATTGAGAAGAGCGTATCTGGACGCTATCACAGATTTTGTTCTTGCGCCGGGTGAACGGGGAAGATACTCGCAAGCGGTAGTCTGCGATGGGATATCTCGCAGGATAAAACAGAAGAGATCGCAGAGTGAAGCGAACACGACAGAGACTCGCTGTCCCGTGAAAAGCGTCGATTATGTCAGTTGGAGAGAGCAAAAATTGTCTACCAGGGGTCAAGGTGTTTGAGAAGTGGTCGCTGTTTCTTCCGGATTCGCCGAATCGTAGACAGTGTCATTGTCACGAACTTCAGTCTGCAGTTTGCAAGTGTGGTTCTCCAATGTTCCGTTTCCACAGTCGCAGAAAAAACTGAAAGAATGCTGTTAATCAAGCAGAGCAATACAAAACTCACCGATCGTGCCTCACGAATTCTACTTGGTGTCCCTTGTGGCACACTTTGATGCAATTTGTGCAGATGGCGTTTCTATCGGTCGTATTGCAACTGATACACCTTGATGAAAGTTATTAACCATGTGCAAATATAGCGTACCGGAAGAAGTCGTGCATCGGGAACGTAGTACTGCTGCTGATCTTGAAGAGACAAGAGCCTTTCTTCACTGCTTTCTCGACAGCATCGTGATTGTTGTAGACCTTATTTTCTCTCAGGATCGGATTAACGTCGGTTGCCAAGCAGAGTCCTCCAAAACGGTTGTTGAAGAGTTGATTCGACTCTAAGGTAGCTGTTGCTCTGTGTGTAATCTCTACTCCAGCTGCTCTGCCTTCAAATATTCTGTTACGTCGCAGGGTGGGATTCGATTCTGTCGAGATGAGAACTCCGGCCTGTGCATTACGGTAAATGTCGTTGTCTTCCAGGACTCCTGGAGACGTGTATATACTAACAAAATTAGCTATATATACCTCGTCCTTTGTTGAAGATGCAAACACCTCCATCACGACCGTCATATATCTTGTTCCTCCTCAATAAGGGGTTACTTTCTGTCTTAATCCAAACACCAGCCATGGCATTGTCGAAAATTTCGTTGTCCTCCAAGACTCCTAGTCCACCATTGTATACAAGAACTCCACCGTTTTGACCACCCCAGATTTTGTTCCTCGTAATCTTTGGATTTGAACCCGTTCTGAAGATGTCGTAAGTATAGAACCATTGTCGGTTTACCTAATTTGTACTCCCGAATACAGATGATTAAAGATATCGTTTTCTTCGAGTAAACCATGACCATTATCGTAGAAGTAGACCCCGACCTAATAACATTTTGTTAAAAGGACCTAAAACGTCTAAAACCTGCTTGCCAGAGTGTATCCTGTTCTTTCTGAGAATAGGAGAGGATCCGGTAGTGACCCAAATGCCGGCCAAAGTATTACCGTAGACTTCATTTTCTTCGATGAGTCCCTTCCCTTTCTCGTGGACGTAGATGCCTCCGTGTTGTCCGTCATGAATCTTATTTAATCGGACAATTGGGTCACTGCTAGTTCTGATCTGGATACCAGCTAGCATGTTGCCGTAAATGTTATTGCTTTCAATCAGTCCACGACCTAAAACCATCCGTCCTTGCAGACGCAAACAACTACGCAATACCTTCTCCGAAAATGTAAACTCCTCCCTGCTGTCCGCTGAAGATCTCATTCTTTCGGATTGTCGGATCGGAGTGGGAAGTAATCCAAATTCCGGCGAAGGCGTTCGAATAGATACGGTTTTCCGTGAACTGACCGCGACCCTTTTCGTGGACGTAGATTCCGCCGGTTTGACCGTGATGAATTTCACAGCGAACGACAACTGGATTAGCATGATTCTTCACTTCGATCCCGGAGATGCGGTTGCTGTGGATGTTGCACTTTTCGAAGTATCCTTGTCCGTATCTGTAGGAACATCATAACTTTAACTTTTCTATAAACATACTCAAAAGTGAATACTCCGACATCGCGTCCATTGTGAATGTGACACCGCCTAAAGTACGGATTTGCATTGTTCTTGACCCAGACGCCGGCCAAATGATTTCGGGCAATCTCGCAATCTTCGAATCGTCCCTGAAATCGAGACTGTTTTGGAAATGTTTCGTGTCACTCACAGTTGCTGAATCCGTGATGTAGACTCCAACGTTATCACAATCTGTTATGGAACAATGACGAACTGTAGGATTCGTATGTAGTCTCCTTACGCAGACTGCAGCTCCAACGTTACAGGTCGAAGTTATATGACACCGGTCTATGGTGGGGCAGGATTCATCAGTGACCTAGACAGTTAATGCTTATTGTAATTTGACTACCTAGGTCACCTGCAGAGCGTAGTTTGCCTGATGACTGTGAGCAAAGGTGGGTCCGTGGTCAACTGGCTTGTCCGGATTGAACTTGACAGTTACATATCCCAAATAAGCTCCTGAAAAAACAAAGAAATAGTTCCTTTATCGTCAGCTGACAAACCTGAGCTGTTTTCTCCAAAGGTTATTGTTGTCGCTTTGGCTTGCTCAATGGTCACATTCTGGTTAATGTTGTAACCGGAACCTACAAAAGAATAAATTATTGCTGGAAGCATGAATCTCCATAAATTATGCACTACGGCAATTAGTCTTTCGACTCGCGTCAAAATACGATCCCTTGTCTAGGCCAGCACGTGATCAGACTGTGTGGGAACGGCTCGTACAAATCCGTGTCTGTCTCTCTATGCGTGATAGATAACTAGCGAAGTGAGATACCCAGACAAGACATAAGATATGTTTTCGCCCATGCGCATCACACACACTCACTCCCGGTCTGATGATGCCAGACTGGCGATTATCTGCGATTGACGCTTGCTTTTCAGTCCGCTTAGTGCGAGGCGCCCCGTACGTTACGACGCCCCTCTCTGCAGATCATGAAAAAATGACTCACTCGCTCCGATGATTTGGACATTGGACTCGATGTTGATTGGGTCCGGATTATAATGTCCGGTGTGAAGGAACACCAGTTTTTCTCCATCAGGACGAGCATCCAGATGTCTAGAAAAAGAAAAATAGTACAGTTAGAAGTGGTGAACTTACGAAAGAGCGTCGGCCAAGTCATCGAAATGAAGAAGAGACCGTCCTTTGTGTCCATTGTAAATATGTTCTGCATCTCGACGGACGTGCACTCCATGTCGCTAAAGCATTGTTTTCTTAAAACAAAACTCTAGGTTTTACCAATTGTCTGAAGCTTTCTTTCCACGGATTTGGATCCTTCCATCGCATCAGCTCTCTCTGCTCAAAACGGCTCTGTTGTGGATGGTACATAGGTACGGTGTACCCAAAGGCTTCAGTATACAGTCGTTTCCTAAACATAATGCTTGAACAATATGAGAAAAAAGCGTACCAGAGTTGGAGATCATTGCAACTGATGTAAAACCGACGATTTACTTTTGCTGCTACCACGAGATCTTCTTCGTACATAAAGGAGAAGATCTGAAATTCAATATAACGTAAAAAGTTAAGAAAAACGAACCTTCATTAATAATTCCTGTGGTAACTGCTCGATGTAGCATTCATCATCGCTAGGCTCCCGGGCATTTGCAAGAAGAAGAGACGCACTGAAATGAAATATTCTATGGAGAAAACTACTGAAAAAAGGGAAATGGAGTTTGAGTTACCTGTCTTTTGCTTCCCCTGGTGACTCGGGCTTGAATCTTTTGCATGCCGACGGTTCCAACGTCTGAAAATGTACATTTAAAAAAATCTTACAACTGAAGGTACGAAACCGCTGGTTCACTTCCCATGGGCGCTGCTGGAACTACTGCTCCATATTTTGTTCGTCCTGTTCAGGTGGCGAAGGCATTGCATGAATGCAAGAATACAGTTGAGCAGCTGGACCAGAGCAAGGTCAAGGAGGTACGCATCGTTTATTCTCTAATTGGAGCATGTGTACCTATACCATTTGCGGTAGAGTAGGGTCGTTACCGAACAATATGCATCTTTCTTATTCCTCGATACCTTTCAGTAAATGGATATACTAATTGTTCTGCAGGTGGTTCTTTATCGAACGAATTAGTGGGGAGTTTTACCTCCACGGTTTCCTACCGTAAGTTTGCGACGGTCCCTCGTAATTCAGAGTGCGCTACGTAGCCCAAATACTATGCCTCGGGATGAACACACTTTCTAATCTGACCCTTCGACGAAACTAGCGCCCGACCCAGTCGGAGAAGACCTACAATCGGGACCCTTCCTTTTATTCAAGGAGAATCGTGAAAAAAAACTAACCTCATCAGCCGTAGCAGCTAAAGAACTTGTACAACAATTATCCTCGTCTTTTATTTGTATTGATCGTCGTCTTCGTAACGTATACCGAGGGCTGCAAACAATCATGGTAAAATATGTCATAAGAGAAAAATAGCGGAAACAATGAAAAAGCTTACCTTCTTCCCCGTGTGAGTATGGTTTCTGGAGTTGCTGCCGCTGAAGACATGGCTGAAGATGGTGACGCTTCGGTTGGTGTACAGGAATGAGATTCTATATAGCTGTCCATTTCCTCCAGGCCGTCATCAGGATATTCTGGCGTCCTCGCGGCGTACTGTCTCGCCGACCGCCGCATTTGCAAGGAACGCAGTACTGAAAAACAAAATGAACAATTTACATAGAACATGACGGAGGATGGAGGTTATGACTGGGATCGAATCTGGCCAGAGGCTAGTTGCAAAAGCTGGGCTGATGTTGCGCACGCATCTAGGTCAGGGACATTAGCAGACACGAACAGGCCCGACTAGTTGGCTCTCGCTCTCCATTCGGGAATTGAGGTCGACAGGCTGGCAGACTGCCATTAAGGCAAACTTCTTCTGTAACAGGGACAAAAGTCTGGAGAACGAGAGTTTTAATCTATCAAGTGAGTTGGTTTCTTATCGGAAAAAATTGTCGCAGCAATTTCTATCTCGCTGAACTCAAAGCTGATAAAATGTTGCCACGACAGAAAAAAAAGGGTTCCAATTACTCCGAACACACAATGGATGTATTCTTTGCAAATCATAAATGGAAAAATGTATGACTACTCGGACATAAATCGCGGAGCGATGCAGCTGATTTCGGCAATCCGTTAAAAAACTGACGATTGGAACCTGTTTCCATAGTGTCCATGCGCGAAAAGAGCGAAGTGGTCGTCATGCGATCAATAAAATGTCAAAAAATGAATTCAAGAGAGATGTTTTCCAGCGGCAGAAAAAACTTCAGCTTTCAGACTGATAACAAGAGTCATATGGCCTTTTTGAGCCGATTGGTCTTCATTTCGTTTATTTGAAAAGGATATGGACTCGAAAAATAATGAGAGAGCATAGAAGAACTCGTGAAAAGTCAAACTACACGGTTAAATGCATTGCTCAGAGCACGTGGTTATTAGGAAGAAATGTTTTGTCGTCTCGAGGCCTTCTAGAATAAATGTCATAATTAAATGTTAGGCCATCGGAAAAATATAAAGCAAAACAACAGAGTACAGTTCCAGAAGGAGAAAACGAGTGATGGCGGTCATGAGAACCGGCTGAGCATGGACCCCCGAGGGTGGGCGGATCGATGCGCTCTGCTAAAAACCTCTGTTGTCGGTCCCTTTCATTATTTTGGTCTTTTCAAATGTACCGTACCATTGAGAATCTAATAAGAATCTCGTACAATTTTTTTTCTTCCTCTTAATGACCCGGATTCCATGCAGGCAAAATCAATGCGGTTTAGACAGATGTCAAGGATTAACCGCTATTATTAACCGCGGAAGGCTCCTCTACTTTAATTTGGCTAAATGTTGAGTGGCTCGTTAGAAGAGGATGTCTTCGAGATCAATGTTTGTCGCCCCAGCGATGTGAATTATGACTTCCTCTTTTCGACGTGGAGGCGTCGTATTTCTCAAGCGAGACGAGGGAAGCATAGAAACCCAGGTGTTTTCGAAGAAAGGTCGAAGGCTTGTTCGAATAAATGCCAAACTGAGCTGTACAAGACAATTGGCCATGGAATAGCATCAACTAATACTGAGGTATGACTGATCAAGTCGAAATGGGGCTCAGATTTCATGAAGAGCTGAATTCAATGCAGAGTGGAACATTTTTTAATGGAAACATGTTTCTCCGCAAACGAGAGGAGCAAAGAGGCCTATTCGAAACCCTATCACAGGATGTACACAATTCATGACGCAGACAAACGGAGCAAGAGCAATGTTTTCTCTTCGCTTCCAATTATCCAAAAGCAAAAGTGTTGTTAACACGGAGGGAAACTAGCGTAAGCGTACTATCGTATCAGATATAGCGGGTTAACCATTCAGGTTAAACAATCAAGCAAACGGGGCTAGGGGGGCGCGAGAAGATGAAGAAGAAAAAGCAAAAAAGCTTACTACTTCTGACAGTCTTATTGGATGACAAAGAGCAGGAATGAGGGTGGAAAACACTGCGCCAAAAGAAAACGCGGAAAAGCTTGCTCGAATCATAGAAAAGATATCGCCTTTTTAAAACCAGAAAAACTCATATCGTGTCGGGCAACAACCTTCAGCGATAACTGATTGACAATTTTTCGCGGTAATCTAATGAGAGTCACCTAAGACAGGAAGTGTGAAAACAAAAGCTTGTAAACGTGTTCATACTGGGTGTGGTGAAAACAAGAAGAGCGCTTTTGGGAAGCAGTCACGGTTGCTGTCGAGAGATACAAACAGATGGAAGGACGTTCAAAACAGTGGTGTTTAAACTGCAGTTGTGACAACATTGAAGGCATTTCAGCTCCGTAAAAGAACTGTTAACTTTGATAAGTAGTCTTCAAGAGCCGAAAACGTGCTCTTGGAGAGAAGGAGATTGCCGGGACCAGAAAAGGCTGTAGAAGTGCGAACGGCAGAGGGTTTTACACTATCTCACAAGGTCACTTAGCCAGACAAGGTTCATGGAATGCTGCGCTGGGGCTGCGTAGACTGACCGTATCGAGAAGCGCCCTAGTGTTGCCCTAGGAGATTATATCAGAAGACAGTTCAGGTCGTGGGAGTGTGCTAGAACCGCCGCAGGCGTCTTTCCAAAAGTGGACCGCGCGAACAATCAATCGATGTCTCTGTCCGTACCAGTCGGGGCAGAACGGCACTCCCCCGCGGAGGTCACTGTTTCATAGTGCGCTTAGGTATTCCTTAAATTTCAGCTGTGAGCTATCTGCACTTTTTGTTTCTTTTTTCGAACAAAAAATGTAGTTGGCTTTTTAAGAAGTCAACTCTTGGATTCAAATAACCCATTCACTAAACAGCCAAAGAGGAAGTGAGATAAGGCAGCGAGGATAACACTGAGTGGAGCTGGGTGGTCAAACAACAGCAGTAAAAACATCCACTAACCAGGAACAAGAAAGCGAATAGAGCTGGAAATTGAAAAGAAAGGAGGAAGCGTGATTGGAAGACCGGAAGCCGAGAACCCTTCTACGGCAATAGTTAACAATTATTACCTAAGCAGTATTGAAAAGGAAGACGTCGTATTGAAGATGGTTTTACACTTTTTTCTGCCTAGAGGAGCAGCTGAGATTTGTGGCCTGTCCGGGACCACACAATTAGGATGCAAATAAAGAGAAAGGACCATGCCACGTGGGTGACCCGATCTGACCGTCTGCGTCGTGGGGTCAGCAACAACAAGAGAGGGAGAAAGATAGCACCCTGACCCGGTCAATGGGGGACACACTGGGACGGAACGCAATTGACGCCCTACCGCCTCCTCGAATTATTCTGCCGGCGGTATACTCCAAATATTCATCTTCAAGGTCAGCAGTCCAAAAGACTTCCCACGTCAAGCAATAATTAAAAATCAAAAAGTTGAAAACGTGGATCAGAGAAAGAAGTGTAATGAGCAGCAATGATTGCCTAGACCTTGAGGCGGAAGGATAGAAGAGCAGAAATGCACAAGGGAAATGGAAAAGACCCCGATCATCCGGTTCAAACATAGCGGAAGTAGACATTCAATTGGATGTCTTGCGCCCTTCTTGAAGGTACTCTCAGGCGCAAGTTTCGAGGTCCGGGTTTGTTGCAATTATTATCCATTGAATGGGTCAAAGTGTTCGAAGGTCATGAAGGACGGGAGGGACGTAGAGGACAACGATAGATAGTTCCTCCCCTGTTTCCGTATGGTACAAAGGAAAGACGCCGAAGACCGGCAGTGCCAGGATGTTACGCAACGTTGTGCACTCTTGTGGGTCAGCAACGGTTGTCCCGTTTTCGCGCGGGAGTCAACAGAATGGCAGTGGGGAAGTATTGAAACGATCATGGTTTTTTGTGGGTACACCTACCCATCTTGTGCGGAGGCAAGACTCTTCTTTTTTGTACTTTGACAGTCAACGAAGTCAATGGAGAAGAACTTGATTGCTCCTGCAAAAAAGAGTTTTCCGAAAATAGACGAAATGTTTACCATCGAGAAAGAGACTGCTTGTTGAGTATGTGGAGGACTACTGCTACCGTTTGGTAGCATATCAGCCATCTTTCTGAACAGATAAAGTGCAGATAAGGAAAATGAAACAGATGTTTAAAGAAATTGTCGGGGTGAGATTGATAGGTGGGTGAAAAATGAAGAGCCGGACCAATGTGCTTATTCAGCCAGTCCAGCGGAAAAAACCAATTCTTTCTTTCTGAAGCAAACTGATTAAATTCCATTTTGGAAGGATGAATACTATGTACGGAAGTACATGTTCGACTGAGTGACGATTGTCCACCGTAAATCATTCGAACAAACAGAGGAAGTGCGGCTTCAATGAATACCAGGAATTACTGACCGCTGAGAATTGCAAAACCCTGCAAAGACAGAGTAAAGCTAATTGGGTCAAAATGAGTCGCTTATAAGGAAAAAGGATACGAAGCAAAGGAACAAAAGCACACACGCATTTATCTATAGTCGTAAATGACGACAAAACCCGAAAAGCGTTTCTAAAACTGTGAAAGTTAGAAGTAAAGTGAATCAATTGAAACTTATTTAAAATCCACATCCGATCTTTGTTGACCGGGTTTTCAACCGCAAGCAAACACTCTGCTATTTAAAGTTTGATATTTTTGGCATAAAGTTGGGTTGAGCTTTTATTGCGTATGTGGTAAAGCATCTATTGCACATACTTGGAATGATATAAAACTAAGAAAGAAGCGTAAAGTAGTGCGGGTGAATAAGAGTGGCTGTTGTCTTCTCTCAATTAAGGTATGTAAATCGGGAGAAGGCTAATGTGAAACGTGTAATTAATATGCAAACGATGTAGTAGATATGAATAGATGGAAGAGGAACGCGCAACGTGACTAGTCCCGAAAAGTCGCAAATACAGAGAGGAGGGCGCGGCCCAGGGTTAGAACGAACGGCTGTTGAAACACTTGGATCAACTGGGCGGCCTCTTTGCTAAATATAGGCCTTTTCTATATTTGGTAGACACGCATTCGACCGACGCGCTCTTTTTCAGATAAAAGAAATTTGCTACAGATTTATTGCGATAATCAGTTATGGAAGTGGACAAAGACGTCAGTAGGCGGATTTCTTGTATCGAGCATAAACCACTTGGCCCTCGTGTATGTAGCCCTAGAAAAAATTCAACCGTAAATAACATTTCCATGGCCTACCGGCATGATTATTCCCGCGTCGACTCCAAACAGTGGAGAATCTTTGTATTCCTTCCTCATTGTACCTTCTGGTGCCAGACGGAATCGAAAAAGTATAATATATTGGTTTAGAGATAATATCAAACTCTCGGAGGGTTTTCAATGGCTGTATGCTGGGGTCCATGGTCCCAGTTTTAGGGTCAACAGTGGTAAGCACACATCTGAATCAACGCTTACGCTTTGTTGGAGCCAAAATATTACCGGTCGCAGGGTCTGAAGCATTGCAATACAACATCGCCAATTTTCAGACAATCCCATTTGTCTTCATCCCATGGAGCACAGCGATCGATGAATATTTCAGGTCGGAATCTAACTATATCCACCTGAAAGGACCATTTACGGGTTTGCGCTAAAACCACTTTGTTTTCCAGTCTCTTATTCAGCTCATTCAGCGATCCTTGTGTCATGATCATATAGGGGCTTAGATCTTCAAAAGCGACCTTAAATTTGTTTTTATGGACGTGCAAACATCTTTTCAGAACCTCGTCACTTCTTTGAGGAACGGGGTTATTCATCCACCAATTTGACTGTGTCGTACAGATTCTTTCGTTGTGCAATCCACTAATGTACATGGCAAGACGGACATCTAAATCTGTCTAGTTTGGTTTGTGAACCCTAGCCCACTTGTTTCCTCGAGGAAATCGGAAAGAAGTCTGCTGATATCATCGCCACAGTCCAGGCCATCTTGCCGAGCTTTTTGGAACAAACTGAATTGAAAGTCTCAAAACTAACACAAAGAACTGACTATGTCGGTCGTACATCCCTTCTCTTCAAAACATCCGATACTTTCTCCCGAGCATTTCGACCATCAGGCAAAGTGACGCAGATAACATCTTCTTTTACTTCCACGTCGATCAGGACCATTTGTGGCTTTTGGCGGGCGGTATAGAAACTGTTTCGCATTTTAATTAGAACGTTTACTTACGTTCCAGTTTCTCCATTAAATACGATCAAATGACGATCTTCCATCTCCCCATACTGGGCGCCTTTGGGACCACAGTAAAACGAGAACACCCGCAATTTTTCTAAATATTAAACGTGAAGGAACCTTACTTTTCTTCCTTTGCATGATTTTGCAGGAAAGATGAACAGTTCTTTAATCACACCAACAGGAACAAAATCTGGTTCGGTGCGCTTTTTGAAGGTATTATACAGATATCGGATTCCCTAAAAAAGCTTTATCCTCAAGAGCATGGTAAACATACGTTATAGACGACGACGGAACCCACAATGCACCCGAGGAGCACTTTATGTTCGTTGTTCAACTGTGACATTCTGAAATCGTATCTGTATTAGAGAGGGATGTGAAAAAATTGATTAAATGTGATGCGGTTTTAGATCGTGCTAGTGACGACACTGGACACTGCGCGAAGCTTAGGAACGCGAGTTGTGGCAGAGAGGCGACGCAGTTGTTTACTATTGATTGTGCTCGATAAGGAAAACCTGTTGTCTCGCGATAACAATATCAATGTATATATACTGAGCCCATTGTACAATTGGAAAATTAGGGACGAGTAAATGTACCAGACGAAAAGCCAGAGCTTGGAACTTCATTAAGCTTTTCCTAGACTAACATTACAACATATTACCACTTCCAAATAAGTATTCTATCTTATTTCATAAAACAACAATATACAATATGTATAAGGTAACTGAAAAGTAGTTCCAACTAGTTCAACCAAAAAACTCTGTAATTGGAAACACTTCATGTAAGCACCTTTCTGTAAAATAAACCCATAATTGCTAAGCTGTAGGCCAGCTTGCGTGGTAAAAGTTGCAAGACCGAAGCGGTAATTCAATCTAAGCTATGAAAGCGCTGTGGTATTAACTTAAAGACGCAAATAAAATTGACCGACCTTCTTTTAAGTATCGATTCTGTGTAAAGAAAAGAACTTTTAACGAGGGTTGTAGCCAGGAAAGTAAAAACACAAGGCAATGGGACATCAGGCATGTAAGGGAATAGAAGAACAAGCAACGTTTGGCATTAGACAGACAATCTTTTCCTTGTTAGATGTACCAGACGAAAAGTTGAGACCCAATTGAGACACACAGGATTATCAAGCGTTCTTTTAAAAATATTCTAGTTTAGACACACTTCCACGTTCGCAATGATCTCAATTCATAAAACCGTCGTCGGGAACAGGGCGTGAAACAACCAGTTAGCCCCTGTTTTTCGTCGTTTCACGGAACTTGACTCGAAACATTAGCCTCATCACTAAACATGCTGATAGCGCCGGTAAGTCCTACTCTGTTCTTGTATTATTTTGTAGGTAGCACTGCTCGTTTTGACCATAATCGAAGGAAAGAAGGTGTTCAAGGCGGGGAAGTTTCGACCAATTGCTTTGGCTACAGGTAAGAATCGTTTGCCGCTATTGTGTTCAGTTTCAGGTTGTACTTTTGGAGAAGAGTTGAAAATTTGTCGCAGACGATGTGAGCCTTCTTGTAAGGATCCCGTTCCGGTAAAAATTTATATATATTTGTTTGCAAGATTCAGAACTGCGATCTAATTTGCTCCACAGCTAAATGTGTATGTAAAAAGGGCTTCGTACGTCAAAATGGTCAGTGTATACAACATGAAACCTGTCACGTTTTCTCACTACGAACTCATCATTTTTCAAAGGTGTACTTTCACTAATCGCAGCAATATGTATAGGAAAATCGTAAATCAAAGAAGATCACTAAGAAGCCACCGTTATTTCCGAAACTGAGTAGTACTGCTGTAACTTACAGCAGTAGGAAAATGATGACCACTTCTTCTTCAGCCAATTTTACGACTGTTCCCGGTGACGGCTTAATGTTGCCTTCTTATCTAATTTCAGCCTGTGGTCAGTTGGAAATCTACAGTTTATGTGTTTGCGACGCAAAATGTGCAGAGGAAAAGGTCAAGGATTCGAATAGACTGATATTTCAATTCAGATCTGTAATGAATGTCAATCTGGCTGCGGATGTATTCCTCACTATGCTCGTAATGCTGAAAAACAGTGTGTCCCAGACGATACTTGCGACAAAATTACGGTACCAGCATAGAGCAGAAATCTATCATACTTTCAGACAAGAGTCACAGAGCCGACTTTTTTGGTGTTCTTAAAAGCAACCCATTCTACCAACCCAATATTTTTGAATGGTCAGTAATGTATCGATTAATCTGCAACACATAAAGGTCCTACTCCACCTCCGCTTAAAATTACATCTACGCATAGTCCTCTGGTGGCTACGACGAGCGAGCAATCATCTCTCCGCGGTCCACCTGCCATGACTCCTTTCATATTCTACCGACAGAAACGAATTGAGCGTAAGAAGGCTGTACTTCATGAGCTCATGTTGAAACTTGTTTAATACGTTGTAAAAAAATAAACAGACTAGATTTCCGTATGGAAGAAGCGGCATATCACAGGATGGATTTCGATGAGATCGATATGAAATAGAAAGACTGCATCATATGACAAACGGGGCTTAATTGGGATAGTCGCTATCAGTGGACGCGTCTTCTGATGAACGACTGCTGCTGGACTGGGATGAATGATTAGATCTGTTGCGCTTGGAAGAGCTTGATAAATCGGAAGATTTACTTGAAGGGGAAGCTTCGGAAGACGTTTTAGAATACATTGTGCTGCTCGAGATCGCACTGTCGCTGCTAGGGCGTCTAAAAACTTTTTTCTTGTCGAGACTTGTTCGAGCGAACCTGGACATTCGACGAGACTTGTTGACTCTGACAACTTCGGTAGTCTTAACACCAAGCTCTGCATAGACTTCTTCCCGAAGAAGCTCTAGCTCTGACTGAAACTTGTCTATTATGGACTGAGAGACCACTTACCCATGACATTTGCCCTTCCCACTTTTCCATCTCTGACTCCACAGTGTCGATGATGATCCTGGATATTTCTATATGATTGCAAAATTTTCTGCCTACCCATCGGTGTAGACCCCTCTTTGGATGATAAAACTGTAAACGCAGTCTTTGAAAGCTACCCAAGACGATCTGTTCCTATACTTGTCACGCGTTCGTTCTCTTTGAATCACAACAGCCGGCTCTTGATAAGGCACTTTTTCAGGCACCGGAAGTGGAGGTTTTTTCTAGGTTCAGATGTTTTTATTAAAAACACAAACTGATTTACCGCACGACGAGTAGGCGGATAATAGTTTCTGTTTTCCAACAATTTCGGCTTGACAAGTTCGTTTCTCGAACTCCTCAATGGTAAGGGTAGTCTCAAGCTCGGAGTCTGGCTGTTAATAAATGCAGAAAGTTCTCGATGAGGCTTCTAGAGTAACTCTTTGTGTGAAGTAAGAAATCTTACAGGCAAATTGTTGCGACGAGCTGCGTCGGCCGAAGCAGCTCTTCTTGGAATATAATGCACGCCTGTATTCGAAATTTTTGAAAGGTTACAAAGCATAAATGCACTTATTGGGCTGTTGTACATGGAGTAGGGTGGCGACATGTTAATGAGAGACTTCACACCTCTTGTGAGCCGATAGTGGTGGCTCATTATAGTTTCTGGACTGAGGCTCCATTGAGAACTACTTGGTCTAATCACCATCTATCCCAAATCTAAGTTGAAAAGAATTAAGTTGAAAAGCAGAAAATTAAAGAGAAAGATAGCAGGTGTGAATAGTTCAGAATAGGCAGATGTCCGGATGGGGCGAAACAGGGATTCAGTCAAACACTGCCAGCTGCAAAGGTCGTGCCGTTCGGTGCGTTGCTACGCGACGCACATTCGGGAACCAACGCAAATATAATCCAATCACTATAGCAATCTGGGTTGAAAGTGGTTAGTCCGGAAATTTTTAGTTATCACCCGAGACCACCCTATCATTAAAGATATTTAATTAGGTGAGTTCACTAAAGTACATGTTCTCAAAGCACCGGAGAAAAAGTGATTATGTACAAAGTAGGGAAACGGAATCAGTGTCTGCCAGGCTTGAAACCGAGATCTTTTGTGAGAGAAAAATGATCAATTGGGGCAGTGGTATTTACACCATTAAATTGAGTGGTCAGTTGGGCATTGGATACCATAGTCAGCAAAGAGAAGCCATACTTGTCCGACATCACAGCCGTGTACGGTTGCTGAATTTTTTTGCTAACGTCTTCATGGTCATGACATCCAGCCGATCCAGTCATAATGTACACGGGTGTGGCAGCATTATGAAAGTGTTGTCTGTCCTGTTGAGGATAGACAGTTGATTCGAAAACAGGCCAGTTTCGTTCATAGGAGTGCTGGTGACCCCAGAAGACGAGGTCCACTCCACCAGAATTAAAGAGAGGCTCTAATGCAGGGAAGCCCGACTCTCCATTACGTGTCTAAAAGCAATATATTTCTTCCCGTACACATCGAGTCACTACCATTAAGTTCTCCGTTCCTTGGCAACCGGCTGGATTATTGTTAGAGCAATACATTGGACGGTGTATTAGTACAATGGTCCAAGCTGCTTTATTCTAAAAACAGCACTAGAAAATGGCGGAGATGACCATACGTGTTTCAAATCATTGACAAGCCAGTTATACTGAATCTGAGCTTCATTGCTCATCTTGTAGCCGTAGTATTCTGAGCTCAGCCCAACAACGTGGGCGCCACCAATGTCAATGCTGAAAAAATCCAATTTACAATGTTCGATACTGCCTTACCTCCAAAACTGATTGTCTTCGAGAACTCCATTGGAAGGCATGGAAAACCGTTCCTTGAAGTGAAGGAAGTCTTGACTTTGCTCATGGTTGCCAGCTATAACCTTAACCCATTTTGTTCACATCGTGATCTGTATATGTTACCATGTATGGTACATAGGCAGCGATAGGGACTATCAGATTGAGAAAATCGTCTCCGGTATCTCCATCCTTCTTGTCCAAATCATAAGCAATGTCACCAATGTGAAACACAATGTCCAGGCTTCCACTTTGGGTAGCGTTGACTAACTCCTCCAAGGAGTAGCCTTTCTTGAGTCCGAAATCACCAAAGACGGCTGCTCTGAGTGGACTTGTTGGCTTCATAGCACGAAAATTGTAGATTTCAGAAAGTTGATCGCTTGATCCAGCCGAGTAAACTAGAACAATTGTGTTAAAAATGATTCAGAAATAACACACAGTAGCGTTGTCCTGGTACGAGGCCAGTAAGGATGGCTCGGTATGTGTACCTCTTTTTGCCAGAAACATCTTTCCAACCTAGTATAGTCGTTTAATAGAGTGAGCATAATTTGTTACCTTTCTGGGATGCTGGAACCTTGCTGTCCATTTTGTTGGCATCTTTTCCATATACAACGTAGGGAAGAACAGAACTGTCCACTGTCCTAAGCCTTTAGATTTATGTTAGATTGAAACCTACGTTCGTGCATTGTTAGCCAGGTTACAGTCATTTCAGTTGGTTCACCGCCATAGCTGAGATGTAATTGTTGTACCTTGTTAGCGGTGGCTGTGCAGAAAAGTAGAAACACCGACAGTGCAGTGCAAAAAAAGTTCATGACGTATGTTGATAGTGAACTGAGAACCCACTTCCTGTGCTTCCTATAAACCCTTGTTATCAAGACGTCTTTCGAACTTGCTAAAGTTTTCCGGGACACTTGGAAGCTCTGTCGCTTTTTGCTTGTGTTCGAACATCAGAGTACATTTAAGGAAGAAAAAGTTGGGATCAGCAAAACGCATAAATAGAGCAATAGGACACAAAGTAGCTTTTAAATTGTGGAAACCCAGGAAATAGAGGTAAAAAACGAAATGAAAAAGTAAATGACATCAGAAAAGAACATCGTAGCCAGCTTATTACCTTCTCCCGAGAAGTTCTCTTATATGACGACCTCAATAGCCCCGTGGAGATTATCTGTCTATATTTGTTTACCTGACTCAACTGTTTGCACAGCAGATGACCATTCAAATTACGTTCAATAAAAAAATATTAAAAATTTATCTAATTGACCACCATCTTCAACTTGTTCAAAGTTGTAATGACCCCAGTGATGTCTCGTTTCTCTAGAAGTTGCTCGGGTGAAAATAAATCTCCATCGCTGAAATTTTGTACTTTTTAAAGGCTCAAAGCTAGCAACTGACGTGAGTCCAAAGTTTTTCAAACTTTCCAGGAAATTTGTCACGTTATCCGCGGCGCAGAAGAGAGGCTGTTTGTCAACGACGGGTCGTTTCAAGGCGTTGGGATTCAGTCTATCGAGGAACCTTTGTAAAGTGAGTCACCAAAAGGGCATAGTGAGTTACCTGCACAAAACTTTTCCATCATGCAAAGCTTCAAGCAATTGTTCTGGATCCATTGGGAGCCTGACTCCGGTAGTTCGACTCACCCAGGAGAGCATATCTTGTTCAAGTTCCAGGTTTCTCTTTCCTTGGAGCTAGAAATTAGGTTGCGTCAACAATTACAAGAAAAACAAACCCATCCCATTCGATAGTTCCTATTTTGCTTCGTTCCATATGTGAACGCTGAGCCGTCCCTGTTAGAAGCTAGTTCGGGGTACTGAGACTTTCCGGTAAAATGCTTCCAGCCGTAAGCCATGTCTAAAGAGGTGGTATTGTTAAGTTGTTACATGAAAGTAGAGTCTTAAATAGAACGGATGTTGCTCTAAGGCAAAATGAGAACGGATCCGTGGGCGTCTGAGTGGGCTCGAGTGTTTTCTTCATTCAAACAAACAGTAATGCGCGACGTTTGCTGACACATTGAATCTGTCTGAGCCAGAACTAGAGCTGGTTATTTCACAAAGAAAGATGATCACGTTGGAAGCATGACAATTGTGCATCGTTTTGGTTGGGTGTTGCGCAGGTTTGCAAATATAACGACTGGACTGCTTAGAAGCACGCGCACTGTTGTTCTTGCTCAATGAATAAGCCGAAAGACAGACACGGCAAGAGATTTATTGAATAGAAGGCACTTTAGTTACACCGTAGTAGTTTATGGGCACGAAACGGAAACTGATATGACAATGGAAAATATGTACACCGAGAGTGACATTGGTGGTTCAGAGGATCGGCCAAGCTGTAAGGACCGGCTTATTTCATTGAAGCAGCAATTTTGATAGCCTGAAAATGGAATGTGAGCTTATTACTTTTCCAAGTTTACTTGAGTTTTGGCCGCATCGATTTTGATGTAATCGAAATCGGAAGGAGTGGAACCGCGATCAGACACCGTCCGATCTAGATGTTCAAACAATTTTGGCTCAAAATAGTCAAGATGGGCAGTGTGAGTAATCGGACCGGCACTCTAGAACAGATTTGTCAAATAATCAAAAAGCTACTAACCCTAGGAGCGTCGAACATTTGTCTATTTTTCGGACGAGTGTATTGAGGAACTCTCGATGTCCTTGTTAGTGTGTTGCTCCTTCTATGATCATCTCGGTCCTCTTGCTCAAGTCGCAGTTTCGCCGGCTTCTAGAGCAGTTACTTGATAAAAAAACGAACGCGTATACCTTTGATCGGTCAACGGGCGGTCCTTGAGACGGACCAATCGCCATGGACGAGCTCACGGAAGAAGTTTTTGACCCGCTTGCACTAGGGAGAACCAAATAGCCATGAGGGATTGCATAGCTATGGGTCGGTGGAGAAGCTTTAGTGGAAAAGGTATGCCTAGAAGATATTTGTAAAGTGACTGTATATTTCTCACATCTTGATTGTTTCTCCACTGCTTTCGTTTTCCACCTCGACCAGAGTGCAAGAAGGAGCAGGAATGGTTTGAGACAAGTTCATACCCTAGAAAAAACGAATTTGGACGGATACGTTACAGGCTTACGCGTGATCGGCTATTATACAAGATTCCAGAAGATGTCGTGGAGGACTGATGAGTGAATCGGTTCCTAGATTACAAAAATATTGACTACTGTTTATTATGAAAATACCTTATTGGCTTTGGAGGTAGCGGTGGACCGGTGTTAATAGAGTGAGAACTATGCACACTGGAAGTTTCGTCCTCTGTCGTATGATGCGATGATGTCATCGAGGAGCATCCTGAAGCGGAAGACGACGCTCGTGCGATATGTTCTCCAGATGCTAAATCATCCCCGGTTACATCCCTGAATCCTGTTTACAGTTTCTCGTACGCAGACTGATTTTCTTCTCGGCAGGCGCCATCCTCGGATTCGTGCCATTCTTCACCTTGATAGTACGAGTTGAAGCATATCGGGTGTTTCTGGGCTGAAGAAAAATGATTTTGAACAGAATAGGAAAAACCGTACCTGATGATGATCGTGGTCACGCTGGTTTCCGTCGCTGGTGACCTCAGTCGGAGTATCTATGAGGCTCTCCGAAGAGCGTCCGGAAGACGACAAACCGAAAGAGGACAGAATCTCCTCTCCTCCACTGGCAGGGATTCGGATATTTGGCCCACCAGGGTGCTGATCCATTGACTGCGCCAATCCACATATGCGACACATTTCCTTCACCCAGGCGTTCATCTCCTGTAAACATAAACATCCTGTTCCGTACTTTGAACCACCCATACCCTCTCGGATTGGGCCACAAAGAAAATCTCCCGCATGCGGCCATCTATCTTCAAGTGAAGAGAAAATATCCATTGAGAGACTAGTGAGAACCGAGGATATCCACACGCAGTGTCTGCCAGTTGGAGATACGAGTCAACCTGTCAGAATGCAAGTTTTTATCAGCCAATGTGTGAAGATACCTGTTCACACTTGGAGAGATCATAAGACTTTCTCACGGCCTCCTTTTTGTCGCAGTGATATTCTTCAACAATGGGTCCGCTTGGTGTCAAGGAAAGGACAAAGTAGCGTCGAATCCATTGCGACTGAAAAAAGTGGCGGTCGACCTACGGCGATGATAGTTCATAATGGATGGGTTGCGGATATTCGAAATGCCTGTTATCATGAGGGTCGAAGAGATTTAAGCTTTCTCGATGTGGTGAGAGCGAAGAAGAGGGCGCGTGATCACTATTTTCAGTCATCAAATCAGTTCAGTTTTTGCTGAAGCGTTGATGTTAACTGGTACCGCTTAATGAAAGTTGAATGTGGCGCCACAGTCCATAAATGTCAGTTTATAGACTTGGAAACATTCTAGAAAATTTTCGGGAATTTCGACTTACTCTGAACAAAGGAAGATGGATTCCACTCCGACGGGACCTGGTCAAATATCCTTCAATCAACTGCCTCTTCTTCATCGACAACCCCCAATTTCGGTCTGAAATTCTCGAACACGTGGTAGGTTGAGTGAAAAAAGATGGACTGATTGAGAACCATGATACGGAATGCTTGTGAGTCAAAATGTTGTGGGGGAAACAGGCGCGAAATAGATTCATGGGGCACCGAAAAGGGGCGGAGCAGTTGACATCTTGAAACAATTTAGTGGATATCTAATTGGGGTGACGCAAGAGGAAGGGTGTCTGTCAGTAAACGGTAGGTGGCATGGCAGCTATAATTGCGGCAAGATAGTGTTCTTACCAAAGAACCGGCAGACCGCGACGCGATCCGCGACGCGATGGTAACATATGGCATTGCGGGTCTGACTGTCTTAAAGGACGCCCGTATGTGGTTTAATACACGGTATCGCATTTCCACGACCTTCCAACGGCGCCAATATGCGTAATAGTCGTATGGAGGAAATAGGAGAAGTAAGAGCAGTGACTTTATGTTAAAATTCCGTATCTATGTGAAGAAGATGAAATTTCGGGTGAACTTTTTACAGCGAAAGGCCAGCGACGGCGAGAGTGATTACAAGGTCAGAATTGTACTCCTGGCTTAAAATTCGGGTCTTTCGATAGCGAAAATTTGTCCAGATGGTTGTCGGCGTCGTTCACATCGACAAAGCGTGTGGTCAGCTGACTTCGAGAGACTACATTAAGCAGTGAGTAACCGTATTGGCCCAGAATGACGGCCGTGTACGGCTGGGGTATTTTAAGAACTACATCTTGATGGGAATGGCAGCCCTAAAGTAGATGAAATGTGAAAAAATGAGTGGCGGTACTGCTGAGCCAGTCATAATGTACACGGGTGTTGATGCGTTATGATAATGCTGGAGGTCCGGCTGAGTGTAAACAGTTGACTTTGCGACCGGCCAATTTCTTTCATAACTGTGCTGGTGTCCCCAAAAGACCATATCAACTCCTGCTGCGTTGAAAAGGGGCTCAAGTGCCGGATACCCTGGAGCACCGTCCCTCATCTAAGTAACGATTCTTGGGTGGAACAGATTTGTAATTACAGATAAGTTTTCCCAAACATGACATCCTTTCTTGTGGTCATTGGCACAATATAGTGGACGGTGCATGAGTACGATTTTCCATATTGACTTGCTCTGAAACGTCGAATTCATACAATTCCCCTCATTTCTACTTTCTTCAGGTCGTTGAGAAGCCATGAATACTGCAACTGAGCAAAATCTGATATGTTTTCACCATAATATTCGGAACTTATTCCAACAATATGTGCATCTCCCAATGTGAAACTAAATTCATGTTTATCAAATCTCCTGATTCATACCTCCAGAACTGGTTATCACTCACAATTCCATTAGGAGGCATTGTGAACCTGTTAGCAATGTGCGAGAAGTTCTGTGCATCCTCGTGGTTGCCAGCAAGTACCTCAAAATAGCAGACCACTCGTCAATAATTACACACTAACCATGAATGGTACGTAGGCTGTGACGCTTTCCATCTCGCTCATGAAATCATCTCCATGAGTTCCATTTTTACCATCGAGATCGTAAGCAATGTCACCTACAAGAAACCTGCTTACAGACGATAAACTTTGGTTACCGATATGAACTACGACATCGAAGTCGTTCTTCTGAGCTCCAGATATCAGCGAAGGAATAGAATAACCATCCTTAACGGAGAGATCACCATATATGGCTAGTCTTAAACATGACTATGGTTTTTTTACCAGGCTTCGACTACCTGAATCGGGTATCGGGATCGACAGCAACAAAATTGAAAGTTGTCGACATAGACTGTGACGAGCCAACTTCATAATCTGAACTGTCTGATGTCAATGAACATTTGCACATTACAATATCGTCTCCCTGATTGCAGACCGTCCAAGAACGCCCGGAATGTGTATCTCACCATCTTCCCGATTCCTTGATCTGTCCATTCTGAAAGAATGTTGTCAAGAATTGCCCATTGAAAACTACTAGTAGTCGTGGCGTTGCATACTGTAAGGAGTTTCTTAGCGGATGTACCAAATTGCACAAACGGGTAGGACGTATCCTTCACTGGAAAAGATTTTGTGAATGCGAAAACGTACAATTGTTTACATGGTTTGAGACTGATCCAGGTAACGGAATACACGGCCGGATCATTGGTTAAACTCAGAACAACTTGTTCAGGTTTCGGAAAAACAGAAGAAATCGAGAGCAGGAAAATAAGAGATAGGAGCATTTGTTGATACTGTGTGCGAAATACTGCTTATCAATGTCTATCTGTGGTCTTTTATCTGAACGGCATAATCGGACGCTACGTAAAAGGTGATTGTAGCTTGAAAGCGATGTTAGGTTACAATTTGATTTGGAAAACCACTCCGTGTAGTTTGAATTTACTGAACTAAAAGAACAGAAGAATAGCCGACATATGGGGCTAATCGTATCAAAATATTTGTCCCTCTGATAAAAACACATCTTCTGCAAATTTTCAGACAAGATTGTTTGTTTTCAGGATAGCATATATCTATAATTGGTATCGAACAGATTACATCAGATGATACTTATTCGTGAATCCAAATATTTCTTCAATAGATGTCTAATAAATCTCTTATGGCTATCGTAGTCTCCATTGACCCCATCTGGTCCCATATTGGAATCATTTGTGAAATCAGAATGTGAAGAACAGGGCAGCACTAGCTATTTCAAGGGATCTATCGCTGCCGCCATAGGCGACGACTTCCTTTTCTGTACCCCACCCACACGTGGTCTAAATGAATCCCGTTTTTTTACCACGCTAGTCATCAGCGCCGCCCTCATGTCGTCTAAGGACACGACCTCCTGCGCAGTCTTCATCGTCGACAGTTTTTGTGACCGGTGTTCGGGTCTTGCATATCTTGTTCGTAGCCTAGGCCATCAGCCCTGATGCAATCATACGTATTTAACGTCTGCAGAACTTTTCCCAGATGGTTGCCAAAATTCAAGGCTGTACGCGTTTCGTCGACGGCGAACCCACCGCCCCTACTTGTTCCGCTACAACCAGTGCAGAAGCACCCGTGTAAACGTGTGATGTCCTACTTCTTCTTGCATCCCCTCACATCTCCTTCGTTTTCGAATATAGTCAAAAATCTTAAACTTGCAGATGCAAATGGCTGGACGTACTTCATTCAACGCGGTCAAGCTCTTCGCCACAGCCCCTGAGGTCACTGTCAGCAGGAGGAACTATTCTCCTCTTCCCGTAAGTAGTTTACATTGTTTTACCTAAAGTTAGAACTTCAGGCCGATCCTCTTGCTCGATTCAAGCAAATTGCTGAAGCAACGAAAAAAAAGCCTCGTGTACTCATAACAGGATCTCTTGGACAGCTGGGTCGCGGTCTCAACACCGTTTTCAAGTAGTTAGCCTAGTGCTTCGGATACTGTTTGTACTTCAGATACATGTACGGAGATGGCTGCGTGACCATGACTGATATCGTCAAAGTGCCTGCAGATGCCTGCGACGTCTGTAAGTTTTGCGAGAAGTATAGTATGAATCTCCGATTTCAGCTAACTACGAATACTTGGACATTCTGAACCAAGGAGCCATCGAGTCTCTTGTGGTCAACCACAAAATCGACACCATTGTTCACTTTTCCGCTCTTCTCAGGTATAGTCACAGTCTGCCATAGGTCAACTTTCTCGCTTTGCAGTGCCATTGGTGAGCAGAACGTGCCTCTCGCTCTTCAAGTCAACTGTCGTGGAGTGGAGAATGTTTTGGAAGTAGCTAAGTATGTCAAGATATATTCGTTTATCTTTGCACGTGGTAGTTGGGTGGGGTGATTGCTGACGTTCGATTAATTCGCTCATAATTGGGCTGGTTGTGATCGCCACGTGCCACGACGACCTGTCCATGAAAGACTTTTCACGGAAGTCGGTAAAAAATTTCAAAAGTTCAGTCCACAGGTGACACACTGTGTAAACCATGTGCTAGAATGTTTGAACTGTATGGTCGTTTTTTTTTTTAGGAAACACCGTCTGCAAGTTTTCATTCCATCTACAATTGGAGCTTTTGGGCCCACCACACCCAGGGACAATACCCCCGACCTCACAATCCAGGTTCCCACTACAATCTACGGCGTCTCCAAAGTTTATGCTGAGCGTTTGGGAGAGTACTACAACCACAAGTTCGGCGTCGACTTCCGCTGTCTACGCTTCCCCGGTATCATCTCGGCAACGAAACCCGGAGGTGGAACTACCGGTAGGGTCACATAGTAATGTCGACCATGATTTGATTTTCAGATTATGCTATTCAAATTTTCTACGATGCTCTAGAGAAGGAAAAGCACACGTGCTACCTTCGTCCGGATACAAGGCTCCCAATGATGTATGACACTGACTGCATGGCTTCCGTCATTCAGGTGACAGTTCCTTTATTTTTAGTGACTATGTTTGTTTCAGTGTCTGACAGCTCCTGAAGCTGCCATGAAGCAGAGGACGTACAACGTGACAGGCTTCTCCTTCACTCCCGAGGAGATCGCCGCCGAAATCAGAAAAATCATGCCCGGTTTCCAGATCGATTACCAAATTTGCCCTATCAGGCAGGCTATAGGTAAATCTGTGTTCCTTTTCCATAAAAATCCGTCCTTCAGCTGACTCATGGCCACGATCCCTCAACGATGTCAATGCCAAGAAAGACTGGGGATGGTTTGCCGAATATGGACTTCAGGAGACTTGCCAGATTATGTTCGGTCTCCTGCAAAGAGACTTGGCCAAATCTCAAGCAACAGTTCAAACAGCCGCTTCTGCATAAATATTCAAACCAACAAAAATAAAATGCATGATAAATACAGGTAGAAGCCCGTTTAATACTTGGAAAGCAGTTTCTGTACATCCTGGCTGATGGCCTTCTCGGCATCATCCGAAGGAGTGACATTAGAGGCTAGTTCGAGAAACTTCTTGGCATTAGCCTAAAGATGGAGTCAAAAAGAAGTCAGAAAAAGTTACCTTGTCACTCTTCTGGATGTAGCACTTGGCAATGTAATAGAGGTTCTCGAGCCAGTCAGCCTGAACATCGTGAGCGTGAAGGAAATCGCTCAGAGCTTCATCGTAGGTAGCGGTAGGAGGGGTGGCGTAGAGGACGGAAGCAGCCTTGCGCTCCAGCCAGGACAGACCAGCAACCCCAAAAGCATACCGACCACGCATATGGTAGAGAGAATGCTCCTTGGAGTCGAGGGCAAGCGCCTTGTCAAGGTACTCCTGAAACATTTCATCACAAGTTGATTCTAATGAATCAGAAATGTTTTCGCCTAAATTTTTTGACTTACCTTGAACTTGTACCCCTGCTCAATCTTTTCCTTGGTTCCTAGATAGTCGGTGAGGCGGCCGGTGAGCTGGAATAGTAGGATATAAACACATAACTAAGAAACTTACAATAGCGACCCACTTGACGGCCAAGAAGTTGTCCTGATTCAGGTCATATCCCTCGAGAGCATACTTCTGTCCTAAAAAATATCTTTTCCGATGGAACTCAAAGGATGTAAACAAAAAAAAATTTCTGACCTTGAGCAATCAGTTCATGCTGCTTTTTGTTGTCAGGTGTCCGGTTTGCGAGATCACGGCAGAACTTGGCCAGACGCCAGAGAAGCTCGGTTGTCTTTTCTCCGCCATCGTAGCGCTAGATCATAATAGTCAAAACCGTCAAAAAAATATACCTTCTTGAGGATATCGAATCCCTGAGCGAGATCATCGGTGCCGAAATACTTGTCTACTTCTTCGAACGACTGAAAAGCCTTGAGTAACGAAAAGTTCCAAAACCTTACCATTCTAGGAGACTAATATGAATCAGTTAGATGAGTCTGCAAAACTTAACTGGTAAAAAAAGTCGATAAGAGATGAAAGATAAGCGGATTGTAAATGTAGAAGCTGTAAACTGCTACTTTTCTGAATCAAAGAAACACCGAATTTGCTTGCTAGGAAGAAAGCAGTATAGTAACAGGTATCATGATTTTTAACTTTATCTGGTGCTCAGGTCATTTTTCTCAGGTTCACGCCTTCGAATACCGTGCGCCTATGGTACGAACATCGCATGATGTCTTACCGAGAAGCTGGCCCCATGTTTTATGTGTCTTATGAACAGTATTTACGTTCCAGCGGTCTAACAGGTCTCATAGAAGGAATAATAGCTTTGAAACTGCGCCTAATTGGGACTGAAACCAATGTATGGCGGGTGGACCCAACGGGAAATCGATATATCAATATCCGATAAATGAGAAGCTGATACAGACAAATGTCCAAAGTGCACTGTCAGCTGGCCAGTTTGAATTAGGAGGCCGGGTCCCGCGACGTAGACCCTGCTACCATAGTGCAACACTCCCCAGCAAAGGGGCGGCTACTCCCGCCATCACTTTCATCACTTTCCCTAATCTTAGTTTGACCGACAGAAATCATGTCTGTCGTTCAGTGCTAAGTCTAGGCCACACTTCCTTTCAGCAGTTGCAGTAAGTCTTGCTTCACATTAAGGTTTATCATCTATCATCCGAAAAATATTTTCCATACCAATCTTTTCAGGCCATGTCGTTCATCAACGGTTCTGCCACTGAAACAAACAAAATACAAAACCATGTTGTCCCGTCTCACAAGATTAACCTCGATGTCATCTCACATCGTCGGCGGTCTGTCCCACCTATGGGACGACCGAACCGCTCCTAACCAAGCTACCGCCAAGGGCACACATCAGGAGCTTGTTGGCTTCGGCCACGATCATGGATACTATTGTGTCAACAGCCTATCCAATTCTGTCAGGTACACCTAGTCATTTTTGTTTTATTCATGCTTTTGTTGCAGCGCGCTGACTACTAATGATGACCCCTTCTTGGGTGTTCCTCACCGACCTGACTGGAATGATGCTAGAGCAGAGTTCGACCCTCTGATTGGACAAATCGCCGGTCAACCTCAAGAAAAGATCATTGACCTGAGAGATCTCGGAGGTCGACTCACTCCAGACGACGATCTGCCATGGTACGAGAAGTTCGATATCACAACCAATGTAAGCTATTTAAATTGCTAAAAATATATTTTGCTTGAGTTCTTGGACAATTACTCTCTGGAAAAGACCAGGTCAAGAAACAACAGCCTGAACATAGACATCGGGCTGCCTTCGGCTTTCGGCAACAACACCGACTTCTCGGTACGACAAAGAAGAGGGAAAAGACATATTCATTTTCAGTTGTTGAACGAATGTGATTGGGAATCACCCAACTTTCACAGCACATTCCTCAACGACAGTTGCCTCAGCACCGACCCAGGAAACTGGCCGAAAGTATGTGAAACCAAGGAAAAGGGAGATTGGCCAAAGCTGTGTGATCAACCCATTGATGATCCATTGAGTGAGGTCAGCAGCCAGACCTCCGAGTACTCTCGTTCCACACCGTCCCCATTAATCGAAGAAGAGGAAGATACCAAGGTTTTGTTTTGAAAAAGTTCTGCAGTGACAATTTGACTTCAGAAATCCTCGGAGCCAGAGTACACCAATACTGGACGTCTGAAGCGCCAATGCCGTCGTCTGACCGTTATGGACATTATGCGAGAGGCTTGCGAGGAGTCCGAAAGCGGAGAGCCCAAGAGAGCAAAGAACGTGGAGGCCATGACGTTGGGCGAGTATTTCGAAAGCAAAGACGTAACAGCCTGCCTGGATAAACCGAAGGTCCGCGGCGTTGTGATCAAGGTTCGTTCTCATATTTCGACACAGCCTGACATCACTTCCATTGTGAAGGGAACACACAGGACAGAAAACGATTTCGTAATCAGACACAGACGGCGCATGTTTGGTATCTACTATTTATTTTTAGCCGTACGTCGATGCAGCCACATTCCGTCGTCGAGTGATGAACCGGGAGTCAGCCCGAAAGTATAGAGCACGCAAGCGACGAGAAAAGTACCAAGCAAAAAGGTAAATATTGATAGACGTCTCCAAGGGCTAATCACACATTTGCAGCAGTCTACTTGACCTGGAGAAGAGAAATGTCGATCTCAAGGTAGAGGTTGTTGGACTTGAGCACGAAATCGCTGCACTGAAGAGGCAAATGAATATTTAATTCGTCTCCGTCATTCTACTTTTATCTTTGCTTGATCTCTTGTTTCTAACTCCCGAGTGAACAGTATTATTTATTCACTCTACATATGACTATATAAACTGTATGCATCAATATCTGATAAAAATGTGGCGCTGTCAATAGACGAGATCGTAGTGGGCTCCAGGGATTCTGATCACGGGCAAAAGGACTATAAGTGGAGAGGAGATGGGAGAAGAGAACATCGGTTAAAAATTAGAGAGGAGGTGACTAGAACACGTATAAGACGTTGGAGCATAAAAGTTAAAGCAACGGGGAGAGATTGTTCACCAGACTTGACACTTGTTCTCGGGATTCATCGGAGAGCCTCGCTTACAGCCCCAAGCTTTGGCGAATTCGTGTCGGTTCTGTAAAGGTTGGTCAGTAGATTACAGTTCTTATTGTTTACCCTCAGTGGAATGATGGCGCGGTACTTGCTAGGTGCATGAACATCCGTCATGATGATCTGCACGTAGTGCTTTGATCTCACCACAGAACACCAGTTCTGAAAGTTTTCGTTATCATTCTCGCTGTGAATTCCAGACAATCGCTCATCTTTTTTTTAAAATTTTTTTTTAAAAAGCATACGTTGGCATAAGCTAGGAAGAACATTTGTTCGCTGGTGTACTTCTGGAATCCAGGTAGAGCTGGTTCCGACACCGAAGTGTTGCTTCTCCATGCTTTGTAAGCCTAAATCCTCTTCCTTATAGGATTCGAGGTTGTGAGTTACATTGAAAGAAGTTTTTACTCCGCCGTTGTCGGCAATATTTTCTCCTAGACTCAGCTGACCATTGAGATTAATGCCCGCTTCTTCAACCTTCACTCCGCTGTACTGACGCACAAAGCATCTGCACGACTGATTTATGGGCAAGCATGAACTTCCTCACCTTGTCTTCTCAGTGAATTTGTCAGCTGTGTCGGCGTCCCACCAATCGTGCAAGTTCCCAAATTCATCATACTGTCCACCTAAACTTGTTTGCATTGATAAAAGTGAAGCGTTCTGTAACCTTGATCGTCAAAAGCATGGGAGACTTCGTGACCAATAACAGCACCGACCATTCCGAATGTCATGTAGTTTGGAACACCGAGGGTCAGAAACGGGAACTGCATTATTCCGGCAGGGAAGACTAGAAATTGGATTTTTATGGTCAGTCCTCTACTTACTCATTTCGTTGTTGTTGGGAGCGTAGTAGGCATCGACTTGCGCCGGACTTTGGTACCACATGGTCCGATCCAAAGGTTGATCTAGCCTCAGGAGCTCCTCTGAGTACCTGACTAGTTTTAACCTTATTGTAGAATGAAGCAAAAACTCGGTATCGGGGATGTCCTTAAGACGAATTTAAATGATCTGAACCACTAAAAAGTACCATTCCCCAGTGCTTATCCATCCATGTATCGTTGAACAGCACTTCTGGATAGCCACTCTTGTATTCGATCATGTTGGCTTTCTTGATGGCTCGAGTCCTTGTCGCTTCATCCATCCAGTCCAGAACATGTAGCTGTTTGATGAACTCTTCTTTTAGATACTTTGTCAGTTCCCGCATCTATATTCAAAAGTGTTTTCGTGCTAAACATTGTCACACCTTGCTCATGGCCCTTTCTCGGTCGAAAAAGTGTTGTACAAAGAGCTTGCCGACGGGCATATCCAACATTATAACCGAAAGTGTAACGCAATCCTCCCATCTGAACACACATTTTCACGTCAAACGACATCTTAAAACAAACCTCTCCGGCGGAGCACTATTGAACATTCCGGTTTGATTGGCTTTAAACTGGTAGAAGGGGTCGCGTGTCGAGGGAGGCAAGAATGGTGAGAAGCCTTGTACTAGTCGCCAAGAGACATAGTTGGCTATCACTCTCTTTGGTGTGGTTTCGAGAATGTGCTAAACCTGATTCTCTTTGGCAGTTTTTCTTTCCCACCTGTATTCCAGTAAAATAATCCATCTCGCGAATGATCACGGTGTGGTTCGGAGAGACGTCAACTAGTCCTTTGAAAACGGTTTTCACGTAGGCGTCAAAATCGATCTAAGGTCTGATTGCGCCAGAAAAGTAAAGTGCTTACCAATGGGAAGAGTCTCTTCAGCTCCCAGAGCTGGTACCTGTTATTTCCTCTATCAGGATTTCGGCGGACCATGTCATCTGCAGAAAAATTCACCAGCTTGAGCTCCAATTCCATAGCTTCCTGCATTTCTTTTTCAGCTAGAGCAGGATCGGCTCCTGGAACATAAAGTGAAATCGCGTTTCAAGCATTCATACCGAACATCATAGCTGTCTGTCTCATGAGCCAGGTATAGTTCTTGATCATCGGATCATCGGGACCCATGAGATAGGGCCACCGTGACCCAACTCCCCATTTTGGCTGGTCCAACTCGATAATACTTTTTGAGCTGTTGGTCGGATCGTGCGTGACTGCCAGTTCAAGAATAACAGCATTTACTCCAGTCCTGTTCATTACGACCGCCAAGTGCTCTTCCCATGAATAATTCCACTCGGTCCAATTGACTCCTGAATTAGAGGGCTCCGCATTTGAGTAAGACACAAAAACCGTGAATAACAGGCCAGCCGCCAATCCAAGCTAGTGTTTGTTTTATCGAATCCAAGCCGGTTTCTTCTAACATATCTGGAAATAATATTCTACAACGTTATTCTGAAGCTAGATACCTTCGTCCAGACACTTCTGATAGTATCCTTTAGCCAGATTGTCCCATTTTGGATCGGAACCATTGATTGAAGACTGGACATAAACGTTTTTAAGTGGAAAGAAGGATGAAACATACCTGGAGAATGTTTTTGACTTGTTTGTTCAGTCTGGCTTGAACATCACTGATTGTGTGTCGAAGTGGTTTACTGGCCGGTAAATTCCGATTCAAGCCGTAATTTCCGCATGCAAATTCATAAAAATCTTCACAAGGATCAATCTAGACCAGGTTTTTGGGACAATTGAATAACAACAGTTACTTTATCGTTGAGATTATCTGCTAAGAACCCGGCCATCATTACACATTCTCGTGATGTACAAACTATATTTTCGTGATTAGTTGCTGTCCAGTCAACTCCAACTGAGGAATTTTCGTACCGTGATGGGTACACTGGAAGGCCTAAAAGGATCTGTACTGGCAACTTATATTTGACTCACCTTTTGTGAAAGTTTTGTAACCATCCAGTAACAATAGCCAACAGACGGCACAAGAGAGGAATGAAAAAAATAATATAAATACTACAACCATAAGAAAGGCTTCACAGCGGGTACATCTTCCAAAGCACCTCCTGAAAATGGTACTGTAATGGGTATGAAAGTGAAAATATCCTTGGTTGTGTGTTCAACAAAAGGTACCTTTTTGAAGAGTGCCAAGCACCTCCATTTGGAACTTCAGTCTTCATCCTCTATCACACTATCCTCCTATCATTTTCTCGTGTCTTAATTTCAGAAGAAAATGTAGAAATATGAGCAGCGACAAAGAGGAAGAGAAAGAGCGTGAAAGGTGATCTGATCGAGATTTGTTTGAGAGCAGCGATCGACAATAGGGAAGAAGCGCAACAGAGAGAGGGACAGAGGATCGTTGGTCTTTTTGGGCTGAGAGAAATAAACATTCCTGATTAGGGTATTGTTAGTGGCTCCTCGTGGGTTGCCTTCCAGAACACTTTTCATTTCTGGAGTGCCTTTTTGTGGGTGTGAAAGGGGTCGTTTCCATTGTGTGTTCAAATCAAAAGAGGCGCCGAAAGATGAGCTACCCTCATTATCAGAAATCAATGAGACAAGGAAATTTGTTAGCGTATCAGCTGGCCCGGTGGTAGGAAATAAACCCGACAAAATCTCTGGATGTAGCACTCACTCATCCACGCAGCTGTTTTGATCGTTCATTCTGTTAAACACTAGTCAATGTTGTCCCGTGTGTATGACATGTGGCGGCTTAGACCGCTTGAAGCCCTTACACGACAGTGGAGATAAAGTTCATTGGGTGGTCGTCTCTAGGAGAACTGCATCAATCCATTAAGTACTTCCATAAAACTGGATGTAATGAAGTCTTAAAAAAGGAAATCATTAAAATCCGTATTACTCCACGTTTTTAGAGAACAGCAAGCAGTTTGACTATACTAAAACATAGAAATGATGAAAAAAGACGACATGGTTGCTTGCTCGGACACAAGGAGTAATGGAATTAGGAGAGTTCCACTAAGTGAGTCGTGTTGAAAGCCCCATGGGTATCGCAGAGGAGGAAACAGGTCTGGAGAGAAAAGGTAGAGCCTCCTTTCTTTAAGCAGGTCCTAATTGGAAACCCCGGAAGCTAAAAGAAGAACTGGGCTCCGGCTGATTGCGCTGATCGGGCCGATGAAGATGGATGAGTTGTACCTGCTCCACGCAGGCCACAAAATGCAGACGAGCAACGCCCCATTTCTTTTTTCTAAGATTTATACCTACTCTCGAGTGTGAGGCCTCGAGTTCAAGACTGGACAGTTGTCGTTTCCTCCTTCTGCACTTGATTCTATCAATTTTCGTTATTCTCATTAGTATCATCCTTTAAGATTATTTTAGATTATCTTACAATGATTTCAAAAAGATTGTTTAGTAAGTCTCACTAAGTTTTTCATGAACCTGCTTCCGATAATAATCGGCGTTACCGAAACAAAAACCCATAATTACAATAAACGGATCTTACGTGATAATGAGGAAACTACACGATGATAAGGTGTTTTTTGGAAAAATTTATCGTTGAAGAAAATAGAAGTGGGAGCAAAATCAAGCGGCCCAAATTAAGACGGAAGCAACTATAAAATGGACGTATTGTTTATAATGACGAAGCTGAATCATGCGACCATCCTTGCGCACTCCATAATCTTATAAAACAAAGCGTTTGTCATGGACCCTCAACAGAAACTGAGACCAAAGCAGTTTGGAAGATACTGGAGTTGGTAGGAGTATATGGCAGGGAGAAAACTTATAATTAGTGTATGCCCAACCCTACTAATTAGTTTAGTTTCAGTCAAGGTTGAACTTTGTCTTTCTTTTTTTTACTTAGAACAACAACAATTTTACTTACGTCATGCCGCGCTTCCTTTTCTTCCTCGGTAGATATAAGGTGCTAGTCGGACGACAAGTAGACTGTCTGCTCAGAGAGGGAGCAACTTTCTTAGGAACCTTAAAACACATTTCGCTTAAATTTTATTGCAGTTTTTACCTCAGAATCTGGAGGATTAATTGAATAGCATCCATAAACAGGAGCCGCATAGTAGGAATTTTCATCGGAAGAGCCGGAATAGTAGCGGGGACCCCAGTCGGTCATTGTTTCCAAAACACTTACAGCAGATTAGCACAACTGCTGTCACTTCATTTGGAGCCTGTAAGCTGTTCTCAAATTTGCGATAACAGACTGCATAATGGGTGGCCTCTTGCGCGAAAAACGGTGCGCGAAAAAAGGAAATCCGAGAAACTGGTAAATAAGGTGAACAGTGTGAGAAAGGGGGAGAAAAGCCAAGGACGGCGAAGACAAAAAGAGCCGCCGTTTTGGAGATCCTTGAAAATTTGAAGAGGAGCCGGCAGCTGACCGGAAATGTTTGTGATTAATCCGGACAGCGTTGGATGTGACGGAAAGTCAATAGAGAACCGTAAGACACAAGCGTTTTAAAAAGCATACGAGCAATACTTTAAAACTGCGTGAGAATGAAGTGTTTTCATCAGCGACACCGAACAGCACTTAAAAACCACTTCTAGCCTAAGCGGCTAGCTCTTTTTTCAAACGTCTTGGAACTCCCGGTATGAACAAATTGAAATAGATCCGAAGTAGAAGATCGGCCACCACTATAATTATCCGGTCTAGATTTGTGGTTTGCGATGCAAAAGGGAGAGAGCGCAGCATATTAAGAGATGGACAGAAAGGGTGACATAGGGCGATTTCCGCGGCGATTACGATCCAAAATTCTAAAATTGAAAGTGTTTTAATCCGACGAAATGGTCATTTGACACATGACAAAAGTATTTGTTCACAAAGGATTGCAGTTGTTCGCTACAGCAAGGACAAAAATGGCTAACTAGCCGCCGACATGAGGTTTAAGATGTCCTCGACCCTTACGGTGACAAATTTTCGATTTGTTTCCCGCTGTGAATACGCTTAGCAATAGCTTTTTCACTAATCGCATGATATAAGCAAAGTTTAAGATGGAAAGGAAGTGTAGCAGCCGCGAGTAAACTTCTCGAAGTAGCAAATGAAGAGGATTTAGTGGTAACGGACACTCGGACGAGCCGTCGGAAGCGGAACGTAACGTTTACCTATGGATTAATACGCGGTCAATTGAAACCAGCTGTGTGCGTCTCACTACTCCCGTAAAGACAACGAGTTTCGATAGTCATTATCCGGATGACAAACAAATACTTCTGCCCGGAGGATTCTGTGAAAAAATGGTATAGAGTGACCAATGGCTTCGCTGACAGTGTGTTCTCGTGAAGTGGCAATGTACGACGGCCGTCAAGTGCATAATAATGGACCTCCAACAAATACTACAGTCCCAAAATCAAGAAACTCGCAAATTTGCTGCTGCAATATGGTGGTTTTTCAATTAAATAAACTGACAACCAGAGGTACCACTAGAGGTCACGTCTTCTTACGAGATAGTAGGTAAGCATCCTTAGATTTCTACAAACTGATTTCTGGTAAAGTTTGAGATGGTAATTCACAACTTTTCAGATATGTGTGTAAGAGCGAAGTGATAGCTGGGTGACAATGGTTTCGAGTTTAAGAAATGAAGTGCGAATGAGGGCAAACGAGCGCGACTCAAGTGGGAGAGGCACGAAAAGCGTCGGACACGGAAATGCTATGTTTGTAATATGGAAACGTCGATGCCCTACAGCAACTGTTTCGGCATAACTGTTGATCGCATCCGTGTCATATTAGAGGCCAGATCTGCGTGACGATTACATTCTCTAAGCATATAAATCCAAGAAAAACAAAAAGGTTCATTAGTTATTAAAAGTACAAAAAAAATCCACCAGAACAAAGTATATACAAAAAATGGCGGAAAAACGCTCAAAATACCAGAGAAAAAGCTTTGGCCACGTCCAGGACATTGAATATTACTAATAGACTTTGAGATATGACAGAGCTCTGACATAGTCGATTGGTGATTTCGGATTCTTTACAAGAGGAGAGATGCTACTACAAAGTTACTTAGTCTGTCAACTAGAGGGTGTATCAGGAGAGTAGGTCAACAGAAGAGGAGCGAGTTTTACTTCGGGAGTTTGGGTAGCAAAGAGACCACGACGTGCAGGAGGCCGACGACCAACAGGAGAGTCGTGAGACATCTGGCGACCGAAAGAGATGCGAGACGGGATTCTGTAATGCAAATGGTTACTAATTCGTAGGACAGCATTCAAATGTTCTGTCCACCCTGGGTCAGTTATGTTTACGAGTTCTCCGATAAGAGCTATAAATTAGGAGCCAAATCTGGGATCTCATCAATAGCTGTGGGAATAAGCGTGTCGTTAAATGATTGACGGGCTGCTAAGCTCACTAATCGCGGTTATGAGTATGAGACCAGATGGGTTACTTACTCGGGTTTCATACAGGTGGCTGCCGTCGAGTAGCGTTTGTGGAAGGCAAATGTTTTCAAGACGTGGTTGAATTGAGGATCATCCATTTTAGTGTAGCTGCAAGGCGAGCACAAAGTCTGGTCTCCTAGCATGCTCAAGGTTTCAAAGAAACCCTTGTATCCCTTGTCTAGTACGTAGATTTCTTGAAAGGTGACTTGAGGATAGCGGTCGACGTTTCGAACACGATCAGCACTTCTCAGAGCAGCAGCCCTAAAACATGGTATAATGTACTGCTACTGCTCTACCACTTACATTCCAGGTCCACGTTTCTGACTGTACTCACAGTAGAAAATGGGAATTTTGCTCTTTTCGAAGTTTTTTTCAAAAAAGAAGCCCTCACAGGTAGAAGGATCATACAAATTGATAGCATGTTGAATGTGTCCTCCATCGTATTCGTAAGGGTAACGACAGTCGACTAAAATATAGCGGGAGAGGAATTCCGCCACTGTCAGCGACGACAACAGCTGGGAGAGCGTTGCGGCCTCGATTCTTTTAAATGCAACAGAGTCCGCGGTTCCAGCGACAGTTGGCAGAGAATAGTTCTAAGCAGTCTCTTATTGAAAGTCTGGTTTTCGTTCTTACCACAACTAAAGGCTGAGGAAGCTCAGAAAGAGGACTGCGGTGAACCTCTAAGGTGGAAGTTGACAGCGCTCTGAGAAGGCACCGTGGGCGGGATGAAGGAGGTCCTGTAGCGTCGCTCTGAAAAAGCTTTGTTTCCTGTTTATCTTTATCGGTTACCTGTTTGTTTTCATGGTTCTCGTCATCTTTCTGGCGTTTTGTACGGTATTCCATGTTGGGAAGAGTCCTTTTCCGTACTTGCTGTGACGATTTGGTACGGAAGAAGCCAGGCTTGCGACTCACAGGAGAACTGTCTTGCCTGAACAACTTCTTTAAAAACAGTCCGATTCTATGCCTACCCATTGGAAATATCTCCGAAGACTCGAGGTTTTCTCATTTTCGACTTAATTTCAAACTTCTGAGGGGTATTTTCATTGAGGGCCAGATCTTCCATCTCCTCGTCAAGAATGAACAAGTGGTCTCCGCAAAATGCTCCCTTCAGAGACGAAGGACCGCAGTCCATGTCTCCAAGTCCCGAGTCTCGGGAGTCTTCGTCCTCGGAGAACATCCCTGAAAAGTGCTCATATGTCTTTGTCAGATTTGTAAGAGAAGAGAAGAAGCAGATGTCCTCTATCTTGAGGTGCGGCAAACATTTGGGCGGCGAGAGATGGTCCAGGTCGCCGACCTGAGCTGGGCTCTTGCGCAATAACCATACCCACCTTAATATGATTGGGGACGGCTGTAGCCAACAGATGCAAGCCCACCTACAGCAGTACCTGACTTTTTTGAGCTCTTGGAAAGGGTAAAAATGACTGAAGACCAGGACTATATAAGAAAAGTTGGTGGTTAGGAAAAGTTTGGAATCAAGCAGTCAACTTCATTAACAGGGATAGGCTAATGAATGAAGAAGTACATGAAAAAAGGAGGTCAATTTACTTAAGAGGCGTGAACTCGGCAATCACTATAAAAGACGCGACACGAAGGTCGTACCTGCGAAGGCCGTGTCGGACGGCACGAAGCAGATAAGCGGAGATGAATGGACTCATGGCTTCGAATTCGAACAAGTTACTTGAATTTGTTCAATCCGACCGTTTGGTCTGTAATTCGGAGCCCGAGTACCTTTATCGCACCAGGTGGGCTCGCCCAGGTCCGCCCCTTACTCTCTCCCTCTCGTTCGGACCGTTGCCGTTGGCAAGACCTCGTCTCGGCTCGAGTACAGACTAATCTCTGCGGGAACGAGAAGTGACGACTCCCACAACTCTTGTCCATTAAGACGTCAATAATTATTGCATTATAACAATTACGAATTATTTTTGCGCCGCAACATGACTGCAGGATACTTGCGGAGCCCGATTGCGTGGGAGAGTACATTCCGAGTTACAAACTGTGCTCATTTGAAACTGGCAACATTTTAAGTTCACGTAAAATGAGGTCGAAGTCCTCTTATCTACCTATGCCATCCGTCCCCTCTGGTAGCGGTCATTGGCAGGTTGAAGCGATCACACACACCTGTCATGCTACAGTTACAACAACGCGGCCACCTGTCGATGTGTACCTTCAAAAGCATGCCGATGCGCGAATTCGCCTGTAATTTGTAAAGGGGATGAGTCTTAAACGCGCGAGACTGTTGTGTAAAGACAGACAGACAGAAGGCGTTGAAGGTGTAGTGATCTACTGTAAACAGAGAGTTGCAGAGTGTTTGGTGGAAAGAAAGTTTGAAAGAGGATCATTATGACTAGGGCTACCTAATGGTAGAATAAGTAAGATGGCTCAAACTTTCTAGGTGAACGGCCTAGTCGATCATCGCTTAGCACAACATGACCTAACAGCCCACCTAGTCGTACTTGGCAAATACTCCAAATGACACACGTGAGGATTTGTGAGACGACAGTCGTGGGACAGGGTTTGAATTGAGCTAAGAGATCTGTCGCAGGGAGTCTCGAACACAAGATTTGAACGTGTCGGAAAATGTGAAATGGGCTCTGCTTCCTGCCATTGTTAGAGATAACGGCAGTGATAAGTGAAAATTCAAAAGTTGTGATGCTTGTAGGACGTTACTCTCATAACAAGACAACAATTGGACTTGTGATTATTACCCCAGGGAATGATCCTTGCTTTGTGGGGACAGGCTAGTAATAAATTGTCCAGAATTGAACTCACCTTTATTGTTTGGCCCATCCTGATAGAAATAGGAGGAATACCTGTGCATGATCCTCCAGCAGGACCCAAGAGCTTGTTGACCTACAAAAATGGTACTGAACAGCTGAATAATGAGTGGCTCAGAAGCAGAAGGAGGAAAATCATAATGCGCGAGGACAGTTGATACCCATTTTTCATAGACCACATACCATCAGGCGGCGCCGCCTGGTACAATACTGGGAAGAGGTTTGTGAGAACTGTCAAGCAGAACAAGGGATTGGCTCTGTTGACATTGCCTTAGAATCTGCCAGGGAGTCACATTTAAGGATATCACGACTTGGATTAGGGTGTAAAGAGAATTGCACAATGCAAAGTGGCCGTGCAAACAGTCTCCAGGTCAGCGCAGTTACTCAAGTTACGGTGGAGGTAAAAGGAGCCGACAGTGAGGTGCGGAATAGAGTTACGAAGAACTACCGTCCGAGGTCAATCTGAAGAGAATCTAAGTACCACTGAATGCTTTTGAGTCGATTCATTATACTATTGTCAAAAATTTGGACTTGTTTCTCAAACTGAGTTACATACAAAAGTAGTAGAAAGGCTGTTCTACACAGGATGTAATGTTCCTCCACTACTATTCGTAGGAATTTGAAATAGACAGCCAGGTGTCGGGCTCGTCTTTAAAAAGGCTGTGTCGGCATCTGGACTGCGTAGCGCAATGGCACAGGAAACCAATTATGTACGGACGTCTGTGCTCTCCGTCACGCCTACAGTCTTTTTTGACCGCAGTGGGATGGCATGTCGCCATACTTATTATTCTGCGAACAGATGATGCCCGTTAGACAATGGAGGACTTGACCTCAGACTCGTCCTCAGGATTCCCGAAGCTCAAAAAGGCAACCGTCCGGAAAATGCACGGACGATTAATGGACGATTGGGAAACAATTTTTGAACTTTTTATCGAAAAGCTAATTGCACCGTTTTGAAAATGAACTTGGCGCTTTTGATAACTCTGATATTGAAAAGATTTTGATAAACTTTCCGCATAAATCTGAAAAGAATGACTCTTATGCTCTCTTAACTACCCCTTCACGGTCACTACTCAAAAATTTCGAACCCAGCTGCTGCGTTTTCATTAGAGACGAGGGCAGTAGAGCGCTCGTTAGGCAATTCCTCATAAGAGGCTGGCTAGACAATAGGCAGACGGATATACGCAGACAGCAAACGAAAGAGCAGCTGACAATGAATGACGATCTATCCTGATTTGAATTTATTCCGTGTGGCCCGAGGGCAAATTGAGCGAAACCAAAATGAACGAGTGCACAAAGCCAAATGGAACAAAATCTCGAGGACAGAGTGGCCTTGCTTTGTGAGATCCATTATTTGCTCAAGTGGGTGCCATTGAGGCCAAAAGAGACCCATCCTATGGAGGGCAGTACTCTCGGCCCTAATGGCATCTTAGAGCATTCGCACCATTACCTGCCCACTTGAAAGTACAGGCTGCAAAACTAATATATAAATAATGGCGGGCTTGAGCGTGAAGACCTGTGGGGAAGGGAACCAACTCAGTTGGGAGCCGGGATAACCTGAGAACGGCGCAGAAGGGAGCACAGTTGCTCGGCGCCTGTGCACATTCAAATCGGACAAAGGGTTCACTTGCGCAACTCCGTTCCGTGTCCACAAACTGGCTACCGTGAGAAGAACCTTTCGAGCCGTGACAGTTTGAATTTCGTTGCGTGAGAGTTCTTTATTAAGCCCCAAGGAATACATCCCGCTGAGTGTTCTTCCCTTCTCATTTGCATGTGTTAAAGGGCGGATTAGAAGCGCGAGCTGGGCTGGGTCACATTCAAACGGTACTACAGTGTCTTTTATTACGAGACGATGCGGGTCAGGTCAGTCGGCTCCGCATAATCTCCTAAACGGAAAGTCAGCCAACTTGACCAGTCTAACCTAATACCTGGCACGGCGGGACTCCTAAGATCCTACTGTGCGGCATGAATCAAAACTGTGCAGAGTGCCGACAAGATACCGCAAAGCACAGGGGTGTTAATGGCTGCCCTAGCTCTATTTTCGCGGCGGGAGGTGTCTGAGTTCGCGGCTCAACGCCAGATGCTTGCGCAAGATTTGCAATGGAATCAAGTTACAACAGAAGGATTTATGAGATCCCAGTAGGGCGGACTCTATTCTCAGATGAATATAAACAGATTTTTACGACTATGTGTGAACCCCTCTGGGCACCGAGGTCAACGGCTGGTCATATTTAAAGAAAGCCTTGGGCACTGCAGCTGTTGCTTTGCAACGGTATTGCCAACTGCGACCTACTATCAATCAGCGCGGCTGTCAGGATAAGGAAATACAAGCGAGGTCATTCTCACCTCAACTACTGCAAAAAGAGAGCGAGGAGCCACTATCTCCCAGGACCTCAGATGTACAGCAGTGACCTTAGGATTTGCCTTGGTTATGCAACAAAGTTGTAAGTTACGCAACGAGACTGCTCCCGATCAAAGCGGCACAGCGCGTGCCAACATCATCCGTGTATTCCAGGTACCACTAGTTCTTTAGCAACTGTTTCGAAACGTGTTATTTTCACAGCGGGATCTTTTGCAAACCAGTTGTTCGAAAGTGATGTTCGGAAATAGGTGAAAGTATGTCCTTGGAACGGAGTGCAAGTGATACAGTCAACGGTCATTTAAATGAGAGGAAGAAGAAGAGGAAAGTGAGGGAGGCGGACAGGTAATTCGGTCAAGGAGGGCGCCGGTTCCCTTTCCATGCAAATCAACAGTCGGTCAACGGGAAAATTTACTACCAATTAGCCCCCTTCGCTGATTCAAATGATGCACAGCGAAAGTTGCCAGATGGAGAAGTACAAGCTAAGCCAGAGAGATACGGTTCAAAGGGACTATTAATCAGAACGTTTTGAGGTTACTTAGATGGTCACGATAAGAAGCCGAAAGGCTGCTGTTCAAACTCGGGTTGACGGTCACGGCATCATAAAACCGACTGCGCAACTGAATTATCCATTGGGAGCTGCCGCGCCCTTCGTCATGGGTTAATGACAGAGTATTGGGTGTCATCCTAATTTAAATGACTCAAAACTCTTCTGGGCTTCACGCTGTCATTGGGAGCTCCGGCAACACTCTTAGCTCTCCCAGATGGCGGCAATGACCTGGAGACAGGCAGCACGTGGCGCAGATTACGTAATTCATCATTAAAACCCCACTGACCTGGTGTCCTAATGAGGGTTCGTGTCCCTAAGCCAAAGGACAAGCTCTGAGGGAAGGATGAGCAGGTTTGAAAAGGTGTCGGATGCATGCAATGACACTGGGAACCCATTAATGTGTTTTTTGCATTGTCGACAGACGTGGAAAAAAGTCTCGTAGACCTTGGGACCTACAAGCCATGTATAGGCTTTGATTTGAATCAGAGGTCGAGAAGGTAGCCGGGCGAAGGAAACAATAGAAGAAAAGAGAGCAGTAGACCATTCGAACCGTGTGCTATGAATGCCGGCGGCAGTTCCCAGAGCATTTTCTTAGAGCGCGCGACATTTTGATGCTGACTATGCATGTAAGACTCACAAAGAGGCGTTCAAATTGTGGGAGAGATTGCTCTACGATTTCTCGTTCTCATAGTGTCACATAGGGTAGTTGAGGTCGCTGTATCAAGACCACAATCTCCCTGGTAGATGCTATCGAGACAGTGGGGAAGTTTGAACAAGCAAAACAACCTTGTAAGCTGGTGGCAGACAGGAAAAAAATATTAGCACGGTTAAAACCTTGAAGCCGACACGTGGGTTGTTCAAAATTGGCGAAGGCTTTAATTGTGGCAGGAACGAGTTCTGCGCCATGGCAGAAGCGCCTCATTTGCATAGAAGGGTACCCAACAGAGGATACCGGTCAGTTGGCGAAAAAGTGAAACCGGCTAGGATTTTTTGTGTTGCTAATTACAAGGGCGGGGGATGTGAGGGCTAATTTTTTCTTGATTTCATCAGTTTGCAAAAGTTTTCAGAAGATTGTAACTGGTGAAAAATAAGTGTTTCGGAAATCTTAGAATGGAAATAATAAGACAATTGCACGGAAGATATATAAGGATTCCGTGCGGTAGGTCAGTAACGCCGACGGCGGTCCTGACACATGGTGAATAAGCTTCAATTCGAAGCGCAGACCTTTGTAGAAAAGCAGACACGCTGCCTGGTACAGGAAGTCGGCACGATTCAAACCGCTAGGCGTACGCTTGGACACCAAAGAATATTGGTCTGGTCATACTCTGTGGGAAAAAAGGCGGCTCCCATCCGTTATTATGCTAGCGGAGTAATTTACCTCTGATGATAGGCACTCGTCTCACCATTCTAGGTCTTACGATGGGATCGGCTTGTCTTGTATTCAAAATTAGGGGCAAGAAGAAACAGAAGAAGGAAGGCTGCCATTTACAGCCCAGTGGACCCATCTGTCCTCGGTCCAAAGGATTACGCAAGAAGTCCCGCGAAGAGGCCAAGGAAAGTCATCAACAATCTTCTCCTTAACTTTTTGCGACAGGTTCCCAAAAAATTTTGTTGCGCGAAAAGCCGTCCAGCAAAACCAGTTGAGAGAACGTTTGCCGTTGACCGGTTTGATTGCGGGGTGATTCTCTAGCGCATGACACGCTTTCACACTAGTTGGAGATTTGAATGTGCGGCAGCTCGGTGAAATATTGCTGTCAGCGGCACTACTTTATGGACGCAAAAACGTAGCGCTGCACCATATGCACTGGAAAGTAGTAGTTTTGAAAAAGTGACCGGCTCGCTGGAGGCGACATCCTGGGGCGCCGGCGTCATAATCTTATCACAACAACAGTCCTGGGAAGAACGCTGGTGACCAGAGAAAACAGATAGCCGTTGACAGTTTGTATAGAAGAAACAGTTCAAATTTGGGGCCCTAATAAGCCATTAGTCGGCGGAAGAAAAGAGGAACTATGACTCGGCAGATGGGAAATGTCAGGCGTGATATGTATACCAAAGGAGGCGTTCAAAATACTATAGACAAATAGTCGCACAAAGGAGAGACATTCGTTGAAAAGAGGTCACAAGTACAAAGAGCTTCCGGTTTGATTAGGGCTCCAGGGAGTGACAAGCTTTTTGAAGTCCTATAAGCCATTGACAGGTGTTCAAAAAGTCCTTGAAAGCTAATTTCCAATTTTTCGGAAAGTTGACTTTTAGAATGGATGGTCTGGAGACAGGACTATATAGCTCAAAATGGGATACTTCCGTAGTTATCACCTTTTTCAAAAGCCGACAAGATAGATAAGGAAGAAACAAAGTCTCTGCGACAAAGAGTGTAGCTGATCAGTTTGGAAAAGTACATGCTTAAAGCAGGAGCTGATTACAAAGCTGGTTACTGGGTCATCCATATTGCGCAGGACATATAGGGGTCTACTGACCAGCGGCGGACAGCTGGCACGTTCGAAAATGACCGACCGCCAGCCGGCTGTGCGAAGATGAGGGTCCCATCTACAAATTGTCGAGAAGCATAATTGGTTTTCTGAGCTCTCCGAAAACATTCAAATTTTGAGATGTTTTATTTTGGAATCAATCTTTAATGCATTTATCGAACACCTCAACAGTCATTGGATAAAAGGAGAAAAGAGAAAAAAAAACTGGCCTAAAGTAGGCCATGAATGAGAAGACTCGGGACAAAAACTGCAACAAAAGAGCACGTCTGTATTCAAGGTGAGCCCCTAATTATCCTAGGTCTGACAGTCAGTAATTGCCAGTTGGTTGGCACGGAAAAGGCACGATAATTAGTCCACTGGCCGAGAGAGGACCGACAACAGATTCAAATTTGGACCAGGATGTATTGTATGTCAATGACTGATAATGACACATCTCCATGTGAAAAGTGGACCTCAACGAGAGAAAAGCATGAATAGGGCATCGACTGACTTGCTCATAGTGTCGAAAGGTCCTGTTTGCCGCAAAAACAAAACATCGCTTTGAAATCTAGGTACCGTAGGAACAGAAATCGGTTTTTTGACAGCTGCTTACCGGAAAGATGATGTGCTGTCGCTTGCCGGTGTGTAAAAAGGTCATTATTCAGACGAGGCTATTCGAACGCTGTTTTGCACTAGGCAACTGTGTAAACAATGGTCAACACCCATAAACAGACAGATTAGGTCCGTGTCTATTGCCAAAATAAACGTTGTTTTCGATTCTAAACCTTTTTCAAATCATTTTCCAATACTTATGGGTGTGTCTTCAACTAGCCTCACCCTTAACCCATTTAGAAAAGATAAAATCTTGGAAACCTGACCGCTACTGCTCAAATGGCCACCGGCCTCGCAAAACAATCGACGATTGGAATGGCAAATTAGCCAGCACCTAGTGGCACCCGAACAGTAGCCGAAAAGCTCATTCTATCCTCAGCTTTTGCCTTGGTGTAAGTCGGTTTTTATGGCTGATGATTAATTTGAATAGCCTCTTGTCTCCAGACCTCCGACATTTGAATTAATATGCAAATCGAAAAAAAAGGAGTTAAATACAACAAAGAGTACTTTGATATCTTGCAACATTTGCAAAAGGGAAATAGGTCTGTGTGAGTCGGAAAATCACAAAGAGCCTTAAAAGATGCGGTAACGGATACGACGAACTTAGTGGGAAATTGGCCAGGTGAAAGGAAGAAAGGTGGGCCAGACGACAGGCAGGAGCCGCACTTTTGAAACTTCATTCTTTAGAATGCGGTAGCAGTTTGAAAGAAGCTGACCTGGAATAGTAATCCCCAACTCGAGGTTTGCGGACTGTTTGGAAAATTGGAACAATATCTCTGCAAAGTGCCAATCACTTCTAGCTCGATTGGAAAACTCAATGTTAAACCATTAATAACGATTTTTGTACAGGTTACATTCATGACGAGGACATTTGTCTTTTTACATGAATTTGGCAGTACGTTTCTTACGAATACGCCCATACTATAGGGAGGCTCTATGACTGCCAATTTCGGAAAGCAGATCTTAACAGTATTTAAAGAAAACCGTGATGAAGCTTTTGTTATAAATTTGGCTTATTTTACCACATTGTTTCAGAATGCCGCATGTCATCAAGCTCGGTGAGTTTTGAGATGCTTTCGGTTGGTGACAGTTCATGTCGGGACCACCGACCCCATTCATTGTTTGCAGTTGTGCAAGAGCGTATTCGTTTCGTTGGGTCGTCTTGGGGTCACAGCGGCCCTTCTGCTCTCGAGTAGAGAATCGTTCCGACCACAGTAGTTATGAGAGAGCACAGAGCGCTGTTGCCTGACCCCTTACCGAATAACGGTTGCGCCAGTCGAGTGTCCCCTAGCTCTGGGAGACAATGCATCCTCCTTCTCTCGTCAGGGGATGTAGGAAGAGAAACCTCAGAGTAAAAAACTTTAGACCACCTAATCATCACGGGGGAGTCGGGCTTTTTGCGAAAGCAATTGGATCAAGGGGTCGTTTTCAGCCGCAAAGTGAATTAGATCGGTGACATCTTTGTTCAAATCAGAGGCTTTATTCCTTTTGGACCCCTTCACTGTGGTCTTTTTGCAACTTTTTTTCGGCTTTGCCTTCTTTGAGTTGATATTTGACGTGTGCAACGCATGACATGCCATGTAGGAAACCAGCCCATCTCTTTTCGAGAGCTCAGGTCAGCTCAATTATAAGGGGACCAAAATGCTCAACGAGCTTTGTTGCTTCTCCAGAGAACATGTCAGGTTTAACATTTCCCTCGAGAGCATCCATATGCTACGGATTAATCCATTCTTCCCAATACGGGCATTGTTTGTCGCTTTTTAGATTCATTCTTCACGCTTTGACATCTCCAATCCAAGTTTGGAACCCGGAAGAGGTCTTCCTCCTCGATTGAAGAGTAAAATTTGTTGACTGCCATTTATAAGAGGAGCCTTCCTCCACAAGGTCAATCTCGTCGTTGAGACCTTTGAAAGAATGACTTTGTTTTGATCTCCAAAATTTCAATTACAACCATCAAAGACAACATCAGGTTTGCTTCAATTAGACAAATTGTGGGCAAGCTGGACCTTCGTTGATCCGTAAAACCACACTCCCGATTATAAAACAAAGCATGTCTACGTAAGACGACTTCCGCAATCGCAACTTCGGGCATTGAAGCGCATTATTCATGCTCTGAAGACCATTTTTGGCCATGTTTTCCTTCCATAAAACTGACGGCTCCCTAAAGGGTTGACCTCAAGGTCTCTTATGGCCGTTCATTTCGTATAGGTGACTACAAAAAATTTCTTTTTGCTTGTATTGATGCTTTTTGTGGTGCTGTTATGTTCAGTAAAAAATTCAGGAAATGTCGTTTCAAAAAGAACAAATTCTTCGTTGAACACATGCCTGCGAGCTGTCAACAGCTGACATGCAGTCTTGTTTTACTTGTGATGCACATAAATTTTGACCTCATTCGCTCTCCTGTCGCCTCGGCGAAAAATCGTTTTAGATTTCTAAGCCAATCTGTTCCAGAACATCTTAAAGATACTTCCATTTCGGAGATGCCTGTTGCCCTCAGACGTAACGGCTCCTCTGGGAGTAATTCCCTCGACCTAACTTATTGCTCCTACACTCTTTGTTAGATTTATTTTATTTGAACTTTCCAAGCGCTTTCTGTTCTTCCATGGTGTGGCACATGCTGAGTTTAATTCACAGCCTCGTATCCACATTCACATTTATCCTTTCCACGTGCAATAGTGTCATGAACACGCTTTCTCTTGTCTTTTTTTAAACTTCTTCCTGCTTTTCCTTTTGCTGGCTTGATGAAATCATAAAGTTTTTCGACCACTTTAAATATTCATGAGATCGCCAGAAAATTGCCCTCTTCCGGGCGTTCTCGAGCTTTTCGGCATTTCACTTGTCATTTCAAAGGTTTTTACTCCGCCTTCTCTCTTCTTTTCAGTTCTTAGTTCCTCATACCACGCACCAAGTATGTCCTTCAGGATGGGCAATACAGAATCCAACGTCGACTCTTCCGCTTCTCGATCCGGCTCAACCGGTCCAGCAGTTTATTTGCCGTCTCCACTTGGACACCGTAGAACGGGCAGCTGTCGGTAAATAAGTTAACGCGTTACAGAGATGAATCGGTTTCTCATGCCCGATCAACCTGAAAAACGAGACAAAAATTGAACGTTCTTGTTTTCAGAAAGTCTACCGAACGAAATATAAACGATAATCTCCGAAGGTCAAAGTCTTGTCGTGGCAAGGACAGGTGAACTGTTTTTAATACAAAATATTGTAGTTTTTAGACACACGAGACGTGCAATATGCACTACGACCGGTTTAACTCTTCATCAGAAAGCCCTTTTGATCCGCAAATGGAATCGCATGGACCGAGGTTTGTTACTTCCGGGTTGCTTTTCGGACCACCGCTTCGTTGTTTTCAGTAGTTTGACACCAATCATGCAATGACGTAGGGCACAAGACAGCCACGACATGTAATGTATTGTTCTCAAAAATTTCTTTGCAGCTACCGTCTACGAGTTGGGCAAGATGATGTTCGAAAGCGTGTTCCATGATAACCCTCAATGGCTGGTCTATGTTGATCTGAAAACAGATGAGTCCAACTGGTCCAGCCATATCAATTTCAAGATCCATGTTCAGGTGATCTTGTGCTCCTTATCGGCTCACATCACCCTATTTTTAGCGATTTGTTACCGCTCTCGTAGAGTGTATGCGCCGGCTCAAAGAACCTTCATCTGCCTGTGACATCCTTAGGTTTTGAGCTTCCCTGTCCACGGACTGATTGAATGTTCAGGGATTTCGGAGCTCTTTATGCGAACCAGACAAAACGAGTTTCGGCTCAATATTTCGAGCGACTTGCAAATGCACTGAACAGGGCGGCCGCTCTGCTACAAGAGGCCGATCATCAACAGATTGAGGTTTTATTAATTATGTACTATATACATCAGGTATATAGAAAACTGAAGCCAGACTGGACCTCAATGCAGATGCTCCAGATTGGGAGAGATCTTCTACGTCCAACTCCACAGTTACAGTAATCTTTAGCACACAAATTCCATACAACTCAATGGTTTCAGACATCTACACTGCCACCTACCCCTTCCAGCATCCATACAGTGAAATCTGCAACGACTGTTGAAGAGAGAGAAAAGAAGAAGTCTCGTCCGCTAATTTCACGTCACAGTGAGACCCACATTGAGGTGGACACACGACGAACTTCACATGCTAGCAGTAGATGCTGTTCGTCAAACGAAGAACCGGTAGATTTATTCCTCTATGAAATCAATGATTATAACATTTTCAGCACGTCTGTCCAATCACAGCTGAAGCCTGGGTAGTATTGTCAGCTTTTCTCGCCAACCAGGTAAGAAAAGGGCGAACAGCAATTAGAGATCATTTCCAGATCAAACTTGGGTACGAACTAGAGCGAATGTTGAAAAACGAAATGAACAAACTCGGTCTCGGAGAACTAACACTGGTAGCTCCAACATCCGCACTGGACATTGATCTCGCCAAACGACCTGTCCATGCAAATAGTTGAAAATGTTGTGTACAGTTAAAGCTTGTTTATTGAGCCTTAAAGCTATCCGCATGTCTTGATCCGTCAAAAGATAAAGCTGCTCTCTAGTCAGATTCCTCTTCGCGCTCAAGAAGGACATCCGTCTCATTCACTAGTATCTCGTCATGCTCCTCGTCATTGTTGTTTTCACCAATCTGCTCACACACTTGCAGTCCTGACTCCATCTCAACGAGACGAGTTACCTGAAAAGTATTTTATTTTATTGCTGCTGTCTTTTAGACCTCATCAGGGCTTTTGCACTTGGGAGAGTCAATTTCGGAAACCCAATGTACGCCATCGGATCGAAGAACAACTTGTTTGACTCCGGGTAGTGAGAGACTTGTCTGAGTGGAACGGCTGAGACTTCGATCAGAGATGGACTTCTTTTCGTCCTCGTCTAGGGTTTCAACTATCTCCGGGATGCACAACTGACTTTCTTCGCGGCCCGCCTCATAGGTCTTCCGCATCTAAAAAGCAAGACAGGTCAAGAGTTACTTAAAGATTTTTAAACTTTCTGCTGCAACAGATTCAAAACCATCGAGACCAATGAGAGCCCGATAAGGATTGTCCAGAACATGGTCAAGAGCAGTTTTGGTGATGATGGAACCAGATCACCCAATCCAATGGTACTCAGCGATATGAAGAAAAAGTAACAGGATTCGAACAGTGTCCAATTTTGATCCCATTGGGAGAGAAAAAAGGAACAAAGGAACACCTATAATGATCTGTCAATTTTCGTATTTGATAGACGAACCCATCCCACTATCAACGACACACCGACGACGATAGGAAGATCAAAAAGCCTAAGATCTCTGCGCTCGAGTTCTTCAATCTCTCGCATTTCTCGCACTGACTGCTTTGTGAAGCATCTGGAAAATAAATGTAAAGTGATACATCATAGCTCACATACCGCAGGACTCTTCTCGTCAGGCGCTTAGTTTGAAACCAAGGGTATTTCATGCTGAAAGTGAGCATTTGCCCAACATCCTGCAGAACCAACAGCACAAGAGGAATTCCGAACAGAGCGAAGATCATGGTAAAAACTCTTCCCAGAGTAGTCATCGGATATATGTGACCGTAGCCTGCAAACAACATTCATCATCCAGTGGAATTGACGAGCGTCTTGCCAATTGTGGTGCAAATAGTGCCGGCAAAAAGCAGAGCTGTGTAGAAGTCCCATTCTAGTCGTTGGTCACTCCATCGAACACCCAGACTCTGCTCATAGAGATCGAGCTCACTGTAAAGGTGATCGCTTAAAAACAAAAAGTTCTCTCTTTCAGCCGGACTACTGGTTAATGGCCATTCTTAACGGGTCGGAGACCTGGCAGAAGAAAGCCAAGGGTGTGACGCCTAACCCATTACTTCCCTTTTCCACTTCCCCACACCGAAAACCGGATGCTATCAGCGAAAAAGAAGCTCACTGTTGAAGAAAGATCTTCAGTCGTTCTGTGGTGGTTCCTTTGATATAGATTAGATAATCGGAGTTGTTGAACATTCGATTCATCAGAAAGCTGATTTCCAGGTTGCGATTCGTTTCCATTTTCTAAACTGAATTGTGGAAAGAATGTCGAAGGAATTGTACCTTTGACCAATCGTTTTTGAGCCGACTCTGGTAAGGCTTCTCGACTAACAGAAATACACTGGCTCCGAAAGTGGTGTACAGGAGAAAGACAAGAATCAAAATCACATGCTGAAAATGATTGTCGAAGTTCTCCACATTTACAAACCTTCAACCCATATTTGTGGTAGGCTCGATGAGCTATGACAAAACATAAAGGCGGCTTCTCCTGGAGTTGCACTACTTTCCGTCTACCGGCTTCATGTGCACGTCCAGCAATCTGAAAAAAGGGGCATATTTGGAGCAGAAACAAAGAGAACTCACAGTGGTTATTGAAAATCTGCGCACTTGGAACATGCTAGGAACGCAATCAAAAGCGCATTCCTAATCTACTCAGGGAAAGTGAATCCAACGTATAATCAACTAAAGGCCACATAGTGTTCCTCATAGTGGGGATTTCAAACATCATTAATAGACTTACATCCTTCAATCCCGAAGTCCCTCTTAAGATTTGTTGATGGGCTGTGTTAAGAAGACCCTGTCCAGCAAACCGACGATTTCTTCTGGTCGTGTCGATTTCCGTCCGCTGATCGACCAGAGCAGGTAGCATGAACTGAGCAAGACCCGATAAACTTTGTCTTGTACTTAGATTTTTCATTTTTCGTGTTCTAAACAGAGCTGTTAGCAGTGTCACATAAATAGACATTGAGCATGTGAAGATGGTTGTTAGGGTGGTCCAGGACCAAGGGTGAAATAGGGCCCGGGGGCATCAGCTGCCATAACCGATTCTTTGGCACACATGGATGCCCATATTCACACTAATTTGCATGGATTTGGAGTCAGTGGTTTGTATCAGAGGAAGGACAACATGACTGTTTGGGCACAAATGCCCACATCTGGAAATGGATATAGCCTTGATATTGCTCTTGATTACTTCCTATTAGCCATGCAAAACAAGTACTTGACCCTTGACGGATTCCGCGGCACTGTGTCTAAAACGCGACTGATTGAGGCTGACCTCAAATAGGAGAAAATAAAAATTTTGTGGCCTGTTTAATGGTTAAGAGGGTCGAATAGATTCACGTCGCGGGTCTTCAAAGACTCGCAAAAAGGAAGGAATGGCAGTTAATCTCTAGGGAGAGTCAAAATCTCGCAAAATGGCGGCAGTAGTAAGTAATGACTTGCTCTGAACAGCTTTCTTATGTTTTTTGTGCAATTTCGAGGGAAACAGACGTAGTCGCTGTTCGCAAAGACAGATAACTCCCAAAGCGCATAACGACAAGACTGAGACACACGTGCCCCTTGATTTTCCTTTCTGTCAGACACATCTTTCAAATTTAGAAGAAAAAAGGTACCGCGTCTGGAGTTTGAGGAACATCTGGAACGATTTCAGCCTCTTCCATTTCGAATCCGATTACTGTATCATCGTCATCCACCTCTTCTTTTACTTCAGTAGTCGAAAGCTCACCTTGGATCTCGACAATCGAAGTATTGTCTTCTTCAACCGTCGATTCCATACTTTTAGCTGTAAAAGAAGTTGGTTATAGTGCAACGAGTGCATAAGGGAATAGAAGAAGCAGAAGAATTATCTCTTCATCTCTGAAGGACATTATAGCCTTTCCATCATTTTTACGAAGGACTAGCTGAAAATCCAAAAATGATACGACACACAAGGCCAACAAGGAGCATCTGACTCTGCAGGAATCTTTGAGTGGCTTATGAATGCAGCTGATTGGATCTGGATTCTACCAAATTAGCGAATGGCCCTCAGTATGATGATAAACATCGATGTTGATAGCTCCTCAATCGAGTTTCCCTCTCCCATATCTTGTTTTTCAGAATGAACTTATCTTTTGTCTGTAAAAACGGCGCCAATCGGTCTCATTTAAAAGAGCAAACTCAGCTGTTTTTCATAGAAGATTGTGCTCTGTTCTCACATTGAGCTAAACCAAATAACCGGATCTTGTGCATAACATAGTCCTTATCTTCAGATATTTCCTTCCTGCTGTAGTCTGATCCAAGTTCAGGATGTAGGCATGCAAAGCATATGCCCAGAGAACCGTGTTTATGTGCGTTTCGGCTCTTTGAGAGGGTCATTTCGAGGAAAGAGCTATCAGCTAAGGGGACGAAGTACAGATCATTCGACTACCGTAGCCTTCTTTTTCGCGTAAACAGCTTTATCCGGGTCAATTGTGCGGAACTGATCAAATGAACATCCTTGAGATTGGATAAACAAACACAGCTAAGAACCTGTTCAAAAGCTTTGTTTTCTCAGATTCAAGTGAATACCACAACAGCAGATTAGATCCGACTCAAGGTCTCCAAGTGTAACATGTTCAAGTTATTCTCTAGATTGGCAAACAAGAAAAAACGAGATGCGGTTTAATTAAAAGTCTTGAACGAGATATATAGAATTGGGACCCAGTGTTCAACACAAGAAGCAGAAAATACGTGCTTGCGTCACATTCTTCTTTCCTTGCTCTTTATCTCTTATGCCAACTCTGACCATTAGTAGTGGGATCGGATTAAGTACGTGTAAATCTAGTGGTACTGACCCTGTTCAGTTAGTATATCACCAAGACATTAGTATAAACGATTGTTTATTTCATGATTTTTACTTGTATGACAACGGCTGCACGACAATTGAAAGAATCCCGTTAAGGCAATAAATAATATGCTGAGCAGTCAGAATTGTGAATGCAAGGTAATTATTAATGGTTATTAGGGTTTCGAGATCACGTTAATAGTGAGACCAATGTGGGGTCCTTGATCGTATGCGGGAGACAAAGTAAGAGAGGAACAATTGAATATCCTAAAAATTTCAAAAATCCGTAAGTATATTGACCAAGTTAGGCCAAAGACAGCGACTGTGTAAGAATCGCCAACGCTGAGAGAAGCTTCGGTTGACTAATTGTCCTAGTAGTTATCGTTTTTGTAGATGTATACTTTGAGCGAATTTGGGCCATCTTCAAAGGACGGAACACGTCTGAAATAGTAAAATCAGTTAAGGTAATTGAATGGAATAATACTGTGGCTCGCCGTATAAGAAAGTACAGCTTACCAATAGGATTGACAATGGTTTCCTTGTGGGCTACCACAGGCTCTGGCAGTTCAAACCGAGTAAAGACTCCGAATAGCGGAGGACGGTTGTGTAATTTAGAATGATAGAAATCGGCCTCATTAGGCGGAAGTGGAAACTCAGGGATCATAGCGTGTGGTGACACTGTGGCGGATTGAGTACGGTACCCGAAGTATCTGAGTTGGGGGTGCGAAAGATAACGCTTCGGTTCGCCATTTCTCCTGCACTTATGTACGGAAAGGGTGGGCGGAGCGGAGACTGCGACAAAGGACAAACCATGCTACAGGCCCCGGGAGAACCCTGTCTTTCCACGCCCACCCAGAAAAAACATTCCTAGCATTCCACACGCCTAAGGTGTGAGTGGTGACGCAGAACCAAATATTGGTTCAGGATAAAGCCGAGATTTATCGATAGCGAGTTGGATTTCCCCCGACTACACGGAAGGATGACATCACATCATTCCCAACACTGGGTGGTTCTAGCATGGCGGGTGCAAAGAGAGCTTTCAGGTGTTTCGCTTCCGGAAAGTCTTATCTCCACTACCCAATGACCTGCAAGTTTTTCAACTACAAACATCGTTTGCAATGATATGAACCATTATCAAAAAGATTACACCATTCTCGAATTCTCACGGGCCCCCTGCAACATTGTAAAGGTGTGGCTCAAGCTTGCGAAAGCTTTTGAATGTGGTTCGCTGATTCACCGAGCCTCCGGGCTAACAAATGGGTCTTTACCGAGATCGTCGTCGTAATGCTCTTTGTGTATGGAGAAAACCAGTCGTTCCACGTCAACTGGAGAGGGCAATTCGGCCATGTAAATGAGAACTGAGTCACTTTTGACTCATACGGTTTTTCGAAATCGAACAGGCTAACAAATTTATGACTTCCTGCCCAAGTTCTAATTGTGTCGCGAAACAATTAAATCAATTGCTTCATTTTTCTTTATTGACTACAGTACTACGGGTCGGGAGATCTCTCTCTCTCTCTCTCTCTCCCTCTCTCTCTCTTTCAACTTGTTTATAAAATTGCTTGCCAGACAAGATCAAGGACATCAACGAATTCATCAGAATGCTGGCTGTTCGTCGCTCTTCGTGATAAGAATGCTAAACCCTGTGTCTAAAAACAGCTAATACCCAGACAGTCCAAACAGTGAACAATGAAAGATTATGCTTGTGACTTTGAATCATACTGAGGAGGTATCTGGTGAATAATGTACTCCCCGTGCACTTGCCGTATGTCTAACTTATGTGCGTGGTTCACAGTTTGCTTAAGGGGTGACTAGTTACCGGATGGACTACACCCTCAACATCACTTATGATGACGGAACTGTCAAATTCAGAGCCTGTACTGATTTTAAGTTTATCAAGCGGAACAAGAGCTTACATCAAAGGCTATCGGTAACCGACCCGCTTCTGGCTGTAGTTGCGTCTTTGTGGGCCAGAGCCACGTGCAGTAGCAGAGGCCATTGTGTACAAAAGGGCTTTGCGTGCTCTTTGAAGAGTTTCTGGCGCCATTTGCATCATGTCATCAATCTAGCTCACCGGATTCCGAGAGGCATATCGAGTATTCGTCTGCGTCACAGTAATTTTATGGGTGCAAAGGTTCTGGAAAAGGGATGTCTTCGGCAATTTGGAGATAAGAAAAACGAAGGGAAGATAGTTGAAGGAAACGAACAATTGGAGATATTACTGCGGGGGTTTAGGGAAAAAGGACGAAATTTTGCAATCTCCTTCATTCTTTTTGTTTAAAAAACTAATTGACGTGAACGGAAGTAGTTCGCTGGTTCAACGAAATTTGGGAGAAAATAAGGAACGCGGCCTTGGGCTTTCATAACTGTCAAAATATTTGTTAGCTGATAAGTAGAAGCGAAGATTAGCTGAAACGAATCAGGTAGAGATAAACACCTATCACAAACATCTTCCAAAATTGCAAGGTAAACGTTTGCCGTATCCTTAAAAATTGTCTTAGGGCTTCGATCGAACTAAATATCTTAGAATGAATAACCACGAAGCTGCCATTTAAAATTCTTGGTTCGGGTCACGTTTCAAAGAAAGTCTTATCGGTCCTTCGTGGCCACCACATTGAACGATTATTAATAGTAGTTCAGACCTCATCTTGCCTTATCGAACCTCAAAAATCACGCGTCCAGTATGGATAAATGCACGAACACTGTTCTTGTAGTACGTACAAGTCATAAAACTGTTCTGGTTACCCGTTTTGTGTTCCTTTGTTCCTGCTGTGGTGTTTGACAAGGCTCCAGCAGCAGCGTGTAGGGTGATAAGAGACACAATGGTCTTATCAGGAACTGGAGCCTTCTGAATAGCTTTTCGACTGGACTAGACGTATTGTGAACGTCAGAGAACACGCGATCACGTAGATTTTGTACTTGGTAGGGTAGCTTGACGACAGATGACTTTTCATCTCATGATGTGTGCTCTGACTGAGCTAGCGTCATTTCGCTGTCACCGGCTCCGGTTTTTTTTCTTCGTGATCTTTAATATGGCTTCAAATGCGGTAGGTCGGTCTCATTAGAGGAAGAGCTATCAACGACTAATCTCCAATCAGGAATGAAAAAGACTGGATTCTTAGACCAAACGAAATAAGTTTACGGCTCGGTCGTCCTTCTGACGCATTTGCTCTCTACTTTGGCCTATTTCTTTTTTGTCAATCAAAATTTTTCTCATCCCCGTTCCATCTAGAGGTGTGAATGTTCACAGCGACATTTTCTTCCGTGCGGCGCACGTGTATTGAGCTAGCCGACGCGCCCATTTCGAAGACTTCTTATCAGAACTGTGGTGGCGGCGTAGGCGATGATAACCGGCGTCGAACGACACAGAGAGAGAGAGGGGCTTCCCCACTCGATCTTCGATCCGAGAGCAGACGGTCAGAGTCCGCTTGCGAAACACATTTCGTCGCAACAACCACGCGGTTTCGGAACAAGTGTCGTGATCTCTTCCATCGAGTGCAGATGGGGGACGGCATGGGGTTGCAGGAAGAGAATCGTTGTTTTGGAAAGGTTCTCAATCTTTTACAAAAAGATCCCTGTTAAAGAACAGTGTTTATTACGCAATAGACAGCATGCAGACAAGTAAACTTTAGATCATTTTAGAATGAATCGTTAACCATTACCAAAACATTAGTTGTTGTCTATTGTCTTTTTTGTTTTCTATCGACAATATTGTCTTCTCATTCCGAAAAAATGAGTATAGCTATAACCATGACTTCCCTACGAAAGGCGGAAGTAGTGTGTGGAACATCACTTCCATGAAACAATAAAATATGCTGACATCTTTTTAGATGAACCCCCTTCCCCGGTTTGCTCGTACAAGTACGAGCTTTCTTTTCTGGAAAACATGCAGGATCTGTTGGCGTTGTTCCCTCTAGTCATGTTTATGCTCTTGGGACAAAATTTCCTTGTTGCCTGGGATTTCGTTTTTTCCTCTCCATATTTATCCTAACTACGTAGGTAGCAGTGTCCGCAGCAAAGTCTGTTTCAGGACTTTTCTACTACTTATCCCGATGAATACTCCCAAATTGTCAAATTCTTGAGAAACCGAAAATGGAGACATCATGCGTTTCATAGATTCGAGGACTTCACTGGTTTGACAAAACCCTCGACTTACTATAAGGGATACCATACAACAACGGTTTCGGTAAGCATTTCAAGAATTCTGGAAGTTTAGGCAAATGTTGCTGTAGTCATTTTCGAAGGAAGTGTAGAAAATTACAAGATAGACAGAAGGGGTATCGTGCTTATATGTGAGATTGAAGGAACAAGAGCCGTTTCCAGACGCTCTGTCATCATTGATAACTTTGTTTAGAGTAAGGATGTAGATTGCCGACTACCTAGCTTCCCGGCATGGATGAACAATCAAACAGGGCAAATCCTTACAGTGGAATTCAAAGAGAAGTCCGAGCCTCTTTCTTCAAATTGTCCAAACTTCTAGAGCAATTCTCACGTGCTTAACAGCAACAAGAAGAACTGCGAATGGACGTATCCGTGTATAGAACCAGGAAAAGTCCAATATAATTTACATGTCCAAGAAGTTCGACAGACTCAGACGTGAAGATGGGCGAGTCCTACTTATCGTCTCAGTATCAACCGATGACAACAAGTCAAGTCTACAGATCTCTTTCAATTACAAAGATAACAATCCCCTACAAACCAACTCCTTTGACCCGCTATAAAGCGCTAAAACTCAAAACTCGCATGGTTATTATTAAAGCTTGTACCACTCTTGGAAGCGAAAAGAGTTAAGAGTCGAGTTAAAGATCTCAGAGCATGGTTTCGTAATTTTTCGGAAAAAAAGTAAAATTTCGCCGCTGTCCATCAGGTTTTAGCTTCGGGACGATGGTCGTTAAAGTGACAAATGAGGGTGGACCGAATGTATTGGCTGAACAGTCATCGATATTCAGTTTAAGTTGACGTTAATGAACTTTCCCCGCTGACAGAAGGTTTATTCGTAACAAAAAAGGTTTCAAACCTCTGTTATCTTGGAAGAACGCCGGTCGTTTTATAATTCTTGGTGCCTACATAGGCTCACACGTGGTCTGACTGCGTCACGTCTTTTGGGTGTATCTTCGGTACAAACGTACCCTTATCTTTATGCGCACTCCTTTAATTCCTTCCTTATCGTTGTCAGCAAATATCCTCGACTGGACCTCTTAATGAAACGGGTAATCAATAGACCCTTCATTTGGAATGACAAAGCGGTACAAGTGAGTGGATACAAGGTGTTGTCTGGGGTAAAATGACTACTGGATGACTTATGGCTTGACGTAAGTCTTATGAACGAAGCGAACCATGCTGACATCGCCGTCAACTGTGATCTGGTCTATTTCTCTTGGGCTGTTGTTGGGTCGATAGTTGAATTTGACGTACGGAAGCCCATCTACATCCACCTGAAGCAAATAAAGTATTATTTCAGTGCAAAACCATACCGCTACACTCTTCTCGTAAGCGTGAACTACGATATCGTGGGTAATTCCTTTGCTGAAGGGGAACTGTCCAATGTGTCTTTCCTCGTTGAGCCATGTCCCGTTCGATGTACTGTTTCGAACGACCGCTTCCTGCAAGGTCATTGTTAGATCTTCGTCCCCGTTACAGATCTGACGTTGAACTAGAAAAACTGCAAGGTAATGACTCAGATAAGATGGGCGTGTCGGGTCGACCGGGGCTGTAGGCTACGTACAGCACAAAACCTAACCTTCACTTTCGGCTGGGGCATGTCGACCCGGAAATGGAAGAAGAACTCCTGACCAGACATGAAGTTAATGTTGAATCGGACGGCCGTCAGAGAAGGAGTCAAGGTGATCTTGACTGATTGAGGACTCACAAAACATTTCTCGAGAAGATCGAACGAGAAGGGAACAGCCTAAAGAGGAAATGATACCATTCAATAAAAAGACTTACTGGTCGATCAACGGTGATGAGACGTTCCTCTTTCTCAGATGGGTTTCCGACCAGCAGTTTTCCATCAAGGCCGACAGACAACTGAAAAAGTGAAAGTGAAGAAGGATGCTTCATTCTTTTAAGGTTCGTATCGACATGACAGTATGCAATGACGAAGGTAAAGCTGTATGAAACAAGACACGCGCAGTAAGTGAAATGAGCGAAGGCTTTCTTATTCATCGTCAACAGCGTAGCCGTCTTCGTCCTAAAAAGCCAATGTGAGCATGACGCAAAACTTGACAATGATCAAATATCAACAAGCTGAAATGTAGACTAACCGCAGGTTGGTATTGAATATAGTCGATTCGGAGATTTCCACTGATGGCTATTGTCTGGATGTATTCCGTGTTTATGCGATGAGCGTAATCGCAGACATGCCGACCATTGACAGCAACCTACAATTTTTATGTGAAAACAAAAAGAGGGTGAGACCTTGAAGTAGCTTTCAAAAGCTGCAATCCTGATCGTGAATGGTTTTCCTTCCTCGAAAGGATTGACATATCTCTCTTCCGCCCCCCATTGGTTGCTAACGTACGAATTAAGAACGAGCTTGTTGTCAGGTGGTCCAGAGAACCTGAAAAAAAATAATTGAATCAAATCTTAAAGGTACTCACCATCCTCCAGGCTTTTCGAATCTTGGATTGAAATGAAGCGCCTTGTTATCCATGTGATCGCCACTGATGAGCAGCCCGCAACAAAGATCTATCGAGAATCTGAAAACTGGTCAGATAAAAAACTTCGGTATAAACTTTTTCTGATCAGAGGTGAAGGGAGGTTCAACCAAGCCACTGATGAGTATCGATCTTCCTGGGAAGATGCCGCCGCGAATTGTGCCCACATACGGAATTTCCTGTGAGAAAATAAATAAAAATCAAATTGAAAATCATACTGGGCTCCGGACTACATTGTCCTGATCGTCAGCTTCCTGTGACATTATTCCTGCAAAAAGAACATTAATTGAATGAGTAAGCAACTGATAAGAAAATGTTTTCAAGATCTGCAGAAATTCGTTATGAACAGGAGCAATACTTCAACGCCCCGTGTCGCTCGAGAGAAAGAAGGAGAGAAAATGTTGATAGAGAGTTGAATCATCGAATATACGGGCGCAAAAAAGGATTGTTTGCAAAAATAAACACATGCGGCCCATTTTTTTGGCTACGATAGCCTGCCGAATAAATTTTGCGTACGCACTGGCCCCACGTTGCCTATTCCGTTCAAATACAATTTTCGATCTTTTATTAAATAGACCATTGCATAATCTTGTTATTTTTAACAACTATGCGAATTCACAAACTTGTTTCTCCGTTTGAATGTAGTTGAACTTGCTTTCATTTCACAATTTCATCAAAAATCAATAAGTCTCACTTTTACGACTTTCAGATCGGGTCGTACAAACCAGACAGCACTGTGGACAGGCACGTCTTCGATTGCTTGGGTTCAAGCCAGGAGCGGCTAACATCTATCTAGAAATGCCTCGGTCACAGAGGAACACGCTCATTTATCTAGTTTTCGGTACTTTCGTTGTAGTGAGCATTTTGTTGTACACGAGTCTCGATTCTTCACGCACAACAGAGCTTGGGGCTCGCAGCAGACAATCTGTGAGTTTTTATGTTTATATTTTACTATTTCATATTGAGATCGAAGTAGAAAACCTCAAGAAGGTTGTACATGATCTCAATGACCAGCTCAAAAACAATCGCGATGCCATGGAGAAGATTCGATCCAATTTGGCGAAGGAGGAAGAACAGATGAAAAACAAGAAGAATTTAGGTAAGATGTCCATGTCTTCAAAACACTGTTCAGTTCACGAAAATGCCGTCTATGACGAGAAAGAGGAGGCTATCAAGGATCAGCAGAAGAAACTTGAGAGTTACAAAGGCAAGCCTGATGACAAAGCAGATTTTGAAGTTAGAGGTACAATGCTTCATTTTCAAATTCAATTTTACATTTGAAGAAGATCCGGCGAAACATGGTGGTAAAGTCGCGGTCGTTCACCAGGCGTTGCACAAGACAACAACACTCGCTGTATCGAGCAATGTCTGCATGATGAGAGCCAACTTCAGTCATACGAAATCCGATGTCCAGGTAAATCTATTCATTTAAAATATTTAGCTGGCTTTTCAGATGCTCGATGTGTACAAGACATTGAAGTTTGACAATCCTGATGGTGGCGTTTGGAAGCAAGGATGGGAAGTCACCTATGAGGAAAATGAAGTCTCTTCGGAGCCGACGCTCCAAGTCATTGTTATTCCGCACTCTCACTGCGATCCAGGTACTAAACTTGCTTTGAAGCTTTTATACATTTCAGGCTGGATCAAGACCTTTGACCAATATTACCAGGATCAAACCAGTCAAATTCTGAACGGAATGGCCAAGCATTTGGGTGAAAAGCCTGACATGAGATTTATTTATGCTGAGATGTCCTTCTTCGAGAGATGGTGGAGAGAGCAAACCGAGGAAACAAGAAAAAAAGTTAAGGGGTTTGCTTTTGGAAAATATGATTCTTATATCTCGTTTTAGCTATTTGGATACTGGCGTCTTCGAAATTGTTACTGGCGGATGGGTGATGACTGACGAGGCTAACTCTCACTATTTTGCCATTATCGCTGAGCTCTTCGAAGGACACGAATGGCTAAAAAACCACCTAGGTTTAACCATTTTTCCCTTTTCCATTTCTGTGCTCTACAAAAACAGGGCGAAAGCAAACTGCAAAAACAGGGCAACTGTACTAATTCGGCTAAAAATAAAAGCTCAATCCACCATTCCTAGAAAAGAAACGTAGGTTCTGTATTCCAAAAACTGTATCAGAATAGAATTGCGTGGTAAGCTGCAACAACTGTGGTAGTAAGAGAGATGCGGTTTAGGATTTTGCTTTCAGCAGTCTGAGATTTATTGCTCTGTTTTTGTAGTACTTTCTTTTGTCCTATCTTGTAGTATTCAAACCATCTCATCCTATGTACTTGTGATCGCTTTTTTAATCATAATACTTACTTCAGATTACCGCCCGAAAGCACATTGGTCCATCGATCCTTTCGGACTTTCGCCCTCCCTTCCTCTATTGTTGTCAGCTTCGAACATTACCAATGCTGCCATGCAAAGAATTCACTATTCCATAAAGAAACATTTGGCCAAGAACAAGCAACTTGAGTTTGCTTGGCGGCAGATGTGGGGTAGGACTGCTCAAAGTTGCGTTAGAACCCAATTTTGTAGGTGCGCAAGGTCAAAAAGATGTCCATGCTCATGTCTTCCCGTTTTATTCTTACGACATTCCTCATACCTGTGGTCCTGAGCCAGCTGTGTGCTGCCAATTTGACTTCAAGTAAGCTTTAACTTTCTTCCCAATCCATGCATATAAAAGACGGCTTCCTGGAAGCGGAGACAACTGCCCATGGAACATTCCCCCGCAAGAGATCAGCGATGGAAACGTGGCCAGCCGAGCCCAAAAGCTGTATGACCAATACCGGAAAAAGAGCCAGTTGTATGGTACCAATGCTCTCCTGATCCCATTGGGTGATGACTTTAGGTGGGATGATTGAATGCGGTTGATAAGGTGTTATTTTTAGATATGCCGGAGATTTTGAATGGAATGCTCAGCATGCCAATTACAAAAAGTTGTTTGAATACATGAACTCGAAGAAGGAGTGGAACGTGAAGGCGAAATTTGGAACCCTGTCCGATTATTTCAAATTGATGGAAAAGGAACTGAGCAACATGAACAAGGAGCTGCCAGTATTGACAGGAGACTTTTTCACCTATGCGGACAGAGATGATCATTACTGGAGCGGTAAGACACCACTTAGGCTTCTTTTACATTTATCGATTAACAGGTTACTTTACTTCTCGACCCTTCTACAAGCAGATGGATCGTGTTCTACAGCATTATCTTCGTTCCGCTGAGATCGCTATCACCATGGCTTCGATGAAAGGATTCAAGAACAATGCTGTAAGACAAAGAGTCGGACAAAATATCTTTACTTACAGATTTACTCTTCTCTGGTCAGCGCTCGCCGCCATCTCTCGCTTTTCCAGCATCACGACGGTGTTACCGGCACTGCTAAGGACCATGTTGTCATTGATTACGGATCAAAGTAGGCTAACTAATGTCAGCATAACTTTTTCTGTCTAGAATGCTTGCTGCTCTGGATCGTTGCAACTCTGTTCTCGCCGCGTCATTGGAGCATCTTTTGGATAGCAAGCAATTGGAGTTAGGCAACTTCGAACACAGACCGGAGCAAGATATTCTACCAACAAAGAAGGTATTCAACGCTGGAAGGTAAACCTTCCATAAAGCTCTTAACAACCTTTGGCTTAGCACTGTGGTTGTCTTCAACACCCTCAGTCGTCCTCGTTCTGAGCCAATCTGCGTTTTGGTTAATTCAGCTACTACTGGCGTCAAAGGAGACGACGTAAAGCAGCAGATATCTCCCGTTTTCGAATACAAAAACGAAAATATTCTTGTGGCAGAAGGCAAATATGAGGTATAATTCTATTTACTGCTTTACCTATTTATTACAGCTATGTTTCCTCAAAACCATCGAAGCGTTCGCCTTGGGGGCTTTTGAACTGACCGATGGCTTGACGATTCCCACGGCAGCTGTATTCACAAACGACAACTTCAACCTTGGGTAAGACTTTTAGTTTTCTCTTAATGAATCATTTCAGTGACTTCAAAGTCAGTCCCTTGGAGGAAACCGTCACTTTGGACAACGGAGAGATCAAGGCCACGTTCAATGCTCAGTCGGGTTTTTTGAAAACAATCACCCCAAAAGGAAAAGCTGCTACTGACATCAATCTTCAATTTGTCAGCTATGGCGCTCGAGGACACAGATCACGTGAGTTTTTAGAAAACCTGAACATAAGAGATGAACTTTGTTATAGTCACATTCGAACAGCGTTTGCGTAAGTTTACTCGTTGTTAGCCAGCCTCCGTGACAGAACGTGTTCAAAACCTTGGTCGAGTGTTTTGATGTAAAACAAACATTTTCAGTCGGAAATGGTGGAGGAGATGATCTCTCTGGAGCATATCTCTTCCTTCCGGACGGAGCTGCAAAGCCTTTGCATGTTTCTGGACACAGCGTTGTGGTACTTGATGGTCCGGTGGTGAAACACGTTGTCGTAGCTGCTCACAAGGAAGTTCAAGCTCTGCAGACTTACACTCTTTACGAGAACAGCTACGACCTCGAAATCGAAACTGAAGTCGATATCAGGTGAGCGCTTCCCGAATATTTTATTCATTCTAAACTTCAGTCAAAAGAGAACCAACTTCGAGCTGGCTATGATGATGAAAACTTCGATCAAGAGCGGAGATGATCTGTATACCGATCTGAACGGAATGCAAATGATAAGAAGAGTTCGCATGCTAGATAAACTCCCTCTTCAAGCTCATTACTATCCTATGCCCGGCAGTGTCTTCATTGAGGTTGCTAGTTTGCCTTTTGTTTAAAATTTGTAGTCCAGGATTCCGATGTTCGAGTCAACATGCTTGGAGCACAAGCTTTAGGAGTCGCAAGTTTGAGAGAGGGAGAGATTGAGATAATGCTTGACAGAAGACTTAACCAAGACGATGGAAGAGGCCTTTTCCAGGTAAGACTAAGTTGAAACTGACAATATCCATTATTTAGGGAGTTCTCGACAACCACAGAACTGTCTCCCGATTCCGTCTTCTTGTTGAACCCCAATCCGGTTCAATGCCTTCTGCAGAGGATCGTGTTGGATTCCTCTCAACTGTGGCTCATGCTTCATCTCTGGAATTACATTATCCATGGATCCGAATGAACACCAAGGGAGCAGTCGCAGCTAAATCTGTTCCTGGTCTCGGAGCAAATCTGCCATGTGATTTGCATATCGTAAATCTGAGGTTAGTTTGTAAACTTTGGATTTTCACGTTTGTCTTGTAGAGTACTAGCCAAATCGACTGACTACGAGAACAATCCAGGTGTTTCTATCCCTCTAAATGAGGCTGCTCTCATTCTGCACAGAACTCTTCCCGACTGTAGGAGTGAGCTGAAACTAGACAACAAATGCCAAGCAGTATCAAACATGGTAAGCCTCAGAGCCGTATGTTGAAAACATTTTCCTAGATTTCTGCTGAGAATCTCTTTCCGAAAGTCACGAAGGCAAGTGGAGGAACGCTAACTATGATGTATGAAGAAACCGAAGCTCTAAATTTTTTCACGGTCGAACCACAACAAATGCGGTCGATCAAGTTGCAATGGTAGATGCCAATTTCTTGCTTTTTTTGGGATTCATTAGTATACAAGTAGCCAGTAGCCACATTCCACGGTGTCTGCGACTTGGGTATCACCGTGTATTTTTTGTGATATGTGTCAGCTATTATTGATGTACAGGTATTACATATATGTTACTTATAGTTGTAAATAAACATTAAGCAGTGCTTATGCGCGAAAAGCTCAACAACAAAGGCGTTTTATTGCCTTTTGTAAATACAACTATTAAAATGCGAGACAACAGAAGAATTTATTTATTGTTTACATCTCGTCATATTCATCGAGATCCGAGAACATCTCCATCTCATCACCTCCTTCTTCGTGATCATCCATCATACCTCCGACGTCGTACAGAGCGGCAGCTTGTAGATCAGGATCCTAAAACACCTTTAGTCACGGAAACTTGTTGAGTTACCGCTCCCTGCTTCTTATATTCGAAAACTTGTGACAAAGCGAACTCCAAAACGCGCTTTGGTCCGCGGTCGTCTGTTGGCAACATCGCAGCAATTCCCAATATTTCTCCGGCTTCTTGGATAAAGTAAGAGAGATCCGTGTCCACACATCTGTTGGCCAGCTGAGCAAGCCTGATATCCGGCGTGCTAAGCATCTCATCCAAATCAAACAGTTCCAGCTGTGGTGGTGGCAACTCGCAAAAGACGGGAGGGACCACGGCTGGCTGAAGAGGAGGAAGGGGGATCTCGAAGGTTGGTGTAATGAGTGTCAAAGGCTCGTGCTTCACTCCCATCTGATCAAATGCCCTGAACGATCCTTTTACGGTTACAAAGATTCATTAACCTTAATACTTTGGGCCAGTGCATTATATCGAAGACACCGAGCGATTGCTGGAATGTTTTCATGACATCGAGATTGAAAGTCATGTCCATATCTCCTTCTTGCATACATGCCTGGAGCCAAACACTTTTAAACAAACAGGTAAAAGTGACCTTCAATTGATTAGAAAGATACAAATGATCTGGAATCACATGATAGTCCATTATATCTGGTGCAGTTGCATCAATCTTGTTCAAGTTGAGTCCATTCAAGAGGTATTCCATAATTGTGTCCTGATACAGCTAGCATGTCAAGAAAGAATTGTAACCTACAAATATTTTGCCATTTTCTTCTTTCTCGATGTAACCATCGGTAAACATTTGTACTGATCCACATACAGCTATTTTTCCAGGCTGAAACATGTTGCTAGACAAGGACAACAAAAAAAACCTGGTTATCGTTGAAGGCAAGAACAGGACGTGACGAGGGATAGCACACGCTTCCTGTTGATAGTATAGGAATACATTGCTTGTTCACGTTGATAGTAGCTCCAAACGGATAGACAAACGATAAAGTTCTGAAAAAGAATAATGCTGGAAGTATTTTTCTTACTGTGAGTTGTTCTGTTGATCGCTGCTGACAAGCTTTCCTGCCCCTTCGGCTATACTTCTGTTCAAAACTCCATTGGCTACCAATGCTTCTTTTGGATTGAAATACTTGTAGAATATCGTTCGAATCACGCAATCTAAATGAATTTGCATGCTCGTCCAATTCTGTTTTGAATTACCTGTGTTGACACTCATTCCAAACTCTTCTAGCAAAAAATTGATGTTCGTTGAGGTGGCCGACTCCGGACCTTCTCCCATCATGACAAAGACAGAGCCTCCAGTATTGATGAAGCTTCTTATCGATTCAATCTAACGAGACTATTAGCAAACTTGAAACATTTGCTACCTCTTCTGCCGTGAACTTAGCCTTTGGCTGTGGGAAGATGATCGCTCGGACGTCGTTTAGCACATTCTCACTGATTTCCGTCGTGTTTCTGTTGTAAAAGTTTAATGGGATTTCAAAACTTAGCTTACGGTTCTATATTCCACTCGTTTTTCAGCTTACGATTAATGGTTCTCAGTCCAGAATGTAAGGTAAAAGGCTCTTTCTTCGACTGATCGACCAGAATTTTGTGTCCTCTTTTGAACTTAAGAGCCTGGAAGACAGATACGATGCTTCCAATACTACTTTACCTCATCTGGAATACCTTCTCCATTCACCGTTCTATGTGGATACAGAATAGGCGGCATTGTGGTGAACAGAACAGTTGTCAGCTACTGAGAGGGCGCGTTCCGTTGCTATGGCGACGAGCAACCGCATGTTTTATGACAATTCCCCTATAATTGTTCGAGGAATGCTGAATGTGATGCTCGTAGAATGCCAGACTCTCTCGCAGGACTGATGATTTTTTGAAACAAATTTGCAACGTTCAACAAGCAATATCGGAAACTACAGTTTATTAGAAGACCAGAATAAGGAAAACATCTGTGCATCCGTTAGATACCTTTCTCATATAACATCTTTCTACCAAGACTTTCGCACAGGGACAATATACAAAGTAGAATGTGGAAGGGAGCATCCGGAAACTACACGTGTGGAAAGAATGTACAAACAGCAAGAGACGAGTCGATAGAAACCGGGAGTGGAAGATCAGTTGCTGAAAATTAGAAGATTATCACGGTTACCAAATATTTTTCAATGTTATTTCTCGATTCTATTCTATGTGAAGAAGCTAAACTTACACGAGAATGTCAATTGAGTAATGGTTATTTGAGGACAGAACAGGTGCAGGAAACTCAGTCTCTGAAAGAATCATCTGTCCAAATCGAGAACAGAATATCGATTCAGACAAACATTTTTGCTTGTGTTAGTTGTGGTATTTTGTGAGGCAGATAAAGAAATACAAAGATAAACGAAAGTGAGCACTTACTTGCTGGAACCGAAGAGAGACAGCAACATCCAGAAAATGTAAACGATGTCGAGGAAGATTTGGATGGCGGCGAAGATGTGGTCCTCCGGGGAAATTTCGTACTTGCGTCCTCCCATAATCATCTAGAATATACTTGTTATAATTTTCCAAGTTTTAATACCTGGACGTCGATGGCCAAGTAAAACATGAACAGAATGGCAGCCAGAAGAGCGTAGATGGTGTACAGGAACTTAATCTGAAAGAAGGCGACAGAGATGGCAGCGACGATTCCGAAGACAAGGAGACACATTGAGAGAATGAACATGACGCCCATCATGCTGAAATTAAGTTTCTCAAGATTAAGAGTTCATAATACTTGGTGAGATCGCGTTTGGTGGTGCTGGCGTACACAACGATGCTTCCACAGCAGACGGTGCAGATGATTAGAGCCAAGAGAACCGTCTCGACTCGGTGATGAGCAGTGATCATCATGGTCATGTATCCTACGGCCAGAGTCTGAAACCCAATCTAGAAATAAAACAATGTAGATATTTACGAAAACTCCAGTCATGACAAGATTGATAGGGAAGGATCGTCGGACAGACTCGCAGCACATAAGAACCAGGTAGACAACGAAGAAGGTACCACTGAAAACTTTCTCTTAACAAAGAAGAGTGTGAAATACTTACTAAGCACACCAGTAGAGAGCCATGTTGGCTCTAACAAACGTCATGGTTTCGCTGTTCGTGTAAGGAATAGCCGTCATGACGGCAACAACGAGAAGCTGAAAAGAGGTTCCTTCTTGTGAAAATTCAGACTTACCATGATAGTAACAAGCATGAAAACCTTGCGGATGAAGGCAGCACGGATGGTAACATCACTGAACTGCATATTCTTGTATCCATCGTTGGCTTCAGGATCAGCGTGGGAGTAGTTGGCTCCTCCACCCATCATGTTAGGATGCATCGGCATCGGAGGCGGCTGCTGGTATTCTGAATTATTGCCACGTTGCAGAACAAAAAAGAAGCACTCACGTTGCTGTCCAGTCCATCCAGCAGGAGGGGGAGCATTGGCTCCGTAGGGGTTTCCGTATTGCGGATTATATCCCGGCTGTCCGTAAGGGCCGCCACCAGACATTGCTGAAGAATATTGTTGTAGTGAGAAAGCTGTGACAGAATGTTACGAAATGAATGAGTCACTGATCAGGTAGTACACTGTTATGCCGCCAATATTCGTTTTTACAGTATGGAGAACACATTGGCTTTGCATATGATTTAGATCATATAACAGAAATTTTTGATGTTGGATGAGGGATTGAGGGAACGAGACAAATTAAAGTTAGAATGGTTTCTAGAGAACAGCCAAATTTATTTACGAGGCTATGCGATAATCCTCTTTGGGCTATGTGACGGCAAGGAGAGGATGTGAATGACGCCAAAAGGCTTCATAATGTTCTATTCTAGCTTTTGCTAGACGTAAACAACATGTGCTGTAATAAGATTTTGGGTACGTGTACAAACTTTCTGCGAAAATAAATAATGAGAACAAAGAATAGTTGAGTTATGGAGCAAACAGTGGAGAAAATGACCAATACAGGGGGCAAGACAAGGGGAGAGGGACTGGTGCGCCAAAACTCGCTAGCGGAACCCTCGCGAGGTGCGAGAGACGCAGATGTGGTTGACATCAAAACAATCGATGCGCAGCTCCCGTTGTTGCGAAACACTGTTATAAGCCTTGTAAGAAGTTCCGAGAGAGAGAGGAACCTTTCGCATTACGCTCTGGTAGCAGTCACTGGTGAAACTGTGCACCTTTTTAAACTTCCTCTCGAGAATGACACAGACGAAAAGCGAACATAAATAGACCAAATGATACTTTTAATGTCATTATGGGTAGATCTAAGCAAAAATCATATATTAAAATTGAACGAACCTTGTTGATATCCACCCGGGTAGTTCGGCGCCGACGGATTGTTGAGTAGCTGTTCTAAATAAAGCAAGTTGCTATGGTAATACTTTTTCAGGCAAACAGGTTAACTCCTCACAAGCCCCTCCCCATGACTACAAAATTTATAAAAACGGAGATTATTTTGCATTTCCGGAGCGAAGCAGTTATTGAAACGTTCAAAATAAACATTAATCGACTTACCTTCCTGTCTTCCAGACATCTTCGGATTGGAACAAGGGGTCTGAATAAAATTCATGGTTACAGAAAATGGCGTTGTACGGAACAACGAGATATGAGATTAGGAAGAGGGCCATAGATAAGCAGATTTTAAGACATCTCCATGGATAACAACGGATTTCCGAGGGAAAATTCGAAAGCCCAAAAGTCTTAGGACGATACTTCAAAATGAGAAAACAGTTTGAACAGACGGAATCGATTGGTTGCGGCCTGGAGTTCGTCACGTTATGTATGTCAACAAGGGTAATTCCAGGATAGTGCAATTAGAAACTAGAGAAATATATGGCAAAAGGTCAGCGGAGAAGAATTGTTTTGCAGAGTCCCACATATTGCATGGGGCTTAGTGAGCCAATTTCCTTATCTTTTTGGGTCGATAACGGTAAAGAGTTAGAAGCAACAAAAGGTGCTGCGAGAAAAGTAATTTATTGTAAGCAACATTGATTGGCTTGAACATTACTTAATTGAAGTCCAACTGTGAGGAAAACAACTATTTGCGTATGGACATAGAGGTTGGACGAATGATAAGAATCAGACATTTATACGTGTGACTCATGATGAGTAATTAGGATTTGTCTCTGATTTCGGCCAATTGTTTCGGTAGGTGGTTTATTTTGAATGTCCAAGGAAGCATTGTGTTTGTACCGCATATACTTTGTGTATACCTGCGGAACCACTTAAGCCAACGTTCCAAAACACATCCTTTCACATTCGGCATATTCAATTACTCTTCCATTGTTCTACTAACATCTATTTCATCAAGCCTTACATAGCAAAGTATACTTAGTGCGTACGAAGTGCAAACTATTTTTCGGCAAACGTAACTCATTCAATACTATGGTTTGCGACACTTTGAGGATGTTTAATGGATAAAGGGGCTTTTGAAACTGAAATCTGCTGCGATATACGCGATCCGAACATAGTTTCTAAAACAACAAAGTCGTTTTCCAGAAGTGAAAACCGTTTTTTGGGGGCAATGTTATGATTGAATTAGAAAGTAATCAAAATTGTAACAATATAAACAAGTAGTCCTGGGGTCTTTATATCTATACATCCCAACGACCTGCCAATTAAACCATTTCAAATGAGTGGCCGAGAAGATCCGGTTCCGCGCCAACTTCCAATTTGCGCCGGTGGAATGTCTTGATGCCACCCTTCGTCTTTCTTCTACTACTGCTTATCACTGAAATTTGTGCAGGTCCTCATACAAAACGATCTTATTTACATTATACTTTCAAGAAAACCTAGTTATTCGAACCACATATCAAGCAGAAGATGCGGGCATTAATCTCGAGACTAGCAGTCAATGTGCTGCTTGGAAACTCTGGAGACGGACAAAGGTAGGTCATTCAAGTTAGCGGTAAACTTAAGTTTTAGGAACTTGGAACAGAATTGACTAACGACGATATAGATATTCTTGCATCTCGAAGGAATGTTGTTCACATTATATCAAAAGATGATGCAGAAAAGTATGGTGTTCAAAAGGACCTCTTAGCTAATGAAACGGTTAGCGAAACTGTGAAATGTTTTTAGTTTTAGACATTGACTATTTATTACTCTCAAGTCTGTGCTTTCCATCCAAGAATACTCAAAATCGCAACTATGCGAGCTGCCAAAAAGTACCATATTAGAGTCAGCTTGTGCGACAGGTTGGTTTTCAAAAAGCTACAATGACAAAATGTGTTTAGCTATATTGATCTCACCGATGAACCTCTGGAATCTTCAGCTGTAAGTTACTTTCGATTTGAAATTCAATGTTTCAAGGAAATTTGGCTAAATACAACTGAGCAGCTTCGAAAGTTTGGAGGCAGTCCTCATCTCTTAGAAATCCATCAGAATGTTCTGTTGTTGCCGGAAAGCATCTGTAACAGCTCAACGACAGGGGATATTTTGCAAGATTACGAAGGTAGTACTTATCTCTTTTGTTCAATTCCGAACACTGCTCAGAACAATTTGGAAAACTGATGTTTGACTATGAGATTCTTGGAGCGCCACTTCCTGTTTTGGTAGACGAAGTGCATGATTTGTATCGTCTAGACAACTACGAAAAGTTGGTTACAACAACACTAATTTAAAAGAGTGCTTCAGCTTGTTCGAGAAACTTGACAAGGAAAATGTGAGACCTCTTCCTGCAACTCAGATACTACCCTGGCTGAAAAAAGTAAAATATGACTCGAGGACACCGCCAGCTCTTTTTGCTGACGATGCCGTCACGGTCAAGATGGGACTGCTGATTCAGTCTATTGGGAGCTTTGAGCTTTCGACTATGGTTGGAATTTCTAGCTTAGTTTTTCGATTTTTCCAGGATTATGACATGGATACATGGCTCAGGATGGCTTGGAGAGATCCGCGTCTTCGTCACGGCTACAGTAGACCAATACTAGTGAACGATTACACTTTTCTCAAGCGGATTTGGCGTCCCGATCCAGTATTCACAAATACAAAAGAAGCAGCCTTTCACCAAGTGAGGGAAAAAGAGTACTCAATTTGTTTGTCATGCAGGTATCGTACCTAAACTTCTACTTGCTGATATTTCCTGGTGGAGAGATTTTCTACGATTTGAGGGTTTTATTAAATCCAACTGCTTCTCAAATCGTTCTGTGCAAGTATCCACATGATTCTCCAGCAACTGCTTTGAAAATCAGCTCATGTAAAAAAAGTTATTAGCTAGGCAACTTTTTTAGTTGGTATGGGACAGGACAGTGTACGCTTCGAGTGGTTCTCAAAGAAAGCAATCCAAGTCATCAAAGATGTCCAAATAGCCAATCTAGTGCTAGAGAAGGTTGAACCAGGAACTTGCGACGGCTTGAGGAAATCAGGTAAGAATGATAATGGTTGATTTCGATAATGTTCAGGAAACTATTCGTGTATCGAAGCCCGCCTGTTTTTAAGAAGAGAATTTGGTTACCATTTGGCTCATACCTACATCCCGACGGCAATCTGTGTACTCTTTTCAATGGTATCCGTGTGGCTCCCTGAAGAATTCGTCGAAGGTAGCAGCCTGAGACGACACTGTTTAAATCAAACACTTTAGGAAGAATTTTCGTCTCTCTTACAGTTTTCTTGACACTTAGTGCGGAAAGTAATGCAGCAAAAGAGGAGCTGCCAAAAGTTTCTTATGTTAAGGTAATTTTCTGTTCATGAGGAGACAAAAGTTTTCGGTTTAGGCAATTGACATTTGGTTCGGTTTCACATCCATGTTTGTCTTCGTCACCATGTTGCAAGCTATTCTGATTATTGGCCTCGAGTACAAGAGCAAGAAACTAGTAAGCTTCTTACAATTTTGTTACGAATTCTGTAGAAAACTAAATGTGATGAGGAAAACGAATATTTTGGCCCGGACAAAATAGACACAATGAAACAGAGTAGCCGACTGTTGCACAAGGCAGCCAGAAGGTTCGATACTTTTTGCAAAGTAAGCCTTACACTATCATTGGCTGACAAAATGTTTAGGTAATGTACCCAGTGATATTTTTATTATTCCTAATATATTATTTCTTCGTGATCATACAAGGCGAAGAAGACAAATGCTTGTAATAAATACTTATCCATGATTCTTGAAGCCGGTCTTCGTCAGTCGAATTCGTGGCTTATGCTTTAGACAAGGTGCGTTTCCTGAAATCCTGATCTTTCGGTGGTGAAAGTGAGTCTTACCATTGTCTAAACGGAAAATGTCAGGATTCTCATAAATACTGTAAACACATCGAAGCCGGTTTCTTTCATTCTCCTTGGTAAATTGGGATGGGTACAACTTCGGTGCATAGTATGGCAAAGGGCCTGTAGATTGTTATTTGCCCAAAAAGACTAACATACCACCGTAGGCAGCTGGAGCACAATCGCAGGCCTTAGCTCTCCACATGTTTCCCCAATCAGGTTGCCAGGAGTACTCGTGTTGAACTGCATCAAAGTTGTCCAGCATTCCTATACCTATACTTGTACTATTGATTCTAGTTTCTTACCTCGACAGGTTAGGGTCCGTTCGGCGCCGACAGGCACATCGAAATACTTGCAAAACCATTTAAACGCCTTGATACGTCTCGACTCTCCACCTCCTCCGGGTTCTTCCTTGTCCTCTCCACCACACTCATTGTTGATAATCAAACTAGTCGGACCGAAAATGGGACCAATAAAACCCGCTCTTCGGTTTCTTGTAGATTGCTTCCAGTCTCCAATTACTATGCTGTGCATTGATGGTTTCGGGGGCTGAGGAGTCATGTAGAACCACAAGGACGCAAGCATTGCGAGGGGAGGATCCATTTTTGTCATTACCTAAACGAGTATTTTGTATTGAAAATGGAGGGAAACTTACTAAATTGGGATTGTTGACAAGATCTACATTGATGTTTTTGGTAAGCAAGAACTGTTGGAAAAGAGCATAATTGTAGTTCCATGACAGCTTAAGAAGTCCGAGCTCTTTCAATGAAAGTTTGTACCTGTAGTGCGCCTCTGCCAAAGTAGCAACCTTTGTAGTAAGTTTCATTTGCATGCACTTCCGTATCGTTGTTGCACTTTGACCAGAAGTCAATCACGGGTCCCGATTTACAATATCGGGCCGATTCTGAACATCTTTTACCATCGATGGTACTTGTTCCAGGGAATGCTGGTAGAAGGTATTTGCTGTGTGGACCTCCTTCAAACCAGTTGAAGAAACCACCTCGGTAAAAGCAGTTTGCTTTGTCATCGGCGGATAAAGCGCTGTTACTAAAAAAACATTGCGTTTAGTTAACACATTTTCAACATACTTGTAAAGGGAAATGTCGTTTTCTCCTGTTTCCTGAAGAGCATGCGCAAAAAAAGCAGCGACATCTCTTCTGTAGTGCTCCGACGGTTTGAAGTTCTCAAAATCTATACTTTTTCACGCTAAACACTACAGTTCAAGATGAAAATCGCTTACTTGCATGTTCAGTTCCAAACTCGGGAAAGTAGCGAGCAGCAATAATAAAAGATTTATAAGAGTATGGAAGACAGTCATGAGGACCTAGACCGATATTCGACTTCGGAAACAGATCCTTAAAATGGTCGTAATTCATTTAAGGAAGTAAGACCTCAAACATCTCTGCGGTAAACCACTTTTCTAAGTCCGATTTTGGCATGTCGTTAGGATCGGAAGCTTTTTCACAATCCTCAGCCGGGACCTTCCCATACTTTTTGTGTGGCGGGCATTTGGAGTAATCGGCAAAAACTTAATAGAAGATATATAAACAACACAAGTAGAAAGCTCACCTAATGATACAGTGACAAGTAAAGGAAGAACTCTTAACATGCCGGGTCGTGACCGGTTGTTTGACCGCCGACTGTGGGATTACGAAGAGGCACCCGGGAGCAACAGACCGGTCCCTTATTTGGCCAGACAAGTCTTCTTCAGTGGCAGACGAGACTTCCCCTGAGTTTTTCCCCCGATTAGCAGGACATTTCATGTTACACAACTCGTGACTTCCGAGTGATTATTTGGATACCTGTGCTCTTTGTATCGACAACTGCGATGATTTGAACAAGTGGTGCATTCTTCTTTATCAGCTATCGAGTAACATTGTATCCTCAGGTTCTTCGTAGGGAGTTCGTATCAATGTGGAAATTTTCACTCGAAGAAGGGACTAGTTTTTATTGATCAACTTTTTGAAGATCCTTGATTAAAGACTTGATAACGTACACACATCCAAACAGCCTGTTGAACGTGATAATTTCTACGAAATCAAATCAAGTACTCAATGTAAATATTACCAAGTTCGCTTTTTTTTTGTAATTCCACAGCAAGTGAAAGTCCGGTCTTCTGTGGGCCCATTGACTGATTCGATTAGGAAATACAAAGCAAGAGCATTATTTGGCCAGAGAAGACCTTCTTTGAGCTATTCCATTTTATAATTAGTTTCTAGGACGCAATTTCGGGATACTGTAACAGTACATGCAGAGAAGAATTTTTTAATTTAAGAGTTGCCTATCAATTCCTTGAACAGAAGCACGTTGCGTCGGTGGCGATAAGTGGGATAATCCTTCACCGTTAGCTACCTAATCTGTGATAAGGCGCCAAGACCGTGAGTGTTCTTTTTCACTGAAATGGTTCGGAGTTTGAGCATCAAATTCTTGCAGCACACCTGCTACCTTCATTGGCTAGAAAAAGATGGCGGACGTTCTACACCAATTGGTGATTAGATTAGAGTGGCTAAGTCGTAAATTTGCGTGAATCACGGAGCACAAAAGTCCCATTAAACAGGATTCGAAAGAATGGAAACGTTTTCAATCAATTTTGTTTATCAACGTCTCGTCAAAGCTATGTATGAAACACCAAGTGAATGAAGACCAACAAGAATAAGCGAAACCAGTAAATCTACGATCGAACACCTGGGAAGTCTAGAAAAGAGGAAAGACAACTTAGAACATCCACACGGAGAAGCCCGAAAAGCTAAAAGTAGAGTTTCTATCCGAATCAACTGCAGAGATCCTTGGAGGGCTCTGTGAGCCAAGCAGATGCGGGGTCTTGGGACGCTGACCGTTTTGAAGCTTTCCGAGGGACCATTTCGTTCCAAAACTGCCCAACCCTTTTTAAAAACGCCTTCACCTTTGTAAAAAGTTACAAAAATTTGGGTCTCGCCACGATCTGCGCGGCGACAAAAAGTCAATTTTTCTAATTCCTAGAATAAAAATTGAATTTTCGTTTGTTTTCAGTTTCCTTTTCGTAATTTCGACCTCATTTTCGAATTCTGCGTGGGTAAATATCTGCATGACGTGGGTGGAAAACCATGGTTTCATAGCACATGAGCGTCTTCGGCTGGAAAATAGACGTTGTAGCTCAGTTCGCCTAAATCTTGGGGTTATCACGCAATTTTGGTGACAATTAGGTTCTGATATGCTAAAATACGATAACACTAACAGAAAAGTAAAAAGATGCTGGAAAAATGGAAAATGAAAAAATTTTATTTTCGCGCGCAAACGCCGAGCATCGGGCGTTCAAACTGAGGTGCCGCTATTCGTTGGAAATGAACTATATCCTGCCACAAAAATACGGTACGGTCAAAAGCCTGAAAAGTACGGTGAATAGCAAAGGAGAAACTGCAAGTCTTGCGCATTTCCATTTCCAATACAACGTCTGTTTGTACACGGCTCATCTTCCAATTTGAAGATAGTGTCATGAGGTATGAATAAAGCTCCGGGACACGCCTCAGGGATATCCTCAAACAAGCCACAGACGCCGTTCATTGATCATCAAACTGTAGAGTTGGCAGTCTGAAAACAGTATCACTAGTCTGGTGGAAGCCCTGCTATGTCATTCCACGTGCTCACCATCCAAATTAGATGCCACCGACAGAATTAAACACGTGGCGGCCGAGATAAGACACAAAAATCCATCTATTACTTTTTAAACAAAAGATACGCGCTACTATAAGTTTAGCCACTTTCAAACACGATACTTAGAAAAACATTTTATTACCGATCATAAAGATGCAGCTTTCTATACAGTAACATCCTATCCAAGTTTTTAATACGCCTCTCTGGAAGAACAGACTCCGAGAGTACCATATCTACCACACCTTCCTCGTGACACTATTGTCCGGGAGACTGTTTTAGATCGCCCCCTCCTGCCACCAGTAGTAATTGTCCATAAACGGAGCTGGCTCGAATTTTATGAGTGGGGGAGATGATAAGCGGCAAGTGCGAAGCACTATCAACGACACCAACGACGTCGCTACTGAAAGGGACTGAAAACAGACAGAGTGTGCAATAACAACTAACTATGTGTACCACTAAATTTTAACGGCAAATCTGTCTTTGCCCGTGAGAAGAAGTAAAATGGAATGTCACCTATCTCATTGTTGCAACGGTTGAATTGTGTTTTCAAAGAATGTTTCGTAAACAGTGCGTATTCGAAAAATTGTATTGAACGTACATATGCCATATAATAAGTTGTTTCCCCGACACAATCTCAGACATTTGTGCTTCACAGCACTAGCCGAATCACACTTATTGACGTAGCTTCGTTTTTATTGCGGCTATTACGAGTCTCGTCCAATCAGTAATCAATATCTGCTAATGAGCAGAAGCATGGCTATCAGGTAGTACTCGCAAAGAACATGTCTGTACTATTGTGAATGTGCACTTTCACCTCAGATCAAGGGTTGGTCGACTGCTACTGCGTCACGGAATCAGTTTTGGATAAGTTATCTCTTCTGGACAGAGCTCAAAAGCTGACGGCACATACGGTTCCGGGTTTGTTTCATAACGAAAACGAGCAATAGCACGACATATAAATTGTATAGTCTGGGGCGAATGGATAATGAAACACCTTCAGGCATTAACTGTGGGCTCAGACTAAATTATGGAACTTTTATTCTGATCTTATTGTGGGTTAACTTTTGATTTACGATGTAAAGGTCCTGCAAATTACAACCTTCTTCAGGTTTTCAACATAACCTAAATATGTGCACAGGTACCAAGATTGGGCATGTAGAATATATACTTGGACATTGTATTCTGTCTCTACATAAGTTTTTATGTAACCTCTAAACCCGTTTCGTTTAATGATTCACATGTCACCCGATCCATATCTCTCTCCAAAGAACTACACTACTATTGAACGGTGGCATGCAGTTTCCTGGAAGCCCTCTGCCCAGGCACAAAAGATAAGCCGGTGGTAAAAAGAAATGTATCTTACAAAGGTTTCCCACTCGTTATCGGGCACCAGCACGAATGCCAGCGAAACGAAGTGATCCGGGTCACAGACAGTACTTGAAACAAAGAATGCTACTTATGTTTTTTTAAAAATCAGTATCACAGAATACACTGTGTTCACGTCGGTGAGCAGTTATCACCATCGTGAATCAGTCATTTGGATTTGATGGTAATGTTCTCTACCAACTAATGGGCCATCAAACATAACGGCGCCTTCAACCGTAAGATAGCTTTGTTGAAGTACTTCTTGGGCTCAGGGAAAAAGTGAGGGAAATATTCGGAAAAAAAAGTTGAAGTCCGAGAAAAGGTGAAATATTTCTGCAACAGGCGGTATACGGCCAGCTCACTTGGTTCTTTCACAAGGAAAACGGGCGGTATCCCAACTTTTACAGCAAAGAAGGCGAGGACACTGTTGATATGTTTTAAAAACATTGCTAGTGAGTCTATCCGTTGAAACAAGAAAATCTTTTCCAACTTGCTTTAGGCGTTCCGTTTGCTCAAGTAGACATTCCAGCAAAAAACGGCTGATAACAGGGAGCAGCCAAAGTAAGTAGTGTTTCCTAATAAAGAAATCTGGATTGATTGCAGAGGTTTTGTGTTAACTGAATAGGTTGAAACGAGTTGGCGCAGTGGCAAGAGGCGCCAACTTTAATTAAGGGAACCCAAGTTCAAAGCCGGCTTCGTCTCAACCAAGGCTTCCATCCTCTCACAGAGGTCGGTAAATTGGTAGTAGCTTGCTATGAAGATAAGGCGTTCTTGGAGCCATATTTGACACCTGTTTAGTTTAGAAGGTAAGCCTATTCGAAATGGCTCCTACACTGTACGCTGTACACTCATGCAATTGAGCTCGCACTAGCATTAATTACGGGTCGAAACTTTAACTTTAACTGAATAGAGTGTTACTATAGAAGACAGTCAGGGTTTGACTAAAGGTCTTAAAAAGTGTTAATACCACCCTAATACGCTTAACATGGCGGCTTACAAAGATAACTAAAACCCAAGAATATGTCTAATTTTTGAATGAAATCCATTACAGGGATTGAACACAATCACAACTTATTGACTACATAGATATTTTGATCTGTAAAGGAAAGATCTGTTTACAGGTTATAAATGTGTTTAGACAAAAGAGGAATGCGGTGGCACATTGTGCTCAAGAAAGGCTGGATCCGTTTTTCCTTCCAAAGTCTCTCCTCCATACGTGGCGTTGATCGCAATTTACAACCCATGCGTATATAACTGGTGCTTTCTCTTATCTGCCTGACAGTCGGTAGTCTGAGGCATTCGGCTTAGAGCTGCTCTGCGGCACCTCTTATCACTTTACCGTACTTTTGTACTTTTGTCATTCCAACCAGTGCGAGTTTTCTTTCTTTTGGAGGTATTCTTGCTTTAAAAAGTTCGGTAATCGATCTGACAGTTGTATCTTACTGATCTTTTCCTGGTCAATCTTGTTCCGACCGTATTTACTAGACCTTTCGAGAAAAATTCCTACCCAAAAACTAATGAATGGTTTAACAGCCCAATGGTTTGAAATGTTTGAATGTCACACTAATTTTGTGTTTAGAACACTGATACGTATGTCTTTTGCAATGTCTATGGGCGATGAAAAGGTTTTTTTAACATCATTCGCATCAATATCGATCACTTCATTACGAGGAGCTAATTTGTTCTTTGTTGGGGCTCACACCCCGTCACCACCTATCTCTTATCTTTTGAATTTCGCGATGGCAACTCTTCATATCTTTGGGGTCCAATTTAAGAGCCGTTTGGGTAGAGCCATATCAGTTTGAGTGGCTACAGTACGCCAGCTGCATTACTCTTTCTTTTCCTCAGTCTAACAAGACGGTTTCACATTTCCATTTCAGATGCGCTTGGGTGTACTCCTAGCCCTTGTGGCTACGGGCCTGGCGCTCGACTGTAACGTTGGAAATGTTGTCGTGGAAGACGGTATCATCATCTCCAAGTCCATCAAATCTCAGCCCTGCGCTGGAATGTGCTCCCGTGTTGTCCTCTCTACCGGCAAAAAAGACTTTCTAATGCTTTCTTGCCAGGAGAATGAGGTTGCGTTTAACTCTATGCTTTTACAAATTTTCATTTAGCTCTCTATCTGGAGATACCAAGCTGAGAAGAACGCCGAGTGCTCCGCCACTGAGCTGGGAAGTACGTGTCTTTGCTCCGAAAGCCACTGTTCCGACTGGGAGGCTGAAGAAAATCTTGCACCTGTTCCTGCGGTCCTTGATGCCACGTGAGTTTGCCGCAAAAAGTGGAAGCACCTTATCATTCCATTTCGAAATCATTTACATGTCATAAAAATGGCTATAATGATTTAAGAGTCTCCAAATGAGAACAATACTAATTTAACAACAGTAACACTTCCAGTTTTAGCACGACACCCAAATGTTACGTTGGATACTTCTCTAACAACGGAATTACCACCACTATCAACAATGGAGCCACAACCAAGTGTGCTGCTGGACAAGCTTGTGCCTTCATCAGTGGAGTCATGGGAAACACTAATATCGAGGCCTACCTTTGCACAACCGCCAACGTCTGTATGGCGGCGATTAAAACAACCAACGGAAATGGAACAATCACTGGAGACAACGTTCAAATGACCTGCTGTGACAAGGATGACTGTACCGGCATTGTTACAAATCCGGACATCACTGTGCCTCAAACTGTCACTCAAGGAAACAACAACATCACCTGTCAGCAGGGAGCTCAGCTGGACTATGGAAACCTTGGAAACTTCCAACCTTTGCCTTGCTCCGGAAGTTGCAGCTCGGTCTCTATCAAGACTTACATGGGAGTAAGGCCTTTTTAAGATGAAACCACAAACACATTTTCAGTCCGGAAAAAACAAGGTAGTCCGTCTTCTCGACCTGTATACTTGCGATCCTGTTGCTGTCTGTGACGCAGTCAATCTGAACAACGCATGTGGAAACTTGGTTCTGAATGCCACAAACTCACTTCTTCGCGGATGTTGCTGCAACACCGACAACTGTATCGACCCCAATCAGCAGCCACCAGTCTTCCCCACCAAGCAGCTTAAGGTCTGAATTTTCGGAACGAGAGAAAAAATAAAAACGAATTTAGTGCTATACCGGTATCTACGTTCCATCAACTGGATACACAGTAGGAGCTGAGATGGTCTGCTCCGGAAAGTGCGGTCGTATTGATGTCCCTGTCGGAGATGTGAACAACCAGACTATCGTCAAGTACATGAGTTGCTTTCCCTACTCGGTAAAATCTTACTAATACTTAATTTCATTCCAATTCAGATCTGTCAAGGACTTGGAATTGGAGATGGAGACCAGAGCTACAATCCGCCCATGGAAGAGGAGACCACTGTTACTTGCTGCAGCTCTAAAGACAACTGTAACATCAGTCCCTACGATCTCAGCCAGATCAGTTACAATGTCTCTGTCATTCCTACCACCAACTATCCCATCCTCTGCTACGGAAACATCCACCTCAACGGGGTTCCGATGACTACCGGATCTTACTCCATGTGTAATGGAGAATGCGCCATGGCTTCCTTCTTCACTGTCGTCTACGGTCAGCTGCACAACACCACCATCTATACTTGTGACCCCGCCACTATGTGCAAAGCTGCTGGAATTACAAACGGCTGTACCACGATCGACGGAACCGGAGTTACTACTTGCTGTTGCGACGATGACACTTGCTTTGACCCCAACAGAGTTGCTCGTACATCCACCAACTGCTACACTGGAATCTACATCAAGGAAGACAATTACCTCAACGGAGGAGAGACTCTTTGCGACGGATGGTGTGCTAGCTTGTCCACCATTGTCAACAATAAGAATGCCACTACATACTGGTGCGCTCCAGTCCGAGTGTGCCGTTCTCTAGCCCTTGGAATGGGAGGAGATCAGAACTGTCAGACCATCCCTAATGCCAACACTCCTTTGACCGGATGCTGCTGTGCTGAAGGAAATAACTGCAATCTGCCCACCAACCTTCTTCCCAACGTCACAACTACACCAGCCCGCAGGGAGCCTCCGATTATCTGCTACGAAGCCATTCACATCAACGGTGTTGCTCAAGGTAACCCCGGCTACAGAGTCTGCAACGGAAACTGTGTCTCGATGACTATGGGAGCCAAGCTTAACGGATCAGCTCAGTCAACCACCCTCTACACTTGCGACTCTTCAGCGTCTTGCAACGCCATGGGCCTCAGAAACGGCTGTGGATCCGTCGACGGAACCGTCTATTCTTGCTGTTGCGACTCTGACGCCTGTATTGATCCTACCTTCAATCGCAGTCCTGACAGAAACCTCAACTGCTACGTTGGAGTCAACAGTCCAATGGTCTTCGCCGGGACTATGGTTCAGTGTAACGGAAAATGTGCCAACATCACCACCAATATCGGAAACACCCCATTCTCCACCTACCACTGTGTCCCCAACTCCTTCTGCAGGTGAGCAAAGTCATTCTTTTTCAATAATGCGAAACCAAATATACCAAAGAAACCAAAAACCAATGTGCTTGTTCAAAGACAATTTATAGCGCTGTGGCCCTTGACAACGCCTGTGATGTCCTTCAACTGGACCGTGCTTTGACTGGATGCTGCTGTGACAGCTCTGACGGATGTAACGCTCTTGGAACCAACTTGACCACTGCTATCCCGGTCAGCCCTCCTGAGACTCCTATCGCATGCTACTCTGGGCTTCATATCAATCACCAGAACTGGACCGCCGGATCTGGGTAAGTGTACATTGAGTGTCTCGTCACAGTCAACGTTCCAGATGGAGTACGTGTATGGGAGACTGTATGGTTCTGTCCATCAACTCCAGTTTCAATGGACAGTACATGACCGCCAGTATGTACACTTGTGACCCGACCACCATCTGTACTTCTCTCAATATGACCAACAGATGCCACCAACTCGAACCTGGAGTGGAAGGATGCTGTTGTTCCGATTCCGCATGCATTGATCCCACCAAGAACCCTCCCAAGTTCCCCAGAGGACGTCCTCTTACTTGCTACAACGGAGTCGTCTCCGGATACAACAACTTGTCTGCTGGAGCTGAACAATCCTGCGATGGATCCTGTGCCTCTCTTTCATCTATGGTTAATGGTGTCAACTTCACTGTCTTCTCTTGTGTTCCCAAACAAATCTGCAGCCAGCTTAGTCTTTATGACAACTGTCAGACAATCCAGGCTGATCGTGCTATCACTGGATGTTGTTGTGACAATGCTGACAACTGTAACATCTTCGGATATCACGTTCCTCCTCCAGCTCCGCGTGAACACGACTTCCCCATTGTCTGCTTCCAGGGAATCTACTTGAACAACAAAGGAATTTCCATCGCTGGGTAAGAAGAGTTAAAAAATTTGACTCCGTTTTTCAGTTGGCAAACTTGTATGGGAGACTGTGCTCTCGTTTCCTTCAACACCACTGTGAACGGAGCCAACATGCAAGCTGATTGGTATACTTGCGATCCCGCTGCGGTGTGTCACCAATTGAGTATGAATTACAGCTAATTTTTATTAGTTTGTGCTTTCAGACGTTGTCAACAGATGTCACCAGGTTGAGCCAGGAATCAGTGGCTGCTGTTGTGAGACCGATGCCTGTCTTGATCCCACTCGTACCCCTGCCAAGAAACCTGGACCGCCTCTGAAGTGCTACGTTGGAGTCAAGTCCGTCCAGGGACTTAAAACCAACATTGATGTGGGAGCAGAAACCTTCTGTGACGGAATGTGCGGTAACATTCACGGTCTCGTTGGTGCCTACAACGTTTCCACCTACTTCTGTGCTCCGATGAACCTCTGCAAATCTCTTGAGCTTAACAACAACCAGAGACAGCTTCCTGGAGATCGCTTTATCACTGCCTATTGCTGCGACCTCGGAGACAACTGTAACGTCAGAGATCGCGTAAGTGTCAGGCACTCATGTGAGCTAACATCTTGTTTTTAGGCTATTAACACCACCAGACCGGTCAGTCCTCCCGAGTACCCTGTTTCCTGCTACTCCGGAGTCTTCGTCAACGGAATGAGAGTGTCCGATGGAGGTTGGATGTCTTGCAACGGAGACTGTGCTCTCCTCAGCATGAACTCTACCTTTGCCAACGGAACCAGTGTCACTGCCGAGCTCTACACTTGCGATCCTACTTCCGTCTGCCGTGGTCTTAACCTCACCAATAGCTGTGCAACCGTCGAGGATGGACTCATGGGATGTTGTTGTGATAGCAATGGATGTCTTGACCCCACCAGAATGCCACCCAAGAGACCTGGACAGCTCTACTGCTACGCTGGAATACAATCCGACATGGCCAACGTTAGCACTGGAGCTGCTGTTGCTTGCAGTGGAAAGTGTGGCTCGCTCAATGGAAATCTTGCTGGATACAATGTCTCTATCTTCGCTTGTGTCGACAGCGCTGTCTGCCGTGGACTCAATCTCTATGACGACTGTACCAACATCCCTGGAGACCGTGAAGTCAGAGCTTGCTGCTGTGACAACTACAGCTACTGTAACACTCGTCGCCACAACATCACCAGCATTCCTACCCCTAACCCCAACACCGAGTTCCCAATTTCTTGTTGGAACGGTCTTCGTCTCAACGGCCAAGACATTTCTCCTGGACGCTGGCAGGTTTGCAACGGTGACTGTGCTTCTATCCAGATGAACACCACCATCAATGGAACCTCCCACTCTCTCAGCCTCTACGCTTGTGACCCGACATCTGTCTGCACTGCTCTCAGTAGGTTAACTAAAAAACAGGGAACAAGCATAGTTTAGAAACGAGAAACTCGTGTAACACTATCGAGCCTGGACTTTACGGTTGCTGTTGTGATACTGATGGTTGCATCAATCCTATGAAGAACAAGAGCCCTGACAACCCGCTTACCTGCTTCGTCGGAGTTCAATCCAACTACAGCCCTGCTTTCGCTGCTGGAATCGGAGCCACTGTCTACTGTAGCGGAAGATGTGCCTCGCTCCAAGGACAAGTTGGAGGATTCAACACCACCACCTTCCACTGTGTTGACACTAGCATCTGCAAGTATCTTCAGCTCGACAACGCTTGCAGCAGTCTGAGCAGCGGTGATCGTGAAGTACAAACTTGCTGTTGTGACAACGGACCTACCTGCAACGTCGTTCAGGCTGGAGTCTCCATTTCAACCCCCAATGTTCAGAACTCTACTGAGCCCTACATTGCCTGCTATTCTGGAATTTGGCTCAACGGAAAGAAGATTACTCCCGGATCTTACCAGGCTTGCCAAGGAGACTGTGCTTCTGTTGAAATTAACACCGTTCTCAACGGAAATAACCACACTGCCACTCTCTACACCTGTGATCCAGCCACTGTCTGCCGCTCTCTGAATACCACTAACAACTGCGGAATCCTTGAGCCTGGTCTCAAGGGATGCTGTTGCGACAGCGACGCCTGTATCGATCCCACCAACAACCGCTCTCCCGACAGATCTGTCTACTGCTACGTCGGAGTTTACAACGGTGCGCTCAACAATAGCATCGGAGATCAGGTTCTCTGCGACGGTGGAAGACGGTGCATGTCTCTGGCGACCAAAGTTAACGGCAACATGATGAAGGCTTACGCTTGTGTTGCGCAAACAATCTGCGCCGGACTTGGTATTGATGGAACCTGCACGACTACTCCTAACGATCAAGCTGTTACGGCCTGCTGTTGTGACAAATCTAATATGTGCAACGTCGGAACTGAGGTTGTCGGAACCAACATTCCCAAGCTTAATTTCACTGGAAATCCCATTGCCTGCTGGTCTGGACTTTATGTCAACGGCATTGCTACAGGAAATGCTGGATGGAGCAACTGCAAGGGTGACTGCGCAGCAATTCAATTGACGACCACTGCCCTTGGAATGAATAACACTGCTACCCTCTACACCTGCGATCCTGCTACTGTCTGCAAACAGCTTAACATCGACAACACCTGTGGAACTCTCGACCAGATTCCTGGCCTCACCGGGTGCTGCTGCAGCTCTGATGCTTGCTTGGATGCCAACTCAATCGTCCCCAAGTCTCAGCAAATGACCTGCTATGCCGGAGTCGTCACCAGCTACTCGAACAACCCAGGAGGAATCATGGCTGGTGCCCCAGTCAAGTGTAACGGTCGTTGCGCTTCACTTGCGTCCACTGTCTCCGGTTACAATGTCACTATCTACCAATGCATCTCGACCAATGTCTGCCAGATGTTAGGAATTGACGGATCCTGTAGCACCATCTATCAGGATCGTGCCATCACCGGATGCTGCTGTTCTAACTCGGATTACTGTAACATTCAAGGAACTGGAGTGAGTTGCCTTCATCTTACGTACACAAAACGAGATTAAGATTGCTCCTCCACGATTCATGAACTACACAGAACCTGTCATCGCCTGCTACAATGGTCTCTGGCTGAACAACGCTCCCATCGCTGACGGCGGATACACCGGGTGTAACGGAAAGTGCTCTTCCATCAGTCTCAACACCACTGTCAACGGAACTTCTCAAACAGCTACCCTCTACACTTGCGACCCCGCCACTGTCTGCTCTCAGCTCAGTAAGCCCTTCACTGTGCGTTTTATACGTGATTTTCAGATTTGACTAACACCTGCGGATCACCTGAACCTGGAATCACTGGTTGCTGTTGCGATTCTGACGCTTGCATCGACCCTAATTACAACAGATATCCTGGCCGCGGACTCACTTGTTACGTTGGAGTATGGAACGGCGCTACCAAGCAGAGCATGGGAGTCGATGTACTGTTACTATTTTCTAATCGTTTTGAAAAAACATATATTTAGTCTATGTGCGATGGCAAGTGCGCATCTATTTACACTTACGTCAACAACCAGAAGTACAAGGCCTACTTCTGCCTCAATCAGAAACAAGCTGAGACACTCAACGTTGACAATGGCTGCAGAAGAATTCCTGCTGATCGTGAAGTCGAAGCCTGTGTCTGCGACGATACGAACAACTGCAACGTGAAATCAGACGAAAATGTTCTTCAGAACCCGCTTAATACCAGCGTAAGCAATTTTCAAAGCCCCTAAGCTCGTTATTATCAGTATTCTGGAAACCCGATCGCTTGCTGGAATGGTCTTTACGTCAACGGAAACGCTCAAGGATCTGTCGGATGGAACGGCTGCAAGGGAATGTGCGCTTCTGCTCAATGGCAGACTTCCCTCAATGGAACTAACCACACTCTCACTTTCTACACATGCGACCCTGCTGCTGCCTGTTCCGCCATGGGTCTCGTCAACAGTTGTGGACAAGTCGATGCTATTCCTGGCCTTACCGGTTGCTGTTGCAGTTCTGACGCTTGCATGGATGCCACCTCTATATATCCCAAAAACCAAAACCTCAACTGCTACGCTGGAATTGTGACTCCCTGGTCATCTGCTCCTGGAGGTATTATGGCCGGAGCTTCGGTTAAATGTAACGGTCGCTGCGCCTCCCTGTCCTCCACACTCAATGGATACAACTTCACAGCTTATCAATGTATCTCCACCAATATCTGTCAGACTCTCGGGATTGACGGAGCTTCCGCTACTCTTACTGCTGACCGTGACATCACTGGATACTGTTGCTCCACTGGAGATTACTGCAATATTGCTGGAACAAACGTATTATTTTGGGTTGCTTGCATAAGAAATGTTTTCAGATCGCTACTCCAAAACCTCCTACCTATACTGAGCCACCTATCTCCTGCTACAGTGGTCTATGGGTCAACGGAAACGCTACTGCCGTCGGTGGCTACATTGGCTGCCAAGGAAAGTGTGCCTCCATCAGCTTGACAACCACCCTAATGGGAGCTGCTCAAACAGCTACTCTCTACACTTGCGACCCCGCCACTGTCTGCTCTCAGCTCAGTAAGCCCTTCACTGTGCGTTTTATACATGATTTTCAGATTTGACTAACACCTGCGGATCACCTGAACCTGGAATCACTGGTTGCTGTTGCGATTCTGACGCTTGCATCGACCCTAATTACAACAGATATCCTGGCCGCGGACTCACTTGTTACGTTGGAGTATGGAACGGCGCTACCAAGCAGAGCATGGGAGTCGATGTACTGTTACTATTTTCTAATCGTTTTGAAAAAACATATATTTAGTCTATGTGCGATGGCAAGTGCGCATCTATTTACACTTACGTCAACAACCAGAAGTACAAGGCCTACTTCTGCCTCAATCAGAAACAAGCTGAGACACTCAACGTTGACAATGGCTGCAGAAGAATTCCTGCTGATCGTGAAGTCGAAGCCTGTGTCTGCGACGATACGAACAACTGCAACGTGAAATCAGACGAAAATGTTCTTCAGAACCCGCTTAATACCAGCGTAAGCAATTTTCAAAGCCCCTAAGCTCGTTATTATCAGTATTCTGGAAACCCGATCGCTTGCTGGAATGGTCTTTACGTCAACGGAAACGCTCAAGGATCTGTCGGATGGAACGGCTGCAAGGGAATGTGCGCTTCTGCTCAATGGCAGACTTCCCTCAATGGAACTAACCACACTCTCACTTTCTACACATGCGACCCTGCCGCTGCCTGTTCCGCCATGGGTCTCGTCAACAGTTGTGGACAAGTCGATGCTATTCCTGGCCTTACCGGTTGCTGTTGCAGTTCTGACGCTTGCATGGATGCCACCTCTATATATCCCAAAAACCAAAACCTTAACTGCTACGCTGGAATTGTGACTCCCTGGTCATCTGCTCCTGGAGGTATTATGGCCGGAGCTTCGGTTAAATGTAACGGTCGCTGCGCCTCCCTGTCCTCCACACTCAATGGATACAACTTCACAGCTTATCAATGTATCTCCACCAATATCTGTCAGACTCTCGGGATTGACGGAGCTTCCGCTATTCTTCCTGCTGACCGTGACATCACTGGATACTGTTGCTCCACTGGAGATTACTGCAATATTGCTGGAACAAACGTATTATTTTGGGTTGCTTGCATAAGAAATGTTTTCAGATCGCTACTCCGAACCCTCCTACCTATACTGAGCCACCTATTTCCTGCTACAGTGGTCTGTGGGTCAACGGAAGCGCTACTGCCGTCGGTGGTTACATTGGCTGCCAAGGAAAGTGTGCCTCCATCAGCTTGACAACCACCCTAATGGGAGCTGCTCAAACAGCTACCCTCTACACTTGCGACCCCGCCACTGTCTGCTCTCAGCTCAGTAGGTCACCTTGTATATTTTGTCATACGTTCATTCTAGACCTGTACAACTCTTGTGGAACTCCTGAGACTGGAGTCAGGGGCTGCTGTTGCGACTCCGATGCCTGTATTGATCCGAACTACAACAGATCTCCTGACCGCAATCTCAGTTGCTATGTCGGAGCCTGGAATGCTGCTAACAACGGAAGTGTTGGCGACTACGTAGGTTATCTTGTTGAGCCCTTTTTGAATAAATTTTTAAGACCACCTGCAACGGAAAGTGTGCTTCTATCTCCACCACGCAGAACCAGACGCTATATAAGGTGTACTTCTGCCTCAATGCTCAACTCCCTGAATCTCTCGGAGTCGACAACGGCTGCAAACCTATTCTACCTGATAACTCCACCGAAGCTTGCGTCTGTGACAACGTGGATAACTGCAACATCAAGCCTGGAGAGTTCCCTGCATCGAATGCCATCAACGTCACCGTAACCTATAACCTTTTTGTTCCTGTAAGAGTTAAATTTAGTACGATGCTCCTCCAATCACCTGCTGGAGCGGAGCTTATGTCAATGGACAGAAACAAGGTTCAGTTGGCTGGGTCGGCTGTACTGGAAACTGTGCTTCCATCCAGCTCAATACCACCGTCCAAGGAAAGAACAACACCCTCGTTCTATACACTTGTGATCCTGCTGCAGCATGTAAAGCTCTCGGTAAGCGTTTGCACATACATCTCTTTTGATCCCAAAAACTTTGACTATTTCATTTTTTTTTCTCAGGACTGAGCAACACGTGCCTCGGTGTCGACGCTATCCCTGGGCTTCTTGGATGCTGTTGTGACCAGAATGCCTGTATGACAAGTGACTCCATCTACCCCAATTTGAACAACAACAACGGAAGCACAGCGAAGCCTGGCGGTTCGTCTTCTGTGTTGCCCACTGCCCTTGTCATCGCTTTCACTGCTGTATATACTTTGTTGCGGCAAGACTAGAGTTGTCATCTTAGATTTTCCCAAATCTCATGAGTATGCAAATATTTTGTTGATGAGAAATGAAATAAAGAGTTTATTATTTAATCTTCGAACTTTGTTGAGTTAGTGAATTGCTAAGTTAGTGCAGCACGCGCGCCCCATGCGTCTGAGGTCAGTAAAGGCTAAAAAAAACCAGGACCTCAACTGCTATGCTGGAATTGTGACTATCTGCTCATCTGCCCATGGAGCTTCGGTTAAATGTAGCGGTTGCTGTGTCTCTCTGTCCTCCACACTCAACGGATACAACTTCACAGCTGATCAATCAATCTCCACCAATATCTGTCAGACTCTCGGGATTGACGGAGCTTCCGCTACTCTTACTGCTGACCGTGACATCACTGGATACTGTTGCTCCACTGGAGATTACTGCAACATTACACAAACGTGTTATTTTGGATTGCTTGCATAACAAATTTTTTCAGATCACTACTCCGAAACCTTCTACCTGTACTGCAGAACAGGCAGCGGCAGGATCGCAAGTGTAGAGAGTGAACGTGTTGTTGGCTCTATTAAGAGTAAGCCCTGCATAGAAGTACTCCAGCCAACGGATCCTTGTGCAAAACCGTTTACGTACAGACCATTCCAACAGGCAATAGTTTTTTCAACGAACTAAATGTGATAGGCAAATGAAATGACCGTGAAAACCCTCAGGGTTCTCTAGAACATTTTCTCCAACATGAACGTTACAATGAAGCTTGCGTTTATGATTGTTTACACAATTACAAACACAAGCTTCAAGCTTTCGATCGTGCTTCCATTTCTACTTACCAGAACAACAACCTGGGCGGCCTCAATGCTCATCAGACTGAATCTCTTGGAGTCGACAACGGCTGCAGGCATATTCCATCTGATTACTCCATCGTAACTTGCGTCAGTGATGATTCGAACAATTGCAGCATCAAGACTGGCAGAAAAGGTTTTTATTGTTTATTCCAGCTTTGAACAATACTTATGGCAACCTGGATGCATCTTCTGGACTTATCGGCCGTTGGTGCGATCGAAACGCCTGTGATTTTGTGATTCAATTTATCCGACGGTTTCAAACTCTACTAACATCCCTGCAACAAACAGCAACACACGCTCATCGATAACTACAATGAACTGTTTTGCGGGAATTGTCACTTCCTGTTCCTTCGATCAGACGGCTTTCCCTTCATTGCCTATCAGTGCATTGACGCACGCGTTTGCCAGACACTCACAATTGACAATACATGCCACACCCTCACAACCGACCGAGACATTATGGGTTGCTGCTGCCAGCTTCAACGAACCGACAAATGCATGTTATAGTGGACTTGGGTTCATAGAAATGCTACCGATGGTGGCTACACTGCCTGCCAAAGAAAATGCGCCTCGATTAGCATTACTACATACTTTTCTGGAAAACCGATCACTGCGATGGGAGCAGATGTAACAAAATGTTGTTAAACAAAATTAACAGCTTTTCAGACTTAATGTGACGGGAAGTGCGCTTCAATCTACATTTACATCAGTAACCAAATGTACAAGGCATATTTCTGCCTGAACCAGAGACAAACCGAAGCTTTGGGAGTCGATAATGGATGAACCATTTCCGCAGAGATGGAGAGGCTTGCGTTTGTGACAGTGCCAACAATTGCAAAGTTGATGCAGGAGAAAATGTTCTTCAGAACCCTATAAATACCAAAATTCATGTAATTTTTAATTCTCACTTTATTGTATATCAATATATTGGGTTGGTAAATAAGTCTTTTCGCTTTTTGTAAATATCAAAGGCACGAATGGAGCGTAAACGGCGGCTGATATCAACGATGTTTATGGCCAAAGGACGACGTCCACGAGGGTATGCCAGTTGTGGCTCTATCGCTTTCGATCTGGGGACAAAAGCGTCGAAGATGAGCCAAGATTAACTTTTGACGAATCGAAGTTGCTGCAGCTCGTGTATGAGAACAATCAGCAGACTACCTGTGAACTAGCAGAGGCACTGTCTGTCAGTCATGCTGCAGTGGAACATCATTTGAAGCAATTGAGATTTATGAAGAAAATGGGCACTTGGTTGCCGCATGACCTCAGTGACACCCAGAAGTGGCAGCGCATGTCCGTCGCCCATTCTCTCCTGTCCAGGTATGAGAGGAAATCCTTTTCACCACGCCTAGTGATGGAGAATGAGAAGTGGGACGTAGGTAAACTTCCAAAGGAAGCGTCAATGGGTGGGTCCAGGGCAGACACCAAGTCCTGATGTGAAACCTGACACCCATCAAAAGAAGATTATGCTCTGTATTTTCTGGGAGATCAAGATGCTCATCTTTCGATTTTTTTCACGGACGAGAAGGTTTTCACGGTAGAGCAAGTTCTCAAAAAGCAAAACGATCAAATCTACGCAAAATCAAGTCCTCATACCGTCATTTGTCGTAAATCTCATCCTCAATCCGTCATGGTTTTCGCAGGAATCACAAGCAACGGAAAAACGCCATTCATCTACGTGCCACAAGGTGTAAAAGTGAACAGTGCCAACTATCTTGACCTTCTTCGTACCGAAATTTTGCCGTGGGCTCAAACACACTTTCAAAACAAGTCTTGGACGTATCAACAGGACTCGGCCCTCGCTCACAAAGCTCGTATTGTTCAAGACTTCTGTCGCCAGAACTTCCCAGGATCCATTTCAGCTCAAGAGTGGCCCTCCAATTCGCCTGATCTCAATCCACTTGAATACAGCGTCTAGTCGGTCTTGGAAGCCAAAGCCTGCTCAAAGCCCCATTCAACGCTTTAATCGCTCGAAAAAAAACGCCCTCCAAAAAGCTTGGAATGAGCTCGACGGACAGTATCTGCGCGCCACAGTGCATGCCTTCCCGAAGCGCCTCAAGGCCTGCATGGATGCAGATGGAGAATATATTGAAATTTGATGCTGAATATTATTTCTAGCTGTTCAATTAAAATATTTGTTGTTGTCCAGAGTCTATTAATGATCCGAGTCGCTTGCCAAGAACTCTTTTTCCGTAATTATGCGCCACCCTGTAATTGTCTTTGTGTGAATGAACGCTACAGCCGATGGAGGATATGTGTTTTGTCAAGGAAAATGTGCGTCTATCATGACTATCTCTCTTTCTGGACAGACAAAAACTGCCACCCTATATAGTTGCGACCCGGCTACTGTTTGTGCTCAGTTTGATGAGATCAGTTCGTGTCTCTTCACGTTATCTTCCACGTCTAATTCGAACCTGGAGGTTACAAGGATGTTGTTACAATTCTGACGCTTGCCTCAACCCCAATCATCGCAGACACAAGCTCCAAGTGTTGGGGCTTGTGTCTGCGATGATAAGAACAGATCGCCTGACCGTGTTCTTTGATGCTACGTGGGAGCTTGGAAAGCGGCAACTAATGGAACTGTTGGAGATTACGTATGGGCTTACAATTTTGTTTGTAAGATACAAATTTTCCAGACAACTTGCAACAAAAAGTGTGCCTCTGTTTCAACCCATCAGAACAGCAAAAAGGCGAAGGCTTACTACTTCTGTCTCAAAATACAGCAGACTGAGGACAACGGCTGCAAAATATTCTAGCTGGTAGAAGTGTTGGGGCTTGTGAATTCTTGAATTTATATAAATTCTTTTAGTACGACACTCCTTCCATCACATGCTGGAGTGGAGCTTATGTGGACAATGTCAAGACGGGACAAGTTGGATGGGTTGCTTGTACTGGAACTTTAAAACATCGCATGTTTATCATAATTCTTCACAGTTTGAGGACTATATTTTTCTCGACATAGAACGATAGTAGAAATGATGGCAAAAGAACAAGTGCACCAGTTAGTGATATTATTCCTAGAGCAAGCAGCATTATTCCCACCTGAAATTTTTAATTATTGTAGTTCTTTTGTGATCTGACCTGGTAGAAAGCAGCAGTTGATGCAAAAAGTAATGGAATACCGCAAACCACAGAGGAGCATGCTGCCAAAATGCAGGCTGTTCCGGCAGAATGGAAGGCAGATCTGAAAATGGTTAGTTACCTAAAAAGCTTTGAGTTACCTGATCTTGTCAACCATGAAAATCTCTCCAGAGTTTTTGACACTGGCTGCGATATGAAGCGAAAAGTCAAAACTCAACCCGATGGTCAGTACAATAATTGTGGATTCTACCACACTCAGTTGCCATCCTGGAAAAACTTTTTAACTTGATAAATAAAATCACCTATCAACACCAGAGCCGATGTTGTCCATAGAACTACAGCACAAATTACTGCGACCGTCATCAGAGATAGGACAAACTGCTGCGTACAAAGAATTACCACAACCAAAGAGACAATGACAGAAATGACGACTGATGACAGCGTGGAGGTTCGCAGTTTGCCAATAATGTCATAGTATCGAGTTATTTCGCTCGATGAAAGACATCTCAATGGCAAGTTTCCTGAACTGACATCATAATAAGCTCCGCAATGCGTTTACCCAAATAGCCTTTCATAACTTTACAGTCTTTGTCAATTTCTTGGAAAGCCTCAGAAATTTTTTTAGATACAGCCGTCAGTTTCACTTTCGATGGAGTTGACAGATAATATCTAATGTTTAGTATCTGTTGGAAGTCTATCGCAGTACCCAATAAGATCCATATCCTTGTTGAAAAGCGGTCCATCCGATGAATATTTCGAGAAATCGTCAGGAAAGCGTGATGGTAAGCGTTCGAAACAGTGATCGACATAGCACTTTGTGGAAACAAATGTTTCTCGAGAACAGTTTGACGCTTCTAATCCGGTGATCCAAGAATTGTTCGGATTTCTGCCAGAAGTTAGAAGAACATTGTTTACAGCTTGCTAAAGATTCGACTATATAGATCTTACGGCCCTCACCTTAATATTTTTCAGGTTTTTCGAAGAAAACTTCATTTTCCTTTCCTTCAGTTTGCCGTTTATTGACACAGAAAGCAGTTTTTTTCCACTGAAATTGCATAAATGCACGAGAATGGACTTACGTGATTTGGATTTTGTCAATGATGAAATATTTTTGGATCATGTATGAACGTTTCCATTCAAAGTTGAACAGGTGAGCATTGTTGTCGTACCATTCTGCTGGATTGCTGTCAACAAGAAGCTGAAAAGTTTGTGGTATACATAAACAGAACCATACCTTGGTAGGGTTGTATTCAGGCAATATCAGTCCGGGATTGAAAAACGTTACAAATATAGAGAAACCGGTCAAGAGAACACTGATAAAAATTATTATCCACTTGACCGACTGAAGAGCTTGCACAAAAAAGTCCATGTACAAGTTGGTCGAAAAGTTCAAAATTGACGAATCTGAAAATATATAACTTTTACTAAAAATAAAACTAACGCTCAGCAGACTGTGTGAGCATTAAGGTAGGAGGAAGAATGAAAAGAACCAAGCAAAAGTTAAAAAGCACTGTTAGACAAGCGTAAATACCAAAGCATCTGAGCACTTGATCAGATTAGAAAATCAACGTTTACCTCAAAACCACAATGTCACCACTAAGATTCGAGAGAAATGCTACAGCTGTAGTTGCCGACGTGATGAACATGCTCATCAAAGAATGTCTCAAAGATGTTTGAAGCGAGCGAATGTGCAAGGAATTGCCGGGCAAATACATGTCTCCGGGTCTCCATGGTTCGGAAAGATGCTAATATCAAATATTTGACCATGTTTGATTCCTGCCTTCTTTTCCAATTTGTAGTAGGAGAGCAGCAAGAAAGCGTCGTCTGCGCCGATGGAGGTCATCAAAACAATAATCAAGAGGTTCAAGAATGGGAAGAAATCAATGCCCAGAACAACCTAAAAGATTTTTTGCAGATGTTTTTAACGCTTACAGTGTAAGTGAAAAAAGCAAGAGCCATGGACAGAGCAACCATTGCAAGGATGATAAATGTGAAAATTATGCTTCCAGAATACAAGTAGAAGGTAGTTAAGACAAGCGTAGCTACAAAAGGTTTACCAAGATGCGACGAGGATCTCACCCGATATGGCAGACAGCAAGGAATCATGTATGAGAGCATCATGAAACTTTTTTGTTTTTGTCCCAAAGTCAATTCCTCTTTGCTTTAATCCAGATTCAAAAAAGTGCTTGTTCATTTTTTTCTCGAGTTTTTCAAAGAAAAGGAAACTGTCAGTGTTGTAAGCTCGTTGCAGAGGTAGAAAAACTGATGCATACGGAAGACTCTTGTCTTTGGGCAGCAACAGTTCTGCGGCCTGCAACAAAAGTTGGCATATTTCTAATGCTGAATCAACCAGCTGAATCATTTCCAGTTTGCAGATTTCCAGGGCATTGCTGTCAGATTCACATTGTTCAATTGTCTTCTTCAAGTTATCGATGCTATAACGACTGTTATATTTCAAAATAGACTCACTCTGCTTGATTGATATTTGAACATTTCTTCGTGACCGAAGGATTCATGCAGAGTGCAATTAGAGGCAAATTGATAGAATGTTTCAGCTGAGAAACACGGATATTGCTCATCTTTGATTCTTCAACAGTTTCGTCAATCATAAAATCCATTTCACAAAGTGCTTTGAAAGATTTTACAGTGAACAGCTGTAATTGGTAAGTACAATACATTTTCCTTGCTTACATTCTGAGATTCTATCACGATCTTTGTCATTAGTTCAACTATGTCGTATGGAATCCGCTTTCCAAGAGCCAAATACTGGGTACAGGGGTCGTTGAGAACATCGCTCTCGTTAGGCTCCGAGTCCACTCCGTATTCTTCGTAGTTCACTGTAATTGGCTCGTACGTCGAATTACTAAAAGTGTACAATCTTCTATATTTGAGTTTACAAACCTGTATTCGTCTTCATATGGTATTTCTGCAGAAGAGTCGTTCACATGAGGTATCATAGAATCATTGACTGCTCTTAAACAATCAGATTAGTGCTTGTAAGTAATCTCACTCACTCTGACAGACGTTTCACCCTATTTCGACTCTTATAAATATCTATTGGGGCTGCTACGATCTGTTCCATACCGTTGAGCAATATTTTCCCCTCGGACAACGTCGTTCCCCTTGTTTCAAATCCCTAAAACCCTTTTTTAACATACTGTGGACAGTACTTTTGATGGATCAAAGTTGATGGCATTGTAATTGAAATAGATCCCAATGATAGAGAGTAGACAAGACACAATAATTGTTGTGCTTATTAGAAGCAGTGGATGTCCAAAGACGAGTCGGCAATAGCTAAACATAGCTATTAGAGGTGAGAATTCTCAGACCTGTGAAACAGTCGGTCTTTGAAGCGGGAAAAGCAACTGAACGGCCGGGCTACAAACGTCATCTGTAGCTGGGCGAGGGCCGTAAATGTGAATGCGCCCACCAGCTATTGTGCGCCTGCAAACACTAGCTCAGAAGCACACTTGTATTCAATAAAAAGGCTAGAAGTCGTGTAAACTGACAACATGAAACGTGGAAACAATTGTATCCTAAGAGCATTGGAGGTAATGAGCCACTACTCAAAACAGTTTCAAAAAGTAGTTTTTACGTCAGAAACTTACTTTTTATCAAAATTGTTAGCAAAAATCACTCCGCATTTTGGCTTAAACAACCGCTATTGAACTTTCATTCTGACTGCAATACTGTGGGAATGGGAATTTCCACAGGTGTCTTCAATATGGGACGCGATATTGCGTACATTAACCATTTATGAATGACAGTTTTATGCCCCTAGTTATCTATTTTGTGCTGATTTCCAATGATTTCGTCATAAGGTTTATAAACATCAAGAAAATTTTTTATTTTTAAATCAATATTCTTTATTGCTTAGTGTTTCAAATGTATTGTCAGCCTTCCAGTCTCTTATTAATCGTCTGTGTTGTCCAAAGGTCTTGTTTTCGTTCTCTCACATGTCTGAGGTGGAGCATTTCGGTTCCTGTCATTGCGGAGCTATTAAGTGGAAGGTCTTCGGACCAAAAATTATACAATGCATCAAGTGCAAGTGAGTTTCTTCACTGTATATTTACAATAACCGTTTTTCCAGCTGCTCAATATGTTACAAGAAGCAGAACCATCACTTTATTGTGTCCAAGACCCGATTCACGCTTCTTGAGGGAGAAGACATGTTGACAACGTATACTTTCAACACAGGAGTCGCGAAGCACATGTTCTGCAAGAAATGTGGAGTGCAGAGCTTCTACCACCCAAGATCGAACCCCGGAGATGTTGGTATGTTTCTTTACCCCATTATTTTCAATTTTTATTTAAAGGTATCATGCCACACTGCATTGACTCGCCGACAGTAGAAAAGATAGAATTCAGTACATTTGATGGACAGAACTGGGAACAAGAGATGACAACAAAAGCTCCACAAGCTTATTAAAAAATTTTAAATCAAGCTAATTTCAACAAATTTCGTGACAATGGTTCGCTTTCAATTGAAGAATGGCAGCAGTCGTTTCATAGTCTTGCTGTACACGCCCAGCGCCTATAAATCATTTGATTTTATTAGATAGAATTTTTCTCGCCTAGAAATGCAGGATGTTTCAAGTTCAAGGCAAAGTACCACGTGTACATTTGTGTACCTCTGATGAAAGGACGCAGGACATGACAATATTCTTCGCCTTCTGTAGCTTGAAACACCTAGGAAACAACCTGTCACACTGCTAAACGAAACACACTTCACTGTAGCAACCCGTGTCTCCATTGTGAGCACAGAGATGAACTTCCAGTTTGGTATCTCGCCCCGAAACATTGTATCTGAAACGTAACTTTTTGTTAGATTTAAACACTCAACCTGTATCCTAAACAGAGAGAATAATCGATCCATTCGGGTTGCGATTTGTAGTAAGTTTTGTTGGATCCATTCAACTCAATATGTCGGATCATAGCAGTTTTGATAGGAGGCTTGGCTCCGGAATCTGAAAGAATTATAGTCTTAGAATAAGAAGTAAGTTACATCCAGTCTTAAGAGGTAGTTTCTTCTTAGAAGACAGTTTCGGTTGTGGTGTTGCTCTCTTTTTCGGATAGCGCAACTCGCACTTGTTGTGACACTCCTCCTGACTCAAAAAGTTGTTTCCACTTTTTCCACATCCTGTATAATGAAATCCTCTGCATTGTTTCGACTTTCTATTGAAGTAATACCGATTCGACATGGCTTCACACCAGTTGCCACGATCCAGAGGCTCCATGCAAGGATCTACAGGCTGCTTTAATAAATGAAGTCAGCCTACCTAATCCAGAAACTTCGCACTTTTTCTGACAGTCTTCAAACGTATCAAATCTGTTTACATTTCCTTCACAGCCTCCGTAAAGGAACTGATCACATGTTCCTCTAGTCTGATTGTAGAACCATTTGTATCGTAGCTGGTTACAAGCTCCAACATCTGGCTCGAAGGAGCAAACAGCTAAACTCTGAATTGAAAAGATGTCTAAAACTGCTACCTACCAGCATCAGCACTCGGTTTGTGATTAGCACATGTATCTCTGCAGTCGTCTTCTGTATAGAATCTGAAACAGTATCGTAATAACTCTGTCTTACACCTTGCCTATTGTCATTACCACCACAGCCACTGTAGCTAAAAGTGGTGCATTTCATGGCATGGTAAGTCCATCGTTGAACAGATCTACTGATTTCTGAAGAGCATTTGGTTGATACTGCTGATGGCTTGTAACATGCTGAAGTGAACTCTCATCGGAACTCATGTTTCACCACCTGTACTACTGGCTCGTGGCTTCCTCTCTAGTCTCCGTCTTTCAACGCGACATGTTCTCATGCAAACATCGTGGGAATAAAAGTTGTTTGCATTTCCTCCACATCCCATAAACCAAAATTGTGTACAACGACCTGCTTTGATATGAGTAACCGTTAATCATTTCCCATACCATAATCTCTATCGAAGTAGTATCTATAGCCAGCCGTTTCCAAACACTGGTTGTCACTTTGGCCAAAACCAATGTGTAAAGGAAGATGACAATCCATTTCAGAATCTAAAAAAAAAGATGAAGATCCCGAGTGTCTTTTTACCAGGCATGTCATTGAAAACGTAGCAGAGGTTTTTACATTGTGAGAGTGTCATGAATCTGTTTCCATTACCTCCGCAACCAGAATAGGCAAACGGTGAACACATTTTGGTGTCACGGTCGTAGTAGAAAGCAGGATATCTGAAATTAAACATATGGTAAAAACTTATGAACGCTACGCGTTTCTGCATGTTCCGACTTCCATAGGTTCTAAGCACCGAAACTTTGTGTCTGGTTCTGGCTGCCTCGATTCAACAATGTGACCTGAAGATTTATGAACAAGTTATGTATTGAAAGCAAACCCGGGCTAGAGCAGTGCAGCTTGCAGGTTTTCTCATCGGAAAAAATGTTCTGGGAAGTGGAGACACAGCCATCCCACCAGAAGGAAATACAATCTCCGATGTTGTGCTAGGATGAGATTACAAACATGACCTGAGTTACTTACATCGAAGTACCATTTTTCTATCCATCTTCCTTCCCCGCAAGATTCGGTGTACTTGCTGTTGAACTGATCCAAACAGTATGACGGTGATCGTTCTTCTCGATGTCGTTCACATACCCATTGACAAGTTTCCAGAGTCGGGTAGATATTCTGTGCTTCTCCTTTGCAGTTGCCGTACCTGGAAATTTGAGAAAAAATATAAACAGGATTGTACCAGAACATTTTACAGGTGTGACTAGCGTGATCAAAGTAGTAGTACTGTAAATATCGACCATCTGCGGAGCAGGAATCCTTGTAAGCTTCGTCAAACGGCTCGATGCATGATTCAAAAAACATAGGGAACAATTATTCAAAGTATTCTTACGCGTCAAATGTCGCGGTGGCGTTTCGCAAAGCTCTTGACAATCTCCAAGATCGTTGAAGAAGTTCGTACTTTCTGAACGGCATCCACCCCAATGAAATGCGGTGCAACGTTTTCTAAAAACGTTTTTACTCAATCAAAACTATTACCTGCCGTCATCAAAATAGAATCTGTTTCCATACTCGCCATGTCTACAATCATCCAAGTAAATAGAGTCAAATGGCTGCAAACAAGCTTCTAAATAGTCCATTCCCTTATTAGTTTAGTATGTCTCCTACTTGCTCGTTCCGGTTCTGGATGTCTGCCTTCGCATTTCCATTGGCAGGTTTCCATGTCGGGAAAGTTATTGCCGCTATAAGAAGCGCATCCATCGTTCCAAAACATTCGACAAGCCCGAATATCCGGATCAAAGAAATATCTACACCAGGATTCTGTTGTTCACTGTTTCTGTCACCTATTAGTCCAGAAACTTCCATTACTGCACGATTTGGACAAAGTGACATCAAACGGCTCAAGACATTCCGCTAGAAAGTTCTGAATTGCACGATCCCACTCCAGCTATAGGCAAAGCGGAGGGGATCGGCTAATTGCATGTTTTGGGTAAGGAATCTTTATTAATTGCGTACAAAAACAGTTGAGCTAGTACATTAGCAGATCCCCTCGGATGTTCAAGTTGTGGGTGGCAAACTCGTTCATCAAGCAGTAAAGCGAAGCATAACAATAAACATACAGGCAATGGTTACAGGATGACCGGCGGAGCTATACCCGAGGTCAGCTCTTCCCTCGTACACTCTCTTCTCGGTAGCCAACTTTCTCTGGAGGTCGGCCTCAAAATGTTCCTTCGTGGCATAGGCTGGTCGCTCATCTTCGCTCAATGAAACTGGAGCATCGTTTTTAACATCCCATACTTTGTTATCTCTTTCAATCTTATAATCTGTCTGAACCACATTCCATTTCAAATGCAGTTTTTGTCTATTTCTACGGGACTTTCTACTAGTGGATTTTTGTGGAACTGGGTCTGTTAGTGACCTATCCCCGACCAGGGCACTAGCAGTGGGGAGCTCAAAAACGTCGACCATGTTGGACGGAGGCTCAGCTGTACCATATTCTGCTGCAGATGGCTCTGTCGGCTGATGCAGTTCTTCGGCGTTCAGTTTGTGACCGCAGACATCCAGACAAACCTAATACATATATTCATACTGTCGTGCGGCCACCTACTTGTTTGTCTTTCCATATATTCCGATTCGGTGTAGAACAGCCACCCCACCAGAATCTGAGCACGAATGTGAAAAGAAATTAATGAAAGATTACCTTTTGCAGCTGTTAGACTTTTTGTCGTAGTACGCCTTCACTTCCCAATTGTCTCCAGAACAGTCTAAATCCCACTGCTCGTCGTAGCCATCGTCACAAGGATCGCCTTCCATTTTCACGGTGGCTAAAACTAGGATTTTATTGTAATGTCAAAGCCTACTTGTCATAATCGGAGAAGTCATTGTTGTCGTTGGCGGCAGTGTGATATAACGAAGTCTTTTATCTTTGACTTCGTCTATTTCTCCGCTCTTGACTGGTACAAACACTTCTCCACCGCGAGTTTTAATATCTAAACCTGATGGTTTAGAAATACTGGTAGTCATACCTATAAAACTTCGTTGAATGGCTGGCATTTCGGTAGTAGTCGGTCTCTGAGTTGTGGTTGTCGTGGTTGTATCTGCTTGGACGACGTATTTTGGATTGAATCCGCCGTCACTTGGAGGTATCTTGTGGGAGCAAGCTATTTTGCACAGCTGTATAGTCTTTTCTATGTAAAAGTGGAATTATACCTCTTTGGATTTGAAGAAATTTCTGGCTTCTGTTTCACAGCCGCCATACCAGAACGTTTTACAAGATCCACGATCTGAGCTGAAGTACCATCTCAAGACCTTAACCCATCACTGTGTACAAGTTTTATACATCAGACCCAATCGTCTCCGCTGCAGTCTTCCTCCAAAGAAGGATGAAGAGGTTCTTCACACAGATCAATGGGTGTTTTCATCTTATCCAAGAAGCTGGCAATCTAAACATAGTAGTCTCTAAAAATGTACAAATACCGTACCTGCTCTTTCTCAGTGGTCAGTTTGTGCTTTGGGAGAAGTGTCATTCTTGTCGATGATACATTGATATGAACGATGCTGTTCTCGTCTTGTTTCTCGGATGAGTAGATGTCATACCGATGACGGTCCAGCTCTGTTTTGTCGTAAATGTTCTCGAAAGATTGAGATTGTCTCATCGTCGTTTTTATCTCTTCTTTGAACAGTTCGGGAACAAGTGTGAACGGAGGTCTCTTTGTGACAAACGTAGACAAATCCAATGGAACGGGAGTCGTAAGAAGAGACTTGGCATCTACAGGGCTCATATGAACAGTTGTTGGACTCGTCTGACTTCTCGGGCCTTCCGTAACGAATATGATGAATGGAGGACGTTTTGTGACGAATTTGGAGAGGTCAAGAGGATTGTGAGTCGTCGTCGGGCTCATTGAACGTGTAGTTTCTTCTTTTTCAAACTTCTGGCTAGTGTCGATCAGTTCCCCAAAGATTGGTGGATTGAGAGTGAATGGTGGTCGTTTAGTCACAAACTGAGACAGGTCCAGTAAATCTTTCACATTTCCAGGTATATGAAGCATTGTAGTCGGAACAGGTGTCACTTCCTTGAAAAGAGTCGTGTCAAGCCTGTTCTCTTGGCTTCGAAGAGTTTCTTTTGGAAACAAGGTGAAAGGCGGTCGTTTAGTTACAAAACTGTTCACGTCAAATGACTTCTTGGAATAGTTGTCAGGGAGAGCATTCAACTTCCTGCGATATTCTACCATAAACTTTTCCTTATCGAACCGTGTCACGGCTGTTTTGGCCTCGAAATTTCCAACTTCTTGAATTGGAGCAGAAGTTTGTGACTTGACTATAACAGAAGTCGGTTGAACTAAAAACGTACTATATACAATTAAAAAAATCCAACCTGTAGTAGGGATTGCATGCTTATATGCTTCACCCAGTGTCGTCGATTCCATTTTTAGAGTAGTCCTCGGCGCCTAGTTTGGATTCCAAGTGGTATAAAGTAACTAACTTTAAAAACGATTGCCTCCTCCTGACTGCTAGGAAGTTCCTCTCTACACTTCGTCTGGCAGTTGGAAAGTGATTCAAAGAAGTTCTTTCCGGCTGTTCGCTTAGGAGGACAGGTGGCGTCGTACCAGAACGGTTCGCATTCTCGAACAATTGGATTCCAGAAAAATCTTTCCTCCCAATGAGCAAGAACACATTCTTCGCGCAGATCTTCGTCAAAGGGATGGGAGCAGGGATCTAAAGCAATACTCTTTAGACTTTTGTTTTAACTCACTTTCGTTAGGGTTGATGTGATGCATGATCTTGACAACTTTTACAGCTTCTTCGACTTTTTCTTGGTGAGATAATTGAGCCATTGGTGGTTCGAAATCATTTTTAAGTTTGACTGGGATCGTTGGTTCTGGATCTCGTGGCTGGATATCCTGGTTCATACAGAGAGTGTTGCAGGTCTAATGAACTGATTTCAAAGCAGATAACAGATTTTACCTGTATGTCGTTGAAGATGTTTCTGGATGATGACTTGCATCCTCCGTAGAAGAACTTTCGGCATGAGGCTGTCTCGCGGTCGAAGTAGTATCTGAGTTTGATAGCTGTTACTTTCAATAACAAACGATACCTGAGCAGTTGTTCGCCGTTGTTGCAATCTTCTTCCGTGAGCAGAATGTCAAACTCATCGGTACAGGCTCCTAAAAACTAATAAATGTTCTTCACCGGTTTTTACCTTCTTCTATCTTGCATTCTCCATTTTCTGTGTAGCCTGCGTCGCAGTCACATCGGTAGGCTCCCATGGTATTTGTGCATCTTGAGTTTGTAGGACAAACAGACGGTTCTTGATCACATTCGTTGATATCTGGAATCAGTCTTCTCGGAACGACTACCACAGATATGATTAGTTATGAGTGCAAGAAGAGGAACGGAAGTCTTTTCATCCTGCTTGGAAGAGCTATGAATTGAAAAAGATGCGCATGCATGCGTAATGGGTCTAGCCGTTAGAAGAGGGGGCGCATACATACCGATACAGATCCGGCCGAGTTTTTTGAAGCCGGCTATGCAGCCACATTCGCCATTCACGCAAACTCCAAAAAGAGGATCGCAATGTGGACATTGGGTGATCGTCGAGGATATCTGAGGAAAAGAATAGTGAAATTCTTAACTGCCTTACGGGAACTTTCGGTATGGATTTCAAGACTGGTGTAACGGGAAAACCGCGAGTGGATGGTTCGGTTGTGGTAGTTGTAGTAGTGGCTGACGGAGGAGTTGTGGTCAAAGTTCTACGATGTTTAATATCCTAAAAACAAACTTGAATTGCAAAAAAAGCCTTTACTGCAGTCCCACTCCTAAGGTGCAAATATTAACTTTGGAAGCTAAAGTCATTCTCTCGCTGTTAGACTCGTGCAGTCGGTCAAAATGCCTTTTGAAATGTACATCAACATATACACTCATATAATCAACTAACCCTGTGGTCGACTCCGATCTTTCCATTGTAAGATGGTTCATGAAGAGACAGCAATTTTAACTTATTTGTGACACATCTACTCCGACAATGAGTTCGGCGCATGAAGCGATTGGAATTTCCTCCACAACCCCTAAAATTTCAGTTTTCGCACTTGCTACGAACAGTCAATCATACGTGAAAAGGAAACGCTTGCAATCATCAGCGACTGGATCATAGTAGTATCGCACCAGTTCCTTCGTACATCCTCCAAGGTCTGGTGGCAACTGAAAAAGTTTGCTGTTAACTAAAGAACTCAGAAGCAACTCACTGTGCAAAGATCAATGGCAGTTTTGGCTGCAAACATTGCTGGATCTGAATGGGACAGAAAGGACTTGGATGAGGACGAGTACCAAGCTTGTTCATTTCCATAGGCAAAGGAACCCGGAAGAAAGAGCCAGATCAGCATCATGCTAAAAGCTAACCAACTAACAAGAGAACAGGTTGAGACAATAGGGAAGAGCAGACAGAAAGGGGCTGGCTGACCTCTTCAGCAATGCATACCGCCTGCTTCTGGCGAATCCCATTCACGGATAATGCACACCACACAATGCAGATGGCAAAGCTCCCACAGCCCCTGTTCAGCAAAATATCGCAAAAACAGTTTTGGAAAAGTGCTCCCGGATCACAAGAGAATATGCTTATCGTGACCACCTAATAAGGCCTGAAAAGTATTTCAAACGTAGAAGATAGACTCCTTTTGCAATGCATGGGAACAAAAATTTATTAGGGACATTTGTACAATGAGCTGTTTTGCTACTTGAGCTAGGCAGCTTGACGGAAGGCAATGCAAGTCGTAAGGCCTTTGGTGGCTTCGCAGTATAGATTGGAGGAGAAGACATATGAAAAGTGACCGCGGGAACAAACAACATCAACATTGCCTCCAAACTTCTCCTCAGCAGCCGTGTTTATCTTCCGCTTGGATTCGGACGAGTTATCACTCATGTTCTGAAAAATCATCCTTTGTAAGCTGGAAAACACAACTTACGTCAAGCATCAGCTTGTGTAGGACTTGACTGTTGCACTTGCTCGTGGTCTCCTCTTCTTTCACCTTGTTTGCCTCGGTGGTTTCAGCCTCAGTAGCTGATGCTACGGTAGTAGTTGGCTCGGCATCTTCCTCAAGTATCTTTTTCTGGATGTTTAAAATCATGTTACTTGATGGCTAATGACGACCGTAGGCGAACGGCGGATTTCAGATGGACCACGAAGACCAGCGCGGACAAGATCATCGTCAGCTTCGCGCTAAGTGTGACTATACTATGTTTATATCTATAACTCACAACTGAAAGAGGCTCAGCTAAGGCGGTGGCTCCATTATTAGCCTCAATGGGCTCGTATCTCTCCACCAACTTCTCGAGCTGCTCAATATTGGATGGGAACTTTTGCGGCTGAACGGGAACTCCGAAGGCGGCCGCACGCTGAAAACAATCTGAGTTTTTGACAACGATTGCTATTCAGTCCAGATTAAGTGCTTTTTCGTGGAAACGAACTTACGCTCAGCTGTCAGACCGCGAACGATTAGGTGACCGCTGAAAGGAAAAGGGACGTCGGGATCAGCGGGCTATGAAACAATGCGAGCGGTTCGCATTGTTAACCCGTCAAGGCTCGTTTTGTGACACAATGGATGGTATAGCTTTTAAGCTGTTATTAGCATCATTATCGCGTAAGTAACTGGTATATGTTATCATGCGGATAACTTTCAACAACAACTAACCAGTTCAAGCTCGTCAGGGAGACCAAGAGGAACAGAATTTTGGGTTTTCGCTCCATGAGCCACGGCACACGAGAGCGGAGGAGGGCAGACTGGCTGAGGAGGTGGTGCACATACTGGAGTCGAAGCAGGAGGAGGACAAGCAGGCTGTGGACAGTTACATCCTAGATAAGGGGGTGATTTTTTGTATAAAATGGTAGCCTACCTCCACCGCCGAGATTGAAGAATGCCGATACGAGCGTTGGCACGAAGGAGAGGGTCACCAGAAGGATCATCTTAGGCGAGAATGGCCGGCGGACACTGCGATGGCGGAACGGGTTCGCTGCGCCGCCCACGGAACGGAAAGCGGGCCATCAGTATCAGCATATGAAGAGAGAAAATTCGAGAATGAGTGTTAATTTTGGTGTCTACTTTATCCGAAGGATGTATAGAAGGATGTCCTCACAACAAACAAAACATCACCCGCTTATCCACCTTCCCCAGATTGTTCGTGATGAATGACCTAATCATAAAAAGTGCTATAGAATGACACAATTTATTCAAAAATGGAGACTATTACCCGAGGGAGAAAACAATTAAATGTATGAGCGATGCGTAGACTACAAGCGGAAAGCAATAAGATCACAATATGGTCTATAGGTAGATTTCTGTTTCTTGTTCAGGTTGAATAACCGCCTTGATGTCCTTTCTAATCGTTGGATTGCAGATGTAGTAAATGAACAGTCGAATTGCCGAGGTGAACATGTACATGAAGGACACCATGTCCGAAAAAAAGGTATGAAAAGTAGATGATAATGTTTTGTCCTTCTCGTCAACAAGGATGTCGTGCTCGGATCTAAACTAATTAGAGTCTTTTTCGCATTGTCAAAAAATTATCTACCGTTCCAAAATGGTGAGAATTAGATGGAGCGTGTTGGAGATTAGATACGAGGTGACGATTGCCGTCATGGTGTATACTGCGCTACGAACTCCGGGAGACATCCCTTTTAACGACTGAAGCGGCAATCCGAGGGCTGAGATCTTCCCTGTTACAAATAACTGTTAAGCACAGCAAAAGCATCTGTTCAAACAACTATAGCTATAAATCAGGCCAAGAAGCAAACGAATTGATAGATATTCCGGTCAACTCACTTGTTTTAGGTGAAGCATCGTCACTTAGCAGGATTCGGCTTGGGGATGGGCTCGGAGTGACAGGGCGCAGTGTTTCCTCAGCAGAGGTATCTTGTTTGTTCATTTTCCTGACAATGACCTAAAAATTGGTTTAGTTGCCTAGCTTGCACTTTTACCATGTTCAGAAAAACCAACAAAAGGAAGGGAACAAGCGTTTGAGCAATAGTCATCAGATGGAAGTCAAAGTAGCGGAACCACGTGCTGTCAACTGTCCAGTTTCTGTGCATTCGGTCATTTTTGTTTGCACTCCTTATTCTTACTTTGGTCCAGTTATTTTGCTCCTAAAGTAATCTTTACAGAGTGGATACTCGTCCACTTGAAGTTGAAACGCCGTCGGAACCCTCAATATCATACAGACGAGCATACAAATTGCCATGGTCCATTTTCGGCCAGATTCTGAGTAAATTGCCCGAAGGGTCGGTTGCCGTCTAAATTCAAACATGATTTGATGCTCTTTTGGTTAAATGCTCACATAGTGCCATACGTCCAGACTAATCTCTCCAATGTGGCGAAAATCAACATGTACGGAATCACGAGCTGGGTGAACTTGGCGACGACCCATACCGGTACAATGTAAATGTAATACAGCACGAAGAGACTCTGAAAAAGTTAACATTTTTTTATTAAAAGTGTCTTACCTTCACTTGAGCGAATGAGACAATGGCATCTACACCAAAAAGAAGAATGTATTCGAGACAAATACCGAAATCGAGAAAGGCCAATGCAGTTGGATACAGCGTGGCTGGTGTACCTGCTTGTGGCTACAAATCTTGGAAAAATGACACGATTAAGCCTTACTTTTTTTGTGCAGAAGATATATACGAGAAGCCCGTTTGCCACCGTTCCCAAGAAAGAAATGAATGTTGCTATCACAATGAGGAAGAAGCGAAGAAATGTGTAAGTCTCAGACTAAAAACAGGAGTTTATAACTTTACATAGTAAGAACTTATCAAAGGACAAGATGACTCCCCGCCGTCAAGACTTATTGAGACGTTCATATTATTCTGAAAGATTACTGGTTTAGTGTGGGAAAAGACAGAAGGAGAGGCAGTCGAACCAAAACAAACAAGGACATCTGGTGTAAGGAAAACTCTCCGTATAAACTGAATGTCTGGGGACTGGACCATGTGGCACAATTAACAGAAAATGGCCCATTTCAAAGTTTTCCTGGTTCAATTGACGACTGCCTCCTTTTACGCCTACAGATAGCCGGGTTGTGGCCCGCAAAATGTGAAAGTGCTACCTGTTGCGAGATTCTTGGAAGAGTAAAAGCAGATGATTGCAAGGAAATAATCATCCCCCATATTGTCTAGTCTACCGGGATAGTGTAATAAATGAGACCGAGTAACAGTTGAAAAGAACACTTGAAAGTAAAAATGGGAATATCTCGGTGATGGAGGATGGAGAAGACCTAGGCGAGGCTGTGCAATCATCCGAGCAATTGCATTTAGCATCATTTTCAGCCAGAATATTTTTTCAGCCAGATTTGAGGGCCTAACGATTTGGAGAAAAGAAACCTCAATAATTTGAAATTTTAAAACTTGCTATTCTAGAAGCATCTTCCAAAAAATACTGGTACAAAGTTTTAGAAATGGTATCAATGGAACAACAGTTTTGTAACGATACAAGGAACTACAAACGAACAGTTCAACTGGTAGTGGTTCGCAGAAAATCTCACTAGCTGAAAGGATGAGAGGGCGCGCGACATGAGTTGCCATGCTACTATCATAAATTTTTTTTGTGTTCGATGTAACATCAGAACTCAAACAATAACTCAATATGCATACAATATAAAGAAAAAACTTTGCTTTGAAAATAACTGAAATCTTTCTGCTTGGCAATCCCCTCGTGAGTAGGAGGTATTTGATTGGATGTTCGGGAAGTGCACCCATAATTTTCTCTTGAATAGGGGGGTTGACGTGTTTTCAAAACATTTAATTTCACGTCTGGTTCTAGAGGCGACAGTTAGGCTAGGTTCCTGGACAGTGCTCTAGAACCCATTCAAGGCGTTGAAGACACTGCAGAGCAGCCAATATTAGTAACAACCCCCGCATATTCAGCCGAAGATTTAGTGGATAGAAGCCGGAAGCCGAAAGACAAGGAAAAATGATTGTTCGAATCTCTGCTCGAGGAAGAAGAGAGCTATTCCTCTCTGGGGATGATACCAATGAATTTTTTAAATACTTAATGAGTAACAGTGTAGTGGTTAGAACCAGGTGATTGCTCTCCACGTAACAACATCATGATTATGACAATTTCCGACAGTTTGTCAGTCCTCGTCATGGCTTGAAACCTCGTATTAGACGGGCTCAAAAACAGAAAAAGAAATAATCGCAGTATCAACGTGAGGGAGAGTATGCCAGCGAGAATTATTAATATTGAGGATAAGTATTAAAATGGCATATCAAAAAAGATATGTTAATGAGCTGTACATGTCGAATTTCAAGCGCAATCGGTTTAAAACCGACCTCGAGTGTTGTTGTTTCTTTGATTGACAGGATGATGGACGCTTTTAAACGATTGACACGCGAAGTGAGTGAAAGGAACCTACAATTAAAGTGGGTTTTGACGTAGAACATGATCTTCACGTTATGTAAATGTGCAAACCTAAGGAGGCTAATAAAACACGTAGCCTAGGGGTGAAGGAACTCAAAAAGTACCTTTAAAGTTTGAGGAGTGCTCAAAAATCACTATTTACCATTTATGTAGGCCGATTATCACAATCTGTAGCAAAAATTAAACTCAATTTTAATCTAATAGACAGTGTCTCGAAGGACATCCAAAAAAGCAGAGATCTTGTCTGCCAAGAAGATAATGAGGAACATCCAAGGAAACATGTGTTTTGCGCGACATTTTTTCCTAGACATCGTTTGAGTTTACAGCAAACGACCTATTTCGAGCGAACTATACAGCTACTTAATTGTTTGTAAGGTTCGGAAATAAACACTTGAACTTACGGGAATTTCATTTTTGCTAGAAGAACTGAATTATAAAAAGTGCGCAGGACATCTTCTTCTTTGGTAATGAAGCTTAAATGAGGATTCAACAATGTAGAAGCTGCAGTGCTTTTCAGATCCTGAATGACGTACGCGCCAGTATGCAAATGGAACTCTTAGTACTAGCACAAATGCAGATTTAGGAAGAAAAGAAGCAGAGTGGATAAGCTGACGAGTCCTTTTCGACAAATTAGACAAGAAGAAACCTGGTAAAAAAAGTCAATCATCTGTTCAGATCAAAAATTTGTCATAGAGGGCAGGGTTCGAATTAGTGGGATCAAGCTGGAGATATTCAAAACTGAAGGATGAGGGTCGCGCATAGAAGTGCTTGGAAACCATCCAAAAAGTTCCTCATTATTCGTCAGGACGCCGTAAAACTAATTGGCTACTGCCGTAAAAACAAGAACTTCTTCAGACGCAAGAGATTAAAAAGAAGATCGATAGTACCTCCGAATTCAGCTCTGTTACTTCGTCAGACTTTATTGTTTTTCTTTCTATTTATTTTACTCCTAAGAAGCTAATCGTAGACAAGCATGAAAATTAGGGAAAGCGCTCGCTGAGGCCCTAATGAGCTGTCCTTACTGCTCTTTTTGACCTTTTTCATCTTTTGTTGCACAAAAAGCTGTTATAAAAGTTGCCGAATTAGCATAACCTGTCTGGGAAGAGCTTTACTCAAAAGCAAACAGCGGACACTACTCGTGCATTTTATAGCTGATCTAAGAATACGACTATTATAATGAGATCAATGAGCTACGTCGAAATGTATTTTAATACTCCCAGAGTAAGATTAACAACTCCCGTTGGTCAAGTTTCTATGATTACTCAAATAGGAGCACAACCCGGTGCGCCCATGTGCATTTTGCGATCATTTCAATGCTATTCCCTGCTCTTGACGCCGCGTGATATTCCGGCTTGTACGAGGCTTTCAAGAGGCGAGAAGACTTCTTTATATCGTACTGTATCGTCATATATCGTTATAATGGTTAGCATTGCTGCAATAACTAATACGGTACTCGGACTGAGCATTTATCTCATTTGGAAGCACAGGTACAAAATACTACCAGTTACCACAATAAGTTTCAAGGAAAGTGTTGAAACCTGTCTATCATTTTGTTCTTTGCTTCAATCTAATTATTACTGCACTGCTATGCAATTTTCTTGCAATAATAAGCCAACTCTTCCTAGTTCTTTGCATTGACAGAGCTTTGTTTTGAATGAAATTATGGAACTGCTAAACTCTGATTTTTTCTTAAAGCTCCTCCACCTCGAGTCTCTATCAGAAGCGTAAACAGGATCCAGATAAAATTTTAGGTCCAATCGATATGAAGTACCAGCTTGAACTTTCTTCGATCTTTGTCTTTTTTGCTAAAAAAGGAACGGTCACTATGAAAATGATAATACTTTATTTACACCTGTTGACCTTTTAACCCTTTCCGTGAATTCGAATTTACGAACAAGAACGAATTTTGAATTGCTAAATAGGATGGGTTCAATGATCCGCTTATGCTCTGTCTAGAGAGAGAGAGAGAGAAGGAGAGGAGGAAAATCATAGTTAATAGGTTCGGAACCAGTTTCCCTCAGCATGTAATCAAGACATTTTCTAATAACACACAAGGGTACAGACGACAGATTTATGAAATAAATAGTTCGCGTTCTTCCTTCATGAATTCAACTTCGAGATTGATCACTCCGATATCCATTGTGATATTGGGCGCTACTCCATCAGTGATGTATTTGTCAGGAAGTGTGAACTTGACCTTGCGATGTCCAGGCTGAAATCATATTATTGATGCCAACAAAAATTATACGAGAATCTCGTCGTTGCAATCGTGATACACCTTCAGAATCGGATCAATAGGTGTCATCTCGATGGTATTGCCAGCCAAATGGAAATCACCATTTTTGTCCGTATAGTTTTGGTCGAGCAAATCATCAGGATCAGGGCCTGAAAAGGTTTTTACTTGATCCCCCAGGTATTTACCGGAATCCTCGTCCCAGAGTTTAACTCTGACATTCGCAGCTGGTTGCTGCCCGCACATTAATCTTAATGCGTAGACTGAACAAAGAGGAAAAGAGGGCTTTAAACCTTCCTTTGACTGCGATAGACTGCTCTCTCAAGGCAGTAGAAAAACCGATGAAGAGAAGCAAATAAACAATCATTTCTAAACAACAATGAAGTGATCGAAATGCCGAGAAAGACAGTAAACAGTCGACTATTTGAGAGCCGAGAGTGGATCGAACATATGCAATACCGCAACTGGATAATTGGTCCCCGTTTGAGTTGGATGACACATCAAAACAGTCGCATTGTTTTATCTTTAATTCACATCAATATATGGAATATTCTCTTCTTGGGAAGAGTTAGTCGATGACGGCGTTGGCAGCTTAAAAATCTCTAAGTTGATAACGCCCACGTTGACAACAGTACGAGGTACCTAAATAGGCAACAATCTCTTACATACGTTCAAAGCACTCACTTTTCCAAGAGTTACTGAAGTTTTAGCAATATTGAGCTTAATAGAGACCTCCTAGAACAAAGTTGTTCTAGTTATGACATGACTAACCTTGTGTTTGCAATCTTTTGGAATGTGTAGAACGGGTGTAACGGGGAATAATCGACTAGTTCCGCCGGAAAGGTAAAATCTTCCCTGTGAGTCTGTCGTGTTTGTGGCTAGGACCTTATTTTTGAAGATCCCTGAAATTGAATTGAAAATGCTATACAAAAAAAGTACCTTTCCGTTTTTCCTGGAGCTCAACGGTAACATTGCGAAGTGGTGTTAGATGACAGCGGAGAGAACCTTCGATCGCGACGGATTGGTCTCGCATTGTCAAGACTGGCAGAGCGAGTAGTGCGAACGAAAATAATACTATCATACTGGAATCTTTTTGTCAGATATTGGGAAGTGCGTACATGAGCGACCGAGGTCGTAGGTGTAATATGTCAGTGTTTACATCAAAGCTCGCGCCTTCGATTAACTTCGCTGAAAAAGTGTTCATCGCGGTGGGTGACTGGACAGTCTGTTCAATTGATCAAGTTAGCCAAAGATCTCGAGCACTTTAGTAAGATCAAGGTGCAGTCGACTGTCTGTTCCTTTCTGACGAACGAAACTTTATAGCAACAAGTAATGCTATCGCCCCTTAGGCTCAATGCCAGTAATAACCCCATTTCTTCCAAAACTGCTCGATTTTCTACCTCCTTCTGTCCAACTGTCGTGTTCCTTTCCTCCCACTTCAACCTGTCCGCATTCCCTCCAATCGAAGTTCCAGGAGTAACGTTCTCCGAATGAAGCTACCTTCCGAACTGACTCGATTTGGCTTGACATGCAAACAATTAATACTAATTGGCAATATTGGCTTCAGACAGACAGACACACATACAAACAGAGACGCGAAGAAATTTTAAAATAGATCTATACAATCGAAGCATTATTCATGAAAAGAAACTGTTATTGCTTGATGATACTGCCAAGAATACTAATTGCACGGGTTTCTGCCAGTGCGCTCTTTGGGTCTGGGGACGATTAGTCTGAAAATGTTTATGCGCATAAGTTTTGGACTTATAATACTCGTTATCTGCAGAAGGCTCATCTCTAATGTTTCCTGGATCCATATAGTCCGCATTGTAACCTTCTCTGCGGTTGCGATCCTTGCGTTCAACGTCATCTGAAGTTTCGATAGTTCGTCATTCTCTGTTACTTACCGTCTTGGTCATCTTCGTAATCGCGGTGGTTGCCTCTCCTTCTGCGAGTTACAATAAGCTCACGTTCTTCTTTTGGAAAGATGGTCTCAAGGTTTAAAATTCCTAAAATATTTGTTGTGCACGCGAGTCTACCTGCTACCTACCAATGTCAAACTCTTTTTTGGGCACAGTCCCTTTGGTAATGTATTGTTTCGGGAGAAAAAACTTTACCTTTCTCTTTCCAGGCTAAAACCTTTTGTTTATTAGAATCATAAAGGCTACCTTCATTCCGTCGTCGCAGTCTGAAAGCAAACAAATTTAAGGTCTGCAAAGCTTGTACCATGATAAACTTTGAAGACTGGATCGATCGGTGTCAGCTCGGCTGTACTTCCTCCCAGCCTGAATTCTCCATTGCTGTCAGTGTACCCACTATCCAATAGATCATCGGGGTCCGGTCCTAAAGAACAGTTGGGTACAAAGAATGCTCTTACCCGTATCTTCTTCCCACAATTTCACTCTCACATTTGTAGCCGGATTGATGCCACACAGAAGTCTTCCTTTTACAGCATACGCTTGATCAAGTATAGCCAAGGTTGGCGAAAGAAATACGAGTAAAAGGAGCTGTTTCATTCTGAAAACAGCTGTGTTTGTGAGTGTTTGGGACAAAAATGTTGCTTTGCCTGAGGGAGGAGAGACATTATCGGCGTGCTTTTATTGAAAAGCAACTGCCAAAATAATTGCTATCAGCTATAAACTTTTATAGCTCCTCGAGGAGACAACATCCCAGACAGAGACAAATAAAAGTTTAAACAGTTTGCGATTCTTTATTCTACAAGTATCTAAGAGACAATCATTTCGCGTTCCTCTCCAGGGAAGACGGTCTCGAGGTTGAGGATTCCAATGTTGAAGACCTTCTTGGCTACCTGAACCCCGTGTTTTGTTTTAGCTTTTAATCCTTGTACCTTGCCCTCGGTGATGTAGCTCTTGGGGACGCCGAATTTGACTTTGCGGCTTCCAGGCTTGATTCCATCGTCACAGTCGTGGTACACCTTGAAGATAGGGTCAATAGGGGTCAATTCAGCCTCTCCTCCGCTAAGAGAGAACTCTCCGTTATTGTCAGTGTATCCTTGAGCAAGAAGGTCATCCGGATCGGGTCCTAAGTACAAATGATTACAGGCTCTCAACCAGTTCTATCAACCAGAATCCTCCTCCCACAGTTTCACGCGAACATTGGAGGCCACCTTGTCTCCGCACATCAATTTTCCCTAAAAAGTTGTTCATTAGCTTCTAATGGAGCAACAACTTTAATAGCGACGGACTGATCACGGATCGAGACAGCAGCTCCAACAAGGAAAACGAGAAGAAGAAGTTTCATCTGTAAACAGAAGCTTTTCGAGTCGATAAGAGAAATTGGCAAATGAATTGGTTTATCAGCTCAGACTCGAGATAGAAAGTGCTGTGATGGCACAAATGTACGAATATTGGCAAACAAGCATGAAGAGACAAGTTAGATTGGTAGTTTTTTCTGGTAGGATGCGTTCTTCCGTTGCTCATTGGCATCCCCCAACAATCCTATAAATCTGTCAGCAAGACAACTGTTCTTCAGTGACGCCCCAAAAACACATACAACTGTCGCGTATAAACAGCCTTTCAGCTGCTCTGCTTTCTCATTCGAACACAGTGCACTTCACCGCCTTTCCCTGTTTCGAGTACAGTCAATTTCTCTCTCTCCCTCTCTCTCTCTCTCTAGATCAATGTATCAAACAAATTATTGTACGGATGCACAGTTAATACCTACCGTTTAGTCTCGGCTGTTTGGGGTTCTTATTTCCCGCATGGCTCTCCTATTATGTTTTTCAGCTTCTCAAAATGCTATCTTATCTACTTTGTCTCTCTCCTTTTCCTTGAATTAGCCAAGATAAAACAAAGAGACAAACAGGAATTTTAGTTTAGTACGAGAGAATAATAAGATAATGGTCACTCCTTCAGGATGCGTTGGATTTTATTGGTTGCTCTCTTCGGTCTGACAATGGCCATGCGCCAGCAGGCTGTTGCTGTGAAGGGAAGGTGAGTGGCATTTGTGATAGACGATTTGAAAGTCTTCTTAGACTCATGTGTGGCGCCAATCCTGCTTCTGGAGTTCGAGTCAAGCTCTGGGATGAAGATGATGGGCCTGATCCGGATGACGTCTTGGACGAGGGATACACTGACAACATGGGAAACTTCCACCTCGCTGTAGTTCTATTCAGTATGTAACAGATCTTATTTTTAGGGATCCGAACGTGAACTGACCAACATCGACCCCGTCTTCAAGGTGTACCACGACTGTGACGATGGAATCAAGCCTGGCCAGCGCAAGGTCAAGTTCAGAATCCCCGACTCTTACGTGAGTGTATGAACTATATAAATATGAGTTTGGCCCTTCAGATCAGCTCCGGCGGAGTTGCCAAGAAGGTCTTTGACATCGGAGTGCTGAACCTCGAAACCATCTTCCCCAAGGAAGAACGGGAACTGTTCTAAATATTTCGAATTGTCTACATATACTTTCTTCAAATGAACGAGATACAACACGTTTATTTCCACCATAAGGCTTAAAAAATCACAATCTGAAGAAAATATGGTCACAACACGATATTGTCAATATGACCTTGTTTGATTAAAAAATCTGGGAAATCTGGTGAATACAGGTACCTGTAATTATTAAGATACAACTTAGTATCGAATAATTAGGAGTAGAATGTGAGGACGGACGACTGGTTTCCACGGACGAACAGAGTGGGGGGCAGGTTGGCAGTCATCACGTCCAGCCAAGACATGTAGAGCGAGGCGCTGATCATTCCCTTTCTGGGCACGGGAAGAGTCCTAAACCGTTTTTGTACTTTGCCAATTTGGTCCGGATTACATGACAATCAAGTCCGAGTTGAGCGAATGCTGACGGAGAAGTTCACGAGTTCTGAGCTGGCGCATAGTCTTTTCCTTCTGAGAGGCAAGCTCGCTAACAGAGGTCATTCCAGGAGGACAATTATCATCGGGAGCAGCCCAGGGCGAAATGACTCTTTCCCATTCTTCTAGTCTAAAGATTTTTTTAGTTTTTGTACATCCATCCACAATGTCTTACAGTTCCTTGGCCGGCTTTCTGCCAATGTCAGCAATAACGGACACGTCGCTGAAGTCAATTCTGAACTTGGAGAGTAGTGCAGCCATTCCTCTCTGCTCCTGTTCCATGCTTTTGGTGCTGGTGGCGATGGTGAACACGCGAAGCTTGGCTCCCTAAAGTATGTGATCAGCAGGATTCAATAAGACGATCCACCTCCAGGTAACTTTTGGGAATGGTGAGCAGATGGGGAATCAGGAGAGTAAGACCACCGTCGTCGTACAGCCACCACACATCGATGACACCCTGTAATTCACATTGTTATTGATATGCCAACTTCAACCTTGGTAATCTTCTTCTGGAAGCGGGAGATCGAGGTGAGAAGAGCTCGTTGTTCGACGGTAGGCCGTCTTGAGCTGAAAAATAAAGCATTTTGCTACAATAGTCAGCTCTATTGAGGACAAAACATTTGGAAAGACCCTGAAAGCAGACAAGAGATCGAGATCTTTAAGCGTAGATGTACAGACAATGATATATGTCGAGCAACGTCACATATCGAGACAACGACATGGACGACTACACGCACGATACAAAACCAACCCGGATTCCTGGGAAACATGCTTCATCTTTTTTAACTCTCTAAGAATGTAATGATTAACAGCTGTTTCCTAGGGTGTAATGGACTTACTTTCTGCGGCGCAAGGAAAAGGTGTGGTTCTTCCTGTCGTCATCACTGACGTGAGGAGGCTTGCCACCCTCATTCTCTTCTTGTTCCATGTGTTCCTCTTCAACATCCTCGTCTTCATGTTCGTTCAAGGGCTCATTATCTTCACTGTTCTCTTCCTCATCTTCCTCGTTCTACAAGATCTTTAATTTTCCCCTCATGACTTGACTTACGAACTGAAAGTCGTAGTTGTTCTCGTGAAGTGTGTCGGCAGCTGGAATAGACCGTTTAGTTTGATTAATGTGCTCGTGCAGTCCACGTCACACCAATAATCACAATACGCTTACAAGTACAACATTTGAATTACCGCGGATGAAATGATGGTTCATTTGAGCAAATTGCTCCATACTGCGCGCACTGTCTTTATGCGGAAGAGCTGGAAAGAATCAAAAGCGTTTTGGCCCTGCACTTACATGATTGTTTCTCCTGGTTGTTGTTGTGTAGGTCGTCACCGGTATGGTCAGATGGAGCAGAAGATGATGGGCGTCTCAGAGAATTTGTCGAAGTGTTCTTGGATAGTTCCTTCTTCGAGTTGACATCCGGAAGATTCAGCTTGTTGGTCTCTCCTACGTTCAACTGTTTCATTGCCTCGGAAAAGTCCAAACTCATGCTACCTCCATTGCGAAGGATGCAGACTCCGAGATTCATGTCAAAAGCATCCCTACACCTTGTTGCAAGACTGACTAGAAATCGCTTACTGGATTGTTCCAAAGTAGTCGTTGAGCTCGCTCACTTTTGAATCAGTTGGACCGCCGTACGACCAGTTGCTCTTGAATCCGACTAGCACAATATTCGGGCGAAGTCTTCCCAGTCCAGTGGCCTAAAAGTTTTTAATTTTGATCATTTTAGGAATGTCTGCACCTGAAGCAGAGTTTGAGCTCCAGTTCTCAAGCAGGTATTGGCTGTCGAGGAATAGAACGATTTGATCTTCCTCTTGTGCAGCCACCGATTGAGCTGTCTGTCGAGGTTCCTCATGACGGAACTGATCTTATCGGAAGGTTGGTACTGAAATATATCAACGTCTTTGTTCATGAATTCTTCTTACCGGCACAACATAGCCACAAATCATGAGCGAAGAACCCTTTGTAATGCTATTGGCAAAGTCCACAAGGGAGGGTCTTGCAGCAGGATTTCCAGTCAGAACGAGAAATTGAGGTCTGGAAGAGCAGTGTGCACATTATAAATCTTATTACCTGTAGTTCTTGACATGTTCCTCCGTGTTCGACAGCTTGATCATTCCAGCCAACGCGTTTTTGTAGCTGTGAGCTTGCGTCGACGAGCCCCAATTGACGTCTAAACCTACAGTGTTGTCAAAACGGCAAAGGTACTTGGTTTTCGATGATGAATGTACAGGAACAATGCTGCGAAGCAGAAGAACGTGATGAAGGCAGTGATCCAGCTGATGATGAACATGACCAAGATGCAGAGAAGAGCGCCTCCTAGCGACACCCACATGTTATAATACTTGAAGGATGGACGGAAACCTGTAGAGCGTTTTAAACATAGAGACAGGAAAATTACCTGGAGAGTCTGCGAAAGACTGATCAAAGCAGGCGTAGTTGATCAGAGCATAAGAAGCCAGGAAGAAGTTGGAGATGATTGGGGCGATAGCATTCAAATCTCCTATTCCGACCATGGCGAGGCAGATGACGAAAGCGAGGAAGTAAGCTCGTCTTGGCTCCTCGTTCATTCCAAATCCTTTGGCAAAGTAGCCGATTTTCGGGTAGAGCTTGTCCTTGCACACGGCTTGGAAAACCTTGGGAGCACTGACGAGACTGGCCAGAGCTGAGCTGAGAGTAGCTGCAAAGATTCCGGCAGTGATCAGTGGTCCCCAAAGAGCTTCCATTTCGACGACCTTAAAAAGGCAATGAATAAAAGATAGAACAACAACACCTGGAAATAGTTCATAAGTCCATAGGGGCAGGTGGAATTCAGAGCACAGCTGGGAACAACAAACTCGGTGTTGTTCCACATGGGAAAAGAAATTCCGTCAGCATCTCGGACACATGTTGCTCCATTTATCCATACTGAGGCCAAGTAGACAATCGTCGTGAAGCCGATAGCCAACAGTGTTCCAAGTGGAATAGCCTTCTAAATATATTATCAACTCAGAACAATCTCGGTCATACCTGTGGCTCGGCCAAGTCTCCACTGATATTAGCTCCAGCCATAATTCCTGTGGCTGCCGGGAAGTAAACAGAAAACACGGAAAAGAAATCCTCATCCCGGAACTGTGGCTTGAAGTTGTCGACCATTACATTCCCTGAAAGAGAGGAACGCGCTTAATAATGTAAGGCATTCTCACAGCTGTATCCCGTGACTCCTCGCTTCAACATGTCATCGTCTGGTGGGAATACTGATCCTATAGCGTAATTAACCAGCGAACCCATTAAAATTATAAGAAGAACATTCTGGATCTTTGACTCGAACTGGGTACCAATCAGGACAATAGCGATAAGAGCGAAGCAAGTGACTGAAATATATAGTAGGTGCTGATGCATAGTAATGACTACCTGCGCCGATCAGACGCACATCCCATATACCACCATCAATAATATGAAAGCTCCATTCTCGCAAAATGTCACTAAATCGCAAACTTGAAAATTAAGAGATGTTTTCCGTACCGACATGTCTCTGAAAATCCGACGATATACATAGCCCCTCCCACAGCGTTAGCGACGGAGAATATCAATCCGATTGAGCCACCAAACTCCGGTCCCAGAGTACGCGATATCTAAAGAACCAATGACTTGAATGAATGAATTCTTACCAAGAAATATGCACCTCCCCCTTTGACGTCTCCATTGGTACAAATGGCACAAGTTGAGAGAGCAGTGATTGTAGTAACAGCTGCTGCCAGAAGCACGATGACACTTCCCAGACCTGAATACGGGTTGTTTGAGCTTGAAGAATGTGTAATTACCGATTCCAGCCTGACCAGCAACCCAGCTGATTCTCAAGTAGAGCATGACACCGAAAATGTTCAGCATGCACCGAACAAATACTCCTTGAATCCATCCGAACTTGACACGACCCGGTTGAGACGGTGGAGCAAAACTGGTCATCTTCGGGGCAAGAACAACAGCTCCTTCAATCAACTCATCAGACTGGATCTTGAAGTCTTCGAGGGCAGCCATCTCCTCGGGAGCCTGGTTCTCTCCATGAATGAGCTGAGCCATCGAAGGACGAGCAGTTCCATATTCCAGGTCAATAGAATTGCGATAGAAGTCAATAATCGGAGGATGCTCGATGGTCTTCATGTTTCTAAGCAGGCGAATAGACGCATAGAAGAAATAGTATCAATACCTCCAACTTTTCATGTTAAGAATAGAGTTGTGGTCCGAGGAATCGTGACTCTTCCTGTTGTCATGCGAATCTCCTACAGAGAAATGCACCTGAATGATTGGATTTAGCGGATTACGGGTGGTAATATCGGCCGAAGCACCTGATGACCGCGGTCGAGATTTGTGCTGCCATTGTCAAAGATTAAAGGCAAAACCTACTCCTCTTGGCTTGCTTGGAAACTCCTCGGGATTGACGTGAGGATTCTCTTTGGCCTGCTCCGTTTCATCGTATAATTCGGGCTCAATCTCGTTGTCAGTAATAACCTATATTTGGATTGTTGTCTTCCCTGCAAAGGCAACGTACCGTGAATCTTCCATTAGAGCAACTAGATTTCCTCTCGACCAAAGTCGCCCTGGCAGGCGGGGGTTCGCTTTCTGCCTTGAACTCTCGCAGTTCCATCTCGTCAATTGCACCACTTCTTGAGACCTGGATAGCAGTTTAGTTTACACGGAAACAAAAACGAACCTGGAACCTGTTGGACGGGCTCCTCTTCAACGATTGGTCATTCTGCTCAGCATCGAAGAGGAGCTTCTCAAGTTCTTTCTCGTTTTCCATAGTGTACAGTTGCCGGTGTGTTCAGTTTGGCATCTAGAGCTGGTTATATAGGAACAAAGAGATTGACTATTCGAAGCGGGAACGCTAATAAAAGATCATCGTGGGGGAAGAATTCGAAAAGACGCGACTGGCATGGATGATTGGATGATACGTCAGTTTTGAACAAAATTATACAATTTGGAAGGTTGTTTGGACAAATACAAGGAATCGGCAGGGGTGTGTTGAAATGGATGAAGTCACCCTTTCCAGCCAGAAACATCATGTTCTACGATTACGGAGAACACTTGAATGCTCTCCGGGTTTCATTTTCTCAGCACATACGACAAAATTGGCAAACAATGCTGCAGCCGGGGCAAAAATGGGAGAGCGATCATAAATTCGTGCCATCTAACCAGGGGCATGAGCAGGTCAGCTAATTAGCTGTTCGTACTTCCCCCGGGTCATTCGTATTTTCTTATTTTTTCCTAGACCAATACCCCTGAGTTGCCTGGGAGACGGCCTTGCGCACCCGCAAATCCATAGTGTTTTTGACTTCCCGAATCGTGTCGAACACTTCCGCGGTCAAACATAAGCACTGAAATAGCTTCATATGACGGCCGCTACAGGGCAGAAAGGTCGAGAGCTATTGCCGTGAACAACGTACGAGACAAAATTTGCAGAGCCCTCAATCTACGTGTTCGTCATGGCGAGAAAGTCAAGACGGAGTCGAAAACAAGGCACTAGGTCATAAATTGTATTGTTGACTTCCATTTGCAAATAACAAGCTGGAAAAAGAGAAAGCTACAGTCAAAATAGAGATAATCGATTTCGCGGCAGCTACATGGGGACTGTCGATTACTAATGCTTAGGAAACGAGAGGAAGAACACAACACACCAGCTAAACACTGACAGCCACTTTTGTCTCATACAAACAGTTGATGTCCACCCCTGGTCTCGTACGTGTTTGAGCTCGGGCTCAGCGCGGAGGTCTCGTACGCTGACCAATGTGTGGGAAAGAAACATTTTGTGATAAAGTCGGTGAACACTGACAAATACAAAAGGATCGTACAAGAATCGGGAGAAGAACTGGCGAGTAGACTATTGCGAAAACAAAATGGGAAAGCCGTAATGGATGCGAAAATAGCGTAATGTGGGAGCCCAAACTAGTGATTAACAGACTGCTCATTCTTTTTCAGAGTCTTTGTCGCGGACAGTGAGCGCGTATGGTCTGACCGAAATAATAACAACACGTTTCCGGAAAATCCCGTACGATTCGCGGATATACGCCCATCTGGAGAACTAGCCAAGTTGCATGGCAAATGAGAGAAGTCTTTTTGAATAAATGAGGAAAATATGTGGCCAAAAACATGCTAAGCAGAACTTAGACACTGCAAGAATAAGAGGAACGCTGGTGAAATGGCGATGATCTACCTAAGGAAATGGGTGATGCGGGAGATGAGCAGATGATTAATAAGAGGATGCCGACATGTAGTGCTTTAGGGATCAGGTGCCCGTGAGAACAAAGCTTGGCAAACAATCCACGCCCTGCATTTCGAGCGAACTCCCATGTGTTCTGAGTAAAAAGAGCAAGAGGATAGACGTCTGCCAGGATTATCTACTCTATGACTCAAGGACAACAAAAAGTAGGTGGAAACAAAATCTAAATAAATATGCGAGGAGTGAGAGAGACCAGATCCTCGGCATGTCAAAAACAACGGGGAACACGCCAGAAATCCGGGAGGGGGAGGATGAAAAGACCACTTAGCAGCTTACACTACTAATCTATTGATAATCTAAGGTTAAACGACCAATTTAGACGTAAAAATGAAAGAAATACAGTTGTTTTGAAGGGGAAGAGCCGTGGCATTGGATTGCAGGCTCGCTTGACAATTAAGCAGGAATTGTCCTCTGTCGTCGGCGGCGGCGGTCTGCTCGGAGACATGCAAGAAAGATTCTTTGGCCCGGCAATGATTGAGTTACTGCTCATCATCGATTTAGATAATGAAACACCAACTCCTCTCAATTGCCAAAGAGTACAGTTGCATTTAAGCAACGGCTAAGCGGATAACAAAGGGTAATCCTCAGGTCTGCCAGCAGCTGATATCCTGCGGCCTTTTAGCTGCTCGAAAAGCTGCGCCTGCGTCTCTGACCTCCCGGACATTGGAGACAGCCATATGGGCTAGCTGGTGTCGCTTCCAGTTGACCCTTGCCATTGTGCGTCATCAATGGCTGGCAGCAACAGCCCTCAAACGGAACACCAGTTGCGACGAGAAGATGCGTCTTATGCCGCCTCAAAACCTCAGGGGAATAGAAGGTCAGCAATACTGGTTCAAATTGCCGAGAGGGTGGATGGAAAAACAAAGCTGACTGACTGGCCGCTCAGCCGAAATTCGTAATGAATGAATTGTAAACAGTCTGCCCTCTAGAATTAGTCATGATTTAGACATATGGACTGACGGCATGGGATGATGATAATAAAAAATGATCTGACATCATCTTCTCCAGCAGTGTGAGATACGACAATATAGCACTCTACAAGGCTTGTCTCAGAAAGTTCAGAATTTTCGGTAATTCAATAGTGCCATCGTAGTTTGACAAACTACTAATTAGGTAAAAATGTTGTTCTTGTTGGGAAATGTTGAAAAATGCTCAAAAACCTGGCCTTACGCATAACGCAATGCCATCGAAGATCACCTACGGTCCCACACATTTTCTCTGCATCGCTGGCATTGTTATGGTAAGGAGCTTCACATTTAACTGATTTATTAGAAACACCGGAAATAGATTCTGCTAGTATATGCATCTCAGACACACATTTGTAAGCTACGGCTAAGAATACTCACATGGCACCCAGTTCCTGCACTTTCGATCAGAAATCTGCTAAGTCTCCTTGTTCAGAAATATGAGCTCAACGGACGGAAAGGGTGGATGGGCTGGGGAAAACAGACAGACTGGCCGCTCTCTCGAAATTCGTAATGAAGGAACTGTAAACAGTCTCTCCTCTACAATTTGTCATACTGATGGCCAAGAGATTATGAAATAGGGATTTTGGTGTCATCTGAGATTAGAATATGCTACCAGGATGGTTGGTGACGATGTCAAAATGTTCTATGCTTCTTTTGAGGCCCCTACCTGCCTTATCCCGATCAGCGGAAGTAGATTCAATCGGTAGACGCCTTCAAACAGTGCATTTACAAGCTGACGTTAGTTTAAATATAATCATTTTGTTCCCAATGACTGCACTTTTGATTAAAAACTCGCTACGTCTACTTGTTAACAGGACCGGAAAGCAATTTTTCGGTGCAGAGTCTCATTTCCTCCAAGGCATCAGTGTCTTGCCTAGAGCTGCAATCTTAAACTTCCTTGAACCTTTGAGTTTCTGTTCTACTGGATTTATTTGATTCTTTTTGCTTATACCGATTAGCTCATTGTTTTAATGCTCGGATTGCCGTCCACCACTGCAAATTACTATGCAAAACCGTTAGTGCGCTATTTAACACGTGTAGCCACCCAAATTTCAATCCGAGCTGTTGAACTGCAGTCTTTAAATTGACTTGTCAAACTGGTCGAAAGACTGCTCTTTTCCCTAATAGTTGAAAATTCGTCTTGCTTGGCATTTCATATGCTATTGCAATTTTTCCCATTGGACTTGATCTTCTCTAGCCACACGCAATTTTGTCCCATTTCGCCTGTGAAACAATCACTCCATCTGGGTTTTGATCGTCCTGTTGGTCTGATTGTCCTCCAAGGGCGCCATTCCAGCACTCGTCTCGTCCATGTGTCCGCGTTTGTTATTTTCCTCGCAAATCTCACTTTCTCAAGGCCCCTCTTTCTGACATCTGTGACTTTGGTCCTCTCCATGAACCAAGCGTTCGTCCGTCTATCCAACAGTGTTACTCCAAGGCATCTTCGGAGCATCCTTCTCTGTGCAACCACTAGTTTTGAGCAATCCCGTTCTCGAAGTGTCCATGTTTCGCTTGTGTACAGAAGAGCCGGTATAATACACGAGGTGAGAGTTTTTCTCTTATGCCGCATGGATACAGTCCTACTGGTAAGAAGCTGATGGAACTTGTTAAAACATCCCCAAGCAGCACGGATTCTTCTTGAAATTTCAAGAGCTGGATTCTTGTCGAACGAGACACTGTGACCAAGGTAGATTACTTCGGTGTTGTACTGTATCCTCACTCCTTTCACTCTAATAGCCGCAAATCGTCTATTGCACATCACAAATGTTTTTTCCGTATTCAATTCCAATCCTACTGTTCTGCTGGCGTTGGATAGCTCTTGTAGCATTAGTTCAGCTGCTGCAGCAGAAACTGAGACGAGGACAACATCGTCGTCTCATCTCAAACGAAGGCTGGACAGCCATTTTCCTTGAATATTGATGCCCTTTTCAGCTCAGTCCAAACTTCTGGATACTGTCTCCATTGTGGCAGAAAACAGCGAAACCGTATCACCTTGTCTCACGCCTCGTTGGACATCAAGTTCGACCGATTCTCCCACTGCGTTTACGTTGACATTGGCGTGCGTGTAAACGTTGTGAAGCAGACGAATGAATTTGGCCGGAACTCCATGTGTGTACAGCGATTTCCAAATCATTGAGTTCTCAACCATGTCAAATGCTTTTTTATAATCAATGATAACTAGGAACAGAGGTAGATTGTACACCTGGCATTTTTTTGGATGAGCTCGTTGACGGCCAGAATATGATGTGATCTGAGATGTGGGTGTCTGATTGAACTCCAACGTTTTTGTCATTCTGTGACCAAAAATTGTCGTCAGAAGCTTGTAAATTGTAGTCATGAGAGCTATTGGCCGGTAGTTTTTTGTCTCCAGAGGACTGCCTTGGAACAGTAGTTTGATTGTAGAATCGGCTAACGTTGCAGGGGTTTCTTCGTCTTCAATAATTCTATTAAACAGGACAGATAGAGGAATAGGCAGAATGTCCTTCGCTGCTCGCAGCATGTCGATGGTAACCTTGACCTGTCCCGGAGATAATCCCATCTTCAACTTTCCGATAGCTTTATAAACTCCTTCTGGCATTATTGGGGGCACGTTCTCATCAGCATCCATCTGTGGTAGTTGTCGAGGGTTTCCAGTAGAGGCCTTTGTAAAAGTTTCGAAGGACTTCTCTTACCGCGGAAGGTGATGAGCAGACTGTACCCCGCGGGTCTACCAACTGTGTAAACTGTTCTGTTGCCACATTATTGGAGGACAGTGTATGAAAATTTTGTTACTACTGCGACATCCTTGAAGATAGCCTGATCTCGACGGTAGAATGGATTGGCAGTTTAGATTTCCCAGTCAGGATAGGTAAGCGATTACGTCGGAGGGTTGCTCAAGGTACGGTCGACGGTAGAGTCTGTCGCCTTGCCTCTTGTAGAGCTAGTTGCGGAGGAAATTAAATTCCAACAGCACAGCAGTGAGACGCAGCAGAAAGTTCTATTTTAATATAGACCGTTTATTACGGATCAGACATAACCAGTATCTAGCCTCCACTCACAAGAAGTTGTTTTGAAACCAATTCACCGAGAGCCATCAGTTTTTGGTCTGACATTTCCTTAGATACGTCGACGATACTTCAGCCTCAACTGCCGCCATTCACCCCACTCTCTTCTAGGGAATACCTGGACAGTTTCGACTCTCTTCCTAGGCGATAAGCAAAAAGTTCTACAGTATAGAGACAATTAGACTAGTTGGTGATAAAGAGACCTTCCAAATATATTGCTCATTCACGATAGGACTGTCGATAAAGGCTTATCAGCAACGGCAGTGGCCACGTTTGGCCCAGTTTGTCGCACTTTCGGCTCTATACTCTCTGCTATCCTCGTTTCGCATTTGTTCCCGGTTCAGTGTGTTTCGTGCGTGATCGCTGTACGCCTGCTGTACAAATTTGTCACGTGACCGGCACATTACTCGTCAGTTAAAGACTTCAAAAAGCTTGACCGATTTGTTTTGATTTAAGTTCTTTGACCTCTGCGTGATTCTTTAACATTCTGAGAATGCACTGCAATGTTGTGCTTAGTTTAAAAGTAAAGTTCTTATTGCCCAGATACAAAAAGTTCTTTTATCTAATCTTCTGTCAAAGACAACAATTCTCTCTGTCAACGAAAAGATAAAGCAGCTAAGTCTTGGGTGAGTATCGTGATAACATCTCTAAATTGTCCATCTAAGATCTTTTATCGAATTGTAACGCTTTCTCTCACTCTCGAAATCGTCTGATCGGCCTTTCGTCATTTTCGAGCGCGGAAGCAGTTCCAAAGTGATAGCATTTTAAACCTCCCTATCTTAATCAGTTTCTCTTTCTGCTTTTTTGCCCCGCCATAGAAGTCTATTTGCTTTAATGGCTCTATCTATGGGCTAAACGATCCCGATGTTTGTCGCGCCTTGTCTCTATCTGTACTATTCCTTTTCCCCTAGGGGCCAAAAGTTTGATCCTTCACGTGCCTGATTATCACACTCGATAACAGTCTCTCAAGTAACCTGTGCCAGATTGCGTCAATTTGTTTGAAAAGGACAATCACCATTTCGATACTGCCACGTCGGCTTTTCCCAGCCACGATCACGCCCCGTTCTTTATCAGTTTTCGTTTTCTGACATCTGTTGACTATTTCAGAATAACAAAAGCAGAGCACAGAGATGAGCAAACAAACGGCTATCAATGGCACTGAAAGAAAACGCTCCAACGATGAAGAGGCGCCAAGTGAGAAAAAGTCAAGAACTGACAGTGGTGGGAGTAGTAATGAAAGTACAGACGCTCTTGAAGATTCCACAGTTACCACTTCTAGTAAGCCTTATTATTTTCAAATATAGTGATAGATTCAGGTGATGCCACTGTCAGTATCCCAGCAGAAGAGTTTTTTCAGAGTGTACTCTCCAAAATACCAAAAGGGAACAAGAAGAAGACTCTCAACTCTTTTATCAAAACATTGCTCCAGCTAAAAGTATGTCCAAGTAGTAAAATCATTATTCTCTCAGGAAACAATTATCGACGAGGAAGATCCAGAAGATGATATTTTCATTAAACAGGCGCTAGCTGCACAGGCAATTGTCATCCAAGCACCGCTGCTACTGGAAGAGAAACCTGGTATGAACTTTACCATCCTAAAACACAATGTTTTTAGAAGTAACAATCGCCCAAAGTCCGAATCCTCTTCTGACAGCATTTTCCCCTACTCCAATGCATTCTACAGCCATAGCGGCTGTTTCTTGTGCCCCTGTAGTCACAATTAATGGGCAGAGTGACAACGGTCTTGGCACTTCGAAGGTTTGAACGGATGCAGAACAGTATTCAGTTAGCTCTTGTAGATGCCTGCGCTCGACGCCTGTCCCCCACTGACTTCCAATTCCCTTCGCCAGGTGCAGACACAACCAGCCGTCCATATGCCGGCTGTACAGTCTCTTCCCACGTCACTCAACCAACAAGAACTCCTGAGAATGCAACATTTACGACATGAAAAAGTCAAAATGGCGCCTCCGCAGACCATGTCCTCAATGGATGCATCACTACAGGCAAAAGTGATTGTGTGATTAGTTTTGGTTATGGAAGATGTTCAGGAGCTTGCCCTGCACCAGGCTGCCCTCCAACAGGCGACTGAAAGCGACATGATGCTGGTCGAGAGTTTGAAACTTAAGGTAACAGCAGAGATGTTCTTGATGAGTAACTTTGTAGATTATTCAAAGTATTCATAGTAATCACAACGGAAAAGCCAATGATGAAGAGATTAAACGTTATCTGAAACAGAACTTTTTCATGATTTTGGAAAATAACCAATACATTTACGTATGTTTTTCTATCTTTAAAAAAATGGGGATATATTTAGGTACCCAACCCGTGGCACCAGAAGCCAGCATTTGTAAGACAGTTCATGACATCGGCAGCTGCACAACAACCGCAGCCAATGCCCGGGACCATGATGCTCCCGCCTAGACCTCCGCAGGCCATTCAAATGGCACAGATGGGCCAAATACCGCAAATGCAGCAGATTTCGAATATGGTAAGTTTCTGTTCAACTAAGCTAAATATAGCTCTGTAGCCTACAATACTCCAACCACAAATTGTAACCAGTATGGGCATGGCGCCGATGATGACCCCGGCCAGTGTGCACAATTGGCCTACAGGACCGAATATACTTTTGAACACGGTTAGAAAGTAGCTTGCATCTTGATATCTTGACTGTTGCAGCTGCAGCCGAACATGTTGTCAACTTCTACTGGAATTCAAGTGATAAGTTCGCCTAAGGCAGGTAGCAGCCACCCATGACTGTCAAAATTAGTTTTAGGAAGGCCTGCAGTTTGATGCTCTCCGAAGAAACGATTGGTCTGTGAAAACGATTTCCCTACCTACGTGTCCACATATTAGTTGTAACTGTTTTCCTGTTAGTCCCTTTGCAAGTTTAGGCAAGCCACAAACATAGGAGGTTATTGGTAGAATGTTCTCTGCAAAAAACTGCTTTAACCACTTGTAATAGAAAATTTCAATGTTTCTATAGGGTCCCGTGATCTCCGTTCCAATCTTTCCAAGTGCGTTTTGTTACAAGTTATCTTCAAATAAACGCATTACTATTTTACGAATATCGGGTATGCAGAGACTTGCTTTCAAAACTTTTCTGTTCGGCTTGTTTCAGTCAGCTGGACTAAATTTGTGAACGATCAAAAATACAACGAGCATCGCATGTTAGCCCATATATATAGATATATATATATATATATATATATATATATATGTTATGAATTTTTATTCTTATTCGTATCGAAGGTTTCCACGGTTCAAACGTGGTGCAACAGTTGAAGATCAGTTCATCAACGTGCTTGCGGGACTGCAGATTGCTGGACCGGGTAGCCCCTCACAGCACGCTTATTGTTGACAGGCTCATCTCACATACGCCTATACTTTTCTTCTTTTCCCACAAGTAAAAGGCGCTGTGCGCTGAGCATCCCTCGAGCCGTGGGCCGAACACAACCAAATGAAGCGGATTTTCGCAACATGCAGTGGCTGCGGTACACACTGCGACCGTTTCACCAGCAAATGATTCTCAGCTGTATTCTTGTTGTCTAATTTATTTGTGACAAGTGAAGAGATTCAGGATGATTTCTCTATTCGCAAGGCTTTTCCTCTTCTAATTGTATGATTAATGACCGCGCCGACACAGTTCTGCGCCAAATTTGACTGCGCTCTTGGGATTTTAGGGATGACCTCGGCATGCTGACTCGAGAAGCTTTTTCTCTGTAGATACAGATGCGCGTTTTTATGTAATGAGATGATTATCGCGTACTGTACCAAGCCCATTACATATCTCGACGTTTTTTTTACAGAGTCGGCATCTTTGCCATTCGGTCATTTCATTCGGTTGACTGCATTTATTGTACCGAGGAGGCTAGTTCAAACTGAGTCTTTAAAGGTCAAAATGTATTGCTTTGTTATGCTAGGAAGTGTAAAAACGTAGATTTCAATCCTATCAAACAAAATTTTAAGTGATGATTCAGCTCGCGACTACGATCTACGCTGCTAATGTGTTCGGACAAAGAGGAACACCTGGGTTCAGCCGGCTTTTTGTGTCCGCAGATACTAGCGCACTCGCATAGTACTCAAAAGCTTGCCGAGGTGTCATTCGACCTGATTGTGGCATAATGAGATCGCCTCCGTTGTCTTTCATAATGACAGCTACCGGCTTGTACCATCCGTGCCTGCCACGTTTCGCAAACACCTCCAAGGTAGCCACTGCCATTATCTATTTTCTCTTTTATTCAATGTTCTGTTTTTCCTAATCGGCCGTCTAAATAGCATGGTATTGTATGCGTAATTGATTAATGGCAAAAAGAGGAAGCCGATGCATGACTGACAGTTCGCAACGCGTGGTATTCAGCTGGCCATAATAGTGGACTCAGAAAACTCTCTTTTCAAATTGTATGGAAACTTATACACCACTTTCTGTATTTCCTTTTGCACATTATAACTTTGCAAGTATCGTGTTTTCTACATTAAAGGTCCACGCTCTCACACAACTTGATTTAAGCAGTTAGTCAAAGTTGAACCAAACTTTTAGAATTCCATCGTAATCGTTGCTTAACGTTTGCTAATACTCCTGTCTGTTGTTACCCTGATCATCCAGGCTCCAAATACAGTGTCTTGAACCAGTGCTCACCCGCAGCTGGCTCTAGGGCGGAGTCAGTGCGCGCGGTCCGAAGGCGGGCATATCCCGGCGTTTACTGTCTGCCAGCCGTCACTTTCTCATCCAGCAGCTTACCACACAAGTCGCTTTCGTAACCATGATTGTGAGTTTCCTCTTCCAATTTTCCTTTCTCTGTTTGCTCAAAGTTTCCTCACCTTCGTTATCAGCGGTGATTCGTTCCTTTCATTTTCTAAAACAATCACTTTTCAGATACTAACCATGACTGTGAACGACCACCCGATACCTTCGTGCTCGTTTTTGTACCCAGAAACCCGACGTCTCGAGATTCCGCGAAAAAACGCCTTCTACGTCCAAGACATCGCAGTCCAAGCAGGTCAGTCTTTACACTAGGCCAGGTCGCGCACAGTCTTGCTTTTTCGCAACCTAATCGATCTTTCAGATCGTGTCTGCTCACCCCACCTACGCCTAATTGCTCATCGCCTTGCCTACCTATGTGCAGAGTTTGACAAGGAGTTCTTCACACCAGCTAAGGTTGGTTTAGTCCGAAACATTTCATCCTACTTCAATCAAGTATGTCGCATATCTCTTCTTTGCACAATCTTGTTGATATGCTTTGAGCGTTAATACGGTGCGAACCGAAACAAAAGGGCCGCCAAGGCCGTACCCGTGCTCGAGTAGTTCCTCAATTGCTGCCAGATGGTCGATGTTTGACACCTCTCCATAGAAAGTGTCTGATACAAATTGGCAACAGTAATCTCGCTAATTGATGAATTTCAGAAACCGGAAGAACCCGGCTCAATGATTTCATCTCTTCTTAAATGGATCTTCTAGAGGTTCCTGGTTTATTGTGATAGATCTCCTGCCTTCATCTCCCTGTGCCATTTCACGTCATTTCCATTTCATCTCGAATAAAGAAACCAAACTTTTCTAAACTATTTCGTGCAATTAGAAGAGTAATGAGCCTAATGTAAATAGTGCCTATTGGGATGAACTAAGACGCATAATTTCTGAGACAAGATTGCTATCTGCACTCTCCCACTTCACGCGTTCTCTTTCCTGCAGGTGGCCCTCTCTATTATGGTCAAACGAGCCATAATGAGGTAGCATTGGGCAATATTTTGTGCATCTTGTAGGGCCAAGGTGCAAATTAGTGTAAATTAGAGCTCTCTTCTGCCATATTTTCTTTTTCGATTGTCTAATTACTTCAGTCTTTCCTTCCATTCGGGTATTTTGTGGACTCTTGTCAACTACCTGCTCAAAAATTCACACGCTTGAAGGTGATTATGCAACGGGCCCCTTTTTCTCTCCTTTGCGGCAGCCGTAAACGAAGCCAAAGGACGTCGATTGTTTTCGAATTACCGCCTACCGGAGACGTATCCCTCGGGAGCGGCTGCTTTGATCAGCCGGCTGCCGATTACCACGTAATAGCCTGCAATCAGCTCCGATCAACAATTCTTAGAAGTCAATATCTCCGTCGCATCCTCTTGGTCGTTTTTGTCTATCTGACAGCCTCATTTGTATACATGACGGCGCACGTTTATCTCAATAAATGTGTGTGCCGCGACACATGGAAACACAGTTTATGTCGACACGTTTCCGCTGATCTATTTTATGACAAGCTGGCAAAGGCGATTGTCTGGTTATGGTTGCGCAACAGGTTCTGATCCTTGAGGCTTGTTTTTACAGCCTGATACCTTCTACTCTATCCCTCATAATTGACATGTGTTGCACAGGTGTTAATCTGGTAGCGAGAGTATCATGTTACAGGTCGATCTGACAGTGTGCGAAGGTGATGGATTACACCTCGAGAGTGATTACAACTACAGTAACCGAACGTTACTGCCAGCCTGTGGAGTCTCCTTATTTGCACAGCTGCGCTTCTCGCGACTCTCGAGTGGGGGTTAGTTGTCGCAATTAACAGTCAATCTATCCCCGTGTGGCTTACTGTACACGCAAACAGCTAGTTAATTATTTATTGAGACATTGGGCTCGATTGAGAATTCTCTTTGGCTACACATTCCTTTACGGTTGGTAACATATTACCGCTAATGAGAAATGATCAGGGTGGTCTACTGCCTTTGGTAGCCCATTGTAGAGCAGAACCTGAAACGGGCATACTTTAAATGGCTACGGCAGTTAAGACATTGTGTGAAACATTCAGGTTTCAACTAAGCTTTTTTTATAATTTTTTGTGAACAATACAACACGGGGGCTTCCAGAACCAAATCTGGACTTTTGTGTCGATTAACAAAAACGGGAGCCCCTTTCATCAAAAAGTTCCAGAAGTGCAGAAAACAGCTGTTTCTTGAAATTCAGTAGAAAACACGTACAAGAGGTTGGGCGGAAGCCCTTGGCATCTCGATCATAGAATGAAAAGGCTTTCAGCTAATGTTTTCTAGGCTTCCATTTGACACGGCTATTTTGTTCGCTGCTCATCGGAACATCATTGAAACTGTCACTACTTGTCTTCATTGTACTGACTGAACGGCTTATAGCAGACAAGTATTAACCCCTCTCACAAGCCACTTGACTGCTATCGCTTCGGGCACCATCGATTATAAACCTGGAAGAAAAAGAGGGTTTCGTTTTTCCCAAGTACTCTCAAAGAGTCTAAACCCAAGACGCCCCTCGAGGGCAGTTCCGCTCTATTACATTTTTTTTGCTTTATTACATATCTTCCACCAGATGCGACGTGATCACGCTCTATGTTCAGATCATGCGGAGGTGGCAGACAGCTGGGTGGCCGCACTGGAGTATCATTTCGAGGTAGGTTTTGTAGGCCGGGGGAAAGGAAAAAGACTCTTGCTCTTCAAAACACATCTCACAGAAGAGATAGACGTGTGTGTTCCGAGTAATGTGTACCTCTTCTCCGTCTATCAGTGTCATGTTCCTCTCGTTTACTTCAGTAAACGCTACACATTAGTCAAAGAGCTACTCGTTTGACTTTTAATGTGCTCTCTAGCTCCTTCAACATGTTAGTGCCACGTGCGTAAACTCTGTTGACATTGTTGTTGCTTTGAGACTAACAAGACTTGAAAATGCCACCCAGAAAGACCACTTTGTTCCCATTATGAACCCGCTTTACCTCCTTTCCAATGATCGGATCTTCACACCGTATCCCACTCTTCCACAAGTCTGTGTCTTTTGTGACTTCTCATTCTCCTTCCTATTTCAGGATTCGCAAAATTGACGTGGACGGAATGGAAGAGATGATCGTTGGCCATGGAGCTAAGACTCCAATGTGAGTGACAAAGGGATTATGGTGTCAGGGTAAAAAAAGGAGAAGGAAACAGTGCAGACTTTTCAAAGATCAGACCAAATTGTTGCCTTCTGATATTTTTTGTTGATAATCCAATGATGCTCGGTCTGCAAGTGAATTTCCGCAAGGGTGAAAGGACGCTCAAAATTTGACGTGTTCTGCAAGCATGCTGTCCGATTACGTGCCACGATTCTTCTTGTGAGTTTAGAGTTTCAAATCCTTTATTATGCAATCATATAGGTACTGATGTAAAGTTAAGATATGCTAGGTTTTCAAGCTAGTAAAAATCTTCTAGCATTCAGTAGATAAGATCTATGATGCTGTCCTTCTGCAATTTGAAACTGTTTACGAGACTGACATGGTCAAAGTGGTAATTAAGCGTTTTATTGCAAACAACATCTTATTTTCTTTTCTCGGTCACTACGGGTTGGTAGGTTTGCTGAGATCCAATAAACGAAACTGTAGAAAGAGAAAGTGGATCACATAGAAAACCAATAAAACTTTACGCGACAATCTCAAATTTTATTCTGTGCCGTCAAAACAGAGCTTCACCGCAGCTGGCAACTGCCCTTGGGGCGGCAATAATCTTCAACTACGCAAAAGACCATGCAGCTCATAAGTGATCATCAATCAACCGTGATCTGGCCGCTGCACCCATTACTCCTCCTTTCGACACCTACATAATTCTTTATCCTTTTTGCTGCTTCAAGTCGTTTTTGGCCTTTGTCTGCTAATCTCTCCTTGCAAAAAGAAGAGCGCCGAACCTCACGCCCTCCTTAGCTACATTAGTCCCATTTGCCTGTCTACTTACATTCGCTTCCCCGCAGATGTCGTAATCCCAGAGAGAGAACAAGAAGCTGAAAAGTTCTTTTCCAAAGCATGGCCCCTTTCAACAAGACTGACAACATAGTCGAGTGAGTTCTTCCATTAAATTGGTGTCGCGATGCGGTGAAATTGGAGAAATGTGGATTTGGCTATGTGCGGGCCCCCAGGGGAAATGTATTTCTTTTTGTGGGCGGTTCTATCTATCCTTGCTCCGTAAAATCACTACCGATGTCCACCTCACATAATAACGCTACCCATGACATCATTGACCCAGCTCATCTTTTCAAAGGGTCAGTTCCACTCCCAATCATAAACCCTGAACACCAAGCTTTCAATAACTAGTTTGCTATGAGATTCTCAGCTCGTTTCAATCTCGTGATGCACTTAGCAGATCCATCAATCTTTTCTCTTGACGAATGGCTCGCTGCTTTTCCGATCTCACCTCAACTTTTCCATTAAATCTTCAAACTTTCACACCTTAACCTTTAAGTAAGAGCTGTTTGCTCAATAAATAAGAGGCAATGTTGGTCTCGGGTTAGAGAGATGTTATCACCAGAGACATCACAGTAAATCGTGGCTGTTTTGAAAGTATAACAAATGACTCAAACCTAGGGGTGATTGGACGACGTTACAATTGCCAGTCTGATAATTTATTGTCCTTCGAGAGAAATTGCACAGCTGACTGGGGTTTTGCTTGCGATGAGCCTCCTGAAACGAGAACTCCTTACTCCCTAGCAGACTTCGTTGTTTATTGCCACTTCTAGTTCGATCAAACTTTCATATTCTATCGGTCAAATGATTCACCAAACTATTGAGAAAAGAAACGGGTACGTTGTCACATTACACACCTGAGGTGTCAGAAAAGAGAATGAAAACAAGCAGGCGAACTTTTTGTTCTAATTTTTTTCAGACTTTGGTCTGTTTTCAAAATCATCGATTCAACTAAATCAGTAAATTCAAACACACTTTTTTCACATTAGAAGATAAACATTTCACATTAAAAGATAAATAGCCAAAGTTACTTGGTTAACTTCAACTAACTTCTTGCAGCACAATGCCTGAGCAGAAACTGGACTATGTCAACCGTCCAGAAGGAGAAATGGATATGCTAATTGGCTTCTTTTTAATGAATGGCTTCTGTGTTTGTAAGCTCTTCATTTGTGGTATCGTATCAAAATCTCAGGTTTCTTTCTCGGCTTCGGTCTCTGTGTCATTTTCTCCTGTCTTCGACGACGGCCGAAAATGTTTCGTAGGCCGAAGGAGCCGACACCTACCATTATAGAACAAACAGCGTCGGTACAAAGACGACCAAATACCACTTTTCGAGGTAAGCAGGGGCTCGAGGATTAAAACTGCGCATTACAAATAACACTTGTGAGGTCATATTTTCAGCTTTAGTAAGCCGGGCCATGAAAAACGTCGACTTCCAATCTTTTCCAAGCAGTGATGCTGCTGATCCTGAGGCTCAAAAGAAGGAAACAACAGTCTTATCCGATGGAGAGCAAGCAAGTCACGATCAATCTTGAGCAAAACTTTAATCTTCAGGTGCAGATTCATGTTCTCGAAGATGCAAGTACAAAGAGTTCGCGGAGAAACTCGCGACGAAACTCGAAAATCCAGATCGAGACTGAAATTAGTGAGGTAAGCATTGGTGGAAATATCATTTCGAAAATGCTATTTTAGGCAGCACCATCGAAATCTGTAATTCGGGAGAATCTTCTTGGCCCACTCACTTTTGATGACTTGTACTACACGTGATATCATTGTCTGCAGCCTCGACATTAGCACTGTCTTCGATTATAGCTCCCATTCGGGTACCTTTGTGATTTAATTTCGCATAAAATACACTTGATTACCTTTCTCACACTCGAACATGATTTCATGATCCTTGTGCTCGCGCCTCTTCCTCATAGTCTCAATCGACCTCATCAGGTCTCTTCAACGAAGCCTCTCAAATCTTCTACTATTAGCAGTTCCTCTCGAATCTCACGCTTTGTCTAACCTTGCTCTTTTTTGACTGAAAAAGGTGTCAACTAATTTAAAATAATCTTGATGTCTTCTAGAGATTTGAAGAAGAAACAGAAGTCAGTTAAATCCAAGAGTTACGACGCGTTGTTATCCACTTTCAGATGTTTTCCGATTAAACTGAACCGATTGATAGTCATTCCAGACGACGTTAGACTGCTTCAGCGATAACCGCTATGCTTGGTTTTTATTCTAAGCAAATGATGATTCTCTTCCTCATCTCTCTCTGAATCTTGTCACTCATTTGGCTTGTACTGGTACTTGTCGCTTTGTAACTAAGTTTTTTTTCCCAATTAGAGTTTGTGGGAGTCTTAGAAACATGATAATGCATGAACTAGGTTCTACCTTTCCATAAACGTAAGCCGACAAGCATATTCTAAAGACCACCAAAACAAGAATTTCTAGTATATTTTTCGGTCCGGAGCAAAATAGAAACGCTCGTCATCTGTGTGGTATGCCTTCATCATATTCAACTTTTAGTAATAAAGACAACTATCGAAAACCGTCTTTTGTTGCGCTTCTGAGCTGGGAAAGCTTGTGAATTTCTTCTCGTTGTTTGCCTGAGCCACCTCTTTTTTGGCCTCTCTCCATCTATTTCGATAATTAACGCATTGGTTTCATCGGGCCGACCATCTGCTTCTGGTAATGAAAATGCTAGCTCGTCTTTTGACCGGCCATGTGTTTCTGGCAGCCATTCTTTCAGTTATTGATATCCTTTCGAAAAGCGAAATTAGTCAGCTGAGTCGTTGCTAGGACCCATACCACGTAGATTTGCTAAAGGCTTGCGTAGAGAGTGAAAGTCTAAAACGTTCCTCTCGCACTTCCTTCAGGTCCGACTAGGATAAACCTCCTACATAAGTCTCATAAGCTTTGAAAAATCCGTTGTAGACCAAAAGCGCGCGTTGTGCTGCTCGCCCACCGCATTTGTAATAGCTAAGCTGCGCTATAATGCATTGAATGAGGTGATGGTTTGGGAGGCCATGTCTAAGGACAACAGGTCTCTTTTACGTATGTTATTCATTACGAGCGTGTTGTGCTTCCAACAGTTAGTATATTCCGTATTGTCTGCTCATGTAGCTGCTTGTTTCATAGCAAAAAGCAAAAGTTCAGATTAATAAGACGTTTAAAAAGTGAAACAATGAGCTAGAATCTCTTGCAATTTTGAATTATAACCTCACGAGCAAATGGTAATTGAGCCACACCCAAGCGGCAGCCTCCAGCTGCACTGCTAACAATAATCTCATTCACTTTTGCACTCCAGCGTACGACTGTTTAATTCATTTGGATTTGGGCTAAACGTTTATTTGCCTACAAGATTCTACTGTCTGGCCATATATTTCTACCGTATTTCTCAGTTGAATTGTTTTTGTAACAAAAGTGGGAAAGAACACGAATACGCTGTTTAAAAGACTTTTACCGTTTGGCCGCCCAGAATCAGCGCCTAGTGTTAGGAGCTCGAAAATTAAAAGCCAGTCGCTGCGTTTGAAACACATTGTTTATCCAAAAGGGACGTATAGTTTTTTGTTTGAAATATGGACATGAGGTTGACGACGGAATCTCGGAGAATCGCGTGTCTGTGCACAATCTCACGGATTAGCATCGGGCCGTCTTATCTCAATCAAATTAATTGCGTATTCTCCCTTGACGCGTTCCGCTCCCAAAAAGATCTGGGCTTTCTTAGTCCGTTTCCTGGTCCAAATCTTAATTGCTCTTGTACAACATGCCCTTCTGCTGCCTCTAATCACCTCCAAATCTCTTCGTTCCCGATAGAAAGATTGCTCGGCTCAGTTCTAATGTTTTTGTCTCTTTGTCTCGCCATTTTCCGTGTTCAAGCAGGTGTTCCTGTTCCAAGAGTGACTTATTGCGTTTCCTTATTGTATTTTGATTATGAACGCCGGACATTTTGACTCGGTTTCAAGCACTAATTAACTTTTCCCATAATTGGCCTAAGTGCAAAAATTTGGTTACCCCGAACTGCGTCTCTGGCATCCATGTTTTTGGTTTTTATTTCCATTTTGTCTGGGATGCATCCTATGTGTTAAAATAGACGTCATCTAAATGTGGAAGGATTTTCACACGAGATCGTCTTGCACTCTAAAATTAGGGCAGAACCGAGTACATCCTGTTGTTGATTTTTTCCTCTGTATAAGATCGTTCTTCGTGTTTTCAATGTTCTCCCTTTTAAACTTTAAACATTGACATTTTCGAAAGAATCGGACCACAGCTACAAAGCTGTTCAATAATTTTCCTTTTCATGCCGTGACGCAGCGTGGTCTCTTGCGTGTGAAGACAATTTGCAGACCGGCTTCTTTCCCGATTTTTTTGTTACATATCTTCAAACTGACCAGTTGGAAAATCCTTTTATGATTTCATGAGCACCATTTGTGACGCAGTCCTCCCTTTTACGCGACTATCAACATATCTATACAACTGGCTGACCGCCATCCACTCTCATATTACTTTTTCAATCAATTTCAGAAAAAAATAATTGTACAAATGTTTGTACCCACGCGCTTTCCCACCTTCTTTTAATGACTTGTAATTCTCCCACGGTCCAAAATGTAGGCTTACCGGTTACACGTCGCCGGACTGGACCTAAAACCACTTGCCATTTTGACGGTTTTTGTGACAACAAATGATTCTAGTAAAGGGAATTCCCACTAATCTGTTAATCATCCGTGTGTACTCGCACAACACGTCTGTTTCTTCAGAACAGGAAGGAAGAAATTTGTACATTCTGATTTGAGACGATAATAAGAGGTTATGATGGCGAAACTCTCATGTGCACTTACTCAATCAATATAGAAACCATAATTTGCCATGTCCACGAAGTGATACCTCCGCCCTATTATTTTCGTTTCTGTCCAATTTCAATAGTCTACGGTAACGAATACATGACCTTGTGTTTGTTATAACTCTCTATAGTTCTATGGCAGATCTTCGTTCTTTTGTCCGTGTTTTAATTTTCGAAAAAGTGCTGTTGAGCGCGAACCCAGTTTAAATCGTATTGACAACAGAGTTTACTGCAAATAAGTCTGCTGATCTGTTAAAAAGAAGTATCGTCTTTACTTCTCAAAGAAAATCCTTTGGATTTCCAGCCAGATCGCGGGGACACCTTCATCTGTTTCTCGCTTCTCGAGCCTTCAATTTATCCTGCCCACAGATTTATGAGTTCTGTCTCGTGCTCGGAGTCATTCAGTCACCTTACTGGGAGGATAGCAACCCGTTTTGTTCTTCTAGGATACTGACGAGTCGTTATTTTGAATGCCGGCTTGCTCTCTTTCCAGCTTTTCTGTGTGCTCAGGCGACCCAAAAGCTCCGGTTCAGATGGATGTTTTCCGTCCAAACGACACCTTTCTCTGGTCATGCCAGCATTCACCATCACAATACTCCAGCTGGTTACGGGTACTGATCGTCGCAGGAGGAGGAAGTTTTGTCTGTTTGGTGGGTTTGCATTCTTGGTTTTTTCTATCTGTCGCGTTCCAAAAGCAACCCGCTGATTGATCATATTCTGAAGAAGAAATATAGACGTCGTTGAAAGGACAATTACCATTTTTGAGAGCATGAACTGTAGCCCCCCACCCGCGAGTTCCATGAAAATGAGGTTACAGGTATCTTTGATTACAAATCTGATGATCATTTTCGTCTTTCAAACATCCATCCGCCTGCGACGTCAGAACTACGCGAACCCGGTCATTTTGGCTATTTTTGACATGCTCGGTAAGTTTCAAGTCGCAGACAAGTGATATTTTAATTTCGTTTCCTTAATATTTGAAAAAAGTACCACCCACCAGTTCAAAAAGTACCCTTTTGGAATGAATGTCAGTGATTAAGATTCTTTGAAATTCGTCTTTTCAGTCCCGGTATGCTTTCTGTTGATCGTAGCCGTTCCACTGGTCGCCTACTACACAAACTGGATGTGGGGAATCTGGATGTGGATTAGCTACATCAAATATGCATATCTGTTTAGGGTATGCGTCTGAATCCACGAAAAGAGCATTAGATTTTCAGCACTTTTGTGAATCAATGTGCAATTTTCTTTTGCTTCTGGCAAGTATTGAACGTCTGCTCGGCTACAATCCCGAGGGCAATCAGGTGGGTTTCAGGGGCGAAATTATGGGAACAGCTGCATCAAGAGCTTTTTTTTTCGATTCCCAGCTGATAAACATATCATAGCTTTATTTATACAAACAATGAATTAATGATACCTTTGCAGAGAAAAGCACTGGTGTTTTTTGTGCGTTACCGGCGATTAATCTTCGTCGTAATGGCAGTACTATCGTTTTTTCTCAAAGGGACCTTACTGTTCGAGACAGACACGGTTGTTCTTCCCCGGTGTTCGGGAGCCATCGACAGGTATTCAGTTGAAGAAGTCTGAGTAAAAACATGTTTTAAGATATGTTCCGGTGCAAGTCAACTACTTCGACGAGTTCTCTGTTTTTCGCTTCTGGTGTAGAAAGGTCATGAGTGTCATCTTGCCCTTCTTTGGTCTAGTCTACTGCAATTACCAGATCATACAAAAATACATCATGAAGAGGAAAAGAAATGCGGAACAATCCATTAGAGCAAGACCCTTCGACGTCAAATCCGTATCCGAAGAGTTTGTTCTTCAAAGACGATTGATATAATCTGTTCAGGACTTATTTGCGATTGGTTCAAGATCGGAAAGGAGTCAAATCGGCAACGTTGACACTAATTATGGTCGCCACGTGCTACATTCTGACCAATACTGTCTCTCTAAGTGTCAGTGTCATAGAGTTTTTCGACATTACCATCATCCAAAAACATTATTACACGTTCTTAATTATTACAGATTTTTCCTGGCTGGTGAGAATGCACTCATGCTCATTCATGTGACTTTTTGCAGCTAACGCTACTCGGATGTGCGTTCAGGATTTTCATTTACATCTTCTCCGACCAAAAAATGAAGAAGGCTCTGGCTAGAGCTATCTTCAGGTTCCGCGTGAGAGCACTTCCTTCCAAAGCGGTAGGCACCTAATTTGGTACAAAAAAACGCGGGGACTTTTAGTTGGAACAGCATCAATTGGACAAATTGAGTATGCAGGGGGTCTCCAACAGTCTAAGGAGCAATCTGACCAATGCCAATGCTGAGGCCTCAAATCGAAAGATTGTGAAGAAGCGAAAAGTGAAGGATGAACTCGGAAGTATGGTTCATTTGCGTGGAAACTTTGTAGTTAATGTGACCATGCGACTGGGAACCTTAGTAAACCAGGTTGGTACATTTATTTTCTCGTTCCCAATCAGTAGGTTCAGCCTGAGAGGGACCCTGACACCCACGAGGACTGGTTGACAGACATCCAGGAAGAAGAAGGCTCCCATTTTTCGAGAAGAGGCAGCCGGTATAGGTCCATTTGTGTGGACGCCCATCTACTTTCCACAGAAGAAGTAGACGAAAGCGAGGTAGTAGACGTTTGACTATCTCTAATGTACAAAATTTCCCCCCATCCTCCCCCAACTTTTATTGGGAACAATCAATACCCATATCCGTTCAAATTGTGATACTTTCTTGTTCCGGTAGAAAACGTATAGTCTAAAACTATCATGTGTGATCTCATAACTGGTATAACAAAAAATACAGAAAAAAAACTTTTTATTGGGAAGGAGGCGTATATCTGAGCAGTCTAAGCACATAAAGCACAAAAGTGGTGAGTATACCCGAAATGAAATGTGTGACATGGTAAATAAAGTGAGCAGCTACGAGTCTCTCGATTTCAGCGTGTCGTCGGAGGCGTCTTTTTTGATGAGAACCGTTCCAAGCTGGATAAATAGTCCCGTATATGGCTTGCCTTCCATTTCGTCAATTTGAGAATGGTCGTCGCCAGCTGGCAAAGCCGATACTGCTGTCTGGTCGTAATGCTGAAATCTCATTTTAAAAGCAAATAAGCAAAAGTTCACCTTATACGGACCAACATAACACAAGTTCTTGAGACTTTGTAGGAACTCTTTCCTGAGATCTTTTTGACACGTTATGTAGATGGGAAGTCGTAACGCTCCGGCAAGAATAGTTAAAAAGGAGACCTATATGAACATTATTAAAATAGATCTGTGAATAACCTACCAAATCGACGGAGAACATATAGAACCCAGTGAATCCAACAGTCAAACCCTCATTATCGATGTACTCCCAAATCGTGATAACGACATTGAGAATGTTTGACATGAGGTAGGTGAAGACGATGAAGACAAGAGTCCTTGTTGCTGCTCTCACACGGGACTGAACCACCACTTAGAAAGGTAGATGTGAAAGGTTACCTTCCTCTTAGCATCGCTTAGTTTCTGTGCACTGATGAATTGAAACTCCGTCTTTTGAATAGCGACAACTATTCGAGCATTGATAAAAGCTAGCAAGAAGAATGGCATAAGGATAGTGAAGACCGAGCGTATCCTGAATGTTTTCCGTATAAAAGTATTGACAAGTAGACTCACCAAATCTTCCAGAAAGCCATATACGTTTCGTTCAGCGCCAATGGCGACAAACTCAAACTGTACTCGGCCATTGTTCCATAGCACGCATCGTTCGTTTCGACCTGAAATATTCATTTTTGCGCATAATGTCTTCTTCTCTTACGCTGAACTCAAAACCGTGCGTAATTTTAGTCAAGATGCCAAGCCAAACACTACCAGCAGCTATTTTGAAGCGATTGTTGTTCAGGAACTGAAATGAGATTTTATTGTTTTGCAGAAAAACAGGAAATCACCTTTGCCAAGTTTGGTCGAGCAGTAACGCAGTAACGTTCAAAACTGGCGGCCACCATGAGAAAAGTGGAAGCTGTCATGGCGATATGAGATAGTGTAATCATAGGAATCATGTAGGTGAACCTAAAAAAAGAGGAGGTCAATAGAACGCTCTTTGAAATGCTTCCTACTATGTCACTCCGAAACAAATGGTTATCCCATGAGGGATTTTGCTGTCTCTGCTCTCAACTCACCAGGCTCGAAGCAGCACGACTGACTGGAAGTAGTCCAAGATGTTGTTGATGCTCATCAACGGAATGTAGGCACCGGCTATTAGCACGTCGAAAAAGGCAAGGAGAGCCAGATAAAGACAATGAGAGCTACGATAGGACTTTCTATGTATTACTTGTTATATTCAAACTAGAAAATCTTACTTTGAAAACAGCATGAAGCAGAGAAAGACATTTTCGATGATACTGATGCCGGCAACAGTTGTGCCAAAGATAGAAACGAGGACGAACCTCTCGAACTGAAGCGGCTGTTCCGGTGAAAAGCACGGGTCCTCGCGACTTTCGTTCATCTCATTCTAGTCATATTGACAATATGGGACTGAAATATTGAGAGTTCATAGAGAAAATATGTCTCGGGAAAGAAGGAACAACGGAAGGACACACATTGGGACTGATTAATGCGACAGCTGCATATTGATGAGAGCTTCTTAAATCAAGTAAAAACAAGTAAGTGTTGCAAAGTGGAACGGAAAAAAAGAGCAATAGATCGTGAAAAGATGCATAAGAATTAGAATCTGCAATAAAGGAGCCATGATTTATTCAGTACAAAAACACGATGAACACACAACTGGAAGAGAATTTCAAAAACCAAACTCATGATAGTTTGTTGCTATTTCAACGAATCAGAGCGTTTTGTATGGTAATTTTCGGTCTCGAAGATCAAACTGGCACTTCACATATTTGGAGTCCCTTTTTAACTCCTCCGATCAGAACTTCGGCTTTTTTTAAGCGAGAACTTTAGCTTAAGTAAGCGGAACATTTGGCTTTCCTAGAAGAGTAAAAAAAGCCGGTTACTTAAGTCTTCATCGCTGTTCGGAACCAAAACAGGGTCAAATGAGGAACGAAAAGCAAGCAATTAGTACGCTCGTAAAATTGAGAGATAGAGTTGAGTGCGACGTGAAATGGATTGCTTGTCAGCAAGAGCGCTACTATGACATCACTATCGAGATAATGATAATGTGAGATAGAACCCCAAAAATATTTTGTTCGATGTACTTGTCAGGAACTAAACTAGCGGACGTTAGACGAATGTCGCGCATCTGCCCGCATAATTGTTGCTCCGATTGTTTTTCCCAGCCCCGCATAGCATATCTTCTCCAGATGAAAGCTTGCATTTGACACAAAGGAAGCATGTTGGTGGGTGTGGGTGGTCAGACGAAAGCTTTGAGCGGGAGAAATAATTCGATGCCTGTCTTTAATGAGGATCAGAAAGGAACTACATCCAGCTTGTGAATTGCCTAAGAAAGTGGATTTATTCACCATTGTTCTTCTTCTCCATGGAGAGAGGAGGAGTCAAAGCTTAAAATAACTGGAAATCACATGGGAAGCAACAACATTGACTCTTTATGCTTTTGCCTTTTGCGCATCAAAGAAGAAAATGTTTCATGTTAGGTCATCGTTAGCTGTATGGCTTGTAAATAAGGAACCAATAATACCTACGCGGAAATATAGAAACTCGGACATGACAAGACATGTTCATGGAAGTCTCAAAGAGTTCAAAACAGCCTCAGGCCATGCGACTGAGTTTAGAGGGTTTTAGGATTTGTTCAATGGACTGAGGACGACTACTAATTTAATAATAGCAAAAGGTTCTCTAATAACTGAGCACACATCTTACCAATGATCCAATTATAATATTTTTGGGTCAGCTGCGTCACAGTCTGTCCTATTTTCATCGGATAATGTATACTTAACAGGTTGATAGCAGTAATTGTGGTTTTACACGGTCTCGTGATACGAGAAGCACTATTTATTTAGGTAATCTCTAAAATGTAATGTCTGCTCGGTATCATCAAATGGAAAAGTGTGAGATGTAATACCAATCAGGATCTTTTTTCTTGAAAAGATGTTGAGACAATAGAAACTTACGTGATTTCAGTATGCCCAATTGCTACCTGATTTCCTCAAGATACAGGGGAACGTCTCTCGTTTAGAAAATGTTACAACTTTCACGTACTCGCATTATTTCATATGATATGTTGCACGGGTCACACGGACGCATTAAGAGCATACGAAAACAGGAAAATTTCTGCTATTATTAGCAATTCCAAAAAGATATAGTTTCTGTGTGATACTGCTTTCGAACTCGTTTTTTTTCAAGGGCTATATGCGCTCGACTGATTTAGCGAAATTGAAATGTGTATTTTGACTTTTAAAGGAAGTCCAAATGGATGGTGTCGGCTGTAAACAGGTAGTCAGAGAACACTAACGATGTTCGAATATTCGGACTGCAATATGTAACGTGAACACGAACATTCGCTTTACGAGAATCTATTTTTGAGGGTGGGAGTGACTTCTAGATCATAAATATGCCACAGGTCACTAGCCCAGATTTTGGTATGTGCTGATATGAAAAAAGTTTGTGAGGGAGACCTAAATTAGAGAATTCGGCCAAATAATCTGGACTGCCGACGGATAAAGATTGGCTGCAACGCAAGAACAAATATTAGAAACGACCTGCGGGGACAATTAGATTGCGAGGATGATGCAAAGAGAGTCAAACTGTTCATTTTCTTTTTTTGGTTTGAATCTGGTCGATTCCGCTATTCTACCCACAAGAAATGCAATTTCTAGATGTTAAGGAACTACCTTAGGACTTGGCAGTCTTAGAAATGTAAATCCGTGGGAATCTGCGGCGCCCACGAGATTTTGGTCTCAATGTGTCGACTACGAAGTTTCGAAACTTGCATCCTAGAAAAAGCACCGAAAATAGCAAATGACTAATGTGCCCAGACTCCAATATCTGCTTTGGGAGCAAAGGGGCCGGACAAAGAAGTAGTCTCAAAAGGGAAATCGAAATCGAAATTTGATATAGGCATAGATGGAAGTCACGAAAGCTTTCCATAAAAAACAAAGTTTAGATGGAAGATAAACAATAGAGAAGATTGGAAGAATATCTTACAGTCGAGAATTTGACTTAACGCCTCGAGAGTCAAGAGCGGATATCTGTTTCACGTTATCATTTTTCACGACTTTCGGCCAGGTTTGAGGAAGGGAAAACAGCAGCTTATTTTTCATGAGGCTTTTTAAATAGTTCTGAAAAGCCACAAGAGAGAACGCTTCACTTGCAGCGGAACTTAGTTATGAGAAAATTAATCAGCAGCTGCCCCCGAGATTTGAGATAGTTGGCTCTATTTTGTCCATCTCACTAAAGTAGAGTTCGTCAGAGGAGGATGCTTCTCCTGGAAACTCGAAGTCTGGACAAACAATCGGTGTCAGCGCCTTTTCACCAAATGCGGGAAAGGCTGACTATTCTACGAGTGGGTCACATTTTGGTCCTCTCCCAGAGACTCTGTTGTGTCTCTTAATGTATCTTCCAGGTTTCCTCAAGGCGCTCGGTAAGTGGAACTAAGTAAAAAAGGCGAATCTCATTTGGACCGATAGAATTAGTCGTAAAATCTTTCAGCGCATCTAGCAAATTACCCAGTGTTCCAGGGAGCTCGTCTCACAGGCAAATTATCGAAAGCTAGACTAAATATGGGAGAGTCGAACACCTCCTAAATGGGGTTCAAATGGGCGCTAGTAGTTTTTGATGCAAGTGCGGCACATTGTCTTGCATCAATGTGGAAGTTTTTTTTTTTAGTCTGACGGTGTCCGGTGCAACAGGAAATTGTCTATTAAAACGAACCGTTAGAGAGCAGACACAACGAGATGTAAAGCTTCATGGGTTCTCTCAGACAATGTTAAGTGGTCGACAAAGTATGTCATACCTGATTGTCCTAGTGATTGTCAAATCATGCTCTCTTAACGTTCTCATGCCTTTTGCAGCAATGCGTTTAATGAGAGGATTTCTAATTGGATCAAGATAAAGAGAATAGCTAAGCAAGAAACTGTTCATAGGTTATTCGCCAAGAGAAAGCGGTCGTTAAAGTACAGCATTTCTCGTAGCTGACAGGAAACGTCTTTTCTGACAAAACAGATTCCTGTTTACCAAACAAGCTGTCTCTCTAACATTGCAACAGAACATTCTTCAAATGAACACAACAACATGACAGCACATTCGTCACGAGGACGGCTGAATCGCTCATCAAGAATGTGAGCATACCGGACGATCATCATGTTGTGCTATTGTAGAAAGCAAAACACATATGCTAAACAAAAATATCAAGTAAATTTGCATCGCGAACGATTTAGGGATCTATATAGACTGTTTAGAAGCTCGAGCACACATTTAAAATGGCCTGCCAAAAGCAGATGCGCCGTTGGCACATGTAAATCTTGGCCAAGTGAGAGGTCTTCACCAAGTGTTGTTGACGCGCAAAGCTCGTGCGGTCTCCAATAGGTACAATTTATTAAGCGTCTAAACGATTTGGTCATTATAAATAAGGTTAGTCACTAGGGTGGAGAGTAGTGAATGATGAAAGGCCCAGGAGAGAGGAAACGAGGCCCAAAAGGCAGTCGCTCAACTCTATCTACACACGTGTGTGTGCGTGGATAGAGAAGAAACATTTGTGAGGTCGCGCAAGATTCTCCCAAGGAATTCCCCAGTGGCAGTAGATTACGCCTTAGACCAAAAGCTGCTAAAACGAACAGACAATCCTTTTTGCTTGTCGGTGTCAAGCCACAGCTTTTCTTCGGAGTTCCAGACTTGCTATGGAAAAACAAAATTAGGGCTACCAGTCATTGGGTTCGGCAACGAAATTGAATAAAAGCGTGCTTCTGCATTCAATCTTCTCAAGGTTGTCAAATAAGGAACTGCAGAACTCTCGGTTTGCGCGTGAGTGTATATGGCTAGTCTAGATCTGATGTTGGTATCTGACCCTCTGGCATAATTTGATTTGTACAGCCTTTGTTGTCTATTCTGGGAGCTTGCGTCACTGTTGACAGCTTCTATAGTCAATCATGCGCTTATCTACGAGACTTTCACTCGCTCTGCTCTTCTTTCCCATAAGTCATCAACAATTACATTTTGTAGAAGTCAATTTTTATTGTACGCATAATTTTCACAATTCCTGGTATGGCGGATTCCATTCGAAGGGACAATAATCGGGGTCGTTGATCACCTGGGCAGGGAAGCCACGTCGGACGAGACGACATCTGAGAATAAAGGTAATTTTCAGACCGCCATTTTAAGTGAGCATAGTCTCCTACGACCAAAGTTGCACTCCGGAAGTGCATTCACTTGCCTCATTTCATGAAGTCTAGGCCATGCAAGATTAGCCGACTGGGTCTGGGCAGGATCGGACCAAAGACGTTCAGCCACTGCTGAAGCACGGGGCCTGAAACTTCTTTTGTTTTCGACAGATTTCAGAAAGCTTTCACTGACCAGAGTCTCTGAATTAGATTAGTACCGTCAACAAATTCTCCCCAGATAGCAGCTTCCCCTCCCATAACAAGAGCCTAAAATAGAAACAGAGATCTATAGGGTATAAAAATAGTACCTTTTGGGTAGCTGTTCCTGTAAAGTTGGTCGGATCACACTCGTAGTACATTCCGCGGTCTCTCATGTTCTGCTCGTCCACATATCCCCAGTCAGCTCCATATTTGATATAGTTCAAATACCTGAAACCGAATTGACCACCCTTACTATATAATTTGTCACCAGCAACTGGATAAAATGGCCTTGTGTCCATTAGCTGTCACAGTGGCCATTTCCTGCATTACTTCATCAATTGTATCACCCTTCCAAACGTGAGCGATAGATCCCGTGGCCTATTATTTACGTCTCTAGTATACCTCAGGGGATTTACTTACTTGAACATCGAGGTCAAGTACCTCCTGCCAAACAACCTTCTTCGTACCCGGACGAGCAGTATCAATGATGCCGAACAATCTAAGATGACAAGGACATGAGTTGGTTTGAAGGGACAACAACCTCTGCCAGTAGTAATTGAGTAGCTTGCTGGTGTCGCTTCCGAAACCCATCTGAGACATTCTGTTTCTAACTTGTTGATTGTTACTCCAGCACTGCCCCATATCGTATGATACCTCGTCTCCACCAAAATGCATGTAGTTATCGGGGAACAAGGACAGTGCTTCCTAGAGAACTACAAAGGATAGCTGACGGTCTTACTGTAAAGAATCCGGAAAGGAAGTCATAGTTTGGTTGCCATGTAGCATCAATAATGTTCGACAGTTCCGAAACTTGGCCTTTTGAATTGTAACAAGTTGGCAGCAGATTTGGCATACAATAGCCCCATGATCCTGTGTGGCCAGGTGTGTCAAACTCGGGCACTACACGAATTCCTCTAAGACGAGCGTATTCAATAACTTTCTTGATGTCGGCAATTGTATACTGATGAGTAGGACTGTAGGCTCCCTGAACAAAAACTGTATGGCTAGAACCCAGTTGCATACACAAGATGTGAGGTTAGGGTATTTGAGAGAAGGATACGGGAATGCCTCGCTATCAACCAAGTGCCAGTGGAAAACATTCATTTTGTTTTGAGCCATGAGATCCTGAAAACGTATTCTACGCTACATGCAGTTGCTTACGAGGTTTTGAAGTAAGACTCCAACAGGAAGGAAATGTCTTGAAGAGTCAATCATAACTCCACGATGAGGAAAACGAGGTGAATCAGCGATTGATGCTGCTCGCAGACGGAACTAAACCAAACCTTGAAACTATCAAACAAGTGCTTACTTTGTTAGCTGAAGGGAGGTACAAAAGTTGACTGAAGGATTCCAGACCACGAAGAAGTCCCCACACTTCGTTGGCAGTCAATGTGGCAATAGATTTTGACCCGTCTACGTTGATATTATCTTAAAACATTTTGATTGGAGCAAAAATTAGCAACTCACAACTCTCGTCCATTTCAAGTTGAGGATAGCCAGTGTTGCATCCTCCGTAAACATTGATGTTTAGTTGAAGCAATGTGGCTGAAGAGTCAGAGTAACTGTTCTAAACTTAACTATTTGCTATTGCCTGACTATTATACCGCATCATACCCGGCAAACATAAGTTTCCTAGTTCTAATGATAGCTTTGTCGATGATATCGCAGTTTTTGACCTACAATAGTTTGTTTCGCCACTATCGATATATTACCTGTGTGATGAAACTGAACGACGAAGGATTTATTGTGTGATTGTTACTACCGTATGAAATTACCCATGGAAGAGGCCAAACTCCTCCTCTGAACCAGATGTTTAAAGCTTTTCTTAGACTCTTACTGTGTTGACGATCCAGGATCTGGTCTACCGTAATACCAAGCTGTGACTGATGTTAGTAAAACGCACAGTAAATTAATAACCCGCATTTTCTAAAAACAAGAATGTGTTTAGAGAATAAGAAGAAAGTATTGCAAAAGCTGCACTGCGAGATAAGAGATCGTAGGGGGTGGCTTAAATATGATATTGCGTTGCGAATACGGACTTTCAATCGGCTTACGAAGATAACTGACTTGTTATCGAGAGGACCATGTGGTCAGCGGCTCGAATAGAAGAGAAAATGTCGAAAGAGCAACTGTCAATCTACCCACTGCAAGTTTATTGGACAGACTATAGCAAGAGATCTTTGTGTTAGTACGCGTTAATTGGAAAGAAAAATTTAAGCGAGATTCTCCGGTGTTATGATCTGTGGTGGTCTGCAGGTGGGCTGTTCTAACGAAGGTGGTGCAACTGTCTGGCTCCATTTCGCTGGCTCCGCTCTGTAAGCTCCATGTGAAAAAGTCTTTTGCAAAGTTGTTTACCGTGCAAAAGCTATGAAGATCGTATTGCAGATAACGAGCACAGCTCCGTAGAAAGTGAACACATTTTTCCACGCGGCAAAAGTGTTTGTTGTTGTTAGAGCAGGAACAAGGAACGATCCAGCGGTTAAGGAGATCATGGCCAAGATCTGAACAGAAGACTGTTTTCGACAGCTGAAAAACTTACTTGGACAATTGACATCACAAAAGGAGAATGCTGACGGGAGCGAAGGACGATTGCTTTCGGATATCCACCGACGCTGAAGCCGAGAAGCGAGATTGGAATGGCTAAATTAAAAAAAATTCTCTATTAAGATCACGACAACCTACCAACTAAAATCACATCAGCTGCATGTCCGAATGGTTCGAATACGGATAGAATGATAAAAAATATTCCAGATCCACAGAGAGCCAAGGAGTTGAAGAGTTTTACCTTGCTGAGCTCATTGAGGCAGGTTATTTTGTCAGATACCAGTCCAGTGAAGACTTTGATGATAAGCTGAATTTTCCTTGTTTATACGATAGTCTTTCGCCTACCGATAGTCCTAAGGGAAGGGCTGTGATAAGTCCGGCAGAAACTGCTGAGAAACCGAGGACATTATTGAGGTAAAGTGTAGAGTAAGCGATGGAGAACTGTGCTACGAGGAAATTTCCCAATACAGCGATCCAACCAGCCCAGATGGAAAGCGAGTGAAGGATCCTCTTGAAAGGTGTCTAAACATTATTTTATGTTTCCAACTTTTTTTGTCTAACCTTTGTCTTTGCTTGCGTCATGAGCTTTCCCGTACTAATCTTCCTCCATTCCTTTGCCTCGACGAAGGGGTGCTTGTTGGGTTTATCTCTGTAGTAGAGTCCCCACAGGATGGTCAGAACGGCAAGAATCACAGCATGAAGGTAGAATACCATAGGCCAACCCACTGAACATCATGTTTAACAACCATCTCACATGTTATCATACGATTTTGAGCAATGACACCTCCAATGGGCATGGTGAAGAGAGCAGACAGTTCCACGAATGCTGAAAGAACTGCCACGAAAAGTCCCTTTTCTTTGGTTGTAGACCATTCGTTGACTATTATTCCCGAGAGTGGGAACAAGTTCGCCATTGAAAAACCCTGCAAACCGTATGATAATGAAGTTCAATGGAAAACTAACACTGAGAAACCGGACGACCACAAACAAAGGGAAAGAGATGGCAATAACAATCGGACTGATGCCGACGATGACGGTACTGAAGATTCCGACGGCAAACATTACCTAAAGTAGGTGTTTTACAATTTTGCTTTTTTGTTTTTTACCTTATGAGCACCGTATTTGGCCAGAAGATGGTTAATTGGGAAGGTTCCAATTATAGAACCAGCATAGGCACCTAAGCTATTAAGTATCACTACGTTATCTGATTGACTTACCTGAGAAACTAAGGGCCTTCTCCAGAAAACCGTACGAGTAGCGACGATCGGATAATGAGAGCTCAGAAGATTTCCAATCGACGTCAAGATCAAATAGATTGGAGCCGTTATATAACGGAGAGGTAGTCTTGTCCATCATCGAGACGTATGCCGAATAGTAAGCAATCACACTAACAAAACAGTCTTAAAACTTGGAAAGGGTCTTACCTTGACATTAAAAAGGAACAGTATAGAACGGATAGTACAAGAATACCAAAACGAGTATCGCCGGCACATCCGCAAAGTTTTTTAGGTTCGTCGTCATCGACTAAGACAACGGTAGAGGTAACATTAGGTATTGAGGAAACTGTAGATTGATTCGAACTGGGCATGTTCATGGTACTGTCTAACCCGTTTGCCAGTTATATATGCGAGACTTCACTGATCACGGCATGACAGTATTATGTAAATTGGGGCTTGTACAATGATTATTTCGATGATTACTGACTATTTGAACTTGTACATCACACATGTGTCTGTTCGGACCCTGAACTGTATGTAAAAACAAAAGTTTATACAAATAGATTAATTGTTGGATCCTTAAGGTTAGCACACGAGGAACAGCAGATTTCTTGAAATTGTTCCGCCTTGCAGAAGTGACGCAACTTGGATTTCGAGAATTTAGCACACGTCTTAGCGTTCAAGTCTTTACACTCCATCATTTTTTTCTTGTTAGGAACACATTCTCCTTCAATGCACCACTAAAAGTTCACTTATCATTGTGGTGCCATTGTCATTACCTTATACTTTCCACATTCCGTACCGTCTAGAGCTGGCAGATATGTTCTGGTTTCACATGGGGCTGTTCGCTTCTCCATTCTGTTTTTGCACCAAATGCGACGACAAAGTGACAGTCTACCGTAGTAGTCGTTGTTTGGGCAAATTCCATAGTGGGGACCAAACGAGATCTGACATTGTTGCTGGAGCGGGAATCTTAACTTGATCAGGTAACGATATATCTGAGAAGCAACCTTTCTCCGGGTTTCAGATGATCGGTTGAAGCTGATCTTTGCTGCCTATCAAATATCGGCTTTTTCAAGCAAAATGAAGTAGGTTTGCTGATTGTCTCCAATATCGAGCTGATACTGCATTCACTCATCCTTCTGCTGTTATGAAAGAGTTCTTCTTTTTCACTTCCCGACACTAAATATCTCGTTGGATCCATTTTCTTTAAGTATTCGTACCAGTAGTAGCCATAAGATAGTTTTTTGAGGAAGGACATTCAAAGCTCTTGTTGTGAGACCCATCATGAAATGCGCCCAAACTTGGTAAACAATAGACATTCAAGTGAATTATTTACCTGTGGCCCAATTCGTGTGCTGCAACCAGCGCAGTCGCAGCGGCTCCCACATCCTCAACAACACTACTCGACTCTCCTAAACTTGATTGAGTCTACTTTCTCCTATCCATATTACCTGCCCGGCATATTTCTCCCACATAGGCCATTCCCTGAGTGGCCGAGTCGCCTCGAGGTGACAGGAGATCGAATCTGGTCAGACAAACATGTCACCACTCTTTTGAACCCACTTTGTCAGGAGAATAGCGTGATCGTGTTTTGGCAGGTAGTTGTTAAAATGCTTGATCCACGTGGTCAGTTTTGCTACAGCTGTCACGGCCGGGATTTTGAGAGTGAGACTAGAACTTTTTGAGCTGGCGGCAAAAACTTAACACTGACTCAGTCGAGTTGAACTTTTCGAATGGTTCATACGTAGTGTAATTAATTGTGGAGTTCCCCTCGTCGTAGTCGACAATGATATCGGTGAGGATTGGGCAATCTGCCTCTCTAAAAAACCGTTTGTAAATGATTTGAACATACCTGATGGCTATGAAAGTACCGGTCATGTTCAAATGCAACGTTTGATTAGCAATAACAACGTTCTCATAGATGATTTTCATCTTAAACTGGCTCAGACTTTGAGAATGAAGACTTGCCTGATCGAAAATAGCTGTAAGGTATTCTTGAATATAAAGTTGAGCAGAATTTTTATCTCCTTTGGTAACTTCCACGAAACCTAAACACGTAAAGTTAAAAAAAGAGATTTTACCTTGGTACATAGAGTAATCAGCCATCATCACAATGTCTATCGAGATTTCAGTACCCGTATCTGTCGTGCCAAAGGAGTCTGTGAATGAACTGGTAGAATTTTTCACCTAAAGAGTAAAATACTATCAGCCTTAATTCAGAAAAAGAACCCGTAAAAATGATACTCCACCATGTTTAGCCTTTCGTGTCAATTGAACATCTCCATCTCCTGAACGTTCCTAATGTTTAGAGAACTTAAGGCATACCGATTGGGATCCGCAGCGTGAATAAAATATAAAATGTTAATATCTTCATTAGCTTGTCCAAGTGCGAATGGAACAATAAGGAAGCACCTGAGATAAATAACGAGCGGTTGCGATGTTGTGAGATGTAACACTGCTGGGGCCTCCTCGAGTGGCTATTTTACACTGGTCAACCGTCCGATACTCATTAGCATGATCTCTTATTATTGTTGCGTGTTCCTTTCAATTTTCAAGAGTAGGCTCTCTCTCGACATCTCGACCCAATTGGCTTTCGGTTTATGCGGCCATTCAGCAGGATATAAAATTGGCAGCAGATCGTTCTAGAGTGCAGCGTGCCACCAATATTTGAGCCTCTAACCCATCAAAGATTTTAAATGCTTCCTTTTTTCTTCCTGGCAGTATATTTTTGGCCGTAATACGCTATATCGAGTCAGTGAAGCGGAGGCTTCGTTTTGTTCCTCTTCCAGACACCTGAGCCCGTTGTTCCGTTCCACTGGGTCACGACGTCAATTTTCACAAGACAAACATTATTGATTCTTTTTTTTTTGAAAACCTTTGCGCAACATGTTAGCCCTCTTTGTGAATCAGAGTCGGGATCCCTCTTGGGAGCCCATATTCGCCATCTAATTGAATCTTCGGCGGTATTGTCTCTGCGGTAATTCGATAGGCGGTCTGCCAGCCGCGTTTCACTTGATCCCAGATCTCCAAGGCTCTCATTACGATTCTCGAAAAAGAGAGCCAACATTCTCATAATTTGATTCATCATTTCTTAATTTTTTTTCCAACTAAAAATCAGCCGTTTTTCACGCGAGTGATCGCAAAAATCGCTGGAACCTTGCAGGCAGTCTGTACTGTCCATGAATGTGACGATTATGACACTGTTGCCAAGAGCAGATGTTTGTGGAACGCGCATGATTAGGAGCAATTAAGGCGGGCAGTGGTCAGTCGGCTTGCTTGGATCGATGCCTCGGCGGCCGCTGAATCGCCACAAGTCAACGCTTTACTTCCCCCAGTTCCCTACAATGTTCCTCTATTACCCATGTCGCCTCATATCCATAGCTCAACCTGTAATTACGCTCCACGCTGCTGCCGTTTATCCGCCGACTGCGCTCTGTGGTGGCCAAAAAACGCCCGCAAATCAAAGAAACGGGAGAAGCTCCTTTGGGATGGAATTGAGCCAAATTAATGCACATTTGTATATAAATACTCTCAGTCTGCCCATTTCAAACGAGCTCTTAGTGGACTTCGTATCTTTTGTGCCTTCTAGTCTGTTCGGACTCAAAGTCGTCAAAACTTTGTATGTTACTTTCATTTTAACTGAAATAACGTGCTTTAAATTCAAGTTTGTAACGTCTTTTCCTATCCAAAGTCAAGAAAGACAAGTAGGCGTTAGCATTTTTGCAAAGGCTTTTCAGATTTGCAAACCAACCCGTGTTGTTACACGTGTGTCCAATCAGTTGAAAACGATGCGTAAACTGCTGTTCACCCATTAGCTCCTGGGCTTTGAACCTCTACTTTTATAGACCCACTTGTGCCCTTCATATCTTTTATACTATTTCTTTCTTAGCCTTGGGTCTTCCTATAAAAAAGCCTATCAGATATAGAACCAGGAACATTAAGCTGAGCTTCTTTGTTCATTAGGATTGAGGAGACGGGGATGTGGCTGTTCGCATTTGTCCTTGCTGTCCTCGGGGGAGTAAGGGCCGATGGATGGCCCCGTCGGACTGAGGACAGAAGCACACACATACTGAGTCGCATTCGCTACTCAAATGCTCTCAGAAGTTGTGCATTTCCGTATTTCCACTCAGTTTACCTCATGTTCGTTGTTTTTGAACAGTGGACAGCTGCTCGCTCTATCTTCTTCTCAGGTTCTTTATCTTTTCGAGCCCGCTCGCTTTATCTCATATATTCGAATCAAATATGAGCAAGTGGTCTTCATAGCTTCTGTCTTTGGGGACTCCTCAGCATGGGCTGCGTTATGCGTGCAGCCAGAATAAAAAGTTTATGGCGATCCGGGAACTCGACATCTCCACCATTCTTAGCATTCAAGCCACATAGCGGTCATTTCCTGGTCCATCCACTTCGGTACGAGTTATTGCACTTATTCAGCCGACCTTTTAAGCTCCGAAACGGAATAAAACGCTCCCAGGCGTCATTTGTTTTAGAGAACCTAATCCAGCTTGGTCTAGTCGTCTCTTTCTATAAACTGCCTCTTCTCATTTTTTCCATCGCTCCTCGTTATTGATCAAATGTTTTTCAGCATGAAAAGGTTTTTCTCGAGGAAAAAATTGAGAAAATCAAAATCAGAAGTCGAAAAGCCCCTTGGGAACGGGAATGGCACTGTTGCCATAGATATTAGACCTTCTAAATCAGCAAATATAGTCAAGTGAGATTGAGACAATGTTCAATTTTAATTTCAATTTCAATTCCAGCAATGTAGCATGTTCATCAGATGATTGGGAGGCAGTATGTTCTTCCCATGGAGAAGAACGCGCTAAAAACTTTGACTCGGAGTTGGACAAGCATATGATGCAGACGATTACCGATGTAAAGTATATGATCAAAAAGAGCAAGTACACTGCCATGAGTAAGTTGATCTTTTGACCTGCAATCATGAAATCTTCTTAGGCGAGGTCAATTTTCACAGAAGTTGTCTAGACGCACACAATTCGGTTCGAACACGGTACGGTAACAATCCGCTAGTATGGTCGGCAGAACTTTCCGACATGGCACATGCCTGGGCAGTCAAACTAGCCGAACGCGGGCGGATACTTTATCCGGAGATTGCAGGTAACCAATTAGATTTTGTGCCCTTATGTCTATTTTAGGAATCGGCGAAAACGTTCTGCTGAAAGAGGCAGGGGAATCTTCGCATCTTCCAACGGGTGAGGAAGTTGTCGCTGTCTGGGAAGAGGAAGCAAAGTTTTTTGACTTTGAACGACCCAGATGGAATCCAAGTAGGCCGTTTTGAATTAACGAAAACCTTATTATGGCCTTCAGAGTGTCAAAGGTTTTCCCAAATGGTTTGGAGAGACACGACCGAATTGGGAGCAGCCCGATACTGGAACACTGCTAACAATTGTGTAGCTATAGTCTGTTTCTATCGTCCTAGTGGGAATTCAAACGCTCCGGGTAAGAGACGGTCGCTCTGAGAAAATGGAATAATTTAGGTGAATTTGCATCAAATGTACCCTCGAGAGACTGTTCAATGTCACCCGCTAGAAGTCTTGCATCGCAGATGAAACGCACTGTCATGATCTCTGAGCCGAGTGATGCTAAGAAGAACGCATCGTGATTCGGATTGCTCACTATTTCACTATTTAACTATGATAGAGCTTACAATTTTGAGGTGCTTTTCCGGCACTTCGGGGGCAAAAACCATTTTCAAACCAGGCTTTCTTTCTTTTCCCTCAGTTCAGAGCACCCGGTCATCGTTCGTTCTCGTGATCTCTTTCTGCCTGTGCATTTAATGTTCAAGTGCTTAGGATTAAATTTTCATTATTAGGTTGTTACTTAATCATCTGCAGTCCACACTTCCGTCTGCTTTTCAGCATCGTCGGTCTCGGGTTGTTCGGCTGATTCCTAAATATTGGCATAGAACTGGTCAAAAATATGAGAAAAACCTCGACCACAGTTTCCATTTCTTGCTGCTGCTTTGTTTGGAGAATCATTCGTTCAGCTTCTCGTTGCATTTGTTCCAGTTTCTCCATGGTGATCGTTTTCATTGGAAGAAGTTTGGGCTTGCAAAAGATGGGGCAGAGCTCTTCGCTGTTGAAAACCATTCCATCGCTAAGAGGGACTAGCTCTTTGAGTTCCGGATCAGTCATCTCTGTAGTGTTTAGATAATGTGTAAACAAAACCGAGCAAGTAAAGCAAAAGCAATGTAAAGAACATGGACGTTGCCATAGAAACTGGATGCTTATTTCATAGAAACTGGGAATATGTGGCTTGATTCTCTTCAAATCGACAAAAAGAGCTTTTCCGTCAATGTCAAAACTACATGTTACGTCTGTCCGTCTATCCACTCAGCATTTTCCTCTTTGCTGGTCATTTGGTCTTCTGGAAACCACTGGACGAAAGCAGCAGACGACAAGAAGGTTAGAGACACAGAGGAATCTCAAACACCTTTTGTAATCCGCGATCTAATCAAAAAACTCTCATGAAAACTTGTTTTTAATTTGCCACGTATTTAAACCCATTGTTTGAACCTCCTAAGACGTTGTTTCCGATTAATTTTTGTAAGTTACTGAAGGTTTTAAACAGAATTTATTTGTACGTAAGTTAGCGCCACCAACCGTAGTGCATCTATGACGTTAAAGTGAAAATGTGATAAGAAATAAACAGAACCAGCATTTGTTTGACACCCAGAATAACTAATGATATCTGTTTTTGATGACAATTTGAATCCAAGTGGTTAATGGACTACGAAACTATTTCATTCTACTCGATATAACTCTTTGGGATAGTTACTATTAGTATTCAGTCTTTTGGAGCTATGAAAACGTGACTTTCAGCCACTCATTAGAAGCAATTCACATTTCAGTGCCTGCAGTTTCCACAATTTTTGTCGAATTCGTCGCTTCAGTGCTTCGTTTTTTGAAACCATTTATTTATTGAGAACAGCCTCGAGCACCTTTATTACAACGTTGCGAAAACAACCCGTACGTGAATTGGCTCAATCTCGCTTACAATAATGACACATAAGAATGCGATAAAATGGTGAACACTTGGCCAATCTAAACAAAGACAGACACCGGTATCAGTCAACTAGAAAAGGGAAGGAGTCAAATATTTAAAAACTGCTTCTCCTTCACTGTCCCGTTTGTGATGGCTGCCGCAAGAGCACTATTGTCGAAACCATTTGCAGTTTCTCTGAAAATATTTGCTTAGTGTACACTTGGTCACAAAGTTTACTTTTGAACTGGTGATGCCGAATTTCTACCGATTTCCGTACTCGGAATGGGAGAAGGTGCCAATGGCGTCAGTGGAGAGATTCGGGTGTCGGCAGTGCATCTAGTCAATTCGGTACTATTTCTTCTAACTCTAGCGTTACCACCCATTACCTGAATCGAGTTTCATTACTTTACCATCAAATTATCTACCTTGATTGTAGCCGTTTCACTGTTATTCAAAGACGTCGTACAAGCACTCCCATTCAGTTCCGTCGGACGGAGAAAAGACATTTTCGTGTATGCATCCGAAGGTCGTCTAATACTATTCCTACGTTTATTGCAATCTCCACTCGAGGGGATGAAGACCCTTCGGAATTCCTAAATAGCTTTTTCTTGAGACTGTCCTAGGGAACAACTGACGTTTCTGAATTGACCGCTCATGGAGCAATAGATGATAAAAGACATGCAGGCACCGCAGAGTGACAGAAGATCAAGGAGATCACCCAGATTGTTGTAGACGTGAACTCGAAACTCTTCGGAAAACATTCCTAAATGTTGACAATCATCAGGTAAACCTTCAACGGAACCTGAGAGCACAGCCATTATGCCTTGGGGCATTTCCGTGAACAACATGACAAAGACAATGGCCAGAAGCATTTGAGTGGTCCTGTCGGCCCTTTCGCCACGTCCTCTGAAAAAATCTTTTTGAAACACCCTAGCATTGTTTCTACCTTTGACTGCCATGTCTTTGTATTTTGTCACCAGCTGGTGTTAGACTCATCTTCCCGTTTCGTGTTGCTGCTGTCGTATTGTTGTGTCTCGATGTTTTTAGTAGCCTTTGTCTGTTCTCTTTTACCTGAATGAGCTTTCTGTTATTTTATTTCCCACAGATTCAAACCTCCTTTAGGATCTTTAACAGTAACCACACAAATAGCGAGAGGAGACAGCATGGAACGACTTTGAAGACAAACCCAGAGATCCAAAAAGCTAGTCGGAAAACAAAACAGCTTTGAGCCAATGCAATTTCGGCTATTCCGGGAAGGTAAGCAGGAGCTTTCCAGAGAGTAGCATCCGTTACTTTGCAGGCTTCTCGCAATCTGAGACAATTCTATTAGACCCAACTGCAAAGCTGCTTACAATTTCTCTTCTATTTTGTAGGTTAGAAAGTTGGGAGCGTTGACCATGGCCACGAAGGCGATCGTACCCGCAATTGCAAAGTAACTGTGCTTCAGACCAATTTGCATTCCACCCATATTGCCCCGACTCCTCAGTGTCATGTAGCGGATCAGTGCAAGCATGACTGAAAATGGCTGTTTCTTGATGCTGCTCTCTTGCAACCGCTTTTCTCGCCCTCGAGACGACGCTTTAAGGTAATCGACGGCAAACTCCCGCCCGATGTATGTAAATTGCGGCAATTGCCCCATATGTTGAATTGAATTGACAAAAGACTTCGTGTGCCGTGATTCCACTTTTGATCACCTCACACAAAAAGAGTTCAGTTCAATTGAATAACAAAAGTAGTTCAATTAGGCGTCCAGACCGATTCGTCAAGATTCTCTAGAGAGAGAAAAGAACGCCGCGCGTTCTTCAATTAAATAATCACCTGAGAGCCATACGGACGAACTGTGTCCCACGAGAGAAATGTGCGCGTGAGCTATCAAGAAAAGCGCCCAGGCATAGCTCCAGTGTCTTGGATGGCAGTGCTTAAAGGCGACGAACGAGTAGTGTGTCGTGTAGATGAGATTCGAAAAGAGGACCACAGTATCGCAACAGGCCATCGCTGTCAGTATCATATTCACCGGTGTCCTCATCGTTCGTCTAAATAGTCACATGTGGTTGTTTCTATTAACTTTGCTCGTTCAACTACGGAACCCGCTCACAATTACGGACTATGCAACCAGACCAATGATCAAATGAACTTACCGAGTTAAAACGACAATGTTGCAGAAATTGGCGACTGTACCCAATACACACATAATGATTGATAAATAAGTGTGAATGGGACGATAGAACAAGTGAACCTCCCTAAATATTGTGAGTAGGTTGGTTCATAAGACAAAAATACCTAAACCATCCATAGAAGACACTTTCATTGGGAAGGTGTACGAGGACTGTTTGGCACTGAATTGTATCCATTTCTTTCTAGTCGTTCTTCATCTGAAACTGGCATGTTTTTCCTGATTAGTTTCGAGGCCGAATAGAGAAGTTATTGAAGCATTACACGTGTTTTGAGATGGCTTGATGGATGAGGATGTTTGGGTCAAAGTTTTCGAATATAAAGCATTAGCGGAGGTGTATGGAAGGCCAACAAAAGTAGTAAAAGTGAGAGCTTCGTGGCAATTAGTGGAACGGGGCAACAGATCCCGCGGACATCCGATGCCGTAGAGTTATAATACTGTCACATGGATCACATTTGACACCCACTTGACTACCACTCAGTCTTTTTTTTTGCTCGAAGATTCTTTAAAAAGTCTAGTTCTCGATGCCGCGAGCTATTTTTTCCCCACAGAAGCCAGTGAAATAATGCAATTGCTCGACGGGTTATTAAGGGAATAAACGAATTAAGGTGGTGTATTCCAAATGGCTACAAAACAACTACAGTCGTGTGCTGAATAATTAACGTTTTGCAGGTGAACTGAGTTGATGGAGCATGCGTTCTGAGGATAGCGAATGAGCGGAAGGTTTTCGGATCACACTCTTTCTTTGACTCTCTCACTCCTGCAGTCTCTGGAAACTCGACACCCGTCCGCGGCTGAAATTGTCGCGACACAAAAGACAGCGTGAAAAACACACAAGAGCCTGAAGAGCCTAGTTGAAAGGCAGCCAGTTGATAGTGTAATCAAGCAGTTTTCAGTACTCGATTGGTAAGTAACAGTGACTAAACATATACGGGTGTCGGCCCGGTGAGTGGCTCAATCAAGTGCTACTTAATTGGACTCGGACTGCTGAAATTCCGCCACTCGCCGTCACACCGACGCGCCGGAAAACTGCCATTAACAGGCGTAGGAGCTTTGTGCGGAAGAACTTGCCCCCAGTTATTTCCAACTGCTCATATTTTTAATCGAGGTCTTTTTTTATAACGCGGAAGTCATTTTGCGCGCTTCCAAGCGACTAAAATTGTATTTGAAGTTGGCGCGTAGTGGATTAGTAGCTGAAAAGTGGATAAGCTTGCAGACTTTCGTTTACAAGAAGTAGTTGAAATCTTCAGGAAGAAAATGTCAAAGTCAGGGGTTTATAAATAAGGCGACGAGTGCGCAGAATAATGGAGAAGCCTCTTGAACTTTGTTATCGGGAGAGGCGGAGTTGGAGTGAAGTTGCCCTTCCGTCGAAAAACATTTCTGTGTTAAGAATTGACTCAGAATAAGGCTAAACCATTGATTAAGCTGCTTGCTACTCATTTGTTGTGTGTAGTCTCGAGTTGATCGCGCACAATTTAATAAAAAAGACTACTTTGCGAAGCATCCCACTCAAAGTTAGCCTCAGAAGTGAGCTCATTCTTTCACGTACTCCAAAATATTTCTCCCAGCCACTTTACTCGCAAGACTGTGTTTATACAGTTCGAACAGCTGCAAAAGTTCTTTGCTGCCGCCTTTTCTCACATAATGTCATCTTTGTTGACACACAACTAACCCTCGCAACTGTTGACGACTTCTCAAATTATGTGAGATCATTTTCACCAAAACATGAAATCCTAAAGTGATTTGTGACACTTAAAGGTGGTTTCAAACTTTGGAGCAGAGAAAAAATACGCGGAATGTAACAAAACCAATCGGATCAATTTGAGCGCGAAAACCGGAGATGGATAATTTGTGGCCGAATATCGTTTCTAATGTTGTAAAGTCATCACGTGCGTGATCTCGATATAAGAAAGCAGCGAGGAAGCCTGGAAAATGAAGAAAAAGAGGATGATAGAGCACTTGTCTCATTATTAGCTAAATGACATGTGGATAAGGGGCAGACTGATCAGGTTGGTGAAGAATAACAGGAAAAAGATGGTCATTGACATACGTCAGTACTCAGAGATTGAACTTGTTTTGTGAGAAAAGTAGGTGGACAAAGAGTCAAGTGGCCTCGTCCTATGCTGCTGAGTATGTCAAAATAGCAGTCTCTGCTCTGACCAAATGAAGGGAAGTATAGCGGATCTGGGGACACCCCCTAGTAGCCCTCACTTTCATCACAAATAAGGATCAGCGATTACGAACAGGGAGGCGGACAAGCTTCCTGTTATTGCCCCCTCAGGACCCTTTCTATTGGCTTAATCTTTGCAAATGTTTAGGAGTCTGCGTCTAGAAGAAACTCGGAAATCAACCGGAAACCATTTGACTTTTTATTCACTAAGGGGTAACAATTAAAGGATTTGCCCAATTTCGTGTGGGCCATTGGCCACGCACTAGGACTGCAGAGGGACATCACCGGGAATGGCGTAATTTGGCTGCATCACAAACAGGCCCACATGAAAACAATTGAGCAATTCCCCAGCTAGAAAATAGATCTCTTTAAGCGAAATCTCAACAATTCGTGTTCCAGAACGGAAGTACGTTTTTCACGCATGTAAGGGCGCTTATTCGTTTGTGGTCAAGGTAGGAGACACCCATGTCCTGGCAGATTGTGTTGGACAGAAACGATAAGTTGTTTTTCATGAGGTGACATTGGGAGGCGCGACACGTCCGTTGAGGATAATACATTCTTTTTGGACAAAAGAATTTTGGATGAAAAGCCGTCCACGAAGAGAAAAACAGAGAACAAGGAAAGCTAACGAAAATGACGACTGAGATCTATACAGACCGACATAATATGCAGAGTCGCCTACGATAAGATAATGTTGTTTATTTACGAAATTGGGCCTTAGGGGCTCTGGCCAGAGACAATCAGCGGGTAAACATTTCCACGTCGGGTCATGTTGTCTAAGTTTCTTTCCGAACAGTAGATTCCCAGAGGGTTCAAAAAGGGTCATTAGACACTAAAAAACTGCTCTTTCTTTAAACTGGAAGGGAGCTCCGGGGAATTTTATGTTGCTGTTTTCGTTCGAAAGGCAACCCAAATCAGAATTGCTAGTGGGAGAATCTGACCGGTGCTTCCGTTGAACGTCGAAAACAAAGACCTCCATCGCTTTCCGTATGAGGGAACTTCCTTTCGAGACAACTTTCCTGACGGGAATAGCTGAACAGAGAGAGAGTCAACCCCGTCCGATCGGTCATACTCAAAGATGACATGCATGAAGCCTATGGATGAAAAAGGCAAAGGAACACTTTTGACCTCGAGCAAAGAGGGGCTCCTCTTCAGACAATAACGAAAGACTCTGAAAAAAAGTGGCTAGTGGATGAACTCGCCATATAAACATGGGGCTTGTGTCACCATGACCAGCAATGCGATGAGGCTCATGGGACATATAAAACGGCAAAAAGTCTAAAAGGCTCGATGATTCAAACAAATCAGAGAAATGTTTGGAGAGAAACTTAATCGACAGACACGTGGGGAGTGGAATTGCGTTAAGCCGCCATATTGACGCCCAACTCTCTATTTTTTAGCAACCTTGTCAGCTGATGTAGGTAGTTTTGAGGTCGACCTTTTGGATATGCCTCGCAAAGTGGCTTAGGTATACGTTTTTGCAAATGTCGTCAACTTGGAAATGTATTGAAATTGACGGGAAGATTGGTAGGCTGCTGTTAAAGGAGTGTTCCTCCGTTGCTGTATTATGCAAAGAAGAGCAACCCCATTAAACCAAATAGCTGGAACCCTACGTTATAGTGAAATCCTAATAAAAAATAACAACACATAGCTTTAGTCCGGGCTGGATATATATACGCTCTTCTTTCCCCCGCTCCGCATAGCAACGGATGCGCGTCTACGTGGCAAAGCTGAAAAAGAAGGGCGTAACTAGGTCGAATGTTTCAGATAGTTGCAGGAAGGATCAACTACTCGTTAACGCGCGAGTCTGAACCGATCGCTGTGGGGGCCGAAGCGGATTATCCGGAATGCAAAACGCCATGGGACATTCACACATACGGCAACGGAAGAAACAATCAACACTTTCACGAAGGCGCACAGGAGATGAAGATTTCCGGAAGGCGCCCGTCAAGGATATTTTAAGATAGGAAGGGAAGGCAAAGGAATATCTGATTTGTGGCTCAATATTGATAATGGGTGGTGAAAACAGAAACACGAACAGCTGCTAAAGAGAACACACACGAGAGCATCTGTTTAAATTTGCTGTACTCGTTCGTCCAAATTGTTCGACTGAATGGCATCCAGAGAAAAGAACAAATGGGACTCCAGAAAACCACCAACGGAATGGATGCTCCGCAATGCGAAAAAACTTGAAATATCCCATTGCCCAGGTGTATTCTTGGGTGTGAATGATCAGTATGCAAAGTACTGCATATTCACAAAAAGTCGATTTTTAAAACAGACAGTGTTTTGGAGTTGTGCGTGTGATTATTACACACAATATTATTGCTCTTTGAAGCGTAATGATGTTTGTGAAACTCTTTCTCTTTCCACGGGCTTTGGCGAAAAGCTCACGCGACATTTCTCCCACATAAGACGGACCAAGTTAGACCAAAATGAGAGGGTGGATATGAGAAAGCCTGGCGTGAGAAAAGTTACCCCAAATAAGTTAAAGATTCACGAGTCATGCGCAGTATTTTATGTCCTTAAAAGGGGTATTTGGATATTTATAGATAGAGTTTTGGCCTTTCCGGTACGATTTTCGGTCATGAATAGTAGCTTGAAGGGGTGTTTCTCTACAACGAACCTAATAAAGATTCAAACATGATGAACAACATTGTACAGACAGAAACGAGCCTAATTTGGGTTCTATGGTGATCTTCCGACACGTCTTCTCAAAAACCAGCCGCCGACATTTGAGGATATCTCGCCAAGAGGAAGCTTTTGCAGTTTTGATGAGGCTGGTTAATGGATTCAGGAAAAACAAAATGGATTTCAATAGAGGGTGAGGGCTCATATGAGAAAACGGATCCGTAAGCAACAACATTCATCCAATGAGCAGGATTTTATCCTTTTTTTCTACTACACGAGGTTGCGGAGAAAACTAGCCAGACGGAGACACAAAATGGAGGTATAGAAATTCAAGAAGAGCATCAGATTTCGCGGTTCCATGGGCAGTCATACACCATTAGCAAGCAAACCAAACTGAAACAACGTCTTTGCAACATTCTAATAGAGGATGAATCTCGTTTGTGTCACCTACAGATGGTATGATGCAACTGACATACCAATCTACGTTGTCAACAGGACAAAACACGAACAATGTTTCGTGATTTGAGAGGAGGCGCGGAAGCTTCCACAGGAACAGACTAGCGCGTCCGAAAGTTGAAGTGAGCGTCAAAATTGAATAAAGTGATAATTTGCCGAACGGCACACAATGCGGAGAAACGAGTTAGTGCCACCCGGCAGCGGTAGCGGTCACATATGGAGGAATTGGTTCGAAAGCTCATCTGACTGATCGAAAAATCAAGATGCTTCTTGCAAAATTCAGATGAAGGAAGTAGAAAAGGAATACAGCGCGCAGGAGGGAGAGCAAATTGCAACACAGCGGAGTATGGCGTCTTCATCAAAACGCAAATTGGCGTCAGGACAAGTGCGAAAGTGTTGAATAAGGAGGAAGAGAGGTCTAGCCTCTGTCACTGGCGTCACTTTTGAGGGAGTCAATTTGTCCTCTTAAGCCGTTGAAATCGTTGTAAAGAGCGCCACCTGGCGCGTCAGATAAAGGGACACCGCATGAAACAATGACATTCTTTCAAGCAAAAGATAGAGCACATGAATCCACACCACTTAAAAGTGGTGTAGACTCCAAACTCATGCTCTAAAGGCGAAGAAAGGCCACATGTTCAAGACAAATAAGAGTTCTGAACATAAGTATTCTGGAGAAACCTTTTGTTCTGCAAGAGAGAAAGTCTAGCTTCTCGTTAGAGACATGTTTTATACCCGAACATGTTCGCGGAGGAGGAGAAGCAGTGTGAGAATAATAGATAATTTAATCGTATTGCCTGGAATTGATCGCGGGAGCGATGTTCCAATCGAACTATGAGAGATGATGGTGCGCTGCACAATCCACACAAAGCTGGGACACTTTTGCCCCGCACAGCTGAACAAGCCTCATGACTGTTTGCCCTTTGCGATATCCTCGTGTAGGGGAAGTATCAAAGCGTCGGTGCAAAGACCGTCCAAGCCTATTGTGGCTCCAATGGATAAAAAATGCGCAGTGAACTCCACACGTACGACAGTTCACAGTGGCAGCGGCTATTTTTAAGTAGGATTGTGTCCGGTGGAGAAGTGCAAATCCAGGCATTATATTTCAGCCCGAGAGACCAGTGATGGACTAAAGAATTCACACTCCCTGGGGAAGCCATCATCGTTGCTCGCATAATAATATGGAAATATACCACTAATGGTTTTATTAAGGATTGCTCCGTGATCTCTAAAACCTTGGGAAACAAAGCAGTGACGTTGTAGAGGTAGTGAGAAAAAAAGACCTGTTGACAGCATGTATAACAGTCTTGCAACGGGAAAGGTTACAGGACACATGACACGCTGAGGCTCAATAAAGACCAAAATTGAGGCAACGAATCCCTAGAAGTAGTATCAACAGAATGTGTCGATACATGGGAGATGTTTCAGTATGGATATGTGAGTCTGCAGAGCTATAAATACGTGTGGCATTATGAGATCGGCTTGTTGGCGACTGCAAAGAAGAAATTGGGTACTCGCCCATGAGGACTTCTCAGAATCAGATTTCCTGCATGCTTCTTTGAGTGACCGAATTAATATAATTATGAGAAAATGTTCTTCATGAAGAGACGTCAATAATTGATCAGGGGGAAAAGAAAGAAGAGGACCGAGGACCGCAGATTATTAAGAAGAAATCTGTGGTACGTCTGCATCGCCGAGGCAAATATCCAGGTCACTCATAGCCTCGGGCAACGCCTGTTATTACTATTATTCAAATTGGAGATAGAAGGAGCGAGGCTGCCTCAAGTAAATATGTGGACTTCTGGAAGGGGAGATGGACACTGCTCAGCTCTTTTGTTGCTCATTCCTGGAAACTTTCAAAAAAATGAAACTGATCCGACTCGCGCTTCAACAAGTTACTAGTAGAAGTTTGCAGAAGATCACGAGAAAGTGTCACGCGCTTCTTGAAACTAAAACGGGTGGTTATCCGATTTCGCGAGTGGATCAAATTTCAAGAGATAACTTTTTTTGTTGTTAAACTTGCCGGAAACAGCAGATTGTCTAATCAACCGAGTTCAAATGGGCAACTTGCTCAGCAAAGGCTCGGGTGAACTTCAAATTTATGCTACCCAAGAGACAAAAAGTCAAGAACCGAGCAGAAAAGAGGAGAGAAGCGAAGACAATGAATTATTAGGGTTGAAAGGGAGCAGAAAGTGGCAAAACTTCTGAGATGAACGACTAGACATCGAGAAGTAATATTCGTCTCTAGATAACTTGCTCAAACTATAAATAGGTGTCATGTCTTTGGACTCCTCTATAATTCATGAAAAGACTTCAGATGACTGGTCTGATGTTGAATGAGTCATTTACGAAATTTAATGTCATCTCAGAACTTTTTTTTTATCAAAACATAGGTCATAAACGAAAACATAACTTGATATTCAATCACTGCGGCAAAGTTCATTGGCGGGTCAATTATGTCAGAAGCAGGGTCAAAACCACTAGAACGATCACGAACGAATGATAACAAATGAGGTTTGGCTTCTTTCAAAACGTTCAGATAATACTCTGTGTAGGTGGTGTAGATGTACTTAAATGATTGAACAACTATGTTTGGTGATCCAACATATTTCTCTTGTGCAACTTTACTTGCCCCCATCACCCAACAGCCAATACATCATTCCGGTGCATTCCGATTCGGATTATGATTAAAAATGCGACCGCTAAAATTAAGGTGGCTTGAGGTCTACAAAAACTGGACAATAGAGAGCAATGAAAAACAGAACAACTGTTCCGTAGGCAGGTAAACAGCTTCTGGCAAGGACTGTCTGTATATCAACTATCAAACGGCTTTTGATTCTGTTTTAGATCCTCAGTTAAAGAAAAAACTATTTTTTGAAAAACAAAGATGCCTTGTTGAGCTTGATACATAATACTTAAAGGAATGCGAAAGTTTTTGGAGCTTCACGCAAAAAGTAGATTCTAGGTCTGTAGGAACGTTATGCTTTTATGAACACGGAATGAATTGGTGTTTTTAGGTCACTTTGTAGTTACAACATTTTTTACGCTCTACGAACACCCTGAAGATGCACTTTTGTTCCATGGAATAACCAACTCCGACTCATCTTTTGGAACAGAACCGGTTGAAAGTTGTCCCTCTTTGTAAACATCATGAATATAATTAACAGTGACCTTCTAAAAACCTAATATATGTCTGCCAGTCTATTGGTTACTCTTTGCCTGATTCACCCGCTTATACCACCTCGACCCAGCCATTACAAGCACTCGAGCTTCCGGCAGAGCCAACGAGTGCTCTAATCTTTTCTGCCAACTTCATTGGGTCAAGAGAACCAACCTCTTCTCGCCATCGTTTCCGCCAGACAGTGCTCATTGAAAGCTCAGATTCCTTTTCGTGGATCTTCAAGAGCCCTATTGATTTCAAGAGATGCTCCTCACTCTTGGCACTGTTTGTCTGTATCGTTCGCAATCCTCACCCTGACTCCTTTTCCCTCGAAAATTTTTTCTTGGTTAAACTAACAAGGAGCAAAGAAGGCTTTTCAGAATGTCTATAGATACTTTCTTGGACGCATTTCGTACATTTAGAGGAAAGTTCAATGGGGATTGGAGCGACAGACTCAGTTCACCAGTGACTTCAAATCTTCTGATGGCATGTTCGCTTCTAACCTCACTCAAAATGTACGGAGCAACTCCCTTGGAGTGCTTGACTCCGGGAACATCACCGGATAGTTGGGCCGTGGTATGTTATTGCAGCCGGGAAAGGTGTGAGAATGCTGTTTTGATTCAAGGGCGTGCCAAAGGTCATACGGCTGTGCGTGGCAGGTCTGTGTGTATGGGGCGGTTATGACCAGTCTTCGCCAGGGCGCAGCACTGATTTTCCACTCCTTGATGGGATTAAATACCTCTATTTTCAATGTCACATCTGTTTGCCTTTCGGTATTGTCGCAGAATGTGTTGTGCAAATAGTTAATTGAGGTATCCGTTGCTTTTCAGTGGGCCTCTGTTCTGCATCAGAACAGTCAGTTCTGTCCCAGTCTTGTTTACGCAACTGCTATTGTCTCAGCTAGTTGGGCGCGAAAACTGCAGTTGGATGGCAAAAGTCCTCCCCGTACAAGTTTGGAAATCGATGACCGTCATGGAAATAGCGCTTGTCACATCATGACAACTTTATTGCACTTTTCCTCATTGTGATTTTTGCTCGTGTGCTGTGTGTTGCATCTGGCGATGGTCCCTGTGATCATGATTTAGTGCTTTTAGTGAGGATTTCTCTTTATCTGTTGAGAGCACCGTGTTTATGAGTGGCTCACTTGTTTACGCCGCAATTACATAGTTTATGCCGTAAGGCTCCACAAAAACAGATTTCAAAAGTTTGGTGGTCATATGTTTTCTTGATGTTTTTTGTCATTACGATTCTCACACACAAACTATTGTGCATTTCGGGACAGAACAAACAGCCCGATAAATCCTTCCAATTGCTCGTCGTGAGAAACTTTCCCTCTCCTTTTTGTTCACTACTTTGCCTCTCTTTTTTCTTGTGACCGCTTGACATTCTCCAACCTTGCAGAAAAATGGTCATGATTGAAACTTTCATCGGGATGGCCCGGTACTTATCGCCGAGGAACGATGATGATTGGAGCGATCGGTTACATTACCTCTTTACGCCCAACATTCTTTTGGCGTTCTCAGTGGTCATTTCGTTCAAACAGTTCGGCGGCAGGCCCCTGGAGTGTATGTTCCCCAATAAATTTCCCGGCAGCTGGGAGCAAGCAAGTCGTGGTTATTGTTTGTAAACAGACGTCTTTCAGTACGCCGAAAACTACTGCTGGTCCCAAAATACCTATTTCGTTCAACCGAAGGAGCATGTTGAAACTATAAGGGCTGAGGATCGGTAGGTTTTCTATTTTCCTAGCATTTGAAATCATGTTCAGATACACACCAGAACGTGAACTGTGTTACTATCAATGGGTTCCGTTCTTGTTATTGTTACAAGCTGCTTGCTTCCGAGCACCGAGTTTTTTGTGGAAGTACTTTTCGAATCACTCCGGTAAGCTTATTAATCACAAATGTCAACAGATATTTTTCAGGAGTTCGCATTCACGAAGTCGTCGAAAAAGCCAGAGATGCTGCCAATGTGGAAGAAGATATTCGAATTAGAAACGTGAACATTCTTGCCCGCCACATGCGAAACGCTTTGAGGTTTCACCGTCGCATCAACAGGAAAAACGTGAGTGTTTGAGATTTTAGTCTCAAAAACAACTTTTTTACAGGTGCAAGTCCACAAAAACTTCACTTTTTTAAATTTCCAATACTCAGCCTCGTTCATCTCCTGCATGTATTTGCTGACCAAACTGATGTACTTGCTCAATTGCATAGCGCAGTTGTGGTTCATGAATTTGTAAGCTTTTCTTTAAGAAAGCATATATTAATTGGCCAATTGTAGCTTTTTGAAAACAAACACGCATGAGTGGTATGGTCTGGGAGTCATCACTGATATTTTGAACGGTACACCTTGGCAGACAAGTGGCTACTTCCCAAGAACAGCAATCTGTGACTTTGAGGCTAGTTAAAATAACAACTTTTCATAGACAGGCTTAGGTGAGACAACTGGCAAACATCCAAAAGCACTCGGTACAATGTGTCCTGGTCATCAACATCTTTACCGAAAAGATCTTCATTCTCCTCTGGTTCTGGTAAGACAAAAGATACTCTTTTTGTATAGATAGCCAAGGTATCTAATGATTTTCTTCTGTGCCCTGGTCACTTTTGTTAACTGGTTCTTCTTGTTGACCCTTCCTTGTTTCTCCCGCTGGTTTATCGCCCAGCACTTGGAGCTGAGCACTCTTGAAGGATTCGACGCACGCTCCCGAAGTACAGAAATTATGAGTGCAAACACATAGCCTTATTTAGAATGTTACAAGGAGGTCGCCAAATTCGTCTCCGAGTATCTACATCGAGATGGCATGTTTGTCCTTCGGATGGTCTCCTCTCATGCAGGAGTCATTTTTGGATCTGATCTTGTTCTAGCTCTTTGGAATTCTTTTTACGTTATCGAAGAGAAGGTTCACATAGTCCAGTATTACATCGTTTCAATTTCAGAGAACGACGATAGAATACTCGCCTGTTAGTACAGAAAGCACAGACTCTGTCAGACTTAGAAAGAAGAAAAACACCTTACCTGGTATTGCAGACGACTTCACAACGACTTTGATACCATTGAGTCCGGAAGATGAAGACCGAAAAAGTGCAGTTTCGAGGCAAGTACATAATGGGATCTGGAAATACCTTTTTTAGCCGAAATTCTGCTCCTGTTCTTTACCAGGAACCCTAAATGATCAGATCTACTTTGTGTGTACATATTGCAGCATTTCACTCCAGAATACGAAGTAACCGATGATTGAATTTTACTGTTGAAATAAACTATGCTTTACCTTTGTTAATTGACCTTTTAGAACTTGCTCAGCGTCTGGTCTCGGAGGGTATTGTTTTGCAAAATAAACAGTGGTCAGCCCCGTCTTCACTCGGCTCGGAAGTGTCCAAGCCTGTAGTTTTGAGTTCACTGTCTTTTCCTTTGCGAAGCTTTATCTTGATTGTAGCCACTCCTGTATGTATGGTTTTCGAAAGGGAAGCTTCTGTTCCAAGGGAGTTCCCACGACACTCTCGCTATATTTGTACGGTATTAGCGCTCTGAGCAGAGCAAAGCCGTAATTCTAGCGCGAAAAAGCGCGTGCGACCGACAGGCCCCTCCCGCGGGCGCTGTCACTCAATCGGATTACCGTCCCTTCCTTGGCTGGTGCTCCAGAGATCTTGTTTTTCTTGATCCACGTCAGCTACTTCCTATTCTGGTAGTATGAGTCTGAAACGTTGGTTTTCAGGTCACAAAATGGGTTTCTGCGGGTCCATAACCGCGAGCCTACTCCTTCTCAACACGATATACTCAATGCAGATTGATATGTTAGACACTAGTTCTATGGAGCCTGTAGAACCGAATTACTGTAATAATAGGTAAATCTCATATAGTAAACAGTGATCCATGCTTCAGTGATATTTTGACAGAAGCTGGATTATACAGATCGACATTAGGCCAGTTTCTAGGATATGATTGTAGTCAAGAATTTTTCCATTGCCGTTGGCAAAGTGACGGTTTTCGTACGTATCGAAAACAGTGTAAAACAGGTAACGTTCTATAAAAACAAACACTTTTGTGGTTCAGGACTTGTATATGATGTACATGGCACGCAGAATTGTAACTACGACTACAACGTGAAGAGCTGTGGAATTACTGGAAGCGGTGAGTTTTTGCTCCAAGACTAAAATGTTTAAATTCTAGGACCTGCTCAATGCAATTCAACCGACTTCCTTTGTCCATTGTCCGGACAGTGTGTTCATATGTCGCAGAGGTGCGATGGTCGTTATGACTGTGTCCTCGAGGAGGACGAACAGAATTGCCGTAGGGTTTTATTTGCCATTCGCACTCTCCTTGTTTTAGCACTTTGTGCCGCTGGAGAGTTTGCTTGCATTGTTTCCGAGCAGTGTATCTCTTTGGATCGCCGCTGCAACGGCCTTTCCGAATGTGCCGACGGGACAGATGAAAAAGACTGTGACGGTTAGCAACTTTTTTCTCCGTTGCGATTTCGCGAAACGGGATGTGAATAATCCCGTTTGGACTTCCTTCACGAGATCAGTGTTTTTAAGTTTATTTGGTCAAGGAACGGTGCGCCTTTCTGGTGTCATGTCAGTGCCTTTTCGGACCGGTTGCCTGTTTGACAAGGCGAACTTCGCGCGTCTCAGTCGCCGAGCAGTTGCTCCCAGCGAACTGACCACTCGAGGACATGGGAGCCTAGATCGCGTGGGAACTGTAGGCATTGTTTTCAGTTTGCGGACATGGCTTCTTCCACTGCTCAAAGAGCAGCGAATGTGTTCCGATTGATCAACGATGTGACGGAAGACGACAGTGCCCTCATGGAGAAGATGAAATGCTTTGCAAGTGTGTTTGCTCTTGTGAACGGAAACAAACTTTATTTAGAAAACCTGCGGCTGAAACGAAGTTTACTTGTCAGTCAAGAGATGAACAGATTCCTATGACGCAGGTTGCTTGGGATTTATACTCAAAGCAATGGGTTTTTAGGTTTGTGATGGGAATCCACAATGCAGTGATGGCTCCGATGAAGCTTATTGTGACATTGGCGTAGCTGCCGGAGGTGCTATGTAAGTTGTGCTTTTTTTTTTTAACTAAAGATTGCCAATTGAATTCACAAGAGAAGCAGCTTTTGTTTACTAGTTTTCTAGTTTTGTGAGCTGGTATGCTACATGTATTATTGCATTACGTTCAGTTGTCATCCTATTTCAGATCGTTTTCTTCCAACCCGAATCCTCCAGGCCAGGCTCTGCCTCCAAGCAGGCCAGCGCCACCATTGCCTGCGCAACCCCAACAGCCTGAAGAAGAGGAATATGAATATGAAGAAGAACCAGAAAAGCCTGCTGGTCCATCATTCCCCATGTTAGCATTAGTCACTCCTCCCTCAGCGTGAGTATGAACTGTAACATCATAACATCATTAGCATTCAAACGTCACCTCCCACAGTGAGAACAATACCAACAACTCTTCCTCCAACAACTCTCAGACAGGCCACTGTTTTCAGCAGACCCAGACCTAAAATTAGTCCACCTCAACAGGTTGACTTTCTTCCGCAAATTTACACTATGCATTTTAGATAAAACAGGCTGCTTCAGTCACTCCTAGATTGCTGCAGTCCGTAGAAATAACTGCAACTACTACTGTTAGACCAAGGGTTAGTTGTTTACTACCAGAACTAACAAATGTTAGGTGACTGTACCGACTCATCTCTCCGAATCTCAAGGAAAACGGATAAGATATCCCACAAAGACAGCTACGGAAGTTTCTGAGAACGTGCGTCTCACGGCTTCAACAGTTCGGCCAAGAAACCAAACTCCGCAACAACTTTACGACAGAACTGTTCCTACTACAAAGGGTAAAGTTTTCTCAAAGTCCAGTTTTCTCAATAACCATTTACATTTCAGCTGTGCCATACTCCACCGCTCAACATGCGCTCATTGTGGAAGTAACTTCTCCACCCATTCCTGCTCAACAAATCAAGGAAAATGTCATGAAGCAGCTCAATTCACAAATTAGCAATGGGATGACTCCGTGGGTTGTTTTTACTCTCTTGGTATTGTCACTTCAGTGAGCTAATGGCCAAAATAGAACAACTACTGACTGCTGAACTGCGAGGAGCAAAAAAGAGAAGACCAACCAGGTGTGTAATTTCATTACTGGTTTCCAGGAAAAAACAACTTTTTAGTCCTCGTGAAGCCAGCCTCAGCCCTGCCGCAATCATCAGAACATTCACCTCAAGAGTTCAAATCCCACAATGACACATTCACAAATTGAAATGATCATACCTGAAACTATCACAATGACACTGTATTTATGATTAATATTGCCTAATAAAAGTCTTTTGGATGTTTTTGCATGAGGTGCAATTATAGTTGTCGTAAAAAATGATGAAGTCCGGTCATAAAAACTATGTAGGTCTTAACTTCTCCTCATAACAAGAGAAGGAGTATTGGTCCAGACTGAGATTTGCAGTCGTTTTAAACAACTCAGACCTTCCTTTTTGTCCTCTTAAGCGAAAAATTATGACCTCATAAAACGCCATATAAGGTGTTAATCACAGGCCATTTTAGCGATCTAGGATAAACATATCCGGACAGATTTCCGGTAAAGACCATAACGTGTCGGCACGCCTCCGACATTGGTAAATTCATAGGAGCATTTTTCAACTCCCTCTGTGTATTCAAATGCTACCGCTTATCTCCTTGATCTCTTTCCCATCATTTTTCTGCACACTTGTCCGTTCAGCTTCTGCACAATCCTCAACGGAGATATTCGTCATTTTTCCGGCGAATAGGCAATTACCGGTTGTCAAAAACCTTTAACGAACTTTCTCACTCGGTGACATTCTCAATGCATTTAAAAGCTCAGTCGTAGTCACACCAGTTCATTTTATTTCATTTCACACTTTTGTCTCCTCTACTCAGCAGTAGTTTTCAGGAATGTATACTTTATCCCTGGGTTGTTGTCTTGTAACTTGTGCCGGAATTGCTCAGTCTCTCGCCATAGGAAGGGCAAAGAGGAACGATCTTTTTGCCTCTTCTGCCTCGTTCGGGAAGCAAGGTGAGTCTTTCGGTTGTCATCTTATCACCATTGGTCTTTCAGGTCACGAGTCTAATTTTCTTGACACATCTGCCGGTTTTGGGAAAAGAGGTGATCCCTCATTCCTGGACGCGTCTGCCGGGTTTGGAAAGAGATCTGATTCTCCTTTCATGGACGCTTCCGCTGGATTTGGAAAGCGAGGTACTATCTCTGAATCATTGAATGAAAGATCGTACTAATTCCAGCCTACGAAAGCCTCTTTGACTCATCCGCCGGCTTTGGAAAACGAGGTAATAAACATAAGGGCATTGTTGCCGGTCATTGTGTGCTCTGATTTGCGAAACAGATACATTGGAGCGATTGAAAAAGATTACTTTAGCTCCAACGGAAAACTACTTCATGAACACCCATGCTGGATTCGGAAAACGCAGTGATTCTTTCTTCATGGATGCTTCCGCAGGTTTTGGCAAACGAGGAGGTATAGTTTGCTCAACTACTGCACATAACAGGAAATTTGAGATGACGGTTTTCTCCTCGATTCGACGGCTTCTTTGGGATAAATGTTCTTCAGCTTGAGGGAAACACTAAATATGACAAACAATGGTTATCAGTCAATGAAAATTGTTACCAATCGACTGTTCTTCTTGTTCTTTTGTTGTTCTTGCTGACACAGCTCTGTCCATTCTTATCTGGCTCGTCTCCAGGTCTTTTCATTGATTGCCATGGTCAACTGCTTTCAGTTACCGTCACAAGACAAGCCGCCTATTGTTCTTTTCACACTCTTCTTGTAATCCATACTAATAATGAGGACAGAGTCAATGCTACTCACAAATTGAAACTCATTTCTCGCCCTGTTTTAATTGGCATCTTGTCTTTGGTCCTTCATTTGATGCGAATACGTCAGAAAAAGTGCAGGAGGATTCAATGCCACCACGCGGCTAATTATTGCTCTCAGTCTCTCTCAAACACAACTATATAAAAGTGTATAGCACATCAAAAACTACTATAACATCATAAGGAATGAGGTCCACATAGGGTTCGACCGGAAGGGGCATCCGGCGCAAGCTCACTTTCCATTTATTATGCATTGACCAAGACCAACGGACATGAAAACTAATAGCTGGAGCTTATTAAAATGTTCCACAAGTAGGCACGCAAAACTGTGTAGCGCATTGTTTCTGACTGTTTAAACAATTCTTACTTTTAAAGTTAGTTTGTAAGCAAAAACCCTTTGATGTGGCTTTCCTTTCTTCTTTTTTTTCGCGAAGAAAAAGTGACAAAGTGTTCTTTCACATAGATTGCGATTGTGTTTTCTCACGGCTGGAGGCATGGCTAGCTTCGGGCTGGCAGGGACGCAGACAGCCACATGTCCGGACATACTGCTCAGGCCCTTTGGCGACTCCTCAGCACTTTTTATAGATTAAGATGACACTTCATGGAGTAATCTGTCTCGATTTCAGACTGACCAATCTGACCATTTCACTATTAGCTTGGTCGTTCTGTTCACATCTCATCCCACTCAAATATCCTTTCCAATTTTATTCAATGTCACCTGAGAGGGTTTAGTGAGCAGGTAAAAGACAGTGAAGAACCTACTCATAATTCCAAGGGACTCTGGTCGCGCTAGCCCCCGAGCCCTTCCTCGAGCCCTCACTCAAAAAGTTCCCCTCGCTGGACTACTGCCAGTGTGACGTAATCATGAAAAATTTGTTAAAAAAAGAGCGAGCCGTCAGCTGACAGAGATGCCTCCAGTACTACACCAAAGGCTCATGCCGGGCCTGTTTTTCGCGCAACCTGATTAATAGCTGATAGGACCTGAGAGGACGGCTCTCGCTTGACAGAAAGAAGAGAAAGTGTCCAGCAAATAGTTCCTGCTTTCTTTTCAGTGACCGACGAGTCTCATTTCGTCGTCGTCGCACCTTAAGCTCTCGTTCAGTCATGTGCCTGCGATTTATCTCCTTCCCGCTCCTGCGAATATACATGATTAGTGCATTTTCTCTCCTCATAGCGATGAGCCATCATCTCCATCATTAGGCACATCTATATAGTTGTGTCTTTGAAAAGCAGTCAAGTGCTCAGTCTGAAAGAGTAATGAAGATGTAGGGGGAGAAAAAAAGAGCCCTTCTGTCACTATACTACTGTTTTCTGGCTGTCATGCCATGCCAGTTGTGCATGTTGTGCGAGAGACGTTTTTCGTTACTCTTTCTTACACTAGGCCGACTTCTGCCTCATGCGGTCCCTCAGGCGCTGTAAACACAACAATGAACCTTTCAAATTCTATAGAGTTACTGGACCAGGATCTACTCGAGATCTCTTTTTCCCTTTCATCTTACTCTCTCGCTAGCAGCTTTGTTTGCATACTGGAGAGAGCCTCTAAAAAGCAATATATCCTTCTTGATACGGCGCTAGACGTAATGAGCACATGCTCTTGGCAAGTGGACTTCGAGTCCAGGACTGCCTAGTATGCTCGTATATGCGTCTGCCACGTGGTCACCGCGGCCGCCGCCGTCCAATTATCATCCATTTTTCCTGACGCCGCGAAACATGAGAGCCACATACACAGAAGAAGCGCGAAGCACATGTGCAACATGTTATGGTGATTCTCTTCCAGAGACTTTGACCGTAAGACGTGTTTGGAGCAGATTCCAATTCATTGGTCAGATATTTTCTTCTCTTTCCTGGCGATCGTGACTAACATGTTGTATACATTTGCTACGAAAAGGCGAAACGGCACCAGGTGTTCTTCTACATCTTTATTTCGTTATTTCGGAAACTACAATCTACAAAGCTAATAGCCGTTCCACCTGTGCAAGGCATGATTCAGTAGTTATCGAAAATGGAAAGTATACACATAGGAGATCAACCAAACTAATGAGAAGCTAGTCTTTTTAATGTCTGCAAAGCCTCTCACTTTCGTTTTACTGTAGATAGCTCTCTCGGCCATCAGACTCCTTCCCTATTTTTAGTCTGTATAACGTTTGAATGCTCTCCGGTACTTGGGTTTCGTGGTTTTCTTTCTGCCCGCCTAGTGCCATGGCTATCGAATTTCTTCATTTTTGGCTATTGCACACCAGTGCCCATGGACACCATATATTCAAAGAGGAAGGTGATCTTCACCCCCCCCTTTTTTTTTTACGTTTCTACTAATCAGTCATCTAATCTGCCTCATGGCTAAAGTAATCCTTGTTCATACTCTCTTCTTATTGTTCGTATGTTCCTCGACGAATTACCATTTTGATCTCTAGACAGGTAAGGAAGCAGGATTAGAGCACACTGATTAATTCTGACGCTCGACACAATAGCGTCTACATGTCGAAATTGATCTCCTTCATCTTCCAGTCTGACCGCTCGGGACTATTGCTATACTATTTTTGTTGTCTCTGCGGGTCCCTTTCTACATATATACTCGTCCTAGCTGTTGTGCCCTGCCACATCGCAATCTGTTCCCAAACCCCTTGCGACTCGACTCCCGTTCTAAACTGCCTTGACTGACCCCGACAGCAAAGAGTAAAAGGGGTGCTCATTCCGTTGGGATTTGGCTGGGTCCAACTGGCCAAGTGGACCAAGTGGTCCTAGGAAAAGGTCAGCTGAACTTGATACAGCCAGATGATTGAATGGAAAGTCCTTAAATGTATTGTCGCTATTTTCCACTAGAGGCACAGGGAAATAGAGCTCTCACTATATATGTTGATTCTGTTTTTTGTTTTCTCCTTCTGGCCTTCTCCATCTGGTCCCCCTGCGTGCACAACAACTACGCCTGTCTGAACAGCAGCTTTCCCCGCTTAAATAATGAACAAAATAATGTAGCAGAAATCACTATTAGGAATTATACGAGACTGGTTAGCAGCAGCCAGACCACTTGAGCTCACTGGGCTCGCCTACCGTAACCCGCACTTTTAGGATATGGCTACTCTGTTTTCCAAGGCTCTAAGTCAGAGCTGAGCTATAGTTTTTGGAAAGAAGTTTGCTTCTTCCCGACTGGGTGTAAAAAGTGGACTCAGCAGTCATGGCGGCCCACTTTTTCTGCGCTGCCATGCACAATTGGCGTCAAAGTGCGGCCGCTGAAAACAGCACTATACTAAAAGTTATTTTTCGGTGGTCAGAAGCTCTTTAGTTTGTTTCTGATCAGACTGGATACAAAGCGATGATTTATTTTTTGCATAGCTCTATTGCTGTCTCAAATCTCCCCCTACTTTATATTCCTTTTATGGTTTTTCAATTTTTTCGCTTTTCAGATACGCGTGAGTCTCTCTTTATCACACACACACATATTCTCCGTCTTCAAGATCCCCTCCCACACTTATAACTCTCTAAAAGACGGATCAAGTCCGTTTTCCTCTTTTGCTCTCAGTTCGACATAATACGCGTCTAAAGTATGAGGGATGTGCCTTATCCTCTCACTCATTGAAATCGTATAATGGATTTGAGTCAGTACTTCAGTTCAGCTGTCCTTTAAAGTTATCATGTCGTTCTCTCGCGTGACTCCTACCAGCGTCCCCTTTTTTCACTGGCTCCGCCTGGAACGCGTTATGCTAATCCAATTAGTAGCACATACAGTTGTGGTTCTCACATAACGTGTGACTCAAACAAAAGTAAATGATTCTAAGTAGCAATTAACATGATGACTCCTACTTCCTTTTTCCTTCAGCTGGATTGTCTGGTCTGGGGGAGCTGGCCGGAAGCTCAGAGCCGCGTTTCGAAAAGAATTTATCACAACGGCCGTCAAGTCCGACTCCGTGAGCGTGTCACGTGTGTTTGAGAGAGCTGTCGTATAGTCTGTGGTTGTTTCTGCCAGAAACAACTGCCCAACGGGCGATTGATCGGGCGCGGGCGGCCCGCAGCTGACCACCGAACAGACCTCGAGACCTGAGGGGATGAACTTTTTTAGAGTGCACCTCGGGATAAACTCGCAAAGACTAGCTATAGCTAAAACATTTTGGAGGACGATACGGACAGTTCCCCTTTAAACTGAATACTTACGGGGGTCTCGAATGGTCTCGCTGTCCCCACTTTTCAGGACAAACAGTATTTCAATTGGCGAGAGTGGCCATAAACGGCATAGAATCTGTGTATGGCAGCCGGACGACTGTTCAAACACAGGTCAGTCAGCTTTTCTGGCCCATTTTTGAAACGACCTCCCCTCCAAATACTCCAACATTCAAACCACCTGACCTACGCCAAACCCCTTCTCCTGGTCGAGGATTGTCCCATGTTTACGTGCCTCCCAAACAGAGCTGAGCAAATCGACCGGGCTGATCAGAACCAGTACCGGAAACGCGTTTTCACTTTCCGTAATCCCCAAGATTTCCATTGTTAATGGGTACCTGGGATTGCGCAACCCGTTCCCGCGAAATGGGATGAACTGTGCGTACAGTTAGGAGTGCGTGGCTCAGAGCAACAACGTGGCTACGCGAAAATCTGGCTACTGACTCAACTCCGCACATGTACTATGTTGGGTTTCCTGCTGCTATGGACATGTCTCTTTCGCGCATTATTTGAGAATGCGCCGAGGGCGAGGCAAAAAGAGTGCAACATGCATCGATCTTATGTTAATGACCAGTGGTCATTCGGCCAGAGGGACTTGAGACCTTCCTTTCTAAAAATTGCCTTCCTCAATTGTTGCAGCTCTCTACTATACTGCGTTGCCGTCGGCTGCGCCTCTTTTGTTTGTTCTGCATACTTTTCTGAGCTGCCCCAGGCTACCAGGGGGAGCTTGCCACCCACGTTTCCAGCAAAAGACCATGTCCACAAACACATCAACATAGTATCAAGAAGGGGATATACTCTTAGGCCTGATAAAGATGGCTGTCTGTGTGATATTTTTTGTTTTGCGACCTTGACGACTCCTCGTGAGTGGTCAGTCCCAGTGCCACAAAAGGTCGAACACGACCCTTCTCTTGAATCAATGTCTGTCGCAGTTCCTTAATGCTGAAAAAGTCTAAAAAAAAATGTCTGCGGCATACTACTGGCAATGGTCAATTACTCGCCAAGCCACATCGCACTTTTACGTGATTAGGCATCCGTACATTCATTGCCGCTGCTCCCTATCGAATTTCTCATGTATATAGTATACTATTAATAGACTGAGAGGCTTTTTTGTTGTTATGTGCTTTCAATGAAAATTTCCGTCTTACCCTTTTTGTCAGGACACTGTCTCAGACTGTCTTGGCGTCCGAATCAGTCGTCGGCGAGATCTGACTATTCTGCTACAAAAAATCCTACTCGGTTCTCCTAACGATTTTGTTATACTACCTATACCTTGCTGTATGTATATACTTTTTTCAGCTATCTCATTTCGCGCAGTAGGTAATTATATTGGTCGAGTGGCAATGAAAAACTCCTCGTTCCACTGAGACTGATGAACAGATTAGCAGTCAAACACGGCAATATAAATGCTACTTTCGTATAGTTGGGCTATTGCAGTGCCCAGCCCTCCCGTGAAAAACCCCAAGAGCTCATTAGTTTTTCTAGCGCCATGGTTGCTGCGGCGCGTCTGACCAACGACCTTGTTCATTTTTGGCATGTTGTTGTCCGTCGGGCCTGGTAGGTGTCCATGTTGCTGCTGTTTTTAACTTTCTATCCCGACTCTGCGAAAACACGAGGGGCGAGAGCCAATGGCTCTCGTTACGCCCATTCGTGAGGCTCTTTAGCTCTAGACGAACTTTTCACTTTCTTGTTATTGCATCGAACACTTCCTCCAGTAGCTATGCGGGTACTCGATCCCCCAATCCTCGTCGCTTTCACTGAATGTTACTTTCTGTGGCCAGCCAGTTTTGCATGGCCATTGGCGGCTTTCGCTCGCAGCAGATTTCGCTTTCGTGGCAATGGCGTAACCACCCTGACCAGTTTTTGGCACAGCAACACATCCCAAATACATCTGGTCAGCTACTTTCACTCCCCGGAAAGTGAAAGCCCGTTGTGTGTGAGTGCCATTTACGGATAAGATCATTTCGCTTTCTATCTTAGGCAACTTCCGCGGCCAGTCAAAACTTTCGTGTCCTTGGCTGTCCAATTCCCTTTTTTCGTGTCGCTCGTTCTCTCCTACCCGCTACTGACCGATAATTGAACTACCTTTGCGATCTCTCGGCAGCTATCACGAAACAGCAAACTGGTCAATAGTTAAGAGTCAAACTTCCTTATAGTTGAAATCAGTACTGTTGATATCTACAGGTATCCTTGTTTTGGATAAACATAGGTTCAGTACAGACAAGGTGTCTGATCGTGAATGATCATGAGCGATTACTGCAGCTTGGCAGAAAACGATCGTATACGCTTTCACTCGGGACAGGTTGCCGTAGTCTCCAGCCTGTTTGATCCCATGTCCATTTACTTTTTTTACCTCCTCATTTTAGCGCTGTTATTCCATCCCGCTACTCTTCTTCTGACGGAAGAGAAGAGGGCGACCATTTTTCTCAAAATGTTCGTTTCTTCTCTTCTTTTCGATTCGCCGCCTGTTCGCACTGATTCACTTCTTTTGTACTTCTTTTCAGCTAAAAGTTTACCGGGAATGTTTTGTACATGCCGTCGGCATCTTTCCAACTTTTTCTTACGTGTTCCATGCGAAATCCTTTCACCTTCCTACTGTAAGCGATTGCGCCACGAGGGAAAGTCCAGCAAATGGTCGACAATTATTTTTGAGCTGACGGTGTTGGCATTGTAGGGGGATAACTGGAACTATCCTGTCGTAATACCTTTGGTCAGGTGCTGAAATTCGGGGTGGTGATAGAGTTGGCACAGCCTCGACCCGGCCGAACTCTATTTACCGACTACTCAGAGACGGTCAAAAAACTACAGAAAGAGTTGAGTTTGCCAATGGTCTTCAGCTGACACAGCGCCGTCCATTCAACACATTTCACTCTCCCGCCAACTCGCTTACTTTACCCTCGGCAAGCCTAACTGTGGTAAATAAGTTTTTTCACGCGGTACCCACTTATCGGGAGTTTCCTTTGTTACGTGTTTCTATCGGCTATCACGCCTAGCGCTTATCGTTGGCTAGTTTTCCGCATCTGCGTCTCCACTACGAGCACGCTGTCTGTTCATCCCCTTCAATATCTTTGCACTTTTGGATCAGGTTTTTTTCGGACACTGTTCCATTGCGACTTTCGCTTACTACGCAAACTAACTAATGGCTACTTTCTATTGCCGCGGCAGGCCATCGTCTACTTTCACTCCGCTTTCGCCTTCTATCCGTGGCTTAAGGCATGTGGCGTTCACTATCGAATCACATTGTTTCAAAAAACCTGTGAAAGGCGAAACCTGGGCAGGCCCTAAGGCTTTTTGTCAGCTGTTGGGTTAGCCGCGTTTGATTCGCCGAGTAAAAACAGCCGTGAAATAGGTTCCACCCGTGGGGGGCTCCACGAATATCTCCGATACTACACAGCAGGCGCCGAGACAACGCGAAGCAAAAAAAGGAGGGATTCCCTCCAGACATGCACTTTCACGTAGCCAGGCTATCCAAGTTGTCTGTTTGTATTGCAAAATGCCTGTTCGTTTTGTCCGCTTATTCATTCTTCTTTTGTGACGTCACAACTGTGCAAATAGTCTCCAGGCTCTATCTCGCGTCACAGTCACTCGGCTGGCATAGCCAATGGCATAAAAGATGGCCATAGGGTGTCGTAATTCTCCAACGGATATTATAGTCTTCAAAAGTTTCAGGCCAAAACTAAGCAAACAAACACTTGTCCTTGAATATCCATATTTTTTGGGCTTCTATATATCTTTTACCGTAACTTTTGGGATTAAATGGCTTGAAAGAGCGGCACGTAAATACACCTATAAAGATATAAGGAAAAACATCTTTCTAAGTAGTATGGTCAAAGTATTTCGAAAACGAGACAACTCCTATCTGTCTCGTGAGCATAGCGCTAAAAAGTTCTCCTTTTTATTAGCTTTGTGCTTGTTTCAAAAGGCGAAAGGCTCTTATCACACTTGTTGCAGTTGTTTCTGCGTTATCTCTTTCTTCGGGCAGACAATTTCAGCTGTGCCCACAGTCGACAAAGGACAGGACTGTCGAACAGTTATATTGCAATCAAAAACCATTGTGAGATGGCAGCAGAATACCAAGAAGTCATCTCCTTTAGCGCCGGTTCCGCTAGGGGTCTTCTAATGGTCGCTCCTCTCACACTTGTTGAGCTAGTCCATTTTGAAAGGGAGACTATCTAACCAGAAGAGAAAGCTGGAACACCAACGGGGAAATCCCAAGGTCGCCGACGGCTTTCGCTGGACGACGCACGCGGATTGCGCAACGCGCCACGCCAACCGGTTGCCGCCTTTTTCGATGTTGCATGATTGGGCGACTCTAGTGGCGAGTGAAACTTGCTCTGCCACCCGTCGATGCCCAGGTTTTCACTTTCGGCCCCGCGGAAAGCGAGACGCACGCCCACTCTCCCTCTCTTCCGCAGCCGCAGCTTCCACCGGTGGCATGGATCTGACAGTCTATTGTCATATTTTCTCTTTCTACTGTTTACCATATTCCTCTATTTTTACTTCCCTTTTATTCACTACACTGGTTTTTATTACAACTGTATTACACCGCCACTGACCATCGGGGCACCTACTTTCCTTTTTTGCTTTACTGTCTCATGTTGTTTCAACTCTCGGACCACCCATACCTTCTCTTCGTCTATTTTCTGTGTGTCCAGACGCACCTTACGTAGCGTGGTCCGGTCATTGCTCGCTTCCGGGCTTCCTTTCCGTCTGTATTTGCTTGTTCAATCCGGCCCCGCCCATTCTACCGGTCCGTTTCCTGGGGACACTTCCGCGCTCACGTCGACCACGTGCGTGTGCCGTACGTGTAAGCCTCTGTCAAAAAGTCATATTTTATGCCTATACAGATGGAACAGTATATAGTTATCCGCTTGTGTGGGCTGTTGTGTAGTGTTCTACTTGTGACCAGTAACCACTTTACACACAGAGTCCGGCCTCGCGCTCCCGCACGTCCATCTTTTGTTTTTGAAACAGATGCCATCCAGCATGAGAGCTGTCAACTCAGCTTCTTCTTTCACAGGCTCATCTGTTCGTTTTTTGTGTCTGCTCTCTTTTGACCGCAATTTCTATTCAAGTTGGCGCTGGTCAGCCGTATATCAATGGTACTTTCTACCGACTCTGGTCACTCTTCATTAGATTTCTTAACTCTCATTGTTGACTACTTTCTCGTCCTCATCTTTCCGGTTCCCTGGACCTCAACTGTTCCTCAACGTGCCAAACACTTACCAGACGGCTCATGAACTTTCTCTCTGGTCATTGGATATGCGACGTTGCTTTCCAATTTTCTTCAGAAATTTGTTGACAGTACTGTTGTAAGCAAACAGGTGAAAACCCTTTATGGTCGTACAGTTATGGTGCAGCTCAATATTTTTGCTTCTTTCTTTGTTTCTTGGCGCTTATCAGGAACCCTCTCTTCTACGAGGATAGCCGCGGCTTTTTTCAGCTCCGTTGTGCCATTGATAGCTCGCCGCGTGGTTCAGCTCTCGCTCAATAAATCAGTTGATTTTTTGACCACTTCGCTTTTTATCTTCTCTTATTCTTTTTTCCTCTAACTTATTTTTAAGTTTCATTGTTTCAGGAAGAGCCCTTTGGTCTGAGCGTGCTCCCGCTGTAGCGGAGACCATATTGGAAAGGTGGTGTCGCAAGTGAGAGTTGTGGTCAGTTACCGTAGTCTTCCGCCATTCCTAACATGTGGCATTTCAGATTGGTCGCTAACTTTCACTCTACTTTCTCTCTCTGCATTTACCCCGGTGTACTTTTTTCTACGGCGTATTTCAACCCGGTGACTCTGGATTTTAATCCAGATTGTTGTTTTGTGTGTTATTTTTGCTAATGAGCAGTGCTTCCCGGTCAAACAAACAGGTAGTTCGAAATCCGCTCTAATCCGTAACTGCATTCTGTAGGTTATCGAACCACGCCGACGCAAGAAGACCAATAGTGATCTCGACAGCGAAGAGAATATAAACAAAAGCGGTGGCACTCCGATGGCCTCTTCTGACAGCGGTGTAGAATCCGCTGCTGAAGTAGACCTAACTGAACTTAAAGCCACGGATTCACCACTATCACGAGCTGCTAGCAGTCCCCCGAATCGGGGTGACACGGTCATCTGTGGAGAATGCCACACTCACTTCCCCATTTCCCAATTCTCCCAGTTTATCGAGCACAAGGTATTCGTGGCTTCCATTGTTTGACTGAAGATTATGGTGACAGGTGTCAAACTGCGGTGGCAAGATGACTCCTTCTGACGTCGATTCGTCGCCTGTAAATTTTGAACGGCAAGGACGACGACGAACCTTCAATCCAGCTGCAATGGTTAGTCTGGACAAGTTGCCAAAAATTTATCAGATTCAGAATCGTTGTGGGCGGTCAACGTCGGCGAATCCGCTGATGCTCCACTACAACATGGATGTGACGACGGACACGAATGATTTAGGTTGGTCAACATGTGATCTGTCTTTCGAGCCAATAGTCATTAGTGGGTAAAGGGTGATCAATGTGGATTGGCTGGCAAGATGCCATCCTTTGGCGCACTGCTCTAGACAAAGGTGATTCTTTTTCTGCCCCGCTCGGGTGGTCTGCTTTGTCCGCCATGCCAAAAATGGATCGGACTGTGGACAGCCGACTGGCCACGAGTTGCGCAATGTTTGCTCTCGGTTACTGTAGTATTGACTGAGGGGGTCGCGTCGGGAGTATTGGGCCGCGCCGCAGAGGCCGAATAATAGCTGAGGACCAGTTTTGACCGGCGGCATGCCGAGAGACGACAATCCATGGCAAGACACGCTGACTTTTCCGTCGGGCTCACGTAAAAGGGGACTGACATTCTGTTTTACTGAGTGGGTTCCAGTTGTCTTATCAAAAAGTGCTTTTGCACTTGAGTGACCCTGGAACCTGAAGATAGCGCCTGGAGACTGGCAGATTAGAAAAAGTGCAGACGCAGACACCCTGATGGTCAAATCAGATGTTTTGAAACCTTTCGAGTCTTTCGCGTTTTCGTCGCCGAGCTATCTTGCAAAACTATATGGCGAGCACAAGAAGATCAAGGGTTGGCTCTGACGTGAATAGCTCTGAGGCGAGCGAGGTTGGATGGTCATATGACAGCCTCGCTGCTTTTCCCACAACGTTCTCTCGAACAGGGGTCATTCACTGATTGATTGCGTGTGACAAAAAGATCTAAGAAAGAGAGACATACTGGTTGAGAGATAATCAGGTCCATTCCACGTACCCCACCCAACCGGATTTCTTCAAATTGTTCACTAGTACGTGAGTGCACCGAAAGTGCATGTCTGGACCGGCTGGACCACCCACTGACCGTGCGCTACGTCATCCGAGAAACATGTCTCTGCAAAAAGCGTTCGCATGCTGCTCCTCCCATGAAAAACTTTTTCCGCATTTTGACGTTTCAAGCCCAAATATTTGTATGTGTTGTGATCTTTCAATGGGAAGTCCTGCTCCCAGCCTTGTGTAGGCCTGAGCACACAGCAGCTGTTTGTCAGGCGTTTCGATAAGCGGTCTGAAGACTGATCATGGCTGAGCTAGCAAAGTGAACCTGATGGCAGGGGTATGCCGTCGCGCTAGAACAATCTAATGCTGGAACTCTTGCCTAGATCTAGCTTTCCACTGCCCATCAAATAAGCCTGGTTTCCTCTTTCGTTTCTAGTTAGATTCGGTTGGGATCAACAAGTCCCTCCAGAGACTTTTGGCATAGTATTTAGCTGATCAGGCGGCTGGTGTCCGTTTTCACGTTGCCTCGACGTGGACCAGAACCTGGGCGCCGGCTCCGAGGCTCTTGTAAATAACATTTGTTTGCGCGCTCTTCCGCGCCGCGCAATGGTCGCGAAAAGAGAAATGCAAACACTGAATTCCATGGCAAATAGCTCTGCTTCCACGTCCGCTGCGTGGAGCCCGCCTGACGAGGGGACAGCCGGTCATGCTGCCATCGGGCACGAGGGGATCTAGCAAAGCAAGACGTTTCCGGAAAGAAACACGCAGTATAAACAGTCTGGCGCACTTTGAACATCATGAGACTTGCAGAACGAGCATCTCGGTCTGTGACGTGCAACTCCTGTAAAGAGCGGTTTGCCGACATCTGGACGTTACTGAAGCACAGCTACAACACTCATGGACTCCGAATTCTTCAGGTATTAACTTTCGTTTGTCAGTTGATTTACACAAATTTGTAGGAGGACATTCCCGATGGTGACTCGAGCACTTCCTCTTCCTCACCCAACTCCGACTCTTATGGTCGTCAATCCCCGGTCAAGACAGTCGCTTCGGCGCTACAGCAACCAACTGCTAAATCCGCCTTTTCCCTCTCTGCCTTCTGCTCAGAACGACTGAAGGAAATTGCCGAGAAAGCTTCAAATGAAGCGATGGAGAACAAAATGGCGCTGGAAACCAAGCCTTGTCTCAAACGGTAATGGATTGTACATTTTGATTTTCATTGAAAAATTCAGGATGATGCCATCGGAGGAAGCTGACGACGAACATGTGGCCAGTGCCTTCAACCCGCCAGGCAGCTCCTCGCTGTCTAGTACCGTGCAATCGTCTCTCCAGACAGCCTCATCCCTTGGAGTGAGACAACGAACAACACGCTTGTAATAATCTCCGTTTTCAGAACATATGGATGCAGCCCAATGTTCTTTCGGCCATGCAGGAGTACTACACTCAGATGTCTCACAGCTACAATGTTAACAACAATGTGGCTGCTGCTGCTCTTCTCGGCTTGTCCAATTCTGGAGTTCCTCAGTCTCCCGGCCTATTTGCTGGCTTGAGAAAGTAGGCTACTTACCGTTTCTTTACAAACTCTTATCATTTTAGTGAGAATGAGCCATCTGCTTTCACTCCCAACCCTCTCAGACCCGGATCTGCTGCTATTCGTCGACGATCACCGACCGAAGACGAGGCTACTCCTCGCAAAACGGCACGAACTGCAACAGAGGACGAGAGCGAACCGGTACGTTTGATACGGTTACATATCTACCTTGACTTTTTAGTTCATTGTTGTGGATGACTGTGATCTGGCAGAACCGGCTGCCCGGAGGCAGATGAATGTCAAAAAAGAGCGCTGTACATACTGCAGTAAGGTCTTCACTAACCGCTCCAACCTCATCGTCCATCTGCGGAGCCACACTGGAGAGAAGCCCTACAAGTGTCAGCTTTGTCCATACGCCTGTGCTCAGAGCAGCAAACTCACCCGACACATGAGAACTCATGGTCAACAAGGCAAAGTATGGAAAGTTAAAGTATTCTGTACAAAATATATTTAGGAAACGTTCCATTGCTACATTTGCCACATGCCGTTCTCAGTTCATTCGACTCTGGAGAAGCACATGAGAAAATGTGTGGTGAACAATAGCAACGGCACTCAGAATGAGGGTAGTCCTCAAGGTATGCGCCTCTCCTCATACTTTTTCGCTCTACTAGCTGTTAGCCAAATTCGCATATCCAGGTTCAGAACGACCACGACCAACACCCTCCGCTCTGGCTGATGCTACTTCTCTTTTAGCCCTCTCCAATGCTCCTGTTAGCAGTTCTCAGCAGAGTTCTGTCTCTCAGAGCAACCAGATGGTTCTTAACTGGCTCCAGGTGCACTTTTCTAATGACCCGTTCTAGTTCTATACTTTAGGCGTTAAACGTCAATCCTACTCCTCCCGGCCAACCACTCGCCAGCTCCAGCTCAAACAAGGAAGACTTTGATGCTGATGAGGACATGGAAGAGACGGAGGCTTGTGAGCTCAACGAGCGCTTGAAAAAGGTGTTTAAATATTAATTCATGCTCACATCCCATTTTCAGGAGCTAACCGAAGTCCCAGCTGTATAAATTCTGCCACCTTCGCTAGGTTCAATTAGTCGACTGCTTTTACACATCCTACAATCATTTAACCCGAGTTCTTTCTGATTGCCTTCTGAATAGTCTTCCAGTACAAAACGTAGTCCTTTCCCCTCCAAACGTTTAGCAACCTCATTGTGATTCTTCCCTGTTCTGTAAATACTAGCCCGGTGATACCTGCTGCCTCATTAGCCAAAAATAGTTTTATCTAGGCGAATAGAGAGCGCTACTGCCTCCGGTTCTTACCCTCCCAACCATAGATGTGATATGCAAGCCTCTTTCCCCAGTCTTTTACCTACACATCGTCTTTGTTTTGTTTTACTGCTGTGACCGGTAGGTCTCCCTCTCATCCTAAACTGCCTAAAACTTGGAACAAAACCTTTCAAGTCATATGAGACTTATCGGTCACTGTAAATATTTTATAGAATGAACTCAGCCCACTCCGCTAGTCCCTCTAGGTGTGAATCTCTGGGATCTGGTGCGGGAGGCGTGAAGACGTCTTTCGTGGTACCCTCACCGGTGCCCCAGTCTCGGTGTAGGCTGTTTATTCCTCGTCCTTATTTCTCGTAGGGATTGTCCAAACAGATTATTTGACGTTTCTTCTCCTTTTCTAGTTGCAATTATATACTAGCGAATAATTTGTTAGTCATCCCAAAAAGCACATTTGTTCGAATATACCCGGTGAAGTGTACAGACCCCCAGATCCTTTATTCGTCCCCCCATATATTACAGTCTATCATTTACATAGTCTTCCGCGTAGCTGTTTTTCTTCCTCATCCGCCGGTGTCCCCTCTATATTTCAGGTTACCTCTTCTCTCTTCCCCTTAGACAAACAGACTAGTTCAATTCCCTGTGAGAAATCGCCCCGTGTCATTCGTTAATCCCAGTCTAGTGACCCTTTCTTTACCCTCTGTCCCTTGCAGTCCGTCTCTATCTCTACATTAAGGCTATTAACTATATATTATCCCTGAGTACTCGACCTGTATTCTGGTGGTTAATAAAACATATATACAAGCTGTTGCATCACATTTTAATAGTTGTAGGATAAGATGTCCAGAGCAAGGCCAAGGTCCACTCTTTCATGATAGCCAAAAGATGCGCAATGCCATAATCGTGGTTTCATCAGGGTTCTTGCAGCCAAGATGGTCATGTGAATCGGAGAAACGGAGTTATCATGGTGGCCCGCGCTTCAACGACGTTCTGTTTTTCATTATGGAGTAACTGTTGTAAACTGTGTAGTGTTTTCATATCACCTGGTGTGGCTGGGCACTCTTTTCTGATAAAGTCACACTTGGTTTTCTATTTTTTCAAAAACATTCCCTTACCAAATTTCCTCTGCGGCTTGACCGTAAATGCTTAAGAGCATTGTCAACAAACACCATCGATTTTTGTGCACACCTATCTGCTACGCTCTGTACTTCCACTCGTTTCTTTACTCGACATCTTATTGATTTTGGCTACAGAATGCTGGATATTTTTGAAGAACTTCTTGGAAGAAGCTTGTCGCACTTGAAACGAGATCTTCGTCTGGGCATATCGATCGAACTCTACGTTCTAGTTTTCACCTACCTACTTTTAATCTTTTACGTGTAAGCTCTGAAAAAATTGTTTTTAAGACATTCAGACTGGTCTATATTTTTCATCTCAACTTCATGCATATATTGGAGGATGCCACATCAACAGCTGACCCGTCCTTATCAGAACACGAAATAACCAGAAAAATGATCTCTTAGTAGCCAGACCTCTCTAATAAAGTCTGTTCCATTTTGATCTTTGATAACGTTTTTTGGACGGTCACGACACGAACAAGCCGTCCAGTTCAATCAACAGACGGAGACCCCCACGGGGAACTGACGTGTAGTCATTGTCTACCGTCAATTATTGTCCTTTCATTTGTCTCCGATTCGATTCCCTTCGACGGCGATCAGTCTCCTAGAGAGAACAGCTTGCCGCACAAAGAAATCTCAGCGCAGTTACAACGGGCGCGACGGTCCGCCGAAGTCACCGCGCCTGACCCAACATCAGTCGTCGCGTTGTCGTCTTCCAGAACAGCACGATGACTCTTCTAACTATTCTCTTCATTAGCGTATTACTTGTTCTTCTTGTTGTGGCTCCGCCACCTCCAGCCATTTCTGGTGAGTTCTAAATGACTTTTGCTTTATCTCCGACTTTTGAACCCGGAAGTAGATTACCGATAACTTGCAGATGGTCCAATGCAAGAACCTCAAGACTTCCGACAAGGAGGTAGGCGATTTATGTCACTGTTTTCACAGGATTCAGGAGGACGAGGTAGTGGAGGTGGCCAAGGAGGTAACTGGAATGGGGGCGGAAATGGTCAAGGCGGCAATTGGAACAACAACGGTGGTGGTGGAGGAGGAGGCCGAGGAGGATGGTCCGGCAATGGCAACGGAGGCAATGGAGGCTGGGGCGGAAACAATGGTGGCGGCAGCGGAGGAGGTTGGGGCGGAAACGGCATGCAAGGAGGAGGAGGATGGGGTGGTCAAGGAGGCATTGACCGATGGAACGGTGGAGGTGGTGGTAGAGGAGGCTGGAATAATGGACCAGGAGGACCTGGAGGTACGTCTGGTTTCTTCAAAACAAAAATCTTAACCTTGATCCGGGTTGGTCACTGAACCAATTGCGCGTATTTTTGTAACCATTTGTTGATGTTAATTGTTCAATGTTTAAGGGCCAGGTGGCTGGAATGGAGGCGGTCCTGGCGGTCCAGGCAGTTGGAATGGAGGTACCTAAGAAAAATAAAAGTTAAAGATGTTTTCTAGGTGGTCCCGGAGGATTCGGTGGACGTGGAGGTGGAAATGGAGGAGGGGGATGGGGTGGTCGTGATGAACCCGGAAGACATCACCATCACCACAGTAGCGAAGAACGAGGCGGTGGAGGTCGAAGAGGCGGAGATAGAGGTTCTGGTGGACCGGGGGGTCAAAACCAGGGACTCGCCATTGCCGATGGCATTCTTCGAGGACTGTTCGGATGAATACTTCTTTTTATGTTTTACATACATTTCTGTCATATACTTACGGATAATAAACCTGTCCTTCGCTGCCTGTGACCTAATCCTTATTGTGAGCTTGTCTCCCTCATGGCCAGTCTATATACACGTTCCATCTGCTACTTACAGCATATTTCATTTGGCTTTCCTTACAGCATCAAAAGTTTCAGCTGAAAACCCTTGCAGAAATCGTAACTGAATCCGTTTGTTCCGCTTCTAACTCGCGAAATACAACCCTTCGACGAAAAAAGTGACGTCCGCCGCTTTTGTGACATCATGAACGTTTCAGCGTCGGCCACGAGCGTAGAAGATCGACTATCAGGGCACAAACTGGGTGAACTCATACATGACATGTCTAAGGAACTCTACTGTATGTTTTTTGTGTTTAAGTAGTACGAGTCGGGCATCAGGCCATAATTGATTGAGTAACATTTCCATTTCAACATAGACAGCCGTTATTGCGACATGGCCGCCCTGAAATCTTAAAGACATCGAGGGAAACTGAGCTCAGGTTGCTCCGATCGGTGGCCAGGCGCGCTATAGTCCGTTTTCAACGAAAAGCGGTATGTTAAAAGGCTAACTGCGAAGATCAAAAAGATATTTTTTTGCTTTTTGCAATTTTAGTCAGTTTTCCGGAGTTTTTCCTTGTTTTGACGTTGTTATCTGTCGGAACAGGTATAATTCTACTATCGAAAAGACCTACTTGGCAGCAAATTTGACGGAAAAACTGGGCTAAAGCATTGGAAAAGCTCGAAAATAGAAAAATGAAGCCCAACATCATTTTTCAATATCAGCAATATATATTCTAGTTTCTCTCCATTTTGTTGTCAAGTAGGTTTTCAAGGGTTCTGAGTTCAATGGCTAGCTCTAAACTTCTGAAATGGTGAAATATAGGTTTTTGAGGGAGTCCATGAAGGGACTCGTGGCTTGCCTGACAGGACCCACTGCCGCTCGTTGCTGAAAATAGGCTACGTCCACTTGGCTATGGCGGGTGCTGTGCTTTTGCGAGTGAGCTACAGACAGACAGACACGGCTCTTCTTAAATAGAATAGATACATGATTTAGTGACTCTGAATATGCCGTTCTACTACGAAAGAAACATACCATACACTCAATCATTTCAAAACACAGTGCATAATCAGATATCTCCACCCATTTTCTATCCGAACCAACAACTATTTTTCGGAACAGGTATACCGCTTTTTATAATTTCGAAACAAATTTTCAGGCTTCAATTCTCAAATGATCCACCCGGAATTCAACAACTTTCACAACTTTCAAGGGCACTTCAGACCTCCACCATTTCCACAGATTGGTCCATATCAACAATTTCCATTTTCACCATACATGATAAGCAACAACGAGAAAAAAGACAATATGGAATGACTTTAAAATGTTGCTGAACAGACAAGTTTAAAGGTCTGCTTACGTTAGAAGTTTAGCAATAGAGCAACCCAGTCAAATGAATTTTTTATGAAATGAATTAGAGGCTACTGGATTTTTAACTTCGCTGTGATTTAAAACACGATAATTTAGTAGTCACAAGAAGATTTGAATTCACCAATAAACCATATTCGTTTCGATTATTTCCACTAAATGAACCTTCATGAGTATTTGGAAAGCTTGCTCTGCTGCGAATTGCGGTCGCAACGGCCGATTTTAGCCTTATGCTGAGTTTTCACTTTTATTTATATTTGTAGTATATTCTGTCAAGATGGCATTTCTTTAGTCCTCACTTCATAGCGGAAAAAACTACCGCTAAAACAACTGAAAGCTTGCCGCTCACTAGCTCTTTTCATTTCGGCTCATCCCGTTGAATCCCGTTGGCTCATCCCCCTCTTCTGTTTTCTGTCAAGATGGACTTCCAATACGTAGCAAGAACAGTTAAAGGCCCTGGTTGCAGTGAAGATTGGGAAGAAATACTGGTGGGATGTGATTGCAAAGGATCTTGTACGGCAGAAAGCCATTGTTCTTGTCTTCTAGGAGCTGAGGTTGGCTTTTCCTTACATTATGATTACCATGTTAAAGGAAAACTACGAAGAAAACCGCTTAGTCGAGAAGCCAAGTGGAAGGCCTGTGATGGAATGCCATTCGGACTGCGACTGCAATCCGAAATCGTGCAGCAATCGTCTTCTGCAAAAAGGCGTCTTTGTCAAAATGAAGGTTTGTCCAAATTTCTGGGTTTGAACAATGTGTTAACCGAAATTATGATTAATAAAAAAAGCAAAAAATATTAATTTTACGATTACATGACGTTCACCAATGGAAAATGCTTTTAGGTGAATCGGGTGGGTGACAAAGGATACGGTGTGTTTGCGTCTGAGGAGATTGCAAAAGACACCTTCGTCTTCGAGTATGCTGGTGAAATAATAGGCAAAAAAGAAGCTTCGAGTCGGTATACCGAGCACAAGGAACACAACTATATCATGACTGTTAAGGAAACTTGTCTAGGTAAAACATTATGTACAATTTTTTCAACAACTGTGTTCAGACAAAACTACAGTCACGTATGTTGATCCTCGGTTTAAGGGAAACCTTGCTCGGTTTGCTAACCACAGCTGTAGTCCCAATCTTCGTTTGATGATCGTTCGGGTGGGCTCTCCAGTTCCCAGAGTTGGTCTTTTTGCCTTAAGATAAGATGAATATCAATCTCTTCTTTAAAAATAATGTTATAGAGATATTTCTGCTGGAGAAGAACTTACATTTAAGTACGGAGCATCCAGAGTAGTGGGCGAGAAGATATGCCTCTGTGGAACAAAAGAATGTTTGGGATATTTACCTGCCAACGACTTATGATAGCTGCTGTCATAAAATAAAATCTTGAACTATCAGTGGGTTTCAATAAGTTTTCTCTATTGCCTACAAACATGCGGACACGTACAGTTTGGAAATATTCTAAATACCGAAATACAAATTTGGTCTAATTGAACTAAGCACTTGCTTCTGACAAGGTACCACCGTTAAACGTTTACATTATGCACATCATCTCATTTACGCTGAAACCTATATTTTTCCATAATCCCCAAAAACTACAGTTCTTTTTTTACAATTTATGTTTTTAGAAAACTAGGGATATGCGAATATAGGGATAGGTGGTTGTTTCTGAAGTTTTGTTCTTAAGCAGGAGAATCATAAACCCTCGTTATCTGTTTGAGCCAAAATTAGCGAACAGTACATAAAAAATATTTGCTCGTCGAAAATCTGATCGACGTACTTTTGCTTACATTTCAAATTTTGGCGGGAAATTCAAACGTTTTCGCCATTTTCAAAATCTCGGCAGTGAATTATTACTTTTCGTGTCTTTCGTGAACTCATTAGCTCTACAAGACTATACCACTCGATAATTTTTCCCCTCTATTTTTTTGGGGGAGTTACGCCCGCCGCGCCTTGGCTGTACCAGAAGTAACTGTTTTGTTCTGGATTTTGTCAAAAATATAAAGTTTTTTGCTAAAAAAAAGTTCAAACAAACAGCAGCAAAAGAACAACTATATACACAAGCAAAAAGTTAACGTTGGCATCAAACAATGTGAACAATAAAACGTGGTCTTCAGAGGACAAATCTACGCACTACAACCAAGTATGCTGGACTATCGCCGAACTTGAGTTCTGGGACTGCTCGCTGCTATTTAGAGAACTGGCTAAGATGTCTACTTCAGGATCAGGAGATAGAGGACTTCCCCTTGCGGCGACAAAAAATTTTATCCATAAAAACTGACTATGTATTGTTGTTAAACATTTGTCTTTGTTAAGACATTCCTTAATTGGTTTTTCCAGTTTTGGCATGAACAAACAAGAATACAGTTACGGATTCCTAATCAATGCTGGAGAACATAGGAACAGTTTTGTAATGGGTCAAGGTCACAACCTTTGAAACCCACAAAGATAATAGAGATGATAATTGGGAGCGGAGGTTTGGACTTAACCGTAAATGTTCTTACCAGGAGCATTACACCAGTTACCCTCTACGAAACCGCTCACATTTTTCTAGTTTTTTTTTCAAGCCAATACACTCGACATGGCATTTAGTTTACTCAATCAGGCTATCTCTTATCTCTTCAGGATTGCTAGGACATTTCGCTTCAAAAAACCTTCCATCTGACTAAAAATGTAATTGTGGTATACTAGCGTTTATTAAGGCAGTGTTTGTTGTGTACACGTTGTCCTGAGTAGAAATGAAAAGAAAGTTAAACGTAGAACTTGGCAGCATGCTTGTACTTGTGGAATGTACGGCGGAACTTGCGATAGTCTCCGCCGGGTTGAGGGTAGTCTCCCGATGCTAAAACAACTCATATTTCGAGCCAAGTTAAAGCTTACGTTTAGGAGCTGGTGGTGGAGGTGGTGGAGGAGCAGCAGGACCAGTGGCGTATCCTTCGTTGGCTGGGGGTGTCATCGGGGGTGGTGGGGGCGGTGGAGGAGGAGGAGCGACTGGGTGAGCTGGAGGCTTCGCATAGCCGGACGGCTGTTGAGAATGCATGGGAGGGGGAGGGGGTGGCCTTGGTGGGGGAGCTTGAGCGTAGCCGCTAGGTTTTGGCTGTGGAGCGGGTGGGGGAGGAGGTGGCCGAGGAGTTGGGGGAGGAGGATGGTATACTGGGAGAGGAGCAGGAGTAGGCATAGGAGGAGGAGGAGGATGGTAAGCAGGCTGAACGGGCTGTGGCATTGGAGCCGGTGGCGGGGGCTGAGGATGGAAAACAGGCTGAGGTCGGGGAGCCTGAGCATACCCTCCGCTTGGCTGCTGAGGTTGAGGGTGGTAGGTTTGCGCTGGAGGTTGGTATTGCGGCTGAGGAGGTGGTGGGGGTGGAGCCTGCATAGGTGCTGGGGGATTGTACGCAGGAGGAGGAGGAGCCCGAGCGTATCCCTGAGGAGCTGGAGGAGAGTAAGTTTGTTGAGGAGCAGTCTGAGGAGCAGCCATCGGAGCAGGAGGAGAATAGAATGGTTGAGGCTGTGTTTGAGGCTGCGCGTATCCTTGGGGAGCCTGGGGTTGATACTGCTGAGGAGGATTGTATTGAGGCATGGTTGGTGGTGTCTGAGGAGCCGGCGGCGAGTACTGCATTGGAGCAGGCTGAGATTGATAGGAATGCTGAGGCTGTGGTTGGACCTGAGGCTGCGCGTATCCTTGGGGAGCCTGAGGTTGATACTGCTGAGGAGGACTGTAGTGGGGCATTGGTGGTGGTGCCTGAGGAGCCGGCGGCGAGTACTGTGGCATCGGCTGAGGAGCTACAGGAGCCTGAGGCTGATATTGGGGGGGGAGCTTGAGGCATCTGGGGGGGCCTGAGGCTGAGCATATCCTTGAGCAGGTGGGTTGTATTGTGGTTGGGGAGGTGTCGGCATCTGCTGGGGTGGTGGAGGAGGTGGCTGAGGAGCAGCGGGAGCAGGTGGACTGTATTGTTGCTGCGGTTGAGCATATCCCTGTTGAGGGGCAGGCTGCTGCATCTGTGGCATAGGTGGCGGTGGTGGTGGAGCAGAGTACGAAGGCTGCGGCTGCGGAGCCCCTACTTGAGGAGGTAAGACATAGGAGTCGCTGAAATAAAAAGCTCACGTCACAATGGTAAACGTTAGAAATGAATAGGATACTGATACTCGCCAACAGACTGAAGCGACCAACGAACAGAAGAGAAGACTCCTCATGGTAGCTTGAGGAGAGTGGGCAGTCGCTCCTTTTATAGCTGCGGAAGGCCTTGAGTTTCACTGCTTCTTTCCAACAAGTTTGCCAAAGAACGCTTATTAGCTAGGTACTGCAGCACCGCCCCTTGACCTTGTGGACACCGCTTTTCTCAAATGGTAAGAAGTAGCTCGCTTCGTAGGTAAAAGAAATAGGATAGCGCGGCGAGAAATGATGAACAGTTTCACCATTTCTTATAACGCTTCTCGAAGCAGAGTTAAAGTTGGGGTCAATTCTGTAAGACCCTCTAAAAACATATTATCTCGAAGACGTTGAGTGAGGGATCTTGTAGAGCCTAACATCAATTTCTTGAAATGTCTCGACTTTTCCACGCATTTCCATTTCAAATCCTCCGTCCCCCCAGTTGAAGCAATCTGTTTGCAGTTGTAGTTGTTGCAAACTGTCCCAGACTACCTAAACCACAAACAAGAAAACAGCAATTGAGCGTGTAATTTCGCTGGTCACTTCTTGTAACAGGTGAAACCAAAAGGGGGAAAGAGAAATTACGTCACGCGGCGAAAAAACGGTAAAAACAGTAATTCGGAAAGAACTGATTACAGTTTCAAACTGATTTCACAGGTTACTTCATCTGCTTTTCACTTCACGCCTATGAACCGTTTTTCTTCGAGAATATCCAGATGATCGTCAGATTGCTGTACACTTCTTCCTCGAGCACACTCTAGCATGCTTCTAATGAAGTTGAAATGAAAAAAAAGTTGCCTTTTCATGCGAATACGATTAGCTAAATACACTCACAAAATTGCGCTCATGGCTTAACACATAGCTTTAGACGTGCTTGATCTTTGTCCCGTTTTTATTTACTCCAAGAACTTGACCTTCCGAGAAAATCGCCGCTCAGAATCAAACGACATGAACCGCACCGATAGTATCTTGTAAACAGGTAACACCCAGAAGTTAACCCGTGGCACCTAAGCAACTGGGACAGGTATCGAATGACACTCTCACTCCATTGATGGTATTGAGTAGTACGATGATTCATCACATGGTCTTCTGAAATAGTTCGATTTGAATGCCATCTCAGCTTCTGAAACTCTAGGATAATCCATGGACTGCTAAAGCTTTTTTTGTTGATGGCAGTTAAAGTAGCAATCTCAGTCATCTACTCCTTTTTCAAATCGTCAATTTCGTGCATTTCTCTGTTTGCCGCGGTAAGTTGATCTGTCACGTGAACCGTGAACAGTTTGAAACAAACATTACGATTTGTTGTGCTATAGCTTGACCTAAAAACACCGACGAAAGTTTTCACCAAGTTTGAAGTGTCGCGTAAAAATATTCTCTGACAATAGCTTGTCTCGCGTACCGACAGTTGTTTTTCAGCCTTCCTCTGGAAATTCCACGTTCCAGCTAGTGAATGATAGATGTTCAGGGCAAAAAGCAGTATTGGAACTGAAATGCATTACTTTTCTCAACTTGGAAACGCGTAAAGGGGACGAAAAGCTGCCAACATAAAAGTTTGGTTCTATTCAAAATGATACGATATTTCAGTGGTATCAGGTTGACCCATAATTGTTGCCCTTTTTTGTCCATATCTTTGATAGTTGGCAAAAGTTACAAAAATCATTTTTTTGGCGCGCCCGATTACTCATAGCTTTATCGCTGAGCTGTGAGCGCGCCAAAAAAATGATTTTTGTAACTTTTGCCAACTTCCGATACTTCCGCAGCTCTAACCAAATTGATTTTGACAAATGGGAAGGTGAGCCCGAAAAGAGAATTTTGGGCTGTTTGGGAATTACATCTCAAAGTACCGGAAGTTGGCAAAAATTGCAAAACGAGAAGGCTTAAAACGTCAACTACAGCCACACTTCAAGTGACTACTTCGCTTCCGGAACGTTGCCCCCTAATTGGCTCTACTCCGTTGAGAAAAAGCTACAATAATAAGGAATTACCAAGCTGGAGGAGAAGACGAGCTACCAAGTCCGCTGCTGTCTGTGAATGGAGGAGCAGTTCCCAGAGAAATCACGAAAGCAATCGTAACTCTACTCCACAAATCCGGCGACTCAGATGACCTAGCAAACTTCCGACCGATATGCCTGCTTCAATCGTGTGCCAAAGTTCTATCACACTGAAGGAGTGTAAACGAGAAGGAAATTTCAAAACCCCGTCGAATTCAAAAGTGAACGCGAAAAACCGTTTGAACGAAACGAGCCGCTTGTCGAACTTACCAAATTTGCTTCTCGCAAGGTTTACACGCCGTATTTTTGTATATCATTGACTTTATTTCAGTTAATTCTGACATCTTGATCAGACATCTTGATGATGGTAAATTTTTCTACAAATTCCTTGGAAAGTAGGTTGTCTTGGCCCCCGTATTCGATTTCAATGTCAAAACACCTGAAAAATGCCTGTAAAACGCGCTAAAATAGCAAAAATCTGCAAGCCTGAGCCCGGCTTACCGTAGTTTCCTCGCGGGAGTACTTAACGGCGTACTTTCAACGTGGTGTGGCCGTAAGCGAACGCGGCCAATGAGAGGATTAGGACAAGGAGCAGGAGCGCATGGGGGTATAGACATATAAATGGCTGGAATGGGATGCTGACATAATACGCGCGCCAATTACCGGCGCGGTGTGCGATAATCTTTTTCCACTGCATTTTTCACGTTTCTGCGTGTTTCATTGTTTTTTTTATTATTTATTACGCATTTATTTTTTAGTTTGTTTTTTTTTTGTTTTTTTGTTTTTGTTTTTTAGTTTAAATATCATGGTTAAGTCGAATCAGAAGCGTCTATCGAGATGTACAAGCTATGCGAGCGATCAGTCAAGCACTTCAAATGTCACAAAGGACAGTTCAAAAAGGCTCAAACGGTTCAAGGAGCTTGAAAATGTATCTGATCGTCGTGGAAGAGGAAGGAAATGCACTGAATTTCGGGAAGGTCTGCAACGAAATGGACACCGCTTAATGAGTTGTTGGTGCTACCAACAGGACAGTGCACCTGCACACAAAGCAAGACAACTACTTCCTTCCGTGCCATCTGCGATGCGTTCAAGAAGCGACTTTGGCTCTGCATTACTGCCAAAGGTGATAATTCCTATTTTATGTTGTAAGATATTATATAATAAACATCTAGTTAAATTTTTAAAAAAAAATTATCGTATAGTATGGTTCCTACACTGCAATACTTGCGCGTAAGTAATTGGTGCGCACCCTGTAATATAGACTATTCTTGTTATACAAATGTTCTTCGTTTTCCGGTTGCAGGTGACTGACGCTGCAGTCGCCTACAGTCTATCATATTTCTTTCTAATTTAAGTTTCTAAAATTCGCGGCTGCTTCCTGCAAATAATAAAACTCAGTACAGTACGCTTTTACGGGCATATAGTACAAGCGCGGAAAAAGCTCGATTCTTGGCTGAAACTAATCTGTGAGCCTCCAGAAAACGCACGGCAAGTGTTTTAGCTCAAGCTATAGGCTTAGAGCCGCTACAAAAATCTGCTGTAAAACTTTACATCACTTTGTGAGGCTCGAAAGTATCTTGGTCTACCCAACATTTAGATAGCTAATTTCCAGATCACAGCGTACAATCCGCGTAGTTTGAAACTTTTTCAATTTTCTTGGACCATAAGTCGAAATGACATGAGATCCTTTCTAACGGGTTTCTGTCTTTCTCCAATTGATTTTTCCGCTCGTACATGAACAGGCTTTCAGGCCTTCAGCGAAGCCACAGACACAGCATCGTGACACTGCCGTGATAGGTCGGACAGAGCTCTCAGAGAGAGCACTGGCCTCTGAAAAGAACGCAGACAAATGATATGGTTCGAGACCTCTACAAAAGCCAGGCCCAATATGAATAGTAATCGTAATGATCGTGACTGCCAAAATTTGCAGATAATTTTAGGTTCTTTGCAATAGTTCTGGAAGCAAGTGAATAGATTAAGGAAGATTCCAACAGTTGACAGTGGTTTCGTGCATATAACGTCAACTTGGATTCTACTCAGGTGTGGATTATATTCGCAGGTATGGTAACTGTGTTTTCTTGGTACAAATCAAACGTTCAGGGTCCTGATTGTGAAGAAGAACGTGAACACCAGGGAAGAGAGTCGTAGAGCCGAATCCTTCAGTTCCAGTTTCTTCTGCCGAGAAGAGTAATAGGTCGCTCTTGCAAGTATCTGAAGACGTCGGAATAATCGTTCTCTTGTTTCTAGTTTTGTATCGCTTGTCGTTGAGAGTTAAAAAAAAAGAAGTTGGTTGTAGCTTCGGCAAATCCAATGCAATAGACATGATAAGTTACCAAGAAAAAATACAATTCTTATGAAAGGATCTGTTCGCTACTCGGTTGTTCTGGACACACTAGAAGGAGAGCAAATGTACTGCCAAAGATCGCTGTCTTCCAAGGTGCAAAGTTGGTTGAGCACTTAAAACGGGAGGCCACTTGGCACGTAATAAAAGCATCCACGAGATTGCTTCCTCTCTCGCACTTATTTGGTTTCATCTCAAATATCTCATGACTACTTTGCAGCCGTTTGGTAAACTTTCCTCTTCTGTCCCAGTGCTTTATTAATAATCCCTTGGCAGAGAGCCTTGTCTTGCACAAATAGCGCAGCAGTAGTTTTTCTTCCTCATCCCTTTCGCGATTACTTTGTTCTGGAACCAAAGTTTGGAGGAAATTTGATCTTCACGCAGCGTGGGCTATTCCTACGGTGGAACAATGTGGCTATTTTCCTAACCACTTTGAGTGACTTTCACCTCATATAAAGTTTCAATGCGTAACGTAAACATAAGTTCACAAATAGAACTTCACGCCTTTCCCATAGAGGTCTCACAAAACATTTCCGGTTAGAGTACCCACGCTCTTTGTGGTTCCGCTTTCACATGCAGATGTCCCGTTCAGATTTATGTCTTCCGAAAATGCATTTGTCAAAGGCATATTGACTTTTAGCCTTGCTTGGCTTATAGTTTCTGGTCGAAACCACGATTGGAGTTCCTAGTACCTCGGACTGATTCAATGCACAAAATACTTACTCACTGTTCCTGATTACTGCTGTCTGAATTGTTCTCAAGGATACGCAAACTTCCGTTGTTTTCCTACTGCTACTGCTGCTGATCATAAGGCAGGGACATAGCCAATTAATTCTTTTTTCTTCCTGAGCCTACAATAGAGAGCAGACTCTCTTTCTCTCTTACACACAGGCATCTATCCAGCCGGTCACGAGTTCTTCCAACCCTGCCTTTAATTGCTTCGCTTCACCAAAAAGTGCATTTCAATATTACGAACAGAGGGTGTGCCTCGTAGAGATCAGTCTGGAGCTTCTCATCTCGTCACACCATCAGCACAATGTGTGCCGCATTTTTTTTTATGATCAGCCCTATTGTTGCTAAGCTTGCAATCTTTATTCTCGAGAAGCATCTGTGTTCGAACATAATGTTTGCCTCTTCAAGTAGTAGGTGTAAGATTACAAACTTCCTACTCTTTTGTGGCCGACGGTCTATGTCAACCATATCTCAATGCAAGGTCAAGCACTTCCTGTGAAAGAGTGGACACCCACGCAGAGAACATGTATTTCCAACATGTTTAGAGGTGTTAGTCACATCATCCTTTTGAATATTATCTGTATGCCTAATCAATTGACCATTGATAGAGCTCTCTTGAGCCAGTTCAAAATGATTTTTCTCTATTCAAAAATATTCATTCTCAGAAAGTGCAACACCATCAGCCTCGAAGAGAACATGTTATAAGATTGAGAATTTTCCAGTCACGCAGATTTGTATGGAAGATACCACATATGCCTAACATTTCGTAGTAGCTCACTAACCAATTTCATTGTTTTGATACTTTTCAACACCTATACCTTCATTTCCTTCAGAGTTAGGGCGGAGCTTAAACACAGAAACAAAGGTCGATTCAAGTTGGCAAGCTAAATCATGGAGTGTGACAAACAAATAAATTTCAAACAGCAACCCAAATCTCTGAACATAATTAACTGAAACATCCCTCCTAAAACAACAAGTAACCAATCATCAGACTCTACCAGCTTTCAAGTGTCTCTCGTGTTAAAACAGCTGCACTTTTCGACTGCCCGTAGACTCGCATTTTCGTTGTGGATTTTCACTAGACTTCTCGTCTTTCCATGTTTTAAGGAACCAGGGACCACTTGGTCCTTCTCCGCCCATAAACATGATGGTAGCGTGGGAATAGTCGCTTTTTTCAATTAGAAAGGACCACGTGTTGGTTTTATTGCGATTAGCGACCGCTCTTAATGCCAGAATGTCTCGTCATTAAATTCCCATTGATATCCGAGCTTCGTCAAAGGTCCAGAGCTTGAGATCTAGAAAGGGGTTGCCCTCTCTTCAAATATTTTTTGCCGAGGTGGGAATGCTGTTCTCCATGTTTACTTTTGCTCTACAGAGGGCTCTGCATCCACAATCTTACATATTAAATGCTCCTCTCCTGGCAACCAGCCGCCCTCATCTGAATGTTGACCTTTTTTAAATATGCCCCGCGCTCACGTTCAAAATTCAGAAAATGATCAATAGCACGATGTCGAACACACCTACAGACGTGATCGCCGGCATGTTTCTCTTCATCTACGGGTTTCTAGGTAAACCTTTCAATTTCAAGACGATCTCAATAGTTTAGGCATCGGTCTGTATTTTCTTATAATGCTGCCAATGTGCAGAATGTCAAACGAGATTGTCGGCTTCCGTTTCTTGATCAGTCAAGCCATTACCGACGTTCTTCTCATGGTTCAGGTACGCGTTTTTTCCTCGTTCGGAAACTCCCATGTCTCCTGTAGCAAGGAAATTCTTCTCTCCAAAATCTTAAAAAGTATGAGACCAGAATTTGTGAAGTCTATTATTTCCGGTTGGTGTTGGTTGTCAACGTTCATTTTGCGTCAGAGACGGACCCTTTTGTAGACTTCGGCCTCACTTAATGGCCAAGAAGTCAAAATAGAGTCGATTACGTAGACAAAAAATTTCATTAAGATACCACGGAATGGCCCCGTCTACGCTTTAGGGGAGGTTACAATTTAGGCAACCGGAAGGGTCTCGCGTACCTCGTTAATTACACTGAAATTTGATACAAGAGAACGTTTGAGCAGACGGTGAAAGTGTTTTGTCGAGCGGTCTTTGAGTTTGTTGCGATGCATTAAACTACCAATACAATGGTGTGCTATTGTGCGTCGAGCAACGTTTTCAAATTAATAGCGTCTCGTTATGGTCCCGTTCACGAACTCTTTGGTTCGCGTGCGATAACGTTTGGGTCCTCCGAAGCTATGAAGCGCCGCAGAGTAACAGACTGAAGCATGTCCAACAACTTTCGAAATGACTAACAGTTGCCACTAGCACACTAAAGGGCAATAATGTAACCATTTACAGTTTGGTGTATGGCCCGGCCTGGTTATCATGACTCAAAACGAGCTGTCTCCTGTCTGGATGCGTTGGTACCTCCATATATATCTGGATTTCACCTGGTAATCCGCCACAGCCCAAAAGAAAACAACCTTATTTTTCCAGGTGGGCAATGGTCTATCACTACACGATCATTGCGTGGTCGCGACTTGCTGCGGTACAATGGCCCAACTGGTTCAGGTATCAAAAACAATTTGATAGTATACCAACAGAGTGTTTATAGAAATCTCTCCTACGGAACCTGTATTCAGATCTGCGCCTTGCCATGGTTTATTGGCTTAATACAGTCCTTGGTTGAACATCAGGTAACGAAACATGAGTCATCTTCACCGGAAGTCTATTTTTAGTTCACATGGTTCGAACCAATGTGGTACAGTGCTGAGCACTATGGAATGACGACAAACTGGATAAACTATGAAAAAAATGGTTCACACGTGTACTACTTCTGCTTTAATGTGGTTTCGATGGTCATTCCCTTTCCGCTTTATGGATGCGCACTTTTTTCACTGTTCAAACGTCAACGAAAACGACAACTGAGTACGTTATTCTTCTGAGTCGATCAGGGTGAAAGTTCAGAACTAAAATCACGCTTCTCAGGCATGCCGACTTCATCTTCCCTTCAATCGCTCCAAAGACAGTTCAGTATCGAGAGTCGTCTTCTCACCCCAAGTATTATCAATTCGATACTGTTTGTTGTTGGCCAGGTGAGTCAGAAAAACAGCTAACCTTCAAAAGCTATAGGTCTTTATCACCCAACTGGCGAAGCAAGGAAGATGGTGGAATTGGGCTGTGATGGTGGTCTTTGCTACGAACTCTTTCGTGAATCCGCTGCTGTACTTTTCTTTTAGGTAACGGCAGCAAAATAAAAGTTAAAAGTCAAGATTTCAGCAGCGTTCTCCGTAAAGGAGTGATTGCTGATGTGAGGAAGAAGTTCAGCTTCTCAGCAGTCTACGACTACGAAATGCGCTGGCCGTCTGAACAACGATCTTCTCTGATCAGAATGCCTCGAGAAGCCAGCTCTTCCTTGACCAATCAAAATTTCTAATCTCATGTTTTGTAAGCTTTAGAACGTATCGACGGGCTACGACAATTCGGTTCGCTACTCGCTTTTGATCTCTGAATAAATATTTGGCTTGTAAAGAATCTGTGAGGTCTTACTCATCATCGGTTGTGATGATTAACACCTGCTGAGCGGTCAGAAATAGTGGACAGGCGGCCGTTTACCGAAGAATGACGCCTCTGTTTCCGTGTCGCTCTTTTAGCTGCTATCTGCCACAAAAGGTGTAACAGAACTGCGGACAGGCCAGCCGTTGTTTCTTTCTGTTGATATCGGCAAACACTGCCCACAATTGTCTTTTCTCATTGTCTATACCCTCTTTTTACGAAGATTTTCTAGATGCGGCTGTGCCTGCTTCTCTGTCTACTTTTAGGCATAGTCCAAGCAGGCTTCTTTGATTCCATTATTAATAAAATTACTGGGCACGGCTCTTCCAGCTCGTCTTCCTCTAAAAAGATGAAATATGCACCCGTCTCAGATTCTAAGGCTCAAGTAAGTATATTTTTCATTCTAAATTGCTCAATATCTTGATCAGACGTTACGCCTAAATCCAGTTAGAAGTAGTACAACTATTACACTTCTTTCAGAAATACCTTCAAGACTTTGGTTATGTGGGTCCAAGTGGCCTCGGATCCGCAATGAGAGGAATGGCAGCCGATTTCAGCGATGCTGGTTCCTTGCTCAAAAGAGCTATAAGGTGAAAAGGATCAATTGGAAACAAAGTGAACGTTTACAGCAAATTCCAAGAGTTTGCTGGGTTGAAAAAAACTGGTCTATTGGACAGTCAAACAAAAGAGAAAATGGCTGAGCCTCGTTGCGGAGTTACTGACGTTGAAGCCATTACCAGCGGGGGTGAAACACTATTTTTTTTTATTGGAAATCAGTATTTAGGAGCAGCATTTAAATGGAAGAAGAACCACCTCACGTATTCTATTGAGAACTATTCTGGTGATTTGCCAAGGGACGACGTCAGGTACAGTCTTCTTCGGAAAGACAATGAATATCGGTTCCAGACGAGCTATCCGAGAAGCCTACGAAGTGTGGGCGTCTGTTACCCCTCTAACATTTGAAGAAGTACCAGCTGGGTCTACTTCTGACATTAAAGTTCGATTCGGTACTGGTAATCACAACGATCCATGGCCATTCGATGGACAAGGTATGCTATCTTTGTTTTAACTGATTCTGATGTTTGTCATAGCTTAAACCAACAGTTATCATTCAGGCGGCGTGCTTGCCCACGCTACTATGCCTGAGAGTGGCATCTTACACTTTGACGACGATGAAAATTGGGTCTATGGAGATGCGCGAAAAATTGCCACGTACGATAAGACCGGGAACACTTATGATGTTAAATGTTCAGAAATCAATATACCGACATTTTTGCTGTTGCTATTCATGAAGGAGGACATACTTTGGGTCTTTCACATTCGCGCGACGAGGAATCGATCATGGCTCCGTTCTATCACAAGACCATTGACGATAACGGCAACTACATCAGGCCAGCTCTGAAACAAGACGATATCAGATCTATTCAAGATATTTACGGTAGACAACATTTATTTTGATGGCATTGAAAAAATTAGGTCGTGGATCTGGAAGCTCTCGCCCTTCAAGTGGTGGCAGTAGTGGAGGAAGTAGTTGGGGAGGCAGTGGCCAGACAACACAGCGACCCACAACCCGAAAAAGCTGGTTTGGCGGTCTCTTCGGAGACGATGGTGGGGTTTCAAATATAGTTTTTTGAAGTCTTTTCATTTAGACGCTGAACCTACAACCAGACGTCCCACCAGTTCTAGAGGAGGTCCTTCCAATTCCGGTGAATCTTCGAGTTTCCCTCGTGGAAGTTCGTCGGGGTGCCCTCGTAGCATCGACGCTTTTACTCCTAGTGACAGCTTTTCATATCTTTTCTCGGGTAACAAGGTCTATTCACTTAGTACGGGTGGAAAAACCATGTATAAGGTAATTTTCACTTATTGGTTTTCTCATGATCCTTTGCAGTCCTATGACATTGGAGAACTATTTCCCTCGGCTCCTTCCCACGTCGATGCTGCTGTTTTTAATCCGAACTCAGGCCTCATGATCCTGTTCGCTGGCGGAAAGGTGAGCTGGTAAGTCCTACAAAGAGGCTTGTCGCAGGTTTATGGATATTATTACTCCCGTCTGCGAGGTATTTTCCAACTGGACCCTGGATATCCTAAGAGGCTTCCCGGAGACATTGATTTTATGCCTGCGGGAGCCGTTCGCTGGATCAACGGGCATCAAATCCTATTATCGGTGGATTTGAGTGGTAGCATTAATGTTGACGCACAGTTTTAGAGTGGCGATGACTTTGCCGTCTATGACGAGTTTTGGAATCAGTCAACACTTAGAAATAGGATTTCGAGCTACTTCCCGAACATGCCTGAAGGTGTCAAAGGAATGGAATCCCGTAGGTTATCATGGATCATCCACAATCCACTCTTTTTCAGCCATGGGGTCGACAGTCACCCTCTTCTCCAGAAATACGGTATATACGTACGATTCCCGACGAAAACAAGTCGTTGACTCTACTCCACTCAGCAACTATCTCCGTTGCTGAAAACAAACAATTTGTTGCCTAATACACTTCTTGCCTTCAACTACGTGGTGCTACAAAATTTTCACGTTCAAATGAACTATTCCGACTATAATATGATTTTATATGTGTTTGACGTTATTCGGAACATGGCCCCTTCCACAAAAATGATTAACTTTTGGTCCTGTGAAGGGTTGCTAGCTAGAAGCTGCGCAAATTGGGTGCTGATGACTTTCTAAAGGGAGTCTTTCCCCTGGGATAGTTTCGAAAAGCAAAATGTGAGTACCATCTTCAAATCTAGTTTTTTTTCTGGCCCTTTCGAACTCGAACACTCCAGTAAACAGGATTGGTGTCAAAACCTGTTTGGTGTGGTTTCATATACGGCTTTCAAGTGACCGCTATCGTTCAGGAAGTACACAAAGGTTTCTGGGCTTGTTCAATTCTGCACTTCCCGCTACCATGTTATCAATGGCCATTCTCTTAGAAAAATTATGTAAGAAGTTTACAGAGCGGAAACCATTTACCACAAACTTCCCTGGGGACCCTGCTATACGGTACTCTCCCTCGTCATTCTCTTCTACCCGTTCTTTCCCGGATAACAAGGACTTGCTTACCCGGAACACCTTATTTATAACACTACATATTGGCTTGCAATATGTCTGTCATTTATTTCCTGGCTTCCTCTTTGCAATCTCGAGATTCACCAGCCTCCTGGTGGAAAAATGAATGTTTGTGGGATATTACGTCGACGAATGAGTATTAAGTTCCTTGTCATTGGCATGTGGTATGAACTAGAACAGGGCGAAATTATCTGTTCTCTTGCGATAACATCTTTTCCCGGTCATCTATGAATGATTCCAGAAGTGTTAGTAGAGTAAAGAGATATCAAACACGCACATACTTTTTTAGATTCCTTGCTGACTGCTTCCTTGGTTAGTCTTCCTGATCCACTGACCTCAAATACAAATACGCTCGTCACCTGTACCGCTGTTTTGTCTCTTAGTTACTGGACGTCATACAGCAAAGAGGGGTTTGGGTATCCATTATTGGGTCGGCTGGATCATGGGTTCAGTAGACTCGAAAACAGATCTCAATTGCTGTTAAACTCTTGTGTACTACGCTAGCCACAGGATTGCGCATTACCCCTCCCTTTGGACCTAATGTCTAGTTAACATGTAAGGACTCTAGCCAGTTCCTCCATGATGTCTCCAGCTGTCGCTCTTGAGTCATATGTTTAACCCGTATGTGGGGGTCACCTTTTCTGAGGTCTAATTCTAGGCATTACTTTTTTGCCCCGCCATAATCTTCGATGTTCATAACAATGAGGGATAAGTTCAGATGATAACGGTATGTTGAAGAGAAGATTAATCTTTTAAGTACCTCTCTAAAATAAGCAGAACCGCTTTGCTGATCAACTGACTAACAACTCAATGTTGCGATTGAAGGAATAGGTTCTACTTTAGACTCTGCAAGGAACGTCAGTCTCTGCTTTAAAATTCATTGCTCCTTCATTGAGTAGCACTCTCCTCACTCGTAGTCTCTAATATCCCCTTCCTACCAGTATTCTTCTATCTCCTCTGAACGCCCACCTAGTCAGCAAGTACTCATTCTTATTCAAGGATGCAAATCCTCAGGTTAATGTCCTCCCAGACCTCACATCATTGGTTGTTGTACGTCTATTAAAATGAGTAGGAGGAGGTGTGGCCCGCAGATCTACCCAGCCGTTTTTCCAAGGCCGTTCTTCTACAGTATTCCCATATTCTTCAAATATTTTCAGCTAACCGTAAATTGGATGCAGTGCGCCTCTCTCGGATCAAAGGGAAAGCGAGCTGTGGGCTTTTTACCACCTGACCCCGCCCCTCTTCGGATCACAGCCGACTTCAGTCAGTCAGTCTCATCCCTTGCCAGGTCGCCGCGAAAACGAAGACATTTGTCAATCTCACCGCAAGGCATTTGGCATCGCTTCGGACAGCTATTCATAACAGTTTTCCGGCATTCCGTTCCAAGCTGTCAGCAATGTCTTCATGTTTTATGGTGCCCTTCAGAAATTTCATGATCATTTGAATCGGATTCACCTGACTCGAGGGACCGCCTCCTTTAGATTCAGACAAGAGGGTCTGTTGACTTTCGTAAGTCTGCTGGGACCTATCTCAGTTGACTATGCGCTGTTTCTATTATGTCGTAAGCTGATTCTTATTTCCTTGCATATTCATTGCAAGCACTTACGATAGGTTCCTTGAGAGTAAGGTGCATTGTGCACGTCCCTTCTTTTTTCAGAACCATCTACAGTATCCCGCGATTGTTTGTCATGCAGCGGATGAATCCATTTTATGGAAGAAATCCCTGCACACGTAAGGTAGTAGGGTTTCCTGTCTTCCTCCTCCCACCATCGTTATACGATTAGCTAATTCGAATAAGAAGTCTTGCCCACTGATCTCATTCACAATCTTATCGAACTTCTGAACGTGATGCGAGAATGTCTCAGACCTCAGTTTTGCCCACTCTTTAGAAGACACCATTCAGATGCAATCAACCATGTCCGCTACCGGACTTTCTCTCTTGTTCTCTCTCAAAACATTCTTTTGCCTCCTCTATGAACATCATTCACAATTTTCAGCTTGAGTATGCACACAGTCCAGCTGATCTTTGCCTGTTGTTTCGTGGCCACAATCTTCGCCACTCAGGAGGATGAATCCTTCGGTGAGTTTTCTAGACTGACATCATGGGTGATTATTTCAAATTTGTCTGTTATCCTATTCAAATGCGTCATCAGATCTTGGGCCAGGGGGGTAATAAGCGGCTATTAGGTCTAATGTCTTTTAATGTCAGATGTCCTGAAGCTAAACGTTCCGGAAACTATCAGGTTCATCAAGCATTATCAACTTTTCAGACATGGAAAAAAGAAAGTCAGCTTACATGCGGTTCGGTCGCTCTGACCCAGAGCTTGCCAATGGTATAGCCATGGAGAAGAGGAAGAGCGCCTACATGAGGTTCGGAAAGAGGTCCGACGGTGGTGAAGAGGAGATGGATATGGAAAAGCGCAAATCCGCTTTCATGCGATTCGGCAAGAGGAAGAGCGCCTACATGCGGTATGCCATTGCTCCTAAGGGGAATGCAAAGTAGTTTTTTAGGTTCGGAAAGCGCTCAATGGACATTGAAGAGTCTCTGCCCATGGATATGGAGAAACGCAAGTCTGCTTACATGCGTTTCGGCCGATAAAACTGTAGACGTCTAGGACTCTTTCTAAAAGCTTCCCTGTACCTGATTCCCATTCCCGTGTCTCTGTATTTTTCTGTCATCGTCTTCTTCACTCGACTTCCCCTACCGCAAGGTTGTGTGCTTGTCACAACAGGTGCAATAAATTGTTAATGAAGCATAGCTAGCCCAAGTGTACTGTTCTGCTTGAAGAGACAGACTAGTTCCGATCTGCCTGTCTTCTGACTCGGATTCAGATAAGAACAGCAGCTGTTTCCGCCCTAATACCTTGCAATCCATTTTTTTCAGTTGAAATACGTTGAAAGGTGATTTTGTGAGGACTTGGTCAGAATAGTCGTCTAAAAATGAACTGACTGCCTCTTATTCATAACTAAGTGGAAAGATGAGGAGCGAAACTTTGCTCTTCAGCACAAATGTCATTCTCTTTCATCTGATTTGGGCATTCAATATTTGTTGTATTCAAACCCGCAATCTTTGACTCACAGCTCAGATGATGAAACTTCTCTAAGTTTTGGAAAGATATTGATAAGACAGTATTCTTGCTGTATCAGGCCCTAATGTTATACTTTAAGATCATCGACCAGAGAAGGTTAAATGTAAAAAGTGAGCAGACTCGTGGCTGTGCTATGTGGTTTAAAACGTTAAGTCAATAGCAGCAACTTTGTAGAAAACCACAACCCGTTTCGAACTGACTCACATGAGACATGTTAGATTCATTAAAATTTATTAGGGACATCTGTAACAAAGAAACAACTCTGAGATTTTTTACCCGAGACGTATACAGAAAAGGCTACAAATTCAGGTAGAAATTTAACTGAAAGCGGGGTTGTGCTCAAAGTAGAAGATTGAGCACCATTAGAGGCAAACAGATACCCGTACGAGAATGAAAGGGATCCTTGTGTTCGGAGCGAAAGAGTGGTTAGAGAGGTAATGGAACTAATGCGACTTTGAAAGTTTCATAACAGGAAACAGGCTTCCAATGTCATGATTCCAGGAAATCGTATGAGTTTCGGCTTTTCCTGAGCTAAGTAGATTGCAGGCAACTGAATTGCTGGTGCAAACGTAGTAGAGTTCTCTGAAGTTTGAAAATAATAAGAAACTATTGTAAACTACTGTAGCTGTTCTCTCATCATCTCATCCGTGGCAGTTATTTTTGACAAGTAGAATCGCGTGACGTTGAATGCTTCAAAACATTCTGCCCAGAGTTCTGCCGCAGGTCGTTCCAAGTCATACAAATACCTGAAAAGTGAAAGAAAATAGAAAACAATAGCAAACCACCTACCCACTGGAACGTAAATACTGTTCATAAGACACATAAAACATGGGACCAGCTTCTCGGTAAGACATCATGCGATGTTCGTACCTTAGACGCTCGGTATTCTCATCGAAGGCGTGCACCTGAGAAAAACGCGGATTATTAAATGTAATCGTGAAGACTACTTTGATACGTCCCGTTCGGATCAGGGCGATGCTTCCGTAGATCATCGCACGACACAGACTCATCTTTCCATGGTGAAGCATGGCTTGATTCCTTGCTGTTTCTAATTTTATCTTCAAGTGTTCTTCTTCCTTCTTGAACTTCCCAGTATGTCTTTTTCTAGTCGACTTTGCATGATCTTCGACGTCTTTCAGACACATCTTTTCTAGTCGTTCATAACGCTGAGCAATTTTGCGAAAAACAATCTCAGATAGGTACCTGAAATGTTTGTATGTTTCTCAACTTAACGCTTTACCAATAGGTGCTTGGATACTCGTGAGGGGCCATGAGACTCAAATTCAGGGACAACTCCAGGTGATAGCAGACAATCTGAGCAAGGAAGTGATATAACCACGCTTGAAGTAGTTCATAGTGGTGGCTGATGTCAGAAGCTACAAAACGGTTATTTTACCTGAAAGAAAGGGCAGAACTCACGCGTCTTACACATTATTTGAAGTGCTCGGTTGTCCAAAGCCTCTGCATATTGTTTCGATTTATAGAGCTCGCTGAGAACATGTCCGAGGCATTCGCGTTGTCGGGCAACGTTCCTCCCTTTAACGCAGTTCATTGCTGTTATTGGAAATTTTTACCAAAGTTTGCTATCAAAGTCAAAACTCCTTTTGTTAGACAGGGAACGAATTTCTCATACAGATCTTGGCACATTTTATCCTTGCTTGCTGGCGAGCTTAAATACTCTTTAAAACATTCACTAATAATTGTACCCCTGCTCCAGGTAGTGCGTCTTTCCCGTTTCATAGAGCGACGACTCAATTAGGTGATGAAGAGGAAGGATTCCGACAAGCTTCTCATCGATTTCCATTGGGATTAGCGAGAGCTAAAGATAGGTCAGTTCAAGAGAGCATTCTCAAAAACTACCTGCAAAACCGAGCGAGACAGAACTGAGCTCATTTTGTCAGAGTTATTCTTGACGTATTCAATGAGAGTTTCGAATGTTTCCAGGTTTAGCTCGGTGACAGTACGCAAGAAGCTGAATACGTCATTAGAGACATTTTTGTTTCGCATACCTTCGTGACAGGTTATCCAGGTACGTCATTGACTCCAGTCTGTTGTTCAACAATGTTTTCCGAGGGAAAGAACCAGTCAAATGTTGTTTGTTAAAGTCAGGATCGAATACTTTCAGCCAAGAGTAGTTACCTAGAGTTGATATTCCAAAAGGAAACAAATAAGTAACTCACCATCATTTTGAACTGTCCCTTTGGTTCCGTCTAGAGTCATGTTGAAAACGCCAAAGTCAATAGACCTCAAAAAGTAAGAAGAGGTTACTTTTAACTTGGCAGCCAGTTCTTTTGCTACTTCAAAGTTCGGTCTAAAGGTACATTTGAAAAATAAAAGGCAGTACTTACTTGAAATTAGGGGCATCGACGAGATCATCATACTCCTCACTCATTGGAGGTATCAACGCTGTCATCAGCTCGATGTACAATCGCATCCACATGAATCTTGTGGCAAGTGTGAGCATCACGTTGTGTTCGTCTGACTACAACAATAGTGTAAGAATAGTTAAACAGGATCTATACCGCTTGAGCATTCGCTTTATGCCTTTCTAGAATCTCTTGCTCCACAACTTTCAAATAGTTGATGACCTCGCTCTTGCTCATGACCGCTGGAATCAAGTAAGCCAGTGATTCATTGAAATCTTCCTAAAAGATTGAAACAGTGCAAAAATATTTTTCATACCTCGTTGTATACCATTGCAGAGTAAATTATAGTTCTTGTCATGGGGATAATGTGGGAAAAAGCCTTTGTGAGGCAATCAAGGTCTTTCCTGGGAAGCTGTTTCTGCGGGCTCACAAGCAGGACATTAGTGTATATTGTTGTCATTGCGTTACTTCCATTTAGAAACGCTACAAATGTTGCCAGAGAAGCGTCAACAATCGTCAGAACTTCCCGATCCGAAACGGTTTCGAAGTAGCCCTGAAGTGTTTCATCAATTCCGAACAAGTCAACTCAAACCTCTTCAATCAGAGTATCAACAGTAACAGTTCTCTGATATCGCTGGACACCAATGTCCATTTTTGGATCGAGGATTTCCACGGCACTCATGGCTTCGCTGAGCTTGAACGTAGTCATCATCATAATCTGACCCATTTGAAGCTCTGAAAGAAAGCTTCGAACCTATAATTCTTCCCAACATACCACCACATTTTGCATAGAACTCTTCTGTTACGTCCTCATGCTCATCTGTCAGCGACACTCCTTTCAGGAGTTCGTGAAGTTCTGCTGACATCAATCTGGAAGCCGTAGTTTGAACCAAGAGTACAAATGAACAAAGTCGCATGACAGGGGAAAATCAGGTTTCCGAGGAAGAGAAAATGCAACAATTCAAGGGCTGATAAGAACAAAAACCATGCTACGGGAGCTTCTTCTTTAGAGTGTCAGGAGGTAATATTAAAGGACTATTTTGGCGCGGCGCGCAAATACCGTTGAAAACAGCTTTTGCACGAGACTTACTAAGATCATACTTCTTTTTGTTTACTTTCTCAGTGTGAAAACATCACAACAATGTATGACATGTAGAATCTCTATCAACTTTATCACAATGTTAGATGGTCCAAAATTGTTCACGCGCAGACTTTGATTCAAGTCGGCAAAGGCAAATTTGTATCGAGTGGGCGACAAAAAAGCCAACAATTATCGATTGACCTCTCCCGCTTGGATGTGTGCAGGACGCAGCTGGAGGTAGCAGCATAAGCCAAAAATAACAAGGTAGGAGAAAGGTTCGTAAAATAAATGCTTCAGTAAAGACAAAACGTATGATGCTCTCTTCGATACCATATGGATAAGAATGCATGCGGATGTAAGATATGATAGACTATACAAGACTTTTCTCATTGCAAATATACATATAAGCACTTTGAAGATTAGTGAACAGAAGACCGATGGCTCCTTCTCCTCTCCATTCTCTACTGAAATCGTCCAGAAACAGAATCTCTGAACCGAGATGGCGTATCTGAGCGCGTATGACCACGTATCTGAATATGGCTTCCATTTCAAGCGCCCTCATCAAAACTTACATGAATGCCGGAAGCAGACTATCAGCCGTAAAAACGTGTCTACTGCCAATCTCCGTCTGTTCGGCGATACACTGGAAAACTTTCTTCAGCCACTTTTTTCAGAGATCCCTTGTCTGTCAAGCGTATCGACTCCGTCTGCTTCACGTCCTTGGGATGCACTTTATAACCGTGTTGCCTGCACTTTGCATGCGGCCAGCTCGCGTAAATAAAGCACAAAACTGCAAATAGAGATCCCCACACACGTTGCGTGAAAACACCATTTTTCAAAGCAGCGTGCACTTTGAGCCAATGATTGAGATGCTTGATATAAGACCCGAGGTTGTTTGCAACCTGTGTAACATGGGGAGGATGTAAACTCGGGATGAGAAAAGAAAAACGAACAATCAAAGTTGCTCTAAGCTTCAAGAGAGCTCGTTACAGTGGTTTTATGCCAGAAAAGATACTTTTAAAAACACGTGTAAGATGACAGAAGTTGCATCACTACAACTGAAACTGCTTCGATGTAAAAACCTTCCTGTTCATAAGCACTTTGTGATTGTACCTTAACCCAGTAAATGTGTTCAGTTTTCAGTTTTCTGTTTTCAGTTTTCAAGTTGCCTCTTTTCTGTTTTTCAATGAATTTTCTATGAATTATTCATCAAAATTAGATGAAAACAATCTTTGTTAGCACTTTGCAGATTTGGTCTCATGAGCAAAATGCAATTACAAATAATTAGTTTCGGTCCGAATGAACAAAGCTACTAAAGTAGTCTTTCCGGAAATACCATACATTCTTCGAAAATCAGCAAATAATAACGTTTTGCTCTGGCATGTACGTGGGTTTGTTTACTCCAGGATCGTGCTACCGCCATACAGCGACGCACATCTGAACTGTTGATGTGAGAATTGGACTTTGTCAATCAGCGACTAGTTAATGTAGCATTTTTGAAAGTTCTTGTTTCATAACGCCTAGATTGGACCGATCGGTCAGCGAATGAACAGAAAACACATGGCAACATGACTTCCCCGCAGGAGTACTCTAAAAGTACATGTTTTTATAGGCAAAGTATCATAGATCCAGACACACCGCTGCCCCCTGACAAATGCTATTATTGGCGGTTGCAAAGAAAGTGCAGATTTCAAAGTGTTGCAAAATGTTCAAAACAACCTATCATTGTGGCACATGTCAGAATCAGTGTTCATTCCTAATCTACAGGTGGGTCCCCCAACCTCGAACTACCAAGATAGAGGCCACTGACGGGCCTGTTTTCTCGCAGTCAATGAAAGCACTTTCTTCGAACAAGGAACAGAAGTCTCTGTATCAATGGAAAACGATCACCCCACGTATCAAAAGTATACTGGCAAGTTTAGTCGGTGGTTTCTGATCATGTGCAATTTCTGCGATTGTAGGAAGGAGGGTGATTCATAGCTAGCAAATATTTTGTAGCAATTTCATTTGTCCAACACAGTGGAATTATTGCTCGCCTAGTTGTCAACAATTTTCCGAGTTAATGGCAATGCCCTTCCTGGTTTTCAATTTGTTGTGTCAGGGGGGCCTATATCAGATGTTTTCAATCGCGAAACAAGAAACTTTGTAGTCTAAAAGCTCAAAACTCGGTTCTTTGTTCTCTATTGTACTCTGTCGGGAGCGTAAATGCTCTGCCATTGTTGAGATAAGACTCAAAAACCTGCGACTGTGCGTAACAAACAGTCATTGAGAATGCCCTTTCCCTGCACTATCTTGTCTTTGTCGTAGGAAATCAACAAAGCTAGCCGAGGCGCTTGTGTAAATAAAAACAAACACGATGCTGCAGCAGCACTGCAGCTCCTTCTTACAGTTGTTCTGATGATCAGCAGACAGTATCAAACCAAAACACTGTTCTTAACGGCACTTCTTTGTACCCCAACCACACACGGTCTCCTTGTGTTCAACTAGTTAGACAGCCTACTTCTTATGGACTTGGCGACCCTTCAGACCGCAAAATTTTGCCGGAGAATTGAAAACGAACACCGTCCCTATTTCCAAATGTCGTTTCGGATCAAATCAACGGCGTATCTTGGTAGTTGAAGCAAAAGTCACTTTTCAAAAGTACAGATGCTTCAAGAGCTGCAGTGGCAACAACTTAATAGCAATGCATTCATTACTGTGCGTAATGTTCGCAATTCGTAGGGCTACACTCGCACTGTTTAAAATTAGCGCAGACTGTCCTTTGGAGGCCGGTGCACTTTTCTACTACGAAGCAATGAATAGCGAGAGTACTCCGCTGCTACAAAATAGAAACTTTTTGTGATTCTGGCTCGAATCTAATGGGCATCCGCATATCTGTCACTAAGTAGGAAGGATCTTTCTAGGTTACTTTGTTAAGTTTTGCTACCATCCCTCTCATTGGCGCTATTCGCTTCGCTATTTGTGCGGAACGTTTGACGGTCGACCTTGGAGTATCGACAGAACATGCTCCATTTGCCCTTTTTCATCAACCCGCCTGTTTTTTATCTTCACTAAGGCAGACAAAGTGAAAGGATAGACATCGTGAAGGTTGCTTACCACGGCAGTTCAATACTGGTCAAGACTGGTCTTCTTCTAGGAGAACCGAATAATTCTGTCGATTCACCTGTAAAGATGATCAAGAAGTGGTCAGAGAATGCATACGTACCCGAAGTTACTTCATTAACGCTTTTTTGACTGGCCATAAATTGATCCGAAATCCTTTCGTTAATTTGTTTCGTCGTTTCTACCGTAGGGAATAGAACCGGTTCTTTAGGAGAACGCCTATGCAGATGCACTTTTCTGCTTGTTATTGTGTGTCCATGCTTAGTCAGAAAAACAGTTGTTCCGCAATTGAAAGGAGGGTATACTCGCAGCGAGCTGACGTGTTGTCATTCTGCCACAACAAACTTGAGCTCCATGCTCCAATTCCGCGTTCAAAGCCTAACTTTGGCTTGTTATCGAAGCCACTGACAACATTCGGTTTTCGGCGCGCTTAAGAACAACTAAGGATGTTTTTGCCTTAGCGTAAAGGGAGGAAGTAATTCGTGTGAGAGCTTTTGCACCAAACATACACAAGCTTTTGAAAGTAACGACAAACAGACCATCCGGACTACTTCCTCTTTGCAAACTTTGCGTTGAATAATCAGAATTTTGTTTTCGGCTCTCACACGCTTGGCATGTTGTTCCCGAGGTCTTTCCAACTCGAATTTTCTCACTCATCGAAAGGGAACATCTCTAAAACATTTATCAGTGAATCCAGGCAGAGTTGTCTGTTGGTGTCAAAAGTGTTTGTGCTATCGCTGCTTACGTGTGAAGCAATTGGGAGAATGCATATGTGTGTGCGACCATGAGTCGACGCAAGTGCACCTGCACCTCTTGCACTCGGGTCAAAATGAATGTATGGAATCTGTCTTTACGTCTAATCCACTCCTAGTCGCGTTCCGCTGGCATCTTTGAACTGGAATTAAGAATGCCGCACTTTGTGTTTTCGAGCCTAGTGCGCGTTGTTTGTGTCACGACGTAATATTCAGTGGTACAAATAGTTCCTCGTCGTTGTTTTCTACAAAGCTCCGCTGAAGAGCTGCCTTTAAACAGACGAGAAAATGTGTTTCGATCGCTCGGCGGGAAAAGTTCAAAACGATAACCTGCACAAACAGAGACTCTGTCCCTTGACCTTGTAGAAACCCGCGTGTATGCGTTCAACATGTCCTGCTTCTTGTTCCTAACTGAAAAATGTTCATTTGGAATCAGCGTGGTCCTCCTTTGCTCTCCGCGCAACTGTCCTTTCGCAAGTTCCATAAGTTCAGCGTTAAAACTTTGATGGATGACGCGAGAATTTCCATAGTGCATGCCCTCAGCCCTCTCATGCTAGTGTTCTTTTTCGTTTGCGGGATAGTGCCCTCTTGCGGATCACATGTTCTACGGAACGGACAAGGAGCCACGCCTCCCCAATGTCAGCGGCAGGGGCGGAGCCTCCCGTGCGGACCCTTTCCGTCTCAGTTCGGTTCTTGCAAGTATTGAAATCGCCTCGAGTACTTTTCCTAATAGGCTTTCATTACCGCACCTTAGTGACTTACCTTGAAAATTGGACTGCATCCCTACCAGCTGAACCTATTTTGCACTCTCATCTCGCACTATGTATCACATAATTGTTCTGTATACTTGATATCTGTTCAAAGAACTACTTGTATATATATATATATAACCCTTTTACACAGTCACCAGTATCCAGCGTTCTTCTCCACTCATCCAGTCCCCCATTCCTCCATCTGCAGAATGTCAACAAATATATCGCACGATAATAAGTTAGTCGCTTTCACAAACAGTTAGTGCTCAATAGCAAACCATACTGCCAACCAAGCTGCCGCTCCAGGATAACTCTAAACGTAGCTGTTCGGTTTCTCCCCTGGCGTCGTCCGGTTTGCCGCCGGCTCTTTGCACTTTCTCTCTTTATTCCGCGCAAGCATTCAATCCCTCCAATCTTTGCGCGCTGTTTTGACCATTCGCCACTTCCCGGTTGGGTCATTCCATCTTCCATTTTGTACTCTGGTAGAGTAGATGACGCCCGAGGCCTGCACTGTTGTTTTGACGATTGCACTACAACCTGTTTATATTGGGACTGGCGCAGTCCCCAAGTCTCCGAGCGTCGTGTGTGTAGATACACTTTTTCAACTTGTTCTCCACTTCCCCTTTAAAAAAGGTGGATATTTGTGTGATCGTTTTGCTTACAGATGGACCACCACACGTCGCAACTAAATTCTGACATTTCTGCCATTATTGCCGCAATGCCTGATGCTTTCAGTCTTCTCTCGACAGCTAATACCATGCCCATGGTGAGTTGTCAAACTTTAAAAGGACAAAACAAAAAACGTTGTTTTTGACTTTGAACTACTGTTTTGTTCATGCGAAAACATGTGAGGTATTTCAATGCACTTAGCGTAGATCGACCGAGAGCGCCGGGCGCAGGAACGCACTTTTCGGACATGAGAAGTGCACAGTTGTCGCCTTGCCTCTCACTGATTGGTGGGACCACCAGATGGCTTACTCTTACAGCGCTAATTCCATCTTGGTCCTTCAGACAAAGCCGACCGCCCTGTCTACTGGTGATCTTCCACTTCTGATGAATGCTGACCAGCTAAACACCCTTTCTTCACTCATGTTCCTCCAACAACAACAGATGCTTCTAGCTAACATGAACCCCTTTGTTTTCGGAAGCCTTCCCACCGGAATTCAGAATCTGCAAGGACTCGAGGCTCTCAATCTGGCGGTAATTTTCTCAGCCTATTTGGAAAGCAATCCACCTGTTTCCAGAATCTTTCCCGTCCACATTCTCAATCTTCCGTGGCTTCGCCAAAACAGAATGTGTCAAACGACATGCGACCAAGAGCCTTCTCCAGTGCGGCCACACTGCAGCCTTCAATGGTAAACAATTCACAATGAGCTCTGATAGCAATCTTTGTTTTTAGCTGCCAGGAGAGAAACGACGCAAGAGGTCCCATCAGGATAATTTTGTTCCTCTTGGAGGTTGTCAACATGGCTCTGTACTGAGAGGTCTTGTCGAGGGTGATGAAGAGCCAATGCCCGTACGCCAACCTCCACCAAGCCAGATTGATGAAAGTCGCGTAATGCAGGAGCTAGCAAAGAGTACAGCTTTGTAATGACCGGAGAATCAACTAGTTTTAGTTCTTGGCAACATTGAACAACCACCGCGTAAGAGATCACCAGTGGATACTACCACACCGCGGTTACGTCCGCTAATTCGTGACGAAGATCTACCCGATAGCGTTGGACCAGACTCTCCTTTCCGCCATCATCCCAAATACCTGGTAGAGAACAGCCGACATCTTGAAACAATTTCTCATTTTTAGCGAAAGAATTTTGGATTGGATCGCGGACATGATGATACAGATGCTGTGGTCTTTGCCGTTGCAAGCGGAATGTGGCAGCCTACTCAATCTGCAACCTCCGCCAGCTCTTCTGTCGAAAACTCTCCAAAGTCAGAATACCACGACTCGCCTATCTCATTCCACGAAATTTTGGATCAGGCTCTATCCCGTGAATTAGTAGCCGCCGAATAAGAGACATGACTCTAAAAATTCCAGTCTGACATCTAGATTACGGCGGCTTGTACAAAGCTGAAGTATACTCGGTCAGATCCATGTTCCCTCAGGTACAAAGACCGTTCCAGACGACCCATTTGGTGTTCTCGCTTTAAAATCTCCTCATTATGTTCTACCTTATTGATCCCTTCTTTTGACATTGAATGTATTTCTAATTTATACTGTTGCATACTGTACCCTTGTTTGCCAAATTGTTGTACATATGGTACATTTTTCCTCGTTTCAATGAAGTACAGTCAATTTGTTTTGTATTCGAGCTAGCAGACACTTATTTTGGAGCGAGGTCAAGCTTATTCATCACGTTGATCGGCAGACTCGCAACAAAAGTGCAAGCTGAGGTTTCGTTTATCATGCGCTTGAGCTTAAGAATCAAAGTGCGCGTGCACTTAGAACAGTCGAGGACCGCATGAAAAAGGACCACCTCCACGAAAACGCTCTACTCGCTGCTGTGTAAACAAAAACCAGCATATGACTCTCGATCCTCTCTCAAAAAAAGAATTAAAATACTTCCACATAATCTATATCGGAAGTGATCTCGGGTCCAAATGAGCTGGTCCAACTGTAGTTACTTTCTCTCTTCCTCTACTACTGTTCAAAACAAAAGTGCGGACGAGTCAGCCACGGACGGAAATCGCGTAGAATTTTCAACCCGGAAAAACAGAACGCGTGAGAGCAAGTGGGGTCTCTCTCCTCACGTCAAGTACATACCAATTTCACTCCGATGCTTTGCTTAAGCTTCCGACTCAAAGTGCAGCAGTCTAATCCAGTTCAAACGCATAAACAAACTATTTTCCCGGTAGCCGTCTTATAAAAGCTGATAAGTCTGCACTGTGGCTTGTTTTTAGTTCAAGCCGGAACACTCACCCTAACAAAATTTAGGTACGTTTGAAAATAGCAGTGAGGATAATTGTGTCCTTCAGCATGAGTGATCTGTCTGTCAAAACAATCTAAAACTAATTACCTGTTCCATAACGTTGTATGTTTCTGCAAGAAGATGAAGTTTTGATGAGGGATTAGTTTCACTTGGAAGACGCTGAAGACTGTCTACGGCTTTTCGATAGAACTTGTCCCGAGCTGTGGTCACAATCTGAATAGAAGTATTATGATACAAAGGAAAGTGCATACTATTGGCCTATCCAAGTCTCTTGTGTTCTTCGAGCTAATTGCAATTGGCCAGAGGTTTCTGAAAAAGGACAAGTTATCATGATTATCACGGCCTATTACCTATTTACTTCAAGATGCGTTAGTAATTTGATATCTGTATGAGCGTTAAGATACATGGCTCGATTCCAATAACGTTCTTCTCTTTCAGCGTTATGAAGGGAATAGATTGTGAACAGTACCGGTGAACATCTACAAAAGAAGCTCTGAAACTATTGAGTATAGTAATTTTGTGAGCGCTCACCTCAGCAATAAAATCAGAGCATGGCATAGGAACTGGAATCACTTTTTCCTTCCCTGCTGATCTGAAACTTTTGGTATGCTTTTGTGTAAGGTTCTCACTTTTCTGGGGAAGATTCGGGTGAGGACATCATATGCGGATAAGGTGTTTCGGTGTCATTTGGTCCAAGCTCAAATGGACTTTCGGGGAAATTTGGAAATAACATGCTGAACAGTCGATGTAAACATAAGTTAAGATACATTACCGGAATATGCTATATACTTCAACTAAAAAATATTTTGCTTCCAGAACACAGTAAGAATACATTACTGCATGAGCCGAGATACCCGAGTAACTGGATGTGAATATTTCGACAGCGCCATTCATCAAACGACGCAGTGGGTGGTATTCGTTGTCTTGAGCCTAAAACCAGATTGTTTAGAAAAAGATAAAATCTTACAAGTCTCCAGTATTCAGCTGCCGTGTTATAGTAGTAACGACTCCAATGGTCGTCATAGGACGGGATTCTTTCTAATGCATCGCAGAAGCCAGTGCTAACATCGCCATGTACCAGAAGCTTTCCATGTGTCATTCCTTGAACTATCTTGCTCCAGATATTTCGGACGAGCTCAATTTCTTCTCCTAAAACTTTATGTCTTCGTCTCTGAAAAAGATACCTCCGGTATCCAGCCCTATTCTCTCTTTTATGAACGTGTCGAAGAATACTTTCCAGCGATGTTGTACTGGTACTGTCCACGAAGTTGCAAAGGGTCCAGTACTGTACGCTGCCGCTCTTTTTCAAAATGTGATTGCTTACCTGCTGAGCATGGTTGTCAACGGTGATACCGCACCAACGTTTGAAGACAATGTAGCTTCTACCACTTTGATGTCCCGTTTTATGATATTGCCAGTGAAGCAACCTTCTAGATATACATTGTTGGACACCCGTAATCTACCCTAAACCGCCATTTGCTGCATTTCGTTGTTTACCTGTTTTCCGATATCAAAGTTAGAGCCTCCTTGGTCTGTCTCACCTTCATATTCAAGAGGAAATGAGCCGTCATGTGTTGTAGTGAGAATTCTCCCTTTCTGGTTAACTATTGCAATTCTGTTTAACTTTGGATTAACCTTCATCTTTCCATTCTCCCACTCGCCTTCGCATACGTTGCCGTCGAGGTTGATCACAATTCCTCGACCATGCAGCTTTCCTTCTGATAGCTCACCCAGCGTGTTTTCTTCTAAATTTCCATTAACAATGTTATTTTACTAGCTCTGCTAACTCACTGTTCGTGCATATCACTCCATAACCACTGAGAGATCCGTTTACAAACTCTCCCAACATTGACTCGTTTGCCCAAGTCATGACTCCGATTCCATTCGGTATGCTATTCTTGGTGAACCCACTGTAGCAGAAGTCGTTTGCATAGCTGAAACCAGCTTTTACTGCTGTTTAAAAAAAAAAAAGCACCTGATATGAGAAAGCCCGTTTAGCTCTCCTTTTTCAAAAACTCCTCTATAGAAGTCTTTGTTCTGAAGTTCCTGATCATCTGTTGAAGAAACATAAAACGTCGACCTATTTTCAGGCATTGAAGATGTTTTCAGAACTTGACCAAATCTGTAAAATATGGATTTACATTTCATACATTTTTCAGTTACCCATGTAACACGTCATCTATAAACATGCCGTCTTCCACATCTCCGTTCTTCGAGTCCACCAGCTTTCCCCTATAACTGTGTTTAAAGAGTTACGGTTTCTACTTACTTTCCGCAAAGTCTGCCCATTCTCCAGCTACCCGTGTAGGTTTTAAGCCTCAAGTGCTCTTGCGGACAGTCGGCGCTAAACTCAAACTGTCCTTGCCTTGTTGGAGGAACTGGGTTTCCTTCCATGAGTATGTCACTCCAACTGCCACAACAGAGACTAAACCAGTTCTGCAATAACCTCTTTAAGGGTCAATGAACATTTGCTACCGAATCTTCATTGAACTCGATACTGTACTGGGCTTCAGGTGTAAGAACGCTTAGCCGATCTTCGTCGGAGCGTTCCAGCCATACCAACGATAGCGGACAAGACTTGACCACATTCTTATAGCTACGGACCTGATTAAGGCATCTATGTTATGTAATATGAGCCACTTACTTCTTCGGTGACAAAAAGATCGTAGAAAATGTAAATTGCAAGAATCTTGTGAAGATAAAAGCGTGGCTGCTCTACGGTAATATTCTTAATCTTTTGCCCATCTCCAACTCGGAAAACATCAACTAGAAACCGTCGTGGGAGCCTCAACCCAATCTGAAGTTTCAGTTTAAACCAGTAGGTTGATTACGGACAAGTTTCAGATTAGACCAAGCTTCTTGTTTTGTCTTTTTGGTGGATGTGACCAAACGCTGAAGTAGCGCATTTTTCTTTCTCCACTTTCTCAGCAAATCAAAGATAATCTCCTTATCTCCTTCGATCTGAAAATTGCATCGTTCGGCTGTTCTGTTCGCGCAATCCGGGTGGATTTTCACAGTTCGCGTGACTTATCCATACGCACAAACAATCGCCGATTAGGTGAAGCGATCAGCTGACTGTCCTATTATAATAGATGGCAGTGAGAAAAAAATAGAGATCAGCGAGCTGATCAGCTATTTCTCAGGCGGAATTAAGTGTTAAATTTATTCCAAGATGTAAACAATTATCCCTTTAAAAGGCCGCCAACAGGATCATAAAGTTCGTACAAAGTTTCAGGTGGAAAGGAAAAACTGTCCTGAAAAACAAAGTAAAATTCCCTGGGGGCTATGACCATAAGCGTACGATCATTTTTTTGAAAGCCATAAAATTTCGATTAAAATTATTCACATAAGAACAGCTATGCTGCAATGACGAAATGTTTCTTTGATCTTTCTTTTTTTTCTGCAGAGACTAATTGAAAAACCGCTAAAAGATTTTCGGGTCATATGTAATTCCTCATCTCTAAAAGCTTATTGCCGAAAAGACCACATTCTTTACGTTCCTTGCCGAGTCCATTAGTTCGCAGAGACCGCACCCTCAAATTCCTTGAAGAACACGTTCACGTGGATCTCCTCCTTTTGAGAAAGAGAACAACGATTAAATCCACCCGGGTGATAGTTTCGGACTGATACTCGCAGGTATTATCTAACCGGTCGCGTTACTTGTAAGCTACCAAATGAAACAAGAGTTATGATGCTGGTCCAACCCATTGCGATCTGAGACCTTTCATCAAATTTTGTGAAATTTTAGCATCAAAACGGTAGCGAAAGTACGTGTGCTTGTTAAGAAGGAAGTTTACGTTTTCGAGAGAACAGCGATCGTTCTCAAGGTGTCAAAGACCGCTTGACAGAAGCGATACCAGCATTTTATCTCTGTTTTTGATCACTTTCTTTGCCTAGCACGTGAATGATCCTAAAATAAGACGGCTTCTCTCCCTCTCTTAACCCGAACCGGACTGTACGTGACGGTCAACGCTAACGTCACTAGCGCTCTCGGTCACCGTGGGTGCTCTTCATCAAACTGACAAGGCTTGATGGATTACTATTTTCGACTGTATCAAAAGGAATAAAAATTTCAGTTATTCGCGCGGCGAATTCCAAGATAGAATGTTCTGATCATGACCATTTCTTTGAGCCGCGAAGCAGAATAAAAACAGTAACCGCTGAGAACCGTAAACAATAGCTACGTCAGGAAGCGGCGTCAGCGAATAATCGGTGAAAAAACTCTTACCTGCTCTACTCAAAATTTATCTTATGTCTACGAATACGTTCGTACTTTAGGGATAAGCTCACACACCTGCGGCAGTTAGTTAATGTTCTTACTCAAAACATTTGTCTAGTTTGCGGAATAATAGAAAGTGGCTTCAGATGGTCTAAGAAAAAAAGTGTCGTTATGTCAAAAGTACGTGGACAGAAACAGAACAGAAAAAATTAAAATTTTGGTCCCGCATCTGGTCGTGAGCATTGGATAATCTTTTTTGAGCCTTTCGCTTAGCTGTTAGTGGTCACAAATGGACAAGGCGACTGATTTGGACTGTCGCCGGGCACCCTCTAATCCATCAAAGCTTTAATTGCGGTAAGCAACACGTAAGAGCGTCTAGCCAATTGGCTAACTTAGTCACCGTTGTCACTTTCAGGTAGTTCGACTAACTTCAAAGGAGAAACAGCTATATCAGCATGTCTCACATTCCGCAATTAACAAGTTATTCTTACTTCATCATCAGAACCGGTACAGATCGAGTCAAGTGATTTGCGGATTGCCGTCAAGCTGGCGCCTTTTAGGAATGAAACGTTCTTCGTTCTCCGTGTGTTTTGCTATTAACTTGGGTTTTTCGGCGAAAGTTAAATGCTTAATATGATACTGCGACAAGAGACGTGATTTTGTCGTAAATCCGACCAGACAAGACGACCAGGAAGGCAAGAGTCGTTTCTGCTTCACACTATCAAGCAAGAATTAAATTTCTGAAATACATCATTGTCGAGAAAGATCACTGTAGCGGCGACTTCTGTTTAGCGTGTAATATTCGCAAATTTATCTAACACAGCTCAGATGTATTGTATTATGTTATACCATATCTCAGTTCCGAATGAAAATTGTCAATGAAAAACACGAAGAAATGTTGTTCCTTGTTCCTGGTCTCGCGATAAAAATATGCTCGCGTCAAAGACAACAGAATGTCATTGAAGAAGGGTTTTGTTCGTGACCGTTAAACGCAGAAAAAGGCTCTCATCCATCACACTAAATACCGTTCGGAATGTCCCTATCATGTGGATGAGCCGCCTTCAGGGTGGACCAGATTATATTGTAAATATGTTGAAAAGTCAAAACAGCTTCATTCCAGGTCTCAGTATTCAAACAAAAACTGTGGACCAAAGTTTATGTCAAAAGTGACCAATTCTTTTTATGGCCATGTCCATTAGGCTGGAATGGTAGGTAAAAGATCATTGTCTACGTTTCTGGCGCCGTTCCATTAGAATTTGCAATTTGATCGCGTTCGACCCTTAAACAGGATTAGGTTGTTACAGTTTCCCGACATTTCCTCGTTCGGGTTCGAAACCGTCCACGAAACTGTTGAGACAGACCGATCTCAGTCAATCGAATGGCCCCGTCTAATTGATTACTATTGCTATTTCCTGATAGGCGCCGTCTAAAAATATCGCCGCCGTTATAACAGGAATGCTCTGAAAAACTAAGCCTTAAACGTCTCTGTTCTTTGCGCTAATTAAAGTGACCACCGTGTCAGCTCATTTGAAACAAAAACATAGCACTCAACACGTGCGTTAAGCGATGGAAATAGGCTCAAGGTCGTAGAGTACGAAGAAATATTCGCTTGCCTCCAGGAATCTGTGCCACCTTGGGCTTGATGAAAAAACATGACGGGCATCTCAAACAGCCATCGGAGCCAACGAAAGACGAATTCTCGCGGCAATTTCGGTGAAAGAACAATAAACAAAATTCGGGACAACAATTTGAAGATGGTCTCAAAAATCTGTGGAAGTTCAGGATGGTCCCCCGACGATAATGTGTTGTTCTTTCAAGAACTACCCAAAATAAGCTTTCAAGGTAGTTCAGATTGAGGACACCACTTCAGAACAGAGATCAAGGAGACTACTTACTGAAAGTGTTGCTTGTGTAACAAAGTTATACTTCTTTCACTCAAAATTTGAAGAACAGTAACAAGGAGCGGTTTGACGTTTTTGGTTTGTATTTGAAATGGCTTACTGCTTATGGTTAAATATAAGTGAGTATTATTAAAAGCTATGCATAATCAAACTCTCACCATCCATTTCTCTGTGCTTGTTATGATGATTCATGTGATCAAAAACATTTTCGTTTGGCGTTCACTTGGGAACGCCCATGGGACGCCGAACTTCCTTCGGTGCATGCTCCGCCCCTAAACCGTGCCCCTACATAAGGCAATCGGCGGTACGGTCCAACCAACCAAATATGTTCCAATACGTTCTCATCGGTCTAGTGGCATTTTCCCACGCTCTTCCTACCCGTACCGGCATCTTCCTTGCTGATCCCGATGGTAAACACAATAATCGGAACGTCTATTTATACAATTCTTTTCAGCATCTGAGACCAACCCCGATACCATGGAAGTTGTGCAAGTCGGCTCCCAGCTTTTCTTCCGGGATCTTGATGGCACCCTGATCAGCGTCGACCAAGAAGCTCCTGTTGAGAAGAAACGCGAAAAGATTGCCAACATGAAGGCCACTTCCAAGGACGGCAAAGAACACAAACAGCCTGCTCCCGCATTTGCCATGGAGGAGCCCAAGGACTATGATTTCATGAGCGGACAGCCTGGGGTACCTCCAAAGCTTCCCGCTGGAGCTTTTGTCAACTTTCGACCTGCTGAAGTTGCTCCTGACACTTTTGACTTCAAAGAGTCTCCCGCCGTTTCTAATCCTGCTTCTACCTACCTAGAGGGTGGAGATTTCGACAAGGTAAACAGCAATTCCTGAACTGTACTCATTCAACTGTTTTAGATTCCCGCTCCCAAGTGTGAAATGGCTGGCTGTGTTGGACCTATGCCTAATGACGGCTCCTTCTCCCTTACTGGCGACAACAACGCCGACAAGGAGTCGTGCTTCCAAACTTTCGTCCCTCTCAATGGCTGTGTTGGAGGCAAAGGCTACCCTATGGGCATGCTCTGCACCATCTGCTGTGACTGCTCCAACGACTTTGTCACAGAGATGAAGAAGACTGCTGGCTTCAAGTCCTACAAGCCTTAGGTTCCCAGTTCTTTCTTATGTACCTTCTTCCCTAGCTAGTCTTCATATTAACCGCTTCTAGGGACTACGAGTCCTATTGATCTCTCGACGGGTCTGTCCATATACCCTGTACAGCTGTATATACCCAATTACATGTACATATCAAGCACACTGTTGGTTGTTCGCGTGCGGTACAATGAAAAGTGTATGATACCCAGTTGTTTTTCCTTGGAAAGCGAAAGTCCAAAAGCTGAAGTACTCTTGCAAAGTTTTACATGACCCAAGTTGAAAACAAGAAAGGGTCTATTCGGAATTAGAATCTGGGTACTTGGCAGGAGACACTCTTCTTTCACGCCAAAACAGTCAGTCAGGATCAAAATCTCTCCGCATCTTTGAGCTACTAAAACCTGCTTCTTGTTCTATTCTGGGCGAAGATTGTATGGAATCTCTGCGCTGTAATCAATATACTGACACCGAAAAAGTGAGCTATGATCATGACTTGAGATGGGAAAACAACCCTCTATCGTCGTCACATGCTGGCGAAAAGGCTGCGTCACGATCGGTCATCCATCAAATTTCGCTACCGTCGGTGATTCCCAATCTCCCATAAATTCAGTTCTTCTATCATACCTATCTATTCAAGAATCAAAAGAGTAGAACGAGCGTTGCGATTTTCGATCGCCGGCCTCCTCTCTCTGTCCTCCCAATGCAGAGTTAGTGTTTCGGGAGGCCATAAAGTGAGGAATGTGCTACGGTTTACAACCGTTCAACGACAATTAGAACTCGTTGCTCACTGGACAACGGCTACTTGGCTTTATCGTTGACTCGAAATTCTTTGCGTATCGCGGGTTCATTGAACGAACTGTAACCAACCTGACACTCCTGTATGTACTCGGTGGCACGTGATGAGAGAAAACCAAAAAAGCCGAGGGTCTCGAGCACGAGGTTTCCTGATAATTAAATGTTGTTCTTGGAATGAATGCTTTTTACTTAATTGCGAGCTGATTCCATTGGAGTCTACATTGAACTCCAGAGCTAGACGGGCAACCTGCTTATTCAATTCGGATCTGTATTTCGTCTACTTGTAATTTTTATAATGTCTCACGTGGTTTCAGGTAGCAAAGTTCTGTAAGAGTCATCCACACAGAATCTCAAAACGAAATCTTCGAAACAAACAGAGAATTCCTTTGTATCGAAGATTTTCAGAAGGGCTGTATAAGTTTCTGATGAATTGAGATTGTTAAGAATCTTCGCTTGTATACTGGAAATGAATCTTGTTGCTGCTCTCAGACTGTACCTGCACAGCGCTTCGTATGACTTTTTAGCACTTCGGCAGAGCTGTATGAGCACTTCCCGCTCTTTTTCTTCGACGTTTTCAGGATCAAACTCGTGTGTAAAGAGATTATCTAAACAATTATGCAAATGTCCAAGGACAGCTTACGAATCGTATCGCAAATGTCCGAAAGTCCTTTGATAAGTCTGATTTGTTGGAAGTTTTTAAAAAGGAAGACAAGTTTGGCTTTTGCTGGTTCTGCAGCTGTTGCGTAAACTTCGTTTTTCAGTATATAGATGTTGGTCAAGTATTGGTCCTAAAGAATGTTTTGTTAGTGGATCCAATCTATGGTGCCTTATTTGTTTGAGGAATTCTTCTGACGGCTCCATTACTCCAACAGTATAATGAACTCTTACAGTCTCTGCCAATGACCAGAAAATAGCTACTATCTCCGATGGACTCGCAACGGAACACAAACTGCTCAGGCCCTAGCTAAAATTATCTATTTTTGAAATAATAAAAAAGAGAACCTTCAGTGATGAAACTTTGTGATTCACAAACGATTCCGATGCAGACCGGCAACGCCAGACATACAGCTAAAATTGAGTTTCGGACTGTCTCTACCAGTATTACCTCTCCTGTGGATGTCACTACAGCAAAATGATTATTACCGCAACTTATATCGCTAACAGATTTTTCGTTGAAAGCTTGAAGCTGCGTTGGCTCGATTCTACACAATCTTCAATTCTGACGGGATAATGCTAACCTCGGTCCAAGTTTTGGTAATCCAAGTTGTTCCTTGTCATGGTTTCCCCATACCCAAACTTCGAGTGCAGGTGGCAGAACAACATCGTCTGTTGAAGTCTCGAAGTTGATAAATAGTGATGTTTCAGAAGTACTGGGCTGTTTTTCTGAAGTGTTTTTCAGTTATTATCAGCAACAAATGCTACCGTATTCTTGCCGTTTATCCTCAATGTCAATTGTATCCATTGACAAAAAAGTAAAGCTGTTTTGACTGGGATTGATACTCGAGAAAGTACGAAGTCTATATTTCCTAGAAAGTTCGGGTACAGATGATAGTGAAGAAGGTCGAGCAACAACATCAGAAGACCTACAAAAGTTTTGTTTTTTTCTGGTCATGATACCGATTTGACGGCAGTGTTCGGCTCTTCATGCAGACGGCCATTGAGCTCCTCAAGTTATCAACTTCATCGTCATCCAAGAGAAGTTGCTCCGTTTCAGATGCTTTCTGAAAGCAGTTTCTGCGTACCATGCGTTCTTCCTTACCCTGTCTGCTTCCAGCTGCAGAATTGAAATTCTGAGCTCACGGTCATCTCGACATCTTTTGCAGTTACCAACAATATAGCTTCCTCTTACTGTATCCAGTCGATCTTCCACTCGAGAGGAGGTGTAGTTGAACTTTTCCACAAGTGCTATCACATGATTTCTGAGTCTCAATATGATATAATTTTGAAACATTGCATACTCTCCGGCCCTAATATCTCGAACAAACTTATTTTTGAGCTTCAACACTTTTTCGGCCTTGAAAACACTTGAATCATCATTTCTCATCAAATTGAACTTGTAAAGATGATTGTCCTCTCCAATAAAATAACACTCATTTTGGAGAACGGCTGCCTTTCCAATAAGACGACCACTAAATTAATAGGGTTGTTTACAAGAGCTAAAACCAAACCTTTCAGTCTCAACAATTGACACACCATGAGGACACTGGAAGTGCTCTGGCTCGACAATTAACAATTTTTTGTCTCCTTCGCTAGACTCCAAAACGAGCGAATTTTCTTCAAGAGTCAACGGAAAGTTCCCCGAGTAAATGTTCTAAAAGTAAATGCTGTTGTATCTCTGTGTTTCTCGTGTTTGCATGCAAAACAATCTTTGTGTGGAAACACGTCTAGTTGCACAGGCTGCTGATAAAGCGGAATAACTGACCCGACAATAGTGATAAAGTTGATTTTCCGGACAGGGAACTAATTTGGCATTGTCCAGTCGATAGACCTCATAGTGCAGTGGGTCATTATTCATGGCAGTCAAGATATTAGAACATCTGTTGTCATCCCCATATGAAGTTTTCTTTCGAAGTACTGTAATCGATTTGAAGAAAGACCTAAAATACAGTCGAATTACAGTACTTTTTAATAAAATAGATGCAGAAAATTTGAGAGTAAACATGGAAACTGTAGCATCCTATACTACGTGTAGAAAGTTCAAACTCTTCTAACGGCCAATTTTATGCAAGAAAATCTTAAAAAGCAGCTAGCTAGAGCATAAGGAACCTATCCAAAATAAAAAATTAGATAATGGACAAAGAATGGGTAATCTGGTTAGAAATTTCCAGTGAGTTTTATGCGTAACCAAACTGTTTTTATTGGGCTCAGAAATAAAAAAGATGATTTATAACGGAAGAATATTCACTCAATCTTTGCCAATTATGTGGATAATGAGGGTTAATGTGACCGAGTCGGACTCGTTCAGGCAAAGAGGCCGAGTATGTGCGCTCCAATCATCGACTCATGGGTGCGCTGCGGCCCGCGACCACCACTTCGTCCCGAGCGTTTGGCTCCGTTTGAGTTTTAATTCAAATTTTCAACTCTTGTCAGTTTAATATGCATTACACAGAGAAACGTAATTATTCAACGCTTTTCAAAAACATTTGACATTTTTTTTTCCTCATTTCGACATGTGATTTATCAGTCCCAACAGCGCTACACTATTGCAACAAATCCGTTGCCTGACCCAGTTTTTCAAAAGCGAATACATCGCAAACTCCAGATATTGATTTTCTGGTCACGTTTTCACCAATTTATTGCATTTTGGAACAGAAGGTTTTCAATGGTTTGTGCTGAATTCAAATCCTTGCCTTTCCCGCGTATCACAGCCATAAATGGGTGCGTAAAAAATAGTGGCGCGGCTCCTGAACATGTCATTTCGTCATTCTCTTTCCTCTCTTATTGTTTCTTTTTACAATGCAGTCTTTTACAGAATATCTCAACTACAGTACAAGGTGATACAATCAACGCTAACGTAAAATTAGACTATAGGCTGGCTTCGTAAGTGAGTAATGTTATTCCTTTGAACTGTCTGGTTAGACCGTAGGCTTCTGCAATGACTCAAACTGACGAGATCTCTCCAAATGGACAACAACAACAGGATGTCAAGGAGGACAGGCCGTGTGTCTATACGATGAGTGGAGTATTGCACTTTTTGCAACATGAATGGAGTAAGCACGAGATAGATAAATGTCGATGGGATATGGAACGAGCCGAGTTACAAGTATGAATCATTGTTTCACAGTGTAAAAAAAAACTTTAGGCCCGGATAAGCTTTCTTCAAGGCGAAAGAAGAGGTCAAGAGAACTTAAAGGCTGACCTTCTTCGACGAATCAAAATGCTCGAGTACTGCTTGAAACAGGAACGAGCCAAAAACTATCGTCTGACACACAACGGGGAAGATCCACCTGTATATGAGGAAGAAGCAACGATACCAGGTAATATCTAATGTGTTACTTATTCCAACAAAACTTTAGATATTTTGAATCAAGAAGCCCTCCACAACCTAAGCAAATCAGAGCCAAAGGAGGTCTGTGGTGAATACGTTATGGGCAGGGCACTACTTAAACAGTTTCTCAATGTGAGGAATTTTGTCTGTGTTTTATTCTTATTCAATTGCAGGAAGTCGGCTACAGTGAGAAAATGCTCGACGTAAGGAATTTTCGCGGCGCACGTGAAAACGGTCCAGGTGGACATCGACTTCCGACTCCTCCGGATCTCATCAAGCGAGATGACGACAGTGATTCCGAAGACGTAAACGGAAGCAAGATCGATGATGATGCCAACTTTGTCGACTCTTCTTTTGACTTTCTCAAAAAAGAAAAATCCGACATGGGATCGAAAGGAAGTTCCTACTCGCAGCGAGACACCTGGTCCAACACTCCCAGTGATATCATGGACCGCCTGAAAGACAGATACTTGAGCGATCAGCACAGGCGCCTTCATCCCGAAGAGGAGTATGATGACAAGAATGCTTCGAGCAAGGGAAGACCTCATCAGTCTAGCAACATGCCGAATCCTTTTCCTGAGCTCGACATTTCTGACATTGGATTAGGAGACGATCCGAGAGACATGGATATCAAGACTAACTATGATGAGGTACCCCTATCCAGTAAATGCAGTAAAATCCCGCTTTTAGGAAGGAGACGATCCTGGACTCCATCAAATGAAGTGGTCGACGAAGACTACTCTCCGTTCCCACATGGATTCTGTCCGGGCCATGCAGGTATTACAAAAATGTTTGCAATTTTGAACACGCACATTTTAGTTCCACCCGGTTGAGCCCGTCCTCTTCACGGCCAGTGACGACGGAACCATAAAAATGTGGAACCTGGACTCTGGAAAGGTCGACAAGCCAAGTAACCATTTGGGTTTTGCTTTCTCAATCTCAAACTTCTTCTAGATGCAGCTGAGGGAATTGAGCCTGTGTACACATTCAGAGGACATCTGGGTCCTGTTGTCTGTATTGATCTTTCCCTTTCTGGAGATACTCTCTACTCTGGAGGACATGATGGAGCTCTCTGCTGTTGGAATGTTCCCAGTTCCACTATTGATCAACATGCCGCTTACGGTAATAGAACTGCGTTCATTCGAAGCCAACTTTCTTTAGATCCCAAGGTTCTCTATGAGCGCATCAAGGCTCATGGGGACGTCATTTGGTCCGTCGTGTACCACTCCTCAGCTAATCGCCTGGTTTCAGCCGGTGCTGATAACGCCGTGAAACTTTGGGAACCAGGTTGGCTAGATCAGTTTCGAGAAAACATTCTGGTTGTTAGGAAACTACCAAGAACCTCTTGTGAAAACAATCGAGAGTCCTGAAGGAGTTGGATGCCCAGTCTCTGTCGACTTTGTCTCCACGGAGCCCACCCAGCTTCTCATCGCCTACCAAACGTTCCAGGCTTCTTTGGTTAACATTGAGACTGGCGAGGTTGTCAGGAATTTCGACTTTGGACAAGGTCAACCTCTTACAAGTGCGCCTGATATGCCTTTTTTTTTAGAGGAGCCTTGCCATTTGACCAGGATTATCAGTCATCCTACTATGCAAATCACAGTTGTTGCCTCTGATGACAGGAAAATTCGCTACTTTGACAACGTAACAGGTTAGTGGAACCGATTCTCAACATAATAAATTTGTGTAAACATGAGGAAGATATTGGCATGCATGTTGTACAGACTTTCTAGCATACCTTCCAGGTCAACTGATGCACAGCGCTGTAGCACACACTGATTCCGTGTCTAGTCTCTCTGTGGACTCCAACGGACTCTATTTGTTGTCAGGCAGTCACGATGGAAGTCTCCGTCTCTGGCACATGGAGAAGCGGGTCTGCCTACAGGTAAATTTGTTCATTTACTTTTCAACCAAGTGTCTAGGAGATTTCTGCGCATCGCAAAAAATTTGATGCTGCCGTCATGTCAGTAGCCTTCCATCCTTCGCGGATGATCATCGGGTCCACGGGTGCCGACGGGTTGGTCAAGGTTTTCACGACGAGTTCTGAATGAGTCCCTTCTAATTTTATTTCGTGTTCTGTGTCATTTTCTCCAAATTGCAGACGTTAAGTCTGGCTAACAACGTTAACAACATTAAGTATTCAAATTGCTCTATTCTCCATCCCTTTTACTATGTATAATCATTCCCGGTACTTGCTATTAGTAGCTTTGTGGCTAATACCTCGTTTAATATTCCAAAAAAGTAACACTAGCTAACCAACATTGCTCATTGTTAGGTCGACTCTTTCTTTTAGTCCTTGTTAGATCCTAAGTATTGACTGTCGTTGATATTCATTAAATTAATTAACCAACAAGGTTGTCTGCATTGTATTTTAGTAAAATTCGGATTCAAGTGTTCAATGATTCAAGGTGGGCTTGGAGATTTTGACGGTGCGATAGTCATGAGTCTCATGCCGATCTGAAATAGTTTCTTTGAGACTCTACAAAAGATTTACATCCAGACGTCTTGGTTTCAGTTTTCGAAGGGCCAGGCTGAGCAGGCAGTAGACGGACTGGTGGTTTGGCCTGAAGACTTTTCTACAATAAAAAGTTGGTCTGTACCGTTATGAAAGATGCGCTTTGGTTGCTCTTCTTACTCGGAATCAATATCGGAGTCTCAATCTGAATTGGAAGCTTAATTGATTTGTGAATTGTGAAACTAGCCTCCTGCGAGAACTTTTTTTTAAGTTCATTGTTCTTTTTGTTTATATCCCTGATGTCCTCTTCCAGACGGGCATATTCTCCCAAGAACGCGTCCTTAAAGCAATTTGCAGCTCAGCCTAGCGGTAATTACCTTGTTATCGGCGTCATTGGAAAGCATCTTAGGTTTGCTCATGTCCGACCTTCAATCCGCTGTTGGTAACTAAAAACTTAGACTCACTCTATGATGTTGACATAAGTATGCGACGGGTCCGACTGCGCTCTAAATGTCAATTTTATACACTTTGAGGTCAAAACGTGGGGTCACATATGCACACATTTATTACAGTTCCATGCATACAAAATTACGTTGAAGGTTGAGATGAATGTTGTACAGAAAGTCTGCGCCGAGGTAGTGCATCCGGATGTGCAACTTTGACGAGCTTCTCTTCCTGAACTGAACGTCACAAAGTTTCAGATGATAGGCAGACCCCCGATCGGAAATGAATAGTTTCCCTTGATTCAGTAATCGTTGTTGTCTTGTTCTCTTTAACTATCCGATCGATGTCGAACTTGGGGGAAACAGAAATTCTGTTCAGTCTTTGTCTCAACTCCTGAAACACAGATTCTCAATCACAAAAGAACTCACATCCATAACTACTGCTCTACTTGGTGACGTTGTACTTACAACTGGACTTGGTGGTGGCGGTGGCCTATTTGGCGAAAAAGGTAATGCTGTAAACGAATATTAGATAATTTCATAGATACAAACGTTGTAGTGATTGTTGTCGAGCTATCCTTCTCTGTTCAATTTCCTGTTCAACTTTCTGCTTCTGTGGCTTCAATCTATGCTGAAGACAAATAAAAGAGAGACTCAAAAGATTACCTGAAGCTCGGCTATGAGTGCCTGCTCTAGAACTGGACGAGGAGTATTGCTGACTTTTTGCTCCAGACAGCGCTGAATTCTTAACCGTGCAACAAGTGGATAATCCAAGTTCTAAGAGCTCTTCTCACTCATACCTGAGCATTTTTCGGCTGTATACTTTTGGGTTTGACAGGCTGAACAAGTAGAGGTTTTGTCACGACATTTGCTGACGTAATGGTTGAAATGAAGGGAACAGGCCTGACAGGAATTATCGCCCGATAGTCGCCATCGCGCGTTTCTTGAAGTTTTCTGTGCATGCGTTTAGTGAAGTTCAGGTGAAGAAACACAAGTACCGAACTTCGAGAAATTCAGAAGACATAGATAGCTCTCAAAGCACCGCCGGACGAAATGTTGTGACATGCTTTTATTGTTTCCAAATGAATCAGCGAAAGCGTCTCTTTCAGTCCACAATTGCTATAAATTGCCGTAATAAATGTCAGAAATTTATTAGGAAACGGATCAGAATTACATTTCAAAGCAGTCCATGCAGTTGGCTCCTCTCCAGCTCAGACAATCTTTGCACCGACGGAGGAAGCTCTGAACTAATGGATATACATCCAAATTCAAAATAAGATACGGGTCCTTTGACAGCGTCGCAGTACCAATGACACTCCGCCATCCAATCCTTGCAAAGAGTTTGGAAACATTGGGTAATCATGGTATCAACCTGCCAAAAACATCCACATTAAGACCACATCCTACCTCAGATGTTCTTTTGACACCGGTGGGTGGAATATTATAAGCATCCAGAGCTATAAAAAGAAGTGTCAAGACCAGAAGACGCATGATGAAATGATAATCGAAGGACGATATATGCCGATACGAGAAAGAATGTTGCGAGAGGGCTGCTGTAGCGGGAGACCGCACCTGTCGGCGGAAATAGTCCGGATCCAAATCTGCATAATGATACTGATATTTACAAGCTGGGTATGTTTTTGCTTGTCTATACCCTAGAAACGGCGGCTCTGGCACTAATTATGGAAGATCTGGTTATGAAGAATCTGCCATTTAAGAAACGTTTATTTATGTCTACAACCATTGTTTATCAGCTCCCCAACACATAATCTGTTCTTTTCCTGGCTCCCATACAAGAGCTTTCGGTTTTCGACCGCTGCTGTACCAGGTATCTTTTTCAACACATTGACATCCATAGGCGGCATTAGCTTGTCAAAGCCGGCTATTTGAAGCCGTATTACTGAGGCTGTGCTGCCATGACAGAGTCGGATGAAGAGTCATCGCAGTGATGAACGAGGATCCATTCGGAATCGATGTCCCCTAGCTAGCTCAAAGGGCCTTGAGCTCACATATAAAGCCTCTTGTCAGCACTCGCAGCGCCAGGCGCCAGAGCATCGATCCTTGAGAATCAATGCCAGCTAACTCCAGTTTCTTGCTTCAAATTTCAATCAGGTAAGTCTATTGTATTCAAAGAGCATGGGAGGGTCCTACGTCTAATCAACACGTTTACGTTAATAGGGTTCTTTTCCACTCGACGCCACAAATTCATTTGGGTGAGATTGCCGCGGAGCACGAAATCTTTCAACTGGGAAAAGCAACAGCTGTTTACGTGGTATTTTGAGCTGACTCTCTTAATGGCCTCTCAAACGTGTGAAGATTAGGCAATAAAGTTTAATTTAAGCTTTTTGGCTTTAAACTTTGACATAGCGTCACTTTGAGTATGGGCGATGATGCACGAGTAATGACTGAAGCCTTATATTCAGGCAAGGAGACAGCGGCGATCCTATCGCATTCAAAGTTGATGGGGAGCGCTTTGATGGAGGATCTCGGACCCTGAAGTTCGCCACAGATACACGCTATTGCATCTGTTTGACAGCAAAACCGGCCATCCAGTTCCAGTGAGCTTACGTTGCGGTCGTATATAACACTTCTCTGCAGCTCGTTGCATGTTGGCGGCGCTGATTTACAACTTGCGACAAATGATCCAAAAAGTGGACAATATTCTGCCGACTGGGTGACTTCGGGCATTGATGTCTGTAAAAAGGGTGTACGAACTAATATCAACTTTATCCTTCAGGTTTTGTTCATTTGTTATTTTGGTTCAGTTCCTTTATAGGGCCCAGATGGACAATTGAAGAAGCAATTGCAGTGCAAGTTCTACCAGAAAGACCACTCGCATGCAGATTGGGGCCACAAATTGAACTCTTTAGAATGGAATTGCGGAATCGAAGCAGGAAACATATCCGTAGCCAACGAAACCTTTAAATGAGCGTTCTTTTGTTCTATCTATGGTATCACTATGTCAACGACTTTCACAACTAAGCACTCCTAAACATGTACTGCCTGTTATTTCGCAATAGAGGCCTTTTCTCATTCACACACAAAGAGCTCTACGTCAATGAAATTTTTATTTGTTTGTTTCAAAGCCCATTGACACGAAAATTGGTGCCTCGGGTGTGCGTAATTGAAGCTTGGCAGGAAGAAGACGACAAGCAGTACTAATAATTTAGACTCGTAATAGGAGAAGATGCACGTTTCGGAAATGGGAGTCTATTTGCGGCAGCAGAAGGAGATCCATTCGCCTTGATGACACTCGGTCCCATTGGGGCAGAAACTGAAAGTTTTCACTTAAAAAAAACGCAAGTTCTTCTTACTTGTCAGAACAAGCACGGCCTCTCACAACATCCTCGCCGAACCAGACTTTCTCTTTGACAATAGTTCCGCTGGGACAACTCGGATTGTATTCCTTCTCGAATGCTTTCTCGATGTCCGTGGAACAGCACATGCTCGACATGCCTCCATTTTTACAGAAGGATCCAGCTGGGCACTTAGGAGCTGTAGGATCAAACTGACTGCAGGATCCAGTAGAGGGAGCATTTCCACCGCAGGTGAAGAAATCCACTGAAAAAGTTGTGTTGACTTGCAGAACAAGAAAATTACTGGGAATGCATCGGTATCTGCATGATTCTTCCGATTCGAAAGAGTTTTCACTATCGTTTCCACCTTCTGATCTATATTTGAAGCAGCGATTGATTTTGTTGTCGAAGAAGAACTGAAATTAGACTCAGATAAAACCAAAAAGTATAGGCTCACTTTGTAGGAGTGCGTGGCATTGTCTCCATTAGACGGTTTTCCGATTTTCAAGGGAATTTGGCAGGGATCATCAAAAACCGTTGTTGTCTCAACTGTCGCTATTGTTTTCACATTGGTTTCTGAGTGAACCAGAGCGAAAATGGAAAGAGGAAGAAGAAGGGAGTACATGGTCAAGTGGGCAGTGACGAATGCTGAAGGTTATTTTATAGGAAGTCATTGCGCCACTGTACAGTGGTTGTAAGAAAGTGAGAACAATGGAAAAGTGGAGAAATACGATTGAGGAGGAATGTTACTGTTAGGTGAACTTTCACCGTTTGTCAAGGAATACAAAGTAAAGTCAAGCAAACATGTTGTTTGTCGCTGGTGACAGTGGCAGCTTCCGACGGCATTCAAATACTTTTCTGTAATCGCATGCAAAGCAGCCGACAAATTGTGTTTGTTTTTCAAAACGTTGCCTGTTTTCCCAATCGCTTTGAACCGTACGATGGCAGAATACTATTAGTGAGAGAGGCTTAACCCTGAACGTAATGTTTGCTGTTGACGACTCTTATGGAAAAAACTATAGTGTTCATGCACAGTGCATCAATCACCAAAAATTGATAGAGTTCAGTAATAAGCGGCCTAGTCTATTGATTTTCGTGTCCACAGGTCTTATTCCTATATAGACAAAACACTGAAAGGACATTGGATCGCGTCCAAGATTGCTATATAGGGTGCTCATCTGAGCTTTCAGTATCAGCCTCATCGACGATGCTTCGTCTTCTGGCTGCAGCTGTTCTTCTCTCGACCGTCTCCGCCTTTCCTTCTGGCAACTTCTCGACCAGTATGGATACCATCCTGAAAGCCATCGGCACAATGCCGTGTATGCGGAAGTGTATCGATCCTCTGATTGGCAACTTCTCTGCTGTCTGGGAAATGAAGGACATCAAGAGCCACACCGAAAAAATCTGCAAGGCCTACGAAGAAGCTTCGAAGTGCCTCGTTGACGATCTGTACTGTGACCTGCCGAAGAACTTTGCCAAGGCTGCCAAGGGGCTGGAACAGCGCTGTCTCAAGCAGGTGAAGCTCTTCGAAGGACAGGCTGCCTGTGTCAATCCTCATCTCGACCGAATTACTGAGAGTAAGCTAAAAGTCGGTGATGCTACTTTCTCTATTTTAGAGTGTGACAAGAAGTGCAATGGGCGCAAGTCTCTACTCAGCTTCGCCAACAAAACCGAGATCCAGGGACTGTCCAAGATCGGTGGAAACGCTATCATCGCTGTCGCACATGTCAGGGAAATGTGCACTTCTCTCGGATGTCTTCTTCCCTGCATGACCGAGGAGCTCAACGCTGTCTGCACTGATGCTGGATGGCTGGCTCTGGACTCTCTGCTCCAGCCCCTGGAAGCTATCTCGTCTGGAATCGATGACATGGGACAGCACCTGAAGAAGTTCATCCTCGACAGCATGGATGACAAGTGCAAGTTCATCGTCGACTCCTCCCTTCAGACCCGCATCCGCAAGGGCGACTTAAAAACGTTCAAATAATTTTACTTAACAAATGGCAGTATACATGTATTTATGCCTCAGTTCTGTTCTCGTCTCTGTTCGTAGCTTGATAGAGTCCGTGTTGCCGATACTGATAGGATGATTATCTTAAGTTTCGATTTCGCGCTCTTTCTCAGAAAAAACGCAAAAAGTAGCATTAGGGATTGATGTATTTCCATGATTCAATAGACTTTTTGAAAGTCTTATTGATCGCTTGCTTCCGATTGTTTTCAGCATCAGTTTGGGTGTCTTTTTACCTCGCTAGCAAATTTCACACTTTCCAGTAGGCAAAATGACACTTAAACTAGATTAAAAGAAAGAGGAGGTTCATCCCACGCGTTTTTGATCAAAGGTTCATTCAACGTGGCGAAAGATAAGACTGGGCGATTATAAATTGAGTTTTTTCCAAATTCTCGATCATCAACATGAGAAGTCTTTTTACAATTGTTTTTGTGCTCGGAGCAGCATGGGCGCAGCAGTGCCCTCTAGGCGCAGAATACAACGGCAACTTTAACAAGTAAGATTTTCTTATCTGAGTGTTAGCCAAATTTCAGATGCTATTTGTTTGTAAGCAGCAAAAACTCCTTTCAACTGGCGGAACAATATTGCTACAACATTGGCGGCCATTTGGCTTCCATTCAAAATGGTTATGAAAACACATACCTTGCTGGTTGGTACAAGTTCAGCTCACAATCACCATTTTTGAATAGAAATGTCCCAAAGACTAGCTGGATGGAGCTTCAAAAACCTGTGGATTGGAGCCAACGACTTGAACACCTATCCAAACTTTGCTTGGACAGATGGAAGCAACTTTACTTATACTCATTGGCTGGCTGGTAATACTGAAATTGTCTTTGTAAAGCTCAAGCCTTCAGGAGGACCACAAATCGACACTGAACATCAATGCGTGTTCATGTTCCCAGGCTCTGGAAACTGGGAGTAAGCTCTATCAACTAACCCAAACTCGGAATGCTTTCAGAGTCAGCCTGTGCCACGACAAAAACATGTTCGTCTGTCAATTTGCGCCTCAACTGTAACCTTCTTCAGCCAAAGTGGTTTTTGAGTGTACAATAAATGCGTTGAAATTACTTAACGTTGATGAAACGTTGAAACAAAAATGAAAATCACAGAGCAACAGCGGCAGACTGATTAACGCAAATAAAGAATATAATTGCTTGTCAGTTCCACTTGTAATCAACAAGGGAGAATCAAAACAGTAACTAGTCTTTATCTAAACGGATTGCCAGCTGTTACAGATGTTTTTAAGGTTCTCCTTTCCTCAACATAAGATTGAACTTCCGGCTCTGTGATTCAGAGCAATAGCCTAGTCTGTTAAAAAAAAGCATCTGTTACTGTTATAGTACATGAGAGCAAAAAAATTGAATGCTTTTGTTTTGGTCCTAATAAAAATTCAAAGCTTCAGTTGAATCAAAAGCATCGGTAAGCATAAAGGTGCTACTCTTTTGTTGGTCGCCAGCAGCGACATTCTAAAGGTTTTCAATATGCTTAAAAAATTGTTGCTGACTTATGATTTGCATTCTGATTTGGGTGTAGCTTACTAAAATGCGCTTCCGGTGCTGATAACAAAATCATCATTACTTGGTCAACAAGAAGTTTGCACAATTACTGTAAAAAGGTTAAAGTTTACGTTAGGACGAATGGGATCTCGGCAAGTAGTCGATCTGACTAGTAGATCACGCATCTAGAACAGATACCTGTAATTTCTGCATCAAAGTGCTAGTCATAAGATCGGGAATAGATACTGTGTCGAAATCAAAAGGTATCGGAGAGTTTACAAAAATACCAAAATATTCACTCTTCAACAGGCCTTTAATCTTTATGCATTCCAGCTGATAAGACAGTGATTATAAAATGAGCGACGCCTTGTTTCCATTCAATTCTTAAATGAAGTTTCTTCTTTTAACTGTGTCCCTCCTGGGAGCGACAAGTGCTTTGCTGTGTCCTTCAGGAGCACAATACAATGCCAACTTCAACAAGTAAGAATTCTCCTACTACACTATTAACTGATTCTAGGTGCTATCTTGTAGTGAATACTAAAAATTCGTACCAACTATCGGAAGAGTATTGTAACAACATAGGTGGCCATTTGGCTTCCATTCAAAACGGATATGAGAACAGCTACCTAGCGGGTCAGTGTTCTTTTACAGTTTTCGATCTATGGTATAGAGGTGGCACAAAGAGAAATTGGGTTCAAATTCATCAACGTCTGGATTGGAGCCAACGATCTCAACAATTTCCCGCATTTTGAATGGACTGATGGAACCAATTTTACTTATACTCACTGGCAACAGGGTACAGGTCGGTATTTCTCAACTGCTTACTTGGCTTTTGAACGAAGTTGTAGTCTATAGTTCGCTTGAGCTAGATGCTGGTCGACAGAAGCTCTAATGCGTCCCAATTTCAGGAATGCCCCAGATTAGCACCTACTACCAATGTGTCTACATGCTACCTGGTTCTGGAGAATGGATGTCAGTTGTAGATCGTAGCTTAAATCCATCCAATTTCAGAACCAATGTTTGCCACGGTAAAGAATGGTCTATCTGTCAATTCCGCCCATCAAACTCTACTATGTGATCTGTTTTGATGAATTTCGAGTTTATTCTGAGTAACGTTTTATGATGAGAAGTTGAAATTTGCGAAGTGTCAAGTAATCTCACCTAACGGCAGCCGCAAGTCAAATAACAACTGTTGACTGTGAGTCACAACTTGTATCGTATATAAACAGCGCCCTCCGCCGAGCAGCGATCGGCAGCCGTCATGAAGAACGCTCTCCTCCTCTGCCTTTTTGTCTTATCCAACCAACAACAGTGTCAGTTTCAATATTCTCTAGCGATAGCATATTATTGTATATGAAAGGTTTGCAAAGATTTGAAACTGTTTGAGTAAACAAAAAGTTAAATTGGGACTCAAACAGAATAGTTCGAGCAAATACTGTCAAAGATTTGAGTACCTCTGGCTGGTGAGTATCTCGAATATCTTTTTCAGTTGCAGACGGGCAGAACAGTAACGGACAGTTTGTTCAACAGCAAGCGTATTATTCATCTTCGAGTAGCCAATCCTCTTCTAACTACAACAATAATGGAGTGACACAGCAGGGTCAAGGACAATACAATGGAAATGTGCAAAGAGATCAGTCTGGCAATCAACAATACGGCACTACTGTCCCTCCCTACCAATATGGACAACAACAGAATCAGTACGGAAGCACAACAATGCCTCCGTATGGTCAGAATAGCCAGTACAACACCACTCCTTCCCCTTACGGTAGTACCACTTCTTACGGCCAACAGAACCAATACGGGCAACAGCAGAACCAATTCGATCAGCAGAGCCAGCAGAACCAGCAGCCAGGTCAATACGGTCAGCAGTCCCAGAACGGTCAGCAGAATCAGTATAGCCAGCAGAACCAGTATGGTCAAAACGGAAATCAACAGCTATACGATCCCAGTCAGCAACAAGGCGGTATCACTACTTACCAGAACAGCGGATCTAACAATGCCAACTCTGGATATTCTAATCAGGCAGTCGGATCTGGAAACACTTCGGTTTCGATCACTCAGTATTCGTTCAACAACGGGAACTGTCAGTACGAGGATGGATACATCACCGAGAATGGACAGAAGAGACAAGCTACCCAGCAAGAAATGAGCCAGGTGGAGCAGTACAAGCAACAAATGAATCAATATATGCAACAGTTCAATGGATACGTGGGTTATAAAACAAAATGGAGAGCACTACAAAGCTTTAGATGGGGCAGTGGATGAACAATCTCTTTCAAGCTCTTCCTCTAAGCGGTGGCCAGCAGTTCCCTGACATTCCCACAATGCCTCAAATGCCTGTTGTGAGTTTTCAATTAGTCTGGAAGAATCTAATGTTACAGGCTCCTTGCCTGTGCTCTCCTCAGAACTGTGGCGGTCTCGGTCAACAGGGAACTTCACCCCAGTACGACTATAGTAATGGACAGTACCAAAATGGACAATACCAACAGAACAGTCAGATGAACCAAAACTCCCAGTATCCTCAGAATGGACAGTATCTAAATCAGAATCAGTACGGATCTCAACAAACTACACCCCAGTATGGAAATCAACAGTCACAACAATATGGTCAGAACAATCAGGTAAAGAATTCTGTGAAAACCAAATAACTAAGTTTAGCAGTACCAACAGCAGCCACAGCAACAACAGCTGTACAACAATGGCAAATAAGCACCATTCAAAAGAGATTTCTCATATAAATATACCATCAAAACTTTATTATGATACTCTATAGCATTTCACTTTGACGTGGAGTCTCGATTGCGAAAGCGCTGTTTCGTACGGGCTCTTCTCCTCGTACTTGTTTCTCTTGGGTAACCTTGGTCACATGGAAGTAGTTGCCGGGAGCAGTTCCTACTGGTCTCACGACAAGGTCGGCTGTCGATCGAGCCTCTCCAGCAATGTTTTCGGCGAGGCAGGTGAATTGACCACTGTCGGCAGTTTCGACTCGCACAATTAGGAGGGAATGCACACCATGTCCTTCCTAAATTGTGGCTGTTTGCATTGTTAGGCCTGTTCTTACATCAAATAGTTTCACTTCTTCGCAGTTAGGAATTTCAATTCCGTCACGCATCCAGGTGACCTTTGGAGGAGGATCTCCTGTGACTCTGACAGTCCATTTCAGTTGCTGTCCTTCTACTACCTCCTCACTGATCAGTCGTTGCACAAAGTCGGGAGCAACGGTTTTTGCTGAAACTTTGACTATGTTTTGTAGTTTGTTTAACTCACGCCGCACAACAAGTTGCGCGCTGCTCGTAGCAACTCCCGAACTGTTCTTAGCTGTGCACATGTACTTGCCAGAATGTTCAACGCCACAGCTCTGAAAAGACATAACAGTTTTTAAATAGAAAGTAACAAACCTGGAAAATAAGCGCAACTCGGCCACCAATATTGCTGATCTCCATGCCGCGAATTTCACCGGCTTCGAGTTTTTGTCCATCCTTGGTCCATTCAACATGAGGAGCAGGCCAACCAGTAACTATTCCTTCAAATCTCGCCGATTCTCCCTCAGCAGAAACTGCAGAAACGAGAGTTTGAGTAAAATGTGGCGGATGTCCATTAGCTCTCTGCTCGTCAAGCTCATAGCGCTCAAGATGTTCTTCGTCACGAGTATGGGTCTCATGGAGCTTTTTGGCCGGGGGAGGAGTAAATTTCTCTCCAGCATCATGCTTGATTGGCCTTCTTTGCTCGTACTCATACATGGCAAACTCTTGGCTCACCTGAAATATGTTATTATGAAGTAATATGACTGACTTACAGTTATGTGTTCTGGTCGAATCTTGACAGGGATGTAACTGGCCTGCTTTCCAAGCGATCTCGGACGGACGTGAATCACTGTCAGCGATTCGGTATAGCCTCGTTTGTTCTAAACACGATTTCATAACAACACAGATGCTCGTTACCTCAGCAGTGATCTTGTAGTAGCCAGACTGCTCCAACGTGGCTTCCTTGATGGTCAACATGTATGTGTCGTGAATAGTTGTGAGCTGAACTTACGATACTATTTGTTAAGCACTTGAAATTTTACCTTGCACTTGTCACTATCCGTTCGAAGAGGCATGTCGTTAAAGGACACCCTCACTCTTGGTCTTGGATTACCAACAAGAACGCATTCAATTGTGATTTCACCTCCTTCTTCAACTGTGTACTCGTTATGGAAGGTTCGAATAAACTCTGGCTCAGTCGATGTCGCTGAAAGGCCTAAACGGATAATCGAGTTCGAAGAAGAATACCATACCTAGATCAGTTCGAGTAGGTGGAGGTGTTGGAGAGCCAGTGTATGCTCCATCGGTCCAGAATCCTTCAGCATCTGATGCCTGAAGTATACTTTCGGTTTTCAGTAACAAAACAACTCACGATGAGGTAGCTGTCACGCTGGCCTTTTGAGGTTTCAGATTGAGGATAGTTCTCATCCACTTGTCGTCTCAGGACCTCCTAAAATCAGGTTACGCTAAACACGTTCATGAACTATACTTGTCTCAAGTCATGTTCGTCCTTGAACTGACGATACTGTGTAGTCGCGGGTTTTCCCATTTCCTCGTGAATTTCTTTCACCCATCCGTCTCCAGATGTTTTCGTGGTTGTTGTCGTTACTGGCTCACGACGCATCGGTATTTTCGAAACGTTCTGTGTTGACATTTCAGTTTCTGCTTGTTGCCTGACTGAAGTACTTTCAGCACCAACAGGTTTAATCTGTATATTGTGCTAAAAATAAGTTTTGCTGCCGTGAAAAGTAACCAATACCTGACGAGCTGCTTCTTCATCAGTGTACTGACGGAATGTGGTTTGGAGAGGCTTTCCAGTTTCTTCGCGAACCTCCTGCACCCATCCGTCTCCAGATGTGGTAGTCTTTGTAGTCGTCACTGGCTCTCGTCTTAGTGGAATCTTAGAGATTTCCTGAACAACTAAATAGAATAAATATGTTGTTTTTACGTGTTGAAGATGCTGAGCAGTTGTTTCAGCCTGTTTCTTGTCTGTTCTCTCGGCAGCCACAGGTCGAATGAGGATATTATGCTGAACACAAGATTGACATATTTCTCAAACTACGAACCTGTTTAGCCAATTCTTCATCAGTATACTGTCGGTCAGTTATCTGCATAGGTTGACCAGCTTCCTCGTGAATCTCTCTCACCCATCCTTCTCCAGTTGTGGTGGTTGTTGTGACAGGCTCGCGTCTAATAGGAATCTTTGAAATGATCTAAATCTTGAAAGTGCTCTGATGTTTCCGTCCTATAACCTGTTGTGTTTCACCCTTTTGGATGTGGTGGTCTTCAGTGGAAGAGAGTGGCTGAACGGAGATCAACTTCTCATTCTTCTTGTTGAGACTCTCTTCTTGAGTGTAGTGTCGAGTTGTGGTTTGAACAGGCTTGCCGATTTCCTCGTGCACATCTTGAACCCATCCTTCGCCACTTTCAGTTAATTGTGTTGTTGTGATTGGAATAATCCTGGTCTTCGGAGCCTCCTTATGCTCCAACTGCTTTTGCACAACATTCTCGACAACAGTCGTTGTACTATCTTGACGCTGGGAGATGTCTTGTCGTTGAGCTGCAGTTCTTCTTTCCGACTTCTCTTCAGTAATTGTCTTGGCAGTAGTAGTTGTGATCGGGCCATCGAATCCGGTATGCTGAATAAACAAATGCGGCCAGACCCATAACTCGTTACCGTTACATAACCTTCTGTCTCGATCTTCTGAGTGACAGCCACATCCGAGTGTTTGGAACGTGGTTGGAGAACAACATCCTATAACTCTAGGTATGGTAAACAATTAACGTTACTTACATCAACACGATCAACTTTAGTTCTATCGGTCTGAGGCTGAACACGTTCTGGTTCGGGTCCAGGTGTGTGAACACGCTAGAATGGCACAATCAATTCCATACATAGCGAAACCTACGGCAATGTTAGCGACTTTGACTCCTTCAATAGTGCTGGCAACTTGACTTTCAGGAATTTCTGTCTGCTTGATCGTTGCCACATTTCCAACAGCTGGAACAGCGGAACTGATTGTCGATCGCTCCATCATTGGGATAGGTGATTGTCGAATAGCCTGAAATGCTTTGTTCTGACGGTATGCTTCTACTTCTTTGTGACCAACGTGCAACTGTCTTTCCTTCTGTTGAGAAGACACCGCTCTGCTTTGCTCAATAATATATAATAAACTTACAGCAATACTAGCAACAGCAGCTCCCGGCGTTACAGTGGCCTTGTGACTTTCAGGAACTGGAGCTTGTTGAATCGCCTGCAAAGAATAATTTTGTTGCCAAAAAGAAAAGCTACCGCAATATTCTCAACAGATCCGGCTGAAGTGGTAGTTGCAGTATGGAACTCAGGAATGGGTGTCTGGCGAGAGATGGCAACATGCTCCGGTACGGCACCAGGAGTCACTGTGGATGTCCGTGCTTCCGGCTGCGGCGACATACGGACGGTCTAAAAATAACGTGAAACCCGTTGAATGAAAATTAACCGCAATGTTGAACATTTTGCTTGAGGGTGTAGTTGTTCCTCTCTGAATCTCCGGCTGAGGAGCTTCATGAATAGCCTGTACTTGTTCGACGTGCTGATTTGTCTGCACAGCTTCGTGAACAGCCTGTGGGACAGTTGAACTCATCAACTCGTCCACCATCTAATTCTTTTGGTATGATATTTAATAGAACGCTCACTCGGATGTAAGTTTCAGCAGTTTTTTTCTCGTACTCGTCTCTTTGAACAGGTTGACCCATCAATTCATCAATTTCCTAAATAGAGGTCTCTAAAGGTTCAAAATTACTGAAATACATCGACCCATCTGTGCTCCGTAACTGTCGTTTTTGTCTTAGTGTCAACAGGAATAGGTGAAGTAACTGGAGACGGCTGTGACAGTTGCTCATCAATAATCTGTACATAAAGTTAGGCGGAAAGAATCATGAACTCGCATCAACCCAACGTTTCTCGCTCCTGAGAGAAGAGAGCTCTTGGCCGACTGAGGAAGTGAAAGATGATTCCCGAATGTCGAGGTCAGTCCTCTTGGTAGTCTGTTCAACAGTTTCAACAGGACGCATGTTGATCTGCTCGTACATATCCTAAAATACTACGCATACTATTTTTAGTTTTTTGATACCGTCTGAAGATGATCCTCCGTTACTGTGGTAGTCTTGCTAACGTGCAGAGTAGCACCGGTTGTGGTTTCTCCAGCTTCATTCTCAGCAACAACAGTGTACATTCCAACATGTTCGGATCGAACAGGGCTGATAATCAGTCGAGACCAGCCGTCAGCCTGGCCAATGTTTTCATTGAATGTGATACGACTTACAGTTTCCTGAATGTGAAGCTCGTTTGTTTCTCTGACTGGAGCTCCATTGAATTTCCACTCGACAACAGGGCGTGGCTCTCCTTGGGTGAGCACTTGAAGTGTTGCAGTCGTTCCTTCTTCCCAGGATGTATTCACCAGAGCTGGTTGAATTGAAGGAGGACGACTGAGAACAGATGAAGGCCGAGAGACTGGCTTGGGAGGAGGAGCCGGTGCAACCTTTTTGGGTGTCACCTGAAAACTATTCTCTGTGACATACAGGAATAACCACCTTCAGTTGACTGAAGCTTGCTGTTTCTCCATGAACATTTTTTGCCTTGACAGTATAGAGCCCGGCATCAATTGGTTTGGTTTCCTTAATTTCCAAAGCGCAACGATCACCGGCAAACTGTAGTCGCACACGTTCATCCTCTTTGACGGTCTTTTCTTCCTTGTACCATGTCTGAACAAAATGATTGAGAAGTAACTCTTTTTCCTCACCACTATAGGCTCCGGTCGACCGACGATAACACATTCCATGCGAGCCGTCTCACCCTCAGTTGTGGAAACGTTTTTCAATTGAAGAGCAAACTTGGGCTTGTCTTCTTCCAGAATGGCAGAGGACGCAGCTGATCTCGCTTAAAAACACCTAATTCAGAAAAAAAAATAGACGAATGACTCACATTTTACTGTGAGATGAGCACTGCTTTCCACTACTCCACCAGCGTTCTGAGCTCTGACAGTGTAGGTGGCTGTGTCCTCAATGAAGGTCTCTTCAATGACCAGAGAAGCAACGCCGTTGACAAAATCTTGACGGTAGTCCATGTTGTTCTTGACGTCGATTCCATCTTTCAGCCAAGTGATTGTCGGCTCAGGTTCGCCTTCGATTCTGGACACAAACTCGAATCGGCTGCCTTCGTCAACCTAAATTCGTTAAGTTGCTCGCTTTACACAATCGCACTTGAGCATCTTTGAGTTGTGTCAAAATTTGTGGAGCATGGATCTTTTCAGTCATTTCCTCCTGGGCAAACTCTTCGTTAGTTGTCGTAATCTTTTGTTCCAACTCCTGGATGAGCTCTTCAATCATTCTTTGACGAGAGATCGCCAAGTCCATTCTCTCTTTCTCTTCCTTGGCTGCAAATAAAAGGATTTTGAACTGAAGAAAAGTGTTACTTTGAACGTATTGGCCAGCATCCTGCAGTTTCGCTGTCTGCTTCTCCATAGTCTGTCGAAATTCCTTGACTCTTTGGTTAAGAGAAATGGCATCTTGCTGGGAGGTGATCTTGGTGCTTTGGAGAAGCCGAATTATTTCAACAGCTTCTTCCTGCCACATTTCCACTTCCTCGACAGTGACAGAGAGTTTTTTCAGCTTAATCTAAAAGGACGACTTTTAGATTAAGCTCTAACAATTCATGTCAAACCTTTTGATCTTGCCAGTCGAGCCATTTGTCGGTAATGTACGTGAATCGATGGCTGTGATCCGTAATGTAGTTCCTGACAGTTTCGATTGCATTGTCCACACGAAGATAGCCGTCAGTCTTGCTAATTTGCTCAGCAGATGCAATGAATCTCTCTCCTAAACATTCTGATAACATAATGACAGAAAAGCATACCTTGAGCCTTTTCTTGTAAAAGAGTCTCCTTGATCATTTTGAAAACATTGTCCATTTGAGCAGCTACACGCTCGTTCGTAAAGTCTCTATTCGTATCCAGCAGGGATTGCAGGGCATCAAAAGAGGATTCTAAGTCGTGTGCAAAACGATGCACCTTAAGCTCGAGTTGACCGTATCAAAAGCTACCTAACCTGTTCGAAAGTTCTTCCTAGTTGAATTCTATCCTCTAGCGCGTCCTTTGCTCGTTCGTATTGTCTCTCAACAGTGGTTAGATGTTCTTGTTCTCCGACACTCATTTGAGATCGCTGGTCAACGAGGGAAGCAACGGTAGCATCTCGGCTCTAAAACGAAAAAGTGGTTCTCAAGAATGTTTTTTCTTACGACAACTTGATCGGCAAACTTCTTGTGCTCTTCGACGAACTGATTGACTTCATTCTTGTAATGTTCCATATCACCGTGAGTTTTCAGGAATGTCACTACAGTTTCCTCCATCCATTCTTCGAACTCTTTCATCTGAACCGGTTTTTAATAGAAGTTAATAGGTTCTGGTACTGTTTGACTTGTCTGAGGCACTCCGACATCTTTTCTGGTCTTTGCAAACTCTTCAAGGTTAACCAATCTGGCTTCCATCTCATCACATTTGGACTTGACCAGACGCTGTTCCTCATGAGTGAGGATCTCTTTCGCACTTATGTCTCTTCCTTCGTGAATGACACCAGAAGCCTTTTTTCTCGCCAATGGAACAAGTTCTCCGGCCATAGCTTCGTTGGCATTTTCCATGTCTTGTCGCATCATGGTCAGTTGAGAGAGCATCTGAAACAATCGTGTTAAAACCATTCCATATAAGTTTTAGCGTCACACAACACGTTATTACCACTCGTATTTTCATCATATCGTTTTTTGTATAAACACATTTCACTCGTTAGTTGAACCAGAACATGATTAGACGCACCAAACCGTATAAGATAAACAGGTTAGTCATCTCTTGGATAAGTAGTGCTGCAATCTCTTCGCATACCGCGGCTGCAGAATTGTAAAAGGCTGTGATGCGCTGAGAGCGACCGAGACGAGTTTTAAGGAAGTGTACAAACTCTTCGATGCGTCCAGACAAATGGGCTACACGTGCACCGTCAGCAGCACCAGAAGCTCCCAGCTCCAAAAGCTTTGCTTTATGGGTCTGAAAGTTAGTTCAACTATGTATTGCGCATGCCTACATTTCCCTCCTCAATAAGACGTCGCTGTCCGGACTCATTCAGGGCCTTTACTTTCTTTTCGGAAAGTACGAGCCATTCTTCGATCTGAATTGGAAAGTTTTTGAATGAAAGCATTCTAATTACCTGAACAAACATCTCATCAGTGACTTCGGTGTTTTTGATATTAGTAGCCTTTGTAGTGCTCCAGGTAGCCTCGAGTTTCTCCCATTCAGAACCGAGCCTGCAAACGGAGAGATAGCATGGAATAAAACGGTAGTCTACATCAACATGGCTTGTTCGATAAAAAGACACGAGGAAAGAGCCTCCTGGGGACGTTCAGGACTGTCATCCAAAGCAGCAAGAGCACGAATCTGAGCAATTACTGATGAACCGGCTTCTGCAGCGGCTGCCGTTGTTGTCAAAGTTTCTAAAAAGATATTTTATGTACCATGAAAACGAAGTACCGTCAATGGCAATGGTGATCTTCTGCTGGACATCATCTCCTCCATTTCCAGCGATAGCTCTGCGCAAGAGGTCATTGACAGATGTTGTTAACTAAAGAGACAAATAGAAAATAAAGTGGTATATAGACTACCTGGTGATGGTGACGGACCATTCTGTAGAATGTGAGCGCTTCCTTTAACAGATATCCGCGAAGAATCAGCTGACGGTTCAACTCTCTCCAAGCCTGAATCACAAACTGTTTCGATATTTCAAACTGTTCCAACCTGGTGAAGACTTCTAGCCATGGCATCGTACACAACAGCTTCATCTGGGTTCGGTTTCTCAGCACCCAGTGAATCAGCTCTCGTGAGAAGAGCATGAACCTGGTCCTCTTTGCTCTGAAAATCTAACAATAAGTAATATTCCGACAGAAAACCCACTCTCAGTCTCTCGAGAACATCTTCATGGATAGCCAGAAGACTGCTCGTCTCTTCAGGATTCGTTCCGATGGACAAAAGCTTGGGATTCATCTCATCGATTCTCAGATGGACAAAGTTGTCTGCCTGAAAACGATAAGTTTACAAATATGCAGAACGATGTATCTTCAGTAGGGCAATGACCATTGTGGCACGATCTCCTGCACGAACTGCAATGGTGGAGACAGTAGCGGTGGATTTCGGTGGAATCGCCATAGATGTAGTTGGCGAAGCCACCGACTCTGTCGGAGGCATGGTCTGAAAAAGTTCAATCTAATGGGGAGAGAAAAATAAACAGAGGCGGAAAAGATGAGCAAAAAGTTTATGCTGCTGGTTTGTCATAATGACTCATTAAAAAAGGAAGAGAAAGAAAGAAGGTTCGGCTATCTGCCAGCAATTAGGCCCAAAAAAATCTTGTAGAGAAGTAGCTTTTGGCAGAACTCTGGCAGCCCTGGATTACACCCGACGAGCATCGGCAGCATCGATCGATCACAACAGGGTAACTAAATCGCCAAAATTACTTTTAGAACCAACAGCTAGACAGCACTTCCTCTTGATTCCAAGAAAAGCTAAAAACTTTCTCATGTTAGAGCGTTTTAGAAGGAGCGCGGCAGGGTTCTAGCTAAAATAGCAGGTTATAAATGACAACTTGATAGAAGAAGAGTCGCAAGTATATTAGTTCCAAAAGTTGCTTACAGAAAACATGTAACTCAGTTTGATGCTGATATCTGCGAAATGGATTATTGTTTTACAAACTATTTTTGTCCGTATGAATCCAAACTTTGAAAATAATATTTGCTACAAAACGTGGAATGTAGTGGATGATCTCATATTGTTAAAAAAGAAACAGTTACGAAATCCGAGACAGCCTTTCGTCACACCTACATCTGGGTTGTTTAGCGGCGGAGCAACAAGGATGCACTGAGGGGGCGGCTGTAAAGCCAAGGGCCACTCGCACCTATGCCGCTGGCCACCGAAAATACGTCTCAAAGTGTTCATCCCGTGTTCACACCTGTTTCAGAATGTCTTTACATTCTGCCACCGTTTTGGCTACAGCCTTTTCCATAGCTGTTGCTCTTCGTTGTCATCATACCCCCAACGCTCTCACTTTGGATAAAGTTCCCACCACGAGTGCACAGGTAATGTGTTTCAGCACCAAACGAGTTTTTAAGGATTGTCCGTTTGGCTCTTTGAGCTGCATCAAAACATTGGATATGTACACAGGAAGATTCACCAAAGGATGCTCCTAGGCTAACTGCACTGCCGTAAGAATCTTTCAGATGCTTCATAAACTCTTTTCAGCCTTTCGGTATCACTAATCAGTCTGCTACTTGCTTCAACTACTCCACTTATGGAAGAGAAGTATACCATTGCTGCTGCTACGGAGATGGGTACGAGTTTGCATATTTTATGTTGTTTTGTTTAGATGTAATTACGCTCAAAATTCCTCCACACTAGTTCTTGCTGTCACCGCACTGCTTATTGTCTTTGTTTGAACTTTCATATCACAGCTTTGCTGCGAACAACTGCTTGCTACGCTTTCTGGCTAGAATTTGCAAAAATGAGTAACCAGGGATACTCCAGTAGCCTGCCATTCGTTTTTGGGTAACCCTGGACAGCCAAAGTCAATAGTGCTTTTGCTCCAATATCACTCGCTAGATGCTTTACCACGTCTCGATAGTTGCTTTCATGTACCTGACGCAGGGCAACTACCGCCTGATTTCTATCGGTGTTATTCTAATAGGTGAGACTACAACATCTATTCCCTTCAAGTACAAGTTCAGCCGCCTGTCTTGTCGTCTTTCTCACTGGTCGATTCAGCCGTTGGGACGAGATTAAAGTGACTCATGTCGGACTTCTTGATTTGGACGAGAGTACAGCCACTGCGGCTTCCACCACAGCCAGAATGATGACTGATGGCAATACGAATGTCGACAGCTGGCAGGATTATTAGGCTACTCTTTGGCTCTCATTGTAATTCTGGGAATGCATGGTTGCATGGCTTGTTGTAAACTCATGTTTGACACGTAGATGATACTGTTAGTCGTAACACTAAAAAACATTTCCGCTTACTGATTAAAACCATTTGGCTATAATGTCAGCTGTCAAGAGAACCCAAAAAAGCATGCTGAGAACTTAATATTTTGCTAAACTTCCGATCTTTTCTATTTTCCCGTAGGTTTCTGGCTCAGCAGACAAACATGGCTTCGACCGACTTTCGAAACAAATCACAGGCGCTACTGGTCGTCAACAACAACTTTCCAGCCGTGTGTATGTTATCATAGAATTGTACAAATCCCATAGCAACGAGTATCAACTCTTCTGATTGGGTCTCATGACTGACCTCTGCTGCGAGTCAGGTCGCACCAATTATACGACGTTGTGAAACTAGTACGAAGTCCGAGTCAAGGTAATCAGAAGTTCAGCGGCGCCAAGTTCAGACATCCTCATCTCGTGATTTTGTCAGCATTGTTTGGCAGTCTGTGGAATGTTCCAGGGGTTCAACGAGAACGAAAGTTCTAGTTACTGCTCTTATGAAAAAGTCGTATTTCATTGCAAAACGAAGGTTTTCCAATATACTGTTCTTTATCAATCATTAGATTTATAGAGGTAATCAAGTATCAAAACAATAGATACATTCTCAGAAACCTTGACCAAGGGATGTGCCTTCGGTACCTGTACAAATGTAAGGATGAATTCTTTCAGAAAACCTCAGAAAATTTCAGCATTCCGGAGGTACAACCCAGCCCGCTACTTGCTTCAACTACTCCACGCTAGGAAGGGAACTTTATCAGCGTTGCTGCTACGGAGATGGGTACGAAAACAATATGGACTGCGTAATAGTGGTTTCAGATACAGTTCCACTCCAATGATCCCCACACGTTCCTGCTTTCAAGGCATTGGTCATTGCTTTAGCTTAAACTCAGAAACCTAACCTTTGATGGCTTTATAAGTTATAATGTTTTTCTAAGCAAAGGTGTAATACTTTCCATCGAAATGAGACACTGTTTTGTTTCTCGATTGCTTGTCCCTTATATCAGCTTGGAACACCCACAAAGAAGCCAAATAACTTTCATCTCTTTGCGAGTGCCGTAATCATAAGAAATAGCTTGTATGTGTGCATGTTTCCCCGAGCGGCAAGTTTAATATCTGTCTACTACGATCTCATTAGAACAAAAATGTATAATTGTCCGTAGACCTGACCGTTGACTGCCGGCTATTCAGGGTGTATAATCATAATCCGTCTGGGCTGTCTGTGTACTCATTTGCTCGTATACTCTCTCCTCTAGTCTTTTCTTGTCCAGGCTCTCGTCGGCTACTCTTGCTCATCCAGACTCCGCCCATCTAGTTAGAAGTAAGGTGTGGTTCGGCTAGTTCGCCGTGGCATACTGTAGCCGGCGCTTGGCTTAATCCTATAACGAAATTGTTTCTCTCCTTGGACTGTACTTTAAACATGTTTTCCAGAATCCCTGTCACCTTGAAAAACAAACAACCCTTTAATTAGCTAGTATTCATATTTGTCCCTGGCTGTCATCTTTCTCTTTTCTCAACTTCATTCTTTGCATTACAGAAACTGTTTCAGAATGCATTTCCTCTCGCTCGTCCTTCTTGCCACTCTGATCCCCGTAGCTATCGCTCTCAGATGTCATCAGACTGTCACTGCTCTTAGCATTGATCAGCCTGTTACCACCAGTGCACAAGTAAATTTAAAAGCTTTACAAGAAAATAGTTTTTAAGGAATGTCCCGCAAACTCTCTAACCTGCACCAAAGCCGTAGACATGAACACCAGAAGCTACACCAAGGGATGTGCCTACACCAACTGTACTGCTGTATGGATAAAATTGTTTCATGTGCCTCACATTCCATTTTCAGCCTTCTGGTTTCACTAATCAGCCTGCTACTTGCTTCAACTACTCCACTTTAGGAAGAGAGGCCTACCAGTGCTGCTGCTACGGAGATGGGTGAGGGATCGGCAAAATGTGTGGAACAACATTATTTTCAGATGCAACTCTGCTCCTCAATCCTCGATGGTCATCGCTGGCGTCACTATGATGTTCAGCCTGTTCTTCTAAATCTCGAGGAACTTCTAACACTGCTTCGTCGGAGATGTATACTATCCCTATCTATCGCATTTTGTGTCATGCGATGTTACTATTTTCATGTTTCAGTGAATCCATTACCGTATTTTCCACATGTTAACCCAGTATGCGATCTATTTTGTAACTCCTCCCTAACCCCGTGAATATAACCCGTGTAACAACTTGTAACTTGAATAAAATTCTTCGTATTTGTCCTAGTCTATCCTTCTTGTAATCAGCGCAGTTCCTGGGGATCACGCCGAACAAAGGAAGCATACAATTTGGATCACGGGGCGAGAGCAAGGTGATATGTAATTACTAGAAAGGCTGAGGATGGCAAACAGTTTGCGAAAGCATGATTTATGTCAGATTCTTTGTCCGTGCACGTCGGTTTAATTTGGAAGTTTGTTCCCGTTGTGATAACAAGAAGTTGTCACGGTAACTTGACAAACGATTCTCATCGATGAGAAACTCGTTCATAGAAATCTAACGATGACCCTCATGAACGGGGACAAATGAACTAGGGAAGGTGTGGTATGTGCCGACGATTAAGTTAGCTCTCTAATAGGCTGTTTTGTGGTTGCCATAGCTTGTCGTAGACATTGTACGGCAAGGCTGTTGCGCTCCTCGTTAGTGATTATTATTGTCACGATCTTTTCATCACCATAACTTCGGTACATTTAACAAATACTCAAAGAATGTTCTTAACACAAACGTTTCAGCACGCTTTGTAATTTTTCATAAGGTATTTGGATCAGTAGAAACGCTACTATCTTACCAGGGTCTAAAAAACTTTTATAAACTCCAAACAAATCATTTTCGGCTTTCATTGATCTACTTTTTGTTGATAAGTGCTTCTTTCTCATTCTCGAGTCATCCTTTTCATATTAAAGCGTATACAACTTCCCCATCAAGTTTAGGGCTTCCTTCTCCTCGTCAAGAAGATCACGATTGCTTCCATGACGACGAAAAATTGAGTCTCTTGAAGCACGTTCCGGTCCTAATTGAGCTGCTCTCGAATCACAGTCATTAATTCTGCCTCAGCGTCCCACCTGTTGATAGTCAGTCAGTCGGAAATGGCTATGTTCAACTAATTCGCAGTATCATCTCTATTTCTCTCTCGCTCCTCCCTCTTTCTTTGTCTAAATGCACTTTTCTGCTACTGAGAACCTTCTCACCAGAGGCAACCAATATGTGCTCATCAATTGATTTTCACAACTAGGGTAGCTATCCCATTTCCGGGAAACAGCTGGCAATCGGCCACCTAGTTGTATTAGGACCTGCTTATTAGTTGTTAATCACACAAATCAGCCGCATGTAATACATAAACTTTCTGTCAGCCGTGTTAGGCTTCAAACCAACTGGCAATTCCAGTTTAACTTTCTTACTTCTTTTTCTTCCTCACACGAACGTCATGCTTGCGATTTGTATTCACTGTAATTTCCTTTGATGCCCTTACTTCCTCACGTTATTAACTTCTTTTCAGCTTCGTTGATCCGAGCTTTTTTCAGATGCAGAGAAATATTGTCGCTCTTCTTACAGTAGTTTCCACTGTGTATGGTCTCAAATGTTGGACCAACACTTATGGTATAGTAACTAACCCAAACAACAATTCGACCCTCATCGTGGGAGCAGGCTCTTTTCTACTGTAAAAGTAGTTTTAGGAATGCATTGGTCCCAACTACTCCTGTGTGAAAGTTGTCGACTATACGACCGGCGTTTACTCGAAAAGCTGCAATATGAACAACTGTACACAGGTTCGTTTTGAGAAAGTTCCGCCTTCGACAAGGCCTATGACTCTTCGAGCGCCGTGAAATCTCACATGTGTTACCGCGGTAACAAGCCTTTGAACTTTTTCTTGATTACAGATATCTTCATTTTTCAGCCAAATACAAACGGCGCCTACTCAAACGCTTACTGTGCCAACAGTGCCCCTCAGTACATTGGAAACAGTTTGCGTAACGTAACCTCTTGCTGCTGCTATGGAGATGGGTAAGGGTCCACTTAAGTTGCAGTAAGCACAAGTTTCAGGTGCAACCCGGCGTCGGAGAAAATGATAAGCAGCTTGCTTGGTTTCATGCTCACCTACTTCTTGCTGTAGTAAACTTCACCTCGACACCAGTTTGTAAAAGATTACAGTAACTAACCAGTGTCATCAAGAATTTTTTTTCTTTTTATAATTCTACCTTTTTAAGCCTCTACTTAAAGTATCAATAAACATTCTCTATTATGACAGTATCAAATAAGCGTTATCAATGAGGAAACTTTATGCGGAATCACCCGCTACGCGTTTAAAGCGAAATGACATATTAGTTTTTTGAGGCACGTCGCAACACATTTCGAACAGAGTATTTGAGTGAAGCTTTATGATATCGCGTTTTTATGATATGATAAGGTACTCTCGGACTCATAACTTTTTCCCTTCGAATCAAATCCAGTATTTAGAAATTGTATTTAGAAACGTAAGATATATTTATCTACAAATTTATATGATATCAGATGAGCGTTACACTTTCTTCATCGACTTGCTTCATAGCTAAATACAACTTGCCCAAAAACCGCTAGGAATCTGGAAGGATGTTTTGGTCAAAACTCGTCTAGCTTTTGTATGAGTTTTTGTAGAGTGCAGAATGCTTTGTAGTGCGAAAAAGCGCTAATGGACTTTTTTGTCGTTAATCGATCTCTGTACTTTTCGCTTTTGGTTAAACCATGTTAAGTCACTTGTACATAAATGCTTTTCTAAGCGACAACTTACTAATCCATCTCTGGAGCAACAGTGCACAACAAAAGTCATCGCTCAGTTCTAACCATGGCGCGAGCAGATTTTTAAAACAAAATTTAGTTGGCAACAATTTACAGCTTTTTGTTCTGCTTTTGTTTCGTGCCCATGAACAAACAAACAAACAAACAGGCAGACAAACCAACAGAGTCGTTCACAGACACCATCACGCTTTTATAGTTTAGATCTGACGATCTTCGAGTTTTGGTGGACAAACAGTTTGATACTTGTTTTTTGTACAATTTATGATGTTCTGAATATAACAATTTACCATTCCAAACTCAATAGCAATGCTAAATTTACAACTTCGAACCTTCTTTAACCTCAATGATTTCTTCTATGCTGATGTCCAGTTTTAAAAGAAACAGCGTTTCCGCGCTCTGCTGATAACCGCAGCCGCGGCGACGCGGCCCAATCGAACACAACTTTAGCGTCACTTGTTGTGTTGGCCTAAAATGCTCTGTTTGCCGCACTTTTAATCTCACTTGCTGGCTCTATGCTGTACTGTTCTTAAGAATATCTGTCTCAACTTCGTATACAACCTTTTCCAGCAAGCTAACCATGGGAGTCGACATCGAGACTTTGAAAAACGGAGATGGCAGCACCTTCCCCAAGACCGGACAAACCGTCACCTGCCACTACGTCCTGACCCTTACCAACGGAAAGAAGGTTACTTTGGTTTTAGAGTGTATCTCATTAGTATTTATAGATTGACAGTAGCCGTGACCGCGGACAGCCATTCAAGTTCAAAATCGGCAAGGGAGAAGTCATCAAGGGATGGGACCAGGGAGTAGCCCAGGTAGGTCTCGTTAACTTTTCAGACTTTTGGTTTAATTGGTTTTATTTCAATACTGCTTTTGAAGCGAGAATAATCGATTCCTAAGCTGGCTTATCTTGTTGTTCAGCATTCTTGCTGTTTTCAGCACAGTATTATAACATATAGTAGGAAGCCCATTCAAGCCAAAAACTGATATGAGTTGATGGGTTGCCGCTAATAAAAGTGATCAAACGCATACTACTAACTTTGTACCTACTATATTCAGATGTCTGTTGGACAACGTGCCAAGCTCACTATCACTCCCGATCTCGGATATGGCGCTCAGGTAGTCATTTTACTTTTTTCTATTCAATTCCGTCTTCTAGGGTGCTGGAAACGTTGTTCCACCCAACGCCACTCTTGTCTTCGATGTTGAACTCATCAGCACCGCTTAAACGCCTCGATATCAACGATCTTATTCAGTTTGTTAACTTTCTAACTGTTTCAGTAAAACAACGTTGCAATTCATATCCCATTCAGTTTTGGTTTAAGCCATGACTATGACTTTTTAGTATTCAGTAAGCCAGATGTTCCGCACAGAGCCTTTTTCATGTCATTCCCTCAGCAGAACTGTCAGAATGACTGGTCCGTATGACGAACCCCGATTCCCTTAAAGATCGTGCATCAATTCTGCTGCAACCGGAGGTCGTTAGTTGCTTGGACGAACTGGAAACGGATTCACAGATAAAGCGCAGAAAACATGAAACACGTGAGCGTAAATCCTTCGATGGTCACATATAAAATGACCATACACGGTCATATAATGAAGCAAACGTGTTAGAATGAATTATACAACAGAGTTTTGGTGGAACTGTGGATCTGTTTGAAAATATTTCTCACAGCCCATGACCGTATGACAGCTGAATGAAAAAAGTCTGCGTTTTATCACGAGATTAGAGAGTGGATTTTTCCAGAAGAGCTGGTCAGCGGTGCCAATCGCCACAGCGATACGAAATCCTTCTCAAGGAACAGAATGGCCGCTGGACTCTGTACAACTACTTTGACATGGCCAAAAGCTGTTACGAGGCTAAGATAACTTTAATAGAACTCAGGGTCTTTCGTTGGCTTGAAAGTGCCGTTTGTTTGTGATATATCCTTCAATTTCTTTTCACTATCCTCCTTATCTACCTCATTGCTGCCCATTGAATTACATTATTAATCTGGTGTTTCGTACAAATTTGTTGTTAGTTTCGGAGCTCAAATTTAAAAATGTGCCTTATTGAAGGACCAACTGCTGACGGCAGCTTTGCAGCCCTTTGGTGTTGGCTTAGAACTGAACGCAAATACAACTTGCCTAAAAACTGTTAGGAATCCGGAAGGATGTTTTGGTCCAAACTCGAAAATGTCAGAAACCTGACTGACGCTTTACGCGATAGACGAAAAAACAACGAAAGAGATAAAAAGAAAAATGGACAAAAACAGTGAAAACGATTTTTGGGAGACAATTTGGTATACTGTAACGCCACTTTACGAAGCCGAAAATTTGATTCCTGACGGGTCAAGTACGTTTATGTCAATTCCGACGGATAAAGAAGAAACAAAGAAAGGAAACTGGACGAAATTGGTAATCTTCCGATGGCTCTGAAGAAATTGAGGACAGTCTATTTCTGGTTGTTAGCGCCTATTCTTTCTCATTTAATGCCTTCTAGCTTCTATTACATTTTTCCGTTCCCCTTAGATTTGTTTAACGTTTTCCCAATAATTTCTGGTGCTTGACCCTACCCTCTTTAAAAATGTTTTCGACCCTCAGAAGTTTCTTGTTTGTTTTGTTTTTGATATCCGAGGAGAACTCTTTATAGCATTTCTACTACTCTGGTACACCTCGCTTACGGTTTTCCAGCTTGTTGTCGTGTTCAGACAAGAAATAAAGCCGATTGTTGACTGAACCAGCAACTTGAACATGCACGTCGTTTGAATTGTGTCTTCAAATCCAGCCGTGTTTTCGAAAACATGCGTTTTTCAATACCGGTACATAATTGATCTTGCTATATTCGCTTTCGCTTAAATGTGTAATATTTTTTCGTTTGACCAGTTTCTCACGCTCTGAGCAACCCAGTGCTTTTTTCTGACTCGACATGCCAACACTTGTCCAAACAGTTGAGAAAAAGTTGACAAAAAATGACCGGTGCTATTCACGTAAACTCTTGTCTTCTGTTACAGACGCCTCTACAGACTGCTTGTAAAAGTAGGATGTCGAAGAATAGTACCAGTTCATTGTAGCATTCTAACTGTAAGTTTTCCCCACAAGATATTTATAGGTCAGCACGGGTTGCTTTATTTCAACTTGTTAGAAAAGGTGTTGTTCTGACGCAATCTTTTAGACATCTTATCAAGCGCAGATATCTTTTCTAAGAGACAAACATTACACTGCCTGACCACTTGACATTTGACCCTACCTCTCCTCGTTTCAACTCTATACTAACCATTGTAAACTAAGAGCAGTTAAGTTATAAGCAAAAACTGTTAACAGTCATAGTTGCTTACTGTTGCAACATACAAGCTGCCGGTCACTGATATCGATTGGAGTGGCTCAATGTCTTTTATGTGTCCGCCTGACCATTGTTTTCTTTTGCCGCAACTTGCAATTTAACACGGATTTACAGGGTTGGTTTTGAGAATGCTGGGTTTCTCCGTGGATCGCGGTGGAACTTTCACAGATGTTTGTGTTTTCCGCCCTGACAACTCTGTCAGAATCATGAAAATCTTATCTGAAGATCCCGATAATTATAAAGATGCTCCAACTGAAGCCATTCGACAAATTCTAGAAGATGAGACGGGGAAGAAGATCTCTAAAAAAACTCCCGTTCCTACAGGTGTGTTAATTAGTTTTGACAAAAGGGCATGAGTTCAGAAAATATCGGCTGGATTCGAATGGGAACTACGGTAGCCACTAATGCTTTGCTAGAAAGAAAAGGGGAACGTATAGCTCTTTTGGTGACTAAAGGATTTAAAGATCTGCTCTTTATTGGAAACCAATCAAGACCAAAGATCTTCGATCTGAACATCCGTTTACCAGAGGTGGAAAGATATAAAATGAAAATACTCCCCATTTAGGTGCTCTACGAGGAAGTGGTTGAGGTGGACGAAAGAGTTATTATCAAAGACAAGACGTGCAAAATGAACATCGATGGCAAGTTAGCTAAGACGATCAATGGAGAAGAGGTCCGTTAGAAAAGAAGTGATAGTACCCAAGGGTTCATGATATTCAAATAATTAAACCTTTCAGATCATAGTGGAAAAGGAAGTAGATGTTGACGGAGTTCGCAAGAGCCTCGAAAAGATCAAATCAAAAGGAATCGAGAGTCTAGCCATCGTTTTTATGCATTCCTTCATGTAGGGAAAGTGTTTTTTTTTGTTCTAACGTTTCTAAGGTTCCCGGATCACGAGCTTCAAGTGCAAAATGTTGCAGAAGAAATGGGATTCAAGAGCATTTCATTGTCTCACAGTGTAATGCCGATGGTCAAAATTGTACCCAGAGGATTCACAGGTTTCATCAATTTTGATCACGGAACCAAATAAGTTCAGTATCAGCTGACGCATACTTGACACCAAAGATTCTCAACTACATTAACGGGTTTGAATCTGGCTTTGAGAATAAGCTAGAGGGTGTGAAGGTCCATTTCATGCAGAGCGACGGCGGTCTCTGTGATGTTAAGAGGTAAACTGAAAAGGAATCGAAATGGATCGCAAGCTTATAGGTTTTCGGGATCGAAGGCAATTCTTTCTGGTCCAGCTGGAGGAGTCGTCGGAGTGGGTTCGACAGCCTATACCGGTGATCTACCAATCATTGGTTTTGACATGGGTGGTAAGCTCTTAAATAGTGACACAGATACAAAACCATCTAGGCACATCGACCGATGTGTGCAGATACAGTGGTGAACTGGAGCACGTAATGGAGACAACAACGGCTGGAGTGACCATTCAAGCACCGCAACTAGACATTCAAACTGTGGCCGCTGGTGGTGGCAGTCGACTATTCTTCCAAAATGGACTCTTCGTAGTTGGCCCTGAAAGCGCTGGTGCCCATCCAGGACCAATCTGCTACAAGAAAAATGGTCATCTAGCAGTCACAGACGCCAATTTGGTTTTGGGCAGGATCATCCCCGACTATTTTCCTAAGATTTTTGGACCTGCCGCTAATGAACCACTAGACAGGTGAGTTTCTTCTATCTTTTTGTCTAAATCAATTGTAGAGATGCAGCAGTCGAAGCTATGTCACAGTTGACCGAGGAGATTAACAGCTACATGAAGGAGCATGGAAACAAAAGCTACACGGTGGAGGAGGTCGCATTAGGTTTTCTAGATGTTGCCAACGAAGCAATGTGTCGCCCAGTTCGTTCGCTCACTCAAGCTCGAGGCTTCGACACTGCCAGTCATGTGAGTATAATAACATAACAGAACAATCCAACATAAGATTCTCGCAAGTTTTGGAGGAGCCGGAGGACAACATGCTTGTTCAGTTGCCAGAGTCCTTGGAATCACAAAAGTGCGGATAAACAAGTATTCCAGTCTTCTCTCTGCTTATGGAATAGCTTTGGCGGATGTGAGTGATAGAAAATGATAAGACAGAAGTATCATTTCAGGTGGTCTCCGAAATACAAGTTCCTTTTGGCGACTTACTGAAGAAAGGTAAGGTTGTGTTGTTATAAAACACTGTTTGTTTTCCAGAAAACTTTACCAAAATAAGCAAGAAACTTGAAGAGCTATCTACCAAAGCCCAAGATTCTGTTCTTGACCAAGGATTCAAATCGGACAAAGTTCATTGCGAGTACTACCTTCATCTGCGCTTTGAAAAAACCGACTGTGCCATCATGGTGAAAGGCGACTACACCCCTGGAGACAAGAATTCGTTGTCAGATTACGAGAAGAACTTCTGCGAGTCCTACAAGAGAGAATTCGGCTTTGTTCTCGAAAACAGAAATATTATTGTCGACGACGTCAGGTACGGTAGATCCAATTCAGTACACAAAGTTGTTCAGGGTTCGCGGTATCGGTCAGTCCAGTATCGTCAAAAGTAAAGACATTGAGACATCTCAAAAAGAACTAAATGCAAAGGAACAGAGAAAAGTATACTTTAAAGGGGGAGAAAAGACCACAAACCTCTATCTGCTCAGCGATCTATTGGCTGATTTAAGTCTTTCATCATATAGGTATTAAATTTATTTTCAGGATAAAGTGCATGGACCAGCTCTGATCATTGATGCTACCAGCACGTTAGTCCCGACTTTGCAAAAATATTCTCCAATTCTAGAATTGTCATTGAGCCGAACTGTACTGCTATAATAACAAAAACGGGAGACATTGAGATCGAAGTAGAAAAATTGGATGAAGAGAACTGGGGAACAGAGGCAAGGCTGACTAAATTTTGTTCATATGAGATTTTGTAGGCTGATCCGATCCGTCTGGCCATTTTCAGCAACCGCTTCATGAGCATTGCCGAGCAGATGGGACGAATTCTGCAACGAACCTCGATATCCACAAATATCAAGGAACGTTTGGACTTCTCCTGTGCACTGTTCTGCCCGGAAGGTGGTCTCATAGCCAATGCTCCACATATACCGGGTATGCCATTTTCTTCATGACAATAGTTCTTCAGTACATCTTGGTGGCATGCAGTATTCTGTTATCTTCCAAATTGAAAAAAATGGTTTGGACGGAATCAAAGACGGCGACGTTTTCCTGTCTAATCACCCAGAGGCTGGAGGATCTCACTTGCCGGATTTGACCGTAATTACTCCAGTATTTTTTGAGGGAATCAAACATCCCGTTTTTTTCTTAGCGTAAGCGATAGTGCCATTTTCTCATTTGTTTCCTATCTAGAAATCGTGGTCATCATGCCGACATTGGTGGTTTGGTACCCGGATCCATGCCTCCCAATGCAACAGAACTGGCTCAAGAAGGTGCGGCTTTTGTCTCTTTCAAGTTGGTGGATGAAGGGGTCTTCCAAGAGGAGGCACTTTGCGAAGCGCTGAAAGCACCGGCAAAAGTCCCAGGTAAACTTATTGTTTTCTCTTTAACAAAGAACAACAGGTTGCTCTGGAACCCGGAATTTGTCGGACAACATTTCCGATCTCAAGGCTCAGATTGCTGCAAACAACAAAGGTTACTAAACACAACTTCTCTTAACGGTATTCTAGGCATAAACCTGGTTTGCGACCTGATCAAGGAGTACAGTCTCGAGGTGGTGCAAGCCTACATGAGTCATATACAGAAGACTGCCGAGAAATCTGTTCGAGCCATGCTGAAAAAGGTCTGATTCTATTACTAATACTACTTTTACTGAATCATTTGTCAGATGGGAGAATCTGCTAGCGAGGAATTTGGAAAGCCTGTACTGCACGCTATTGACTACATGGACGATGGTACGCCAATTGAGTTAACAGTTAAGATCGACATTGAAAAGGTAGGAAAACATTTAACCAAACTATACTGATTGAGGGCGAAGCACACTTCGACTTTACTGGAACAGGAGTGGAAACTCTGTCTTCTTGCAATGCTCCCAAGGCTGTTACAATGTCAGCAATTATCTACTGTTTGAGATGCCTAGTCGGAAAAGATATTCCTCTCAATGCCGGCTGTTTGATTCCTGTCAAGGTACTTATACAGTTTTGTTGTCTAGTTATTCACAGATAACCATACCTGACGGAACCATTTTGTCTCCTTCACCGGAATCAGCTGTGGTCGCGGGCAACGTTTTGACTAGTCAACGACTCTGTGATGTCGTATTCAAGGCATTCGAAGCAGCAGCCGCCAGTCAAGGTTGCATGAACAATTTGACTTTTGGAGACGAGACCATGGGATACTACGAAACAATTGCTGGTGGAGCAGGAGCCATTGACGGTTTTGATGGGCGAAGTGGAGTTCACACGCATATGACAAATACTCGAATCACGGATCCCGAAATACTCGAAAGCCGGTATATTCACATTTTGCATGTAGCTTCACTTTGGTTCAGGTACCCTGTCATACTGAGAGAATTTTCCATAAGAGAAGGATCAGGCGGAGATGGAACGTTCAAGGGCGGAGATGGTGTAATACGAAAACTGCAGTTTCGAAGATCGCTGTCCATGTCACTACTCACTGAGCGGAGGTATCTAGATTTTGAAATAAAATGCTTTGCTGTTTAGAGCATTCCCACCCTACGGATTGAAAGGTGGAGAGCCGGGAAAACGAGGACTGAACCTGCTGACTAGAGGGCATAGAACCGCTAGCATTGCCTCAAAGCAAACTCTTGATGTTCGTCCAGGGGTACTAACGACTTTTCAACAGTTTATGAAGGCCTCTTTCAGGATATCCTCGAGTTGCAAACCCCTGGAGGTGGAGGATACGGCAAGCTGGAAAAGAAGTAAAACAAACGTTATCAACATTCCTTTTGTGTAATAAAACAAATGTAATACAATCCAAACATTTGTGAATTAGTCATATAGAAAATGTATTAGCTTAACAACCAGCTTAGTGAGTAATCTCCGGAGTGACATGTCAATATTTGTTAGCACACTCATAAAAGCTACCAGATTCCAAGCAACGTTCCGCTTTTCCTGTCCCAATTCAAATGTATAGTTTGTTGTTTATCGTTAGCTCGGTAACGGTCGTGGCATCACTCTTCTGCATGAGTTCCGAAAGAGGAAGTGTTGTGGTATGCGAATTCAGTTGCTCAAAAACTGGTCAGTTCATTAGTCAGAGTGAAAACGGTACGGATACTTTCCTATATGTTTATAAAACAGTTCAGCTCCTTTTATGGTTCTTCATCGTGGTTGCGGGGCGGATCTCAAACAGTCGATTTCCTATTGCAATCCAACGGGAAATGAAAAAGTCAGACGTCCATCTGGACCAGTATTGGTATCCTGTCATTGCTCGCAAAACTTTTGTAATTTTTAAATTAAAGCGTTTATTGTTCTTGTGTGGATTCTTCTTGGATTTGTTCTTCTTGATTATAAAGGAGCTTTTTCACAGATTCAGTAGCAGCGATCAGTAGCGGATAGTAGCGAAAACAAATAAGTAGAATGAGCAGAGCCATAACTCCACAGAACATGGTCCAAAGCGACTGAATGAATTTCAGTGAGTCCCAGGCTTCCGGTCCGTCGTTGAAAGTTAAGTCAGTTTGCAAAACTTCTTCCATTTTGGTCACAAAGGCTCGGGCAGCGATATCGGCACTGATGAGGTGGGATACCTGAAGTAATTGCTATTAAGCTTTCCTGGTACTAGATTACATTTTTGAGCCGCTTCTCCTTTTGCAGCATCTTGTCGATTGTGTTGTGCATTGTCTTGAAGTTCCCAAGGTCATTCTTCTCCAGAACTACACCCAGCTTACGTTCATGCACCGCTTTAGCGTTTCTAAATGGTGGTCAAGACATAATATTTGGACTTATACCTGAATTGATCACCGAATTGTGGGATCACAATCAGACTAACGCCTGCACTTGCTGCTTCCAAGATACTGTTTTGTCCTCCGTGTGTGATGAAAAGAGAAATGAGACCGCTATCTAAGTTTTTTTTAAATTTGCACTAAGTCTTAGCATCTAACGTAGAAGATCGTTTTGAGGAAAGAAATCAGACATGATCACGTTGGGCAGTTTGACTGCGGAGAAGGTGTCTTCCTTTTCGTACTTCCATAGAAATAAAACTTTGGGAAACGATCTGATGACAGTAGCCATGTTTTTCTTCCAATCTTCTGGCATGAAAGCAGAAGGGACAACTGTTCCAAAAGAGACGAACACTACTTTGTTCCACTTCTTGAGCTCATCATCCAGATTCTGTAACTGTTTTTCTCCATCTCGCCGTAAACAAACCGGTAGAAGTGGTTTAGGCTCGTGGAGAGCTATTCCACCAATGTCGAAGACGTTTCGTAGAGACGGCCTCCAAGAATCGGTTAGAGGATGAGTGTTGATGAAGACGGCAGAGGCCGTTCTTGTCAGTTTCTGAATAACTGATTCCGCATCTGAATTCATACAGGTACCCTCAGAGGTTTGGGAAGATCTAGGCTTTTGATTTCGTCCTTATAGAAATACACTTGGTTATCCGTGAACTTCAAGAATGATTCGATAAACCAAGCATTGCGAAGAACATCTTTCCATCCCAGACTGCATCCGTAGTCTGATAAGATACCTGCAAAGTTAATTGACAATTTGCAAGAGTTTTGTGTACCTGCATGACAGAAAGGGTCAGTCAGACCAAGCTCGTACCCTACAGTATCCATTTGGCGTGTAGAGGATACGATAATATGTTTCTCAATGTTCAACAACTTCATAAGAACTGTTCAAGTTTTAATAAACGAGTAAATACTTACCCAGTCCACACATGTCGAACACCTCGTGAACCAAAACTCGAAACTTACGACTTTGTAGCTTGGACAGAGCTTGTTTGTCATTCAATAAAGCCTTGCACTGCTTTGCGTTAGCTTGACTCAAGTAATTCATTGCCTTTGAACACGTCCGTAACAAAATACTCTGCATTCATTCACCTGCCACTGTGATGTCGGCGTAGCTTTTACTTTCCAACCCATTTCTGGCGACAATCCGGACAGAACACCTTCCACGGGAAGAACAGTAATGATTTCGTGTGCCTTGTCACATCCGTGAGGAAAATCCGCTCGGTGTCGATTAACCAAAACTGTCAATGAGTAGTTCGCACCGGCCATCACTTCAACCAATCTGGCCATGAAGGTAGCATGCGAGGGCATGAGTAACGGTTGGTAGACAAGGATGTCATCGCAACGGGCTGCCACAGCCAGGAAGAAGAGCAGGAACAACATCTGAATCGTGAATAGCTTTTCAAGAATGAACCAGAATGTCTGCAAATGGCTATTTGCTCGAGATTTTATACCAGGCAAGTAAATTAATTATGCACACAGAGCTAGGAAGTACAGGTCGTGCAAGAGGTGAATGAAGAGAACGGAGCTGCTGTTCAAGTAATTACTGACGCATATGCTAGCAGGTTAAAATATAAAATTTCTAGGTCAGGTTGATGTAAGGCTTCGAGAAGTAATCTGACGACGTTGATGAAGAATGGACGTTGCCACTAACGACCATTTTGTAGCTCCTTGGAAAGACGTCAAAACCTGAACAATATACTTGTACTGCCCATGCCAGAAAGAGAAGACAGTACCAAAGTGTAAGAAAAATCCAGAAGAAGCCTCGAATGTATTTTTGTCTCACAGCTGCACCATTCCCCATCCCCCAAACGGCGCGTCCGACTAGCCTCGTTTCGGCCTCTTGGAATAGCGTAGATATACGCTTTTCGCCATAAAGGTTGCGATTTAAAATTTTACATGTTTGCGGAACTGATATTTTCACCTCTTCCTCTAGAAATTATCCGTTCTCGTTTACCGGAAGACATCGACACTCTTTGTGTGTCTTTCGAGGTTAGAGGCAGTTGGTCCGCGGCGATCGGCTGCCACGATCGATGACGCCACGGAGGTTTCGTCTGAATGATCGAACCACCTCACTCGTGGATGAGGTTGTCGGCCTTTACAAAGTGAAATCTCTGAACGACTAGGTTCCAGAGAGTTCTTCGTCCAAATCCATTTTACTCACAATAATGAACTAAATAGTTTTGCAAGCACCTTTTTCTACAAGGGTTTTAGCCATGTAGCTAATGTTTTTATTCTCAGTTTGGTGAATTCCCAATACCAAAAACGTTATGTTTGCTCCGCGGCGAATGCCTTCCAAGAGTCTTTTGTTTTGTCAGCAATATTTCAGTAAACAGATCCCATTCGTATTAGGCCAAGAGAGATCCCTCAATTCGGTGGTTTGAGCGGTTTGCGCCGTCAGAATCCCTACAGATGTGCGGTTTATTTGTTGATGCCGAGGCCCCCAGTGGGTCTCTGCAGGCTCCTGACTTCTCGCGCGCTCCTCGCTGTCGCGCCTCTCCGTCCGATGAGCGCTATCTCCTGCCATTCAGACGCACCCTGGCTACATACAGCGAACCTGACGACCAAGACAGATTATCTTGTGGACAGAATGTTGGTCAGATAATGGGTATGGGAATGGAAGAGCTAGTTAGCTAGCTGCTCCTATCCGTGGAAGACTTCCCGTTCAAAATTAATTGCGGTGCATAGACATTTTGAAAAGTTTCCTTTTAAATGCTCCTTGAAAATACGCAGTTTCAAACACATGCTTTAGTTACATAAATATTAGCAAAAGCCTAGGAAAATCATATATTTTTCTTTGGACTTGTAGAAATCCTGCTCGCATCTGTTATCTGCAGTTTCTTGTCGATTATTTTCAAAGAAAGGTTGCTTGAGACATGTCCTATTGATGTCAGTGTCGTCTCAGAGCTACCAACGCAATGGCAATTCTGGAATGAAATAATCAAGCCTCTCTCGTTCTCCATTCACATCCCCCCACAGCTCGCACTAGCCCAAAGTGTCTCCACCATGTGGACCTAACTCTTTCGTCTAGAGGCAGCAATCAGAAGGGGTCGAAGAGAACGCTGTGCAGTGCAAACATACGGCCGTTGACGCATGTGTGGTGAGGCGCCGTGAGCACACCCTTTACCTCGGATGCTCAGGTAACTCCAAGGTTTTCCCCCGATTCATTGTTATTTGCTCCATCGTTGACGGTGCATTTACATGACTGTCATCACCTCAAAGCGACCGCCGTCTTACACAGTGCATGTTTGTCCTGTTATTTCTCCTTCTTGAAGTCTCCTGTCCTTTCGAGAGAAATATTTTCGGCCAGCAGAGTTGAAAATGTCTCATCGGAACCCTTTTTTTTCTCAAGTCCAGCCACGGCACCGGCCACTTTACTGCGCTAGGAAGCTCGCCGCCGCTGTTGTCTCCTGTGGTCCTTCTCCCTCTGTTGACTGTTGTCTTTCAGCCCAAACGCTTTGTCGTCAAGCTGTCTATCCAGGCCACTTACCCCTTTTGTGTTTCTAATATATATGTTTCTATTGATCTCCAGACATGCTCTTTCCGGGGAAGCAATCATTCACAACGACAAAGTGAGGGGATCCGAGAGGATCGAGAAGCTCCTCAGTCCCAGCTGGCTGTGCGTCATCGCGCTACATCCCTCCGTTGTCCCCCGCCCTGCCTGGTCAGTCGACCCGAATCTTCCGAGTCGGCTGTCGCTACTTGACCTCCGATAGAAGCTGCTAACGATGCTGCGCCTTTGCATTATTACAGTTTTATGTTGCAGCCTGGCTCAAAAAAGATTGTTCTTGGCTAAAACAGCCTGTAATCTAAGTTACTCAAGTGTTGCAAGTAGCAACCAAGGTGGTTTCCCCGCTTTGTCCTCTATTACGTTTCGGCGGCTGGCGCTGACGTCGTCTTTGGAGTCGGCGATCGATTGAGGTTGCCTTCTTTCCCGTCTTCGTGGAGCTTCCGTAGGCTCCCCCGATTAGGCTTGACTACAACATAAGGGAAACAGTGTCGAGGGAAAATGCTGCCAGCTAGGCACGTCGATCTAGCAGTGTAGGGAACAGTTGGTAGCACACTTCTGACATAGACAGAGAGAGGATCAACGCTGTCGAAGAGCTCCTCTTATCACAGCGCTCCATATCGCTTGCTGATGACACGACCGCGCTGCTGCCTATGTTTTCATCGGCTCGCGACTGTAACCAACCAGATTCTCACTGTGCGACGTCCTATTGTTGCATTCCGTTCCCGTTTTCGTTTCATTCGGGTCTCTAGCTAGTCACTTCTGTTACCGTGCGGACATCTAACAACTGTCTAGGTCCCTCTTTCAGAGTCTAAGATTCCCTTTCTTCCTGTTATCGCGTCCCCTGTGTGTCCTAGGGCGAAAGAGATACTCGTTTGCTGCTCCGTGGCGCATTATTATGGCGGAAATCTTTGATAGAGGGATCACGGGAGGAAGGTGAGCGCTGACAGCTCTCCTCATTAGTGACAGCGTGAGGCATCTCCGTTGCTTTCTTTCCAGCGCCATCTGTTTCCTACGCCTAAACAACACAAGTCGTCCGGTTCTTCGGACCGAGAAGATTGCCCCCATCCTAGGCATTCTCACTCCGTCCAACGCCAGTACATCAATGTATCCTTCTCGGTCGCGGTCATTATAATCGCCGACGGACGTGCGCACTGTTCCAGGACGCAGATTTCCACATTGGATGATGATGCGCCCGGGTTTAAAGTTCCCACGCAACCTCTTCTCGAGAGAGAAACTGTTTTCGCCCTTTCCCCAAGTTGGTCGGTAACCTTTCCATCCTCCCAAATAATAACCACGTCAAAAGCGCACTCAGCGCCCTCTGTTGCCGTGTCTACCGGTCCCCAACGGAAAATGTGCATTATTCAGTTGGTTCGTTTGCGCATAGACAGCGTCGCTTGCCTTCGACCTTGACAGAGTCCGATTGCCATCGATTGACTGTCGCACCGGTCACCGCGTAGCGACCTCATCGCGAATCCGCTCGTCTCAACAGCTGTTAACGCGCCCGAGAGACTGGAGTGTGTTCACGAGAAGCGTCCATTCATCGGCTCGTTCAGAGAAACCCAAGGGGTTTACTAACTATTTTTTAGTCAGCTCCAATGTTTCTTTTTGTGCAGAAATTTCCTCTAATCGACAAATGTTCAAGATGTCGTGGCCGGATGGGGTTGATGTTCGCTAATAACGTGCAATTTCCTTGCATTTGCGACTATGAAGACCTTGGAGCGTGGCCGGCAGACCCATCGCATTGACGCTGAGCAAACGAATACCCTAGGAGAAAAAGGCCCCGGCGCGACAGAGTCCCTAGCCCGGGTCAAGCGTTCAGATTACCGTCGCAGCAAGGTTAATTGGACCATATCGTAGGAGTTCTTGTGTCCTGGAATCAGGTGTATTCCCCCAATGTCAATCGATTAGGCTTGGTGTGTGAAGTCATCTGGTCCCTCGAACGAATATGCGCCGAGTGACTCTCCTCCCGTCGACCCTAGCCTTCTCAACAACTGTTCATGTCCTTGCTCCTCTGCCCGCTCCTCCGAATCCCCTCACGCCTAATTGAACAAATACGTCTACTGAGAAAGCCGGTTACTGAGAAGCACAGCCCTTTTAACTGACTTTTCTTTTTCGGCTTCCTTTACAGGCTAAAGACACCTTGTCGTCGTCGTATCGGTTCATCGATCTAACCTTCTATCGCCGCGCCGGTCACTGCGTCTCTTTACTGCGTGATTCAGATGACCCCCTTTATCGTAGCATCAGCGCTCATTCAAGCACAACTCCGCTTGGACTTGCACCGGCTCTTGCCCTTCTTATTGCTCCACCCATTTGCAGCGGGCTGCTCCAACAGCCTTCTCTTTAGCCGTCGTGTCTTCTTTTCCCAATTTCCATCATTGAGCGCCTTCTTTTCAAGGTCTTCGCAGCATCGTTTGGCGACGCTCGACCTCACGCTCTTTGTTAGAGAATCAGAGTCTCTTCCTGCTTCACAGTTGCTGCCAACATCTCTGTCCTGTTGATTCAGCAGCCCCAAAAATCGCGGTTGTTGAAGGCTGCTCCCCTTCTCCACCCCATAATGTTTGCTACCAGTTTTGACGATTGCTCCGCTATCTTAAGAAGGAGTCACCGTGCCATTTCCCCCAGACGCCACTGTCAAAATTCTGAAATGTTTTCCCTTCGAATAGTTGTTTAGAAGTTGCGAGTGGTTCGTTGGGCTGCGCCCGAAGTGAAGCACCACATTCATTCACAGCCGCATCACTCTTCGCAATCTGGGGCCAGCGCGCACAGCTCTCTTGCAGTAGAAACCAGTTCCATCGACGTTCGTCCGCGATTCGACGCGTTCCATCCATCTATTCATCCTTCTATCTGCCCCCTACTGTGTAGCTCTCCTCCCTCTCCGTGTCTTCTTGTGTGCTCTCAACGCCGCACCGCTAACCGTTGACATCACAGCGCCGCCGTTGTGCCGATATCGTTTTTCCCTGTACCTCGGACGAGAAAGATAGCAATGTTAGCGTTCCGACTTCGGGCTGCTTCTGATACTCTCTCCACATTCTTTGCTCTCGCTCTTTCTCTCCGATTTGCCACTTACGATCGATGTATTGCAGGTAGTGGCTTGATGTTTAGACGAGTCTGAACGAATGCAAGCTATCAGCGGCAGTCAACAGTCGATGATGCACCGACTGCTCACACAAGCCAACACGACACCGGCTTCGGTAATTGTATGCAGGGATTAAGGCTGAGCTAACTGTTTTTAGAGCCGATCAGCCATTGAAGACATCGCCAATCGTTTGCACAAACAGAACGGCAATGCTATGTCCTACTTGGTAAATTGACTGCCATCGATAACTCCAATACCCATTGTTTTCAGGACGATGGCTATTCAAATGGTGTCAACGAGATTTCTGTGGGAAACAACACACCGACAATGTGCCTGACGTGTGATGATTGTGGTATTGTGAAGAATAGTACAGAAGAGATGGAAATCCACATCAAGACCGAGCATCTGAATTGGCTGCCATTTCAATGTCCTATCTGTCTGACTACAAGGGCGTCTGATGCCCAGATGAGAGAACATCTTCACTCTTCTCACAAAAAGACAATGAACAAGGTATACTGTTTACAAAACGTCTTATAACAAGGAGTTTAGTTCATATACGTGGACGATATGGCTTCCAAACGTCAATTGCAAACCATGATGGATCGGGCGATCAACTCCTCAGTCTCACGAAAAATTGCTCGGATGCCGGTCTCCTCTAACACAATTACCCCGGATTCTGGTTATTTATCCCTGAATAACGATGACAAACCAGAAGTGGTTAGTACATGTTTCTTTGCTTTAAAACACTCAAATTCAGAGAGTAGCATCATCCGACCCTTCTGAGTCACCTCCCGCTGAACCATCTCCCGGCTTTACGGCGAATGTTGTGAAACCAAAACGATCGCCGAAGTTTGAGTCGTCCGGCGACACAAATACCGATGCCCTTTTGGCCAGCATCAGTCGAGCCGCCGTCGAGGGCGAGAACGAGAATAATCTGGATGATAGCTTAGCCAACATCTTCTTCAACGGGTATAAAAATCTCAAAATGGATATGGAAGAGCATGATGATGGAATGGAGGAGAATGACGACAGCGTACTTGAGAGCCTTGTCAACCCAATGTGAGTGTTAAGGTTCCACGAAATTCAGTTATTTATTCAGTTCCGTTCTTGACGATGTGGCCGCTCTGTTCGGTAATCAGGATGGAAAGATTGAAGACCATTTCACTATGAACGGTGACAAGAAAGGCAGCTCCAAGATTCCAACCAATCAGTAGTTATTACTTTTAGATAGTCACAAAGTTATTTTTTAGAGTCGCAAAGAAGCGTGTTCTTGGAGAATGCAGCAAGTGCAACAAGCCTGTGACTGCCGGAGCCAGACAGATGCACATGTTCTTCCATTTGGCTAAGGACCACAAAGTAAAATCATTTTTCTCAATTATTCACTTACATATTTCAGACATTCCGATTCCGCTGTCTCTTCGAGGGATGTAATACTGAGCACTACCGCAAAGATCAAATGGAAAACCATCAATCGAAGGTCCACGGCAAAATCGACCCGGATATGATGGAGGATCGATCTCTCGAGCTTTTTACTCGTTGCCAGGTAAGATTTATTTTTGTTCCTATTAAGCAGTGCCATATTCATCGGTGTTGTAACCTATTCTTCCATTTGGCATGACCGTCGTGTTGTAGTTGAGACTTTCAGGAATTGAATCACGAGCTATTCGTGGCCAACAGATCCATGATTACGCATCACCAGAACGCTCAGGTTAGTTCTCAGGCAATGTTCTAACCTCAATCGTTGTACGTGTGCCCTACTTAGTGACTAACAAAATAACGTCTTTGTCTTACCAACACTGCCTGAGAACTAACGCTCTGAACTTCACGGCTTTACTTTTACCATTGTCTTATCGGGTTGTTTAGGATCTCTCAATGGAACTACTCGGAACCAAGAACGGAAGTACTCCTGGTCCTACGGCTGCCAAGGCTGAAATCGCCTATCAGCAACAGAATGCCCAGAAGGAGAAAGACAGAGTAAAATTTGAAGCTAATACTAAGTCATTCGTGATTTTTAGAAACTGAACCAGGGAGCGAAAGACTCTGTCAACAGAATGGTTCCGGACGAAGAGCATCCGCTCGAGTGCCGATTATGCCACAAAACAATGCAAAACAGGGTAGGCAAACTGTGACAACGACCAACAAAGGGATCTTTACTCAGATTCGTGGATTCCACATCCTGTGGCATTTGGCCAAAGACATGGGCATCATGCGCTACATCTGCAAGTTCTGTGGATTCGCTCATGACCGCTCGCAGTCGGTCCAGACCCATGGAAAGAAGGAGCATGGTGCTGATGATGTGGTTCTCGACAAAATTCAGGTATTATTGTTAAATTTTTTTAAAATGGCTCCTTTTAGGAATACCAGGCTGAGGTCAACGACATGTCCGAAAAGTGCTTCGGCTTCCAGTCGTCGTTTGCCCAGGATAACAAAAGAAGAAGCAAGATCCCTGTGATTATCCCTACTTCAAGTAGTAAGATTGCAAAGAAGAGAAAGCTTGATGATGGAACTGCTGAGCCGGGAGCAGAAGTAATACTTGAACATTGTTTTTGCTCTAGCTACAATTTAGTGCGACTCGGAAGAAGGAAAGTCGGGCGAAGAGACTCCTGTCGAGGAGGAAGATATGGAGAATGAAGATCACGAGGAAGAGGACGAGGTTAGTTGAATGAGTTTGATTCTAAGACATCCAAAAACGCCCTCCGTTTCCGCTTATATTTTCCTTGCTTGCGCTGAACTAACAAGAACCGTTTTAGCGATGGCGAGCAAAGCCACGCAACCCACAATTCTCACGGGTATGACGCGTGTTGTGATGTTCTAGAAACTAGTATTTAGAACATAGTAAAAAAAGTTTGCCCATATTATTAAACTGCATGTCCACAGGTACTAAATGACTTCTCCTAGGAATCAAAGCCCGTCCGCAAACGCAAGAGCATCCGATCGGCCCGATTCGGCACTCGTCGTCCGCCTTCGAAAAACAAACGACTTGAGATGTTGAGGTTGAGGGAGGTGTGTGAAACCTTTTAACCCTATTTGTGCCTGATTTCTCAAATTCCAAACAGAAGTGAGCTCACCAAATATCTTACAGATAAGCATGCTTCTTGGAGGAGCTCAGTATTACAAGAAGAAGGGCAATGAAGCTTGCGGCTGCTTGAAATGTGGCAAGTTTGTCTCGACTCGTCTAACGGAGCATGCCTATGCCCACATCAACGAGAAACTCTTCATGTGCCGTGTCTGTGACTACGTAAGTGGTATTTTCTACTTTCGAAAATGCGAAATCTTCAGGGCCATCAAACCAGAGACGTTGTCGTGAAGCATATGGCTGACAGACATCCAGGAGCTGATGAGAAGCCAACAGATAATCGTCTCAAGTTTGCTAAGGAGATTAAGCAGTCTATCCACGACTGTTTCACCAGCATCTTTATCGATGCTCCTATCCCAACAGCTGCCGACATTGAAAAGTTGCGCACAGGAACCACTGTCAACATTGCCGGGCTCACTGATCAGGTACCTTTTGCTCCTCTAGTGTAATTCATGGAATGAGTTTCTAGGAAAGTGACGATCATGCCGATGACGATACTGCTGATGACGATGATGATGAGAAAGACGGTGGACTCGAAGTGGAAGAAGAACATGAAGAGGAACAAAACTAATAACAGGAAAAGAAACGTGTACCCTCTCCCTTTTTAGAGAATAGAACCTTTGGTTATATTAAAAGTTTTCATAGAATCTCAATGACGCTTTGGTAATGAGGAAAAGTGTTCTAGACTATTACGCTTTACTATTTTATATCCGGTTTTGTTTTCTAAACACCCCGAGCAGACCTCATTCAAATTATGTTTTACGTTGTATTATTGTTGTCATTACATCATCCCGACTGCCCTCATTTAAAGTTTTCGGTTTATTGTGATCCACGTAATGCCTTATTACAAGCTGGATTTTTTGTTTATGTCACGTGTATACCATAAATAATCTATAATAAGTTTTTTTGTTAAACCCGCGCGTTATCGGTTTGGCAATTGAAAAAACTTCAATAGCTTTTGTGAATCAACTTCGCATTTCTTCACATGTGCGTCAATCTACTGGATATATTAGTGTATCATGTCTGCTGGGATCGTTCCATTTTGTGAGGATCTTTTGACGCCAACAATGGAAACGGTTACCAATTTCTATGACAAAACAGGTGGTTGTTGTTTTTTTGTTTAATTTTTAATTTTTTTTGCTTATTTTCAGTGCTTCTGCTTCGATAGTCCTCGAGCTTCGGAGTCTTGTCCTGTACACAATGTTCCTACGGTATGTTGAATGTTAAAAATAAGCAGACTTTTTATTGCAGAAAACTACCATGCTATCTCCTACCGTTAAAAAGGCAGGAGAAGAAGAACAGATGAAATTTGATGACCTGGCTATTCAACAAGCTGACCAACGATGTGACACAAGTAAGTTAGACTTGAAAGTGATTAACAAACTTTTGTAAAAACTTGACATTTTATACAATGATCAGCCGTCTACGACGTCTTCGCCGTCCCTTAGTCTTGGCTTAGCATTGACAACTGGCGGCTGCGCCGCTTCTCCAATAGTCTAAGTCCCCAAGTTCCTCAAAAACTGACTTATCAACTTAATTCTTGACATGCCATGACTTGCCAGCTTTTTTCTCGTGGTGAAGCACAAACGGACGGACACCATTGCACTTTAGGTGTAGAGAGAGAGGACATGTTGTGTGGAAGGTTAAAGCAAAATTTTTTCGGGCCAAGACGTATTTCCACATGCAATTCTTGGCTTGCAAAATTTGCGAATTAGCCGTGTTTGTTATGCTCAAATGTTCGATATTTTAAAATAAGATTTGAGAAACAAGCTGTTTTAGAAAACCTTCTCATTCACGTCACCTCTGCTCCGCCTGCTGATTACCAAAGAATCGTCGGAAGAGTAAAAAAATAACTCCACTTCCAAGTAATCGATCTCGTCATCTTTCTGTTCAATCTATGACTGGCTTTTAAATCGTCACCAATAAGGTTGTTCATCAAGGTTTATTCATCGTAACGTCTATATCGTACAAATATTGTCGGGAAGGGTCAAAGTCATAGAAAAGAATTGAGCGAGAGAGAATAGAAGTCAGCATGGCAAGTGAGCACCGAACAGGAAAAAGGAACGATGACACGTCTCATATACGGATGAGTACAGTTGAATAGTTTCCCAGCATTTTGAACACCTGCGTATCGTTTGAGGCTAGGGCAATTTTGTCAGAAAACACAAATTATAAGTTATAACATCAAAGACCGTTAAGCTAAAATAGCAGATTTTCCCACTATTATATTAATAGACTCTATTATGACACTGCAATTTATACTGCTTCCTAATACACTAATTCGCGAGTCAGATAGAGAAGAGTGGTAGGAAAAATGTCGGCATTACATTACAAGCGGTGCTTTACGGCTGGGATACGGCGGTGGAGGTGGCAGCACAACATTGCCAGAAGGTACAGCATTCCGCAGCTGGCTAGGATAGCTGAGATAGAAAATTCAGCAAACTTTATGAGTGTTTCTCACCTTGGTTGCATGCTCGAATGTCGATTACCGTACAGGTAGACTGAGCTGTCTACCATGTAGTCGCTTCGGTACATCGGATTTGTTGCTGGCAACGTTGGTACTGTCACAGGAGCCGTTTCAGATGGTAGATCTAGACAGCTCGATGGACGACGAGCATGTGTCAACCCGTGTTGCATGCCATCTTTCCAAAGACGATGCATGAAAGGAAACTCTCGCAGCTTCTCAGAAGAGATGCTCTCATCGTCCAGGAAACATCCAATGTCTTTGGAGGAACTGAACTGAAGAGGTGTGGCTGAAGCTGGTGGGAAAGAGGCTTGTCCACCAGGAGTCTCTGCAGGAAGTGGACACGAGTTGGGTGGTACTCCGTGGCTGCTAAATGATGCTTGTGCTCAAAGATATTAAATACTTACCACGTTGGTTGGTAAGTCATTTGGGGCACTGCTGCTACAGCTCTGTCGTAGGCAGGTGGATCTCTTGCTTTCGGTCGAGTCCCATTCATCGACTGTGCGTACTGAAGAGCCGGAGCTACGGGATAGTCTTCCGTCGGACTCTGAATAGTGTATGATGCTAATGCAAAGCAGATTTCTTACATTACGTTGGTACCCACTGACCACATGATAATGAGCAGGCATAGAGCGGACTCGGTTGATGCTAGCTGCTTGCCGACTAGCGCCAGAGTTTGTCCTCTTCGTGAATAGACGCCCTCCACCAGTTGCTGATGTTGGTGAATCCATTAGGACGGCAGAAACTGACGGATGAGACCATAGCTAAAAAAAGCTTGGTTTAAAAAAACTTTAACGCTTACGTCTGAATCGATCTTCGGTTCACTTCTGGCTTGTCCAGGTTGCATGGAACTCATCGAAACTCCCGGCTGGTACTGATAGTAAGTTGATGGGATTGCACCAGCAACAGTAGTCCAGCGAGGTTTTCCATTAGGAGAAACAGATCGCTGTACAACCATCATGTTCGGAAGATGTTCAAGATAGCGAGTCGTCGATTGCGCCCTCAAATCATGAAGAGACATCGAGGATGATGGCGGAAGTTGAGGCCTCAGTGTTGAATCTGCATCATCGGATCTCCCATAGACAGCATCATGATGGTAGTTGCTGTACATCATCATTTCAGGCAGAACTTCATGAGACTGCTGGACAGAATCACTGCGAGATCCGTTGGAGGAAGTGTACTGGTTCTCTGGCACATAGGCTCCATAATGGACAGCTGAGTGGATCATGTGAGTGTAGGGATCGTGTTCAAGGTGTTTCGAGTTGAAATTGAGGTCAAGCTGTCGGCTACCAACAGAATCAACAGTTTGAGAAGCTGAATCGACAGAAGATGGTCGACTGAAAACATTTTTTAAGTTTCTGCTGTAGTGAATGTACTTACGCACTATCAAAAGATGGTGGAGTGTTTGGACCTGACTCTTCCATGACCTCCGGCTTTTTTTCACTGTTCTCACTAACTTTGCTGGACTGACTGGCTGCTCTGTCTTGTCGAATGCTTTCCAGCTCCATTTTTTCAATTTTCAACTCCAAGTTAGAATCCATCTTCACCCTAATCCTCTGCTTCGAACTGACTGAGCCATGAAGACGGTCACCACTACTACAAGCAGAATCATGCAGCAAAGAATCAACATCTGTAACAGCGATTTTAATCATTTGATCAAAACTGGATCTACCTTCCGTGGTGTGAGCGCCGGTTCCAGACGACGTCGACGCGCGATCAACGCTTTTCTCCATGAAGGGCTGCTGATAGCTGCCGTTGACAATAGCTGATTTATGGGACAGAACCAAAAGCGTTTGATGAACAGATCGGCACAGTTCCAGCAAGTAACTGAATTCTTCAGTTGTATCATGGAAAAAGGGGACTAATACCGAGCCTTGTGTTCCGTCTGAGCGTAGAGAGACATTTTGGTACCGTCTGAACCAACAATGCTGATTTTTTTCCGGTCGAAAGATAGCTTTGTCACTTTTTTCCAAGGCAAAAATCGGAGAGGAACTCGTTCGCCGTCTTCTCCCACATCACACATTTCAATCCCTCTTAATAATATAGGGTGAAAGGTTCTAGAAAAGATTCGATACCTTGCATTGATCCCCAAAACCGCATTTTCCACATTGTCCATCTTGTGACGTCGAAGCCCGTAGAGGTGGCAGTTCAAGGCGAAAGGAGATCTGCAAAGGAGATATTTCTCTCGAACAGTAGACAAACACACCTGCTGGCTTCGAGACAAAAATTGGTCATGGCGTCTTGCTTCCTCATTGTTTTCAGATCTTCGGACACTGCTGGCATGTTCTTTCCGATGTAGTCAAGACCTCGATCCGCTATCACCCACATCGGAAAGTATTGTTCTGCTCGAAAATAGCCTCCAGGATTGTCGCCTTTGTCAGCTCGCAACGCCAGAGCTGCCATCTCCCAGCATCGTTCTTCGGACACGCAATGACTGCTTGACCATTGATCCAGAAAGTTCTCTTTCAACTGGAGGTAGTACTGTTCTAGTGCCTTCTCATCTCGGGTCCTGAGCATTTGAATATTCCCATTTGAATCTTTCCTCTTTTCTCGCATTGCATAGTCGTGGAATGCGGTGGCGACGAGTTGCTATTGATATGTCGCCCGGTGCGGCGGATCGGACGCAAAAGTGAAACAATTGAGAAATGATTAGCCACTTGTGATTTATGGGGAGAGAAGAGAAGCGCCATCCGTTACGTGCATGATGAATCAAAAACTCACGATAGTCGATCGTTGTCAATGTAGACGCGAACGCGAAAATAGAGCACCAAGATGGGTCGGTTCTCCGTGCTTCGATTGTGCTGAAAAGACAATCAGTTTCATCGGAACACAATGCTGTCTCGTACTTTTAGGTGTGCCCTCGCATAGCCTTGAGCCTCAAATTGCAATCATACGATATAGGGCTGACGGTCGTATGCATTTCTAATGTGCGCGCAATAACATTAAGTGTCTCTGTTGCAACTAGTGAGATCATATCAAAATAAGTACTTACCCAGTTAGCAAATCTCGGCTGTTTAGGAGCATATTTGACAATCTTCTGTGCGGGATCCAGAAAAAAGTACTCGTGTCGAGGTTGATCGTTGCCTGGAAAACGGAAGACTTTGTCCTTGGAGCAATAAACGATAGACCTATGCCTTCTGTAGGTTGTCGTAAAGCGAGGCCAAAGAGCTTATCTTCGGCTATCTCTAGTATTTCGCCGCATTTCCACAGCACGTGATGTACTCGCGTTTTTTGCTGGAAAACAACATTCTAATTGGTAAATGGAGTAAGTCTTACATTTACAGCTATTACGAGGCTTTCTTTGGACAACGTCTGAACAGTCACGTAGCATTGTCCCGGTCGGACACTGTGAACCGATGGCAGGAACACTGCCGGGCCTTGAAATTGTGCACATTAGATTGAACAAAAATAACAAAAACCTGTGCTACTGCTGCTCGACGGCTGTTGCAGATGGTGTGGTAGTCGCGAGCTACCGGCCGCCAACGACCTACTCGAGCTCGGCGTCGAGCAGGACGAGTCCATTACCTGAAAAACTCTAAATGTTTTGGTCAAACAAATTTAAGCGAAGAAAAATTCTTTGAAAAAACTATGAATGGAATGCAGTTGCTGATAACAATGAATTGATTACATGAAAAAGCGAATTTTTTTAAGAGGTTGCGGGTGGTCAAACTTTCTTTTTGCCGACCTAACAACGGTAGCAGGATACGCTGCACAGTGTCGCACGTAGTTTCTTGCACAAACAAGAGAGCCGATAGCAAATCTTGACCACTTGTGTGCTTCTTGCTGGAATTAACAAATGAGTGCATCGGGAGCTGAATCAAAATTCTTTAGACCTTCGATTCGCATGTAAACAGAAAAAAAACTTTGCAAGAAAAAATGTGCCCACGAAGAAAATGAGTAAAAGAGAAGACCCAGTAAGGCCGCGATAAGCCGCGAAAGGCCGCGAATGGCGAGGACAGCCTGCGCTGCTGAAACACTTGTACGGTTGTGATATGGCTACCCCTCTTTCAAAGATTTTTTACAAAGAATATTGTCCGGAATGTGAGAACAAAGGGCAACTGATAAACGCTCGCATAAATTGGATAGAAAATTATTGATGGGAGAGAGATTACACTGATCAGGTGGGGGCAGCTGATATTAAGAGCAGATAACAGCTTGTTCACCATCGGTTTTGGCCAGGTCTTAGAGGAAGAAAAAGACATGAAGTCAATAGAGATAAATGGCAGACGATAGCTTCTGTTAGCTGATACCAGTAAGACAACAACTTCTCTTTTCGTTTTCTATGAGCTTTGGTGCGCAAAAGGGAGTGAGAGAAAAATTGCCGATCAGTCTGGTAGAATGTTGTTCGCAGACAATGCGAACAGATTCTGCGTGAACTTGGCAAAAACAAGCGTATACTGTAATTTTTCATGAATTTAAAGGACGACAATTCAAGGAATGCGATGCTGATGCGTTGTCAACGAACGGCATGAAGAGAAAGCCAAGACAATTCGGGCATATAGAGTAGTGTCTAATAATGCTGGAATGCACTTGTGGACATTCGGGATCAATTATCATCAGGTTAATGACGTCATCGCGGAATGTTTGAACAAAAAGTTAGCCAAATAAACACTTGAACCAATCTTCTAAACTATTGCTGTACTCGAAGAATTTACCAAAACTTGCAAAATCTTTTTGTGAATCAGCTGTTATCAGCTGGAAAGGGACACCCCCCACGAATTATTCTCGTGTAGATCTGACTCACCTATCTATCGCTGTGGGGGTGTAATCTCGAGCATTTGTACAACAGTGTCCAGACTTTTTAAGGAAGTAGTCGGCCCTCTTTTGACCAATAGATCCGTAGGTAACAACCGGGGAAAAAGAAGGCGACCGAATTGCGATATAACCGTTTCGGCTGATGACTCGTTCAAGGACACAAAGGGGAGACTATTGATCCTGACCACCGGACGCCGTACAAGCTGTTCCTAGTGGTCAGCAGCATAACCCAGTTCGGGTAGCTGTCGTCTTAGAGCGCTAAGTAACCTTTTCCAATAAATCAATATGACAAGTATAAGGTACTCATGCCCATAAGACCGCTCGAACTGGCGTTCTCGACAAACCGGCAACATTATAAGCAATGAAAATAGGCATGGAATATTAACAATATAATCCTGTCAATCAGGGTGTGTCTATAATGTGTGGCAGAGGAAATGAAAGCCAATTTCATTGAAGAGAGAAAGTTTCTAGAATTTATACAGGAAGCTGAAAACGTCTACGGAACCGGCCAGTCAGCTAGCTGGTTTTTCGCGCCGCCGACCACATCTGATAAGCGAAAAAGTCACATGTAGCTGTTTGCACATTTAATTACCATGTAAAACAAGAGATACATCTTTAATTGGATAAATCCGGTTTTTGAACGAGGGGTAGGATTGCTATCTTTTCATCGCAAAAAGTCGAAGGACAACATGCGCCAGGGTCCCTGTAGGGGCAAAAAAGTAGAATTATGAGGACTGCGGGGCTTATGACGAAAGTATCAAAAGAAACACTTTCTGCTTTACGGCAAAACCGTGGGCCTGCGCGTGATGCCAAGAAGGTTTTCAACTGAGGTGACAGAAGAGGGCGACAAACAGCGCCGGAATTCGTCACATAATCAGTGGAAAGTGCGGCCACAATTGATGATATGGAAGCAGAGGAACCGGTACCTGGCAGGCCATCGGTAAGTGATACGGCCGCACGGAAACCAAAGGAAACCGCACATACACTATGGGGCGCAAGCGCGAGTTGAAATTCCGCGCTCATTCTGACAAAAAGAGCTCTCTGGTCCAAAAATTTGACAAATTGTCGACAGTTTTGGCTCGCGGTTATCAATAAGAAGTGATACGCGGGTGATAAATCTTTTCTTTGGACCACTTTAACCTAAAGATTTCATAGATCTTTTCCCGGAAAATGATTTCATCAAATATCTAAGTCTTTGTCAAAACTTCTAGTTAACTTCAAAGGAAGGGAAGAAAACATTAAAGTGCGAGTATTCGCCAAAAAAAAAAGATTGAATCATCGCACCAAAAACGATGCAAGGTGGTTTCTCAGCGACGGAAGCAAGAACAAAACAACGACCGAGAACTGTCACTACTAGGCGTGACAATCGTGCCGAATTCCGTTAATTCTCTAAGAGATAAGGCGGCACTATAGTCAAGGTCGTCGTCTACGATCGTCTACTGTCACGAGCACCTCCACATAATCACGAATAATTACTGCGGGCCTTATTTGGCTTGCCGATAACCATTTAGTACAGTTGCCATAAAAAATCTGGGACTCCCTTCTTGCTGTAGGACTAATTAATGCTAATGCCGCGTTCATGACCATGACGATTTCTGTTTGACTTGCGGCTCACACAGCGTCAGGTATAATGAGCAACCCACGAATTTTCAAATTCAAAGCAGTAAAATTACGAGTGGAATTCCTACAAAGTACAATTAGGACAGCTGTACTTTTGAAATAAAGAGCGGATGACTAGCAACGCGGGAATTTCTTAACAGCAATATCAGCGGGAGAAAAAACTGCAATCGGAAAAGCTATTATTGTTATAAAAATGATTCAAACAGAGTGGCCAAAACTCGTGCTCGTGCCAAACTATCAGTGATTCATTTGATACTGGCGGTTTACGCTAATATTTGCATATCGAAAGCTCGCAATCAAAGAAAAAGAAACCTCGTCGTACAGCTGATCAGAACAAAGAATGTAAAAAGTTGGCCTATCTGTTTTACGCCAAGCCAAAATAGGACCTAAGCTGAAAAGTTGACTCACAAAAAGAGGCACCGAAAGAGCAAATGGTTGAGTCCTGAGTGGAACACAGCGGAAGCATTGCACTGATCAGACACTATTTGCACGGATACGCTTTCTTTAAAAAATGTCGGCGAAAGAATCGAATGTTCAATTGTGCGCAATAAGTGAACAAGAAAAGGCGATAATCTAGTGACTTTTTGCCATCAAAGTATAACATTAACAGATTTTCTTCTTTGGCCCTTCAGGGCAGACAAATCGCAGTTTGCCCCTCTGGTTTAGTGCGAAGCGTCTATCGAATCGCGTTTTTGGGCTGACTTGATCTAGCGCAAGGATTTCCCTACTTCTGGAAGGTTGTTTATCGCTGTAGGATGTCTTCGCGATAAACAAACATGCGCATCTAGCAACTGGCAACACGCCAACCTTGCACGACGCCCGTCCTTGCCCTTACGCGAATTCTTCGCATTCCACCTTAAGGGCACAGCGGAAAGAGATCACCTGTGGCACTGCACTTTTTTGCGGACCTCATTGTTCTAGTCACGATCGTTTCGACTGAACATTCCTATGCACTGATGCTTCGTCAACAAAAGTCGGAAAAGCTCATAAGCAAACTGACTCAAATTTCACTCTAGGGTAGTAATTTGAAAGAGAAATGATGTAAAGCCTAAATAAGGAACCTTAATTGAGATTGACGAGTTACAAAGAAGGCTAGATGTAGATAGTTGCAGATGAAAAAATGAAGGTGCGAATAGGACTGTGAAGGACGCTGAGCGTTTATGTTCCCGAGAAAATACAGAAAAGTGTAAACAGTGTCGAAAACATGCTATTTGCATTTGAAGGGCTGTGGACAGCGGTAAGAGGTCAGAGGCGACTATGTTTCTATCAGAGGTCTCACAATCGCGGTGCTCGCTCACGGGGACGGGCAGACACACACGGCACTGTCGCGCAACGCGTTGTTGGCATAGCTTAGATCATTATCTTTCAAAAGATGGCTGCTAAACTGACACTTTAGGCCACGGCGTAAGCGGAAATCTAGATCACGTTGTAAGAAGAAGCGGGGAGACGAATTCAAACTTTAACAAAACAGGCTTTTTAAAGGACGGAGAAGTGAAAAAATTATGATTCAAAGCTTGCTTCTTAAGACAACAGTCGACAAGACTCTCACCACAAAGACAATGAGCCTCATACCGATGTATTAATACCGAATAGACTTTTTCATTGCTTAACTGCTACAGTTCTAGCTTAATGTGTGATTGGGTATGGGATGTTCTCCAGTAGGCATATATGCCGTTGACTTTGCGAGGTCAGGGCAAGTACGGCCGAAATGTTTACCACCAGGTCGCGAAAGAAATGCTGCTGCAATTTCTAGCCATGCGTCTCCTCTAATTTGTCTGTAAAAGGCAGACAAAAGAAGAAGGAAATGAGGACAGAGGCTATGACGCTGACATACGTGAGAGAAATCTTCGGAAGAAACGTGGGACGTCTCAGAACTGTAAGAAGGAGATCGATAGGTTTGCGGGATACGCAGACAAGAAAGGAATGTGTAGCGGCCAAGATAAGGTGAGGCGCCGAGCGGGCAAAGGAAGGAACCTCGAAATATTGTAAGACTGAGGGTGACAGGAAGATATGTAGATAATTGTTCGATACGCCATGCAACAGAGAGTCTGGAAACACATTACGATATTGGGTTGGTTGGAAATTTAAAGTAGCAAAATTGTGCTGGTATTTGAAATGGTTGTCAATGATAAATAGTAGGAAGCAGCTAGATCGCCAGAAGTTTTCAAACAACGACAGTTGTTGACTTTTTAATCTGCAACCTAACCTCTTATCGGTCTTATCTCCTTTAACGCAGAGACTCCAATCGACTGCTCTGCTTTCTGTCACCCCCTGTTCTTTCGGATGACCTCAAAATCTACAACAGATGTCGACGCTGTCTGCCAAGTTTGCGGTGACACTTCAGATGGACTGCACTTCGGTTCACACTCCTGCAGGTATCGAACACAGCGTTGTTTTTACTACAAGTTGGTTTCCAGAGCCTGCGCTGCCTTCTTCCGGAGAACTGTAACTTTACAGCTTGAATATATTTGTAGAGTCAAAGAAGAATGCACTATTCAGAGAGGTAGTAGAAGGGATAACAGGCCCCATTAAACGTTTTAGCAGCAAGAAACACATGTAGAGCTTGTAGGTATCAAAAATGTCTTGCTGTTGGCATGAAAGAATCAGGTACGTTCAAGCACATATGGTTCTAATTTGTTTAGCCGTTCAACTTTTTCGAGACGGGTTGAATAACGTTAAACGACGATGTACACCGTCACTAAAGGTATACTCAGCTTAATCTCTCAGTAACGAGCTACAGCCAGAACAAGCTAAAAAGCCTGTAGCCCCAAATTTGGAACTTTCTACGTTTTGCCCTAATTTGAGTTTGCCTTTCACTGCTCTACCGCAACCTGTAAGTTTTGACTATGCTTGCAAGAAAAACAAAAATAGGTTCCTATCTTTCCGAGTGCGTTTGCTATTGTGAACGAAATACCCAGTCAAATGTTGCTGCTGCCCAGAATGCATCAAGGTTGGAGTCAAATTAGGAAAAAAAACATAAAACACTAGGGTACCTTCACTTTTTGACGGTGAGAAGGGCAACACACTCGCTGGTAGAGACGGACAATATAATCGAGTTGTTTAAGAAGAATGAAACGGTAGGTGAATGATAGAGAGACCTTTGGTAAGAAATTCCAGTTATAGCTGCGGCCTTCCAAGTTTGATAGAGCGAAACGCGTATGCCAACTGGAAGCCCATCTGGTCACAGACATAGTGAACACCTATTTTCAGCCGTTCAGCGAATTACCGTACACAGAAAAGGTATGATATATCCCGGACGAACGGGTGGTATATCAGCAAGAAAATGATTTAAGATTCTTCTCTTCAAAAACTTTTTCTGCTATTTGTCACACACCGATAGAGCCTACCAATCATACAAGACGTTCGGGCACGATGAAGGTGCGACCAAAAATTGTTAGCTTGTACGTATTTTAGCCAACTCATGTCTTCTTATGCCAGATGGGGGATACATAAAAAGTGATGACCTTGAAAGTTTTTATCGAGACGCCGAAGGAGTGCACAGTACGCCAGAAGAGGCGGCAAAGTATGGATTACCTACTCTAAAATCTTGTTTTAGGATATTCCGGCCTGCAATGGAATATATCTTGAACGTAATCATAGCCCACATGAGAAAAATGGGAATAACCGACTATGAATATGTCGCTTTACTTGCATTTTTCCTTTGGAATGATGGTAACTGTTTTTAGTTTTTGGCTTATTTGTTTAGCTTGCTCCGGGATATCAAACGAGACTTTGGACGTCATATACAAAACCCACGATATTGTTTTATCGGACCTTCACTTTCATTATAGACAGTTGGGCTTAGAAGGTGGTGGAATAACAAGAAGGACCGGTGAACTTATGCTGCTCTTGCCAAAACTGACGGTTTGTATTTATTGAATCATAGAAACGTTTTCTCAGAAATGTGTGCTGATGTTACGGGAGAACTCCGAACTTGCCGAGCTTTTCGACATTTTTGAGGCTGATGTCTGCTGCAAAAGCTTCAAATGTGAATAACAGAACCTCTTTATTAAATTGGGTAAAAAACGACACAATAACTGTTAGTCGAACTGAAAGTTGTCCTTCCGGGACAGTGGAAAGACAGTTTTGAAGGCGATGGTATCTAAACTACCCAGAGACTAGGTGTCAATATGAAAATGGACTAATAAGTGTACAGAGTGATTGTGGCAAGGGATCAATGACTGATCCACATGGGATCGATTTCGTTTGGTCACATAGTACGTCTACAGTCGCTTCGATCGCTTTTGAGGAAGTGCTGCAGATGATCCTGAAATAATCATGATTTAATTGGTTACTACCGTAGCAACAGAAAACATGGAAACTTGAACGGACCATAAAAAGACGTTGCACACATGTGGTAAACAGCGCAGACACATATGATTGAACAAAAAAGATGGACACAATAGCTGAATGACATTGAGTTGAGACGTGAACACGGGGCTCACCTTCGAGAAGAATCATCGCAGTGGCTAAATCTTCCCCGAGAGTATTTCTGACTGTGCAGAGATATTCGCCAACGTGGGCAGTCTCGAGGAAGACAATCGAGAGTGTAGACGAGTCGGATGTTTCCGAAATGGCTATGCCACCAATTCCTATATTGTATTCATTTAGATCATTCGCAACTATCAAGTACCATCTTCAAGCTCTTTGTCGCCCTTGAACCAGCGACAGACAGGTGTGGGGAGACCGGCAAATCTGGCGCGCAGCTCTGCCCTTTGACCGAGTCTCGCCTGAACTGAAACTGGCGAATGCGTAAAGCGGGGCATCGATGAAGATGGGCTGAAAAACTAGACCGTTACGCAGGGCTTTCAGTTTTTCCACTACCTCATTGGCTCGTGAACAACTAGTTCAATGGTTGCGGACGTCTGTCCAGCGACATTGACAGCAGACAAAATGTATTTTCCGGAATCAGAGCGGATGGTGTCGTTGACACGCATTCGGAAGACATTGCCTTCGTTGGACATCTGCAATGGTGATGGTGTATGTTGACGGAAACATTGTCAAGCTTACGGCATATTTCTCCCCGTTGTGAAGCTGGGTATTTCCCTTCTCCCAAGTAATAACTGGATCCGGATGACCCACCACACGCGCACGCAGTTCGGCAGCAAGTCCGCATGGCACGCGAAGTGGTGTCTGTGCATCCAGAATCTTCGGGGCTTCTTCAATAACAGATCTTTCATCGTTGCCTAGAACCCGTTTTACAGAAGTATGAAAAGTCACTCACTTTGAATGTCCAAACGCATGATACACTTGGCCACCCCCCAGGCGTTTTTAGCCTCCACATGGTACTCGCCAGCATCTTCAGGGAAAGCGTCGGCAATCTTAACAAACTGATACGAGGTGTGTCTAATAAGTAGAACCTGCAGCTTGACTGCCTGTCCCTCCTTGGTGTACTGGAATGAAAGTGAGTTCGTAATCGTCATCTTGTTTCGCAGCCAGCGAATTTGCACCGGTTCGGATCCTTGGGTCAGCTCTGCAGCAAGAGTGACCTTGTCACCGTCCGTGGCTCGGATGATCGATTTGATTTTGTCAGTTCTAAATAAACAGATTGATGATGTGGCATATGATACGTACTTGAAGAGTGGAGGAACTCCATTCGCTGTAGCGCCGTCAGCACTTTCGACGATTAGGTTCATCTAGAAAGATTTACATTTTCGACTTTCGAATTCTGCTACCTGTGATTTCGCTTCACCATTTTCGTTGCGCGCCTCGCAGCAATAGACGGCTTCGTCAGTTGGTGTCACGTTACAAAGACGTAGAGTAGCACATTCTCCGTCAAAAGACATGATGACTCTGAAGAAATTTTTTAATTGACTGAATGCAAATGCAAAGCTTACTTATCAGCTTGGGGAAGAATATGAGTTCCGTTTCTGAACCACTGTATCCATGGTGATGGGAATCCAGAAACGGAGCATTCGACTGTCAATGTTTCTCCGGAAACTACCTAAAGCATTATTGTTTCAGGAATGTTGCAAATCTCACCTTAGATTTTCCGGGAAGCACTTCTATGAAGGTAGGACCCTTGGGCTCTTTCCTGTGTTTTCTTTTAACTTGTTGAACTGAGACTTCACCGGGAACAACTGAAACAAGTGAATGGCCAAAATACTAATGCTCTATACCATCAACTTCAGAACTGCACGTCAAGATTCCTTCGCTGTTCGCAGCAGAACAGTTGTAGAATCCCTTGTCAATTGAAGAGACATGGTGAACCTTAATTTCAGTGGTTAAAGTTTCGAAATGTCTCATACCTCGAGATAGTAAAAGTGTCCGTCATTGTAAATGGAATACTTGTTTCCAGTTTCCAAAATGATTCCGTCTTTATCCCAATACACGGATGGCATGGGATTCGCTGAGATAGCAATCTTCAATCTCAGTGATTTGTATTCTTCTAGGACCTGAAAGGCGAGCTTGCAAAAGAAAAAACTCAAAACCTGCCTTCTTGGGCTTTGGTTTGATCATAAATTTTGGTCTGCAGATGCGACGATTCCTTGCCTGGATGGCTTGTCTCACTTCTACAACAGCAGGATTCTCTTCCGTGGACTTGCGTCCACCGTCCTCTTCCAGCGCAGAAGCTGCCATGATGGCTTTGGCCAATCCACTAGCGTCATCCATATCGTGTTGAAGACTTGATTTTTTGTGATGGTGGGCGTGTCCTAAAAAGGGTTTGTTCACAGCTAACAAATACGCTTACTTCTTCCAAGTTTTCCGGCGACAGCAGCAGAGTCTCCGGCTTTCAGTTCCATGTCTTCAAGCCCTTGAACAAATGAAGGAGCAGCTCCTTTACGTTTCATTTCCAATCTTACAGTTGACGCAGATTTCTTTACCTAAACAGAGGTCTTTATAGTTACCTATTGTCTTTCAAACCTTCTCGTCGAAGGCAACCTTCGGTTGTACAGCAATTCCCTTGCTAGTGACGATCTCCTTGAATTTTGGTGGTTCAGCATGGCGGGGTTGACCGACATTTGCGAATCCAGTAGTGCGGACAACGCCGTGAACGTTGCTAGCCTCTACCGAATAAGCTCCCATGTCGGCCAAGGTTGGGTTGTAGACAATAAGTTGACATTTGTTGTCCGACACGTATCGCACCTAAACAGATTTGTTTCAATCATAACAAGCGGAACCTGAATCTCCTTTCCTTCTTTCACTTTACGGTCGTTGTGGAACCACGTTAATTCAGGTAGTGGGCAGCCAGCAACCTCTACCTCAAAGTTCATCGTTTCCCCCAAAGGAGTCCAGATGTCTGTGAGACACTTCACGAATCTTGGTGGACCTGCTGGCTCGTCGGTTAGACCTTAAACTTTGTTATAAAGCTTCGAGAGGAAGTTCATACCTCCGATCAGCAGGTAGCATTGAGAGGTTGCCTCTCCCTTAGAGTTGCTAGCAATACATTGATAGGTTCCTTGTTGTGACTTGAAAACGCGTTCGGCTTTTAATTCAGCAAACTGAAACTGTCTTTTAGTAAAATATAAAACTTTGACTACTTCTCCTCCTCTGCATTCGATCCATCCACTTCCAGCAGATGTAAGGCAAGTTGAGCCTCCGTAGTCATCGATGTAATACCATTTGAGCTCAGGCTCAGGTACTCCTCGGATCTACAAACCGTTGTGTATCTAGTAAGTGTGTTCTACCTTGCAACTGAGAATAGCTGGATGACCATCCACAATTCCTTGATCTTGAAGCAGTTGTGAAAACACAGGTGTCTCAACTGAAGCTCCGGTAGCCTTCATCTTTTCTAAATGTTATCGTTCATCAAGCATATTTAATTTTTGACTTACGGACGATGATTTGTGTCTCGCACTCCTCCTCTCCAAAAGAGTTTTCAGCAATACAGCTGAAGATTCCACTGGTCTTGGAAACGACGCATTCCACAATCAAATGGCTCTCGCCATCTCCAGTTACCGTGCTCTTGTAGAGACGGTTGGTTCTTAGGATAGGTCTTCCGTCCTGAAACAGAGTTCGAGCGCAAGTTAGGTGCTCAACTACCTTCTTCCATGTCACTGTAGGCTTGGGATTGCCGACAGCTTTGGCAATCAGCTTGAACTGGGATCCTTCAATAACTTCCATTGTTGAGGCAGGGGCTCGGATGAAGCGAGGCTTCTGCTGAAATCCACACCTAGTGAATATCATTAGGTCTACTACTTGTTTTTGGTTAGCTGTAGTTTCGGCAATAACAAGATGTCTGTCAGCTCCAGTCGTCTCACCAACAGTCAGATGAATGTTGGCTGAATGAACGCCAACAACATTGGCAGCAGAACAGAGATATGCTCCACTGTCATCGCCGTTGCACCTGAAAACACTATCTTTTTTATTTTTTGTCGATTTCTACTTTGAAATGACCAGTTGGCACGATCCCTGGGAAAAACTGAGTTTTGTTCGGCGGCTGGTACTCACTGGTACTCCGTCTTTAGTCCATGTAACCTAAACATTCGTCGTAATTGATACCCGTTGCAAAAGTACCTGGGGCTCGGGGTTACCAGCAATTTTGCACTTCAATGTGACTTGGTTGCCGCTGATTCCAGTGAGGTTTTCGTTGTCGGGAATTACTTGAGGAGCAATTTGTGACTTGATATCAGTGACCACAACCTAAACTAACGTTGTGAAATGAAAGTTGGACACTATTACCTTTGCTTCAGATTGAGCTACTCCATTGGTGTTTGTGACAACGCATCTATATACTCCAGTATCTTGTTGAGCACTAGAGTGACAGATAAGCTTCTGGGTGCCGTTGGAGCTGTCAGAAATCTCGTATCTTCCAGTTGACTCAATCCTTTCGTCGTTGAAATACCAGCAAGTTGTTCCCTTGGGATTCGAAGTGATCTTGCAGACAAGCGAAAACTGCTGCCCAGCAGTAGCAGCCTCATTGTTTAGCTGTTTCAGAACTACTGGTGTTCCTTTAGGAGCCTTGTCACCAATCTCTGAACTGGTACTGGATGCTCTTCTTGACTCCTTGATTGAGACAGTTGTTTCGCTGTACGCATGACCTTCGCTGTTTTCCAGATGACATGAGTAGAGACCGTCATCTCTGCCGACAATAGGTTCAGTGATGACGACAGAGGTAGAAGATTCTCCAATGGCGATAGTCACATGATCGCTCTCGACTAGCTCCTTTCCATCTTTGTACCACTTGACACCGGGCTGAGGAATGCCAGAAAAAGTGTGAGTAAGACTTGTTCCTTCTTCTTTGGATACAGAAATGGATGTTGATGCCGTGTTGGAGAAAGTTGGCTTCTCCCCGAGAGGAAGGGTCTTGATCAAAAAAGTAGTGCCCTGGCTGGATAACTTTTTGTTCACGGCTCGTACTCTAACGGTGTATTCAGAGTTTGGCTTCAGATCTTTCAAAGTATATTCGGGCTTTTTTGATTTACCAGCAGAGTCCCATTGGATGGCGTCAGGAGCTTTCACTTCGACTTCGTAACATTCAATATCGGAGCCTTTGTCGGACGGAGGTGACCAGGTGATTGTTACAGATTTGCTACTAGCATCTTTTGCTTCCAAATCTTGGACATCACCAGGAGTCTCGTCTTTCTTCACGATCTTGACCGATGTCTTAGTGTCCTTCTCTCTCTTCATGGAGACGATAACTTCAGTGTTCTCGCGAACTTTGCCTCGTTGATTCTCTGCAGTAACAGTGTAGGTTCCTTCGTCTTCAGGAACAACATTAGTGACCACTAGCTGGTAAGTAATTCCATCCTGCTTGAACCGGATACGGTCAGTCTGATTCAGCGGTCGGTTGTTCTTTAGCCAGATGACTTCTGGATCCGGAACACCTTTAATGTCAGTGCTGATGCCGAGGATAGATCCCTGTTCAACGATGATTTTCGGTTTCGGCTCAACAATGAAGTAGGGAAGACAGGTTGTCAGTTTTCTGGCAATTTTGTTAGCCATCGAGACCTGAATACAACGACATAGGGTGTTCACATTTAGACTTACCTCAGCTGATGAGTGTGCATCTCCGAACTCATTGGTCGCAACTACAGTGTATGTACCACATAGTTCTTCAGTGATCTGCGGGATCTCCAATACGGCAGTTTTGTCGTCGAACATTCTGGTTTTGACATCTTCGACATGAATAGCTCGACCGTTGTGAAGCCAGCAGACAGTTGGAGTAGGATCTCCATGAGTTTGGCAGGTCAGTGTGACACTTTCTCCGATCTGAACAATCTTCATATAGTTTCAAAAATATCCTTACATTGTTGACAACCACATCCTGAATCTTCTTAACGAACGCGGGCATTTTGGGGACATGTTCCGATTCTCTAGCGGCTTCGACGACCAAAGTGGCACGGCATTCGACAGCTCCAAGTTTGTTCGAAACTTTGCAGACGTATACTCCTTGGTGATCGGATTGAGCTTGGTAGATCTTCAAGAAAGCAACTCTACCGTCGAAGTAAGTGCGCAGAGTTCTGCTTTCAGCGACCAGCTTGCCATCGTGGTACCATTCAATCATCGGTTCGGGGTTTCCACTGACTTCGACTTCGAGTAGCTCGCGGTTGCCTATAACGTGTATTGAAACTGTCAACAATTGTTGATTACCTTCAGTAACAGTAGCATCTGACAGCGGCCTCGTAATGACGGGTGCGCGCTCTTCGCCGAGAGACTTCATTGGAGATCCACTTCTGCTACGACTACCGCGGGAAGGTGTGAGACGAGTTCTCGCAAGACCCATATCTGTGTTGGCTTTTTGTGTCTGTCCCTGTATGATTAACATACCGACAACCTTGACAGTACAATGAGTGAAGTCTTTGCCTGCAGCATTCACTGCTTCACAGGTGTATTCTCCGGCATCATCGAGCATAGCATTCATGATGTTCAGCCTTGCAACTCCTTTTCTGTCGGTGTACTGAAGCATCCTGTTCTCAATAATCAGCTTCAGACCATCTTTGTACCTAAAACCTATATTACCTGTACTAAATTTTTTTGTACCATGTGATGGTAGGGTTTGGATTGGCGGTGACAGCGCAGGTGAGAACTATTTCTTCTCCCTCTATGGTAGAGCTGTTCAGAAGATACTCCAAGAACTTTGGCTTCACGAGATTGTCAACAGGAGCTGAAACATAACCTTGATCTCGCAACAGATCAAATTCTTACGTTTGACTTCAACCAGACTTGTGGATCTGTTCGTACCATGGATGTTACTCGCCTCACAGACGTAAGTTCCAGCTTCTTCTTGATTGACACTTGGAATAGACAGTGTACACACTCCGTTCTCAAAACAAACATCCTTGTCAGAAAGATCGATGGCTTTCTCGTTCTTAAGCCAGGCAATGCATGGAGTGGGAGCTCCAGTGACGGCACAGACCAAGACGAGCTCTGATCCTTCAGGTACTTCTCGAGGGCTGGGCAGATGCATCAAGAATCGTGGAGCTTTGCTGGCATCCAACTTTTTGCTCTTCTTCTGTTCATGTTCCTCGATTCTGACACTGCACATACTGTGAGCCTTGCCGACCTTGTTCTTAGCAACACATCTGAATTTTCAATCTTTCACTATTGAGATTTTTATACTCACTTGTATTCACCGCTGTCTTCCTTATAAGCATTCATGATAGTCAACGAATAGTTTCCGGAGTGATCATCGAAGAAAAGACGGTGGCGATCTCCGTGATGGATTTCACTATTACCACGGAACCAGGTGATTTCAGGCTTCGGATTGGCAGAAATCTTGACCTCTATCTTCAGTATATCCTTTTCCTCAGAACGAATGTCGTTCAATGGATGATCGAACGATGGAGCATGCATATCAGATGGTACCTGAGGATCTATTGTTGTATGTAAGATTTCGCATACCTCAATAGTAAGGTTGCATTTGCTTTCACAAGATCCGAATCCATTCTTTCCAACTGCTTTCCATTCACCGTAGTCGTCCATGTCAACGCTGAGGATCTCCAGTTCATAGCGACCCTGCAATGATATATAGTTGTACCTGTTAAGAATTCATACCTTGTCGTGCTTCTTCAGATACTTGGTGTCAGTCTTGCTGACAATGATTCCATCGTGGTACCATTCTACAGTTGGTTCCGGAAGAGTGGTGTTGGTAACGACAAGGATCTTTGTTTCAGCGACTTTGACAGTACAGTCAGTCAGTTTATGATGAAAGTTGGGAGGACTGTTTTCGAGTTGTTGTTCTTCAGACACCGCCTATAAACACGATGTAAACTGTTAGCTAAGATGTTGTTTCACCTTGGTTGTGGTCTTTTTCTTTGCAGGTGCGCTGGCAGATTTCTCGGTAGCCAGCTTCTTCTTGCCTTTTCCGTCTCCACCGTTAATCTTCAAGTCAGCCTGTGTAGTAATCGATCCGAGTTCATTGGTTGCACGACAGGTATAGTTTCCAGCATCAGTCGTTTCAATGTTCTTGATGTAGAGCTCAGTAAGACCATCAGAGTATCTAAAAAGAATATACTAACATCTTACACTGTTATACCTGGCTTCGTATTTGTTTGAAGAAAGACTAATCTCTTTCTGGTTTTTGAACCAAGTCATCTTCGGTTCAGGGCTTCCTGCCAGATCACAAGACAAAGTAGCAATCAAGTCACCGACATTGGCAACAATGTCTTCCAACTTTTTGCGAATGGTTGGAGCACATTCCGCATCTGAATGTTGAGATGAGATTCCAAAGTACCAGCTCTTACCAAATTCGATCTTTCTTTCGAAGACACCGTCCATGGTGAGACGTCGGAAAATGGCTCCTCTTTTGGCTAAACGACCAATAGGAAGTAGATCGTCCGACCATCTCTTGAGAGATAGAAAGTTTTTCTTCTGACGGCTAGGCACAGCACTGCGGTCTGGTCCAGGCTGTGTCTTCTAAATAATAAAGTTATTTCACAAACAGAACAATGATTGGATAACGAGAAAATAAAGACAATGGAAGGAAAAGTTAAAAATGAACACACCTTGACATACTCGGACAAGTCGTTGAACGCGGAGAGTAATGGACCCTAGACAGGACAAACACTTAAGCGAACACACAGTACAACTTACAGCAATCCACGGATGGCGGAGTGCTTCCTGGACTGTCATCCGACGACGTTTGTCCTTGACCATAAGGCGGCAGATGAAGTCCTTTGCGAGGTCTGAAACATCGTCCCAGGATGGATCGTCAAAGTCCCAATCGGCAGCAGATACATTGGCAAGAGTATCCTCGTCGTTGTCACCAAGGAACGGAGAGAGACCCGACAGTCTGAAAAGCTGTTCACTTCCAATAAAAAAGGACTTACAGAACATAAGAGATGACACCCACAGTCCACATGTCCGTACTCAATCCGACTGGTTGGTAGTTGACAACTTCCGGAGCACAGAATTCGGGTGTGCCGAAGAGAAGTTTCACAGACTTCTTGGGATCAAGTTTTCTCGCCAATCCAAAGTCAATAATCTTCAGATCAGTCGAATTCTTGCTCTTGAGCAGGATGTTCTCGGGCTGAATAAGTTTGTTTTCCACCATCTTTAGTTTAGCACACCTTCAGATCCAGATGAACAATGCTATGGTTGTGCATGTGTTGAACTCCCAGAAGGATTTGATGCATGTAGTCTCGTACTTCCTCTTCGCTCATGAGAGACTCGTCTTCCATGATCTTCTCGAAGAGTTCACCGCCACTTACGCTAAATACGTTTGATTCTTAAGCTTTCTCGTGCCCTACAATTCTTCAATGAGACACATCTCATTTCCGAGATCAAAAGCCTCGTGTAGATTGAGCAGTTTCTCATGATGGAGCTGGTTCATAATTGAAATCTCATGCAGGACATTCTCTTTCTTAACTCCAGGTCGGACTTGAACCATTTTTGCTGCCCAAGTCTTTCCGGTCGCCTTTTCGATAGCCCTATAGACTGTTCCGTAAGCTCCTCTTCCAAGTTCTTCGCAGATTATGTACTAAAATGTATGTCACTAAAATAATTTAATGAAATCTAACCTTTGCTTGAAGATCGTTCGGAAGACGATGAATATCGACCATTTTGTATTCAGTTGGATCAACTTTGGTGTCCAGCTTTTCGTAATTGACAACATCTTTTTCAACTATAGTCTTGGTCTTCTTTTGGGGCTCTTCCACAGTGCGAGATAGATCCTGAAAACTCGAGGTCAAAAACTCTCAAAACACGCAAACCTTGACAAAGACATGGTCAGACTCCTCGGATGGATCAGATTGTCCGAAAGCATTCTCAGCCTTGACTCGGAATCTGTAGCTCTCTCCAGGCACCAAATTGAAGAGAGAAATCATCGGTTGCTTGGCTACTTCGGCCCGTATCCAGTTTTTGTTATTACCCTGTAATTTATGCATATAGTTAGCAGCGCTTCAAAGTCGTCCTACAGATGACATTTCGACAATGTAGCTTCTGACAGGTGAGCCGCCATCATGTGTTGGCGGCGACCACATCAACTTGACAGAGTCCACATTTTGATCCTGAACCGATGGTTTTCCGGGAGCAGCCGGCCTATCCGTTACCTGAAAAGGAAGAAGTACCAGATGTATTTGTTTTTTGATGCGGTTGCAGGCATCTTTTACGGAATGTATTAGCCACTTTTCGGCCCAGTAATCTGGAGACAACACCAACAGTTTCCCTACCTTATCACCCGTTTTAGCAGAAAGGATATTCAAGCGCGCGCAATAGCTTCCTGGACTTCCTTTTTTGCCAGTATTAGAGAGCCGACAACACAATTGAGTAGCTCTCCAGATATTTTTATTAAAGGCTCTTTCTGCCAAACTTTTTCACTAACTTTAAGTCAAACTCATAAAATTTCATTTCTAAGGTGAACGTAGTCTCCTCAGTTGTTGTGAAGGCCCATTCGGAAGCTTTCACTCTAATTTCGCACCTCTCTCGCGGTGTTCCTAAGTTTAATACTCTGGGGATTTCCGGATACGAATGTTCCTTAACCCACACCTTCGAATCCACTCTAACCAGCTCTTCGTGTCTTTTACTCGCCTCCACTTCCCGATTATTACGGTAGATTAACTTGCACTTTTGACTCTCTGTCCCAAATACAGCTCCATATCCCTTCTCCAAATTGAACAATGAACAGTTTCAGAAACATCGATTCGTTAATCGACGCGACTACAAACCAGAGACGGAGGCGCCGAGACTATGGTTATCCCTACGGTAAATGTTAGCTGATAACTTCTCACTTTGCGCGGAGAACAAACGATTTGCCTTGTGCCAATTGGCCACTAGGTATTCGTTACCATTAGATATCGTCTCAGCTGTCTATACAAGGCTTGATTGCAGGGAAGCAACGGAATGGCGGCTACGGGGTGAGTATTACCTATGTTCAATGAGCATGTATGCATTTGGCAAGGCTCAGTTTCATTCCACCATGTTATGTTTGAGCAGTTACTTACTTGGATTCCAATAGCCAGACTATCCTGCCCGCAGCGATTTGCAATCTTCAAAGTGAAGTCCCCGACATCGCTTAAATCCACCTTGTTGATGGTGAAGACTGTATTTATGCCAGTGTTTTCTACCTAAATTGAATTTTTTTGATACTTGGATTATTGTATACCTTGAACTTCCTTCCTTCTTCCACCTTCTTGCCATGGTTGTCGATCCATTCCACACTTGGCGAAGGTCTTCCTGCAAAAAATTGATTGTACATTTCCTCTTTTGCGCTGTTTTATATTTAACTTTGATCGTTCAAGACGACGGTGGTCGTTCTAAATCTCCTCATAATGCTCAATTGTTCACAGCCTAAGTTCTGGTTTTCTGGGAATGCGCAACGGAGCGTGAACGGCGTTAAAGTACAAGACATCAACGGGACCCTCTAGCGAACCTAATTGATATTCAAACTCACACCAAAAGATCCAAGCCCTGGGGGTACAGCCACCCAGGGATGATGTAGTACAACATCAGAATTAACGTACTTTGGTTGCAAACATGTAGTTTTCTATGTGCATTATGGTGATCATTAACTGCAACCTAAGTTGCACGGCAAACAGCCGGGAGAGACACTTCCCGCCAAAGCTTCTACAACGAATTTCTGGTTCCAAGAGAACATATGTTCTAGAGAAGAAAGTAGCGTTCAATGATCAGTCAAAAGGCAAGCAACTGTTGGAGGGATAAAGTTCCCATATACAAGGAATGCCGCTCCCAAACAAGACACTTGTTAGCAATAGGGAGAGACGCTGTCCTTTTTGCTTATAAAGCTGTTATTGAAACGTCTGGGATTGGGTCTGCCTTCCGGGCCTTGGCGGGCGTGAGGGATTCCTTTCTCTCTCTCACTCTCCGTTCACGCGCACTCTTTAGCTGTTCACGCCACAAAATTATAACTTTTTGCTATATTCGGTCTTCTCACGGGGCGCTCAATTTGAATTCGGCGCTAACAACGTCCGTTGCTGCGAGTCTCAAGAATTCTGGGGCGGAGCCGACCCCGCGGTCAACGCAGGTTTTCGTCGCTGCCAACAAATTATACCTGCACCATTTGACCTCTTCTTCATTATTCTACAACTACTTTTTTCTGCTACCGACTAGTTCTTCTCGCAGAACGTCATTCCATCAGAGGAAAGAACTGCACCTGCCGCTCGACGCCTACCAATTTTGCTCTTAATTCGTCCGTCTCGACGGAGGCAAAAACGCATCAGCTATGCCTACTATGTGAGTCAACTAACCTACTAATTTCTACAGAACTTGAACTGAATTCGGTGGTTTCTCTACTTCTCATAAAAAACCATAGCGCTTTCTTCAAAAATAGACTTGTTTTCCTGAAAGTGAATCGCACACGTATTCACGATGGTATCCTTTCGAAAAAAAATTTTTCGGAGCCAGAATCATGCATGGAACCCATTCCCTCTTGGCCTTCACCACATCATCCTAGACTCGACTATCTTTGGATCCAGCAGCTCGTTTGCTTTTATATAACTAACTAAATCATTGCCTCTCCCCAAGAGAGGAAACGGGATCGAACTTCGCCCATTTATTACAGCTGTCTGGCAGAATAAGAAGGCAAATTGATTCAAAAACTTTTTCCGAGAGACATGCTTTGAATAACTGATATATGACTAGAGTAAACACTAGCGTAACAGCCTTGGAATAATGAGAGGGGTTTCCGCTTCAAAATCTAGCTTCTAGGCGCTCCAGAATTAGTTGACGTTTGCGCTCAATTGAAGAAATTAAGAGGACATTGCAGTTAACGTATTCTTATTTGGTGTCTTTATGTTTAAAAATGCTATCAGGTGCTTTTGCCATTAATTGATAACTGCTAAGAAACACCTTGAGAAATCTATTCTGCCACCCATCGTCTTGTTCGCAAAAGGTTCGTTTTGCTTGAGATCCCAGCAGGAGAAGCATAATCTAATAATTTACACGCGTTTTGTATTCCAAGCCTAACAGAATTAGCATTATACTTAAAGAGGAAGACCGCTGTAGTTCGAAAAAGGAAGCTCCACGTTTTGATCTCGAGCGTTAGGTTCCTGTAGTGCCACAATAATGTTCGATTGTCTAGGTTATAAGTACTGAGCTGAAATTCTAGATGTCTGCTTAGTGCTTCTCAGTCTAATGGCTTCCATCCACACCAGGTACGTCAATTATTGAATTAGGATATGTTACGGTGTCATTTGACTAAATCTGGTTAGGAAGTGTTGATCCTCCTGCCTGTTAAGATAGAGATCTGGCACATTAGTCATATGGATCGACACCAAATGCGCTCAATCCATGCCCTTTGAGAAAAACGACGGACTGCGGAAAGGGGTATGAGATATCATTTCCCGTGGTGCCTCTGCTTCACCCTTGAGAGTAGTTTTGGCCATTTGACTTTTCTTCTCATTTGGTTCCATTTAGAATAGCTTGTACCATAGTGCATCTTGGTCGCAACGGGCACAAATTCAAATAGGAAGTGAACGCATTCAAATTCAAAAAGCTTTGCCTCGTCTCATCCATTTGCATTTATGTGCTCGAAGCCTCGACTGCACAAAAAATTCAACATCACATTTCCATTCTTGCCTCTTCTGATGACATTTTGCTACCCCAAGTCGCGATTCAGAGTCACGCAATGAACTCATCGATGAATTTATAACCTTGCTACCTCTGGCGAGGAGAAGAGGAAAAATTCTCTTGCTCTCGTTCGTTTTATTAATATCATGAATATATACTGAAGACACAGAGCCGGTCGCTTTTCTTTTTGTGTGTGTCTAGAATGTCGCCTCAAGTTGTTCGCCACCGGGTTCAATAGCGTCGTATCCCATTTCCTAACAGCAGTACATTGTCCAAACTGTTTCTCTCTTCTCACTTTCCTGCCGTGAGAGCCTTATGCTACCGATTTTTTGTCTTTCTCTACCAAATTACCACTAGCGGACAGATTCCCTATGATCCGGGCATCTCGAGCAATCGGTCCTCCTCATCAATCAGCCAGCGTGGACTGCTGGGAGCTGGACGTGGTCGATCAGTAAGTTGTTAGCATCTCCACTACTCGTTGTGATGTCATATACCCTTAACCCCGGGGAACGCCCAAGTGGCTACTAAGCAATCGTTTAACCTTCCTTGATGATGTAGGGGTATCTTCTTTATGATGCATAGGCTCTCTTTCACTACCAAAAATCGCTCGCAAAAATGAGCTGCAGGTCAGGATTCGCTAGTATGTAAGTTACTTTATCAAGATTTACTGAGAGTGTCTTCTGCCTGCCGCGCAAAACCCTTCAAGGAGAACGTTCTCTTCGTGCTCTCATTCTACCTATTCCCTTTTTCTCAATTTGAGGTATGGTCAGGTAACATGTACAATGACGTCGATCAGTGTCGTTGAGCTTTTTGTTTGCCTACTTCTTCCGAAAAGTACGATAAGCTTTCCAAACTAATAAAAAGGTTGTCTGGAAAAGTAACAAAAGCTCAGTGGCAGAGCAAGAGGAGAGCGGCGCAGTGTTATTTGGTCAGCGAATTAGTAGCTTCAGCACTGCTTAGCATCGCGTAACAAAGTCGGCAAGCTATCCATTTGCACTGTCTGCGACAGGTGAGCACTCTTCCAGTCTCCTTATTCTCCTTTTTCGACACCTTATCCGCCTCCTGAATGAATTACTCCCTATAGACCTATTGAGACACACTACGACGGGAATGCAAACATTTAAACACGCGGAAGATGTTGTCTGTTTCTCAGATTTGGTTTCACAGCATTCAAGGCAATGATTGTGTTTCGAGAAGCGCGTCACAAACATATAGAGTCACAAATTAACTGTAATATATGACTGCACACTTTAGCTGCGCATAAATGCGCAATGGCAGATGTGCGACGTGTTCAGTGTCTTATTTCACTGCTTTCGGGGGTGTACCACATGGCTACGGTGTAGGTTTCATCCTTTGTTATGAGCTTAAATCTGCGCGCAGTCTGCTACAAAAGGTCAGCTCAGATTTTCGACTAACCCAACTAGAAGCATGCTTTTTTTGAAAAAAAAAAACATATAAACAAAACACCAAAATTTTGATCCAACTGAAAGCAAAACCTCTTTTGTACAAAACATGAGCATTAGTGAGAACCTGAAGAAAAGTGGGAGGACCCCTGGCGAGATTTGTCTTGCGCGGCCCAGCGCCACCACTTGAGAGAGCTTCCTCACAGTCCCATCTCTGAGGATACATTGCGCTGCTTCACTGCCAATAGTTTAAGTATGTCCATCAGTATTTTCTTATCACTTTATGTCCCAGAAATACGGTTTTCTATAGTTAGGCTAAAGATGTCCATCTCTTGTGTCGGGACTCTTGACTAATTCTGCATACCTGAGAGTCATTTTCCCATGGTCTCCTCACAACTAATTCCACCCACTTTAATTGCATGACGGCAAACTGCAGATATTTCCGCGCCATTTCGCTGACGATGATACCAATCAAGGCATAACGAGAGGGTCTCAAGAACACTGCTACCAGTCATGAGGGACCATCAGTACATCCGTATGAAGCCTCCTGCCTATGATAGATAAGCAAATGGCATCCAGAAAAAGGGGCGCGGCTCTCGGTCGTCATTAATCCCGCCTGTTTTCACCTGAGAAGGGGCTCAAATCGATTAGTGGAGCTACGAGGTGTGTCGCTGCGTTCGTTCCCACGCACGATCACACTCCGCTGACTCTGGCGACAGCTCCATCCAGCTAGTCAACCAAACTGTGCTCCTCTTTTTCTCGACCTTGCCCTCTCAGCTGCCAAACGGAATCGTTTGCCGCTTTTGCCCGACTGATTTTGGGCCAAACTGAAGCGCAACTGTGTCTAACGACGTTTGGTCCAGTACATCAACACATTTTGATCAAGAAGTATCACGTGGACGTCTTATTGAGCTGTCTTAAACCCCCGGGACAGCGACTTCGTCTGGCCACAAATCCCCCAACTAATCATAGAGTCAACGTGCTCTTCGTTCTCTAAAGGTTCTTCTTTTGGACTGAACGTCGTCAAAAGAATCAAGCGGATACTCTGTGAGACGGATATCCGCCAAATCAGCTAGCATACTCACACTGGTGGCAGACTCACAGAAATGGCTTGTGCCAGTATAAGCTACTCCGCCCTCGCCTGCAACGGACAGTAAGCTATTACCATATCCTTGTGGTACACACTCACCCCCAAAAGCATGCTCAAGTTCCTCACTTGCAAATTTAACAAACATTCAGAATTGTTAATGACATTTGGGACTATTAGGACAACTGTATTAATTTGGACTCGGGTGATGAATGGGGACTGTTTTAAAAGGCGAAGTTACGGTGCTGAGGCCGCCTTTTCGAAGAGACTTTTGCTAATATCTAGAGGCGGCTCCTAAAATCAAGGCGGCGCTATGTGTTAGCGTGCGTCCTATCAACGCTCATTTGATGGCTGACGGCTAAAAGCCACGCGGAGAGAAGAGAACTCCAGCAGCTGAGAAAAAATGGCGATCGCCATCTCCCAGGCCGTTCTACAGCACCGCAGCTCTGTGGCGTTTCCTATTCCTGGGACTGACCTATGTATGAAATTCAAAAATTACAGGGTTACCGGCAATATGATCAGCGGGTAAGCTTTTTTCTTTTCCAGATACTAAGCTTGCATGTGAACTTTGATATAGACGTGAGCGGCGCTCATAACTGACATGTTTTGCTCTAACCCCACTCTCTAAGTGCTTGCTTATTTATTACAAATCAATGGTTACTTTTACCTTGATCTCACGAACTCATTGGTGACAAAACTCACACCTGCGAGATGTCAAATGAGTGATGCTGCATGATGGATGCGCTCTGTCACCACTTCGTTACACTTGCACGATTAACTTCCACTACCCACAAAGCGTTTTGAGTTAATGAATTGTGATTGCATGAAGAGAGCGACTAACTTTATACTGCTTTCACTTTCACACAGATTATCATGTACTAATTTGGCTGATTCAGGGCAGCTCAGCAGCACAAAAAGCGGTTAATACCGTTGCGGCGCACTGACGCCATGTCGTGCGCCGACCGGAAGAATGGTGCCAAACTAGATGAAATGTGGAGGACTTCCGGAACCATGCAGGTAAACTATACTATCATACTTTTTGCTCCTGTTTACATGTCTGGAATGACGACAGTCTGATAATCACAACATATTCTTCCGTCTCAACACTTCCGGACACAGGAGCACAAGTAGAGAGACCTCGATTCAATTAGCAGACTAATGAGACAGTAGTTTGACAGACTTGTTTTCAGCAAGTGCCAATAACGCAAACTGATGAAGAAGGCGAGCCTCTTTTCCTCCGACTCAACATTGGGGGACAGAAGTTCATGATACTCTACGACGCCATCATACGAGCGGATCAGACGTCTTTTCTCAGCAAGTTTCTGCATTTGACACACCCGGCCAGGAACAAGGTTTGTAGAAACAGATGGCACTCGCTGTTTGCTCGGGGGGCTAAGGTGGGAAAGATTCCGTTGGACACTTGGGCACTCACTTTCAGTGCTCTACTCTGGGCAAACAATCCTCTTCTGACCAATTTTCTGTAATTGATGTTACATTTCTAGGTGTGCGATGCCTATTTCTCTGACGATGACACCTACTTCTTCCAACGGTCACCGGTTGCTTTCGAAGCAGTCTTTCAGTATTATTCCATGGGAGTCATTCACAAGCCATCAGAGGTGTGACACTTAATTGGGTTGGAATAGAATATTGTTAGAAGTGATATCATGGCTGCCGCCTTATTAGACATGACATGGCTTCTTCTAATCGCAAACGAAAGAGCAATAAACTTTGCACTCAATTTGATTTCAGATGTGTCCGGCAGCCTTTTTGACGGAATTGGAATTTTGGAAAATTGCTCATCAGCATGTGGGCTCTTGCTGCGCGGACGTCATTCCTCAACCCAAGCAAGAGGAGAAGGAGGAAGAACGAGTAAGTTGGGTATAGCCCCTAATTCCCCTCTTCTTAGGTTGACGACAACACTTTTGACAATCTTATGTGTGGAAAACTACGCCGACGGATGTGGACTTTCTTAGAACGGCCGGGATCATCAAATCAAGCCAAGGCATTCGAACTCTCATCAACACTATTCGTTGCAATCTCTGTGATGGGTTTGAGCTTCGGCACAATCCCGGATTTTCAAGTGAGTGCTCGAGCAATTTAATCTGAGATCAATCTTAGGTTACCCATTATCTCCCTCCTCATAATGAGTCAGTCGTACTACCGGATGGAACTGTCACCATAGTGGAGAAAGTAGAGGAAATGAGAGTTGAACATCCCGTTTTTGTCTTCACGGAAAGGATATGTATAGCCTTCTTTACGGTGGAATATTGCCTACGACTGTTTGCTGCACCGCGGAAATGGAGATTTGCCATTAAGCCGCTTAATCTTGTGGATCTCATGGCCATCGTTCCGTTCTATTTGGAGCTGTTTCTTACTCTTTGTGGTGTTGACGACAAGAAGCTTCGCGACCTACGATGGGCCTTCCTTGTCGTTCGAATTCTTCGAGTTCTTCGAGTCATTCGAATCATCAAACTCGGACGATTCTCATCTGGTCTTCAAACATTCGGAATGACACTACAACGCTCACAAAAGCAGCTACAAATGATGGCAATTGTTCTACTGACTGGAGTTGTCTTCTTCTCAACAATGATTTATTTTTTGGAGAAGGACGAAGACGGGACCCCATTTACATCGATCCCAGCTGCTTACTGGTGGTGCATTGTGACTATGACTACGGTAGGATATGGAGATGCTGTGCCGGCAACAACGTGTGAGTCCTATCTTGCCATCATTAGCTCATTCTCTGCCTTTAGTGGGCAAAGTAATAGCCTCAGCAGCCATCATGTGCGGCGTTTTGGTTCTGGCTCTACCCATCACCATCATTGTCGACAATTTTATCAAAGTGGCACAGGATGAACAACAACTAGAGCAGTTGAAGGAAGATCAAGTGCGACAAGAACAGGCCCTAATGTCTATGCTTCAAGGCGGAGCAGATGAAGAAGCGTAACATGACTACTGTTTTATATATTTGATCTGCTCATTGTTTAGACTTCGGGTCACTACTTTTGTCATATATGAACACAATAGGATGTTAATGCTCGCTGCTGCAAACGTTAAAAACATCTGCATTAGACATACCCTTTTCCTACGAGTAGCCAGTACTACAATGGCAAAAGTGCGCTTTCCTTTCTCTGTCTAGAGCATTTTGATTTGACAAAAAAGAATGCTGTGCGGTTTTCAGCCGTCCTAGTTGGGTTCCTTTCCCATCACCGCGTGTCCCGCACATATCACACCTACCATACTAACCTGATTAGCACCTCCCCATGAAGTCCATTACATTGTTAGAGCAACTCTATTTCTCTCTTCCTAGTGTTGATATTTCCGGTTACATGTCTTTTGTGATGTTAAATTGTTATCAGATGTCTATTATTCTTGGATGCGCCGTTGTGCAATAAAGTTTTTCTATTTACATAAGGGACTATCTGCGCGTCCGGTTCAAATGTACAAGAGTTAAATTTGATAGACACACGTCTCTTAGCTGCTGCGATCTGAATCCAAACAAGTTTAGAACACCTGCCGTACTTATGCTCTTCATACTTTGCGCTCAATGATCCTATTCAGCTCAAGTATTTTGTGCAAGCACTTGACAACTTACCGGAAAATGTGAGACGCAGCTTGACTGTTTCTCCCTTGTCAAAGACCAAAGCTGAGGCATAACGATCGACGCGGTTAATCTCTGGTACCGCGTCCATGATGACTTTGAATCTGTGCTCAGCCGTACCGTGTTGGTTCTTCAGGGTAATCTAAATAACCTTTGGTACTGTAAAGAAGGGACAAAATACTTGATACTCTCCTTCATCGTCCTCTCTGATCTCCCCAACTGTGATAGAAGACGTATCTGCAGTGTTTTCAATCCACATCCTTTGAGCGTTGAAAATTTCCTGCAACTGAATATTTCTAGTTTCAAATAAACTCTACCTTCTTGTTCTTGAACCAGTGAATGTCGGGAGTTGGTGTTCCTTTGAAACTGATCAACATTTTTGTCTTGGTGCCCTTGACACCGGTAATCTCTTTGGGTCCGTCAAAGATTTCGGGTTTCTGTTCGCCTGGAACCAAACTGTTTCTGTGAAATGTATTAGCATACCATCTTTTCTAGACAGTTTGACAATATCTGAAACTTCAGAGAAAGGACCTTGGCCAGCTTTGTTGACAGCAGCCACGCGGAAAGCATACTCGACGTCAGTTTTGAGGTTAGAGACCTCGAAGCTGCAAGAGGAAACAGGTTGCGTGGTGGCCAAACTCCATCGTTTCGAAAAAGCCTGAATAAGTTATGATTTTTCTTCTTTTTCTAATCCTTACCTCCTTAAACTCAACGATATACATGGTAACCTCATCGTTTGGTTTCCATTCCAAGTAGATAGATTTCTCCGTAGTCTTGGAAATTACTGGCTTGGCTGGAGCAGTAGATGGTATTACTGAAAATAAATCGTGCTTGCCAATTTAATGACTCACCTGTCTTCTTCAAAGTGATCGGCTTGTCTCCCAAGAGGAATTCACTGGTTCCGAGAGCATTTTCTGAACAGACTCTGAACTCGATAGTAGTTCCTTCAGGTAGTTTATCTGAAAACATGGTGTTTTTATTTTTATGGGCAGAATAACCGAGATGACAAGATATGTCTGGAACTCTTTTAATGAAAGACCAGATGTTCTTCTTGGGATCTTTTGTTTCAATACAGTATCCTAGCAGTTTGCTTCCACCATCTGACTGAGGCTGCTTCCATTCAAGCTTAGCACTAGATCCACCAACTTCACTCACAATCAGAGGACCGATAGGAACACCAGGAGCTCCTAAGAATAGGTTTCCAGTAAAAAGAGGGAAGGTACCTTTGATCTTCAGTGTTATAGAAGCGGCTTCTTCATTGCTGTCGTTCTTGGCCTTCAATGTGTATGTTCCAGCATGTTCAGGCTCGGTCTTCTTGATGATGACAGTGGAAGAACCTTCGGTTGAAACAACTGACATGTTCTTGTCGACCTGCATAATTCTTGGTAAACTATTAAGTATACACTACTATACCTTTAGAGGAACTCCATCCTTCGTCCATTCACATTCCGGCTTCGGGGAGCCGAAAATGTTGATCGAAAGAGTAGCTCGTTCACCTGCCTTCACTTCGACGATGGAATTTTCAGGTTTCAAGAAGCATTTTTCTAAAAGTATCCTGTTAAAATCTTTGAAAGCCATATACCTTTGACAACTAGAGCTATGGTAACGGATGTTTCACCAGCAGAGTTTTTAGCAGAACAAGTGAAGTTACCTAAATATAACTTTAGAGAGTTTGTCACGCACACTCACCGGCAGCGTTAACAGTCACTTTAGGAATGCTGAGCTTAAGCTCGCCGGCCGTTTTTGAAGCCTTGTATGACGGATCAACAGAACAGCCATCCTTGGTCCAAGTTACTTCGACATCATCGTCGGTGGTGGTCACAACGAGTTCAGCCTAAATCAAAAAATTATATGTTTTTCGTTGTACCTACCATCTTTCCAGCATCAACAGTCACATTGGATACAGTAGCTTTCAACTCAGCCTTCTTCTGCGCTTCCGGTTTCTCGTCTGCCTTGGCTTTCTTTCCTCCATCTTCAGTAGGAACATTAGAAACATCCTTTGCAGCAACCTTCTTTTTGATAAGTTTTTTGACGGTCTTCTTTTCGGCTTCTCCCTTCTTAGCCTCATCTCCGACTTTCTTTTCTTCCTCCTTAGTCTCTACTTTAGGCTCATCTTGTCTGGAGTCACGTCTAGAAGCAGTCTCGCTGGCTGATTCATCTTTTTGAACGTCAACGCTTCCTTCACGGCTTCTACCGGGTGACTTGGCTTCAGCAGCTGCTCTCTTTTTTAGTCTTTCCTTGGTATCAAGGATGTCGTCGACAGCGCTTGGCTGTTTCTTGTCGCTTTTCTTCTTTTTGATTTCGGTTTCTTCCATCTGCTTCTCCCCTTCCTTCTTGGCGACAGCTTCAGCTTGTGCAGTATCTTCGACTTCAGCAGTAGATTTAGCTGCTTTCAAGGCGCTGTTCTGAAGAGCTTCTTCCTCTTCAGCAACTCCGGCCTTCTCCTTAGTGATGATCTTCTTTTCCGTTTCTTCAGCTTTTCCTTCTTCATCGGTAACGATTGTTTCTTCTGTAGAAGTAGGTACACCGACGCGACAAGCCTTCGATTCTTTGCTAGGATCGGACATAGCGTAGAGACCTTTAGCTGTGACTCGGAAGAAGTATGTACCAGATTCAATAATGGATCTGTCCACGAAGCTGACCTTGTCTGTGATTGTAAGTTCGAGCCAGTCGTTACTTCCTTCAACACGACGTTCAATGACGTATTCGCTTGTCTCTGGAGTTCTGTTCCAGCTCATACTGACCTTGCCATCTTCGACTTCAACCTCTGGAGAGCAGGGCTGCTTGAGTTTAGCCAGTGTGTGAGGGAAGGTCTGCGAAGTGTCGTCTTCTTCCTCTTCAGCAGGTGTGATCACATCGATAGTCTCACTGGGTTCACTTTCACCGACTTCATTGATAGCCAGGACACGGAAACCATAGACGTAGTTGGAGAAAAGCTCATCAGATTCGTAAGTGTTGACAGTAGCCTTGACGCTTCCAACAGGTCTCCACCTGTTGTTGTCAACCGCCTTCCTTTCGATGACGTAACCAGTGATTGGAGCACCATTGTCGTTTTCAGGCTCACTCCAGCTGATGATTGTACTGTTTGGAGTGGTGTCAGTGGATCGGATATCTTGAGGCTCGGATGGCACATCGATGACGTTGATGTTGATGTCCTTTTCAATCTTGCCGTGATTGTTCTCACCCATGATGCTGATCGTTCCAGAATCTTGTCTTGACAGGTTCTTCATTCTGACACTGACGCTATCGTCGTAATAGTCCAGATCAGCTCGTCCCTTGATGGAGACTCCATTGTGAGCAATGTGCATTTTAGGAGTAGGATGCCCATTGAATTCGATGTGGAAGTCGAGTTCTTTTCCAGCATGAAGTACGAGATCACCTTCAATTTTCTCAGGAATGACGATTGATGGAGCAACACTGAGAGTAAGAACAGCCGGAGCCGAAACTTCTCCTTCGCTTGTTCCACAAGTGTATTGGCCAATATCGTTCTTGTCAACCTTCTTGATCTCCAAAGTGGCAGTCTTGTCTTCAACAGACATGATGACTTTCTCCATCTGAGGCCATAACTCTTGTCCGTTTCTGTACCACTTAGCACGACGAATCGGCTTTGTGAACTGGCAGGTAAGAACAGCTGGCTTGCCGAAAGCGTCGATCACGACATCTTGAGGACCGACAACAACATGCGCTCCCTCTTCTAAACTCAAAGTTATGCAAGAAAAAAAAAGAAATGATACCTTTGATGAGGACATCTCCTTCGGTCCTGCTTCTGCTATCAGTGGTTTCACATCGGTATGTTCCGCTGTCAGCATCTGTAGCATCCTTGACACGAATACCACGTTCGCATCCAAGAGCGAAGAATTGGACTCTTTCGTTTGGAGTCAACCTCTTTCCATCCTTGTACCAAACAACGGCAGCTTCCTCATCCGAAAGGACACAAACCAGTTCGAAGTCTCCACCTTCATGAATTTCTGTCATTTCAGGGAATGATGTCTCGATGTGGGCACGGACATCTAAATTTCACATTACTATTGCTGCACAAACAACTACCTGAAAGGGTGATAGTCGCAGATGACTCCGTGGAACCATGAGAATTCTCAATTCTGCAGCTGTACTTTCCTTCGTGGCTGTTGTCAGTGGTGTGGACGGTGAGAACACTGCGGAAACCTTCACTGATAATCTGAAACAACGCTAGTTGTAAGAATTGTAGAGAAAAAGATTAAAATAGCTTGTTTAATAGCACATATTCAACTTCAAGTCTTAGTGTACACAAGCTTGTATAAAGGCTTGCTTAACCGAAAAACTTACAATAAAGGATGAAGGTTTCTTAAATAGAATTTTGAATATTACGAAATAGAAGCCAATACAAACCTCAGTGTTCTCATCAGCAGGAATGATCTCCTTGCCATCCTTGTACCAGATGTATTCTGGAGTAGGCTCGCCGGATGCATGACATTCCAAACGGAGCTCGCGCTTCTTGGCCACGGTTGTACTCTTGATCGGCTTGATGACAATAGGAGGACCGTGTTCTAGAAAACTGCTTACAGGTAAGAGACAAGAATATACCTGAGATTTTTACTGGCTGAGTCTCTTTGGAGAACTCTCCATTTCCAGCAGCGTTGCGGGCAGCGACGCGGAAAACATAGCTGACTCCTTCTCGGAGGTTTGTGATAGTGCAGCTTGTGCTGGCGGATTGAACTTCATTCCAGATGGATGAACCTTCAGACTTGTACTGGACAGTGTATTCTACAGACGGTTCTTCATTGGCAGCTTCCCAAGACAGTGTGACGTTATCGACTCCTGTGACAGTGATCTTGGGCGGAGACATCTTTGATTTCGGCTTGTCTGAAAAAGATTTTAGCTAGAAACAAAATAAAGATACCAATTGCTTTTGGTGTTTCGACCACATCAGACGATACATTGCTTGCTGATTTGAATCCAGCCTCATTTGTGGCTTCGACCTTGAAACAGTACTTCTGTCCTGGTTCGAGATCGACGACTGTGAAACGGTCGGCAAAGATTATCTCGCTGTTGACCTAAGATTTTAATGATTATGTAGTGTTATTCTTTTGGCAAACCTTCTGCCAGTTGCCACCATCCATCTTCTTGAAGACGTCGTATCCGTAAATTGCGGATCCTCCATCTTCAACAGGCTTGATCCAGGAGAGATTACAATCGAATGGAGTGACGTTGCTAATTGTAGGCTTTTCGCTAACAGTCGGTGGGTTGTATGGTGTACCAGTGGTGACCTAAGAGAAAATATTTTATAGGTAACAGAATAAACTTACAGGCCTCGACTCTACAAACTCTCCAATACCGTACTTGTTCACAGCGGCAACGCGAATGATGTAAGGAGTATCGCTCTCCAGATCATCGACAACTATGCTAGTCTTCGCGGCGGATACCTTAACAGTTTTGTTCACTCTCTCGATGAAAATGTTACCGTAGCGACTTTGTGGAATGCTCTTCTTCCATGCTCTTTCTTCTCGACTATGTAGGAAGTGACAGCCTGCCCTCCATCATCGTGAGGTGGCTTCCATTCGACTGTGAGAGTATCAGCAGCTACATCAGTGATTGAAACGTCAGCAAGAACTTCAGGAGTATCTAAAACAATGTGCCTACTTTTTCCTGAATGTGGGATACCTTTAACTTTAACCGTTGTCTTGTAAGTGGCTTCTCCAAACTCGTTGACAAGTTTGATAACGTAGTCACCAGAATCTTCCTTGGTCACCTGCCTCTTACAAAACTTGACTTCCTTTTCAAGAATATCAATTTGAGTCTTGGGATCAACATCCAGTTCTACTCCGGTTCTGTAGCAAACGACAGCAGGTTCGGGGAAGCATTCAAAGTCGAAGGATATCACGAGGTTCTCGTCACGCTCAACTTCGTGCTTTTCTTTGGCCTCTTCTGTGATGATCGGCTTTCCTTGAATCTTCAGCTTAGTGTACGACTCGGCTCCGTCAGCTACAGCAGTGTATCTTCCACTGTCAGCATATGACGCCTTCTTGATTGTCAGCTTGCATGAAGCACCAACGGTGTCGATCGAGTAGTGAGAGGACATCGAAATCTCGGCCCCATCCTTGAACCATCTAACAGCCTCTGGAGCATGATTGAGTACAATTTCCAATGTCACGTCTTCGTTCTCCTTTCCAGTGGACTTACGAGGTAGACGTTCAACGATGTCCAGAGGAGTCTCATCAACTCGAAGAACAGACTTGGCAACATGTTCTCCAAGACGACACTCAATTTCAGCGCCGGTGTCCTCGGGAATCACATTGTTAATGTAGAGATAGCGGAAGAAGGAGGTTTCCTCACACTTGCATCTCTCGGACTTGGCAACAGGAACTCCCTTGAAAGTCCATTCAACCCAATCGTCTTCATTGACTAGTTCACATTCGACCTTGATAGTATCACCCCGCAGAGCATAAAGTTCAGGTTCAGGAGTAGCCATGAATCCTTCCTTTCTCTTGCGACGACGAACAGACACGGATTCTTCGGCGCTAGAGACGACAGATGACTTTCTTGCCTTGACATCGTAAGCTTCGGCCATTTCCTTGTCTTCGACAGATTTCTTCTCCTTGATTGCTCCAGCCAAGTTTTCGTCCTTCTTGACGGCAGTTACGGTTTCTGTCGGTTTTTCCGTCCTCTTTTCACTGGTCTTCTCGGTTTCGGACTTTACCTCAACGTTCACTTCTGTTTTTTCTGCAGGCTTCTTCTTAACCACTTTCTTCACAACCTTCTTTTTCTTTCCTTCTTCAGATGCGGCCTCCGAAACTTCAGACTCTTGCTTTACAAGCTTGATCTTTTCTTCTTGCTTTTCAGCAAATTGTTCGGCTTTCGCCTTTTCGGTCAGCTCCTTCTCTTGTTCGATACTCTTCTTTGCAGCTTTTTCAGCTTTCAACTTCTCAGCTTGTTCTTTTTCCGTCTTCTTATCTTCAAGCTTTTTCTTCTCGGCCTGATCTTTCGCTATCTTTTTCTTTTCTTCCTCAAGTTTGGTCGCCTTTTTCTTCTCCAGTTTTTCGGTCTTCTCCTTCTCGAGCTTGTCCTTCTCGGCCTGGTCCTTCTCAGACCTCAGCCTGTCAGCCTTCTCCTTTTCGAGTTTGTCCTTCTCAATCTTGTCTTTCTCGGCCTTCAGCTTGTCGGCCTTCTCTTTCTCGAGCTTGTCCTTTTCGGTCTTATCCTTCTCAGCCTTCAGCTTGTCGGCCTTCTCCTTTTCGAGCTTGTCCTTTTCAGTCTTGTCCTTTTCCTTCTCCAGTTTTTCTGCCGCTTCAACCTTCTCTTTCTCTACCTTGACTGTTGCTTCCTTTTCAGCTTTACTCTTCAGGGTCTTTGTTTCCTTAGCTTCAACCGCCTTCTCCGCAGCAGCTTTTTCAGAAGTTTCCTTCTCCTCCTCTTTGGCCTTCTTCTCTTGGTCTTTCGTGGGAAGCGGTGGCAAGCCTTCTCCCTTCTCGCCCTTTGCTTTAGTCTTCAGCTCGGCGTGAGCCTCTTTTTTCTTTTCAGGTGTTTGAGATCTTCCACGAAATGTGAATTCTGTGCCTTCTGTAGGAGTGGTGGTTCTCGATCTCATCTTGCTGGCACTGTCGACCTTCATCGTGATACTAGCAGACTGAGGTTTCTTGATGGGTGACGTGATTTCAGCACTTCCTTCTCTAGCAGTGATCTCGGTTGTAATGTTGGTCTCTGAGTGCATTATGCTAGGATCTCCATAGCGAGAGCTGATTTCGTCCGGAATGAAAAGTGGCTTAGGAATGTTCTTCTTTTTCTTGCTTGAAGGCGAGGCTTCTCTTCCAGTAGTAGAAGCTGGCGAAGCAGATCGTTCTTTTATAGATCGTTCTTTCATTGATTGATCTCTCTCTTCTTTTTGCGCCTTTCGTGCACGATCGTTTTCGTCCTTGACCTTTTCAGCTTCAGCATTGGTAGGCTTCTTGCCCACCTTTTGCTTCTTCTCGCCGACTGTTTCCTTGGCTACCTCCTCCTTCTCTTCCGTTTTGAGGTTTCCCGCAGCTTCGCGCTTGGTCTTATCTTTCAGAGCTTGTTCTTTCTCAACCTTCAGCTTGTCTGTCTTCTTCTTCTCAGCTTTTTCTTTCTCAATTTTCTCCTTTTCTGCTTTCTGCTTTTTGGCGTCCTCCTTGTTTTCATTCTGCTTGACAGCGTTTTGTGGCTCAAGCTCGATCTTGGTAGTCTCCTCCGGAGGTTTGGTGTCATCAGCCTTCTCTTCCTCCTTTTTGAGAACTTTCTTCATGGGCTTCGGTTTCTTTCCTTCCTCACCTTCTACCTTCTCGAGAACCTTTTCTTCCTCTGTTTCCTTCTTCTTCAGAAGATCGGTAGCAGCATCTTCGGCTGACTCGCTTGTTCCAAGATCTTTCTTATCTGAACAAAATATTACTTCTCATTTTAGTTTTCTGCAGTTTCAGATAAAAGCTTTTCCTCCATTCAAACAACAAACAAGCTAGTATGACTTGGACGAAACGAGGACGTTCTCTCAAAAATAACAAGCGGACCTTTGGACGAACGGACATGGACATCGGAAAAGCACCAAGCTTCCCCGGCTTGGTTAATAGCTTGGCAAGCATATTCAGCCTCTTCGGCTCTTTGAATGTCTTTGACAATAAGAAGATGACGTTGTTTTGGCTCTTCGTGACAAATTTCAAACTGAAACTTCAGTTTTTAAGGATTAAGAAAAGGCAATACCCTATCGTCGTCCATTGAAATGAGTTTTCCGCCTTGATAGAATCGAACTTCGGGCTCTGGTGTTCCACGCGTAGAAACACTCATAACCACGTTCTCCCCTTCAAGAACATCATGGTCCGACAATATCTTGTCGAATCGAGGAGGAATGAGTTGTGTGAGTCTCGGAGAATTGGGATATGTTCTCTCGACCACCTAAAAGTTTTTTTTTTTAGTAAAACGCCTATCCTACTCTGCGGATTCTTCTTCTTTTCTTTGTGTCCTTGTCACCCCTCTCCTCGTCAGAACTTCCAGCCTCGCCCTTTTTCTTCAATTTCTTCACACGACGTCTCTTTTTCAATCTCTCTTCTTCCGGAATATCTGAATTTCACCTTTAGTAGGTGATAGCGTGAAAGTTACCATTACATTCAACAAAGACCTCAAAATTGCAACTGTCTACTCCCCCAATGTTTTCAACAAGGAGGCTGTAGTCGTCATCGTCGGAAAATGTACAGTTCAAAACGGCAAGACAGAAATTTCCATCTACAAATTCACTAGTTTGTCATCGAAAACTAGTTTCATACCAGGCTTGCACTCAAATTCGTACTTTGAAGGTTCTTCATTGATGTTTATCTCTTTTCCATTTTTGAGCCAGACCATCTCGGGCATCGGGTAACCGCCAAACTTTCCGGTAAATCTGAAATTCCCTTAGTTATAAACGACCGGTTGATAGCTTACTTGGCAGTTTCTCCCTTCTGAACATGGGCGTTCTTCAAAGCTTTCGTGATCTCTGCTGGCTGGAACTCTTCTCCGAAGTAGTCTCTTTCCTCGAAGGGTTTTGCTTCTAAACATATTCTTGAATAGTTATGGATGAGTGTCATACTTTTGACATCCAACTGTAGCTGTATCTTGTCGGAACCAAAATCATTCACAGCCACCAGGTCAATCTTGCCCTCATCTTCTTTCCTGACCTCTTCAAAGGTCAGCACGGCTGTGTACCCACTGCCGTCCTCTTCCAACAGAATTTGAACTTCCTCAGTTGGCTCGATTGCTTCACCATTCATGTAAGCAAAGACCTGAAAATGTTTTATGCTACTTTTGTTACCAAATCTTACTGTTGGCTTAGTAGGTGGAGCATTGAGATGAACAGCAATGGTCAGCGGACGTCCTTCTCTTGCCTTGAAAACCTTCTCACAGGACTCGAACACTGGTGGTCGGGCGGAGATGAGTTTTGCACCGGTTGTTTCTATATCATCGATGGAAACATCAGTGACAATGTCAACATTTTTCGATCTTCTCAAAACACGATTGCTGTTAACTTGTGCTGGCTTCTCGCCAGATTCCAGATAAGTTTCTCCAGTCTCTTGAGACTTTTCCAAGAGATCTTTAGCCGCCTCTTCTTTGACACCTTTCTGCTTTCTCCCTTTTTTGTCTTTGGGTTCACTGACATCGGATGTCGCCTTGGCTGCTTGACGTGCCTTGAGCAACTGTTCCGTCTCTTCAGAAAGGTACTTCGGCTGGTTGGCTTTGGAGACATTCTTGGTGAGAGTGGAAAGAGAATCTGTTTCTTTCTGAGATTCTGTGGCAACGGCACTTTTAGATTGCGAAGCCTCATCCTTTTGGAGATCGTGAGTTGTATCCATCTTATTTCCATCTTTCTTGGCATTCTTCTGCTCTTTAACTGTCTTCTTAGCTTTGGCGACATCAGCTGCAGCAGTCGAAGTAATATAATTTTGAGAGGCTTCTCTTGTCAGACTTGTGATGACAGACATTTCGGTCGGGGAAACAACAGCGCTGTGGACTTCATCTTCAAAGGAGACCTTTTTTCCTTCCTTCTGCAGTTTGGCGAGAGCTCTGTTCTTTTTTGTAGAACCTTCTTCCTTGAATGAACCTTCAGCGCTATCACGGGAAAATGATGTTTTCAGAATCGATGTACCTTCCGTTGAATCACATTGGGTTAGAGTTCTGGAGTGTGACCTCTCGCTGTATGCTGATGCATTGTGTTCTCCGTCGTTGCGAGCCGACTCAGCATGAGCAAATGGACCATCTCTTTTCAGCTCGTCATTTCTCCCGGCGGAGCTCAATGTTGCGGCATCTTTTGCTTCCTGACCAAACCCTCCTTCAGCGGATTCAGAGGCGTTACCTTTCACAAAACCGGCTCTTTTTCCATGTTCCGCAAACGATGATCTATCTTTGCTTGTGCTTCTCACCATTGTAATGTGCTCAACAATTGCTTCTTTGCCAGTTTTTTTGAGCGAAGCATTCTTGTTCTTCTCTGCGTAGGAGCTGTCGGACTTTTCCTTCTCCATTTTATCTTTCAAGGAAGCTTCAGCATGTTCTTTTATATCACTTCGCTGGAAACCAGCCTTCTTCTGGGACTCCGAATAGCTGTCTTTTCCTGTTGCAGATTTTTCTTTGCTCAGACTCGTGGAGAATGCTGAGGCATATTCATCATCACGAGACAGTCCAAAATCTCTTCCTTGTTCAGAGTATTCAACAGATGTTCCCTTCAACTTTGATTTGTCTCTTCTACTGGCTTCAACTACTTTCTGGGATTCCTTGCTTTGCAGCTTCGCGGATTTTTGTTGTTCGGTGTAGCCGACTGATTCAGTTCTTTTCAGCTTCTCAGAAGATGAACCTTCAGTGTCTGCCCGATTTTCACTTCCAGAAATAAAGAAGTTCTTATTGTATTCAGAGAATCCGGAGAAGTCCCTCTGTTGTCCCTTCTGCCTAATGCTGGCTTCGGCTTCCGCGGAAGCATCACGAGAGTCCTTCAAACCAAAGCTTTCGTTCTTCTCTTTGTACTGAAAGGCTTCTTGTTGCTTCTCGGCATCTCTCATCAAATCAGCAGATACTTCTTCCTTTGCTGATTCCTTTTTTTTCTTGTCGACCGTGGACTTTTCCGCATAAGATGTTTCCTTTTTTTCAGCGGCACCCTTCTCCATCTTGGTGATCTCGGCTTCTTCTCGACTTTCTTTGAATCCAAACTTTGCTCTTTGGTTTCTTTCTTCAAAAGAATTTATCTCACTTGATTTACCCTTTTTCTTCAAAGGGTACACCGCTTCACTGGTTTTATCTTGGCTTTGTATCGAAAATCCTTTGTTTATTTCAGCGAACGAATCCTTTCCTTCGGCTTTTCCACGCTGCCCAAGAGTGTGTTCGGCACTTTCCTTGGCAGATTTGCGCTTCAGCTTCTTGGACGTGGTCTTTTCATCAAACTGAGACTTTTCTAACTCAGAATACTTGTCTTGGACTGAATATTCGGCACGTTCTTCTCTATCGTGACCACTGCTCTCGATGTTTTTGTTCTTCTCGGTATAATCAGTCACTTCACGAATGCTCGATTTCCCCACCAAAGTTGTGTCAGCTTCATCACTGGCATCTTTCCGTTGTCTTCTCAAGTTTCTGGTCTGCTCAAAGTATTCATCTTTCTCAAGCTGTGAAGACTTTTCTCCAATGGTTATCCCACTTTCTCCACTTTCTTCTCGACCTTTCTTTTGCAAGTTTTTGTTCTTCTCAGCATACTGGCTGCTATCATGTTCAGACGACTTCTCTTTAATGGATAGCTCGACATCTCCGCTTTCTTCTCTTCCTTTCTTTTTCAAGTTCTTCGTTCTTTCCGCATATTCCGACGATTCTCTTTCGGCTTCTTTTTTATCCTCCAACATGCTCTCGGCTCCATATCGCTGGCCTTTTCTGTTCTTCCTCAGATTTTTCGTCTGCTCAGAGTACTCATCTTTTTTTTTCTCTATATCTGCCTTCTCTTTCAGCAGGCCTTCAACATCAAGTGATTCTTGCTCTCCCTTGATCTTGAACTCCTTGCTCTTCTCTGTGTACTCGGTAGCATCTTGGTCTTGAAGAGTTTTGCTGGATAGATACAAGGCATCGGCAGATTCTACGTCTGAGTGGAATTCGATACCCTCGTTCTGTTCGCTGTATGAATCAGCAGACGTCTGTTCTTGCGTTTCCAAAAAGGTTTTATAAGCCTTCTTGCTTTCTGCCTTCTTCTTCAAAGCTTTGTTCAACTTCTGCGATTCTTCTTGTTTTGCCAAAGGTTCCTGAGAAGATGATTGAAGAAGAGAGCCGACGGGCTCAGTTTGCAGGAAACTTGTAGTTGCGACCACTGAACCATCTTGTTTTATCCCATCAGCTGTAGCCGCTCGCTCGGCTGCTTCCCGCATACCTTTTTGGTCCTGAGATCCTTCGTCAACACTTTCTGCAAACAATTCGTCCGCATCGCCCTGTTCCTTGATGTTCAAGTTCTTTGTCAGCCGTTTCTTTCCAGAAGGCGTTCGCGGTCCTCCTTGTTTTTCTTCCGTTGTTTTGGCTGCTTCCGCTTCCGCAATCTCGTGTGCGCGGTCAACGGCTACTTGTTGTGCTTCTGAAGAAAGTTTTGCTTCAAAAACATTTCTATGTTTTTTTTCTGGAATTTTTCGCCAAAAGTGCTAATAGCTCATTTGGAACAAAAGTCATTCTTGAAACAGCACCTTCATCCCTCACGTGCTTACCGTTGTTAGAAGCATTTGCGGCCGATGTTTGCTCTGCTGTTGAAGAAACTGTAACATCAGGCTACATTGGTGTAAACAGGAGAACCCCGGTAATTAAGGCCAGTACCGCGAGAACCGTTTCGGATACGACCCGATTAAATAAGAAGAGGACACACATAACATGCACATGCAACATTGAACAAATGGAGGAAAAACTTACCAAATACAGTACTTGTATTCAAAAACCAACCTGAGACGAAAGTGGCTTCCAGGGCTCCAACTTCAACAACATCTGCAAAAAAATGGGTTTCACTATAAAATAACTCATCCATAACATGCAAAACCATCTAGAAATGAAGCCATGTTTGTGCATTGATCATATCTCCTTTTTAAAGAATTTTAGGGTCAGTCTTATCTTACAATTTTTCAGAGCAGTACAATTGGAAAGAAAGACGGTGTGTGTATGCATGCTGTAGGAACAATCAGATGAGTCTGCAGTTGTTGACAAAAACAAGTGCTGGTGCGACTTGAACTTCACAAATACACTTCATCTCGTTTACTTCTGCTTAATATTTCCTATTATGAATTGTGAACGTAGAAAGCTCGCACAGAAACAGAATATTGAGAAAAAGGTGAAATAATAACTTAGCAGATTCATAATCTCAGCGAGCACTAAATTTGAACTGGTAATATTCCTCATCAATGATCACTCCATATATAGATAATGTAAGAGGAAAAAAAAGTTTGGCTAATGCTTTGGGGCTCGTACCAGGTAGATGCTGTTTCGATCGAGCTACCCTGGCAGAAGCAGCGTTCTCTCCAAAATGCTCTCTTGCAAACTGACTCTACTATGACTTAACTTGTAAACAATTAATGTGCGCACAAAGTAACTGTCTCTAATTGCCTATAATGGTTTCAGACACACATACACACGCACACAGAGACTTGGGCATTAAGAATCTAGTTTTTTTTAATTGTTCTCGCGTCTCAGTCTGTCTGCGTGTCTGTCTGAAGCCAATATTGCGTGTGCACTACTTTGTGTGCACACTAATTGCTTGCAGGTCAAGTCAAAGTAGAGTCAGTTGAGGAGAGATAGCTTTGTTAGGAGAATGTTGCTTCTGTCACGGTATCTTAATTGGAGAGGATGCGGATAGGTTGAAATAGGAGGGAAGGCTCATGACAGTTGGACAGAAGGAAATAGAAACTGAACAGATTCGGAAGGAATGGGTTTATTACTGTCATTGAGCCCCAAGGGGCGATAGAATTACTTGTTTTAAAAAACTTGAAAGCGAAAATTATTAAAACATGATTAGCAGATTCGGAATAAGTACGCAAGATTGACAATGGTCATCGACATTTGCGGCCAGTTTTTCGTATATCAGAAAAGCTCAGAAGCTGCAAACTGTTTTTCAGGCTCGTTGCGGTTTTCTTCAGTCAAAAAGTTTGCCGCGTTGACCAAAGAGAAATGAGCGCAATATTGCGTAGTCGTCTTCCAAGAAATACAATTTACTGACAATTTCTCCCGAAAAGTGTTTGCTCAATTTGAAGTGAGCGAAACAGAAGTACCCTGGACAAAACAGCTGATTTGGCAAATCTGCTTTTATCACAGAATTCCTAGTAATTATTTCTGAGAAAAACATTAGAGTAATGTACTGGAATTTAGCAAGATTTTAGTTGAAAAATTGCAGTCGAAAATAATTTCAAAGAGGAAAATTTCGTGAGGAAACAAAATTGATATTTGGTTGGATTACTTCATTTGCTAAAGTTCCAAGACAATATACATCTATTGGAAAATAGGAGGATGAAATGAGATATGAAAATGGCGAGGTGGGTGTCTAAACGGCAGTGTCAAGCAACCAAGAGTAGTTTATAAAAAATGTCGTCTAGTTCAAGAAAGCCAGCACAAAAGGGTAACATTGAAAAAGATAACTAGGGATTAGCAAGAAATATAGTGCATAGCTATACACGCTCGGCAAACATCGGGGGCGGACGGGGTCGGCTCTATCGAAGCCGCCGCGAAGACGGGAGCAGTCCTCGAGTCGCGCTACAACAAAATCTCATCCAGTTACGCAGATAGCTTGTTAAATATGCTCGCGAAAAGGCTGCGAAATTGTTTCTGCGTGAAAACTTTCGCTCGCCACGAACACCAGCAAGCATATGCCACGAGGACCAACACTGTGTACATTGACAGTTTACAGCTCTTCAAGTGCGCGGAAAAACCTACCTTCTGGTTCGTCTAATGTCTCAACATCCACAGTCCTGCTCGGTGTTCCTTGTCCAACAGAATTAACAGCAATGATGCGAAAAGCGTAGATTTCGTTACAGAACAGATCCCTGGCCGTATAGAACAGTGTTTCACAGGAAACAGTTCCGGCAACTCTCCATCTTGGAATGTCGGTAGTTTTCCGTTCAATCACATATTCCAAAATTTTGTCTCCGTTGTCCGAAGATGGTTTCTTCCATTGGAGTTCAGCTGACGTTGCTGATGTTGAGAGAATACGGAGTTCTTGTGGAGCTTCTGGGACATCAACGACAGTGACGGGAACATCCAAAACAGCGCTGCCATGCTCATTGCGAGCAGTGAAGGAGAGCATTCCACTTTCGCTGGCCTTGAGATTCTTAACCCGAACAGATACAAAATCGTCGTAAACATTGACATCCCCACGCAGTTTGATATCCTTGTCGTTAAGCCTCAGTTCAATCTGTGGCTCTGGGAATCCTTCAAATTTGAGCTTAAAATCCAATGGTTTTCCAGCATGAATGGTGAATGCTTGCTGCTCCAGAGAGAGTTTTGGCGCAACCTTCATAATGAGAGCAGCAACTTCGGAGAAGGGACCGTTGTCTACTTGAACAGAAATTTTGCCAAGATCAGAAGTGGTCACGTTGAAAAAGGTCAACGTAGAGAGCCTTTCAATAGTTTCAATATGGATCTTACCACGATGCACCATAAGCTCCCGACCGTTCTTGAACCACTTAACAATCAAAGGAGGTCGACTGAACGTGCAGGAAAACCTGGCCGGCATGCTTGTATCAGTGACAATGAAAGTTTGCGGCTCGGAAATTATCGACATCACACTCTCGTCAGTCGAAAAAACTGTAGAGGAACGAACGGAAGCAGTTGCGTATGACGAATCTCCATTCGCTTCCAATGGTTTCTCGACCACCGATTCAACAACAGTTGCGGCTGTCTCTTCGGTTGCCGTCTTTTCTTTTTTAATTTTCTTAACTTTCTTCTTGATATCCAGCCTGTCCTCCTTCTTGTATTCAAGTTGATCCTCAACAGCCACCGATTTAGCTTCCACTTTAGCATTGTTCACGGCCTCGTTTTTCTCAGCTTCCTCCTTCTCTGCCTTGGCAACCTTGTCCTTCTCAACCTTCTCCTTCTCTGCCTTCTCCTTCTCAGCCTGAGCAACCTTCTCCTTTTCAGCCTTCTCCTTCTCAGCCTTTTCCTTCTCCTTCTCAGCCTTCTCCTTCTTCTTCTCAGCCTTCTTCTTCTCTGCCTTCTCCTTCTCAGCCTGGGCAACCTTCTCCTTTTCAGCCTTCTCCTTCTCAGCCTTCTCCTTCTCTGCCTTGGCAACCTTTTCCTTCTCAATCTTGTCCTTCCCTGCCTTCTCCTTCTCAGCCTTCTCCTTCTCTGCCTTGGCAACCTTGTCCTTCTCAACTTTCTCCTTCTCAGCCTTCTCCTTCTCTGCCTTCTCCTTCTCAGCCTTCTCCTTCTCCTTCTCAGCCTTCTTCTTCTCTGCCTTCTCCTTCTCAGCCTGGGCAACCTTCTCCTTTTCAGCCTTCTCCTTCTCAGCCTTCTCCTTCTCTGCCTTGGCAACCTTTTCCTTCTCAATCTTGTCCTTCCCTGCCTTCTCCTTCTCAGCCTTCTCCTTCTCAGCCTTCTTCTTCTCTGCCTTCTCCTTCTCAGCCTGGGCAACCTTCTCCTTCTCAGCCTTCTCCTTCTCAGCCTTCTTCTTCTCTGCCTTCTCCTTCTCAGCCTGGGCAACCTTCTCCTTCTCAGCCTTCTCCTTCTCAGCCTTCTCCTTCTCTGCCTTCTCCTTCTCAGCCTTCTCCTTCTCAGCCTGGGCAACCTTCTCCTTTTCAGCCTTCTCCTTCTCAGCCTTCTCCTTCTCTGCCGTGGCAACCTTTTCCTTCTCAATCTTGTCCTTCCCTGCCTTCTCCTTCTCAGCCTTCTCCTTCTCTGCCTTGGCAACCTTGTCCTTCTCAACTTTCTCCTTCTCAGCCTTCTCCTTCTCAGCCTTCTCCTTCTCCTTCTCAGCCTTCTTCTTCTCTGCCTTCTCCTTCTCAGCCTGGGCAACCTTCTCCTTCTCAGCCTTCTCCTTCTCAGCCTTCTCCTTCTCCTTCTCAGCCTTCTCCTTCTCAGCCTTCTTCTTCTCTGCCTTCTCCTTCTCAGCCTGGGCAACCTTCTCCTTTTCAGCCTTCTCCTTCTCAGCCTTCTCCTTCTCTGCCTTCTCCTTCTCAGCCTTCTCCTTCTCAGCCTGGGCAACCTTCTCCTTTTCAGCCTTCTCCTTCTCAGCCTTCTCCTTCTCTGCCTTCTCCTTCTCAGCCTTCTCCTTCTCAGCCTGGGCAACCTTCTCCTTTTCAGCCTTCTCCTTCTCAGCCTTTTCCTTCTCCTTCTCAGCCTTCTCCTTCTTCTTCTCAGCCTTCTTCTTCTCTGCCTTCTCCTTCTCAGCCTGGGCAACCTTCTCCTTTTCAGCCTTCTCCTTCTCAGCCTTCTCCTTCTCAGCCTTCTTCTTCTCTGCCTTCTCCTTCTCATCCTGGGCAACCTTCTCCTTTTCAGCCTTCTCCTTCTCAGCCTTCTCCTTCTCCTTCTCAGCCTTCTTCTTCTCTGCCTTCTCCTTCTCAGCCTGGGCAACCTTCTCCTTCTCAGCCTTCTCCTTCTCAGCCTTCTTCTTCTCTGCCTTCTCCTTCTCAGCCTGGGCAACCTTCTCCTTTTCAGCCTTCTCCTTCTCAGCCTTCTCCTTCTCTGCCTTCTCCTTCTCAGCCTTCTCCTTCTCCTTCTCAGCCTTCTCGTTCTCAGCCTTATCCTTCTCAGCGTGGGCAACCTTGTCCTTCTCGGTCTCCTCTTTCTCGATCTTCTCCTTTTCGGTCTTCTCCTTATTTTCCTTTTCTATCTCTGCTTTTTCGGCCGTCTTTTTCTCATTGGACTTGTCCTTTATCATTGAGAGGCTGTCTAGTTTTCCTTTCACTCCATCCACCACAGCAGATTCAGACGTCTTTTTCTTGACTACCTTCTTCTTCTGTTTCTTTTCATCTGTGGAAATGGCTGCAATTTCTGCGCCGTCGGATACTGATTTTGTCAATGCTTCGGATTCTTCTGATTGAAGTTCTGTTTCAGAAGCAGCAGTAATCGTGTGCAGATCTAGTTCATTTGCAGTTTCTGGCTCAACTGTTTCTTTTTGTTCCTCACTCTGTTTCACTCTTCTTTTTTCCATTTTCTCCTTTTCGTTAACATGCTCTGTTTCTTCTAGATGCTCTTCTTCTTGATCTGTTGATGGTAGCTTGGCCAATATTGAAGTCTTCTTATCACTCAGTTTTTCAAATGAAGGCGGTACGTTGAAATAGAAATCAACTGTTTCAGCTTCATCTTCCAAAGTTTGGACATCGATAACAGCACTCGGTGTACCTTCTCCATTTTCGTCGCAGGGCACTACTCGGAAGGCATAAACCTCGTTGGGAACAAGCTCTTCTGCCTCATATTTCAATTGCGTAGTCCTCTTCATTTTCCTCCATCGTCCACTGTCGATGGTCTTTCTCTCCACGATGTAAGCGATATGTTCGTCTTCACAATGGGAAGGTGGTACCCATCGAATTGTAGCAGTAGTAGACGAAACTTGCGTCAGTTGGATGTACCGAGGAGCAGGAAGAGTTTTTACGATTTTCAGAAAGAAAGACGTACTATCACCACCAATGTTGTTTTTGATTGTAAGTGTTATTTCACCCTCGTCTTCCTGTTGAACATTAAGTATCCTTATAGACACGAGATCGTCGTAAACTTCCATGTGATGTTTGAGAACATCGGGCTGTCCACGATGAAGAAGTACAGCTTCGGGAATTGGATATGCAGCAAATGGAATTGCCAAATCAAGATGTTTGTCTTTCATATGGTGAATTGTTGGTGGCGGTCTGAAAAAAAAAGTTTTTTAATTTAAAAAAAAAAAGCAAAATACCTTGTCAAGAATACAGGTTGAACTTCGGCTGAAATTTTGGCTGGAGTACTGCCAATACTATCGACGACCAAGTGATAGACTCCAAGATGGAAGATGCTAAATTGTGGAAATGAGAGAGTTGTTTCCTTTCCATCAGTCTTAATTTTGATATGTTCGCTTGATACAATTGCCATCCCATTCTTGAACCACTGCACTTCACGAATGTTGTGTTCCGCAGAACACTTGAGCGTAACGCTATCAGAAAAGCTCTTGAAGCTGGCTGCTTGTGGATGCTGTACGATTGATTGAACAAACTCTTCTAAACCATATATTCAAACATAGATTTTACAGAGAATACCTTGTTCTGTGGCAGTGTACTCGACAGCTTCGTGATCCTCTAACGAAACCGCTTCTTCAACTTCATCCTTCATTCCGAATTTCAATTCGTCAATGTTCCTTGTCACAACAGCAGTTGATGACGGTATTTGAACTGTTGACTGAATAGACTGAAAGACAAGATGTCTGTTCATCAACTCAGTAAATGCAAACCAATTCAGCTGACATTGGAGGGAACAGTTCGATGCCGTCTTCTTCGGAAATTGATTCGAGAAGAACATCAACTTCCATTAGGCTCTCCTGTTCACTTATTTCATCCTCGTAAATGCTGAGATCAGTCTCGTCAAAATCGAAGAAACTCAGGTCAACCACAGCATCAGTGGTTGCAATTTCCTCACCGGCCTCGATATCAACTTCAACATAAAGATCATTTGAACCTAAATTCTTTTTCAGTTGTACTATCATTTAACGTACCAGAAACAGTGCGCTTACGAGAAACGTTAACTTCCAAAAGCGGGTCCGTTTTTTTAGGCTGAGCGAAAAACTCAACCGCGTCAAATGGAGAAGTAATCTTAATTTCCACTTTGTCTTTCTTCGAGCGCTTCCTCAAAATCTTTTTCTTCTTCTTCAGTTGAGCGATGTGGGCCTCTTCAAAGGCGTCGGTCACAGCAACTGTAAAAAAAGGGAGAATAAAACAGAGAACATAAACCAACCAGCAGCATCAGGTCTCGGAGACGTTGGAAGAGTGTTCGGCCCTTCCCAAATAATACCTACACCAATTTTTGCTGTACGAGTTTTCATGAAACTGTGGTCTAAGGTGACTTCTTCTTTCGTCGGCTCAAGTGTCATCAAAACAGCAACCATCCTGTTCGGCCATACAATTTCTGCCATTTCCGCAGGTTTTTTCTTCTTGAGATCAAAATTGGCATAAAGCGGTTTCGGAGCACCACGAAACTTCAATTCGGGAGTAGACTCGCGCTTATTAATCTGCTGAGTATTCTGAAAACTCTCGCGTTACTAAAAAACAAAGTTTGTCTACCTCAGAACTTCCAATCTCACCCATATCTTCCATGGCCTTATGCTTCACAGCCTGCAGCTTGTCGGCCTTCTCCTTCTCGAGCTTGTCCTTTTTGGCCTTGTCCTTCTCGCTCTTGTCTTTTTCAGCCATCAGCTTGTCGGCCTTCTCCTTCTCGAGCTTGTCTTTTTCGGCCTTGTCCTTCTCGGTCATGTCCTTCTCGCTCTTGTCCTTTTCAGCCTTCAGCTTGTCGGCCTTCTCCTTCTCGATCTTGTCTTTTTCGGCCTTGTCCTTCTGGGTCTTGTCCTTTTCAGCCTTCAGCTTGTCGGCCTTCTCCTTCTCGAGCTTGTCTTTTTCGGCCTTGTCCTTTTCGGCCTTATCCTTTTCAGCCTTCAGCTTGTCGGCCTTCTCTTTCTCAAGCTTGTCCTTTTCGGCCTTATCCTTTTCAGCCTTCAGCTTGTCGGCCTTCTCTTTCTCGAGCGTGCCTTTTTCGGCCTTGTCCTTCTCGGTCTTGTCCTTATCAGCCTTCAGCTTGTCGGCCTTCTCCTTCTCGAGCTTGTCCTTTTCGGCCTTATCCTTTTCAGCCTTCAGCTTGTCGGCCTTCCCCTTCTCGAGCTTGTCTTTTTCGGCCTTGTCCTTCTGGGTCTTGTCCTTTTCAGCCTTCAGCTTGTCGGCCTTCTCTTTCTCGAGCGTGCCTTTATCGGCCTTGTCCTTCTCGGTCTTGTCCTTTTCAGCCTTCAGCTTGTCGGCCTTCTCTTTCTCGAGCGTGCCTTTATCGGCCTTGTCCTTCTCGGTCTTGTCCTTTTCAGCCTTCAGCTTGTCGGCCTTCTCTTTCTCGAGCTTGTCCTTTTCGGCCTTATCCTTTTCAGCCTTCAGCTTGTCGGTCTTCTCCTTCTCTAGCTTGTCTTTTTCGGCCTTGTCCTTCTCGGTCTTGTCCTTATCAGCCTTCAGCTTGTCGGCCTTCTCCTTCTCGAGCTTGTCTTTTTCGGCCTTGTCCTTCTCGATCTTGTCCTTTTCAGCCTTCAGCTTGTCGGCCTTCTCCTTCTCGAGCTTGTCTTTTTCGGCCTTGTCCTTCTCGGTCTTGTCCTTTTCAGCCTTCAGCTTGTCGGCCTTCTCCTTCTCGAGCTTGTCTTTTTCGGCCTTGTCATTCTCGGTCTTGTCCTTTTCAGCCTTCAGCTTGTCGGCCTTCTCCTTCTCGAGCTTGTCTTTTTCGGCCTTGTCCTTTTCGGCCTTATCCTTTTCAGCCTTCAGCTTGTCGGCCTTCTCTTTCTCGAGCTTGTCTTTTTCGGCCTTGTCCTTCTCGGTCTTGTCCTTTTCAGCCTTCAGCTTGTCGGCCTTCTCTTTCTCAAGCTTGTCCTTTTCGGCCTTGTCCTTTTCAGCCTTCAGCTTGTCGGCCTTCTCTTTCTCAAGCTTGTCCTTTTCGGCCTTATCCTTTTCAGCCTTCAGCTTGTCGGCCTTCTCTTTCTCGAGCTTGTCCTTTTCGGCCTTATCCTTTTCAGCCTTCAGCTTGTCGGTCTTCTCCTTCTCTAGCTTGTCTTTTTCGGCCTTGTCCTTCTCGGTCTTGTCCTTATCAGCCTTCAGCTTGTCGGCCTTCTCCTTCTCGAGCTTGTCTTTTTCGGCCTTGTCCTTCTCGATCTTGTCCTTTTCAGCCTTCAGCTTGTCGGCCTTCTCCTTCTCGAGCTTGTCTTTTTCGGCCTTGTCCTTCTCGGTCTTGTCCTTATCAGCCTTCAGCTTGTCGGCCTTCTCCTTCTCGAGCTTGTCTTTTTCGGCCTTGTCCTTCTCGATCTTGTCCTTTTCAGCCTTCAGCTTGTCGGCCTTCTCCTTCTCGAGCTTGTCTTTTTCGGCCTTGTCCTTCTCGGTCTTGTCCTTTTCAGCCTTCAGCTTGTCGGCCTTCTCCTTCTCGAGCTTGTCTTTTTCGGCCTTGTCATTCTCGGTCTTGTCCTTTTCAGCCTTCAGCTTGTCGGCCTTCTCCTTCTCGAGCTTGTCTTTTTCGGCCTTGTCCTTTTCGGCCTTATCCTTTTCAGCCTTCAGCTTGTCGGCCTTCTCTTTCTCAAGCTTGTCCTTTTCGGCCTTATCCTTATCAGCCTTCAGCTTGTCGGCCTTCTCCTTCTCGAGCTTGTCTTTTTCGGCCTTGTCATTCTCGGTCTTGTCCTTTTCAGCCTTCAGCTTGTCGGCCTTCTCCTTCTCGAGCTTGTCTTTTTCGGCCTTGTCCTTTTCGGCCTTATCCTTTTCAGCCTTCAGCTTGTCGGCCTTCTCTTTCTCAAGCTTGTCCTTTTCGGCCTTATCCTTTTCAGCCTTCAGCTTGTCGGCCTTCTCTTTCTCGAGCGTGCCTTTTTCGGCCTTGTCCTTCTCGGTCTTGTCCTTATCAGCCTTCAGCTTGTCGGCCTTCTCCTTCTCGAGCTTGTCTTTTTCGGCCTTGTCATTCTCGGTCTTGTCCTTTTCAGCCTTCAGCTTGTCGGCCTTCTCTTTCTCGAGCTTGTCTTTTTCGGCCTGGTCCTTCTCGGTCTTGTCCTTTTCAGCCTTCAGCTTGTCGGCCTTCTCTTTCTCAGGCTTGTCCTTTTCGGCCTTATCCTTTTCAGCCTTCAGCTTGTCGGTCTTCTCCTTCTCTAGCTTGTCTTTTTCGGCCTTGTCCTTCTCGGTCTTCTCCTTTTCAGCCTTTAGCTTGTCGGCCTTCTCTTTCTCAGGCTTGTCCTTTTCGGCCTTATCCTTTTCAGCCTTCAGCTTGTCGGTCTTCTCCTTCTCTAGCTTGTCTTTTTCGGCCTTGTCCTTCTCGGTCTTGTCCTTTTCAGCCTTCAGCTTGTCGGCCTGCTCCTTCTCGAGCTTGTCCTTCTCAGTCTTGTCCTTTTCGGCCTTATCCTTTTCAGCCTTCAGCTTGTCGGCCTTCTCTTTCTCGAGCTTGTCTTTTTCGGCCTTGTCCTTCTCGGTCTTCTCCTTTTCAGCCTTCAGCTTGTCGGCCTTCTCTTTCTCAAGCTTGTCCTTTTCGGCCTTATCCTTTTCAGCCTTCAGCTTGTCGGCCTTCTCTTTCTCGAGCTTGTCTTTTTCGGCCTTGTCCTTCTCGGTCTTGTCCTTTTCGGCCTTATCCTTTTCAGCCTTCAGCTTGTCGGCCTTCTCTTTCTCAAGCTTGTCCTTTTCGGCCTTATCCTTTTCAGCCTTCAGCTTGTCGGCCTTCTCTTTCTCGAGCTTGTCTTTTTCGGCCTTGTCCTTCTCGGTCTTCTCCTTTTCAGCCTTCAGCTTGTCGGCCTTCTCTTTCTCAAGCTTGTCCTTTTCGGCCTTATCCTTTTCAGCCTTCAGCTTGTCGGCCTTCTCTTTCTCGAGCTTGTCTTTTTCGGCCTTGTCCTTCTCGGTCTTCTCCTTTTCAGCCTTCAGCTTGTCGGCCTTCTCCTTCTCGAGCTTGTCCTTCTCGGTCTTGTCCTTTTCGGCCTTATCCTTTTCAGCCTTCAGCTTGTCGGCCTTCTCTTTCTCAAGCTTGTCCTTTTCGGCCTTATCCTTTTCAGCCTTCAGCTTGTCGGCCTTCTCTTTCTCGAGCTTGTCTTTTTCGGCCTTGTCCTTCTCGGTCTTCTCCTTTTCAGCCTTCAGCTTGTCGGCCTTCTCTTTCTCAAGCTTGTCCTTTTCGGCCTTATCCTTTTCAGCCTTCAGCTTGTCGGCCTTCTCCTTCTCGAGCTTGTCTTTTTCGGCCTTGTCCTTCTCGGTCTTCTCCTTTTCAGCCTTCAGCTTGTGGGCCTTCTCCTTCTCGAGCTTGTCTTTTTCGGCCTTGTCCTTTTCAGCCTTCAGCTTGTCGGCCTTCTCCTTCTCGAGCTTGTCTTTTTCGGCCTTATCCTTTTCAGCCTTCAGCTTGTCGGCCTTCTCTTTCTCAAGCTTGTCCTTTTCGGCCTTATCCTTTTCAGCCTTCAGCTTGTCGGCCTTCTCTTTCTCGAGCTTGTCTTTTTCGGCCTTGTCCTTTTCAGCCTTCAGCTTGTCGGCCTTCTCTTTCTCAAGCTTGTCCTTTTCGGCCTTATCCTTTTCAGCCTTCAGCTTGTCGGCCTTCTCTTTCTCGAGCTTGTCTTTTTCGGCCTTGTCCTTCTCGGTCTTGTCCTTTTCAGCCTTCAGCTTGTCGGCCTTCTCCTTCTCGAGCTTGTCTTTTTCGGCCTTGTCCTTCTCGGTCTTCTCCTTTTCAGCCTTCAGCTTGTCGGCCTTCTCTTTCTCAAGCTTGTCCTTTTCGGCCTTATCCTTTTCAGCCTTCAGCTTGTCGGCCTTCTCTTTCTCGAGCTTGTCTTTTTCGGCCTTGTCCTTCTCGGTCTTCTCCTTTTCAGCCTTCAGCTTGTCGGCCTTCTCTTTCTCAAGCTTGTCCTTTTCGGCCTTATCCTTTTCAGCCTTCAGCTTGTCGGCCTTCTCTTTCTCGAGCTTGTCTTTTTCGGCCTTGTCCTTCTCGGTCTTGTCCTTTTCAGCCTTCAGCTTGTCGGCCTTCTCCTTCTCGAGCTTGTCTTTTTCGGCCTTGTCCTTCTCGGTCTTCTCCTTTTCAGCCTTCAGCTTGTCGGCCTTCTCTTTCTCGAGCTTGTCTTTTTCGGCCTTGTCCTTCTCGGTCTTCTCCTTTTCAGCCTTCAGCTTGTCGGCCTTCTCTTTCTCAAGCTTGTCCTTTTCGGCCTTATCCTTTTCAGCCTTCAGCTTGTCGGCCTTCTCTTTCTCGAGCTTGTCTTTTTCGGCCTTGTCCTTCTCGGTCTTGTCCTTTTCAGCCTTCAGCTTGTCGGCCTTCTCTTTCTCAAGCTTGTCCTTTTCGGCCTTGTCCTTTTCAGCCTTCAGCTTGTCGGCCTTCTCTTTCTCAAGCTTGTCCTTTTCGGCCTTATCCTTTTCAGCCTTCAGCTTGTCGGCCTTCTCTTTCTCGAGCTTGTCTTTTTCGGCCTTGTCCTTCTCGGTCTTGTCCTTTTCAGCCTTCAGCTTGTCGGCCTTCTCCTTCTCGAGCTTGTCTTTTTCGGCCTTGTCCTTCTCGGTCTTCTCCTTTTCAGCCTTCAGCTTGTCGGCCTTCTCTTTCTCAAGCTTGTCCTTTTCGGCCTTATCCTTTTCAGCCTTCAGCTTGTCGGCCTTCTCTTTCTCGAGCTTGTCTTTTTCGGCCTTGTCCTTCTCGGTCTTCTCCTTTTCAGCCTTCAGCTTGTCGGCCTTCTCCTTCTCGAGCTTGTCCTTCTCGGTCTTGTCCTTTTCGGCCTTATCCTTTTCAGCCTTCAGCTTGTCGGCCTTCTCTTTCTCAAGCTTGTCCTTTTCGGCCTTATCCTTTTCAGCCTTCAGCTTGTCGGCCTTCTCTTTCTCGAGCTTGTCTTTTTCGGCCTTGTCCTTCTCGGTCTTCTCCTTTTCAGCCTTCAGCTTGTCGGCCTTCTCTTTCTCAAGCTTGTCCTTTTCGGCCTTATCCTTTTCAGCCTTCAGCTTGTCGGCCTTCTCTTTCTCGAGCTTGTCTTTTTCGGCCTTGTCCTTCTCGGTCTTGTCCTTTTCAGCCTTCAGCTTGTCGGCCTTCTCCTTCTCGAGCTTGTCTTTTTCGGCCTTGTCCTTCTCGGTCTTCTCCTTTTCAGCCTTCAGCTTGTCGGCCTTCTCTTTCTCAAGCTTGTCCTTTTCGGCCTTATCCTTTTCAGCCTTCAGCTTGTCGGCCTTCTCTTTCTCGAGCTTGTCTTTTTCGGCCTTGTCCTTCTCGGTCTTCTCCTTTTCAGCCTTCAGCTTGTCGGCCTTCTCTTTCTCAAGCTTGTCCTTTTCGGCCTTATCCTTTTCAGCCTTCAGCTTGTCGGCCTTCTCCTTCTCGAGCTTGTCTTTTTCGGCCTTGTCCTTCTCGGTCTTCTCCTTTTCAGCCTTCAGCTTGTCGGCCTTCTCTTTCTCAAGCTTGTCCTTTTCGGCCTTATCCTTTTCAGCCTTCAGCTTGTCGGCCTTCTCTTTCTCGAGCTTGTCTTTTTCGGCCTTGTCCTTCTCGGTCTTCTCCTTTTCAGCCTTCAGCTTGTCGGCCTTCTCTTTCTCAAGCTTGTCCTTTTCGGCCTTATCCTTTTCAGCCTTCAGCTTGTCGGCCTTCTCTTTCTCGAGCTTGTCTTTTTCGGCCTTGTCCTTCTCGGTCTTGTCCTTTTCAGCCTTCAGCTTGTCGGCCTTCTCCTTCTCGAGCTTGTCTTTTTCGGCCTTGTCCTTCTCGGTCTTCTCCTTTTCAGCCTTCAGCTTGTCGGCCTTCTCTTTCTCAAGCTTGTTCTTTTCGGCCTTATCCTTTTCAGCCTTCAGCTTGTCGGCCTTCTCTTTCTCGAGCTTGTCTTTTTCGGCCTTGTCCTTCTCGGTCTTCTCCTTTTCAGCCTTCAGCTTGTCGGCCTTCTCTTTCTCAAGCTTGTCCTTTTCGGCCTTATCCTTTTCAGCCTTCAGCTTGTCGGCCTTCTCTTTCTCGAGCTTGTCTTTTTCGGCCTTGTCCTTCTCGGTCTTGTCCTTTTCAGCCTTCAGCTTGTCGGCCTTCTCTTTCTCAAGCTTGTCCTTTTCGGCCTTATCCTTTTCAGCCTTCAGCTTGTCGGCCTTCTCCTTCTCGAGCTTGTCTTTTTCGGCCTTGTCCTTCTCGGTCTTGTCCTTTTCAGCCTTCAGCTTGTCGGCCTTCTCCTTCTCGAGCTTGTCTTTTCCGGCCTTGTCCTTCTCGGTCTTGTCCTTTTCAGCCTTCAGCTTGTCGGCCTTCTCTTTCTCAAGCTTGTCCTTTTCGGCTTTATCCTTTTCAGCCTTCAGCTTGTCGGCCTTCTCTTTCTCGAGCTTGTCTTTTTCGGCCTTGTCCTTCTCGGTCTTCTCCTTTTCAGCCTTCAGCTTGTCGGCCTTCTCTTTCTCAAGCTTGTCCTTTTCGGCCTTATCCTTTTCAGCCTTCAGCTTGTCGGCCTTCTCTTTCTCGAGCTTGTCTTTTTCGGCCTTGTCCTTCTCGGTCTTCTCCTTTTCAGCCTTCAGCTTGTCGGCCTTCTCTTTCTCAAGCTTGTCCTTTTCGGCCTTATCCTTTTCAGCCTTCAGCTTGTCGGCCTTCTCCTTCTCGAGCTTGTCTTTTTCGGCCTTGTCCTTCTCGGTCTTCTCCTTTTCAGCCTTCAGCTTGTCGGCCTTCTCCTTCTCGAGCTTGTCTTTTTCGGCCTTGTCCTTTTCAGCCTTCAGCTTGTCGGCCTTCTCCTTCTCGAGCTTGTCTTTTTCGGCCTTGTCCTTCTCGGTCTTCTCCTTTTCAGCCTTCAGCTTGTCGGCCTTCTCTTTCTCAAGCTTGTCCTTTTCGGCCTTATCCTTTTCAGCCTTCAGCTTGTCGGCCTTCTCTTTCTCGAGCTTGTCTTTTTCGGCCTTGTCCTTCTCGGTCTTCTCCTTTTCAGCCTTCAGCTTGTCGGCCTTCTCTTTCTCAAGCTTGTCCTTTTCGGCCTTATCCTTTTCAGCCTTCAGCTTGTCGGCCTTCTCTTTCTCGAGCTTGTCTTTTTCGGCCTTGTCCTTCTCGGTCTTGTCCTTTTCAGCCTTCAGCTTGTCGGCCTTCTCCTTCTCGAGCTTGTCTTTTTCGGCCTTGTCCTTCTCGGTCTTCTCCTTTTCAGCCTTCAGCTTGTCGGCCTTCTCTTTCTCAAGCTTGTTCTTTTCGGCCTTATCCTTTTCAGCCTTCAGCTTGTCGGCCTTCTCTTTCTCGAGCTTGTCTTTTTCGGCCTTGTCCTTCTCGGTCTTCTCCTTTTCAGCCTTCAGCTTGTCGGCCTTCTCTTTCTCAAGCTTGTCCTTTTCGGCCTTATCCTTTTCAGCCTTCAGCTTGTCGGCCTTCTCTTTCTCGAGCTTGTCTTTTTCGGCCTTGTCCTTCTCGGTCTTGTCCTTTTCAGCCTTCAGCTTGTCGGCCTTCTCTTTCTCAAGCTTGTCCTTTTCGGCCTTATCCTTTTCAGCCTTCAGCTTGTCGGCCTTCTCCTTCTCGAGCTTGTCTTTTTCGGCCTTGTCCTTCTCGGTCTTGTCCTTTTCAGCCTTCAGCTTGTCGGCCTTCTCCTTCTCGAGCTTGTCTTTTTCGGCCTTGTCCTTCTCGGTCTTGTCCTTTTCAGCCTTCAGCTTGTCGGCCTTCTCTTTCTCAAGCTTGTCCTTTTCGGCTTTATCCTTTTCAGCCTTCAGCTTGTCGGCCTTCTCTTTCTCGAGCTTGTCTTTTTCGGCCTTGTCCTTCTCGGTCTTGTCCTTTTCAGCCTTCAGCTTGTCGGCCTTCTCCTTCTCGAGCTTGTCTTTTTCGGCCTTGTCCTTCTCGGTCTTCTCCTTTTCAGCCTTCAGCTTGTCGGCCTTCTCTTTCTCAAGCTTGTCCTTTTCGGCCTTATCCTTTTCAGCCTTCAGCTTGTCGGCCTTCTCTTTCTCGAGCTTGTCTTTTTCGGCCTTGTCCTTCTCGGTCTTCTCCCTTTCAGCCTTCAGCTTGTCGGCCTTCTCTTTCTCAAGCTTGTCCTTTTCGGCCTTATCCTTTTCAGCCTTCAGCTTGTCGGCCTTCTCTTTCTCGAGCTTGTCTTTTTCGGCCTTGTCCTTCTCGGTCTTGTCCTTTTCAGCCTTCAGCTTGTCGGCCTTCTCTTTCTCAAGCTTGTCCTTTTCGGCCTTATCCTTTTCAGCCTTCAGCTTGTCGGCCTTCTCCTTCTCGAGCTTGTCTTTTTCGGCCTTGTCCTTCTCGGTCTTGTCCTTTTCAGCCTTCAGCTTGTCGGCCTTCTCCTTCTCGAGCTTGTCTTTTTCGGCCTTGTCCTTCTCGGTCTTCTCCTTTTCAGCCTTCAGCTTGTCGGCCTTCTCTTTCTCAAGCTTGTCCTTTTCGGCCTTATCCTTTTCAGCCTTCAGCTTGTCGGCCTTCTCCTTCTCGAGCTTGTCTTTTTCGGCCTTGTCCTTCTCGGTCTTCTCCTTTTCAGCCTTCAGCTTGTCGGCCTTCTCTTTCTCAAGCTTGTCCTTTTCGGCCTTATCCTTTTCAGCCTTCAGCTTGTCGGCCTTCTCTTTCTCGAGCTTGTCTTTATCGGCCTTGTCCTTCTCGGTCTTGTCCTTTTCAGCCTTCAGCTTGTCGGCCTTCTCTTTCTCAAGCTTGTCCTTTTCGGCCTTATCCTTTTCAGCCTTCAGCTTGTCGGCCTTCTCCTTCTCGAGCTTGTCTTTTTCGGCCTTGTCCTTCTCGGTCTTCTCCTTTTCAGCCTTCAGCTTGTCGGCCTTCTCTTTCTCAAGCTTGTCCTTTTCGGCCTTATCCTTTTCAGCCTTCAGCTTGTCGGCCTTCTCCTTCTCGAGCTTGTCTTTTTCGGCCTTGTCCTTCTCGGTCTTCTCCTTTTCAGCCTTCAGCTTGTCGGCCTTCTCTTTCTCAAGCTTGTCCTTTTCGGCCTTATCCTTTTCAGCCTTCAGCTTGTCGGCCTTCTCCTTCTCGAGCTTGTCTTTTTCGGCCTTGTCCTTCTCGGTCTTCTCCTTTTCAGCCTTCAGCTTGTCGGCCTTCTCTTTCTCAAGCTTGTCCTTTTCGGCCTTATCCTTTTCAGCCTTCAGCTTGTCGGCCTTCTCTTTCTCGAGCTTGTCTTTTTCGGCCTTGTCCTTCTCGGACTTGTCCTTTTCAGCCTTCAGCTTGTCGGCCTTCTCTTTCTCAAGCTTGTCCTTTTCGGCCTTATCCTTTTCAGCCTTCAGCTTGTCGGCCTTCTCTTTCTCGAGCTTGTCTTTTTCGGCCTTGTCCTTCTCGGTCTTCTCCTTTTCAGCCTTCAGCTTGTCGGCCTTCTCTTTCTCAAGCTTGTCCTTTTCGGCCTTATCCTTTTCAGCCTTCAGCTTGTCGGCCTTCTCTTTCTCGAGCTTGTCTTTTTCGGCCTTGTCCTTCTCGGTCTTGTCCTTTTCAGCCTTCAGCTTGTCGGCCTTCTCCTTCTCGAGCTTGTCTTTTTCGGCCTTGTCCTTCTCGGTCTTCTCCTTTTCAGCCTTCAGCTTGTCGGCCTTCTCTTTCTCAAGCTTGTCCTTTTCGGCCTTATCCTTTTCAGCCTTCAGCTTGTCGGCCTTCTCCTTCTCGAGCTTGTCTTTTTCGGCCTTGTCCTTCTCGGTCTTCTCCTTTTCAGCCTTCAGCTTGTCGGCCTTCTCTTTCTCAAGCTTGTCCTTTTCGGCCTTATCCTTTTCAGCCTTCAGCTTGTCGGCCTTCTCTTTCTCGAGCTTGTCTTTTTCGGCCTTGTCCTTCTCGGTCTTCTCCTTTTCAGCCTTCAGCTTGTCGGCCTTCTCTTTCTCAAGCTTGTCCTTTTCGGCCTTATCCTTTTCAGCCTTCAGCTTGTCGGCCTTCTCTTTCTCAAGCTTGTCCTTTTCGGCCTTATCCTTTTCAGCCTTCAGCTTGTCGGCCTTCTCTTTCTCGAGCTTGTCCTTTTCGGCCTTATCCTTTTCAGCCTTCAGCTTGTCGGCCTTATCATTCTCGAGCTTGTCCTTCTCGGTCTTGTTTTTTTCAGCCTTCAGCTTGTCGGCCTTCTCCTTCTCGAGCTTGTCTTTTTCGGCCTTGTCCTTCTCGGTCTTCTCCTTTTCAGCCTTCAGCTTGTCGGCCTTCTCTTTCTCAAGCTTGTCCTTTTCGGCCTTATCCTTTTCAGCCTTCAGCTTGTCGGCCTTCTCTTTCTCGAGCTTGTCTTTTTCGGCCTTGTCCTTCTCGGTCTTCTCCTTTTCAGCCTTCAGCTTGTCGGCCTTCTCTTTCTCAAGCTTGTCCTTTTCGGCCTTATCCTTTTCAGCCTTCAGCTTGTCGGCCTTCTCCTTCTCGAGCTTGTCTTTTTCGGCCTTGTCCTTCTCGGTCTTCTCCTTTTCAGCCTTCAGCTTGTCGGCCTTCTCTTTCTCAAGCTTGTCCTTTTCGGCCTTATCCTTTTCAGCCTTCAGCTTGTCGGCCATCTCCTTCTCGAGCTTGTCTTTTTCGGCCTTGTCCTTCTCGGTCTTGTCCTTTTCGGCCTTATCCTTTTCAGCCTTCAGCTTGTCGGCCTTCTCTTTCTCGAGCTTGTCTTTTTCAGCCTTGTCCTTCTCGGTCTTGTCCTTTTCGGCCTTATCCCTTTCAGCCTTCAGCTTGTCGGCCTTCTCCTTCTCGAGCTTGTCTTTTTCGGCCTTGTAATTCTCGGTCTTGTCCTTTTCAGCCTTCAGCTTGTCGGCCTTCTCTTTTTCAAGCTTATCCTTTTCGGCATTATCCTTTTCAGCCTTCAGCTTGTCGGCCTTCTCTTTCTCGAGCTTGTCTTTTTCGGCCTTATCCTTTTCAGCCTTCAGCTTGTCGGCCTTCTCTTTCTCGAGCTTGTCCTTTTCGGCCTTATCCTTTTCAGCCTTCAGCTTGTCGGCCTTCTCCTTCTCGAGCTTGTCTTTTTCGGCCTTATCCTTTTCAGCCTTCAGCTTGTCGGCCTTCTCTTTCTCGAGCTTGTCTTTTTCGGTCTTGTCCTTTTCAGCCTTCAGCTTGTCGGCCTTCTCCTTCTCGAGCTTGTCTTTTTCGGCCTTGTCCTTTTCGGCCATATCCTTTTCAGCCTTCAGCTTGTCGGCCTTCTCCTTCTCGAGCTTGTCTTTTTCGGCCGTGTCCTTCTCGGTCTTGTCCTTTTCAGCCTTCAGCTTGTCGGCCTTCTCTTTCTCGAGCTTGTCCTTTTCGGCCTTATCCTTTTCAGCCTTCAGCTTGTCGGCCTTCTCTTTCTCGAGCTTTTCTTTTTCGGCCTTGTCCTTCTCGGTCTTGTCTTTTTCGGCCTTATCCTTTTCAGCCTTCAGCTTGTCGGCCTTCTCTTTCTCGAGCTTGTCTTTTTCGGCCTTGTCCTTCTCGGTCTTGTCCTTCTCGGTCTTGTCCTTTTCAGCCTTCAGCTTGTCGGCCTTCTCCTTCTCGAGCTTGTCTTTTTCGGCCTTGTCCTTCTCGGACTTGTCCTTTTCAGCCTTTAGCTTGTCGGCCTTCTCCTTCTCGAGCTTGTCCTTTTCGGCCTTATCCTTTTCAGCCTTCAGCTTGTCGGCCTTCTCCTTCTCGAGCTTGTCCTTTTCGGCCATATCCTTTTCAGCCTTCAGCTTGTCGGCCTTCTCTTTCTCGAGCTTGTCTTTTTCGGCCTTGTCCTTCTCGGTCTTGTCCTTTTCAGCCTTCAGCTTGTCGGCCTTCTCCTTCTCGAGCTTGTCTTTTTCGGCCTTGTCCTTTTCGGCCATATCCTTTTCAGCCTTCAGCTTGTCGGCCTTCTCCTTCTCGAGCTTGTCCTTTTCGGCCTTATCCTTTTCAGCCTTCAGCTTGTCGGCCTTCTCTTTCTCGAGCTTGTCCTTTTCGGCCTTATCCCTTTCAGCCTTCAGCTTGTCGGCCTTCTCCTTCTCGAGCTTGTCTTTTTCGGCCGTGTCCTTCTCGGTCTTGTCCTTTTCAGCCTTCAGCTTGTCGGCCTTCTCTTTCTCGAGCTTGTCCTTTTCGGCCTTATCCTTTTCAGCCTTCAGCTTGTCGGCCTTCTCTTTCTCGAGCTTGTCTTTTTCGGCCTTGTCCTTCTCGGTCTTGTCCTTTTCAGCCTTCAGCTTGTCGGCTTTCTCTTTCTCGAGCTTGTCCTTTTTGGCCTTATCCTTTTCAGCCTTCAGCTTGTCGGCCTTCTCTTTCTCGAGCTTGTCTTTTTCGGCCTTGTCCTTCTCGGTCTTGTCTTTTTCGGCCTTATCCTTTTCAGCGTTCAGCTTGTCGGCCTTCTCTTTCTCGAGCTTGTCCTTTTCGGCCTTATCCTTTTCAGCCTTCAGCTTGTCGGCCTTCTCTTTCTCGAGCTTGTCTTTTTCGGCCTTGTCCTTCTCGGTCTTGTCTTTTTCGGCCTTATCCTTTTCAGCCTTCAGCTTGTCGGCCTTCTCTTTCTCGAGCTTGTCCTTTTCGGCCTTATCCTTTTCAGCCTTCAGCTTGTCGGCCTTCTCTTTCTCGAGCTTGTCTTTTTCGGCCTTGTCCTTCTCGGTCTTGTCCTTCTCGGTCTTGTCCTTTTCAGCCTTCAGCTTGTCGGCCTTCTCCTTCTCGAGCTTGTCTTTTTCGGCCTTGTCCTTCTCGGACTTGTCCTTTTCAGCCTTCAGCTTGTCGGCCTTCTCCTTCTCGAGCTTGTCCTTTTCGGCCTTATCCTTTTCAGCCTTCAGCTTGTCGGCCTTCTCCTTCTCGAGCTTGTCCTTTTCGGCCATATCCTTTTCAGCCTTCAGCTTGTCGGCCTTCTCCTTCTCGAGCTTGTCTTTTTCGGCCTTGTCCTTCTCGGACTTGTCCTTTTCAGCCTTCAGCTTGTCGGCCTTCTCCTTCTCGAGCTTGTCCTTTTCGGCCTTATCCTTTTCAGCCTTCAGCTTGTCGGCCTTCTCCTTCTCGAGCTTGTCTTTTTCGGCCTTGTCCTTCTCGGACTTGTCCTTTTCAGCCTTCAGCTTGTCGGCCTTCTCCTTCTCGAGCTTGTCCTTTTCGGCCTTATCCTTTTCAGCCTTCAGCTTGTCGGCCTTCTCTTTCTCGAGCTTGTCTTTTTCGGCCTTGTCCTTCTCGGTCTTGTCCTTCTCGGTCTTGTCCTTTTCAGCCTTCAGCTTGTCGGCCTTCTCCTTCTCGAGCTTGTCTTTTTCGGCCTTGTCCTTCTCGGACTTGTCCTTTTCAGCCTTCAGCTTGTCGGCCTTCTCTTTCTCGAGCTTGTCTTTTTCGGCCTTGTCCTTCTCGGTCTTGTCTTTTTCGGCCTTATCCTTTTCAGCCTTCAGCTGGTCGGCCTTCTCCTTCTCGAGCTTGTCTTTTTCGGCCTTGTCCTTCTCGGTCTTGTCCTTCTCGGTCTTGTCCTTTTCAGCCTTCAGCTTGTCGGCCTTCTCCTTCTCGAGCTTGTCTTTTTCGGCCTTGTCCTTCTCGGACTTGTCCTTTTCAGCCTTCAGCTTGTCGGCCTTCTCCTTCTCGAGCTTGTCCTTTTCGGCCTTATCCTTTTCAGCCTTCAGCTTGTCGGCCTTCTCCTTCTCGAGCTTGTCCTTTTCGGCCATATCCTTTTCAGCCTTCAGCTTGTCGGCCTTCTCTTTCTCGAGCTTGTCTTTTTCGGCCTTGTCCTTCTCGGTCTTGTCCTTTTCAGCCTTCAGCTTGTCGGCCTTCTCCTTCTCGAGCTTGTCCTTTTCGGCCATATCCTTTTCAGCCTTCAGCTTGTCGGCCTTCTCCTTCTCGAGCTTGTCTTTTTCGGCCGTGTCCTTCTCGGTCTTGTCCTTTTCAGCCTTCAGCTTGTCGGCCTTCTCTTTCTCGAGCTTGTCCTTTTCGGCCTTATCCTTTTCAGCCTTCAGCTTGTCGGCCTTCTCCTTCTCGAGCTTGTCTTTTTCGGCCTTATCCTTTTCAGCATTCAGCTTGTCGGCCTTCTCTTTCTCGAACTTGTCCTTTTCGGCCTTATCCTTTTCAGCCTTCAGCTTGTCGGCCTTCTCTTTCTCGAGCTTGTCTTTTTCGGCCTTGTCCTTCTCGGTCTTGTCCTTTTCAGCCTTCAGCTTGTCGGCCTTCTCCTTCTCGAGCTTGTCTTTTTCGGCCTTGTCCTTTTCGGCCATATCCTTTTCAGCCTTCAGCTTGTCGGCCTTCTCCTTCTCGAGCTTGTCTTTTTCGGCCGTGTCCTTCTCGGTCTTGTCCTTTTCAGCCTTCAGCTTGTCGGCCTTCTCTTTCTCGAGCTTGTCCTTTTCGGCCTTATCCTTTTCAGCCTTCAGCTTGTCGGCCTTCTCCTTCTCGAGCTTGTCTTTTTCGGCCTTATCCTTTTCAGCATTCAGCTTGTCGGCCTTCTCTTTCTCGAGCTTGTCCTTTTCGGCCTTATCCTTTTCAGCCTTCAGCTTGTCGGCCTTCTCTTTCTCGAGCTTGTCTTTTTCGGCCTTGTCCTTTTCGGCCATATCCTTTTCAGCCTTCAGCTTGTCGGCCTTCTCCTTCTCGAGCTTGTCTTTTTCGGCCGTGTCCTTCTCGGTCTTGTCCTTTTCAGCCTTCAGCTTGTCGGCCTTCTCTTTCTCGAGCTTGTCCTTTTCGGCCTTATCTTTTTCAGCCTTCAGCTTGTCGGCCTTCTCTTTCTCGAGCTTGTCTTTTTCGGCCTTGTCCTTCTCGGTCTTGTCTTTTTCGGCCTTATCCTTTTCAGCCTTCAGCTGGTCGGCCTTCTCCTTCTCGAGCTTGTCTTTTTCGGCCTTGTCCTTCTCGGACTTGTCTTTTTCAGCCTTCAGCTTGTCGGCCTTCTCCTTCTCGAGCTTGTCTTTTTCGGCCTTGTCCTTCTCGGTCTCGTCCTTTTCACCCTTCAGCTTGTCCGCTTTCTCTTTCTCGAGCTTGTCTTTTTCGGCCTTGTCCTTCTCGGACTTGTCCTTTTCAGCCTTCAGCTTGTCGGCCTTCTCTTTCTCGAGCTTGTCCTTTTCGGCCTTATCCTTTTCAGCCTTCAGCTTGTCGGCCTTCTCCTTCTCGAGCTTGTCTTTTTCGGCCTTGTCCTTCTCGGACTTGTCCTTTTCGGCCTTATCCTTTTCAGCCTTCAGCTTGTCGGCCTTCTCTTTCTCGAGCTTGTCTTTTTCGGCCTTGTCCTTCTCGGTCTTGTCCTTTTCGGCCTTATCCTTTTCAGCCTTCAGCTTGTCGGCCTTCTCCTTCTCGAGCTTGTCTTTTTCGGCCTTGTCCTTCTCGGTCTTGTCCTTTTCACCCTTCAGCTTGTCGGCCTTCTCTTTCTCGAGCTTGTCCTTTTCGGCCTTATCCTTTTCAGCCTTCAGCTTGTCGGCCTTCTCTTTCTCGAGCTTGTCTTTTTCGGCCTTGTCCTTCTCGGTCTTGTCCTTTTCACCCTTCAGCTTGTCGGCCTTCTCTTTCTCGAGCTTGTCTGTTTCGGCCTTGTCCTTCTCGGTCTTGTCCTTTTCAGCCTTCAGCTTGTCGGCCTTCTCTTTCTCGAGCTTGTCTTTTTCGGCCTTGTCCTTCTCGGTCTTGTCCTTTTCAGCCTTCAGCTTGTCGGCCTTCTCCTTCTCGAGCTTGTCTTTTTCGGCCTTGTCCTTCTCGGTCTTGTCCTTTTCACCCTTCAGCTTGTCGGCCTTCTCCTTCTCGAGCTTGTCTTTTTCGGCCTTGTCCTTCTCGGTCTTGTCCTTTTCAGCCTTCAGCTTGTCGGCCTTCTCCTTCTCGAGCTTGGCTTTTTCGGCCTTGTCCTTCTCGGTCTTGTCCTTCTCGGTCTTGTCGTTTTCAGCCTTCAGCTTGTCGGCCTTCTCTTTCTCGAGCTTGCCTTTTTCGGCCTTATCCTTTTCAGCCTTCAGCTTGTCGGCCTTCTCCTTCTCGAGCTTGTCCTTTTCGGCCTTATCCTTTTCAGCCTTCAGCTTGTCGGCCTTCTCTTTCTCGGACTTGTCCTTTTCGGCCTTATCCTTTTCAGCCTTCAGCTTGTCGGCCTTCTCTTTCTCGAGCTTGTCTTTTTCGGCCTTGTCCTTCTCGGTCTTGTCCTTCTCGGTCTTGTCCTTTTCAGCCTTCAGCTTGTCGGCCTTCTCCTTCTCGAGCTTGTCTTTTTCGGCCTTGTCCTTCTCGGACTTGTCCTTTTCAGCCTTCAGCTTGTCGGCCTTCTCCTTCTCGAGCTTGTCCTTTTCGGCCTTATCCTTTTCAGCCTTCAGCTTGTCGGCCTTCTCCTTCTCGAGCTTGTCCTTTTCGGCCATATCCTTTTCAGCCTTCAGCTTGTCGGCCTTCTCTTTCTCGAGCTTGTCTTTTTCGGCCTTGTCCTTCTCGGTCTTGTCCTTTTCAGCCTTCAGCTTGTCGGCCTTCTCCTTCTCGAGCTTGTCCTTTTCGGCCATATCCTTTTCAGCCTTCAGCTTGTCGGCCTTCTCCTTCTCGAGCTTGTCTTTTTCGGCCGTGTCCTTCTCGGTCTTGTCCTTTTCAGCCTTCAGCTTGTCGGCCTTCTCTTTCTCGAGCTTGTCCTTTTCGGCCTTATCCTTTTCAGCCTTCAGCTTGTCGGCCTTCTCCTTCTCGAGCTTGTCTTTTTCGGCCTTATCCTTTTCAGCATTCAGCTTGTCGGCCTTCTCTTTCTCGAACTTGTCCTTTTCGGCCTTATCCTTTTCAGCCTTCAGCTTGTCGGCCTTCTCTTTCTCGAGCTTGTCTTTTTCGGCCTTGTCCTTCTCGGTCTTGTCCTTTTCAGCCTTCAGCTTGTCGGCCTTCTCCTTCTCGAGCTTGTCTTTTTCGGCCTTGTCCTTTTCGGCCATATCCTTTTCAGCCTTCAGCTTGTCGGCCTTCTCCTTCTCGAGCTTGTCTTTTTCGGCCGTGTCCTTCTCGGTCTTGTCCTTTTCAGCCTTCAGCTTGTCGGCCTTCTCTTTCTCGAGCTTGTCCTTTTCGGCCTTATCCTTTTCAGCCTTCAGCTTGTCGGCCTTCTCCTTCTCGAGCTTGTCTTTTTCGGCCTTATCCTTTTCAGCATTCAGCTTGTCGGCCTTCTCTTTCTCGAGCTTGTCCTTTTCGGCCTTATCCTTTTCAGCCTTCAGCTTGTCGGCCTTCTCTTTCTCGAGCTTGTCTTTTTCGGCCTTGTCCTTTTCGGCCATATCCTTTTCAGCCTTCAGCTTGTCGGCCTTCTCCTTCTCGAGCTTGTCTTTTTCGGCCGTGTCCTTCTCGGTCTTGTCCTTTTCAGCCTTCAGCTTGTCGGCCTTCTCTTTCTCGAGCTTGTCCTTTTCGGCCTTATCTTTTTCAGCCTTCAGCTTGTCGGCCTTCTCTTTCTCGAGCTTGTCTTTTTCGGCCTTGTCCTTCTCGGTCTTGTCTTTTTCGGCCTTATCCTTTTCAGCCTTCAGCTGGTCGGCCTTCTCCTTCTCGAGCTTGTCTTTTTCGGCCTTGTCCTTCTCGGACTTGTCTTTTTCAGCCTTCAGCTTGTCGGCCTTCTCCTTCTCGAGCTTGTCTTTTTCGGCCTTGTCCTTCTCGGTCTCGTCCTTTTCACCCTTCAGCTTGTCCGCTTTCTCTTTCTCGAGCTTGTCTTTTTCGGCCTTGTCCTTCTCGGACTTGTCCTTTTCAGCCTTCAGCTTGTCGGCCTTCTCTTTCTCGAGCTTGTCCTTTTCGGCCTTATCCTTTTCAGCCTTCAGCTTGTCGGCCTTCTCCTTCTCGAGCTTGTCTTTTTCGGCCTTGTCCTTCTCGGACTTGTCCTTTTCGGCCTTATCCTTTTCAGCCTTCAGCTTGTCGGCCTTCTCTTTCTCGAGCTTGTCTTTTTCGGCCTTGTCCTTCTCGGTCTTGTCCTTTTCGGCCTTATCCTTTTCAGCCTTCAGCTTGTCGGCCTTCTCCTTCTCGAGCTTGTCTTTTTCGGCCTTGTCCTTCTCGGTCTTGTCCTTTTCACCCTTCAGCTTGTCGGCCTTCTCTTTCTCGAGCTTGTCCTTTTCGGCCTTATCCTTTTCAGCCTTCAGCTTGTCGGCCTTCTCTTTCTCGAGCTTGTCTTTTTCGGCCTTGTCCTTCTCGGTCTTGTCCTTTTCACCCTTCAGCTTGTCGGCCTTCTCTTTCTCGAGCTTGTCTGTTTCGGCCTTGTCCTTCTCGGTCTTGTCCTTTTCAGCCTTCAGCTTGTCGGCCTTCTCTTTCTCGAGCTTGTCTTTTTCGGCCTTGTCCTTCTCGGTCTTGTCCTTTTCAGCCTTCAGCTTGTCGGCCTTCTCCTTCTCGAGCTTGTCTTTTTCGGCCTTGTCCTTCTCGGTCTTGTCCTTTTCACCCTTCAGCTTGTCGGCCTTCTCCTTCTCGAGCTTGTCTTTTTCGGCCTTGTCCTTCTCGGTCTTGTCCTTTTCAGCCTTCAGCTTGTCGGCCTTCTCCTTCTCGAGCTTGGCTTTTTCGGCCTTGTCCTTCTCGGTCTTGTCCTTCTCGGTCTTGTCGTTTTCAGCCTTCAGCTTGTCGGCCTTCTCTTTCTCGAGCTTGCCTTTTTCGGCCTTATCCTTTTCAGCCTTCAGCTTGTCGGCCTTCTCCTTCTCGAGCTTGTCCTTTTCGGCCTTATCCTTTTCAGCCTTCAGCTTGTCGGCCTTCTCTTTCTCGGACTTGTCCTTTTCGGCCTTATCCTTTTCAGCCTTCAGCTTGTCGGCCTTCTCTTTCTCGAGCTTGTCTTTTTCGGCCTTGTCCTTCTCGGTCTTGTCCTTTTCGGCCTTATCCTTTTCAGCCTTCAGCTTGTCGGCCTTCTCTTTCTCGTGCTTGTTCTTTTCGGTCTTGTCCTTTTCACGCTTCAGCTTGTCCGCCTTCTCTTTCTCGAGCTTGTCTTTTTCGGCCTTGTCCTTCTCGGTCTTCTCCTTTTCGGCCTTATCCTTTTCAGCCTTCAGCTTGTCGGCCTTCTCCTTCTCGAGCTTGTCTTTTTCGGCCTTATCCTTTTCAGCCTTCAGCTTGTCGGCCTTCCCTTTCTCGAGCTTGTCTTTTTCGGCCTTGTCCTTCTCGGTCTCGTCCTTTTCACCCTTCAGCTTGTCCGCCTTCTCTTTCTCGAGCTTGTCTTTTTCGGCCTTGTCCTTCTCGGTCTTCTCCTTTTCGGCCTTATCCTTTTCAGCCTTCAGCTTGTCGGCCTTCTCCTTCTCGAGCTTGTCTTTTTCGGCCGTGTCCATCTCGGTCTCGTCCTTTTCAGCCTTCAGCTTGTCGGCCTTCTCTTTCTCGAGCTTGTCCTTTTCGGCCTTATCCTTTTTAGCCTTCAGCTTGTCGGCCTTCTCCTTCTCGAGCTTGTCTTTTTCGGCCGTGTCCTTCTCGGTCTTGTCCTTTTCAGCCTTCAGCTTGTCGGCCTTCTCTTTCTCGAGCTTGTCCTTTTCGGCCTTATCCTTTTCAGCCTTCAGCTTGTCGGCCTTCTCTTTCTCGAGCTTGTCTTTTTCGGCCTTGTCCTTCTCGGTCTTGTCCTTTTCACCCTTCAGCTTGTCGGCCTTCTCTTTCTCGAGCTTGTCTGTTTCGGCCTTGTCCTTCTCGGTCTTGTCCTTTTCAGCCTTCAGCTTGTCGGCCTTCTCTTTCTCGAGCTTGTCTTTTTCGGCCTTGTCCTTCTCGGTCTTGTCCTTTTCAGCCTTCAGCTTGTCGGCCTTCTCCTTCTCGAGCTTGTCTTTTTCGGCCTTGTCCTTCTCGGTCTTGTCCTTTTCACCCTTCAGCTTGTCGGCCTTCTCCTTCTCGAGCTTGTCTTTTTCGGCCTTGTCCTTCTCGGTCTTGTTTTTTTCAGCCTTCAGCTTGTCGGCCTTCTCCTTCTCGAGCTTGGCTTTTTCGGCCTTGTCCTTCTCGGTCTTGTCCTTCTCGGTCTTGTCGTTTTCAGCCTTCAGCTTGTCGGCCTTCTCTTTCTCGAGCTTGCCTTTTTCGGCCTTGTCCTTCTCGGTCTTGTCCTTCTCGGTCTTGTCGTTTTCGGCCTTCAGCTTGTCGGCCTTCTCTTTCTCGAGCTTGTCTTTTTCGGCCGTGTCCTTCTCGGTCTTGTCCTTCTCGGTCTTGTCTTTTTCAGCCTTCAGCTTGTCGGCCTTCTCTTTCTCGAGCTTGTCTTTTTCGGCCTTGTCCCTCTCGGCCTTATCCTTTTCAGCCTTCAGCTTGTCGGCCTTCTCCTTCTCGAGCTTGTTTTTTTCGGCCTTATCCTTTTCAGCATTCAGCTTGTCGGCCTTCTCTTTCTCGAGCTTGTCCTTTTCGGCCTTATCCTTTTCAGCCTTCAGCTTGTCGGCCTTCTCTTTCTCGAGCTTGTCTTTTTCGTTCTTGTCCTTTTCGGCCTTATCCTTTTCAGCCTTCAGCTTGTCGGCCTTCTCTTTCTCGAGTTTGTCTTTTTCGGTCTTGTCCTTTTCGGCCTTATCCTTTTCAGCCTTCAGCTTGTCGGCCTTCTCTTTCTCGAGCTTGTCCTTTTCGGCCTTATCCTTTTCAGTTTTCAGCTTGTCGGCCTTCTCCTTCTCGAGCTTGTCTTTTTCGGCCTTGTCCTTCTCGGTCTTGTCCTTTTCACCCTTCAGCTTGTCGGCCTTCTCTTTCTCAAGCTTGTTCTTTTCGGCCTTGTCCTTCTCGGACTTGTCCTTTTCACCCTTCAGCTTGTCGGCCTTCTCTTTCTCGAGCTTGTCTTTTTCGGCCTTGTCCTTTTCGGACTTGTCCTTTTCACCCTTCAGCTTGTCGGCCTTCTCCTTCTCGAGCTTGTCCTTTTCGGCCTTATCCTTTTCAGCCTTCAGCTTGTCGGCCTTCTCCTTCTCGAGCTTGTCTTTTTCGGTCTTGTCCTTTTCACCCTTCAGCTTGTCGGCCTTCTCCTTCTCGAGCTTGTCCTTCTCGGTCTTGTCCTTTTCGGCCTTATCCTTTTCAGCCTTCAGCTTGTCGGCCTTCTCTTTCTCGAGCTTGTCCTTTTCGGCCTTATCCTTTTCAGCCTTCAGCTTGTCGGCCTTCTCTTTCTCGAGCTTGTCTTTTTCGGCCTTGTCCTTCTCGGTCTTGTCCTTTTCACCCTTCAGCTTGTCGGCCTTCTCTTTCTCGAGCTTGTCTGTTTCGGCCTTGTCCTTCTCGGTCTTGTCTTTTTCAGCCTTCAGCTTGTCGGCCTTCTCCTTCTCGAGCTTGTCTTTTTCGGCCTTGTCCTTCTCGGTCTTGTCCTTTTCACCCTTCAGCTTGTCGGCCTTCTCCTTCTCGAGCTTGTCTTTTTCGGCCTTGTCCTTCTCGGTCTTGTCCTTTTCAGCCTTCAGCTTGTCGGCCTTCTCCTTCTCGAGCTTGTCTTTTTCGGCCTTGTCCTTCTCGGTCTTGTCCTTTTCACCCTTCAGCTTGTCGGCCTTCTCTTTCTCGAGCTTATCTTTTTCGGCCTTGTCCTTTTCGGCCTTATCCTTTTCAGCCTTCAGCTTGTCGGCCTTCTCTTTCTCGAGCTTGTCTTTTTCGGCCTTGTCCTTCTCGGTCTTGTCCTTCTCGGACTTGTCCTTTTCAGCCTTCAGCTTGTCGGCCTTCTCTTTCTCGAGCTTGTCATTTTCGGCCTTGTCCTTCTCGGTCTTGTCCTTTTCAGCCTTCAGCTTGTCGGCCTTCTCCTTTTCGAGCTTGTCTTTTTCGGCCTTGTCCTTCTCGGACTTGTCTTTTTCAGCCTTCAGCTTGTCGGCCTTCTCCTTCTCGAGCTTGTCTTTTTCGGCCTTGTCCTTGTCGGCATTATCCTTTTCAGCCTTCAGTTTGTCGGCCTTCTCTTTCTCGAGCTTGTCTTTTTCGGCCTTGTCCTTCTCGGTCTTGTCCTTCTCGGACTTGTCCTTTTCAGCCTTCAGCTTGTCGGCCTTCTCCTTCTCGAGCTTGTCCTTCTCGGTCTTGTCTTTTTCGGCCTTATCCTTTTCAGCCTTCAGCTTGTCGGCCTTCTCTTTCTCAAGCTTGTCCTTTTCGGCCTTATCCTTTTCACCCTTCAGCTTGTCGGCCTTCTCTTTCTCAAGCTTGTCCTTTTCAGCCTTCAGCTTGTCGGCCTTCTCCTTCTCGAGCTTGTCTTTTTCGGCCTTGTCCTTCTCGGTCTTGTCCTTTTCAGCCTTCAGCTTGTCGGCCTTCTCCTTCTCGAGCTTGTCTTTTTCGGCCTTGTCCTTTTCGGACTTGTCCTTTTCAGCCTTCAGCTTGTCGGCCTTCTCTTTCTCGAGCTTGTCTTTTTCGGCCTTGTCATTCTCGGCCTTGTCCTTTTCAGCCTTCAGCTTGTCGGCCTTCTCCTTCTCGAGCTTGTCTTTTTCGGCCTGGTCCTTCTCGGTCTTGTCCTTTTCAGCCTTCAGCTTGTCGGCCTTCTCTTTCTCGAGCTTGTCTTTTTCGGCCTTGTCATTCTCGGCCTTGTCCTTTTCAGCCTTCAGCTTGTCGGCCTTCTCCTTCTCGAGCTTGTCTTTTTCGGCCTGGTCCTTCTCGGTCTTGTCTTTTTCAGCCTTCAGCTTGTCGGCCTTCTCTTTCTCGAGCTTGTCTTTTTCGGCCTTGTCATTCTCGGCCTTGTCCTTTTCAGCCTTCAGCTTGTCAACCTTTTCTTTCTCGAGCTTGTCCTTTTCGGCCTTATCCTTGTCAGCCTTCAGCTTGTCGGCCTTCTCCTTTTCGAGCTCGTCTTTTTTGGCCTTGTCCATCTCGGTCTTGTCCTTTTCTGCCTTCAGCTTTCCGGCCAAAATGGTTTCACCCCGGAGTTCAGTTACAACTGTCATTTCAGCTGGCTTCTCTTCAGTTTGAGCAGGGATCTCAGCTGGCTTTTCTTCAGTTTGAGCAAGAATCTCAGCTGGCTTCTCTTCAGTTTGAGCAGGGATCTCAGCTGGCTTCTCTTCAGTTTGAGCAGGAATCTCAGCTGTCTTCTCTTCAGTTGGAGCAGGAATCTCAGCTGGCTTCTCTTCAGTTTGAGCAGGAATCTCAGCTGTCTTCTCTTCAGTTGGAGCAGGGATCACAGCTGGCTTTTCTTCAGTTTGAACAGGGATCTCAGCTGGCTTCTGTTCAGTTGGAGCAGGGATCACAGCTGGCTTTTCTTCAGTTTGAACAGGGATCTCAGCTGGCTTCTCTTCAGTTGGAGCAGGGAGCTCAGCTGGCTTCTTTTCAGTTGGAGCAGGGATCTCAGCTGCCTTCTCTTCAGTTGGAGCAGGGATCACAGCTGGCTTTTCTTCAGTTTGAACAGGGATCTCAGCTGGCTTCTGTTCAGTTTGAGCAGGAATCTCAGCTGGCTTCTCTTCAGTTGGAGCAGGGATCACAGCTGGCTTTTCTTCAGTTTGAACAGGGATCTCAGCTGGCTTCTCTTCAGTTGGAGCAGTGAGCTCAGCTGGCTTCTCTTCAGTTGGAGCAGGGAGCTCAGCTGGCTTCTTTTCAGTTGGAGCAGGGATCTCAGCTGCCTTCTCTTCAGTTGGAGCAGGGACCTCAGCCGGCTTCTCTTCAGTTTGAACAGGAATCTCAGCTGTCTTCTCTTCAGTTTGAGCAGGGATCTCAGCTGGCTTCTCTTTAGTTTGAGCAGGGATCTCAGCTGTCTTCTCTTCAGATTGAGCAGGGATCTCAGCTGTCTTCTCTTCAGTTTGAGCAGGGACCTCAGCTGGCTTCTCTTCAGTTTGAACAGGAATCTCAGCTGTCTTCTCTTCAGTTTGAGCAGGGATCTCAGCTGGCTTCTCTTCAGTTGGAGCAGGGAGCTCAGCTGGCTTCTCTTCAGTAGGAGCAGGAATCTGCGTTTGCTCCTGCTCAGCTACGTCCACTGTCTTCTTTTCTTGATGTTTTTTGGAAGACCGAAGCAGTGCTTCGACGAGATCAACGGTTTCAACTACGAGGTCGATCTCCAGTCCAAACGTTTCCTCATGCTTCATAAGTTCTACCGTTAGTGTGACTTCGTCTCTTGCTTCGGACATTTCGTGACTTTCAAAAATAATCTTTGTCGCACCTTCCAGCCGTTCTTCGGTAGCCGCAGCTATGACTGTGGACACCGGCCGCTCTTCTGCGGATAAGTCTCGTTTCTGCGAAACAGTTGATGCTTCTTGAGTTTGTTCCCCTTCGCTTGGAGCAGGAATCTCAGCTGGCTTCTTTTCAGTTTGAGCAGGGATCTCAGCTGGCTTCTGTTCAGTTTGAGCAGGGATCTCAGCTGGCTTCTCTTCAGTTGGAGCAGGAATCTCAGCTGGCTTCTCTTCAGTTGGAGCAGGGAGCTCAGCTGGCTTCTCTTCAGTTGGAGCAGGAATCTCAGCTGGCTTCTCTTCAGTTGGAGCAGGGAGCTCAGCTGGCTTCTCTTCAGTTGGAGCAGGGATCTCAGCTGCCTTCTCTTCAGTTGGAGCAGGGATCTCAGCTGGCTTTTCTTCAGTTTGAGCAGGCATCTCAGCTGGCTTCTCTTCAGTTTGAGCAGGGATCTCAGCTGGCTTTTTTTCAGTTTGAGCAGGGATCTCAGCTGGCTTCTGTTCAGTTTGAGCAGGGATCTCAGCTGGCTTCTCTTCAGTTTGAGCAGGAATCTCAGCTGGCTTCTCTTCAGTTTGAGCAAGGATCTCAGCTGGCTTTTCTTCGGTTGTAGCAGGAGTCTCAGCTGGCTTTTCTTCAGTTTGAGCAGGAATCTCAGCTGGCTTCTCTTCAGTTTGAGCAGGGATCTCAGCTGGCTTTTCTTCGGTTGTAGCAGGAGTCTCAGCTGGCTTTTCTTCAGTTTGAGCAGGAATCTCAGCTGGCTTCTCTTCAGTTGGAGTAGGGATCTCAGCTGGCTTCTTTTCAGTTTGAGCAGGGATCTCAGCTGGCTTCTGTTCAGTTTGAGCAGGGATCTCAGCTGGCTTCTCTTCAGTTGGAGCAGGGAGCTCAGCTGGCTTCTCTTCAGTTGGAGCAGGAATCTCAGCTGGCTTCTCTTCAGTTGGAGCAGGGAGCTCAGCTGGCTTCTCTTCAGTTGGAGCAGGGATCTCAGCTGCCTTCTCTTCAGTTGGAGCAGGGATCTCAGCTGGCTTTTCTTCAGTTTGAGCAGGCATCTCAGTTGGCTTCTCTTCAGTTTGAGCAGGGATCTCAGCTGGCTTCTTTTCAGTTTGAGCAGGGATCTCAGCTGGCTTCTGTTCAGTTTGAGCAGGGATCTCAGCTGGCTTCTCTTCAGTTGGAGCAGGGAGCTCAGCTTGCTTTTCTTCAGTTTGAGCAGGAATCTCAGCTGGCTTCTCTTCAGTTTGAGCAGGGATCTCAGCTGGCTTTTCTTCGGTTTGAGCAGGAATCTCAGCTGGCTTCTCTTCAGTTTGAGCAGGGATCTCAGCTGGCTTCTCTTCAGTTGGAGCAGGGAGCTCAGCTTGCTTTTCTTCAGTTTGAGCAGGAATCTCAGCTGGCTTCTCTTCAGTTTGAGCAGGGATCTCAGCTGGCTTTTCTTCAGTTTGAGCAGGAATCTCAGCTGGCTTCTCTTCAGTCTGAGCAGGGATCTCAGCTGTCTTCTCTTCAGTTTGAGCAGGGATCTCGGCTGGCTTCTCTTCAGTTTGAACAGGGATCTCAGCTGGCTTCTCTTCAGTTTGAAGAGAGATGTTAGCTGGCTTCTTTTCAGTTGGAGCAGGGATCTCAGCAGGCTTCTCTTCAGTTGGAGCAGGAATCTCAGCTGGCTTCTCTTCAGTTTGAGCAGGGATCTCAGCTGGCTTCTCTTCAGTTTGAACAGGGATCTCAGCTGGCTTCTCTTCAGTTTGAGCAGGAATCTCAGCTGGCTTCTCTTCTGTAGGAGCAGGAATCTGCGTTTGCTTTTGTTCAGCTACGTCCACTGTCTTCTTTTCCTGATGTTTTTTGGAAGACCGAAGCAGTGCTTCGACGAGATCAACGGTTTCTACTACGAGGTCGATCTCCAGTCCAGACGTTTCCTCATGCTTCAGAAGCTCTACCGTTAGTGTGACTTCGTCTCTTGCTTCGGACATTTCGTGACTTTCAGAAATAATCTTTGTCGCACCTTCCAGCCGTTCTTCGGTAGCCGCAGCTATGGCTGCGGACACTGGCTGCTCTTCTGCGGATAGCTCTCGTTTCTGCGAAACAATTGATGCTTCTTGAGTTTGTTCCCCTTCGCTTGGAGCAAGGATCTCATCTGCCTTCTCTTCAGTTGGAGCAGGAAACTCAGCTGTCTTCTCTTCAGTCTGAGCAGGGATCTCAGCTGTCTTCTCTTCAGTTTGAGCAGGGATCTCGGCTGGCTTCTCTTCAGTTTGAACAGGGATCTCAGCTGGCTTCTCTTCAGTTTGAAGAGAGATGTCAGCTGGCTTCTTTTCAGTTGGAGCAGGGATCTCAGCTGCCTTCTCTTCAGTTGGAGCAGGGACCTCAGCCGGCTTCTCTTCAGTTTGAACAGGAATCTCAGCTGTCTTCTCTTCAGTTTGAGCAGGGATCTCAGCTGGCTTCTCTTTAGTTTGAGCAGGGATCTCAGCTGTCTTCTCTTCAGATTGAGCAGGGATCTCAGCTGTCTTCTCTTCAGTTTGAGCAGGGATCTCAGCTGGCTTTTCTTCGGTTGTAGCAGGAGTCTCAGCTGGCTTTTCTTCAGTTTGAGCAGGAATCTCAGCTGGCTTCTCTTCAGTTGGAGTAGAGATCTCAGCTGGCTTCTCTTCAGTTTGAGCAGGGAGCTCAGCTGTCTTCTCTTCAGTTGGAGCAGGGATCTCAGCTTGCTTCTCTACAGTTGGAGCAGGAATCTCAGCTGGCTTCTCTTCAGTTTGAGCAGGGATCTCAGCTGGCTTCTCTTCGGTTGTAGCAGGAGTCTCAGCTGGCTTCTCTTCAGTTTGAGCAGGGATCTCAGCTGGCTTCTCTTCAGTTGGAGCAAAGATCTCAGCTGGCTTCTCTTTAGTTGGTGCAGGAATCTCGGCTGGCTTCTTTTCAGTTTGAGCAGGGATCTCAGCTTGCTTCTCTACAGTTGGAGCAGGAATCTCAGCTGGCTTCTCTTCAGTTTGAGCAGGGATCTCAGCTGGCTTCTCTTCGGTTGTAGCAGGAGTCTCAGCTGGCTTCTCTTCAGTTTGAGCAGGGATCTCAGCTGTCTTCTCTTCAGTTTGAGCAGGGATCTCAGCTGGCTTTTCTTCAGTTTGAGCAGGGAGCTCAGCTGTCTTCTCTTCAGTTGGAGCAAAGATCTCCGCTGTCTTCTCCTCAGTTTGAACAGGGATCTCAGCTGGCTTCTCTTCAGTTTGAGCAGGGATCTCAGCTGTCTTCTCTTCAGTTTGAGCAGGGAGCTCAGCTGTCTTCTCTTCAGTTGGAGCAGGAATCTCAGCTGGCTTCTCTTCGGTTGTAGCAGGAGTCTCAGCTGGCTTCTCTTCAGTTTGAGCAGGGATCTCAGCTGTCTTCTCTTCAGTTTGAGCAGGGATCTCAGCTGGCTTTTCTTCAGTTTGAGCAGGGAGCTCAGCTGTCTTCTCTTCAGTTGGAGCAAAGATCTCCGCTGTCTTCTCCTCAGTTTGAACAGGGATCTCAGCTGGCTTCTCTTCAGTTTGAGCAAAGATCTCCGCTGTCTTCTCTTCAGTTTGAGCAGGGAGCTCAGCTGTCTTCTCTTCAGTTGGAGCAAAGATCTCCGCTGTCTTCTCTTCAGTTTGAGCAAAGAGCTCAGCTGTCTTCTCTTCAGTTGGAGCAAAGATCTCAGCTGTCTTCTCTTCAGTTTGAGCAGGGATCTCAGCTGGCTTTTCTTCAGTTTGAGCAGGGAGCTCAGCTGTCTTCTCTTCAGTTGGAGCAAAGATCTCCGCTGTCTTCTCCTCAGTTTGAACAGGGATCTCAGCTGGCTTCTCTTCAGTTTGAGCAGGGATCTCAGCTGTCTTCTCTTCAGTTTGAGCAGGGAGCTCAGCTGTCTTCTCTTCAGTTGGAGCAGGAATCTCAGCTGGCTTCTCTTCGGTTGTAGCAGGAGTCTCAGCTGGCTTCTCTTCAGTTTGAGCAGGGATCTCAGCTGTCTTCTCTTCAGTTTGAGCAGGGATCTCAGCTGGCTTTTCTTCAGTTTGAGCAGGGAGCTCAGCTGTCTTCTCTTCAGTTGGAGCAAAGATCTCCGCTGTCTTCTCCTCAGTTTGAACAGGGATCTCAGCTGGCTTCTCTTCAGTTTGAGCAAAGATCTCCGCTGTCTTCTCTTCAGTTTGAGCAGGGAGCTCAGCTGTCTTCTCTTCAGTTGGAGCAAAGATCTCCGCTGTCTTCTCTTCAGTTTGAGCAAAGAGCTCAGCTGTCTTCTCTTCAGTTGGAGCAAAGATCTCAGCTGTCTTCTCTTCAGTTTGAGCAGGGATCTCAGCTGGCTTCTCTTCAGTTTGAAGAGAGATCTCAGCTGGCTTCTTTTCAGTTGGAGCAGGGATCTCAGCAGGCTTCTCTTCAGTTGGAGCAGGAATCTCAGCTGGCTTTTCTTCAGTTTGAACAGGGATCTCAGCTGGCTTCTCTTCAGTTTGAGCAGGGATCTCAGCTGGCTTCTCTTCCGTAGGAGCAGGAATCTGCGTTTGCTTTTGTTCAGCTACGTCCACTGTCTTCTTTTCCTGATGTTTTTTGGAAGACCGAAGCAGTGCTTCGACGAGATCAGCGGTTTCTACTACGAGGTCGATCTCCAGTCCAGACGTTTCCTCATGCTTCAGAAGCTCTACCGTTAGTGTGACTTCGTCTCTTGCTTCGGACATTTCGTGACTTTCAGAAATAATCTTTGTCGCACCTTCCAGCCGTTCTTCGGTAGCCGCAGCAATGGCTGCGGACACTGGCTGCTCTTCTGCGGATAGCTCTCGTTTCTGCGAAACAATTGATGCTTCTTGAGTTTGTTCCCCTTCGCTTGGAGCAGGGATCTCATCTGCCTTCTCTTCAGTTGGAGCAGGAAACTCAGCTGTCTTCTCTTCAGTTGGAGCAGGGAGCTCAGCTGGCTTCTCTTCAGTTGGAGCAGGGTTCTCAGCTGGCTTTTCTTCAGTTTGAGCAGGAATCTCAGCTGGCTTCTCTTCAGTTTGAGCAGGGATCTCAGCTGGCTTTTCTTCAGTTTGAGCAGGGATCTCAGCTGCCTTCTCTCCAGTTTGAACAGGGATCTCAGCTGGCTTCTCTTCAGTTTGAACAGGGATCTCAGCTGGCTTCTTTTCAGTTGGAGCAGAGATCTCAGCAGGCTTCTCTTCAGTTTGAGCAGGAATCTCAGCTGTCTTCTCTTCAGTTTGAAGAGAGATCTCAGCTGTCTTCTCTTCTGTTTGAGCAGGGATCTCAGCTGGCTTCTCCTCAGTTGGAGAAGGGATCTCAGCTGGCTTTTCTTCAGTTTGAGCAGGAATCTCAGCTGGCTTCTCTTCAGTTTGAGCAGGGATCTCAGCTGGCTTTTCTTCGGTTGTAGCAGGAGTCTCAGCTGGCTTCTCTTCAGTTTGAGCAGAAATCTCAGCTGGCTTCTCTTCAGTTTGAACAGGGATCTCAGCTGGCTTTTCTTCAGTTTGAGCAGGAATCTCAGCTGGCTTCTCTTCAGTTTGAGCAGGGATCTCAGCTGGCTTTTCTTCAGTTTGAGCAGGAATCTCAGCTGGCTTCTCTTCAGTTTGAGCAGGGATCTCAGCTGGCTTCTCTTCGGTTGTAGCAGGAGTCTCAGCTGGCTTCTCTTCAGTTTGAGCAGAAATCTCAGCTGGCTTTTCTTCAGTTTGAGCAGGGAGCTCAGCTGTCTTCTCTTCAGTTGGAGCAAAGATCTCAGCTGTCTTCTCTTCAGTTGGTGCAGGAATCTCGGCTGGCTTCTTTTCAGTTTGAGCAGGGATCTCAGCTGGCTTCTCTTCAGTTTGAGCAGGGATCTCAGCTGGCTTCTCTTCAGTCTGAGCAGGGATATCAGCTGTCTTCTCTTCAGTTGGAGCAGGGATCTCAGCTGGCTTCTCTTCAGTCTGAGCAGGGATCTCAGCTGTCTTCTCTTCAGTTTGAGCAGGGATCTCAGCTGGCTTCTCTTCAGTTTGAGCAGGGATCTCAGCTGGCTTCTCTTCAGTCTGAGCAGGGATCTCAGCTGCCTTCTCTTCAGTTGGAGCAGGGATCTCAGCTGGCTTTTCTTCAGTTTGAGCAGTAATATCAGCTGGCTTCTCTTCAGTTTGAGCAGGGATCTCAGCTGTCTTCTCTTCAGTTTGAACAGGGATCTCAGCTGGCTTCTTTTCAGTTTGAAGAGAGATCTCAGCTGTCTTCTCTTCTGTTTGAGCAGGGATCTCAGCTGTCTTTTCTTCAGTTTGAGCAGGGATCTCAGCTGGCTTTTTTTCAGTTTGAGCAGTAATATCAGCTGGCTTCTCTTCAGTTTGAGCAGGGATCTCAGCTGTCTTCTCTTCAGTTTGAACAGGGATCTCAGCTGGCTTCTTTTCAGTTTGAAGAGAGATCTCAGCTGTCTTCTCTTCAGTTTGAACAGGGATCTCAGCTGGCTTCTTTTCAGTTTGAAGAGAGATCTCAGCTGTCTTCTCTTCTGTTTGAGCAGGGATCTCAGCTGTCTTTTCTTCAGTTTGAGCAGGGATCTCAGCTGGCTTTTTTCAGTTTGAGCAGTAATATCAGCTGGCTTCTCTTCAGTTTGAGCAGGGATCTCAGCTGTCTTTTCTTCAGTTTGAGCAGGGATCTCAGCTGTCTTCTCTTCTGTTTGAGCAGGGATCTCAGCTGTCTTCTCTTCAGTTGGAGCAGGGATCTCAGCTGGCTTCTCTTCAGTTTGAGCAGTAATATCAGCTGGCTTCTCTTCAGTCTGAACAGGGATCTCAGCTGTCTTCTCTTCAGTTGGAGCAGGAATCTCAGCTGGCTTCTCTTCAGTTTGAACAGGGATCTCAGCTGGCTTCTCTTCAGTTTGAGCAGTAATATCAGCTGGCTTCTCTTCAGTTTGAGCAGGGATCTCAGCTGTCTTCTCTTCAGTTGGAGCAGGAATCTCAGCTGGCTTTTCTTCGGTTGTAGCAGGAGTCTCAGCTGGCTTTTCTTCAATTTGAGCAGGAATCTCAGCTGGCTTCTCTTCAGTTGGAGTAGGAATCTCGGCTGGCTTCTTTTCAGTTTGAGCAGGGATCTCAGCTGTCTTTTCTTCAGTTTGAGCAGGGATCTCAGCTGTCTTCTCTTCTGTTTGAGCAGGGATCTCAGCTGTCTTCTCTTCAGTTTGAACAGGGATCTCAGCTGGCTTCTCTTCAGTCTGAGCAGGGATCTCAGCCGTCTTCTCTTCAGTTGGAGCAGGGATCTCAGCTGTCTTCTCTTCAGTTTGAGCAGGGATCTCAGCTGGCTTCTCTTCAGTTGGAGCAGGGAGCTCAGCTGGCTTCTCTTCAGTTGGAGCAGGGATCTCAGCTGGCTTTTCTTCAGTTTGAGCAGGAATCTCAGCTGCCTTCTCTTCAGTTGGAGCAGGAATCTCAGCTGGCTTTTCTTCAGTTTGAGCAGGAATCTCAGCTGGCTTCTCTTCAGTTTGAGCAGGGATCTCAGCTGGCTTTTCTTCAGTTTGAGCAAGGATCTCAGCTGCCTTCTCTCCAGTTTGAACAGGGATCTCAGCTGGCTTCTCTTCAGTTTGAACAGGGATCTCAGCTGGCTTCTTTTCAGTTGGAGCAGGGATCTCAGCAGGCTTCTCTTCAGTTTGAGCAGGAATCTCAGCTGGCTTCTCTTCAGTTGGAGCAGGGAGCTCAGCTGGCTTCTCTTCAGTTTGAACAGGGATCTCAGCTGGCTTCTTTTCAGTTTGAGCAGGAATCTCAGCTCGCTTCTCTTCAGTTTGAGCAGGAATCTCAGCTGGCTTCTCTTCAGTTGGAGCAGGGAGCTCAGCTGGCTTCTCTTCAGTTGGAGAAGGGATCTCAGCTGGCTTTTCTTCAGTTTGAGCAGGAATCTCAGCTGGCTTCTCTTCAGTTTGAGCAGGGATCTCAGCTGGCTTTTCTTCGGTTGTAGCAGGAGTCTCAGCTGGCTTTTCTTCAGTTTGAGCAGGAATCTCAGCTGGCTTCTCTTCAGTTTGAGCAGGGATCTCAGCTGGCTTTTCTTCGGTTGTAGCAGGAGTCTCAGCTGGCTTTTCTTCGGTTGTAGCAGAGATCTCAGCTGTCTTCTCTTCAGTTTGAGCAGGGATCTCAGCTGGCTTCTCTTCAGTCTGAGCAGGGATCTCAGCTGTCTTCTCTTCAGTTGGAGCAGGGATCTCAGCTGTCTTCTCTTCAGTTTGAGCAGGGATCTCAGCTGGCTTCTCTTCAGTCTGAGCAGGGATCTCAGCTGTCTTCTCTTCAGTTGGAGCAGGGATCTCAGCTGTCTTTTCTTCAGTTTGAGCAGGGATCTCAGCTGTCTTCTCTTCTGTTTGAGCAGGGATCTCAGCTGTCTTCTCTTCAGTTTGAACAGGGATCTCAGCTGGCTTCTCTTCAGTCTGAGCAGGGATCTCAGCTGTCTTCTCTTCAGTTGGAGCAGGGATCTCAGCTGTCTTCTCTTCAGTTTGAGCAGGGATCTCAGCTGGCTTCTCTTCAGTCTGAGCAGGGATCTCAGCTGTCTTCTCTTCAGTTGGAGCAGGGATCTCAGCTGTCTTCTCTTCAGTTTGAGCAGGGATCTCAGCTGGCTTCTCTTCAGTCTGAGCAGGGATCTCAGCTGTCTTCTCTTCAGTTGGAGCAGGGATCTCAGCTGTCTTCTCTTCAGTTTGAGCAGGGATCTCAGCTGTCTTTTCTTCAGTTTGAGCAGGAAACTCAGCTGGCTTCTCTTCAGTTTGAGCAGGGATCTCAGCTGTCTTCTCTTCAGTTTGAACAGGGATCTCAGCTGGCTTCTCTTCAGTTTGAACAGGGATCTCAGCTGGCTTCTCTGCAGTTGGAGCAGGGATCTCAGCTGTCTTCTCTTCAGTTTGAGCAGGGATTTCAGCTGGCTTTTCTTCAGTCTGAACAGGGATCTCAGCTGGCTTCTCTTCAGTTGGAGCAGGGATCTCAGCTGGCTTCTCTTCAGTTTGAAGAGAGATCTCAGCTGGCTTCTCTTCAGTTGGAGCAGGGATCTCAGCTGGCTTCTCTTCAGTTTGAGCAGGGATCTCAGCTGGCTTCTCTTCAGTTTGAACAGGGATCTCAGCTGGCTTCTCTTCAGTTTGAGCAGGAATCTCAGCTGGCTTCTCTTCCGTAGGAGCAGGAATCTGCGTTTGCTCCTGCTCAGCTACGTCCACTGTCTTCTTTTCTTGATGTTTTTTGGAAGACCGAAGCAGTGCTTCGACGAGATCAACGGTTTCAACTACGAGGTCGATCTCCAGTCCAGACGTTTCCTCATGCTTCATAAGTTCTACCGTTAGTGTGACTTCGTCTCTTGCTTCGGACATTTCGTGACTTTCAGAAATAATCTTTGTCGCACTTTCCAGCCGTTCTTCGGTAGCCGCAGCTATGGCTGCGGACACTGGCTGCTCTTCTGCGGTTAGCTCTCGTTTCTGCGAAACAATTGATGCTTCTTGAGTTTGTTCCCCTTCGCTTGGAGCAGGGATCTCATCTGCCTTCTTTTCAGTTTGATCAGGGATCTCAGCTGTCTTCTCTTCAGTTTGAGCAGGGATCTCAGCTTGCTTCTCTACAGTTGGAGCAGGAATCTCAGCTGGCTTCTCTTCAGTTTGAGCAAAGATCTCAGCTGGCTTCTCTTCAGTTGGTGCAGGAATCTCGGCTGGCTTCTTTTCAGTTTGAGCAGGGATCTCAGCTGTCTTTTCTTCAGTTTGAGCAGGGATCTCAGCTTGCTTCTCTACAGTTGGAGCAGGAATCTCAGCTGGCTTCTCTTCAGTTTGAGCAGGGATCTCAGCTGGCTTCTCTTCGGTTGTAGCAGGAGTCTCAGCTGGCTTCTCTTCAGTTTGAGCAGGGATCTCAGCTGGCTTCTCTTCGGTTGTAGCAGGAGTCTCAGCTGGCTTCTCTTCAGTTTGAGCAGGGATCTCAGCTGGCTTCTCTTCAGTTGGAGCAGGGATCTCAGCAGGCTTCTCTTCAGTGTGAGCAGGGATCTCAGCAGGCTTCTCTTCAGTGTGAGCAGGGATCTCAGCAGGCTTCTCTTCAGTGTGAGCAAGGATCTCAGCTGTCTTCTCTACAGTTGGAGCAGGAATCTCAGCTTGTTTCTCTTCAGTTGGAGCGGGAATCTCAGCTGGCTTCTCTTCGGTTGTAGCAGGAGTCTCAGCTGGCTTCTTTTCAGTTTGAGCAGGGATCTCGGCTGTCTTCTCCTCAGTTTGAGCAGGGATCTCAGCTTGCTTCTCTACAGTTGGAGCAGGAATCTCAGCTTGTTTCTCTTCAGTTTGAACAGGGATCTCAGCTGGCTTCTTTTCAGTTGGAGCAGGGATCTCAGCTGGCTTCTCTTCAGTAGGAGCAGGAATCTGCGTTTGCTCCTGCTCAGCGACGTCCACTGTCTTCTTTTCTTGATGTTTTCTGGAAGAACGAAGCAGTGCTTCGACGATATCAACGGTTTCAACGACGAGGTCGATCTCCAGTCCAGACGTTTCCTGATGCTTCAAAAGCTCTACCGTTAGTATGACTTCGTCTCTTGCTTCGGACATTTCGTGACTTTCAGAAATAATCTTTGTCGCACCTTCCAGCCGTTCTTCGGTAGCCGCAGCTATGACTGTGGACACCGGCCGCTCTTCTGCGGATAAGTCTCGTTTCTGCGAAACAACTGATGCTTCTTGAGTTTGTTCCCCTTCGCTTGGAGCAGGGATTTCAGCTGGCTTCTCTTCTGTTGGACCAGGAATCTCAGCTGTCTTCTTCTCAGTTGGAGCAGCGATTTCAGCTGTCTTCTCTTCAGTTTGAGCAGGGATCTCAGCTTGCTTCTCTACAGTTGGAGCAAAGATCTCAGCTGGCTTCTCTTCGGTTGTAGCAGGAGTCTCAGCTGGCTTCTCTTCAGTTTGAGCAGGGAGCTCAGCTGTCTTCTCTTCAGTTGGAGCAAAGATCTCAGCTGGCTTCTCTTCAGTTGGTGCAGGAATCTCGGCTGGCTTCTTTTCAGTTTGAGCAGGGGTCTCAGCTGTCTGTTCTTTAGTTTGAGCAGGGATCTCAGCTGTCTTCTCTTCAGTTTGAGCAGGGATCTCAGCTGGCTTTTCTTCAGTTTGAGCAGGGATCTCAGCTGGCTTCTCTTCAGTGTGAGCAGGGATCTCAGCAGGCTTCTCTTCAGTGTGAGCAGGGATCTCAGCTGTCTTCTCTACAGTTGGAGCAGGAATCTCAGCTTGTTTCTCTTCAGTTGAAGCGGGAATCTCAGCTGGCTTCTCTTCGGTTGTAGCAGGAGTCTCAGCTGTCTTCTCTTCAGTTTGAGCAGGGATTTCAGCTGTCTTCTCTTCAGTTTGAGCAGGGATCTCAGCTTGCTTCTCTACAGTTGGAGCAGGAATCTCAGCTTGTTTCTCTTCAGTTTGAACAGGGATCTCAGCTGGCTTCTTTTCAGTTGGAGCAGGGATCTCAGCTGGCTTCTCTTCAGTAGGAGCAGGAATCTGCGTTTGCTCCTGCTCAGCTACGTCCACTGTCTTCTTTTCTTGATGTTTTCTGGAAGAACGAAGCAGTGCTTCGACGATATCAACGGTTTCAACGACGAGGTCGATCTCCAGTCCAGACGTTTCCTGATGCTTCAAAAGCTCTACCGTTAGTATGACTTCGTCTCTTGCTTCGGACATTTCGTGACTTTCAGAAATAATCTTTGTCGCACCTTCCAGCCGTTCTTCGGTAGCCGCAGCTATGACTGTGGACACCGGCCGCTCTTCTGCGGATAAGTCTCGTTTCTGCGAAACAACTGATGCTTCTTGAGTTTGTTCCCCTTCGCTTGGAGCAGGGATTTCAGCTGGCTTCTCTTCTGTTGGACCAGGAATCTCAGCTGTCTTCTTCTCAGTTGGAGCAGCGATTTCAGCTGTCTTCTCTTCAGTTTGAGCAGGGATCTCAGCTTGCTTCTCTACAGTTGGAGCAAAGATCTCAGCTGGCTTCTCTTCGGTTGTAGCAGGAGTCTCAGCTGGCTTCTCTTCAGTTTGAGCAGGGAGCTCAGCTGTCTTCTCTTCAGTTGGAGCAAAGATCTCAGCTGGCTTCTCTTCAGTTGGTGCAGGAATCTCGGCTGGCTTCTTTTCAGTTTGAGCAGGGGTCTCAGCTGTCTTTTCTTCAGTTTGAGCAGGGATCTCAGCTGTCTTCTCTTCAGTTTGAGCAGGGATCTCAGCTGGCTTCTCTTCAGTCTGAGCAGAGATCTCAGCAGGCTTCTCTTCAGTGTGAGCAGGGATCTCAGCAGGCTTCTCTTCAGTGTGAGCAGGAATCTCAGCTTGTTTCTCTTCAGTTGGAGCGGGAATCTCAGCTGGCTTCTCTTCGGTTGTAGCAGGAGTCTCAGCTGGCTTCTCTTCAGTTTGAGCAGGGATCTCGGCTGTCTTCTCCTCAGTTTGAGCAGGGATCTCAGCTGGCTTCTCTTCAGTTTGAGCAGGGATCTCGGCTGTCTTCTCCTCAGTTTGAGCAGGGATCTCAGCTTGCTTCTCTACAGTTGGAGCAGGAATCTCAGCTTGTTTCTCTTCAGTTTGAACAGGGATCTCAGCTGGCTTCTTTTCAGTTTGAGCAGGGGTCTCAGCTGTCTTTTCTTCAGTTTGAGCAGGGATCTCAGCTGTCTTCTCTTCAGTTTGAGCAGGGATCTCAGCTGTCTTCTCTTCAGTTTGAGCAGGGATCTCAGCTGGCTTTTCTTCAGTTTGAGCAGGGATCTCAGCTGGCTTCTCTTCAGTCTGAGCAGGGATCTCAGCTGTCTTTTCTTCAGTTGGAGCAGGGATCTCAGCTGTCTTCTCTTCAGTTTGAGCAGGGATCTCAGCTGTCTTTTCTTCAGTTTGAGCAGGAATCTCAGCTGGCTTCTCTTCAATTTGAGCAGGGATCTCAGCTGTCTTCTCTCCAGTTTGAACAGGGATCTCAGCTGGCTTCTCTTCAGTCTGAGCAGGGATCTCAGCTGTCTTTTCTTCAGTTGGAGCAGGGATCTCAGCTGTCTTCTCTTCAGTTTGAGCAGGGATCTCAGCTGTCTTTTCTTCAGTTTGAGCAGGAATCTCAGCTGGCTTCTCTTCAATTTGAGCAGGGATCTCAGCTGTCTTCTCTCCAGTTTGAACAGGGATCTCAGCTGGCTTCTCTGCAGTTGGAGCAGGGATCTCAGCTCTCTTCTCTTCAGTTTGAGCAGGGATCTCAGCTGGCTTTTCTTCAGTCTGAACAGGGATCTCAGCTGGCTTCTCTTCAATTGGAGCAGGGATCTCAGCTGGCTTCTCTTCAGTTTGAAGAGAGATCTCAGCTGGCTTCTCTTCAGTTTGAGCAGGGATCTCAGCTGGCTTCTCTTCAGTTTGAACAGGGATCTCAGCTGTCTTCTCTACAGTTGGAGCAGGAGTCTCAGCTTGTTTCTCTTCAGTTGGAGCGGGAGTCTCAGCTGGCTTCTCTTCAGTTTGAGCAGGGATCTCGGCTGTCTTCTCCTCAGTTTGAGCAAGGATCTCAGCTTGCTTCTCTACAGTTGGAGCAGGAATCTCAGCTTGTTTCTCTTCAGTTTGAACAGGAATCTCAGCTGGCTTCTCTTCAGTTTGAGCAGGGATCTCAGCTGGCTTCTCTTCCGTAGGAGCAGGAATCTGCGTTTGCTCCTGCTCAGCTACGTCCACTGTCTTCTTTTCTTGATGTTTTTTGGAAGACCGAAGCAGTGCTTCGACGAGATCAACGGTTTCTACTACGAGGTCGATCTCCAGTCCAGACGTTTGCTCATGCTTCATAAGTTCTACCGTTAGTGTGACTTCGTCTCTTGCTTCGGACATTTCGTGACTTTCAGAAATAATCTTTGTCGCACCTTCCAGCCGTTCTTCGGTAGCCGCAGCTATGGCTGCGGACACTGGCTGCTCTTCTGCGGATAGCTCTCGTTTCTGCGAAACAATTGATGCTTCTTGAGTTTGTTCCCCTTCGCTTGGAGCAGGGATCTCATCTGCCTTCTCTTCAGTTGGAGCAGGAAACTCAGCTGTCTTCTCTTCAGTTGGAGCAGGGATTTCTGCTGGCTTCTCTTCTGTTGGACCAGGAATCTCAGCTGGCTTCTCTTCAGTTTGAGCAGGGATCTCAGCCGGCTTCTCTTCGGTTGTAGCAGGAGTCTCAGCTGGCTTCTCTTCAGTTTGAGCAGGGAGCTCAGCTGTCTTCTCTTCAGTTGGAGCAAAGATCTCAGCTGGCTTCTCTTCAGTTTGAGCAAGGATCTCAGCTTGCTTCTCTTCAGTTTGAGCAGGGATCTCAGCTGGCTTCTCTTCGGTTGTAGCAGGAGTCTCAGCTGGCTTCTCTTCAGTTTGAGCAGGGATCTCAGCTGTCTTCTCTTCAGTTTGAGCAGGGATCTCAGCTGGCTTCTCTTCAGTTTGAGCAGGGATCTCAGCTGGCTTCTCTTCGGTTGTAGCAGGAGTCTCAGCTGGCTTCTCTTCAGTTTGAGCAGGGATCTCAGCTGTCTTCTCTTCAGTTTGAGCAGGGATCTCAGCTGGCTTCTCTTCAGTTTGAGCAGGGATCTCAGCTGGCTTCTCTTCGGTTGTAGCAGGAGTCTCAGCTGGCTTCTCTTCAGTTTGAGCAGGGATCTCAGCTGTCTTCTTTTCAGTTTGAGCAGGGATCTCAGCTGGCTTCTCTTCAGTTGGAGCAGGGATCTCAGCAGGCTTCTCTTCAGTTGGAGCAGGAATCTCAGCAGGCTTCTCTTCAGTTGGAGCAGGAATCTTAGCTGGCTTCTCTTCAGTTTGAGCAGGGATCTCAGCTGTCTTCTCTTCAGTTGGAGCAGGGATCTCAGCTGTCTTCTCTTCAGTTGGAGCAGGGATCTCAGCAGGCTTCTCTTCAGTTGGAGCAGGAATCTCAGCTTGCTTCTCTACAGTTGGAGCAGGAATCTTAGCTGGCCTCTCTTCAGTTTGAGCAGGGATCTCAGCTGGCTTCTCTTCGGTTGTAGCAGGAGTCTCAGCTGTCTTCTCTTCAGTTTGAGCAGGGATCTCAGCTTGCTTCTCTACAGTTGGAGCAGGAATCTCAGCTTGTTTCTTTTCAGTTGGAGCGGGAATCTCAGCTGGCTTCTCTTCGGTTGTAGCAGGAGTCTCAGCTGTCTTCTCTTCAGTTTGAGCAGGGATTTCAGCTGTCTTCTCTTCAGTTTGAGCAGGGATCTCAGCTTGCTTCTCTACAGTTGGAGCAGGAATCTCAGCTTGTTTCTCTTCAGTTTGAACAGGGATCTCAGCTGGCTTCTTTTCAGTTGGAGCAGGGATCTCAGCTGGCTTCTCTTCAGTAGGAGCAGGAATTTGCGTTTGCTCCTGCTCAGCTACGTCCACTGTCTTCTTTTCTTGATGTTTTCTGGAAGAACGAAGCAGTGCTTCGACGATATCAACGGTTTCAACGACGAGGTCGATCTCCAGTCCAGACGTTTCCTCATGCTTCAAAAGCTCTACCGTTAGTGTGACTTCGTCTCTTGCTTCGGACATTTCGTGACTTTCAGAAATAATTTTTGTCGCACCTTCCAGCCATTCTTCGGATGCCGCAGCTATGGCTGTGGACACCGGCTGCTCTTCTGCGGATAGGTCTCGTTTCTGCAAAAGAATTGATGCTTCTTGAGTTTGTTCCCCTTCGCTTGGAGCAGGGATTTCAGCTGGCTTCTCTTCTGTTGGACCAGGAATCTCAGCTGTCTTCTCCTCAGTTGGAGCAGCGATTTCAGCTGTCTTCTCTTCAGTTGGATCAGGAACTTCAGCTGGCTGCTCTTCAGTTGGAGCGGGAATCTCAGCTGGTATCTCTTCGGTTGTAGCAGGAATCTCCGGTGCCTTCTCTTCAGTTGGAGCAGCGATCTCAGCTGGCTTCTCTTCGGTTGGAGCAGGTATCTCAGCTGGCTTCTCTTCAGTTTGAGCAGGGAGCTCAGCTGTCTTCTCTTCAGTTGGAGCAAAGATCTCAGCTGGCTTCTCTTCAGTTTGAGCAGGGATCTCGGCTGTCTTCTCCTCAGTTTGAGCAAGGATCTCAGCTTGCTTCTCTACAGTTGGAGCAGGAATCTCAGCTTGTTTCTCTTCAGTTTGAACAGGAATCTCAGCTGGCTTCTCTTCAGTTTGAGCAGGGATCTCAGCTGGCTTCTCTTCCGTAGGAGCAGGAATCTGCGTTTGCTCCTGCTCAGCTACGTCCACTGTCTTCTTTTCTTGATGTTTTTTGGAAGACCGAAGCAGTGCTTCGACGAGATCAACGGTTTCTACTACGAGGTCGATCTCCAGTCCAGACGTTTCCTCATGCTTCATAAGTTCTACCGTTAGTGTGACTTCGTCTCTTGCTTCGGACATTTCGTGACTTTCAGAAATAATCTTTGTCGCACCTTCCAGCCGTTCTTCGGTAGCCGCAGCTATGGCTGCGGACACTGGCTGCTCTTCTGCGGATAGCTCTCGTTTCTGCGAAACAATTGATGCTTCTTGAGTTTGTTCCCCTTCGCTTGGAGCAGGGATCTCATCTGCCTTCTCTTCAGTTGGAGCAGGAAACTCAGCTGTCTTCTCTTCAGTTGGAGCAGGGATTTCTGCTGGCTTCTCTTCTGTTGGACCAGGAATCTCAGCTGGCTTCTCTTCAGTTTGAGCAGGGATCTCAGCCGGCTTCTCTTCGGTTGTAGCAGGAGTCTCAGCTGGCTTCTCTTCAGTTTGAGCAGGGAGCTCAGCTGTCTTCTCTTCAGTTGGAGCAAAGATCTCAGCTGGCTTCTCTTCAGTTTGAGCAGGGATCTCAGCTTGCTTCTCTTCAGTTTGAGCAGGGATCTCAGCTGGCTTCTCTTCGGTTGTAGCAGGAGTCTCAGCTGGCTTCTCTTCAGTTTGAGCAGGGATCTCAGCTGTCTTCTCTTCAGTTTGAGCAGGGATCTCAGCTGGCTTCTCTTCAGTTTGAGCAGGGATCTCAGCTGGCTTCTCTTCGGTTGTAGCAGGAGTCTCAGCTGGCTTCTCTTCAGTTTGAGCAGGGATCTCAGCTGTCTTCTCTTCAGTTTGAGCAGGGATCTCAGCTGGCTTCTCTTCAGTTTGAGCAGGGATCTCAGCTGGCTTCTCTTCGGTTGTAGCAGGAGTCTCAGCTGGCTTCTCTTCAGTTTGAGCAGGGATCTCAGCTGTCTTCTTTTCAGTTTGAGCAGGGATCTCAGCTGGCTTCTCTTCAGTTGGAGCAGGGATCTCAGCAGGCTTCTCTTCAGTTGGAGCAGGAATCTCAGCAGGCTTCTCTTCAGTTGGAGCAGGAATCTTAGCTGGCTTCTCTTCAGTTTGAGCAGGGATCTCAGCTGTCTTCTCTTCAGTTGGAGCAGGGATCTCAGCAGGCTTCTCTTCAGTTGGAGCAGGAATCTCAGCTTGCTTCTCTACAGTTGGAGCAGGAATCTTAGCTGGCCTCTCTTCAGTTTGAGCAGGGATCTCAGCTGGCTTCTCTTCGGTTGTAGCAGGAGTCTCAGCTGTCTTCTCTTCAGTTTGAGCAGCGATCTCAGCTGGCTTCTCTTCAGTTGGAGCTGGAATCTCAGCTGGCTTCTGTTCAGTTGGAGCAGGGATCTCAGCTGGGTTCTCTGCAGTTGGAGCAGGAAACTCAGCTGGCTTCTCTTCAGTTGGAGCAGGAATCTCCGGTGCCTTCTCTTCAGTTTGAGCAGGGATCTCAGCTGGCTTCTCTTCAGTTGGAGCAGGGATCTCAGCTGGCTTCTTTTCCGTTTGAGCAGGGTTCTCAGCTGGCTTTTCTTCAGTTGGAGCAGGGATCTCAGCTGGGTTCTCTGCAGTTGGAGCAGGGATCTGCCTTTGCTCTTTCTCAACTACGTCCACTGTTATCTTTTCTTGATGTTTTTTGGAAGACCGAAGCAGTGCTTCGACGAGATCAACGGTTTCAACGACGAGGTCGATCTCCAGTCCAGACGTTTCCTCATGCTTCAGAAGCTCTACCGTTAGTGTGACTTCGTCTCTTGCTTCGGACATTTCGTGACTTTCAAAAATAATTTTGGTCGCACCTCCCAGCCTTTCTTCGGATGCCGCAGCTATGGCTGTGGACACCTGCTGCTCTTCTGCAGATAAGTCTCGTTTCTGCGAAACAATTGATGCTGTTTGAGTTTGTTCCCCTTCGCTTGGAGCAGTAATCTCAGCTGGCTTTTCTTCACTTGGAGCAGGGATATCCGCTGGCTTCTCTGCAGTTGGAGCAGGGATCTCAGCAGGCTTCTCTTCAGTTTTAGCAAAGATCTCAGCTTGCTTCTCTTCAGTTGGAGCAGGAATCTCAGCTTGCTTCTCTTCAGTTGAAGCAGGAACCTCAGCTGGCGTCTCTTCAGTTTGAGCAGGGATCTCAACTGGCTTCTCTTCAGTTGGAGCAGGAACCTCAGCTGGCTTCTCTCCAGTTGGGGCAGGGGTCTCAGGTGTCTTCGCTTCAGTTGGGACAGGAATCTCAGCTGGCTGCTCTTCAGTTGAAGCAGGGACCTCAGCTGGCTTCTCTTCAGTTTGAGCAGGAATCTCAGCTGGCTTCTCTTCAGTTGGAGCCGGAACCTCAGCTGGCTTCTCTTCAGTTGGAGCAGGGATCTCGGGTGCTTTCTCTTCAGTTGGAGCAGCGATCTCAGCTGGCTTCACTTCAGTTGGAGCAGGAGTTTCAGCTGGCTTCTCTTCAGTTGGAGCAGGGATCTCAGCTGTCTTCTCTTCAGTTTGAGCAGGGATCTCAGCTGGCTTCTCTTCAGTTTGAGCAGGGATCTCAGCTGGCTTCTCTTCGGTTGTAGCAGGAGTCTCAGCTGGCTTCTCTTCAGTTTGAGCAGGGAGCTCAGCTGTCTTCTCTTCAGTTGGAGCAAAGATCTCAGCTGGCTTCTCTTCAGTTTGAGCAGGGATCTCAGCTTGCTTCTCTTCAGTTTGAGCAGGGATCTCAGCTGGCTTCTCTTCGGTTGTAGCAGGAGTCTCAGCTGGCTTCTCTTCAGTTTGAGCAGGGATCTCAGCTGTCTTCTCTTCAGTTTGAGCAGGGATCTCAGCTGGCTTCTCTTCAGTTTGAGCAGGGATCTCAGCTTGCTTCTCTTCAGTTTGAGCAGGGATCTCAGCTGGCTTCTCTTCGGTTGTAGCAGGAGTCTCAGCTGGCTTCTCTTCAGTTTGAGCAGGGATCTCAGCTGTCTTCTCTTCAGTTTGAGCAGGGATCTCAGCTGGCTTCTCTTCAGTTTGAGCAGGGATCTCAGCTGGCTTCTCTTCGGTTGTAGCAGGAGTCTCAGCTGGCTTCTCTTCAGTTTGAGCAGGGATCTCAGCTGTCTTCTCTTCAGTTTGAGCAGGGATCTCAGCTGGCTTCTCTTCAGTTTGAGCAGGGATCTCAGCTGGCTTCTCTTCGGTTGTAGCAGGAGTCTCAGCTGGCTTCTCTTCAGTTTGAGCAGGGATCTCAGCTGTCTTCTTTTCAGTTTGAGCAGGGATCTCAGCTGGCTTCTCTTCAGTTGGAGCAGGGATCTCAGCAGGCTTCTCTTCAGTTGGAGCAGGAATCTCAGCAGGCTTCTCTTCAGTTGGAGCAGGAATCTTAGCTGGCTTCTCTTCAGTTTGAGCAGGGATCTCAGCTGTCTTCTCTTCAGTTGGAGCAGGGATCTCAGCAGGCTTCTCTTCAGTTGGAGCAGGAATCTCAGCTTGCTTCTCTACAGTTGGAGCAGGAATCTTAGCTGGCCTCTCTTCAGTTTGAGCAGGGATCTCAGCTGGCTTCTCTTCGGTTGTAGCAGGAGTCTCAGCTGTCTTCTCTTCAGTTTGAGCAGCGATCTCAGCTGGCTTCTCTTCAGTTGGAGCTGGAATCTCAGCTGGCTTCTGTTCAGTTGGAGCAGGGATCTCAGCTGGGTTCTCTGCAGTTGGAGCAGGAAACTCAGCTGGCTTCTCTTCAGTTGGAGCAGGAATCTCCGGTGCCTTCTCTTCAGTTTGAGCAGGGATCTCAGCTGGCTTCTCTTCAGTTGGAGCAGGGATCTCAGCTGGCTTCTTTTCCGTTTGAGCAGGGTTCTCAGCTGGCTTTTCTTCAGTTGGAGCAGGGATCTCAGCTGGGTTCTCTGCAGTTGGAGCAGGGATCTGCCTTTGCTCTTTCTCAACTACGTCCACTGTTATCTTTTCTTGATGTTTTTTGGAAGACCGAAGCAGTGCTTCGACGAGATCAACGGTTTCAACGACGAGGTCGATCTCCAGTCCAGACGTTTCCTCATGCTTCAGAAGCTCTACCGTTAGTGTGACTTCGTCTCTTGCTTCGGACATTTCGTGACTTTCAAAAATAATTTTGGTCGCACCTCCCAGCCTTTCTTCGGATGCCGCAGCTATGGCTGTGGACACCTGCTGCTCTTCTGCAGATAAGTCTCGTTTCTGCGAAACAATTGATGCTGTTTGAGTTTGTTCCCCTTCGCTTGGAGCAGTAATCTCAGCTGGCTTTTCTTCACTTGGAGCAGGGATATCCGCTGGCTTCTCTGCAGTTGGAGCAGGGATCTCAGCAGGCTTCTCTTCAGTTTTAGCAAAGATCTCAGCTTGCTTCTCTTCAGTTGGAGCAGGAATCTCAGCTTGCTTCTCTTCAGTTGAAGCAGGAACCTCAGCTGGCGTCTCTTCAGTTTGAGCAGGGATCTCAACTGGCTTCTCTTCAGTTGGAGCAGGAACCTCAGCTGGCTTCTCTCCACTTGGAGCAGGAATCTCAGCTGGCTTCTCTTCAGTTGGAGCCGGAACCTCAGCTGGCTTCTCTTCAGTTGGAGCAGGGATCTCGGGTGCTTTCTCTTCAGTTGGAGCAGCGATCTCAGCTGGCTTCACTTCAGTTGGAGCAGGAGTTTCAGCTGGCTTCTCTTCAGTTGGAGCAGGAACCTCAGCTGGCTTCTCTCCACTTGGAGCAGGAATCTCAGCTGGCTTCTCTTCAGTTGGAGCAGGTATCTCAGCTGGCTGCTCTTCAGTTGAAGCAGGAATCTCAGCTGGATTCTCTTCAGTTGGAGCAGGGGTCTCAGGTGCCTTCTCTTCATTTGGTGCAGGAGTCTCAGCTGGCTCCTCGTTAGTTGGTGCTGGAATCTCAGCTAACGTGTCTTCATTAGGGACGGGAATCTCTGCTGGTTTCTCTTCCGTAGGAGCGGGATTCTCAGCTGGCTTCTCTTCGGTTGGAGCAGTATTCTCTACTTGTTTCTCCTCCTTTGGAGCAATAGGTTCAGTTGGCTTTTTTTCGGTTGAAGCATCAGTTGCGGCATGCTCCTTGTCGATTGGAGGAGGAGTTTGAGCAGGCGTCTTTGCTGTTGTAGCAGGAGTCGCCGCTAGTTCTTTTGTATTGTGGGCGGTAATCTCTGTTGGCATCGTTTGAGCTGATGCAGGTACCTTTACTTCCGTTTCGTCCTGAGCATTTTTGCTTTGGATTACTATTATGTTGCAACTGCAGCGAGCCATGCCCACTCTGTTTTTAGCCACGCACGTCAGTTGATGCTTCCCTTCTTGCAAAGTCAGTTTCACAATACTGAAACCGTCGTCGCTTGTGATGGATCTGCTGAACTTTTTTTAGGGCTGCGTTTCGTATAACTCACGTTGGTACTTGTTGTTTATTGATATACCATTGAATATGCGCAGGAGGCGAGGAGAGTACGAGCACTTTACACGCAAGTTCATGTTCAGTCGTTATCACATCAGCCAGTTTTTGGAAGAAGTACGGTTTCTGTCTGAATTGAGTGGTTTATATTTGGGGAAGTGTGTTATCACGTTGATTCTTGTTTGATCATTGATGTCAATGCTGCTTGATTGGTGACGTGTAGTTTGCAACCTGTTGATGTTTTCCCAAGCGTACTTTCTGCTGAGCAAGAAACGTTAACATCTTTTGTTAGCCTTCTTATAATCAGCACTGTTACACCGTCTTCTACAGCAATGGCGTAATTTCTCAAAATTTGATATTGTTTTCTGAAGTGAATGAACGAACTCTGACTGAGCGATTTCAATACTGTTGATTGTCCATTTAATTATGGGTGCGGGCGTTCCAGTGAAGATGCATTTTAATCGAACTTCGCCGGCTGCTACTTTTTGGTCCTGAATGATACGTTTTATTTTAGCAGTTGGATACTTAGCTTACTGTGAGCCCTTTAACAAATTCTGGTGGGTTGCCGGTTTCCGACGAAGAACTTGTTTGTTGAATGATCTGCCCTTGAGTTCTTGCTTCTCCGTAGTTGTTTTTAGCCAAACATTCAAAATCTGTGGTAGCTCCAGATAGTTCATCAACAAAGAGCATAGCCACACCATTGTCGAAAAGCATTTTTCGTCCCCTTAAACGAGTTGTGATTTTATATGTCGCAAACGAACTTCGATAATGCCGGACTACCGTTTTCAAACCATTCAACCGTAGTCATTGTATCGCCCAACAGCACACATTTAAGAACAACATAGTTGGAATCAACAATGTCGTCGTAAAGTGGCTGTACGAAAAATGGCGGTATGCCTAGTTCAGGTTGCTCTTCTACGTAGTCGACTTTTGTCACTCGACAACTGGTTTCGACAGAACCTTTGAGGTTGGAAGCTTCGCATTTGACAAATTCTTCTTCCACATCAGAAATATCCAAGAAGGACACTCCATCCTCAGAAATCGATCTGAAGTTAGTTCTTTCTTTTATTTACAATTTTCTTACTCTGATGTTACGTCGACTCCGTTTCGGAACCATTGGACATCAGGTAGTGGATTGCCAGCTACCACACATTTCAAGCGGATATCGGATTCTATTGCCCGGATGTCATGAAGAGGAACAACAAAATAAGGCTTTTGCGATAGTCCAGAAGATGTTGTAGACTCCGAGATATCGGAAATTTTCCGAACCAAACATTTAGACTCGATCGATCCCTTCGAGTTTGTTGCAGTGCATTTGAGTTTAATAGTTCTTTTCTTAATATGTCGAAGTCGCAAGATTGCGACACCATCTTCGTAGATCTTCTCGCACTCGTGTGATGGAATTGGCTGACCGTCCATGCTCCAAGAAATGGTAGGCATTGGATCTCCCATTACAATCGCTTTCAAAGTGCTGTTGTTTCCAAGAATTTCTACATCCTGTAGGTCTAGCAGGAAATAAGGCCTTTGGCCAGTTGATTCTTGTGGAATTCGTAGTTTTTCCTGTACCTCCTCGATCGATTCCGAGAGTTCCCCGACTGCTGATGATTGTTCCACTTTGAAGTGGAAGACCGCACTTGTTTTGGTCGGACTCATTACGACAACCTCGAGATTATTGTCGGCAATCTCTTTGTCGCAAATCACTGCTGTTCCAACCAATTCAACTCCCAGAGCGTCGTCTCAAATTAAACAGTCAAAACATTAAAAAATTACCTACCTTCAACAGTCATGGCACAAGAGCAGGACTCTACTCCGAATCCATTGGCGATGGTGCACGTATAAATTGCGTTGTCTGACATTTCCGTATTCATTATCTGCAGGATTGTAACACCGTCTTCACAGACCACTGTGTAACTTCTGTAAAACAGCTTGTTGTATGTTTAGCTACGAAGTTTTACCTATTGAGATCAATTAAAGTGCCATTTTTCTCCCAAGTCACAGATGGGAGAGGCTGACCAGTGAAAGAGCATCGTAGCTGCATTGGTTCGTTCGTCTGAAGAGAGTGCATTATTTATAGACAATTCTACCTTGGAATAAAGTTGTTGAGGAATTCTTGTAATGAAAACGGGAGCCTGACCGGCAGCTGATGAGGTGCTGCTGGTGGAACAAATGCTGATTTCTCTTGAAGCACTGGGGCTCTCACCACGCGAATCAATCTTAAGAGTCAATCTGTATTCGCATCGAAGTAATCCTACGTTGAATCTTGCCACGGAGCTATCGGAGTCAATTCTAACGACAGTTTCGACATCTTGTTGTGTAGGAATGCCTTGCAGATGAATCTCAGCAGGAAGCAAGGCTTAGAATACTTGCAGTGAACAATTTGAACACACACACACCTGGTGTCACTTGAACGGTTGAGACGGTTTTGCATGTTCCAGCAGAGTTGCTGCCTTCACATTTCAGGACACCTTTCCATTTTGAAGTGATACTTGTGACTTCGAGGTAACTCACTCCATCATCATAGGTGATGTTCACGGATCCCCTTAAAAGTTCTGTACGAAGTTAAGGCTTCACAAACTTCTCGGTATGGATGACGTTTCCATTAAGATACCATGACACTTGCGGTAATGGAACTCCATGAGCAACAACCTTGAAAACTGTCTTAGTATTTTCAACGAATTCGTATGTGTTCTCCAATTTGGTTGTAAACTCCGGAGATGTGTACATACAAGTGCTGGACAAGGAAGTAAGTGTATCGTCTAATGTTGACGCTTCTGTAAAGTTAGCGATTAGAAAAGGCCCCATACTCCTACCATCGTCTTCATAAAGAGCCTGTGTTACAACAACATCGGAGTTTTCATGCTCGACTGCTTTCTTCAGCTCCACATTGACAACAACTTCCTCAACAGGCACTTCACCATTGAGCCGGTCAAAAGTGAGATATGTTGTTAGTTTACAATTGCGTGCTCTTGGAATGAGATGTTCGGACGCGGCTAGACCAGAATCCTGTACGAAGGTAAGATCAATGGTGCAAATTTCGGAATGGTGAGATTGAAGAAGTACTGTTGGAGATAATGGTGCCTCAGTTTGGAGTGCAGAGTCTTCTGATAGCGGTGTAAGAGATGGCAAAGATTCGGTAGTTTCCGCTGCTTGAGCGCTAATGACAGACTCTTCATCCCTTCTCTGGGTCGCCTTGATTAGGTCGATTTCTGTATAAACTTCCGCAATGACAGATTCCCAGATGTTTGCTGCTACTTGGTCCACCAGTGGAAAAGGAAATGTGTCTTCAACATCAACCATGGCAAATCCTTCCTCTACCATTTGTTCTGGTGAATGCTGAACACTCATTGTTTTGGTTACAAATGATGTTCCTACAGCTTTGACTGCGTCGTAAGTCACGAAATCGACTTCTTCCTTTTTTACGTCCTCGGAAACCGGAATACTTTCAATGGTGGTGATCGAAACTCGATCAGCTTCCACGATATTGACTACGTCGGCTTCAATCAAATCCTTCTCAGAAGGCATCGTCAACGATATTTCAATTTCTGGCTCTTCGAAAATCATTTGACTGAATAGTTCAGAGTCTAAATTTTTGTTTACTTGAAGGACTAACGCTTTTACTACCTGTGATATTAATTCTTGTAATGGGAGTATATATTCCTTCCACAATTACACCGTATTCTCCAGCATCACCGGGTTCGATCGATACAATTGTAAGTGAATGGTTACGAGAATTATCCGTATCTTCGGCGACAAAGCGACTTGTGGCTGGCCCTCCGCGCATCGCATTCACCGGTTCGCCGTTCTTAATGTGGCATAAGATGTCTTGCTTTACTTATTGTTTAAATGTCTTGTTAATCATTAAAGGACCCCAAAGGTGGCTTTTGTAGTGGAAAATAACGCGAAAGTGGTCATTTTGTTCTGAGTCTGTTATTTCATCAAATGATATGTTTGAATGCAGAAACCGGCACTGGAAAGATCGGTTTCTCAAATCTCTTGAAGCGAATCTAGATTTTTCACGTTTTTTTGGGATGTTATTTCTTGGGTTTGACATTATAATCGAACTCTACACAAAAAAAAACAACTGATTTGATGACAAAAAATGACAACGAAGTGCTGTTTTTTGTACAAAAAATTGGCCTTTTAAGTCGAAGCCAAACTTTAAGTCATTTTAATGAGAAAAATTGCTTTCTTTGCGTAAAACTTGCTCCCACGATCGAACTCGTGCGAACTTATGAGGACGTGAAGAATGGCACAGTTCTAAGATTACTGTAATTTGTCTCGAAGGTACTTCCGAGGTCCTTTAACGAAGTTAATAAAGGGGTGAAAACTAAAGAACTACAATGCACTATTGCTTGTTCTAATCGAGCTGACTTTTCGCTATCGCTTTTTGGCGAGATAACAAACTGTCTACAGCATTCTGTTTCTATGTTTATGTGTCATAGAGGTGTTGCGACCCTAAATAAGGATAGGGTTCTCCTCTCTTACGATCATTAGCCTTATGAGGGTCCTAACAATCTTCAGTTACTTATTTCGGACAAAACTTTCAAAAACATTGAATGTTGTGAAGCAAAGTGGTGTTGTCCTGCATGAGACAAGGGGAAAGCTATTTCAAAAAACCGTCTCGACCTATTTCTAAATCTAGCATTAGTCGACAGATTTTAAGAAGTTCAGCTCACTTACCTTGAGCCATTGTATTTGGGGCTCTCCCACAGAGGTTTCGCACTTGATCGTAGCAACAGCACCTGCTGGCACACAGGTTTCTTCAATGTCTTCTTCCACTGTAAGATTCACTGTATCAACCATTTCAACTGTATTTCTTCCCCGTAAACTCGACCATCAAGCAACAGCATATTCTGTAGCAACAAAACATTTATAAATAAATAAATAGGTCGCAACAAATACATAACAAGTAAAAGCTTGCTCATTTGTTGAGCGATACGTTCGAAATTCGCTTCCTTCTGGAACTTTGGATAGAGGTAGCAAGATCGTTAACTACAAGATGAGCTACTCGGAACTCTGTACCAGAAATGGAAACTGAATATAGGCCAGAATCGCTCAGTCCCGTATCATGTATGACTAGATAATGCTTGAGACCATTGACCACGTGCTCAAGTTTTTCAGATTGATTAAAGACAAGGGGACGTCCATCACGTATCCAGACAAGGGATCTACGGTTGTCAGTTTCCTCTAGCTCGCATGCAATCGTGGCCGTGCTTCCTGGTGGAACGAGGTACTGTTGGATGTCGTCTTCTTCGCTCTCTGTTCCAGATGCAACGACAGTAACCTCCTTTTCGTCAATCCGTTCTAAACTAGCAACATTTAGCACATACACAGGGGCACACACAGAGAAACCCTCTCAGTGATAAATGAGCAGCAAATCAAATGATTTTAGGGACTGAGAGTGTTTCTGAAGCAATCATGCCGAAACAAACCTTCTACGACTAAGGTTGTAGCTACAGTTTGTTCTCCTAGCAGAGCCAAGTACGTTCCTTGATCTGAGACCCTAGTTTCCGAAAAGACAACCTTGCTGAAGCTGTCGGTAAATCCGACAGCCATGCGAGTAGAATCTCCCAATGGTTTCTTATCCTTGAACCATTCAACGTCTTGTGCGTTCTTGTTCACTTGCACGAAAATCTCGGTCGGTTGTCCTTCCATGACAAACTGAGTTTGTGGCGGTGAGAGAATTGTCGACGGTACATCAACGTCCAAGTCCTCGACAAGAATAAAAGCAACTGGGAAGACATCCTCGTTCACTTTGAGACTGTAGAGCTCATTGTCAGCAAAGTCTACATTGTTAATTATCAAAACCTCGAGAAGATCGTGACTAATCCGATCGAATTTTCCTGGAGTTCTAACTATTAACTTCTTGCCCTTCACCCAGTCGATTCTACTATTTGGAGCCAAGTAGTTGTTCAGTTCACAAGTGATAGTGGCTGTTGATCCAAGCTTGATGACATAACTGGGAATGTTGATGCTGGAGTTGCTGGGAGTGTTCGACTCGGAAATAGAGTTCTGAGACTCCCTCAGAGAGGGTTGAGATCGGAGTGACTTTCTTTCATCAGCATTTTCTGAGACAGTAACATTGAACTGAAGAGAAGTATCCCCGCTTCGACACATCTCATTCTCCTTGACAGTCATCTGAACTTCTCCCCAGGGTATTTCCTCCAGAGATGCATAGATACTGTCATGTAGACTTCTAGCGATAATGGAGACATCGAGTCCAGTTCTAGAGTCATCGCCTTCGTACTCATCAAACGAGCTGGTTTCAGTGAAGTCATTGTTGGGGTCTAGCAGATATTGGCTTGGGTGTGCTTCGGACAAATCTTCAAATACTGTCAATGAGGTAAAGTCGACTTGTTCCTCGGTGATCTTGATGATTAGACCGAGGTTTTCTGGTTCTTGTTCAATAAAAACTTCAAACAAGTTCTCGGCGATTGAGGCTGTAGCACATTGGAAGACTTCTTGAGATACTTGAGCGAGAATCTTTCGACGGGATGGCATTCTGGCAAAATCGAAGTTGCCATTGATCTGGCTTTCCAGCTCAGTTTGTTGCGATACATCACTGATAATATCGGTCTCTCTGAGAATCGGTGTCTCTTGATCCACAGTTTTGGTTGATGAGAAGATTTCCGATATGTCAGTTTCTTCAACAGGATTCACTACCATTTGATCTGACTTACTCTGTGATGTTTGAATCTCCCTTTTCGGTTTTTCACTGACAGCTTCCGAATCCAGATCAGACTCATAGACGAGCATTTCAGCAAATGAGAACTGTGCTTCGTCTTGAGCATCATCACAGTCTACTGACCGCAGCTCCACGTTGACCAGAACCTCTTGAATCTCTCCTTCAAAACTTTCCTCCATAATTTTCTCAATAGACTGTTGTTGTTCTTTGAAAGGAATGAGCGGAGAGGCACGGAAAAACTGTACGCATCCCCTCAGCATGCATGACGTGTCAGTATCAGTGGCATAATCTGATTCTTCACAGACCATTTGCACAGAATACGTGTCTTCGGTATTGATTGTGTAGTCAGCCATGTACTGCTGAGGTTGAGGAAAAGCCACAAGCGCGTGTTGTATTTCATCCGCTTCAGTGGTGAAGGCATCTTGACTACACGCTGATGTGAATAAAGTTTCGATTTGTTCTTCGGACCATTTATTTGGGATTCTTGGCTGATGTGGCGGGACCACAGGAGCAACACTTTTTGTCTCTTCCTGTGGAACTCCCTCTTCCAGATTCAGCTCCACTTCACAGACGACAACTTCCTCACTGTCGTAATCATCGACACAAGTCTCGGTGACATATGGCGGAGTGACCTCCTTTTTCTTCTCAGTTGATTTAGATCTGGCAACTTCATCGTAGATAGGCTCGTGTATTTGTTCCAAGTTGAGGTCTCGACACTCCATTGAGAGCATGCGTAACTCATCTAGCAGGTTTGAACTTTCACGGAACTGCAGTACGTTCTCATCGTTCAGATCCTGCTCGTTTACAAGAGGCTCATATTCTCTTGAAAACTTCCTCTTGTCCTTTTTTTTAAGTGGATTCTTCAAGTGCTTGAATAGTCCCAGGGCACCATCAGCGAACGAGCGTTTCGGTTTTGTTGGTATAGGAGACGACGATGCGGGAGCCTTCTCACTACTAGCTTTTCGCATGAAGAAGTTTTTTCTGTCAAGAGATGCGGTTTTTTCCAGGATAGGAGGCTTGTCGTCTAGTTTTCTTTCTTCTGCGGGTATCGTCAACGATTCAGTTGGTTGTTTCTTTGTTCTCGGCGGTGGAACCGGTGCTTCTTCAGCAGTGTTAATGAGTCTCGGGTCAGCACTAGCCGTTCTTTTTCTTCTTGGAGGAGGCTTAGGAGGCTCTTTGAAAAGGGGCAGGGATCGCTCTTCCACTATCGGCTCTTCTGCCAGCGTCTTCAGTGACTCTTTTTTTGTATCCGAGCTGGCTCGTGTTGAACGGGAACTGTGATCAATTTTCGAAAGCTTCCAAGTGTCGTCACTGGTAGAAATTGTAGCAAAAGATCTCTGTGTTGACGACTGTTGTAAGAAAGAGGTTTCCATAAACCGTTTCTTGTAAACTATGACACCCTCAACATGAAGATATTCATCATCACGAACAAAGTAGAATGTGCCGCTGGCAACCGGATCAATGGCTGTAACCTTCTTGGCCAAAGACATGACGTTGACAATGCTGGTAATGTGTGCTCGAACTTTGTGAAGGACTGACATGACAGCATCAGAACCCTTCTTTGTCAACTTCTTGGAGCAGAATGTCCGGATAGTGTTGATCTCTTCATTGATTTGCATGAAAATGCTGTGTAGTTCCTTCCTCTTTTGTGTAGCTGGAGTAGGCTCCGCCTTGTAGGATTCAGTAGCTTCACTTTCCATATGCTCATTGATCATGTCTTCCAGCTGAGTTAACTGGTCTTTGATATTACTGGTCAAGGGAGTCATACGGATAAGTTCAGCACTGAAAACTCTCTTCACTTTGGTGGAAGGCGCCATGACAGTTTCAGACGTTGATAACGCCTTGCCTTCCGCTTTTACCAGCTGTTGTACCTCACTGTCTTCCATCAAAGAATTTTCTATTTCCGAGATTCTTCTTCTCAAAAGACGAATAGGTTTCTTCATGATTTCAATTTCTTCCTCAACCGTTCTTGATGGATTCAAAATCATATCGGCCAGTGTTGTTCTTAGCAGCTCTTCAGTAGCCTCAGCTTGGGCTTCTGTCAGAGGATGTTGCATCACAAGCCGGTCGGACATCATGAGAATGGCTTCTTCGATTGACTTGGCGTCGTCACCAGTGCTGTAGGAGATCTCAGCGAGTTCATGTTCCACATTTTTGGCAATCTTCTCAATTTGTTTCATGGTGTCTAAAAACTGTTGGTTGCTCTTAGAAGGGCTTAGCAGTTCCTGTTTCGCAGCTGGTTTTGGTCCGGTATTGTCGGCAAATTTGGGAACCAGATTAGATTGTTCAGGGTTTCCAGCAACCTGACTATCCTTATTCACTTCAACACTAGCTGTCTTCGTCAAGATCGGTGTTTCCTTTTCATGTACGCGTGATGGCTTGACCTCAATTGTTTCAGCGGCAACTTTGTCGGCACGTTCTTCTTTCTCGAGAGGTCCAATAGCTGTAATAGTCTCCAGAGGTCGTTCGTTTGTCGGTTCAGGACTTTTATCAGCAAAAAGTTCAACACTTTTTGACTGAGAATCTCTGAGGAGAGCCAGTAGCTCATTTTCTGTTCCGTTCAACGACATCATGGAGCTCTCGTCCTTCTCATCTCCGAGGTTAAGAGCTTCAACCAGTTGCAACTGTTCCAACTGTTTAAGCTCTTTCTCAGCCCTTTCCATAGCAGCTAGAAGAGTTTCGGTCTCGACCTTCAGTTCTTCAATTTCCGCTTCAATAACTTGAGGTTGGGATGGTTGTGTTTTCTTTGTCGAAATTTTCTTCGGGTTGCCAAGTGGCGAGTTAAACTCAAGCAATGTTTCCAGGCAGGTCTTTTTAGAGATTTCCACTTGTCCATCCTCATTTACAATCTTTTCTTCTTTTTCTACCTCATTGACAGAGACATCAATCTTCTGACCCTTGTAGGACATCATAATGGGCAGCAGTGGAGTTCTCGGCTCAAACAGTCGTGTCTCGTCCGCTTTGACAGCGCTCTCTGATCCGAAAGGGTTGTTAAACCGAGAGTCCCATAGATCATTGGGAGCAGTGACAGATGCAGACTCGCGGGAGCTTTGCTTTTCCAGACGAGTAGCAGCAACACAGAACGAGTTCTTCTTTCTATTGGAAAAAGATGCATCTGTTGTGCTGGTAGAGTCATTTCTCTCCAGCTTTTTTCTGGTCGAAGGAGCCTTAACAGACGCTTCCACGTTTCCGAGTTCATAGAACTCAGTGATCAGTACAGCTGTCTCAGCTGTCTCATAGTACTTGTGGAAAGCGTTTTCTTCTTTGAGATCATCGTTGTAGGAACAAGAAGGGTTTAAATCAGAGTACTCGAGCTCTCCAGAGATACGTGACTGCTCCAGAGAGGCAAGAAGTGCATGTTCTCGATCAATGAGCTCCTGAATCTTGCGCTCTTCCCATTCGAAGAGATCAGTAGAATCTGGATCACTCGGACCTTCTAAGGAGTCGGATTGCCATTCGGGGTCTGAAACATGCACTACCCATGCTGGTTCTCACAGCTTTTGAAGGATACAGGACGCGTCTCACAACACACATAACAAAGCACAAAACACAAAACAAAACGTAAACTCTATACAATTAGATTGGCAGCGGGAATGTTAGCGATAGGAGAAAGAAGCAAAAAACAGGATGCGGACACGTTTTATTTTGTGGTTTGCACGTTGCGATGCTGTTGCTTGACGTTCCGGATTGTCTTTATATCCCCCCCCTTATTGGAACCCTACCGAAATATTTAAAAGACTCACTTAGTACTTTCAGGAAACACTTTGTGGAGGCGCGTCCTGCAGAGTTCACTGCCTCGCACCAGTACTCTCCTTCGTCTTCACTGACAACTTCGCTAATCTTCAGTATTGAAACGCCGTCCTCATAGACAATGTTGTATTCACTGAAAGGAATATGAGTCAAAAAGAGAGTCAAATACTAACTTGTTAGGCTCGATGACATCCCCGTCCACAGACCAAATGACTTGAGGAGTCGGGGTTCCACTAACAATACATTTGAACTGGACAGGGTTTCCGACTACTGCTTGATTGTTTACCAGTTGACGGAAGAATCTGTATAAATCTGATTATAGTATGACAAAAAAATCACTTTGGTGGCTGTAAAGCTCCTGAAGTTTCTGTTAGGCTCTGACTGTGTTCCAACGATTCTACTGTAGCCCGGCTAAATGGTTGTTCTGCTGCTGTCTCGATAGGCATGTTGACTGTTGCCATGATCTCGACACTTTGATCAGGACACACTGCATCAACTTCGACAAAGACTCCTGCCACTCGCTCGTCTTCTTCGGAGAAACGCGATCGGCGGGACCACATTTGTTCCTTGGTTTCCTGAAAGTGAGACATTAAAAAAAAAAAACTATTTCTCACGGTTGGTCGTTCGCATTCGAGGTGTGAGTGGTTGACATCGGACTCATCTTCAACCTGGCTTTCGTATTCGATGACAAGCTGAGTATGGGAGGAGTCTCCTCGCTTGACCAGACTGACAGTAACATTTTCTAGCTGTAATATTGAATTTCTCCAGACCCAACTTAATAGTTTACCTTCAGTTTGCTTGCTGCGGCGGCAACTTGAAGCAGATCGGGAATGATCTTTTCGGCATCAACAACGACTGTGGCTTCAAAGCTGCTCTCCGGAGGCCGGACGATTTCGATGTTGGCATTGGCAATTCCTTCTTCTTCGGCAAGGCGCTGCATCTTGCGAAGACTCCAGGTCATAGCATTCTGGAAATTTTGAGAAGCTCCTTCAAGAACAATAACACGATGTTCAGCATTGGCATTCTTCTTTGATTGAGTTGACAGCAAGCAATCCGTCTGCTGGGATGTTCCTGGGCGCTAAAACGGTATTGTGTTGAATGTTTTGAGCGACAAACCTGAAGAATGGTATCAATGTCGATGAACTTCAATTGTGGGATCATAGCACTAATCTTAGAGGTTAGCTGCAAGACCTCTGGCTCAACAACAGTGACCACATGATCGAAGCGACCATCGGGGTTTCGAACATCAACCGTCAGTTCTTGGTCGGTAATGTGCTCTTTCTAAATTTCGCGTTAATTGGAAAAATATACCTGTACCTTGAGCGACATGACAGTTTCCATGACCATGTTGACTGCTGCTTCGGCTGACAGATCGGGTGAGGCTGCTGCTTCCAGACGACTTTCGATAGTCTTCACCTTCTCTTCAAACGGAATGGTAACACTGCGCCGTCCAATTTCTTCTTCACGGTCCAGAACAACAGTCTTAAGAGTTTTGATGATTTGGGTCTCTTTATGTTCTTCTTTTGCTTTTGATGTGCGAATAATGTCCTGGACCTTAAAAGTTTATATCCATCCTTTTATACAAAAATGCTTTACCTGGTTAAGAACCTTCTCCGTGAATGATCCAGCAAACTTTTCTGCTGCATTTTTGATAGCTGTCTCATACGCTTCTGGAATAGCTTGAGCATCTGCTGCTTCGAACCCAGCTTTCTTCGTACGCGGAGTCGGTACCGGCTTCTCCTCGAGGATTATCACACTTGGTAGAGAGGCTGTTTTCTCAATTACTGATTGCTTCTGTTCTTCAGCTGGTGTAACAATAATAGGCATGGGATGCTGCTGGACCGTGACATCCTGTTGCTGCTCAGAAACATGCTGTTCGGCTTCTACCATTTCGAAATCAGGAGGCGTGATGCTTTCACTCTTCTTTACCATCTCGAACTCTTCTTCTTTGGCTACGGTCAGCGACATTTGGCTGTCAGAACGCTTGACCAGAACCTTGATATCTTGCTGCTGGATAGGTTCTGGTTGATGTGCGAAGACGTTCGTGACAACTCTCTCGTCAGCTTCAAACTTGTCGTATTTGGCCAACGTAGTACGGATGTTCATGTCGGCTGGTTCTACAAGTACACTTTATAAGAGTTGTGTATAGGAACTCACTTGGCACAACTGACAGTTTTGTAGAAAGCACTGTTGTTCCGTGAGGGTTCGTAGCTTGTAGGTAGTAGGTTCCTGCATGATCGAAATGAACCGCCTTGAGATGCAGAGAAGCAATTCCTTTCTCATACGACATGCTAAGATTTCTAAACCAAAATTGCTTGAAAATTGCATTCAAGTTTCACTTACTCAGTAATCTTCAGCTGCTTTTCTCCAAAGTACCACTCAACGAACGGAGTGGGGTAGCCAGAAACACTGATGCTAATCTTGATCGGACCACCTTCTGTAGCAACGTATTCTTCGACAGTTGTGTTGAAGCGAGGCGCTCCAGATTCAATGACTTCAAGATCTTCGTCCTGTGGAAACATTGGAAAAACAAATGAAAAATGAACCTCAGAGCTTTCTTCTGCCACAATTCTCCTAGCAGCTTCACGAACGGCATCAACAAAAATGTTCGCTACAAGAGTACTAGCCACAGAGTCGGCAACTTTCACCAGAAGCTTGAATTCCTCTGGAAAAGAAAATTGACTTTAATCTAAGCATTACTTACCTTCATGTTTGCGGATCTCGGTGACTTCAGCTACATCATCAGTAGGAGCAGGCGATGCTGCCATGACCTTGGTTGTGACCTCAACCTCGACTGTGGTAGGTACGGGAAGAACAGGAATGGCTACAGGGATTGGAACAATCTCCATATCATTGAACTCTTCGACTACTTCTCTCTTGATGACGACTTCTGTGCTGGTGCTGGCTAGGCCTTGATCAGACTCAACGGTGCAAGTGTAAATTCCTACAATTGAGCTATTAGGTTGCAAGGAATGAAGTTTACCATTGTCATGGGAAATAGGAGAATGGATAGTCAGAATCTGAGTTCCGTCCTCGAACTGGTAGAACTCGTACTTTTCTGTGGAAGTGAGAAGTTTATCATCTTTCTTCCAGGCAACATTGATGGCGCTACCACTAAGAGTGGATTTTTTTTTTCGAAAAAAAGGACCAAACCTCACAGCGCGGCAGACAAGTCGGATATAGTTGAGTTGCTCAATACCGTCGAGTTCGGCCGAAAGTGGCTCGACAAACTTTGGCAGGAGAATGATTTCCTGTCCAGCGACGATGGGATGAAGTTCACTGGCAAAGGACTCGCTCATCGATGCTTCTTCACGGTCCTTCTTGTATTCTTCTCTCTCGACGCTGATGAAAGCGGAAGTCTCGGCAGTTCCGTAAGGATTGCTTGCCTGGCATTTGTACAAGCCACTGTCCTCGGGGAAGCATTCGGGATTGATCAGCTCACACACTCCATCAGGATAGATCTAGAGAGACATGTTGAAACCTGTCTCATTCAAGCTACCTGAGTACTGACATCCTTATTGACCACCCATTCCTCAACGTTGATGTCATCTTTCGACCACTCCACTGCTGCGGAAGGAGTAGCCGTGATTTGACAACGAAGAACCATAGGTTGGCCTGAACTTCATTTATTCTCTTATTACTTGCAGTTACCATCGGCAAAGGTCATCGAGTGCAATGGGACGACAATTTTGGGAGCTGACTCTTCCGGCAAGTTTGCGGCCACCATTTCGAATGGCTCGGCACGACCTGAGCAAGTAATCTTTTTGGTTACAATCTTATTAGTAAGCATATCAAGTGAGATTATGAGAATTTTGAGTAATGAGAGTTTAGTTTTGACATGCAACAGAGAGTTTGCAAGAAACTTAAGCATGAGTAACATACAAACCTGCGACAGTAAGAACAGCAGAAGAAACCGCCTTTCCGTGTCTGTTGCTCACAACAACCGTCATTTCTCCCCCAACAGTAGCAGGAGTCCAGGATAGAAGACTTTCATAGCCAGTGGAATCGATCTGCACCTCTCTGTTGGATTCGAGCTTTTCGTGGTCCAGAATCCAGTCGAAAGTACAGGGAGAGCCTTCTCGGTCAACACCGATTCCCCACACAAGACTGTCTCCATTTGTGATTTCCAGATTGTCAATTGGTTTGACTATAACCGGAGATCGGGTTTTTGGTTTTGGAACGGGCGACTGTTGCGCATTTCTGATGATGGTTTGTGTAAAGACGACATCATGGGTGTTTGTTACAGTCACGGAAACAGTGCTGCCTTCAGGCGGCGGAGATGGCAAGATGAGGGTTGACCTGCTTCCTTCCACAGTGTTGAACACGTTATAGTCTTCTCCATTTACACGCCAGTCGAACTGGTAAGGTGGAAGTCCGGATACAGTGACGGTAAATCGACATTCGCTGTCTAGTACAAAAGTTTCTTCAGTAAGCGTTTGAATGAACATTGTTGAAATGTTTTTCGGCTGTTCGTGGTCCACGTACACTACAATAACTTTACAGAAGCTGTTGTCTTGACCCAGGTTATTTCTTGCAACGACTTCATATTTTCCAGCTCCAGCGTTTTGAATCTGGATTTCGGACTGGTTCGGGCCTGGAGACACAATCATGACGTTGCTGCTTGGCTTCAGCTCGAAGTTGTTCAACAACCAGGTGAATACTGCCTCAGGGATTGCGTCGACGCTGGCTTTCAGAGACAAACAGTGGCCTTCTGGGATACGAATTGTTGCTGGCAGCTGTTTAGTCATCGTCGGTGGCTTTGGCAGATGAGATTTTTCAGCTACTGTTTTCTTCTTCAAACGGAACGGAGCAGCCTGTTTCACGTTTGACGTGACGGTAGTAGTCTCCAAATACTCTTCTTGAACCATCTCAGTTGTCACACGAGTGACAGTTTCCACTCTTCCATGGATGTTACTTGCTACAACCTTGTACTGTCCTGGAGCCGGCGTCAAGAAAACTATTCGAGAGGAATTCACAGCTGGTTCCTCGATGATTGTGAACTCTCCTCTTTTCACCTCAAAGTTGTTCACATACCACTGGAAAGTGGACGGTGGTGAAGAATCCACAAAAGATTCCAGGACGAGTCTTTCCCCACTGGTCACATGAATATGCTGAATCGGTTGTTGAGTCAGTATAGGCTTCCTAGGCATGTCTTCTGTTGTCTTGGAAGCAGTTTTTGTGAAGGCAACCTTGACCACCGTCTGTTCTTTGGTCGGCACCAGTTCTTCTTCTTTGAGTGGGACTGACAGTTCATGTTGTTTCACGAACTTTTCTTGGGCTGGTGTTTCTTGTTCGACCTTTTGAGCAATTGGTTCAGATTGTTTTAAAACTGTTTCCAGAGATGTAGAAGAATTCTGACTAACGTCGTCGATAACTTCCCAGTCGCTTTCTTGAGCACTGGTGACAGTGACGGCGGACTCTACTATGTCAGGAGCGGTGACGGGTCCAATCGAGATTTCCGAATGGATCTCCTCCACAATTTTCGTAACAATGGTAAGAACTTTAGTGATCAAGGTGTCCTTCCCAATGTCGTTCATAGCCGTGACATTGTATTTTCCCTGTTTGATGGGTGGATTAAGAACCAGCGTCGATTTGTTTTGCTCATTTAGGAGAGTGACAGATTTAGAAGGTCGAACCTCGAAGCCATTTACATTCCATTTGATTTCGGCCGCAGGGAGAGCCTCAACATCCACAGACAATACAAGTTTCTCGTTTGACTGAACCGTGATCTCTTTTGGCAACTCTGTCAAAAATCGTGGTGCGTGTGGCAAATAACGACTTCCTTCACTTCGAGTCTTGTGCATGGTTCGTGGCTCTCCTGAAGAAGCATTAGTTACATTCAGTCGTTAATAAGGTTGTGAGAAATCGAGGGGAACTGAGGCGGACATGCAAAAAGCACTCAGAAGCGTTTGATACCAAGAAATCTACACTTGTAAATCAGTAAAAAGACAGATAGTGAATTGAAGAAGTGTAGAAGTTTTCTCAGATTGCCGCACATCAACACCCCGCGATTCCATATTGAACTCGGAAAGAACATGCTTACTATTTCTTGCCGAAGAGGACAAGAACTTTGATTCCGGAGCTATTGTGGCCATCTCAACGTGCTTTTCAAGATGACGGACACCACGCGGAACGCTGCTGCTGCGTTGCGCATAGTTCACCTCATACACACTCATTGTCTAAAAGTACATATAAATTCTGGTTGCAGACCTTCGCTACCTGGGTAGATGTGACCTGTTGTACGTCTCCACTCACAACACCCGTATGTTGGCTAGTTGTCATCATGGCCCGAGCCATATGTTCTCCTGGGGGCATCGGAGGACGAGCCTGTCGAGCGGGTGCTGCTAAACTTATGTTTACACGACTATAAGAGGTTACGGTACCTTGATAAATTTCGACATAGCCGGAACTCATTGCAGATCCATGAACATTTGAAGCGACTACCTTGTACTCTCCCGATACAGGTATAGAGAATCTAGCGACACAACGATTGTCTTTTGGATAATAAAGTTCCACGTTGTTAGCTGAGTCACGGAATTCTTTCCCGTTGACGAACCACGAGAAACGAGCTGGCGGATCGGCATCCACCTCAACGTCAATTACGGCCTCATTGCCTGGAGGTACTGTGAGGTTCGGAACCTGAAATCAAAATAGTAAAACATAGAGGTGAAAAGTACCTGGCTTGTGAAGCGAGGAGCATGGTTGTAAGTGATAGAAGCAGTAGACACCTTCCGTTGCTGCTCGGAAGCGGAGGACGTGCTCTTTTCTTGGATGCTCCACTCCTCGTAGTGGTGTTCAACTAAAACGAATTATAAAAGGATTTTTGGAAAATCCACAGTTGACGGTAATGTATCCGTAGCTGGTGCTGCACCCAGCCGGGTTCCTTGCCGTGCATTTGTAGACACCTTGCTCAGGCTTGTGAATGGTCAAAGTGGTAATGTTCAGTCCATGTCGAGATTGGAAACGACGCTTGTCCTAATTTTCGACGTCAAAAAAGAAATAAGCATAAGTACCTGTAGAACTGGCTTGTCATTGCAGAACCATTCAAAGATTGCTGGTGGCTCCGAGGCAACCTCGACAACCAATGTTGGAGTGTCTGAGCTCAAGATTCGGTAGGCCTTGATGACCTGAAATGACTGTATTTCGTCTTCTTTGATCCCACAGACCTGAATGAACTTGGGAGGAGCAGTAGCGACAAAGCTTGTAATTTCGCTGCTCCAATGTTCTTCTGTGTAGGACTGCGATTGTGATCCAGAAGAACGAATGACATGAGTCTCAGAGACTGTGGCACTTCCAGAACGGAAAGTCGTCTCTCTGTCTAAAGTTTACCGATTTTAACAGATTTCAGGGCACTATACCAGTCGTGTAAGCGGTAGATGGACTACTGGGGGCTGTGGCGACCCGACGAGGCGATGGCTGCGTCGAGGTCCAATCGCCTTCGGTGTCAACGCGTAGATCGCGCACAACGCTGCGTTGGCGCTGCGAGCTGTCGCGATCCATCGTTCGTTACGTCCCAACGGGACGGAGTTTGTGATCTTTCTAAACAGATGAAAAGTTAGTACGTCTTGAGCACCATGAAGTTTAAAAAAGGTTGAAGAGGCACACCAGAAGCATTTTCGAAATCCTACCCTACCCTCAATGGGACTCAGTCCACTCGCTAGTGGCTGTTGCTTAGGGTTTTGTTTTACACACAGACTTGACTGAGCGACGCACGAAATCAATAAATTTATAATGATCCGACTAGGAGTTTTCAAAACTGTTTTGATGCTTCAGAATGGTTCATGTTTTCCCGAACAATTCAAAACATAGTCATTTCGAAAAAATGGTTTTCCAGAATCTACTTCTAACACAGTGAAACAAACAACGCATTCTGTAAATTCTGTGATAAATCATTAAGAAATACTCAAAACTTTGGATTCCTAGTATTCAAGAAGTTTGCGAAATATGAGCACAGATTTATCTTACGTATTTGGAGGAGAATGATTGATTTCACAGAATAAAAAATGTGTGCTTATACAACTGAATATCCAAGCAGACAATTTCAGAAGCAACACTTCTTTTTAAAGTATACGAAAAGAATTTACTATGAATGATGGTTAAATTTTACGATTTGGTAGTGTGTGTAATCACGAATCGCGAGAGCGTGTATGAAAAAATAGGAAATAATTTTGTTGGAGGAATAAATACTTGCTGGTAGAGCCTGAAAAGTCGGGATCAAATAGTTTGCCACTTGCGAGCCGGAAACAGTTGTTAGGAAACAAGCTGGGAACACCCGTCCGCCCACTTACTATTGAAAAACTCGCAAACAGCTGCAATCAGTGCAAAAATCAGTGCAAAAAATTTGACCCATTAACGGAGATGAGTAATAACTGAAATGTAATCAATGTAATATCTGGAGAAAAAGAAAAACTGGAAAGAAACTGTGGATCGAACCAGTTTCGGCTAGCCCGTAGCTCAGCTGTGAAGATCTGGTTTTTTTAAAGCTCCAGCATAAAAATGTTTGAAAATAAGAACAATTCTTTTTTAGGATTTCTAATAAATACCTAAATGCTCTGAGCTTCTGAACTTTCATGTAAGTGGGATGTAAATGGAATATTAGAAATACGTAGAATAGCAAAAGCTATAAAAAGTTACTCCATATGAACGCAACAGGAAAGAAATGCAATAACGAGCAGAACATTTGAAAACAAAAGAGGGTAATAAAGAACAAATGTGAACGAATATGTGCCGTATGAATTGAAATGCATCTTGGTCAAGCTGAAAAAGTGTCGCCAGAACGTGTTGATCACAGTGTGGGCAGAACGCGCTGGCTCTGGAGCGAGAAGGGAAAAGGGGCCAGCTGTCTGTGAGCTCCGCATCGCGTAGCATCTTTCCGGAGCTGGGGCCAGTTGCCCTCCGGTTAACCACAAGTCTTTCGCGACTATTGTAATGTGAGATGTGTCTCTGCACTCCTCTGGGCAACAGCAGGGTTTAGACGCTGTAAAGCAAAGCTGGCGTAGAGATGAGAATGGTGTCGCCCTAAGAAAGTGAACACAATGTGTGTTAGAGGAAATAGAGCAGTTAACAGATTTATTAATAACTGGGCTGCTGGTACTGTCCTTGGACCTGGTCGTCAACGCAGTAGACAGTGGAAAAGTGAGCGTAATCTCCCTGGAAATCGTCGGCCTTCCATCTGAATATGTTGGGTTTGAATGCGGATTTGTTACATACTTGTTATTCTTGCAGGTGACCGATTTTTCAGATCCCTCGCCAGTGAAAAGAGTATCCCCACGCGAAGTTTTAAGCGTCTGAGTCTTTGAGTAGTTCTTACAACGGATCACGGCCGTTTGACATCCACGTTTGTCGTTGAAATATTCGACTTTTGGGTGGTAGCAGTTCTGATTTCCCTCGTAGTTGCGGCAGCTTCTTCTGATTTCCTCGCATTTGCCGCATTGTTTCTCTTGAGAGCCATGTCTATCCGAGCGATTGTGGCTATCGCTCTTGGAATGCTTCCTCTCGTCGGTCTCACTGTTTCTGTGGGTCTGAGTACCTTTTTTATTAGAAGGTCTTTAACGCTTACCGAGACGGCCATAATGCACAAAGCTCCCAAAATGATGAATGATTTGAATGAAAACATGATGTCCTTCTTCTTTGTCGAATTTTTCTTTAATCTTTGTCTGATAGTTTCTTATATATTCTCCTCTTCTCGCAAAGTCACGACTTCCCAACAACACGAGGAGCTGTAGACAACACAAAAGTGATATTAGTCAGGAAAAAGGGGCGGCACTGCGGTGACTGCACTCTCTGCCATATTGGAAAGATGAATAACTCTTCAGTGGTTTGGGTTTAGGGATGCGTTCGTCCCGTGACACTTCGGGGAATAGGCGACACTTAGTTGACAATGGACACACGAACCTTCCAGCTGCTAAGATTTCTCTCTCCTACTTCACCTAACTCAATTGTGCACCCTACATCGTTTTTTAGAAGGCGTGCCACGCTTCTGTTGTTTTTACCATCGTTAACTTCTATCTCATAGAAAACAAGCCTTCGGACCTGTAAATTTTACTGTTTTGACGAACTATGGTACTATTTGTAGATCCCCAAGGATTAGATATGCGTAACATGGGTGCAGCCGAAAGAGCTTTTCCGTCTTGCCATAATTGATAAGCGAGCCGCTTGAAGCGTTCGAGAAGTACTTTTGGGAATACGGCGGTCTCCTCGCAAAATGTCCGATAAACATTCAAAACACTACTAGCACGTGTGCAAGATGTCTTCTTTTATTATCCACGACAGCTCTCAGAGCAATCAGACCAGTTCAGCCCATCTTCTTCTTGTCCTTTCTTGACTAGTTGTTCACCGACTCAATTTGGGATTATTGCTTTTCTAAGTTAGATTAAAAATCTTATGGTAATGACTTTGGACTGAATTTATAGATGGCAATTCCTATGACAAAGCACTGCGTATGGATCATGGCCTGCTTCCACTTCAAGGGCACGCCCTACATACATCTCTAGTTCATGACTCAGTTTCCTTTTTGATTGTAATTTGTCAGCCGCTAAACGCACCTATCTTTCACGGCATGACATCTGGCCAAAAGCAATTCTACTATGTGCTCGCTCTTGCGGCGTTCCCACCTTCTCCTTGTATTAGCCATCGTAAGAGGCTAGCGATTTTTATCCAGCGTTCGCTTTTGGCAGAACTTTTGAGTGACTGGAGCAACAAGTTTGGTTAAAGAGCAGCGTTAACCCTTTGCATTGATGACTGCCTAAGGGATGCGTTAGAATAGAGCGCGCAAGTTGATTACATGGAAAAGACAACAATTTGGGAATCATCAGCGTTGTGTCCTCCATTTCCCAGGACGTCGGCTGACCTTCTCAGTTGATTTTCTCTGCATCTCCCTATTTCACATGCTGTTTTGACCAGCTCACTGCGTGGTATCCCCGAGTGGATCTCTTATCCGCACACAACCTCAATTAAGAAGACGCGGTTGTCGTGGTGTGTCGAGAACTGCTTCTTACCCTCTACCACTCAGTTCCCTCTTTACAAGGACTTTTTATTTCGTTTTCTACTGAAGTGTAGCCGCTCAATGGTGGAAGCGATTCCCTTGCTGAATGTAACGTTTTAGGAACCAAAATCGGACCATTAAATAGATTACGACAAACTAACATATAAGTTACGGTTGTGAAGTTTTTGCTGCTGTCTGCGTTGCGCGGTCTTGCCAACGACTGCTCGCTAACGAAGTCAGCTCTTCGGCGCTCTCCTCTCTCCTTCTCTATCGACCACTGCCGGTTTACGAAATGTGAACAAAAGATTTCAATGTTTCGAACACAGCAAAAATTTTATTTTTATCCAACAGCCCCAGAGCAACTCTTTACAACTTATTAGAATGTGCTAATGCGCACTTTGTTCCCACTTACTCCCCTGAGAGCTCCACTTCATCGGTAGTGAGAGCAAAATGGTAATCAGTCATTCTCAATTCTCACAAGAAGAAAGCAGAACGATTAGTATGTTTTCACCCACTTGCAGCCGGTTACTTCTCCTACCACTTTTCGAAAGTTGCGTCGCTTGAAAGCAAAGTGTTCCTTGTTACGGAGATGCTCAGTTAACATTCGTATTATTTGAAAGTGTATGTTTATACCTAGTGGAAGAACTCCGCTTCCACGATTAGAAGAAAAAGCAATATTGAGATGTGTCGCTAGAAATTTGAGCGTGGCTCGATTTACATCTTCTTAATTGCTCTTCTGAAAATTATCGCCCCCAGTTTGAAAGCCTACATTTAGCAGTTTCCTTCTTTTCGTCCTTGGGACGACATAGCGTGTCAGATGTTCTTGGCTCAAGTCTCTTAAACTTGGTAATAGCACGACAACCGGAACTTTTAGGATTTACTCTTTTTCCTTTTCTTGCATAACCTTGCCTTTTTTTTCGTGCACTCTCAATTCAAGATTTGCTGAAAAAGTAAAAGAATAGAGGTAGTCTTCGCCTGGTTGGCTCTTTTCAAGGAATCTAAGCAGTGCCCAGTCGCATGTTTATTTTTCTTTCCTAGAGCATCTAGATCCAAACTCTTGAACGTCTTAGTTTGCTTTTTCATGGCTATTTGAAACAAAATGTCTAAAAATTGATAGTAGTCATTAACTATGTTGATCCAGAGTCAGAAATTGAAATGGCAGTGTGCACATGCTATCTCGCAATACTACGACCTTCTTTGTTCTTGCTTCTTAATCGAAGAGAACTTCCTTTCGGCCCAGGCCAAATAGCTCAGAGCAACAATTTCCTCGTGCACCAGAGCTCTCTTGCTTGCTCCTTTCCAGCAGATGTTAATAAATGAAATATACTAGTAGCCAGTGGTGCTAATGTTTAATTGACGCTTATTATTGTGCTCCGAGAAATCGAATCTCACTGCTCTATTCGCGCGCCGAATATCACATTAACTAACTGCGCTCCCCATGTTTCAGTCCGGAACTTTCTAATATCCGCTTATTCTCTTCTTCTAATCGTCCTGCCAGTTATAACCACATATTGTTGTAAATGAGCCGGCTAGACTACTGTTTTCTATACTTCTCCAATTTCATTCAATGTTTACCCAGTCCTGCTTTAATTACGACGATATTTGCATTTTTATGAACACAGTTAATACTTTTAGTTCCAAAGCACCAAAGCATTCCTTGGAACCTCACTTCAGTCTTGTTCAATAGTGTGCATTAACTGACTTCTCCAGCTGACTCTATTAGTTATTCCAGTATTCTTTCTGACGGTAAAGATCTAACACATAAAATGTCTATTTCAACCTGCGAGGCTGTTTGACTAAAATGTTTAGAAAACAAAGTACTTCAAACACTGATTGTATTGACGATTTCGGGGGGAAGAAGCATACAAAAACCATTACCGAAGCCAAGTATTCATCCTGAAAGTGGATTCCCGCTCATATTTACAAAGTGATTAAACTTGTTAGTAAAACTCTGTGATATATCCAAAATCACATGCTCCTCGTTCAGCTTGGTTCAATATTGTGTAGTTATTACGCATTTCAAAAAATTTAAGATTAGGTCACGTACAACAAAATAAAGTTGTATGTGACCTAATTTTAAATTAAATTTTTTTAAGAACTGTTAGTTGCTAAGGAAACCTTGTTTGGCACAAAGGTGTGAACAATAGAGATCAGCCGCACTCAACCGTTTTTTTTCTTTTTGAATCTTTTGATAGCACAGAACGTCCTTCTAAAGTAAATTCCACATCTGTACAAAAATTTTTTACTATATGCTATATGCCGTTGTGCTAGAAGGAAAAAATTACAACCTGGAAATAAACGTGTCCGTGAATTGTCTTCGAATTGACTGAACTGGGTCTGATACTGAAAGTTATTAAAACTCCTTATTATTTATTCTTCCTATAATAGTTCTTAGACAAAGAGGGGTATCCTACCAGTTTAAATTAAGGCTTTAAAGCAAGTTTTTTTCTATAGGAACGAACATGATTTGATTTCGATTCCATTAGTTGGTCGCTGGCTAGATCCTGTTCAATATACTGGCAACCCATTGCCCAAATGAAGTCACAGACGTAATAAAATTACAAACCGAGGATGTTTTCGCAGCAGCACATTTGTGCTGCTTCTTGGTACCACATTTTCTGCTTCGATAAATTTTTCGTCTTCTCGTGATAACATTTCATCACACCTGGCTGATTTGCATACATCAATGCTGGTCCTAAGCAGTCTGTTAAGCCTCGCATTTCAGTCTTCCTTTTTTATTTCCTGGAAGGTCATCCAATGACTTTACGTATCTTTTCCTTAACAATAGGTCCACAAAATCTTTTGATAACCCAGCTTCATAAAGCTTAAAATAGTACAAAAGGCAACTGTTTTTCAGCAGATTCAACATGGACTCTTGCCAGACCACAGTCCGTAACATCTGTAAATCTTAACCATTGTTTTAAAAAAAACCCAAAAATCGAATAGAAGATCTTTCTGTACTATTGTTTCGTTGGAATCATAAACTTTTAGTTATTCATGTGATGCAAGTTTGAAAAAAGACGCATATAGTTAGACCTTTGCAAGTTTGCAAATTTATAATATTTCGTTTGCAAGGTATCAATAAGACGATACCCAATAAAGTACAGACTCTAAAGTGTGCAATGGGCACGCCAGAAAACAAGTCAAACATAGGAAGAGATAATTAGTGGACTGAGCACAGCTTTGAGGACCCTTCCTTCGTTGGCCCGCAGACCTTTATTTGGATATTTTAATTTTGCGCCCGATCGATGTGTGTGTCCCCCGCTCTAAGCGCCCCGCCCCACGCATTCATTGTTGTTCTCCGGCAAAGAAGCACTCTACGTGTGTGGAGACGACACCAGCGCGCCGTGACCTACCCGCCCTCCTGTGCCATCACGGTTACTGTATATTCATGAAACGTTGATTCTCGTCTCTATTCAAATGCACTATGCACGTGCGCTACTTGCAGCACCAGCACCAGGGCACTGTCCAGCTGCTCCTCATGCCGCTCAGCACGGCTGCCTCCTCGCTCAAAAGCTCCAAATGGTAAGTCAAAGTAAAAATTCGGTCTCGACCTTGTTAAAAAAGCTTCTCCTACACATCCTTTACCAATTCTGCGCTTCAAGAACTTACGCCAAAACTCGTTCCTCGAAGCTACGCAAATATTCTGAGCAAAGGACGTCTGCTCGCCCGGTGCTCTATGTAATTGCCCAAATTAACCAAAGCGAGAAAGACGTCCTTCCCCTAATTCCGACATGTAGGGAAAAGTAAGAGCTATCCCTTTCACATTATTTTGTCGAAAAGTGCATGAGTACATGGATAAAATAGTGACAGGGACAAAGTAGTCCCTAGAGGCATATGTAGGCTTCTTTTGCGGAGAGCCCGGTTTTCGCTCGATTTACACGTTCTTCCCTACGGCAACAGAAAGTGTAAATCCGAGTTTTGGCAGCTCCTCGGTTAGGATTTATAATTGGCCTCGGATTGCCAAGAGAGTGAAAGCGGATGCTAAAAAAGCGACCAAGTCAATTGGACTAACACTGGGCCAAGGAAGATCGTTGAATTTTCTTCCAAGAGACAAAGATCCTAGAAAAGTAGTGCAAATGCATAAATTGCAGGGTGGAGGAGGACGAGGAGGCCGACTGCGATGCTGTTCCTCTGCCCATACAAACATTTCTCTGGAGACAGACAAAGTAGGGATCGTGCTTTTCGTTCCCATCGAAAAAAAATTTCAGTCCATTTCTTGGAGCCAAGATTGGAAAACTCCATGAGGCTTCCTGTGTGGTGAGTGTGTTTACCGCTTCACCGGCGGGTCTCTGTTTTCCCTCATAAACAGGACAAGCAGTTTTCTATCTAGAAGCGATTAGGAGTGCCAAAACCTGAGCGTGCGATCAAAACCAAGCGTCCTCTTGTCGACGACGGCGGAAATCCGGCGTTATGCAGAGAAATGACATGCACGTCAAGTAATGTGGTTCCCAGTGGCCCTTCACAAGATGTCCCTTCACGAACAATATTCAGGATTACGCAGTAGAGAGCGACTCTCTTCACGGGCCTCCTGGGAGCCAAAACAGCTAAGAGAGCTGACAGCATCAGTCAAAAATAAATGGTGCTTCAGTCATAAGAATTTCTTGGGTGTCGAAATAATGAAGAAAGCGATCTTTAGTCAAAAATGTTAGTTATGTGCTCCCATTTGGATCCGGCTTGGAAACTCGGTTATGGGCTCTTATACGTTCGTCACCTTAAAAGGGCTTCTCGGGTCCAGGACGCAACATTTTGAGTAGTAATGACGTGACTTCCAGATAGGTTCGTCAAATGGAGTAATTTCCGTTGTCTCTATCACGTGAGAAGAAGAGCAAGCTCTTACTTAGGACAGCTTTACCCAATAAATTATTCTTATAGCCGTCCGATGTGTCGTTTAATGAGGCACGGAAATACACACATCACTTGCACACTTGTCACAGGCTCGTGATTGTCTGCCGGCTCAGACTCAGGCTAAAAGCTAGCCCCGAATAAATACGGAACAAATAGGGGGTGGTCTTTAGGGACGTTCAATACGCCTTTGTAGGGCTCATCTGGAATGCTTATTATATTCCCAGAAGCATTGTTATGGTGGTGGATGAGGGTCTTAAAAAACTTCAGGGCAAAATGTGCTGTTATCCGCCATTTCCGCTAGACACACACCATACACGCAATAATGTTGGGGCCAAGTGTTCTGAAAATTGAGACGGAACAATCGAGCTTTAATTAAAGTACGGAATTTCAGACTTTCGAACGGGTGGTCGTGCAAAATATTCTCCACGGGCTTTCACCTTCTCTTTCGGACGCTTTAAACAGTATAAGCAGATGGAAACTGATCAGGGCTGCTCTACCTCATGTCGTACAGGTAAAAAATAATCGTTACAATATTTAAAAGACTCTTCAGTGTTGTGGTTCTTTGTTGGAATCCTCAGATCAAAAGGGTCTTTCACCGTCTCTTCAAAAAGTTTTGTATATTCTTCATTGGATGTTATTCGACGCGGCTGCCGAATGCGCAGAGAACACGACAACTCGGGTAAATAGTGTTAATGAAAGCCAATCGAGGACCCTCTTTAGGAAGAGCCTTCTCCGAACCAACGAAGCCAGGGTCTCTTCTCGCTCGCCTCAATCCAAATTTTTGTCTATTTGATATGTCCTCTGGCTGAGTACATAACAGAAGAAGAGATCACCTCAAATATCCGACTTGAGAGTGGAGTGAAACTTTGGCAAGCCATCTGGCAGGTGAAAATAATGGGATTACAGGGGATAAGTGAAAATTTCAGTACCGCCAACCAGATGTCTACTGCTTTTCAGCTCCTGTGAAACAGAGAAAGGATGAACTTCCACAAATCACTTTTGTCAAAAAACAGACGGCTACAACAATTCTGCCGAACCAGGGAATTTACTTAGGAGAGGAGGAAAAGCCGAGAAGACCGTCAATTGTGCCGCCACCTAAGCCACCGAGGTCTGACAAGAGGGTTCTCAGTGAGAAGAGGAGGCGACAAGAGAAGGAAGTTGCTGAAGCAGCGGCTCGAGCAACAACCGAAGCTGCCCCACGTACGTAACTAGAATTCAGTATAAATGTTAATTAAGAAATATCAATACCACAAAAACCAACCGGTCTTTTGATCGATGTTGGAACACCTCTTCCTGTCACATCAATCGTTCGAAGTGTGAGCGAATACAAGGCCGGCGGTGTCTCTATGGAAATCTGGGCAAAGATGGCCAAGAGCAGTTCCCAGAACGCCTTTGATGTCTCCCCAAGTAGGCCACCCAGAGCCATCACGCATTCGGGTAATTGTTTTCAGCCTCCGAGTCATCGTTGCGACTACTAGAGGAAGTGGATTCGGGAATGCGCTTTGTGGAAGGCAATTCGATGTCCGGAATCTTTATGACTGACGATGCGCCACTCGTTCAGTTAAACGATATCTGCAGTGGGATTTCAATTGAACCTAGTGAGACTGGGGACTCCAGCTGCGAGGTTTTAAATGCTCCGCCCGTACTATCAAGTTAGCGTTTCAGGCTACTTGTGATACTTGTGGGAAAGTTATCAAAGCATGTCAATCAGGATGTCTTTGTCAAGGGACCAGTACCTCAATCAAACCTAGAGATGCACCTCCACTTATTCTTACAAGAGCTTCGACAAACGAGGAGACACTATCAAGTTGTAGTCAGTTGACAGTCATCCCTGCATTTCTGCCAGCTCCAAAACCGCCACCGAAACCATCTTCAATTCCGGTCCTACACAAAGTTGAAAAGACTGACGGCTGTGGGTAAAGTGGTATTGGCGTACATAGAAAACTTTCAGCACAACGAAGTTGTGATGGGTTGAGCACTGACAACGAACTCGAAGAAATGGGAGCTACCAATCCAACAATAGCCTCTTTTCTGGATGTTGCCGTAATAAGAGCACTGCTTATTATTCACTGGCAAGAGCAAGGAGTCTTCTGGGCAATGAAATACCTTTTGAATCGACTTGAGGACATTCAGGTAATCCTAAAACAGATTTGCAGTTAAAATCAATTAGGCTTACGCTAGTAGTCATCAAGGGAAAAGACAAAGAAGCAACTCGTTGCCAATGGGTGAGAAGAAGCCGGAAATATCGGTAAGTTTATAAGTTAACAATTAAAGCTATTGTTCTAGATTAACATGGAGTACCAAAATGCCACCTGGGATGACTTGCAATTGAAAAAGGATAAGGAAGTGTGTGAAGATCGATCACGTCTCCATGTGGCATTCAATGATACAAGAAGAAAATCAACGGATAACGCTTTGGCTCCCAGGCCATCACGAGAAATCAGGCGAGCAAGCTTGAACATGGCGATGAAGAAAGAGAGAAACAGGTATTATCGTAACTTTCGTCATTTAGTCATCTGTTCTTTCAGAAGTGATCCTTCCTTGAATAACTCCATGGAAGTATTGTCAATACGAGAAGATAGCGGATCAATTGGCAATCTGAGTTCCAAGTCGATAGAAAAGGAGAAGCCAAAAAAAAGAGCAGCCCAATACTTTCCAGAGGCACTTGGTAGCTCCAACTTCATAGAGAAAAACGGGACAATCAGCTTGACAGTCATTGTTCAGACTATCAATCAGGTATGTTCAGCCTTTTTCAACAGTAACTGATTCAGGTCATGGAAAGATGCTCAGCTGTTAGACTGTGTGAGCTTGCATTGAACATCGCCGATACCTTGTTGAGGACCCCAGGAGATCAGCCCGAGCTCTTCTTCACTCAACTGACTGTGATGGTTTTTCGGTGAGCAGTTATTTTCATTTTCCGAATTTACCTCTGATTCAGGATATACTTGTCCTTGGGTTGCCCTCATGGCTGTAACGAAGGTGTAAAGAGCCAACAAGCAGACTTTCTGAGAGTCAAAGCTAAAGCTGTGCTTGCTAACCTGGAAAGGATACAAGAAGATAAATTCCGGAAGATTCTTGAAGAATACGTCGAAGAAAACACATGCCAACAAGTTTTGGATCTTCTTCATTCAATCACAGCCTTTTGCCGCTCCGAATTCACACGTAATAGTCTACAGATCAGTTTTCAATGTTTACTTTAGTTGACGGTCGCCGAGTTTCTGATGTGCCATCATACAGAAATCGGTTCAATGAGAAGGAGAAGGGAATCGAGGGAAGAATACTAGCAGCCACCTTCAAATGCTTCTCATCAAAACTGTCTGCCATATCTGAGCAATTAGAACAACCAGAAAACATGGTAGTTCAGTTTTTAATATCAGAAACAAAGTATGTTTCCAGAGCTTGCTACAAGATGTCCGAATGCTTGTGAATTTCGTGCAGGAACACCACGGAAATCCATTCCGCCGAATAGGATTGAGTGCTTTGATCGATGCGATAGATAAAACACCAAAAGTTGAGAGGTAAGTCAGCAGACAATTGGTATTGGAGTGGCTTTAAAAGATTTTAGCACTGATTGTTGTGCATGTTATTTTAGCATTTCAATCGTCATTCACCGACCGATACGACACCCGCCGCACATTTCACTCTCACTAGAGTAGGCACCACAAAATACACATTTACCTGTCCTGAGTTGCATGCTAATATCGTTTCCACACCAACCGACTAATACTTTTCCTACAGCTATCTAGGATATTCATCTTGTTTCAGCGGCGAAATGAGCAGGAAAGAAGGAGGTAGTGGGAAGAACAGCCCAAGTAGTCTCGGTCCACCAAGTTTGCGAGGAGAAGCGTCGTTAAGAAGGGGGATTTTCAAGAAAAGAGACAAGGTTGGCTTATTTCGGATTCAAAAGTAGTCGAGTTAAAGAGCGGTCCACAGGGTGATGACTCTGATGCTGATTCTTCACCTTCTACGCCAAGAACTGTTTCGTCAATGGACGACGGCATTTCGCCTCTGGCAGCTCCTCAGATTCTTAAGAAAAAAAGTGCACCCAAACTTCATTTTGGTTAGTCTTTAACTTTACCAATGGCTAGGCACAGTAGCTTGCGAGCTTCACATTTTTCTCACACGTACGCTTATGTTGTGGTCATTTTTCAGCTTTCAATCTTTTGAAAAATGTGCGTGCCGACAACATCGATGACGACTACTCCGACTCCGAAGCCACAGACGACCTTAGTGTTTGTTGTGTGACGTTGATATAGTTTATTTGTTTCTTAGGAAACCGAAGTCTTCACTGTCAAGCGTGTTTCACGTGATTCGTTGGCCAGAAAAGCTGAACGTTCTTCAATTGATGGTCGTGCCTTTCATATTTTACAATGTTGACTGCCACTTTTTTTAGCTAGAGGAAATCTTCGATTGTGGAACCAGGTTGTGCCACATCCTCAGCCCATGAGTGTCAAAGGTATCTATGACGGCACAAAAAGATTCGGCTTTCTTCTGGAGACAGCTAGACCTGGTACTTTTCCTGATCCTCCTTTGATAGCAGCCCTTCTTCATCTGGTAACAATTTTAGATACATGTTCCAATCTTGTTTAGAAAGCCCCAATCGTTGCACGAGCAGCACTTCTTCTCGAATGTTGCCATTTTGTCAGCCGATGTAACCGAGGTCAATGGCCAGAATGGATCAGAAACAGTCACCATCGAACTCTTTCAACCCTTGGAGGTCCTCTCGCGAATAGGGGAACTCCATCTGGCACAAGACGGATGCATTCTCTGCAAAGATCTGCCGGACGTCTTTTTTACCAATGGGCACTTTATGTTATTTTTCCTGAAATTCTTTTGAACAACAGTATTTAGATCGGCGACCAGCTTGCTCAACAGCTCGATTACCAGGATATAAGAGAGAAGAAGGAGTTGAAAATGCTTGATACCATGGAGGATTATCTGGATGATTGTAAAATTCATAATGACAGAAGAACCAAACTTTTAGCTATGGTCAACACTGGCAACGGTACATACTGTCCACCTGCTCTTCAGATGATTGCAATGCTGCTGCTTCAAGAAATTACATCATTTCTCCGAGAAACTTTTCGTACCATCCCGAGAAACAAACAGCCAGCAAAGGTAGGCAGTCATTCCCAGGTTCTATTTCACACTCTAGACTACTCAGAGCTCCGGATGGGAAAAGTTGTTGTCACATCGAAGATGGTCCATTCTCTCGAATACCTTCAATGCTCAAGGTTCTATAAACAGTATCGCTGAGAATGCTACTCACTGTAAGCTTTTTCCATGAATTCATAAACACAGCTATAGTGACGGACAAGGAGAGAAGGATAAGTCTGTCCACAGCTGAAGGAGACTCTCCAAGAGGATCGAAAGATGCTATCAACGATGAAATTGTTATTGAGAAGAGAGGAAGTGGTAAGTATTTCTTTGATCGAAAGAGAAAATGTTTTTGCATGTGCGCTTTAATTGTTTTGATAATACTAATCAAGGTTAACCAAACTCACTGTTTTAATTAGTTGAGTTTTGCTTTACCTGTGCATGTTTTGCTTTAACAGTTCGTCCACCGTCGCTGAGTGTGCGCCTGTTATCGAGGCAGTCTACGACGCACGACGATCATCCAGGTTCCGGTCATGGTTCTACCAAAAGTGCTACGTATGTCCCCGAAAATACAGGTAAGAGCAGCTTTACCCTTGTTCCACCCAAATCCGAGAGTTTTCGCCGTGTTTTTTGCATGATTTTCTTTGCTTTTTGGCCGCTTTGACAGTAATTTGCTTGGCTGCAAACAGTCCCTTTTAATATCTGTGGCTTTTACAGAAGTAACAGGCGTGCGATTTTCTGAAACGGTCATCAAAGGTTTGCAAGGTTTTCGAGTGATAGAAACTCCTACCGTGTGGTCTTCTTTTAGAAGAGACGTTTACACTTCAGCTTAGGCGTTTTAGGCAAGAAAATAACGACCGGACGGCAGAGACTGTTGAAGCGAGGCACTCCCATTGGTGGACAGCCCTCTCTCGAAAGCAGCCACAAAAGACGATCACTGAGGTACTTTTGGATCCTTATAGACAAAAATAAACGTTTCAGGATACGAAAGGCTTCAAAACAGCCGCCTCAGTTCGAAGAGCACGACAGCGAAGGTGAGCTCTTTTACGGTCGTCGTTCGAAGCGAGCGAGTACAGTAACACAATTAGGAATACCCAGTATAACTATCGGACGATGTTTCGCCTCGTTGCCAACGAGCTCTTTGTATCTGGAAGGTGACACCTGCCTATCCTCTGCTTGTTTTTAATCATTCGCTATCCCTAACACATTCCTATTGTGACTTTTAACGTCAACTATTTTTCAGTAAGCGGGACTCAAAGAGATTCACTGAAGCCATCCGATGAGCTCCCTCTTGCCTCCCCGACCGAAACACTTCATGCTGCCAGTCAACACAGCTCACAGCACGGAGGACAAGTTCTTACTGTCAAGTCGAGCATGGACGATGATGAACAGCACATCTCGAGCAACTTTCCATGGATCAAGGTGTGTTTATACTGTGGGAAACACTATCTAAAGTTTAGGCTGTCATGAAAGTGGCAAATTCATTCGACTTGACCTGTGATCACGAAGGAACTTGCTCAGCACGTTGCTTTAACAGAGTCTCAAGGAGCTGTCACCGTCTTATGGAAGCATTGGAAACCGTTTACGGATACAAAAGGTAACCTAATTTGTTTTGTAAAAGTTATTCGTTCAGAGACGTAAAAGTGAAAGTGGACAAGAGGAAGCTGGCAGAAGAAAAGTTCCAACTTGGCCAGCAAGCTCTTCGAAGAGTGAGTAAATATTTTTTTTTTTTGGTAACACCTTCGCATAATCCCTTTTAGCCGTCTCCAAGTCCAGCAGTAACCCAGAAGAAACCATCGAAGCCTGTAAGGCATTTCTAGTGTTTTCTCACGATTTTCTCGGTGTGCTCCTCCCCCGTGCGAGTTAATACATTATCACTATCGCTTGCATTGGCTCATACAAGCGAGACTTCCTGCACTAATCACTTCTCCTCCTATATGAGTGTTTTCGCACAAGACATAGTGACCATGATAGGTGTATGCTTGATTTTTGGTCACTTACGTTTTCTGATAGAATGCACGTTAACTCAAATATGAGCACTTTTACAGTCGCTCCACTCCCGGCAATCGGCAGCAGTACCCAGACGAGAAAGTGCCATGGTCGGGCAGAACACTGAATTTGCCTCGAAGGCTATAAAAGTAGGCTTTGCTTTTACAAAATTTTTCAAAATTGTTTTCAGGCAATGCTTATGGAGAAGATGATGCAAGAGAAAGCTGAAAAAGAGAAGGAGGAAAGTGTCTCCAAAAAGCCCAGTGTCGTAAGTTCCCACAATACTATGACACTCATTTTCATTTTTCAGGACCGCCAATCTGACTCGCCACTGGATGAACCTGTAACTGATGTTAATCGTCCTTTGCTGGACTATATTTCTATGTTATGTTTGAACCTTATCCACTCACCTCTCTCGACTGCCTTAAAAAGTGCCTTACTGCTCTCTGCCGAGCAATTCAAACAGCTTCTCAGTGTTAGCTGGAAGCTGTTACTTAACGAAGACCCTCATATAGTCGCTAGTGCTGGTAAGACAATCAGTTTCTTTTCTTATGACCGATTCAGCCTCAATGTTTATAATCTCATGCATCAGAAGACCTGATGATGCCGTCGCCATAGTCAACGAAGGAATGGAGTCGCGGAACGCCACGGATCGAACATCCAGTATACAACGGTGGTATGCTCTCTGGAGACATCGACAACACGTTTGGCTAAAAATGGAAGAGGGAGCTCAACAGACGTTCAAAGTCCCTCCAGCCAGCGTCGACTTCCAGCCTTTGGTCACCAGCAACAATGTCAATTCAAACCTCGGTCAGCCACCTCCACCAGTCGTCGATCCACCATGGATGCCTCATTTGAAAACGAATATTGAAGAGTTGTCTTTAAAAGAAGAAGAACAGGCTACCGTATGATTTTTTTTCCAATTTTTTTGAAGACTACATTCAGTCACAAACCATCATGACCATGACTCGAACCAGACGGAAACAAAAGCAAGAAATGGTGAGAAAGGCGGTGAGAGATGCTGAAGAACGTCAGTGTGAACAACGTCAACAGTTTCGGCTCAGGAATTCGGCCATTGTTCAGCTGGCATCTTTTGATCCAGGTCTTATCCATCACCAACAAGAACAAGCTGACGGTTTGTTTATTCCTCAACTATACACAGGTCAATTGTAGAAGCCGAAGTTCCTCACCACAATGTCAGACAGCTACCATTGGCTCCAGCAGTCTTTCCATCCTCTTTGCTCAGCGTTGTGCCAGCCATTGTTGAGCTCCTTGACGATTCCCAAGTAGATGCCACCGGTGTATCTGGTATGGTAATAGTTTTTTCTTATGATATCCGTTTTAGTGAGTGACGTGGCCAAGAAGACTGTCTGGACTTGCATTGTTGAAGAGCCAACCTTGTTTTTTCGTCACTTTCTGGAGAAACTAACAAATCGCGACAGACAGGTACGCAGAGAAATGGCTTGAGCAGAAGAAATGGAACAACACAGATTTCAGCACTAATATTTCTTATTTTTCACACACATAGCCTTTTCTTTTTGCACGCGTGCTAAATTTCAAGCGGTGGCGCCCGAGTTCCGGCCCACTGATCATTACGTAAGTTAACACCGAACTGGGTATACTAACCGTTAACACCAGTGTAGCGAACGGCTTTTTCATGCATGCGTTTACTTGAGCACGAGTATTTTTCATAAATGAAACAAGTGTTGAACGAGAATGACGGAAGTGGACCGAGACGTTAATATTGTTGGAAGAGCATGAATAGAGACGGATTTGACTAGTTCAGTATTGGTAACAATGGATAAAATCACTTTTAGGAATACCTGATGTCTCTTCTCCGAAGGATGGTCTTGAGGTTTCATCCTCTCCCAACGCAGGTGGCCCAGACGCTCCTGAACTATCTGGTAATTACATTTTTGTACAAGTATCAAAGCTCTTTTCAGTTTGGATTCGTACTGCACTTCGTTCGACCTCCACAATGTGATGGATCAGAAAAAGCCCTCGGTCTAGCATTGTCATTAACATGGATCTTGGCGCCCAATGTTCACGGACTCTACTTCAAGGACTTGAAGCAACTTTTGAAAAGAAGCCAGCTTGATGTAACTTTACTTTATGCTGTTAATGGCTTGTTGTTTCAGCAAGCTCTACTGATCACTGCTCATGTTCCATCGGCCAAAAAAATTGTCGTTCATGGTCCCGATTCGGGTGAAGGAGGCATCCCCAGTCAGTTTCCTGTACACGAGGATACCCAGTTCCAACAAATTCTCACCGACAGCTTGGAGTTTTTCAATATCGAAGATGATGTGAATAGCTACTACCTCACAGATAGCAAGACGGGGCAGATTCACCTACCGGCCAGTTACGTCAGGTAGATCTTGGATATATGGCTCTCAACAGTGGTTCAGGGACTTCTACTTTTTCCATCGCTCTGATTATCCACAACTATCGCTGATTCGGATTGAACAACTGGAAGCCCAGAAACGTATGAAGCAGATGGCGTTCTCACAAAAGTTTATGGAAGTTGGAAAAGTTCTACTCACCCACAACATCTTGAAATACAGTCCTCATCACGTGGTAAGTAGACATGCCAACTAAAACTAACGACTTTGATTCAGATCGCCCAGAGAATCTTCTTCCTGCATGACGAGCTGACTCATCTGCCGTCGTTTCCTCGGAAGAGTCTTGAGACGTCTTTCGGCCTACACCACGGAGAACTGGGAGATCAATTGAAGATCCTAGAAGCTATTCACAAGTTCGCCTGGTCCAATCTAATTAGTGACATGTTTGAAAAGATGGAAAATGCTTTCATGTTTGCCGATCTACACTTATTTATTAATGTTGTAAGGAACTTTCCAATCACCATGTTCAACTTTGATATCAGATCAACGGTATCATGATTCTGCATTGTGAAGATCTACTCATTCTTCGACGATGCGCTGCCACCTACATATCCATGTGCATTCATTTCAACTCACTGTTTGCCAGCCAGGTATCTTTTCCCGTTCCGTTATCTCACATTCTTATTAACAGGGATTCTTTCTGATCATGCCAACTATACTCCGATGTTACAGTCAGCGTCAGACCAACAGAATGTTCTGCTCTGTGGTGGAGTTTCTCTGTCGTCAATTCTATCTGCTTCACAGGTAATGCAGTAACCGTTTTAACATATGGCAATGTTTAGAAAACCATTTCTGCTTCAAATGTGCGGATCCGTAGCCAACATATTGGATACCACAAACAGCGATTTCGAAATCAATCCGATGAAGGTGAAGGCAAAGGTATAGAAGCAAGAACATTAAAAACGTTGGATATTTAGTACTGGTACTACCTTCTCCGATCGATGGAGAACATGGGTGACGAAAACGATCCTCTGGACATCTTGGGCCTTGTGCCATATGAAAAGCCTCTACGTGCGTTGGATCTGTGCTACAGAGACGACCCCAACACGTTCTCTGTTCTAACCGATGTTTTCGCCAGCTGCATCTGTGTCTGTGCGTTTGCACCAGAGAGCAAAAGAAGCTATCACATGCTCGTGGTCATGGCAGCTTTACTTCCGCACATGATCAAGCAAATGGAAGTAGACACTGTAAACCAAGGAAATACTGCAAATGCAGCCAAGATGGAAGTGGCTCAATGGACGACTCTTTGTGTTGAAATGAAGGCCCTGATCAACAGCTGCGATGCTCTTGCCAGGTTGGATTTTCCTACCACCTTTACAAAATATGACTTCAAGAGGCCCGCAGAGAGCTTTCGAGCTCGGAACATCATCGGAGCGCGGAAAGTCCTTCATGGCCGACTCTCCTCAGTTTTTCGATCCACCGACAACAAACGATGACGAGAACACTAGACCTTACCATTTGTAAGTTATGCTTGATAGTCTATGGAGCTCTTATTTTAGGAGAGAGAAGAGATCTGTAGCAGTGGGATGGGAAGCGGCAGAAGTTGAAGAGCAACAAAAAGAACAGTTCCGACGTCCAAGGGACATCACTCTCTGCCTGGCTTCTCAACTTTTGGAGATGGCTGTTCCCAGGTTCGTCGTTCTGTCTTTATTACCTACTGCACTGTTTTTCAGGCTGAAAGAACTCACAAAGCTGTCAATGGGCGCGGAACATGTAAAAATTCCTGACGTTCTGGACCACAAATGTCATGTCAAGCTTGGAGAAATTGCACTGACGCTGTTGAAAATTGCTCCATACGATCTGGCAACAACATCCTGTCAAGGCCTGCAGAAATATTTTCTTATAGTCCTTCCACTGACTGACTGGTCTATTGAAAGCAATCGCTCTGCATTGAACATTATTTTGAGAAGACTGGATAAGACAATCGCCAAGGTAAGAGCGGGCTTACATACCATTCACATATTTTAGATTGCCAAAAAGCAGTCCATCCGAAGAAGAGTAAGCTGGCAATCCCTCAGTAACTGGCTTGTTGGAATCTGTGACACTTTATCGGCATATCCCTACATTGCCCATCTTCATCCTTTGAAGGTACAACAGGCGAATACATTTCAAATTGATTTCTCAGACAACCACACAACTGTGTCTTAGAATTGTAGTGGGAGATCCTTGTCAAGATGAAGCAACCGCAGCTGCACATCCGACTACAGTTCTCCATTCCAGCACTCCGCCACTTGTGTTCTGTCAAGCAGTTCTCCGACTGTCTGTTATACTGATGCAAGCATTAGGACAGTTTTCCTTCTCTTTGGAATACATAACAAGCGCTGAAGCTATTGGACCGTCAGCGGACAGGCTCGAGGCAGTACTTTGTCACCTTTTGATTCCGCTCTTCTTGCGGATATCGAGTCATCCAAAAGAAGCATCCGTTCTGCAAGCAAAAGACCTCTCGATGTGCATCTCATTGATGCAAAATGCCGTTTCGCCTCCCTTGGGGAAACAGTCTGTAGCTCCACTTATGAGTACATCAACTTTGGCAACGACATTCATTCGAGGAGCTCAAGCACATGGTAAAAAATTATTGTTTCCCTAGCCAACAAATGTTTAGACTTGTCAGCTAGACAGGGATCAGTCTCGGTCACAGATCGCGGTCATTCAGCTACAGTTTCAACTCACCGGATCGTTCGCGAGAGTGTTTGTCAGAGTGTTTACCTGGCTCTGAAGATTCTCATGCTGTGTTTTGGCAAACTCCTGGCGACTATGTGGCCTCGAGTTGCTCGACTGGTTAAAGGTTAGACAAACTTCTGGAAAGATTACAAATTTATTTTTAGACCTGCTGTCGAAGAAACCTGGTGTTCAGTGTGCCATATCCTTTGTTGACTTTCTGCTCCATTCCGATCTGCCTATAGCTCTGCTGATCTTGCCAGTCATTCACAATAAAGTAAAGCAAAAGGCTGCAAACGATCAGGAAAGTGCCTGGCAAGCGGAAATCTTGGAACGAATTGATCGCCATCAACACCAAATTTTACCCATTCCAGTTCTGATCAATAGATGTCTGCACGAGCTGTCTCAACTCAAAGAAGAGTTAGCCATGAAACCAATAGGTTAGTTTATACCAGACGCTTTTAAAGATTTGCACAGATTCAGAACTGACACGGTCGTATACTCCGACCATGGCTGATGCACATTCCGACTCCTCTGCCCAATCACTCGCCCCAAGAAATGCCCCCTCGAGACAGAGCATTGACCGTCGAGCAAGTGCATATGGCAAAAAGACGCTGGCTGTTATGAAGGAAGGAAACGAAGGCACCATCTTGGAAGACGCGGAAGACGAAAACGCTGAAGCGCCATCGTCTCCATCGACAACCAAAGTGACCAAGAGTCCCAGTGTGCCATTGGCCAAGGTAGGGTATCCAGAAAGATGCATAAAAGACGAGCTTCAGTTGACGTCGCCACGTGGCAGATCTTCAAGTGGCTTCGGAATCTGGAGGAGTGTCAGAAGGAAGTCGCGGAATGTTTCCATGGAAAGTGACAGTGGTGGGGGACTGACAATGGAGATGAAGGAAATGCATAGATCTGATGAAATAGTAGTGAAAATTTTGGAATGACCCGTAGCACTGTTTTCAGGGAAAGCCAAAACGGCGCTCCACAGAGGCATTGGTTCTACCCCTTCATGATAGTTTGGACACTAACAGACAAAGATGTAAGGTGCAACCATAAAAGTTCAAACAAGTCATTTCCAGTTGTTTCCTTCTCAACACCCAAGAAGAACGGGAGAAGCGGCTATGACGACGACGAAGATTTCCAAATATACGAGCAGCATCAAGTAGTGTAAAGCTTATATATCTTCGCAAATTCACGGGTCTTGAAAGATATCTACAAAGAATAAACACTTCTACCTTGTTCATTGAATTGACAGCGTCGCATGGGTCTCGCAACGAGAAGTCGTTGTAATCGAAAAATCTTGTGCGCCAACCGTGTTTGGTGTAAACAAGCATCTTTCCAAATAGTTAGTTGTCATCATCTTCGTTCCGGTAAATCGGAATTTCTATCAAACTCGTCATGAAGAATGTGCCAAGTCACAAAATTTGCCTTCCATACTATTATATTTATAGCATTTTTGCCCTTTGTCCAGCTTTATCTCTGTCATTATTTGGCTAGAGTCCAGCCAAGATGCTATTTGTTCTCCTCTTGCATTCCAATCTTTCTCTTCTGCCATTTTTGATGACTTTATAAAAGCTGTCTCTTCAGATGGATATAGACAGAGAAGACGGAGGAGTAACGTTCCTCTACACGGTTTTGATCACTGCCATAGGAGGAATAGGTCTCTACATGACTAGGTTGGTATTTTTTAGTTTGTTTAAAATTTAAAAATTCAGGCGTTATTTCAAAGGAGGGCAGTTCAAAGAGCGGGTCTCGGCCAAGGGTAAAGTAGCAATTGTAACCGGGGCAAACAGTGGAATTGGATTGGAAACCGTTAAGGCTCTGAACATGGCTAAGGCCAAGGTAACTCAATTTCCTACTGTTAGTACGCTTCGTTATTTTAGGTGTACATGCTGTGCCGCAACGACAAGAACGCCGAAGACACGAAAATTGAACTAGTCAAGGTAAGCAAAATCAACATTTATTTACCGGTAAGGATCCAAATCACTGTTATATCGAAGCTCACTCAAACATACCTCCAAAGTATCAGCTGCTTGCGTACCCATAATAGCCAAACTGACACCTGTAGAGATCGAAGCAACTAGCATACAGAAAATTCCTATACGTTTTGAAATGGTAGTGATCAGTTTGTCAGGAACGAAAGATTGCCGAAGAACTGGAGAAGCTAATTGTGAAGGTGTAGCAATAGGCTTTATTCGTTTTACATCATTCTGAAAAGCTGAATCAACCACTGTTTCATTGCGAACCCACTTTTAAACTTGGTATAGTTTGAAGGCATCGTAGTCCAGGGTCCGGTATATAGCCACTGTAAGGCATATGGCGTTTGGGCAAGACGTCAGCTAAAATGTTCTGTTTTTATAGGCTGGATGCGATGCTTCAAGACTAATCTACGAGCATTGTGATTTGTCTAGTTTTGAAAGCATTCGCGAATGTGCCACGAGCATCTTGAGAGGTAGGAAAGACATTCGAAAGTGGCTAATTAATCATTATGCAGCTGAACAAACAATTGACATTTTGATCAACAATGCTGGAATCATGTTCTACCCAAAATTCGAACTGACAGCCGATGGACATGAAATGACATGGCAGTCCAACTATCTAGGTGAGTAGAAAATGGGGTTAAAGAGATAAAATCGTATTTTTCTATGAACAAGCATACGATGAAAGTGTTACTTCCGGGTAAACAGCTTCTGACTTGCCCGCAGACTAATTTTTCAATGTGAAATAATTAAGAAAACTGTCCTAGGACTTCGGAAAACAAGAAAGAAAATGAGAAAAAAGTGCAAACATTTGAACTTTATTTCAATGACTATATTCAGCCGATTGTTATCGTATCGATCTTGTGTTTCAATTGGTTACAAGACAGCTTACTATCTGGCCACGTTGCAGGACGTATAGATAACACGTGAGGCAAAAGAGTAACTTACAGGAATGTTTCATAGAAAGTTTGTTTGAACAGCATGTGCGTCAGACCGCAAAGGTGAAAGTGGGGAGTGCACGAGGTTATTTGGCGGTGGGTGTTCTCGCGTGGGGTCGCCGCTGTCACCGAGGGAATCCCTCTTCTGTCCATATTCATGCGACTAACTAAATACGGAATGCAATTCATAACGAGGACTCATGAATAGCAGCGTCAAACTGTTGTTTCCGAAAGCTGTGGTTATCTCGTTTTTGATAATGACCTTCAAAGCGCATAGCAGAAACAAACAAGCAGTGTTTTGTCGTGTTATGTCTAACAAACGTACAACTAGGCTTTTGAAAAAAAGAAGTAGATTGTCATTGAGGGTATAACGTCTACTACAAAAAGTTGAAGGCCCATTCCTTCTCACGGAGCTGCTTCTTCCCGCCATCATGAAGGCCGAACATGGAAGAATCATCATTGTATCCTCAAAACTTCACAAAGACTTCAAGAAGAACATTGATTATTCGGTTGTAGACACTAAGAAAGGCTACGGATTCCTCGAGCCCTATAAGCGCAGCAAGCTGGCTAATGTAAGAACTGTTCTAACGACCTAACAAAAGTTCAGGTTATGCATGCTAGAGCCCTGACCCACCGGCTTCGAAAGCAGGGAGTCCACAACGTAACGGTCAACTCCCTTCATCCTGGAGTCATTGTCACCAATCTCAGCCGTCACATGTTCTTTGGACGCGAGCCATTCAAGACGATCGCTTGTCCTTTCAGGTGGATAGAATCTTTTATTCTTCTATATGAGTCATATTTACAGTTGGTTAGTAACCAAGACTCCTCGTGACGGAGCCCAGACTTCCATTTTCCTCGCTCTCAGCTCAAAGGTCGACCAAATTTCCGGCAAATATTTTGCGTTAGTGCTCTCGGAAATTAAAAACTCGTGCACACTTTTAGTGACTGTTCCTTAGCCGAAGAGAACGCTGTGGCCCGTGATAATCAAGCCTGTGAGGATTTGTACAACTACAGTCTCGAGGCGACTGGAATCTCCAAGTAGATTACAGCAGAATCTTCATTCGAACGATAACATTTCTTGCAATTTCACTAAAAACGCGGTGTGTTAGGAAGCTGGTTAAATCCAGAGCAGTAAATGTTTTGGTAGCTTGATATGACGGTGATAAGAAATAAAGATACGGGAAAATAATAGGATAGTAGTGGATGGATATCTGCTAGTAGAAAAAAAAAGAGCAGAAAAAAAAGCAGAAAATACAAATGTTGACACGAAAAAGAACAGGTATTAACCCATAGTTCCGTTGTGTAAGTTTGACCGTTTTCTTGAAGAGTAAGTGATTGGTAACAAAATCGAGCCCTATTGGGTAAACCTAAAGCTTGTCGACAGTGTTGAAGCGCTTCATCTCCTGAGTCATTTTAGCAACTGAGCTGCTGGACACTTCTGAGAACGACGTGTAGTCTGTGCGGTCCTATAAGATGGTATTCCAAGAGTTTTGTTTCTCAATTTACCAGGTTTTTCCGGGGTCTAGTACGTCTTTGGCGTTTGACCTCGTCATGGAATCCATCCTTAACCTGCTCCACGACGAAGAGAATGATCTTCGTCCAAGCCATTTGAGACACCTAATCGGGCGACGAAATATACATATATAAGTGTGGGCTTGTACAAACCTCTGTGCGGTCTTTCTTCTCTCCCCATTCCAAAGTCCGCTCAATCATAGCTGTGGCAAACTGGTCGAGAATGTTGGCACGAAACGGGCAACCAACTGAAAGGCGAGAGTGCTGTAGTTCAAAAGCGTCCTACATTGATTCTTCTCCTGGAAGACATGTTTCACTCCAGCGTCCCTTAGTTGAGGAAGAGTAGCTGTTGGGCTATCTAGACCGGCAATTAAGTCGTCCATAATTTGCGTGAAGATCTGCGCGTGTCTCTGGGAGACGCCTGATTAAAAGACATCTGTCAAGAGTCCAAGTACCTTCAGCCGTTCGTGGCCAGCATTCTTTGTCCCGTGCATCATCATAGTCCTAATTTCGGGGTTTTTGAAAAACGAGTTCCTTAGTTAATGAGTTAGAACCACTTCAGCTTCCCTCTTACCTGAAGATACTCATAGCTGGCTCCAGAGCACCTTGATTTCTGGCATGGGCCCATGTTTTCCGCACAAACATAATTTGTGCATTGGTCAGACAGAGACTCGAAATCAGCGGACCGGAATTTGGAAGAGCTGAAACGGAATAGAAAATAATCTTACAAAGACTGACGGTTAGAATTTGAAGAGGAGGCCTTCTCCTTGGCACTGGATTTCAGACCGCTTGCCCCATGCTTGGCACTTTTAGTGGATGAACTTTTTAGTCCTATTTCAATTTACAAATTAATGAGTGTCACCCAACTCACCTTTCTCCATTTGGATGCTTGAAACTGCCTTTGTCTTCAGCTTGTGATCTTTCTGATCTGCTTGCATTCCGCTGCTGTGTGTCCTTTGAAGAGCAAGTCTGAAAACACTCATATCATAGCTCATGTACTGTACTTTCTGTGAACGGGAGAGTACAGATCCTCCTTCTCCGAAGCTAGAGGCTCGTGAACGGGGCGAAAGATGCTCGACGTTTTCGTTAGAGCTGTTCTCCTTTGAGTCGTCTTAAAATGCTGCTAATATTGGGCCCCTCCCAGTGGGACAGACCTGGGATGCGCGGATGGCGATCAGAGGCTGACGAAAAGGAGTCACTGCGAGGAGTGTCCACGTTTTTGTCTGAAAGCACGGAAGAGGGCCCCGTCGATAGTAATGATGCGTCTCTTACCGTATACGCTAATTTCCTCTTTGGCTGGGATGGCTGAAATGGATCTTGGAATGGGATGGTCATCTATCTTGACACACTGCTGGGATCGTGATGACGATACTCGCGTCTTCCGCGAGGCTTTTTTCTCTTTTCCAGAATGGTTTCCCATTGTTCCACTGAAACTTTGAACTTTTTGCAAAAGCAATGAGATTATGAGATCGTCTAGGAGAAAAAGATGTTCCATGAGAAAATGAATTGAAAAGAGTTGATTAGGACTCAATTCTCTGAACTTGGTAGAATATGGATTGCGTGAGTAGAATGAGAGGAAGTTTTTGGAGCAGGTCATGTGAATACTGATGATGATCTGTCATGCAATCTCGGCGCGGATTACTACTACTTTCAGGCATGTCCAGGGCACATATGTGTGAAATTCAGATGAGAATGTTTGATTAAGTCCACGACCTTCAATTAATCGCTCAGAGCCAACAAGAGAAACAAAAACATGCCCAGTTTGGGTGGCAGCAGTTGCAATTCGGTCGTGTTTTGGGGCTCTCCGGAGCCCGCTAGATAATGGCCATCGGCGCGTAAGACAGACACGATTGCCAGCTTTGGGGCTCAAAATTCGAAAAGAATACCCGTCTTTAAAAAACTTGTTGAAGAATCGAGCTGATCGCGAAGGCAGCGAGGATTATCTGGGATATTAAGGCCGCCGCTAATATGTGAATCCTGAGCTAGAGTATGAGAGCGCGTGAATTAGAAATTCAAATGCTAGCCGCTTTAATATGACAAAAAAACAGTTTCTTGCTACCATCTGAACCCTTAAAGTGTGTTTGATATAGAAATTGCCTTGGAGTACTTAACCGAAAGATCGTCTGAGAAATTGGATGGACTTTCCTTACCCCCTTGCTACATAAATACGGCCACGGGTTGACATGACTGGGAATGCATGCTGAATGAGCTAGGCCACAAAACAAACGACAGAGCATACTGCCACAGAAATTGAGTACTGCTTACTGTTCGGCTTGATTGCGACAAAGGCTTATAAGGAAGGGCCTAAACGCGTTATTTTGATAAGGAATCTCAGCTGATAGGATAAGTTCGTCCACTAGAGAGAGAGTGGGTCTCCGGAAGGTGCGCGCCCACATCCGGCACTGCCACTCTCTTTCACGTAAATCACTCCTCAGCGGTATCCGCGTATTAACATTCCTGTGTTATTCTCGGCATGTCTACATCATTTCCAGTCGTTTTTGCCCTGTCGTGAAATTCTAAGTCCACGAGATCGGAGCAATCACGATCCCAGGAAATGATAACCTACTGAAATTGGTGTGACGACACGTAAACCAATACTGATACTGAAAGGAAAGGGAAAGGGAAATGGATGGACTTGTTATCAATTATGCTGGAACATAGAGAAAAAGAAAGTAATCATTATTGTCAAAGCATGTGTGTACGACTTTGCGGCAGGCCCTAGAAATCAAGTAGTAATGCTCGGACGATAAATCTTTTCGCAGGAAGAAGAAAACCAGATGGTGCCTCGAAGAAACTGTTTGCTTTCAGCCTTTCTTTAATGTTTTGCTACTGGTTTCTTTGAATAAAAAGGACTCACGCGCTTCTTTTCAGATAAGAGGGGAATCCCGAGCGCACCTCATTAGGTGGAATGGGTTGAAGAGAGTGAAAAGGGGTAGTGATGAAAAAGGCTTATGGAAAAAGCAGACGAAAAGTTCGAGCTAGATGAGGATGATCGTCGGGGAGGAAAAGAGTAGCCGGAAGACTAGCTGACGTCGTTGCAGAATCGCATTTCGCGCAGGGGCACGTTAAAGCAAGCTCGCTACTCTGTACAGCCACGACAAACTGGCTGAATAGGACGCCATCCGATCAGACATCACAATGTTGCCATGCGCAGCTCTGCAAATGTGAGATCGGAAGAGGGAGATTTTTTCGGATTGCAGACGGAACTGAAAACATACGCGGTCATAAATTATCCACGAGCTCAAAAACAACACGAACAAATTTGAGGATCAAAATACCACTATAACGTATATCTTAAAAATGTTAAGAAACTGTGGAGTGGACATTTTGAATATAACAGACTACAGGGAATGTGTCCTTTGCCTAATCCGTGCGGACAAGAAGTACGATGACTGAGGGTACATGTGAACTAGGTGAAATACGGAAGAAAAAGCAAAGTATAGCGTGTGAAACGGTAATCGAAAAACGCCGTCTCTGTGTCCCAAGACGATTAGTCTGGAAGCCAAACAACCACAAACAGGCCAAAGGAGCACTGAGAAGTCCTTCAGTAGATGTTGTTGACCACGCCACATACACATTTTTCAAATAGTCTACGTCAACTAGGATGAACATAGTACGCCATGAGAAAATTATTAAGTTTTTTGTTCTTGGCTTTTGGAAGCCTAAAATGCAACAAATGTTTGGAGTGGATGAATCTCGGTGGATCTGAATAATGTGCAGCTCAGGCTTGCCTTTACCGGAGGTGGATCTATTCTCCAAGGAACCCTCTGACGTAAGCTGTCTTCCAACTAATAGCGCTAATTGTATCTTCTTTGAGAAGCGAGTAGGTGAGGCATCAAGCGAGATGAGATGAGGAGCGCCGTTAAAAAAAAGAAACGGAGCCTAAACCGGCAATATTGGAGAGAATGAATGGTGCCTACTACTAACAGTCGAGTAGGATTGTCTGCGATACGTGACGTAGAGGGTCCTTTGAGAAAGTGGGACCCATTTCTGAGATTAGGCCTTGGAAACGCATCGGTGAACACGTTGGAGAATGCGGATGTAACTGAATAGAATCTACTGAATAGCAAGCAGCTCAACAATCCAATTTCCTCTCTTAGATTGTTAAAAATGCAGCTCTCAACCCAGGAAACACAAACTCCTTGTTAGAGGCATAAACAACATTTCCATACTGCGAACATGCGTCCGCCGTCTGGCCCGTCTCTTTCTCACAATGTCCACGAAAAACGAGCGGAAGGTGGACAAAGTTAATTTGTCTTGCTCAATTTCTTGCCAGCCAAAAATAGGACCGCCGTCAATTGCTACACACTCGCGTCAATTAAGGGCCAACAAGCTTCCGAATACTGAGATGAAGTTGGAGTCGCTGACAGCAATGATGCCGCCTTCTGCGAGTTAAAAATGCAGTTAAGAACTGCACTACTGGCTCAGAAAAGTGGCGTTTATCGAACAATTTGTCAGCTAGTAGCTAAGAAACAGATGAAGCTGGGACAGAAGGACCTTACACAAAAATCACGAGGGTTCAAAAAACTGAAGATAGAGGTAAAGTGTTGTCGGACAGTCGAACATTTGTGTATTTTGCACTGTTTGTGGAGGATCGTTTACACTTGAAATGAACAGCGTCTCGCGAACTCTCGAATACATTAGGCATTTCTTGATCTGAGACTGGAAAGTAACAAAAATCACCGGCTTGCAGACAAAGTTTTGTCAAGATTGAAAGACGGATAAAACTAACAGACAGTGCTTGAGACACACGTATATCTGTTTGTGATACACGGACTGATAAATCCCTCTCGTTTTTCAAGTACCTGCAGGTATTTTGTTCGTAATGCCACGGAATAACAGTAAACTTTGTAGCTAAATTTAGAACACTACAAAAAAAAAATATTAAGCAACACTGTTGCGTCTTTTGCGTCAATCTGAATATATTTGGACGGGAAGAGCGGGTGTTATATATTTATTTAGGCAAAAAAACATAAACCGTTTTAGAGCGAAGAGAGATTAGGAAAGTGGGAAAACGAGCGACGAGAGGAAAAACGTTATTCGGGGAACAAGAATCAATTCCTAAAAAATAGAAAAGCGAACGAATGTCCGTCTGAGGTACGGTAGTTCTCGTGGGGGGGGGGGGCACGAGTTGGCGCGCATTCAAATTGAGCCAGACTCAACAAATACGAATAAAAAACTATGCTCTTCCACGTTGAAGCACACTGCTGGGTCACAATATTCCCAGGTAATCCTTGTAATATAACACCTTTTTGTTGGATACTATTAAGGTTCCAAAAACACCTTTTTAATATTTAAAAAAAGTCCGCAATTTCAACACACTCCAAATGACCAATCTTAATTTGCTTTTCCCCGCACAACTGATACCTTTGTTTGGGTGCCTGAAGGACAGTCACCGTCTCCGTGAAAACTATGATTGCTACTTATTCGTCATTGTCTCGTATAAAAGAAGTCCAAATGGCTTAAGCTACTGAAAAATGATTTTCTTAGTGGCTTTTTTTGTGGCCGTCGCGGCTGTATCTCAATCGGACTACAGTGTACCACAACTACCACAGCCACAATATTCAAATGTGAATCTTGGATATCAACAGCCTACGGTTTGTTTTCTTCCTATGCAAAGATTATCGTTAGGGGTATGGTTATGGGCGTGGTTACGGACAAGGCCATGGAAGACACTCTAACTCGTACTCAAGCTCGTACTCTCGCTCGGATGAGAAAGATTGTAACAGTTGTGAAGATCTTCGCCATCATTGCCACAGCAATGGTCTCGAATGCACAAGGCCTAAAACCAAGTTCATCTCAATTTATATACAATCGTCCTATATTTAGATACGTGTTCTCCGAATCGAAGCATGAAGATAGAAAGCAATGTCGCCAGGTTGTCATTTCCTGCAACAAACACGGTTTCGCCTACTCCTTGGAGACACCGAATTACGAGCAGTTCTTCAACGGCCAGGGATTCAGTCTACTGGCTACCTGTGGCAGACACGGAAAGTAAGGGATATGTGTTAGTGGGAGAGCCTTTTCCTTTTCAGATGGGAAGCTCGCACATTGAGTGGACAGAAAGCTCGTTTCAACCGTGTTTTTTGCGTGAAACAGGCCACATCTGGATATGGACAGGGAGCTCCCAATCCTCCTGTCTACCCACCTTCGCCTCCAGTGTATCCCAGTGTTCCTGGACCTCCAGCTCCACCTGTCTACGAGGCTCCTACTACTGCCTACCCCAGCAATCCCACACCAGCGTATCCTTAAAGGAAATCAGATTGATGAATCATTCTTGTCTCTTAATATAGCCTCGTAAGAACATGGAAAAGTGTGTTCCTTCGCGCCTTCAAGTTTGCAAACAATATTTGCGCATTTGTGGACAATGGCCCATGAAGGAATCTGTTACACGTTCGCGGCTGCCGATAATGGCCGTAAGATGACCGTTTGCACTACTTGCATCCGTCCATGTTATTCTACTTACCGCCTTCACAGCTGCGTACACCTTAGCTATTTATGATTCGAGAATTTACTATATCTATGGTGATTACCTCCAGAATTAGCTATTTCGCTCTCCAAGCGCAATCACTTCCTTTCTGCAGATCCGTTTTACGCTCCGTTTTCAACTGCTGAACTATTCAAATGATTGAAGAAAACAAGCGCTTGCATTAACAATTCATGAGCGGGCCACACTTTCACTCCGTGATTCCTTATCCTAGCATAAATAAACTCTTTCAATTGCATTGTTAGTAATGAAAACACATCAGCCACAATTGGGCGGCGGCTTCTCTTTACTGTCGGCAGCAGTTGGGGTCAAAAGAATATTTAGCATTTGAATAAGGTGTCCGTCTGTGGGCAAGCTGTGTCCCTCTGTGGGCAATAAGGTGTTTCCTGCCCTCGTGTCCGTTCTCATAGTTTCCAAGTAATTTCTCCTTGTCTGTATGACCTTTCTGCAGAAGATATGCCTCATTGAGTCGTTTTTTCATGGATTGGTGGTGGGAATAATAAAGGCAGCTGTCTGCATAAATTCATAAACATTTGATTATAGCTTTTCTTATGGAGTTGTAAAACCTGTTGAATGTGGACTTGAAAACGCGACTGGGGCAGGGCTTCATGGTGACTTCAGCGGCGGCATGCCTAATCGCGCTCCGTGGTATTGATACCAGGCGGTCAACTGTGAAACATCATTACGACTCCACGAGTAGCTCTTTTCGCGAGTATGCACCGAAAACTGGTTTGACAATATGGTTTGGGCGGCTGGGGTGTCACATTTCTGGAATTTCGATGCATTAATGCAGATTTTAGCGGTCGACACTTATCGCCTGGCACTGTGCTGTCGGGCGTACAGCCGTCCTCCTATTTTGGGTTGGAGTCACTTTCGCTGGCCGTTTTTATGCGGGTCTAGAGGCGGCCGCGAGACTTATTAGTGTATTAAGCCCGTTTGTTCATTTTATTGCACTCTGACCGTCTTCCAGACCACACAAGCCGGCGTCAAAAGCATCAATCTGGGATGAGCGATATGACATCGCCAGAGAGATGTCGTGAATAAATTAGCCGTTCGAGACTTGGCGTTGTCCTCTTGCTTCTCAACGAGCTCTTAATACGTCGGATTTCCTCTTAAGGACTCCGGATTCGGGTTGTGAACACGGGGTCCCTATTCTTAGCCTCTTATTACTCCTTCGCGCATATACCTGTCATTTTGTCATAAACAGCTGTGAGTTTCACTTGTTGCACCTTGCTGTCATTGAGCCCCGCCGCCGGATGTGTAATCTTCGTATCTCTTTTCACAGGTAACATTTGAAGGATAATATGCCATCCATCATCTTAGATGTTACCAAATTTAAAACACTTCAACATATGTTTTTAGTTTATCCAAATGTCTGTGAAAACTGATAAAAAGATCTAAAATTCCTCTTCAAGTTTCACCATTGTTTCTCCAATATCTGTGCATTTCTGGGAAATGACAGGACGTTGATATTTCATTTTCGTTTCAGCCGTCTCCAGAGTCCTTCAAAAGAGGCAGCTCCTAACTTTTGATCTCAAATTGACGGCGCCCAAGGCCTGCATAATTTGGTTTTCAATTTATCTCGTCGACTTACTCCTACCCTCATCTAGTTAGGTTCAGTATTTTTGCAGCTCGGAGATCTATACTCTTTTAAAACTAGGTCTGAAAACAGTTCTAAAACTGTCCTTGAAACAAAGGAATTCTTGAGCTGATCCTATTTGTCGCGCACCTGCTCCTATTCACACTAAGCAGTGGTTGTAGGCCGTTGTTGACAGTCAGAAAGTCCATTAATTGCGACGAGACGGTTAATTAAGACAGCGCGCAACTATCACCAAGGTCTTCTTTCCCATAACTATTCTTTCGCTTCTCGAACGAAATGTGTTCTGCACTGTCTTGAGTATCGCATGGGAAAGAGATTATTCCCAGGTGTGAGTGCGTGTCCAGTAATGAACGACTGAGGGTGTAAAACTCAGTTGTAGAACGCGTTCGTACTCGCTTACTCATCCCCGCGTGGGAAAGGTTGTTTCTTTGTTTTGCCCACCGGCCTTTACGGACGTCCTGGACACAAAATTCAAAATTGCGTGTTTCGAAGAGTTCATTCAGCTGCCTCTTCAGCAGCGTCCGAGCTGTTCCGTTTAGCTTTTTGATCATGAACTGCTATTTCACTACGTTTTTATGGAAAGCGTATGAATAAAAAGACCTGTATCATTCCCTGTAGGATTTCGAGATATTAAACGGATATTTGACAAACACCCCTCTTTTGTTTTCAGTTCAAGGCCTTCTTTCTTCTCTTTTGGTGGCTGCGTTTCTCTAAATTCTAGTGTTAAATCCAGCTTTTACGGATCATAAACTTCAAAAACTAACCACTTCCAATATATCATACAGCTGTTCGACTGTTTTCTCGTCCTCCTAATATTTGAAAAGCTCTTGGCCTATCCACCACGCTTAATAGTTGACGCTGTCTGACCCCGCCTTCTCTGACTATTCCGCTGTCCGCTGTGACGCATCTCTCTGCCAACCGAGAGCTCTTCGTCTCCGGCTAGCCGTCTGTCTGTCCTGAGCCGTCTGCGTTATTGTTTCTCCGCCGTAATCATTTCTATTATTGCCATTTTGAGTTGCGCCACCATTAATTTGATTATCGCTTCGATGGCCACTACAGCGGGATTAAAAGACTGGCGAACCGGTCAGACGTCAGAATGCCTTCTCAGTTTGATCACTTTTTGGCATAGTCAGCCTTTCCTAGGGTTTCCCTAGGAACAGCACAATCGTCACCACTAACTTGTCAGTCACTCCTAGACAACCAGTAAAGTGTGAGGAAATAGACGTTATTTGTCATAATCTTTGAACTTGTAAGAGTTCCTAAGCCTCCAAACGTCTTGAATGGGTACTGGTTTCCAAACTTGACTATGATTTACCGTAAATTGCAAGGTAAACAGGTCCCTTTTCTACATTTTTCATACGGAAACGGAAATTACTGTACTTTAGTCGATCTCACACGTTGCTAATGAAACAGACTGGTAGGAGATCGTCTTTCTCTGAATGGGTCATTGCGCTCTTCCCGCCGGACCAGCGGAGTCAATTGCATGGTCATTGGCTCATCGGTCCTCGAGGTCAGATTTCGGTCATTGTTGTCATGACTGATCAGTTACTGTCAACAGGCGGGGACCACAGATAATAAGCCAGCTAATGAGGAGAGCCGCATAGTCGCTCTCCTATGCCGTAATTAACGATATCAAAGAAAGTGCCGCCGTGCACTGTTTTGCAGCGCATCCAGCCATTACAGACACCTTGTCCTCACACTCGCGCAGTCAATGCAGTGACCGCGAACAGGCTAATTAAAGGCCAAAATCTTTTGGAACATATTTTCAGACGGTTGTCCAGCTTTCCATACTGCTACGACTTGTTTTCGGTGCTCGGCTGCACGTGCAAGCTGTTTGCCCAAGAAGATTCTCCTACAGTATCTTACTTTAACAGGACTAAAAGAAAAGATTTGACTGAGACAGTACCTCAAGCTGCAAAATACCCGCAGCTGCATGGCTTCGAACGTCCAGGCACACTCTCCCGACATTTTAGGGACGCGCTCATATGCTTAGTACTTATTGAAACTTTCGCACCGTAAAGTCAGGAAATGTTCTCATCCGTCTGACCAATAATGCAAATTCATTGGTCATTTGCCGTGAGAATCTTATAATTGTTCCGTTCAACAACCGGGTTTCCATTATGCGGAAGGCATTGCGTTCACATTCCTGCCTCGCTTGCCTTTTGCCGTCGCTTCTTCTATTCCCGCCTTAAAGTGGTTTTGAGGTTGCATTTCGCGTCTCATTGGCTGCCGTTAGTGATCGTGTGGGCTAAAGAATAAGTACAGCCAATGCACCTGGGTTTGAGTATGGCCTTGATGCCTGCCATTAATCAAACTGACTACTCTGACTCTCAAATGTTTCACCATTACTCAATTACGGAGGAGTCAGTTTTCTTCTCCTGCTCAGTGCTCACTATATACTCTTACGTTTCTCAACTAGATAAGAGGTCAAATAAATCCTCGCCAATGACACGATCATTGTTCATTTCAGCGCTTGGCTACCCATGTTCTTTTGCCCTTCGTAGGACTACCAAGATATATAGGACCGACTTCATAGAGCCAATTGCTGCTATCCACCATTCTTTTTCAATCGGTACAGCAAGGGGGCAGGTGCGAGCTCATTACTCTTAGCTGTCCCTTCTTCAGCAAGATCTCCCCGCCCAGCTCTCTCAGAGGCGTACCATTCGGCTGGTTCCTGTCGTTTATGGTAACCTTCCATATGTAATCCAATCTCTCCTTAGTCGGTTCTCTAATCTCTCATCTATCGGCACAAACTTGCTTTATCGTGTGCCAGACTTTACTGCTCTATTTTGCATATCCGGCACCAATAGGGAAGAGACAAAGGACAACATAAACAGTCGCCTGCATATGTTCTCCAAGGTCAACACAACCAGAAATCCGCCAGTGACGAGTACGTCAGATCGCATCAATAGCCACTGCCCAGTTGGAGACGTCTTCCTTTGTTTTCTTTTCTTCTCATCTTTTCACAATGTTATGAGATCACTTGAAATCACGTCCGAACAAGATTTGGCATCATTAGCCAAGATGCTAGAAAGCAATTAGTACTCTCGTCGGGTCATAGCCAAATATCCGGCAGCGCAATCAGCACCGCGCCCGTGGGACTGTTTGATATTTAATTATTGGCGCACGAATGGATTGAGAAGAGCCCTTCTTGACACAACTTTCACGCATTCCGTGACAGCCAGGAAGAACTATATCGTGCCAGGAACGGTCACCCTTTTGCAACATGAGACCTGTTTACAATTGACTACGTTTTGATCAGCCTATAAAAACTCATCTAAACAAAAGGTTGACTCTTTTTTATCAGTTTCACCTCCCCAGCATCTCGTAGTATGCGCTCATTCGGTGATAAGCTGTAACGAGTGCAAATAGTCCATAAATGTTGGTGAACCCGCTTCCCACTTGCAGCTGTCTCTCGACATGGACGTTCTGGATTTCTTGACAAGTATCCTGTATTCACATTGTTTAGTGACCCGAGCGCGACGTTGAGGATTACTCTTAAGATCCTCCGCGGACATCAACATTGCGATTTCTGTTCGAATCTTTTCATGTTCCCACCCGGGTTTGATCATTTGTTCCCTTGGACGGGAACCCGTCGAGCCGCCCCTCCAAGAGCAAAAAATTTATCTCGCTGCGCGCTAGTGCAGCTGCATGAGCTTTCCGAGTTTTTCAAGGAACGATGCCAGCTCCATTTGTCTTTCCACCGAAATTTCCTTACTTATTATCTTTCAGAACATCGAATGAGGTGGGTACTTCTTTGTGCGACTGTGTGGTCGCTGGCCATTGCGCAAACCATCACCACCAAGAGCGCCACATACAAGGTATCCATTCTTTTTGTTACCTTCAATTTCTTCTTCTAGGTTATGGAAAAGACCTCTCTTGAAATGTCTTGTGTTGTGACAGACTTTAACGAGGAAGATTCTTCCGTCGGCTGGTACAAAGGCACCAATCTGATCACCCTTGATGAGGAACGCATGACTGACGATACCCGTCACACTGTTACCAAGGAGGAGGTTGGCGTAAGTTCTGATCTCTTTTGGTATAGAACGCAAGTGCGAGTAAGATTATCGTGATAGTCGTGTCGGCTATAAACTTCAGAGATATGCACATAATCTTGATAATAAATCTCGGCCGACCTTTCCGTCAGACGCAATCGCAACATTCTTGATGAAAAATTTCAGGGAGGGTACAACTTCATCCTGACCATTAGCGGAGTTGAGCCCTATGACAGCGGAGACTACTTTTGTACCGTTCCCGGCGCTGCCAACACCACCTTCAAGGTGATCGTCAATTGTGAGTTCTTTCTATATCATCTCTTTCTGGAGCAAGTCAGACCCGAGACTCTTGCCTTATCTGCGTTGGGAATCGTCACTAACACCCACATTGCTCATAAATCATCGCCTAATGCCATTCTAACGGCCATCCTTTAGCAGCTATAAAGAGCAGGAAAACAGAAAGAGACAGGGTGCATCAATTAATCTGACAGCTGGTAGATGTTTTCATAGAGAAGGTCGTTTCTTTTCTTTTACACCGAGCAGGGGCTAATCGTTGCTTGAGGAAGCCTAGAAAAACTTTGATGAATATCCGCAAGCAGTGTTTGTGTACAAATGAATCAAAAACGTGGGTGCACAAGCTTTGCCTCTAGCGATAAAACATCGTATGTGATTGAAAGGGGATTCATAGTGTTACAGCCGTTCATACAGGTCCTGGGAGCATATAAAAGTATGAACCTAGCTCAATTTTACGTATTTCAGCCCCACCACTGATTGGTTTGGCTCCGGAAATGCCCGTCTACCATGTCAAAGTCGGAGAGACGAACATTGTCGTTAAGTGCCATGCTCGCGGAAACCCTGCTCCCAAGCTCAGCTGGGAACGACAGGCAAGATTTACATTATCAATTTTGTCATTTTTACAAGACAATATGCTGACAGCAATCACCTGTTAGAACAGCCGGCAGGATTACTTCCATGAACTGCCAACCTAATGAGCTGCTAAGCTGATGGGAGCAGGCAGTCTGATAATCCACGCCGACCAATTGCCAAATCACGCTTATTAGCCGATAATTGAGCACGCGTATCAAGTTCTTGCAATTGAGGAACCAAAACAAAGAGGTTGACTTTACCAGTTTACAGGGCGACGATATGCCGGAAGGAGTCGTCGTCAAGGGGTCGTCCCTGGTCATCAACAAGGTCGACTCTGTGCACAGTGGATTCTACTCTTGCATTGGAAGGAACGAAGCCGGGATGGACAAGCGTACCATCGAGATCCGTGTCAATGGTGAGTTTTCGTCGTCTCTTGCGCTCGGCCCGTTGTTTGAGGTTCGCTTTTTTGCTCTCTAATAGCATCGTTTTCGAGTGTAAAACGTTGTTTCACAACGTAAAAACTGAGAGCAACATAAAAGTTCTTCTTTTTTTTTTTACATTCTTAGCATGGTTTTATTGTTGTGTTCTAACAAGGATTTTTCAGATGCCAACGTGCAAGACAGTAAGTTTGAATGTCGTGATGTATTGTGTCGTGAGCCAGTATGACGGTAATGTTAGCTTTTTGAAAGCGTTTGCTCCTCACACCTTCTCCGCTCCCGCGCAGTATTCTTACAGGAGATCTTGCAGCTGGCCCGCTTGATATTGTTTCAATCGTGCCATCTCCGCCAAAAGGGCGCGATTCTGCAGCTGCCGCCTAACATAAATCGTGTCCCAGGACACGAATGACCTCGCTTAACTAATTGCCTCCCATCATAAGCGTGAAAAAGACCCGAAGGGCTTCCGCTAAAGCAAACATTTGTTTGAGCTAAGTTTGATGTTTCCAATCTACTCTTTTTGTCTAGAAAAGCCTTGGGTAAAGGCTGCCTACGGAGATGGATTCATTGCTGCCAAGAAGGGAAGTGATGCTGAAATTGTCTGCACTTACGATGGTAGTCCTGATCCTCATTTGGAATGGCTCTTCAACGGCTTCAAAATCAACGTAGGACAAGATGGACATATATTTCACCTAACTTACAGTTTAACGAAGATCGCTTCAAGAATGCTGGAGAGACGTTTCAGAGGGAAAAGGGATTCACCAAGGCGACTCTCAGCTTAACCAAGATGAACGAGGACATGTTCGGCGACTATCAGTGTCGCGCCTCTAACAAACTAGGCTCTGAGCAGGTTGCTGTCCATCTCAGCGGTACGTATTCTTTTGAAAAGGAAAATTATTGACCGACACCATTGGAGTGAGTGTGTGTTCTGGGAACCATTGAAATGCGTAGTTTGTGTCAAAACAACATCCATTATTCATAAGTTCTTTTGAATCTGGATGTCGCAAAGGGAAAACTCCAAATGACCCGCTCACTTGGCTCTCTGCCTGAATATGAGGGATTTCCAGGTCGTCCGGGGCCCCCAAAGTTGGATCTGGATCAGAGTCTTCTCTCCTGGACTGTTCGCTCCTTCGACGATATCATCGAATACCGTGTCCATCTTCGTCTCCAAAAGCAAGACGAATGGACCCGTCATGTCGATATTCGCGTTCATAAAAGTAAGATTTTTCTCTCAGAAGATTCAATTGTTGATGGTTCAGATGACAAGAAAGGGCTAGACAACTGGACTCGTGAAGTCGATCTCCGGGAGTACGTTGAGCCTGGAGTCAAGTACGAGGTCCAGGTGAAGGCTAGAAACGGTCTTGGATGGGGTTCTTTCGCCAAGGATTACTTCACCATTGAGGTCCCTCACGAGGAGAAAGGTCGACAATTTTTCTGATTTCCTTCATAATTTAAAATTTCAGTCCGTTCCTCATCCGGTGTTCTGTGCCTGCTCAGCAGCATTCTCGGGTTCCTCTTTGTGTATATCTTCTAAAGTTACCTTCATTTTCCTCTTGCCGCCATGACCCCTAACATACCTCCCACTTCTCAAACTTTACTTTCTCTCAGGTCCAGCGGCGTTTGATCAAAAATATGTGTTTCCCCGTTGCCAGTTGTTCGCGAAGAATAGGGTCTAATTTTGCTTTTTCGCGCTTTTTAGGCACTCTCACTTAATGCTGTCACTTAGAATGCTGGTCTAGCATTTAAAAGTTCTCCTAACTTCCCAAGTTTGTCTTTGAGCTTGAGTTGTGTCTCTTCTTCCGGTTCTGTCCCCTTCCTACCCCGATCTAATAAAGCCCCCACCTTTTTTTTTGTATTTCAGTCTTGCCACGCGTTTTCAATACGTTTGTGATGATTTCTAAAGATTCCACATTGAAATATCACTCTGACTTTAATAAAGATTGGCATATCGTTCCGTTGTTTGGTAATGTCCATTGACATGCTAGGTTCCGTGTAGTAGCAGCCTGTAGAAAAAGACAACAATGAAGAAGACGCATGCAGCGCGCTGTAACACAGGTAACGCTCTCCTTCAAGGGGCGTCACTCGGGACCAAAACTGCCGCCTTCTTTTTGGGGGCACACACTGCCTATCATGGTTCGCTTATTGTTAGCCGTTCTCTTTCTGTCCTTGGGTAAAAACATCTACACTGTTACAACAGAAATTTAAAAGTTCAGGCTGCGCTGCCAACCCTTGTACTTTCTCTTACGGTAACTACCATGTCACCTACGGGATGAGAGACGACTCTGTACATTTTCGTGTCTCTCTGAGCGGAATCCCACATGGGTATTCTGGCTGGACAGCAATCGGGTTCGGACAGCACATGGTTTCTTTATAATAACCTAAATAATATGGTTAACCTCAGAGCACTGGAATCGACGTGATCGTCATTCGTCTGATGAATGGAAGAGTTATTGTTACTGATGAGTTTGTGCAAGGATTCCAGTCCCCTTATCCTGACAGGGTAGGTTCTGAGAGACTGTCCGAAACCCTTTTCTAAATAGCCTTTTTAAAAAATTTTCTATCCGGAGCAGCTTTATTATTCGCCTCGAAAACGGCGAAGCTAAACATTTTGTGTAAATAACTTGTCATATTTATCCTCTCGAATATTTGTTTCGAGAGATTTTGCTATCCTACGGTATTTTTTCCGCCTAATGTGTTATTTTGGTATAGCTTCTCGACGAAGAACAACTGTGTTCACCAAATTCGATGTTATCAGTTCATCGAGTAAGTTTGGCTATTTGCAAAAACTAGAGTGAATTAGTTTTCTAGCAAATAGCTGGTCAAGGACTAATTGTAACCGGTTATTTTTTGAATAGTTCATTACAGCCCTCTGCTTCTATAGCTATAAATCAACACCCCATAAGGCTAAACACGTTTGTCTTTAGGGGGCATAAATGACCCCAAGAAGCAACATTCTCTAAAGCGACGACTTTTTTAAGCGTCTGTCGCCTGTGGCGAGAAGCCTTTTGCAACGTGTTCAAAGAATGTTTTGCATGCGAGACTATACGTGGTCAAGCGAAAGTTGATTGCGGGAATTATTAGGAAAAACCGGACCGTCAAGGTTACTAAAGTTAAAAACTGTTTAGGTGAATAATGTGATCACGAGAGAGGCTAGCTGGGCCAATGGACAAGTTGTTGCTTCTTTTTCGAGACAGTTGAACACCGGAGAATATCCTTATGACGCGTCTTTGGGAGGCTGCTCCAACTGGCTCTTCGCTGCCAACATCAACAGAATGAGCCCACAAGGACATCTATACCATCATACACAGACCCCGATCTCTCAGACAGTCTGTCTCCAACAATGCCGCGTGTAATCATAATGCTTTATTCATATATCTGTACAGAAATTCCCAATAAACTCTAGAACCCGGACTTCAGAAGAGAGATTTGCTAAAGGGAAAGTCTACACGTCAATTGGGGCAACGTTTGCGATGGTTAACGATATCGTCAGAACCGTATAGAGATGATAGTTTCTAACGAGATTCTCGAAAACTATGTGACACGTGGAAAATGTACAAATATTTAAAGATCCCAACTAAATAGACTGTGTTTTACGAGCATGTCTGTCACTCCTTGTTTCAGCGGTTCATCCGTGCTTTGTCTGTCTTGGGAACCAACTGCTGCTGAGACCAGTTTCTTCTTAGACACATTCAGTAGCTGCAAACTTGTTAAGTGATCAAAGTTAAACTTACTCCTGCTCCAATGATGGTTTTCTTCTTCTTCTTCTCGCTGCCCTCAATCTCAAAGTCCATGCTCAGATTGAAAGAGAACTGTGCAAGCAGCCTCAGTTCACATTTGATCTAAACCAGCTAATTGATGAGTACTTATTTTTAATCAAAACCTGTCTCCAAGCAGGAGTTCGTATGAAGGCCCAGGAGTGGTAGTACTTGTTGCGAATGTGTTCCTGCTTGAATTGGCTGCACAGCAGTTCGAACCACAAGTGAAGACATTGTTCATTTACACCTAACGCTAATAGGGATCTTAAAACCGGCGCCTTTTCTTCCCTAGGACACAGTTCACCTTAGTTTGATGTCTGGGTGGGCACTGACGTCATTGTGTGAATCGTTGATTTGTTGAACCGAACGAAACAGCAGCTCTTCGGCAGTAAGTATTTTGCCGTCTTGGTCCAATTTGAAGGTGTTACAGAGTGTCAGACGGGAATAGACGGCATTCAGGTGTCCTTCAACGATGTGGTTAGCTATCTCTTCTGAAATAAACCTTGCTGTGTTGTTCCATTTTAATGTCCAACAACAATTTGAATCACTTACCTATGAACAGCCATGGATGATAGGACGTTGACGGATAGATAACACTTTCCCGTATTCCATGATCCATAATTTGTCGGAAACTATTTGCTAGTCGTCCTGGGTAAACGCGATACAAAAAGCAAGCAACTGTTCCACCTCTGATGTATTCCGTGATTTCGGGACAGACCATCTCATCACCGTAAACTGTGTAGTTCTTCCCTCGTTCATCCACAACTTCAACAAATTTTGCAGGAAACCACCCTCGTAGTCCGTTTACTTCTCCAACCCAACAATGTTCATCTTTCTCACAGATGACGGTAATCAGGTCGTTTTTCCTGTAATTTCCTGATAAAACAGTATGAAGAAAAAGTAACCTGAAGCCCAGCTCATCTTCGTCTTGTCTTGCAAAATCCAAAAGCGCTCTTGCTCGTTTTCTTCCTTCTCTCCGACCTGCCAAGAAGTTTGCCTCATCTTTTGAATGCGATTCAGGGCTATAGTCAGCCTAAAAGAAATAATAAAAGCTTTAAAGATAACTTTACCTGAGTATTGATGTTCATTTCCATTTTATCGTCGCAGTTAATGAAATATCTGCATATTTGAGAGACTGACTCTTTGAGGTCAACCATGATTTCCGTTTGACGGACATTTTTCGATTTTGGATCGTTGTCGACCTGAAAATCATAACAGTATTTTGAGCGTTCACTTTATAGCAACGATCTCGACAACAGCCGAACAGCATATATTGAAAAATGCGCGCTATTGAAGTAGCGACACCGCCAACAGAATTGTTCTCACGCTCCCACAGCGATTAATGTTGTTTCACTTTCTCTCACCGACTCTTTTGAGTGGAATATCTGCTTTATGATGCTCTTGGATCTTGCCAACTTCCTCTTCTGCATCGTCTGCTTAGGTAGATTGGTATTTGTGGCAGTATTGACTATCATTCCCTGGTCTGCCATCAAAATAGCCTAAAAAGATCTTGAAGAAATTTACGCAAAACTGCACCTGATGCTTTTTCCGCAGTTCGGCCACAACATGGTCAGTGATTGTGAATTCGAAGGAAGTCATATACTCGGCCAGTTGGTCAATCGATTCAATCTAAAATACGGGTGTGAATTTTTGCCAAATGGTGATACTTGAGCTGGAATTTGGCTGAGCGCATTGAACACGTCAGCCGAGGACTGCGTCGATCTACCAAGCTCCACAATTCCATCTTCTTTCATTTTGAAAAGCGAGATCAGAAGCTAAAATCAGAAGTTAAAGTTAAAGAAGTTTCCAAGTTATTACCCGAAAAACGGCCGTGCACCCGTAAAGAAAAAGTAGATCCCAGACTCGAAGCAGTACTCGTATTGGTAATACTGATGCAAACATTGAAAGCAGCCAGTTAACTGTTATTAAGCTCATCTGAATTTTTTCTAGAAACAAAGCTTTTAGACCTACCTCAACATCCAGTTCTTCTACACACCTACTAAGATCGTTAACGTGAGTTTTTACCAACTGTCGAGTTACTCGTTCATCAGCCTAAAGTTGTACCACAAGTAAGCAGAGCATAGTATTTTACTTGTACTCCAAGCTGCGTTTGACTGTAGAAGTTTGGAGGTAGAATGTCTTCCACAAGAGCTGCCATAATCCAAAATGTTGTTTCTTCGGAACATATAAGCAGCAAGTTGGCAGCAATGACACCTGGGGGAAGATTGTGTACTACTACCAAATTATCTTACCCATTCCATCAGAGTAACCAATGTCCGGGTAGAGAAAGACTATAGACTTCAAGATTCGCCTCAAAGTATCTATTCCGTTCGAGTTTTTCCTTCGAAAACAGACATTATTGGGAAGTGTTCTCAGTAAGCTTCTTTCAATTTGTACACCTGAAGAATACATGAAAAAGAAGACTTACTTACCTATAGATGGCTTGTCCAGAGCTGATTGTCTCAAGACATCTTCATAGGAATACGGAATCTCCTTCTTCTTTTTCATTCCTCCACTAAGACGAAACCATAGATACGGTCGCATAGAATGGGGAATACCTAGTTTTTTTTAAATATTAGAAGACAAATATAAGCATACCTCCATACTTCACAAGTTCTTCCAACTTGTCTCTATTCAGTTTATCGACATCCACTTGAGACCACTTCAGTCCCAGCTTGACATCGCTGTGTGAATTCTCAAGCAAAGATATAAATTTCAACCTGGAATGGCAGTCATAAAGCAAACATCGGTTGGGGAAGACAAACTTGTGAGCGCCGTCTTCCAGACTCTTACTGCTGCCAGGTGTTGACGGCTCTCCCTGAGAGTTGAATCCAAAATCGTCAAATCTCGAAGAGCACAGTTAAAATAAAGTCCAATACTTACTTTTCATTTGGGTCCTCGAAATATGAGGGAAGAATAGTAGTTGTTACAGCGGACAATGGTCTTCCATCCAAAGAAAAAATAGATTCATGCACGGCAGAGTCAGACTAGAGCAGGTAAACATTAGTCAATGAAGGTTTACCTCTTTAGAAGTTTCAGCTATTTTTCGTGCTTGAGGCACGTAACCGTTATCTTCATCGTCACTAACTACTGCGTCAGCATATTTGGCATCGGATCCTAGAGCCCTTTTGATAAAATTGTGGGTTCACTTACCATGTTTATATTTAGCCATAAACAGATATTCAACAGAAGCCGGAAGACACTAAAACAAGATCATTTAGGAAATTTATTGCAACAAAAAAAACGAGACAAGACTAAAATGGGCAGCTTGATTTTAACTCTGGAAGCATCAGAATTCATATGGCATCTGCGTGGGAAAATGAGCACGTCCAGTAATGATTCCAGGGAGGCCGCGCCGCATACGCCTCGCTTGGTTGAAGCTGTCGATAAGCGTAAAAGCCTGAAGTGCCAGGAAAAGAGGAAATGAGCCCGTAAGGAATGGACAATGACCCGATAATGGTAGGACTACTACGTATTTTGACTAGACTCGTAGTACGGGCACAATATCAATGTCGATAATCTCACAAGCTCCGAACATTTTGATTGGGGGACCGAAAAAGTTCACTCCGGCTGATACATAGACGTAGGCACCGGTTCCAGTGTGCTGGTATAGCCCTCTGAAAGCATTTTATTGTTTGCGACATCGTGCTCTCTACCTTGTGAAGACGTTGGCTATGTACACAATTGGAGCGAGAACATACATCTGACCGCCATGTGTGTGACCTGCAATCAAATTGATGAGCCAATACTTTCTAATGGATACCTGATAAGATGAGGTCGACTTTGTTGCTGACCAATGGGTCGTTTAACACGATTCCGGCAGCGTTCGGCTGATGTGCAAGCAGAATAACGGAATCGCTTTGATTGCAGCCTCCAAGAGCTCGCTTTGAATCCATTCCATGGCCAATGAAACTGCAGTTTATGGGTTGAAGCAAAATCATGGTTCTTACTGAGATCGTGCCGCGAACAGATCGTCTGTACCGGCTACACAAACGATGTTCTCTTCATACTTGAATCGGGAGAACTCGTTATGTAGTACGGTAATGTTGCAGTTTCTCAGGAACTGGAACCATTCATCCACATTACCATGCATGTACTCGTGATTACCTGATACGTAATATCCAAAAACATAGACTATATCTTACCGGTAGCAAAGAAAACTCCAATTTTAGGCTTCAGATCGCAAAGAGGCTGAGCTGCATCTTTCAAGTCCCTCACAAACCCATCTGCCAAATCTCCGGAAATAGCGACGATATCTGCAATCCGATTATGTGTGATTCACACAAAGCACAAAGCACACAAAGTGTACGTACCTGGCTTAAGCTGGTTCGTGAGTTCCACAATTCGTTCCATTCTGTGTCTTCCAACTGTTGGACCCATGTGGATATCTGATAAGAGAGCTACTTTGAAGGGATGTGTATTCTCAGAAAACTTCTGAAACAAAACTTTTCAGTTGTTCAGTATATCATACCCTCATCGGAACTGTCACTTTTGTGTACACTGGATCTCTGAATGTCGAATATAGTCCTCCCAAAATGAAGAGTACAGCACAAAACGCCGCCATTAAAGAGTACTGATCTCTGCTTGACGTGATGTGACTGAACACACTAATGTTGAAATTTTGTGACTTGGCGTACAAACCTGTTCGTCTGAGGAAAGAGTCCAATTTTCAAAAATCCACTGCTAATAAGATGAATAGCATCTGCCAAAAGAAGGAACAAGGCGACGTGTAGATACAGAGCCAAAGCTGTCAGACTCATCACGGCGAGAATATGAGGATTGGTTCCTCAAACAAGCTCAAAAAGAAAGGAAAATGATACCTACCTATTAAAATAAAGTAGAATGCGAATGAAACGTGAGCTAGAGCCAAAAACATGAAGATTGCAGCCTTTGCTACATCTTGAATGCATATCGTCCGCCACCGTAGCCTTGCCGGTGCGACACTGGTAGGGTCGAAGATTCTAATAAGGGGACCTTTATTTAAATCAATCGTTACTTACCGTACTGCTGAACTCAGTCTCTTCCAGATATAGTAAGAAGACCCCAGCATTAGGCATTCCCACAATGTAATATGATGCATTCGGACTAGACGGTAGTAAGCGACTCCGTGCCAAGACTTTCGGAGTACAATGAATACCGCTTGGATGGCTAGAATGATTCCTAGAACCACTAGTCTACTAGGAGAGCATCGGGACATGATTTGACAGCTGTGGGAACTGCTCACATTTGAAGAGGCTGGCTCTGCTGACTTGCGAATAGTTATCGGCATCCAACAATCGTGTCGGGGCCCAGTCTCCTATTGATACTTGACTATAAGTCAAACCTGTAATACTCACTTTTAGACATTTCCAAGGCAAAAGAAAATGTGGAGAAGGGCAATATAGCAATACCAATCGACTATGCCGCCTGGTCGGCACTTTTATTGAGCTCCGAGTCATCCATTGCTAAGAAACTCTCGTAGGAGCAAAAGCAATAACTTTCTTTTTACAATTAATCAAAACAGTAGCTTGCTAACTCAAAAAGTTTCTTTTTACATTAGTTTGACTTGTCTTGACAGAAAAGTCCACACACATTGTCAAGTGGTATCCCAGATTAGAGTTGACTTGTGTCGCAGACGGACGCCTCTTGCAAATTGTAAAGGTAGGATATGAAACATGTAGAAGAAGATTTGGACACTTAAATAGCATTGCAGTTTTCGCCATTATAATGGTACAAGTATAAGCGGTGGATGTTCTTCTATTTATCCGTCCGTGAAAGAACGCCCAACAGTTCAAAAAGTTTCACACTCAAAATGGAGAGAGATAGAGATACTATACTATCCTTGGGACACGCCTTCTTCAATGAAAGTTTGTAAAACGTGATTTACTTTGATGTGCATTGAGAAATAGTTGACTAAGACTTTGAGTTTCACGAGTTAGGGAAGGTTCAGTAGAAAACCTGTTGTTTTCAACATGAGACTGATGTGTTGATCTACTACTGTGAACTGGACCAGTTTTTTGACACGTCATGCCCAGAAAAACTAGGTTGGAACTACTTTTATTATATTAGATAATCTTCTCTAGTAAAAACTAGTTAAGAAAGAATTGGTATGATACTGTTAGGGTATCAGATAGTAAATCTGCTTTTCCGTAGGAGTTCTGTCCGAGCTGTGCAAGCTGAAATGCGGTAATGTTTGAAACCGAAAAGTATTTCTCACACAATTCTAAACGAAAAGCGTACACATTAGCATAAGGTTATTTATATCAGGGAACCATATCTGCCTTCCAGTTTTTAAGCGATTGAGAAGCGAAGTCCAAGTGAAGAGGTGCCTTGCGAGAACCACAGACAGTGCAGAATTCGGTACTCTTCTACTGTCAGAGGTTGCCACAACTTGCACAGTCTGAAAAAAGTTTTTCTCTAATTCCTGATGCAACATACACAGTGAATTCAGGACAGATCAGACATTAATTGTGTCTAGAGTTGTACCCAGCTCTGGAAAAAACTACATGAGAATGAGTATCTGAAAAAGAAGAACGGGGACGTGAATAGGACTACTCAGAAATTGATTGTTTGTTAAACTCTAGTGAGCCTCGTCAAGCCGGAGTTATCACAGGTTTCCATAGAAATCTTCGGAGGCGCCGCATGGAGCAGCTTAGACAAGATATATTGGTCGCAGTCTTAAAGCAAAGCAAACTATACGGATTTTTAGATGAAGCCCCTTAATGAACGGCTGGATAATGACACAGAAAAGTGAGCAGAGAATGTACATGCTCGATTAGCAGGCAATGGGTCCAAAAGTGAAGCCGGAGGGTACTCGCCAGGTTTACAACTACATCCTTGTTGATTCCCACAGCCGCCGGCAGCAGGTGGCATTCCTCTTGGCTCCTTGTAACAAAAACGTGTTAAAACAATAGCCGGCTATTCTTTTAAGTTCATTAAGAGCACCAACATGGAGCAATTTTTATCACAATTTAACAACCCCGCAATGAGAAACCCTAATATACATATACACTGAGTCATTCGGCAAGAAAAGATCATAAATATCACAACTGCGATGATGCAAAAATACTGCTCATATGCTCCGACTTTAGCAACCTGTCGATAGCTGCCTCATTTATGCCGTCCACTTTTGTGCTCGAAGAAATTGCCCGCAACAGTGATCTCATTGAAGATAATTGATGAATTTTACTAAAAAAAGGGAGGTACGTAAAGTTTAAAGGCTCACTTACTAATCTCTCCACTTCAAAATCTTCTCTGGATTCTTGACTACGATAGAACTTCGGAGCTCTTTCTGTATCTTCTCCGCTTGTCTTTGTAGCTTGTGTGCATTCCTTGAAAAAGAATTCGTAATGTTTTCAATCTGATACCTTGATAAACACCTTCCATCACAATTTAGTAGTGATATTTTCCATCGTAGCTTCTGAGAACACCGGGAAACGATGAAAGAGATCAAGTTTGGCATCGTGATTGGAAGCATCTCTGGATACTTCCAGCTAACATCTCTTCTGAACAAAATTTTGTCGTGAAAACGGAAATTTCACTAGCCTTCCAGCCAGGAACAGTACAATAGATGGGACAGCTTCAAAGTTGAAGTTGTACGGTAGCTCATTCTTAGAAACATCAATGCTGAAAAATTTGTTTGTGCATCAAAGAGTATAAAACCCACGTATAGAACTTGATAAGGTCCTTAGTTCGGCTGAAGTACTGGGAGAGCGTATGGACTGTGTAGAGAACAGATGTAGACGGACCGTGCCATCCTCCTCCGGTAAAGAAAACGAGCTGATCAATTGTTGAGTTCCCGTTGTCCACCAGAGTCAAGAACGCCTCCCTAGTCAGTTTTGATAACAGCTCCTGGCTCTTGATTATTCCATGCATCTCAATCTTTTCCGTCGTTGTATTGAATCTGGACAAAATAATTACTGTTTGTTATATCTTACTTCGGAACCGTGTTCGTCTCATCCAACATCAGATCGTTCAGCAAGTTCCCGTGATAGTCGTGTACAAATCGTTGAAGAGAAGCTTGAGACAGATTTTCATTCATTACGACAAACAGTTCCTTTGAAGTGTCCACAATCAAGGCCAGGGGCTTCTGCAAGAAGGAAAATACAAAACCAAAACGGAGAACACACCTTAAAGCCTTCAATACCCCACTTCTTTAACAAAAACTGCTCCGTGTTGCTATCAATGACGGCGAACTGAAGCGAATCGTTTCTAGTGCATCCAACTGCTTGTATTGTTGCAGACGCATTTGACTCTTCAGCGAACGGACTGCTCGAGCTCTAAAAAAGAGACAATACTGGCGTGGGACAAATACTAAACTCACATTTAGTTTGTAGTCGTAATATACAGCCGATTTGTAGCGAAGACATTGGCGGACAAGGTTCTTCTGCTTGAGTTTTATACGCTCATGCTCTGGAACATCTGCTCTGCTAACTTTTGAAAAAAAATTTCACCAATTGACTTTTGCGTATCGGACATGTAAGGCTCTGTGAGTTTCTCGTAGCTAGAACAACAACTGTGAACAAGTTGGCCTGTAGGAAAGGTGTTTGAAAGCTGGAATGTGCTCATACCGGCTGGCAAAACGCGGAGAGGAGTACAGGCTGGCTGTAGAGGCAGAACTTCTTCAATCCAGTGTTTTCGTTGTTTCGGAGACTCTTCTTCATCTTCCCATCGATATTTAGCACTGGAAGCACAAGCCATATTCCAATCAACTGATAGTAGAAGGGACCGACAACATCCGTCAAGCTACAAGCGTACAAATAAAGGTCAATTTTAGACTACAAACCTGAATAGGATCCGTTTCCAACTCTTCGCATGCTAATTGATCAGAAGCTACTGTTTTGATCCGAGTACTCAAGAAACTTGGCTTCCCTTGCGCCAGAACTTTAATATCGCACTTCCAGTAATCTTCAGACAGCTGAAGAAATATTACCAAAAGTATAAAAACGATATACTTTTGAAAACAAAACAATCTCGTCTTGTTGATGGTACATGGGTTCTAGTGGAGTGACAAGGAACAAGACCGGAGACCTTTTCAACAGATCAAAGACATGACTACTTGTGTGAATCTCTTGGTATTCTAAACAAGAAGTATACTAACTATGTAATAACACCCACTCGTAATGTAGTGCACTTCGCTATCAGTACGAGAATGCTTTCTAGCAAATTCCATGATGTTGATAGCTGATTGATGTCGCCCCATTGGCCAAGTAACGGTCTCGTCTAGAAAAAGTACTTGGCAAAGAAAGTCCCTACCAGATCCTCGAAGCAAGTGAATATCTCCTTCAAAACGAATACCTATCTGGGCAGCGACTTCCAAAGAATGGGTGGTGCAAATTGCAATAGCATCATTTTCTGTGAATGTTTGTTAAAACATCAGCATCTTACAACTTACGAGGGTTTCCATTTGCCAACATGAACCCTGCAGCAGCGTAAGCAGTGTAGTCACATGATGCAACCATATTCTAAAGAGCATTCATTTTAAAAATGGAGAGTTCGTTTACCTGGAACGGAAAGTAACCAAGAAGGATTTTCTGATAGCTTGCTTGCAACTGCTCCAACTGTTCCGATGTTGTCAGTGGTATTAAATGATTCTGTAGCCTCACAACCCATCTAGAGTATTGCTCATGGTAGCAAATTTATAAGTTTACCTGTAAAGATGATCGGTCTCTGATGGCCCTGTATACATTACAGACGCTGTCTTCGAATAAGCAGCTATCACGGGATAGTTCATTAACTTATATGAACTTCTACATAAGCTTCCAGGAGCCCAGCAGTTTATAGCAGTGAATGTTACCTGAAAAGTAAGAAAAAAAACACAATCTGCTTACTTTTCCTGGGACATGTAGAAACTTTGCAACCATTTGATACGGATGTTTCAATTGCATCGAGTAAGTGCTCCATGGAGAATAGAACATAACAATTAACAAATCTGTCTTTGGCAGTAATCTGGAAAGTACTACTTTATAACTAAGGAAAAACCTAACAGGTCTGGCTTAGTGTTACCCGTGAAGTAGTCTTGTACATATGTAGAAGAGGAATTTGAGAAAAACGGTTTAGATTGTCGTGGTTTGAGGATTGTTGGTCTCGACATTGCTTCTCTATACACTGATAGTTACCAAACAAAGAAAAACTCACATTAGTGTGTTGTATATCTGACCAATGACTAGAAAACACGCGAATGCGAGAGTGATTCGCAACATAATTTTGGGGGAGAAGAACCAGTCCAAGCAGTTGACTATATCATGAAGAAGGGATCTTTGTCGAATGTAGATGACTGAAAATTGGCCACATTAGTAGAAAAAACAAACAATAGTAGTGCAATTGGAAAAGAATATGTGCCGACGGTTGCTGATAACATTTCGTGGGTGACGTGTGCATTGGAGGGCTATTCAGCTGTTTCGCCGAGTGCATACTGTGGTGCGGGCAAATTTCTTGCAGATAGGCTGCCAGCAACAAACAATACTCAAACATTGTGTACTCTTACTTTTTTGGTCTTCTCTTTCTCTTTCTTTAGCTTCTTCTGGTTTTCCCAAGTTCAAATCGTCGTCGTCTTCTTTGTCTTCCTCAAACTTCGCTAGTTCCTCAGCAATAATCTGGTCAATGAAGTCAGAATCGACACTATCCTCAGAATCTAGAATAGAATTTCGGAGAGCGACAATAACCGGTTACCTTGACTAAGCTGATCTGAAGTCTCTTCGAAAGTTTCGGCAGCTTCCATTAGTAGGATGCGTAAAGTGCAGGACCCATAGGGGTTCTTCCTGAGAATTTGATGCTTTTTCAGGCTTTCTTACGAGGCAGTAAACGTACAACCTGTGGAAACGAAAGCCTTGTTAACGTTTGTGTGAAAGTTCCTAAGCCACGCTGTACGCAGTCGGATTACCGTAACCAATTATTCCAGTCCTTTTTATTCAATGTTGCTGTTATCATTCTGCAGTTTCCGTAGCTTCTCAAACCGTTTTGTTCACGCTCAATATTGATTTTTGCGATGGTCTAAAAGCACAAATGTTGTTTTCACAGAAAACAACATTTGTACCAGTGAATATTGTAGTTACTAGCACAAAACTAGTTTTATCTTTTGAGCAGCTTCATTAAAAACATTGCTAGGAAAATAGCATAATAGTGATGTTGCGAACAAAGGCAGTTAAATTCCTAGCAGCTCATTCAAACAAGCTTTTCTCAAATTGCTCTTTGGATAAGCAAAAGTATGGTTTACTATAGGGAACTACTAAGAACCAGCCTTTTCAAACCTTTGACTTTTTTCAGTTTATTCTTAGTTATTGGCTAATTTTAGATGTCGGAAGCGGATCCTCAAAAACTTGAGGTACTTTCAGGATCTTTAACACTGAGACAATCAGCACCTGAACAAAATTCGATCGAAGAGTCTTTCACGAACCCGCCTGTGGCTCAATCCCAGAAGGTGCCTTTTCATTTGTTTTCCATTGTTCAAATATTCAGCTACCCCCGAAGCAGTCCGTATCACCTGTATTGCCAGTTGTTGTTTCTGGCGATTCTAACCAGCCCATACCAACCTCTCCTGGAAAACCCAAAGCTCAGGGCAGCTCTGTGACCGTCGATCGAGTCATTGACTTGGTTGCACGAGGAAGATCTTTGCATGATGGTCCTAGCTGGAAGAAGCCCAGGAATTATACAATTGACCCGTCTCTCAAAGCAGTTCGACAGCAAATGGCCCAAGATCAGAAAGCTGGACTTTCACTGCAGGGTCAACCTATTCGACAGAACCAGCCACCACGTTTACCACCACCACAAGCATACAGAGTGAATCTGAGCAAAGATCGTCCGGGTCCGCAAAATGCTGGACCTTCTCAAGGGAGACCGGAGCCAGGTTTCTCTCAACAGGGATCGTCACGAGCAGGGCAGGTATCGTCGGCAGAACCGCCGAAGCAGGTAGCAATGCAATCTGGACTTCCCAATCGACCAGCTTCGACCGGTAATCCTTCTTCACAAACAGAAGCCTTAAATCCTGGACCATCACAAGCCAGAACTCCTCATCGGCCTGTTCCGGGCAGTACTGCTCCATTACAAACGGGACCAAGAACGCAAACTGGAGCAGTAGAAATGGCTGGTCCATCGAGACAAGGCCCGTCACAAGGAGGGGCAAGACTACAGGCTGGACCGTCATCTCAACCTGGACCATCACAACAGAGACCGGCTGGACCTTTGAACCGACCGGTTAATCCTCCTTCTGGAACGCAAATAAAACCTGGGACAAACATGCGACCTGTAGGTTTTCCAAGCTATGCAAATATTCTGTCTAAGGTTCAAATCGTCGCTACACCCAGAGGACTCTTACCTGTTCCGCCTGGAACGAAACAGACCAGCTCTCCAGATGACCACAAGTTTAAGAAGCCGTTGCTACCTGCCAAACTTCGAAAGCAAGTAGATGAAGAGAAACGCCGAAAAGAGGCCTTTGAAGATGCACAGAGGGTTCAGAGGCATATGCAGGCACTCAGTTCAAAAATAGCATAATTATTTGTTTTCAGGAAGCAAAGAGAGCAGCTCAGGAAGCCGAAAAGACTAGACCTCCAAGAACTAGCTCATCGCGAAACAGACACGCCGTTCCTATACGTAATTCCAGTACGTATTTAGTTTATCACAATCTTTAGCAATCCTATTTCCTCCACCATTACCTGAAATTACCGAAGAGATGGTCCAGCAGTCGGACAAAGAAATGCAGAAAGTGTGCTTCAACCAGGAAATTTTCGACATCCACAATGTGCTTCTTCACAGCGTTGGTTTTCACTCACTTCTTTGTAAACTCGTTTTTAGAGCTTTCTTCTTCGACAGGTTTGCTCTAAGAAGAACTTTCTGTCTCTTTCCCAAGAGAGTCAAGAACATTTGAAGGTAATTGATTCATAGGGCATTGGACAATAATATTTGCAGAAGTTCCTTCCATCGGACGCTGGCAACAACATGAACACTTACTTGGGCATGGCGTTCTCGAATGTCCACATGGCAGGTCGTGCAAATCCCATCCATAACCTTCATCTTAGGTTGAAAAGTAGCTTTTTCATGATTCCCAACTATAAATTTTTTCAGACGGGCACTTCAATGCTGAGAGAATCAACGACTTGATACACATTCGTGACACTGAGAAGATTATGTACGATCACTACATTCGAATGTATCACATGCGTATGTTTAGGAAACTTGTCGTCGCGAGACATGTAATTTTTCCAATATTTCATTCGAAAACACTGTTTACAGCTTATTCTCCAGCAGTACGACAATGTCGACTTTGAAAACATTAGGCGTCCTGGACCGCATCCGAGAGCGAAGGACAATATAGCAGAAAAACGTCTAGTGAGATCACTCAAGCGAAGAGCAGCAAAAAGAAGCAGGATGTGAGTCTATTTGGTTTTCAGTTTTCCGCGCTTTTGAGCAATTAACATCAAACAATTTACAGGATAACGACAGACTGTCGTCAAAGGGCTGGAGAGCAAGGATTATCCAGTGACGATGAAGGTGAAAAACTTGTTGTTCATGAAAATGCAAGTTTCAGACGAGGATATCGGTGAACCAATTCATAAATCTCTTCAAATTGCCACCTGTGCACGTTCGACAATTTATAATCCGAGAGTGAAAGGTATAAATGGGTTGTGCTTATTTTAAATCCTATTTGCAGATCTAGACATGTGGCAGCCTTTGAAGATTGACGATGTCAAGTCTATGCTCAAGAAGTACAAAAAATTCAAGAGAACACACAAGGTATGTTCTTTTTATCACTATTACTATATTAACGAGTTCGTTTCAGAAAGCGCCCTCTATGGACTTTAAAAATATAAAACTTGATCATGTTTTCGACCGAGCCGGCATTTTGGCACAATCGCAGAAGATCAAGGAGACTGTCGCAGCCCTCGAGAAGGATCTAAACCGGCCCCACGACCCTCATGCAAGATCTTTGTTCCAATAGGTGCTCTAGTTTGGTGGTTAAGCCACGGGTTCCTCCGATAGTAAAGGTTGTCTCTGGAAGGCAAGGTTCCTTTTTTCTTCTATTTCGAGCACTTCTCCCATAGCGCATTTGTTTCTCTGCTATGCTAAGCTCTAACACCTACATATGTGAAGAAAACGTTTGTCACGCGCGCATAAGAGAAGGACTGCAATAAAATGAATATTATAAAAAGGCAATATTGTCTCTAATCGGGTGGGCGGTCTGTATCCTGCACATAAATCTTGGTGTAGATTGCTGTTACACTACTCTGACGCACTAGTATCTGTAGTTATGTTGCCCCAATTGCTTTATCTATGCTTTCGGATGTGTATTCGGGTCCCGAAAGTCTTGCCATAGGCAACCTTTTTTTTCGTTGATGTCGTTTAGGGAATGAAGAAAATTTAGGGAATGAAGGTTCTTAGATTAGCATAATTTTGACCCGACTCGGTCTTCTTATGACGTCCGGCCAGTTCTTCTTATTTGACAATCAGTTTTTTTTTGTTTTTACCTATTAATGCAGACAAACTTTTTTCTCATGAGGGCTTCCGTTTTGTCCTCTTGGCTGGAAGTCAATTGCACGCTACCCGCTAAGGAGAGTCCACTACACCTTCTGCTCTAATTGCTTCACGAGCCATAAAAGCAGTCCTCCGTTTATCACAATCAGTTTTCGACCAACGTGTTCTAAAAAAGAGGTCCTTCAATTAAGATACTGTGGCGATTGTCTACTGATGGAGTCAAGTTCTGAGAAATACTATGGTGCATTCCTTCTTGCTACTTTCGCAGTCGCGATCCAATTTTTACGCCGATTGCCCGTCTAGAATGAGAGCACTCCGCTGCATCCACACCTTCGAATACGTCTGCAGTAGAACCACTGTCCAGAACAAAGACCCAAACACATCGTCTTAATCTCTTACTTCTTTTGATTATGTTGCTCGGACATTTTCGAAGACGGATATTAGCTCGAAGTGGTTCCAACGGGTTTGGGGTGAACTCGAGTCAGAAATGCACGCATTCGTAACTAAGTTGAGATACGCGCATAGCGTCCACGTGGCTAATCTTCCATAGTCTACTCCTTTCTTCTGCTTTCACTAGCGTCATCTCTCCAAGTGCATCTATCTTGGTACTTTCGGGTTCTCGCCGGAACTAAGAGAGTTAGTGCTTTTCCTAAGTGCAAATGTGTGTAAGATGAAAAGGGACAGCTCCCTCCCGAGACCTTGCACTTCAATCATGAGACATTAACAACAAAGAACTTTGTTCTTTTCAGTTTTGCAAAGATTCACAAGGAAAAACAAGATCAATCTTTTGTTTTGGTGTTAATTGTTGGAGTGACTTATGTCACCAATCTTTTAACTCGGCTGTCACCTTGTACATTTTGTATTAATTCCAGACCGTATACAGTAGTTTGATAGTTTTCCCAATGACGACGGGGGTAAGATAGTTGAGCACATCTGGTCCCAACGGCAGGTCTCTAAGAGGAGGAGCTATTTCAAGGTGGCTTAAGCCCAGTTGGCCCGTTCTATCAGCACACCTCTATGTGTCTTTTTCTAAGCGAAGTACATTGCAAATGCATCTTTCGGGGCGAAAGGAAACGCGGTTCAAACCCCCTGCGGCCGAGCGGCGCTCAATCCGGGCCAAACCCTGATAAATGAATCAAAGAGTATGAGGCTCCCACGGGAACTCCGAAGAAGCAGCGCCTGATTTAGCAAGCTCCAAAGCCGTCCCTCCTCCTTCTGCCCCGAAGCTCCCGCGAGCGTTAGGGCCACTTCCACGCTCGTCTTAATATTTACTTTTTTTCTCTTCCGTCCCTCCACAACTCTCTTGTGCCCTTAACCTCGTTGTTGTTTTGCGTATGCGAGGGTACCTCTGATTTTGGATTGCAAAAGGTTTGAGTCTTGGAGAAATGTTATACAAACTTGAATGCATTGCGGGTATAGACGTCATTGTTCCAATCCCCGTAAGGGTCATCTTGTTCCAAAACTGCCTGGCGGATTTAAATTTGACCCAAACTTGTTTCGGCCACCCGGAGCCCATACCCGCGAAAAGCATCCGTTGGTGTTTTGTTTATGCTGTCAAGCCGCTCTCCGGTGATATATTAACGCAGTTGGCAGTAGCCCTTTGGGCTTGCTCTGCTTTTTTCCTAGAAGGGCATCTTTCATGTTTCTGTCTCTGAACTGCCCAGTCCCGTAGGAAGAGGTGACAAATGGGCGTCAGTTGCTGTAAGTTGTTGCAAAAAAGCCTAATAAAATAGTAGAAAAAATGCAGAGAAGACTTCTGGACTACCTGCTTTCCGGCGCTGATCCGGAACAGCAATTTTACACTGACAGGCGGTGTCACTAGCGACTAAAATTGAGAGGTGTAACTAAATGACAATCAAAATCAATTTGGCGGCTCGTTTATCTTCCCTTTTTTGCATACTTTTAAATTAGATCAGCGCAATTATAGGCCAGATTTTATCAGCTGACCACTCTGCACCCTAGCACATTGTCTACCTCCTATAAACTTTGTCTTTCGATCTCATAAACACTGCTCAGCTTTTTCTCATTTTTTATCTATTATTTTTTCAAACATACTCAAATTTCTTCAGAAGTTTTTTGCTCGAATATGCGGCCATCGTTTCCCATTCAATTCCATTACGAAAAATTTGTTTTGCGGTAAAAAAGCACTATTTGCAAGTTGATTACCACCAGCCAGATCCTGGTTCACATACATGTTTCTCCTGCCTTTGTCACAACATTTCTAGTTCTCTTTATCGCCACCATCACTCTTGGTTTGTGTGTCGGGGGGCAGGCGGAGTCATTTATCATTGTCATTTCACGTGTACACCTGGCGTTTTCAGTCATGTATAGATGAGTGTTCTGTCTTGGTTGGTTCTGGTAGGGGCCGTGTGTCCTCTACAGGCCGCTGATCTCATACCACTTCATGTCGGTGGCACCTTTCCCATGGAGGCTGGCTCCGGCGGATGGGCTGGTGGACAGGTCAGTCTTTTCTTCTAACATCCTGCTCAAAAAGTAAGCTCTTCAGGCGTGCCTGCCCGCTGTTAAAATGGCGTTATCTGATGTGAATAGTAGACCGGACGTCCTTCCAGGTTATATCCTTCATGTGAATACAACAAATTCAAAGGTAAAAAAACTTGACTTACTAAGAAATACATAAATTTCAGTGTCAGCCAGGTTTGGGCAGTAAACAGCTGTACGAATTTCTCTACACACCACCGACGAAAGTAATGCTGTTAGCCGGATGTAGTCCGGTCACTACGGTTATTGCCGAAGCTGCTCCCGTATGGAATATGATAGTGGTGAGTGGAGTGTGAACTAGATTATCTCCATCATCTCAAATTTGGACAAGGATCTATACATATATGGCCAAAGACGGCTCCAAATCGAGTTGTCCATGTAATCCGATTGCGCTCACCCTGAAACTGGCGGTCTAAAGAGAAGAAGGGCATTTTTAAGACACAACATCCATTTCTCCACTGGCTGTAGAAAGAAAAAAGTCTAATTCAATTTTGCAGCTTTCCTACGGAGCAAGTTCGCCGGCTTTATCCAACAGGGATCGCTTTCCAACACTCTTCAGAACACATCCTTCTGCTAACATGCAGAACCCAACCAGGTTGAGAAGCATTTCTCTGTAGGCAAAGAATGTTTCAGAATCAGTCTGTTCCAAAAGTTCAAGTGGAAAAGAGTGACCATCTTGCAATCTGTGGAAGAGGTCTTTACTTCGACAGCAAAAGACTTGGAAGAACAAGGCCGACAAGCTGGGATACGTGTCGAGAGACAGGCATTCTACGGAGATCCAGTCGATGCCATTAAGACTCTAAAACGTCAAGATGCCAGAATCATCGTTGGTCTTTATTACGAGTCTGAAGCTCGTCGTGTTCTCTGCCAGGTCGGTCCAAAAACAACCGCCGATTTTTAAATGTCTGATATCATGCGACGCGGCGATCTGTCAAATAACATATAGCGGGTGAAATATTTTCCCGAGTAGGCGATTGTAAAGCCGATAAAGCCATATATATCACTGTGTCACCAAAGTCTCCTGGGAACCCGCGCGACGCACACCCAATTTTCAGTTGGCGCCCACGATAACACGTTATGGCGTCAACAAAAAGTTATTGGAGGAGATGAAGGATATGAAAAATTTCAGGCCCATCTTCACGGGGTCTTTGGTAGGAAATACGTCTGGTTTCTGATTGGTTGGTATAGTGACACTTGGTACATTCCACAGCCAGACGAGCATCTTAACTGCACGCCGGAGGAGGTAGTTTTGCACAATTAAAGGGAAATAAAATTATTTAGATGGCGATAGCAGCTAGGTATCATTTCACAACTGAAAGTATCATGCTGTCCACTGACGAGAACCCTGGAATATCTGGAATGACAGGGAAAGCTTTCCAAGAGAAACTTGAAGGAATGCTAGACACCGATCCAGCCACAACAGGCGGCTTCCCCGAAGCTCCACTGGCATACGATGCTGTTTGGTAAGTAGTATTGGATTCTAGAAAACCATGTTTTCAGGGCGTTGGCTCTTGCTTTGAACTGCACGCGCCAAAGGCTGCCAGAAGGAGTGAAACTGGAGAATTTCAACTATGCCGATGTTTTGACCAAAAATGTCATTTTTCCCTTACTCTACGAATGTGTTAAAAACACTTCCTTTCGTGGAGTCTCGGTCAGTTTTTTCCAGACATACCGCCGAACAAAGAATTTTAGGGACGAGTGATGTTCTCAGATTCTGGTGATCGTATTGCTCGGACGAAGATAGAACAGCTGCAGAGTGGTCAGTCTTCCGGAACGAATTGGGGAGTACACAAAAGTTCAGACATGAAATATCACACACTGGGTTACTACGATACTATCTCTAAAACACTGCAATGGGAGGATAAGGAGGAATGGCTTTCAAAAAGTCCGCCTCCCGATTCGACCATTAGAAAGCAAGTGATTCTCACAGTTTCATATCAGGTAGAGTGAAAATACTAAGATTGAATTCGAAATTACAGATTTATTATGCTGTCGCTCTTTTCTCATTCGTTGGCCTCGGCTTCTGTGTTTTCTTCTTTCTATTTAATAGGCGTTACGCGGGTAGAGCGTAAGATAGACATTTTACTGGATTCAAGACCATTTCAGTGTGATTATCCAATCGCAACCAGAGTGTAACAACATGATGCTTTTGGGATGTGCTTTGTGTCTTTTTTCACTTTTCTTCATGGGTCTTCCAACCGGTCATATATCTCTTCCGCAAGCTGGATTCACAGTTCTCTGCCATGTAATAGATCTTTCGGTATATACACAAAGGGATTCAGTCTCGAATAGCTCTGCTGATGTTCGGCTTCTCATGTGCTTACGGGTCAATGTTCGCAAAAGTATGGATCATGCATCGAATTGGAGCAACCGAGAACCATCAACTGGCTGCTAGACAAAAGGATGAGGTTGGTCCCTTTTCAATTAGATGTCGTTTTGTGGGGATGCAAAAATTTCAAATTGCAGTATAAGCCATTACTGAGCACATACGTGGAAAAGGTGAGCGAAATGCCCAAATAAACACACCATTTGATACCATCGATCAATTGGATCTTTCCACTCTATCCCTTTATTACACACGTTTCCAATCTTTACCCCCATTAGTAGCGTTGTTGGTTGGCAACTGTTCGCATGCAGATGATCCCGATGCTTTTGTGAAATTCTGAATCTCTTTTGTGAACTGGGCCGAAAGACTGACAGTCTATTGCCTGGAGCACCCTCTCAGGAAAACTGCGCGTTTGACCCGTAGAATCTAGAATTTGAAGTAGTCGAACAGAAAATGGTTAAAAAAATCTACAGGATGATACACCGTGGGATAACATTCGCACGATGATCTCGGCCATGGTCGGTCGACCGGCTACTGCCATAAGAAAGGCCTCGAGCCACGTCTATGGTAGCCTACTGGTGAAGGGAAACGACCACCTACAACAGGTCAAAAACACTCACGCGTTTTTCTGGCTTAATACTATTCGCAAAACTGCACCGAATCTAACTTTACAAATATTTTCGAAAAACTAAATCGGAGCAGTTTTGAGCTTGATGCGACTGTTCACCTGGAGTGCCTTCTCTACTAACAGATAAAGTAGTTTTCTTCTGAAAATGAAAATGTCTTCTCTCTTTGCGGTTTCCTAGAACTAAGTTGCAGCCCTAATTAGCGATTTTAGCAGAAATTTATCCCTTGGCTGCCACCAGAACACACTTCTATCAGCTTCACCTTCTTCTTTTCACTCACCGCATGTAAAGAGCATGGAGCCTTTTCTCCAACTGGCTGTATAAACCTCAAACAGCTAACCATGTTCTCCTACGCACGATTCAGTTCAATTTTATGTTCGAAGCTGATAGCTTTTCATTCCAATTTACTGACTAGTAGCTTGTTCTCATTTGCACGAAACTGAGTTTGTTCTATCCAAACCTAACAGGACTTTTTAGCCCATCCCGGCCAGTCGCTTCTATTTCGTCGTGTTTATTTTTACCGCATTGGACACGCTGATTTGCGTAGCCTGGATTGTTTTTGATCCGCTGGTTAGGCATGAGAAGAAATTCCCACTAATTCTACCGGTACGTATGAATCACTGCTAGATGACTGTCATTTCTTAGGAAACATCTGCTGGCGATGAAGAAGTCATGCTCGAGCCAGTCTTAGAACTCTGCCAAAGCTCTAACCAAGAGATATGGATCAGTAAGCGAATCTATAGATCAAGTATCACTCGTTTTTCAGGTCTGATCTTTGGCTATAAATGTCTCATCATGATCTTTGGAGTTTTCCTTACTAGGGAAACCAGAAGGTTACGGGTCCGATACGTCAACGACTCCCGTTTTGTTCATCTATCCATTTACAATGCAACCCTTCTCTCCATTATTGGAAGTTTGATAGCCACTCTTCTTGTCAGAGATCAAGCTAATGCCAACTTTTCTTTTGTCGCAGTACCAGGTAGTTTTTTCTTTAGCAATAATAACTCAGGTTTCAGTTCTCATCTGCACTTACGGTACTCTAGGAATGATTTTCGTGCCTAAGATGAAGTACATCCAACGGATACCACCGTCTGCTGATGAAGTAACTTTTTGTCACTCTCTCACTATGTTTTTCAGTTACAGTTGCATGTTAATGGTAACGGCTCAACAAAAGGGCTGTCAACCGTGGAACAAAATCGGTTCGACCAGCTGCAATCGGAGAATGATCAGTTACAAAGTCAGATTGAAGAGGTAGAGATCATAAATGGGCCCTAAGCCTTTAGTTAATTCCAGAAGGAACGTAGAATCTCTCAGTGCAAAGATAGATTGGAGAAGATGATGCTGAAAAATGACGAGGATCTGTTATCCCTCTCGGCTGGAAATAACAACACTTTGAGTGTTTCAGGTTTACTGGTCATTTGAACTTGAGAAAACATGTTTTGCAGATGAAAATCCCACCTATTCTACTCCAACAACTTTAACAACGACAGCTTTAATAGAGTTTCAACCTTCTTCCGAAAATACGGGTACACTAGCATTGAAGAAAGTATAAAAATTTGGATTCAGGTCGATATGTAGAGATAGAAAGTGAACATTCTTCTTCCTCCTCCGATGAAATTCTTCTGTGATGGTGCTCACTGCCAGACGGAGGCATCCACGCTCTTCTGAATTGTGTCATGTTCTATCAATAATTACGGTGTCACGTAACAACCCTGTCACTTCTGAAAACTGTTCCAGTAACATTTTCTATGCCATTTTCTACAAAATTATGTACATGGGCAAAAGAGCTGTTCCATCTTGAGGTCTGTTTCAGTTTGTTGTTTAGCTAGCAGAGCCTTTTAAGAGAACACATTCTATTTGAGACATGCGTACTTGGTTCATTTAAAGGATAGAGCTCATTTTTACCAGAACTTTTTTGTTTTCTTAGCCTAAAAGCACTGTACATGAGAGGGGGCGCAATAACACTCATTTCCATTTTAAGAGATGTTTTTGTTATCTATTTGTGCACAGGCTGGCAGCCACAATCGATAGCGCCCGGCAGCAGCCATTTTTTGGGGAGCGTCGCTCGATAAAATGAACACCGAACATTGGATAGCCGGAGCCACCTAATTTGTAGCTACATTAATTGGGTATTACAGGGACCAAAAGTAATACAAAAATTGCCGGCTGACACCTATTTCTTATCTAGAGAGGTCTAACCTCAAGCCCCCGCATTTGAACGCCCTTGTGGTCAGCCTTTCAACAACAACTGGCATTGAAAATGCTTGCGCAAGGTGTTCACCCCGCAATCCTCTTGGAAAAGAACTCACCGGAAAAGCACGAGAAAATATTCAGTAGAAGAGAATATGGGAGGAGATTCTGGAGATACCGGGTCGGCAGTGATGATAGCGGTTGGCCAGTATCTGCAACCAGCTAAACACACTGCCACTCGGTATCCCTCTTTCGCCCAGAATGACGAGAGCTTGCGAAAATTCTGGTCAAAAGGCGCATGAAAGTTGGAGAAAAAGCCATGCGGGTGTTGGTCAGCTGATCCTCTCGCATGCTGTCAATATGGTCGGATGACAATAGCCATGAGGTATTTCTGGACTCAGGGAGGTCTGAGGCCATGGGTGCGTCATACAGTCATTGTCCCTGATCGCTGATCGAGGTAAAAGGTGAGAGGCCGAGCGCCGCCGGTGCTTGGTTACCGCCGTTGATATTGAGGACGTGGCAAGTGAGCTGCAAGCGTAATTCTGACGAGCCTTGCTGGGCGTGGCCTTGTGCCACAAAATTGAAGCCACGCACAAAAACAACAAGCTCTTCTTGAGAGGGCACGAAGCTGGACGAACACTGACCGCAATCAGAATGAAAGCACAAAGTCGTCTTACGTCTGTCAAGCTGAATTTTGGTGCGAACATCTAATGTTTATAAAAAAAAGATGCCAGTTTGCTGACGTTCAGCCAAAAAAGAGATTTGGACGGACAGGCGATAAAAATGGGGCGAAGTGGAAAAACGTAGCAACGCGTCATACATCTTTTCAGAAAACTCATCTTCCTCCGTAATTCGGAGAGCTGCCAATGTGGGAGGGTTGGGTGAAGCAAAAAATGACTGATTGAGACTTTATGTGAGCAATTCAAAATTTTATTCCGCGGTACTGAGCGCCGAACACGAGAAACGCGGCGCCATCAGCTGATCGGCCTCAGTGGGCGGGCAACGAGAGAAAAGGTCGAGAGGGGAGACGCAGAGGTCGGCTTCATACCAGATTGGTGCATTTTCATCTGTTAAAAGTGGAAATGACTCAACTGGCATGAAGTCTAGGCTCTGACCATCTGTTGTGAGGGAGAAAAAGTCTGGTGAACGGCTTTTAACCATGCTAATAACACCCAAAAGGACTCTCTCCTATGTAAATCTCGAAAACTGATTTTTCAAACCCAAACGTTGGAACATTCCTCTTTCATAGAACATTTCTCACGAGGTTATATTCTATAGTTCAAAATATTTTGTCCACCTTAGTCACATGCAGGCATAATCTGAATTTGTTCAGTTTCAGTCTTCTCCTAGGTTTTGGCAAAGTAAATACGTGACGGAGGTTCCAAACTGTTTGTCAGCTATTGAGAAAAAATGCTCGGCATGTTCCAAGACCTCTGCAATGGGCTTCCACCCGGAAAACAAACAAATTAAACCGTTTGTCGCTCACTCATCGTCGGCTTTTTCTGTCCCAAGATGAAACATCGATTTGCAAAGCGGGAAATCACCTTGATTGCTTCGGCTTGTTGTCTCTTCCACAAAGGGGGTTACTTCAATGAAGGGTGTGGTCCTGACGTCACGGCCCGGTTCACGTCGAAGTTCTGCGACAGCGACTACTGAGGCTGAGCGCTCCGAGACGACTAGGGAGTTTAATCCTATATAGAACTGGTCGCCTACCATTGACTCGAGTCAGAATGCATTTCGTACATTTTTGAATAGTTTCTAGGCAGTGGTCACTTTGAGATAGATTGTTTATCGATGTTGGAACTTTGTTTCTCTGTTTCTATGTGGGCGATAGAGCAACTGTGCCCTATGTGATGATCATGAGGATACAAAGAGTTTATCGAGGAGGCATAAACAATATGGCTGATGTGTAAATCATTGTCACGATCATGCTCAACTTAGCTCTCCTACTTTTTTTTCTGTGAGTTGCGAAGTCTCTAACAGCAATTCATGTAGCTTTCATGGAACACCAGCACTTCACCCGTATACGCAGACAGCAAGTTTGGATCTGAGAAAGCACTTTTCAACAGAGGTTTGTATTTTTTTTAAAGAAAGTAATACGCTTTCAAGCTTAAAACGGATGATCTCTTCAACGGACAAGTGGAAATTATCGGAGAGCAGAAAAATACAGACAGCGTCATTATATTGAATGCGTGGAGAATTGACGTCTTTGCGGCCAATGTCAGTTGCAACAATCGTATGCAATCATCAAAGGGAAACAAGGGATTTCTTTACAGGGGAACTCGAGATTGTGAATATTGCACACCAGAAGTTGGTGGACGATACCCTACGCATAGAAGTTGCGGGGAACATTACCACCGGTGAAAAATGTGCTGTCAAAGTAAGCTTTTCTTTTTGTTCTTTTTGAACAGTTCTCAGATCAAATATGCAGCTCCGTTTTCGCAACTTTATGGTCTCTATAAATCCTACTTTCCTTCTAAGTATGACGAGGGTCAGAAAACTGTCGCAGTTACAACCAACAATGAACCCGAAATGTCCAGACTTTGGGTTCCTTGCTTTGATTCTATGGACATCCTTTCCAATTGGACAATCAACATTGAGCATCCGTTGAATACACGATTGCTAGGAATGGGAAACGTTTTGACAAGGTACGAACATGTTCTTTGTAGTAACAAAAGGTTTCTAGAAAGATAGGCAACTATCAAAAATCTGCTTTGAAGAGTATGAGACCGTGGCAAGCTTCGAAAGTGGCTTTCGCTCTGATTGAAGAAAAACGTTTCAAGACCTATTCACAAGTTGCAAAAACAAATCAAACAGTATGCTAAAACGTTTTGTTTAAATTTCTTTATGCAGCTTCGATTTTGGTTCCCGAGAAATATCATCTTCCGCATGAAAGCCAACGACATTTTGAAGATTTCTTCCGAGTTTTTCAACAGCGTCTCCGACTCGTTCGGTCGTGTTCTCGGCTGTAAAAACATTGGTATGATGAGTAACACCACACCCTCAAAGTGATGGAATGCAGAATTTGTCGTCCTTCAACATAGGAGTGGCGTCTCCAGCGGGTGCCTGGTGATTTTTGATCAGCGTCACGATCTCAACGCACAACAATTGAGAAGTTCGATTGTCAAACTGGTTGGTAACTGAAACAGTTTTGTTTGTACAGTCAACTTTTTCAGTGGCTGGGATCGGAAGTTCTGTACCCTTCGACTCAGGATGCCTGGTTTACACAAGCTTTGGCGGAATATCTTGCGCTTACACATAGCAACTGGACAGAGGTTGGAGATTTTTGAAACAATGAAAAAATTACTCAGGTGGATCGCTTAAAGCTGTTGACAGACACGGTTCACCATCCAAGGATTCTGGAAGAGGGCCTGGAAGCTAAGTACTCCACCTCTTGGTTGTCTAGAGATCTCTACAACAACAAGATAAGGCACTTTCTCTTTCTCTTTTATTGCATTGTTTTAGGGCGTGTTTGTCATCTCCATGCTTGCCGACATTCTAACTCGTTCAAGCTTCGACAACATGGTGAGAGAGCTCATTCGCACATTCTCCGGACGCTTTTTCACCTCAGATCGTATCTTCTTCCTGACTCGAGAGTTCACCGAGCGCAGCAAGTGGCCAGCTTGCTATCGTGCCTTCATTTCGACGCAATCAGATTTTGTGAGCATACTTTAGACGTCCTCCAACCGTTTTCTAATTAAGATCGGGCTGCCCGTGGTTTCAATTAATCGCGCAAACAATACGTTAACGATAACTCAGCACAACTTTGAAATGCTCGACAGGGATGACTTCCGCTTGTGAGCCATGTCAATGGGAAAACTAGTGTTTCACGTTTCAGCAGACCCATATTTTGGACTAGTCAGTGGACAAATCCTCTTTGGGTATTAGTCAATGGGTCAACTAATTTCATGTGGTTGCATCACGGTAACTGATAATTTAGAATAAACATGAAGAGTTTAGATGATGTGAGTGTCGAAATGGAACTTGGTGGCGATGAGTCAGTATTTGTCGACCCGGAGATTCACGGACTTTACCTAGTTGAGTACCATGGGAAGGATCTTTTCAGCATGTGGAATAAGACACAGGTTTGAACCTTTTGAACAACCATCATTTTCAGGACTGCTCTCGTTTCCACAGATATTGTGTTGAGCCTACAATAAACGGCAATTTCTGCGTGTCGATCTACAACCAACATTGTCGCGTAGAATTTCCCACCATCCCATTGCTGTATTCCGGCTATATGCATCGATGGGATAACGAGGATTGAAATGTGAACGATACAGTCGCGTTTGTAATAAAATTTTCTTATACAAGAGCTGTCAGAGTGTTAACAGCAGCCATTTAGGTATTTGAAGTTGTCCTTGAACCTGGGACACGGGGATCGTGAGGCACTTGTCGGCGAATTGTGGCTGTGTGAGAGACAGATACCCGTTTAGGTCCCACAGTGACTCATTCATGACGGAGTCCTTTGCTGTTTGCACTGCTTATCTACATGTAGCGCTCAGCGATCTGCCTTCCTTGCATTGAGCTTCGCATTGAGACCACACATGAGTGAGTTTTTTTTTATGCAGACGAGGAATCATGGACAGTCCATAAAACAGGTTCCCTATGGTATCTTACAATCTATGATTTGTGTTGTATTTGACTTTGTGCTATCACCTCTACCAGTATCAAAAACATCTTGGTTTCGCACACTATTGAATAGTAAAGTATTGTTTGTAAAATGTAAAATCAGGATATTCAAAGTTTCAACCTCCCATGCCTATCCCATCAATCAGCCTCTTATGCGCACCCATCAGCTGTTTGACCCAAATGACGTTTCTAGCCGATAATGGTGAAGAGAAACATTTTAAAATTTTCAACTTTCAGCTCTTACCTTTCATCGATCTCACACGGAATTGGTTACCGTATCTGAGCGTACGTTAAATTGTTTCTTTGACTAAAAATTGCTTTCAGTTGACCGAGTAGCTGAAAAACTCAACTTTTCACGTGTTGCTGCCATTTTCTCATCAAGGTGATATTCAAAGAGTATTGGTATACTTTCTTTTTCAGACCAGTCCAACCAGATGAGGTCGTCTTCTTTCGTTGCAGAAGAAACACACCATTTGAGCATAAAAAGTCATCCATTGGATTCACTGAATACGATCCGAAAACTCTCGACTATGAAAAGTTTCTAAAGTGAGTTATGAGCTTTCCCTTACGAAAGGTCGGCTTTAGAGAGTTTTCTGCAATTCCGAAAGGAAGAATTATTCTCATAAATACAGCAAATTCGGATAAAAAGACCGATTTTGACGACCACTGTATTCATTACGATGAAAATGGAACAATTTACTACGGAATCAACGGCATGCTGGATGTGAGTGACTTTTAGAGTTTCTCTACAAAGTTTTGTCTCTAGACAACGCTTGACATCAGCCGGAAACCGGGAAAACTGTGGATGTATTCGGTTATGGGTTCCTTATCAGAAATTGATATTGTCGGTGAGCTTTCTTCCTCCTACTCTGTCAACAAATGCATCTTCAGACAACCCTCTCAGTCCTAAAGTCTTTGAGCGGTACTTGCAAACAGCCAAACGTCTAAAACTCGGATATAAATCGGTGATTTCAGCTATTCACGGTGTCTTAAACTTTTTTTCAACGGAAGTATGCATTTTAGACAACAGGCCTGGGCTAATTTCTCGACTGCCTACAAGCGATGAACCTATGCTGTTTCATCGGACTAATCTTAATTTTGCTACTTTCGAAGGTTACTTTGCAGATTTCATTTCAAAATGCAGTTCCAGGAAGAAAGGAAGCAGAAGCTTTAGATACACGGGTCAATGTCGCATTTTCCAGCAAGTGAGCATCTAAAGTTTCTTTTTCAAATTTTATTCTAGACCTATAACCATTGGGGACTGCTTGTCGTTCACAGTTGAAGCTATGGGCAGGATTCGTTTGGGACTATTGCCTCACAGTCCTGATAAATTCTCAGCCAATGACCTCTCAAAGTAAGTTTAACTTCGACAGTTAACATTCTGTTTAGAAACTTTACGAAGGATCAGTTTGGTCCCACAAATTGTGAGTTTCTGGCAAACGTAAAGTTTGCCACCGGAGATTTGGTTCACATTGCATTGATCAAGCCAGATGATTCCCCTGCAACAGCCCTCGTTGGGACCAATGGAGAATACCTTGTGAATAGCTAATGTACCATTTTAAAATACCCTACTTTCAGCTGTCTAAAATTATGTCGCAGGACAGATATTACGTCGTCTTCAGGAGCGAAAACGTGGCAAAGCTGATAATAGTCGACTTCAAGACAATGGAATCGGAGGAGGTTCTGAGTAAGGTTGGCTAGAAGATTAATAGAATGCACGTTTTCAGAAACCATTGTTCCTAATCCTAAAGAACTGGATAAGCAGATTAATCAGTTCGAAGAAGACACTAAGCTAAAACCGAAAGCGGACCCACCGAGACCAGTGGAAAGGACAAAACATGCACCAAAGCAGGACAAGCCAAATTTACCACGTGAATCCCCTCCCGATATCCTCAGAAGGGACGGAAACGAAAGTGAGTTTAGAATTGTCCAGTTTCAAAACGCCATTTTATAGATCCCCCATCCCCATTGGAACACGGTGCTTACCAACTGATTCAAACAACCATTTTCGACAAGATTTACATGAAAGACCTGACGGTTATCAAGAAGCTGGGCTCTGGCGCACAAGGTGACGTCAAAATGGTGTCATCACCTTTGTTAGGGTAATTTGACACTATGAAATGAGCGTAAAGCTATTTTTAGAAGGAAAGCAGCCAAATTATTCACACATACTAGTGAAATAATGGCAAAGTACGAAAAAAGAGAGCTCGAAACACTTGCCAAGGTAAATGAATGGAAGAGGTATTTCAACTTCTGTTCAGCTCAACTCTCATCCATTCATCATCAGCATTCACGGGTATATTTTCGACAACGAGTCGTCTCCTCAACCGATGGGTTTCTTGATGGAGTTGATGGAGAATGGTTGCATGTACAATGGTAGGAAAGCTATTTCGTATCAAACTAGTTTTAGTTGTACACGATGTTCATAGCGTGAATGGACAGAGAAAGTTCCGTGTGAAGATCGAAAAACCTCATCTTTACAACTGGATCCAACAAGCGGCTAGCGCCTTTAATTTCATGCACAGTGCTGGAATCATCCATCGAGATATCAAAACACAGAAGTAAGTCACAGAGATTGAAATCTGCGATACTGAAACGTAACAGCATGTTGTTGACAAATGACCACGAGCAGTTGCGTATCTGTGACTTGGGGCTTTCAGGAAAGGTCCAATTGGACAATATGACCATGAGGTGACGCAACAAATTTCCTTGAAACATGTTCTTTTTTTAGAATTGGTACCTATTTGTACATGGCGCCGGAAGTGTTGGCCATGGCACAAGATGGTCCCATCGAGAAACATTACGACAACAAGTGTGACGTCTATAGTTTAGCGATCTGCATGTGGGAAATGTGGCATCGAAGGTAGTAGAACAACGGAAGTTATTAGATAGATTTGCATTGCAGACAGCCTTATTTACACGAAACCGATACAGAACACGTACTGATAAAAAAAGTCTGCAGAGATGGGTATCGTCCTATTATCAAATCGGAACTGGGCGGTGGAACACTTCCCGAACTGATTCAAAGAGCCTGGGCTCGCAATCCAAAAGATCGTCCTTCAATGTTCGAAATTTGCAGAATTGCTCATACAAAACTGGTTGAGCAGGAAAAGGTGAGCTGGTTATTCAAAAAGTGGATGTATAAAAAGGAAGAACAGATCCAGTTTGGCGATATTCATATCTAGTCCCACTAAAAACAATGCTGATGAAAACAAAAACAGCAAAAGCTATACAGAGAGAACCTCTTCAAATAATTCTGCCTATTGTTTGGAAAAATTTTTTTACTTTCAGCGATAAACTACAAAGTGAATGAGTTTCAGAAAGGCTACGACCTCCGCATCCGTCTCTGAAACTCCAACATAATGTTCTGTATATAATGAAGTTATCTGTTGTAACATGTTCTCGGTGTAGATAGTGATATCATGGATTCTTGAGCACGACGATGAGGTTATCAGTACCCGCGGCTCTTCTTCCGTCAAGTAATGATCCGCCTATTTCGTCGACAAGTCTTGGAATAACAGACAACCAGCCACAGTGCGGTGTGCGTGTCATATTCGGTCAACCCTTCTTTGCGCCTTTTAAACATAATGCCTGATCAGACCACGTGCTTCTGTTACGATCTCTATTTTGCTATCTGTCGTCCGCGCGACGTCGTCGGTCTCTGATTAAAAGGCGCCAAGACTGTTGTGTTGGTCAGGCTGGACTTCCTCCGGCTTTCTCATCTGTTTTCATCCTATTTTTGATACTTTTATCAACTTGGAACAAACAACTTTAATTTCTAACTCGCAGTATATATACTGGCTTGCAACTTTCCTCTATCACCCGCTGCTCACAACATTGTTTTTCTTGCCATACTTCAAAAGCTTTCGAGTTGGTTCAGTCTTCAGGGAATCTTTTAAGGGGGGAGAAACCCCTTAAAAGATTCAGTTCGGACCATCCCTTTTGTAGTCGACTAATAACTGCGATTCCTTGATGAAAACCGCCCCGGCATCTCGTTTTTGATGTTATATTTGAGCTCTTGATAAGAAAATTCTGATAAGGAAGCTGTCCATCAGATTAGTTCTTCCAAAACACCTTGTTTTAAATCTGTAACTGATAGACCGGCATTCCAGAATGGTTAGCCTCGAGGAGCTTATTGATGAATTGCGCAGTATTTTTGAAGACAACCACGTTGACATTCAGGAAGTGAGTAAAAATTTTCCTCGAATTCATTTTCATTTTTCAGGTGACGAGGCTTCTTGAGTCATACAAGAGTAATGTCCACGATTGGGGCAAATATGCAATGTTCGACGACCATAAGTAAGCATACTGTCTAAGGGTGTGGTCAATTCCAATTTTAGGTACACTCGGAATCTGGTTGACATTGGCAACGGAAAGTATAACTTGATGATTCTTTGTTGGGGGCCTGGTATGGGAAGCAGGTTTTGAAGCCACACTGTTGGTCTTTAACCATTGAATTACAGTATCCACGATCATACGGATGCTCATTGCTTCGTCAAAGTACTGGACGGAAACCTTTTGGAAACCAAATACGCCTGGCCAGAGCCCGATGTTCAGGACAAACCCTTGAAAGAGGTTGAGAAGAATGTCTATGATAGGAATGGTGTCTCCTACATGAGTGGTGAGTAAAACTAAAATCCATTAGCCACTGTAATCTGTTTTGAAGTTCAACAATTGTGTACGTGATAGTTGCGATATTCGTCATCTTCAGTTTTCTGTTTCGCCGAAAACGCAAAGATTTCCGGGGCAACGCGTTGACAAGAAGGGAGGGGAACTAGAAAATGCCCGATCGAATTGATTATGTCATTCATCAACACGTGATACCGGAGGTGAAACCGCATCGGTGAATCAGGGTTCTACAGTATCTTTAAAAAATGGAGAAATAGATTTCTGCAATCGATTTCAGACAAAATTTGACACGTAATGCCAACTTTTCTATGGTAGATTGACATCTTTATACACGGTGTCCCTGTTTCAATAAAGTCTCCGAACATGAGAACGTGTTCGAAATTGTTGTTGCGTATGCAACCGCGCACTTTGGATCTCTTACAGTAATCTCACGGCTGATGCCGATTGAACTGTTGAATAAACAAGCGCTGCTTAGCCATAGTCAGTCCCGTTCATTGTATGTGCAAAATAATTACAGATAATACACGTAACATACTCGAAATTGTTTTGAGCTACAAACACCTGAGATTGTAGAGACGATTTGAAAGGAACCCCCTGATGATAACTTGTTATAAGAGAAGCGTAGTTCGCACTTGTAATACATAGCTAGACATGTGAATCAGGTTTCAAATTTCACTGATCCTTTTTGGAAGATGCCATCATCCCATAGTGGCTTCAAATCGTGTGTTCAGTATTGTTGCTCGTCACGACGCAAACATTCACAGAACGTGGCAAATTTCAATTGAGGGGTTTCAATTGTATCAAGCGTTTTTTGCGCTAAGAGTACAAACGAAGATCTTGCAGATAAACTGGGACTGCATCGTATGGAGAACCCAAGTCATTCGGATGGAGCCGTATCACTTCACCTCTACATTCCACCCTACCAGACCTGTAATGCGTTCGATGAGGTACGGACTACCAGACGTTCCCCCGTCTAAACCCAATAGGTGATAGTTAGTCAGGCAAGCGTACACGTGCATTAAGCGGGAAGTGACGCGTAAAAAGTCAAAAGAGGTAGTTTAATTATTGGCAATATCACCATACGTCCCAAAACCAAATTAAAGAACCAGATTGTTTACTACAGTTCCGGGCTGGAAATAGCGGTGGTCTCGCGCTAACAAGGAAAACTTGATTAAAACATTTATTCTCAGAGAAGCGGAAAGAAAACGCAAGTTCAAGTCACTTTCTACTCAAAGTATGGACACATGGTTGACTACAAAGGCTCGAAAGAGGGCAAGATAATCGGCTACCCATCCCAAGTACTCAATCCTACTATCGCATCATCCGAGAAGAGCACAATTTCGTTAATGTAGAAAGTTGATTGTTTTACCCGTCTCTGCACAATAATTATTCCCGTTTTAGCTCTGCCACTCACATATGTACATTTGTGTTCATGAAACTTGTTCATAACATATAAAGGGTCAATAGGCTAAACGTGTTACGGTATGAAGTGCAGACAGTTGTTGTAAATAGCGGAGAAAGGACAAGCGATGATGACGTTATTGTTTTGACGTTACATGTCTGGTCCTGCTTCTAATCTACTCATTTTTAGACGGGCAGATGCTTTTCTGTCTTACGCGAACTGTTATTTTCGCATAAACAGACTCTTTGCGCCTCCCTTCCAGCTCCCTTGAACACATGTGGTATTACTTTGTGGGGATACTTTTCAGAGAAAAGTCGCATCTATTTAGTCTGCCACTAGCCACCACACTGTCAATGGCCGCAAAATGCCACCTTGAAATGCCACTGCTTAATTATTTAGGCTAATTTGTTAGACCTTACCCTCCTAACCACTTTATCCTTCTGAAAATGATGGAATTCTACCTCGCTGTGCAGCTATTTTCGGCATACCATTCATTCTCTCCTTTTCAACTCAAAGTTCCATATATAGCGATCCTCTTTAAACGTGACGTAACGGTCGACCAGACTCCAACTGGGATACTGAGTTAGGATTTGAAACATTTCTTATTACTTGAGACGCGCACACAGGTGTAACTTGTGACAAAGCTCGCCAGGTTACACCTGTTTGTTTTCAATGAATATTCAGCAGCTCTCTCGGAATTCGGTCACAGTTTAGAAAATCCTTGCAGATGGTCATCATCGAGATTAGAAGTTCATTTTTTTTCTTTAATCAAATAGTCGCAGAGGGTTGAGAGAAGCTACAACCTGTCAAGCACAGGCATTGTTCCCCCACTCAGTGGTCTCCCATGCTTCTCTCTCCTACACTCGGATGTGGCATAGGACCATTTTGAATATTTTGACCACATAGATAGGAAGTGACATCCATACGCATAGCGCAACGTCAGAGGCTTCCGCCTCCTTCTTGATGGTGTAGAATGCCCCCAGTGGGAGGAAATCCTCCAGCCGCTTTTAAGGTGATCATCACCCCCCAATTTTCACTTTGAAACGACTCTGGTTCCCTACTTTTGCATTCTCGACATGTATGCATACCCCCACCTGCGGGCATGTGACTAAAAATTCGTGCTGTTAGGAATCGGCTCATATTTTTATCACTTCTCAAGTCAAAAGATGATCACGCTTGGGTGAAGCTTCCATTTTCAGTGTTGCCTGACTACAACGCAGGTTTGAGCTGATGCAAAAGATTGTGTCTCGTCGTGTGTGCGGAGGCGGTGTAGGCAATAGCAATGCTCAGTCAAGCCTCAGTTCGTACTGTTGAACTCGCTGATTTGCTCTGAATTATTCGTGTCATTTTGGAAGACGACACGAAGCGTAAAATTTGGCATCAAAAGATCTTTTCATGAAATACACACACATAAGCAGTTCCTTCTCCTGCGTGGGTTTCTAATTAGCTCATGTAATAGTGGATGCCGGTAGTCTTTAGGCGAAGCAAGACACCAGTCGTCACCAGAGCGTGTTTTCCAACTTTTCCGTAAATTAAAAACTACCCCCATATAATAACATGCTGTTGTCTCATTCTCTTTGTGTAAGCACATGGTTTGCTCCACTCGCCACGACTTTTACACCTGTACAATACTACTAATAAGGAAATCGTGTTTCCATGATGCTGACCCACCTGGTGACATGTCGCTTACAAATGATATTAACCGTACGCACCAACAAGATTTGTCTTTTGTGCCAGCTTACCAAAGCTGTTTTCCCTATTATATGATTTATCCGAGGAGGCGGGTCCGTCTCCTTGATCCCTTGTAACAATTAGAGCCGATAATTGTGTTATGACCCACTGGTTGTGGAGCCCCTATCTATAGACTCATTAGTTCTGTTGAATAGTCAACATTTTGTCAAAAAAAGCCGGGCCCTTTGTATTTATCCAAAACATTCCATTTGATGACCTTTATTTGTGTTCCTTATAGTTGTGTGAGAGAGTATTCACATAAAAGTGACGAGCATGCTCTCGCACTCATTACGCGCGTCTACTAGCGCTTGTTAGACACATATTTTCAGTAGAATCGGTTCACCTGAAAATACTGCAAGGCAGCCGACCGTGTTTATCTCAACTAACTATCGTATTCTTTCCACCCCCGTTGCTGCGCATGTATGGCTTGATTGGAAAAGATTTGCTTCCAGAGCAAAGGTAGATCTCGTCGCCTCAGAGCTCATTGAATCCTCATTACTGGAGAGAAGGTTCTGCTGAGCTACTTTGTATCATCCGTTCGATTCATTCGAGACCCATCTGGTGGTCCGATCCGACTCAAAACCCAATTGCCTTATAAGGTTGTCCCGTTCTTTCTCAATAATTCTATATACACTCACCGCGTTGTGAAACATTACCAGATCAGCGAAAAACGCCTGGTAATTAAAGTTCATCCCGAACAGGCATCTTTATCATGGGAGTACATTCATTTAGCCTATATTCAGAAGGGTGCATTATTCACGCTGAGTTGTCCACCACTTTTGCCAGATGCTGTAGGTACCGCGATCAGCGGGGCGGAGCTTGTTTCCGCCCTTCATGTATATCTTTCAGATGCACTAGTAGAGGCTTCTGTTCGTACGGGGAGACATATCCTGATCTTCAAGATCTCTGCCCAGCCTCATTACCTTGCATAGTATGCCTGCTTACATCGGTAGAGAAAGTCAACAGGTGATTTGTCTTGTTGCGCTGTTTTCCACTTGCTCTTTTATTACATTTTAACGTAGTCGGCTTGACATGTCTCATATCTTATACTCCCAGACCTCCTTCTCTACCACTTGCGCTCCCCCTGGTTATGGTGAGAGGTTGTGACGCAGTGCCCTGTCCACACTCTAGACTTCCCCTTTCCATTTTTGGCCCATTCCGGGTATAATCGTCGTGCTTCGGTTTTTGGAATCTTGTACTCAGAACTTCCTTTGACCAACGAAGACATTTCAGCCCTCACAGCTTGCCAAAATTTCGTCGTTACAACGAATCACGTCAATACTCGTCTTTTTGACACATTTAATATATTCCACAGTGTGAGTACCTTATATTAAACGTAAATCCGGTTATCGCAACACCTGGCAAATTGCGAAAATTGTTTGACGTTAACCACGCTGCCTAATACAATAAGAAAGCGTCAACTCGCTTATATATGATATATTTTCAGTCCGTACAGGATCCGGCGGGAAACAGAAGACGATTGGGTGTCATCAGACGAATGTTTTCATCGATATAGCGAGGACAATCACCACAAAATATTCTCGCATTTTTTACATCGAAAAAACTCGTCACACTATTCACCCATTGCGCCCTCGTATCACCAGGCACTGCTCAAATTAGAGGTAAGTTTTGTAACATTGCGCTATCAATTTTCTGCCTGATTCCACCTGTTTTGTGCCTCCTATTCTGAAATGGCCTAAAATGTCACCCAGATGTTTCTTAAGACATTGTTTTGAAAACAAAAAGGCGCGTTCCTGCCATTAATGGACCGCCAAAATCTGCTTAACAACATGCCACTAGTGGTACTTTGAGGTGATGTGGTCTTTGGACATAATCAGCAAGCAAGTCGTTTGTGTAACAAGAGTGAGATTGAGAGATCGTAGGCGGCATTTAGGAGAGCACTGCCGTTCAGAAAACGCAAAAGTTGCATATCTGCATAAATTGTTGGTAATTTAGCTTGTGAAGTCCTTATGACGTGATGATTTACCATTGAGAAGAGAGACGTCGCCGCGATAAATTGAACCATTCAGTGATCCACTGACCTCATCGCCATAACAAAGATTCCAAAGCAAAACACTCTTGTCATCACAACTACTGGGTACATAAGCATTACCCCTACTAGAAGAAAGCCTTAATTAAGATGACGCACACACATAGCAGGCCTTTGAACGTGCTTCCAATGTTCTTTAGAAGATTCATCTCAGTAGGAGAAGCCCGAGAACGATAGCCGTATAGTCGCGAAAGTTTCTGAAATTAAAGAAACCCTTCAAAGTTCGTACATACCAGTTTACTAAGTTCCGAATTTTGCTCGAAATTCTCGGAAACCACACGTTGAATCAAGCTTAGATACTAATTTACAGATGAGCGGCTTACGACATGGGGAGCAGATTACGACGAGTTCCTCTTCATGTAACAGCAAAAAACTCGACGTTATCAGTGCGGAGACACCTTTACGGGAACGAGCTCTCTGCAAGTTTGAATACGTCCTTAACTACAACCCGAAAAGGCTGCCGGCAGCCTTAACCGAGGTCAAATGTAGTTGTCCACGACCAAACTCTAAATTGGTCGGAAAGAGGATCTTTGAATGTGAAGCACTACGATATCAGGTAAACAGAGACGATGCTGAAAACAACCGCCAATTATAGGTGCGCGTACTGTTATTCGACGAATCCTGTCAAACATTCCGTGAGCATACCGAAAACATAGCCTTGGCTTGCATTCCCGTAGTTCAAGTAAGTTTTTCCAACCCAATTGTCGTGTTGAGCGTTATCTCAGTTGATTTTGGGTTGGTTGGGAGAACCTCATTAACCTGTAGTTTCAGGCAAACGCCAATGCCGACGGCGAGGAGAACTTCATGTTCCCGCTAAAGGCCGCCGATGTCCCGACCTAACCAGCTTTGTCTCCTTGCTGTGCTGTCATATGCCGCTTCGAGAAGTGGTTATCTACCGGTTCATAGATGTTTCAGTCTTTATTCGTGATTTTAACAGTATACCTGAGTCGTATTTTGTTTGTGTCGAAGTCAGAGATGTTCTAACCAGCATTATATGTGTATTTGTTGTGAAAAAATGGTAGTTCTTTCCATCCCCCAAAATCTGATGACATTATTCAAGTTTTGTACACTAATTCGAGATCTCTTTCTCTCTGTCTCTTGACTGTCCAATCTCCAAGATATGATCTTTAATAAACCTACGTTAATTGTCAGTCTATTCATAGTTATTTCGAGAGTTAGTGTGGGAGATGTTCAAACAGAAATGTCTTAGGGTCCATTAGTAAAAAGACATTAAACAAAGACGTACGCCCTCTTGAAAGTAATCCGTCGAAACCAAGATGACACCAGATAATGCTGCAGGCGCCTTTAGACAGTCTGGTGTTCAAATTTCCTCTTTCTCTTGTTGAAAATAGAAATGCGCAATTCTGTTGAAAGTTGCGTTATCTACGTGTCCAAGATGAAAAAGGTAGGTGGAAGAAACCTGACACTGCAAATACCTACTGCTCCTTTTATTTAAAAGGATTGTCCGACGGTTGTGAAAACCCTGAGAGCTTACTTTTCGAGTTATTAAGTTCTGCAGTTAGCAGCCCAAACCTTGTTAATTTTTTTTTCTCATTACTGTTAGTAGAACATTGTTTCTTTCCTGTAATCCCCGACAGTGAGGAGATGGCCTCGTACACTTTCGTAGAATGCGCGACGCATAAAAACTCTGTACATTAAGAATTTAAAATGAGTTCATTTGATTACAAATGTTCCGATGTCTGCGATAGCTTTTTAATCATCGTCCCTTCTCCAACCTTTTTGCCACTAAATGCATGTTGCAAGTCGAGGACAAATTTGATTTTTAGCGATGGCGATTTTAGCCACCTGAAATGTTTTTTGCTTGAGCCCCTCCTGGCGCAAATATCTTTTTCAAATTCAATGAGACTTTCATTAAAAGTAGACAAGCAGTTCGACTTATTTTGGCTGCTTGCAGTTTTCTCATTCACTCGGTCTTATGTTCGTCTCAGTCGAGCTTTTCTCGGTTAAAAAAGTCGTTTGGATCCTGAATCTTGAAATGGGCGCTGAAAGAATTTCCCAGAAACGTAGGGGTTAGTCATGCTTGTGTCGAGACACTAACTCCTTTCATAAACAAGGTTTCTTTTTATCGCATATTAGCGTATACGCTATGGGGTCACCTCAGTATTCTTGGCTACGACGGGTCTTAAAATTACCTAAAGCCTTATCTGAGAAATGATGTCTGGATTCTTGTAAGGGTTTATCCGGAAAGGGAGGGAGCACTATGATCTTTATGATGAGATCCGATGAGCATTAGTCAAATGGTCGTTGAAAAGTGCTGTGGAATAATCTTCAAAGTTTTCAAAGTGCAGTGTTTATCTGCAAAACTTCAAAGCGCCTATTCATCTTCGGTGTTCCACCTAGCGCCTTTTCAGTTCTTGCTGATTTTTATATAAATTCGAACAGAAGTCTATCATTGAGAATGTGAAGTCGAAGTCATGTTCATACAGCTTATGCGACTTAGTATTAAAAAAATTGTTTGGATGTGCTTCACCGGGATCTCAAAATGGATTCTGATAGTTTTTCCCAGAAACATAGGGGTTAGTCATGCCAGAATAACAAATAAGTCAAAAGTATTAGTTTGTATTTTTGTTGACACCAAAAAGTGCAAAATTTGGAAGTATTAAGCTGCTTGCATCTTTTCTGTATGATATGTTCGGTGTAAACAATAGTCCGGGCCCCAAAAACTTTGCACACTCCAGCTGTTTACAGTAAATTTCGATATCAAGAAAATTTGCATAAATTTTTCAATCGGATACTCTCACCCGAAGATTGGCACCGTGTTTTTGAGAATTTGAACACCCACTCGTCGTGCGGGTCAGACAACGCATTACGGAGCCTCATTTTACACGCAAACTGATCCTCCCTCATAATTGGTTACAAACATCTTGTGAGGGAAGGAAGCCTTGACGGTTTTTTCCACTTTCTGACGAACAGAATTTGCAATCGCTTTCGAAGAACTTCAAAACCGGCTCTTTCTATCCGCCTGACCACTTCTACCAGATCATATTGTTCATTTAAACTCCAGAACCCAGAGCGTGATAGAGATTATGCAAAGTAAGGCACTCTGAGGGTTGAAGCTCCCTATTCTTATTCCAAGGTGCATGTTTCATTTAAGGCGGCGGACAAGAGTTCAAGTGGGACTAATCTTTTATCCGACAGCGCTCGAATGATCCCTACCTGTATCATTATGTAGCAGAGCTAATTTCTCATCAGTGTCTGCTCACGGAAATTTGTCGTAATTTGTGCCGAAAGGCTTCGTCTGGAAAGTTCAATGTTCGGAAGCATCAGTGGTCTGGCTTTCACTCCCTGTGCCTATGTGTGCTTGCCCAATTTGTTGAAACTTCATTAATTCGTCTAAATACAACGCGATCTCTAGCTTCAAGATGCAATTTGAGCTTTCGGCTTTTTCTTCTTTTCATTTATGTGTGCAATTACGACCTTATACCCCTTCGAGCAATAAATGGAAACTTTATGCTCGAGTCCAAAAAGTCGCACCCAACCAGGTGCAAGAAGTTTTTCTGTGGGCCTGTTTCAAGTGCGTACTCAAACTCAAACGTCTTACACTTGTGTTGCACATGTGTTGAACGTTTAGCTTCCAAAATTTGCTTAGTTATCATTCTTTCCCACCATTCTTTAGTCTTGCCGCCATTTTCTAAGCATTTCCCTCTTTTCAAACAAAAAACGGTGGAACCGCACATGTGCATTGTGTGATGTACATTAATAATAAAAGATGCAGCTTTTTCTGCACGGAGCGGAGCCATCTGAGAGCGCATTCAATCATTTTAGGAAGATCTCCTGTTTTATTCAGTCTGCGCACAGGGTGCGAACAAATGCTAAGTCTATACAATATTCTGCCGACGCCTCACATAGACGAAAAGGAACTTTTTTCTTTTTTGCCAGCTGTACTCCCACGAACAGCCGTTCTTTGTTTCAAGAATTTCAAATTCAAAGAAAACTGAATTCTTAGACAATTAAGAGCATACGGGTCCTTTCTCATCGCTGCCTGCATTAGGATTTCTCCTCTTGAACACCACCGGGAAATCATCTTCACCATTCATGCGGCGGGGAACATCCTGATTTTTTCATCGCTTTTGCAAAACAGAAGTAGTACTTAATTCCGACTTTTAGCACTCCCAAGTGTCTCAAGAGTGACTCGGATTCTTTCAATGGTCTACAAAACCTAAACGTCATGCGTTGATCCCCAAAAACGAATCTCTAGACCTGGTGTTCCATTTCAAAACATACATGCATGTTCTACGTCGCATTATTCACTACACAACAGCACCAGCATTTCTTGATTTGTCTGGGTCTCTGTCCCCACCTTTCTGCTGTTGTTCCTATTTTTCCTTGGTCTTCATTAGAGGAAGACCCAGAATCGAGGTTTTCATAACTGTGAGAGTCAATTATCTTAATTGCACCCCCGTCCTTGTCAAAGTCCAGACGTCCTACAGCGAAAATTTTTCTTCCTTGCATACTCAGAAGGAAGCACAATCTTTGCACCTAGACAGACTATCATTGCTCTCAGCGTTGTGAAAGCATAATCACATTTGGCGGAACAATTATTTTTTTTTAGCTAAAATGATTTTTAGCGCTAAAGCGAATAATCTCCCGTGCTACCGGCTCTGATTGCTGGGCATAAATGTCACGAAAAATGACACTGCAATTCCTCTATTTCATTTCTTCCTACTCATTGCACAAACAGTCATTTTGCAGAAAATGAACGACACAACAAGTGGTCCCGACTATCAAGCCATCTTTTACAACTCTTCGATAGCTTGCACGATTCTCTCCATCATTGCCTTTCTTGTCAATCTGTACCTGATTATCGTGGGTTGCCCACAGTTAACACCACTAATCCACAAGTTTTTAGTGCTCCCGATACCTAAGGCGTCCAATCGGAATCAATCTACGTCTTTGTGTCTCACTGTCCGCTTCCGATGCCCTTGCTGCTTTCTGCTATATCTTGACCTACTGCATCAATGTCATATTCCAAAGTGATATCTCTAATTGCTGGTCGCTACTGCTCGAGGTAAACACCGTGGTTCTACAAATGCATTTCCTTCTTTAGGTCATCAAGTTCACCACATTCTTCGCATCTGTAAGCACTCTGCTCATTTTAGCACTTAATCACTACGTCGGCATCGTCTATCCTCTAAGAAGGTAGTTCAGTTCTCTGACATAGATACTCCAGCCTTTTTAGGGATGTCATAACAAATGGCAGTGTCCGCTTCGCCATTCTTATGTCATACTTGGTTCCGCTTGTCGTTTTTTCAGCGCTCTTCTGCGTGGTTCCCGGCGGATTTCGTGCTCCGATAGCTTTTGGCTTCTTTTCAAAGGACGGATGTGCCAGTCGGAGGTTTTTACGTAAGTCGGAGATAAAAACTTCAGTGACGATGTTTTGCAGAATCCTCCATTGTTCGATCTGTTATTGTTGGTCCTTTCATCATCTTTGTCCTTCTTATATCCTTTCTCTATTGTCACATCATCTACCACATGAGCCGAACAGCAAAGGACCCATTGATAATTAATAACACAAACAAACGAAAATACAATGCAAAGCTCCTGAGTACGCTTGCTCTACTGGCCGGCTCAGCTGTCATTGGTAAGTGTTTGGTCGACTAAGACATTAAGGTTCTTGTTTTAGGCTGGCTGCCAACCACAGTCCTCTTCGCACTCATCTGTCAAGAATGCATCTTTCCAATCGCTTTGCCTTCGCTGATGTATCTAACGTATGTTCGATCGAAAACGCATACAAAATACATACATCTTCCAGGATCTTGAGTCACTTCCTTAACATCTTTAAGCTCATATTTGACGCGCTAATTTACGCCAGTCGTCTGATCGAAATTCGATTTGCCATGTGGGAGTTCCACAACTCGGTCTTATCCTCTATTGATAGTGATTTGGCATTTACAATCTCCATAAAAACGGAAGTTTAGACATTTTCGGGACTAAGAAGTACAGAAGGAACGTTCCTCAAGAGTTCCAGAAGTACATCAACGATTCAACTCGATCTTTGAAGACGCGCCAACTTGATGGAGGAGCCAACTACTCGAACAAGAAATCAGTAACATCGCAGACGTCTTTCTCGAAACCTACAGTTGTAAATAGTGGACGGGTATGTTTTCTGTTCCAGAAAGATAGTAGTCACAATTTCAGCTGTCATTGAAAGATAATATGGGCCATTGTCACGCGGAGGTTTAAAGATTCCCCGTTATTATATTGTGTCATTGCTGTTATGTGAATTATAATAAAGCATTTGCTTTCCAAAATTACCTGCTGCCTAATTGTTAATTGGCTGCATTACTTCCCCGACCTTCAAAGAACGGACAACGAAAATAGCGACGTGTGTTTTTGCGCGGAGCTTTTCATAACATTGCAAACATTTGAAACCCGCCTGTTTCCCGAAATAATGGCCCTCAGACTGGAAGTGCGCTCTATCTTCTCACTACACAAATTGTGTGACCGGCAAAAGGGCGTGAGAATGGTGGCGTGACCTGAACCACAATTGATTTTACGAAATACAACCCTGATTGTTAGTCACTGCTTCTCCTTGCTTGACTTTCGTCGAGTGTTCCAATTTTTTTTCTGACCACTTGCCCAGTATTTGAACTTGAGGGTCAGTACAATGCCGACAGCTGGTTGTCTGTGGGGATAAACGACTGCAGGTCGCAAGCCTGACAAACTGCGGCAGACTTCCTCAAACATTAACCATCAAAAAACATCCCATATTTTCCTGCTCTTGTAACTTATTTCCAAACATGCCATTCCTGGCTGTTTTCCCAAAAGAGTGACGGAATACCAGCACCCGTCAGTCAGCTGTCCACGTGTCCTCTCTCTTCGACACTGCCGACCGGTCGGTTGCGCTCTTTATACTTCACACCTGTACCTCCACTGTTAATCTCAATCGTTGGATCGACTCTGTGTCCTTTGCGGTTCGCCAAAAATAGTAACAATAGCTACCTGTCCTCTTAACTTTCATTCACGCGATTTAAAACAATTTCAAAAAATCGATGCCCTCCATTTTCCATGGCGCAGCGAATATTTACAGTTTAGCTTCCTCCAGTGTTTGTTTTTATAGAACGCATTGGCCATTGTAATCTGAGGTTTCGATTGCGCTAAAACTGTCTGTCCATATACTCTCCTCCAGCCTCGATAGGAATCACATGGCATTTGGCGATTCCAGCACAAGAGCTTCCTCTTCCCTCTGATAACAATGAACTTTTATCAGCCTCACACTGTAGCAATTTTTAAAGCACTTTGCCCTGAGAATGTTGAGAAATAGTTGGATTGTCAGGATATGAGTCACATAAAACATTGGTGATGTTTTTACGGAAAGTGCCTACAAACGCCCGATGGTTACTCGACGGCCGTACTGCACTTGTTATCTCTTATCAATTGAGCGTCTAGTCTAATTCATCAGGCAGCAAGTCTGAATTTTGTTCTTTTCACACTTTTTTTTACCAATGTCGATTCTGCTTCAGGCACATTCGGGTAGTGTCTCTCTTGTTTTCGATGGCCTGCTGTATACAGTCAAAAGTATGTTCAATATGGGACACTTACAAAAACGTGAGTTATGCCGTAAAGTTGGTCATAAAATCTAGCTTTCAGATTGATTGTCTTGCTTCTAAGCAGGAACTTAAACGTCTCGGGGAACATAAATACTCAGCAGTCGACAACAGCTGGCTCGACGATCTATGCATGAAAAAGTATGCCGCTTTCCTGTTCATCGTTGTACTATAACCGTTTTATTTCAGATGGTGGGAGTATGTCGTCACATGGTGTCCCATGTGGATAGCCCCGAATCTCATCACCTTAGTAGGGCTAGTCATTAACCTTTTCACTGTGCTAGTACTCGGAAGTTACTCTTATTCTGCAACAGAGCCGGTAGGTTTTTACCCAAGTTGATCGTAAATTATGATTGAAATGTCTGACAATGAATGAATTAAGAAAACTTACCGAGTACTGGAAAAAAGTTGGGCATAATTGATAAGCCGTTCATAGAAGGGCATCTTGTATGATCACTGGTAAAAGAGATTTCAGGCACCAGCGTGGGCATATGTACTAGCAGCTTTCGGTCTTTTTCTGTACCAAACTCTTGATGCCATTGATGGAAAACAAGCCAGGAGGACAGGGTCAAGTTCGCCTTTGGGAGAACTGTTTGATCATGGCTGTGACTCCATGACACAAGGTATGTTCACTTCATAGGAAGAGAGCACTGGAGTTTCAATTGCAAATTCGTCATTCATAAAACCTCTCTAGGTTTTAAAAAAAATTTCAGTGTTTGTCACCTTGAATATCTGCTATGCCCTTTCTTTGGGTCGGATCCCTAACGGAGTCATGATTGTGTCCATCATCTCGGTCGTCATGTACTACTGTGCCCACTGGTCGACTTATTGTACGGGTCAACTGAGGTTTTCTCAGTAAGTATCCCATGTTTTCCCTAAGGTTTTGATTAAGGTTTGATGTTACTGAAGCTCAGATGTCTGTGATCAGCACACTTTTGACCACAGCCTTGTTTGGAAACAATATTTGGACCATGGGATTAGTAAGTCGCTAGGTAGCGTGAAAAATACGGATACATTTAGTTTTCATGGATTGAAGTAGGACACGTTATCTTGTTTGTTTGCTCGATTGTAGCGGTTTACCAAATCTATGGATATCTGCAAGTGATTTTCAGTGGAGGAGCTGGAAAGAACGGATCCACGATAGCAGTATAACAAAAACAATATACAATTACTATTATACTTTAGGGCACTTCGGTACTTTTTCCGCTGTTTCCTCTTCTGATGGTTATTATTCCCTTTGTCATGATATATAAGAAATCTCCGTCCAATGTCTACGATGAGCACATTACTATGCTCATGTTGTGTATGGGTGCTGTTGGTTTGTGTTTTAGCCTTAATCTGCATAGTCGAATAATTTTAGGTGCCAAAGCAACAAACAGACTCGTGATTGCGCATATGAGCAAAAGTGAGCTGAGACTTTGGGACTGGATCTATATGGGCCCAATTGTCATCATGTTTAACCAGTATTACGACTACCCGTTTGATGAATACAAACTTTTGATTGCTGTCACCGTGAGATCAACTTTAGGTGCAGTGTCACAGAGTCTTTAGATTTACTGCTACGCCTCGTTGTTAATTTTTTGCACTGTGGTAACCCGACAATTCTGCGAGTTCTTCAACATCTACTGCTTTACTCTAGGTCCTCGTGCCAAGGCCGCCTGACTTCTGGTGAGTACTACCCGCGAAAACAGGTGGAATTAGTATCCCATTTAGGAGCCCGAAGACGATATCTACAGTGTATGAACGAGGAACGTCTTCTAGTCATAAATTGCTCACAAAGTTTTATAAATTGACGAGTATGATGCATGTATCATTTCCTGTCAGAAAACAGAAAGAGAAGAAACACAAACAGAGAGATCATTCACTATAGATCTTTATCGGCCCCAAAGACGGCTTGATAGGGCCAGCTTTGGACGAAGAGCTTCAGCTTTTGCTACCCGCTGCATAGACTCTTTCGGTTCCTCCTGGGATTGCATCTAAAACAATTTCTTACGCGTTGTGCGTCATGTTTACCTCTGCGGAATCATCTTCATTTGTCCACGGTGCATTTATTCTCGGCTGGAAAAGATGTGACGGATAAACGAGGTCGCTCATCGGCAGAAGATCCTTTAATTAAAGAATAGGCTTTTCTTTTTAAGAGTGGCTTACCGAGGCATGTCCAGAAGATCTCTTGCCCCAACGAATGCTGGCACGTCGAATGGAATCGACAACATCGCGCTTTCCCCAGAAACGAGCAGATTCGCGGATTTTGGAAACCTACAAAGTTACTGTTTGACGACATGTACAGCAGATTAAATACCGGATTATGTCTTTTTCCCCATCTAATACTCGCTCGTCTGATCTGGTCCGGTGCGGAGCGCTTCTCGAATAGTTGATCAGTAGACTGAAAAGGGATCATGTAATCAGACAGGCCATTAGGAGTAACAAATTTACATAAACGCTTTGCGTTCAGATGATGGGACCCCTATCAACAAACTCAAGTCTCATCATGATCGGGTGGCAACACTTGTCACCCAATGCATAATCGCGTATGCGTTGGCGTAAAGACTAATGTGGAGCACGTCAGATTCCCATTATTGGAGCATTTGAAACAATGGAAGAATCAACTCACCGAAGGGAGCAAGCCCTGGTCCTCCTTCGTGTTGCAGAGTTCCTGAAAAACAAACTTGACGCCAGCTGGCTTTCTGTTAAAGTACAATGATGTTAAGAAAATCCCGGTCCGCTAATGCTTTCTCATTTAAGACAGAACAGAGAGCCATCTTTGTGTTAAACGTCCTAAGGACTATTGGAGTTTCAATGTCTGCTTCTATTTAATTAGACCATGGCTAATCCACTAAGTGAGCCAAACGGCTCATTGGTTTGCAAAACTATCGTTCTAGATAAAGACGTACCTGAGTACATGTGGCGACGATACAACCGAAAAAAGGAGCGAGGAGAGCGAGAAGTCGCATGTTGCCTTCGAATAACAGCCAAGGGCGGTGCGGCGGGACCACTGTAAGAAGGGCGGCATATATTAATCGAGCAGGTGTAAGTTAGACAAATCGGGAAAAGTTGCTCGATATTCACTGGCCAATTTCCGAGATAATCCGTATTCGTCAGCGTCTCTGTTTTGTGCCTCAGGACAGGTGAATTCGGATAAAGAGGGCATGTGACTTGTGGCGAGTCGAAGAGGACAAAGTGTACAAGCGGGCATAAAAGTCAAAAAGTGAAAATAAACAATCTCGCAGAAACTGATATTAGCACAAACAGTCCTTAATGAACAACTCGGAAGGACTCATAAACAAAGTTCTTGTTGTTCGATGAGCGTTTGCTCAGAACTATAAGTGCGAGCTTCCAAAAAATCAGCAGTGGGTGTGTCTTTGGAAGAACCCCTAGAAAAAAATTTCAGGCGGCTGTCTAACGTCATTTAATGGAGCTTAGGATATCCTGGTGGAAATGTGTTCTTAGTACATAACGAGAAGCGTCTTAGGCAGAGCAGAAATGGAAATGTGCACCAATTAATAGAATTAAGGGAGATAGTTTAAGGAGCAGCTTTCGGTTGCAGACATTGTGATAAGAGACGAGTCGTTTTAACAAGTAAGAGCCAATTGTAGCTTGTGTAACCAAAGCAAAGTTATTATAATTTATTGTAGCATTTGTTATCTTGAAATGTTAGCTGTCTAGTCATTGAATATGTTCAAATGTTCTGACGAACACTGGATGAAAGTAACAGCAGACCAAACGTTATCATCACAGGCAGAGAATTAAATTATAGATGATATAGCGTCTGTGGGATACATGCCCTCGCATTATCCGCTTTCCATTTTGATCTTTCTCTGTGACTTGTACACAGAAATGCTAGACGGATCTAGACTGTCTGATGGACTGCTAAATGCGATCAAACGTCGGCTCGGAGTATACGGTAGGCGCCATTTCTATAGAAGAGACAGGTGAAACGTGGGTGTTGTTTTTCCGAGTACCGCAGCTGTAAGAGCTTCTCTTGCCGGCAGAAACGAGAACAGAGATTGATAAAATGTTTATTCGGAGACTGAACCCAACAACCCGACGTCAGAACTTAACTTAATATGAGATCAAAACAACGAGAGCTATTAGGATGAGCCCCAAATCCAAAAAATAGTGTTCGTGCATATACAGATACATGCCTTTTCGTTTGAATGTGGGAAATCGATTCTTGTATTTTAACGATCTTCTGGTGGCAAAGGAGACGAGATCCAGACTTGGAGTCGGACGGTCTAACATGAACGCCTTGGCCCGAACCACGTTTTCCTTGTAGCGTTCGTCACCTGCAAACCCATTTAATCCTGGATTCTTGACCAAAAAACCTGCAAGCCTCATTATAGCAGCTGTGAGTCTATATTCATCGATATTATACTTGCTTATTATTTCACCGATGCCCATTTGCCTAGCCAGTTCAGCATTATGCGACTGCTCCGCGAAGAGTGGCATTACGACGGCAGGAACCGTGCCGCAGATCGTGTCTTTCAAGCTAAAAATGATCTTTTCTAGATGGAATTCAGGTGTTTGCGTTTTACATTTGCAACTTGAAATGTCTATAACTATAAGTGGTGAACATAAGAAAAAGTTTAACCTTTTCAAGCCTCCGTGACTGACAAATACTTTGGTTTTGTGATGGTTGAGCACTTCTTTCTGTGGCGCCCAGTTGGTAACTCTGCAATGATCTCCAACTCCATCCAGCTGCTTCATGTCTCCGTTAAAGGCGAACACGAATCTTAAATACTTTGTCAGAAAGAAAAGATAAAGAACCTATAATCCTTCAACCGATTGATAGCTCCTACAAACGCATCAGTGATGTTTTTCGTGGCATGCTCCCACAATACGTTAGTACCGAATGCAATAAGAATAGTTCCTTCGGAAGTTGGATCTTCCAAAAAGTCGCGGTAGTCTTCAGAGAGAGGTTGCTTTTTGTACTCTGGACAGTAATATCCAACATGGAGCACCTCAGTGCCCGCTGAAACGAGACAAAATGTAGAAGAGTGAATGGAAGTTCTTACTGCTTACAGGCCAGACAAGAGGATTCAGTTCATCCACAAAATAGTATGAAGTTTCTCGACCAAGCGAGCTTAACCGGAAATCGTTGTATCCAAGAAGTTTCAAGCCCTATTCTGCGGTTGAATTAATAAAAATGTGACACTACCTTTGTAGCTGTATAGCTTGTGTAGTACCAGATCCCAGGGTAGATAATGGCAGCATCATATAAAGTCACTAGTCGGCTGTAGAAATTCGTAATGTCGTAGTGTTCATTCACCGTCGCAAACATTGACGGTCTGTGGAGGTTGTTCCCACCTGAAATAACAAAATGACCGTGCAATTTCCAGTCATACCAAGTGACAGATAGTACCGCATTGGATTCATTTGAACACAAGTAGCCATCATGATAAATGAGTTGCCTTTCTCTCTTGTTTTCAGTGCAAGAGCATGCGAGGCGACAGCAAAGATCTCGTCACCAATAGCCAAGTCCCAGTCTGTGTTGAAAACATCCATCAGCTGAACATAGTTTATAATTGATAAACAGAGAAGCTTACTTTTTCATTATGCATATTGTACATATCCACAAGCGCTTGATCACCACTCAGCCAGACTTTTGGAAAGTCCCAACTCTTGTAGGAGAACGTCCACATAGCCGGGAGGATCTTCTTTTGCAGAACAATACTTTCTAGACATGATTTGTGATAAGCCGTTGTTGCACATACCAGGGAGCTTGCAGTAGGTGTTCGTTATCTTCCCTGGGTACTTATATGATTGGTTTTTGCTGTTGCTCTCCAGAAAGTGAATCTGATGACCGTCTCGTTCCATTCTAAACAAGATAACGTGGAATTCTGAAAAGTTTACCTTGACGCAACAGGCAGCATGCTCCCGATATGACTACTTGATGCATGCATTCCATTGAAAATAATACGACCACAATAACTAGTAGAGAATAGAAGAAGTAGGAGGCAGATAAGCATTCTGTAAAATGGTTGTAAGTTTACAAAAAGACAAAGGACACAGACATAGGGGGGCCGTTTTTGGCCTTATCTGCTGCCCTCGCTATCGTTGGTTGTTCTCCTTTCGATTAACTACCATATATTGTCTATTGACCACAAACACCTAAGACCTCGGGTTAGCCTCGAGTTATCGATGAAAACGTTTGCGGCTATCGGCGGTTAAACGGTGTGAACTAGCCGTTTGTTCTGTGAAAAGCACAATTTGGCAGTTTCGAGATTTGAACACAATTTAGTGATCGGAGCAAAATCTTCACCGGAATCTATACGACTACTTCCAAAAACTAGATATTGTTCGGTAAATGACTTGGTGCTGGAATCTTCTGAAGTCCCTCTGAAAAACTTTTTTCAAACATGACACATGTCAATTTCAACGAACATTACCTGACAATAGAATATTATGTACCAAACGATAAGACTTCTTTAACTGCATTTATGAAATCTAAAAAAAAATGTCACATGAACGTTAGCTTGTTTTGATCGTAAGCTTTCTGGTTCAAAATTGTTCTCGAAGGAATCACAAAGTTGCCTTCACCTGCCTTAGCCATTTTAGAGGACAGGAACGCACAAAAACTTTAAACATTTTTTTATTAGAGAAAAAGATTACAGCCTCGAGTATGCAAGGTTATTTTTCCGGAGACGTATGAAAGAATGCCATGTGGGTGTGTAGAAAAGAAGAATACTCAACCCGTGGTTTAAGAAAGACAATAACTTTGTTGTTAAAAATGTTAGCGAGAACAATAAAATCTACCTTCTTAAAAAGTGGTAAATAGAAACGTTTTTCACTAAACTACAATAGACGCTTCCCCACGTTTCATTCTTGTTATTAGTATATATCATGTTTTATTTGCTTTGAACGCTTGAGACTAGCGGCTTCGTGATCTGATGAAGTGAGGTCCGCTGGAGCCACAGTAAAACTCTTTTCCAAAAAAGTTATTCGAATAACTCCCTCGCTTTATCAGTCTGCTTTCATTGAGAAAACAGCGTCTTGAGCAGCGTCCTTGTCTACGTCAGATGACTGGGCTGTCCAGTGTCCACGCGGTGGTCACTTCTCTTATCTTCTCCTCTTTACTGGAGTCTTTTTCCCGCTAATCGTGGATGCGTCCAATATCAGACTGATATCAGACTGACCACTACCTCCAATCAATAGCCGATGGAGCCTCCTTACCCCAGAGAATGGGATCAGCCATTCTATCATCCACAGTGAGTATTTTGTTATCTACGTGTGAACTACTTTGTATTATCTCTGTCTAGAGACTCCCCCTGAAGACATGTCGTCGTTGGAAAAGAAGTGGATAAAGCGAAATTAGCCTTTGCTTCTTTGACATATCCGAGAATATCGGCCAAGAGGCATTTCGCGTTTCTGATCCTATAATTCTTTAAATATTAACAGACGCTCTCAAATTTTAAGCACACACTCTTGCTTGAACATTGATTTCATCATGTTTTCAATGTTTTTCCAGTTCTGAACTTGTTTTTTTTCGGAGCTATGAGGAAGTGCTAGGAGGGTAAAGCTGGTACCACGCCAGCATCCGATAAGACAGTGATTTGGCAACAGACTGTTTTTCCCTCAGTATTCTTGATACTATGTTCATGTATGGTACCCACGTGCTCTTACAGCAGTCCAACTTGCGCAGAAGCGCATCGGGATGACTGCGTAGAGGCTCCGCCCCGCATGACCCTTCTCTACCTGCGCATTGCTTGCTAGCAGCAAATTGTTCGCTTGGGCGACAAGCCTTTTGAGTAATTAACTACCCACCTCTTCTATCCTCTTCTCACCAGCGGATTTTGGATTTCTCCTTTGCTCTCTCGTCCTTGTTTGTCAACTTCATCCTTTTTGCATTTGCACAAACCGTTCTTCTGCAAATATGGCTGTAAATGTCGAGACTACTAGGCCTTTTTTCTCGCATTCCTTCTGTAGCTCTATACCCAGAATCAAGCGAACAGCATTCTTTTTTCTTTTCACCTTTTGGGTCACCGCTACATTTTCTACATACTTTCGCTCGGCGTTCCAGGCTAATTGTAGTGTTAGAGACAGCCTTATGTCCTTGTTACATGCACTCTTTGAAACGATATAGACGTTTTCAGGATGAGCTACGATCCATATATACCTTCACCATCCTCTCAGTCTCCCACAGTTTACGACCTTCCGCTGGTGGGAGAAGTAGCACCTGACTTCTCTACAGCACGCAAGCTCGAACACCAGACGGTTCTTACCCATCACAGTCCGCAGTCAGCGTGGACGCCCCAACAGATGCAGCCCTTCCCATCACTACAGGTACTACTTTCATTTTCTTCCAGTCATAATCTTTCAGCAGAATTATCCTCTTGGCATCCAGGTCTCACCAAATACAGCACCATTCGCCTATCCACAGATCAAAGAAGAACCATACTTTTCGGAAGCTCCGAACCAGTCTTATACAGATCCCGGAAGTGACACCTCCTTGAATAGAACAGGTGCGCTACCAATCACGAAGAAAGATTAAGTAGTATGCGCCTACGTCTGTTCTGTCAGAGCCCCTCATAAATTGGCAGAGATGAGCAATAGCTGCGCATTTGTTGTGGACGGACGGCACGCGTTGCGCAACAGATCGGGCCCCATGCCATCGGATGCACAGGAGCTGAACGATATTGATTCTCGAGAGTGATCATCGGAGAGGGATTTTATTCATGCGCGAAAAATGACTCAAGATTTCGTACTTGTTTCAGACGGCTCCGCCTCTGTTTCTCCTCCAGATCGACACCTTCTTGTACCGATGGCGGCTTCCTCAAAGCCTACCCTATTGTGCAAGGTTTGCGGTGATAAAGCAAGCGGTACGGTTTAGCCTCCAATCCAAATCTAACCATCTCAAATTTCAGGCTTTCACTATGGACAGACAAGTTGCGAAGGTTGCAAGGTAGGTGAAAGTGAATTGGGGGAAAAAGTTTCTGCGTGATTATCTCATCAACATCCCGACAACTATCCCTTTCGTTCGTGAGACGCACAAAAACAAGGCATTGCGAGTCCGTTTCATTTTCGATTTGTTCGGGATCCACCAACATAGCAATAGCTAAAACCGTCAAACAGTCTCTCTAATTTGCGTTGCATGTCTCGCAGGAGGGGGATCGAGACAGAGAGCGCAGGAATTAACGAAGGCTCGAGCTGTTACTGTCTGCACACTCCGTATTTATCTTACTTCCTCCGCTTCCTATCTCGGATGGAGCGTTGCGCAATCAACACACAGTGTCGCTTGGCCATCGTATTGTCTTTCGGCATGCCAACGATTGAGGGAAAAACAATAAACGTCAAAAGTAAAGCAAGCGAATACAGTCGAACGTTTATGTGAACATTTTTTTCCATTTAAGGGTTTCTTCCGTCGATCTATCCAGCGCCGAATGGAATATCGCTGTCTACGCGATGGAACCTGCACAGTGGTTCGGCATAGTCGCAACAGATGCCAACATTGTCGCTTCAAAAAATGTCTAGAAGTCGGCATGTCAAAAGACTGTAGGTTTGGACAGCTGACCCAGATTGAGTCACTTCAGCAGTTCGCTACGGCCGTCTGCCACGCAAAGGCTCGACGAAGGAAAATGAGCCTGAAACTTTAGAAAATGAAGTGACTGTAAAACAAGAATCACTCTCTCCAGAGCTGACACCATCTCCTACCAAGAGAGATCCATCAGAGATTGCCAAACTCATCTATCAAGCTCATTTGGAGACTTGCGACTACAGTGCTCCTCGGCTCAATGACTGCGTATACAAACCGATTTCATTGGTATGATTTAAATAATTTCATACTAATGAGTGACTTTAGATTCCGCCAGTATATGACAATCCGACTCAAGCCAAGATCTGTGTTTGGGAGCAGTTCGCTCTTTATGCTACCCCACAGTTGACGTCATTGGTCGAGTTCGTTAAAATGATCCCAGGATTCTCCAGTTTGGAGTCGGCTGACCAAATGGTTCTCATCAAGGTAGTAATAACATTCGCTGTATTAAGCAAAACTTCAGAGCTCTGCCTATAAGCTGTTTCTTCTGCGCCTCTTCCGCGGAATTCTGCAGAACGTTCTCCTGATTCCTACTTCTGATCAAAAACTCTACATTTCAATCCCTATGGAGGAACTGCGAGTCATTTTCGATTTTCTTGGGCACGAAATGGGCGAGTACCACAAGTTTCTGGGTGGTCTTGGAATCACGGACGAGATGCTCGCAATCTTCGTCGGTATAGTGCTCACAGCTGCCCGTAAGTTTAAATTTCGTTTCCGAGGTCAATCACAATTTTTCAGCAAAAGGAAACAATGTTGTCAACATGAATTCTGTAACAAATCTTCACAAGGATCTCATTGATGCACTCACTTGGCAAGTGAACCAGCAAAAACCGAACGAGAAAGACGAGATCATGCGTCGACTCATGTTCTCTCATCAAATCTTGGAGCAGCTCTGTAAGATTACTTTCACTGTCGAAAATGTTATACTTTTAGCCGATGTATACACAAAAGCTCTGCAGTTCCTGCAACAACATCCTGTTCGTATTCCTCCGCTCTTTGCTGAGATCTTTGGCATCACCGAACAGAAATTCAATGTAAGTCTGCTTGCTTTCAAAACAACTCAAACTTCCAGTCTGTGCCACCGCAAACAGCTATGGTACCAATTGCTGGTCGTCTTTAAGAAGAGACCCAACTACTCTCGTTTATCCCCGTTGATCAGATCGGGGCAGTTTACGGTTCCCTAATTCTCCTTTTTGTTGTCCCCAGCTCCTTCTCCTGCACCTTCTTTCAATCTTTTCTTTCATTTTCGCAAAATAGCACCCATATATGATCTAAGAGCGTCTTTCCTCTAAAGGACTTCACGACGTGTATAATAACTACTTGTAAAACTTCCCGCGAAGTAATAATGATCACTAGATAAAGTTTCTGCACTTGTACTGTTCTCTTGCGCAGGACACGGTTGACACATGCGCGTGAGATGAACTTGGATGTGAATCATGTTGTTTTCGGCAAGGTTCAGTTTTGAATCTCGCTGTACTTTGAATCCTGGGGCCGCTAGACACTTTTGTTTGGTACCGTACAGAATGAGTAACTGTCCTGGGAAAGAGAGATTACTCTGTGACAAGACACCCAGCAAATTGAAGAGTGGAAGCAGAGGGAAATAAAAAAAATGTAACGTTTAGTTCAAAAAAGTACTGCCTCGCCTGTCTATATGTTTGTCTATAAGCAAGATTTGGTTCTACTGGTTCCAACAACGGCTTTACTTCTTCTAGTAATACCTCCAGTCCAGTGAAGAAAACGGACAGTTAGAAGAAAAGAACAACAGAGTTGTCTAGCGACGACAATAACGTTGAGTGGAGCGTAGCGGGAAAAGCGATGTAGCTCCAAAAGCTTCAGCAAGAAAGAAAATCGCTCGACAGTAGCGACAAAGGCCTAGCATGCAGGCTAGAAAACGAGCTGGAAAACATTTGCTCGATAGTCGCAGTTGGAGTAACCAACATCACAGTATTAGTATTGCTGTTCATTTCATATTTTTCTACGAATAACCGTAGATGAACCGAAGAAGATTCCTTCCAACTGTGTAGTCTCTCCTGTCCGTTAGGCTAAACAGGTTTTCGCACTCTAGCACTTATTACTACTTTAAGCTCAAAAGTCTCCGTTTAGTAGTGAGCAAGGCAAACCTGTTAAAAATATTGTCGCATCAAAAACCAGCATCAAGGCAATTTCAGGATATCTCAGGTGATGCAAACAGCGCTCTACTCCTAGACGACAAATTTCTTCACCTGGGCTACAAATTATTCGAACGTCTCCAAAAACAAAAAGTTTGTTTTTCTACCCGAGCAAGAAGAAATGTCTGCAGATGTCCCAACTCTATGCGGTACTTAGATCTGGATGTTAATTCATTCCAAAACTGTTGGAAGATACCAAAGGCTGAGAGGGAAAACCAAGACCAGAATCCTTTCTGCTAAGGAAAACAAAACTTACGGGAGCAGAGCGTAAAACGGTATCCTTTTTGTAAGAAGCACTAAACACATTCAATTGCAGGCACTACTGAGAGGCAAAAACTGAACACCAAAAATGGATCCCAGAGTGACTTCAGCCAACGACTCGAAACTTTCATGCGAGAGAAGTTTTGTACACAAAGAATTTCGGACGGAGCTAACATCGCCTGAATCGGAAAGAGGCCAACGGTCAGTTGCATACGATTGGTATCGATGTTACATTGTTCTTTCAGAGCTCTTCGGATTGGTCAAGAAAATTTAGAGGATTAGGTCGCTTGGGCCCAAGAACCAATACAGCGATTCAGAAAAAATATCAGGCATAACTTGCATACTCTTTTTTACTCATAAAGCTTTTACAAGGTGAACTGTTCAGATTCGACAGTGAGCCACCGTAAAAAGGAGAGAAGCTAACATTATGGATGAACAAGGTAGTTTTGGTGAAAATTTTAGCTTCCCATTTGATCAGCTGGACCAACTTCGTTTCCCCGTTCTTGAGTACGGCGACTCTTTGTCCGCAAAGGAGATTCGCAGATATTGCTTCGAAAAGAATCCATCGTTTAACGTTTCTCAACTTGGTGTTCTCACTGCAGCCTATATGTTAACGGGCAAACGAAGCAACGAACGAATTTTTGGATAGCTATGAAAGCAGATTTTCCAATGGAGATGAAGCAGTCATTCAGCATTTTGCCATCGTTAGTCGGCAGCTTCTAGAAGGATTCAGCAATAATCGTAGAAGCCGATTTGAAATCGTTCCGTAATGGAAAATAAACTCTTGAATTCTGGAATTCAGCTCTGAGGGCAGTCAGCTTGGTCGCGCTTCTATTTTATTTTGTTCACAATAAACTATTATCCTAACAATCATTTCGTTTAGATTCAGTTTCGATTTCAAGAAGAATGGAAGACCCGAAATAAATTTCATTTCAACTTTACATTTACAGACATCTTAGGGTACTAGGAGTTTGACGATCACATTGGTCAACTAGATAAACTGAATCCCGAACAATGACACGCTCAATAAATAAAACAGGAATTCATGCTTAAAAATCCGCGAAAGCTGTGCACCAGGGAATGTTGATATGTCGCGGAGAGAAGCAAGATAGAAATAGCAGTAGAAATAAATACAATATTATGAAGAGACTTAGATTCCATAAGAGGGGTCCTTGGGAGCGTCAACAATAGGAGCATGATGGATTTGTTGAGCCTGGGCAGGCTGAGCTTGGGCTTGCTGTGCCTGCTGAGGAGGAGGCGGTGGCTGATTATGAACTGGTTGTGCCGGGGGAACTTGCTGCGGCGGCTGCTGATGGACAGGCTAAACAATACCATATTCAAATGTCTAACAAAATGTATTTACCTGATGTTGTTGCTGGGGAGGAGGAGGAGGCTGATTGATGGCATTTCCTTGAACTGGTGGCTGCTGTCCTGCAGGATAGGCAATTGGAGGAGGAGGCGGATAGTCATAGGCATGTTCGCCCCATCCTACAACATATCGTAGCCCAGGGACTCTTCCGAAGAGTGATAGTTAGATAGGCAAGCAGGGGTGAACAAAAGTCATGCGGAACCCAAAATTTACAAGCAAACTACTCACCCATCTGCTTAGCATATTCCTCTTCGAACTTTTTCAATTCCTCGTTGGTATAAACTTGTTGCTGCCCGAGATCCTTCCAACCTTCGTCCTTGTTAGGAGTCTGGGCCTCAGTGTCGTGGAGGAACTCTTGAAGAGAGATCAGTCGATCACCATTCTTGTCCATTTGATTGGTGACATGCTCACGCATACGATACATCTCTTCCATTCTGTCAATTTCTTCTATTTTCAAAACGTTAGAAGTACTACCTTTCTCTAGGATCGTCATCGGGATTTGTTTCGTTGTACATCTTTTCCAGTTCTAGTTGGAACAAGGCCTCAAGTTCGTCCTCATTCCAGAAGCCATCCCCATTGAGATCATGGAGAGCGAAGAAGGTGCGCGGATCAAACTGTTCTTTCTCCATCTAAAACAGTACTATTGAATAGGACCAAATAATGATTATACGTGATCAGTTTCAGACCAGACTTCCTCGAGTTGATCGCGACTTCCAGGATGCTTCAGTTTCTCATGCTCGTTGTGTCTCTTCTGAGCCTCCTCGTGTTCTTGAATAGCTCTCTTACGCTCCTAAATTTTGAATTGAAGATTTGAAGCGGAAAGCGCACTACGTCTTCGTTCATCTGAGCGATTTTGTGATCTTCCTCGGCTTTCTTCTTCATTTCGTACTCTTTGAATTCCTCCTTTCGTTCTCTGTCGATCTCGTTCATGTCGGCAACGGTCTAAAATTTTGTGCTGCCAAAAAATTAAAAAAGTGACCTTCTGAATGAGTTTCCTCAGGTCTTCCTTTCCAAACTTCTCCCACTGATTGACATCGATATGGTCCGGCATTTTGATGTTGTGAGCACCGCCATCAGCCTCAATCTGCTTCTCGATTTGAACTCGAAGGCGTTCAATCTCGCCCAGCTTCGCTGCATGGAGTTTATCGTACACGTGTCCTTCCAAGTCTTCGATATGGTCGGCAATTTTACCAGCCTAGATAATGAACTTAATTAAAAATAGCAAGAATACTACCTTGATATCCTCCTCCGGCATTGTCTTCAGTCTTTCGGTAAATTTCGGATCGCTTTCAAGGATTTTTACTACTTCTTCCAGATACTTCGAATAGGCGAACTCGTACATCTGAAAAATATCAAATCACCGCTTTTCTAAAAGAAATCTCACAGGTTTCTGGCCAGGCTGCTGTGTGTTGTCGTTCGGATGAGGGTTCTGGCCGCCTTGCTGCTGTTGATCATGGTTTTGGGCAGCTTGGGCAGCCTAAAAGAGATTTTTCATTTTCAAATGAGTCGCTAACCTGCTGAGCCTGTTGTTGAGCTCTTTGAGGCGGAGGAGCTACGGTGCCCACAACGAGGCATAGCACCAAGAGAGGGTTCATTCACCTAGAATAGTTTGATTATCAAGGAAAAGATCATTCGATAAAAAGTAGAAAGGATAGGACGAATTGGGCAAACCAATGTATTCCTCAGTTGTTATGAAGTTGGTTTTAAAACTTACAACACGTGTAGCGAATGCGAACTGGAAGCACAATTACAGGCAGCAAACAATCGCTGCGGGACAGAGGATTATACTTATCCAGCTTTAAATTTCGAAAAAAACTCAAACTAAAATAGAAGGCGGCGAGATCAGGAAAAGATTGTGAAAACAAAGATTTTCATTATCTAGATACAAAACAATCAGGCTCCCAGCTAATAAAAAACTTGGTACGGTTTTCCAATAATACCTTGGAAACTTTTACTGCCAAAAGTCTGGATAGGAGCCGAATTTGTTCAGCTGCACCTTTCGTAACATAAATATTTTGGTGGCTGCACCTACCACTAGTCAGGACCCACTGAAAAGAAGAATTCTGTCGCTTACCATCACGTACTGACCTTATTTCTCGAATAAGGAACTATCAATATAAAGATATGTCAACAAAGGTCTTTGCACCGACAAAGAATTAAAACTAATCAGAAGATATCTTTATCTTTAAAATGTGGTGTCTGTCCGTCCGTCTGTCACTGCAAAACAAAAACTAGCAAGTTATGTTGTCCAGAAGTTGTGTGGTTCCGACATGAAAACGTTTTTGCCAATATTGGGTGGCAAGGTAACTTTGAATGCAATCTAGACCTTTGCTTTTGTCGCAGTGAAGTTACTGGGAGTCTTATGCTACTACAGAGTGGCGAAGCCGCCGGAGACGGCTGGTTTCAAAAATAAAAGAAGTGGACCTGTGTTTAAGAAACTGATACTTTTTTCAGTACCTTTTGTGGTTTCAAAGTATGACACTAAAGTAGTGCAAAGTGTTTACCTGACTGTGTCAGAACTTCGTTACATTGCTAAAGTTTTACTCTTTTGATATACTCACTTCTTCAGGCTATTCAGGTTATCCACTCACGGAACGCTGCCGCTTACATCAGCAGTTCATAATCATCATGTTTTTCAAACTTTGAGAAGAATGTTGCTCTGTTGCTGGTATTAACATTTCATCTTCTAATTCTACTGGATCTCGGCACAAAGATATGCACACATCAAATTTGCGAAACGTACTGGAGCATAGCACTTTTTGTGATTTATACTCTCTCCGACGGAATCTCAAAATGCAGATTAGAGCCAGTGCTGTGGCGAGACGCTGCCGTTCTCTTCATGAAACCGAACACTTCAGGTCAAAGACTGCGCTGCTTGTTGCGATGTGTGTTCCTCCCGCTCACACTCGATTATAGGGGCTCGTTGTGTATGCTTTACCTTTCGCGGCCGGTTCATGGCTCCAGCTTCTTTTGTCCACGCGCAGCACGCTCTCCAACAATACGCATGTGTTGCGCAGTTCTTTCGAAAGAGCATGTGATGCCAAGGCCTGAGTAACCGTTCGTTCTCCTCGGCGCTCCACGGCCGACCTCGCGTCCAGTTTTTTCTACCGGGCCAATGTCCTTTCCCTATTCCTTCCATCGCCAATTTTCTCCCCTAAATGACCGCTTTTCTCTTGACAGCTGCCTGTTTCTCAAAACAGTTCATAAACCATTTGGCCTTTACCGAATGCGCAATTTCAGCTGAGGCGTTCGTTTGTTCAAGGGTGAGTCGGGCAAATAACTGTTGCGAATTCGAACTGCCGCAACTCGTCTCCAGCCGGTACGGATCTTTCCTAATCATTGTTCCCCCCCCCCAGAAAAAAAATTGGTCACTTTTACTCTTTTGCTGCTTACGTCGCTTAATTTGGTTTGTAGCGGATGTTTGTCATCTGATTCCAGGCAAGCGAACTACAATTACACGCCCTCCCCTGACTCAGAACGCCATTCCTCCTGCCATATCTAAATGTAAACACGTGCTTCTGTTCCTCTCATCACCCCTCAAATCCGCCTTTTAGTTGCACTGCATAACTGTCAGATGATGCCATCTTTCGAAAATTTTCGACAAATTTTTTGGGTTGGATCGATAACCGTCCTCCCTGTGCTGACGGCAGCTGGACAGCACGAAAAATCGGCAAGAATTCGCGCAGATTGCCGTTCGAAACTAGTTGGCAGAGATCGGAGAAATACCGCTGCAATGAGGAGAATGGAGAGAGTGCGCGGCCTCGCTCTTACCTGGAGAAGCATCGGTCCCACGAAATATTTCTAACACATATAGTTAGCAATTCCTCATCCCGATCCTCGTGTTCATTCGTAATAATTCAGTGTCTTTGTGCCACCCGCAGTGTTTGTTTGCGCGAAGGGGGCACAACCTGAGTTTTTTAAACTTCTTTTTCGCATGGTTGACAGCTCGATTGTTCTACTCTTGGCATTTGTTGCCTTTTTTTTACCAATTTCATAGCTTTCTCATTATTTTTTTTCCAAGGAGTTTTAAATTTCCTTTTGAAATCTGCAACAGATGTTTGTATTTGTACAGTGCTCGTGACAGTGACAGCTCAGCCGGAGTGCTGCCATCAAGGCGACCTCTGAACCCTGAAACTAACTGATTAAAATCGCTGACAGAGAGAGGGAGAGCTATTCGAATGACCCCCCACGTGTGTTCGGTCGTTCGTAAAAAGAACGCACCGCTGGGGGCCTGCTCGCGAGCGACTTTCTTTCTTTTGTTGCATATAATGCTGCCACTGACCATTCATAACACCTGTTGCTCTTCCTCCTTATCACTGTTGCAATTTGGCACTTTTTTCAAAAAAGAAAAAACAGTTTCAAGCAGGAAGAACAGCAGTCCTTCGGCGTGCTTCTTATCAGCTGCAAGTGTGTTCAGAAACCAAGCCTTCTTGCTATATTGCATCTCCTAACAAACAACATTCACGTAGGTTCAAAGAAGATAAAAAGAAAGCCGAAGATGCGTCATTTGAACCGTTTGGGCTCGGCTTCAGGCCAAATATGTTAGAAGGCTCTGTTCTCCCTAATTTTTGTTTTCAGGTGACTGAAACAGATCTTGCGTGAGTGTGATCATTTTCAAACCTTTTCTTTGTCACATGCCGCTTTCAAATATACTCGAGTCTCAGGCGCATGCGTTAGATTTATGAAATCCATGGATAGAGAAATAATATTCCGTGTCCAAGGAATCATTTCTTCCTGAGATTATTGCTCTGCCTGCTGGCCCGTCGTAGAGAACATCTGTGCCAGCTCTTTTTTGTATCTTTCGTTTTCCGCTCACGCGCACCCTCCGAACCTTGAATTGTCTTTCACACTCTGTTATTTTCTAATACTAATTTCAGAATTTTCTTTGTCGAATGAGCTAGACAACAAGAAAAAGGAAGATGTTACCACACAACCCCTATCCTCCTGGATTTGAGGACTTCATGGGTGGGTTCACAATTAAACACTGCGAAAAGATCTGGTGTAAATCTTATACCTTGCAAAACAACAAGTCTCTGTATTAGTATGCCTTCGCCGCGAGATTACTGGCTATGGTTAGTCCATACGTATCACCACGGGCTGTTGGTCAACGGCATTTGTTTGGCGCGCAGTCGCAGCTAAAATAGTCAGATCCGCCTCCTCATCCCATTGCTATTTACAAATTGAGTCTAAACTATGTTCAAATATCTCTCTTACTTATTTCAAAGTTAAAAGAACCTACCTGTAGCCTTCGGTTGAATCTAAAGAGAGTTGAGATGAAACCGTCCCATTTCAATGCAGACACGGTCCGAAAGGCAGCTGTATTCAAATAGCAGCCTACCTCGAACAGCGTTGTTTCACAGTTGCATCGATAAGAGGGCAGCCGCGAGTGCATTTGCCCTTTTGCCTGCCCCTAGGCGGCTCTCAGCACAGAAAAAATGCAGCGCCAATACAGCCAACTGCAGACAGCAACAGCTTTGCACTTGCTCTCATTTTCTAGTTTCAGATGATTTACCGGTATCTGGCATCTTTGAGCCGTGTCGCTCTGCCTTCTTGGCAGATCCACGCTTATCAACTTAGCCTCCCTTTCCTTTCAAATCTCCTTCAGACCATTCCAATTTAACAGCTGTGTTTGCTATAGATACGAGACATTTTCTTATTACTCTCACCACCTTCTTCTCCCTCTTAAAACTTTCTTTGATTATTTGCTCAAAAGACTTGAAGTTTTTCTTTTATCGAACGAGGTAGTGGTCACTTCTTTAAAATAAAACTCTTATCTTAGAGCTCATAGTTTAGTGCTTATCCACTTTTATATGTATTGAGAATCTGAGTAATCTCATATAATATCTCTCCTACGAAATAATAGGAAACAATTTCAGTAGCAGTATATTCAGGACCCCTATTCTAATCCTCTACCAGATCCACAGCTTGAGACATAAAATAGTATCCAGATCCTGATACTGCTAGTTCCCACGTATTTGTCATGTTTCGTATTGAGTTCCGGCAATGAAAACTGCTCTGGAGCCTGGCGGTGCCACTCGCTCCGGCAGGGCGATGAGAGCCAGGACGCGTGCCAAGTAGTGCCAGGGTACGGCCGGCGCCGTCTCCCGTGTTTACGGAGAACATTCAGCACTTACCAAACAATGTTCAATAGAAAACGGAACTACGTCATAGTTGAACATTTTTGAAACTGCACAAAAACAATGGGAGAAATTTAGAAGGGGCTGTAGTCAGTTCCAAAGCGGATAGTATGTTTCTGAGAAATGCCAGGATTTTCGTGCGAGCCTTGGAGGGATTGCCATAAATGTCGAGGCAAGTAAATAACTAGTTGTTTATCTATCCAGGAAGCGAAGTTACTCCTCAACATGGACTCGTAAGCCGCATCTTACTTTCACTTTCGTTCGCGGAAAAATGCCGAGAGCTTCTGAGACGCGACTGGTTTGACCGTGAAAGCCACGGTTTGCACTGTCCGATTTCCTTTCAAGCCGAGACAAATGCAAGCCGTCCGAGTTTTTCACTCTCGCTGCCACTGTTTCCTCATCTTGAGAGCCACTGCTCTTTTGATCATTCACTCAGCGATTGAAATTGGCTCGCAACCACACATTTTCTGCCACTGAGGTCTCGTCTCTTTTTACGAAGGTCAGGGTCGGTCGACAAATAATCGATGCGCCGTAAAACCGTATTCTCTTCTAGGTTATCCGAAATCCGGCTTTTAAAGGTCAGCAAAAAAAGAGTCCAGCTGGCTATTGTGCTGGAAATTCCTAGAAATTTTAAAGCCGATCATTTTGAAGATGGCATTGACTGCTCTTTTGTCCTTGACCCCAAAACTGTTCTCAGTAGCCCTATGAGCACTGTCTACCCACAAAAAAGATTAATTTCCCATCGGCTAGGAGACTACGCGATAACCATCTGTCCGTTGGTCGACTGGCATTGTCTAGATTCCGTTATATAACCAGATATTGCGACCATTGGTGACCTGTGAGTTTTTCTGTGCCCATTGCGGTCTGTGGTCATAAGTAAGGGTCAACGAGGCGAGAGTCAGAGAGGCGAGAGCGCGCGATAGAGCAGGGGGATACGGCCTGGCACGACTGGCTAGCGCAAACGCGTAGCCCTGGCTCGCGCTATTTTGCTAACAAATTCCCACTATTCCATGATTCTGTATGGATAAGAGAAGAAACTTTCAAGTTAAAGGTTAGTTTGCCATTATACGGCATTTTATTCATCTACTGACCATCAAATGACCAAATGCCGACGCCGTTAATAATTTTACTAACTCTCGCAATACATTTTGTCGAGACCGATACAGTCAGCTTGTCATTTTCTGATTAAAATGCACAAACACAGCAAAGTTTTTGTTTTCAGAAGAGAGCTCGGGCGACCCGCTTGCTGAGCTCAGTGACGTTTCGTCGTTCAACATCTTCCAGTTCCTTCAGGCAGATAACGAGTGAGTTTAGTTTTTGGTTGTCCCAAAAGTTTTAAGTTGTCACGTTTTCCTTCTTAATACCTTGATACTTTTCACTTAACCTCTTTTCAAGCAAAGTTTCGATGCATTTTGCCGTCTTTCGAGCGAGATGCCCCCGTCCACGCAGCGGATAAAAAGCAACGTTAACCTTGACCTTATTCTTCGCTGTTTTTCAGCGCAATCTTGTAATCTGAAGGTAAACGTGGCTATTCCTGAATCCTTCAAACCACCCTCCTATTCTACTTTTCCTCTTCGCCGCAGCTTTTTATCAGTACTCCTGACTATGCATGTTTGTCGCTTCCTTCTCTTTGCTCTCTTCTCTCGTTGGCCTGTTTACTGCATCAAAATTACAGCTGGCTGATCGGCTGACCATTGCGCTGATCAGTGACTTTTTCCCTCTTACCCTCTGCTGCTGTTTTATTGAGTCCAGGGCCAACAAGGTATCTGTGTGGTGGTGCCAGCTTGCCCCTCTGCCTCGCCCGTACAATTATCCCGTTCAATGCCGCACGACCCACAAAAAGGGTAGTCAGGCTCATACATCTCCATGCGATTTTCCTCTATTACTCATTGCACAAAGAAAGACAGCCGAACGATGTTTCGCCCCCTGAATTGCCCTATTCAGTTCGGTCCATCTGCTACGATCCAGGAATACTTGTCTTATAGATTTTCGTGAAAACCAATATGTTTCAGAACTCCTGTAGACAGTCCCGCTGCTAATCAGGCCGGACAACAGCAACTAGCCATGCACGCAGCTGCTCGACACACTCATCAGCCACATCAGCATGTAGCTGACCCACACCACAGCTACAACCAGGTAAGATGGGCCACCAGACAGACGGTGTGTACTCAGAATTCTATCGGTCCGAAGTGGAAGAGAGAGTTTCGTTTGCCTATCGGGAGTTCGGGCATGGTTCGGTCTAGCCGGCAAACGCGTGCCTCCTCGTGCTAGTTGCGCCATAGTGCACTTCAACATTCGGGGACCTGGCACTAGTTTCAACACAGCTGTTTACAAAAAGCATCTTCGCTATGGGGGCGTTTGTTTCAACAACTTATATCTCGTAGAATATGTGCAAAGTTGCAATTAATCCTGTTTGGAAAATATGTCGGTCCAAGGCGAATGAGAGGGTATCGTTTCTGTCCGTGTTGTATCCGGTTGTTCCAGAACTCTCGCCTTCCGGACTCTCCTCCAATCACGGATATCTCCGGTGCAGCGTCATCGGGCTCACCTTCGAGCAATTCTGACACTCCATATTCCCCGGATAACTACGGTAATTTTCCAGGTGTGTTGTGGTTGTATCATTCTTGTATTTTTGCCTGACTGGATCACTTTTCGCACGGCCTTGAGTTGATGCCTAGCCGACGCAGAGGCTTCCAATTTGCTGTTGCACTTTCGAGGTCTAATCTTGCCATTTTTTAGCTCATGGCCTCAATAACCAGGGTCTGATTTTGGGAGTCCACGAACTCTCCAACCCAATGATGCTCCATCCCGACCATATGCAGAGGTATGGGTTTTCGTTTGTCCAGAAGAATTCGATTTTTTAGGCAACCACTACCTACGCACATTTTGTCTCCTTCGCCCAACACTTGCTTCATGAGCCCTTATAACCAGCCCCACACGCCGGCACAGGTTAGTCACGCCATTATTGTTGCAGCGCCTTGACCGTTACCCTGCGTTTGAAGACGAATGTTTTGCCAAACCGTGTACGAGCGTTCCATTTGAATTTTCGTGACTAAGCGCCTACTTTTACGCGCCCGTTCTTGGGTAACGCAGCCCCTTTTTGAACTTCAGAAAATAGTTTTTTCAGGTGTCGCCTCCCTCTAACCGCGGTTCCGAGACGTTTATGATGGGACCTGGTTTTGGAGGAGTCGATCTATTCAATATGATGGGAGGATCTAGTGAAGGAAGTCTCAACAGCTGTGGCAGCGACTCAACCAGTAGCAGGTACACTTCATTACTAATTATTCCATTGTGGTCTATTCTAGGAAGCGTCCTCGTCTGGATACTGGGGTCGAGACCAAGGTGTTTGGCTTGAATGACATGTCCAGCAATAACAGCTGTATGGGCTACGATGAGAATTTTGGAGCTCACCAGCCCGCCATCAAGTTCTCCAAGTTCGAAGAGGAGAAATGGCTTCCTCTTTACGATGAGCAGCATAACCCACTCCAGCAGCTTCAAGTTTGCGTCGTTGCTGACAAGGGCTTCAACTACTTCTCTCCCGACGCCTGCTTCGTTAACCAGAAGAAGAACCACTTCCAGGTAAGCATACGTATACGTTTTTCTTTTAAAACAAAATTTCAGATCTCTGTTCATATTGAAGCTATCGATGCCCTTGCTCCCCGCTACATCAAGAGAAACAATCAGCTCTACCCTATCGAGGAGTTCAAGCTGGCCTTCTGCGGCGTCAAGAATGAGCTCACTACGTCCGAAATCCAAATCAAGCAGTCGCAGACGGATAGAAAGCCAGGACCACACTCTCCTGTTACGTAAGTAACAATGGTCTTTTTATAAAACACTCTTTTAGATTGAAAATCGAAGCCAGAAAGATGACCAAGGTTACGGTCCCTCGTCTACACTTCCAAGAGACCACCATGAACAATCAGCGCAAAAATGGACGCGCAAATCCCGATCAGAAGTACTTCCTTCTTGTTGTCCGACTCATTGCCACTAGTGAAGATGGACAAGAACATTTGGTTCAAGCCTACCATTCGGAGCGTGTCATTGTCAGGGTGAGTACAGTTTATTAGTTAGCCGAAATCAAATATCGTAACCATAAGTGTGACTGTTGTATCTTTCGACCCAGTAGGGCTGAATTAATGTCTCCTCGGACTGGATGACTTCAAATTCCGGCAGTTCATCATAGACGTCAACCATCTCAACATCCGTCTTTGGCGGGCGAACAGGAGGCGCCAATTTGTCATCTGTGCAACCGATCCATATAGGTATCGCATATCGATGAGTATGACCGTCACTGAGAGTGTTGACCACTACGAGGGAATAGCTAAGGACGAGGGCGTTCCAGTAACTGATCTCAATTGAAGGAGGAATATTCTTTGGAATGTAGAGAAACCACTCTTCCGGCCATGTTCGTCTGTCCTCGTCTCCATCATAAACTGCTACACATTTCTCGTAGCAGTAACATTCATCCCTTCTAAGTTCGGGAATCCGGAGCCGTCGCTGTTGGACCAACTCCAATCTCACTTTCCTGACGTCACCTGTTAGCTTGACGAAAGCGAACTTTCCTCGCTGGAAACACCTCTGCTTCATTAATATTTCGTTGACGCCCATTATCTGCTTGTGAGAGATCTTAAATTCCTCCTTGGCCCAGGTGTCGACGAATCGATCCACAGGAATGTCTCTTTCCAAATGTACAGCGTTCTTTCTCCAAGACTCCATTGAAGATCGACAGACGTAGCGGATATCGTCTCCAAGAGACGGTGCCAAAATGTTGGTATCGTATTGGGAGTCCTTGAACGGGAGAGAGACTTTCACCGAATGAGGTCCAGGACTGAACATGGATTCGGGTTCGGTACTGATTATTGCCTTGAAGCGAAGAAACTCGTACCAAGTTGCATTGGCCCGAACTTCTCCAGCTATCATCAGTCGAAGATTCTTCAGTGGTCTTGGCTGAGTGCTGTTCACTTCAAAGAAGACTTGAGCATAGGCATCCTTCAGACTACCACTTTTTTCAGTCTTGATCGCAATCTTCACGAGATCAATCGAGTACTCTCGGTCATATGTTGGATCCTCATCCACCCCCGAATCGTCGTCATCGTCATCGTCGCTATCATCATCTTTATCCAGTGGTCTCTCGTGTAGCCTTTTCTTCGTTTGCTTTTTCTTACTGACACCCTGAAAAGACTAATAGTGATTCAACATCGGTAATTACTTCAATAGCTTCGCTGGTAATGATGATTGGACAGACAATGTCTACCGCACGACTGTGAGCAGCAGTCTTAACTTGGACGAGGAGCGAGTGGCTGTTGCTCAGCACGTTCCATAGACTCATAGGAATGGAGATACGTAGCTTTTTGGGTAGTTCGAGTTCCACCATGTTGTCCTTGTTATTGTCCTTCACTTGAATCTCTTTCCTGGCCAAAGTTGTCCGGACCTCGTGTGTTAGCATAGGATGACCTGCGTCAGGAATTCTGAACAGCCCATGAGTTTGGTTAAGTTTTTCTCTACCGATGTTCGAAGTTTTCGACTATCATGACCGTGACCGTTTGAATGGCGGCTTCATGGGCCAGTCGCCATTTGACCCGAATATGTTCACCCGACGAGTAAGCGCCTTTCTCGAGCCAAACTTCGCCGTTCAAGGGCTTGCAAGATATGAAAGAAAAACAGCTAGAGTGTAACGTGACACCTTACCGGTGACCCCATCCTTCATGGCCCACACATTGATTGACAAGAATTTTCTTCGGGTGCGTAGCAGCATGCGGCATTTTCAAATTTAACTTCCTCTTCACAACGAAAATCTTTTCCAGAAAGTTGTTCTTGTACCATGGATCAATGGTCGCTTTCACAGAATACTCCACGTTTAGTTCTTTATTTATTTGGGTGGTTGGAGGAAATCTCGGTAGCCAAACATCCACACTCACATTCTTTGTAGTATTTTCTAAAGATTGCATTCTGATGCAACTTGTGCTACCCACCATTGGGTGCAATGAGAACCCAAACTTGCTCATGGAAAAACTCATATAACAGTAGTTCCTTCTGTCTTATGTATCCTCTGAAGACGACTTGTGCCGAATGGCTAAATTCACTTTTGTTCTCGACGTCTAACTCGGCAGTGAACTTGTCGTCCGTATCGCTACGAAATAGCTTAGAAATGATTGATAATATATCTCGCGCAGACTGACCTCGGGAACACGAATTTCCTTGATTTCAGCAAAAGTTGGGTGTTCGGAGACGGCCATCGGGCTGTTGCTAGGGACAATGAGCCCACTTGACCATTCATCCTATTTTGTGTTTCAGGCAACCAACCCTGGAGCTTTTGATCCTGCAGAAGATGTTGCATGGCATCGTAACGGACATGCCCTTTACACGCAGGGACCTGTTGCGATAAATACTGAGATGCCGGTCAAAGATGCTAAGCTCAGTTTGCATGGAGACTTCTTTCACGCTGGAAGAGTAAGAGGGCAGAAACACGATAGAAATAAACAACTTTCAGGTTATCCATCCATCGGATATCCGTCTCAAGGAGAATATCACTGAACTGAATGCTTTCGAGGCTCTTGAGAACATTCGAAAGCTGCACATTGTGAAGTATATGTTCAAGCCGGAGATTGCCGCGAAATGGGGACTGACGGAAGACTCTAGGAGGAAGACCGGTCTTCTTGCCCAGGAACTCCGAGAGATTATGCCTGATGCAGTTCACGACATTGGAGACTATCTCACGGTTGATGAGAACCGTGTCTTCTACGAGACCCTTCTTGCTACGCAGGAGCTCTGCAGATTGACTGGTGACTTAGACAGCAAGATTGACGAAAAAGTGGACGAAATCAGCGAACGTCTCACTCGCTATGCCAGAAGAAAGAAGCTGACAGCCTCGGTCGCCTCCGGCCTCAGCGGAGAAACCTATGGAGATTCCAAGAGCATGTTGAGCTTCTCCCGAGGCTCTCTTGCCTCTTCGTATGCTCCGAGGGACAAGAAGAGGGATCGTGCTCAGCGCTGCAGATCTACCTGCCACCGCCAGCAGGACCCTCTCTGTAGCTCCAAGCTGACCCAGGGAACCATTATCACCCTTGTTCTCGTCATGGCTGTTTGCCTGCTCTCGATGACTGCTCTTTACGTTTTGGACTGGCATAACCGCAACTTTGGAGATCGTATCATCCCCTACGTTGAGCCGAACCGTACTGACATCAGCCCTGGAAAGATGACGATGCTGGATCTGATGGATGGACAGTTACCGATGTACCAACCCGATGCTCCGCCACTGGTATCATATTGTCGATCGAGCAATTGTCATTCCTACTGTTGTGCAGACCGAAATTCTTACTACGTCAATGCCAAATACACCAAGGTTACCTAAGCTCTTTGAGTTTTAAACAGCTTTATTTTAGCCCGATGGAATAGTGCCCCTCAGCGAGAACAAGAAGATTTTTCCGAGAAACGCTCCTGGAGTCGAGAATGGAATTGGCAAGCCGCTGGGATCCGGAATTACGATTACCATCCCCACGCTCAACATGACCATTGACAACCGCTACTGCATCGACAAAAGCTGCAACAAGAAGCTCAGAAGATACAACTTGTACATCCCCGTGTCTCCATATCTTCCAACTGTTCCAGTTTCCTTCCAGTTTGTGTAAGTTCAATCATGGCATCATGTTAATAAAAACATTATAGTGTTCCTCGCGGAAAGGTTCTGAACAACTGCGGCTACCTCTCCTCTTTCACCAACAAGCAGTGCGAGCTAGATGTCGAAATGCACAAGGCTAAGAACCCCAGTGCTATTCAGGTACAAATTGATTTGAAAGATTTATTAATAAGAATGTCTTTTAGCTGGATGAGATCACCTACCAGCTCTCTGTTGGAGCCTACCTTCAGTCCGCCTACCGATTCCGTATTGGTTACACGACTGAGGCTTGCATTGAACGTCCTGACATCCTGGTCGGAGAGACCATGAGGACTTACGAAGAGTATAACCTGGTCTTCTACAGAACATGTTCCCCTCCCAGTGACAGCACTCCTGCTCCCATCAAGTAATTGAACTCATACGAGTTTTCCAAAACCTTGTGTCATTTTCTCTGTTCTCTTGTCCCCACTTATGTACCGATCACGCATGTAACATCTTTAATTTATTGTAACACCACTACTCGGGGCCCATTCTTTACGAGTTCCTTCACGAACCAGGTTCACCCAACTTGTCAACCTATCCAGGGGACTTAGAGCTTGTCTGCCCCCCAGAATAATTTTGCTCTCAGTGATGTCGAATCTAGCCAACCGTAGAATCTTTCCGTAGTGTGTCCTCAAAAATCTAGTTCACCCTAAAATCTCCAAGTGTCAAAAATATAGTCTCGGCCAAAACATCCCACCCTCCCCTCTATTTTTGACTTCAAACTCATTTCCAAGTGTTTTAAGGCCGGTGAGAGTTAGGGTGCAATTCGTGTATACATACCAGTAGTCAATCCGTTTCCAATCCCGGTCCCCTTCGTGGTTTTGTGGTTGCCCTCCAGTTTCCCTTCGCGGATTTGGTCTCAATAGTATATTTTTTCTCTACTATTACGTACGCCCTCTACGAGTGTGTTATTGTTCTCATTCTTGTCCCTAATATAGGATTTGTCCGCTGGTGCTGCTCTGAGCAGTTCTATTCGACCAGCGTACTTGTACAGTTAATCATAATATAACCGAATGAATATGAGAAATGTATCCATATTTATTATTGTAAGTCAGCCGGGAAGAATAGTGTATAGGGCGGAGATACTTGCGGTTATTTGACAATCATTTTTGCATACCCTCATGAAGTCTTCTTTCATTATCTTCCCAGTTTTCTGTGTATCAAACTTCTGAAAGTCTGTTTAAAAATGCTTTTCATTAAAGCTACTGCGAAAATTTGACGAGCACGATCTATCTTCTGCTCTTTAGACAGCATCGGTACTGCTCTTCTGCCTAAAAGTGGCAAATATTTTTGGTTCAAAAGTATCTTACCCATTAGGTCGTTCATTGAAGTGATAACATATAATAGTCTACTGAAAGAAATCTCGCCCCGGTCGCGGGGATCGTAGATTTTGTAGACCCATTCGATTTTCTCGTCCATTGTTCCACGGCAGAGAATCGACAGAGCTTTTACGAATTCCTGAAAAGTGACATGTTTTGAACACAACGATTCGTCGGAGTCACCTGGAAATTGATAGTACCATTTCCGTCATTGTCAAAAGTGTCGAACAACAGATCAGCATAGTGTTCAATATCACCATGAGGAAAGAGTTCCGCAAACTTTTCTCTGAGGATTTCTGAACACTTTGATCAATATCACATGATATTCTCACCTTTGTTTATCACGGCATTTGGAGAAGTTTCTTTGAATGCTCGATAGATGGCTTTGACCTCATTCCTCGAAAAGTGAGTCTCGTCGACTACCTGTAAGAAAAAGGTGAAAGATAACTGACAGAGTTAGCCGACCCTCTGTAGACTCTCTTTACAATAATGGAACAGCGGTCGCTTAGGAGCGGCTGCTTGCGGAATAAAGCGAATGAAGACCTTTTTACTGTGAATATTGCTGTCCATAGATCCTACCGAAAGCTATTTTACAGAATGTACAAATAGGCTAGAACGGGTAGGCCAAGAACAACAAATCGCAAAGCCGATATTTGTCAATCGGCTCTGGTTGGTGATTGATAGTAGGCAGCAAGTGAACAGCCCGCTCCATCCTTCAAAATAGTCAGGAGCCCGTCATACAACAGCAACTAGTGCTATTCATGTTTTTGGTGAAATATAACAAAAGATGTATCAAAAAGAATACCTGTTGGAGACTTGTAGGCCGGAAAATATTTTGATGTATCGGGGAGAGGAGTGAGACATCGTTCCAGTCTCCAACATCTGAAAAACTGTTTCGGCGCTGCTCCGTTGTATTGAAACAACATGCTTGAAAATTTTACAAAGTAGCAGCCCAAAAAGTCTCTAATCACTTTTATATAGGTCAGAAGCACTGGCATATTATCTATTTGAATAGTAAACAGAACTAAATTTGTAAACAAAATAAATTCTTGTTTTAAACAAGTGACTACTTTAACCAATTTTACTTATCAACTATGGGCTCGTTGAAGTCATTTGGTGTTGGGAAGGAGACTGCAGCCCTTCTTCGGAAGCTGCTCATCTATAAAGATGTCTTATACACGTGAAACGCAAAAAGGAAGACAGGTGAAAAGTGCCGATGATCCATCAAGCAAATGGCCGATGCAGAAAAATTAAATTTTTGAGCCGCAGTGCGTGAGTAACAACTGTTGAATCAAAAAGGTGGATGCGTGAAAATAGCCTTTAATAGCAAAGCTGGGCACAAATATGGAAGAAACCAGAGAGGACAGGAAGTTACATGTGCCCTACGACGATTACACTGATAGAGCAGGATAAAAATAAGCAATGACGCGGGTGAAAGAGCAAGACTGGAGCTTGATTTATGGGCGTCGACAAATGCTTTCCGATCAGTTTGGCTGATCAGGAAGTCGTAGCTTGGCACCACAAAACTCTAAGGAGAAAAAATCAAATGCTTTCGGTTGACGTTAGCAAGATGTCAAAAGGAAATTGATGTTTCCTGTAGAAGACATGAAGATAATCAGGTAGAAAACTTTATATTCTCTGTATTTACAAGTTGAGATCTATGATTGAGACAATGACCCGACATTGGCTAATGACGCTAGACTAGAACTAGAACCGTTTGAGTGGCAGCACATTGCGTTTGTATGCTTCCGATGACTCGAAATTTCCGGCAGGATCGTATTTCACACAAACGTAGATCATATAAGCCGGCGAATTGGAAAAACAGCCTCTTCTCTTGCCAGCAATTTTGACCACAGAAACACCGACACCGATGTGTCGAGAGTCTCGCCAAACAAGTTGAGTAAAATGACCCGTCTTGTGGTAGTTGTGAGGGATCCATCTGGAAACGCTTATAAGCTTCATGAAGAAAAGAAACTAACGAGTTATAATTATAGCCGAAGCTTTCCATGTAAAAACTTTGAGTCACCGCCTTGGCAAATGTGTCCGGGTCGGGATAGCTGGAGGCTCCGTACACGAAGAGATTCTCGCCATACCTGGAACAAGGACTGTTATAGGAAGTTCAATAATCTAACTTTCTCGGAGTTTCATGCACCAAGCAGCTTGCTTTCCTCGCTAATTCATCAGAGTATCGTTGAGCCAAAATATTCAGAAAAGGTGTTGACTTGACTTCAGGAGCATCGTGACGTTCCCGATAAACATTGTGGTAAAAGAGGAGCTGAATAGTCATTGTTGTCTGTTGTAGGCTGTTGTTGTTTGTGACAGGAAGTGGCGTTTTGCACTCTTGGGACACACGTCTGTTGATAAGCTTTCACTTGTGAAGATTACGCTTCTTACACTAGCCACCGGTTTTTATGCTGACCCTTGGCCTTAGGTTCAAATGGTTCGTTTGATGACCTCGATAAAACAATACGAACTTCCTAGATGAGAAGAAAAACTTACAGATTTCTTGACAGCTTCAGCATCATACTTGGCGGGATCAACTTTCTCTGTCCGGCTCTTCTTGAACAGATAGTTCGTGATCTCGGGGACCTGAAATATCTAAAATTGTTCTTGTTCTCAAAAATATTTACCAAACACAACACCAATATATTTTGCAGCCTAAATTCAAAAGGCCACCGGAAATTAGTTCAAAAGCAACCCGAAAATCGCCGAAATCATTCTAAGGTCATATAAGTTATCGCGCTAAAGCGTGGACCCCCTGGAGACGGTCCAGTGAGTCAGGCGAGATTTTTTAAGCTGCGGAACTGCAGAGCCCTCTTTTTGCAGGGGACAGATAGTCATCGCCGAAATAGCGTATAGCAACCTCCGTCAGAGGGTACTTCATTAAGCGCGTAAAGATTCGGAGGCAGATCTGTGTCTAGACCATGGAACACCCAATAAACTCACGCTGCGTAAAAAGGCGACATCGCTCAGATCCCAGGAATCTCGGGTAGCGGTTTTGGCGGGAGGCCTCGTTGTAAATTCAATTGCTTTTCGAGTAGTCATTGTTGTTTTAGTCATTTTAGGCTGCTTAGTTGTGTTTCTCAAAACAAGCCATGGCTTCGAAGCTGATTTGTTCTTGCTGTAGGTACCTCTGAAACTGTCTTGTTATGGAATCTGAAAAATGATTAACTGCTTTAGATCTTCTTCTCCTGTCAGCTTGTTCACCGACTTGACTGCCCACGTTTTTCCCTTGTTGAAACCATCTCTGAGGATGTCGAAGATGTCGCTTCTAAACCCGGCGGTAGATGGTTCAACATTGAGAGATAGTTCTGTCGGCTGCTTGCGCTTCCACGGTACGATTGTGGTAGTGCTCGGTTCCTTTGCCCAGCTGGCAGTATCGGCCTTCATGCGGCGCGAAACCGATATGTAAGTGATCCTAGGCGGTTGCATTGGTATCGACAACTCTTACCTCATGTCAGAGCCAGTAGCTGATCTCAAAGTCGAGACGGTTTTGTACCGAGAGTTTACGAGAGGCTGCCAAGATGGATACGTAAAGATGCTTTTTCCTAGCGTCACTCTCACAAGCATCTTCCTTCCTAGATTCTGTAATACTGTCATGGTTACGGTCGAAATCAAAAATACAAACCGTTCCAGTGAACTTTGCGTTGAGACACTTGCCAGGTGTATAAGAAAGAACACAAGATGCAGAGAACACTGCCTGTGGAATGGATTCAATTACTTTTCGGCCCCTGAATATGTTTTTGGTTCGATTTCCAAAAAATAAAATCACTGTTGAGTAGTGCATTGACATTCTTTGGCTTTATTAGGTAACAATCCTTTGAAACTTGAGGGGCACAGGCAGAAGCTGAATTCGGTTTAGTCACGACAAAAAGGAAATACCTACTCAAAAATGAAAGAGAGATGTTCTAGATTCTCCATTTCACTGTACTGAAGGGCTTTGTAGTTCAAAACGGCTAGATCGTAGACTTGGCTCTGAAGATCGAATAGAGGTTAGTGAAAAATCAGCTCGACCTCAGCTGCAGCCGAAGAGGCTAGTAAAGATAGAGCGAAGATCTTGAACAGACCACACATGGTTTCTAGCTACAAGTCTCAGTTCCTTTGAACGACTTTTAAAGCGATCGCCGCGACCTTCGCGCCGCCCACTCCACCCTAGCTTTCGAGACTCTCTGTCCAAATTTCAATCAGAAGGTGTCCATAAGAGGCGAGCGCAGACAGTTATGTCTACCAGAGATCGTTTTCTGCAGTCTAGCGAAGAACACGTGGGCCACTTGAACGTTTTCGGCGTTCGGTACCAACTGCGTCACAGTGTCCCTCTTGTTCTCTGCACTTTTGAAGTTTTTGACGAACTTCATCATGACAGCTTTTGTAATATGTTGTTTCCTGTGGCAACTAGTTGTAAGCTTCAGGATGGTAGAATTACACGACAAAAACAACAACATTTTTCAGCGGTTGACAATACTAGGCTAGGAATCATCATCAGAACAATGGGAGAAAGGGGGTTGATGGACATTTGAGACCACTCTGGATACTACGTGATTTCTTTTGGGATAGTACAAATTGATTGGAATGACACAAATACACAAATAGTTATTGAAGAGACCTCAAGCCTGCCACTGGGGAATTACGGGAGTGTTGTAGACCGGGGGATAGTAGGGCTGATAGTACTGAAGGGGCACGACAGGCTGCTGCGGTAGAAGAGCCTGTGCAAGAAGTGGAGTAAGGTCCGGCATCACTTGGGCTGTAGGAGGTGTCTGGATTTAATCGGTAACATTCAATAGAGATGCTTACATTTTGCTGCACCCTTCCCCAAGAGCATCGTACGGAGTTACCACAAATTTCCTTTCCGTTCATTTCCATGATTGCGTTTGTGGCACATTCTTTCTTCTCATAGCGCACAAAGGCATATCCTTGAGCTTTGAAGAGCCTCACTTCGGTGATTTCACCAATTAGCGAGAAGGGCTCTCGCAGATCTTTTTCTAGAATGAAACATATAAAAACTGGACGACTGATCTCACCTTCGGTAGCATTACTGACGTTGCCCACATATACTGACGTATTGTCAGCTTTGGTGGAATTGAAGACTTGCTCAAAAGTTAGTTTCTCCCTCGTGTCTTCAATCGGACGACGAGTAGCCCAGTTTGTACGAATTGGTCGTCTGCCAAGCCAGAAGCCGTTCATGGCACTGATAGCTTTTTCAGCGTTCTAAAAAACATTTGTTGATCAGAAAATGACGGAAGCTGACATCTTTGTTTGGGAAGGAGACGAATCCATAGCCTTTTGACTTTTGTGTCTGGGAGTCGCGAATGACCTTTGCCTCACTGGAACAGAATGTTTCATTAGGAAGGTCGCATTGATAAGCATGCACATAAAATGTAGTACTGACATGCACTTTTGTTATGCGCAGAATTAAATTTAGACACTCAAAAAGTACCTGACTTCACCATGTGTCGAGAAGGCTTCTTTCATGGCCCGATTATCCACTTCTGGGCTGAGATCACCAACAAAAATATGGAAATGTTCTAAAGTCTGTGATTACACTAACAATTTCTAACTCACTGCTCGTATCTATTTTAGGCTCCTGAGGAGCATTGGCCAACGCTGCTTTGATTTCCTGTAAATAGTATTTGTATCACTGATTTGTGTTTCAGAGTACCGCAGCTCGTTGAATAGCCGCGAGTGATACTGGTGAAGGTCCTACACCGCTTTGTGGAACAATGAAGATGGGGATGCCTTCGTAGGCATTGCTGAGCGGAGCTTGAAGCTGCATCTGAAATCGTATTGTTGACGGTTGTATCGAAGAATTAGGCGCTTGTTCTCAGAAGAGGAGAAAAACTAGTAATTGTTTCAGCTATATTCGGAAAAGGAAACGCGGACGCGTATTGTATTTGCTAGATGATCGACTGGCGTTCGGTCTATTCAAACCATGGTGAAAAGTACACGTCAGCAATGACGATTGATCTAATACTACGTAGTGTAGAGGGAGGGTCGGCTGTTATCAGAAAATGAGACTGGCCAGGCAGCTCTGCGTCTAGGTGGTCAGTGTGGGTGCAATGCAGAGGAGCAAAAGGGCGAGAGAAAGCTTTGTAATAGAACCAGGAAGCGGTATTTTTCAATGAACTGACATTCTCGTAGTAAAACAGTGAAAGCTAACGCGAAACCAAATCGCAATTTTACTTACAACAAATGTTTAACCTTGAATACTGCTCGTGAATTCCAGGAAACACGAAATTTCTAGTTATTCGTTGACAGTTGGCCGAAAAGAGCTCTATGAACACACAATGTTTTGATGGGCACATATGGCGGCTTGGAGAGGAATTACCATCGGTTTAACAGGCTGACTAAACCACTGTACTCTCACTGCCCCATCATCCAGTTTCTATCCGCACAGCTGCGTGAGAGCGAGTAAAATGTGACACATTTGCCTCTACACCCAATTTGTCCGTCGCCAAACCGATAAAAACGATCCACATGCTCGTTGCCAAGGCAGTTCCGACCAGTAATAAGCGAAGACAGCTGGGGTACTGCCGGCATATCTGTCGCTCTTTTGGGAATGGTAGAGACTGCTCGCATATGCATTGCATGTTCGAGCCCCTTTCTGAATTGTTCACGGGAGGAACAAGGGCGATGGAAGAGAGTGTATTAAAGCAACGCGGCTCAGGGTTCTACACGTGTGCAAATGGCGATCTGATCGTCTATCGATTCATATACGGTCTGTCCGCCGCATTCAGTCGTGGGAAAGCTGAATGGCCACACTGCCTTGTGCAGCAGTTACTGATGACAATATGTCGCGAAGCGAGACGTCTCGACTTTATGGCTTTCATCAAGCATGCATGAGTAAAGGCTACCACCTGTCCATTCGGTGCAACTCTTTCAACTCACCTCACACATTTGAGGGAGAGTAGATGAAACGTATTGCATCATGGGCTGAGGATACATTGTGACTGGAGTGGAGCAGAGTGAATTCGGAGTAGTACCATTGGACAGCGTATTGGTTAACCCGTAGGAAGCAGCAGTGGCTATCATTTTCTGAAAGAGCCGGATTAAAACAGTAATGAGTGATGCTAAAAGATATTGGAGACTATTGAAGACTGGCGCGCAGCTTATAGGCAGATGGATCCGTGCCCGCCCCCAGTTGTCCTCGAGAATACAAAATGTCCTTACTACCTTGGCCTGAAGAAAAGCCAGATCTTCGTCTACAGAGCCGAAAGTGGCCTCATCCAGTGGATGTGCCCGCTTCAGTATGTCCAGGTAGGGGAGACTACGTGGCCTCCGAGATATTCCTGAAAACTCCGCGTTACTAGGTAGCAGGTGATTCAGTTGGATGAATAAAAGGTTGTCAGAATAAAATTCAAGTCTGAAACAGCTAAATAATGCATAACATTGCTCAATGGGCCACTGGCAGGACACGGCTTAAAAGGGTCAGACTAGAAGAAAGCTCATATTGTACCAGCTAATACGTTTTGAGGCAAAAAAATGAGGTCTCCTAATCGAAAATTGAAACGAAGCACTTTGAAGAGCAGATGTTTGAAAGCAGACATCTCAACGCTGGCTTCCTCCAACAAAGACTACAAGCAGAAATTGACGTTTGTTAGAGAACAGACGGAGGAAATATGGGTGTGTCTAATGAAAAAGAAGAAGACATAACGAGCAGATATGTGTGTGCTCGTCTTGGCCAAGAAGGTAATGAATTGAGCTCGCATTTCTCCAGGGAACTGTGCCGTAATTAACAAAGAAAAGCAATTAAGAACTAGACAGAAAATACACCCTGCACTAGATATTCTTAGGTGATAACCACCTCTATTTCGACGTTTTCACAGGCTCCAATCTCTCCTCACCTACGAACAGCCGAAGTGTCGACGAATCTACGGTAGGCGTATTTTAAATTAGCGAAATCGTAGAAACAAAAACAGGCAGCTGAGAGCAGTGGTACACCTGCAATAGGAACGGGCCTGATTGACACCTAGTGCCACTGTTCACAAGGGCGTACATTCAAATTGACAAATGAACGAAACTCCGAGATTTAGCCAAGAAAGTGGGTAACTTTCAACTGGATAAGGAATGAGCGTCTAGCTCGAAAAATTGGCCGTCAGTTAGGAGTCATGTTTAGAAGGCCGCTTACATGCATTTTCGATGAAGTGACAATTTCCTACCTCATCCGTCAAATAATTTAACGCCGATGAAAATGATCAAAGTCATATAGCAAAAGGTGATGAGGCTCAGTTGGGCAGCTAAACCAATGTACTGATATTTGATACGGGTAGGCACGATCATAAATAAACTTTGGAGAGACAGTAAACGCGAGATGGGACAGTACATTTTTGAGAGAGAGAGAGAGAGAGAGACAATAAGTTGGGCATTGAAGAGCTCTTGTCGAATGCACTCAGCTGGAAGTCAGAACCACCAGAACTGCTAATTCACAGCGGCAGCACTCGAAAATTTTCGAATTATTGCATTAGGCTAGACTCTTCAGATTCGGAAAACATATGAAACAGAATGACTGATTTTCATTCAAACAGACTATAGAGGGCTTAACATAATCTCGTTACACCCAGACAAGAGACCTTTTTCAAAGGCTGCAAGCAGTGGGGATCATGGGATTTGTAGAGAGTTACGAGAGCCATCAATTGTTGTAAAAGATCTAGGATCGAATCGTATTTCGGGCGTTCCGCTCTCTTGGGGGCCAGCTGTGCTTGGCCCCCGGAAACGGAAACTGTTTTCTAATTTCACAGAGACAGAGATTAGATAGACATCTGTATCAGGCGACAATATCATTCATAGATTTCAATCTTATGGCTTCGTTCAAGGGGAGTAGGATTAACGTTTCTCAATAAGTAAAATCTTGTCAAAACACATGATGTTTTGGTTTCGTATGGTTACGCGCTACGCCACACGAGTAACACGAGTCTTTTAACTGTACAGGTTACAATTCTCCAGTAGTCCGAAAACAAGCTTTGCAGTTCCTGGTGTACGTTCTAGTCGTACCAAAGAGTCCAGTGCCCCATTTAGCGGCGTTCATTTGCAGATGTTGTTAGCAAGTTTTACTCATTACAAACCACAATGACGTTTTCTGTTCTAGCAAGTACAGCTGCTGTCCGCGTCTGATTCCTAAGCCGTTTCCATTTAGAGAGGTTGACGTCCAATGAAGACATTGCTTTCGGCCACCACCCACACCGTTCTCATTTGCTTAGGCCTGTTCCACCTGGCTCCCAGCACCCGGTTACACAAAGCCCAAAAACCGGCAATTGATCGATGCTGTTGGTAAACAAGGCGATTCCACCAATACCTGGACACGGGGGTGAACACTAAACAGCTGCTGCCGCGGAAGCATCAGAATTTTTGCAAGGGGCTGTTGAAGTGAAAAGTGGCACCCATCTCAGTAGCGATCTAGACATTGACATCAGGCGACAAGCTAGAAAGTTATCCCCGAAAATGAACTTGTAAGCTCGATTAAATGAGCTCGACCCCTGCAATAGATCTTTGTCGGCAAATAGCATTTTCTCGTCTGGCAGGACGCGGCCTTCCTGCGACAAATGTTCTTCTTATGCTTATCTTTTGGGTTTTCACTTGCATTGCTAAGTTTCATGAGACCTACCGTTGATGGTCCATTCTGTCTGTGTGTTGTTAGTTACTGATCCGACTGAAGCAGATGACTCTAGAAAATGGTCTGTGATCCAAAACATCCTTCTGTTCTTTGTGTCTAAACTAATTTCCTGCTTTCAATCTCATAAATCCTGTGAGAACATACTTGAAATTAATGGGAATAGTTTGACTATCTCGTGATATATGAGAGTCCACAAAGAACGAGCACTCATGAAATGCGATTCGTGTGCTTTCGAAAACTTTTTGAGTAATCGTGTCATTCCATTTAAGGAAAATGAGATTTGTGTTGTTTGCTTGGTAGCAATATTGCGCAGCGATCTCGAATTAATCGCCTCCACCGTCTTATAAGTTCATTGTTTGCCACAATGCCTCGAGGCATCGATAGCGTCATTGCCCTTCGGATTTTTTTAGTTTCTAATGTATGATATTTCGACCGAGATGTTTAAAAGTCACATTACTGTTTAAGTTAATTCTGGATATGAATAATAGGCTAATCTTAACATCCCATCACCGACACACTTGGAATTAACTTGAATGACAAACTAAAAACATTCGATCTTCTGAGTAGGAGTGTTTATCGTTGTCTTGCTTCAGTCTTACATATAAGTGTGCATATGAGCTTTGAGATTGTTGAGCTTTACTTTGAGTTATGCGCCATGGGACGATACATGTTCTATGTTGAATTACTTATATTTCCCATTATCGCGTTCTGGGACTTCCGTTATTCATCTTTTGAACAAGTGCAATATGTTAAATTTTTCCATCTCTTTAACTCTGTAACAACACCTGGAGCTACTAGTGAACTCTGTACTCTTTTCTTCTAGATAAATGATAAACTCGACGACGTTTCAGATCATCGTGCCGAAAGCCATTCAGCTTTTGGTAAAGTTCGTTCAGACTACATGTAAAGTACGGTAATGGTTAGCTTTATAGCTGTAACTTTGAGCCAATCTTTTTCGTGTAACTTATTCCAATATAATCGTTGCAGTATCTTTGAAGAGTAGCAGAAGAGTTGTTCCAACAGAGAATATTTCTTATGCTGCGTTCTTTCGAGGGTCTGCTCGAATGCTCTTATGGAGGACAAAAAGCTGATTCACGTAAACGACAGGATATCGCAAAAAGTGCCATAAGGCTATAATAGTAACTCTGAGCTTTGTAGCCATCATTTGAGGGTTAGGCGCCAATCTTTAGGAGAGATTATACTGGCCGTTTGTACTTGACCTACCCGACTCTTTAATGGTCAGCTCCTGCATCAGTCCATCAGAGAACATGATCCCAAACCAATTACAGAGCGAGTGTCAAATTATCACGCATTTCTATGTCTTTCGTTAGACCTTAGAGCTTCCTTTTGCGTCTCATTTACGCTGCAAACTTCTAAGCGTAGATTTCCCGTTTCCCAAGCTGAACATTGTACACTGTTTTGTACATTATTCATTGAAAACTTTCTCATCAGTACCGGTTGTTTTGCGCCGGGTATCTTGATTGCTCATTAGGCTCATTGGTACACTAAAGACTATTGAATATCCCCAGTACCACTTCCAGAGCTTTTGTTTAGAGATTATGGTGTTCTTTCTAATCAAACCCATATTGTCTGATTCGAGGATCGAAGGTTCCCGACAGAAAGTAATCATTTCAATTGACACCCTCGCCCTATAAAAAGATAATGGAATAGGTAGAGTTTCAATACCTTTGTAATTAGAAAAGGTTCGGCAAACGATCCCATGCTAGAAACTTGTGCATTTGTACACGTTGAAACTAGAGGTTCCCCGGTTTTTTATTCTTCACATGATATGGGATTCTGTGACGAAGAACAGCTATACTCCATTAAATCATGTGTGAACCACGCTGGGTGTAATCCAAGCCGGACAAGGGTAAATTCTGCTCTGACATGCATTATTCACCCCGAACCTAAGTAACACGGTTTTTCATTCCAGAAGAGGAATTTTTTGCTTTCTCATCTCTTTCCCGGAACCTTGGGAATGCTTGTTGGTTTAATTGTGAGCGGAGGGACAAACGATTCCTACAAAACAAGCGTGAGGGTGCGTCTGGAGGAGGCTCCGAGTAAACAAGCGCCGGAAAATCTTTGTTTCTCCCTGCTTTTTTCACACGAATTCACACGAAAACAGGCTCATTCGGTTAGAAGATAATAAGGAAATTTTCGGCGGTTCTAGCCTTCCCTTCGAGCAAATAGAAACTCGCGGTCATTTGACTCGCCGATGAGACGAGACAAGAACATTGCGCACGGAACATGGCTCAACTACGTGGAGTGCCCTCTTTACACTTTTTGTACATTGATCTCCGATCCATTGGTAACAAACTGTCGGCATCGTATTACGATCTCTTGGCACCTCAGACTCCTCATTATTGATTTCAGCCCTATTTCTGTTGGTAATCTCAGCCTGACCTTGTGAAATTTGTGGCTATATTTATGGAACCCGACATTAGAGACTCTAATGGCTCGAAACGTTCATATTCTTTTATGGTGTTTTTCATCTTCCTCATATCCTCATCTCTTTCCATCAACTATATTGGTCTGAAAGTGAGAGCTTTCAACATTTTCACTGATCCGTGCGACATCCTCCTCTGCAAACTAAGATGTCATCATCGGAAGGGGCAATTATGACTGAAGGCCTATTCCAATTCATCTTACCTTTCCTACCCCGAGTCCTATAATATAATAGGTTAGGTCTTTTAAACCCTGTTCAATGAACCCAATTCTTCTTACCCGAAAAATATCCGATTCTTGATAGGCGAGTAGTTTTTTTAACCGGAATGTCATGCTGTCACGGTTTGCCGAATTTAGACAAGTACTGAATGCGAACTAACAGATATTTACCGCCCTCAAAAAAGTGCGTAGACGTACAGGTGAATTTGTTCTTTTTCGCCTGACTTCAACGTCCCAAAAGTAATCTGAAGACAGACGACTTTCATTTCCATTTGCCCATCTCTGTATTTATAATTCTGTTTGCTCTTCTGCAAAATGAGATGAGAATGAATCCTTGCTCTCACTTCTTCTCCTGCTTCCACTTTTTGGAGCAATGAGAAATGCTCCGCCCCTCGAGTAGTCGCACCGGCCATACACATACTGCCCTAATAAAAGGACAGCGGCATTTGATCTCAGGCCTTCTTTCTTAATAAGAATGGAAGACAACTGGTTGGTCTCATGTTTTGACGCCTTCCAAGTCGTCGTAGTACGAAAGTCTCATTCCATTAGGCCATATCCATAGAAGAGCAGAATGCGCAACTAGCCAGACCAGATGACAGCATGTCTCATTTTTCTACTTCCTTCAGTCACGTCTAGTCTTTAACAGCACATAGCCAAGGTTTTGTCGTGTTTTGCATAGCTTAAGTATGTTTCGCTAGTTTTCAACACTGACCACACGTTTGCTGAACACAAAGTCTGATCTCTCTCGTTCCTGAAACGGTGCGACTGAATTTTAAAAAATGTTTGGCCTCGCTCTAGAACCACTTTTGCAAATATCTTATTCATGCAGATCCTGGCTCTTCCCCACCCCCTTCAGAGGCGTCATAGGTTCTTCCGCCTCAGTTATACTCATTTGAAAATAATTACTGTAACATTTTCCAGCTTCTCGTTCAACATGTCTGCCGGTGGTTACGAACAAACTTTCATGGACCACTGCAAGGCTCTGTTGCTGAACAATCCATCCCTAACTCCTCAGCAATGTTTACAGTAGGTTCACTTTCATTCATCTGGTAAATTCCACGTTTCAGTTCCATGACCTTGATTCAAACTTATGAGGACAATGGTGCTGCTCAATGTAACAAAACCAACATAACCTGCAAGTTTATAGATAGCTATTCATCTATGACTCATTTTCAGTGCCAGAAGTGACTCACAACCCGAACTTCTTTAGCTCGGAGTGTGGCTCCGTCGAAATCCGTGAGTTTTTGATCGCTCTATGTGAAAGACCTAATAGGAATCATTTCCTGCCTCCTAAAATAGCCAATTGGTTCATATTCGAGCCAAGGATAGCCTCTGTACGTCAAAGTGCTGCTTATCCTGATCCCTTTAAGCAAAAGCAACCTGATCAGAACATGCTCAGCCAAAAGAATCCGGATACAAAGAAACAACCTAGGGTTTCAGAACTTTTGAAGTATGTGCTTCCGCCGTTGATGCTGTTGTGTTTCTTCGGAAACATGTTGAATCTGCTTATCTACAGTCTAAGCTACTTTGATGGAAGCAGCTCAGTTCACTTTCTTCGAGCCAAAGCCATTTTCAACATCATCTTTGTCTCGTCACGTCTCTTGGAGGTTGGTTGGTCCGACTCTTCCGTTTGCGGCCTATTAGCATTATGAGACAGAGCCACGATGTAGCGATTTTAATTGCACCACACGACCAATTAGAAGTATGGAACTAATTGCTCACAAAGTAATTATCTTAAGCAATTTGGCATAGAACATGATCTAAATTGCCTACACGTCATATACTCAGACCATGTGCTTTAAGAGACAAAGTATGCAAAGCAAGAGTCTAATGATTGGAGCTTCAGCTTCAACTCGGATAGTGAACCTCTCAGAGAATGTCTTTCAGGTGATTCATGCTTGGAGTGGAGAGGCGAACGCATGGCTTGAGCCGTTGTTCTGGTACACGCGCTCATACATAATGACCATCTCCAACATCTGTGGGACAATGTCTACATGGTAAGTGTTGTTCTATGCTCTCGACTTACGTGTATTCTTAAAGAACACGACTCTTTGAATAACACATGTTTTTCTAGAGATAGAGTGGAATCTATAATAGGAAACACGCGAATAATTAGTGATATCTGCAAAGCGTGATCTTGAGGTTAATGCGAATCTTTTAGGCTAACTTTGATGGTAACGGTGGAGACGGTCATGTGCGTTCTTCTGCCCTTTGTCTTCAGACAGTACTGCACGAAGAGGTAGAGATGAAAGAGTACGGTCGAACCACTAAAGTTCAGACTCACTTGGTCGTTCCTTTGCATCTCCCTAACTCTGTCGACCATTATTCATTCGACACTCGTCTTTACCACTCAGGTCTCAGTCCATCCAAAAGTATCTCTCTATCAACAGCATCACGTATGCTCTTGTTCAGCTGGTATCATGACATAACAAACTTAAGGGAGCTTGTTGGTATCTAAAAGAATACTACGTGTTGTCAAAGCCGGAAAATCCGCTGTATCATCTGGTTCGCCAAGCTTACTTCTGGGTTCAGAATGCCATGGCTATTGTCATTCCAACAATAGCAATGCTCATCTGCTCGATTCTCATCGTAAAGCAGTTCACATTCAAGGTCAGAAGCGAGTTGTTTATCTGGGAATTAGAGGGCACGACATACTTTTATTAATCTTATGAGATGGGGGTGTTGAATCCTGTGATCTGACTTAAATGCTTTTTCTAGGAATTAGGCGAGGCTTTTTCTACACGTCGTAAATGTGTTATACGTATGACAGTGGCAACAACAGTGTCTCACTTGCTCTTGGAGGGACCAGCCACTTTGACTCATGCAGCAGCCGCCATCCAGGTTGAGCAATTTGCATACATTGAAACAGAATAGGGTTTAGGGAGAATCATCTAGCAAGCAAGACTACTTGATGTGCGTGCTGAACCATGGAAACAATCTCCTGTCCATCGTCAATGCTACTATTCCATTTTTCGTGTTTATGCTCTGTAACGAGCAGTTCCGTCATATGACCGCCATGTTCATAAAGGTACATAACCCAATAAGAAGTCCTTGACATCTATTCTTGCAGGCTTACATGCAAACGGACAAAGCTCAGAGAAAAACTTATCTTTCGAAGGCTGGCATGCGATGTTCGAGGGTTTCAAGAAGCGAACAGGAGAGATCGTTCATGGAATCTCGGCTACTCACGAAATCTTCTAATTCTTAATTATGCTTTTTACATTCATTTTGTGTCAACTGTCTAGTGCTAAATATGCCTAGTCACTTTTCTTGTATCACCAGTTGCAATATTTGATCATATTTACAAATAAATTAACAGCAGTGGAATGTTTAGGTTGGACACAAGCACTTTGTCAGCAATTTGTTTCATGAAATAAACTTAATTCTTACAGGTACGTAATACAAAAAATAACCTAAAGAGATGGATGAAGACGCAGCGACCGATAGACAGTGACGGTAGAACTGATCTCCATCATCTGTTACGACTTCAATTAGTTAAAAATTCATTCATTCTGGGTGCAACAAATGGCTTCTGTGAATTCGATCCATCCATTGGAAATTGCAATCCTCTCGTTCTCTACTACCTAAAAGATCTTCACCTTTTCGAAAAGATAGAAGTAACCTTCACTTGAAAAACGATCCTATCACCTTCCCTCCAGCTCTCTGTTCTCAAAGTCTGTCCAGGAAGAACAGGGAAAGAGAATCGTACTTTGATGGCTTTGAACTTTTCCGCATTGTTGCCTGCCCACAATCTCAGAAGGTGCCGGAATGTGTAACCAAAAGTTCCAAGGCCTTGAAGAATCGGTTTTTTGAAGGCAGTTTGGGCAGCAAAGTCTGGATCTATGTGGAGAGGGTTCAGGTCCAAACCACCCAGTCGGTAAAGAATGTGCTGCAAGCTTATCGGCTAATGGACAGCCTTAGTAACACAGACCTGGTCCTCTGGAATCAACTCTTCAATTACCAAATCCGGTTTCCTATCAGGAATAACTGCGGCTTTGACTTCTTCCGGATTGTCTCTTGGGCCACCAAAAGCCCCAGCTCCAATTTGGAACATTCCCAGCTGTTGGACAGCCAGCTTATCGCCTGTTTCGTCATCGAAGGATGTCACTGGTTCGGCGAGGTTATAAGAAAAGCACTAAACTACCTTCGTAAATTATGAGAGCTCCACTCTTCTTATCCAAGATGTCTATGACTCTGACCTCCGAACGTATTTTTCCCTCCTTAGGTAACTGTTTGAACATCTCCAGGTACTGTTCTCCATGAACAAGTCCGGACAGGTTGGTCTCAATTCCAGGCCACCCTACAAGACCACAAGCTGCTACCCCCGGAGTCACAGCGTAAGTTGGGAGAGTCATGAACTGAGGGTGATTTTCGTACAAGTAGCGGAGATCAGTCTTTCCGCGGCAGCCAACTGGAAATTGAAATTTGATCACCCTTTGCCACTGTCCCTTCTCTGTCTATTGAGGAAACTCACCTCCGAGTGCGTAAATAATCGAGTCTCTGAAAGTGTACTGCCAATATTCTGTGCCTTTATGTTTCTTGGCCAGTTCTGGATCCATTTTCTGGAAAATTAAATACATGGTGTTTGTTACACTCTCTTACTAGGCTTTTCGCTCCCATTTGTCCCATTTTCTTTGAGAATTCCCACCAATTTCCTTCTCTCATCGGATAGGAAAATTCCAAAAATAGTTTAGGAAGAATATATCGGGGTAGTTTCGAGGAAGCGGTCATTTCATCAGAAATGCTCAGTTTGGAGTCGATTTTCTCTGTCAAATTGTCCATTTCGGCAGGTAAGCGGGTCCAAAAATTGAGTGAAGAAGCCCTATCAACACCGAAAATAGATAACAGGCGGGTCAGACCATCTCTGAGACCTGATTTCTTCCACTTTCATCACAAAAATCCTTGCAAACATTCTAAAAATGACCGAACTAAAAGATGCAGTAATAGTTGTTGACGCCTGCTGACCCAATGGGTCGAGTCCACTGTCCTCTACATTTCTTGTTCCATACATAAATTAGATTGAAAAACAGAAGAAAAACAAGGAGAGACATTTTAACCACGAAAGGGATAAAAGTCAGCCGATCATCATTGATAGTGAAAAGGCCAACGCTAAAAGCGCAGGTCGATAATGTGTTGCAAAGATGCGATAGAGAAGCAACACGGAGAGGCGAGACTGACAGTAACAGTTAGAGGGACAGGTCAGCGTTTTTTTAACCTGCTATGTCAAACTGTCCTGTCATTTTGTAATCTGCGTTCTTCTTGCGATAACCAAAGTGTACCTCTCCACTGCCGCGCGAAAATAGTTGGTCTCTGTAACCACAGTTCACAGGGAATGTTTATATGCACCCGTTGCAACGAGTTGTACATATTCCCAAGTCTTTTTCTTCTCCAGAATGAGCTCAGTTTTTAACAAATTGAAGGAGCATGGTGTTATTCCCGAAGTTATCCCTGATGCATCCGCAAATGTTGGATTTCTTATAGTTTCTTACCCATCTGGAGCTGAAGCCAATCTGGGAGAAGAGTTGACCCTAACACAAGTTGCAAGCAAGCCAGTAGTCACCTTGGAAGCTGATCCTGATACTCAGTACCTATTGCCTACTCTTTGTTGGTATGCAATTTTTCGTACAGAATACCGCTTTTAAGTGCCTGATGCTCCGTCTAGAACCGTTGCCAAGAAGCATACCTGCAAGCACTGGCTAGTGGTCAATATTACTGAAAATCAAGTGGAGAAAAACATATAAATGCGAAATATGTAGATTGTGGACCACCGGAAGGAAGCGGTGAGCTTGAAAAACACAGTGGCTAAAAAGAAACACGCAGTAAGTCATAGTTCAGGTCTCCACCGGTATATGTCCCTTGTCTTTGAATAGACTTCCTCTTTCAATCAAAAACTACTCGTCTGGGTTCGAAATCAAAGGAAGTGTCCCTTTCAACACAAAGACGTTTGTTGAAGAAAACAGATTGAAGCTTACAGCCGCCAGCTTTTTCAACACTTGATACGACGAGTCTGTGAGAGATATCGAGAAGAAGATGCTGAAGTTTTCTTACATCTCCTCCAACATTTACAAGATGGCCTGTTTGAAGTTGTTCCATTGATAAATGTCGTATTCTGACCTTATTGACATAGAACTGGGTCAGCAAGGGTCGTCGGGATAGGGGAGCCAAAACAGCCGGCAGTTGTCGTTTGAAGAGAAAATGTTCCGTCTCGTTGAAGCTGCTTGTCTTTTAGCCAGGTGAATACTTTTCATTTATTTATCACTGTCTCTATGCCTCCTGTATCTCTGTCACTCTGTAATCTTTTCTGTCAGTGTCCTTCTGTCTGTTTTCGGCCTTTAATTCAAATCTTCCAGCGCTATAGCTTCTCCAGCTAGCGAAGCTTTCACAATAGGAGAGATCGTCCCAAATGTCTTGTCCGCAGTTCCAGAAAATTTGGAGAAGTTAACAGTCACTTACACGGATCACAAGGTTTTTGTTTTATGTCATATAATTCTTTTTTTAACTATTTTTGACCACTTGAATACCATGAATTGTTTAATTTTAGGTCAACTTTGGAAACGAGCTCACTCCCACAAGTGTCGCTGAAAAGCCGACTCTCAAGTGGACAGCCGACCCTAAAAAGCTGTACAGCGTTCTGATGGTTGATCCTGATGCTCCGTCCAGAGCTAACCCTACCAGAAGAGAATGGAAACACTGGCATGTTATTAATGTTCCCGGTGACAGCATGGAGAAGGGACATGAGCTGGCCGGTTACGTTGGAGCTGGAGCACCGAAAGGAACAGGTAAGTCTAGAGACAGAGAGGATACAAATCACTTCTGTAAAAGGAACAGCCCATCTATGGAAACAAGGGTGAACGACGCGCTTTTTTCAAACGGGTCCCGCGACGACCTTCCCTGAAATTCAATCTTTTACATTTTTCGGTGCTTTACACACACTTGATTGCTTTCTAAGTGTGCTCAATCGATTTGCCGTCAAATTTCGTAGCCTACTTTAACAGAAAAACTACCGAGAAAAATGGAGGAAATGGTCGTAGAAGGTCAAAACAGTTTCGTCAATATCCTCTAATTTCCTTGGTAAATTTTCTCTGCGGTAGTAAATGATTCTAGGATAAAATTTGACGGCGAATCGATTGAACACACTTAGAAAGCAAGATGCACCCATAGCTAGACTGTCCCTTTAAGGTCTTCACCGCTATCTCTTCCTAATCTATGAGCAGTCGGAAAAGCTCACTGAACTCGAGACTATACCCAGCACCTCTACGAAGAATCGTCCCTTATTCAAGGCCAGCACCTGGGCTTCTGACAACGGTCTCGGCGCTCCAGTAGCCGGAAATTTCTTCGAGGCCCAGTTTGATGACTACGTTCCCAAACTTCATGCCAGTTTCACAAACTGAATATATTGCATATTATTCCTTAAATAGGTTGTTTCTATCTGTTTGTTGAATTGATGGGTGTTTGAACTCAAACGGCTCGGTTACTATAATAAATTTTTAACTACAACTACGTGCCGCACTTCCGATTTCAAAACATCTGTTTTTTCTCCTTATTCGTCGGCAATGTGGCACAAAAATCCTTATTTCGACCCGGATCCCCAATTCTTCATGTTGTGCCAAAGATTATCACTAATATCGATGTTTTAATAGTCCCGTTGGCTATCTTTTGCGTTGCATACAAAACTCCAAAACAGGTCGCACTGTATTACGAGCTTTATCTGATTCTGAATCTCGTCTAGTATGTACCATTTTCTGTTTAACTTCTTTGTTTTTATTTGTACAACTTAGTTTGGGAACATAGTCATGTATTTTTTGTTTCTCAAGTTTTCACCTTTAGACAGTTAACCTCGGCAAATCTTGCCTCTTGTTCCTATGCCATACAGCGGGTTTTATCCAACTGACTACACCAACTATTTGAAGCCCGATTCATTTAAAACAACTGTATCCTGTTACTCTTACCAAAACCAACATTTCTTTTGTACCATCTATCCCATTCTTCGTAGCAATAGGATAAGTATTTTCCTGCTCTTTTCCTGCTCTCTAGCAAAAGTTTCTATTGATTTTAAATATTGTCCTTCCCGATTTTACGAGTTGAGCTGAAATACATTTGATGTAATTCGAATAACTCAAATTCTATAAAGTCGCCCATTATTCACTCTGTCCGTTTGTTTTCAATCGAGCGTAACAAGGGGGCGAAGACTTGATAGAAGTAAATATGCTCCAATGAGACGGTTCTAGAAACGCTACTCTCATTACTACCATCTTGAACTTTATGACCTCTTCAATGCGATTAGATCGATTAGATGCGCCAGCACAATGTGTCAATCAGACACTCCGAAATTGCCACGAATCATTATTCATGTCTTTTGTCAAATGATGTGGTCTCTCTCTATTTGCCTTTCAATTCGGCACTTGATTTGACACTTCTATCAGTTCAATGTGTCGCTCTTTCAAGCAGCTGTTTCCGCTTTTTCGCTGCCAAAAGAACCGGATAACCGATCTTCGGCCCGTCGTTTCATCAGATAACCTCGATCCGACCTTGCCGTTCTCTTGTTTTCCCTCGGTTTTACAATTTATTCTTTTGTAGTCGAGAATGATAGCACGATGATCAAACTATGGGTCCCCACTATTCTTTTGCTAGGAAACCTCGGCTTGGCAGAGCATATCACAGGTATTTTGCTTATTTTTTTTTTATAAAAGTGATCGCAGGCCAATGGGATACCAATGCAGAACGAGTCAAAATTATAGCGAAATTTGGATTCCAACAGACGAGCAAGTTAGGCGGAAAGAACACCAGAGGCTTCGTTTTTGGAAATGTGACATCAAATGATGCCGATAATGCCACAAGTGGGTTTTTTTTTTTACCTTTTCATGACAATATTCCAGCTCCCGTTCTTTTATCGCTAGTTCCCCACAGTCAAATAGCAACACTCCATTCTGACTCAACGTATGGCACCTCTTGTGGAATATTAATGAAGGCGCTCTGCATATATTTTTGTTTTTATGAAGTTTTTAGAACCTTTCTCTAATGGCTTTTGAGCCAAGATGTTTGAAAGGCGGACAAGGGGACCTTTTTCGATGGCTTCCTTGTTCAAAAGACGGTCTCTGTGTCGTAAGAATACCAAAAAAGGACGACTTTAAGACATCTTTAGGACGAGGATGATCCGACCAAAGTTTTTCCGCGGTTCCAGTTTACTATGCAAGTTGAAGAGCCGACGACGGCCGAGTACTGGTAAATTATTTAGCATAATCTTTTTCAAGATTGTTTTCCTAGGTACGTGGCTCTTTTGGCCTGTAATTTTGACGCATCTTGTAACTGGACAAACTCCGATGCTCGAGTCCATATTGACTATGATATCTGGCTCACGAATGGAAAACCCGATACTGATGCAGCCAACCCTTTCACCCTGCAGTTCTCATTTGATGAACAGGTATTTTTTTGTGATGTTTCCTCCCAGAAGACGTTTCAGGACACCGTGGAATTATATCTCATGACGTTGTTCATGTATCTCGCATTGGGTGGCATCCAGCAACGAGCACTGACATTGTGCAAAAACTCGGAACCACCTCCAAGAATGAGGCAAACTCGTACATTTCTGTTTCAGTTCAGTTTTCAGACTACTTACTTACATTATCGCCTTCAAAATCTTTGGAGTAGCCCTGCAATGTGCAAATGTAGTAGTATTCACGTTTGATGGAGAAGGACTAGTACTTGCTAGGTTTTTAGGAGAGATATTTCGGTAAGTTTTTCTGTGTTTCAAACATTTGTGCTTCAGATTACTCAGTATCAACTTGCTTTGTCTTCTGTTAGTGTTGCTATCGAGAGGATGGGGATTCTCTCATCGAAAGCATTCCTCGCCGTGTTGTATTGCATTTTGTGCAGCCCTCGGTGTTGCTCACATGATCTTCTTCTTCTGCAATTATGTGGGTTTCACGCTCATAAGTTCTGTTGCAAATTTGAACATGCGTTGCACACATCTGGAAGCTCGTTATACTTAACCTTGTTCGTCCAAAACATTTGGGTGACTATACGCGTTTTTGACTCACTTTCAAAAATGTCGTACCAAAATACTTGCAGCTTAAGAGACTTCTACTGTGTACCAAATTATATCTGTTTCAGGTATTTGTATACGATGCCATGCACGACGTCGACGTGTTTACCTCTTGGCCCGGGTACGGAATGCTTTTCGTGCGGATAATCTTCGCCATGTGGTTCCTTGTCGAAATCAGGAGCCTCATTTTAAGGTATCCTTCATTTTCCTTCTATTTACAATCTTGTTGCAGAGAGCAAAACGAGGAGAGAGCAGTATTCTTGGCACATGTCGGAGCTGGCTTCCTTGTTTGGCTGGTATATCTTCCTGGACTAGGAGTCATTGCATCGTACATTTCTCAGCTGTGGAGGTTCAAAATTATACTTGGTTGGTCTGTCGAATGCATTTAATATGAGTTTCAGCCATAACGACTGTAGCAAATTTCACCGCTATTACCTGTATTCTGCATTTGTTTTGGCCAACGGGTTCCTACAAAAAGTTCTTCCAAGACGATTTGAAGTAAGAGTCATTTATTTCGTTTCTACATTTCACTTTAGTTTCCACCGTCGTATGAACAGGACAGAGTCCCACGAGATGCAAGACTTTGAACGACTTCTCTTCGAATCTTCCGATTCTGACTGCGACTTTCCCGAAATGGATCCTTCTCGAAACCTTCACTCAATTTAGTTTCAATTAAAAATCTTTCTATAATATTGCTCTAGTCATTTTCACATGCCCGTCATGATCCTATTCACAAACTGGTTCATTTTTCCTACTCTCGCCCGTGCCTAGGTAACTAAATGGTGCTCACCCTCGCTATATCCCTCCTGTGATATCAAAAAGATCAATAAACTATCTGTTCAGCGATTTGCCAGCTTTTCGCAAACATCAAAGATACACATTCTCGTGTGTGCTCATGCCACGCTATCATTCATAGTCTGAGATTGGCCGGACTTCCAAATGCAAATGCTGGTTATCCAGCAGATAAAATGATCATTGATTGATTTGATCATTGACCAACAGCCCTCACGGAACAAGATTTGAGATACTGACGAGATTTTTAATTAGTTCCAATTGAGAAAAATTTTTAGAGCAGAAAGAAGACAAAGTAGGTCGCTACATTTCTTTCACATGCCATGAAGATAGAGAAAAAGTGTTACCTACAGAGAATACACGCTGATAAGCTCGACACTTACATCAGAGCAGTCAGTCAGCATTCACTTTCGATAGCAAGGCCGATTAGTAAAGCAGGAAAAGTTACGATAAGGGCCCGGATAAGCTGCAAGCTGATAATTGACTCAAGTTTGCTTAGCCAAGGTATCTCTCGAACTAATTGATCGTCATGAAATGGAAAAGAAGAAAACGATGCAAGAGCAAATGAAGCGAAATGCAAACTATAAAGCTATGCTATCATTTGATCAACATGATTAACACTTATGTATTCTACAGCTTCTCTCAAGCTTTTAGAGTCAAAACAAGGAACAAACTTCGTCTTTAAAGTATTGCAGTGAGATCGGTTGTCGTTGCCAACATTTGATACTCTACACTGTTATAGAACTTAGGCATCGCCCAGCCTTTGAGTGAATCGTGACTGAACGTAGTTGCTTACATTTACAATAAGGTTACATCAGATAGGAGATCAATAAGCTGTCCAATCAGCATGCTCTAAGTCATCCCATCGGCTTACTGGTTCCTTTTTTCAGCAGCTCTGGGCCCAAAAGAATTACAAAGGACATTGCGTGGCTAGCTAGTCTCCACTAGATAAGGACGAGCACCCGTAGAAGAAGACCCAGACCATTCTTCGTCCGCCTGTAGGAATGGTCGGCTCACGAAGTAGCTCCAAAGGTTAGTAGTTAATCAATTCGTTGAGAAAGCATTTGGTTCATTAACCAGCCTTTGATCATTGTCTTACTGACTCTTTTGCTCGAAATCGCAGCTATTAAATTCCGTACATAGCTCATAAACACTGGATTGACACAAATACAAGTCACTTTTCAGTGAGCGACATAGGGGCTGGGGTGATTTTGCCCCAAGCTCCCGAAAAGCAGATCTACACGACATGGCCCGACATGATCAAGCACTGGCCCAAAACGACTCTTTGCATCGTCTCCAATGAGTTCTGCGAACGTTTCTCCTACTACGGAATGAGAAGTAAGTGTCTTTCCAAAGCAAAACCATTAAAAAGAAAGCTAAAAAAAAGACAAAAAAAAAAGCTGAAGTGATGACCACATCAGAGGCTTGAAAACCTTTCGATGTGAATAGTAAGTTTCTAAAAGTTCCAAAGTTTCATTGACAGTTCCTGTTGATGGACATCTCATATTAAATAACAGATTCTCAGCTTCGAAATATTTGAAAAACTTTTGAACCAGTCCCCTTGCAGAGCTCAATTACAACTTTTGCTGATAAAATAACAGAGGTCTTTGCCCCTACGCAGTCGTAGACGTGGACAGAACTAGCGTTTTTTGGGCGTATGCCACCAGAGGACAATTTGAGTTTTATCCAGAATAAATTAATGGTGGTCCATAGAGTACAACAGAGCACTTTGGGATTACAACTACGTTAGATATGATCATAAGAGACATCACGGTACTGAATTGGATTACAAAAATTATAAAAATTATCGTACCTACTGATAAATATGCAATGTTCCAGCTGTGTTGATTTTGTACTTGCTCAATGTACTCAAATTCACCGACCAGGACTCTACCATTTTCTTCAACGGCTTCACCGTGCTTTGCTACCTGACACCTCTTCTTGGATCGATCATTGCTGATGGTTATATCGGAAAATTTTGGTAAATACCAAAAGTTTACATGTGATACGTTTTATTTTAGGACAATTTTCTCCGTCTCAATCATCTATGCAGCTGGTCAGATCATCCTAGCCATTGCGTCTACCAAAGACTACACTTCTTCCATCCATCCGTATGTATTCTTTGCTACTTTTTTTGCTGCTTTTGCTTTTACGTAATCGCTGGCGAAAAGGGTTATCAACAATGGGATGAGTGCTGATAAGGATTACAACCAGTAGGCATGTACCAAGGGCGGACAAAATACTCTTTGTAAGCCGCTAGGCGGAAGTGGCAGAACGAGAATTAGTAGTGAACGCAAAAGTTTTCTAGGGCTCTCGATTTGACGGGTTTGGTCATCATCGGTTTCGGTACCGGAGGAATCAAGCCATGTGTATCAGCCTTCGGAGCCGATCAGTTCGAGCTCGGACAAGAACGAATGCTTTCACTCTACTTCTCTATGTTCTACTTCTCTATTAATGCGGGTTCTATGATCTCAACATTCATTTCCCCTATTTTCCGATGTAAGACACCAGGAAATGTACAAAACGTGCTAATTACAGCCATGCCGTGCATGGGACAAGATTCCTGCTACCCCCTCGCTTTTGGAATCCCTGCCATCCTGATGATCGTCGCTACGGGTATCTTTATGGCTGGATCCTTCTGGTACAAGAAACCTCCCCCGAAAGAGAACATCTTCGGAGAAGTCACTCGACTGATGACTGTAAGCTACCAAACGATCACTATAAACTGATGTTTCAGCACGCTATTGGGAACAAGATGAGGTCACAGGAAAAGAGAGGGCACTGGCTGGAGTACTATATGAATGACCATGACTGTGACACAGATGAGCGTTGTATTCAATTGAAAGCCGAAAAGGGACACAAGAAGGCTTGTCACAAAAAGGGACTGATCGAAGACACCAAGGCCCTTCTCCGATTGATCATCATGTTCCTGCCCGTTCCCATGTTCTGGGCTCTGTATGATCAGCAAGGATCCGTCTGGCTCATTCAGGGTATTCAAATGGACTGCAGAATATCCGACTCTCTTCTCATTCTTCCCGATCAGATGCAGACCCTCAATGCCGTTCTCATTCTTATCTTCATTCCTCTCTTCCAAGTCATCGTCTATCCATTGGTATCGATGTGTATTACCCTCACGTAAGATTAGTTGCAGTTCGCAGTTACTGGTGTTTTACAGGCCCCTCAGAAAAATGGTTGCCGGTGGTCTTCTAGCCTCAGCTGCCTTCGTCATTGCCGGATTTGTTCAGCTCAGTGTCAACGTAATAGTCATAACATTCCGACCATACGTAGATTTCAGACTACACTTCCTGAGCTCCCGGGCAATGGACAAGCTCGCATTTTTGTCTGGAATCAACTTTATCGCCAAGAGGATAGTGGCTGCAATGTAACCGTTTCCATTGATAATTTCGGCAATTTTACACTTCCGCCTAACTACGTACGAGTTTTCAAAGCTCTCAATCGTTGCGTATAATTTAGACTCTCCCTGATCAGACTTTCCACGTTAAATTTGGGGGAAAGAAAGCGAACAAGAACAGTTACCAGGTCTTCACTTTAAACGTCGACTTTCCTTCTTCTTCTACCTGTTCCCCTGCAGTTCAGAACTTACCCAACAAGATCAACATCACCGTCACAAGTCAAAAAATTTACTATGTTGGAATCAACTACCAAGGACTGTACGTTTCCAAGGCAGATCCCACCAAGCCTACCGACGGAACTGGAGAGTTCTCGATGGGGTATGGAGATTGGAACAGTTTTCTTAATTATTCTTCAGAATTATTTCCGTTATTGACGAGGGGTATCGTGGAAATCTTGCCTTGTGCAGAGTTCTGGACAAGACCGATAAGAACTATCACGAAGGCTATCCATGCAACCCTCGACGACCCTCTGACTTCTACTGGTGGGAGATTTCCTACAATCCAGGCAACAACGTAACACTTTTTGTAAACAGTTGGCAAGAAAGGTTTAGTCCGATATTGACGCTGATGTACCTCTTCAAACCAAAGCTGGATCAAGTAAAAGCGCTACTGCATACGTATTCAAGGCTGTGAAGCCTGGAAAGTGGCACTTGTACTATGTCTACAATGTGCCAAAAGACGTCAGATACAAGTCCTACAACTACACATACGTCAATATAACTGATGCTTACTATGAGTTCGAGTACCATGAGCAGGGAGGTGTCTACGTGCTGGCTCTTCAGGGACCTCTCGTTAGTATTAATAGCAGGTCTTTCTACTAACATATCTTGTAGAACAAAACTGACAACACCACCAGAAACAGCTATTGGAATGAACAGAAGGGAATCTACAACTACCAACAAATCTGGCAACTCGTCCCATCGAATAAGGTCAACATCCTCTGGCAGGTTCCTCAAATCGTCGTCATCACTGCAGCTGAAATTCTCTTCTCCATCACTGGTTACGAGTTTGCTTATTCGCAAGTAAGAACTTCTATTTGCTTTAAATGAGCTGAAATTCAGTCTGCTCCTTCGATGAAGGCTCTGGTACAAGCTTTGTGGTTGTTTACTACAGCTATCGGAGACAGTATCATTGTCGTCATCACAATTATCAACCCCTTCCCCAACGCTGCCACACAGTTCTTCGCTTACGCTGGTACTGAAGAAATATGTACCGACCGATGTTTCTTCTAGGTATTATGGCTGCTGTCATTGGAATCTTTGCGCTGTTGTCGATCTTCTACTATGAGTACCACTACTATACGATAGATGAAGAAGAAGACTACGGTGATGACAGTTCATGCCATTCAGAAGAAGACAGGCCGCTGCGGTCACCGCCCAGGGCGAGTTGATTTCCTTTTCTTGGTATTAAAATACCCCGTGCGTAGAAAATAAGAAACATGAACACCTTTTGAAGGTGCAAATAGTTAGCTTACCCATCATTTTCAGAGCTTAGCCGTCAAGAACATGGAAAAGGACGAAGAAGACATTCGATTATAAATTATGTGTATAGGTTATTGTCATTATTGAAATATAAAGAAGTTATGAAGCTATCAACTTTATTCAAATATCACCGTGCTTACTTGATTGTGAGAATGAAATGACTTAGAACCAGAAATAGATCACATGACCGGACTATTGAGATATAATGGTGACAATTTGCGTATATTTGCGTATGTTCTATGAAAAAAAACGAAAGAAATGGTACGCGTTATGACACCCAAATTCACTAGGGCAAGAAAGAAATGTGTAGCGGGAGGTTCAATTGTACTAAAGCAGGGTTTGAGTATGTACAGATATGACGGCAAATCTTCAGCTTTTACATTTGCTGTCAAAAAGAGCTGCCATCTTTTTGACATCGAGTTTTCCTTGTTCATCTTCTTTTACCTTTGGACCGTTCTTCGGGACAGGAGGTGGAGCAGCTCCAGGCTTTTTCGGTTTCTAAACTTTTTGTGTGCGACAGGCTCAATGTTATGGCCCTACGCTAGTGCTAGGAGGCGGAGGCGGTGGGTTAGCAGGCCGTAAGCTATCAGCTCTACTAACTGTTGCAGATCCAGACGATGGCGTCGGATACTCGATCTCCTGCGGAGTTGGTGGCAATGGCTTGTCTGGTGCCAAGTCGCAAAAATGCTCATCATAGATCTTCGCAAGGACTGTAGGATTCGGTCTGACTGGTATCATCGGCGGAGGATCTTTTGGCCTGTAGGAAGGCGCTCTGCTCAAGGTGCTCTTAATTGCAGACATACAAAAATAATAATGAAGAGTACCTTCTTAACAGGTTTAGAATGGGCTTCCACAGGTGAGGGAGAACCTAGAGACATTGAAGGAATTGCAGGTAGAACATAAGTTTGGGCTTGATACGCTTGCGCTCTTCCATTGGATGAATAAGTCACAGTCGCTGAATCTCCCCACATTGCTGTAAGACTCATGCGTTTGGGCCTTTGTCCAGATGGAGGAGCCGGAGCTTTCCGGACGGGCACGAGTGTTCCATGGAGATTAAGAGATTTCTTGGTGTAAACCCATAGTCTGTAAGAGAAACGGGTTCTAGCTAAAGTCTAGACTGACTCGTAAAGCAGGTTTCGCTTTCTTTTCACCTTGTAGAAGATACACGTAAAGATAAAAGCGATACCAAAAATGGTGAATAGGGCGAGGAACATTACAGAAGGAGTGATTCTAAAAACTTTATAGGTGAAATGTAACTTGAACGACATACCCTCGATGGAGATTAGCGGTATTGCTGTTCACAGAACCTCCATATCCCGGTATCTCACATGCAACGCCTCCAAAACCGTTGTCACAGTGACAGTTTCCTACGTTGTTACATACGCCTAAAAGACCGGTCAATAATATAAGCAGTTCTTTCTCTTACCTCTCCAATGACAGTTGTCGTTGCATTGAGAAACAGTTTTATTGACATTTTTACGTTCTTGACACCTGGAATCCACACAAATCTTGTCTTTGCCACATTTTGAGCCGTCATACACCATTCCAGGATCAGCCTTATTCTTGGTCCCCACGAACATGGTCTTAATGGAATTGCATTGGTACTCCTCTGAAAAATAAGCTTTTCGCTGAGAGAAAGATCAGCTACTTACTATCTCCGATGCGATATTTTGCAGGAATTCCATGTACCGTGGACGGATCTCCAAAGATAGGCCTTTCTGCTAAAGTTTCACATTGGAGCCGACCGCACAAGATATCCCTCAAACGAAGTTTGTAAGAAAGCAATGTCCAAAAGCAAACTGTTGCTGGCATTTGGTGAATTCCTGGGTGTGAACATCGAATCCGCAGTTGCCTTGGACTCTACCGTAGACATTTTGGTTGTAACAGTGTTCGACAGATGATTTTGAGTTCGGTCCCCAGATTTTTTCACACTGGTCATCTCGACTACCGCAGATTCCTTGGTAGCAAAACTCCTGGAAGATGAAATTAAACTTTAGGTATGTTTTGACGCACCCCGTCTCTTCCAGGACACAACAGTCCGTCCTGAACAAAAAAGTCTGCTGGACAGTCAGTCGTCTCTCCGTTACAGTATTCAGGAAGATCGCAAATGTTAGATGAGAACCGACATTCTGTCGCCCGCGGTTTCGGTTTGCATGTTGTTAGATCGCAGCAGGCTCCTTCTGCACATTTAGCCTCACCGATGAGCTTACATGTTTTGCCATCACAACAACCGTTCAAACATTCTCCTCCACAGTCACATTCCTGAAGGTGTAATGTTGAAACAAAAAATTCTAACCTCTCCTCGTTCCACAATTCCATTTCCACATCGTGCAGTACTTCCAACACTCTTCTCTGGCGGGTTTTTCAAACACAGGTCCATTCCTCGATTGAATCCTCGAGTGATGTACTGAAGACTGCAGTCAGACCATAATGAAGGCGGTGGATCTCTAGAAATGTGAAGGTAAAGATGCTTAAACTGCAATTTACCCAGTAATAGCCGCCATGATGCAATGTTTTTGTGCATTTGGACAGCTACATGTAGAATCGTAGTCGGCATCATGTTCCATTCCAAAATTATGGCCCATTTCATGCGCTATTGTAGCGGCAACTGCAGCTGCATTAGCGTGATGGTCCTATAAAAGGAAAGTATCGGACTAAAAAATTGACGTACCACATCAACTCCTCCAGAATAGTCGTAGGAACACATGGTACCCTTGTAAGCCTTTCCAACTACACCAGCTTCAAACCGCACATTTCTGAAAGCATAATCATGTGAAAGGTGTACAAAAACCTACGTTAGCATGTGCGCGTTGTCATTAGGATGATCTTTCAGAATGCTCTTCCGGTAGGCAAGAAAGTGCTCAAGAGTCTTGTCTCCACTAGTCGCAACAGCAAACTTGTCTCCCTCTTTCCAGATTTCTGTGTGAACCAGCGATATTTTCACATTCAGTGGGTAGTAGAGCTGCAGTTCTTTGTACCAATGAAAAAGTGACTATTTTACCGAGTTCACAATGTTGGCAATGGATTGTAGACGATCGTTTACCATCTTCGCGTCTTTGTTGTACTTTTCGAACTAAACTTGCGGTAGAAACAAGCATAATAGAGTCTTACAATAGAAAAATCGGCAACCAGAGCCATTTCCACGTATCGCTGCTTTCCATCATTGAATTTTGCGTAGTAGTCCGGTAATCGAGGTCCATTTGCGTTGTTAGCTGCTCTTTTGACCCGGGAGGAAAATTCTGAGAAGACAAAGTTGTTAAAACATTCATCCCGTGACTCACTGCAAGTCAAGTCATCCTGGGGTAGTAGAACGAATGTTCCATTTTGCACTTCCAGCACAAAATGGTTGCTACCGGTAATGATGATCCCGCTGATACTCTTGGGATCGCAAAGACTGACAGCACTTAGCTGACTACCATAGACACCTTTGAAATGGCACAATGACACCTAAAATATATTAAAAAGAAGGAATATGACTCACCAAACTGGAGGTGGACTTCTGGTTTTCTTCAATGAGCTTATTTGTATCAATAGTATCCCTAAGTCTGGTCAGTTTTAGTCATTTCATAGAAAACTAGCCTATTCTCTTTGAATTGTATCGATAGGTTTTCTCCTTCCTCATTCGTTATCTTCAGATCTATGGCAGTGGTATTAAGCGCCTCCTGGACAAGGTCATCGGGAGATCTGACCCCTGCTGATGTGCTTATTTTCACAGTACACTTCATATTTGACTAATACATCTAAAAAAGATGATTAGAGTTATTAAAGACAAGGATTCTGAGACTAGAGCTGGAGTGAGTCAGCATCAATGTGTAATAACGTGCACTTTTCAGCAGAGCATTGAATTCGGGGAGCCGGCTGACCAGCTGACTTCGTTACTAATTTGTTCCGTTTTCCATAAATGGGTCAATAAAGGGAGAAAGAGAAAAATGGCAAGTCGTTTGCAACAAGCAGATCACTAACACTGCCAATGGCCTTCTACGCCGTGAATTGATCAGACTACCCCCCCTTATGGCAGCAGAAAGATGTCACGCGCTGAAGAGGAACCAAACTAGATGTCGCATTTCGTAACAAGTAAAATGTGTCTTCAGTATTGAGGAGCGAAAATTTTAAATTGAGAGGGAAGAAAAGCATGTAAAAGGTAGAGTAGATAAGAAGTCGACAAACGGCGCCAGAAAACCGGAAACGCAAGTCTGGACGCACTCGAAAACAGGGAAACAATGACTAAGAGGCCTGACCACCGTATGATAAAAAGTTCAAACAGATCGCTGTGATACTGATAGTGGGTCTGTGAGTCAGCCGTAAAGGTATTAGAAAGCAATGTTAAGCCGAGGGCAAACACTCCAGAATAGGAAAAAAACTTTTTATTTATATAATTCCTCTGCGTAAGGCACATATCAACTGTGTGAATTCTGTTTAGAAAAGAGGATAGAGCTATGTACACATAAAGGGAAAGATGTATGACAAGTCGGCAAATTACATATATCACATAACTGAATACAGTTAGGGAAACCGCGTGACATAGGTCGTAAGAGTTGATGAAAATACCCCGAAGAAAATCCCAAGGCACAATAAAACCGCACATATTACAGAATAGAAAATGGTAAAGTGTTAGTTGAACCTCGGCGGAACAACTGATGTGGATGCGAGAGGTGCGTGTAGTGCGACTCCGTAGAATCTTTCCTGCGATTCCAGTTCCTCTTGGAACTTTGATTCCAGCATCTTAAATAACATTTTAGCATGTTCGCTCCCTCTTTTACCATTTTTCTAGGGGCGAGATCGGCTTGCCACTGTTCCCTCATCTCGAAGTACTTTTTCTCGTGTTCTTGCATCGTAACGCGTTCTTTCTCCAACAGCTGCTTCTTTTTCTCGTTCTGCATCTCTTCCAGCTCGCGCATCTGAAACATAGTCTTTAGTTTCAGTGAAGAATGTAAATTACCGTGTGGGCATGTCGTTCCTTCAACATGGCAATCTTTCTGGCACTTTTGGAATCGTGCTCCTCCAAGGCGTGTCTTGCCCTAGTGTTCTCTTGATCTTCAAACCGACGAACTTTCTCGTTTATCTCCGAGTTGGACATCGAGGAGTTCTGTAATTTTTGTTGAGCTTTGAAAACGGAAAACAAGTACCGTTCCAATGCGAAGGCTCTCCTTGAACATGGCACTTCTGGTCTTGGCCTCTTGACGGAGCACCTTGGGCAACTTCTTCCTATCTAGAGCAAGTGCCCGAATGAGCTCCTCCTCTTCATCTTGGTGGATCTTCATAGCTTGTGCCAATTCCTTCTGATGGCGTGCCAACATCTGGGTACGGAGGAGGAAGTACTCATCTTTAAACAGTTTTCTGTGAAGCACGTATCTGAAATGTATTGTTTCCCAGCTTTTTATATGAGAACTTACTTTTCTCCCATTTGCTTCTCTTCCAACTCCCACTCATTATTCTCCTTTGCTCGGAGAAGGAGATGTTTTTGCATCAGGAACTGTCGTTCCAGTTGAGCAATGCGCTCCTTATGCTTCTGGGCCAGCCGAGCTAATGTAGCATCTGCGTTTTTCTGTAGTTGCATGAGGAAGTCGGCTTCCATCATGTGATTTTCGTGTTCCAGATGCTCCTTCTTGATTTTCATGGCTTCTTTCCGTTGAGATCGTGGTAAGAGATCCATTTCTTGCTTGACTATCTTCATCTCCTGCTTTTTCCTTTCTTTGAACGCTCGAACATCTTTCTCCTGCTCAATTTTTATCCTCTTCTGCGCCTGGCGTAGTTCTTCTTCCTGCATTCTTTCTGCTTCTTCAATCTCTCGTTTCTGTTTCCTTTCCAAAGCTTCCATGTCAAGTTCGCACTGGCGAGCAAGGTTCTGAACAGGAAATGATTGATCGTATACGTTTAAAACTCACGAATTTTTCTTGTTGGAATTTCCGTTCTTGTTGTTCTGCTAGAGCCATGCCTTCCGCTTGAAGCTCTTGTTTCTGTCTGGCTTCCTCTCTCTGAAGACGACGAAGATCTTGTAACTCTTGCTTCCTATGCTGCATATCTTCCTTGGCTCCGAGCACATGCATAGTAGTTGACGTTACTTGCATTCCATCAATGACATAAGTTCTCGTCTTTTTGGTAATAGTTTGCCTAGCCGGATTTTTTCGAGCTCCCACTCGTGGCTCTCCCGGAACTTTCTGAACCAAAAGTTGAAAAACAGGACAAAAGAATACACCTGTGGCCGAAGTGGTTTCGGTGCTTCCACTGGAATAACTGGAATCTCATCAGCTACCGGCAACACTTTCTCTTCGACTTTCTCTACAGGCGGATTATTCTCCTTATGCTCCATCTTCTTCTCGTAGTCGACCGGTGGCTCTGGAGGTGGTGCCTTCTCTTTTCCATTCGCGGCTGAAGCATTGAACTGAAAACGAGAGTTATTGTTTACAACAGTGAAAGCTTACGTAAGTCTGTTTCTCTAGTGATTGCTCGTTGTTGCTACGCAACTGCTGTTGTGACGGCGGTACCATAGCCTTTTTGGTCATCGTAGGCGATGCTTCCACAGTATTGTTGTAGCTATAAAAGAAATATTGTTTTACATCACTCTTCTTACTTTTGATCTTTCTGCACGATAGGAGTCTGGAACGATGCCGCAATTTTGGCAACAGCCGGTGTTTTGAAGAGGACAGCATCAGCATCTCGTCGTTCTTGAGCCAGTTTCTTTGCTTCGAAAGATTCGTTAACAGTAGCCTAGACATGTAGTTAGTTTTTTTGTCCTTTGTTCCTACCTGTTCTTCAATGACCTGCTTGATTTTGTTTTTGACGTGTCCTTCTGGGATTTCGATAGATTTCTCAGAGACCTCTTGTAGCCCAACTGTCGGTGATGGATCATTCAACAAGCGTGATGATGGTCGTGACTGCGACGAAATACTGCTGACAGAGTCCTTCTAAAAAGTGGTATTATTTTAACTGAATTTAAATCCTACTCTTAATGCAGGAGAAATGACCAGCTGAGTGCTTGCGAAAGTATTTTGCGGAATACTGTCATCAATGCGAATGTGAACTTCGTTGTTGTGGAATGATGCTGTGATGTTTTCGGAAACGACTGGAGCTGAAACATATGATAAAATATACTAGGTATCAATAACTCACATGGTGTATCTCTCAGTGCGGGAGAAGCAGGAGACTTGTCTTCTTTTGCCGCTTGGATGACTCTCTTAATACTGTTGTCAGGACTACTTCGTGTTTTATTCGACGGTGAAGGAGAAGATGGCGCTATCATCCATGGCTCCTTAGCAGCTGATGAGGAAGGTACTCCGAAGTAGTCGTCTTTGTCCTCTACATCGAGGGCATCATTGAGAGCATCCAATACATCTATGGCTTCTCGTCTCGGACTAGATTTACTTGGTTGTTCAGATGAATGAGGTGATAGAGACTTTTCGTGATTTCCAACCTGTAAAATTGTTATTTTGGTTTAAAATCTTTCTGCTACCTCGATAGTGTTCACTGCCAGAGGTTTCGGTGGCTGAATGAGCGTTTCTAGCTGAGGTGGTGGAGGAGCAACTCTCTTTTTAGGTGAATCATTGATTTCGACTACAGGAATTGGATCGGGTTTCTTGAAAGCCTCGGAAGCAACTGGCACGGTGTTTGGTTGCCTGATTGCCCAAGAACCATCATCTGAGAGAATCATCGAAAATATGTACATGCAAAATAAAACCTGGATCTTCAGATTCCGGTAAACTTCCGTCAACACTGCGCTCATCATCGACAATGACCTCCTCATGGATTTCCGCATTGACCTCGGCCATCAATGCCATGATGGGCTTTTTATCTGTCGCATCACGGATGAATGGATGCTAGAAAGTAAAGTCGAAAAATTGTACGAGGCACCTACCGATGTGAGCTCCTGAGCACTCCTTCTCTTGGTAGGATCTTTTATTAGGCACTGGTTGAGGAAATCATTGAAGTAGATGGACCATGCATTCGGTCTGTCCAAAGTCGGAGGCTCTGACTTCTGTACCTTGATGAGAACTCGCATCGGTGACACCTGAACAAATGCTGTTTATGGAACTTCACATTTCCTTTACATTCGAGTGTGGTGGTTCCATTTGTGCCATTTCGATCAGTGTGATACCGAAAGACCAGATGTCAGAGATGGTAGTGTAAGGCTGATCCTTAAAGGTTTCGCACATCATGACCTCCGGAGCCATCCAGTAGGGAGTTCCGATAAACGTGTCCCTCCGTTCATTTCGATCTTTCAGTTTGGCCGAGACACCGAAGTCGGCTGAAAGCGCGAAAAGTTTACTATCATAATCCGATTGTCAAAGCTGGTGCGTGCACACTAACGTTGACATTTCGCGAGTACAGATCACAATATCGAATTACCTTAAAGACAAAAGGAAGGACTGGCTGAACAGAGACCAGAGATAGTAAATTGTATTTGGGATGTGGGCTTACCTAGTTTCACAACAGCGTCCGACGTCAAGAGAATGTTTCCTGCTTTCAGATCACGATGAATAACATTTTTCTCGTGAAGAAAAATGAGGGCCTCGTTTGTATATCTAAAAGAACATAAAGATTGGCTTAAAAGAAGACCTTACTTGGCTATGTAAGCGATCTGCGGCTCTGTCAATCCCTTTTCGAGCTCGATCATAATTCCATCTACTGCTCCTCCGCCACACAGCTCCAGCATCATCTGGAGGAAACAGTTCAGAATTGTATAAAATAGACTTACGTGTAATTTGTTGTCATAGAAATATGCCGCATAGAGATCAACAATGTTGATATGTTTGCATCTTGTCAGAATTTCAATCTCGACTAAGAAATCCTCTAGAGATTCTCCGTCTTGGACTTCGATGGCCTCAACAAGAAGTTAAAACACAATTTGAGAAAGTAACCTTTGCGGCGGCTAGTTGACTCCTATTGCTTTTCGAAACAGCTTTCTCTACTTTTCCGAAGGCACCGTCACCTAGTTCTCCGATGATATCCCAACTATCCTTCGGATTCACATTTACCTGAAGTCCTACATATTAGAAAAAGAAAAAAGCGGTACCTGTATGATTGAGGGGAGGCTAGTTTTGAATTCCTCTTGAGCAGGTCCTTTGAGAATACTCTTGATTTTACTGAAGAAAGACATTGCGGGATGAACCCGCTGCTCTGTTTGACCCACTAAAAGACAACTTGTTCAGAAATCTTCCGAAAAGAGGTGACTCAACAAGGAAAGTAACAAACAAATAGGCTTCTCAAAATGCTGTCGTCTACGAAAAGGTACGTGGATTGAACATGAAGATTTTCTCTAATTCAAGGAAGAAAAGAAAGAAATTTGAATGCAAATCATTTACTCAAACTGCACTTCCAAAAATGTTCGAATTTAATGGAGGAGGGGTGGAGGATGTGGGAACCTAAACTGCTCGTTTGGTCAAAAATAATTCTTTTTGACTCATGGAATGCGGTAGAGAAAAGAGAAGATATCTTCAGAGTATATATGCATATTTGAAAAATGTCGGGGACCTCGATGTATAGTTTTCCATAAATGGACATGGTTTGTACAAGAAGTTACGTACCGCTGGCGCAACCGCGACGCGTGAGCGAGCGCGCAGATAAGAATTGAATCACAGGAGAATTCTTTCGATTCTAGTGGTACTTAGGCCGAAAAGTTTGTCACAGTTCAAACAAACACTTGCCTTTCCTTTTCCAAGAGCAGTTTGGTCCTAGACCGATTTTGCAAATCAATTATAATAGAATAAAAAATACGTGAAGTCCTACATATTAGAAAAAGAAAAAAGCGGTACCAGTATGATTGAGGGAAGGCTAATTTTGAATTCTTCTTGAGCAGGTCCTTTGAGGATTTCGCAAATCAATTCTAATAGACTAAAAAAAGAAAAAAAGTTTATTGACACGAAAGTGAACCGGAAAGAGGGGAGTTTGATTAGAAGTTGTACAATGATGGCAACGGAAAGGAATTTGTGAGCACGGTTGTTTTTCTAAGTTTGAACAGATAACGGGGGCAGGCTAACGACGCTGGGAAACATGGCAAGAACATGAAACATAAAAGAAATCAAACGAAGGCTATGTTATATTGAGGTCTGTCCAAGATTTCTAGAGACGGTGAAAACCGCTGTTGACGAAGACGACTGGGCACTTTCGTAGCTAGGCGGAAGTACCATAGTCGGCATCGCTCCGGGCCGATCAGGCGCCACTCTGAAGACAAGAATATTGGAGTTTAATATCCGGTTCTAGCTGTTGTGACATGTGAACACTTTGACTTGGACGACGAAGGACGACGTACTTTTTTTGCGTTACGGAACGTGTATCTTTTAGACATGCGGTCAGCCCTGTGAAACATTATACATTTATAAAAAACACCAAGAGTTCATCGTGTTATCAAACAGTCGTTTAGAGTTCCGCGATACACTTAACAATGCCTAAGCAATCGTAAGCATGTTTTAATACGTAAAAGTTATCTTTACCTCATTGAATCGTCCTTCAATGGTGACAGAAAGGGTCTTAAAGTTTCAACAGACATTCAAGTGAATCAAAATTTGAAGATCAAAGACTCATTAACTTAGACTTGAACACTGTGATACCGAAGACATTACGCGTAATGGGTAAGAAAAATTAGGGTAGTTATCATCAACTTTTCTAAGATGGTGCAAGTTAGAACTTTCCATACAAATCTTTCAAAATTTCTTCACTATCTATGTAAAGAAATGGTAAGAAGATGTGCTGTCCTCTGTCAGCGTTTCGGTTTGCCGTGTATTTTGATTGCTCAGTCTTTCTACCAATGTGCCGAATATGGCAAAAAAAGTTCTATCAAGATAGACCATATGTCAAATATCTTACTATCGACGGATCTTTCACTAAAGATCAGCCGGTCTCCAAGAGAACACAGAAACAATAGACGTTGTGAATAAAACAAAGTTGCCTGAGGGTGGTAGCTACAAACGATCATGAACATGTACACGTAGTTGCCAATAAAACAAACGATTATATCATGCTTCTCTTATAAAAACCAAGTTAGCATGCGCTATGGCAATTTTACCTGATAACAGATCTTTCATTTCTCTTCGAATTTGCCGGTTTATAGGAAGGAACTCTGAAGAAGATGGGTACCAACGATGAATCCTTGAATAAAGGTATTGAAAAACGACTCACCGTTCTACTGGAGCAGGATTAGGACTTGGATTCGAAGTCATATGTAAAGCTTGTTCATAAGATGGCAAATCACCAGCATTTTGTTCAAATAACTGAAAGTTATAAAGTACTACAAACCAAAAAGAAACAGACATTCATTCCTTGAGTAATAGTTGCAATATAAAGAGGTAACCCTGTTCTCCTAGAAACTTCTTCTCCCTGAGCTGCTCTACTTATAGCAGCATTAATTAGGGCCTAAAAGTTGTTTAACATGAACGAAACAACAAACCTCTCTTCGTCGTTGCCGTTTAAGTTCCAAAAATTTCTTGGCAGTCTTCCGCACAGCTATGCAAAATGCCACCCAGATAACAACTGACAGCATCAATAAGAGGAAGACCAATACAACAAGCAGAATGTCTTCTCGGTCTTCACTGAGACTCATCCTGAAGAAATTGTAATCGTTTGTATGAGGTTAACAGCAGTTTGAAAGTTATGTATGCCTTATAATAGGATTGAAGGAAGTTATCGAGAGTTCTTGACGCAACGAGGCGCAACCAGTTCCTGCCCTGAGGGAACGCAAGGAGAGACGGTTTTTTGTTGAAACCAAACACTATGAGCTAGGGAAAAATGATTACTAAGAGTGCCAAAATGTAAATTCGGAAGCTGTCAATAGCGGGAAAGAAACACGTAGTCAACAAGGTGAAAGAGAGAACAGGATGCGGATCTGGTGATTGTCAGCACCAATAGGCGGTAAATATGTCATGAGACTTCAAAAGAAATACGCTTGCCGAAATCCTGGCACAATGGACTGCTCGCTGAATAATTTATTAATGGTCAGCCTGGTGGAAGCGAGAATATTGCTCGAATGAAAGCGTTCCATTAGAAATTGAAAGGTAAACTAGTTTAACTGTTGGCACATGTGCTGGAGCCAATTGCTAATAAACGAAAAAAGTTGGCGAAACGACCGAGATGTCCCAGAATTATCGGGGAAAGAAAGTCTAATAATTATGAGAAAGATGTCACCGTCAATCTCTCCGATACGGACCATTACTTTAGCTAATGAGGTTGTCACGATATGCTAAGGGTAACGAGTATATTGCTTTTGCACGTGGCGTTAGCAAGGCGCTGATTAATAGTGTTACGGGAGAAGAAGCGCTGTTTCCGGTCGGCGCACAGCCGGAATTGCCGGCGGGCTCACGCAGACGCGCGCCGGGTCAAACACTCCCTTGCCGTTGACAAACCGGAAAGCCTTCTCTCTTCAGCACGAACAACAAAAGACACGCGGGAGGTCAGAAAGCTCACGCACTCCAACCTTCAAGTGGCAGACTGCTATAGTGGCAAAAAATACAACAGCGTTCGCTACAAGAGAAAGTGCTCGTTTTTGGTTAATACAAAGCTAAAAGAAAGTTCTTCTCGTACGCACTTCGAGTAGCACAATGGCATATCAGCTGCTTTCAAAAGGGTACATGATGCATGCCGACGTATGAGACACAACGAGAAAGACTTTCTGTACGATATTGCGTCCATTGCTACTGTACAAAGACTTTATCGGTTGCAATGCTTTAAACGATATTGTGAGTTCTGACTGTAGTAGTTGAAAAAGAGATGTAATAAGCATCACTTCGTAGGACAGAAGAACTGGTAGAGTCTAGAAGGAGGTTACTTGGTCTTCAGATTTTCTATTGACTAAATTGCGACAGTTGATAAGTGAAAGATAATCAGACAAGCTTACGCCTGATCACGTAATTATGTTTACACGACTGTGCTCACGGGATGCGTCTTGAAGACTTGCTCGAAAGTGACACCTTGCCAGTTGCGCTCAGGGTAAATAGACCTTCCACGTTCCGACGGCAGCTTCACAAGAATCCGTCCGGAAAGGTGTGACATATGAGAAGCGCCTCTGTCTCTGTCCACTTTCCGGTTTGGCCACAATGTGTGGGTAAACTGTTCAGTCCCCGCAGACCGCATCAAGGTTCAAAATGTTTTTTCCGGTTACCCCTAGCTGCCAAAACTAACATTGAAAGATGAACCAGTCGGATTCTAGCTTATCCCTGGTAACTGCACCATCGCCGGCTGTCTTAAATGCAACAATCCCAAAGGGTTAGCCCCGATGTGGTCGCCCTCGCTACTAGTTGGTCTCGCCCTATGCGCGTCTGGCATTTCGATCGTTTCTATTCTGATCACTTCATACAGAGTCTATCACGACTTAAACTTACTAGCTAGTGGTATTGAGGCAGAGCTTCGAGTATTCAGGGTAGGTGAAACCTGACACCAATAGAGTATAGCAAAAATTAGGAACTAGCAAACGACGCTTGGGACGACCTGATTGGTATTCAGTGGAAGTTGGAAACCAACAATCCTGTCAGTTCTTCTAAGCAAAGAAGCATTGTAGAAAGAGATGTCTTCGTAAACAAGAAAGGTTTTCATAAAATAAGGGTATTCAGATAGTAATCACAGCTAGTTCATTTGTATTTTAGACAAGACAAAACGTTCTTTTTCAACAACGACTACCGGCATGGTGTCAATGTGAACCAGTTCGCCCTACCTGCCCGCCTGGCCCCAGAGGCCCGAGAGGGTCACCTGGATCTCCAGGAGGTGATTCTCATAGAGATTGTCTAAAATTTTAAAGAGCCGGGAAACCGAGGTATTCCGGGTGATAACAACTACGAAGTCGTCCGTGGTCCTCTTTGTGACACTAGAGTAACTGGATGCGTTCGTTGTCCTTCTGGACCACCAGGAAATCGTTAGTCTACGAATCGAGAGCCTGTTAAGTTGAACTATTTAGGCGGACCGATGGGTTTACCCGGACGACCTGGAGTTATGGGGGAACAAGGTGAAATTTTAAAATAATCAATCTCACATATTCAGGACTGCCTGGTGATCGAGTGGGAGCTGGTCTTCGTGGCCCTCCTGGCCCTTCTGGAGATCAAGGTTCACCAGGTACGTCTTTGTAAAACGTGGAATATGCTCTCTTAAGGGTCATATGGCAGTCCCGGTGAAGATGGAGTCCCTGGAAAACCTGGCGTTGTCATTGTCAGCAAGCGGGGTCCGCCTGGTCTCAACGGAGACGGTGGACTTCGAGGTTCAACCATTTCGACACCCGTGACAGAGTACATTTCAGGACCGCCGGGCCAGGACGGTGGTAACGGCTCGCCTGGGGTGCCTGGAGCTCAAGGACCTCCTGGCCAAATGGGCTTCAGAGGACCAAGCGGCCAAATGGGCTTCAGAGGATTGCCTGGTAGAGGAGGTGGATATGGTCCAGATTCCGGTTACTGTCCATGTCCCAACCGTACTATGCTTGTTGCGAAAAAGACTCTTGTTCAATAAATTTAGTTGCGTAGCAAAAACATATCCATTTACAACATAGAGATCGAAAACATCACGCTTTAACTTTAAGAGCACTGTACTCCAGAACCCCATGAATTGGCTCGTTGTTCTCTGCCAGTTTCTTCATGTATTCCGTGTATTCAGCAACACCGCTTTTATACTTTTCACTTTCTGCAGGGTTGGAGAAATCGGGAATATCGCCCATTACCCTAAATGTGAAGGTAAACAAAAGAACAACCCTTTAGCATACACTCCGTCAAGTTCTTTTAGCGACCGCTTGCCCATCAAAGCCATTTGCGAGTTGGCAGCGAGATTCGTAATGGCAAAGTCGTCTTGGTTCAGCTTTGCTGCTGAAGCAGCTGTGATTTTGCCGGCGAGGATTTTCTTTGGAAGATCTGAAAGAGGCACTGTTTGTTCAGACGAGATAGTCTTTACCTGGTTCGGCAGCCACTGGGCGACCAAGTCCAACTCCATCTGTAGATCCCTTTTCCACGGCAGACACCATTCCGCCTACAGTTCTGAAGCCTCCTGTCACATAAACCACTGTATTTTTGAACACTGGCTTAATCTGAAATGAAGCAATAATTCAAAAACGTATTGACGCATACCTGATCAGTGAACTCTAAGAAGAATGCTTCACGAGAGCGGGTAGAATCTCGTTCATGAGCAAACGCTAGTCGTTCAATGGTTCCTCCGGACATTTCAACAAAGTCAAAGCCTTTTTCTTCCATCAGTTTGCACATGGTCATCGCGTCGCAGGTTCGAAGACCTTGATCCTGGAATTCCACTGAATTCGTCTTCACTCCAACTAGGAAACCAGTATCGGAAGGAATCTCTTTCCTGAAGAACATGTATCAGAGAAAACCATAATTTCCACCTGATAGCGTCAAAAATCTCCAGCACAATTCGAACCCTGTTTTCCGGAATGCCTCCGTACTGGTCAGTTCGCTTGTTTGTGGTGGGTGACATGAACTGGGACAGGAGATAACCATGAGCTCCATGAAGTTCCACCCCATCAAAACCTAAATAGTTTTCATTGAAAACAGTGTTATTAATAAACCACCTGCTTCGTAAGCAACCTTGGCCGCATACACAAATCTGTCGATGACCTCAGTTTTGATTTGCTCCAGCGACAACGGAATCGGCTTTCCGAAGCCTGTGAACCGTCTTTTCGTTTCAAGTTGAACATCTGAAGCCGAAAATGGTGTCGGGTAAACGGTTACGGGAGTTTGACGGCCAGCCTGAGGTTTCAGGTTGATAAAACTGCAAAGTTTGCTTACATGTGTTAGCTGAACAACTGCAAGGCTTCCTTCAGATTTGACAACTTCTGCATATCGCTTTAGCTGTTTTCTGAGCTCTGCTGTGTCGTTTTCCTTGCTGATGATCACATTTCCAGCGGATTCCAAATTGTTCTGCAAAATACGCATGAAAAGGTTTAGAAAAGCAAACTCACAGGGTCTACGGCAACATTTCCAGTTAGAATGAGTCCAAATCCGCCATGGCCCCATTTCTCGTACATGTTGATGATGCGCTCAGTTGGAATTCCTCTCTTTGTTACATCCATATCCCAAGTGGAAATTCTTTCAGTCATAGATGCCTTAAAATACCCTTTTACTCAAAACAAACATGAATTCACCTTCATAAATCGATTTTTAGCCGTTTTCCCGCTGCGGAAGTGCAGCGGTTCCCCAAGAATGGATTGATCGGCAGCCTCACTGTGAAGACGTTCATGTATCATGGTCAAACTTGTGAGAAGCAGAATATGGCCTAAAGAGTTGATGAGAAAATAGTAGAAAAGATTGGGTTATAAAAGGAGGATGAGAATGAAAAACGGATCGGACTTGTCAGCAAAAATGACGCAAACTCGGAAAAGTCTGCGGCATTAACATGAATTACATGTGCGCACGGTCAATATTAGGCGATTGGGTGACCACAGATCATTGTCTAAGTTGAACCCAATAAACTTTGGACTCGATTGACTTGATAAGGTAGTCAGATTTTATTACCAGTTTCTATCTGAAAGCACTTTCCCTATTTTCAATTAACTTTCCAGCACGTATCGATACCTCATACACAAATAAAGCAACCAGCGAAAGTCGCCATGTCAACTATCCAATTCGGAGGGAGCTCTGGGCTGAACCTCAATATTTCAAATCCTTCTCTTTTCTGTATTACAGTGAGTGCTGAGCTAGTATTCCCTTCCAGTTCTTTGCGACCGTATTGGCAGCTGATCGAGGTGGCGGATCTGCTCTGTCGTATAGGGAATGATATAATTTGGAAAGGCACTACTGGACTCTACTTGGTCCCAAATGACATCGAATTCGAATTGTAAACAGACTGAACTTAAACTTTAAAAGTATAAAGTGGCAGTGATGGACAATGTCCTCCGTCAGATCCCGTTTGTACTTTTTCCACATTTTTTGAGCTTCGATCAAATGCACACAGTGATGCAAAGAGACGTCTATGTTCGCTTGGCACCTGGAACACGACAGCTTCGTCCATAGCTGCTTCCAAACGACGTGTTGTATGAAGTAGGCCGAGATCGAAGGCAGCTTATTTGAAGGTGTCGAAAGTATGCCCGTTCACCTTGCAAAGTCGGTGGCAAAAAACAAACTCATTGTCTCTTCTTCTGTAGACTGGGAAAACTGTCTCCTGTTGCATCCGTGACATTCGCGAAAGCCATAGGATAATTCTTGGAACATTTTCCATCTCGCATACATGGAGCGTTTGGATTTGTAACTCCACAATTTCGGTGGATCATGTGCTTCGTAACCAATGCGTAAAGCTCTTACTCTGTATTCGGGTCTGGTAAATTGGTCGAAATCAGACGATCAACTGAGAGTGTTTGAAAATTAGGTGCGAAAGACTCTTACTTTTCTCAGGTGTGTCCAGCTTGTATTCGTTCTCTAATGTAACTCGTCATTGTGAGAAACAAGTCAGGCTTTCCCAGCCGCGTGACCAAACTCATTGTGTCTTGAAAAGTAGGTATATAAGGGGAAAGACACTAACGGATCTAGTAAGCTGAAGATTGGATGTTACAAAAGAAAAAGACCTTACCGGATTGATAGAATCTATAACCGAAGTTCTGCCATCCCTTAGCTGCATAGTATTTTCTTTTGGAGTGAATCTGGAGTGCTTACGTAGACTGCTGAATCTCGGCATGTTGCAGTGACGCTGATATTCTTGTTCTTGTCCGTAATGCAGACCATTTTCATGCCTGGAATAACTTGTTCTACAGAGTCAGCTTGAATCCTCTTGTTACGATAAACGTCGCCCACCATCTTGTATGCTGGGGGCCAGGGGATGCATACATAAAAGTTCTCATCAAACGTCCTTACGAACAAAAATAGCTAATTAAAAGTATGTCGTTTATTAGGAGCAATGGCAGGAATTAAAAGACATGTCTTCACGCGAATTCGAAGTCAGCCTCGTGCATGTAGTTCTGCACCATTGCTGTGAATCTGAACAGTAATTGAGATGATTGTAGAGTGAAACTCACTCTTCAAAATCAATCAGTCCATTGCCATCAACATCCGCCTAAAACTGTTTCGATGGTGAGAGATACATCATACCTCATGGTATATTTCTTCAACGACTGTGGAGTCTGTAATATCTCCAACTTCTCTGAGTATATAGAAGAAATCTTTCTTGGAAATCATTCCAGATTCGGAACGGTCAAAAACGATGAAGCATTTTGTGACAAAATCCTTCACAACTTCGTTGTGGTTTTTCTTTTGCATGGTCAGACGTCGCATCACAACACAGAATTCATCAAAGTCGATTTCGTGATTTCCACGTTCTGCTTTGCGATACATTAATATGTATTCTACTTACGATCTACTTCGTCAATGATTTTTGTCAGCTCGTCTTTAGTCAGCTGCAAACCGAGATGTCGAGTAGCTGCATCAAGCTCATCCATGGCAATAGCTCCACTACGATCTGTAAGGTAAATTATTGAGAGTTTATTGCGACAATTGACCAAAATCGAAAAGATTGAAAACCTCGCGGTATTCTTGCAGTTCTTCTCCCGTATATTGAGTCAATAGGTTTTGATTCAATAGAGGACTGGTAGAAGCTTGTGCATTGTTTGGCGCATCTTGTCGTCCGCTAGACAGCTTCAACTATTATCGATTTTATTTATGTGAATAACGTTATACTAACCTTTCGGAAAGAGTTTTGGGGAAACAGTTGCCGGGGAGAGAAACTATTCACGAGGGGCATTGGCTTAAAAGTAGAAATTTGAATGGAGCAAAGAGGGAGAAATGCATGACTAAAGCGGGCTGAGGGGCTGATAGATGTGATTGTTTTGAGGAACCTATACCGACCTACAGCTTGGCCAAGCCGTTTCTCGTGGCAACGAGTGTTAGACTGGACACAATCGCCAAATTGGATAGCACCGACGCAATGAGCCTGAACTTTGCAAGTGAAACAGAAACAAAGGCGGTACTTGAAATTATGAGCAAGTGTGTTGTTGGGGCGGATTCAAGTGTTTAGATGAGGTTTTGGCATGTCTGTGCCTGAAGACTATGTGAAAGCAGAGTGAGACTTTTGACTTGGCTGTGAAGTAGTCCTAGATTAGTGTCGAAGAGCCTTGTAGGAAGGTAATGTGAAGCCTGGAACCTTTAGGTTAAATAATCGACAAAAAAAGAAGAAACTACAAAGACTTCGTCTCTCCAAAGCACGCCCTTCCATACCGTTTGCTATACGTTCAGCATGTAATTGCAGTTAGGAAAAGTTCCACTTACCCTAGAACAAATATTTGTTTACGATGACGATCAAAATTATAAACTGAAGGATAGTTTATAGACAGTTATCGGTATCACTTGGTTGCCTGTCTTCAGCCCAACAGACTTCAGATGAACAGACTTCTCGTTTATTTCACGTAAGATTGCGAACTATATATTTGTCTGTTCCTGTTCGACCCTATCACACCTGCTAGGCTAATTAGTACCTGACAAGGCCGCACTCTAACAAATCACTACCGCAATTAGCCTGTAGGGTCGATAGAAGCATGACCTCTGTCACAACTCTCATTTTCTATTGCCGCTTTTGTTGCTCCGCATAGGTATCAGCAATTACGGTACTGCAAAACAAATGCGTGGCCTCTCCCACTACGACTCATGCATCTGACTCATTCCTTCTCCCATTTTTGAATCGCTGACCGTACGCACGTGCGTCGTTTTTCTTGACGAAGGATTCGTCAGCGAACACCTGCATCCTGGGTAAACTGTCCTGAATGCCAATGCAACAGAAGCATACTTGTCTTTTTTCCATTGTGAAAAGCAGCAGCTGCACGCATTGCTGCTTTTTGCTGGTTGTGCACCTCGTATCCACATCATTTTCACTGCGAATAGACGTTTTTACCCGAGCTAGTGTGCGTCCTCTGTGTAGTTCTTGCAGATAGCTTCTCTACCATAATTATGAGGCCGACTCAATGTCACACCATCCAGTCTAGTGTTTCATCTTCTTCCACTTACAACGTAATATTTCACTGCCAGACGTGCGTTAGAACTGCGAACATTTTATCTCAAAAAGGATCTTCTTTGCCACTCAGTTCGTCCCGTCTGGCCTGCGAGATCTGTCGCTTGACAACTATCATTGTCACATCTCCAGTATATTTGTGCTTTGGGTCAGTAGTTAGCTTCACACTATTGTTGGAACTTTCTTTTTCGCACGTGCAGTCCATTGTTTGAATGCGATTCTTTCTAAACCAACACCTGGTGGCTACTAATCTCCCCCAATTGCTCCTCGTCAGTATGTCTGGTTGTGAATCTGGCTGTTGTTGCAGATGTCACAAACAGTCATTGTTTATTGCTGCCCTTTGAGCCCAGATACTATGACCCACTCAGTTTGTGGCATTCGAGATTCGCGCTGAGCACAAGTTGCTCTTGTAACATTTCCGTGTTTGTGCTGTTGTCGCCGATTGCAGCGCGAGTGCTGTTGTGCTCTCGAGGCAAGTCTTCGAGCATCGGTACGCGGTATTTGCCCGATAATGGGATCGCCCTCCTTACCTGAACCCGTCTCGGTCAACTCTCTCCTCACTCACTCGTTACCAGTCTGTCGGAACGAGGGAAGACACTGTGCTTTGACACTCACACCAATCCCATGTTTTTCCCACTATCAAAGCAACAAATCGCTCTTTTCTGTGGGCCACGAATTCACCCCTAGGGAGCCAACGCCACATTATCACCACTCATGACACATGCGGTGCCTCAACTCCCCGGAGTACCTCGGTCACTCTTTGCCTCTGAAGCCTCCTGTTTCCTGTTGATTGTCGCCCTACTATATAGTATGTCGGCATCTAATCCCTTGATCTGTGTTTTTTGCATAGATAGCCAACAAGTATCAGGTTTCGCTGGTCCGGTGCGACTAATTTAAATACCTCTTTGTCCTTCTGCCAACAGGTTTAGTATTATGTAGTTCTTTGCAACTTTGCAGTATATTTGAGCGCGGACGTCGAGATTTACGATGTTCGCCTGATAGGTGACAATTCATTGCCCGTGCGGTCTTTATTACCGCGCTTGAAACCTAGTGGCATACAGTAACAAGTAGAACATAAACGTTTTTAAAGATACGTGACCAGCCATCTTAATGTGGGTTCAAATGTCGCAGTACCGGTCAGTCGCTAGGTTGTTTGTTCTACAACACCGTCTCGCCGACTATACGCCAGTCTTGGCTTGCCGCTTCCCTGCCTTCCAAACAAGACTACTAGTCGAAAACTTTCAAGAACATATATGGAAGCATCTTTCTCTGAAGTTTACGTTTCATTGCGGAAATCTCATCTGTGTTCCAATTTGCAGCCTCGATGTGAATCTCATTCTCTGCTTAATCCATCAATTTGCCCACTTCCAGTGGCGCAGAATGAACGAAGCTCGACAGTGGTTTTTGACGGGGTAATAATGGAAACCCGGTTGGTCATGGTTAATTGTCGAAGATGTTTTTTGATCCGGCTTGTTGCGGTCGCTTCTATGACACTACGCACTCCCATAGGGCAATGTTCCCGTCCTCAAGATTGGCCTCAATCCAACTTCAGCTGAAATTGTTGGATTGACGCCGCACACAGTCCATACCTGGCGAACGCCATTATTCGTCATTATTAGCCAGGCTGGACTGCGCAAAGGCCTCCCATGCGGGCGACCCTCAATTTGGCTCTTCCTAACCGTGCACCTGTCACCAGCTGTACCTATTGATCATAGCTCTTCGTAGAAGAGTGCCAGCACACATACGAAACATTGCTGATTAATCATCTCACCGGAAATATTAGCATTGTTCCATTTTCGTTGACTCCCTTGCATAATAGACAGTTCCGGGGAGTGTCCTGTCTCGGATGGTTTTACTTGTAATCAATCTATTTCATGCTTTCTCCTGCCAAAACAGTGCCGAGAAACGGGTTTCCGACAAAAACACTGCTGCTCGTTTCTGGCAATGAACTTGCTTCCTCAAAGCCCGAGATGTCCTTATCGGAATAACATTGAACCGTGCCGTACACTTACTCGAAACTGGTTAGACCTTCTGCATAGCGCCGTTACTGGGACCCCAAAACAGGCGGGGCGGTCATTGCCAACCTTGGACGTTCTATTTTTTTCTCCGTGTACTCAAGAAAACCATGTAACTTTATCCGCGATGCTATCACCAGCTTCGTTTCTTTTTATGTCTGACTGTCAACCTGTTACGTTGTTAGCGCTTCCATTTACAAAGAACACCGCGTGACCCCGACAATTCATCATCAGCATACTAATGTTGACCGTGTTGTCGATGGCATTAGTTGTAACTGCAAGGCTCGACTCGAAGTGAGCTTCATCTATCTTTTTTCTTCAGGTTGGGAAAGTGTCAAGTGGCCCGATGCTTTCCGCTGGTCATCCCGCTTTTTGATTGCGCACGCCGGCCACTCATTACGGTCCGCTTTTCGCCATTGCTGCTCAATCGCGCACTTCTGATATAAGCTGAAGATGCGCATCTATTTTGCAATTTTTACCCTTCGACTTATCTACACTGTTCATTGTTCTCTTTGGTTTTTTTTGCGGCGCATTGCTGTAGAAGTTCACACCGACACACGCACTGGCTGGCAGAAAATTTCTATCTCCGTCTTGTATCAGATCGCGCATCTATTTGTTTGTGTCAAAGGGTCCATATCCCAGATCTGTTACGGATCGGCCTTCATCTTTATGCCTCCCGAATCCATCATATCTAATTTGCGTCGTCTCAATCTTAGAAAGTTGTCTATTTAACAGCTGTTTGTGCCTAAAAATGACCTCGGTTCTGCTTGATCCCTCTCGAGACTTATAACTAGACCGGTCTTCTTTTGGCACTCCTCTTCTGAGTTTGCTTTAATTGCCACGACCATTCCTCTTATTCCCACCAGTTGGATATGACTTCTTTGATCATTCGAAAACGCTTACATCTGGCTTAAACTACAACGGCTCTCGTCCCTTTGTCTCTTAATTATAACCATCGGCTTTATCGCGTTCATGCATTCCCTACCTACTTGGCTAGATTTAGGTTTTTTATTGATTTCGACCACCTATTTTGAATTGTTTTAACGTTCCCACCTTTTTCACTTGATCATGATAGCAGTGTTTCATCTTGACGACAGCTAATCAACAAAGGCGGCCTTCCTTTCACTCGCAGGTCGGTTCGCAACAGTTGCTAGCGCTCTACTGGATTTATGGTCATCTTGTGTCCATATATTTGTTGTAAACTTGAGTCTCTTTGTTTTTGTGAGCTTGTCATTACAACTTGCTCCTAATCCGCAGATGATCTGTACCGCTCGTCGACCAGCTGACCACTATTTCATCTTATTGAGACAAGCCACTTGTCCTTCTCGGAACCTCTCACCTCCATTTTTCACCTATATCCTTTTCTTCCAGGGTGTGGGCAAGCTATGAGATCGCTGTTTTGGACAGCGTTGCTCACCGTATGTCTCCAGTTTACAGGTCAGTCTTAAGCCCCTTTTTCCCTGTTGGGTAATGTCACTTTTGGTAGCTGCCGCGCAAGTTTGCACAGCGCTTCTCTTCAAAAACGATTCTCACGATTGTGAGTGTTTCTCGGGAGGCTTGCTCACCCTCAGCGCGCAGACTTCAAATCTAACTCACGCCCAAAAAAATAAGGTGGGAAGCGCACGGTTGCCGTATGTTTGTGCGGTCACTCCTGTTTGCATTCGGCGGCTCCTAAGAAATCGATTGCTAATCAGATGACGGTCGAAAGTCGTCGGGTCAACGGAAACCTGAGCCGATCTAACACATAGAGGGGCATCGATCATGGTGTTGTCTAAGAATCTGAATACCATTCTCAGCTGGAGTCACAGTCGATGATGTTTTCTCTTCTGCCCCTCAGAAAGAGCCCTACTACGTGAAAGAGGGAACATCAGGACCCACACTCTCGTGTAGCGTCAGACCTCCTTATTCTGATCGTGATCACTATGAAATTCTGTGGTCACGGTATTACAATGGACAGATTAGGTAATATACCGCTTCATAATTTCTGATCAAGTACATTTACAGGCACATCTCAAGGAATGAGAAGCTTCACGAAAAGGAACACTTCGATCTTGTAAGCAATGCAGCCACTGGAGCCTACGATTTGCATATCAAGATGGTCTCCAGAAGTTTTGTAGAAGGCTCCTACCAATGTACTGTTTTGGATCCAAACAGCGGTGATCAGTACTCTACGGATGCTGCCAACGTTATTACACTAGGTATGTTGAACTCTTAAGAGCTGCTAATCTTCACAAGTAGGTCGCAATTCTTTCTTGACAACGCGTGTATCAGAGTCTTTAGCGTCCTTGTAGATGGTAATCTTGTGAATAACACGCACTCCGTACGGTAATTGCACGCGTTGCGCAGAACGATTAACAGTAGGATTGCGAGAAATCCTCACTCGTATAAGATGCGTGGAGGAAACTTCCACCCGGGAGGTTGTTGGGCATTGCTTTCAAGATCGCTGACCTGTGACCGCGGCCCTGTTGTCTCAGCGCTCCCAAAGCTGTTGGCAAATAAGAAGGTCCTGGAAGTACTTTCCCACGATCGTCGGTCACTTCTGAAGTTTTTCAAGTGGCACAAAATGTGTGTTTTCACTGGGTAAGGTAAGTTACGTAAGCCGAGAATCGGTTACGCAACGGATTCGACCGATCATCATTAATTGCGCAGTTCTTTGAAACCATTCCATGCGTGCTGTTGTTGCGCAGGCCCCAGAGCAGAATAAGCTTCTTAAATACTGATTGCATATCCGCATTGCCACATTAATCCCTAATGAAGTGTTCTGCATCGGTGATCCCGCTAATATCGGGTCACATCTGATACCCTCCAGGTGTGCCAACCGCCTCCAAAAATGGAGTGAAAAGGCCAAGAGTCCCCAAGGTTGGAATCGCGAAAATCCGAGGGAGATCCACAAATATTGCTGGTCAGCGCACAAAATCACAGACTTCAAACAAGGGCAAAGTCTTATTTACGACTTTATGTACGTACTTTCAGTACCACCGGAACATCCAGTCATTGCTGAAGCACCGACAAGTGCTGTGACTGAAGGCGAGACTGTCAGTTTCAAGTGTACAACATCTGGCGGAAGTCCAGAACCCACATTCAGCTGGTTGTTCCCCAATGGAACAACTGCTCATGAACGCCTAGTTAACAGTCAGACCAAGGCTGGACTTTCCGAGAGTAACATTCAGTGAGTAGAACCTCTAGAGTGGCTCAAACGATTTTTCAGTTTCCGTGTCGGATACGAAGACAACGGAGCCTATGTAATCTGTTCCGTCACAAACAAAGCCATCGAAGGAGGTCCTGCCAAGGAAGAACATAGTCCTCGACTCAATGTTCTTTTCAAGCCACACGTCCATGTTCTACCGGCACAGGATTTAACTGTCGAAGCTGGACAGCCTGTACAACTTGTCTGTGAAACGGAATCGAATCCATCACCGCCAAGTTATGAATGGTAATGAATCGATTTGAGCAGGTTGATGGGACTTTTTTCTAGGAAGCATCTGACCAGCGGTGAACGTTATCTCGGATCGAAATGGCCGCTGATCGCCGACAAGAAGATGGCCGGCGAGATTGAATGTAGAGCGCGGAACAACGTTGGCGAGGGATCTGACATTGTCAAACTGAACGTTCAATATGCCCCGGAAGTCACTGTCAAGGTGTTATTTACTTTAAACAATATTTATACTCGAAATTCAGGACCGGGTCAATCCTAGTGAGGGAGAAAGAATCGAAGTTGAATGTTTTGTCAATTCCAATCCTCGCGCTGGGGAAATTAGATGGGCCGGTCCCGATGGTTTCTTATCCGAAGGACCAATTCTAATACTGAACAGTGTGAGAAGGTATGTTTCGCATGGTTTTTACTTTCCCCTTGAGAGTATAATTGTTCCGGTTGGATCAGAGGCGCCGATCTGCCTTCCTCAGCGGGTGTCCTCTTAGAACGCAGATCCTAAGACCGGTCGGAAATGTTCCTCAAAGATCCAGAGAAACTCAATTCACCTCTTACTTTCAGGGAACAGTCCGGAAATTACACATGCTCGGCCACAAATTACTTGACCATCTATGGACAACCGGGTAGTCAAACAAGGATGGGAGCAGCAGTCACCTTCATCGATGTACGTGTTCTTTATTTAGAAGCAAACTTTATTTCAGGTGAAACGAAGACCTGGAAAGGCTGTGATTTCATCTTCGAAAGTCAGCGTTTTGGTCGGAGACGATATCGAACTCGAATGTACGGCTCCGGATCCGGGAAGCCCAGTTGCCCAGTTCAAATGGGCCTTACCATCTTCTGGTGGACTGTTTGGAACAAAGGACCACGATGAAGCGACTCTAATTGTCAAAAACGCCCAACTGTCAGATAATGGACGCTACCGATGCAAGCCACACAACCGACTCGGTGAAGGAGAGGAGGCCTTCGTAGATGTCACGGTATTTAAGATTTGCTAGTCTTCTCAAGCTTCTATTTCAGGTTATCGAGGCCGCCAAGATTTCAAGACCGTTAACTATCGAACGAGTTTATAACTCTGGAGAATCTGCCAGTGGAATGGAATGTGAAGCTCAAGGATACCCAGCTCCCCATATTCACTGGATGAAAGACGGTGAACCGATTGAAGGACGACGCTACAAGGTGGAAACAACATTTGTGAAGACCAGCTGTAATGAGAACGATTACTGTACTCAGACGGTCACTGGTAGTCTTCATTTCACCCAACCTATTCAGTGGGCTGACAAGGTACTTGAGCTATCTTTTATCCTATAGGATTATTAAATTATTTTAGGGCAACTATACCTGCTGGACATATAACGGAGTCGGCGACCGAGGAGCCAACTCGGAAAGCTGGACCGTAGTTCGCGTTGTACACGGACCAGTCATTCTGAACGAGAAATACCCGACTAACGGTCTTGCTGCAACTGAAATCGGAACCACTGCTAGACTTCACTGTTTGGTTTCTGCTCGTCCTCGTCCCAACTTCACCTGGATGTACAATTCTGCTCTCATTGACGAAACTGGAAGGTGAGATTTTTACTTTGGCTTTCCAAACAGCAATTTGCAGGTATTCCTTCGAAACAAACTCCATTCCAAACCGCCCTGATGAATATGAACATATCATGTTGATCGACCAAGCGTCGTCGGAAGATTTTGGTTCATACCTGTGCAGAGCAACCAACGGAATGGGAGACAAGGCCGAGATTGTTGTCCAGCTCAAGGAAACTAGTGTTCCTCATCCACCTGACAATCTCCAAAAGATTTCTTCTACCCCAATCTCTTTGCTCGTCGGCTGGAGACCTGGATTCGATGGAGGTTATGATCAATCCTACGTTATTGAGTACACGTGAGTAGATTGAACGACGTAGAGCAAAAAAATAGGTTTCAGAACATCCAATACTTCTCCTCCACTAGGCACAGATGAAGTTGCTACTTTCGACATCAGAAATGCCACCCGGGTGATGGAAGTGAAGGCCGATGGAACTCCGAACTATATGATGACCTACAACTTGACATCTTTGAAGCCACTATCTACTTACTATTTCCGAGTCAGAGCTGCCAACCGAAAGGGATTTTCCGAGTTCTCTCCTACCATTGTAGCTAACACCAATGATGTTAACGAAGACACGTCGATGCTCTCTCCTTCTCATCTTCAATTTGATGTGACTTCGAACATCATCGAAGTTGAGCCCCAAGTTCCGAAAGAGGGCTGCGCCATGCTTTACATTTCGTCAGACGGCGACTCATACAGAGCTTCACACTGTTTCCCAGGTGACCAAGTTATCACGGACCTGCCAAGAGATGCTCGTGCTTACAAGATTCGTTTCTGTTCCCGGACTAATGCGCTTCGATGCTCCCAGCTGTCTCCAGCACTCGGTAGGTCACTGAACTTCTGATATGAACACCGCTATATGGCGTTGAACTTGAAGAACTATGTTCTTCGTTGCGCGGGGGAAGATCCCGGTGTAACTTGAGTAGATATGTGAACCTTGTCAAACACTTGGGTTCATGTTGTTACCAGGTGTCACACATCACTGCTGTTACGATCTTTATTGTTTCTTTCCGCAGGCAATTTTTCGATTGCAGAAGCTACCCCGATGAAAGGAGGGTACCGTTTCTACATGCTCATACCCATCATCGTCTTGGCGGCTGTTCTGCTCATGGTAATAGCTGTTGTTCTAATCTGTTGTAGAACAAGAGGAGCCAGAAAAGAAGCCAAGAGGTGGTAAGCAGCCTTTGCTAGCACCATAACGTTAACCCTTTCAGTTCAGCCTTCAGTACCCCTGCCATTGCGGCAATGCCCGAGATGGAAGCAAAGAATACGATTGTACACGGCAGTAATGCAGACAGTGGCGTGTTTACTCTGGATTCCGGGCGCGTCAAGTCTGGTAACCAACCGGGTCATACATATTCAAGGTATGGGTGTTCGCGCGATTATTATGAAAATATTTGTAGTTCCAGTGAGGAGACAGCAACAGAAACATGGTCACCCGGACAGTATGACGTCAACCAGGATCCCTATTTGAATGATCCGACATTGCATATTTTCCAAGGTAGGCTTTTGAACTTCTGATTTGGCCGTCTGTTGTCAAAAGTCTCGCGGACCCTGAATGAATTCACTCTGAATGCTTTTCTCGCCCCCGCAAAGCTGCATTTAGCGAGGATGACGACAGAGAGGCGAGGAGAAACAGAATGTCAGACCATAATTAGGAGAAAAGGATTAAGCGTTGTTTTTTCAGGGTCGATGGGAGGAGAACACGCTGACGAGCAGAGCATCTCCGAGCCAGATGAAACAGACGGAAGACGAATCATCCGCGAAATCATCGTGTAGCCTCACAGGAGATTCTCGTTTTTCGTCTCCTGCTTCTGGTTGATACTCTCGGGTCTTCCTTTTTCCCTATCTAGTCACACTAGTTTTTATTGAATATCATGGTGTCATTAACATGCTCCGCTATATCTTTCTTTTGTTCTCACTGGGTAACATGACCACTTCCCGGTCCGTTATTTAAATCTCTTTCGGTCATGGAACCTCCCTATCTCGGTGCATGTAGCTCTGCCACAGCCCTGCTCCCCTCTCTCTGATCTCCCAAACCCTTGACATATGATTGTGCTCTATGGTTGTGCCTTAATATGTCCGAACAAAGTAATATTTGGAGATGCCTAGATTTCAACAAACAGACATTTGCCATTTTCCAGTCTGTTGACGTATCGAATGAACGTTGGCAACTTAGTTAGCGGAAGAGCATCCGCTGGGGCGGCTGATTAGTGGAGTCAGTGAAAGGATTCAACGTTTCCTTCAAAAAGTCGCACGCCATTTTTCGGGTCACGTACTCAAAATATTTCCGCAAATCTTGCCTTCCATAACATCGAGAATTTCCGTTGGTGTGTCAATCCGCAGCTAATATTTGCAGACCAAGAGGGCAGCAGCAGAGCGTCTTTCTCTCTTTTGCCATCCGCTCCCCAATATGTTGCTACTTCTGGATAGCGCCCTAGGAAATATAATCCTTCTGTTCTTATTGATTCTTCCTTGCTTGCGCTGTCTTCCGGATTTAATTTCAATTTTTTTGCATCTTGGCCGTTCGTCCGAGGCTAGTCAATGAAGAATGCGCTTGTTCTCGTTCCAAGCATACCTGAGGGTATTTTGTAAAAGCCGTGCATCGATTCATTTTGCCTCCTATCTCTGCAGCTGTTTTCCTTAATGTGCAAGATAAGAACAATAGCGAACAACCTCCGTTCCACCCTCACCTCTGTTCTCCTCTTTGGATAGGGCTACCTCACAGCTGTCTCAAACCCACATTTCTGCCCCCGGAAAAACGCATGAGCGCTCTCGCGGTGCCAGGTGCCTTTCAGTCACCAATTACAATGTCGCGCTCACTATGAGTTACGTCTTCAACTTTATATTCACTACACATACCGGCTTCATCATCCTCAGCAGCGGGCTTCGATTTGCGACTTGATATTATCAACTCTGCGCTCCGCTCGAGTGTGTCAACGGAGCCGCATGTGGTTTCGGGCCAATAACGCTGTGCCCCAGAACTTCTTCTCCCATTTGTAATGAGCAGGGTCATTCTTTAGGAGGCCCTCTTTTATACGAGGCACAAATTACTTCATACCACCACTCATTAATTTTTCCTTGCCATACAATATTTACTAGAAGCTACTCGCGTTTTCATTCTCACTCTTCTATTTATTGTTTTCTAATGTTTTCGTCTAATATTTCCTCGTTCATTCATTTTTCGTCTAGCGGCTCGAGGTATTCCCCCACTCTCTCTGGCTACAAATTACCTCGAAAACTTAGTCATTCCATGCCAGTCGCATCGCTTATTTGTCCCTCTCTCGGAAAATGTAATCTTCCCAGAAGCTGGCATTCCGGGCTGCTTTTTTGCAAACATGTAAACAAGCTCTTCTCACAGCCCTATTATCTGTTACAAAAGGAGCATATCCAATAACACTTTGAATAGATTTACAGCAGAGCTTTGGTAAAACAGTGGATTTGCTTCAAAGTGGCAGCTAAGAGAAGCCCCAACGGCGAGTGAACCGGACGATTGCTTCTCAAAAGCTCTCCGAGCCATTGGAAGTAATTGCTCTCAAGCGAGATTATTATTCTGATCCACCGTTCTTTTGGTAATTCGACTAATTGGCTATCATTTGCCGCTCTTTTCTAGAAAATCGACCGCACTTCTAGCTAATTACAGAGAGAAGTGTCGTGGATAGAATGTTGGCTCAATTTCAAACAGGCGTCGTTGGCGCATGAACTCCACAGGCTCCACTTACTCATTTCTTTACACTTTGAGCATCCACACAAACACAGCTTGTTCTTACATCTTTTATTTTCTTCTTTTCCCTTCTTTTTGTCTTATTATGGCCCCTTTCAGACTCATGGACACCCGTTCCCGTTACCAGGTTCCCGACGGTCTGCGACCTCTGCTTGAGGCTCTCGCGAGAGAAACTCTCCGTGCACAGCCAGATGATGTCATCAAGTTTGCTTCAATCTTTTTTGACGAATTACAGCGACAGAGAAAATGTGAGTCTAGTTTCTTAGTTGTATGGTTTACGTCGGATTTTAATTAGCGGATAGGATCAAGAGGGACAATGACCTACTCCCGACATTTTTCAATTTGTTGAATGAGTCGCATTATTTATAAGAATCTACTATGCCTGACTTGGAATGCCCTTTTAAGAGCTGCGGTTTCCAGTATGTGGTGAATCCGCCATCTATTACTCGCCTTTTCTTGTTATCACCCAAACAATAAGTGGAATCACCCCCGTCAATGATGCTTAATTGCATGTGACGTCCTTTCCCTCCCACATTGGAACATCAGATATTTTGGTAACGAAAGGTTGATTATTCATGGACAGCGATGAGTTGGTCACGTTTAATCTCAAACATTATGCAAATCTCGAACAAATACTTTTCGCTCTCTCCGAGGTCTCTTTTCCTGGCTTTACATACAATTTTGTGACCGCCAGAGAGTATTCCGTGTACTTGCCACATACGTGATTCCTCTTTTCCTAAAAGCCAGTCACTCAATAGGTGCTCTGATTAGTCCTTATTCAGGCAACCCGAATACCGACATAATCGGCGATCCAATTGCCTACGAAATGTTTCGCACGGATCTTCAGCGAAGAGTAAGTCCTTAATTGACATCGTCAACGATGTTGCCAACGTCCCTCTAACGTGTCTCATTTCCAGCACGCCGACCAGATGGTGGAAGAACCGCGTGCTCCCAGCCCTCTCGATGATGCGGCCACAAAGATACAAGCGGCATTCAAGGGACATCTAGTGAGCTTTGTGTGTTTCCAGGGAACAAGCATTACTCGTTCAGGTTCGCACCCATCCGGAAAAGTTTGGTATTGACAAGGCCATGACAAGAACGCAGTCGTCCGAAAAGATGTCCGCTCTCAACTATAAAAAGGACCAAAAGTGAGTCAGTTGTATATCTTTTTCATTAAAACATATTCAAGACGTCATTCCGTCGGTGGATATAGCTTGGAAGCTGACACGCCAGAAGATCGGGCTGCAACAAAGATTCAAGCAGAGATCCGTGGTTTCCTTGCCCGAAAACAGGTGGAGAAGATGAAGAAGACAGAGAGCAAGGCAGCCACAAACATTCAGGCACATATCAGGTAACAGCCCGAATGCAAAAAACCAATGTCAGTTATTTTAGGGGTTTCTTGACTAGGAAGCATCTCAATGAACAGGGTCTTCTCTCGCCTTCCCGCTCGCGATCCTCTATGCAATCCGATCACTCCGACCTGGACAACTAGGTAACTTTAACCTGAAACACTGAGGAAAACGTAAATATTTCAGATCTTCACCAATCTGTCACACATTCGCAATCTCTCTATCTTTCCGCAACGGTGTTTTGCAAACTGTGTAGCACGCGTGTATATCATAATTTCTCCCCCGCTCTGTAAAGTACCACCATTTTCATGCAATAAATATTGACTGACTTGTATGTCCTGTAGTAGTTTTTAGCAGCTCCAAGCTAATTGTGACAGGTGCTATTTCGTCCCCTCGGTTAGTGATTTGATAAGTCCAGCAGAAACATGAACAATTACTGCGGATACAGCTTTCGAGCTGGGAGAGACGACGTCTCCATGACAACAAGTTCTTGCACTTTTCAACCTGCTTAGTCTCGTCAGCGTTATTAATTACTAGGCCATTTTCCTCTTGTCTGTGGTTAATTCATAAGTACCTGTTGCCTAGTGTTCTAGAAAATATCTGAATCATTTACCCGAGAAGCATACGTTTCATCGGATGTAACCTGTTTCTCCTGTATCCTTTCCTAATCAGTACCTCATTGATGGGCATTCAGGCAAACACAATATGGCAACCACAGCTGAAACCGAAGAACATTTCTCTGGTGCTCCAGCTCCGTTTCATATGTTTGAACGAGCTAGTGATCTGACCATCGTGCGCTCTTCCGTCGCGATGAGTCATTCGAACTTGAGCATTGTTTTCGCTGAACTGCGAAATGTGACCTATGCTTCTGTGGCGGATGTTTCTCAGGTAGTTGGAAGTGTTTTTGTTAACACTTGGCCTAGGTTTCAATTGTTGAACTGGATGCTAAGATGGAAAGCAACAACTGGACATCGATCAACGTGAACTACATCAAACAAGACAAGCCGGCGATGATAACCCAGGTTTCCCTGTTCAAACTCTTTCATGAAATCTACATTAGGCCTGCCTAGTTCTTCCAACTTCCCGATCCATACCAGTTTTGGTGGTCTGTACTGACCAGGGTGTACAAATTTACGATGTCAAAGGTTCGAAGCAGCTCTCCTCAGTTGTTGTCACTCCGAACGATCAGGTTTGTGGTTTGAACATGGAAGCATTAGCCTACACGACTCGTAGTAATTAGTTTGCAATATGAAAATATTCTTATGAAGCATTCAAAACAATAATATGAACGTAGCTATTACTAAAACGATTCAGAATTTGGAAGCTAGCGACGCTTGGTTCATGGGTACAAGAGGCGTTACATGTTCGGACTGTCTCATCCTTGTCGGTACATTTTCCTCACTCTCATTTGCACAAATACTACTATAGGAAGTTGGAGTGGCGAGATTCATCAGTTTTTCTGTAACGGAGAGACGTCGGTGAGCGCCAAGAAGCCGGTGAAAGAACATAACCACCCTATCCTTGACTTGGCTACCTGTAAGTACGATGAAGTCACCTGTTCCGTCGACACTACTGGTCTTGTCATTGTCTGGCACAAGCCGATGAGAGGAGCCCAGCATAAAATCAACACTGGGTAGGGAGAAATTTTAGTTTATTATAGATTTTGTTTTAGTCAAGACGTCACGGCTATTAATGTCCTTCGGAAGCAAGTAATTTGCGGTACCGTCTTTGGAAGTGTATATCTCTACTCTATTATTACATCAGACCTGATGTCAAAGGTATAAACCAACCAAAGAACAATTTTCCATACAATTTTAGATTGATGCTCATGTCAGACCCATCACAGCAATTTCCGTTGCTCCAGAATCTGCTTATATGATGACGGCTGCACAAGATGGGCGCTTTGTCATCTTCAAATTACACACGAGAAAACCAAGTGCTTATCAGGTCTATTTATTGTCGCAAGCATATATATTTCATTTTTCAGGTAGAATATCGGTTCTCAGACGAAGTAGACGCCGGAATGATTGCAGGATGTCAGTTCATCACAGGCCGGGGTAGTGGCATCGCCGTTGCCTGCTATGACGCGAATGTCTTGAAAATGTACAAGATAGTGAAACGCCCAGCACTGCCCAAGACTTAATTAATACTCTCAGTTTACTGTTCTATATATCTGTATGGTTATAAGCAAATAAAGAATTTGTTGTAAGCTAATTTACATGCCGCAAAATGTTATGCGTAAGCAAAGCAGGGCTTCTGCAGTAACAGTGTAATAAGCTTTGTTTGTTTTTCTTTGAAACGAGGACAGAAGATCTTAGAGCAAAATAGGTTTGATGGGAATCTGATTTAGTATTTTGATGACAATACGAATTATGGCTGCAGTTGGACCTGTCGATTGCGATCTGAACGCCCCAGATTTCTACAATCTCGAAAACGCAAATGAGTATGCAATTCCTGGTTGCAAAGAAGCAGTTGTGCATCTCTGCACTGTCTTAAGGAAATCTGTACTTTTTTTATGCTCTTTTTATCTTACAGAAGAGATATGTAGATCCCTAGTCTGTGATAAAAAAACAGTTGAAGTCTCTACAACAGAGAAAACACGATTGGGGAAAGTTTCTTGAACATGAGGGATAACAAAAACATATTATCGGAGAACCGGTGAAGATGACTCCAGTATGGATCAATCTAGTGAATCATTTTGAATGGTTTATTTTTCAGAGGAGCTGCATATTAAATGAATCTTTTCTCAGAGTGCCTTTCTTCAAGTACATCCTCAGTGAAAAAAGTTTGGTGAAGCGGGCTTGCGCGGGCGGGAAAACGTGGCTAAAACGAGAAGTTCTCTTTGTCCTTTTTTGAGTCTTAAAGGTTTCTTATATATCTAAAAATTTGATATACTGATTAAATTAATGATGGTATTTCATTTGAACGTCTCTTTTTCCAGCAAAAAATTGTGTTCAAGTAGATATTAAGGTTAAAACATGGGTTCATCTAGGCACGCAGAACTGCGTACCTTGGTCCCCTCTCAGCTGGTTCGGGTATCAAAAAACCCTAATTTTTCGTCTTTTTTCGGTCATAAACCGCTGTTTCACATTCTAATTCATTTAAAATTCTTCTCCAAGCACCACTGAACAAAGTTTATCACGTATTTTTCATTGTTTGACGTTATCGGGAACCGGTTGGGAAACAGCTTTCACATGATGTGGCAACAGCAAATAATCAATATCCTCAGAAAACAAATGTTCTCCGAAAGCTTCTTCTTTTTTTTGAAGAATAGTGCCGTGAAACTCGTCTTTTTCATACAAAGGATTCTGGAAATTGTCTGTCTTTTTCCTTCAGTCGTTATCTTCATATTTTACTTGGATTGTTTATTTTTCAGAATGAATTTGTCTTGGGCGAATCAAATCGCCAAATCGGCACTCAAAACAGCTCAACAGAAGATCGACAGCGTTTTGGACATCAAGCCAGATGAAGAAGGAACTCAATCCACTTCTGTAAGTCTTGTTAGTTCCTTTTTTCGGATTTCCAATGTAGACTGTTGTCTTTGACGATCCTCTTCTCACACCTATTCCAGGAGATAGTGATTCTGCACTAGAAGAAAATATAGCTGTAATTTCTTACGATTTGCAGATAATCGCTTACTTTTAGAGCCTTTTTGCCGTACCGGATACGGGTCAGAACGAAGCTTGGGGAAGTGCTTGGGGTGGTCTACCGAGCGACTCTGAGGTATATTTCAACTTCATTAAATATTAAATTAAAAATTAAAAGTATTAAATTTAACGTTTACAGTTGGTCGTTGACTCCGAACCGAACCCCATTCGCGACGAAGCTCACAAAGTGTCTCACCTGCTGAATCACTCACCTTCTTCTGTTAGTTCTCGATTGTTTTTTTTTAAATCTTTTTGCTTCAGAATTCGTCGGATGCCGTGGACTCTCACGGCTCCCCTGTCAAAAACTCTGAGTATATTGATGTTGATCTCATTGAGGAAGAAAAGGAATCAGGCGAACCGATAACTTGTGAGCCATATCTTCCTCGTAAGCATTTTCTTTCTAAACTTAGCCGTATTTGAAACTATGAAAATAGGAAGAGAGTGACTTAGCAAAGAGAAGATCTCGAGTTTCACTCTTTGTTTTCAGCTCATCACGATGTTGTTTCTCTCCCAGGACATCACGATGATTCCCTGACAGTCGCCTCAAGCGACATCGAAGTTATCCGAAATGTGGATGCATGGTTCGTATTTACGCATATAGATGTATACAAAAAATATAGGTCTGTAACTAGCAGCCGACTCACAAATGACAACCTACCATTTTCCTCAATGCTTCCCAAAGGGGAAGCAACGGCCGCACTGGAAGCTCAACTTCACCTAGCTGATCAGCGACGCAACGAGTTGAAGGCTTCCAATGATGGACTTCACAATTCGAACATTCAACTCCAGCAACGGATTGTGATTCTCAATCAACAGTATGCATTCTTTCCAACTTTTCACCGTTACCCTTCAGACAAAACACTTTGAAAAAGGAACTGGATGATAAAAGGAAGGAATGTGAAGACGTTTTGGCTGAAGGCAAGAAAATTTCCGACTACTCCGCGAAACAATCGAGGGAGATTCGACGGCTGAAGAGCGAGATGAGCGACTTGGAAAAGATTAAAGCCGAGAGAAAGAGATATAAAGATGAGAAGACACAAGCTGAAGAAACAATTGAACTGCAAAAGGAAGAAATATCAAAGTTGAAAGGTTGGCTAAAATAGTAATTTCCAAGTTTTAATGTTACAGCAATAATCAAGACTCTCGAAACTTCGTCCGAGCAAATGAAAAAAGAGAACACAGCTAGTGCAGCTAGCAGTGAGGTCGTCCAGAAACATATTGATGCTCAGGAGAAGAAGCTTTCTGATATTGAAGCCGAGATGAAACGAGTAGAAGCAGAAAAGCATGCACTGGAAAATGAGAACAAGGTATACTAATACAAACATTTTGTTTAACTTTCGTTCCAAGCAACTTCAAAGAGAGCTAGAACAGCTACATGCTGCTCAATGGGCAGATCGTCTTGCTGAAGAAAGAGCTAATGAAAACGCCTTGACAATAAACCAAGATTTGGCCGAGGCTCGTGAACAAATTGAGAGACTGACTTCACAGTTGAACTACACCAGGATGGTTTGTCTTATCCTCTTCAGAAAAAGTATTTTTAGCAACTGGAAACAGCTTTAGACCAAAATAGTTCAATCGCCGAAACTATTGCTAAATGTAGGCTTATACATTTGTTTGCTTTAATGATCGTTTAGCTAGCGCTCCACTGATGGAAGAAGTGTCCGAGTTGAAGATAGAACTTGCTCGCGAACAGTATGTTGCTGAAGAATGTGACAAGAAGGCCAGACAAGCAAAAAATGAGTGTGAGGAAGTCAGGAAAAAATTAGCTAAGAGCGAGGAAAAGGTACAACGAATCGTTCGTTACAATTATTTGAGCATTTAGCATTCACAAGCCTTGACAGTTCTGAGAGGTGAAATTGACTCTGTGCTAAAAAAAAATATAGCTTTGGAAGACGAGATTAACAAGTAAGTTATGTACTAAGAGTATTTTAGTTATTTGCTTCTAGAATTCGACAAGAGAAGGAGCGAGAAAACACAGAATTCAAGAACACCAGAAAATCGTATGAAGATCGAATGCAACATCTTCATAATGAGATTCTTTCCGCTGGAGAGGAGTCGAATAATCTGAGAAAGAGTCTTAAAGAATTTGTAAGTGTGATCCAAATTAAATTGTATTAATATATGTCAGAAAGCCGACAATGATCAACTTCGCTCTGAATTATCCGAACTTAAAAAGGCCAAGGAAGTAGTTCCTAGCGCATATACAGCTCCTCCTACTCAATTTTCACGGAATGATTCGATAGTGGAGATGCCAACAGTCTCGTCCATGCCGAATCTTCCTCCAATGGCATACACATTTGCCAACAGCGGTCAAGCTGCTCAGGTATATCTTTTACTTGTTTTTCAATATACTCATTTAAGGTTGAACTGGAAGCACTGAGCTCACAGTATGAGTCGTCTCTGAAACGGTTAGCACATCTTGAAGGAGAGTCTAAAAGGACACTTCAACTCGAAATCCAAATAAAAACTCTGCAAAGAGAGCTGAAGGAGCTGAATCATCAGTACAATCAATTGCTAGAGCTGGACGGCGAACGACTGGAAAAACTCGAGGAACAGTCTCAAGACATTTTTGATTTGAGGAGTTTACTGAAAGAACAGGTAGTTATCGAAGCATACTGTCAACCAATTATTTACAGTTGATAGCATTTGCTGACGCGAAAGCTCGAGAAGAGGAAGAAATGAAGAAGATTTCCGAATAGACTCCTGTTTGATTTCAGACCTGGTAATATGTACGTCTTTTGCTTTAACCCCCTCTCATATTTCAACAGATTTTTGTATATCTTTCTACTAAGCGGGTAAAAATAGAGTTGTGGCGTAGTTATAGCTTTTCACTCATCCGGGCACGACCATGGTTCTAATAAAGATTCTAACCGTCTCTCGATCTTGTTCTTGGTCAGCTGAGAGTGCACCGAATCCGCGTGATTCAGGGTGCAGATATATCTCTCCCAGACTATCATCATTTCATCTCTCTGGTTATCATGATTTATGAGACCAGTTATTATTAATGAACTAAGGTCAAGTCGGGTAACAACCGTCGTGGTTTAGGCCGTTACGAGCAAAACACTGTCTACTGGTTTACTGGGCGTTACCGGTTATAGGGTCCAGACGTTTTCGCGTTACCTGAAAGAAAGGCTTCGCGACGTATTTCTCTCGGAAGGTATCAATCAGGGCCGACGCTCTTCACATATTTTTGTGCTGGCTGCCCTTTGACACCAAGGTCAGTCCACGGATAGCTGATTCTTACCGGAGAGAACGAGAAGACAAATGTGACGTAGATCTCACTGCCTGTAGCATAAATCTTCCAGGATATCCGAATGATGACAATTTGAAACTACGCAACGTCATGCATATTCGAGGCTACGTATAAAAGTGCGGATGCATCTTGAACACAATATCCCCACATTGCATTCATTCCTCTTGTCTCGCCAGCCCGGTAGGAAAGGAGAGCTGCTGTAGATCCGATTCTTATCTTCTGTCCTAGATCTCAGAAGCGAAATTCATTCTCGAACACAAAAAAAAACTTGTAGAACAAGAGAGACTCGCTAAGTGTATGTCAGACATGGAAAACATTTAGAAGATGAGTGATTACTGCAGACAGTTCCGCCGTACTCTGGGACGAAGTATGCGACGATGTAGGTCACAAAGTTCAAAGAAAGCTAGTTAGGTAGAACCAGCGCGGGGATATCAAAGACACTGCCCTGAATTCAGTTGAATCTTCTACCGTTGCCGCGTCTGGTCGCTCTCTTTTGTTTCTCTCTCTGCCCGGACTGCAAACCTTAACAGTACCGCTTTTCCCTTAAAGTAACAAACACGTCTACCCGTGTGGTCAGGGTTGAGCGAACTTGTTCGTGTTCCCAACGGTTTTGTCCACTCTCTCTCTCTCTTCCTTCTGTCGGCCAACATTTTCATTCAAACAATTTAGTCTCAGACAACCCCGACCACCCAGTAAGTATTTTTTAAAAAGAGATGAGACGGAACGAACGGCCAGAATAGAAAATAGTTTAATCTGCCAAGGCCATCAGACCGTTACTTTTCTCAGGATACTTTTTGCTAATGCATACGACGGGAGGGAGGATGACATTTGGAAGATGTTCTATTATCAAGATGTTACAATGTCTATCTCCGTCGTACTTTGGTTCAACAATGGTAACCCTATATGTTCGGGGGACGATAAGATCACGAAAAACAGTTCCTGAAAAAGATTACCAGCTCTGGATAGTGTTTACCGCATCGCCGGCGGTCATTCAAGGTTTTGGCGCAGTTTACAATAGCGCACAAGGTCGTCGCGAAGCGCAATGGGAGTGCAAGGCGGCGCCTCGACCCGCAATGGACGATGGGCCTTTTCACGCTTCGCAACATAGAAGCCGCCCAGGTTGCCCTCGCTCTTCTTTTCACGACGATGCTTTATGCCCCTTTTCTACTCCAAGCTCTTAGCAACGGTCCATCTCCACGGGTGGGCTGCCATTACAATAAAACCCATTGTGACTAGACTACTTTTTGTTGGACCGTGAAGATTACATCGTCTGTCTGCCTAGCAAAAACTTTTTGGTCGAAATGAACGAATCATTCGTAGTAGCAAAAAGCACTGTACGAGTATATATTTTTAGGGGCTTCTTATCATCACCCCATTAGAATATTTTTCGCGCTTCCACCCAGTTGATACAAGTTTGCCAAACTGTGGTTGCGACGTCGGAAACAGAATCCGGAGGAAGACACTTTGGTGTTTTCTCCATTCTCAGCCTTGTTGAAAACCAGTTGTCAACGAATTTGACCCTCTTTTAACGGCTGACTAGTCTGTCTCTTGGTATGAGTCATTCACCGCGGCTCTTGATCTTACCAAATCCTTTTGGATCGCCTGCGCATCTTTGGCACTTCCGATGTGGTTTCACTGTGCATTCTTACAATTTTCTCATGCTTAGGAGCCCTCTCTTCTTGTTTTTTTGTTTTGGTAGCATTTGTAAGCGCTCATGATCGGACCATAACTTTCACCATATTTCCCACACTTGTAGACACCCAAACATTCTCTACGACAGAAGATACGGAATCAATTTTTCGCGAAAAAAAATTCTCGTTTAACCTACTAACCCTCTCCCTACTGCGCTCGCGCCAGTGACCATCGACAGACGCAAAGCTACCTGATCATTTACAACTCTGCTCCGAACCTTTTCTGATTCTCGAGGCATGCACAGAGTGCAGACGACGACGTCTCACATGTCGGCTGATGCTATCTACCTCTCGCTATCTGAAAGACAAAATCTCGGATGGCGCAAGTTGGACGAGGAAGGCTACGGCCTTGGCACAGAGGGTAATCCCTCCCTCACAGCCCAATACCTCCCCGGTGCATCGATTGCGTTCGATTTATAGGTCTTTTTGCGTAAACTCTTCTAACCCTGATAATCAAATTGGAACATACGTAAATTTCATTTTGTGATCAGCGGTCGTCTCTACTTTGGAACTGTTCAGATATCGAATATATTTTAGACAGCGAGGCGAAGTGTAAAGCGACTTTGGAAGATACAGTTTGTGTGTAAGAGAGCCATGCCGGCGGAAATATTTTTGGATCACTGATTCAAACTCGCGAAATCAAATGCCCAAGAATTGTATAAACAGAACCAAGAGAGATTTTGCCCTTTCTCAAACTTGATCAACCTAAAACGGCCATTTAGGAGACAGGCGTACGCCATGCCATTCTCGATCATCAAAATCACCACCAACCAGTTGGCCTTTGTCTAATATTCTAGTTTCTCAGTCTCTCTTCCCACTTTTTTTAATTTTGAGACCTAATAACCGTTTGTTGCAGTTTTAGAGCCTCTCCCTCTTTCCCACTCTTCTCTCTTCTTCCTCAACTTCTACCCCAATGGGCGTCACGGAAAAGGGAAGTGCTCACTCATCTGATACCTCTGGTGGATGGGAACGGGTCTCTGACAACTCTCAGGTAGGTCCAAAACCGTGAGAAAAGTGTCCGCTTGACGTCAAGATGTTACAACCATTGGTGGGGGTTCTGGTATTTTCCTTCTCTTTCGTGATCTTTGGGACGAAACACGGCTTTTTAGTTCATTTTCACTCGTCACCCCCCGACCGTGCAAACCGTTCATACAAACACTTGTAAAAATTGTTTTCGTTTCAAAAATCAGATAGGAATGCTCATTTGAAGCACCTCTAACAGGTACATCGACATCACGAAAACAATTAAGAACTTTCTACTGGAGAGGCACTTGAAAATCCGCCCACGGTGTTTACCAGAAATAGACGCATCGCGGAAACTTATGTAATGTGTTAGGGAACGGTTCCAGTCTCGACTAATTTTTTTGATGAGCCGTCGAGGATTCATAGGAATCGTCGTCGCCTCCTCCATCTCGCTTATCTCCCCGCCCCCGGCGAAGACGACAAAGCTCCGCCCCGCTGGCATTGCCATTCGCCTCTTCTGTCGTCTTCAATTCATTTGAAGCTTCTAGTTACCGTAGAGCATGCCCTTTGAACCGGGTCGCCCAGCCAGCCCCACAACCATATCACGAAGCGCATCGCCGCGACCTTTCTCCGGTCAATGACACTGCCTCCGTCCACCTCCAGTCCTCAACATCCATTGCGCTTCTTATCCCCGCAGTCTAGATTTCTCTTCTTTTTTACCAGTTCCCAATCACATCGATTTTCTCCTTTCTTGTCCTCAATTTCCCCCAGGGCGTATACTTTCTTTTGAGCGCTGAATAGATTGAGTTCTTTCGGTTTTCCTTGACCTTATTGTCAGAAATCACCTGATCCTACAGAAATCGAAGAGTCCATCTAGACAATCTCCTCTGAAAATCTCTGTAGAAGTCACGCGAATTACCATCGGACGATATTTATGATTGCGCCAATGAGCCCGTTTTGCATCTTTAAACGTCATTTCAGTCATGTTCCAAAGCGGTGCCTAGTTTCTGAAACCCGGTTTTTTTCTTATTGCACCTAATAAAAAGGTGGTTCCGCCGCAGCTACCTCCGCCAACTGTGACTTTATTCCTTTAATGGTCATGTTTCAGTCGGGTGAGAGCATGAACTCCAACGACCCCTTTTGGAAAGATCAAGAAGACATTGTCATCTCTGGAGTCTCCGGCCGTTTCCCGAGGTGAGACATTTTCTAATTCAGGCTCTGATTCATCTTAGTTTTTCGAAACGTAACGGTCTGAATTTATTTTTGGTTTGGACAGAGTTCAACACAGAGTTATGAAATATCAGTTACAGTACTTTGTTTCAGATCCGACAATGTCAACGAGTTCGCTGACCACCTCCTCGCTGGGGAAGATCTCGTCACTGAAGATGACAGCCGGTGGCCTCCTGGTATGTTTTGTTTGTTATTGTTATTTTTTTAAAATCTTCTTTTGCATATTCAATTATTCAATTTTTCAGGTTTCTATGACCTGCCGAAGCGGCACGGTAAGCTGAAGGACCTGAAGAAGTTCGACGCTCAGTTCTTCTCGGTCACTCCCAAGCAGGCCAACTTCATGGACCCTCAAGTCCGCATGCTTCTCGAAGTGACCTGGGAGGCTATGATTGATGCCGGTAAGTCGGGAGATAACTGGGATCTCCAAATCCATCTGACAACGGTCATCTTTTTGCGCTAGGAGGGGGAACATGGGAAAACACGGATCATCGATAAAATCCATTCGAGGTCCCTATGTATGTCATCTTCCGATTAAACGGGCGCAACCCTTTTGCGAACATTTATCTTGACCTACTATCAATGGGACGATTTTCGAGAGTGGAAGTCGAGCCTAGAGTACAATTTTTGCTGTCAGACGGCGGTCAGGTTGACAAAAAGATCGCGTAAAACAAGGAGGCCGCAGGTAGCCGACTGGATAGCCAGGGTACCCAGTTGTACCATGTAACCTTGAACTAGGACCGGGAGAGAGTCAGCAGCGGCAAGCTAAAGAGGGTCAAGAACAAGATGTGTTGGTCAGTTATGAGTTGTCTGCAATTTGTTAAAGCAAACGGCTGCTATTTAGAATATTATATCAGGTATCAACCCCTCTGATCTCCGCGGATCTCGCACTGGTGTCTTCGTCGGATGTTCCGCTTCGGAGACCTCAGGAGCCCTGACTCAGGATCCAGAAACCGTTACTGGATACACTCTGACAGGATGCGTCCGCTCCATGTTCTCAAACCGCATCTCATTCACTTTCGATCTACAAGGACCATCGTTCTCGGTGGACACTGCTTGCTCGTCTTCTCTGCTGGCTCTTCAGCTGGCTGTTGACGCCATTCGTCAGGTTTCTATCATAGCTTTGATTATAATCGAGAGCTTTTCAGAAGCAGTGTGATGCTGCCATCGTTGCCGGAGCTCACTTGACTCTGACGCCGACCGCCGCTCTGCAGTTCTTGCGTCTCGGTATGCTCACAGACAAAGGAAGCTGCCGCTCATTCGACGATTCTGGAGACGGTTATTGCCGTACTGAAGGAGTCGCTGCTATCTTCATCCAGCGCAAGAGCAAGGCCAACCGCATCTATGCCACCATTGTCCATGCCAAGTCTAACACCGACGGTTTCTTATTAATTGCGTTATAACTAAATGACAGAATTTAGGATACAAGGAGCAGGGAATCACTTTCCCCTCCGGTGAACGTCAAGCTCAGCTCCTTGAAGAGGTCTACAGCGAGGCTGGAGTCGACCCCAACCAGGTCGTCTACGTTGAGACCCACGGAACTGGAACCAAGGTAATAGAAGTTTTGTCACAGTTCTTCAACGTGTCTAGGTCGGAGACCCCCAGGAAGCCAATGCTATCTGTTCAGTCTTCTGTACCAACAGAGAAGCCCCGTTGTTGATTGGATCAGTCAAATCCAATATGGGACATGCTGAGCCCGCTTCCGGTCTCTGCTCTCTTGCCAAAGTCTGCTTGTCCATCGCCAGGAGCACCATTCCTCCCAATCTTCACTACAACACCCCCAATCAGTACATTCCCGGATTGGTCGACGGTCGCTTGAAGGTCGTCACAGAGCCCACTCAGTTTGACGGTGGTTTCATCGGAGTTAACTCCTTTGGATTCGGAGGATCAAACACTCACGTCATCTTGAGAGCCGCTGACCACGTCGCTGAGCCCATTCAGGAGGCTCCCTTCACCAAGATCCTCACCTATTCCGGAAGAACACAAGAAGCCGTTAACTACATCTTCGACGCGGTGGAAAACAACAAGCAGAACAACGACTATGTCTATGCGCTGCTCTCGAACCAGTCCAATTTGCCAGCCAAGGACACTCCTTTCCGTGGATACATGCTCATGAACCGCGAGGGAGAAGCTGCCAATCTCAAGGATGTCCAGAAAGTTTCTATCACGGAACCTCGTCCAGTCTACTTCGTCTACTCTGGAATGGGTTCCCAGTGGCCTGGAATGGCCCAGAAGCTGATGGTCATTCCCGTCTTTGACGAATCTCTCCGCGCTTCCAGCAAGACCCTTGACGAATATGGACTCGACGTCTACGGGATGCTCTGCAACTCTGATCCTGAGCAGTACAAGAGCAACACTCTCAACTGCATGTTGGCCATCACTGCCATCCAGATTGCTCTGACCGACACTCTCTTCGCTCTTGGAGTCACTCCAGATGGCATCATCGGTCACTCTACTGGAGAAATGGGCTGTGGATATGCTGACGGAGGAATCACCCGTGAGCAGACCATGAGACTGGCCTACCACCGTGGAACTACCATCATGAAGTACAAGGAAATCAAGGGAGCCATGGCTGCTGTAGGACTCACCTGGGATGAGGCTACTCAGCAGTGCCCCGAGGGAGTCGTTCCTGCCTGCCACAACGGAGCCGACTCTGTCACCATCTCTGGAACCAAAGAAGGAGTTGAGAAAATGGTCAAGGAGCTCACTGACAAGGAAGTCTTCGCCAAGGTTAGTTGATGTGCTTGGGCTGTAAATAAAAACTTTTAGATGGTCGACTCATCCGGAATTCCTTTCCACTCTCCCATGCTCGGAATCTGCCGTCAGCCTATGCTAGATGCCATGAGAACCGCCGTCCCTGAGCCTAAGCCTCGTTCCTCTCGCTGGATCTCTACCTCTATCCCCGAAGAGAACTGGGAGTCTGACCTGGCCAGCACCTGGTAAGCTTTGTGTAGGTGTTTTTCAAATCTTATCATTTTAGCTCTGCCGACTACCACGTCAACAACGCCTGCTCCCCTGTCCTCTTCTACGAAGCCCTTCAGAAGATCCCGGCCAACGCTGTCACTATCGAGATGGCTCCACACTCTCTGATGCAGTCTGTTCTTCGTCGTGCTCTCCAGAAGACCGTCTCCAACGTCGGTCTGATGAACAAGCCTCGAAATGAGACCGACAACGAGCTCGAGCTCTTCCTTCAGGTTAACAGATATCATGATTGTAAAGATCGTTATGATTTTAGTCCCTCGGAAAGATCTACCAGGCTGGAGTCTGCATCCGTGTCGAGGAACTGTATCCTGGAGGAAAGTTTAAGGGAGTGGTTCCCAAGAACACTCCTATGCTCGGACCCATGTGGAAGTGGGATCACTCTGTCGACTGGCCTACCGTTGATGGACGTCTCATGCAGACTGGAGGAGCCGGCGCCCTGCCCTCGTCAGCCACCTACAACATCGATCCCTTCTCCGCTGACTCTAAGGAGGCCTACCTTCTTGATCACGTCATCGACGGCCGTGTGCTCTATCCCTTCACAGCCTATATGGTTCTTGCCTGGAAGACTCTCTGCAAGCTGAAGGGAGTTGACTTCCAAAAGACTCCTGTTGTCTTCGAGAACATCAATGTCTACTCTGCCACTGTTGTCACCAAAGCCAGTGAGTTCAGGAGTGTTTAGCGATAATAATTTTCCATTTTCAGTCAAGCTTGATGTCGCTGTCACTCCTGGAAACGGATACTTCGAGATCATCTCCGACGAGCAGGTCGCCGCCTCTGGACGCATCTACATTCCTGAAGAAGACCAGCCGTTCTACTACCAGAACCTGCAGGACATCCGCACCTCTGCTATTGCCGACCGCATTGAGCTCGACACCGAGGACGCCTACAAAGAGTTCCTTCTCCGTGGTTACGAGTACGGACAGGCTTTCCGTGGAATCTACAAAACCTGCAACTCTGGAGAACGTGGACATCTCTACTGGACTGGAAACTGGGTCACATTCCTTGACTCTCTCCTGCAGACGGCTCTCCTCGCCGAGAGAGCCGACACTCTTCGTCTGCCTACTCGAGTCCGTCATCTTCGCATTGACCCTCTCAAGCACCTCGAACATGTCACTGAGGTCGATGGAATCCAGGTTATCGAGCTCCGCAACGACCACGCCACCCATGGTTGCATCGCTGGAGGAGTCGAATGCTGTGATCTGACCTCCCACTCTGTACAAAGAAGAATGCAGACCGCTGGGCAGGTGAAATTTCTTTTTAGAGTTTTGCAATAAAAACATTTTAGCGCTACCATGAAAAGATCTACTTCGTCAAGCACTTCGATGACAACTGCTTCTCGGAATTCGAGAAGGACCGCACCAACCTTGTCAACTACAGAGAAGTTCTTCGTCAAGTCATTCTCAACGGTTTCGCCAAGTGGGACAAAATGGGAGTTCTGGCCAAGATGCAAAACGGAACTCACTTCAAGACGGCTCTTGCTGCTCTCAAGGAGCAGGTACTCGAACCTGTTAGCGAGGAGCAGATCACCCGCTTCTTGGAAGATCAGAAGTGCCCCATCCTCCACGTCTTTGACAACATCTTCAAGATTGATGCCCCAGCTGCCGACCTCGAAGAGCAGGTCGTTGCCAAGTTTAAGAGCTTGAGTGGAATGTTTGACGGTGACCGTCTCTGGAACTGTGCTCTCATGCACGACAGAGTCCTGAAGACAATCCAGGTAACAACATTATTAAATCACTATTAGGCAATCATTTAAGGACATCTGTGTTGAGAACTCTGCGGGCCACAGCGCCAAGTTCGTCGGAATCGAGCTCACATCCACCGAGCAGGTCAAGCTTCTTGCCGATGCCAACAACTCTCACCCTCTTCTGGAAGTCAACTACACTGTTGTTGGACCCGACGTTGATATTCTCGATGACAACACCATGGAGCAACTCGGAGCCCGCAAGGTGAAGATGACCTTTGACGCTAACTTCGAAGGCCACAACGAGGTCAAGAACACCGACTATATCATGCTGGACAAGGTTCTCAGCCGGTGAGTTCTATTGATAGTCTCAGGAAAAGGAAATGTTTGCAGCAAGGCCAATCCTGCTGAATTCCTGCGCGCCGTGAAGCACATCATGCGCGACGACGGAATGGGAATGCTGATCGAGGTCACTTCCGACTACGAGATTGCCCTCGCCATCTCTGGTCTCGCTGGACGCGAAGTCCATGTCGAAGATGGACGTGTCTATGGAGCATACTACACTCACGAGGAGATCGTTCACCTTCTTAAGGAGAATGGCTTCAAGATTTGCAACTACCAGGTAATATTGATGCTTTTCTGAAATTTATCATTTTAGCGTGATCCTGCCTCCATGACCACTGCCTACATCATCAGAAAGATATCTTCCACTCCCCGTGAGCCCGTCTTCATTGACGTCGATGACATCAAGGAGTTCACCTGGATCGATCCCCTCCAGAAGGCCATCGAAGAGCGTCTCAACGAGCCGGATCACAAGACCATCTGGCTGACCAGCACCAAGGTCCGCAACAATGGAGTCGTCGGATTGGCTCTCTGCTTTGTTGAGGAGAATCTGAAAAACAACCGCTTCCGTTGTCTCATCGACATGTCTTCCAAGAAGGAGATCCGTGACGGCCCCGAGATCGTCAAAGTGGATGACCCCAAGATCAAGGAACTCATCGACCTCGACCTTCATGCCAACAACTACTGCAACGGAGCCTTCGGATCCATGCGCCACTTGGTCGTCAGAGACGGTACTTTTTGACTAGAACATGTTTAACTTTTGGTTTTTAGAGGATGCTCACGTCTACAAAGAATGCGAGCACGCCTTCATCAACACCAAGACTCGAGGAGATGTCGGCTCTCTGACCTGGTTCGAGTCCCCCAACCAGTTCTTCCACGACATTCCCAACAAGAAGAGCAGCTTCGAGCTTTGCTATGTCTACTACTCGGCCATCAACTTCCGCGACATCATGTTGGCCTACGGACGTCTTCCTCCTGATGCCATCCCAGGAAACTTTGCTGATCGTGAATGTCTTCTCGGTATGGAGTTCTCCGGACGTACCAAAGACGGAACCCGGCTCATGGGAATCCTCCCTGCTCAGGTAACAATTGTCTCTGAGACAAGTCTTATCAAGGCTTTCAGGCTTTGGCTACATCTGTCGTTGTTGACCGTGAGTACGCTTGGGAAGTCCCTGACAAGTGGACTCTGGCTGAGGCTTCTACCGTCCCAGTTGTCTACACTACTGCCTACTACGCTCTCGTCCGTCGTGGTCAGATCAAGAAGGGCGAGAAGGTCCTCATCCACGGAGGAGCTGGAGGAGTCGGTCAGGCTGCCATCGCCATTGCTCTGTCTTACGGATGCGAGGTGTTCACCACCGTCGGATCCAAAGAAAAGCGCGACTACCTCAAGAAGAAATTCCCTCAACTCCAGGACTACCACTTCGCCAACTCTCGTTCCGCCGACTTCGAGCTGCACATCCGTCAGCACACCAAGGGACGTGGAGTCAACATCGTTCTCAACTCCCTGGCCAACGAGATGCTCCAAGCCTCTCTTCGTTGTCTGGCCCGCCATGGACGCTTCCTCGAGATCGGAAAGGTCGATCTGTCCCAGAACTCCTCCCTCGGAATGTCCAAGCTCCTCGACAACGTTTCAGTCCACGGTATCCTCCTGGATTCCATCATGGATCCCACCGTCGGAGATTTCGACGAATGGAAGGAGGTTGCCAAGCTTCTCGAAGCTGGGATCAAAAACGGAGTCGTCCAGCCTCTTCACGCCTCTCTGTTTGGAGCCGAAAAGGCCGAGGAAGCCTTCCGTTTCATGTCTGCTGGAAAGCACATCGGAAAGGTCGTCATGGAGATCCGCAAGGAGGAAGCTCAGAAAAAGTGCCTGCCTTCCATCATCAAGGTCAATGCCATCCGCCGTACTCTCTGCCACCCTGGAGAGGTCTATCTGATCACCGGAGGTCTTGGAGGATTCGGTCTCGAGCTGGCCCAATGGCTCATCAACCGTGGAGCTCGCAAGATCGTGCTCACCTCTCGTTCCGGTATCCGCACCGGATACCAAGCCCGTTGTGTTCACTTCTGGCGCCGTACGGGAGTATCCGTCTTTGTCTCTACTCTCAACATTGCCAAGAGAAGCGACGCTGATGAGCTCGTTCGTCAATGCAAGGAAATGGGACCAGTTGGAGGAGTCTTCCATCTGGCCATGGTTCTCCGTGATTGTCTCTTCGAGAACCAAAACATCCAGAACTTCAAGGACGCCGCCGAGGCTAAGTACTACGGAACCATCAACCTCGATCAGGCTACCCGCAGACTTTGCGACCAGCGCCTCCGCTGGTTCGTCGTCTTCTCCTCCATCACCTCTGGTCGAGGAAATGCCGGACAGACCAACTACGGATGGTCCAACTCTACCATGGAGCGCATGATTGACCAGCGTCGCGAGGACGGATTTCCCGGGATCGCCATTCAATGGGGAGCTATTGGAGACGTCGGAGTTATCCTGGAGAACATGGGCGACAACAACACCGTCGTCGGAGGAACTCTTCCTCAGAGGTAGGCTTTTTTCAAGGATTCGGGTAAAGTGGTCGTCTTTTCAGAATGCCTTCCTGCCTGGCTTCTCTCGACAACTTCCTCAGCTGGAACCATCCCATCGTCTCCTCGTATATTAAGGCCGACCTCGGACAGAAGAAAAGTGCTGGAGGCGGAAACCTACTCCAGACCATCGCTCATATTCTTGGAGTTAACGACGTGTCTCAACTCAATCCAGATGCCAACCTCGGAGACCTCGGACTTGACTCTCTCATGGGGGTTGAGATCAAACAGGCTCTTGAGCGTGACTACGACATTGTCCTCTCCATGAAGGATATCCGTACCCTCACTCTGAACAAGCTTCAGTCTCTTGCCGAGAGCGGAGGACAGGGAGCTCAGGCTCTCCAGTCCACCGAGCTCGACCTCAAGAAGGAGGGAGAACGCGAGTCTGAGAGAAACACCGCCGCCATGCTCGAACAACAGATGAATCAGCTCTTCAAGATGAGAGTCGACGTCAACGACCTGGACCCTGAGAACGCCATCGTCAAGTGCAACAAGGTCGAAGATGGCAAGCCCGTCTTTTTCGTACATTCCATCGAGGGTATCGCCACTCCTCTCAAGAGAGTCATGTCCAAGTGCAACTTCCCTGCCTACTGCTTCCAGGCCACTCGTGCCGTTCCTCAGGACTGCATCGAGAACGTTGCCAAGTTCTACATCAACGAGATGAAGAAGATCCAGCCCGAGGGTCCCTACCGCCTGGTCGGATACTCTTACGGAGCCTGCATCGGATTCGAGATGGCCACCATGATCCAACAGCGAGAAGGTGACGACGCCATCGAGAGGCTCATCCTTCTCGACGGATCCCATCTGTACATGCAGACCTACAGAAACGTGAGTTGAGGGTCTTTACTCTTAGTAACCGTGTTTAGGTCTACCGAATGGCCTTCGGAGTCACCGGAGACACCCTCGTCAATAACCCCCTCTTCGAGTCCGAGATCATGTGCGCCATGACTCTTCGATTCGCCAACGTCGACTACAAGACCTTCCGTGCCGACCTCCTGAAACTGACCGGTTTCAAGGCCAGGATACAGAAGGTCGTGGACACTGTCATGACCACCGGGCTCTTCAAGTCACCCGACACCGTGGCCTTCGCTTGCGAAGCCATGCGTACCAAGTTCCTCATGGCCGACAGGTAGCAAGCTTACGAAAAGTTGTTCACATGTTCTTTAGATACAAGCCCGAGAGGAAGTTCAAGGGACACATCACCCTGGTTCGAGCGGAACAGGGAGCCGCCAGAGAAGAAGACGTCGGAAAAGACTACGGAATCTCCCAGGTGAATATACTTTTGGGAATCTCTCAACATCCAACTTTAAGGTTTCCGACGACTCCACTGTTTTCGTGGTGGAAGGAGACCACGACACCTTCGTGCAGGGTAAGAGCTCCGCCAAGACGGTGGCCATCATCAACGAGTTGATCCTTGGCTCAACTCCGCAACAATAGTGCCACCCACCACAATGTTCGGCAATCCGGGTAACGCCGTGTCGGCAGTGCCGGTGTGCATTTTGTTCTCTTTCCCAGCCGTCATTTGCGAGTGCCACTACGTGTCCCTTTCCCATGTTCTCCTTTTTGCCATCTCTTCTTTAAAAGGCCTTCTCTGATTTTAGAGCATTTCCTGTTCCCTCGGATCTTCCCCTGTTCCCCTCTTCTTCTCCCTGTCGGTTGATCTTCACGATTTTTTTTAACACGTTTTGTGCTTTTTCTCTAATTTTTGAGTGTTGTGAAACAGAAAATATATAATAATCATATCAAGATTTTTAGTGAGTCCATTATGCCCTTCCAAAATGCACCTGTTGTCATTGTGTTCTTGATTGCTGAAATAAAGCATGCGGTGCAGTTCTTGTTTTCATTACCAAGAGATAACGTCACAAACCGTAAAGAAACTGAACCAGTCGTCAGGAAGCTGAGCTTAAGGGGAGGATGAGTCACAAAATTACAGTCGCCGGACACAGCTTCAAGGTCTGGAGAGAGCGACCGCCGAACCCAACCGGTTCACACAGCGCCTTCTATTATCATGCACTCGGTTGGCTTAATCCTAGCGCTCCTCGTTGTCCTCCTACAGGCTACACGTGTGGAGAAAGCCAGCCGTCAGAGTCTCCAGCGGATCAAATCTCTTATCAACGAAGAAGCTTCCAGGTAGAATATTATCTGTTTATATTCTAGCTTGACTTTTTCAAACAGTTGTGTAGATTTCACCTGAATTTTCCTGCAAAAGGGGTCAAAAGACACGCTCTGTTTTATCCAGTATTCGAGCCTTTAGAGTCTATTCGGCCGTCCAAAGCGATGCTATAGATGTTTTCGCAGACATCAAACGAAATCCAAATGCAACACGAAACAAGGTTGGCCGCTAAAAAGTTGCACTTAGCTTTCTACTTTAGGATGAGTTGTCTGTCAATGACCCAGAAAACTATTTCCAAGGGGACATGGACCTGTCTGAACAGCAGGTGAAGAAGCTGGAAGAAGAACTGAAACGTGGAAATCGTAAAAAGAGAAAGGTAAACATCTTTCTTTATACTTTTGTATTGAGGGTTTTAGTGTTTAGGTTGGAAGAACGCCTCTGTATAAACTGTGGGACAGGACATCTGCCATCAGTTTCGATTTTGCCGAAACTATTCCTAGATCGACTAAATCCAAAATCAGGTAAATTTTTACTTTCTGTTAGACATTTTTCTTAGAGACGCCATGAGACTATGGCAGCGACACACATGCGTTCGTTTTCAAGAAGGTGGACCAAATGTAGACCGTCTTGAGTTCTTCGATGGCGGAGGGTGCTCATCCTTTGTCGGAATGGTTGGAGGAACCCAGGTTTTGTTTTCACTCTGCTGTTTTCAATTTTTGCCTACAGGGAGTTTCCATTTCAACTCCTGGTTGTGACGTCGTTGGAATCATAAGCCATGAAATTGGGCATGCTTTGGGTATCTTCCACGAACAGGCCAGACCGGATCAGGTAGACATTTCGATGATCAAGATCATTGCTTCTAGGACCAATACATCGCGGTGAACTACAATAATATTCCAGTTGGAAGGTGGAACAACTTTCAACCTGTTGGTAGAGGACAGTCTGAAACATACGATTTGCCATATGACACAGGTAGATAGCTATTTTAATTCTTTAATACAGTTTATAGGTTCTGTGATGCATTACGGACCATACGGTTTTGCTGCGAATCCATATGTTCCCACAATCAGAACTGTTGAAAGAAACCAACAAACAACGATTGGACAGAGATCTGGTCCTTCTTTTCTTGATTATCAAGCGGTAAAAAAAAGTAAGAACGTTAATATGTTTTTCAGATAAATGCGGCATACGGATGTACAGACCATTGCCCGCCAATGAATTGTCAACGGAATGGTTATCCGAATCCAAACAACTGTTCTCAGTGTATTTGTCCGGATGGGGTGGCTGGTCAGTATTGCACAGAACTAAGACCGTCAAACTCTCGTTGTGGAGGTTACTTGACTGTGAGAGTTTCTGTTCTTTACTGTTCATTCACTTGTTTAGGCTGTTAAAACCAAACAACACATAACAAGTCCGATGTATCCTGAAAGATTCAGCATCAATACTGAATGTTATTGGCTCATTCAAGCACCACCAGGTACAGTATCTTTTTATAAAAATCAAATAGCTTTAGGTGGTCGGGTATTTATGATCTTCGAGGACATTTTTGACTTCCGATGTGAAGATACTTGTGATAAATCGTATGTTGAAATCAAATATCACAATGACAAGCGTCTTACAGGAGCGAGGTAATGTTTCAAGCGTGGTTATCATAGTTTTCGTTTCAGATTCTGCTGCTCTACAATCCCTACAAACACTTTTATATCTTTTGACAATGAAATGATGGTGATTCTGAAGGGTTACGGCGGTGGAAGTCGCGGATTTAAGGCGAAAATCTGGTCTGACAGAGGGGAATCGCCTCTCGTCGTTGAAACAGTATGTTTTCCAGTTTTTTTGAGGTCATATTCAATTGAAGACTACAATGGAAACAGAAACCTCAGAAAACTTCATAACTGAAACAGAGCTGCCAGTGTTTGTGACCGATGTTCCCGGCACTACTGTCGAGGTAATACCATCATTACAACTACTACCACCAGCGGCTTTACCCAATAACCTGTGTTCAGGTTTTCACAACGGAGTATGTAACAACAGTTACAACTCCTACAACAACTCCTACAACCACAACCACCACCACAACTACCACCACTATAACTACTACGAGCCCACCAACAAGTCCAGTTCCAATCACGACATTGCCGCCACCTACAGTTGTTCCACTCACTGTAAAACCAATTGCTGGATCTATACTACCTACGCTGTCACCAATGTAAGCACACAGTTTATTACAAGCTGCAGCTCTTTTCAGACCCACGTTATTACCAGCCATTACTCTGTCCACGCAGTCTCCAGACATAATATCCTCTGGAGCGGGTAGGAGCATTGCTTTTGTCTGTTAAGTGATTTTAAGAGTGCGGCTGCGGTGAATGGTCAGAATGGGCTGGTCCATGCTCCCAAGAATGTGGGGGTTGTGGTCATCGTATACGAACCAGGACATGTGAGAAACCACTTTGCAGGTAAAAAACAGTATTCCACAGAGCAAAAGGCCATTTCAGAAAAGAAGAGAAGCGAACTTGCAACTTTAACATCTGTCCGATGGGAACGAACTTTCTTATCAACAATGGAGAATTTCACATCTTGTGGAGAGGGTGTTGTGTCGGTCTTTTCAGGTATAAAAGTTACTCAGCTAAGTTTTGAATTCAGAGCTGGTACTGAATGTTCCGCGTTGGAAACGAATCAGAATCCATTCTTGAAGATCATCAGTTCTTTACTGACAGCTCAAGACTCAAAAGGGAATCGTACAGACAAGATCGAAAAGATAAATAGAGGAGAACATTAACTATTGTCATAATTATCAAATGAACAAGTTTCAACAAATGATGTTTATTATGACAAAATGGTTGGTAATACTTCGTAGTATTATTCTTTTTGATAAGATTACTCAAATCACAATCGAACCAGATCAGTTTTTCAATATTTAGAGAGAAATAGGTTTCAAACTATTCCAGCATCCGCTGCCATAGAATGGAAGATACTATTACGATCAGACAGCAGTTTCTTGGGGGCATCAAACTCGGCAACCGTACCGTGGTCAAGGACCAGCATCTTGTCACTGTCCATCACCTAAAAAGTTTACGATTCCTGGAAGCAAATTGTAGATACCGTGTTGAGTCTGTGAGCAATAGTTAAAACGGTGTAATCCTTGAACTGCTCCCTAATGGTCTTTTGGAGGAGAGCATCGGTTTCCACATCAACAGCAGCAGCTGCTTCGTCAAGAATTAGAACCTTTGTTTTACGGAGAAGTGCACGAGCAAGACAGATCAACTGACGTTGACCCACACTGAAAGAAGTTCTTGAGGAGAGTAAACATTCCATACCTCATGTTTTCTCCGCCTTCCGTGATCTTGTGGAATAGCTTGTCGGGAAGGGAACTGACGAACGAGTCAAGATGAGCGTTTTGAAGAGCGTTCCAGATAGCTTCATCGCCTGAAAAGGATTACTATATGCTATCCAGATCACATTGACACACTGAATTTGTCGAAGGGATCGAGATTCATTCGAAGAGTTCCAGAGAAGAGGACAGGATCTTGTGGTACGATAGTTAGTCGAGAGCGAAGGTCTTCCAAAGCAAGTTTGGAAATGTTCACTCCATCGATTTCAATGAAACCGCCGTCAGCTTCAACAATTCGGAACAAAGCCAATGTTAGGGAACTTTTTCCTGCTCCAGTTCGGCCAACAATACCAATCTTTTCTCTGGGATTGATATGGACAGTGATGTCTTTCAAGACAAGATCCAAACCAACTCGGTACCTGAACCAATACTATTCGTGGATCTCACAACATTCCTACCTCAAAGACAAATTGTTGAACTGAATATCTCCCGCATTGGGCCACTCAACATGAACTTGTTGAAGCTTGTCCTGAACTCCTTCCGTTGGTGTTTCAGTGTATTCCTTGATTCTTTCAACTGCAACGATGTTAGTCTCCAGTTCACTCGTCATCCTCACAGCCCAGTTCAAAGTTTGGGTAATCTGCAAAACTTTGTTAAAACACCTGTTACTTACATTGAGAGCATAAGAAACCGACAGACCGACGAGACCAGCGGTGAGACCAGGCGAATCACGATAAAGTACAGAGAAGAGAGCAGCACACAATACAATCAGGTTTCCGACTAGTTCAAGACGGACAGCTAGCCACCTGGAGACGATTCTGATAAGAAATACGAAAGTGTACCTATTCGCAACGATATTTGGATAGTAGGTACACAGATTCTCGTCAACCTTCCTCTGAGACTCGAGAACAAACTTGTCTACCACTTTGTAAGCGCGGATGGATGATGCACCCTGGATTGACTCCTGAACAGATGTTGATCGACATTGCCGTTTAGCTTTACCTGGAAGTGAGAGAAAATCGGTGATCTTGAAGCCGAATCCAGTCTCTTCAGTTGTCTCGAGGTACTAACATAGAATCGCTGTAAATAAAGTTGTCCATTTATTCCAAATTCGGTAGAACATGCAACATGCGGTGTTAATCAAAGCATAACAGGTAGTAAAAGCGAAAACGCACCAGAATGATATAATATCCGATAAGCAAAAAGACGAGGACAACACCAAAAGTGGGCGTAGCCCAGATGATGATGATCATGATTTCGGCAGAAGCGACGAATGTGCGCACAAAGGACATAAACGAACGTGGGATGGTGTTGTCCACGCCGTCGACATCCTTCAAACACGCATCTTTCACAAAAATAGACACAATAGACCATTTTTTCTACGAAAGTTGTTAGGCGGTGAGAGGACAGGCGTAAAGGCAGGTGCTGAGGACACATAAAGTGACAAGCGAAGAAATCAAACCAGGAGAAAATAGTAGAAGATGATCACAGGAATAATGGCAAGAACCACGGTAGGAGTAGCATACACAGGCACGAACAGGATCATGATGGCTTGTACGATGGCTCCGACCATGGTGATCAATGATGAAGGGACGCGGAAGTCGAGGGCATCAATTTCCTACATGCAACATGCGTCTTATCACTTGCACACTACTCACATTTTAACTATCAAAAAGGGGATTCACTTCAATTTCGTGCAGTGCAGAAACTAAGGTGTCTAAACCTTTACCATAATGGCCACGTAGAAGACGGCGACGAAAATAATCGGAACGCCGACAGTTGGAGTAGCGTAAACAATGACGAAGAGTGTGGCGATAACGCCAAAGATTGTAGTAATCATGGAACGGATCGAGTTGGGCACTGTGGTATCCAGCGCGTCGACATCCTACACATATTTTTTCGATGCGTTGTTAGTTACCAATATTGTATGTTTTCCCTATACTTTCCTAACCAAGTTAAAATGTCATGCAGGGGGCAGTGCAGATAGATGTAAACATTCTCAAAACTTCAGAGGGCACTTCTAATCACCAGGATGAGGTAATTTCCGAAGAAATGGTAGCGATTGGAACGATGATGATTGATACTGCGTACCACACCACAAAGATGATTCCTAGAACTTCTCCTGCGCAGAAGATGAAGTCCCTGATATGATCGGGGAGGTCCTTGTCGACAGTATTTATATCTTGTTAGGTGAGAACTAAGGATTACTCGAAAGCGATAAGTGTTCATTTGTTCTCTCTCACGTTTTCTTTCATATTTTATCTGATAAGTGAAGTGACCTACCTTTCCAAAACGGTTTACAATGCGACCGATTGGAGTAGTGTCGAAGAAGGACATCGGAGAGTGTAGAATATTGGTAAGCATGCCGTTGTGGAGAATTCGACTTGCTTGAACCATACCGAGGGCCATTATGATTGAAGCTAAGCATACGGTGAATGCTGAGAATGACCCTTTGATGGAAACTTTGAAGGATACCTTGTCCGAGTCCAAGTCCAGCATAAATTCCCAATCGTTCATGGGTTTCCGAGCTTCCGTTCACAGCCTGAATAGCGGACGCGTCATCAGACCATTTTGCGAGCCATAGATTGCTTCCGACCTAAAAATTTATGTTGGATGCTGTAGACTAGCTTTTCTTACTCCAAGAATACTGCTGATAACGTAAGCAGCAATGAATAAGATAGTGTGAGGAAGTCCAATAGCCATGATGTATGTGAGATAGACGTGGTAGTTGACTCTTCCCGTCTCGACGTTTTCCTTCTCGACTAGACGACCCTTGGGCTGAGCTGGTTTTTCGATGAGAGCGATCTTTTCTTCCTCTTTGACAGGCAGCAAACTGGTGTCGGTTCTTCCAGGTGACTTTTTGCTTTCTGGGTCATCGGCAGACGTTGTAAGGTCGACACTGAGTTGAGACTCGATTCTATGACGACGCTCAGGTGCAATCTCTTTCAGGATCTCGTTCACATCTTCCTCATCCTCTCCAAAGCTAACACTTCTTCCTCTGTTCTTCGCTTCTTCGACCAAGAACTCCTCAATAAGCTCACTGAACTCTCCCTGTTGTGCCATAAGACACTTGTAGGTTCCCGACTCACTGATCTTTCCTTCTGAAAAAAAAATCTCTCATTAGCGAGTGTTATCCTAATACCTTTGAGCACGATTACATGGTCGCAGTACTTCAAGTAAGTCAAACCATGGGTGACAAGAATTCTGGTCGAGTTTTGCAGAACACCCTTGTGTGCTGAAATACTTATTTATTGCGATGACCGCAAGAACTCACAGATGACTTTTTCGAATATATGTTTTCCAACATGCGAATCGACTGCCGAGAGAGGATCGTCGAGAAGAACAATTTCTGCTTTGGAATAAACGGCTCTAGCCAGAGACACGCGCTGTTTCTGACCACCGGACAAGTTGATCCCTTTCTCTCCGATTTCAGTAGAGTCTCCGGCGGGAAGAATGTCAATGTCGGGTCCGAGAGCACAGGACGAAATCACTTTGTTATAGTACTCAAAGTCGAAATTTCGATTGAAGAGAACATTATCTCTCAATGACTGGTTTTGAATCCAGGCCTGTTGTGGTACATAGGCGATAGAGCCACTGACATTGACGGTTCCCTGCCGTTTATTCATCTCTCCCAATATTGCTTGAAGGAGCGAGCTTTTACCACTTCCAACACGTCCAACGATTGCCACCAGGGATCCTTTCTTGACAGATATGTTGAGGTTTCTCAGGGCGGGTTCCATCTCGTCAACCGCATCCCAAGAAAAGGTTCCACCGTTTATCATAACAGCCACATCCGGAGTGTACTTGGTTTCAACGGCGCTCTGATCCATTTCTTCGGAGGCGAAGAACTCGCGAAGACGTTTGTTACTGGCCATAGACTGTGTGGCTTGTTGATAGATCATGGAAAAAATGGCCAGAGGGAACCGAAGAATGTTGAAGAGAGCGATGGCAACAAATGTGACTTCTGGTGTCAGAACGTTCTTCTCGGGATCGATCAGAACGTAGAATCCGAAACTAAGCACGGCTACCAGGAAAGGAGCACAGGACCAAGAAAGAGTTGTAGCAGCATTCAGGTAGGCCAACTTTTTCAGTATTTCAATTTCACTTTCGCGAATGCTTGTTACCTGAAGTTACTTCTATATCTCTCAATTGGGAATGATTACCATTTTCTTCATACTCTTTTCCCAAGCATACAGCTTCAGCACCTTGATTCCATTCAGAATCTCGGACATCATCTTCAGACGCTCGTCTTTGAATTTCATTTGTTGCAGCTAAATTACAAATTGTCATTCTCGCATTTCGGCTCAGACACGAACCTGACAGTTTTTCATCTTTGCTGAAATGAAAGTATTGAACGGGAGCAGTCCAATAAGCAACACTAATCCGGCAAACACAGCCCAGCCGAGTACTTTGAACAAGAAGAAGATCGCAAGCAATACCTCAAAGATGACATTGAAAACGGGACAAACAACTTTCGTACCTGGAGTGGAGCAGACCAGAGGAGCATCACAAAAGAAGTCATGTCTTGGAGACGTTGGATATCCACTGACATGATGTTGACAATTTCTCCAACTGACCGATTCTTTCTGGCATTGTTGGACAGATTGAGAGCCTAAACAATAAAAATAGGCCTGAACCACTGAATATTCATCTTTTTGTAGACGGCACTTGTCAAGACAGACCGGATGTTCATTCCCATGCGGAACATCATGTGGAAGTACTGATGAAGAATCATGGACTGGATAATAGCGACCAAGAACATCATGCTGGCAATCGTGATTCCAAGCCAAAGTGGCTGCTCGGGATCTCTCATGAAACCGAGAAGCTGACGAAGAAGTTCCGGGGCCACGAATTGGAGAAGATCATGTACTAGCTTGAAGAAGCCTCCAGAAAACAGCGACAGTTTGTACGTGTAGAAGAGAGGCTTGAGTACAGAAGGAAGGACCTCTGCCGGAACTGACTTTCCCTCCTTTACAATCTCTCTTGCACGATCCTGGTATTCTGTAAAGAAGGCCATGTGAAAAATGGCGGTAATTAACCCACTCTTCATTTCCGGCAGGAAATACTTCTCGAACTCCTCATTCAGTCGTGCTCCTTGGTCTCGGTCATTAAGATCCCATAGATCTTTGCGTTCTAAAGGTCGTTTGTGTCCTGTCCAAGCTAAAGAAGTGAACCAGTTGAAAGTGATCTGATTAAGGAACGAGACACGGAGTTCAGGGCTTTCTTGTGGCTAAACCTATGATTTAGGATTGCTTGCTATCTGTTACCTTATGGAATTTAGCCTTTGGAGAGTCGGCAAAGCAGGAAAGAATGAGTTCCAAGCAACAGAGGATGTAGTACAGCATGTAGGAAGTCGTCCGGAAAGAGTTAAGATTCCTTATCTGAACCAAATTTGACTCATAACAAAATATTTCGATGCCTGTCTAACGTTTCGGTCGAGCACGTATCGGAATTCGGGAAGCCCGCAAATGACCATCAACAGCCAGTAAAGGAAAAGAACACCAGAAGTGATGACTCCACGATTTCTACAGGCAACTAAGAGAGTTAAAGCAACACACAACCCTAATTTCGAACGATCAACATGATTGGAGCCATCCTACCGATGTATTGGGCAATATCTCCAAATAGATATCGCAAAGTTACTGGATCCTTGTCACGCAGGAAATAATAACAGTTGTAGACAAAGGAAAGAGTGAGATCGACGACCAGGACAGAACAAATGAACTGAAAAAGCCAGTGCTTCTGAATGAGACCAACTTACTATTCGAAAGGTGAGGGGCGATAAAAATGAAATCTTTGGGTTTGTGCTACGGTAGAGATCGTAAAAGACCACAGGAGCGAATAACGTAATGAAGATGGCCGGTATCCATGACAAGTCAACATGTTGGGCGCATTCAGTGAAGTGAGGCAGTCCATCCGAGTCGTTTTTCCATCCGTGAGGAAAGATCTAAACCAAAATGCATTTTAATGCATGAGAAAACAAACCGTAGTCTCCTCAGGAGAGCACAAGAGATCTCGGACCAAGTAGAAGACCATGCTCACGCTACCATGGAGCACATCTGATCTGCAACAAGGCGATTATGAGGGACAAAAGTGATAGGGACTTGTAAAGCGTGAGCTTGGACGTGTGAACGAAATGCTATCGTATCAGGGAACAAACACTAAGACCTGGGGCTGTACAAACACAGCACCAAGTTTCTGGTAGTGAAAAGGGGAAGTGACCCTTAGCCGCCCGGTTATGCGAAGAAACTCGGTTGCCTGGGTGACAAGAGTGCGAAGCGAGTGTGGAGAGTTCGAATGGCACATTGATGACCACTTGAGTCCATTTTATTGTCTCTTGACAGTTTGCAAAGGCAATGTTTAGAGAGTTGGAAGAGATCATCAAGACTGCAGAATAGACTGCAGTAGCTCTAGCTTTTGCCATTGCGTACGGGACGGGTGATGGCATTTCGCCCATTCAGCCTTTGGACAAATAGGCAACTGAACAGACAGTGTTTGCCAGACTATTGTTGTGTCTGTGGCGAAACAAATTATCATATAGATCGTTCTGAATTAGTCTAATGAAAGGTCATCAGACTCAAAATAAAGAGCAGAAAAGAAATGGTAGGGGGTAAACAAAGATTTTTGCCAGATAAATTGATCGCCAACTTTTAGTACTCAGTAGAGGGTTGGCCAATAAATCATAGACAGAGGAGCAAATCACCGTTTGACAGGATGGATGAGCTTACTTATTTCCGAAATAAAAGCTTGTCACAAAACAAAAAAAAGGTCTGATAGGAAAGCTGCTCTAAGTATAAGGCGGTCTTTATCTGAAAATCGGAAAAAGACGAAAGACTGGCAGTAACTCACGATAGTAATCTATCGAGAAAAAATTTTGATACGTATTATGATGGCGCAAAAAGTAACTTTCAAGGTTTGGCAGATTCAGGAAAAGGGAAAAAAACAAAAATAATGAACACTTCAAACAGGAATCAGGTTGTGCATTTTGTAACATTTTGTCAAATAATCGTAGCTATTTGCACTATTGCGGGCAGTCAGTGCCTATTGAGCTTGCGACTCTCGGGGGTGAACATCTGGCGGCAGCAAGGTCAACCGGTCGGTCAGCCCCAAAACGCAACACCTCCTGTCTTGTTTACTTCGTTTCTACTCTTTCTCTCTCCGCGTCTCTTGTGTCCCGTCAAAACGTAATAAATGTGTCAAAGAGAAGAAATGGAGTAGGACGTATTATTTATCAGTGTGGCTGGAGCTAAGAACACCCTCGTATCATAGATTATCGCCCCCATCACACACCAATTGTTCTCTATTTTTTCACGCAATAACTTTTAAACGCTTAAGACGAGATTTCGAAGCTCTAGTTGCATGATTCGAATTAGGAAACGCCCTGTGACGTGCAGTTTAGCGCAACTAAAATGAAATAAACCTTGATACACCTAATCTTGTGAGAGTAGAGAAAGCGCCAAAAGGCATTTCTTCAGAATTGAAGGGTAATATCGATCTCTCAAAGACTGTTCTAGTTTGAACTAATTTTCTATTGTAGGAAAAGTTTAGGTGTAAATGAGTGTATAAAAGCTGCGCACTATTGATTGTTGCGGAGACAGATAAAGGCAGACAGCATTGCATGAAAGCCAGAAAGCAGGCGTTAGCGAACTTGGAACAAAGAGTACATGTTGCAATTGCTAACCACAAAAAGAAGCTGCCGTTCAAATGACAGGTGGGGGATTCTTTTGTTCGAGACGTACGAAATCCGCGAGCCAGAGCAAATAATTGCTTTTTATGCGGCTGGGTCTAATAGCAGTATTCGATAAATCAGATTGGGTGAAGGTGACAGGGACAAGGAGATGTTCTGCAATGAAACGGACGGAACTTTAAACAAGAGCGAAACACAACGAAATGCGATATTTTCGCTTGATTATGAAGCGAGTTCGACGTACTTTCTGTTTTTTTCGCAAAAGCAAAAAATCTTCTGCAGAAACAACTGAACTTGTACAAACTTCAAAGTATATTGTGTTCAGGATATTTATACCGGATATTCATGGGAATATGTCAAATGGCCACTAATTAAAGTTTGCAACGATTGTAAATGTTGAACTAACTCAGAAATAATCTCTGTCATGTCAATTGTAGGCTTACAATTGCTGTGAAATAAGCTACGCAACGTTTTGCAGAAATTCAGTTACGCCGTTTCTTTTATTCGCGGAGAGAGCAAAAAGAGCAGTAAGTTACTCTCTGGAATGCTGTTTCTGTTATTCTCAGTAACGCTCAAATACGAAGCCAAAATTTGCGGATATATCGGATAAACGGCGTTCTTAGCTTTGGCAAAACGGGACTATGCTCAAGAGAGAGAGAGAGAGAGAGAGAGACTGATGTCGGTTCGGCCACGGCAAACACACTCGCCAAGAGAGTACTCTCACCAGCGCTATTTCACGCGGCTAGTACCACAAAAGGTAACAAGGGCCAAGTACATGGTTCTCTCAACAAAATAAAAAGTTCAGTACTTTCACGGTTTCTGCTCCCTTTCAGCTTATTATGGTTTAAACTAATAACATTACTATGTTTGAAAATCTCAATGTATTATCGCTTTTGTCATTTAGCCACAGATTATGGCGTCTGGTTACAATCTCCTTCACCCAAAATATAAATCAAAACTTTACTCATACATGTCCGAAGTTGGCAATACAGACTACAAACTTTGCAGGAAGGATGGTTACAATGTGTAATACTTGGCATTACTTTTCCTATCAAACTACGATGTCGTAAATAGGAAGCGGATAAGTTTCGGCATTTTCCTCGGAAATAACAGGCGGAAATGTTGAGGGAACCGTCACAGGGTCAGGTGCTGTGAAAAAATTCTGAAAATGCATTCGCATCGAGAGGGCAAACTGCTGATCCAGGAGTGATTCCCAAATACGAATCGCGTCCTCGTCCACCTCTTGCCTCACATCACTGAAAATAGAAACGAAGCTAATTTGATGGAAAGGTCTTACACAATTTTTCCAATAGCTGTTTTTCTTTTCGTAATCTCAAAGATGAAGTAGGGCTTCGCGACCTGATATACCAACAAATGCTCAGAAGGGGAGATCTTGTACGAAAAGACTGTCTCTTTAAGATATTTATGCGTTTCAGTTTTGGAAACATATGACTCGTTCTTCTGAAAACAATACGTTAACTGTCAATTCATATTCATACCATGTACTTTAGTTGACAGGTGGTTGCTGTGCAAGAGTCCAATACTTCACAGGCATCGTCAGATAGCTCCGGCGAAAAGTTTTCGACAATTTTAGGAACATTTGTTGCCTTTGCCATGATGACACGTGTTTTTACCTGGAACCTCACATTTCTGAGGAGCTTCTGTAAGCGTATACCACCAAAACAGAGAAGTACTGAAAGCTTACCGGGAAAGCAACTGTACTGAAAGAATGTGTCCTTGCAGCAGCTGCCGATGTATGTTTCAGGTTTGGAGGGAAAAGCTCTTTCAATTTGGTGGTAGTCTCTTCAGGTATACGGAGGAAGTGCCCTAAATCTAAGATCACACATTTGACCTAGAGAGACCAACCTTTATTATAGTTTTTCTTCGCAGCCCCATTCAGCATTTTCAACTCTTCCGCCAGCTTGAACTCCACATATTCAGAGAACTGAATAGATAATGTCTCGACGATTTTTTGTATGTCCCGCGTGGTAATACTTCTTCCTGTTGTGGCCCAGTAGCTGAAAGAGGGTGTCTGATCTCAATTGCTACGTACTTTAAAGTGACCAAAGATTGGGATTTTGGGCTTTCTTTTAGTTTCTGTTTTTTCACACGGAGCCAGTAAGTTGTATGGGTAAAACATACTCAGACTCTGACTAACTAAAATATTTAATCAGGGAATGGAGTTATTGAAAATGACTAAGTCGTACCTGTTTTGTCTGCGCAAGTACACTTGTTTCAAACGGAAGCGAGTTCGAGCAAAGGCCATGGCATATACATAGAAATCGGGACCAATAGAGGCACAACTGAACTTCATCAAGTTCAGCCAGCCGTAGACACCTTTGTCATACTGAAAATGATAGAAATTGCAAAAAAGAAAACTAAGTTTACCTTGAAATCATTCTCAGAAATAGAGCCGTACTTGAAATGAAGGCAATTTCCTAGCTCTTCCTTAATCATGGGAACAGGAATCCACGGTCGCTTTTTGATGTCGCCCAAATGCTCATCCATTGGTATTTTTGTATAGTTTTCCAGCTGAGAACGATGAATCCTGCATAAAATATAAACATATAACAGTTAGATCCTACACTCCAACTCGAAAGAATGTGTCGTTTGTTGCATCCTGCATTGGTACTATTTTTGAAGATCCAGTATTAGCTACTGAGAGGAAATAAGTATAGTTGAGTTCAGTTGAAATGAACCTCCCTAAGTACCATGCTACACTTTAAAACTAACAATCTTTACCATATTGTGCGTCTTTTAAGATTCGTTCAGCTTTTGGAGGACGTTTGGTGAGAACAAATGTACATAGAGGTAGAAGAAGGAGCGATTTCATGAAGACGCCAAAAGGGAGTGGACAATCCCCTTATGTAGACTTCTTCTTTGTGATTCACGGTTGATTCCAGCAAACAGACAAAGCGCTCGATAAATACGGTCATCGGAACTCTCTGCTGTTCCATTTTTGGACCGTAAGGGACCAGATAACATTTTTGTAGTTCGCTTTTTATTGCGAAGGAAAGTATTGCTTGCTTGCCAGCTACATTCTCTTTTGAATATCAGGAAACAGTTAGCTGGTCCTTAAGAAGTTCTTAGTACGACTATAAACCCCTTGGTAAAAGCTATTTCTTCTATTACTTTTTTTATTACGGAAAAGAGATTACTATCTCTTTTCCGTAAAAAAGAAGCAATATCTCTGGAAATAAATGACATTGTCAGTTGATGCCACCCTATCATTTCTGAAGAAGGACGGGAGCGTATTCTCCCGTGAAGGTCTAGACAAGGCTTCTACTCTGACTGCCAGTCCAGACTAGATGTAAACAAACAACAACCCGTTTTGGACAGCAAACATGATAACTTCTTCAATATCTCATTGTTGTCTAGAAGAGGGAAAGAAACACTCTAGATTGGTCTCAGTAGCTGCAACTGCAAATCAGCTGATCGACAGCTGACGATTACCACGCCAGAGAGAAATTCATGCGTTCTCCGCGGTGCCAAATCACGTTTCGCAAGACGTTATCTCCGCACTTCGGGCACTTTTGTTGTTCATTCGGATGTTTGTGTTAAATGATTCTCTGTTGAACACCCTTGTTTTGCCTCGGCTCTCCAGACGAGGCTCTCCCTCATCTAGAAGAGACGCAGACGACGAGGGGTTGGACGAGAGCCAAGAGCGCGCCCCCCACGCGATGCGTATGCGAGGCGCTTCGCCACAGTCGCCAGTGCGGTAGAATAGAGCGCGCTATGTTGGCGCCAATTATTACTAAGGACATGAAATTATTTCCTACACGACCTCTGCCCTCCCACATCAAGAATGTTCGTAGTAGAGCTCAGTCGCTAGACCAAGTTTCTGCTCTCCAGAAAGCTGGATGTATTAATTGCCGAGTCGTTCCCGTCCGGCCGAGGAGTTCTCAGTCGACGGGCAACTTGCCGTCCTCAGTCACTCGCAGCCCCCCATCCGGGTCTGCCAGGAAAACGACTCTATCTTCTATACAAGAAGGTGTGGAGCTAAGTGATCGCGTCGATGCTTCCTGTTCTCTGAATTCGTGAGTTTCCTCCTATTCCTTTTGCATGGTTTTTCCTATAACACTCTCACATCCCGCTTTGCTAACCAATTCTCTCCAGACTTGACTCTTCCTCTAAAAATGGACTATCTGGGCCGGTGAAGAAAATGACTCCCTCTCAAGCAGCCAAAATTGATGCGGCTAAGAAGAGCAAACTCTCAACAGGCAGCTCGTCTGATTCGGCTTCTGATGACGGCAGCGAGAGAAAGGAGAACAAAAAGAGGAAAAGCGTCGTCAAGTGGATAACTTCAGCTTTTCGAAAAAGCTCAAAAGAGGACGATAGCGAGAATATGAGCACGATATCCAGCTAGGTGAGTAACTGTCTGTTTAACAAGTTTTTTTCCTTCTTTTGAAATAATAACTTATCCAAAACGCACTCTGAACTGATGAAACTAAAATCGTATCAGTGACAATTCCTTCCTTTTTCGGGGTTGTTATGAGGGAAACGTTCAGAAATGACCGATATTGACACATTTTTTTTCAGCGATCAGTGCTCGGATACCACCCCGTTGTTCCCGCATTAAAGTGAGTTCAAGTTTCGGTTGTCTAAATTTGGCGTTCTCGAAGTGACCGAAATGTGTCCACCTGTGCAAACTTTATTATGCGTACACTCGCCTTTTGACGTTGCCCAGTGCCAGACCTCTAATCACTTTGGCACGTCTGAGCATTGAAATTTTAACCCTTATTTGTTTGGCATCTGTGGTCATCACGATGTACATATTGCAGGATGCTTCAAACTCACCACTGTGATTTAACTATGGGCCATGCTTCTAACGTGTGATACTCTTTTCCGTGAAGAATACGTGCATAAATTTAGTCCACATCAATAGTATTATTCCCCCCAGCTAGTCATTCCTGAAACCTAGTCACATCATGTAGCTCTGTAAATATTTTCTCCCTATTCTAATCTGTCGCCCTCTTTCAAATATCTAGCCATATTCTGTCCTTGGCGACGGTGCACAAGCCGTCACGCTGGTCGAGAGTCAAAAGAGGATACTCTCAATTCGTTTTCGAGAAAATCCCGACCAAGTGATCCTCTTTTAATCCTCGACCACCCAACCAAAATTGTTATTTGATACGATTGTATGTGGTGGTCACACAATGAATAAGTTATTTGTCTAGACCCTTGTGCGTTTTTCTGCAATCCGGCAGAATTAGACTGATAGCCTAAAGCATGTAGTGCATAAGTTGTCCATGTCATGATGTCAAAGGAAAGATAGACGCCGCCCACAAGGGGGAAGACTTTGGGGGAGCGTTCACTTAACAATGCAGCTCTATGTATGACCGGAAGTTTCTTACAGAAAAAGAGAAGCGCTGCTTAAAACATAGTGTACGTAATCCAGATTTACTACTTTCTGGTATTTATGCCGAAGAGGAGAATTTTCTTCCAAAAAGAAGAACAACAAGGAAACTCATGATGATCTTTCGTTAGGTAATCAGCGAATACGAGACTTTAAGAATTTATTCACACAGGGTTTAGGTGTCTCTACCGGAGGGAAACAGAACAAAGAGAGGGATGACACACGTGGTGAGAAAAAGAAGGCAGTTCAAGAGCATTATGCGTACCCTATATTAAGAATTAGAAATGTTCAAGCCTTTTGGAGCTCGTCTGAATAGCCTTGACCGCGAATGCACATGTAGATCCCCAAAGCGAACATAAGGAAAAATCCGGCTCCGACGAAGGCGGCTTGAACGATGAGCTCGGTGTTGTCGGGCTCGAACTCGATGTCGATCAGTTCCTCAACCTGAAAAAACTGTTCTGTTCCAAATTTTTACGGGTGTCAAAAGACTGAAATCATCTTTTTAGCACACACTTGCTGAATCACAAGGTCTATTGAAAGCACCGGCAAAATGTGAAAACAAGCACTCGCGATACTTGATTTCACAATGTGCAAACGTTGGAATCTCATTGAGCGATCGGCAAAAACATGATGGGTGTAATGGTTAGCTTTTCTTAAAGTCTGGGCCACCAATTCGAGACATTTTTTTTTTTGCAACACCCGCTCTTTTCAAATGGCACTCTTCCCGCACATTAGTGAGCAAATTTGCAGGCCTGGTCGCCGATAAGTATTCTGTTCAAGGGTCAAACAGCGCACTTTTCTAGACACGTTGCTTTTCTAGAATTTTCATAACTTAAAAGACAATATAAGTTAAAAAAAAATTCTTTGCAAAAGAGGCAAATTTCAATGGGGTTTTTCGTTAAAATGCTTCTTTTTTTCCGACTCTCGGGACCAATGGCTAGCAGAAGGCAAAAGTTTGCACTAGAAAACCTTAGAAATGTGAGAAAGCGCAGAAGATACAGATAACATTCAATATCTATTTTCGGTTTTCACTTAGTTCCGAAGCAAGCAAGAACGCTTTCTTTTGTTTTTGTAAGGGTCTCGACTATCTGAAACGGTGAGCTATTTGCACCGGCTACTCAAATAGTGCGGGGGTTTCACCCTCATCTACCGAGGAAACTCACATATTTGATTTCCTCAACATCGAGATCGGCAATCTTGTCGAGGTGACCCATAGCCTTCAGACGAGTGACGATGGTCTTCACATCGATAAAGTCGTCCTCCTCGAAGGGCATCTCGGTCTCGTTGTTGTCCTTGTTCAGAATGGCAAACTGGACGATTAACTTGTCTTCGGTTCCCTCACAACTGGCACGGAGAATAATTATGTCGTCCTAATAAGTTTTGAATCTAATGAACAGATGTGACAAACTTCTTCAACTCTTAGGGACGTGGCGATGGTCTCCTTGAACTGATCCTCAGGGAAGTCATCGTGTCCGTCATTCTCATCAAGGTTGAATTCCACCGAAACAGCAGAGAAGGTGAAATCTTCGTCATCTTGGTCATCAATTAGATTGTTGCAAGACTGCTCGGGAACGGAGTTCTCCTGAAAGATATTTTCAAACACTACAGCGTTAGACCAACATCTAAGGCTGAAACGGCACAGACACATTTGTGTTCTTCGCTGTCGGCGTTACAGACCTGAAAAGATCTTGGTACAAACAGAGACTCAATGGCAACCTGGTGATTTTCCATGGGGCAGATGGAGGCCAGAGCCAGTGGCAAGAGCACTGCCCAAGAAAGATGCATTCTGGAAAATGAGACTGTAAGTTAAGGACCTCTGTAGCACAACAAGATGTCAAAAATCTGAAGAGGGGACGCATTTGACGAAACACTGAAGAGAAGGGCGGTTGTTAGGTTAAGAGCAGGCAGCGCTCGGTGTTTAGATAGCGCCGGCATCTTCTCGACTCGAGAGCTCGGAACATCGCTGTCGATTCTGTGGATGGCATTACGTAAATGTCTTTGGTGTACAAGTAACATAAAACAGTTCTCTTAAACTTCGTACCTTAAACTGTTAAATGAGCCAATGGGTTCGTGAATGTTGAAAGCAAGATATCGTTAATGGTCGCATGCGATGGAAAATAGCTTTCGGTTAGGGTTGGTGTTTGAAATAGTCCAAAAATCCAAAAATGCAGCCTAGTTCCACGCTTCCATCAAAATCTGAAATAATGGTTCAGTTTTGCTAGGCAGCCACGAAAAAGGTGAAACATCGATTTAGCTACAAAGAAGTCAGGAAGCTAAACTCTACGTAGGACATACTTCCAAGTGGCTAGCTCAAACATGCTCGACGAGTGTTAACATTGAGTAAGAGAGTTCGAGCTGTACCGAAGACGAAGCAACATCTCAATAAAATATTCATTTGGCTATACATGTAGTACGAACCATTGATATGTTCCTTATCAAAGAAAAGGAGAGAGAAAATCTTACAAAATATAGAAGAGATGTCCTATCTTTCTACAAGGGAGCTTGACTAGAGGCACTCAGCGATTCAGCAAGGGAAAATAGAAAACTATACGGAGCAGTAACATGGGTACAATATCACATGGAACGGGTTAAACATTATTTACGGAAGAAGTGAATTAGACAATTCTACAGCTGGAGCTGTAGAATTCATGTTTTTGGTGAATAGATAAAAGGGGACGGAGTATCTAAATTCTAAAGGGGGTCGAAGTGAGCAGGCTTGTGGCAGTGCGGCGCTGCTAACGCGGGAAAATGACACTCTGCATTGTCTCGAGGCCCTGGATCGGTATTTTATAGTTAGAGCAAACTGGAAAAAACCTTAATCGTCCTCGCGAGGGTCGATATAGTCCTCGTGGTCCGGATCGCGGTACTCGGTGAAACGGCTCGTAATAGGTCGGTTTCTGAAAACATTATTGTTTTTGTATCTGGATAGTATTTAAGTGGGGATTGAAAGATTTTGTGCAACTTGTATTGAAGTTGGATTGTTAACAATAGTGTGTTTAAGAAGTTTGATTTTCTTTACCTGCGATCCCACTCAATTTGCTTGATTCTTCTAAAAAGTTTTTAGGTAAGATGGTTACAAAAAGCAGGTATCCTAACCTGTTGATGCTCTCCAAACTAATAGGATTGCTATCGCGAACTTCCTTTCCAAGACTCTCGAAACGCTGCTCCCAGAACTTTGGAGTTCGAAGAGCTGCGCTCAAAAATGATGAGTTGTTGCTACGCCAATCCGTATCTCCCTTCGTGAACATGTATCCGGATAGCGGAGCCGATCCCTTTCCAGTAACCTCGCCGACAAGCTTCGATTCCCATTCTTGAGGCCTAAAGCTTCCCATGGTATCTAGAAAGGTTGTTTTCATACCTCCGCGGTACGTATTTTCCTTCCGGCCTTTTAAACATGTTGACGGAATGCTGAAGGTCAAAGTCAAAGTAGTCAGGATCATCTCTGTTAGGACGCGAGTAGTAAGGGCGAGGTGTGTACATCTTGAAATATTTGTGTGATGTGTCATGATTAGCAATTACGGAAAAATCGTAGTCATCCTTCTCAGAGGCAGATCCGGAGGCTGGTTCCGGAGCGCGACGAAATTCTTTCATCGTGTAGCTCCTAGTAGCAGCTGACAGTGGAAGCGACTTCAGAAGTCTGAAGAACAGTTCACAATGGTAATGGTAGTGAACAAACCTAGATTCTACTTCTCTGGCGATGTCTTCATATCGAGATTCGATTCCCTGAGAAAGTGAAACAGCAGGTGCAGCATATGGCCCGGAGCCAGCTGAAAACGTTTTGAAACTAGTGGTGGTACACGCTAACAAGCAAAGACGTTACTCATCGAGCCAGAAGACATTAATCGAGAACGGTCGGATATTGACGGCATGGTAATACTGCTAGCCGATCTGAAAATCACCCCTAACCACAAAAATGCCGAGTTACCTTATGCTGGGTACAAATCCAGTATCTGATTGGAGATGACGGAACGGACTGGAGTCATCCCTTCGACGGCGAGGCCGCGAGAGAGTATTTTCCAGGAACTCCTGCTCGTCTTTAGTCCGCTCAACAGTTCTCTTGGCCTGAAAGACAAAAATAACAGATGAGAAACGAAAAGCAATGGACGTGATAGCCGGGATCCCGCAGCCATATCTTATCACATTGATCTGGGACATCCCCTGATCAAGTTTTTCATACTCAATGCACGGCGTTCTCTATTTCTGTTGAAGCTGACCTTGTGATAAGAGTCTGTGACGCTTTCTTGTAAGTTCTTCCATGCTGGCTTTCTGTCCTCCGACAGCTCCGCGAGTCTGTCATCAAAATCTATCCTCTTGAAAGGTGGCGGATTTCTGGGATAGACTGGTACACTGAAACTTCTTTAGTTTTCTTACTTCATCACGCATTGTCACATGTCCGCGTTTTTCTTGACAAATCGGCACTTTATTGCGGTTTTCTTGTTGCCGCGCTGTTTGCGTACTATGAGTGGCGTAGGCCGGATCGGCTAGGATTTCAGGAATTCGATCGATTCCGATTTGGCTGCTGCACCTACTCAAAAGCATGTGTAGTCTCCCTTGAGTTGAGAGAAGTTAGTACCCTCTTTTGATGTAATGTTGCACTTTCCCTTCGAAAGAGCTTCTCGGTTTGTGGCGGCTCAGGGACATTTCACACGTCATAATTAACACCACATTTCATGGTGTGGAAAACATTGTCTAGGCTAACTAACGTCAGAAAAAAGCCCAATATGACACTAAGAACATGTGATTCTTGTTAGGCACAATTTGGGTTAAGTGCTTTACTACGAGGACAACGTCGACAGGCACTCAAAGCCGGCCTATACAACTACGCAATGGCACCGTGAGAGAAATGAAAAGGACAAACCTAGATACTGAAAAAGCTCCGCTATCTGGGCTAGCTGATCTGCTCCTAAGGATCCCTAAACCAGCATTGGGAGAGATGGGACGCAGTGTGGCCGGCACGGACGACTTCATACCAAGCAGTTCCATTGACTCGGCTACCAGAGCTGCAGAGGCATCAGACATTCTGGTCGACCTCTTAATTGACAAGTTTTATTTACGCATAACAGCTGTTGGCACCTGAACGATCTCTGACGGCTCCACCGAAATTTTTGGAACAGACGGGACCGACGCGGGTGTGATTGCGTCATCTTTCCCTTCCTCTGGTTCAGTCATTACCTCAAATCGAAAAGATTATCCCTGACTTTTAGCAAGAAGGAAGAAAGCTCGAACGATCAATATGCTTGTAGTGGTTTAAAGTACCCGATAACCGAAGGAGGACGGCTGTTCTTCGACGGATCGATATCACATTTAGAAAAAAAGCTAGAGGGAATGAGGAAAATTTGGATGTTCTCGTTCCAAGAGAAATTGGCGGCAGATGCTGTAAAAAGCTGTGGGTTGAATGAGTCAAGATTTTAAACAAACTTGGCCACAGAAAATACAACTTTTGCCCTCCAAAAAGAGTTTTTTGGGACCAAATTGCTTTGGTTGTAGCATTACAAAGTTTCCAAATACAACTTTGTTACAGTAGTCAGTGCTACAAATCTTTATAAAAAAACCGATCCGCACGGAAAAACCATAATCGTTAACGAGCTCTGTTAATTTCAATTAAAACCTCCAATTTTAACTTGATAAAATGAGGGAGCGAAACATGGTCGGCGGTGGCGTGGGTTTGTTGTGCGAGCACTGCTCTCGTGCGCTGTAAAGCGCGCTCGGCTCCCAGCGACTTCGTGCCGAACTGCGTGGCCAGCGCAACTCACAACATACCGGTGGTCTTCCCTCTAACTTTTTGCCACATGTTGAAGCAATTAGGGAATGCAACAAGTTCTTCTAGGAATAAAACTTTGCGATAAAGCGCAAAAAATCCAGGAATCTTTTGAGGACTTGCTAAAGCGCGTGCCAAAAGCAAACAGTGAAGTTTACCATCCACTACTATACTTCTGAGAATCTAGCCGGCTGCAAAGACGACAATATGATCATCATAAATAGTTCATTAGGGATATATGATGTTCAAAACTATACTTTTGTTTGATTTGTGAGATTCGGTGATGACGATGTAAGCTCAAAGACTTTCTGGCTTCTCTAAACCGGCATACAACTTGCTGTTTTCCTGGAGAAGAGCCAGAACAGAGGAGGGTCGGGTATGCAGCCAGTGCCAGGAGGACATGGGCATTCTTCCCTGAACGTCTGTATTGTACAAAACAGTACAGAAACTACATTAGGTACTCCTCGTCCATATCCAGGCTTCCGCAATAGCCTCCGGCCTGGCAGTATTGGGGCTGAAAGGAAGAATCAGAGGGAAGAAAGATGCTAGTATGCACTTCAAACTGTTAGTTGATATCGTTTCGATCAGTTCAAGATGATTAGCTTTTTAGGGTACACATTCCATCACACTAATCACCGGTCAAAGTTGCAGAAGATTCCGTAATTTGAACTGTCTTTCGCTGGTAGACGACCTGGCCATAAGAGGCCATCCCCTGAATAAGCCGCCAATAATTGTGTTCAGATAACAAAGGATATATAAGCCTCGGAAAAGAACAATTTCATACAAAATCGGTACATACAGGAAAAGATACAAAGGAGATTCTGGTTAACATTGGGTACAGCATTCAAAGGTAGCAAGGAAAACAGAAAAGAGATTATGAACAGAAAAGGGATACAGGAGGGATAGCAACGTCGTTGTGGACGGAGAAGACAACACACTATTGGTTAGAACAGAGGTTAGAATGCCTCATTTTCGATTTTCTTAAGTTTTGTTAGACCATATACATCTGGGGGCTTACCAATCCGCAGTAGAAGTGGATGGTGCCGTCAGCATCTTCCGGTCCCTTGACTAGGGAAAGTCCTTCAGGACAGCGGCAGTGGACAGAGGTCAGGAGACCGCTGATCGAACTGGCGTACTCATCAGGACGAGAACAGACTGGAACAGTTCGCTGTTGGCAGAACTAAAGTTTGTTTGCATGATCTTTCGATGAACGGCTCCTACCCGGTATTCAGTTCCATCGACAACAGCGGCATATTCCGGTCCCTTAGGGCATTCCTTGAAGTCAGGGCAGAGACACAGTGAGAATGTGTAGGGGGCATTAAAATACGAGCAGCTTTGCTCAGGAGTGCATATAGCCCGGTTGGGGAAGCCTCTCTGGATAAGAAATGAACTGAATCGACTGAAAGAACTCACAAGGACACCAGTAGCTGAAGCGAATATGGCGAGGAGAACGGTAGATAGACCGAACATGGTTTCTGAAAGATAAATGTAAGATTTTTCAATTAGGAGTAGGCAAGAGAAGAAAATGAAAGTGAAGGTGTGTATATATTGCGCTCCTTTTCACCTCTATATGGGCTTCCAGCGGTACTGGGCGGAGTTCTGAGAAGCCAGCCCCCTTTTCGGGTTGTACTCGACATTTAAGTGAGAAATTAAAACGAGAAGCTGAGATTAGAGTTATATTTTAGACTGATCAAACAAGATGAAAAAGTAGGCCCGCCGTCAGCGTTCCAAAAATTGAAATAGCTTATCTCGGGCAGGAATTCTTGTGTCTACGTAAACTGCGGAAGTTTCTCAAGATAACATTATTTGATGGCCTCCCGTAAGGCTCGCTAGGAGCAGACCTTAAAGGTTCAGAAATGGCTAGAGTAGACAAGAAAAAGAGGAAGGACAACCCCGGAAATGGTTGGAAACACTAAACAAGCAAGATCGTTATGACATAAGCTTATCGGTCCGATTTCCAGGAGATTTCCATATTCGGCGGCTACGAAAAGGAGGTTAGCTGTAGTCTATAACTTAAAAGCGATTAGAATGACACAATATACAGAAAATTGGCGAGTCACCTTTCGTTGGAGAAAAGTGGAATTGGTGAGAAACAATGAAACGCGTTTTTTGTTTTGATAAACAAATAGATGCCGAAGAAGCTTCCCTCTAGAGTTCAAAGCAAACTAACTGCCCTGATATAAGGTACAAGGGTGGTGTTTCTGCAAAACTAGCCCATGTAAGACAAAAAATTCAGGGTGATCGGGCGAGCGGAAAGGCTGGGACCGAAAGCGCCTTTGTAAGTTTGGAAGACGAGTACAAAGAAACACCCAGAAAAGACTCGGTTTTAAAAGAATATATTTCGTTTGTGGCCCCAAAATTTGATAATGCTAAAAAAAAAAACCTATCGCCATATCATTTTTAAACCTTCAAAGACAAACAGAGCTCACAGAATACGCTTCCGATATACAGAGAAAACATGCTTTTTTAAAAAAGGGGAATTAATTTCGTCAACTGTGTGGAAGACTATTTCGTTTGTATAAAAAAAAGTGGTGTTCGGGCCGAATTAGCGGACAATGGACAGGCGGGCCCTTGCGTTTCCCAAAAAGTAGATATGGTGATAAATCATTGAAAAAAAGGAAAAAATAAACCATCATTTTCCAGCAAATACACTATGATTTGTAAAACTTTCCAAGCGGTGTCGAGCCCGTAAAAGCGCGCCCCTTGCAATACACCAATTTTAAGAGGCGAAGAACGGACAGACACTGATAGCGTTCAGAAGAATTGATATAGCTAGAATTACTTTTAGTGCACTAACATTCTGATGATTATAATGGAAATCACAACACACTACGTTCAATTACTTGCAAAGTAGGTTCATCTGCTTTTGACTTAGTGATATCTGTATCTACTGCCGGAAAAGCATCACATCCGAATTCTTGGGAACTAATTGGTGAATGGAAGTTCAGTAGCGTTGTGTGGACGTCAAAAGGGAAATTGTGCTTCAAGACGCCGGGATCAAGTATCGAAAAACGCAAAGAGAGCATCTAAAAGGAATGTCTCTTTTGACTGTCGTGGCATCGCCGGATGTAAAGGATCTTTTCGGTGCCTGTGTGTCACATTTCGAAGAACAACTGTATGCTACTGATGCTTGCCTCAGAAGCTTAGAAACAAAGTCCTGTCTCCTTTAATATCTTTGCTTTTGCCATGACACATTTGAAATGTCCTGAAATCTGGTGAAGCGTCACAGGAAGCACTGTAAATCGTAGTCAATCGTGACAATAACAAGAGAAATGTTAAAGATTAATGACTGCAAAACCTTCAATTTTTAAGAGTTATAGTAGTCTCACGCTATCAACTTTTCCTTCGAATTATCAACAACGAACGAGTGGGCTGAACGCGAACGAGCTGAATCTATTTTTGAAAGGAATGAAATAGGGATGTAAGGGAGACAAAACGCTACAGCTACAGGTTTGATGGTAGACGTGAAGCAGAGGGTCTAACAACTTTTATTGCGATTAGGATGGGTAAGCGCTCCATGTTCTAAAGAACATACGTGTTCTGAATCTTCGATTGTGAGAATTCTCATAGAGGGCTTGTGATGCGAATGCATCTTGAAACTGGACTTTTAAAATGCCCTGGATTTTTTGAACGTACAAATATTTTCGTACTTCTCTTCTAGGTATCTATACATATACGAAACAATCTTTACTGTTGTGTTGGAAAGAGCCGACACACGTTACCGACCTTTCCTTTTTTATCGATTGATGTGGCACATTTAAGCTAGTCGAGGAAGCCAGTCTTGTAACTTTACATTCATGCGAATGTTTTGCGATGAAGTCAAAAACTGTAGTTCGAAAAGGTAAGCGGACCGAAGCGTGTATAAAGTCCAGATGACGGTCAGAACGCTTAAGTTTTATGCTTGCCTCATTCCAAACAGTAACTTTCCTTCTTGCAAAAGTCGATAAAGCTATAGGACAATCACAAATATGTAATAAATAGACAACTCATATTATCAAATCCCACAGCTACGAAAAATTTGGAGTCAATAGGTAAGAAATTTTTTTTAAATATAATTTTTTCCAAAAAGATGACGATTTCTTCCTTATCCGGCTATAAGCCTAGCAAGGGAAAGATACGGAAGTATGAGAATGTTGGAATAACGACGATTTGGATCTAAGACGCTAAGATGGCAGTGTAAGCGTGAAATATGATCGTTGTCAATGTAACTGATATCAAAGCAGGAAAGATGAGTTCGCCCACCAACAGGCTAAATCGAAAGCAGTTTCTTCGAGCTCCTTTTTAAGGTGACCACCTACGTAGAATCCAAGAACTGCCTGGGAAAGTGCTGGCGCGACTGAACTGGATGTTCCTTTTACTGCAGCTGCGTCAGCCGCTCCATCGTCATTAGATCCCTCTCCTCCTCACATGGTCTTGAGCTATTTTTCCCGTTAAAACAATACTAGGCAAACAGAAAAGTCAGAGACACGCGACTGCGAAAGGAACTTTCCCCAAAAATAGTAACTATTCTTCTTTCAGAAAAAAAGAGAAATATTATGACAGTGATAAATCTCACTACTACTAAAGTGCAATGGTGTCTGTCAGTCAGTGCATCACCACGTGAAAAAAAGCTGGCACGTCAAAAGTTTATTTGGATGGCAATTAAGAAACGAAAAGTGGCATGTCATGTCCTATCCAGAGTGTTCGAGTTTGATGTGAACTCAGTAATCTCTCTACTACTAAAGTGCAATGGTGTCCGTCCGTCTGTCCGTCCGTGCGTCACCACGAGAAAAAAACTGGCAAGTCATGACATGTCAAGATCTAAGTTGACAAGTCAGCTTTAGGGGGGAAACTTGGGAACTTGGAGAAGCGGCGAAGTCGCCTGCTGCAAATGCTAAGTCAATACTAAGGGGCGGCGAAACCGTCGTAGACGGCTGGTTAAACTATGAAAGCGCGATGGTGTCTGTGGTTGACTCTGTTTGTTTGTTCGAGACCACGAAACAGAAGCAAAACAAAAAGTTGTGAATTATCAACTAATTGAGGTGGACAATAACTCAGACAAGGGACAATGAATTCTGTCGCTCATGGAGAGAAACAGAGAGACAGCGAGACAGAACAGAGACAGAAGGGAGAAAGACAGAGTGAAGGAGAGAAAAATTGACTGAGACATTCATCTTTTACCAACGGTTTTTTTTTGCCTTGAAGGGCTTTTGAACTTTCAACTATTTTCAACCACCGACTCTTTCCCAAACTCAAGAAACAGCATTTACTTAAAAAAAGCACGAAAACAGATGACCAGGAGCGGCGTTGCCAGACAGCGGAGCCGGCTGGTAGAACTTTTAAAATGTGAGTTTGTACATTATGAGGCAATATAAAGACTAGAAATAATGCCGCAAAATCCCTGGCATTTTAGGAAAATCACCAAACTTGTGAGGATAACTGTATTACAAAGGACGCATTTTGATCAGAAACGGGAAGCATAATGGAAGCCAGTTGCTTGAATTTGGCCTAAGGAACGGGCAGATGCTCCAGGTGGGATGTCTTCTTCATCGTCTCCATCTTTCCGGACACGACGCCATTTTGCCCGCCGGTTTTGGAACCACGTCTTAACCTGCAATATGTTTTGTGTATACAGTCTGTATGATGCACTTGGAGAGGTTAATCTGGTATCGGATAACCAATTCACAAGTTCAACTAATCTGTCAATTGTGTGTCATCGAGACTAGTCAAATAGAGTCCACCCCTCTCTATTACGTAATCACGCCTACTCCTTCTAGCTAAAAGCTTTCAGACACTTCAGAACCTCGCATCTCAATTTCACGGATTGAGACGCAATTGATTGAGACAGAAATTGTCCATAATTGCTTATTGACGGAAGAATACAAAACGAAGACTAAACATAGCACACGTACTTCAGCTGACCCAGAAAAACTTTCTGATTAAGGTCATGGAAAAGAGAAAGAGAAGAAAACATACTTGGCGTTCACTGAGACTGAGGGATTTGGCCAGCTTTTTCCGTTCTTGGGGACTGAGATACTTGTGAGAGTCGAACTTGTGTTCCAGAGCATCTGTTTGTTCATTGGTGAATCTAAAGATTATGGTATGACCCGATAATCACGACGAACCGAATCTGTCCTCCTTTTCTTTTGTGAGGTACCTTTTGCATATAGGGATACAGCCAAGAGAGGCGTGGATCCCACATACCAGCGATGGCTGGATTGGCGGCTGAAAAACAGCCCTGTTATCAGTTTGCGAATTGTGTGGTAGGCCAAAGCAACAAAGAATATAGCATTAAACCTCTTGAAAATTTTACGAACTGAACCGGTCACAATATTTCGTCTTGATAGCTACGGAAAACGGAGAAGCGTTCTCGATTATAATGGTCTGTCACTCGTATGAATGAGAGACCGATGCTTGTTGAGCGTATTAGCAGCGCTAATCTACCGTACGGGATGGACAACTTCTCTGTCTTTCGCGGCTTCTTTTAGCACATGTTTGTATGTAATTGAGATGTTTGTAGTTCATGAGGACACCGCCAATGTGCTTCTGTTTAGATACGCTACTGTCATTAAGTGCTTCGAGTTGTTCGATTACAGATATCAATGTGGCCACTTTATAGTGAGAGAAACGAAGGAAACCAAAGAGTAGTAGTGAAGATCAAGGGTACATCAGCACGAAGTGTAAGATGACATCGATAAACTTCAAATCTTTTGGTCGGTCCTTCGCTACTCTCTTGCTCACGTAACATTCGGACTTGAACGATGTCAGGCTTAAAAAACGGGATGCACCAGGCTACTACAGTGGCTCACATGACCATAAAGTCTAGAGAGCTGTTAGCCCAGTGACCGTTTTATCTAAATCGACAGTGTAAAGCAAACTATGCCTCTAATGAGATCTAATGAGATTAGTAGGATTAGGCTATTGTTTGTCTGGGAATGCTACTGTCAGTACATTGACCACTTAATTGCACCCTTGCTGTTTGCGGCAAATCCTTACGATAAACAGTGAAATGAGGTAAACTGAAAAGTATATCTTGTTTTCTAACGAATGGAACTGTGAGTTATTGGCTCCCACTGTTTACACCAGATATTTTCAAAAAATGACTTTGAATTTCAAATTTTCTATTGGCGCAAGCTGAACAATACCAGAAAGTCTCCAAGCTCGTGTGACTTACAGTTCAGCATTGCTACTGATGGAGGGACTGGTTGCTGAACTTGGGTTTGGGCTGCTTGTGCTTGAGCCATTTGGGCTGCCAATTGGGTGAAATTCATGTAGTTGACAGCATTGTACCATTGGGGAGACCCGTAAGGAGCATCTGAAAAACGGAAGTTACTCGATACAGGTTCAGTCCTACCACCAGGAGAAGACTGTTTTGGAGATTCTGTATTGGAGCATTCTGGAGATTCGGAAGAACATTCACTGTCGGATCTTTCTCTCTCATCCAGTTTCAAATCAGGCTTCTGAAGATGAGGCTTTAGTTGCATCGAAACAGTAACTAACCACATCTTTGTCACCTGTAGTCGCCGCTTGAAGAAGCATAGAAATAGAAAACTTTTCCATATTAGGAGACCACCCGTACTGAGGTGGGGGGAGTGAGGTTTGTATTATAGGTGGTTGCTTGTCAAATGGAGCTGTCTACAAGCAAATGGATGGGCGGAGCAGCTACGGTAGCTCGCTCGTTATTCGCGCTATACGCTTGAGCAAACTCAAAGTTAATTCTCGAGAAGTTGACAGATGACGAGGGTTTCTAACGTAATCGCACTCGTTATAATTAGTACATGCTCTTTCGAATGACCCAATTATGAAAGCTACTGAACTAATTCCACAGATGCATACAAGTTGCAGATCCAGAAGCTACATATGGTCGGTTTTTTGGAAGTGAAGCAGAATGTACTGAAGAAGTGAAAGCATAGCATATTTTTCTCAGCCATACTTTGTGTCTGGTGCAAAAACGTGCTCTTTTGGGAAAAGAATTCATACAGCGAGATATCTCTAGCTAACCGCTTAGTGCCGCTTCGAAAGTATACTGATACCTCAGGTCTAAAATTCACGTCTGGAGAAAACAAAGTGAAAAGATCACTTTTTTGGGCCCGACCCCATTATATCTTTCCTAGCACTTGATGTCAAAATTTGACATCAGTAGGTGTTCGATAAAACAGTTTTTTTGGTACTGCGCCCAACAGTATGATCATTATTACCCGTATCCTGTTAATGTCTTTTTCAATCAGTGGAAGCTTTTCCTCCTCCAATCGGCAGCCCACTTGATTGTGCCTGTGTTTGCGCGAACTGTCATGTTATGATGAAGGAGAATCGGAGCTCATCGACGAAATGAAGAGGGATTACGGTACCGAATGTATCGATGGCGCATCAATCCAATGCAAACAACTCTGCTCTTCTCCCCGTAAAATTGGACTAACACTTCGTGAGAAAAAACTGGTGGTCGGAATGGCAGACAAAGAGCACTAACTCGGCAAATTCTCGTTTCTAGCGTCATGTTTTCGGAGATTCTTTAACTGCAGAGTCTAAAAACAGGAAATCGACACTTCAACATGTAGATATTGCTCGTCCCATTTTCAGCATGTACCCGTGAAACATTAGACTACCCTCAGTTTCTCTGAAGGGTATTAATAGCGACTTTCCTTAGACCTGGTCATGTCTATCCCGTGAAATGAGTTCAATATTAAGCAGATACACGTGAGCAAACTCTCTGTCAAGTATCATGTGTCCGGTTGTCAGCCAAATTGCTCCATTAGTGCGCATCCCGCGGAGTCTATGTCTACCGAAGTCGGATCGCGTTACCGTCTCCCTTATGTAATGCCAACTAGCAAATAAAGCAGCGATTCACAGTGGAGCTCCCCTGATTTGCACACATTCGGAAGTACGGTGCTGCTCACAATACCATCTATTCATTCAATGTCCAGCTCCGTTCGCCGCAAGCTTTGAAGCTGGGAAGAAAAGAGGGAAAGAAGTGCCTCTGTGTGCGATACTGTTAATCTTGACCCGTTAAAGAGGGTATCTTGTTGTGGGAGCTTGTCCGCGAGGTGTTTGCAATGAAAGAGAGCGGTCTCTTGTGGATAATCTCCGGCCATACAAGCTGAGTGTTTGTACTATGCGATCTTCTTTTATCGGACCGCACGGACTAAAGACTGCTTCCTCTTAATTGAGAAGTTCCAAACGTTGAAAAGCCATGGTCTTGAACTCGAATGGTCTCATTTGAAAGTTTAAATGAGCTGTTAGGAAGTGTACATATAAGTTTTTATTAACACATGTACATTTAATGTACATCTTCTGAGATTCTTCACCAGTAGGCATTGTAAGAGTGTCCGCCGTTGAAAACGGGAGCAACATATCCGTCGGTTCCGTATCCAATGTATCCTGCGTGTCCAAAGTCAACATGGTGGTGATGTCCCCAGCCTAGAATTGCCGATTGAATTTTAATCTCTAGGCAGTTTGCCACGTCCACATAAGATGAGACTATTTCATGAATACCTGTTGTTTGCCTATGCGATTTTGTCACGTTTGATTACCACGAAAAAACAGACTCACTGTGACGAAAGTGGAACCCGTGGAACTTCACTTCCTTGATGTGAGCTCCTCCCTTAAGTCCAACAACCTGGACAGAAGCCATATCGTGACGGTGAGGGAAGTGTCCGATGGTGTGTCCGTTCAACTCGATGTCGTATCCGTGGTGACGGCAGTGGATCTGAACCGGGAAAGTTTAAATGAATAGTGTCGAAGCTTACGTGGAGATGGAAGTGGTCTCCGGCGTGGAGAGGATTATGGTGCTTGACCTCCATACCCCAGGAGTGGCTGAAGGAGTTCATGACAATCTCGTGGGAGTGGTGGAAACGGAAGTCGATGTGAAGAACAATGTGAGGCCCAGAAAGAAGTTCGATGGTGAAGTTCTTGTGGTGTCCGTGCTCAACATGTCCGTGAATGTCGATCTTGGATCCATCATGGATCTGCTCGTTGAGAGCAATGACGCCAGGAACGGGCTGAATACAAGAACTTTTCATTTGAAACTCTTTCGAAACGCACGGGGTTGTGAACAACGTGCATGCTGCTAGAATGGATCGAGGCGGCCTGTCAAATCGTGCCAATGTTTGCCTTATATGGTGAATACCTCAAGTTTAGAAAGGGCTGGCCCATTGCTGATAAGCACAGAAAAAACTGATCTCTTACGTGGCATTAGAATCCAACCGGTCAGGAGAGTGGTAGATGACTCAAAAGCCCACGCTTCCTGTCAAAATGAATGACATGAAGTGGCAGCACAGAGCCTAGTTTGCAGGCAGCTTACTCGCTGACAAAATGGGATCACAGTTACGCATTTTGAAGTACTTTGGAATAAAATGGGCTGCAATATTCTAATCCATCGGATCACAAGGTTCTTGACGCAGAGATTCCTACTTTCGAGGAACGATTACATTGTAGCGATCTGAAGGCTTCGATTCGGGACTCCGCTTTTTAAAAGAAGTCTATCTCTCTTGCTAACTATTAACTATATTTTGCAAGGCTATCTAATCGAGTCATCAACTTTCTTTTAATATTGGAAAAAATCGGTGTCGCTTAACCTTAAACTTACACTTAGAGGCTTGTTTTGCTCACGGTTCTGCAGATAGAAAAAAACGATTCTTCACATCAGCATCTGTTGTTTACCTGGGGACCCAGACCCCGTGGATTGTGACCACGCACGCGGTACTTTGTTGCCCTTTGTCTCCGCGCCGTCTTAAGTCGTGTTATTGATTTATCGCGAATCTTACAGACTATACCTAGACGCTTTCCCATCTTATTCACCTCTTTGCCGGCTTCGTTTTTATTTGAGATTCGCAAATATTTCTCTGATTCACCCCCAAAAGGGCTATTGCTTTGCCAACAATGAACGTTTCAGAATGTCGACCAAAGAGAAATTAAAAGATGGGGCTAGACAGATCGCTGCCGGAGGATCAGCAGGTGAAAATAGTAGTATTTGAGTTTCAAATTTTTTTAAAGGTCTTGTCGAAGTTTGCATTATGCATCCTCTGGATCTGATCAAAACCAGGCTCCAAATGGGTAATATGGACAAGGGAATGACCGATTGTGTCCTGAAAACGTATAGAGCAGAAGGTATTGGTGGATTTTATAAAGTAAGCAGATATTTCAATCTCTCCGGAATCATTTTAAGGGTATATTACCTCCAATTCTTGCTGAAACTCCTAAAAGAGCCACAAAGTTCTTCACGTTTGAGCAATACAAGTCCGTTCTTAATCATCCAGACGTCAGTCCTGTCATCGTAAGTATCTTTTGATTCTTTCTACTCCTTTTTAGACCTTTTCCATGGCTGGAATGTGTTCTGGACTTACGGAAGCCGTCGTGATCTGTCCTTTCGAGGTTGTGAAGGTCCGCCTACAAGCAGAGCGAGGGGTTTCTATCAAAGACGTGATATTATTTGATTATGTTCACAAAAGTATGTTTTCAAGCAAAAATCCACCGCTGCAATGGCTCGAGAGATAATTAAAGTCGAAGGAATGGGAACCAAAGGACTGTACAGAGGTTTGACAAATGAGAAGCAAGCCGAGTGCAAAAATTCTAGGAATAACTGCCACTCTTGGTCGACATGGGGCTTGGAATATGGTCTATTTTGGTCTCTATCACAATATGAAAGATTTCGTTCCCAGTGCTAAAGAGTCACCGAAGCAAAATCTGTTAGGAAGGATTGTTCTCGGTTTCACAGCCGGTTCTCTTGCCTCATTGTTTAATATTCCATTCGACGTAGCAAAGAGTCGTATTCAGGGTAATTTTTGACATATTTTCAGCAAAATGTGATAGTTCAGGACCACAACTAAACGCCCCTGGTAGGAAATACAACGGAACCATTCAAACAATATCTCTGATCTACAAAGAAGAAGGGTCAGTCGCTATCCAAAGTGTTTCTTTATTTTGAATTCAGATTTGGCGCTTTATACAAAGGACTTCTACCAAAAGTTATGCGTCTTGGTCCAGGTAGGCCCTTATCAGTTCTTTGTTACATACGACATTCAGGTGGAGCTATCATGCTGATCGTATACGAGAATGTCTACGATTGGTTGAAGAAGAACATTTAGAAACGTAATGTAGTACAAACTCGCATTCCTAGGTGCCGATACGGTTATTTCCAGCTTCGCTGTGATCTTTTGTGCTTATCTGCCATAATGAATAAATCATCCCGCACTATCCCTTATCAGTCAGCACCTCCGTGTTAAGTGTTAAGCCAATGTTTGCCTTTTAGCTAAGGCTGAAAATGGAGTCAATGAAGTCAGAACTTTATTATGCCTTCTATATGACCAAAAATACCCCTTAAACAAGTGAGGAAGTGGCTACAGTAGAGATCCACAAAACGAGATGCGGTATTATGAGGATTCGGTGTCATTGAGACCCGTTGTACTGGGCACCAGTATTTTGACCCGTTGTTCTATTACCACCGTAACTGTAGGCTGATTTTCTATGACCGTTTTGAGCAGGGCGAACTCTGAAAAATAAAAATAAAAATTAAAGAAGCATCTCACTTTTTCCCGAATGTGATCAAATCCTTTATGGAGAAACTGGAGATGGAGGGATGGTCTTTGTGACTTTCCAGAAACTTAGTCACTCCTGTCATGATCTCGTCGTAAGAATGCACCAAGTGTGTGAAGATGACAAACAGATTGTCTGGAAAGTCATCTCTTGTGAGCTTGCCGGGAGAGCCGAATTTGAATCCATCTGAAAACATAGAAGTGAACGCTGTACGCATACGACTGTGTCGCTAACGGCTGCTGGTTACAAAGCTGGAAGTGAGATGCGACGTTTCAACGAAAACTCACTTTTTTGCGGGCGCACTTCGAATCTTACAGGAGATACAAAAGTTGAAGAGGTTGCCACTTGAGGTAATCCAACTATTTCGACCACCGACGTCGAAGAAGACGGTGCACATTCTGAAGATGACCCAGCAGCGGTTTCTATCACAATTGTAGGCAAGAAACCAGTAGAATCGGCGGATCTTGCAAGAATCTCAGTTCCAGAATCTAGTTCAACGGACACTAAAAATTTTCTTTTTTGACCAAGAATAAAAGAGAATGTTGTACCTGGAGAATCTCCAACTGACGACATTTCTTCGCTGGTGCTTTCCATATCGTCAACAACTTCTCTTTCTGATGCACAATGTTTCAATAAAGGATCTTCCTTCTCTTCCTCCAATGCTGGTTTTGGAGTAACAGGTGCTGAGCAGATCTTCCTTGTTCTTTTCGGAAGCAGATCCCATTCCTTGATGTCTCCCGATTCACCCCGCTTCTTTCTTGACGGATAGAACCAACCAGCATTGGCTAACGCCTGCTTTGGCACTTTGAATTCCTCATCCTGAGACTAAATAAAGACATTTAAAAATGAATGTGTCAGACGCTCACCTCATCGCTACTTGTCCCAGCGTCTTCTTCTGCATCGAAGTCAAAGTCAGGTTGACGCTCTTCTTTCACTACTGGCTTTGCTTCTTTCTCCTTCTCTGCACCTTCCTAAACCTCTCTCGTAACAAATATATGCAGTTCTCTCACGAGTTTGAATGATCCTTCCTTCTCAATCGATAAGCAATAATATTTCTTCTTCGGTCTCCCACGGCCGCGGTGAGAGGAGGCCGTATGCGATTCACCAGAGGTCCTATTCACCAATTCGATGACTGCCAGCCGAATGTCCTATTCGTAGACAATAATTCAAACGTGTAGTTTTCAAACCAACCTTTTCAAAATCAGTCTCTACTTTGGGCTTCTTCTTCCGACCTCTTTGTTGGATCGGCTTCCGCTTTCTCAAAAAGATTCCCGATTCTTAAATGATTTGATTTCAGGGTAAGAAATACAAGCTACCGTGAAGCTCTGGTGATGGTGACTTGGCAGCTGGCGTATTCGCCTTCATTCGCGTTATTTCTGCAGCCCACCATCCAGGTTGCTCCAGCAACTAGAATAATGAAACCTGCGTTTAGGTAGATAAACTCACTTCAGATGCACTTGATTCACTCTTTGACAATTCAACTACAGGATTTCCACAATTGCAGTCGGTCATTACGTTCATGAGGTCAGTTGGGTTGTGCGCATCAATGGTGAGAACTGGGTCGCAACGCCTATAACTAAAAAGTACCTCATCAAAAATAAATATTACCTGCAGTATGGCCCTGGTGAAATGTTCATTGTCTGACTGAGCTTTCGCATAACCGCGTCGCACTTTCCTTGAATTTTTATAGTTGCGTCTTTGTCTTTGGCTGTCCATTGTAGGTTGATGATGACGACCTAGAAGACAAGGTTTTCAATCAACTCATTACGGACATACCTTCGTGTCTGCATACTTGTCCGGCCATAGAAAAGTGTAGTGCTTTAAAACGTTCAGGCTTGATCCCATACAGATTATTAGGTCGACATCTTCCAAAGAGTCATGAACCCCTGCAATACATATGATTAAATTTTATTCGAGCATCATCCCATAACGTTATTATTACGGATGGTAATCCATTTCCTTTCTCGTGATATATCGAAACGGAAATCCATTGAATCTCACACTCACCTTGCCAATTCAGGGGCCATGTAGCCTTTCCGTGTTCTCCGAAGTGTACGATAGTGTCTTGAAGATCATTGTCACAGTGGTCGCACTTCCTTCCTGTTTTGTGCTTCCTGGGAAAATGGAAATGGCTGATGTTACTGGGGAAACTCACTTGAAACCACTCTTCTTCGTACAATCGAAAGGTCGAACATACTGTCTGACAGGATCGCACTTGTTGCAGATCTGAACAATCAAATGGAATAAATGATACAAATCTAACCTCGATGTACATGTTTCCATGAACTTCGGACAAGCATGAATGAGGTAGACCTGAACGGAGATGGAGACCGTCGCAGTTCTTAAATCAAGCTACCACAAGTAATCGAAAAATCTTACTTGTGAAAGAATGTGCTGGACTTTTCCTTTTTTGTACAGCTCTTTCAAGAACATGTGAGTGAAGGTCGGATTGGACTTGACCATGTCAATAGTTCTGAATTAGGGCTATATGAGTTGAAAAAAACAAACCTGTCAATTTGCTTATTCTGGAATGCCAGTGTCCATACTCCATTTGGCCCTCGGTAGTCAGGGATATCAGCCGACTAAAACGGTTAAGTAGGTACCAATTTAACTTACGGTACTAATTCCAGCTCCAGTATAGACTACGGTGTTTTTAGAACGGTTCATCAGCGCAGCAAGCTGTTTTATTTTACTGTTGAGAGATTCTGCAGGCTCTTCATACTAAAAACTTCATTGCATACAGTAGAATAAGATGGCAAACCTCCACTACGTGGTCCTTATGTTTCATCATTGTACATATCTGAAAGATCATGCGCTTCGAATAATGTTTGGAGTTATAAATCAGAGACAAACAGATTGTGTGAAACAAACGCGCTCCGCCGATGGGAACCTCTTGAGATGAACAATTTCCACCTAAGATATGGATTGGTGATCAAAAGCTATTCAATTTGAACAAATGGCCACCGCAAATTACCAAAACTCAACAGAGTTTATATTCAGTATTCAAAAAGATGCTAACAGCTGCTAAGGAATAATTACTGAAGTGAGGGTCTTCGTGGTGAGACCTAGTCCAATGACGTCATCAGTCGTACAAATCGCGACTGTCGAGAAAAAAGACACACGCGCCTAAGGCAAATCAATTTTTCCGTGCTGACATAGCCGGATAGTTCTTCTCGACCGAATCCGCAGGCAGGTGAGCTCTCAAAAACCCTGGGTGCCCATATTCGACCACATGCATGCTAGTTTTTTAATCTGCAGTAGACCCTGGCCTCAATACTGCAGCAATAATAATGCTTTTGCATGATGTGAATTGCTTTCACGACTGTTCTACCGAGCATGTCCAAAGCGGTAATATTCAGTATCTATTCCGGGTGCGCGGCGGTTCGCGACGCGGTCATCGATCCCAATTGGACGCTCCCCATTGCTTGGCCAATCACAACCTTCTTTAACCCTTTTGAACATGTAAGTTCTTTGGCACTTTGCCAGTTCGAGACGTCAAGCCAAGACAAATCAGCTGATAGCCATATTTTTTGGTAGCGATTAGTGGAAATGTTTTGACGTCGGTGCACTACGGTAGCTCAAAGTGAAGGGGAAATTCAAATTATACATGACTTCAATTAAATAACTCATTTTCAGGAGTCCAAATGGAAAAAGGGGGAACCATTCCTCGTTAAACAATTCAAATGGAAAGGTCAGCACACCAGCGATTACCACAAGATCCAGAACGAAGACAGTTCCCACACCGCAAAAGGCCACCCACTCGACTACGGTCAAATCTAAGCAAAAGACAACATCATCCAGACAACATCTCGCTTCTTCTTCGTCCTTTGATATTAAGCCACCACGGCTAGAATCCTACGAGGAGACATCTAACTCTTCAAAGTCGAACGATGAGACGGAGTCTGTACTTGAGAACAGCGATCCGCCACTGGTGCTTTACCTTATATAGTATGTAAAAAGACTGGATTTAGCAGCACAACCAGGTTACGATACAAATTATGCAGGATCAGGATGGTAATCAGACCCAATACATACTGAGGCTGCCTGAGGGAACTGATTTATCCAACTGCCAGGTAAACTACTCTTCAACTGTTTTACTTACGGGTTACCACAGATAATACCATCCAATGGTGAGAATGGCATGCCGTTCACGGTGGTATTGAACGATGGAATGCACAACAATCACTCGTTTGACGAATACCAGAGCGAGGGATCTGAGATGATGCTAGTGGATGAAGTATGAGTCAGGGATACATTTTGTAGGCATTGTCTTCCAGGAACAGTATCATGCATATCAGCGCGACCAGCAACCCATACCAGCGTCGTCTCCTGAAACTGGAATAGAATCTCCAATCAGACAGACAGTTGAAGTGCTTAGAGGCAGGCGGGAGGACGTGAGTTTTTGATTGGAAACTTTAGTATATTGTAATGTTTAGGATCCTCTGTACGTCAATGCCAGGCAGTTCACTCAGATCCTGAAACGGCGAGCAGTTCGTCAAAAAATGGAGGCAGAAGGGAGGTTACCGAAATCGAGACAGGTAAGGTTTTCCTTCTCTGAAAGTGTTTTCTTGTCAAAACCCTCAACTGGGCCGATGACAATGTTTTTCAGAAGTATCTTCACGAGTCGAGACATATACATGCCATGCAACGTGTTCGTGGAGAAGGTGGGAAGTTCGACAGTCCTATAAGTGAGTTTCTTTGCTTCCGCTTTGTTAAAACTGTTCGTATAGTGGGACCCGCACCAACACCTGTCCCGCACACGCGACCGAAGACAATGGTAGTAGACGGAGAGACCATGAGTCAGTCGTACGGCGCAACATATATCATTCCGCAACGTTATGCTCCGATTAAGTCGAGGTAGGAATCTAGTAGTAGACCCTGAACGACGTCTTTTCAGGCCATCGAATATGTTGCCTTCTGATCTGCTCAGACCAAATCTGGATTTCTTGAAGGAGCCTCTTCCTGCTCCATTGAACCGAACCAAGCTAATTGCAACATCAAGTGCACGGGTGCAAAGCGCATCATCCGGATTTGTGCCGCCAAAAATGCCATTTCCTATGACGAAGCTCAGCTCGGGTAGAGCGGTAAGACTTTTATAAAATTATTTGACCATTTCACTTTCAGATCACTTACACGAGTGTGTCAAAAGCTTCAGGAATTTCCAACCGTACAAAGTTCACTCCTTTAAGCCAATACAAATCACCGCTCGTCTTGGCCGACTCTTCTTTCGCTCACGAGGATACTCTGAAACGTCTTTAACCCTAAGTAGTCATACCCATATTGTACATACTAGTCATCTCGTATTCGGTGATGCTATCTCGTGCCTTTGTTTTTTCCAGCTCTTATATAGTTCTCATGATTATGCTCTTACTTTGCCGATCTTTCGCTTTGAATCATCTTGAAACAGTGCAGACGTGTTAGCTTTCCTTTGTGATAACCTTTGCCAATTACAAATCTCCTACAATAAAACCGTTTGTTTTCTGGCAGAAAAGTAATGTCGTGGCGAAGTAATGAGAGAATATATTAGTGCTTGTAGGACGTCTATATCCATTAACTGATTTTTTGGTATTAGTTAGCAAAATTGTGTGAGATTTTGAACACCAGCGGAGATGACTGAAGCCGAGGCTGCCATGCTCGCTGCCAAGAATTGGAATGTTGTTTGTAGGAACAAATTACTGCACAGGTTGACTTCCATACAGATGACGACAGTTACTGTAGTGTAAAGCCATACTAATACCATTGTTAGTTTATTCAACCCCTACCTTCGAAAAAAGACAATATCAGCATGAACCCTTATTTTTGTCACGGCACGCTTTACAGCCCCGAGCCGCCTACTCGCCTCAGAAATATTTCGGGGATCAGCTGCCATCCGGCATTGCTTACAAGTTACAACCACTGCCGCCACGCCCAGACCAATAGAATAACTGCCAGTTCCGCTCATCTAGTACCGACAAAAATGCCGGAAAGTACATCTGTACTTTTTTATCCCCATTGGCATAGCTTGTCTTTGTTGAGAGAGTTTCCTTCCAAAGATGTTCCTTGCTATGCGGTAAACGCAAAATCTAAAGTTTCACGTGCACACTTTCCTATTTCCAAAGAGGAATTTCTTCTTGCTTAAAGAATTATGATTATACCACAAAACTATGTTAAAAAATTTGCAACCTTTTGCAAAGTTACGATCCTTGTTCTTCTCACTCCATTTGATCCTCTAAACGCTCATTTTCAGCCGACATGTCTGAGGAGGAGGAGATTCTGTAAGTTCCTTGTTCTTGAAGCAATTAGCCAATATCAACCTCTGTGGGTGTGATAGGCGATCAAAACGGCGTCAGTTGCTAGCGACGTGTGGATCCCACGCAGGCTGCAGGGAAAAACGCGAGGCAAAGCGGATAAAACGTTTTCTCTAGGTCCGGCGAGGAGGAGGAAGAAGAGATCGACGAGGAGGTCTCTGAAGCCGTCGAGGAGAGCAAGTAGAAAAATTATAAGAACGGTGAAACAAACTCGTTTTCAGAGCTGAGGATGGTGAAGCCGAGACCGAAGAGGCTGAAGAAGAGGCCGAGGCTCCTCCAGTTGAGGAAGAAAAGTGATTTTGTTGCCTTGCCCCATCATAGTGACCATTCAGGCCCAAGAGTCGTCCTCCTCCACAGCAAGAAGAGAAGCCACCAGCGGAGATGACTGAAGCCGAGGCTGCCATGCTCGCTGCCAAGAAAAGACATGAACAGGAAGAAGCCGCCAAGCTTCTTGATTACGAGGAACGTCGTGTTCTTGAGAAGGCTCAAATGGAGGAGGAGCTTCGTGAGCTCAAGGAGAAGCAGGAGAAGCGCAGGTATCCACTGCCCACTGCGTTATCAAGCTAGATTTCAGAGCCGAACGTGAGCAGGAAGAGCGCGAATTCGCCGAGCGACGTAGACAGGATGAGGAGCGCCGTAGAAAAGAGGAGGTGTAGTGCTATCAATATCAAAAGGTAAAAACCTTTTTCAGGACGAGCGCAAGGCCAAGTCTGATGCTGAGAAGGCTCGCAAGAACGAAGAGCGTCAACGCCGTCAACAGATGATGGCCGGCTCATTTGCCGCTGGAGCTGCCGTCGGAACTGGAAGAAACTTCAAGGTCGAGTCCAAGGGAGAGCAGGCCGCTCAATTTGGAAACCTTGCTCAGGTTAGTCTTTATTGCCGATTGATTGAAGAGAACAATAGTTTCTCGGCTGCTACACATATGGTATAGAAAAAGTAGGAACAGATGGCTGTTAAACGAATAATAGGTTTACCGCATGTGGACTATCTGTTCCCAATCGGAAGAAAAAAACTGATTGCAGGGCACCGCAGCCAATAAGACCCAGATGTCTGCCGAGCAGCTCGAGGAGCAGAAGCGCGCATACATCAGCGCCGTCTGCAGAGAAGTTGACGTTTCCGGTCTCCTGCCCAATGATCTCAAGGAGAAGATTAAGAATCTTCATGCTAAAATCATCAAGCTCGAGGCTGAGAAGTACGACCTAGAGAAGCGTCACGAGCGTCAAGAATACGACGTCAGTACTGACCTAGCAATTTTCTAAAAGTCTTTCAGTTGAAAGAACTGTCCGAGCGTCAGCGCCAAGTCGCTCGTAACAGAGCTCTGAAGAAGGGACTCAACCCAGAGGAGGCTGCCGCTTCCGTTCACCCTCCCAAGATCACCACTGCCTCCAAATTCGATCGTCAGATCGACAGAAGGTGCATATTTTTTTATAGTTAATATGTATGGTTTCAGATCGTACGGTGACCGTTTCCAAATGTTCGAGTCGCCTATCGTGAAGAAACCCCCGACCATTGCCCGTGGAACTGCCCGCCCTCCTCCTGAGTGGGGACGCCGTGAAAATGAGGAACTCGAACAGCTTCGGTATGTCTCCGATAACGTAATATGATTTTTATGTACAGCAAAAACCTCGAGCCACCGAAGTACGTTGAACAGGTCAAGGCTGAAGGTGATGCTGCTCGACCTCCCGTTGCCCCCATCCCTCTCCAGTTGCCCGACAAGGACTTCGAAGATGCCCCCGCTCCTGAAGCTGCCCCCGCTGAAGAGGTTGCCTTTTTTGTTTCGGTTCAACATATATGCTTTCAGGAAAACATCCCCGACACCGAGACCGAAGCCGTCGCCACCAACTAAAGAAGGCTCGAAGCATTGTAGAACTATTGTAATCCCCGGTGTTGCTGAATACCTCTTGCAACAAACTGTCTTTTCAAAATAAACTGTCCTTCGGGATTCTTTAAAGTTTTCGGGTGCTTTCGAGCAAAATAACACATTTAAAGAGTTTGTAAGGCACTTCCCACGAGAATCGTATTGTGAAAACTTAACTAGAAAGAGCGGTTTGTTTTGTGGTAAATTTCATTTGAACGTCTTCCAGATCACACGTATAAGCAATTTCTTTTTGAGCTTGTTGCTCATCATTTTTGAAGAAACTACGTGGCACTGAACCCACTGTTGACTAGAAAAGTTCCCAACTAACTAGCCGTAATACTGATAAACTAGATTCATTTCACTTCAGGCAGTGCGAGCAAAAATTATAATGTTTCTTAGAACAGAAAGTACCTGTCAACTTGGAAAACTCGGTACAGCAAAAGAACGTTTCTTCTTGTGACCGTGGACTGGACTAAAGCGTAACCGATTCATAGATTTTTCCAGCAAAGCAGTATCAAAGCGTGTTCTGTAAATCGATGAAGTAGTGATTCTTCCGCTTCTGTTTGCGATTCATATTGTTGACTGCTAGTCTCTGTTTTCTCTTCGACGGTGTTTTTATTCAACTTTCTGTTTGTTCCTCTTTTTTGATTTCCTCTGACATTGTAATTTATGTATTCCCGATTTTCTAGATTTTATTAAACTGAGTGAAATTATCGCCAGGTTAAGAATAAGTTATAAATTGTTATTTGAACGTTTTTCAAGCTCAAACTGTAACAGTGCAGTCCCAGTTCTTAAAGGTCTGTTTGTCGGCTCACGTGTCCGCGCTCCAACACATGTCAGCTACCCTCTTCCTTTATGTTGAAATTCAATTGTTTATTTTTGTTTTCCCTCTTCCAATCACATTTTTCTCGAATGATTCTCATATTTGCAGCTACAGGAACATGGACGTAGATGATACAGGTCTTATGACGGCTCTCAGAAGCCTCTGCACTTCTGATAATGAGGTTCGTATCATATTTGGTTTCATTTTGTATATTTTTAGTCGATGGTGAAAGAATTCATCCAAATTGTGGGTGAAAGCAAAGTAACGTCAGACGAGGCCAAATTCTACTTGGAAATGAGTTCATGGTAAGTCTAAAATGGATATTGATGGGCTGTTTTAAGGAAATTAGCTGATGCTATTGGTGCTTTCTACGACAACGGGCAGCAGAACACCCAGTGTGCCCAATTTGTCGATATCATTGCGAATCATCAGAACGGTTCGCTTGGAATGACGCTTCTTCAGGACAACAATCCTGATCAGGTTTTATTTTCTGAATACTTTCTTATGGAACTTTTTCAGGTTGTTCTGCCGAACTATGTCTTTATCAAAAGGTTTCTCTTGAAGAACACTGGATCTCTAGACTGGCCGTTTGGATGCGAGCTGCGCTTTGTTGACGGTGGGTTCATTTTTCTTTATTTACATTTCTTTTGGCTATAAACAATGAGAAATAATTCACTCCAATTCACTTTTGTAAAACATTGACGGATAAGATTACCCCCATTTCCGAGTCTCTGCAATCGTTATCATTTCAATGATGGGGTTTGGCAGTGGACAAAGAGCCAAAATACCTATTGAACATACCGAAAATCTAACCTATGCAGACACGTTTTTTGGTCTACCTGGTGTCCTGAGCCACATTTTCCGCTCAAAACAGTAAAGCTATCAATGCCATCTAGCAGATTTATGTTTTTGGTCCATAACGTTTCCTCATTATTTTCAATATTTAGGTACGACCCTCCAGCAGCAGAATTCTTTCACTGCTCCTCAGCTGCCGGTTGGAGCCGAGTATGAGATTTGTATTCCATTGGTTGCTCCCCCAGAGAACGGAGTCTACCAGTCTCAATGGAAGCTTTACACGCCAATGGATCTCTCCTTCGGAGGTAAACCCCCACTTTCCTATACATCAACTTTTCAGATTCCATTTTCTGCATCGTTAACGTGGACCAGAATGCCGACCCATCTGCTGTCGAGGTTGACTCTTTCTTTTCCACTCATACTTTCTGATTTTCAGAGTTACGAACCGATCGACGAGCCGATCACCAACCAGTTCATACCGGTCCAGGGAGCCGTCAACTTTGTCTTCAGCAATGATATGGGCCTGAATGCTCGTCCTTCCTCTCCCAACAACAATCCGGATGAAATGATGGAGTAACAGTTACCAGCATATCTTTTGTTTTTCACTCAAAGCAGGTCGATGGTGGGGGTATCTCCCATGCCAAAGTTATAATACGACGTTGATCTTGTTCTTTTCTTTATAGTTACTAAGTTTACCTTATGAAATGTGATTTAATACTTCTTACTCGTGTATCTCACAATGATGCCAGTTTTACATTTAGATTTGTCTTGAATGAATGTATCTGTCAGTTTTAAACTCCAGGTTGTGCTATTCGCTGTAAACATGCTGCTGCAACTTGGAGCTAGAAGAACATGCCGTCATAAAGGAACGATCGATCAGCAGCTCGTCCACATCACTCTAGAAGAACTGGACTGTATAGCACAGTCGTCAAGATGGGCTCTACTATGTACTGTGTGAAGAACATATCAGCGTGCATAGACTTAAAAATGGGAAAACTATCTTATGGATCTTCATTTAGCGCAAACTAAAAACATCGTGAAAGGGTTAAGTGCCGTTGATGGAAAAATTTAGGCGTTGGCGAGCTCGTCCTGGGCTCCGGTGGTGATGAGGTGAGCAAAAGCCTTGTAGTCGACCTGTCCTCCATCAATTGGGGGCTTGCCCTGAAAACGGATTGATTGCCTGTCAACAGACTAAGTACAAACCTTGTACATAGCCTTGATCTCGTCCTCCTCGAGGGGCTCTCCACGCTTGTTTCTCAGGATCTTGAGGAGTTCGTCCTCGGAGATCTTTCCACAGTCTTTCTTGTCAAACATGGCAAAGGCTCCGACGATGGTGGACTCGGGGTCAGTTCCTGTGAGAAAACGAGATAGTAAAGTAAAGATCAAAAAGTACCAGTGAGACGCTCTCCGAAGAGGGTAAGGAAGGTGGTGAAGTTCAAAGGACCAGGGGCTTCCTTGATCATGGCATCGATCTGACTGTCAGAGGCGATCTGGCCCATGGAGGCGTACAGATCCTTCAGATCTCCCTGAAATTTGAACATTGGGAAAAAGAGTCCCAGAAGAACACACCTTATCGATGATACCATCCTTGTTCTGGTCCATGATTCCGAAGGCCTCCTTGAACTCCTGGATGGTCTTCTGGTCGAACTGAGCGGCCTCAGATCCGGACCTCTTCTTGCTTGACTTCTTCTTGGTGGCCTTGGACATGGCTAGAACTGGTTAGAATACCCTGAAAAGTGTAAAGAAATGAAAGTCGGAAGTTAAGAAGAGAAGAGAGCGTTATAGCTTGAGTTCAGCAGCAATGGAAGTCTCGTGGAGCTCTCCCAGGAGCCGCGAGTGGGGGTGGCTTCAGTGTAAGCTCTGCCTGGTCGGCGCGATCAATGTCGGAGTGGCAGTGCTCAAAAGACAGTGTAACACCCTCAATCAATCGGACCGGAATCCGCAAACAGAAGAATACTCAAGAGCCGCAATTCCGCGTCCTGGTAATTCTCGGAAAACTCTTGTTAATCGGGTCAAATTGATATTTTCGAGATCACAGTTCAACAGAGAGTTTGGAAAGTATCGTCTCAAACCTCAAAAAGGTCCAAAAAATTCTGAAATCACATGGCTCGAAACAAACAGAAATTGTTTTCCTGGGCTATTTTATTGAATTCTACTCTTTGCATCTACATCAACATTAAAATTAAAACATTCAGCGTCCTGATTTTAGAATAGAATATTATGATGTCTTCAATGCTTCAAAACATTTTCTAGTTTCTTTAGTAATAGCTCGATTAGAGTAGAATATACTAATCTGAAAGCATTTCATTCAAAACGGGTAGAATCAAAAACTTTGCGGTACCCAGGTTTTAGCTTCATATAAGAGCATTTAAAAATTCCCATCTCTGAAAAGCATCCAGCCATTAGTTTGAAACTCTAAATGGAACTTATGTTTAAAAGATAGGTCTTCTAAGTTTCTAAGAGCTGGAACTGAGAAAGAGAAAACTTTTGTAAGAGCAGCAGAGATCTGTATATGGAAACTATAACATTAGGCATCATCTGAAATAGTAGGCACCGAAACTAAAGAAGAGGGATGATCGAAGGTGATCTCTATTATTTTATAAAGAGGACTTGAGCTTACAACTGATTCTGGAGCAGCCACTGAGCTCAGTTCCTTGAAAGACAAAAAAACAACTGAAGAGAGGAAGTTTTTCCCTCTTGGTGTGAGGTCAAGAAGTCGGAAAAGCGTGGCAGAGGGACGCGATGCCGTAGGCGTGCCGCTGGGCGGAGCACTGTGTAAAGTTGTTGAGAATTCCAGCTAAAATAGCTCTGCCGCGGAGGTGTAAAGGGATAGCGCCCGCTTCTAGCAGACCTCTATCCGCAGTCGTGCAAGATGGTGAGTTCAATCTTCCCGTAATTACTACTTTCTCACACACCTTTTGAACTTGTACGAAACAGTAACAAACGACCAAAATAATCCAAAGTTTCTGCCTAAACCTTTTCTCTTCAGTCCAAGGCCACCAAGAAGAAGTCAAGCAAGAAGAGGTCCGGATCTGAGGCCGCTCAGTTCGACCAGAAGACCATCCAGGAGTTCAAGGAGGCCTTCGGAATCATGGACCAGAACAAGGATGGTATCATCGATAAGGTGTGTTCTTCTGGGACTCTTTTTCCCAATGTTCAAATTTCAGGGAGATCTGAAGGATCTGTACGCCTCCATGGGCCAGATCGCCTCTGACAGTCAGATCGATGCCATGATCAAGGAAGCCCCTGGTCCTTTGAACTTCACCACCTTCCTTACCCTCTTCGGAGAGCGTCTCACTGGTACTTTTTGATCTTTACTTTACTATCTCGTTTTCTCACAGGAACTGACCCCGAGTCCACCATCGTCGGAGCCTTTGCCATGTTTGACAAGAAAGACTGTGGAAAGATCTCCGAGGACGAACTCCTCAAGATCCTGAGAAACAAGCGTGGAGAGCCCCTCGAGGAGGACGAGATCAAGGCTATGTACAAGGTTTGTACTTAGTCTGTTGACAGGCAATCAATCCGTTTTCAGGGCAAGCCCCCAATTGATGGAGGACAGGTCGACTACAAGGCTTTTGCTCACCTCATCACCACCGGAGCCCAGGACGAGCTCGCCAACGCCTGAACCACCACTGCCCACCAACAGTTTCAATCTTTATGGGAGCGACGCGAGGCTGTGCGCATTACTTATGTAGTGCATGCAGTTTCGTGTCTTAGGGCGTTAGTGCGGTCGGATCGCGCTGTTTCATTTCATTCCGCGCCCCAAATCTCCCCTTTCCCGCCCGCATTTCAGTGCTTCGGATAGAATATTTTCTTTCAAAAACTCATCGGGCAGGGTCGTGTGGCCCCCGTGGGAGGCCCTTACGGGCCATTCGCCCCCCATGGTGGCCATCGTCCTCGCCTACGCGCTTCGGCTGCGCAGCGCCCGCGCCCTAGTCGTATCCCATGTCTTTTGTAACATTCTCAAACCAATTGTTCATATATCTCAATTGCTCTCTTCATAAAATGTACATCCAAGTCTTGAGATCAATGTATTTCCCCGATGAATGGTGTCTGGTCGCCAGCCCACGGTTGAAGTTCTCCAGAAGCGAACTTCCAAAAGGCAGCTGCTCCGATGACATATATGACAGATGTCGAGTAAAAGATGATGCTCCACTCCACTGCTGTCTGGAAGATACCATCTGTGTCATATTTACACGATACGTACTCCATGTTGTACGATCATTCCGGCTAATATGGGAGCAATCATGCCCGGAAGAGTGGCCACGGTGTTAGAGATTCCCATCAAATGACCAGCAAACTGAAAATGTGTCAAAATTGTTTCGTAGATGTTTAACCTGTGGTGCGAGGTCCAAGTGGCTCACAGAAAAGCCTGCCCAACAGATGCCTCCAAGTCCGATCGAAAGTGATAGGTATCCAACCAGGAAGGTCGGGGTAGCAGCCAGAGAGGCAAAGATCAAGAAGACTGCTTGTCCTATGAAACCTAGACAAGGATTTGTTCTTTATATTTAAGTTTCTTACCAGCTACACAGAATCGTCGTCTAACCGTAAGCGTGTCGATGTTTCGTTCCTTTCTGAGATAGTCAGCCAGCTGACCTCCCCAAATGAGAGTTGCACCCATGATCAGATATGGCAAACCCGCAATGAACCCAGCCTACAATTTGAGCATTTTTCTACCGTAATTACTGTTCTTTTTGCCAGGTTTTGTGCGCGGCACAGCAATCGAGAGAACGCAAACATGACGACAAGTTTCTCAATAGTGTTGGCATTGCGTAAGGACTGTCAAGAGCCCGAAGAAATCTCGCGCGGAGGCGGCTGAGCTTCAACAGCTGAAAGCGAAGGGCACATTGGGGTCCACTGATTACCCAGACAATTGAATGAAGGTTCTTGGAATGACCGTCTACCTTTTCCATCTCGTAGTTGCCAGCCAAATCCTTCAAGATTCGAGGAAGCTGCGTGAGCAGCGTGTAGAAGCCCCAATTTTGGCAGAAGTGGGCAGCAATTACGGCCCAGACAGGACCACTTCTTAGCATTTCCTTCCATGGGACAATCTGTAATTGTAACAATTGATCGAGCGTTCACAATTTCCTTGTCAGTTGTAATAACATAGCTCTCGCTCTTCCTCTTGATTCCCGGTAGCACTTTTTGCGTTCTTTTCAGCAGGCGAGCAGTTGTTTCGGCTGTAACAAGCCGGGGGCTCTCGCGAAGCCCCTTCATCACATAAGCTTTTTGTTGCTGAGAAGGCAAATGGAAAGTACCGAATCTCGAAATGAGGGGAGCCCTTACGTATTGATTCTGGTTAACAGCGTCTCGCTGGAGCAGGGTCAATTCGTCCATCGTGATATCGGGATCCATGGCCGGGTAGTCGTGGACCACCTTCACCCAGTAGTAACACCAAAGTAAGGCAAACAGGCCTACAATACAGTTTTTCATTGAAATCGAGTTACTAACCGAAGAAGTAAAATATGTAATGCCATCCGAAAGTCTCCCCGATATAAGCTGATATGGGCATCGCTACCACAGTTCCAAAGTAGGATCCAGAAAAGGCAAAAGTGGCAAGTTTCGTCTTTTCCAGGATCGGAGCCCAGTGACTCCACATCACATGCATTGCGGGATATGTTACGCCCTGAACTGTTGCTTAGAATTTGTTTTTCAGGTATCAACTTCCAAAAGTCCCTCCAAGAATCGTGCCAGTATCAGGGGGAAGTATCCGAGTTTTGCCATAGGTGGAGTAAGAAGTGTGAAAACAGCGGTTCCTACAAATTTAATTTGTTTTGATTGGCTACCTGCTCGCTTTACCGAAAACACCTGCTACAAAAACAGTTTTTCCTCCGTAATTGTGTGCCATGAAACCGCCGGGAATCTGGGTTATGATGTACCCGTAGAAGAAGGAACCCAGAACAACACCCTGAGTAGTCGGAGACCATTGGCTGAACTCTCCGTCGACCTAAATTGCAAATTAGCCACTGCTTAATGGTCGTCCTCTTGAGAGGGATGCGATTTCTCAGCGGATTTTATTTCAGGCTAGACGAAACGCCATCGTTTTTCGAGAATGAAATAAAACGTGGACTGAAATTGCGCTTTTCTACAAGACAAACAAACTCCGGGGCAAATTGGTTTTCCAGCGTATTTTGTGCAGTTAAAAAGACGAGAGTCGACAAATTGCAGGGGGCATAAGAACCATTTAAATGCTAACTCACATGTTGCCTGGTCCCGTTAATGAGTCTAACATTTCCTGACGTCATTTCGACAATGGCGACGCTCAAGTTAGCCCTCATGGCGTAGATGTTGGCAAAGCCGAGGAAGGCCAGCACTGTGACCCAGTGCCGTCGTGCCATGCGCCATTGTTCCGGTCTCTCCTCTAAAAAATCCAATAAATAAACTTATCTTTTTGTTTCTTATTCACTTTTTTTATATTTCAAAGACTCACGAACAACTTCCTCCTCATATCGAGGAACCCGCCTATACATGCGAGGAGGGGGCTGATGGGCCGGTCAATACGCGTCTCGGGTCGCACAGTTCCACGTCACTGCGCTAGATTGCTCGCAAAGAAAACAACAACTAGGCGCGAACACACTATATATTGTTCTAGACCCAAATTTTGAAATAAAACCCGAAAAGGTCATGTTATTATATCAGTGAGCAGTCTAATTACATTCGGCCCACGTTGAAAACGAAGGTCGCGCTTCTATAATAATCGGCATGCTCCTGTTCATGCCAGCGTTAGCATGAACGTCTCAATACTAATGTTTATGAGGGGAAGTAAACAGGGTTTCAAAAAGAGTAAACATTTCTGAAGAGTGGAAAATTTGATCGTTTTGCTCCGTGTTTTAGGACGTTATCATAAGCCACAAGACTGTATTGAAACTGTATACTTACCTCCTTCATCGGCGGCACCGTAAGATTGAGACCGAGGTAGAACCATCTCACTACTGCATCACAAATAGCCACATCGATCCGCCTCCCATTGCACGTCATCGGCCGGCCCCTTCTCTATACCTCCTATTAAAAAGTCTTCTGAAGTGCATTTCACTGGTTTATGATCGTTTTCTCAAGCGGAAATTGGTGGGATTGAAGCATTTTTCGCAAATTGATAGAGCGGATGATGGCTGAGACGTTTGTCAAAAGGTTTTGAGCGTGAGATAGTGTCAATTCAGAAGAGAGATGTTAAAGTGTAAGGAGTTTATTGAGAAAAACTCTTAAGCAACGACGCAGCGGGTAGGGGCGAGCATGTTGTCGACGAAGCTAATCTGGAGGTCGGAGGTGTTGACGTTGTCTCCACGACGGATGGCGGCGACCATGCGGCGGGTCTCAGAGGACTGGCGGGGAAGACATCCGAAGCGGACCTTCTTCTCAACAGTGCGGCTCTTCTCCCATCCCTTGGGGCAGGTGGGGACGGTCTCAAGGGAGAAGCACATCTTGTGGGCGAACTCCTGGATGGCGACCTGTTCCTTGGGCTCTGAAATGTGAAAATGAGTACTATTTGAAAGATTGTGTACCGGTGGTCTCGTCACGGGACTCTTCCTTGTCGTAGTCCTTCTCCTCCTCCTCGGACTTCTGGATGCGGCGGGGTTGACTGCGCCACTGGTTCGTCTGCTCGTTCTGCTCGTACTCCTCGGAACTGGACTCGTCAGAGCTGTACTCCTTGTACTGCTTTTTCTCGGGCATCTCGGAAGCGCACTCCTCGGTCTTCAGGATGTAAGAATGATGGAACTCCTGGAGGTTCTCGGTCTCCTCGTTGCTGGCGGTACGGTAATCGTTTTTCTTCTGAAACTGCTATCATAAAAGACTTAGTCAAATCAGACCTCTCCGTCGAAGTGTCCGCAGAGTCCGCACTGGCTGGTCATCTCTCCGTTGCTGAGGAGGACCTTGAGGGTGTATCCGTCGAAACGGACAACAAGCTCTCCGAGGTCAACGACATACATATCTCCGATCTTCTCAACCCTGAAAATACATGACGGTTCAATTCATTAGTCTCAAACTCACTTGTACTGCTCGAACTCAGACTCGCGGTGGAGGACCTTGCTGTCAACGGTGACCTTCATCTCTCCCATGACAAGCTTCATCTCGTACTCGGTCGCTCCGTAGTTGATCTTGATCTCCTTCTCCTCAGAGTTCTTCTTGACGTTCTTGATGAGAACGGCGTAGCGGTGCTCCTCGGAGCAGTCCTTGGCGACGACGGTGTAGCAGGTGGTCATGGGGGCACGGAAGATGGCGTCATCGAAGGTGCGGATGCGGCTCTCCTCGATCTTGCACTCGCTCTTCTCAATAGAAGAGTGGCGGAGAGAGTTCTTGGGCTGGCGAGCAATGGTAGGCATCATGGAGTACTGGATGGAGGTAGGAATGTAGGGCATGCGGACGCTCTGGGCACGGAAAGAGCACTCAGGGGTCTGGATGGTCATGTTGTAGAGTCCCTGGACCATGGGCTCAGATGTAATCTGGAGGGAGATACGGCGGGGCTCGTTCTCGGTAACCTCCTGCTGGGAGCTCCAGTAGGTGTAAGCCTTGACAATGTTGAAAAGCTCCTCGAACTTCTTCTCAACCTTAGGGGAGAGCTTGTAGTTGATCTGAGCCTGGACCTGGTTGAGGCGGGCAAGACGGAAGAGCTGCTCGTGAGCGGGGACTCCGCGGAGCTGGCGGGGCTTCTGGACCAGGTTACGCTGAGCCTTGGATTGCTCGATCTGGGCGTTGATCTCGATCTTCTCCTCAGATCCCCACTTGGTCTCGCAGAGAATCTGGACTTCGCGGTGCTTTTGCTCCTTCAGTTCCTCAACGGAAGAGACGGTGCGGGGAACGACGATCTCAGTCTGGGACTTGATGTTCCACCAGCTGTTGCGGTTCTCGGGCTTGACCTCAGCGTTGAAGCGGAAGAAGTTGAGCTTTCCGTCGCACTCCGCGCGGAGCTCGACCTCAGTGGTCTCCTGTCCCTTGAGGGTAACCTGGACGCGGTGCTTGTAGGCGTTCTTAAGCTCCATCTCTCCAACGAGCTTGTTGAGGTGCTCGCGGCGGCTAGACTCGGAGCGGGACTCCCACTCTCCCTCCTCGGTGCTCATCTCTTTTCTGATCATTCTCTCGACCTTGGGCTCTTCCATGCGGAAGTTGGTCCACTCGGGCTCGATAACGAAGCGAGCGCTGACATGCTTGGGGACCTGGCGAGTAGGGGCAACAGCAAGCTGGAATTGATGCTCTCCAAGGTGGAAGGACTCGCGGTTCCAGACGGAGTACTTCTTTCCGGAGACGGTGTACTCAAGTCCTCCGAAGACGTACTGCTCGGATCTCTCAAGTGCCATTCTCTCGATTCTGGGGACAACGATGGTGTGTTCCTCAGACTCGGGATACTGCTCCTTGATGTTTCTGTAGTGGCGGACGTAAGAGACGGGGCGAGATTCAAAGCGGATCAATGTCTTCTGCTCCTCGGGGTTCTGGAGGCGGAACTCAACCTCAATGTCCTTCTTGAAGGTAAACTCGGCGGAGATATCAACAGGGGTGGCGAGCTGGGCAGAGCGGACGATCTTGACTCCGTGCTCGAAGACGGGGCACCAGAGGCTCATGGACTGAACGTGAGTAGAGGCAAGACTGGGCAGAGCTTTGATGACGGCGCGAACTCCGTAGGAGATCTTCTCGAGATGGATCTTTCCGGTGGAAGAGAAGACGGTGGGGTTCTTGGTGGAGACAGTCATGGGGATTCCGACAGTGGTGGGGAGCTTAAAGAAAGACTCGAGGAAGTGTCCGGCGTGGGCGAACTCGAACTCGGGCTTACGGCTCATAATCCTCTCAAGAGCCTTGACATCATAGCTTCCGTCACGGATGTACTTCTCGATCATCTCGTCAATGAGCTGCTCATCAATGGGGAGGACGGCGTAGTCCATCTGCTTGTAGCGGATGTAGAGCATGGCATAGGGCTCCTCGGTGGTGGACTCACGGGTGCGGATGTTAAGCTTGCGAGCCATCTCCTTCAGAGCAGAGACGGACTTGGACAGACGGGAGGCACGTGAAGAGGTCTCTTTCTTCTCGATCTTGGTCAGCTTGGAGAGGACCTTGTTGAAGAGGGCCTCAACGTTCTGCTGAGAAACTCCGACCTGGGCGAGGTACTTGTTCCAGTTTCCTCCAAAGATAGTCTCGAGGGAAGCCATCATGTCCTTGGGAATGACGGAGTCTTTTCCGATGATGGATCCGAGGTTCAGGCTCATTCCAGACATGTTCTCCTCAGAGAAGAGGGGAAGACGCTTGTAGATGGAGAGAATGCGTGACTCGGGGCGATAGTTGGAGTTGCGGAGAAGGGTAGAGGCGATCTCGGAGACGTTACGGTGGCTAGGGAGGGTAGAGTCAGCCAGGGAGGAGAGCATGTGGTAGGTGAAGGCAGCGACGTGCTGGTTGGGCTCACGCTCCATACGGAGAACGACCTGGGAGAGTTCGGGAAGAGCAGGCTTGGACTGGACGAGCTGGTTGAGGGCAGCCATGCGGATCTCGTTCTTCTCAAGACGGTCGGAGTAGACGGGCATGAGAACCTTCTGGATCTTGCGGGGCATCTGCTCGGTGAGGTGGCGAAGAGCATCGATGGCTTCCATGCGGCAAACGGTGGGCTGCTTCTTGTCGGAGATGATCTTCTCAAGGATGGTGATGGATTCATCAAGTCCGGCGTTGGCGATGATCTTGATGGCGAGGACCTTCTCGTAGACGGATTCGGCGTTCTCCCACTGCTGTCTCATGACGGAGATGAACTTCTGCTTGTGCTCACTCTGGTTCTCCATGGCGTGTTTCTCCTGGGTGCGGCTAGCGACTCCACGGACAACGGCTCCATAAGCCAACCAGGCGGACTGGTAGATGATGGGCTCACGACGGGCGGTCTCGGACTCAGCAAGCTTCTGAAGCTGGTGAGCGATCTTCTCGGAGGGGTAGGGAGTCTCCTGAATGGACTTCAGCAGCTGAGCAAGCTTGGCGGGGCTGATCTCGATGAGGTCGTGGCGGAGAAGGTGTTGGATGGTGTTGCGGGTTCCGGCAACGGCGAGAGCGTGCTCCATGATGGTTTTCTCGTTCTGTTCGGACTGCTTGTAGATCTGCTCGTGGACGCGGCGGAGCTCCTGTTCACTGCACATGCGGAAGTTGCGGACAAGGCGGGAGAACATGTGAGCGGTCTCGGGCTCATTCTCGGGCAGCTCAGCGATGCGGGAGACGACCTCCTTGATCTGCTCAACCTTCTTGGAAAACTGCTCGAAAGGCTTCTGCTCAGCTTCGTCTCCGAGCTTGAAGAACTGCTCAGTGGCGCGCTCCCACTCGTTGGAGTAGATGAGCTCCTCCTTCTGTCCCTTGGGGGCCTGGATCTCACGACGGATCTCGGACTGCTCAAGAAGGGTAAGACGGGCACGAGTCTCAGTCTTCATCAGGGGCTGCTCCTTGAGGGAGACGGTGTAGATAGAGCGGACCTCGACCTCCTCGATTTGCTTCTCGGAAAGCTGGAAACCGCATTGTGAAAAGATTGCAAGCACTTTCTACCTTGTAGTTGTAAACAGTCTGGGGAACGATCATCTTGTAGTCGCATTCGGGGCACTCGGAGACGAAACGCTGGTTGTAGGCCAGGTCGGCGCGGCTTTCGCACTTCTCGAAGTTGGTGGACTTGGTGACCAGGGTCTTCTTCTGGTCCTTGACAATGGTGTAGGCCATTTCACACTCTCCCTCGAGGGACTTCTCGACGGCGGTGAAGTAACCGTTCTCCCAGCTGTTCTCCTCAGAGGTAGCCTTATTCAGGTTGATCTCAAAGATTCAGTTTTTAAGTACCAAACATTAGGATACCTGGATCATGTTGACAACGGCGCGCTTGATGTTCTCGGACCAGGGCTGATCGTTCTCAGCGAATTGAAGTTCGGAGACGATTCCGTTCTTGTATGAGAAACGGATTGGGAGCTCAAGGAGTTCCTCGTGCTCACGGCTGAGCTCACGCTTCTCAAGCTTGTCCATTGAGACGAGCTCGAAGGTGCTCTCATACTTCTTCTCGGAAGCGATTTCGGGCTTGCGGAGCTGGAGGCGGCCAACCTAAACAAGTTTGGTTGTAATTCAAAAAAGTAAGCAGATTTACCTTTTCCTCGGTCAGCTGGATGATGACTTCGGAACGGAGGCGAGTCAGAGCGGAATCGGAAGAGGGCATGGGAAGGCCAGAGGTGAGGACCGCATCGTAACGGTAACGGTACTCAGTCTCGCTCTGGAGAGGATTCGCCTGAGGCAGGTAGGAGTGAGCCGCAAGGGCTACTCCGAGAAGAGCGAAGAGGAACTTCATTCCGAAGTGAAGAACAGCTCCAAGGTGGTGCTTTTATATGCGTTCCTGTCACCTTGACTGACGTTCCCGATAAAGGAGGAAGGGTAAGATTGGCACAACTGTCAGTAACTGGGAGATTTGACCACACGAGCCAAAGTTCTTCTTAATTATCAAAAAGGATTTATGAGAAGGTTATAGCAGGCAGCAGTTTCTTGTGTTGTGACTACAGTAGCAGGTTTGTAGTTTTGTGAGAACTGAAATGGTTATGGCCGTAGTTGATCAAAAAGAGAGGAAGACATTCGACGACACGTACTCGTTTACATCCTAAACTTTTATTGTCCGGATTTAGCTTTTAAAATATGGAACTGCTAGACTTTTTGATTTAATATGTGTATAATAATCGTACACAGTAACAGCGAACTATTCGTAGCTTGTGGCCTTTTCTAATTTTTTGGCTTCCACTTTTCGTCATCAGAGAAAACAGGTTTTCAATTGAAATCTGCACAAGACTGATTCAGCTGCCTGCCTTTTTTTGGATATTTGCCCCAGTTATTTGGAAGGCTACAAATTGCTTCCTTGTTAAATATTTAGGCCAGTACTAATTTCTAGCTTTTCAGTTCCTTTAGTCAAATTTTTAGTCTCATCAAACTTTTTCTGGCCATATTTCGTCCGATTTCAACGCTCTTCTGAGGACTGACACCTGTTGGATTCTTATCTATTTGAGCATTCATATTGAATGACAGGACAGTTATAATGACTTCCATCGAAACGATGGTTCACTGCGGACTAGTGATCACGTACAAAGACTAGAAAAATCTTTATTAAGTTCATAGAACTATAAGATGACATGGCAAAAGTGGACAATGGTAACGGTCTGTACATGTTGATGGTTGAGTGGATAGAGAGGACTACACTTAAACTAATGTTTCTACTGGAAAAGGCACTCGTAAAAGAGAAAAATCACTCGTCAAAATCGTCTACTCCTCGCAGATTGAGCTCCCTAACCGTAGCATGTGCCATAGCACCAAGAAGAACTTCGGGGCAAGAAACGAACACGTAATGCTTGTTACCGACCCGTTCACAAAGATCCGATACCTAGAATTATACATACAAAATTTTAAAATAGTCCAGTCGGCAAAACCTTTTGCTTCAGTGCATCATCCTTTGTGACCCAGATTGTGTAGACGGTGGCAGCTGCCACAGATAAGCATTCCTCCAACATTGGCAAGTCCGTCTCGGAATCACCGCAGACCAGAACGTTGCCTAGAAATGACTTGAGTGTTTCCGAAAAACCAAGTTTTACCGTCTTGGAGTTTCATGCCCATTTTTCTCTCGACCAATCTAACACCATGTCCCTTGTTGAAGATACGGCCGGATAATTTGGCCTGAGAGAGCACATTAGTAAAACAAAGAGAATGAAACACCTTGGTATAAATTTTGATATCGTATTCGTTATCGCGAACAGTGAGGACAGATCCCATAGGGTCGACGATGTTCACAATATTAACAATCTGCTGATACCTGAAAAAGAATTATGCAGGAAGAAATAGCTCCTACAATTCTGCACTTTCTTTCTTGGGAATGGAATTGTTCACATCCTGCTGGGCAATTGTAATGTGACCATAATGCTTCTGCAGCCCACTTCCGATCCAGGTAAAGATGCGACAGGCGGGATTCTCGAGCAAGTCTTCAACCTATAAACATCTGTCCCATGCTTTGTAAACACTATACCATATCGAAGGCCCTATTTAGTAAGCCCTGGTCGGTCTCGCTGATAGTGTCATCTTTGAACTGCATGGCCGGATTAAAGTACCACTCACGACCAGCAGAAGCACCATACGCGTAGTAACCTGAAAGTGCCCTCAATGAAATAGATAGAGTTTCCACAACCTTCGGGAATCGTGCTGACGTTGAGGATACCAATGTGTACAAGAGGAGCAGTTGTCACGATCGCACAGAACTGTGCGCATCTTCTCGCAAACTGGGCTTGGATGACGGCGGAATACGCCGGTTGGATGCTCGTCGGATAGGAGCAAGCGTAGCTCTTCAGTGTTCCATCTCTGTCAGTAAACAGATAGTGGAAATGATCTCCTTGTGAGAGTAGGGCAGCTGCTGTTTCAACTTCAGACACAAAAACTGTCGGACCACATGGATGGAATGTTCCAAGGGTCTGAACAACTTGAAAACGAACTATGAACACTTACATCAATGAACTGCTCCACATTGTTAGTTTCATCGCTTTGAATAAAGTGAAGGAAAGCAAGATCTTTTTGAAGCTCAGTCAATTCATCGGTGATGTCGAACTTAATGGTCGGATATGCTTCATCCAGTTCATCATCAGGAGTTATAGTTGTTAGAACCAAAATATTTGAATGAGCCTCGCAGCTGTTTTCAAGTGAGTTCTAAAACGAAAATGTGGAAAAGTATATAAACAAGCAGACCTTGGCATTTTCGAGTGAAAGAGCGAAGTGAGGTCTGATAGGAAGACCTTTCAACACGACTTCTACAAACTGTCGGCGAACTTGCGCCGTCTTTGCCATGAGAATGTAGAAATCTGGTACTTGTTTAACCTGAAAATGATACTTTTTTTACTGAAAGCTTTGCACACCCACCTCGCACATACGAATGACTTCATGTGTCCAGCTGGGATCCAAGAACGCTGAACTCCACTCTTCAATATCGTGTTTGGTGATGAATTCGTTCAGTTTTCCTCCGTGTGCTTGCCGATCTTCATGAGATTCAGTGGCTGCAGCAAAGAACTCCTCGGAGAATTTCTAAAAACAAAGTAAACTACAGATTCAAAAGTGCTCACTTCTGCATCATGAATGTTTTCGACTCGGTGATACATTTTAGATTCTTCCGTCCAGAAACCAGCGTTTCCAAGTTGAACTTCAGTTCCAGCTCCCGTCGACAAAACAAGGGAAGCACTGGGATTGCACACAAGCATTTCCTTGGCTACCAGGTTCATTCCATCCTGAATCTAGCAGTAAAAAACAGACTGGCGTCTACCTTTGATGGCGTGACCACACCGACATCCATAGCCAAATAATGAGCGACCAGCTTGGCCCGGGTTAGTCCATCAGTTTGGAATACCAATGGTCTCCAGTCTGGGTAATCCGAAGATTTGATATTGTTATTGATTTCCTCAGCCATAGCAATGCAGTCATCCTAAAAACTTCGGAATCCTTAAGTTCACACGAAGTGTACCTGATATTGCCTGTAGGACTCAACAGCTCTTCTGTTTGTAACAGCCACTTGAAATAGAACGTCTTTCCCAATTCTTTCAGGATGTTTCTCGAAGTATCTGCGCCAAGCCTTTAGCTTTTCCTTGATTCCCTTGGTGTAGTCGAAACGTTCCACTGAGAAGAAAAAGCTGCCTCCTTCACCACCCTTGGACATGAGCTAGAGACAAAACAATTAAGAAAACTGTGAAAGCCTACGTTTTTTCTGATCTCTTGTGATTCAATGACGGTCTTTGGATCCCTTGCAAAGGTCAGGAAGTCCTCATTCTTGATGGACACAGGAAACACACCGAGAGAACATGTCCAGCCCTAGAAGTAAAGTTCTTCACATTTCGACTTGAACTCTTACCTCATGAGTGACAGTGTAGATGTCAACACGGTTATCATAATGCACTCTTGCTCGAGGAGCAATTCCTTTGACCATGTTGACATAAGTTTCTCTGTCTCTGTGCGTTTGGAATCCGACCTGATAAGAAAATATGAGGGAAAAAAACAGGAGACGATACTTTGGTGAAACGCAGAATACCACGAATGATCGGCTCAGCAACCATTCGGTACTTTGTCATAAAGCATGGCGGCGGTTGGAAAGGAATGTGAAGGAAGAAGCCAATCTGAAATTCGCTATGAAAAGTCGAAACACTGAATACCTCCAGATTGCTGTCCAAACTGCGCATAATCTGACCAGTCAACATCAAATGATAATCATGGATCCAGATAAAGTCTTGAGGGCGGCTGTTTCGAGCTGCGTTGATCCCGAACTGGTAGTTGACTCTCACGTAGGCACACCAGTGCTCTCGGAGAATCTATAAAATTAATGTAAACCAAAAAGTTAGACATACTTACGTTGATATCGTCGTAGTCCTTGACGATGTACTGCTCCAGATTGTGAAGAGCTGGCCAGAGAAGACCATTACTGATCCCACCATAGTAGGCGCCGTAGTCTTCTTGGCTGACAAAGACTGGATTCAATTGATAGTTGGTTTTGTTGTAGTCGTGAAGAACCGAGAGAAGAGACATGTCTTTCCTGAAACGGAAGTATCTCAAAACCAAAAAAAGAAACTCACTCGACCATCTTCTGACTGTCAGTAAGCTCTTGCTTTCTGTCATTTTCTTCCAAGACGTGAAAAATTTCTCCGGCTCTTGCTTGCTTGATCAGTGGAAGACCGAGAGAATTTGTAGATGGCGGAAGGTCCTAAATGGTAATGGTAATAAACGTGAACAATGTTTAAAGCTACCGCTTCATCATCATCGATGTTTATCCCCAGATTGGACAACCAGATGTTTTCTTTGTCGACTGACATGACGGGGTCAACACATGCTACCAATCCTCCAGATCCTTGCTTGATTTCCCAACAACCACTCGCTTTCTTGGATATGGAGACCGGAGGAGCATTTGAGACGTTGATTACTCTTTGCTGAAAAGAGTTTGCTAAAAGAGAAGAGTAAAGGCACCTTGTGATGACTTCCTTCGATGAGACCACCGGACGATAAACCCTCGCTTCCTTGGAATCCTTCAGAAGACGTTTCACCCGTTGTTTCATCGGCCACGACGTCATTTTCTAGAGCCAGCAGATCTTCAGTTGAACCTTGCACTGACCCGATTCTTGAGTTGGCTCGCGAACGAACCATCTGAACAACAGTCATTGAAATATCAGGACAGAAAGCTTCTACCTGTAAATGACGATACTTCTCTCCAAACCGCTTGGCATGAACTCCAAGCATGCTCTGTCTGACACCAGGTACAGCTGCATACAACTCTCTGGACCGATTAAAATTAAAAGAATATAAAACAACAGTACCTAAGTCTATTTTTGCTATTGTTAACATCGTACAATGCCAGAGAGAACAAAAGAGAGTCTCTGTACTGCGTTCCATTGGACAGATCCGAATCATAGATCATTGGCACAGCCAGTTTCCAGAATGTGACCTGTAAAAATATCAGTCGCAGTTTCAAATGCAGCTTACAGTTTGGTAGCCGAGTGTAGTAATCAAATATTCGAAAACATCGTCTTGAACTGAGGGAAGAGACAAGCACATCTCGAGAATGAACAAGATGCCCTAAGTTCTCTGTTTTTCCAATCCTGAAACATCCTACCTTAAGGGCAATCTCTGACTGTTTGGTCCTCTGTTTCCATTCATTTGTGAAGACATCGACTGCGATTCTGAAGAAATCCTTTTCTCCAGCAGCTTCATTGCATCTGGTAGAGCCAATAATTGTCAGAGTTCTTTGACAGCACTAAAATTTTGAATTTAATATCTCCCGAGCTTTCCCAATCATATCTGCTTTACACTGCATTCACGAATTTTCCTGGGGAATGCCTGCCGCGTTGACTTTTAAAAATTTTGCACGTGAATTCGACGTGACCGGTTTCTTGATCTTTGTTGCAACAAACAGCCTCATGAACGGATTACAAAAATATTAGTTCAACTTGCCGAGAAACATGTTTTGGATACCGACGTGCTTATCTCCAAATCGTAAAAGAGGCCGAAGAGTACTTTTGTTGTTCGCCAATCGAAAGAAAAATGCGTACCTCTTTGGTTTTTTGGGTCACCGAATCAGCATCTCCTCTCAGAGCTCGTTGAAATGGCTTGTCAGGAGTGGGAGAATGACTCCTGTCTTCTTCAGCCACCATATACTGAAAAACGAGCTTTAGAAACATCAACTGGATACTTTATTAGGCGATAACAAAAGTGTTATCACCAGAGAAACAACAAGTTTCTGGCTCAAGAAAGCTTATTTTCCAACCCCTACCACACTGAACTCTCCTATACGAATGCAAATGTTAAAAACAAAAGGAATTTTAAAACATTTTGTAGCATTTACGGGTACTGAATGCTCAAAAAGTCTTCAAAGTCTAGTCGGAAACATTCATTTGGATGTCTCGGGGAGAACGAAAGGAATGTACAAGCAACGATTCCAAAACCGTCTATTAATAAAGAGACAAAGTCTACGGACGGATGTATTAAGAGAGGGCATTTGGGGCGGGTGAGAAGGGAGTGCGCGTGAAAAACACAGGAAGGGGGCTGCTGCGCTCTGAGTTGCCTTGTTGTGAGGCCTGTTGTTGAGTCCGAAAGCCGGGAGCTCAACAACACATCCACCACAGCTGAACACTTGTAATCGATAGAAGATCGAGCAAGTGTTTGACCATTTTGCGCGGTGCACAGAGAATGCGCAATGTGGTTCAGGGATAGCGCGAGCCAAAACATGTACTACTGCCTAAAAAGATAAAAACAGGAGATAGAGAAAACACCATTTTAGATGGGGGTTTTCTTTTGATTTTGTCCGCCACGCAGGTCAGGCCGCGACGCGGTCAATATCAATAAACAACCAGAAGGACAACAACAGCTTCGATTCCGACTGATGAGCAAAAACATGTTTATTGAGGGAGGATAAGACGAACTTTAAACTAGTTTAAAGTCTATGAGACCACGGCGGGATACACGACCCTCTTGTATGAGATACTCAAGCTTCTGTCGAATATTCCCGAAGGCGCCAATCTGCACTGACTTGGGTAGCTTGCTGTACAGCGCCGCTGTTATTTCCATGGCATTCGCACGTCCCAGCTGAAATCAAAGTTTGCTCTTGTGTTTTCCGCCGTCCGTACCTGTTTCAAAACGTCGATTATTTGATTGTTACTCTTCACTCTGTGTTCAATGTACTGGTCGATCTTCTCCTCCAGCTTGGTAATCATTGGCCCATGTCCAGGACATATCCTCTGTGACGATGAACAATGATCTGGAGGCAAGGAATCGACACTTACGGACGGGTGCATATATTTCAGTCTTTGCAGGGATTTCATGTACTCGGAAAGACTTTCAAATATTATCGTTCCTTCCCCTAAGGTATTTCAATTCAGAATTTTTAGACTTCTGATCAGAACTCATAACAAAAGGGCACATTGAGTATCCATGTTTCCTTACTGACGAAAAGCACAAAACCTACCTAATATGCAATCACCACAGAACAATATACTCTCCTCTTCCAGTAAAAAAGTCGCATGATCAGTAGTCTGTCCTCTAAATCCAGGATTACGTTTCTCGCAGTTTGTCTCACCTGGTTGCAATGAATATGAGAGTAGCTCCTTCCACTCCCAGCTTATATCCGTCGTGTACTAAAAAATAATGCTCCAAAGCTGAGAAATTTTTGATCTATACTTCAAACTTTTGGTCTCACCTTAGCTCTGGTGTCTCTTAGCTTATGTACGGGTATGATTACGCTGCAAACGTTTCACATCCTCGATTCCGCCAGTATGATCTCGGTAACTGTGACTGCAGACTATTGCAACGATCTTACCTTCTCCAAGAGCTTCAGCCAATCTTTTTATGTACCTGAGATGTGCGTAAAGCAAAGACAAACAAAGCAAAGAACTGCTTTAGAACCTCGTAATAGCTGACCTCAATATAGTTTTTGCGAAGAGATTAATGCACAAAAGAACTTGAGAGAGGGCTTACCTTGGCTTATTGGTTCATGAGAATCAATTCATCAATGAGAATCTTCTTCTTCCCAGGTTCAACCAGATAGGTATTAGTACCCTTAAAGGGCTTAATGTGTGAATTAATACCTATCTGTCGTGTTATCAGATGTGTTCGTAAGAGAGAAAGTTTCCCATTGTGCGCTAGCACAAACTGTGCGAACAAACATTAGGCAGTTGTTGGTCACGAACACTCGTAGTTTCCCCCCCCCCCATTGCGCTCGAGTCCCCCTATCTCACCTGTAGCGTAAACGGTCCCGGATTTTGATCCAAAATGTATGTCACTCTTCCCGAAATCCGCGTGATATCATCAACCGGAAGCAGTTTTTCCTTGGGCTTTTGAGTAGTGAATTGCTTCGTGTAGTGATAGTGAAGGAATGCCAAGGTAATTGTTACAAAATATCGCAAATGGCGTTTGATCTCCGTAAGAACGTCCTTAAAAACAAATCTCATAATATTTAGACAGGGAAATAGACTAATGTCATTTGAGGGAAAGTCGTCGGCGAGATCGAATGATATCGGGGGTCAAAATACGTGTTCTCAATTGTGGGCGTATGTCCTTTCTCTCTCTCACAACCAGGTCACTTTCACCTCAACCTCCATCTCCCTTTCGCCGTTTCGGCAAACGGTCTTTAAAACAAATTATGTAGAAAAAGACGAAGAACAGGTTATTCTTTTTTCTTTTGATCATAAATTAGTTCGTTTCTGACTGTGAAAAATAGCAAGTTCAGCCGTTCGCAATCACATTTACAAAAATGAGAAGGAGGAACTTGATCACCCCATCATTTTTCATACTGTCTGTTACTGAATAGACTTTGACCGACACCTCGTCACATTCCCCTCTGCTTATCACTGTACACGCGGCTTCGATCACCATCAAACAAACTACGCTTGTACGTTTCCAAGTCCGGTCCTTGTGTTGTTTTTTCCTCCATTTTTGTTCGCGCATTTTGCAGGGATCAAAGCGCATTCTTAGAGTGAAGCTCCCTAGAACAACCGGTTATCATGTTCTCGCTCGCTGACGTTAAAAGACTTACGCACAGTCCTCGAGGAGGTCTCCTTCTAGTAAACAGTAGTTTTCCGACACTTTTGACACTCTGATCCGTCTGCTCCAAAGCGATTGATCTCTGAAACTTTTAGCTATCTATTCTCTCTCTCATGTTGGCTCAGCTCTTATGATGGGGGATTTCCAGAAAACAAACGTGCTTATCACACATACTTCAGACGCTGCAGACTTTCTTCATCATTTTATCCCTGGCCTCGTGTAGTAGTGGTCCGCCCCTTCCTGTTATGTGTTTCATCATGTTCGCCTCCGCTACCACCACGCTTGGCTCATGTTATAGCCTCATGCCTATCGGTTTTATACGTTTGTCTTGAGCGTCTTCTTTCAGCTGGCTTTCTCTCCCTGCATCGAATGGACTCCCTGCGGCCCTTTTTGCTCTCGTCTCCCCGCCAGTTGCGTGGGCAAGGCATGGTTGGCCGAGAGCCAAACGAAATCAATAGTGTCCTGACGCAAAGGGCAGCCCGCCGAAAAACTTGCGGCGTTCTTTACAGCCGGCTGTCCCGACACACACGCACTCACCGGAAACACGCCCGTTGTGGCCGCTTTCAGCAGAATAATGATCGCCTTTTGTTGTTTATCATCATTATTATTAGCGCCTTTCCGTCGAGTTACATTGCTTCCTGTTAATTATGACCAGACTGATCCCTCTCCCGCGTTTCGAAATATAATCCTGTTGAGCCTTATCCTTTATTCATGGACATGACATCAGTCTAAAATTCTCTCCAAATAATTGGCTTCCATGTTGTAATCGCCGCTTAACCATCCTATTTATATGCGCGTCCCAGGTACTTGTTACAAAGAGCGTTGAAGCCGTTGGGCATGTAAACAGTAGACACCATTGTAACGCATACACAACCTTCTGGCGAACTAAAGCGCTTGACATCATGTGTTATAAATAAGTCGATACCTTTCGCAACAATTCTTCTTTCGGCCAAAACATCGTGAAAGGGGATGCACATCACATGTCAGTTTTCTTCTTCTATTCTTGCCCCCTGTCTCATGTCTAATCATGCGTGTTGTACTGTTTGAACCTGTCACCTAACTGTACTCAGACGGCTTCTAAACTTATCACTTGCACTTTCTAGTACAAGCCTTTTCGTATTATGTGCCTTGTGAATAGTGCAAGTGCAATCCCGTCTGCGTTTTCCATTAAAGTCGGCTTGTCCAGGAGAGAGAGGCACCGCCCACCCCCAAGAGACTAGACTTCCTTTTTCTGACGTGGACCTCCGCTCGTTTTTTCTCACTTTCTCTTAATCGGACGTTCTCACAAATCTAATTTACCTCTTTTCAGCGCAATGTGACGTCTCTTCATCTCACAAATCAGTAATCATATACGTCTTTCGCGAAAAAGGCGAGCTGTACTTTTGAATCATAATAACGGGGAATGTTTTCAGTTTATAAAATTCCCGTTACTGGCGAGCGGCAAACTTGTCCTTTCGACTGTTTTTTTTTGCTCTGTTGGTTTCTTGTTTTTGGTCATAATGGTGAGTCAGACTATTAACAAAGCAATCCGCTCTTTCAGATTTTCGCGCTCAAACTTCGGGTGTTAGCCGGACGCTAGAGTAGTTTCAACTCTACGGGACAAGATTTCGGTTCTCTACTCTTCTTTCGCAAACTCGACGATTCTCTCAACTATCAAGTCATCAAGAGGATATATTAGCTCTATTTCAATTGCTATGGATCTTGGACGCCTTCTTTTATATTTTTTGGCTTCTGCCCCTATAACTTTCCTAAACCTCTTTGTTCCAGATTCATCTTCTCCTTTCTTTTGATAGATTCGGCTAGACAAAGAGGGTACCATCTACGGTAGAAAAGAAAAACGGTTTTTAATGTAGGGGGATACTTTTTCATGACCTTAGCGCGCTCTATCTCTCTCTCTCTCAAAAACAGGGGTCCTCGGTATGCCTCATTTTTGTCAAGTCTACGCTATCCCGGTGTTGTATTGTTCTTTTTACTTGTCTGACATCCTTCTAAGGTTTTGCGAGTCTTCATATCCTGCTGGCCTCGAATTGTTCATATTTTCTTTCCTCGAAATTACGGCTACGTGACAGCATGGACAGGGACTCGCTGGCGCGTCTTTCTCAAGATATCTTCTTCCAAAATACGAGTCAATTGCTCTTCCCCACCCTTAGGCACTGATACTCTGTGCTCTCCCCAGATTGCTCCAAATGTGTTGATTGTATTTGCTAGAAGATTTTCTTGAGAAAGAATTAGCTTCCGCGGGTATGGAAACTTAATGAAGATGTCTTTTTTTAATGTTTTTATTGTTGACACGGAGAGTGATACTTGAGAAGAGGCGACACAAACATCAACAAGTCATAAAAATCAAAGAACAGCAAGAATGGGTGTTCTTTGAAGGAAGACTGCCTAGGCACAAACAAGCTGAAAGATTACATATCTGACAGACGAACAAGAAAATCATTTGTCAGTCTAGTTAACAGCAGTAACCTACTCTGTAGCATGTAACTTAATAGGTGCTAAGCATTGAAGACATTAGGATTGTATATTTTATTAGCCACGAAGAGGAAATAAAGACTAGCGATACGTAGCAATAAACGTTAATTAACAATATTTATACATCTAATTTGAACATATATACATAGCATGTTTAAATGAAAACATTGCGTAGTATTTTAGACCTCAACCGGATAACTCCCCGTTACTATGAAACAGAAACGGCGTTGATAAATTACAGTTTTGACTTATGGCATAGTGCCAGTTTCTGTAAGCTCGCTCCCTTCACTTGCTGTTTTGCTTTTTCTAGCCTTACTGAATGTCTCGGACCTACGTGTTGAACGCATTTGTACCAGTTCAACACAGAATTCCAGAAAAGGTAACGCGTCTGCTCTCAAGGGAGCAGCTTTACCAATTCGAAGTTTGCGCACTGAAGCAATTGGATTCAGTGTTGGGATTTGGCTGCGTGAGTGATCGATAGTAGCTAGGCCTATGCCATTCGCATTCTCGCTCAAGACCTTTCATGTTAGGTACCCTCCGCTTTTATCTGTCCTTCCTGCTCATTTCCATGACTGTTCAACAATTTTCCTTCATTTCGCATGTCGAGCTATTGAATTGATGCACTCTCTGTCATGCACTAAGGCTAATTACTTCCTCGGCTCTTATTCGCCAGCTTCAAACTTGGTGTTTTACTTTTAAGCTTGGGGGAAGATGGAAAACATTAAAGCCTACGGTGCAGGGCTAGCAGGAGGGCAGTTTGATAAAAATACATTCTTCAAGAAACCGACCGTCATCTTCAAGTGTGCCGGTTTGGTAGGGAAACCTTATCTCCCAATCATCATTAATTGCCAGCTCTTTGGTATCATTCTCTGGTACTGCATTTCCAAGGGAGGATGGCATCGACTTAGTGGCAGCACGCACCACCAGGTTTGGTCTTGTTCTCTTCCTGGAAAGTCGATCAAGAGTGCGCGGAAGAAGGTTCCTATGGCTACGCGTGACCTATTAATCAAATTAACTGGCACGATGAAAGTTGTTTTAGGTCTGTCTCTATGGATCTAGCGCATCAACATGTTCCTTCGCCTCTGCCCTTGGATTCTTTGCCGTAGTCGGAGCTGCATTGTTGCTCTTTAGCGACGCTCGTTTCGATAACATCAGTTCGGTTCCTACTAGGAAACGTGTGATCCTTGCGGATCTGATAGTCTCAGGTAGCTGCTTTTGATTTTGCTTAAAACTTTTACAGGATGCTTCGCTGTCATATATCTTATCGGCTTTTTCACTTTCTGGTCTAAGCTCGGATCCTTGGAGATCGATGAACCTGTCAGGACAGGCTATGTGAAACTTGGAGTCTTAATGTCGTTATTCAGTTTGGGAGCCTGGGTAAAACTTTTAGTTTCCTACAAAATAAGGTCATTCAGGGTGGTGCTGCTTTCTTCGCCTGGCGTAGACACGAAGAGGGAGCTGCTGATGCTTTCCATGAGAACTTTGACAATCACTTTGCGGGAGTCTCGAGCGATGTTCAGGAAGGATATGGCTATGGAGGAAATTCGGACGGTAACTCTCTTACTTGTTAAGGATATCCTATTTCAGGTATCGGTGCTATCGGAGTCGGAAGCACATCCTACCAAGCTGGAGGACCAGCCATGCCAAACATTCCGCAACAGGTACCACAACAACAACAGCAACAACCACCTTCGAATCCCTATGTGAACAGTCAGGGATATGGCTACTAATCCCCGTATTAGCTTATTCACTTTATAGGATATTTGTAATAAGCAACTTATAAACAAAACGCCTTAGCAACGCGAAGCAATATATGGCTGTAAACGTAGTACTATTTATTGTGAATGAAGTTTTAAAGCGACTATAGATTTCTCAAGAGACGGCTCATATCGATAGAAGCGACAAGAGGTCCTCCACAGGGTGCTGATATGTATGCGGAGCTCTTCATTCGCCCGAAATACTCTCATCCCGTCTATCTGCTCACTCTATCTCTTAGTCCTGTTCTACTGATCACTAAGCTGGAAGTGTTAAGTAGTGTCACTACTATCACTTCCGTGTCCGTTGATAGTTGTCCGCTGCTTAACATCAAAAGCTTAATTAACATTTATTTACAAGAGATCATCATTCTGTATGTATTAAAAATCGTTCATTAGTAAATGCCTGCTAAAGATTTGACTTCGACGCTTCTGAGGAACTTGGCCTAATACTTTCAAGCTCCTCGCCCTACTGGTATTCGATGCCTTGGAGGTTGTACTAGAGGCTCGACGCACTAAAAACATCCCGTTTAAGGTAAAGATATCCACTTACAGATATTTCGATTGCCACGTGCGCTCGTGAAATCATCTAATATGAAAGATGGTTGTGACTGGACACGAGCATTTTGGTCTCCTATTTCGTCTGGGATATCCAATGCCGGCTGTCTTTTCAGGCGCGGGAAGATCCGCTCAAAAGTCTGGCTGGTATTCTTGACGACATTTTCTGAAAATCTCTGATTTTGGAATGGAGGTCAAAATACCTTCATCATCGGAAATCTTAACAGTGTGATCGGGTAAAGGGTGTCTGGAATTAGTAGTTTTAGAATTAATTTTCTTTACAAATCATACGGTTTCTCATTAGCGTCATCAGGATTAGAAGTTGAGTTATCACCAGACATTAAATCGTATACTTCTTTATTTGGATACCTGAAAATAATGAGAAATGAGAAAAAAAAGCGAAATTTGGTCGAGATGCGGGGAGAAGCATAGAGTCGCAGACTGATTCGAAGAGAATCTGTTATCTGCGGATATTTGGATTATCTCTATACATCCTGCTGTCTAAAACATCATTTGCGGGGACTGATTTTCCATGACGCACAGTCGCGATGGTCGGAAAGACTGTTCACAAAAGTCGATCTACTTTTGCCTCCCACAAGTGTAGAAATTAATAATTTCCAGCTTTGCTTCAGTGTCAAGCAGATGTTTCGACGAAAAAAGAACGAGACTGCTAACCGTTTGCTCCTATAGATGTGAACCAGAGTAGATTTCCTTCTCTGTTTTGGATCATACTTCTTCTTAGGTTCTGAATGAAGAACGGTAACGAACAACATAAAAGTGAACACCTGGTGCCATGATGAACGGGGTCGAAATGTCCTCCGTGGCAATGGGCTCAAGGTGTGCCGGCTTATCTGAAGAAACAAATATATGTATTTAAGGATTCCATGACTACTGTATATACCTGGAATGTCTTCCGGCACATCTTTTGTTAATCCCTGAACTACGAGCTTGAATAAGAAGACAAAGGTTTCCATCAGAGTGACACAGCTACACCCGAGAAACAGAGATGTACCACCTCCTATTAAAGCTGAAAACAGATTTTGGATGATGCACGTGAAACTCACACAGAACATCAACAATAGTCATTTTCCTTGTCTCTTCGTACACCATGATGTTTGCAGCATATTCTATAGTAATCGAAGTAATGTTATGTCTATTCTTCAATGACGAAAACGTCTTTTTGTGTCGGACTTCTTTGCAAGATGGAAAACAATAAAAATCTGTCAAGTTTACTGTTTTGTTTTACTCTGTCTACCGACCATTAGGGTCGAGTCCTATAGTCGTCACAAGGAGTTTCCGCTTTGTGGTCTCGCAATTTTTATAGCTGTACGTCAGATTAGGTGCCTTGTGGACCCAATTTAATTCATTCCAGTCTTTTACACAGCGTGATCTTGTGCTATTCAGACGTAAAATCTAAAATGGCTATTGATTTTTATAACAGACAGACGAAATATCGTAAAATGTGGCAACTTACCCACTTGAGATGGCTCCATGAAGACGAAATGAGAACGGGCTGATCGTAAAGGGATTCTTTCGGATTCTTCCATGCTAAAGTAAGCATCTAAAACAGTTTTCTATGGTATGGAATTACAAAACCTTTACCTGCACACAATATTTGCAGGATAAGTCTAGCTTTATTATTCTTTGGCAAGATGCTTTCCGTAATACACTTTTGAGAATCATTTATATTGTTATTTAACAGTCTAAAGTGAAATGGATGAGTAGAAGAGCTTCTTTTACCGAGCATTGCACAAAACGATATTCAAATGAGATTTTTGAGAAGAAATTGATGATATTTTTTGAAATGTAACTGCCTTAGAATAGTTTATTAATAGTTGACCGCTCTGAAAGATCGCTTTCTTCAAACATTAGCTGTTTCCTCACAAAAACCATGTAGAAAACTAGACAGGTACAAACGACTAGCACCCAAAATGTTAATGAGATCCATGTTCTCGATAGAAATATTCGAATCTGGAAACTCTTCTTGACTGTTTCCATAACCAGATTACCATTCCATGAAAAGTAGTGAGACTCGTAAAGTTTTTACTTTCCTCTTCGCATATTTCGAGATAAATGTTTTCTCCATCTGGGAGATCATCAATTTCTTCGAGAAGCCGGGCTTCTGAAACATAGGCTGAAAAAATGAAAATAACATGCTCACCTTCCGCTTCCGTCAGATTTAAAAAAGAGACAACGGAAGTCCGTCGTGCAGCCATGCGTCTCTGACGGAATGTCAGCCCGTATTCTGCTAGCGAGCAGGGTATGATTTACATCTGATAAGATGTTATCAGCGTTGGTTGGTTTAATCTGAATCACAGAAGGCTAAAAAGAGGAAAAAGAGAACTTTGTCTTCGCTTTCGATGGATTCTTTCTAATGACGTTTTGGTTGTTTTTGGTTCAAAACAAAACTGTCCATAATGTTCAAATGATTACCGGTGAGCCACAAGCTCGCAACCGGGACGGGCATTGTTTGATTACCATCATCGTACGCGACTCTCCCGTGATATATTTTGTCTCTATTCGTGATAAACGAGACCATCCTTATCCATACTTTTGTCTTGCTAATATTATCAAAAGCTATCGTCGTTCTTTCTATTCATGTTGCTATTTTCCGCTGCAAAAACTGTCACGACAATTTGCTGGCTTTAGCTCAAGTTCCGTTGAACGATGCATTCAACGTGACAGGGACCGAATATGAATTATTTGAGATTGAACCGTATCTACTTATAACACAATACTGCTCTGATGTAAGTAACCTTTTCAAAATTAGATAATGATAACGTCTAGGAGGTGAAGAAGCAAAAAAAGAATCAATCTACAACCTGTGACTTCCGAGAAAACCTATGTCTTAAGCACCATACCTCTGGCCACTGGAACGATCCCAAATATGGAAAATGAATGTTCACATAAATGAATTTGGATCGAGAGCCACTGGGTGTTATTTTTTCTTTTTGAAAATCCTGAGAGGAACAAAAAACAAAATGATAACAACTACAACATCGTATAGCATCACGAGCTAAACGGCTCGCTTTTTGCGGTTGGGTTGATTCGAAACGTGGAGATAACACGAAAGCTACCACTTGTAGTGTTATACATGAGTGGTGTTCAAACTCCGAAGTTAACCCAATACAACTATTGATCTTAGCTCTGTATGTAATCTGTCTTAATCTCAGCCTGAGAACTGTTTGCAATATGATTGTTTCGACAGATGGAGAGTTTCTCTATAGTTGACAGTTGTATTATCTACTTGCATGTGCCTCTTTCACTGTAAACTCTTGAAACCGAGCAGGAAAAGTTCGAAACCCGGAAGGAACATTGATTACCGAAAAAGAGTAAATAGAGAGATAAGACAAAGCTGTCTTGCTGAAGTTGTCTTTTTTTTCTGCTTGTAATTTGAGGACGAGTTCAGTTCCATTGAGTGCCAGCTCGCACAAGTTGAATCTGACCCAGTACTGTTTGTCTATTCGCCGACACTGTGTACCTAAGGCGCCAGCCGCAGAAATGGCGACTCTGAGGAGAGTGTCTGTGACCCTCAGCTGTCTTTCCTCAGTATCTGCTCTTTCTCATAGCACTCGTTCCTTTTGATAAGTCACGCTATCCGCGGCGGAGCCGCTATTGTAGTTTGCGTGAGCAATCTCTGCCGTTCCGTCTCTACCTAACTAACCGTTCCTACTCCTAATCGTTATGAAGCAGCAGACTCCCTGGTTTATCAGCTTCCTTCGAGGCGTTTCGGTCTTTCTCATATCCTTGAGCATGGTAAGTATTTGTTAGAAACTTCAATCTGTATAGCTCGCCTCAATCGGTATCATTGGCTTTGCCATGCAGTTCTTGGTTGAACTCGGGTTTATTGGACCGGTCATCGGCACCAACTCGCCTTTCTACATCTCGGCAGTCACTACCCTCTCAGGAGTTGTGACCTTTGTTATGACACCTCTCGGTTTCTTTTCCATGATAACCTCGAAGAAAACGATGATGTTATCTGTAAGTTAGCTTACGATGTTAAGCAAACGTTGGTTGTTTTCAGTACTGCGTGATCATGATTTTCGTGATAGCAATGTGTTTTTACTCTGCAACGATAGCACATTCATTAAAAGCTGAGGTACACGCATCTTCTAAAAGATAATTTTGAACCAATTAGATCGAAGAGGGTGACATGGAAAAGTGGATGGCCACAAGTTTGCGTGAAGAATATGGGCATCCTTACGGAGATAGTGTTGACAAGGCATGGGATCGACTACAGCAAGACGTAAGAGCGTGAAGAACATTGCCAATAATATAGCTTAGATGAACTGCTGCGGAGTGAGGAAACCGAATGGGTCGGAGTGGCTGACGACCATGTGGTACAAGTCGCACACCAGGTATATCTGAACCAGCAACTCTTTGAGAGCCATTCACTCAGTCATCCACGAGCTCGTGTTCCTCTCAGCTGTTGTGCTACTTGTGACGACATCCACGTTTCGTACTGTACCGCCGTAAGTATGCAAATGCAGGGTAGTGACCTCGAAAACGTCGCATTCTTTAACAGCACCGCGGGCCAGAAGGACATCGAAGATCAACGGACTTGCTTGAAAGGTATGCGTTATTGTAATTCAAATCAAGGTTATTTTCAGCAAGTGAGTTCTGTTCCAGTGCTGACAGTGCAGTCGCCAACGAGGGTGTATGTACTGGGCAGGCTGTTCCACCACGCGGTCTTCCACGAGCCATTTTTCAGCACAATCAGGCCTGCTACCCTGTTCTCTCCGAAAAACTGATCTCCAGCATGGAAGCTTTCACATTTGTAGATAGTCTCTTTGCTTTTATTTGTCTTCTCTGTTGCCTTAGTTGGACCATCCTTTCTCTCCTTACTCACTATTCCTATCACTCGATCAATCACTGATACTTTGACTATTTATGTTTACGACGGGTTCGCGTGTATCTCGGTTAAGCAGCACATTAAATCATCTTCATTAAAAATTTGTTCCATATAAGTAAATATTTGTACACGTAAGATCGTCCTTTGGGAAAGTATACCGAAACTAAAGTGAAAATGGTCTTTAGCTCTTAGAGACACTTAGAAATCGTTGGCACGTGAAACAGAACACAGGACCAGGAAAGATAACGCAATATTGCAGCCCGCAAAAAGAGTAAGCTTGAAGAAGCCTCTATATACAATCTAGTCAAAACTATAAAGTTGACTAGATATATGACCAGGAGGGAAAGAGAAATCAAAGACAGTTCTTTGGGGGAAATAAAAGGACCCGTTAGTAGAATCGGACGAGTTTGCTCGTAGCGCCTGTTTTGAAGTCGTTATCCTGCTTATCTATCACTGCTCGACACATCGGGCAAGTGTGCTCCTTATCCAGCCAGGTATCGATGCAGCTGTGACAGAACATATGCGAGCACGAGAGCTGAAACTTCATTGTGTCAAAAAACATTTGAAAGTACCTTGGTCGGCGAGGCTAAGCGATCGTGACAGATGGAACACATTCCAGCTTCTTCAATTTCGGCCGAAGTCGGCTTAACGCCATAATTCGAAACCTTAAAAAAAATCTTATTTTCAATACACAGGGTTACCTCAAAGAGACGTCGAATAGACTGATACATCACCGTCCCGATTACGTAGATTTCTCGACACTGAAATGAGAAATATAAATCAACGGTATGCAATGAATGTGCCTTCAAGCCTACGTAGGTCGATGCGAGGCCGACGTCAACAATAGCGTATGAATCCGGACTGTCGCCTAAGAAGTAATAGACCCATTGAATGGCAGGTACTATGCAGCGGTAAAACTGAAACGGTTTGTAGAAATGAATTGCAAATGTTACCTGCGACATATACTCAGTCGACTGGAAGTTCCTCCGCTTCTGATGAGGAGATATGAACGGAAGCATAACGATGATCAGTTTCATCAACACAGTCACCAACTTGACAAAATTGTCCGTCAAGATGATAATCAACAGGGTATACGTGAAACCGTGGTAGTTATTGCCCTTCACATTGGAATGAATAAAAATTAGGCATTCTACCTACTGCATATTGGAAGGAGAGCACTTTGCAAATGTTGTAGTCGTCTACTGGAGCGATAATGTTCGATGTCGCTATAAGGCCAATCACGAGTCCGACAGTCATTGTTGCCCGCTGCTGGAAGCTAGGTCGACCTGAATGATTCAAGTAAAAAATAAATGTTAGATGAACTACCTGCCGCTACGACCGCTTGTATGTATCCGTCACATATCATAAAACAGAAAATACCAGTAATGAGGCGAATGAGATCCCCGTAGTTGTCGATGACAGCTTTTAAGGCGAATAAGATGACGAATGGAACAAGAGTCGCAAAGTAGGTACATATCTGAATAGGAGTTTTTAAAGGAAACGATAGATGAGATGGCCATTCCCACATGCACAATATATAGCGGAAGGGACTTATTGAGCGCGACTAAGCACAGACACTACGACAAGAACCTCTTCTAGAAGTGCCCGCGGAGCAGCAGGATCTGCTCCTGTGGTTAGCCCTAAGCTGTCAAGAACTTCCGTGGCTTCATCTGGCGACGGGAGCCTAATGGAAGGGATATCAATTGACTGATATGACACTTCCTGCTCCGGTTCCCAAAATAAGAAAGGTAAAAAAGCTATTAGCAGTATTCTCACCGTTTGTGCTCCTTCGTTCTGACTGATTGTCTGACGTAATCGGGCAAACTGTGCTCTCGCTCGTTCTGTATCGTTGGTGCCTGGAAGGAAGGTTGTAAAAATGAAAAGTAGTCGAAAAATAACCATGACTGGCTTCTTCACCATCCTCGTCGGGAATTTCCGGAGCTCGGCTGGAATCACCGCTGTTACGTTCGCTCATATCTGCAACAGGAATCATAAGAAATATTAAATCAATACGAACCAATATGAATCTGACCGGAACGACGATTGGCGTAGGCGTGCATCAAGACCTCGCTGGCCGCTGCTTGGACACGCTGGAAAATGATCATTTAAACGGTTTTGAACTCCGAATCATCACAACTCACATTCATGATGTCAGCTACAACTTCTTCAGCGAGACGATATTCTGCAGAGTTCACGGGTGATCTACCACCGTGGCTGCCGCGCACAGCGCTGCTAGATGTTTCTATGAAGCTTGACCAGAAAAATGGTCCAGTTTGCCAGAAATTTAGGGAAGGTCTGATTAGCAAACTGACAATCTTCACATATAACAGGTTTAGAGCCCAGATTGGAAGAGCTAGAACAATTGCAAGAGAGCTAGAAGAACCTATATAGAGACCAGTGTGTGGCATCGTGACTCTTTATCTATCAGCTGGGACTATCAATTGCAAAAAAGATGGGCTACACCAGTCAGACAAACATGGAGCCAACAAAATAATTATTAAAGTTATTATCTTACCTCTTGAAGAGACCTCGGTATCAAAAGCTCCCTGCTTTCCATTATTTCCTGACCAAACGAGTTTGATGAGGATTCTTGAGGTTCCATTACCTGAAAAGCGACGCATCTCTAACAAAACTAAGTGGGAAAGCCCACAGAGCTTCACAAGAGAGCAATAAATCGTGAATGAGGAAGATTTCCCATTGTTTGTTTGTAAAGAATAGGAGAATGCTAGGATTTAATGTGAAATGTTTTATAACCGTTCGATTTCGCAAGTGTTCATTGAAAAACTTGTGATTCAGGTCAAGATTGATTTCAAAAAAAGATAACGTGCTTTGCTTTCTTAAAAGAAGAAAGGATGTTGACGCACAAGTTCTTGAAACCTTGAGACAGGGCAGGTTGTTAGATGACGGGGCCTGTCGCGTTCCAGGAAAAATACTACGCAGACGACCACAGCCGCATAATAGAAAATCGTTCGTTTGGACGAGGATATTAAAACACTGAGTGAAATATGAGATTTTATTGAGAAAAGACCGAAAAAAATTTTCACAGACATCGGGAAAGACAGAGGATCAATGGTATAAAGTAACGCTTATCGGGTTATGTACAGTCATATTTGAGGCAATCGGTTTTAATAATATAGGCGGTGTTTGGGCAAATTATCTGGGAGATCATGTCTAGCCAAGTTTTCTCTCGTCAAAACTGTCGCTCTTGTGGGTCGCTCGACGTAAACCTGAGACGAAAACGTGTAAAAGCCGTCCAGGATCACTCACCAATCTGACTTTGGTTGGTTGTGTGAAAACCAAATATAACGACACACAAATTACTGTGATTTGGCACAGAACTACGGCCGCAAAAACCACCAAAGTTATTGAAAATCCAATTTGAAGAGCCACAAGGATTCTGAAAAGCTTTAATTTCGAAAAATGGTTGTTGGTACCTGTAATGACAACCGTCACATCGAATATCACATGATCGAGGCGGATCCTGTCGGAACATGCGGAAATCGGAACAGCCCGCATTTCCTAGAAGATTACTGTTTAATTTCACGGTTAAAGCCAACCACAACATCGAAATGTCTGCTGCAAACGGTCTAGAGACTCTTGGACGACGCCTGCCCCTTGGTAGTAATGTTGCACCATGTAGTCCAAAGCATCCGAAACTTCTACATCAATCTGGAGCAACTTATAAACAAAAATAGGTAAAAAAACTCACTCCATCCTTTTTGTATAGGAGATAAATTCCCGAAGCTAGTGTAAAAATAAGAAGTAAAAACACGGCAATAGCATTGACAATGAGACAAACACGAGATCCATTACCCGTAACACCGCAGCACCCTGCAATTATAATTGCGTAAACCAATCAGTAGCATTTACCAAAGAAGGACACGACAATCATACAGCACCCTAGAACAATCATAATATAGCTGAAGGTGAACAGTGTCGGAGCCTCCCAGAAGGCTTCTTGGACAGCTTGTCGGTATCTGGAACATTAAAGATTCTTAAATGATAATGCAGTTACCGTTCACTCAAAAACTCTCGAAAACGGCTATCTGTTCTGAGCCAAACACCCATGGCTAGGAGTAATGTTCCGACAAGCTGTAAAACTTGTTTTGAAATAAAAGAAGAAAAACATACGCAGAAAACAACGTTTGCTCCATATATTGCATATTTTAGCCAAGAAAAACATCCGTTTTCATCTTTCTCCACCGATGCACTGAAATAAGAAACTGTAATGTTTACAAAGCAAAAAATCACCTTGCTGATGTATACGTATAACGATCTTCATGTCGTTGACGTTTTCCCATCGGTGAATATACCCTTGGAGAATAGTGATCTTCATCATAGCTAAGTTGGCGTCCTTTGTAAGACATCTGGAACTGCTTCTTAGTTAAAAGTGTACCGGGCAGTGCGGAGAGAGAGACAACACAGGTGAGTCATACCGCGTTGGCGGGCTCAAGAAAACCGATAATCGAAAACGAATAGCGGCCAAGAAAGGGCCAAGCAACTCGTGAGAACGTAGCGCAGGATTATATAAATTCGACGTTGCGTATGCTATAGCATGCTGTACAAATAGGTTAGTTGCGCGATGAGTAAACACACCTTGCGCTTGAATCGACCAGGCAATGTTCCAACCACAGAGCGCAGCGCACAAGCAGACCGGTGCCTGTTGGCGGTCCGGTCAAGACGGTGTATGATTAAAATGTTAGCAAACAAAGTAAACCGGAGACTTTATTTATTTTATAACTGACGTATGTGTTCAATCGCAACGCTTAGTATTCCATTTAGGAGGAGGATCATTGCTGATAGGTGGTAGATAAGCAGGAACTGGGCTGTTCACACGATCCATTTTAACATTCACATGACCAAAATCATGCTCGTACTGGTAACAAAAGACACTGAGCCATTCAATATCATACACGGTTTGGTCTCCAGTGAGGCGAATGGTGAGATCCTCATTGCGGTAGTCATCATGCATTGCACAATGGCTAAAACTTAATGGTCAACAATTCTAAAAAAAAAAGCACCTACTGGTACTCTGTATCTTTGCCCAAAATCAAGGCTTTCTTTCCAGTATGTTGAAGAATTTCGGTACCTTTTCCGGCAAAAAACCAGCCATCTGAAAGGGATTCGTGTTTAAGAAGTTTTGTATACTAACCTGGTGGCTTGGTACCTTGAAAATTGAAGTTGGGAAGACGAAGAGTCTTAGCGTCCAGTACCTCAATAGGATCGACTTTGACCCCGTACTCTCCGTCGATAGCATAACTGTTTGCTCCATTCTTTATGCAACAGAACGCTTCCGGTGCCTCTCTCTTCAGCGTGACCAGAGCTATTGGACTCTGAAAACTAATAGTACAAAACAGTTTCCACGAATGTTCAAAGTAAACACGCTACAGAGGCAACTGTCCAAAGAGAGGGAAAACAGGCCGGTTATCTACGGCTTATCGAACATAGATTCTGTTATGCCAGGGTCGCTTCTAGGAACAATGTTGCTTCTATTGCTAACCGTTCTTTCTAGATTAGATGCTATTCTTGATAGAGTCAGCCAAAAAGTAAGTTGTCGCTTTATTTTTCAAATAATGTACAGCCAACACATTCGTTAATCTCTAGTCCACTACTGGTAAATTGTACAAATCCAACTTGTGAAGGACCACTGGCCAATATCTACTGCTTTGGAGAAATAATTTCCACAGCTTATTCTTTAGGAGTCAATAAGGAATGTCCTGGAACCAGGCTTCTGTCTCCACCCCACGAAGTTTTGAGGAACTTTGCCAAGTGAGAACCCGTTTTACTGTGAATATCTTATTCAGACTAGACTATCCAATAGACCAGACTAAATTTTTGTCGTTCTGTCGAGAAAGCTTCGATTCTGCCTTCTTTTTGGAGTATTTTACACCAACAGACTGGTCTCCTTCTCCGGATTGCCTCAAGCTAATTGTCAACCCAAAATATCGGCACCTTTTTAAAGTTTTTTTTGAGAAACTGCGTTTTAGGAAACTAGTGGATGCTATAAATGAACGTTGGAAGAATCTCACTCGAAAGTTCAACGCTGATGTGTTGGAAAGACCATCTCATTATCCTGTGATACCCGTCAAAAACCCTTTTGTTGTTCCCGGCGGCTTCTTTGAGGTCTATTACTATTGGGACACTTACTGGATTAATAAGGGCTTGTTGTTGTCCGGGATGTATGATACTGTGAAGGGCATCATCGACAACTATGCCTATTTGGTCGATACACTCGGTTACATTCCAAATGGAGGATACATATAGTAGGTGACTTGTTTTTCGTCGAAATGGAAACATAACAGTTTGCAAAAACGGAGCCAGCCTCCCATGTTTGTGCAGATGATCGATGATTATTACACGTTTACCAAAGATTTGAAATCGGTGGAGGGATGGTTGCCATCTATGAACAATGAAATGAAATTTTGGATGACTAAAAGGGTTATCCAAGGAGGAGATATCAAGGGAATGTATGTCTATGAGGTAAGAAACTTTTTCTTAAGTTTCCATTCTCAATTTTTCCCACAGGTTGACTCGGATTGTCCGCGCCCAGAAAACTTCATATCCGACTATTACCTTGGAATGAAATCGGGGAGGCCGAAAGAAACATGGAGAGCTATAGCGTCTGCTTGTGAAAGTGGATGGGACTTCAGTACACGATGGTTTGCTGATCAGGGTCCAGATGCATGTAAGTACTTTTTTGTACCTTATACGCTGTTCAGTCGAAAAATACTCAATCAGAACGGATCGAATAGTTCCTGTTGATCTAAACGTCTTCATGACTCGGAACTTTGAAGTCATGTCGAGATTTGAAAAACTTTTGGGAGATGAAAAGTGCGTTAATTTAACAATACAATATCTTGTTTTGTCTGGGTTATCTATGTTGTACGGCAAAATGTCGGACAAGCTGGAATCACTTATACATCAGTATATGTGGAACCATACCGCTGGTGCATGGTTTGACCTTCATAGAGACATCCTCACACATAGGTATAGTAGCTTTGTTCGTAAAGACATTCAGCTTCAGAACCCATTTCTATCCATCTAACATTTATCCACTACTATTGAAGAACAATCGTGTTGACACAGCGCACAAAATCTTAGACTATCTACTGAAAGAGAAGGTCCTAGATTTCCCAGGTATCTAACAAACTGTTTTAGAGTCAAGCAATTGGTTAAGGGGGTATACCGTCGACTACTACTTTTGGCGCTCGTGAACAATGGGATTTTCCCAATGTCTGGGCCCCGAACCAACATCTTTTCATTTTAAGTTTATGGAATACGGGGCATTCGCGCTTGATTGAGGAGGCAAACAAACAAGCTTTAAAGTTCATCGACAATGCTTATAGAGGACTATTTGAGCCTGCTAGTGGCCAGGTTAGCTATTTTCAAGCTGCTCTCAGATGTTTGCTTAGGAAGGTGGTTTGTGGGAAAAGTATAACGCCACTAGATCTGATGGCAGTCCTGGAGGTGGCGGAGAATATCCTGTTCAAGAAGGCTTCGGCTGGACCAATGGAGCCTTGATTGATCTTATGTACAGAATTTCTTTGAAACATGCTACTAGCAGTGGGTTTAAGTCTTAATAGCACATTTACAATTTTTCAGCTCGCTCTTTAACGGAACAGTTGGAAAAACCACTAGCCAGTGGACGCCCTCATATTTACATCATCGGTGGCCTTCTCGCTTTCTTGATCAGTGTGGCAATAACGTATGATCTGTTTGTTTTTCTTCCGTAATCCGCTGGCTTTTAGGTACACGTTGTGTGGAATCTCAAACATCATGAGTCGCTACGGTCATCTGTCTGAAGAGGATACCCAATCTTTGTTAGCCCATGAAGCCTAGGCCCTTTCCTCTCTCCTCGTCAATCACCAGACAAATCAAAACGGGCATTTTATGCGTGTGTGTATGTGTACTTTTCAGTCTGTGAGCCTTTCTATAAATCTTACCTGTTTGCTCTGATCCACAATGCCAAACTTCGTCCAATGATTCACATCACTAGGAATAGCCACGATTAGTCTGCGGTTCACCGCGCCATCTCTAAGTTCCCGCTGGCTAAATAACAATATCTTTTTCTAAAAACAAGCAACATTGTTACTTTTCTTGCAGCCAATGTCTCCTTTCCAATACCTTATATTCAAAAACACCTCTCGGCTCGTCTTCCTGAGAGTCGTAGAAGAAGCGGAACTCCAATTTGGACCTATCTGAGGTTAAGCAATCAGCTTTTTCCGGGGTGATAAATGTTTACCTATCATGCGTTTCACGTTGAGGTCCACTATTTGAATGTGGCTTCGATTAACCAAATAGACGTCTCCATCCAATGCATATGAAGCATTTCGAATTCTGCCCAAATGGACACCGTAGTAATCAACAGTTAGGACAGCTGAATATGTATTCAAAATACTAGAACTTTCTTTTACCCGGGACCAGAATAAGTAGGAGCCACATAGAGAACAAAACGGAACGAAATGCATATCTTGTCTTTGTGTGTGTCTAATCTGGGGCACATCCGCTGCTTTGATTAACGACGAGACTTTTCCCGTGAACGGTATCAACAAGCTTCCCCCGTTGTTGATTTAATAGGAGCTGAGGGACAAACTGACAACAATAAATATTTGGAATGGCCCAACGGCTATCTACACTTCCAGGACGCTTAGTTCACTACTTCCTTTTTGTCTTTGTCAGCTGTGCTTTCCGTTCTGTGGATCCGCCTTCCTTCAAAGCAACCACACGCACTCACCTGCCGGACTTGATTGTTGCACACTCTGTTCAGTTACAGCTCGCTTTTTTTAGGACTTTTTGTTATTGTAAGATTATGTTGGAAATATATATCAAACCACTTAGTATAGCCTAGATACTCTTGAAATAGCCGTAACGTTCGCATATAGCCATTACTATATGTTGACACTCAGTTACGGAGTAAATGCACATCTCATTCACGTCACTGGGTGTTCGAGAGAGACCTGCACAGCTGCGTGAGACAGCTGAGTTTTTGCTTCGAGCTCTGGGTGATTCGTCTTTCGAGTTTGCTAAATGCACCTCATTGAGCCTTCTCTCTCTTTCCTGCCCCTCACAAGATCAAGAGGAACCGGTTGTGTCCAGCATTTTCTTTTTGTCATCCAATTACTTTTGTGCCTTCGCCTGAATCCACATGAGGGCCAAGAACGGAGCGAGAAACAAAAAGTCTATGTAATTAGCCCAATTCCCCATTGACCAGACTTCCTGGTGTTAGATGCTTTCTTTTTCAATGAAAAACCTGTCTCAGTCCGTATTACATCAGTTGCAATATTGTGTCGCATCCATTTTTTCCGTTCTTCATGTTTTGGTCAGACACACTGCCCGTTTCAGCATGGAGATCGGCACAAAGGACGATGAAGAAAAATCAACAGATGAAAGTGACCGCCTGGTAACATTTGTAACATGTTTTTACATGCAATCAACTCAGGCGGGTCCAAAGGTTCCATATCTCCGTTACTGGATAGTATTTCTGGCAACAACAGTGATGGCACAAGCGATAGCTTGTAGTTTCGCCTTCAATTTTGCCGTAGTCTGTCGAGTAAATGGGTCAATAGACGCAGAAGCAGTATATCTACAGTGAGTTTCTTTTTTATTGCGTTCGATCTTTGTCGCATTTAGCTTCTTTTCCTAGTTTTAGAAACAATGTTCCGCCTGGAACCTTTTTGAGAAGTATGACAAACCCTGAAACATGGTCAAACTTTGGCTAGCTACCCAACCAACTTGAAAATAATTAGAGCTCGATTCTCTACATCATACCAGGAAAAGTACTTGAACAAACACTATATTGACAAAAAACGCTACTTTTTAAAGTAGGACTTTTAAGGCGCGTATGTTTCAGAGACCCCCGAAACTCGGATATTATGTACTTTGACAACAGTATGGTCAACCTTCTCTATTCGGCATACCCCTTTGGTATCTTCTGGGCCCTTCTCTTTATAATTGGCTGGAAAGGATATCAGGTCAGCAACACGTTCAGTTTAAAACAGTATTCTTCAGAGAATATCCGTTAGGTATTCCGTCTTCGTTTCATCCATTATGTCTGCAATTTTGACTCTTATAATTCCACCTATGTACGACTTTGATAGCAGGTCGTCGTTGATACTCAAGTAAGATTTCGTTTGGCAGATTCACGAAATGGCTTTAGAATCTTACAGGGGGCAATGGTGGCTCCAACAGTTCCCCTTGTTGGTTACATTACAACGTTTTGGGCTCCGCGGACAGAAATTGGAATGTTTGTGTCCATTTTGACTAGTTACTCACAGGTACGATAGCATTCTTAATCTTTGTATACAAAAATTAAGATAGGGCTCTTTTTTCTTATGAGTACCTGCGGTTTCCTTTGCGATTCATTCGGTTGGAGAAGTATCTTTTATTTCCATGGAGTATGCGGCATTGTTGTTTCTGTTCTTTGGCTTATTGTATACACCAACAGTCCAAAGAAGCATCAGTGGATTTCGCAGAAAGAACTAGACGTATGGTATTTGTATTACTTGCAAAGCAAATTGCCTTCAGGTGATTGGAACCCATCACATTACCAAGGAAAAAGAGCCCATACCATTCAGGTAGGTGCAGCTAGGTTTGTGAACAACAAGTTTCTAGAGGGATGTTCACGAGTATGTCTATTTGGGCATGTCTGGTGGCATGTGTTGGAAACTACAACGGCGTCTCTCCATTTATCGTTTTTGCCGCTCAAATTATGAAAAAAGCACTAAACTTGTCGGATCTTCTAACTTCTCAATTCAACTCGGCCTCGTTTGCCCTGCAACTTTTGCTTAAACTAGTCAGTGGTAGGTGCTTTTCACCCTGCAAATCCATCTCGTTCGTCTTAGGTAAGCTTAGTGATGTCTGGTCGACAGAAGAGACTCTCAAACTACGATTCTTCAATACGATCTCCTGTGGACTGTGTGGCGTGCTCATTTGTGCCACAGCGTTCATCCCGGAAGAGCATAAAGTGATTCAATTGTATGTCCCCTCTCCAAAAGGCGCCTTTTCAGTATGCATGTGCAATTATGATGGTACTCTTCCAAGGCATAATTGGCTTCAATGCTGCAGGCTTCAATAAGGCTGCAGTAGTGGTTGCAAGGTACAATTAGACGTCGAGATTTGGTAGTACTCTATTTTCAGACAACACGCTCATTTTCTGCTCACTTGTTACGGATTAATCCTCACCTTTAGTACTCTTTGTGAGCCTTTTCTTGGTACGAATTTCCGTATCGAACATCTGTTTTTTTTTTCAGTCGGAGCTGTAGCTCCCAACTCAACATGGTCCGAATGGTTCCCTCTGTTCCTTGGTCATGGAGCCTTACTCATTCTGAGCAACATTTTCTTTTGTATATTCATTGAAGGACGGCCGGCTGCGTTCACTGAGGACAAAAAAGACACACTGTTACAAGAGCAATCACCCTGAAGCTTGTATCCAGCTAGATTTAGAGATGTCGCGTGTCAAGGCTGCTTTTCTTAAATGCTTGTCAATCTCACGGACTTAATGCGTGTCATATACGCTACCCCGATGAATGTTTTTTTTTGTCATAAACGTGTCTATCTCAGAACAGATCGGACAGATTGGTCAGGAACGTAAATGTCTACTTGATTAAAGGCAATGAGGGTTAAGGGAGGTTCAGGGGTGCGCCGTGGTCAAGGGGGAAATAGGGCGTGAATTCGTGAGGCAGCAGACGACGAGAGGCTTATTGGATGAAGCATGAGGGTCGCTATTGAGCGCCACGGCAAAATGGGCGCGGCAGTCGAATCTGGCATGCGAACACTCATTTGCATACTACTACACTTCCCACTTACACCTTCTTCCGTTCTGTCTGATCCCTATCATGTTATTGACCTTGACGTTAATTTTTAGTCGATATTTCTCGTCTTCTCACTTCTTGGGTACTTGGTTGCCATTGGGATAGAAAATACCAAAATTCTGCAGAAAGCACATTCGATCAGTAGTTACGTAGTCTCTTATTTTTATTTCACGACCAATTGCCTTTTCCACCTCTTTTGACGTAATACCTGACCATTCGAAACATTCTCTTGACATTTCTCCATCTCACGATAATTTCATCCGCTTTTTTTTCAGCCGTGGCTGCATGAAAGTACGTTTGGAAGGTGGCGGCCTTCCATGTTTGAAACCTTGAAAGTAAGTTTCTCTTCCTTATTCGTGTGACTTCTAGAAAATTACGAATGCAGGGCGGCCGGTTGTGAAACTGAGACTGAGCCAATGATTTATAATTCAGGAGGTGCTGGTAGAGATCAACAGCAAGTTGGCCGCTGTGAATGATGAGCTCTCACTAAAAATGACTGAGAACTCGAGCCAACGTGTCTCAGCACCGGCCCAGTACTGTGGGCCGTACAAGCTGGAAAAGACGCTCGGAAAGGGTCAAACAGGTACGTTTTTTTTTCTGTCCGATCCACTGGAATGAAGCTTTTTCCGGTATTATTGCCCCATAGGTTTGGGCAGAATTGTCACTATTGGGGGAAATGAATTAACTTTTTATTGCGGCCATGAACGGCTCCAGATTGCCTTTACAACGCACGAGTTTTCGAAAATTGGGGCCTGACTCCGGGGCTCTTGTTGCTAATTATCCGAGAGTACTTTCGGCTCGAAAGCCCTCTCCTACTACCAATAAAATACGCGGGAAAATAGAAAAGTAATGGTTCGAGTCAGACGATAGGCATTCATCCATCAGACGGCCGCCGTCTTGATCGCGCCCCGGGGACAGGGACTCCCCGTTTGCAGGCGAAAATTTTAACTCTCGTATTTCTTCCGGGAAATAAATGACACTACTACGAGTAGATCTCGTTGAAACCAATCAATTTCCAGGTCTTGTCAAGACGGGAACTCATTGCATTACGGGTCGAAAAGTCGCTATCAAAATTGTGAATAAGGAGAAGCTCAGCGAGTCCGTCCTTCAAAAGGTCAGTCTACAGTATTCCTTATTAATCAGAGCACACTATCGTAAAAAAGAAATTGTAGGCGGCCAGATCTCTCTTCCATTAGTGCTAATGCAATTAGCCACCAAACGCGATCTTTTTCTCGAGGGGTCAATGTTGTTTTGACTATAATTTCCTCTCTGCACTTCCTCGTTACATCCAGACAGGAAATTAACCCAATCTCACACGGGGTGGTCCTCGATCTCTGCTCTCTGCCTTCTCGTCGGTAATTAGCGGAGACGCCAAATGATTATACTTCATTGGTTTTAATATCCGAAGACGCACACGAATTACCAATGGGAGCCCTGTTGGCGCAACTAAGTAATAGTTCTATCCAAAAAGCGTTCGTTCTAAAAGCCCAATCGCCATTTCAAGTGTCAACAAGGGCAAACTTCCTGGAAGAACAAAGAACAGCAAGAAGAAGTGGTCACAATTAAGGGGGCACCCGGAGCTTTTCTTTTATGCGTGAGCGAGTCTACCGTGAAAGCTCATTCCCGTGACATTGAGGTCAGGATGGCTACGTTACTTGCATATGGAACGAGACGGCGAGAGAACCCATGGCTGCCTAAAATAAATGAAAAATGCTGGATGATAGACATCTTGCAGGTCGAGAGAGAAATCGCCATTATGAAGCTCATTGAACATCCTCATGTCCTGCACTTATATGAGGTCTATGAAAATAAGAAGTGCTTGTAAGTCATCCCTTGGGACACGATGTCATGACTATCGTACAGATATTTATTATTGGAACACGTCAGTGGCGGAGAGCTTTTTGACTACTTGGTACGAAAAGGTCGACTAATGTCCAAAGAGGCGAGAAAGTTCTTCCGGCAAATCATTTCCGCCTTGGACTTCTGTCATGCTCATAACATTTGGTAAGCAAGGGCAACATACGAAGTTAATATTTCTGCTTTTAGTCATCGAGACCTTAAACCTGAAAACCTCCTTCTTGACGAGAGGAACAACATCAAAGTAGCTGACTTTGGAATGGCTTCCCTGCAAGTCGAAGGATCTATGCTAGAAACAAGCTGTGGTTCCCCGCATTATGCCTGTCCGGAAGTCATCAGAGTAAATATTGTTTTCTTCCGCTGCTAAATCCGACTTAAGGGCGAAAAGTATGATGGCAGGAAGGCTGACGTTTGGAGCTGCGGAGTGATACTTTACGCCCTCCTAGTGGTCAGCCAAAATTTCTCTTATCTCTTATATCTAATTGTTTTAAGGGAGCACTGCCCTTTGATGACGACAATCTACGGAATTTGTTGGAGAAGGTCAAGAAGGGCGTCTTCCACATACCTCATTTCGTGCCCTCTGATGTCCAAAGCTTGCTAAGAGCAATGATCGAGGTCGACCCTATCAAACGATACTCAGTAAGTACCTTACTTTATGTTTGCATCGCTAACGTTCAGTTGGCCGACGTTTTCCGACATCCATGGGTGGCAGGAACTTCAAAAGGAGAGCCGGAGCTGGAACTTCCGATGGCTCAAGTAGTCCAGGTAAAGATTTCACACATACAGTTGAACTCGTTTCTTTGCAGACCCATGTCATCCCGAACGAGGAGAGTATAGATCCCGACGTTCTCCGTCATATGAATAATTTGGGATGTTTTAAAGATAAGCAAAAGCTTATCATTGAACTCTTGTCCACAAGGTAATTATCTTTTTGTTATATCCATAAACTCTTCTCAGACACAACACCGAAAAGATGGTCTACTTTCTATTATTGGATCGGAAACGGAGACGGCCAGCTCAAGAGGATGACACTGAGATTGTTTTGCGTGGCAATACACAGAATATGGACCCGCCGCGGAAGAGAACAGACGTGGCGAAGGCAAACCGATATGCCGTGGGAAGCATAGCTGATGGCAGCCCTATCAACCCTCGTAAGACCTATGGGTACGAGACATCTGAGGAGACATTAATTGCTTGGTTTTTCAGACGACACAACCGTCACGGAAGACACAGCTCTCTGGGCGGATCACCCACTGAATCGCCGAGAAGTTCGGTCAGAGATCTTTTTTCAAGCACGACCGGCAGTGGAACATTCTCTGCAAGAACGACTGACGAACGCAGTAAATCATCCTCCAGGTGCCTCTTAGTCCTTTTTTCTCCGCTGAGCACCTGATTCAGAAGTGGGAACAGCTACCATTGCTACACTCAGCCAGTCGATCCACAATCAGTTGCGGAGGCCGCGCGACATGTTCGGGCACAAAGAGAGGCAGCTGAGCAGAGAGAAGCCAAAGAAGCTAGAGAGAGTAGAAGTAGACGGAATAGTCGAGACGCTGTTAAAAAGGATTCTCTCAAGAGTGGAGAGGTACTTGAACATACTGTATCAACTATGCATATTTATAGGTCTCACCCTACAATCCCTCACCCCCAAAGATGTCGGGATCGACTCTCAGTACAGATATGTCGTCTTCATCATGCTCAACCAATAACTTGATAGCTGGTAGCTGAACACATGTACTTTTTTAGGCTTGATTTTAGGAAATAGTCAGACTAGTCTTTCAAGTGCAACAGGACCATGGAGGTCTAAGCTGACCAACATCAAGAACTCATTCTTGGGAACACCGCGTTTCCATAGGAGGAAAACGTCGAATGGATCCAACACTGAATCTGATAGCGAAGATAGCCAGATGATTGACACATCCGAGTAAACAAGGCAATCAACCGAGGAAATCCTATTTTTCAGTTTGGTGAAAAAGTCCTGGTTCGGTTCGCTGACATCAAGCATGTCTGTGGAGAGAGATGACACTCACTGCGTTCCTGTTCAAGGCAAAACTCTGAATGGAATAAAAGCGGAACTCATTAGAGCCTTCTTGACGGTACTTGGTTTTTTCTGAGCCGTACTTTGCTTTTTCAGATCCATGAGCTGAGCCATTCTGTCGTGGGACAGAATTGCTTTCGAGTTGAATACAAACGAGGCCCTACGGCTGGAGGCAGTGTATTTAGTCGAGGGGTCAAGATGAACGTGGACATCATCGCCTCCCCGCAGCAGATTGTTCAAGCTGGAGATACGCCGACATATGTGGTTCAATTCACGCTACTTGCTGGTGAGACAAAACCTATTCATTCCTAACTAACGCAATTGGAGGTCCAACCAGACGTTTCCGTAGATTAGTGGAGCATCTCTCGGCAATACTTCAAACATCTTCAAAACAAAGGTGCTAAATTAATCGTGTATACGGATTAACATAATTAATCTTAGACCCGAGAGAGCACAACAATCAGCCATGATGGTTCGGCCGCGAAGACTCTCAGATAGCTCTGTCGGATCGGCTTGTTCAGACTCGGAAGCAGGTGGCAATTACGTCAGAAACGTTGGTCAAAGGTTGTTTTATTCCTAATTTATAACTATAGGACCGCAGTGACCAAACCAACGTGGATCCCTACAGCCAATCGCCTTCAATGAGATCAGTTGGAAGCACCACATCGAGTACAGGTATGTTAAGAAATCTCTTCTCCATATCCCGCACTTAATCATTCAGGTTGAAGACAAACAGTTCAAGGTAACAGCATTTGCTAGTTAACCTAAAACAAGTAGTTGCTTATTTAAGAGTGACCTAGCCCTGTTTTTAATCCAAATAACTCCTGAAACAGGAATGACTTTGCTTGTATCCTAAACACTACTGTGCTTGTGCTTTGTGCAGTGATTATTAGCCCGTTTTCCTGCACCATTTGTGTGTTTTATCAGATCTCACCTTAAAAATTTCAGTTCCAATGAAGTCTCCTGCGACTCAGCGACGAAACACTACAGCTCTCATTGAGCACTCGTCTCCTCATTCAGCTCCCCTTCCCAACGAACTTTCTTATCAACGTCCCGACCCGATCAAAACGTCCTATTCTGGTCCAAACAGGGCAAAATCTGTCGCTGACTACAGTGCGAGACCGGCCGGACATGGTAGTCAGCGAAACTATTCTTTCGCCATTGTGGGTAAACCAGACAACGTATAGCCATTCTGCTAGAAGCTCATTCCCTTTTCATGTCTTTTTGTTTGCATTTTATGCTTCTTCTCTACATTCTTTGTGATAGGTATTTCATTGTGGTATTTATCATTATTGACATAGCGTTTGTGTCATGACGTCGTGACCCGTTGTCACTTTAGTACTTACACCTAGACTCTAACTATAGGATGATCTCTACTCTGGTTGTGTCCACGTCTATATCCCGTGGTTCATTTTCCCCTTTGTTGTTTGAACGTTGTGAAAGTACGATTTCTCCCCATAACTTTGTGACCAAATAAAACTTTCCGTTCATTACGTGAACAAAATTATTAGAAACGGTAAAAGAATACTTGCACTAGAAGCATAATTACAAAAATCGTTAAAACAAGTGCAGCGCTGTATCCTAGCACCAAGAATGGGAACCTGGTTGCACATTTCGACATCTGAAAAAAACCGCTGTGAACAAGCAGAAAGGATGACCTTACGTCCGAAAGGTATGATAGCACATCCTCGCCAGATTGAGGCTATCCTTCTCTCCTGGTCTTGTTCCCAATTGCCCACTGAAAATTTTCATTCAAACATCAAATATCATGGTTGTCGAAAGGAAAGGATTTGCAAAACATTTGCAGTGCTTTTGGCAGTTGCTTTGAAAGTTCTTGACATCGGTCGACTAAGAACATTTAGCGATTCTTCCGCCAAAGCGAAATGTTGAAGCCAGCAACACAATAATGTTCGTTTCACGTTATACACAGTTTGCACAACCGCGTATCGGTCGGCACCCTTTTGCGGCAACAAGCTTTTGTAACTTACTTCTATCGATTCCACCATTGTACGTTGTAATCTTTACGCAGCCAAACAAACCATATCCACAAGATTTTGCTTGAGAAACACAGTCTCCCTGAAAAGAGTGACAGTACAGGAGACAGTAATAGCTCCGAGAGGCTTTTTTCATGGGCATCGAATACACGTGGAAGTAACTCACTCCGTTGGAAGTGCATTCGTAACAAGTAATAGCAAGTACGAAACTGCAGCTTGAAAGAAACAGAAAGACGGCAGCTTGAACGGTCATTTTCGTCTGGAGAAGGCAGCAGTTTAGACTGTTTGTGGAAGATACGACTCGGCTATTCAACTTGAAGTTTTGACTCATAGCTGCTGCTTTTGGTCAGCGGTCCGTGGACGAAGAAGAAATGATAAGATGATGGGTTTGGAACACCTAGCTGGTTTCAGCTGGTACATCTACTTCTGTGGCCGTACGTGTGTTCCCAACCGATAATGAGTCTCTTGAAGGGACTGTATGCGTTTGCTTGACAGTGCATTAGCGAGTGACCCCGCGCCATTCATAGCGCTACTCTTACATCTTGGCCCACCTATTGTTCGGATGTTTCGAGACATCTCCAAGGAGCGAATGACATCTAATTGAAGCAAAGGTAAACAGACATCGAAGAAACAAATATTCTGTTTTTATTAGATTTTCCCAATAAAGCATGTTTTCTATTCAGGAACGAGATAAGTACATTGGAATGAATCGGATACGTTCAATTAGCTGCAGATTACCTGGGTATTGTTCACAGGGCAGCTAACGTACTGAAAAACACGTGGATTCGGAGTAATATGAGCGAACGCAATAGTTACGTCACCGATTACGTCGCAGTCTGATTGCTGATGAATAGTGAAACCGCCTAGCCAAAAAAACCTTTTTATCGCTTTTTCAAAACCTTTGACCTGAAATTAACTGTCCCTTTATGGTCCCGCACAATAGGCGGCGCGCCAGACTGGGCTTCACGACTCTTGAATTCCGGTTTTCCGCCTTGCCATAGCTGATGCGGCCCTTACAAAATAGTACAAGCACATGACAGCAGAGCGGCCGCTCAAAAACAGGTCAAATGCTCGTCGACGACGCCCCCGTCGGACTTTGGTCGCTGTTGTGAAGACGGTAGATAGGGTATATTTAAATTGGTCTGATCGAGATCGATTAGTATTCATCTAAAGGGTAAGAGGAAATACTGTAAATATATCAATAAGTTCTACGTCTTGTTAGCCCTTTTAAGCCGCGAACGACCTCGAAACTAGGGCCGACTTTTCATCGTTCAGCCTCGCGCCGAGGACCTCAGTTTTTCATGAAACTCAGTCATACTTCGCTCTCGTCCAATTGATGACGATCTGGGACAACACCTTCTTGGCCCAGCAAATTTCTCTCAGTAGCTCGGTTGCGTGAGAGTGTGGACAAACAGCTGTCACCTTCACCTTACAGTACATTATAGGGAGCGTAGTGTCCACAGCGCAAGGTCGTCGCCGCATTTGCATATCCGAAGCAACCTTCACCTCGAGCATGCCCCGTCTTATCACGGGTAATTATCTTCTACCAGTGCCGTTGGTGCCACACCTTAATGCGAAGGCTACAATTCCTAGCTAACCGCACTTCTTCTACCCTTTGACTTTTACTGATTACTGTTTTGAATTACCTTGAACGGGGGAAAGTCGAGTAAGGTCGGTTTCCTTGATAGCGCAGTCACATGGCAAGTCTGTCCGAAAATCTAAGATGACCACTGCTCTCGACCTCGAGTAGAACCGTTTTGCCGCTGTTCGCTTCCCCGATACCACCTGGAATTACGAAACACTTTTATCGACTCCTCTCTCAGCAGTTGTCCTCTCAAGGTCGCAGGGCTTTTCGAAAGAGCTACTGACTATCGACAGTACTCTCTCCCTTTTCTTCTCTCGAAAACAGATCAAAACACCTCATTCACTGGACTCTGGTCGTTAAAAATGTTACTTTCTCTTCTTTACCAACACAGTTAACCTTTTTCTTCTGCTTAGGCGGAGGTTTCCTTTTCCGAAAGAGCCAGCAAAGCACAGGTTATCCTTTTAAAACGGGTTTTGTGGGGAAGAGCATTGGGGGAGGGTGGAGGCTGTAGACAGAACCCCCACAGCGTAAATTGCTCTTGGCTCTTCTTTCTTTTCCAATCATGTACCTGTCATTTTTGAGATCAGCTGTCGGGTCAGCCAAGATGAACTTTTTTTCGACCTAAAACACATACGCTCTTATTTGCTGAATTGGATGCACATGCGACAAAAATGGAAAATCTTGTCCTGGCCTCTCCGCTTGTTGACGTCCCTCCCACCAACCTGACCAGTAACTAACTGTATAACTGAGAGAGAGAGAGGGAGCAACTCCTTCAATAGTCATCGATCGGCAAACTTGTATTTCGGTCCTACCGATGTTCAGTTAAGCGTCCTTTTCCAATTTCTTATCTCTAATGCATGCTCATACTTCCTCTTTCGGCTGACCGTCAACTGGCACGAAGACTTCCATTGTAGACCTTTTGCTCTTAAGATACAGTAGCCCGTAGCTTATTGACAGTAGTGTGTTTGCTAGGTGCTCATTGGCTATTATTCTCCGTTACACATCCGATCGACAGGCTAGCCAAACATGGCGCCATATTAACTGCTCGCCGCTCGCGCCTCCCTCATACAGGCATGGTTGCCAACCCGTGCCACACTGAATTACCAGCCTCGTCTGAGTCAGCCCGCTCATCCTAACCGCATTGTCTAGCTGATGCCCTTTACTTTGTCCGCGCTTTATGTTCTGTAGTCGTACTAATCTTTTTGCTAGGAAATGCGGATGTGCAGGTGTGCTGCGTGTTGCGCACTTTCTTTTTGCGGCTTTTTTTCTACAGCTCCCGTCTTCGGCAAAACCAAATCCGCTCATTTGCAGAACGCGATGCCGTACCGAGCAGAGCTTAAACGACCAGATCTTAAAGGTAAGTTCTTAGCTAAGACTGTTCCCACTTAAAGCAAAACAGTGATTGCGTGTTTTCGGCTGAGGGATTGGGGTCAAACACATTGGTCCTCACCTCGGAAAAAAGATGCAAAACTGCGCTGGACCCAATTTCTAGGGATGACCAAAAGTTTCACTGTTTTGACGCTTACGCAGCAGCAGATTGAGTGAGAATATTTGTCCAATTTATTTCGTCAATAATAACAAGGTCACGGAATTTGTAAGTATGTGTGTTGCAACAATGCAACATCAAGGGTCACTCCAAAAAGTCAAATCTGTTCTTTCAGGGCAATTCCCGTGCTCCGTTTGTGGCAAAATCTTTTGCCACTCCTCATCGCTAAGTAGACACCGTATGCAGGCTCACTTTAAGAGTTACACATGTACACAATGTAATCAAGAAATTTCGAGTGAGTCATCTTTAGAGTTCAAAAATTAGATATTTCAAAAGCAATAAGAATTGAAATTCGTCTTTTCACGTCATGTGCACCCCACTGTTTTCATGTTTCTGAGCGGCGCGAGGCTTTCCATTTCCACAGAACTGGTTACTGTGATAGCGACAGCGGACAGTCGAGAGCGGCTGCCTGCCAAAATGTTTCCGGGGGATTCTAACTAGCGGCTATTTTGCATCAAATTATGTCGCCGATTGGCAGCAATGCGCCTCGAATAGGCTTATTGTCAAAAGAAATGGCAACAAGCAAAGAAAAGGTCATGGTTCTATTTGGGGAAGGAGGATTAGCAGGTCTCACAATTACCACGTGGTACTACAGTATTTACTGCAGTCGCGCGCAACAGCTTATTGCTCCCTCTATTTGGGCGCTTTTGAGCTAGTTCATTAGTTTTATTTGCACACGACGCTCATACCGTATGCCTCCAATAGCTGCTCTTTCCCGAAATAGAAGGTGCCTGGGAGACATGGGGTCAGGAATTCTTTTACACAAACGGTCACAGCCACTTCTTTGCCTGTACTTAACGTGACCAGTAGCCGAAAGACACGCGCAAAAATGCGTCGAGCGTCTTTTTCGCTACGCTGTTGCGCAATTGAGTTAGCTACTATTTGTCTGCCCTCAATTGTAGCGGCTTCCTGTAAAGCAAGTGCGAGTCCTTCCCCGTTATCTGAGAACCTTATTCACGACGCATAATTACCGTCTGATGGCATGCGCAGACATTTGACTCGCGTGAGAAATGGGCTGCTAACCTTGCTTCTCAACATACCGTAACGAGGTTTAAAACGATAATTGTCCGCTTTTTCAAAACTCAAGCAGCCAAAAAGTGAAAGCGAGAGTATACCGTATCGGGATTCCATTTTGTCAGATCGTCAATTTTTACTGGCAGCGATTATTCCAGTCAAAACCGGAACGAGAATGAGTAAGCAGAGTCTGTGTCGCCATGCACTCCAAAAATAATCCGATACAAAGAGCTCATTCTGCGCTTTCGCTACAGTAATTGCTTTGGCAGTAAAGCATTTGGAATGCCGCATAAGAGAAGGATAGGTTTCAAGGGGTGGGGACAAAGAGACAAAGGATCACGACAAACAGTGGAAAGCAATTAGGTGAGATCTATCGTGAACTGGCGTTGTTGCAGTGTGAGCGTGAAGGGGAAAAATGTAAGGAGAAAACGAGACAAACTGAGTGTGACGTTAGCAGCAGCAACCCGCGCTTGTCTACACTGCTAATCAAGTTTTTGGCCTTCGTTTGTTAAAGCGGAACCTTCAGGTAATGAGACACTACGTTCTCACATGTTTCGCATGCACAGTATCAGCAGAATGTTCATGTGCAGGTGTTGCAACTGGGCCTTCCCGGACAAGACCAGCCTGCATATCCATATGCAAAGTATGCTGAGAAATGGGACGCCAGGGGAGGTGGCAGTTCTGGCCAGAAGTTCAACTGAAGGTAGAAGGCTTCACATACTGGCGAAGAGAATGTTTCAGATGGTCCCTCTGATTCCGGAGAAGCATGCTCTTTCTCACCTGAACAGCTTCAACACAAGCTTCATGGAAACAATAACAGTTCCAAGCTCATAAATAACAATCTCGGTTCAATCTTCCCCAATGCCCTCAAACAAGAAAATCTGCTACAGTTTATGCAAAAGGTACTATCTAAACCTCTACGTAAGAATCAAATGTTTAGGATAATACACTCGGCGGTCTCGATATGGCTACCTTGCCCTCAAACCAGTGGCTTTCTGCATGGCTCGCCAATAATCCGTTCGCACCAAACCTTGGTCTCGGAATCTCCGCTGCTGGCTCCAAGAACAGTGGAACTCATGAGGATGACGTGAAAGAAGACAATGATTCTGACATGGACGACGTCTTGGAAATCGAGACAACCGAAGAAGACTTGAAAGAAGAAGAGATGGCTGCCCACAGTCCAAGAGTAAAAATGGTGTATGGGTATCTCATTTCAGTTTTCAGTTTACTGTGAAGTCCGAATGTGTTGATGAAGAGAAGATTGACATGAAGGGTTCCTTGAAAAGAAAAGCTACTCGTCCCATTCAGATGACCAAAACTGACGAGTCTGAGGTAATCGAACAGAAGCGCAAATAGCAAAAACAGTCTTTAGAACACACCAGAATCGTTGAATGTGACCCTTGAAGAAAAAGAAAGCTGCTTGGCGGAACAACTTTCGCCCACAGTTTCCGATTCTCACACGAGTGGTACCAGTTCTCATCGCGGAGATAGCCCAAGAAAGTGTTTCGATTGCCAGGTATGCGATCCTAAGAAACTCGGCGTAAAGCAAACTTCAGTTGACGAAAGGACAGTTGTTACTGTCGGAGGCAAAGGCTCGCCAATACGAGTCAAAAATTGCCCAGCTTGAAACCCGAATTCTTGAGCTGCAGAAGGAGAGACTCGTTGAGAAGCCCGAATATCTCTTGGTAAGAATAGGTATTGTGCCACAAATCTCATTGTTTTAGCCGACAGCAAGTGCTCATCCATTGCCTCTGTTCCCTCAGGTGCCACCGCAACAGCAGCTCCTGATGCAGAACCTGCAGAATCCCGCCATGAAAATGCTTTTCCACAATATGCTGGCCAATTTGAATCGTCAGCCTTGTTGAATCTTTTGTTCTGTACATAACCCATCTCTCCTTCCAATGTGTTGGTCTGCAATACCTAGAAACTGGTTATAGCATCTAGACCTTTTAGCCTCTGATCCTCAAAAACTTTTGAATTGCGGTACGTTTTAGCCGTTCTATGTTTTGTCTAGTAGAGAGAGAAAATCTGTTCTGTGTGTATTTCAGGGTAGAAAACCCGCTGCAATCCTCACGAGGCGATAGCGTGCAACCGATCATTGATAGTCAACACACTCAGTAGTGTCATTCTCTTGTCGCATTTTTGTGCAGTATTTCATTTGAATCTTTGCCAATAAAAGTATGTTTCGTTATTTTTATCTCAAATTCAGCATTTGCTTTCTTTTCAATAAGAGGAAGAACGAATGAATTGAAAATATATTTCCACTATAGAAGTTTCTATATCTTAAAAACATCAACAATATCTGCTAAAGATGTTATTCAAATATGTGATCACTTAGAAATCTAGGACCTCTGGCGAACGAGATAAGATTGGCAGCCTTTGCAAGGAGAACATGGAGTGGGTGCAAACATGTTGCAATGATTGTTGGTCAGATATCTCAGCAGACCGAAGTGTTGTAGGCTATGTTACGGACGATTTCCATCGATCCGTCAGGTAATCGAACAGAAGCGCAAATAGCAAAAACAGTCTTTAGAACACACCAGAATCGTTGAATGTGACCCTTGAAGAGAAAGAAAGCTGCCTGGCGGAACAACTTTCGTCCACAGTTTCCGATTCTCACACGAGTGGTACCAGTTCTCATCGCGGAGAAAGCCCAAGAAAGTGTTTTGATTGCCATGGCCATTGTCAGAAACCAATCGTGAGTCCCACGATTATTGCTGAGCCGGTGCCTGCGGCGTTTTGTGGACGACGGGATTTTGGCTTTTTTTTAATTCATAAACCAGACTTTTTTGCTTCCCCCGGGTAGCTTTATTCGGAGGACAACAAGCTGAGAAGGACAGAGTTTGAAAGAGGTGAAACACTCTTACCGTCTTGGCTGCCATATCCATCTTCGATCCCAGAATAGACGCTATAGCTCTCGGCAGATTGCTGTAGCGTCTCTCACGTTGGCGGAAAATTCGGAGGATGCCTCTACGAAGTTTGATTCCAGTTTCTTCTCGATAGAAACGAAGCAACTTTTAATAATGAACGAGTTTGTTCTCTTCACGGAATAGGATTTACTCGAAGAAGTTGAGAAGACGCTAATCGTTTCCTTTGATCTCTAAAGTTAGCTCGTCTGGTCGTAGCAACCTGTATAAGAAAATCGAACAAGAAAAAGTGACTGACTCATTCCTCGCTTTTCTTGACATTAAAACGGCTGAAGGTATTCATTGAGTGAAGGCTATCGTTTTCTGATTTCGAAATCCTTGGCTTGTTCGTCAAATTCGGTCTCGAGGAAGACGTGTGATCGTCAACGCTGTTCTCCTAACCAGCGACATCTGGTCGAAGTGATAGTTTGTCTGAATTAATCGCCTTGTCACAAATTTCTGAAACTAATTGCCCTTTTGGCTCCTTTCCAGGTCCTTTTCCATCCATCATTCTCTGAAAAAAACTACGTGAAAAGAGCATGAAGTAGTATCTCTACCATCTAAAGCGCGATAGTTTCTGTGGTAGACTCTGTTTATTTGTTTGTTTGTTTGTCCGAGTCCATGAAATTGAAGCCAGCCAATAATGCTGTCCAGAAGTTTTGTTGTTCAAAAACAGTTATTGCCTAATTTGGGTGGCAATTCAACTTTGGATGCGCCAGAGCTTTGTTTTTGTCGCAGTGAAGCCACTGGAAGCCTTTTGATACTACGAAGCGGCGCAGCCGCCAATGCAAACGGGATACAAAAAGAGGGCTGGTAGAGCACTAATCTGCGAATGGGAGAGTTTTGAAAACAAAAAACTTCCAGATTCGCCTTGTTGGTGGCTTCCAGGCTACGGAAGCAACTGAAGCAGTCAATGAAATTCTGCTGTTAACAAGAAGAGCTGTAGCACTGGGACTTTCTTCAGCCATAATCATATATAAAAGAACTAGCAGAGTACGCGCGAGATAAGGAAAACTCGAGCCGGACAGTGAGAGATCTACCATAAGATTGATAAAGATTTGTGTAAGCAGCTCTGAGCGACACTGTTTCCGTAAGCATTCAAATCACGCACCACTAATGCACCATACCAGGTCTCTGGACAAGTTTCAGCGAATATTTGAAAGAGAAGCAGTTAGACTGTTGAGGATGAACACTACTATAGAAGGGTACGTGAGGCGAGCAAAAGGCCACCAGAGAAATCCAGCAAGACAACTGTCCACAGAATCCAGCTGTTGCGCAATAGAGGAAACGAGCTCTGTCGGTTTCTCTAGACCTAGCAAGAAAGTGATCATAGGCAGGCTCTACCATATACAATCAGAGCGTCCTACTCGAGTCAGTAAAAAGAATAGAACGTCGAAAAGAAGGTGAAAAAACCAAAAATATAGGAATCGCAGTAAAAAGGGGCAGACGAAACCGTTAGAGGCATTCTTTGCTTATACTGAGAAGCGAATTTGCCACATATTTTTCGTGTTTGGTCTTGTTAGTGAAATCTTGTGTCTTTTCACGCCAATTTGCACCAGTATACATGATCTTTTGACATCTAGATCTGAATACTGTTGCTGAGCTTCAAAACTAGTCACTGACGCGCCACTGAAAAAAACTGAGGCAACACACAAGCACCAGCCTTGACTAGTTTCAGTGGAGAAGGATATGATCTGAAAGTCACAAGTTCACGATTTTTTTCACGCAAAGTCGGAGTATTCTGCAAAGTCTAGTAGGACTACGGAGGCAAAGCAATGGTTAAATCATCCAATTTATTTTTCACTGAATCACTATTTTCGTCCATTACAAGCAGCAGCTAACATCTACATGAAACGAAAGTGTTTGACCAGATTGAGCCGTCACATCTACACATATTGCTCGGAAACCAGCTTGAAGTGGCACGGACCATTAGATGAGATCATTACTGTTCAGCTAACTCCTGTAGCAAATGTTTGTTTCTGAAGTAGAGACCCAGACGATCGCGACCGTATTCCTGAAAACATTTGACTACCCAAAGAGATGGGTGAACTTACGGCGAAACCAAAACCAACAGGCGATAGTTCCACTTGAAGAAGACCCCACACACCCCAAAAGAAATGTGAGATTGGGACGAAAGGAAGCGTCTCTTTCACCAGTTGTTCCGACTTTGGATAGAGCTGATTTTCCGGGGTACCACCGTACTCACGGAGATAGTTGACAAAGAACTCTTGCATCTGAAAGCAAGCTAGATGTCTGATTTTGCAGCACCCACATGATCTTCACCCGGAAAGTTTTCGTTTTTGATATCGTAGTAAGGTGCCTCGTCGATGTCGTAGTCTATTGTGTACTCTACAAAGTGATTAGCAAAGTCGAATCCTCTGAACAATACTTATTCTACATGATTGCTTACATCCTACCTATAATTGTAGCTAGCGTATTCGAAATCAATCAGAACTAGACGTGGGTCAGCGGGATTGAATGCAGAAAGACTGTTTCGGCCAGAGTAATGAGAGTCTTCCGAGATAGATGGCATTCGAATGTTTCCAGACGATGCTTTCGGAAGCAGGATATTGCCTGAAAACGACTTTTTTGAGACGGGTGAAGTCTGGTTACCTTCTTGCAGATCGTTGTGGCAGAACGCAACCGGACTGCGGCTCTTTGCGATCAGCTCTCTGAAAATACGTGTAGACAAATTGTAAGAATTCTTACCGCAAGTCGCACAGCTCTTTCTCGATGTGGTCACAAGTGATTTCATGACTGCCATACTCTTCTCCAAGTTCGAAAACTCCCTGTCCGGTTGGAGTTTGACGAAGTTGATTGAGCCAACTAAACAATTTTTTCTTAATTTTTAATCTACTTTCATACCGCTGAAGAGCGTCGCAAATGTAGTCGGGTTCCTTCCAGATTGGTACCTCCAGCTGATGAACTTTTGCCAATCGCTTAGCTATTTTGCTTGAGATCCCTCCGAGTGAAATTTCGCGACAGGCCAGAGGCCTCGACTGAAAATAATGTGCCTCGGCGCTTGATTCTCACTAAATCGCTCCATAAAACTACACTTACGGGGATATACTCTTCAAGCCTGCCTCCGCTAAAGATCCCATAAAGCTTCGGTCCCAGATGTCTTTCCGATAACAGGGTGAAAATGACGGATTCGGCTACCAAATGGCTTTCTGTTTCCGGGTTAAAGTATACTCTCAGTAGGACCTAAAAATATCTTGTCAAAGCGATTAGTGACCCTCTCACCTTGTCCGGTTCATTTCTGATCGGCGGATGAGACTCATGCAGCCGACAGAGGAACAACATGTTACTCATACCTCCCCTGAGAATAGCATATCAGACAAGCACAATGCTTTAGGAACACCAAATAGCCAAAGAACTCACTTGATTCTGCTGATGCGGAGATGTTCCATACTGGCAGTCTTCCAAGCACCTCCAAGGAATCTAAAAAGACTGCTGTTTGATAAAAAATTAGAAAAGTACCTTGCACAAAGCATGTGTGTCCTTTCTTTCAACTCCGTCACGCTATTGACGTCAGTATCCGGCTCCATGGCGGAGAGCAACTCCTTCATTCCTCTAGAAACAGAAAATCGAGAAAGATGCGTCATACTACTGGTGCGCAAATGGCATGGGAGAACGCGGATATTTTGATGGCAGACTGGATATTATGTTTAATTAGGGGGCTCTATTCCTTAGGAGTTATCGACCCAGCTCCGCACTTTTTAGAATTATAAATTGTATAGGAGGCCGTCTGGACAGCTGAGCCGAACGCGGAAAACTAAATGACCTCAACTTCTAAGCAACGAAAAAAGCGCCGATGTACGGAAAATCATCATAGCTGGTGGAAAGATGTTTGTCTCGAATCTAGAGGGAAGCATAGGTGTGAAACAGAGGCCAATTGCCAGCAGGTGATGTATGATAGTCCACTAGGCTGGCAGGATGAATAGGAAAGACTAAACCACTGGCTTTCGTGGTGCACCACTTCTCGATCGGAACTATTAAGATTTTTCTCCGGCTCTCTGACAGCATGCCTCGAAATCGATTCCGGCACCGACTCATAAATATTCTCGATCGATGATACATTACACAGAAGAACGGCACACACCAAACTGTCCAAGTGGTCCACGAAAAAATATGAAGGCGCGCGTCTGAATACTTACCGAAAGTGGCCTTCTGCGAGAATCATCGTTATTGCAGCCGGTCTCCTTCTGGAAAAGACAAAGAGTTGAAAAAACTTGAAAAGAGAGAAGGGAAGGACATTTACAAGAGAAAAACAGTCTTGTCTCAAGGAACAATACGCTGTTTGCAAGAAGAGCACCGAGAGCAGTGTTTCCTTCTCTCTAGGCGAAAAACGGCCGAGGGTGCGCAAATAAAGCAGTCTGCCAACGACTTGAATTTAATTTTACGGACTAGACTGATGAACTTCTGAAAATGTTTAAATAGGTTAGCTTTGGCGAGGTTTAAAATCCGGCGGAACCTACGATGCATTTTAAGGTACACACATTTGCTTAGAACTATCTAAAGTACGTAGATGCAACAGAAAAGGAAACATTGGACTGAGGTTTGGCTCCTGAAAGAGAGGGTCATTCGGAATCGATACGATGGCGTGCTTCTCCCAACGCATCAACTCTTTCCGGGATTCTTTCCGGAAAAATTGGAAAGAGTAACGGATTGTTTTGTTATCCTCTTTTTCTAATGTGATGCGGGTGGAGAATCAGAAATTTAAGCGCGATATTCCCACTAGGATATAATATTCCAGTCACGCAATTTTTTTCATTTCAGAAATTTGAAAAGAGAGAAGTAACAATTATTTAATGACTCTAGACATCTGTACAATTTCGTATTTTGAGATCTCGTAAATGAAAAATTTGGAGCAAGCAGAATAGGAAAACAATTTGTGATACCGGGGAGGCACAGAATGACACTCGTATAGCTGGAAATCAGTCAGGAAAGTCAAAGGAACGGGGGACTAGACGAACATCACATAAGGAAGAGAAATAATTTGCATTACTGCCAATGGAAATGACGGTTAATCATCCGGTAAAACTTTTCGTTTTCCGCTGCATAAAAGTTCCTGAGAGTATCCAAAACTCCAGGAGACACATTCGGATGTTTCCGTCCTTTTGTTTTGCCCAGGCAATGCAGCTTGTTGTCCGTTTTCCTGATGCAGGGAAAGTTTTTCACAGGATCCACTCCAAAGTCGGTAGCTTTCACAACTGAAATTTCAGATTGTTTATTACTACGTGAAAATGGCTACCTGGAGTGAGTCCCAAGAACTTTTCAGTGTCAGCCACTTCTTTTTCGGGGTCTGTGATAAGACGTTCTCCATCAACAATGTGAATCTGTTCTAAGGGGAAGTGCTTCAGCCATCTGAAAGGAATTTGATTAAACTGGAAAAAGCATTTAATACCTGGTCAAATAGCGATGGTAGACGCCGATCTTTATGGCTCCCCAATTGGCGTTCACTCCATTCACTTTATCGCTACAGTTCGCTTTCAGCCAACTGCTGCAATCACCTGTAGTCATCTCCTCAAAAGAGGGCATTTGACCAAGTCGTCTCTTCTTGGTGGAGGCTTGAGTGTACTCTGGAAAGGTGAATTGCCAGAAAAATCAGCTGATTCTTACCAGAAATGGCTCTGGTGACAGGGTCACGAACGACGAGGATGAGTTTCATGTTGGGATCAAGGGCCTTGATCCGTTCGGGAGCGTTTTTGCTGTGAAAGTAGGCCGGACTCTTCTCTATCGTTAGCTGATCCCCGTTCGTTTCGGGCATTCGTTCTCTGAAAAAAGACATTGAATCAACGGCGTCTCCTGGAACGCGCAAAAAAAAAACGACATTCATTAATTCCCGGAGCCATTACGGTTGCGAACGGTCCCAATTGCTATTATCGCTGAGGTGACAGTCACATAACTCTTCGGCGGCGCCTTTCCAGCACCCCATATCTGGCAGAGATTTGCGCAACTCGCAAGGCCGAGAATGAGAGCGACTGATACCTTGGCTCCCCTCTAACCAAATGCATCCAGTCAACTGGACGCAAAGTGCCCAATTGTGTGACACTTTGCCGCACTCACCGGTGCCAGCTAATATTAATTTTTATTACCAACGGGAGTGGTCGCCGAGGTGGGAGAGTTCACACTGGGGCTCGTAAAAGGTGGATCAAAGATACCGCTAGCTGTAATACAAGAGTGACATCTTGCCACCCACCACTACTTACAGTTGTCTTTTCTTGGGAATTGTCAGGTCGGCGTCACTAACGACTTGCACTTTAAGGAGGATAAATATGTATCTTGGCTGGGTGTGCTGATTGAATAAACACGGAGAGTAATGGAGGAACAACAAGGTTCTAGAAGATACTAATTACGTATTCCCAATCACATTAAGAGCCAACGCCAGTTCACATTACAAGACAGATCCTCGCGCTCGGATCCGACTGCAAAACAACTGTCGGATTGGACAAAAGTAATGGATCAAGTAAACATCGCCCAGATTCTGACCCTTGGAGAAGCCGGCACCTCTGATCACAGCGGTGTTCGACTTCCTGGTGGGTATCATATTCGGGTGCTGCTTATTTGTCGAGATGATGCAGGGTTACGCACTGTTTGCGGTCAAGTTAATCCTTCCAAATAAGGATGGGCGCTAAGGAAACACGAGAAAGATTTGTGTCAAAAGGTTTCCAAAAAAACCTAATTGTTCCCTAGATATCCCCTCAGCAAAGGAGCTGTTGATAACAGTGAGCTGTCGTCTGGGTACTGCTAAGTAGAACAATTATCGTTAGATCATGAGCAGATGTCGTTCTGCGTCTCCGGAGCCTGTTGTTCTCTCGAATATCTTGATCTCCCTAAGTGACCGCAGGGAATCTGCGTCTCCATGCAAAGCCTGCTATTCTCCGCCCAAGATGTCCGCTTCAGCCAGCATGAGTACTGAGACTCGGTAATGAGACAATCTCCTAAGCAATTTTCATTTCCCCAAAGACAGGTCCGTTTCCTGCTAATTGGGATATGGAGACTACGTCTAGAAGCTCAAAGAAGTTGTAAACTGCCCCTAGACATAAAACAGTTAGTTAATCAATCAACGGATTAGGTTGGCACATGTTGCCGCGAGCAGGTGAGGTCACCTAGTCTAAAAAAGCGGCACCGCAACGCATCTGTTCGCCAGACAGATATCGGATCATTTGTGGTAATTTTTCTCTGACGTAATTGCTTTCGCTAGGCCGCATGGTAGACCGGCCTCCAATCAGATTTGCACCCCCGGTCAAACGGTAGCCGCTTCCGGACAAACAACGCGCTGTGTTTTTGAGCTTGAGGGTCATTGCTTATGCTCTGAGCTGAAGGCTGAACAGAATCACACTTTTTCGTGATTGACAGTTGGCTGATTGTCGTCCATTACAGTGCGCCAAGGTGGCACGTCCGGGCCATAAAACTACCTCACAGGTGACGACAGACAGATTGGTGTGCTCAGCTGTAACAGACAGATGGGGGTCCCCAACTTTTACCCAAGGTTTGCCCTTCTTCAATTAGATGACACATATTGAATACAATTCCCTCAGATTTTCGGGTCTATTTGTCGCTGCACAGCGCCGTTGATTAACAGCTTGTACAGTTGTCGTCCACGGGGTGACAAATTGACGCCTGCTCTGGTCACATCGTCCTCTTGGCTGAGCCGACAAATATCAGCAACTCCAGTTATGATCGGAACATATCTGGACTTTTGGCCTCAAATTTGGGAAGGAGGGTGATGGCTGTCTCTTTTCTCTGCTGCCAAATGTTATCGGAACATGTCAATCAGATATGGGAAGAAAGCGAGCTTGTTCACCTGTCCTACTCACACAGACAAGCACAGCCACCTGTGAGGTATCGAATAACCATTGCCGCTCAAACAGGACAGGATTAGAAACTAGCTTGGGGTGCTCTCCATCTGGGCGCCATTCAGTCTAGATGACGCACCGTCAACACGTGTGGGCGAGCCACCATATCTCACGAAAAATGGCTGGTCGCCAACTGAAAAAATGCTGCAGATTGGAATTAAATTGTCCTCACACTTCAGGTTTGAACAAATTAGCTGTATAAAGGCACTCAGAAAGTCCCAACGTAAGCTAAGCCAGTTATTCTAAAGAGACCCAATTTGGAACACAGAGACTAGCCAATTACGGGACTGGCCCACCCATATTATACGTAACTTCTTTCGAAAACGTGTGCCTATAACCAAACTGCCATGAACTTTTTCTCAAAAGCGAGAACGCGCCACCAGTTCGATTGAAACTTCAACCTTGGAATACCAAAGCGAGCGACTTTTAAGGCCTCTCTCGAGAGAGTTATTTGCCATGATGCCACTTTGCTCACAAGCCAGCTGCGTCCCTTCTCTATGAGCTTCCTTTAATATGAATGCAGAGCCACTGGTTGTTAATACCCCCTTAAAGAAGAACATACGGGGCTGTTTGGATTTGTTACGCCACTACATGTTATAGATACGAATACTTGAGCTAATCCCTCTACCATGTTGAGAGGTGGTAGCTGTGAGAAGCAGGTCCATCTGGGTAAACATGAAACATGAGGACGGAGAGTCTCAGTCCACGGAATGGTACATCAGTTAGAAAGGATAATGTTTCAGAAAGTGCGTGAAAATCCGGCCAATTAACACGCATTTGAAAGAATTCCGAAACCAACCTGTACCAATCGAGACCCTTGTCGAAACTCTTATCGAAGAAATGAACTTCCGGTCCAGGAGCTTTTATCAAAGGATTCAGTCGCAGGAACTCAAGCAGAGCTCTAAAAATGAACTTTATGAACACCACATTACAAAACTAACCTAGTGCCAGCCTTTTTAGCGCCAATAATAATTGCAGAGGGGAATCGTTTCTTTGTTGTCTTAATTGGGTAGGATGAGACTGTCGTTAAAACTCCGACTAGGCAGAGCCACCGAAGCAACATCTGGAAAGCGATATTTGGAACGGGCCATCTGACTGATAAGAAAAAGGGTCTGACCAGCCAAAATTGGCTGCGAGGAAGAAGCGGATTATCGGTATGGGGGCCGGTGGTGCGGGGAACCATCAGAGGGGCGGGGTTCAGCTGTGCACCGTAGAGGGGAGCCGCTCCGCCTCTTTGATTGGTTAACAACTAATCTGATTTCAGTTTTGGGAAGTTCGCAAAGTAAGCAAACTATGGAGACCTATAGTTAAACTTTTCAAGGTTTCATAAGCTGAAAGTTTCGTTTATAGGCGGATAATGAGAGGACAGTGTATCAAAGAATACTGAAGCTAATGTGTACATTTCGCTTGACATGTTCCCACGAACTTTTCATGCATGTGAAAACTGAATCATGACCAGAAAGCAGCCCTTCGAACTGGAGAAAAAGGGGTTCCACAGAAAGACCCTCCAGCATCACAGGTGGCAATTGAGAAGCGTTGCGCAAAGAGAGTGTGAGAGTGATTAAAGGTGAGTGAGTCTAGCCCCGCATTTAAAGCTGCTGAAGCGTGAACCGTCTATGACATATGGAGCTGGGTAATACATCAGATCGGAGTACTTGTCTAATTGGCTCACAACTACTCTCGAAAGCCTGTTTGAGCTGCTCTAAGTAGTATCACGATAGGCTAGAGGGAGTCATGAATAATTTTCAAGTGAGAACTCTTCCATTCTTCCGGCCAGTCGATGAATTATAGCTGACCACAAAGAGGATATCAAGCTTGTAAAACTTGAGAGACCGGGTCGGAAGGCTTTTGTTATTACAGTCGAACCATATGGCTCGTATAGTGCGCTATAATGATCATTAGAAAACAAGAGGATGGGTTGTATTACCGTGACAGCTCATTATTGGGCCCAATCTTCTCCCACTCTTTCTACCAAAACAGCTGGGGTCATGTTTGTAACTGCGAACTACCTAATATGGTCTTTCCCAGTCTGTTTGGTCACTAATTCTCGGATCAGAGAGTTCCGCTAAGCGAGATTCTCCTAGGGCTTTTGCACACCGCATCGGATACAGCTCAAACTGATTCACATAATTAGAGCGGCCTGTCTTCAAAGCATTGCGGACATCTCCCAGCTAGATTGGTCTGCTTGGAGCAATCCTCGCAGCGACGTCTTGTTAACGCAATCTACCTTATTTAAGATCCTCGGACCCTGCCGGATTTTATGTCTTTACCTCGTGAAGAAAGAAAGAAGGACGTTTTGCATGCAAATCGGGCACGGTAATTGACTGGGCAGGATTAGCACAAGAGGCAGGTGGTCCAAAAAACTGCATATCGAGTGTGCAGTGCTGCGTATGATTAGATTTGTTGATTAAAGAGGCTTTGAGCAAGGTGAAAAACGATAGTTTATGGTAGGTAGGCTCAGGCTGTGTGGCATTTCGGTGTGAGTGAGTGGGCACTTCGGTTTTACAGCCACCCGTACTGTGGACGACCTCGCGCGCGTAGCCATTTAATCAACGGAATCGAACCCCACAATTATCCTCGATCTGATCAACATGATCTCTCTATTTACGTAATGATACCTACTGAACTGTACATTGTTGAAGTGCTAACAAGAAACGGAGACAGAAGGTGCGGAGACTCATTAGCAGGTTGCTTGTGGCAGGCGGTATGATGCAACGAGTATCCGTAGATTGAAGGGCTCAGTTGCCGGTGATCCGCCTTACTCTGGCAACATAATTACAGAGCGACTTGATCGGAAAAGGACTGACTTCCGACTTTAGTTACGAAAAACATAAGGTCGAATCAACACTAAGTGATGGATCGGTGCATTTCACGTTCACAACCGGGGGTGTTGCACGGAGTCCTTTGGGAATCGTCTGTCGACACCCGGCACTCCTCTCTTCCAGGAAGACCTCGATCCCCAGGTGAAGAGCTCGTAAATTTTACGAGACATTGTGAATGCGCACTCTGCGGGAGAAAGATAACCGATCTCCGGTAACAATTAATCGCGCCACCCGGCATTATCTAAAAAGCCTTGACAGCTCTGTCGTTAGAACTTGAATCGCGCATTTAACGCATTTACATTCCTCTTTGAAATTTGAGTGACAGGAGAGTGAAAGCAGAGGGGCAAAAAGCGACAATGTGAAAAATGGCTCCGTCCGCAAAAATTGGTCAAGTTAATCTACCTATAAATGTTGCTCTTTTTGCTCAGCGGGTGGCACTTCCGGTCTAATAAGAACGGGCGGCAGCCTTCTACCTTAAAGACGGTCAAGTGCCATGATAATCCCCTAGAGTACGACGCTGACATAACAAATTCAGTGTGAACATCTGCTGTCAAGTGTCGTCTTTTCTTTCTCAATATGTGAAGGAGTAGCTCACAGAAAGGACACTAACGGTTTAAAGGTCACAATAAAGAGGAAGAGGTTATCCGTGGCGCAATCTCTCTTCATGGTGATTGAGGTGCCAAGATTTCGATACGATCTTGATGTCCTGACCAAGACAATATATGACTCTCTCAGTCAATTAGCCCCGACTAGGTTGAGCAGACATCGGAATCAGAACAATTGGATTCCTTGCTCTGCTTCTCACCTGCCACTGTTTGCACCTACTAATCAAGCCGTTCAAACAATCGGGGCCAGGTTTACCGACTGTAGCCCCATCGAACAAAATTATAGGTAGGAAAATTATGGTTTATGCCTGATTTGGCATATGCGGCAGTGAAGCAAAGTATTTGAGCACAGGTGGAAGGGAGATGAGAGTCTCGGTGGCCCGTTGTCCGGGATAAAAATCTGCCGCTTAATTTACGGCATATTTTAGAGAAGACCGATATCTACTGTTAATTGCAATCCGGGCAGCAGAGCGAAGGAAAAAGAAATGTGTGTATTTACAGGAACATATCATCCATTCTGATTGAACTGTGGATACGTCTGTTTCAAAATGGATCTCAGATTTGTTGAAGGTGCCAACCGGACTTCCACTTCTTCCTTGGCTATCAACGCTATCAACTTTTTGAACACGCCTGCAATGAGGTTCTCAAGTCAAAAGTAGTTAAGTAGTACCTTCATCGTTTTCTTTGAACGCATCTCTAGGATTTGCTGCATCTGTGAACTTGTAGAGGAGAATAATTTTGTCAATCTTTGCCGGACCCGGGTCGCGAACGACCTGAAAATGCTGAAAATCAGTTCGAAGGATGTTGTAAGCAGCGAAGCGACTTGTTACGAGTTTTGGTATGTTTGAAATCATGTTTTCGACTTAGCTTTGTCTCAATGAAAACCACTGAGTACCTGTAACCTCTGCGACATTCCCGGCTCCAAAACACAGAAGACTGGTGATACCCGGTAGATCTCATTGTTGCTGCATTTTATTTTTATCGCCATCCTGAAAGTATAAATTGTCTTAGTGTTATTCCAAAAATTTACTTTTGATTGCTCCCGTTGACCATCATGTGGCGTGACGCTCCTCCTTTGATAGAGGAAAAAAAGCAGACTTTGGGTGTGAGAAAAAGATCGTGGTCTTCGAAATCGTACATCATGCCTAAAAAAAAAGACGCTATTGCAGGAAAGGTCAATAGAGCACACACCTTGATGAGTCTGCAAAGAGCGAACGACTGTTACACAATTCATGAAGGGTCACAGAGGACAGATTACTTTTGGGAGACGTCTACTCAAACATTCTTAGGGATGTAAGGGTGTTTGTTCTTAGCCTGGACAGCAAGCGTAAATGAGATATGTATCTTCAACTGTTGCGTACCACAAGCAAACAAATAGCAACAAATAAATAAGCGACTGGCGAATGAACACTAAGATACATGCGACGAGAGAAAAAGTGGAAAGGCAACTTTAAACGGCAGCAATGAGGAAGTCATCAATTCCACTATTGCGATCATGAGTCCCCTGTCGGCCTGGATGAAAGAGACAATAGATGTTTGTTAGGAGAGCAACCTATAGCATCGCGTTGCGACAGCACAATTCATCACCCTCTACGGACCGAGACGTGATCGTGGAGCCGTCAAGGGAATGGCTTGTTCCGTCTCGGATACGCGACGGAGACATAATTGGACTATTTGCTGCGTTCCAAACTTGACATTCGAATCTTCACTAGAATTGACAGTCAGAATTAAAAACACAGTGGAAAACTAAGAGTCTTGAATGTCTAGAAGCGCCGAGTATCTATAGGATTCTAGGTAGTTATGCTGTCGAGACATATAGTAAGCTCCCTCCCTTCAGCATAACAAGGCACGGCTTGTTTTTTATATTCCTGAATAACTTACTTGTAGTACTGATGCTGGGAAGACTGATCGTGTTCCTCATTCGACTCATGTTGATAGAGTTTATTCTGTTCACCAGACGCGAAGTTTTCAAGAAGACTTATGTAGGACAGGGTTGGATGTCATAAGTCGCTAAAACGCCGGGAGGAGACTTCAAAACAGCCGACGGGAGAGCGACAAAATGATTCAAAAGTTAGGACCCGCCTGTCCTTTGGGGGTGCCAGTCCGTGACTTATGTGAGACTGAGTGACTACGGATTCAAGTTTGGGTGACAAGAGACAAGCTGACATGAGTTCCAGAACTAAAGTCTCAAAGGACTGGCAAAAATTTTGGCTGCTGAATCAAGCCAAATAGCGGGTTACCGAGCGACATTATGGTCATAAACTGATGATGCAGTTTGAGGTTTTCTTCTTACGTCATTTCTAAGAGATTATCCTTAGTTTGATCTAGGAAATTCGTCTGAAGTTTCGTTGTTTTCAAGCTTCTTCTCTGCATTCACTTTCACACCGTCACCATATCCAACATAATATCTAAGGTTTTCTGCTTGTTCCAATAAACAGGTATTAATCATGCTCGCGGTGAATCGTTTACCGGACTTTTTTTGTAGAAAAACAAAGAAATCCCATTCCTTTTACAAAAGTCTGAAAAGATATGGATGAAGTGACAAGCGCAACAGATCTTTAAATGTTCTACTCAGAATAAAAAATGATTATAGACCCAGCCTGTTGACTGCACTGATTTCATGTTTTGGTTACAGTTTGCCTTTTGCACACTGGGAGGCGGTCTCATGTCGAAATGACCAATTATGGTACTTTGTCGGAAGTTTTTGTTGTCTAAACAAAGTTTTTATTGCACCACTTTCAGCTGATACGGTATCATGATCAGGCACCGCAGAACACAAATGCAATCTGACAGCGAGAAATTCCAGCAACCAAACGGGGCATTAGCGCTCATTAAAGGTGTGTCCTGTTGAACAAACTTACGTCTTACCGTCATTTTCAAGTCATCACCGCCCACCAGGTTCCCTTTTGGCTAACTAGTTCTCCTTTCTCATCTTCGTTCTCTCTTTCTCTCTCAGTGTGAACCACACTCTGCCCACCCACTGATCAGGCGCAAAAATTACTAGACAATATCTATTTCCGGACACCAGCCTTTTTCGTGGGTGTGCTGGACAGACTGTTCAGCAGTAGGTTCCAGTCACGTCCGCGAAAAATTATTGCGGCTCTCCTTTGCTGTCAGTCCATGAAGTTTGCGCGTTCGATCGCGCAAGCCGTCTCAATTCACAACGTCAAATGTCTGATTTGTATGTGCTATTCAGCCAATATCTACCAAAGAAGCTGCTTCTATCCTCTCTATAAAACCAGTTGTGCTATCCTCTCAGACGCCAGACATTCTTTTCTCTCTCATGATTAGACGTTTTTTTGACACTATTTATTCCTTAGATCCGTATGCTGAACCTTCGATCTTATTCAACTGTCATTTTACCCAATCATTTGTCACATGTCTTGGCAAATGATCAAGTAATACTTTTTCCAATAAGAACCCCTACGCCTTTCATTGTGAGAAAACAAACCGGATACACTGTCTCTCTCTCTCTCTCTCTCTCTCTCTCTCTCTCTCCTTTTCGTGTGATCTATTACTCATCTTCCGACAGATTTATCAATTTTTGCAAGATAGGGTCAAGTGTCGTCATAAGACCACAACTTCGGTTCAACCCTTCAAAATGGAGGATATTTCGAGCCTCAGTGAATTTGGAACGCTACCTCGCAGGCGAAACTCGCTGAGAAAGATGATTTATGTAAGCTACACCGACGAATGATGTGAACTAACTTTATAGAACAGTTTTCGCCTCAAGAAGAAGAGCAACTCTGTTACAGCTATTGTAGAGGAAGAGTTTGAAAAAGTTTTCTCACTAGAGGTTCGTTGTTTACAAACTAACATGTTTGTGTTCAGAAAAGCCGGAATGCCTTCACACACCATGGTACAATTCGCCGTGATCCGAAGACTGTTTTCGGTCCGGCTATTATACCACCAAAAGAAGAATGTTCGCTAGTTAAGTATTTCCAAGCAGAGGGAAAGGTTTTTGATCCGGAATGCAGACTGACGAGTTTTGAGAGAAAGAGACGGTAGGTTCAGGTACAACAAGCACGTGACACGATTCTAGGGCTCGCAATGAGTTCAGTGAGATCAACCACTGCGATCTGCAGTTGTTCTGTCCCGAACAAGCGTCCCAAATTGAAATATGGTTCAAAAATGCTTCCGTGAAAGAAGTTCTAGTCCGAGTAAGTGTTCAAGTTGATCAAAAAGAATACCGTCCCTAGGTGATTGCGCCCAACGGTGAAGTCAGTGAAATCTTGCAGCCGAAGAGCTCTGAAGCGGCTGTTTTTGTACCTTCCAACGTCGGTTGTGGTCATGGAAAGTGGACTATCGAAGTGGCCGTCAGAGATGCTTGGCGATTCAAATTCCACAGCTCTACAGAAATCCAGCTTAACGGGCAAGGTTCGCCACACCATCCATCATTAGACAAAAAAAACAATGTTCAGGCGCGCTCACATACCAAGTTGACAGCAATCTGAACTTGCGACTGGTGGATCAGCTGTGGTTATCATTTCATTGAAACGGATGCGACCTGCGTCGGGAAAAAAGAAAACTAGCGGGAAGAAGGCTTTACAAATGCTTTACCTGTAAACGAAGACATCAGATGATAATAAACACGTACGGATAAGGCCAAAATATATTAAAACAACAGAATATTTTGGTAAAAAATACTGGGCACTGATCAGCAGTGAGCACGATCCCGGTATTGACACTTGATGCGACTGGGACTTCTAGCCGAACTGATTCGGATAGAACACAAAAAAGTTACATGTTTGATGAAAATACAAAAAAAATACGACAAGAGCTACAACTACTACTAGTTCAGACGATCGATCGAAGGAGACAGGACCAGGAGTAACGGGACAATCCAGGTCATACCTCCGCAGTACCGTCTTAATCATCCAGGTCAGGAAGCCGTTTTGGTCCAGGCGGGGGCTTAGTGAGAAATTTTTTCTCCATACTCAACTGCTCATACGGGATTGGTAGAACATCAAACTTAAGATCTTCTGCTCTGTTCTGAAAAGGACGAAAAGTTAGTGTGCCTAAGTGAAACATACGTAAAGAAAGTGCGATTCGTCCATTTTTTCCGCTACCTTCTGAAATCATATAATATTAAAGAAGCCGTGAAGATGTTTACCGCGTTTATTTTACAATCTTTGTAATCCGGAATAAGTGGAATGCGTGGCAGTTTCGGACTAGGTGATCTGCTTGACGATTCCGAATCATGTGATTTTTTACGCGGTTGAGCAGCTTTTTTTCGGGTAGCACGTTTCTGAATTCCTGGTACTATTAATCGTACAGCTCCTCCAAAGTCCAGCTCTTCGAGTTGCATTCCGCGATTCCGTATTTTCTTCAGCGACTTTGACTCTGGAGGCATACCCACACTGCTTGAAGGGCTGAGGCTCACTTCGTCAGGCACGAACTGGTTCAACGTTTGACGTTTTCGCTGTCCGACCATCTGAAACGAATAGTTTAGCAATAGAATAAGAAGTGAACAAAAAATGGTTTCTAGATATGGCAGGGGTAGACTCTTTTTCTGTTTTAAACGAAGGAAGTCTCACAAATTTCGAAAGACTTTTCCATAGAAGAAGATGGTTAAGACAGAGCTAACTAAAACGTAAACCTTGAAAGACCATGTGATCGAGCAATAATTGACTAAGAATGGGCGTCCTAGGTCGACGAGGTCCCGCCCCGATGTGAGGATTTTGAGAAAATGGTAGCTAGCATTTTTTCTAAAGGTTGTTTCATACTAATCAGTAATCCTAAACGTGCGATGTCATGCCCAATGGATTCAGCGAACTTAACTACATACAGAACAATTGTGAAATGTCAAAGAGCCGCTTCTGCCATTCCGGAGCGTTAAACGCCTTCTAACACGACTCTACCGAACTCGAGCTCGTGATGTAAGACAGCGTCGTTTGAGATTTGTTTTGGTTTTCTAGCTATAAATTAAAAAAAAATCGGTAGAACATACCTTTTTGGATGAGCCGGTCAGTTATCCTCAGTCCGCTTTCAAAACAGAATCCAAGCATTGGCAGTGAGCTCGTAGACGCGGAATGCAACCCGAAGAGTGAAATTTTGACAAATGCATCCAGACTGAATACATGTTTCCGCTGAAAAACTTACTTTGGGCATTTCGTATGAGTGTTGCGAGCTGACACTGCTTAAAATCCATACAGTTGTTCCCAAGACTGAAAATGATGTGTGGAATTAATGGAAAATACATTCTTTCGATTAAACTTATAGTTTCGTCTTTTAAGATGCGGTCAAATTCATAAGAGAATGCTGATCATTTCCTCTTTGCCTTCAGTACATTAAACTTTTCAGAAATGTAACAAAAAGGAAGATAATCTATTAATTGAACTGCAGCAACATCGTTGAAGTGACGGTTAAAGCAGCTTGGTTGACCTCGGGACGTGGGACGCCGGATACGGTATCAGAGCATTAAACACATTTAGCTTGTAGCGGAACTCATAGAGTTATTCAGACCATGGTACTGCGTTCAATCGAGCCTCCTACCCCGATACTGTATGCCGGAAACGGGCTTTTCTATAAAAAAAAAACTCCAGCAAATCTAATCGAACAAAAAGTATTTTTTACCGTAGTTGCATTGATCTGCAGCACCACCGCGACGCAGCCCCTTGCGCAGCGTTCGGTCCCGAATATGAATGAGCGAATATTGGAAAAGGACTTTATCGATCTGAATTGGGATGAAAAAGGCAATAAAATGGAAAATTCAAGATGGAGATTGGTTTTGACGAAACTTATGCAATTCACTAAAAAGCGAATATTTTCTGGAAATGTGCAAGAAAGGTTAAACTACACACTTCGGTAAGGTTTTCGTTATTTTGTGGACTGGAACACGCGTTACTATTCCCTGTTCTGTGATTCTTTCACTGCATTTATGGTTTTTATTTTAGCTGGCAGTTCGTTTTCCCTTTTGTGTTCTATGCTGGTTTTAACAATGAAGATGATCCCGTTGAAGATTCTAAGAAAAAGATAGTGATCGAATCTTTTTCCTCCTGACATCTCCACAGCAATGAAAACAGTGAACGCGAATAGTCTTTTGGATATGAAATTTGAATATGTGCCGAGAACACTTAAGTCTCCTTTAGATGGACTGACACTGCCTATTTCGTCGCCAAGTCGACTTTCAACTTCGGATGGCATTATTACAACATAATCGACAAGTATGACAGTTTATTATAGCGGCAAAACCGTTGTAAAGTAAGGATTAACCGTACCGGGATGAGAGTCAAAACATTATTGGTTGATAGCAATAGTAAAGTATATGTACAAATGACATGAGGGCTAATCTTCCGGAGCATACATCTTGATATGCAGACGTTGAAGAGCTTTAAAGCGGGCATCGGCTCTAAAAAGAAGACATAGAAAAGAAGAAAGTCATTGCTTACTTTTTCAAAGCATCAGAGTTCTTTTTCTTCTCCCTCTTCTTTCTGGAGGGCACGAGGTCGACTCCTTTGAGCGACATTACTCCATTTCTCTGGAGCTCTTGGAGCTTAACAATCTTCTCCTTCAAATCAATGAATTCTGGAATCCAGCGGTTTCAAAACAAGTACAAAATATCCTTACTTTCCCATCTCGACTGGAAATGCCCAAATTCTTCTCTTGTGAGGGTCTGTTGCGATCTGGCCATGAATTTTTCTTCTTCGGTTCTGTCTTTCAGCACTTCACTGCACGTTCTCCTCTCGAGTGTCATCGCCTTCATGAAGTCGATGAACTCCGTGATTTTGTCGTGCTCCGTAATGGCCGTCTTTCTTGCAGAGCGAATTTGGAGAGCACGATTGTATCTGAAAACACGGTTGGTTGCAAAGAAACGGGGTTATTTACCTGTAGATTCTGGCGAGCTTCGTTTCTTGTTCAAGATCAACCATCGGATGCAAACCAGTGACAGGACCCAATTGCAACTCACTGATCATCGTTTCCGCATCGTTGAAAGACTCCTAAGCATTCATATTTCAAAAACCAAGAATTTAACGTACCACTTCGAATTCATTTCTTTCCGGGTTGTGAGTCAGCATGATTAGGTCGTCGTGACGGTATTTTGGACGATCAGGGCGTGGATTCCCTTCGTTTCGGAACAGAGCCAAGTATGGACTTTCATGTCTGAGGGCAACAACGTCATCCATGGTGATAACGTCAGAATACTGAAGCTGAAGGGTAAGAAAAAATATCTCCTGACCTTCTCGAACTCTTTCTCTCTTTTTCGGGATTTGGTTGTTTCTCGCTTATGGAATGCTTCCAGCCTGCGCAACTTCTTCGACTTGACCACCTTCTTTTTCCTTCTCTGCTTCCTTGTCCGAATCACATTGCCATTTCTCTTTGGTTTGGGGAGAGAGATCTCTTCCTCCTCTTCCTCCTCATGTTCTTCAGGTTCCTCCTGAACATCATTTTGAAATGAAAAGGAGATAAATCTTACAGAGCTTTGCTTTTCGAAACTTCGTTTTTCAACGATGGAGTCGTCCATTTGCTCTTCCTGCTGGATCCTAGAGTCTATATCCATGTCGTCATAGCCTCCACGTTCCGGGGTCACATAAAGAGAATCAGAATCATTGTCGCATATTGATGCGGCAGGTGTGACAAAGTCGGAATCACGAGCGGAGTCGTAGCCCTTTGCATCGCAATTCTGGCTGCTTTCGTCTTGGTCATCCATAACGTGGTCGTTTTTGCTATCTTTTTCTCTGGTATGGTATCCATTGAGTCCATTGGATCTGTGGTGTCCATTCAGCTGACGAGGAGTCTCTTCATCCGAGTCGCTAGGTGAATGCGTACTTTCCTGACTCATGATTCTTCGACCGTTGGTTCTTGTGCGGAAGGGCGAATCGTCCAAAGCGACCGTAGTTTTAGCAACAATGTAACCTTCAGTTCTGCCATCACCTTTGCCAATCTTAAACGTGCGATATTTGAAAATATTTTTTGAATGAATACTTTTTTCAAGATAATTTTCAATGGAGTAGGCGAAATTGATGGTGCAGTTGGTGGATGGGTATAACTTATCATGTCCTCAGCTTCCAATTGATTGATGGTTTCCAATGGATTGTTGCGGCTGCTTCTACGGGAAGAGATGTGGTTGCTCTGAAAACGCACAATATAGTTGAATAAATGGAAGTTGTACCGTTGACTGTCCATTACAGTTAGTGCCATTGACTTCCATTGCTTCAGGAGAAGCCGATGAAGAACTTGCAGTGTCACTTTGCTGCATACTACGCATCTTTAAGGTCCTGTCTCGCTGTGCTCTCCAAATTCTGTCTGTCTCCAGCATATCATCCACTTCTTCGCGCTCGAGTCTTTTGCGGAAGGCTTCTTCTCTTCGCTCCTGTTTCTCAAACTCGCGGTTCACCAAGAGAGGCTCCGGGAAGATCAGATCACCCTAAAAACAATATTTTAAATTGACGTTAAAAAATCTCACCCCGAAGAAATAGTCGTCTCTGAAGCAACCGAGCAATTCTCTTCCTTCAATATTGAAGTTATAGTTCATGTAATCGTGAGCGGCTTTACGGATCTTCTCTTCAAGTTTTGGATCACCCACACTCCATTTCGAGCACTTTTTCCATCTCATCGCGGCGAGATACACTAAATATCCAATGTAATGGATAAAAAGGCCATTCACAGTTGTAGACCAGAGGATTTGTATGCTTCTTATCGTCTAGGAGCCTCTTCAGCGTTCCCATTCTCTTGTACTTGTGTCTATCTTTCATCCTGAAACAGCAGTTGTGAAAAGAATGCATAATGAAGGCTTACCAGAACCCTTCATTGAGAGCGAATTGACCGACCACGCCTCTGATGAACTCCCTGTCAAAGTACTCCGAAAGCTCTTCTCTGGATCTCTTCGTTCTATACTCTCCCTGTTCATCCGTCAAAGCATTCCTTAACGTGAATTTCAAAAACAACGGCTGAAAATGCTTACCAGTTTCCTAATTTTGCAGTATGAGCGGCATCAATTAACGAAGCTTCTTCCGAATGGCTCCACTGTCCTTTGAGCCTGTGCTTCGAAAGACCGTCTACAATTCTGTACGCGTGACCTCTCTCGTGATCACCCATCTCTGCTCCCATACGAAAACACTTAATTTTGAAAGCTACATAGAATCGATAAAAAAAATCCTACCGGAAGACAAATAAGGGCATCGCATTCATGACATTCGACGTAAATGACATCCTCCAATTCGCTCAAACAATTGCAACAATCGTTTTTATCCACTGTGTCTTCGTCTGCAGCTGCTTCCATCTCGAAGAGGTATTCATCGTCGCTGTCAAGATCACTCTCGGTCATCTAATAAATAAATAATGATTTAGAGTAGGTGGTGAAACGAGAGGGAAGGGAACGGACATTAAAAGAACGCTTCTTTCGGTCAGTTTATAGTGCTGACCGCACACGCGACGCAACCGCCACGCGCATATGGTCAGCGTTGCCTAGTTAAAAAGGATATCCAAAACGTACATTTCGAGATTAGTGCAATGAGAAAGTATAATAAATACCAAAGGAGCTGAAAAGAGGAGTAAAAACAGCATACTCGGGCAAGGATCATCATTTGAAAGTTTGAAAACTACAGTAGCACCCGGAACGCGTCCGAGCACAAATAGATCTGCATTCTAGATACGCACCTGACGCCAAATAGATCTAACCGGATGGAATACAAATATGTCTGCGTGTGCAAAGAGACGAATTTTCCCAGGAACTGAAACATGACTTGCGGTTAGTCAATGTTTTGGAAAACTGTAAAAGTGAAGAGACGCAAATAGGTTATGATTCAAAAATTATGAATACTTAGTGCTCTAGATAAAGTGAAGAATCAAGGCTTTTTTTATTGTTATAAAACTGAAAAAAGTAGTTTACTCAACTACAACGGAATCATTGCTTCAAATAAACGACTATGGTGACCGCAACGCCAATGTGTCATACTACACAACGTAATATTCAAAGGTTCATAGACGCAGGCTATAATGAATGCTATGCTTTTTTTGAAAGCAAAATATGCTTGGCATAGTCCAAACTGGAGACACGGTATGCCTTGTAACTTCGCTTTGACAACGAGATTACTAGAGGCGGAGAAAAAAGTTTTGGATACCACTTTCAACAGAGGTCGACCCATTTAGATCTTTTACGACACATTTTACTTATCAAACTACGGTTTCCAACGCAAGCAGCACAGCCGGTAGTACGTCCATTTCGGATCCTATAGAAGATTGTGTTCAGTTCTGCGTGAAGAACCTTCCCCGGGTTCAAATTTCAAAGCAACACTTCTGTCGTCGCCATTGGTACCATTTGGCGACTCGCAGTTTGCAGCTAACGGTCGGATAGTGATTTGTTAGTTGGACCATATGGTGAGTTGCTTTGTGCGCGGAAGTCTTCAGCCCATAGCTTCAGGACTTTTTCAGCTGCAGATGCGCAGTTCCGGTGTAGCCAGATGTCTCAACTGTTATTTGTTATTATTAAACTGTCGTTTACGGCATATGTGCATTTCGCAGCTCATTTGACCATCATCTGTAGTATACACGACGTAAGCCATTCGGATGCTAATAGCTCTTCGATTTGTTTACTTGATCCCGATCGGAAATTGGAGATGCCAGGCCGTAAGATATCCGTGCTCGTCGACCTTCTTCTGACCATATTGCCCTTACACTGGTCAGCTGCGATTCTTTGAATACACGGGCGTTGACCATTTCCAAACTTTTCGACGGCTGTCTCGGGACAAAATGATCTCAGGGTCACCTCTACACAGCGAATCGCCGCAATTATCTTTTCTCTTATTATGTTATCATTGATTTAAACACCCAGAACGGAGAAGTTAAAGAACTGCACGGCAAGTATAGGGAATAAGAGAGAAGAGTTTTTCATAAAAGTGACAACACTAATTAACTTGGAACAATATGGTTGACTTCTCTGATTAGGAGAGTCTGTCGCGCCATGCGCGCACACGGAACGACAGGTTTCGTCTCCACATTCTTTTGCTACCTACCGCCCTGGAATATTGATCACTTTTATCAGTTAGAAATACGAACCTTTTTTTTTTTGAAGAAACACTTTCGCGCAGCTGGGTCTTATCTGATTCTATTGACTGATTTGTTTGGTGATTTAGTGACTCGCGCGACCAGTCAATTAAAACCTTTCCCAAAGTTCGCAATACCTAGTTTCTCGAAAAGCTTTCTGTCCGTTATTGGAACAGACTTTTTGCTTTCTGCCCGATGTACATCTTCGAGTCGTTTCTCGTCGTATTTCGCTCATAAAAAGGTACGCAGACTGAACTGCTGCCCTTTGACCATATACTATCTGCCCTCCTTATTGATGCTCTTCTATTTTCCAGTACTCGAATGCGATAGCATAAGACTGATGTTACTGGCTCTGCTACTCTTTCTCCCTTCTTTTCCTGCCCAAACTACTCATCCGCCTCAAAACTACAGGGGTAAGTTGTACGAATAGACCCGCGACAAAACTGACCTGCATGTGTACCGCCGAAAGGTATCAATCTCTCTTTGAACGGTGCATATATTGCTGACATTGGTTTTTGTTTGAGATTACTGTCGTGTCCATTCGAACTGCTATTTTCAGTTGGAGTTCCACGGTTCAGGAGCTTCGAGAAGTCAACTCATGAGGTGTACCTAGGAGACAAGGTGAGGATCAACTTCTTTGCTGGGGATCATTTTTGAACAATACTGAAGCCGGAAAGGAAAATAAATTTTGCATCAATGTAGACAGCGATCTTTAAGTTAGAAATAAGTGAATTACTTAGCAGTTTAAAAATCCTTGTTTGTTAGCTGTTCCCGGAAGAGCTATAACTGATAATGCTTTTTGCATTGAACCGTTTAATAAAGATAGTTTAGGTACGGCTGAGCTGTTCGGCAGTAGCTACTCCAAAACCGACCGCCTACTGGTTCAGAAATGGAGAGCCATTGGATGAGAACACTTTCAAAAACAGTCGTTTCAAAGAGAATAAAAATGACATGATGTTGGAGATTAAAAAAGTGGAGGTGTCAGATCAAGTAAGCTTAATTGTTAGAGGTCACAAAATCTTGTTTAGGGCCTGTGGTCCTGCAAAGTCAGCAACAACATCGGCTCCATCAGTAGAAACTTCACTGTTGAGATCATAGGTGAGTATAGATAGGTGATGTTGGGCATGTTGCAAGGTTTTATAGATTTCTGTGACTATTTTCTTAACTATGGCATGCCTCAAAGCTCGATTCCCCTGGAATGTGTGTGTTTGTGGCGGCACCAACGTTTTCTTCGTCCGGATCTAGATTTCTCCATCGCTACAGCAGAGAACTGCTCTAAGTACAGGGAGAGTATTAGCCGACAGCAGAAAAGACCTCTGGTCAAGTTTCCATGCTACAGTCCTCCCTGTGATGAGTATGGCCGACCTCTGCATCAGCCTCGACAGCAGCAACCCAAAACGCATGAGCATGTGACCAATATAAATGGTGAGGGCTTATATTTTTTCTTTGCAGATCCAGTGAAACTCCTTGATCTGATAGCTGACCAGCATGGGGCAGACATCAGTCACCTGTTGCCAGATCTTGTTCCATTTGATCAATTGTGGAAAATCAGAAAGATGTTGACAAATTGGAAGCGACTAAGCCCCCAGCTGAAGCAAGAAAAAGCTCACGTTGTGGTAAAAATGCATCAAGAGTATAGGGAACAAAAAGAGATCGGTGGGATTTGCAATTTCTATCACTTCTGACCTAATAAATGCCTTGCAGACGAAGCTTTACAAGAAGAGCATGACGACGGTTTGGATGTTTTGGAACCGGCTCCAGGCAAGACTCCCTCACAGGAACAGTACAACACCTACTTTTCCAATTTCTCCACTGCTACCGAGGTCGAGCAAGCTGTTTTAACTCCAGCTCCTGAAGGTAGTATCAAATAACGTCGCATAATAACCGTTTTCAGAACGGCCCGCTTTTAAGCGGGGTGACGAGCACGACAAATCGATAGCATCACCAGCAGGTCGTACCATCAGACTTGGCTGTAAGACTTCCGGATATCCAGAGCCGAAAATTGCTTGGCACAAGAATGGAGCTCTTGTCCTTCACGAGAGTCCCAGAAACTCTGGCTCCGACTACAAGATCCGAAAATGGACGCTGGAAATGGAAGACACGACAGAAGGTGATTCTGGAATTTACATGTGCGAGGTAAGATCATGGTAATCGAGTCAAATGTGCTGTTTTAGGTTTGGAACAAGCACGGGTCAGTCATCAAAAACTTTAACGTCACTATCGTCAACAGGATGAGATCGCCTCCTTTCATCGTTCCCAACATTCTCAAGAATCAAGAAGTGACGATTTACTTTATTCTCACCTGATTCCTTAGGTCATTGTAAATCAAACAGTTTCCTTCCAATGCAAAGTGATCTCCGACCTGATTCCTCACATCATGTGGGTGAAGATTGACAAGAGCGAGAACGGCAAGATGTATTACTACAACGATACGGCCAAAGAGAAGATGTTTAAGTACACGGAAATGGATACTCTTCCAGTAACCTTGCCTTATAGTAATAGTTTTTGTTTTTAGCATGCTAGAATCATCAAGAGCAAAGACGAGTCGACTCTGATCATCGACAGCGTGAAGACGACCGATCAAGGAGTGTACGCCTGCATCACTGGAAATAGTCTTGGAACAGTATGTTTTCTCATTTCCCAATTAGATGTATAAATTTAGAGTATTGCTCACGCAAATCTGACGGTTTCTGACTTTATCGTCATGGAAATTCCTACTGGAGACGTCGAACCAGAGTACTCTGGCTTTCATATCTGTAAGGCATGTCTCATTCTGTATATATTCCTTTGTAGTCCTAGTCTGTCTGATCGCTATCATGCTGACGATCATTCTCTCCGTCGGTATTTCTTACTTCACATGCGTTAAATACCTGAGACGAAAAAGGCGGGAAGATCGCGCTGCTTTACTCACCAAACGGAAGAAGATTGTTGTTCACAAGAAGCAACGAGAAGACGATGCATGGTCCGACTTGCCTTCTTCATACAAAATAACGGTAGTCTCTTTCATGTTTTGAGAGAAACGTAGGATGCTCAGATCGAAGCCGGCTCCTCAATCGTGAAGAAAGGTAGACGTCCTCGGCTGAGTTCTGACATGACCCTGCTCGACGACTATGAGGTCGACACTGATCCCAGATGGGAAATCGACCGAAAGAGGTGAATATTGAAAAGATTTTACAACGGTTTTGCAGACTTGAGATTCAAGAAGAAATTGGATCCGGAGCGTTTGGAGAAGTATTTAAAGCCCAACTTCACCCCGACAGGAAATCGAAGGACCGAGAGGTAAGCCAGCTCAGTTTTTTTTCTTCAGTTCTCCATTTCAGGTCATTCCCGTAGCTGTCAAGAAGGTGAAACCGTGTGCCACAGAGCGAGATCTTGTTGCTCTCGTTGGTGAGATGGAAATGTTCAAGGTTTATCGTAATAATTATCTTTGCATTTGGAAAACTTAGACGATTGGGATGCATGACAACGTCCTCCGTCTTGTCGGCTGTTGTACCGGCGTCGGACCGCTTTACGTTGTTCTTGAGCTTTGTGAACATGGAAATCTTCGGTAGGTTTAGCCAAACTGGCGTTCACGTTTTTTTCTTTAGTGATTTCCTTCGAGCTCATCGTCCCAAAGAGGACAAACAATCAGGGCACAGAAGTGAGAATGGTCCAATTGACTACCTGGCTCCAAGAAAATCCAGCACTACACAGGTAAACACTAAATGATTGTTACAGAATCAGTATTTAGGTTCTAATCGAAAACTTGACCCAAAGACATCTCGTCGAATTCGCTTGGCAAGTCGCCAAGGGGATGTCGTACATGGCTAGCAAAAAGGCAAATTTTTTTTTGTTTTTCAATCAAGATGGCTCAGATTGTGCATCGTGATTTGGCGGCTAGAAATGTACTTGTGGCCAGGAACTTTGTCATGAAGATTTCCGACTTTGGACTGTCTCGTGATGTTCACTATCGGGATTACTACAGGTATACTCTGATCTTTAAATCTCATCTCAAATGAACGCCGTTAGCGCCCTACACTTTTAAAGAGACCCACTCGTAAAATGCTTTCTTTTGCAGAAAGCGCGGAAGGGAACGAATCCCGTACAAGTGGATGGCCATTGAATCTCTGGACGAGAATCAAATTTCGACAATCGAAAGTGATGTGTAAGTCGATTAAAAGGTCATCTATGAAACAGGGTTCAGGTGGTCTTTTGGTATTCTTCTGTGGGAGATAATGACCCTTGGAGGAACTCCCTACCCGACAATAGCAATGCAGCAACTTTACAACTGCTTGAAAGCTGGATACAGGTTCGTTTTTTTTTCAAATTGTGGATAAACAAAACACAGAATGGAAGCTCCTCACAACTGTCCGGAGGAAATCTACCGTCTGATGACTGCCTGTTGGCAAGAAAGGAGAGAGAAGCGACCTTCTTTCAACATGATCGTCGACTTTTTGGAATGGATGCTCAGTGATGGTGAAACTTCTGACATTGATGTGGGTGGAACGCAAACTTTTTTACGCAATTCTTTCAAGGACTACTCTCCACGTTCTGGGGGAAGTTCAGACGAAAGAGATGTTGACGATGACACGCCCCAGTCGGAAGAAGAACAGTCTTCGAACAAGCGACGTCATCGACCTCTCTCTGCTCCAGTTAACCTACCATCAGACGTGAGATTTGTCACCTATATCTTCAAGTCAGAACGAACCCATAGAATGGCGTTAGATTCGGCGGTTAGAAGCTAATTGCTGACACCTGAATGGTGTTACTGAACTGAAAAATTCAAATATATTTCAGCCACAACATGATATTTGTGATGAAGAGGACTTGGATGAATTGCCCGAAGAGGACGCGCCAACTCTGTTGGAAACGGATACTTTGCTTCCTTCGAGTGCGTCAAAGTATCATCAGTATTCCATTCCTCACAAGCTATTCAGACAGCATACAGGTAGGTGAAACTAACCTAGAGTTCAATAATGCCTTCAGATCCAACATCAGAAACAAAAGACCCTACCTATCTGGAACAACGTCACATCAGCTCAATAGTGGCTCCTTCGGTAGACTCTGCCATTGGATCTCCGGCATGGCATTTGATGGACTCGCAATATTCCATTCCAACAGGTAACACATTTTTATAATTAGAAAAGTAAACACTATTTCAGACCAAGGAAAACCAGCACATTTCTATGTGAACGTAGGAACAATTGATACGACACCCAGAACCAAGTTTCCTTTCCCGCCGAACATGACAAGGTAGTGTTTTTCGTACAAGGAACAGTATTTGCTCAGGATTTCACAAAACTCCTTGGCGGACAACGTGTCTCATTTTTTCTTCAACGGAAAAACAAACCCAGCCTACCTGCCCTCTCCAAACTTCATTCTGGAACGAGAAGATTTGGTAAGAAGGTGAGAATGACCCCCAATATCCGGTAAAAGCTTTTTGTGGCAGACAATCGGAGGAGTCGTCCACATCCTCGGGTCGAGGCAAATCCACCGAGAGCGAGGACAAAATTGTTCCTCTGTCGGATTACAGCTCGTAAGCCGATCCCAGGAAACTAGAAAATTGTCGCTTTTAGAATAACAGACTCTCACTTGCCCCTTCGGCGACTTGGCGACCGGAAAAAGTCCGATAACGAGCAGCGGAGAGATGCGGTCGGGAACCTTGTTCAGAAATTGTCGGGCAACATCTAATTGCGTTCATTTCAACAAAAATGAAGTGGCCGCAACGGATGACACTTTTGCACTTTTTGAACAGATCCTCAACTCTGGAATGCATATACTACTAATTGGTCTCACACTCACACGCACACTGTATATTTGTGGGTTAACAGTTTAATCCTCACAGCAGAATGAACATTTCAGTGTTCGAAGTTTCCGATAGTTTAAAGATCTATTATTCATGCTAGGAAAGACAAAGAGAGATCGCGGGGTTCATGTTCCGAAACTGGAAAAGCCGAGTTTCCTTCGTAGGTCAGCGGTTGCAAATAGAGATTAGACTCTTTACAAAACGTGTTAACTAGGTCTGGTTATGACTTTTTTGCTAAAAAAAATTCAGCAAATGTTTTGCATGAAAATTAGTCAGCATGGACAAGACTGCACGTTGATAATCAGGAATCTTTTCAAGGGTGTGAGCTGCAAAAAGTGACATCTATCCACAGACCATTTACCCGCTAAAATCTACGTCACGGCTGCGAAGATTCTAACGTTCTTTATTCCCGAACTCGTCCTTTCGACATATAAAGAGAGGCGAGTGTCCGCTGAAACACTTTTAGAATCTGAAAGCCTTCTGACCATAAAAACAGGAAGATCGAAACAGAAGCAGAAGAGATTATCAAAGATAAAATGCGCCTAGATGGAAGATCCGCATAGTCTTAGTGATCTTTATTCAATTGTCGCTGATAAAATAGCAGCCAAAACACACTTCAGTTTTCTCCGAAGAAAAGATCTTGTTCTCTTCGTGTCACCTTCAAGTCCAAGAATTGAGTGTTGCATTGAGATTGATCAAACGGACACATGCATAAAAACGTTTCGGCACTTAAATGAAGAAGTTTATAGATACGCTTATATTCCGAGATAAACTCCTATGTGGCAGGTCTTTTATTCCTGGTAGGGCTTTTCACAAAAGAAGTGTTATGATATCTCACGTTTATCCTTGCTCCTAGTCTTCTATCATCTGTTTCAAAATCAGAGAAACGTAACACTACAGAACGCTCAACCAGGCAAAGACGGATTTAGTTGACAACTAGTAGTTATATTTGTATGGGTCAGAAAGGATGATACGCTATGAAGAATTAGTAGACCCATTTATAGTCTGTCATTAGCGTGTGCTATGTTACAAGTATGTCACCATGAAAAACTGGTACACTGATCGTCACAAAACCACACGCGAAATCAAAGTATTAACTGTTGTGGCGAAAGTGTAAATGCTTTACAGTCCCTCGACCTCATGGATCCCTCGGATCGACATCGTGTTCCTGCAATTAGAGGATTTGAGATGGACCGCCCACCTCCTCTCCTTCGAAAAACGGTAGCCGCGGGATTTTCCGTATAAATACGATTCGGCCGACGTCCGACATTCGACGCCTGGCATTGTCGTTTGTGTGTGAACTGCCGTACGGACATCTTGACTATCTGAATATTGAATTTACAGCTGATAACAGATGCGGCGGCTATTTTTACTGGCAGCTTCTGCAGCAGTGTCATTTTCGCTTCGAGAATTTACGGACCGCGGGTCCTGTGACAGCGAATCTATTCCTTACAAAATCGCTGTCAACAGTCGAGGAAGTCCAGGTAAGCACTCTTTTATTGTGTACCTCAAAAGTACCGTACTCAAAAACATGTTTCTATCTATACTAAAACATTTTGGTTTTGTCCACCTTCGGAACATGCGTACTATTGATCAAAACTTACTTTGCTTTTGTAATTCATATCATTCTGCCACATTTTAATTCAGTTTTCATTGTTTAGACCTCTTCTGTGCGTCTCCCTCTTGTCTTGGCAACGACTACTCCAAAGGAGATAGTCGTTATTCGCGTGTCCACACTAAGGACTTTACCGTGGTCAGTAAGTGTCTTCATAAGTGCGCGACAGGGGTCATAACTCTTCTCTCAAAGGGCGCAATTAGGGGATCAGTTGTTCAAATGTAGGACGCGGCAAGTGGAGCGTGTCCAAGCTTCAAAGCTTTTGCTTCTAGACCTGTGAAGGATATCGAGAAACTGTTTGCAATGCTGAGGACCAATGGACTGGCGGTTTTATGGAATTCAGCAACGGAACTCACGTGACGTAAGCTATTAACGGATCTGATCTTTTCGCTCACTCTCTCGCCGCCTCTTCACGCAAAACTTCAGGTTGAAAACGAAATGCTGCAGCTATCCGGGGTTAAAACACTCCCAACCCGTTCGGACAATCGTCTTGAATCACGACGAAGAGTTTGCCGGAGGAGCTTACGGCAAAAAAGGGGAAGACATTGGCGGATTCGACCTGATCAAGGAGGTCAAGAAAAAAGTTGTACGTGGAGGGTAACCATTTTCTTTGCTCCTGGTTATAAATAACTTTCAGAGTGAAGTACGAGGTCACCGTGGTTCGAATCCCCTGTCAGTCTTCCGAAGGAGGTTACTATCTCACCTTTTCGATTTAACACTTTCTTCAGATGACTATTCCGATGACGAGAACCAAGTTCCATCTCGTAATAAAAGACGCCTGGGCTACCACACCGACAAAGACTCCTATTACGGGTACGGGGTCGTCAATAGCAGTCAATTTTCTCATAGATTTCCGGCTAGGTACGGACGCCGGCCTGCTTACGCGCGAGGTGCGCCTACACGGCGTCGTCCGCTCAATGCGAGAAGAAGACAAAATTTGAGACGGCTATTGGAAGACTACTATTATGATGACTATGAAACCGACTACTACCAGCCCAGAAGGAGATTTGAAAATCTGTAACAAGCTGACAGCCACAAAGAATCACAAAGAGAGTTTAGGCGAACAAACAGGGTAAGGACTGGAAATGTATTGTGGCCTATCGCATACGAATCTCCAAAAGTTAAGCAGTATGCTGCCGAGAACACTATGGGCGAAGTTGATCCAGTCTACACTGTAGGTGTTTATTGTTTCATCTTTGATTTTAACTTTAGGGAATCGAAGAGGTTCCAACTGTGGACAGTGCTGCTGAAACTAACATGATTCTTCTGCCTGCCAGTCAAACGACCGGAACAAAAATGATTGTCCACGTACCATACGTTCAAGACAATAGCTATCAAAAAGCTGAGACTGGTCCGATTCCTCCTCCTGATACCAGCATGGTAGTGCAGCAACAGCAGACTCAAGTCACTCCCGACCTCTATCAACAGCCCATTGCTCCTGTTCAACCTGGTCCAGTTCCTCCGTCTCTCAATGTTTACCAAGTTCCTCAGAATACATATGCTGTTCCACAGAACGCTTATGTAGCACCTCCGTCCAATAATTACGGTATCTGTTTCTCAATTAGTTTTTAAAAGTTTTTTTTTTCAGCCCAACCACCGAATGTCCAAGAACAGGAACCTCAAATTCAACAGCCTCCTCAGCAGCCTCAGCCTCAACAGCAGCAAGTCTACCAACCTGCGTATCAGCCGGCCTATCAGCCAGCCTATCAACCAGCCTACCCATCCTATCCTGCCTACCCTGGTGCAGGATTGAACAATATCTTTGGAAACATGCAGTGCTTCAGCGGAAAGGGAGAGGTGAGGCCATAATTGACACACATCATGACTCGTTTCGAACAGGTTGAGACTACTAAGGGAAAGAAAAAGATCGAAGATCTAGAAGTTGGGGATCTCGTGTTGACCATGGACGAGAGCATGGTTTGTGATCTGTTTCAACTTATAGTTTCCGGTTTTAGATCACTTTCGCTCCAGTAATTATGTTCCTACACAATTTGCCAAAAGAGGAAGCGATATTTGTGGAAGTCAAAACAGTAAGCAGAATTCGTCATAATTAGGAACCTTTTTTAGCCGACCCACTCATTGGAACTGACTGAACAACATCTGATATACATTTCCGCCTGTGACAAGCCGAATGAGAATGCTCGTCTAGTTGCTGCCAAGGTGGGCTAATTTTCGGAGTAAAAATGGAAAACAAGACGCTTTAGGATGTCCTGGTGGGTGATTGTGTATCTATTTTGCTGGAAGAGAAAGGTCTAGTGCAGATGAACGTAACCGAAGTTAACAAGGTGAATAATTCAGGGACGATCTTTAAAGCTCCCACGGTTAAGGTACAAAGAAAAGGAATCTATGCTCCGCTGACGAGCACTGGAGATATTTTTGTCAATGGAATTCTGGCTTCTTGTCACTCCAATCTGGGAGTCAAGACGCTGCAGCAGACCTTCTTCTCCACGTATCGGGGAATCAGCTCATTCTTCAAGAAATACATCCCGACCGAAACTCTCAGCTATGGTCAAGACCTGCCTAACGGTGTCAGCTACCTTACCTCTGTTTTGGACCTGTTCCTCCCCCATTCCTATCTTTAGAGATGCTCTTGAAGCTCAACTTCTCAGCCCAAAGCGATGTAAAAACTCACTACTAACTCACTTTCGAGTCAGGCATTCCGCTTGTTTGAGCCTCATCTTGACTTTATCTTTACTGACGGCTAAACTTTTGCGTCTCGTAATCCACAGTTTCAGCTATCCCTCTAATTAATCCTCTCTCAAGATGCGCACCACTGCGCAAGCTAAGGTCAGCATCTTCCGTTCCCAATTAACCACTCCTGACCCATATGTTGTGCATAGAGGAAACTTCCTCCTTACCTTTTTCACCCCCTGTCTGGGCCATACCAGGTGCAATCTAATAATGTAATAAATATTGAGTTCATCCCCTTTAGTCTGTGGTACTTGTTGTAAGCTCTGTTTGAACTAGAAAAACGACTTATCCGGCAAAACCAGAGTAAACTGTTAACGTTGTCTTCTTCCCTGTTTCAAACGCAGCCAATTGAAAAAGTTTGTAGAAGATCAAAATCACGTCAATCAGGGTCGACTGTGAACATTGCAGGCTGAATGTACCTCCCTGATTATGAAAAGACTATATTTGAAGAGTCTATAAGGCAGTACAACTGATTCCTGAAGCAATTCGAGACTCTTGATGACATCCCTGTTTTGAACTTTACCATGACGATCCATTAAGCTCTATGTCGGTCTAATTTATAGTGATAATGTTTTTGCAAATCGTAGCAGTCCCAATTCTAATCCCATCTGAAATACTCCTGATCTCCAAGATTCGTGAGCCTTTTTAAGTTCTGATCCGCTGATAAAGAAGAGTTAACATTTGCAACAGAATTATAGGTCAGAGCCAACTTGAGTCCCATAACTCGTTTTATATTTTAGACTAGATCAGTGCTAATATTGCAGACGTTCGTTTCTCTGGCTCGTCCCTTGTTTAGTAGAGAACAGTGTTGATATAATCTTGCTTTGCTCACCGAGCAGATTCGGGAAAATGAGAAGGTAATAGAGACTTATTTTTGTATTTGTCCATGTTTATACGGCCCCAATTATGTACCAAAAAGTTGTATGTTGATCGATTAGGTTTTATAGTATTAGTCATAAACAAGGCTCGTGCTTATGAGTAAGGCGGGGAGTATAGTCAAAACTTCCAGACGCCGGGACAATTTGCTTATTCCCACAGCACGTCGTTGCTCCCTAAGAATAGTTAAGGCTAGGTGGCGAGTAATGAGAACTTCCTTCTTCGTTCAGAGAGATTCGCTACACACGATCTTTATTCGTCCTGCAGTTTTGTGCTGACTTGAATTATGAATGAGATAATGGCTCGGACGACTATTATGCCAATTAAATAGTTTACCAACTGCTTGCTATGGAGTCAACAAAAGTTCTTTCTTTGACGCTGCAAAATTTTTGGATTGATCATTATCATGCAAACAGATAGATTTCATAAGTCATAAGCCTCTATGAAAAACTCAAACAGGGTGGGACAATTGTTGTTAACTTGCACCCTCTTTTTTATCTTTGTGCTCTCTTAAACCATGATTTCATTTTTGAATAGGCTTATCCCTACTACATTCCTACTGACCCAGATTATAGAGAGACATGCTCCGATGGCACCTACTGCTTAGCTGTATCTTCAGTCTCATCTGCTCAGCGCAGTCGTTACAATACAACACTCTCTTGACCGACGGCATAGACAGTAAGTTTTTTTGTTGCTGGCCTTGGGAAGTTGCGTCAGTCACGCTGACCGCTCCCCATCAAAAGTGCCATGTGATTGTCCGCTTGACCGTTGTGCACCAGTTACCGTGCCACTCAGTTGGCGATTCTTGCACGTATCGGGAAAAGGACAATGTCATTTGTCTCATTGCGATCAGTGGCTCAGTTTCATGAAAATAATAAATTTTCAGAAAGGTTCCGTGTGTGGCCAACAATTAGAGAGAAAAAAGAACTCGTTGAGACTGCAGATGACTTACGCCAGGCACGAGAGCGTCTAGCCAATGGTCAGATGTTGAAGCAACCACTCCTCCGATTTGATATCTTGTGGAGGAAGTTCTCCGGCAAACGGAGACCGGACTCATATTAACTCGTACAAACTACCAAATCACCATCCCAAACTTACGGGTTGGCTGCCCCAGTAAGATCCCAGCTGACTAACATTTCCTCTTAAGTTTTTCTGCTTGTAAATCTCTGTGCTATACATATTGTTTGTTCTCCGTTGTTGCTTTATTGACTTTTTATTTTTCATCACTCGCTAACAGTAAATGGATTATATACATTGGATGGAGATCTAAGGAGCCGGTTGGAGGAAACCCGAGGCTACTATTGCAGCGTAATACTTCGTTAACTACTGGCAACCCGAAACGTTTGTCATGAAATGGTAGTTATAAGTTAGTGAATTCGCCCCAAGGGTCTTGAGGGTGTGATTGTTGCTGACAAGCAGGAGGTGCGATTGGGAGAAGATGAAACATGCTGGACCAGACAACGGGAAGAACGAAGAAACAGATCGACCTTGAATTGTTTTACTCAGAAACACAGAAAAACTTACATGATAAATCCGGTAGCAGTTGATGCAAACTTTGCAGCCTTTTCCTGTTCCTCAAAAATGAGACGAAGACGCTTGGCTCTGATTTCGGAAGGCTTCATGCTGTGCTGAAGTATGCTGTTGAGGGAAAGGCATTGACAGAAAGAGAGAAAAACTGAAAGGTGTTCCCCCGGCTATTGTGCCAGCAGGTTTCTCTCCCAGTAGTAAAAATTTCGCGCAACTAATTCTGATTGTGCGCTTTAAGATTGTTTGAAAGTATAAGAAGCGAATTCAGGCCACATAGAACCCCCACCATTTGATCACACGATCTTTAGGAAAAAAAAGTCAAAAAGAAATAGGACATGTGAGACACCTGTGGTGATCGCTGCGCGTGATTGAAAACTTCTAACCATTTACGAAATTGACCTAGACTGTTCTCTTTCCGTAAGATGGGACAAGTAGACAAGGCTTACTAACTGCTGTTAAATGGGTCTATCCTACAGGAAAAAAGTCCCGCGAGATCGAACAAAACCGAAATTGTAGGGGAACACTTGAAAAATCAGACCGCTCTATCTGACGACGATTTTGACCAAGGCGGTCTTCAAAGTGCAGCAAACTTCGAATTTTAGGTGTGAGATGAAATAGTCCGGGAAAGTTGCCTTTAAGAGAGACGGACAAATGAAAATGAAAACGAATTAGGCTTACGCTTGGCAAGGAAATATAGCGAGAAAGTGTGACCAGTCTTTAAGTGGAACTGTTGTTGCTTGTTTGCTATTTTGATGGCACAATAGGAGGTGAAAACTTGGGTGAAAAGAACTAAAAATGCTAGGATGACGTTACTTTATAGAAAGGGCCGAACTGGTTTGATCAGTAACCAAACTTCGAAACAAAACAATACCAGTCTTGTTTTAAAGGAAAAAGTTGTATCTTCTGAGAATTCTATGTAGATTAAGGAGAATGATCTCGCAACTTTTGTAGCACTATTTAGTCTGATTCGGATCCTATCCTAATTCAATCATCCAAAATGAATGGTTCTTTTGGGACTACAAAAAGTTGTAAAACGGTTCCAGGAGTGATCATTGCTTCTACTAGTGTGCTTTCTGCAGCGCCACGTCAGATACAAAGTCTCAGTGTCACTTACCGTATTTCAAGGATAGCTTGTTCCTCTGATTCTGATCTGTCGATCTAGTAACAAGACAATCACAGAACAGAAAAAGGAAACTGAACAACTGCTAATGATCAGATGGCAAAAATTCGTTTTTCAACGAAGGCCGTTTAAATCAGTCAGATTGGTCTGAATTCAAATCGGTTTAGTACAATGAGACTCGCTGCCGCACAGTTTTACCGCGAAGCGCAATGAAAAAGCGTTCACCAGTTCTGGTGCTGTAACTTAACCCAATTGTCTGTCTACCTAGTTGTACTAAGAAGTAGAGAACGGAAAACTGTCTCGCACAAACTGCAATCCAGCTTTGATAAAGGATATCTTGCATTTTCGTCGCAAAAACGTTGTCATTCATCACTGACAACAGTTCCCCACATTTTACACATGCAAACTCTAGACTTCGAAACCACTTGTAAAATGCAACATCATATCTGCGGAAGGGTAAAACGTCAGAAACTTTGTTTAGTATAAAAGTTACAAATGGAATAGACTGTTACTCCAGCTCTACTGAGTTTTAGTTCATAAATATCAATGTAGAGTCAATACTAGAGGTTAAAGGTGAATAAAAGACAGACTAGTTAAGGATGGGTGCAAAAGGTAAAACTCAACCGGCTTAAATGAAAAAATCGCCGAAACTTCTCCTGTCCTTGACTTAGTGCCCCCACCCGTACCTAACCCAGATAGGTACCCTTGCCTTTTCCATTTCGCCCATGCAGGCAATGTTCTTTGCAAAAAGCCATCCATCCTCTTAAGCACAAAAGCTCATTTAGTCCCGTTGATTTCAACGATATCTCGTCCACAATGTTCATATAAAACGTCGACAGACATAACTGGGTGACAATTATGGGGACAGGGATAATGCGAGTAAAGAAAGAAGCTGATTTTTTTTATACAGAGCACAGTTTTGGTTCTTGTGCGGTGAGAGAGAAAGGAGATGAGAGAAGTGATATACCGGTTCAGAAACACGCAAAATTGAATGTCATAAAATACATGTCTACACTCTCGTAACCGGGTAAGCTGCACTACAAAAGCAGAAGCTGTGAGAAGAAACTAGAATGTGCTATAGGAAGCTAACAAAACAAACAAGAAATGATTCGATGAGAGAGATTCTCCTATTTGAAGAGAATTACTAAGCGATAGAAACCAAGCGGGAATGAAACCAAAAGTGAAAACTGATTTGGGGAGTAAACGAACTGAGTTGAATGCTGATGATGCGTAGTAGAAACACTTCAGTTCATGTCAACTGAAGCCGGATATGAAGCGGTCTCATCCATGTCAGAAGCTGAAAAAAAGTTTTGTAAATTGAAGAGACTTTTAATTGAAACTCAAGACAAAGTTTGGCGGAATGCTTACAGTTGTCTATGCTCCGCGGAGTCGGAGGCACAGACGGCGGTCCCATGTTGACATCGCGGACCATAGGTTGAACAGATTCAGAAATCAATTCCGGGGGAGGAGTCTCTGTTGCAAACATTTGTCGCATTTTGTTGTAACGATCCTTGTACCATTTGAGATTTTTGTGATTCTCCTCAAGAGCACGAATTTTTGCGTCCTCTGAAACTCTCTTGTTAGCAAGAAATATGTTTAAATCTCACTGATAGCATCCTTTTCCTTGAGTTCGTTGATCTGCCCCTCAGTTCGCTTGAGCTGTACACGAAGCCGCATGACCTCTCCGTTACAGTTGTGTAGTTGCTCTTTGAAGACCAGTGGTGGTGGATGAAGTACAGCTGGATCCAGCTCCGGATCAATGAAGCCCAAGTGATACGCTTTCTCTAGACTAGCCTGAAGAGTCCTCTTTTCTCCATTCAGCTGATCCATCTGTTTTCCTAATGTATTGAACAGCAGTTCCTGCTCATGTTCAAGAGCATTCTCCTGATCGACCTTCTCCGAGCGAAGTCGATCGCACATTGTGCGGAAACTGTTCAAGTCCTGCTGCAATCCACGGACGATACGCTCGAGATTCGAAGTCTCTTTTGTATACTCTTCCTTGAGCTTCTTCTCTAGCATCTCGCGTTCCTTGTAGTATTCGTCGATTCTGCGTTCCATAGTTTGCTGACAAGCTTGCAGTTCTTGTTCGTGACGTTGAGCCATGATATCCTTCTCGTTCCTAGCTTGATTGATCCGTTTCAGAAGGGTGTTGCTTATGAACTCCTCCTCTTGTTCAGCTTGAGCATACATTCTGCCCCAATTCTCCTTGATCTGTCTGTTTTCTTCAGTCAACTTTTCGTTGTACTTGCGCTGTTGACGAAGACTTTTCTGGAAAGAAGAAATCAATAAGGGAATACTAATAATACTACCTTCAATTCCCGATTCTCTCGATATATCTCACGAATCTCTTCAATGATCTTGTCCTCTCCGAATGGTACATCTCCCTTCGTTTTCGAGTTAGTCTGAAACAATCTTCTGCGAGCCATTAGCAATAATACTTACCACGAAACGATAAATTTCGGGGCACTTCTTCTGAAACTCCGTATCCTTGGTTAAATCGTATAGATCCATCTTGTTGCTGAACGTTGAACGTCGACTTGCCAAACTGCAAGCATCACCACCCTGAAATGGAAGTGATGCACGTTTCAAGGAGAGGAAGACGCGTGCACACTGGGCAGGGAAGACTGCTTACTTCAGAACTGTGTAGATCATCTATAAGCAATGAGATGCTAAATTTTCTGGAGAAATCAAAACGCGTTGCCAGCCTACACGGTGTCGTCAAAATTGAAATGAAAGTGTCTGGCGGCCGTAGTCAGATTGATGGCCTCTCATTGAGTTTAGTAATGACGGAATCTAAAAGGCTTACAATTCAGAAACGCCCCAAGGGCCTGGTTATGTGCTCTAAAGTATTGAGAAAGATTAACTAACAAATTGCTCAATGATAGTAATAAACCCATTCCTTCCACATCTACTCAAATTCTATTTCCTTCCCCATATAGCGAACATTATTTGCGGGATCAGCAGTTTCAAAAATAGTTGGCGTGGCCATTGTGCAATTATTTATTTGGTATAATTAGAATTTTAGTTGTTTCTTACTCAGACTCTTTGAGCGATACTCTTCTCAGAAACAAAACATAAAAGAAAACAAAAAATGGCCTTACATCGTCGGATTCCAGTGGCATTTCGGCACAATCGGACATTCTCGCGGAAATCATGGGGGATGCAGCGATGGAATCTGGGCTGAAGTAAGAAATTTCATTTGAAAAAATACGAAAATCTCATGCCTGGGAGCAGATGGCTCGAAGTCATGTGTTGGGCTGATGTGAATCGGCTCGTCGCCAGGGATGGAGCGTAGATCCATCTTACCTGAAAAATGGAAGTTTCCAAAAAAAAAAAAGGAGAAATGAAAGAATTTACAAAAGAAATTCGTGTGGTTGAGAGAAAAAGTGAAAACTGACAGGAACAATTGTAAGAGTTGGGCTAGTTGCCAAACATTGTGGCTACAAGTAAACAACGCTCCGGGTCAATCGATATAACCATGATCTCAAAGCATGCTGTAGATTTTATTACTAAAAAACGTTTGCTTAAGTTATTCTGAGAATGCAAATTGAAAAAGAGTGTCTGATTCAACCTCGAAAAGTTTTATGCTGAAAATGGAGCGAAAACTATTTCAATGTCTTTGGATGTTTTCTATGTATAAACCGATTCTAATTTTCGAAAAATCTTTCAATACTTCGGCTATAGAGAAAAGAGTCAAAATAAACTAACAAAGATTGGTCACGCTTTCGCGATAGTTAGGCTAATGATAATCTGGAGGACGCGCCGTGCGCAGAAAAAGAGTTCCGAGATGTCATTCACCATAGTAGAGAACAAAGGATTTACTAGTTTTTCGAAGTGAACGGGATGCAAACCTTTGGCATCTGACTATGAAAGCTTTCAAACGATTGTACTCAGAAAATCAACTATTTTAGACTGGGATTGCTGGTATGCTTTTTTTTCTATTTGTGCAGTAAACCATCAGTTAAAATTACAACTGTTCAGTAACTAACTCATAGCTGGAAGCAGCACGACTTCGGTTTTAACAATTCTCTTACGGATGTACCAAATATGATGATGCGACAGTTTTACTTTACAGATAGCAATGACACTGCGATGAAGAATTTGAAAGATCGAAAGTGGCTGTCAAACGCTTTCGTCTCCTCTTTTTTTATGGGCCCGATCACCATGATGCTACTGGAAATTGGTAGTGGTTTCTGGTCCAGTTTAAAAGTACAAACATACGTTTCAATAGTTTCAAAAACGGGAGTATCAGTACCTGGTTGTTGGAAGCAAATCAGTGTATGAATGGACTACTATATCAAGCAAGGTGTTGACGGTGGTACCCCAAGCGAAGAATTGGTACAAACGCATTTGTCAACGGGCAGCTCTACCACTCGCCATCAACGGCAAACATCGTTTTTCAACAGAGGATGTGGACGTCAAAAACGCATATTGGCTACTGAGTTTATTTTAATGTAATTGGGGGTTTATTAGGGCGTTTTAGACCGGCAAAAGGGAAAGAGAGACCGATCATCCAAGATGCAAAACAGCTGGAATCATTCATAAAAATGAGGTTTAGAGCGAGTGTTTTGGATCAGAGTGGACAACTGAACTGCAAAGATGGTGAACTTTTATGGGTTTTAGTGGCCAGACGTCCTTTTCAAATAACGGCTGTGAGTCCAATTAAGATTCCATGGCCTTCCAATTCCTCCCTCTCCCTGTTCAGCCGATCCAAAAAAAAAACTTCCATTGAGAGCATCAGCCGTTCTCTTAACTCAAATAGCAGAGCCCACGGCGCTTATCGATCAGTGACCACTATGTTTTGACCGCAACTCCTGTTTTCCGCCATTTCACCTCGTCTTGCAGATTTTCTTGCCGCTCAAGCTGCAAAATGTGTACCGGGACACCCAAGAAGATAGAGTAGATAACTAGAGTTAAGATAAGAGTGACCGCAGTGTATGTGATAAGGAAATGAGCTGAGACGTGTAATCAAAGCAAGAATCTTCCTGAACGGAAAACATCGCATAAAAGAAGATGTTTCCCGTCACAAGACGGCATTTTCTAAGCTAAATCCGGACAGCGGCTATCAGAAAATCGAATAGCAAATGTACATCTGCTTAATTAAAAATTAATAGTATTACGTTGAGAGTACCTCAGTCGATAATGATATTTCTCGAACCTTCCTCCATGCTAACATCACTTCTGCTTCTACCTTTTTTTCGATCTCTTTGGTCACTGTAGTCTGTTATGAACTTCTTTCTCTATTTTCGCGAGAAAACACTAGGGAACGTTCAATGTACAATAGGTCATCGGTCAATTCGCCCTTCTACCAAATGTTTTTCCGAAGTTTCTTATTGTATCACAACTCGTTCACGTGCTTGACCTGATGTGGTCACTTGAACTTTGACCAAGATGGGGGGGAGCTGGATGTTTAATTAGGGATTTGGTCTTTAGGGACTTTGGTGCAGATGCAGTTTACTGTTTTGTTTGGGTCCTGTGCTGTTATCTTCCTTTACTTGTCTCAATATTTTGTTGACAGTGGCGGTATCGATTTCTAATTCGAAAAACGATTTTCAGGCTGTTGAAAGCGTATTATGCCTGAAATTTTCATTAATTGCAGCTTTTCGCTTGCCCTCCGCAGTCAATTTTTTTTATTATTCTCTCCGCAAGAAGAACGTTTTCTTTGTGTGCAACTTTTTCTCTGGCATGTGTCCTTTTGATCCGAAATGAATTACTCTATGCTCCCAAGTAGTTCCTTCTCCTCAGTGTGTTCATCAATTGTCTAAAGGAGTGAGGAGATTACTCGCCGAATGCAATATTGATGCGCGTGCTTCTGCCATTTGCCTTTTCTTTCTAAACTTAGGATTTTATTTATTATTTCGTATACTGACTGTGTAACAATTGCTCAGAGATAACTCGGTCTATCCCTACTGGTGTGTATGTGGATTGCGGGTGTAATCAGTCCGCGGGAACGGGACATCCCAGAGGGCGCTCCTAGGTCGAGACCCGTTCAACTTTCGCCTTTATTGTCATGGTCATTGTAGAGACGAAGACAGTTTCAATTTCTCAGACGTGTTTGTCCAGATCTTATTTAGACACTCGTGATTTTTGTTCCGCACTGTTTTTAAGTTTTCCCCGGTGTGATCTGGATATGTTTGGGGTGCGGACTTTCATTCTTGCACTTTCAATCCTTATCGTCTCACGTTCGTTGTACTTAGCCGCTTATCTCCGTGGGGACAGCACACGTATTTTGGATTGTTCCTTTTCTCTCAGCTGGAGCTCATTTCTATGTTTATTCTTTTCAGTGATGGTAATTCTGACAAAAAAACAACAAGAAGAAGCCGCCAAGGGTCTTTGGCTACCTCAACTGGAGCGCGATGCTTGTGGAGTTGGTTTTGTCTGCTCCATCCAGGGCATCAAGACTCATAAGGTATGCAGATCATATTTTCTTGTTAATAAGAGATTCCAGATCATGCAAGATGCCAGAACTATGCTTGAGAGAATGGCTCACCGAGGAGCCTGTGGCTGCGACAATGACTCTGGCGATGGTGCTGGCGTCTTGGCCAGCATTCCAGATCTCATGTACCGAAAATCTGTCAAAGAGTAAGACTTTTGAACTAAAATTAGGAAAATTACCTTCAGACAAGAAAACATCAACCTACCTCCGTACGGTCAATACGCTACGGGTATTCTGTTCCTCAATGCTGACTCCTACAAACAGGCCAAAGTAGGATCGCTCTCTAGACCACAGTATCAGCCTTTTCAGGAAGCCTTCGGTGATCTCGCTCGTGCTTGCAACGTACGGGTCATTGCCTGGAGAAAAATGATTACGGATCGCACCTGCATAGGAGAAGAAGCTCGGAAGACTGAGCCACTGATCCGGCAAGTCTTTGTGACGGCAGACTACGCCACTTCGGACAGTGACCGATTCGAAAGGAATGTCTACCTCCTGAGGAAGCAAGCTGTGAACAACATGGCTAAACAGCTGGTGGAATGCTACGTTTGCTCTTTGAGCACGTCTACCATTGTCTACAAGGTGAAAATAGTAGATAACCGTAGCAAGCAATTTTTAGGGGCAATTCAACACTCACCAACTGTACCGCTACTATGAGGACCTAACCAATGATGATTTCGAATCTCACATTGCTCTTGTGCACTCTCGATTCTCGACCAACACATTCCCTAGCTGGAACCGCGCTCAGCCAAACCGAATGCTGGCTCACAATGGAGAGATCAACACCCTTCGTGGAAACATTAATCTCATGAGGGCTAGAGAAGGTGTTATGTACAGTGCCAAATACGAAGAAGACCTTGACAAACTGTATCCCGTCGTTGAAGAGGTGAGCTTTTGGCATGATACAAAAAACATGTCTTTTTTAGGGCTTGACCGACTCTGGTTGTTTCGACAACGTGCTGGAGTTCCTTGTCAAAGCTGGTGACCGATCTCTGCCTGAAGCTGCAATGACAATGGTTCCTGAAGCTTGGGAAAAGGATGAGGTTCTATGACACTGAAACTTCCAAAACCGCTATTTCAGGAAATGTCATCTGAAAAGAAGGCGTTCTATCGCTGGGCTGGCATGACCATGGAGCCCTGGGATGGCCCGGCTCTTCTGACATTCTCCGATGGTCGCTACATTGGAGCCATTCTGGACAGAAATGGACTGCGTCCAGCTCGCTACTACCTGACAAAAGATGACATTCTCTACTTGTCTTCTGAAGTCGGCGTCAACGACCACGATGTGGCAGCTGTCATAAAAAAGGTTAGTTTCTAACGGGGGAATAATTTATTGTCACCAAAGTAGAAGCTCTGCCGTGTCACTCTTTCTCGTGTCGCATCAGTCTACGTCTTGCTTAGAAGTCATTGTCGGGTCCATATGGGAGGCTGAAGATAGCACTTCGTACATTAGTCCAAAATACCCACCCAATGTAATCGACAGGAACGTATTCTCCTCCAAGATGGACGGGAATTCCGCCAACAGCTCTCTTTCCGAAACGCATCAAGATGCGGTTGGGCGCGGCTAGAGATACAGTCGAGCAGGCAACAAGCACGACCAAAAGAGCCAGAAGGAAGCGGATGTTAAGCATCGTGCCTGAATGACGTGAATGGGTTTGAGGGGACTGGTTGATGAGAAAGTACTGTTGAAATGAGACAGCTCCAAACACTACCCGCCCATTCCAATCTGGCTTGTTTTATAGTGAACGTTTATCAGAAAATGAGGAAGAGGCGTGGCTTTCGACGACAGTAAATTTGACTATGAGAAATTGTTGAAATGTTTCAGCGAGACAATTTTGGCACATCCCAAGTCGCCATTTACAAAAAGGACAAATGATCTCAGGTCCACGTGGGCCAACATCATTTTGGTAGACATAGGCTGGCGCGAATTTGATCTAAACGGAAACTCGAGATCTCGCATGTTGGGACCAATGGCTTGACTTCATTGTGTGAAATATGACTCGGACATAAGTGTAGTGTAGTAGATGTTCCTGCATAAGAGAAAAAAAAACAGGGAACCTATATAAAGAAAAGAATGGCAGAAGCAGCCAACTCATCTCGGTTTTACAGGAGAAAGTGTTTGCTCACGGGGGCTGTCTAGGAACCGAAATCAGGGTGAATCCGCACATACTTGTCTTGACAAATTGCCTCTTGAAATCCGAATGAGAAAGCAGTTGCCCCCGATATACGTCGGGAGCATCTATCTACCGGGACATACGAGAAATGCGCAGTCGCGTCATGTAATCCCATAGTAGTCTATCCTCTTCTTGAGACGGTTAACTAACGTTTTCCTAAATATATATGAATAGACAGTGAGAGGCAGGTCGAAGTGCTTGCTGCGAAGCACGGATATGAAACATGCACGATGTTGGAAAGCGCCATAATCTCGTAAAGTAACGTCACAATATTTACGACAACTTATTAAAGTGCGTTTTGGGACAGCATGAAATTGGATGTTTGTTTGACCTGTCTGGGTGGGACTATTTTTGAGCATTGACCCCCTTCCGAAAGCTATATTATACCGTATGAGGGACATAACCGTAATGCGATAATTATGACTTTTTTAGGCTTTTTATTGTTACCTGCAATAACTTCACATCTAGTTTACAACTAAATTTGGCATAATGTTGTTGGTTCTGATGCAGAGTTTGACCAACTATGAAATCGAGTGTTTTCTGATTTTTAAGGTCAGATGGCGCGGGTGGCTAGCGCGTCTGCTGTGCGAACAAGGAAATGATGTATTTTAAAGATTAAAAGGTTCCAAAAATTGCGGTGACATTAGTCACCTCTTCTGGATAGCTCATGGGGAAGAGATTGTGCATCAAAAGCGGAAAACATTCCCTCTTGAGTTCCCACGGGCCAGGACAATTGGAATACTTTCAATAGGCTTAGAATTCTTTTAAGGAAGATCTCAGCATATAAGTTGTGGTCTGACCACGAGCTGAATATGATTATAAGAGATCACACCACATCATGGAAGGGTCATTTTTGGGCTGCTCGTTATCTTGGGAGATCTCCTGCGAGAGTTTCTGAAAATATTCTAACAGCAGTTCATTTATTAACGAGATACAATAGATGAGTTTTCTTCTTGGTGTGGTTTGAGAATTTACTTGCCGAACCTCATAGTTCCCAGAGGATCCCGCTTTCCGAACCGCATTGTGCCGAAAGGTGTTCCTAAAAAGTGGTCCCGTGTTCGTATCTCTAATTAGAACTAACCCTCTTCGTAAGATCTCTTCCCAAATCGCATCGTGCCTAGGGGAGCGCCTAAATTATTTGTATAGATCAGGGTGCAAAAGGCTATTACGTTTTCCGAAGCGCATGGTACCCAACGGGGCTCTGATGCTCCTTTGCGTCTCTTCGTCAAGGGACCTCTTGTCGAGACCGGAGTAGTCCATGTCGTCATCGACGTAGTCTCGTTTCCCGAATCTCATAGTGCCAAGTGGGGCTCGCTTATTTGCCATTTCACCTATAAGATTGCAAAATGTTTGAAAGTATCAAAAAGAATACTGTACCTGCAACAACAGCTACCAAGAAGAGGAAGGGCAGTAGGAGAGCGGTGGAAGTCATGTCTGTTGTGTGAATGAGTGACAACTAAGGCGATACGGCGGTTGTATGGTTGACTGGACTGCTAACCGTGTTATGAACAGATTCCCTAAAAATTTACGCCTCTTTCCATGTGAACGCCCTCAATTCCTGTTGATAAATTCAAGGTTTAGAGACAACCTCGAGACAAGAAAAAGGAAAAATGAGCCATCCAGAAAATGTAAATGTCGGAGACTAGAAAAAGGTCAAAGTAACACTAAATGGGTGAAGTGGATGCTTTTGTACTGCTTCTTTTAGAGATTTCAATGAATAGGAAATGAACATAAGTCTGGCCACCAATTACTGGCACCACCTTCCTTTGTAGCGTTTCCGGACAGGTAAAAAGGAGGTGAAGTCAGAAAGACCAATTGGCACTACCTTAGGGTCAAAATAACTCCTACGCATGATGAATTTAGCTGCTAGATGACGAGAAAGCCTCACTTCCTAGTATGATTTCAGAGAAATGAAAACGCGGCGGTAGTTGTCCAGAACATGTAACGAACATAAATCAGTCTTGGCTGGTGTGCACATGGCTAGATATTAACCTTCCACCAGATTGAAGACCAATTTGCTCATTTTTGAATGGTAATCCTTCGCTCAATAAACATCCTTCCAACACCAAGCTTTCTTCATTATTCACGAAGAAAAATATAGAGTTCGAACAAAGAGGGAATAGTTGGGGAAAAGGAGAGCGAAGGAGACTTCAGTAGTAGTCACCGGAAGGGTCGAACCGCTTACCGAACCTGAAAAATAGCTTGTTTATCAGCAACAGTTTTTTTTATACCTAATCGGCTCTCTAGGAGAACGCTTTCCAAAGCGGATGGGCTCCCCGCGGAAACGTTTCATCGGCATATTGTCGATACCCCTGTTGTATGCACTCATAGTGGAACCCTAAACTTTATATTCGAAACAGTAACTTCTTAGAATTACCAGTATACTGAGAAGGGCCAAGATCAGGAGGGAGAAGACGGTGCGGACCTGCATGTCTAAACTGAACAGAGGTTAGCGTGTTGATAAAAGCGATGAGAACAAGGAAGCTACAAAGTTAATAAGGAAGTAATTGGATGTTTTTCAGGATCGTCTGAAACCCGGAAGAATGCTTCTGGTGGATACCCAAGAGAAGAAGATTGAGCAGGATGTCGATCTCAAGATGCGTATCGCAGGTATGCGCGATCATAAGAAGCTCTCGCACAAGAGGATCTACTTGGATCTGCTCAAAAAAGACGATGTGGTAAGAAATAGAGAAGGGAGCACTTTGAGCTTGAAGAAAAACAGCTCACTGCCTTTGGGGCCTTCTCAGGGAAATTGGGTAATGCATCTTTGCGTCACGAGAAAATGGAGCTCTTCCGCCTGCCATCACTTTACTTTGCTGTCCTTAGAAAGAAAACAATACACTTTTTTCTTGGACGCTAATATAATGCGAAGAAAGAATTATTTTACAGCTGTCTCACGGAGCTGTCACAAACGAGTTTCTCATCAAGTGTCGACTGGAGATATTAGGAATAGAGTCATCCAAGCGAAAGGATGTCCACCTTGACTCGGATCGTCGCTTGACTCTGTACGCCTACACGCATGACACCTTCTCCCTGCTACTGGTACCGATGATAAAGGAAAAGTAAGTTGAGAAGTGCTCGGGGTCGAGACAGACACGAGACTGAAGAACAGCAACGTCTTTCGTGTTTATGATAATGAGTTTGCTGACGTTTGAGACGAAAGAGCTGTTTTAAATCTTCGCAAACGCAGAATAATTAATCGGCGAATCTTCCGCAGAGTGTCTGAGAAAGTCGGAATCTGGGAACTTGAACTTTTTACAGGAAGGAAGCTCTCGGCTCTATGGGGAATGATGCAGCTTTGGCCTGTCTGTCCGACTTCAGTCCTCTACTGTTCAGCTATTTTCAACAACTGTTCGCGCAGGTTTGTTTGGACAAAAAATAGATGATAGGGTGAAAGAAGCGAAGATTATCACGTTAGAGGACCACTACGGGCCCAGATCGGTTTACTCTTCACCCGAAGGGTTGGATCTATTCGATACGCTTCCCTAATCATGCAAAAGGACACTGCTAGAGTAGGCGGCGGCAAATCAGTGTGGTCTGATAGTAAAATAATTAGGAACTGGAGCAAGGCTCACAAAGACGCAAGCAACTGGGTAATGTGGGTAATCTGGACCGAATACTTCCATAGCATGCAATGACGCGATTTTGTGCAAGGAAATCACTTTTTCGGACTCTACTAGGTTCAAAGTTGAAACAGGGATCTTTTCAGGTCACCAATCCCCCGATTGACCCATTCCGAGAGCAGATTGTCATGTCTCTGAGATGTCCAGTAGGACCGGAATCAAATCTACTGGAGCCAAATGCCGAACTCCAAAGCCGACTGATTCTGGAGCAGCCGGTGCTCTCGCTGATTGACATGGAGGTAAGGAAAAGAAAGTGACGTGCAACCGGTGCACGACAATAGTGGAGCCAATAGAAAACTTAATGAGTCGTTTCTAACGCGTCTTGGCTCTTAATTGCCAAAAGCTTACGGATACTTTTTCAGGTCATCAAGAGAACGATGTACAGAGGATGGAAGAGCAAGACCATCGATATAACCTTCCCTGTCAAGTATGATGTGAAAGGTAGGCGGAGAGAACGCATTTCTTTCGGATAATTGTCCTGTCTCACCAACCTTCTTCAGAGCTGGGAAATGATTAAAGGTGTCCTTCTGACGAAGGAAGCGGAAATGTACAAAAAGAAGGCGCGTGACGGCCATCCAGGGAATCATTTTTGTTAAAGACAGTCATTATTCTGGCTGTTATCGCGAAAACAATCAAGGGGGAAAAGGGATGATTAGGCTGAAGATCTATGGGCCGACACTTAAGAGAAACAGACAAGAAAAATACTTGCAGGTCTGGTCCCGGGTCTCGACAGAATCTGCTGTGAAGCGTGCACTGCCGCCCTGGATGGATATCAAATCTTGGTACTCTCGGACAGAAATGCAAATCAAGTAATTTTATGCAGGCAGACACAAATGATAAATGGGATTCAGGATAACGTACCTATTTCCACTCTTCTCGCCGTTGGAGCAGTTCATCAATGCCTCATCCGTCACCGTCTTCGAATGAAAGTGGCTATCTTCGTAGAGACCGGAGAGGCCAGAGTGGTTCACGATTTCTGTGTACTGCTTGGATTTGGAGCAGATGCCATTTGTCCCTATATGGTCTTTGAAACCATGTACAGACTGAGACATCTCGGTCTTCTGGACAAAGAACTCAATGATGAACAAGTGAAAATGCGTGAAATATGAATGTAACACTGTTTAAGGTGTTTCAAGGGTACCGACAAGGAGTCGAGAGAGGGATATTTAAAGTGATGGCCAAGATGGGAATCAGTACCCTTCATTCGTACAAGCATGCTCAAATTTTCGAGATTGTCGGACTGGCTCAAGAAGTGGTGGACATGTGCTTCAAAAACACAGTATCCCGTCTTGGAGGAGCGTCATTCGAGATTCTAGCAGCTGAGGCATTGAAACGTCATCGTGCTGCTTATCCGAAGTCGGAGTCGGGAAAACACACATATGGTTAGTTTACGCACAAGGCTCTTTGTCTCATCTTTCTCCGTATTACTATTACTCAAATATTCAAAAATCAAGAGAATTTAACTAGTATAGGTAAAAACATCTGGGGTAAAAACAACGGAGAAAATAACGCTCAGTCGAATTACAGATTCGAAAGCTGTGGGCAATTATGGTGAGCCATATTAGATTTGTGTGGCTTTTGTCTGTCTTAATGCTTCTTTTTCTAATGCTTGTTTGTTATTTTACCACTTTAGTCTCAAAAACGCTCGGAATGACTTAATTTAGGAGATTCGCGAACACTCGTGGCTACAGGAACTTATCATTGGAGAGCTGGAGGAGAGAAACACATCAATGAACCCGAGGCCATTGCCAAACTCCAGGTAAGAGGCTATACTTGGCTTTAATGTGTCATCACAAATTGCAGGCTGCCACGAAGCTCAATAACCCGAAGACGTTCCAAGAATACTCTCAAGCCTCGAACTTGGCTCAGAGATGGTGCTCTCTCAGAGGACAGCTAGAGATCAAGACAAGTACCAAAGTCACCATTCCGCTCTCCGAAGTGGAGCCTGCCAGCGAGATTGTAAAACGATTCGTGACAGGAGCCATGTCTTTCGGTTCAATTTCATGGGAAGCTCATACTACTTTGGCCATTGCAATGAACCGCATCGGAGCCAAGTCGAACACTGGTGAAGGAGGAGAACGACCCGAACGATACGAAAAAGGACAAGATCCTAATAATAATCTTCGCTCGGCTATCAAGCAAGTTGCTTCTGCCAGATTCGGAGTCACTTCATCCTACTTGGCTAACGCTGATGAGCTACAGATCAAGATGGCTCAAGGTGCCAAGCCTGGAGAAGGAGGAGAACTTCCTGGACACAAGGTCACCAAAGGAATTGCCGATACGCGCAAGTCTACACCTGGAGTGGGTCTGATTTCTCCGCCTCCACATCACGACATCTACAGTATCGAAGATCTCGCTCAGGTGCGTATCGGGCAAAAGTTAGTAACATAATTCATTTTAGTTAATCTATGATCTGAAGTGCGCCAATCCTTGTGCTAGAGTGAGCGTCAAGCTCGTTTCGGAGGCTGGAGTAGGCATTATTGCGTCCGGAGTAGTGAAGGGAAATGCTGATCATCTGACTATTTCCGGACATGATGGAGGAACTGGCGCATCAAGGTAGGGTTCATTTATAATTATCTAGTAAACATGCATAATAGCTGGACTGGAATCAAGCACGCCGGACTGCCATGGGAGCTGGGAATAGCCGAAACTCACCAGGTTCTGACCATGAACAACTTAAGAAGTCGAGTTGTTTTGCAAGCGGATGGACAGATTCGAACTGGTAAAGTGAAACTGGAGATAACTACTGAAAGTAATTTCAGGACGTGATGTGATGATCGCTGCTCTCCTGGGAGCTGACGAGTTTGGCATGTCGACTGCACCGCTCATTGTGCTCGGATGTACCATGATGAGAAAGTGTCATCTGAACACCTGTCCTGTGGGAATTGCGACCCAGGATCCAGAGCTGAGAGCAAAGTTCGAAGGAAAGGCCGAGCATGTTGTCAACTACATGTTCATGGTAGCCGAGGAAGTTCGATACTTTATGTCGAAGCTGGGATTGAGAAAGCTCTCTGATGCTGTTGGACGTACAGACCTGCTGTATGCGAACCCCAATCCAGTCAACAAGAAGGCCACTATGCTCGAGTTTGGATCAATCCTCAAGAATGTCCATCATATGTACCCCGAAGTGTCCACAGAAGGAGGAACTGTCAAACAGGTTACAAGAAAGTGACCCAATAATGAAATTTCCAGACAATCGAGATTGGAGATCTGGAAAAAGAGATTCTGACACAGTTGGACAGCGTTTTCACTGACAAGGGGAAGCATAAGCGCTTCGAAAACAAAACGATTACTAATCTGGACAGAGCCTTTGGAGCAAGGATCAGCTATGAGGTTCGGCCCAACTAATTGAATGACCTTAAGTGGCCCATTGCAGATCTCCAAGCGCTACGACGAAGAAGGCCTCAGTGACACGCGCTCCATCTACATTGACCTCAAGGGCTCGGCTGGACAATCCTTCTGTGCTTTCCTGGCCAAGGGTGTGACCGTGAATCTCGAGGGAGATGCAAACGATTATGTGGGAAAATGTCTTTCTGGTGGTCACATCGTCGTCTACCCCCACAAGAGCTCTATCTTCAAATCTGAGGAGAACTCGGTCATTGGAAATGTTGCCCTCTATGGAGCTACCAGCGGAGAATGCTGGTTCCGAGGAGTTGCTGGAGAACGTTTCGCTGTCCGTAACTCTGGGGCCACGGCTGTAGTTGAATCTGTTGGAGATCACGGTTGCGAGTACATGACCGGCGGTCGAGTCATCGTCCTTGGAGATGTTGGACGCAACTTCGCCGCAGCCATGAGTGGAGGAATCGCCTACATCTTCAACAAGTTTGAAATCTGTTTGACTTATAAAATTAGACATTTCAGCAACGACTATACAATTGGCCGCATCAACACTGCTACTGTTGATCTGGACGAGCCAACTGAGGACGATCTCATCTGGGTCTACGAAAAGATTACTAAGTTCATCGAGTTGACTGGCTCCGAACTTGGCAAGTTCATATTGGAAAATTGGCAGACTGTTCACGGAAAGCTTGTCAAGGTCTTCCCCAAGGATTACAAGAGAGTGTTGGAAGAGGCTGAGGCTGAAAAGAAGAAGCAAGAAGAAGAACAGAAACTGTCTGTTAAGGATGGCCACACCAGAACTAGAACCCTCTCCATGGACATGCAGATCGCCCCGACGATCCATCTGAAGCACAAAAAGAAGGATCTAACCAAGAGAAAACTCAGCGTGAGTAGTTTTCCACTTCATTTTTATTGCTGAGAACAACTTTGCAGAAAGATGATGTTCAGCTAGCTGTTCCAAAGGTTAATGCTTGAATTAGAAAGTGACGTTACTAAACGTATAACCATCTGTACTTTGTTCAAAACATGCATGGGCGTTTTTCTATAAATGCAGCTTTTGCAAACAAATGTAGTTGCAGATAGGACATCGTTCTCGCAAATTGTCCAAGACCATCCGTCCACAAGATATTGTCGGTTTCGAGGGAGAGGAAGATCTACAGGAAGCCATCGAGCTCGAGGATGGGGACAAGCAGTCTGGCAATGAGAGCAACTCCGATGACGAGGTCGGTTAAAATCAGTAAAGGTTATAATTTCAAATTTCAGTTCAACTCCCCCCGTCACATCGACATTGAAAACATGCCTGTTCCTGGTCACTTGCTCAAAAAGGACGAGCCATTGGACAAACTCCGCGGATTTGTCAAGTACCAGCGACAGAAGCAGATCTACCGTCCCGCCGAGGAGCGTTTGAAGGATTGGGATGAGGTCTATGATTTTGAGGCTATTAGAAAGAACATTCGCGAGCAAGCAGCCAGGTTGGTACTTACAATTTTTATTCACGAAGTTCTCTAAGATGTATGGACTGCGGTATTCCATTCTGTCAAGGGCATACTGGATGCCCTCTTGGCAACATTATTCCCAAGTGGAACGACTTTGTGTTCAAGAAGAACTGGCGTCAAGCTCTCGAGCAGCTTCTCCAGACCAACAACTTCCCAGAGTTTACTGGACGTGTTTGCCCGGCTCCTTGCGAGGTATGCTCTTTTTCTTCGCCTCCGAAGTTTCGTTCAGGGAGCCTGCTGTCTTGGAATCGGAGCTCCCGCTGTTACTATCAAGTCGATTGAGTGTGCCATCATTGACTATGCATTCATGCAAGGATGGATTAAGGCCCAAAAGCCTGCGGAAAACACTGGAAAGAGAATCGCCATCATTGGGTCGGGACCGTCTGGTCTCGCTGCTGCAGCACAACTCATCAAAGTTGGACATACTGTCGTTGTCTACGAAAGGAAGAACAGAGTTGGAGGACTTCTTCGGTATAACCGTTTTGCATGCTTGATTTTACTATCGGTTCAGATATGGAATACCTACCATGAAGCTGGACAAGTTTGTGGTTGATCGCCGTGTGAGGCTTCTTGAAGACGAAGGAGTCCGTTTCCTCACAAGTACCGAGATTGGAAAGGACGTTCCAGCCGATTTTCTTCTGAAGGAAAACGATGCCATCATCGTCTGTACCGGATCGACCACCGCTCGTGATCTCCCTGTCGAAGGACGTGATGCCAAAGGAATCTGCTTCGCCATGGAATTCCTGGAGAAGAGTCAGAAGAAGAGAGCTGGTGATAACATCGCTTGGGAGGGACTGGATCCAAAAGACAAAAGAGTTGTCATCCTCGGAGGAGGCGACACAGCTACTGACTGCATCGGAACCAGCCTTCGTCTTGGAGCCAAGACCATCAGAGCTTTCGAGATCATGCCTGCTCACGGCGAGAACAGGAAGCCTACCAACCCATGGCCCGAATGGCCGTGGATCTTCCGTGTAGACTACGGTCATGAAGAGGCCAAGATCAAGAATGGGGAAGATCCGAGAACTTATGCCATCTCGACCAAAGTAAGAACTTATAGTTTTAACTCAAAGTAAATTCAGTCGTTCTCAACGGCCACGAACTCTGCCGGCATCAAGGTTGTAACTGGACTGAATATTGTCCAAGTGGAATGGGTGGATGAGAATGGACAGAGGAAGATGAAGGAAGTGCCAGGAAGTGAGGAGACCATCGGCTGTGATCTCTGCATCATTGCAATGGGATTCGTTGGACCCGAGAAAGTAACATACAAAAGCTTCATTCAAAAACATCATTTAGACTGTTATCGACCAGTTGGGACTGAACCTCGATCCCAGATCTAACATTCTGACCCCGAAGGATAAGTACAACTCCTCGAAGGCGAAGGTCTTCGCTGCTGGAGACTGTCGCCGTGGTCAATCTCTCGTAGTCTGGGCCATTCACGAAGGAAGACAGGCTGCTCGTGAAGTTGACGAGTTCCTGGTAGGCAAGACGACCCTGGCCGGCCCTGGAGGAATCGTCACTGCTTCGATTAGTCACAAGAACGCCAAAAGGTTCTAAAAAGTAGAACTTGTAGCCAGTTGTATACAGGTGCTTTGTATCAATAAATATAATACATCACAAACGTGGTAAATCACAAAGCAGGACTAGTTATGTTTTTCAAAAATTGATATGTAGAGTGAAAATGGGTAAGGAGCAATTCGGCTTCCTAATACGGTTGGGCTGGCTAGAACAGAATGATAACCGAGAAAAGCAGTAACGCTGTTAGAGTAAGATCTTTAGGCGTTGGTCTCGCTGACGATCTGATCAATCGGGCCCGTTTCCACTCATCCCAAGCAAGCTCGTTTTGCTGAGGAGATGTAGGCTCTAGGTGAGTGCAGTCGATGCCACAGAGGGTGTTGAACTGCATTCTTTCGCAGAGACATTTTGTAACTATTGACTGAAAAACGTAGTATTAAAGAGGAAGAGACAGCAGGGATTCTCTGAGCTGGTCGTTGAACTCAACATTAAAAAAAGCACATTTCCACGAAGTTCAGTCTATGTGAAAAGGCAAAGCGCGTTCATTTCGGGTTTGTACACACACGCTTTTAACCGTTTCAGATATATCAGGGATTGCAAGCCATTATGACAAAAACGCTTATGGTTTTGTTGCTCTTGTTCAAACAGAGTGTGTTGAACGGCATTCTTTCGCAGAGACAATATCAGGTAAACTCACGTGGTAGCAGTGTGCTTGATGAAGTGAATAGAGTTCGGAGAGTATGGAACGAACTACTAGGCACTCTCTTTCTGTGTCTGTCTCCGTATATGCCATCAACTTCTTTGACGTATCGAGTTTAATTCTGAAGCTGATACCTTTAACAAATAATCAATTTTTCACCTGAGCAATCGATGTCTATCGTAACTAATGTACCCGGACGTTGGTTTCATGTGCTCTTCGCAATGCGCAATAATGTTGTGGACATGATCAGACGAACAGTTTTTGAATCGGCTCAAAGAACATTGTAATTGTAGATATCCTAATGAATTGATGATACTTTGTCCGTTCATTGATTCCCGGGGCCGGACTACCGGAACCACCTAAAAAGTCAATTAATAAGGGATTAAAGGCGAAAATTATACCCCTTCTACCGCTCGATTAGTCTTTCTTTTCCTAGAGCATGTTGACAGCGTCGTTTTCCAACCATACTGAGCAAATTGGCCAACGGCTACGGGTTTACATTTTCCTACTCTCGCTTCGAAACATTCATCCAAAAACTGAAAACGTTGTTTTGTAAAAGTTGTTCAAATGTACTGTGTAGTGAACGCATCTGAAGGTTAAAGCTTCCTCGCTACACGTTTCTTCCATCATTTGAAAAAGCTCAGTGAAACAGGCAGCTCCGGCTGACCCGTTGCAAGTAGCGTTCCTAAACGTTCTTTGTCATTAAGTTACAAAAACACCTACGGATGGACGTAGGATCTGATTAGGAAAGCAGATGCACCGCGTAGAAAATAGGCAAGCAACAGGCCGAAGAACATAGGGAAGCTCACATCCACGGATATTACCTCATATGCAGCGATCTGAAACGAGAGAACAAATTCGATAAGGAGGGTTGTGTTGAGGAAGAGGAGGGCCAGAAATAGTGATGCGAGAAAATGACAAAGATGAGGCAAAAGTAGGCGAACAAAAAAGGGAAGTCCCTCTTCTGTTGGCAGGAAGCAACGGCCAGGACAGCTTGTGAGGATTCAATGCGGGGGAATCACTACTACCCGGCCCAATACAACTAATTATATCTAAGCAGGATGGCAATATGATTCTTGCGGCGGTAGGATTTCTTGTCTTCAGGATCAACATGACTTGTATGTCAAACGGATAAGAAGGGTGAAAAGATTGGGAGCGACTAAGATCAATTGAGTCTTGAGATTTGATCAGATGACCATTTGTGATTCACACATTTTATACAAAAAATGAAGATGATTACGAGGGAGAGAAAACTATGAAGCCTAACCTGATTGAAACGGTGAAAATAGTCATATACGATCTGTGAAGCCTTTTTGCAAGAGCTTCGTCTAATCTCTGTAGTATTCAATGACATTAGAAACATTGTAATCTATAAGGTGAGAACATTAAGCAATCACTCCTACGTGTTCACAGAAATTGGTGAGCTTATCATGAACCATTGAAGTAAAAAGACAAGCCATAACTAAACAGCATTAATTGCACAGGAAAGCTACAGAAACAATAATCGGCGATTTGCAATTACAATCAAGCACGACGAGAGCATCCGGGCAAAAAGAGACGGATTTCTGGGGGAGTCTAATCCATAAACCTACATCTATTTAAGAAGGCCAGACAAAAAGCTAACGTGCTAAGAAGTGCTGGTCTAAAAAGGGCAGAAGGACTTCTGAATGTACTTTGAATTTTTGTTTGGCTCATCTGGAAAAACGAGAAACGAGACGTTCTAGACCTGTCTAGTGCTGGTGTTCATCAAAGTGTCAAATGTTCAAAAGTGTATATCCCCCAAAATGTTTACGGTTGCATCAATGTAAAAGAGCCTCAGAGCGCCATTGCCGGAAGAATTGCTAAAAACTTGGCTGTGTATGTTTTACATGGTGGTCGAGAGATTTCAGGGATTTTATTGAAACTTGCGGTTGTATAGCACTGATTTCGTATCATACACTTATGAATGGGACTGATTTTTGACCGCGTTCTCGAACATATCTGTGTTTTTGTTGTAACGAGTAACAGCAAACTGTTGAAACTACAACGATCAGAAAAACAGCAAATGGGAAGTAGTGGATTAACAATGAGTGATAGAAGACGGCAACGATTAGATGCTTGTGCGTGAATCAATGTGGTAGCTTTGAGATTATCCGAGATTTGCCCTCCTGCCAGCTGAATCAATTACCTTAATTAACGTGGCCTCCAAAGCAAACTTTAAATTGGTCCAATCAGGTACCGGATTGCATACAAGAGATATATATGGCTCGTCAGCCCGTCATAGCACAACTAGCTCAAAAGGGTCGGACCAGAGGAATAACTGATGGCGTCCAGAGAATGAGCTAATTCGCATCAGAGTCTTCCTTATCGCGAGAAAAACTTCGCGGAGTAAATAATGTCATTCACGTGAAACATTCCCACAGATGGGAGTATCGTCTGTGAGCTAAACATTTCCAGAGCCTAATTCTCATGATTCACAGGGTGCAGTACGCAATACGAAAACAAGCTTCGCTCAGGTTCTTGAGACGGAACGAGGACAATAAATCAGAATAACAAGCTGTCTGTACTAATTTCCTTTCCTAGTCTCTGATTAGTCTAAGCCAAATGGTCTGAAAGACTTAAAAGACGTGCCGAAAATGATGGCAGGTGCTCAAGATAAATTGTAGTGTCGAAAAATTGCCCGTGACTAGTATATTAGACGAGTCTGGGAAGACAAACACAGTCTGATGATGGGTTACGGGGATAAAGCGCTCAGAAGGTATTCTCCGTGAACGGGGGAACTTTTTCAACAAACGAGGATATGTCCCCAAATATGAGCGAACAAGTTGGCGATTAGGAATCCACGACAAATGAAGGCGGAAAGCACCAAATAAATTCAATTATCTCACAAAGACGTCTACATTTTTCGGCAGTAACTATGAGCTGGAGAAATCTAAAGCATCGAGCAATTAGGATCTCGGGAGACCAAGAAAGCTCTTTATTTTTTTCCTCATTTGTCTGAGATATGAGAGTAGGACGAAGTGCGTGAGAGCGGAACATGATCTTCAGTTCCGTGTCATTAACAAAAACGCTCATACAGAGCATGACATCTTTCCGAAAACATTTGGACCCACTTTAAAATGGAGGAACGAGTATGTGAGCAGAATCCGGTGAAACATATTGTCTGACATTAATCCCTATTCGAGAAGCATTCCAGAATTGAAAGACGAAAAAACTTGTTTTGGAAGCCATTTGGTAAAAGCAGATTGCATGCGATACTACATTTTACGTTAGAGTTTTGGATTCAATTAATTGCTGGCAGGCAAGGAAATGCGTTTTTCGTTTGAAAAAGTAACAGGTGTTTGTGATTTTCTACGCTGAGGCAGATGCAGCTTTGTTTCATCTGAATTAATTCGACCAGTGCACAATGAAGTCTGAATCAAGCTGTCTCGGGTCTCCGTCTTCAGCCTCAAAGATCCCGCACGAACAATTGAATAAACAGACTCTTTCAAGTTGTTTCTGTTTAAAATATTCGGAGATGGTCGAGACCAAAAAGATTCGGTTCTCAAAAAGAATATAGTAGGAGGGCAAGACTGCTGGAAATTAATTCATAAGTGTGAGAGCTATAGCACTACTTCGGAAGTACTTTTTTAAACACTTGTTTCTTTGATTCATTATCTTATTGTGCTGCGGTGTTACGTTTCACGTTATTTCGTTCTATTGCATGCGATCGCTAAAAGTGCTATTGTTATCAGATCTACTTCTACTGCTTGGAATTTAGTAGTTCTTCTAAAATATCACTAAATGAATATAACAATTACCCACAACAGTTTGCTATCACATTAACATTGGATCGACACGATCAAGGGGTCTATATGTCAATCTTTATAGGTTTTTCTCAACCTATATCAGAGATGAAGTCGGCTCGTGTCAACCTCTACCATAGTCAGTGTTACTCTTCTCCACGTCTAAGCTTGTCTTGAGTAAAATCACCACTCGTAGCTTTGCATGTAGAATCATACTTTTTGCTGCCCGACGCTCAAAATTGATTGCTCTAGATGTGGTATCGCATCTCTTATCCATTCATTCCTTCATCTTGACTTGGTTTTCTCGTTTTTCTTTTTAGTCTGAACGATTGTTTGATGGCATTTTATCTCTTCATTCCATCCTTTCAAAGTTGCCTCAAAAGCAGAAATAATAAATTTTGGTTTTTGGTTTTTTTTTCAAGATTTACGATTTGAGCGGGTTTTCTTTGAAGGATGCTGTTCACGACTTTGATCTTCAGTCCTATAACAAACATGGAATTGATGGACAACCTCACAAGATGTTCTTGGATGCTAGGAGCGAATTTGTTATACAGGTCGAGGTGAGAAAGGTGAGAACATTTTAGTTTCGTGAAAAAAGAAAGAGTTTAGAAATACGGTGCTCCAATTTTTTGTGAAAAGTGCGAGAGACTTTGTGACGATATCCTATTCCACTGAGTTACAGGGAGTTAAAGACTATTATGCAAGTGTTATGAAAAAGTCAGAATCACGAGCATTTTAAGATTCTAAACTCTTTGCTCACTTAATCTTTTACTTTTGCTCTCCGACATACATTGAAGATCTTGAGTCGAATGCAGAGTTTCAGGGGTCATCATCAATGTGGAAATAAATCTCCGAAGAAACCGAAGTCATTCGAATCGCTTCTCAGGAGTTAGTTGAGTTGGTCAAGGAGCAGTCTTCAAATATTTTTACAGAAGAAAGCAAAGGTAGAGAAGAAAAAGATACGAAAGCTGAAAAGCACTGTCGTTGAACAAAGAGACCTTGATCTGTAAATTAACCTACCAGCTGGATTTTCGGAGAATCAAGAAGAGGGGAAAGTTGATCCAAGATTTGATGCATCAAGTGGTCGAGAAGACGGCAAAGATGGAAAAACTTGAGATTGCATTGAGGGTCAAGAAAATTTAACATTCCAAGTTTTATTGAATTTGTTTAGAGGTGACAAATGCCTTGTATCAGAACCTGCTCTTGATTCAATTTCCAAGAATAACCCACCTATGAAAAAGGTAAGGTAGTCAAACAGTAATCCAAAGTATTGTAGAAAAGGTTCCTGTCAAGGCAATATCTAATCCCTCTTCTACATGTGCTTTTACTCTACTATAGTTGTGGAAGTAAACCTAATTCTTCTTAGTTGTAATGCTATTAGGATAACGTACAAATAAATTAAATGAGATGAAAGAAATCAAAAGCATTTTCCTCGCACTACAACTTTGAAATACATGTCTTTGTAGCTTGTATGGTGTACGAGAGTGAAATCTCAAGGCCTAAATCAATTGTTTTCAAATTTGGATTCAGTATTGATCAAAAATTCAGTGACAATTTGAACACACTGCTGTTTCAAGTCACATTGCTGGTTTTCAAAATGGTAGTACAATTGAGAAGAGGTATATATGAAAAGGAAACATAACAGTCGACAAGCAGGTAATCTTGAACAGGATCTCGACAAAAAAACTAACAACATCGTAACAAACAAGATTAGTCGAAATCGTTTTGGAGCGGTTGATGTGCTGCCTGTTCTCCTCTGACCCGAGCCGCAAGGTTTTGAATTTGATCGCGGAGAATATGTCTGTTCCAAACGCAAACTGTGACGATATTGGAAATGAAGAGAAGACAAACAATGAATCCCAAAACCTGTAAGAGAAGCAGCATCTTGGTTAAAAAACGAGTGCTTACCGTCGATAAGGTATGGCAGTTGTGTAGATTGTGAGCACAGTTTTTGGAAGCATCCAAATCGGAGACGAGATTCGTTACATTTTTATTGGATAAGACATTGGCAGAGGTGTTAGCAAGAATTAGGAATAAGAGGGCAGCGGAACGCATGTTGTGTTGAATGAGCAGTGAGAAAACTAAAGTAAACCTGGCGATTGATTTGGCAGGCCGCAGTGAATCAGACTTACTAGATAAGCGTATCGGCAAAAAACAAGTTTCATAAGTTCGCCCCGTTGCTAGGCTATCCAAAGGTGAGCTACAATTTTCTCGTGGCCGTGTCGTGAGAGCCATCGATCGCCGGCTAAATGATCGCTCAAAGTTGTAAATCTGATAGCCAAGCGAACTTGAACTTAAGCGCTTCTCTCAAAAAAAAATACATCAAAGTTGCTCACTGAGATTTATTGGACCATGAGATATCATAAAAGGAGATTAAACCGACTGAGGAACCGTATGAGATGAGAAAAATACAGGGAGGAGACAATCTAACCGCTGTGGACCCTTTAGAATTACAAGTGGAAGAGGGGAAGCTAAGGTTAACGCTGAATCACAAACAGGTTAACGGAAACGGATGATATCGTCGTTGTAGCGGTGATCGTGCAGGACTGGCTCTTCATCTTCTTCTTGTTCGGCCGGAGCAAGAGATGGAATCCAGTGCGACAGGAAGAAACCAATGGCCAGCCGATTGAACCACACTATTGTGGCTACATTGATCAGCAACAGGCCGATCACCGTAACGCCGAGCACCTGCAAGCGAGCAAAACCAGTAAAACAGCAACGGAATGTTATGCTCACTAATTCTATTGGGTACTAATTTTAGGTCAATCATGTTAGACTAGAATCAGTACTCTACAGCTCCCGCTTCATGGAGTTCTGAAATACTCACCGCAGCCATTGTGTGGCACTCCGTCAAATTTTCATGGCACTTGCTGGAAGCATTGTGATGCTTCTCAAAGCCCTCTAGAGAGAAAACTTCTTCGACAGAGTTCAGAAAGTCTTCAGAAGATTGTTTTAGGGTCTTATTGGAAGTTAACCCTACTACCATCACAGAAAGTAATATCACAGCCTTCATACCTGAAACATCTACATGAGAAGAACGAAGTTAGAAAGTCAAAATCAAAAAGGAAGCGTATAGTTTCCTGGAGTATTGACCAGCAAGTGGAAACAGAGTCAACAGAAAAGCCAGCTATTTGTCCGCGGAGTGAATCATTCGTGTCGGGGCGCAAAAAAGAGAGAGAAGGCAAGAACAACATTTCAGGAAGAGAGAAAATTCAAACTTCTTTCTTTCTCTACTTAACACAGCCAGGCTAGAAATAATTGTCGAGGGCGAGGTTCTATAGCGGAGTGGGCTGGTCAGCAATCGATTTTGAACAGAGAGTAGGAGAGAGAACAACGGCCGGTTGAGAAAGGTAGTTGCAGGTGCCGGACATCTGTTTTGACTATTTTTCCACTTTTCAAGGTATCCTTGTGCTCACTAACGAGATTCCCGAGATATACTGCCCTATTATCGTGTTATCTCAAAGAAACAAGTTCCGGCGGCCAGGTGTTCACCATTTTCAACGAGATCGAATGGACTTTGCGCTGCCGATTAGTAAGGCTTAAGCCGGTCTCATAGTTTTCCATATCAGATGAGTATTCATTTACTACGAGCATATATATATATATCGAAAAATCATTATTTCTTTACAGGATGTAAAATATATGATAGAAATTCTCGTGACATTGCTACGCCAATATATCTCAGCTAGACTCCTAGAACAAGGGAAAAAGTGAATGAAATCACGGAATGTTGGTGAATCATAATTACATGGAACGTGTACACTAGCATTAAAACACTCTGGAAGCTTATTGACAACTTTAAAGAAAAGTTTTGGAAAAGGAATACAATTACTGGAAAGAGAAATGGAAACGAAAAGTTGATCAGAATGAGGATCAATTTAGTCTTCCAAGTTCCTGAAAGCGGTCTGCATAGCCTCCAAGAGATCGTCGTAGTCCTTCTTGATCTTCTCCTCTCCATCCTTCACAGGGTCCTGAAATGAACAAATTACTACAGAACTAATATATGTGATACCTTGAATTTCATGGAGGAGAGCTGGTAGAGAAGGTCTCCCATGTGGTCCCTGATGGTGGCCCAAGTGACCTTGTTCTCAGACTGAGCAGTGACTTCGACGGAGTGACGGGCCAGGTCGTAGAAGGAGATCATGTTTTTGAGCATACCGACGGTCTTGTAGAAGGGGCAGAAACGATCGTAGGGAGTGTATCCGTTTTGCTGGAGGAAGTCGTCCTGAATGGGATTGTATGGTTAAGAATGACGAAGTATTTCAAACCTTGATGATCTTAGCAACCTCGAGGGTGATCTTGTCAGATTCGGCCAGAGAGGCTTTACCGACAAGCTGTACTATTTCGGACAGATCCTCTTCTTCCTGGAGGATTTCCTTGCACTTGGTACGGAGGGCAACAAATTCAGGATAGTTCTTCTCGTAAAAGTCCTCGAGAGCACGCATGTACTTACTGGAAAAGAGTTGTGTTATACTGTTGCTTGATGTAGTGTACTCGCGTACTATTCCATCTAATTTGATGAGCCTTTCCTATTCTTTGCTAGTTGAGAATCACGTATATGAGCAGCTTTCATTATCAAGGCAGACCGACAGCTGATGACCCACGGCGGCGGGCAGTAACCAAGACAACAGGGCTGCTGCCGCGCCTTCGACCGCCCACAGCATTTCCCTTCTTATCACTTACTGCAGCTGGCTTATTCCTCAGTTTGAATCTTTTGGAGCTACTTATGTAACTTCGACCATTGACCAAGCGCAACCGTCGGTCAGTCAAGAGAAGAGACACTCGTTCTTGGTCGAGAAGTACAATCTCCAGCTTTTTTCGGAAACGGGCTCCAATACCTCGATGGAACATCAAGATCCGCCGCCTCTCCAGCCACGAGAAGCTCTTACCACAGTGGGGGCGACATGTTTCATCCCAGCCAAACAGACTGGCATAATCACGCTGACTATTCAATTTGTGATCTTGTTGGTTAGCGTGATGACGGTTCTGTTTTTCTTCTACCATGTGGGTGGCTATGAATACATGGGCTGGAATGAGAATTCGACCATTTTGGAGCCAGTGTATAACCATGGCAAGCATGTAACGTCAACTACTCCGTCAACGAGTACGACTACACGTGTTTCCCAAGATGTCTTTGACCTCAACCTGGTGGAAGAAGAAAGTTCTAGAAGGGTCAGAGATGCGTTTGATGCTACTGAGGTTGCGATGGACTCTGGTCTTGCTGAAGTTTGTGTCAGAAAACACTATTATTCCTTAACACTTAGGTGCGGAAACTGCTAAATGATACTGTATACCTGTCCATGGGAAATCTCACTTCATCGTTGGACCCGATCGACCCGGAAATAAGACTTCTTGGAGGGGATAACGACACCGAGGAAATTCAAATTCCCGACACCTACATCGAAATTATCGTGAGACATTGTTTTTCAACTAAGCGTATGTTTTTCTCATTCAGGGTCAAGAATTAGACATGCTTGAAATGATTCGAATATCAACGCTTGCCTACATTGTGCTTGCAATTCTATGGCTTGTCTCTCTCGCACTTTTGTTATTCTCCATCAAGTACGAGATCATCGACATGGTCGTCATCAATGCCATTTGCCTCACTGCTGCTGTCATGTATCTGTTCATTCACGCCATTTTCATCGCCATTCTACTCTATTATCAGGTAATTCGTTCACAATGACATCATTGATGTCCAATATTCAGCGAGATTTGACCTTCCGAAGCATGGCTATTGTCATCGGCTCGGCTGTTATTCTGTTTGCGGCGGTAGCGCTGGGTGCTCTGGCTTTGGCTCTTGTTGTTGGCTGGTACAAATACATCATGTATATGAATAACGGCGAAAAGGTGAGAAAAGCAGTTTTGCAGCCAATTATATCCCTTTTTTCAGTGCTATTGCCTAGCGCTTTGTGTTGGCATTATTAAGGGCGAGAGACAACAGCCACATTCGAGGGCGCAGGAGTACGCAATGCGGGAAGCGGGAAGGAATCCCGACCAAATGACCTACAACGAACCACCCATCCAAAACTTTAGCTCCTTCTAAAATGTCATTCTGTATATAGGGACTCATACTGTGATCATATCACACATTCCTATCAAGAGAGAACGTGTCACCTACTGTGAGAGACCTTGCCCAAATAAATATTTTTCGAGTACAAACCTGTAGGATATAAGCCAGTTGATAGAGGGGAAGTGCTTACGCTGGGCAAGCTTCTTGTCCAATCCCCAGAACACCTGGACGATACCGAGAGTGGCAGAAGTGACGGGATCAGCAAAATCTCCACCAGGAGGTGATACGCTGAACGTGAGCATTGGAGACATTATCTGAAATATAGCTTACGCTCCGACAATGGTGACGGATCCATCACGCTCGGGGTTTCCGAGGCACTTGACTTTACCGGCACGCTCGTAGAAGGAAGCCAGACGAGCGGCAAGGTAGGCAGGGTAACCGGAATCGGCAGGCATTTCTCCGAGACGTCCCGAAATCTCACGAAGAGCTTCGGCCCATCGGGAAGTGGAGTCGGCCATCATGGCGACGTTGAGACCCATATCACGGAAGTACTCGGCAAGGGTGATACCGGTGTAGATGGAAGCTTCACGAGCAGCCACAGGCATGTTTGAGGTGTTGGCGACAAGAGCGGTACGCTTCATGATAGAGGTGGTCTCTCCGTTGACCTCCATGGTGAGCTCGGGGAAATCACGAAGTACTTCAGACATTTCGTTTCCACGCTCTCCACATCCTACGTAGATAATGGCGTCGGAGTTGGAATACTTAGACAGAGACTGGGAGATAACAGTCTTTCCGCAACCGAAAGCTCCAGGAATGGCGGTGGTTCCTCCCTGGACGCAAGGGAACAAAGCGTCGAGTACACGCTGTCCGCAGAGAAGCGGGTTGTTGGCGGCGAGCTTCTCAGCGACGGGACGAGGGTTACGGACGGGCCAGACCTGGAGCATACTGAACTTCTGCTTGTGTCCGGCGAATTCGACCTCGACGAGGGTGTCCTGAAAGTGAACTGAATTCATGCTTTCAAACTTTCTTACAGTGACAGTGTATGATCCAGAAGGAGCCACGTAGGTGACAGTTCCGCAAGCATTAGGTGGGAGCAGGATTCTGTGCTTGATGAGAACGTTCTCGTGGACCTGTCCGAGGATGTCTCCTCCGGTGATGTGAGATCCGACAGCGACATTCTTGTTGGCCTCGTAGTCCCACTTGGCATCACGGGATAGAGCATTAGTGGAGATACCCTTGGGGATATAGATGGACTGGGTCATGTCGGCGATATCTTTCAGAGGACGCTGGATACCATCGAAAATGGAACCCATAATACCGGGGCCAAGTTCGACGGAAAGAGGCTTTCCAGTACGGAGCACGGGATCTCCAATGGTGACAGCGGCTGAAATTCAATTGTTCGACTTTTTCCTTCTTCAATAGTTTTAAAAGTTTAACGGTATGGGCTATCATTAATTCCACCGCCGAAAATCTTCCACACAACGCGGCAAACCAGAGAGCATGCCACGTACAGAGGCGCAGAGAGGTAGCCAAGGGTCACAGATAAGGCAAAAGACCGACAAATGATCGGTGGTAGAACTGTTCATATTCGGAAATGCCAAGCATTTTTAGGGGACTCTTTGTCCCAGCAACTTTGACTTATTGATTTTTTAAGTGACAAAATGGCAAAGTGTAAGTCCGGGAGTCTAGAACTAGGGAAAAACTGCTCAGAATTGCAGAAAAGTATTCAAAAATGATCTCAGCAGTATATCCGTATTTAAGTTTCTGTTGCTCTCATCAATGATCGAACGGTGCAGCTACTCGAAAGCAAACTTTTGTTCGACATTTCATTCGGCGATAAAACAAATCTGAAAACTTACAGGTCTCCTCGTATACTTGGATGGTGGCGTAGTCACCCTCGAGACGGATGATCTCTCCTACAAGTTCGCCGTGACCCACACGTACCAGCTCGTACATGGCAGATCCGGCCATCTTCTCTGCCGTTACGACTGAAATTCAGACATTATTTTCTGTCTACGAATCCATGCTTTTCGTTTGCCTATTTTCTCTCAATCCTCTCGGTAAGCATAAACTCTTCTGCAAAACATGAAGTAAGTGAGCCATTTTAGTTGTCTTATTGTAAATCGCCCAGTTTCTTTTCAATCTCAAACCAAAGTGGTGGTGTGTTTATCCTTTTGTGTACACTTCTGTGGGATGACAAAAATAAACAAAACAGAAAACTACGTACCAGGTCCGGAGACTCCATAGACGAATCCATAGGTGGATTCCTTCTCACCGTCGCGAGCACTGGGAGCCATACCTGGAATGTTGATTTTAGTCTTGGAAGTAAAAGAAAAAAAAGAGTGGAAGGTGGAATGTGGGAGCTTTGTCATCCTTCTATCCTCAAAAACATTGAGTCATAGTTGTAATAGTAACTGATTCAAGGAGGAAGTGCTTTGTAGTTAAAAAAGCATTGGAGAAGTATGTATTGAGCTATGGAAGTTTTCAAAGTCAAACCATGGTTCCACGTCTCTGTTCATTCGAGTCGAGAAAAATTCGATAACTGAGACAAAAGACTGGTAATACACAAAGTTTTAATGCCAGAGGGATGCAACTGGAGTGGAGTGAGGATCGGATGCAGACTGCATCTGACAGATTCGTTGCGCATGACATTGTGCGATTTGCACATTCAAAATCGAAGACCAATGGTCGACAGGGATGGCCGCGGCGACCGCGGCGGGACTCATAATTTTCAGCCAAAACACTACGGTACCCCGCCGTTCGCTGCATGCTTTATAGAAATAAAATATTTCAATTAAATGAACTTCTTTTGCAACATATTCTAAAGTTTTTGTGGTAAAAAGACTTCGAACAACATAGAGAATTAAAATGTGAGGTTAGCAAAATGTCGAAAGTTGTTATACTTTGATTTTTAAAATAGCAAAAAGTTCCAGGGCTCAAGAGCAAAAATGCAGGGTGATGGTGTGATAAGTGATTGAAATAGTTTCAGCGTTGACCTTATATTGATTTAATGCCGGCTTTTGTCACAATCAAACAGTGAAACGCATAATTTATTGTTAAAACTTTGGCACAATAAATAGTTTCGAATACTGAATACTCAACAATGACAGATACATTTTTGTGGTTTGAGCTAATAATGTAAAAAAAAAAAGTGGGAAAGACCTGTTCGAAAGTAATTGCCGATGATGTTTAAAGCAAACAAAGGGAAGATCAAAGTAACTGAAAGATTCGAGGTGTTGAAAGATCAGACATTATCGAATTCCTGGAATAGTTCTCCTTCCGTCATCTCATCAATATATTCTGGTGCAAATCCTCTCGGATCACAAATGGCCACCCTCATGTTATCTATAGCAATGGCCGCCCTTGCTTCCGACCTTTCACTATTGTGGGCCACCAAATAGAACTGAATCGGGGACGATTACAAATGCCGTCACAGGGAGCTTACGTGTGTAGTTCCAGATGGTAGCTGAACATGGACAGTGTTCCATCTGTAAGCATTCCTCGACGAGACTGATCTCAATATTGAAGGACACTGCATGAAAGAGGAGACGCTCCTAAGAGGATTTGTATACCGCGTTCCTAGGATCTTTTGGAAGAATAGCACAACATAGAGTTACCCAAACACAATTTGATTGTTGTCAACTGTGACGGTCTGTAATACTGAAACAGAAGTACATTCAGAGATCTGGTTGAATTGAACTTTGGCGATTCCAGAATAGCAATATCTCCAGGATCAAGCAGAGAGGACACAAATTGTCCATTTGAGGCGGCTGAATCGATACTGTCTATCACTAGAAAGACTTACTTGGTCTGACGTCCGAGGTACCAGTCAATGGATATCCATAACCCCTGTTCCTCAAAGTCCACGGCTTCTTTGTCAATCCGTGGTTGAGATAATTGCAAGCATTGTCTGAACAGCCATTATTCATCAGTTTCTTTATACTCACCATCAAAATTGCAGTTCAGGAGGTGACAATAGTCCTCGGCTGGAGGCTCAGTAGTAGTTGTTTGAATAACCCATCGGCTTGTAGTCTTCTTTCCATGGTCGGGAATGACAGGATGTACCGTTCCGGGAGCAATGGTTCTTCTGAACATATTTGTAATGACACTCGTTTATATTTACGTAAAAGGTCGCTTCTTCGTGTACGGTTCTTTTGTAGAGACTTTAGCAGGGAACACTGGCGGTAGAGTGACCACCCAAGGGTAGGGTCTAGCCGGTGAACTGTTTCTAGGCTGCCATGGATGAACTTTAGGAGATTGGGTAGTGCTTAAACGACCTGAAGTGAGTTGGTATTTCATTTCTAAACATTCAGAACCTGTGAGCACCAAATCCTCTGTAGTTGTTTCTTCAGTTGGCGCTTCAGTTGTCGTTGTTGTTTTTGTCGTGGTGGTAGTTATCGTTGTTGTAGTTGTGGGCTCAATGGTCGTGATGATAATTTCAGTTAGAGGTGTTGGAAGCACAGTTGTTGGCCTGCCGGACCCTTTGACATGTCCTCCAGCTCCACATTCACCAATATATGCAATTTCGTCAATAACCAAGTAACGATTCTTTACTCCTGGCTCCCATTGTGGAACGATATTCAGCTAAACGTTTATCTTAGCGTTATTTAGGACCATCTTACAGTGAACGACTCCCTGATAGACTGGTTGATCTCGAAAACGGCCAGATTGTGCCGTTGATGTTTCGTAGGTCTGCTTTGATCTACGCAGATGAGAACATCACTGTCGATTCCGTATCCAAGTGCACAAACTTGAAGGAGAATATCGCCATTCGACCAATATCGGAAAAGAACCTACAAAGATTTCTTAAAACTTTGCGTGTCTCACCTTTCCAGAGCCCATTTGGCATCTGATAGGGTCACTTGTCAACATGGCGGATCCTTGAAGGACAAGAGCTGCTGGGTAAGAAGGCAACAATTCCGGGTCGACGACTGATTCTTCCAAAGATGGTATAGCTCCTTCTTGGATGACGGCCCAGCGCCCGGCTTCAGCACCCCATTGACAAGAAAACTCGTCGTTGAAACCGCAAAGAAGCTTTGTTGATTCGTTAATGATCATTCCTGATAACCTGATTTAAGGGAACTACTATTTGCTTACCAGTTCGTTTGTCAAACAAGGGACTGGTCTTGTTTCCAAAGATCATCAAATCGAAGGGGATGTCAGTTGTTGTTTGGGGAACCACGGTGCTACTGAAACGTTTCAATCTTGGTAGAATTTATAGGTACAAACCCCAACTTGTCAATTACAACACTTGGCAATTCACTTGATGGTGCAGGAGTGGGAAGAGTCGTGGTCTCGGGAGGATCTATAATTTACTGCTCAAGAAGAAATGGTACCTCCTACCTGTAACGAGATCAGTTGCGGTCGTTGGTGGTGTTGTTGTAGTGCTAGTAGCGGTAACTGTTGTTGTTGCTTCTGGAGTTTGGCTAGTTTTTCTCATAGTCCAAGGAATGACTGTTGGAGGCAATGTGGACTAAATGAAGCGTTAAAGTCAATATAAAAACTGTACCATGATGTCTGGTCGTCCTCTTACAGGTGGTCTGATTGTTGCTTTACATGTTGAGGCATCGTACCGAATATCATCCAGCACAAGTACTCCAGGTTGATTGTTCGGTGAAATCATTATCTATACAAGAAAAATTGTAATACCTCAGAATGAACCTTACTCTGAATGGTTTCTGCATTTCCGGTACCTTTAGAGCCACTTTTCCGGGCATTATTCGAGAATTCAGCATTCCGGTACAATTGAACTTGCTTCCCAATTCATCGGTCAAACAGATTTCCAAATCGGCACTTCCTATATTTTTGCATGAATCTGTGTAAAATATATCCATACCGATAGCCCAATAGATAAAAGAAAGCTCGGCGAATCCTCGTTGACATCGAACAGCATCTGTCATCAAAACATCGACAGGCTGCCCTCTAGACTCGATCAAAGCAAATGGTTCTCGAGGGATCTGCATGGTACCAGTAGCTGCTAGCCATAATATACTGTCGGGTTCTCCTCTCGCGACTCTCCATCGGTCTACATGTCCTCCCACTGATGCCCACCTGCAATTGCCGAGGATTTGTAATAAAAAGAAGCTGACCTGCAATCTGTGTCAAAAGAACAGTCATATGATAAAAGTTCATGATTAGCTGGTAGTGGAGGTAGGTCCGATGTTGTTACAAAAAGTCCCAATGCTACCTAAAGTTTTGATGATTATTGTAATGAAAAATGGAAACCTGTAATATTCGACTGAGTAATGTGTTGGGGCCATTTTGGAGCGGCGTCGTTCGATCCATCCCCCTGGCCCTGGAGGAGAAATCTCTAGCGTCTGAAACCCACATGGGATACATGGACAGAAAAGGCAGAGAGATCAAGATGAGTTGGGTAGGCAGGCGTGAATGAGTGAAGTGCACCGCACACAAATATCGAGGCGCGAAGTCATAGCTTTCTGTTATGGTCAAAGCTTGATCCAACAGTTTCCTAGTTTGATATCAGATTTTAACAAAGTGTATTTGAAATTGAGCAGTAGTTTTCAGGCTAAATAAACAAAGGTTCATGATATATTGAAATTTATTTAATAATTCTCTGAAAACAAACCTGTCAAGTAAAAGATAAAGTTTGACCCATAATTAATGCCAGAGCGAGCTCAATTGCTTACGGGTACAAGGCGGGGTTTGCAGTTGGGACCCTTAAATTAACGCTGACTCCTCCTGCCACTACGCATCCAAGTTCAGTAACTTCCAAATCTGTCGTTGCACGTTTGCGGTAATAATTAAAAGTTGGTATTCTGCATAAAGGGATTTCTTTTTTGCAAATATCTCGCATAGGCACCTGGCAGATGGACATAAGGGTACATTGTTACAACTTCAACACTAACCTTTAAGAACGCTTCATATTCTAAGATAACCCTATAGACTTTCCAAGAATAATTTTGTACAGTTTTGTGAATACGTTTTAAATTAAAATGTGCAGATCTATGGGTTTGCTTTTCGTGTACTTCAAATAAAATATTTTGCTTTGATAGATACCGAAACAGGCAATACTTGAATAGAGGGTCCGAAGGAATTTGCACGTGCTACTACGCGATTAAGTTCAAAAAGAGACTGTGACCAATTGGATAGTCTGTGTTTGCACTGGAGTGAAACGGAGGAGTGAATGGCGCGATTCGGCTATCCATAGCCGATTCGATGAGTTCGTGTGGTCAGTTACCGGTGAGTAGCACTTGGAAGAGAGACACTTGCGCGCCGCTTTCCACCGAAGATGGAAAAACATAGTGCGCCTCTCGCTCTTCGAGGGTTTTTACAAACAAAACACTCTAAAATTCAGTTCACAATCACCTTTTTGGAACTTGGTCCGCCAAGCCGACAAAAACTCCGAAAGGACATGAGTTGTGAGCATACCTTTTCAATAGTTCTCTTCAAATCGATTGCAATGGCTTGATTTCGCAACCTTTAAAAGTTGAATGTTGAAATTAATGTAAGCCAAAAGTGATGACAGCTAAAGGATCAATATATTGAAATGTACGAAATGAAATAGTGGTGTCTGAAAGAATGGTGAAAGACACGAGGGACCCTCGCGGCTAAGTAACTATGCGTAAAAGGGGCGTCAAGTGTAGACATACTACCGAACGCGTGCTCGCCACGTAGATGGAGTGAAACAAGTGAGAATTTGTTTGAACTACGCGGCGTGCTCTAGTAGGTGGGGAGGTGTCGAGCTGAGATTAGCAATGTAGCCAATGCTGTTGTCGGTCAAGATTAACACCTTCTTCCGGCTTCACGAGCGTCAGTAGACTCCCTGTCATTGTGGACGCTCTTTTTGCTGCTCGAAGTTTCAGAAAATACTGCTGTCACGCCGTGAAGGCTCAGCTCCTCAAAAAAACATCTGTATTTTTGGTCGACTACTGTTTGATCACTACGCACCCGCGAAAGGTGATTTACGAATAGGTACAGAAACGAAATGCGAAATCAAAGGAATGCGGCACCAAAAAGAGAGAAGAAGAAATAAGGAAAACGGCGAAGAATGCCTGAATTACTACGCGTCCGGAGAGAGTGAGGAATTTGAATACGAAGGCGCGAACCGGTCGCAATTGCACTGCTATCCCTTACATTCTTAGCAGCAGACCTCTATTTGCGAATTGAGGTAGGAATTTACATTGAAAACATTCTGCATCACAAGAGATAGCCGGACTATGAATTTGAAGGTCACGGACATCGAAGGCAAAAACGATAAAAACCGAGAAAGCGCGAATCAGATAAAACAAGTCTCTGACCGGGCTTGGGGGGAAGGGGGATGAGCTAAATGTCAGAAGCTTCTTCGGAAAGTGATTGCGGCCGAGATCAATGCCTCCCTTCTCTTGTCTCGCACCTTTTCGGCTAGATCTGCTGACTCAGACAATACGACAGGCTGCTGTCAGCTAAGCACTGGAACATCCCGCTTTGAAAACACTTGGCCCAAGTCCAGATTTGCCATTGTAAATATTTTATTACCCTATGTACAGATAGAGTTTCTAACTCAATAACCCAAATTATTTCCCATTTTTGAACAAGGAGTCGAGGATACCGAAGACAGATCCGAGATTTCTTCCTCTCCTGAAACTTCTTTGTACTGTCAATTGTACGACCTTATACCCGACATATCTCGGCAAATCTTTCAGCACGACAGTTTCAAAAGTGTTGTCAATGCCGGCTTCATTTGCTCCAAGTAGACCAGTTAATCCACCATGACCTTCCCACGGAGCTGGAGGAGGCTGAGGGATAACTTCTTGATCTGAAACGACTGTCAGAAGGAACTACCGCATTCTACCAAGAATATAGCGTATTGTGAAGTTGGCCGGTTTTAAAGTTGATATACTAGAAATTAGAACTTGTGATCCTTGCGAGATGATTCTCCCGGGAACAGGATTGCAACATTGTCTGAAGGAAAGTGGCATTATCATTTGGCGCACTTGTTCCGCACCTGAATCCCGTCTGTTCCATATTTTCTGTATGTTTTATCTCGAGATAGTTCTCGGCACACGAGGAATCACATCTGTAGTTGGTTTCAATAACTTCGAAATGAATTCTTCCAACAGGAGCCTAATAAGTGTTTTTTAATTGGAAAATACAAATTTACCGTGATTCTCCAATGGCATTCGCCTACAGTTGTACTTCTCAGTTGCTGCCAGTAATTTGCTACTACGAGTTCACCACCACATCCAGCTAAAAATAACAAAGGTGAATAGCAGAAATATTTGAACCTGCTGAGTCGGCAGTTCTTTCACATTGGACACCACCCAGACCAGGAGGACACTTGCACCTGAACAGCTGTTAGGCTATTCGTAAATACTCAGTCTATACCTGTTGCAATTTAGTGGATCCTCATATCCTCCATTTTGACAATACAACTTTTGCTGGCAAATATCTAAAACTAACATCTTCGCATTCACATTCAATCAGTCTACGACTACAGTAGAGCATGTTTGCTCTCTTGACATCAATAAAAGAGATGTCCGATCTCTGCCCGATCGTATGCTGAAACCGATGATCCTGAACGTCGTAATGTTTTTTTCTCAGAAGTGGGAAATACTTTTGTTTCAATGGTAACATACTTCCAATCATTTGTGAACGCTTGGGGGCCATAGTGCATAACAGAACCAAAATCGTATGGGATGTCATCGGTTGTAATGTCGTTTCTCTTTTCGAAATTTCCCTTAAAATTTGTTATCTTTCGCAGACAGAAAAACACGAACCTTTGTCCCTCGGACGATATGATCTTCATTCAAATTGATGTAGGCATCACGATCAGGACGACTCTGCTCGTGCCAGAAGCCCAATGAATGACCAATTTCGTGTGCTACAATGCCGCCCTATAAAACAGGGTGCTTTGCTACCAGATAGCCAAACTACCCCTTCGCAGCCCCATCCTATAGAAATGTATTGTTTTCCTCCCGTTTTGCCTACACTCGAGTAGCAACTAAAAGGGCATGAACCTGTTTCTTCACAATCTGTTTTCACACTGACCCTCCGCCTTTGAAGAAGATTGCGTAATCTTTTTCATCAGTGTGTTTTATGAAACGGATGCATGTCTCCTTTGTCCACTTGTAAATGCCCTTCTTTATCACATTCTGCCACTCGGCTGAAAATGGGTGTTTCTTTGTTATGATGAGGTCACCCCACTCACTATTGTTTTCCTTTAGTTCGTACGGGACGATAGCGTTCGGCCAGCGGAACTTGTCTCCAATAATTGTCTGTCTTTTTACCCTTTTGACGCCCGTCACTCGCGCCTTGAAAGTTTCAATAACATCGTCCATTTGCGGTTTGGTCAAGACCATATCGCTTTCGAAGACCTGCAGAAAATCACGCAATTACTTTTAACCGATCTCACCTTGCTCAAGATTCTTCTATTCGCAGCATATTCTGTCCTGTCCACAAGTTTTTGTGTAAGGGGAGCCTGAAAATAAATTGTTTTTCTATTCAAAGAAGGGCAAATGAATATGAAAAACTTACCGAACCGTAATTGGATCTCGCTGTCGGAGTTAACCGGTATCTCGACGATATTTTGAAGAATCCGGATAGACTATTTTCAAATTCATTTTGGGACCTAAGACTCCACGGAGATTAAAATCCCGAAACAATACCATTGATGAGAAAGCAAAGGTGTCAAAAACAGTAGAATTAGTAACATTCGATGACAGACTTCTGCGGCGCTTGCAGCTAAGGGCTAAATCCTTTGCCTGGAAACTCGTTTAAGCTACGTCTGACTCACAAACATTGAGACGGCCCCAGGTTTGTAGATGACACGTTTACAATCTGTAAACGTCAGAGAGAGGTTCGATGACTAATTCATATCTGGGCTCATCCCCGGTGAGTGTTCCATCAAACGACTACTGATGCTCTGTCAACAGCTGTAAGGTGCGTCCACTTCTGGTCAAACAGAGGTTGATTGATAGCACAACCACACTGGACTTTGTCTTTCTCTGTTCTTTCAATACAGAAGCCATCTTGTGACCCATGTTTATGTGCTCAATTGATAAAAACTGATGAGTGCATCTTTTTTTCGACTATTTATTTATACTGGAAGTCGAGGCGGGAAGCTGTCTTTGCTGCAATACCTGTTCCCATTGGCATAATCGCTAAAATACACATGCGCATTGTCATTTCACTACCTCCATGAGGTGACCTCGGATCTCTTGTGGCAAAACAGCCTGATATTGATCTTGTCCTCCACAACAATTAACGTCTTTGTTTGTGAGAAGAGTACTAGTGGCTCCAAAGGATACTTTCAGGGCAGCTGTCTTCGACTCATGACGGATGAAGCCACATTTGGAAAGTTCCTTCGTTTCTTCACGTCTAGATTAGTACAAACCCTTGTCCAGGTGTGATTCTTGTTTTTGTTTTGAAATTTGATTTTAGGCTAGACTGGGACTCAAAATAGAGCAGGAATGTTCGGGAAAGCCGGGTCAAACCGATTGGTTCAACACAAAAGTTGACGAGTTAGGGGAAATTGCGGCTTATCTGCGGTCTGCTATAGACGAGTAAGTCTTTTCACTTAATTTTAATCATCTTCTCTAGATATCCTCCAAAATGTGAGGCAGTGACTATAGAATTCTTGTTGTATACAGCTGATGGCGTCCATCTACCTCTTGAATCATGGTGAGAAGGCACCTCTTGGAATCAAAAGTCCAGTTTTAGGGTGATATCTGTTGACGATGACTACTGTGAGCAAGGAGTCAACATAAGCACAGAATTTTATCATCGTTTGGGTACTATTTTGAGGTTAGTACTTCTCATGATGCACTGAAAACAAGTTTAGATCGGCATCGGGAGCTGCTCGGGTCACTCCAATGTACAGATATTTCGTGAAACGACAGAGCCAAGACACTTTTGTTATATTATATAGGGTAAGATTTACAAACTTCAGTTCGACTCAACATCCTTTAGATATACAAGGGCACCATGGATGCCGACCTCGGAAAGGAGGCAAAACACATATCGATCGCAGTACTTCCGTCCCCATTTGGGACGTTAAACCTAGACCTCAGCTATCGCACAAAAATGACTTTACCGGTGAAAGAAGAAGAAGAAACGTGAGCTTTTCAGTATAGTTTTCTAAAATTTCTTCAGAAATCCAACGATATCAGATACGGGGAAGTCGATAGCGGGATTTCCGTGTAGACCATCGTTTTCCGATTGCATTCCAGTAGTTGGAGGTGATGTAGAAGAATGCCCGTCCGTCACATCTCCTAATTTCAAAGCTAGTCCTGTTCAGGTGAATTTGTTAATCGTTCTTCGTTTCATTTCGCCTCAGACTCCTACAACAGTCCCTTCACAACCTCGGTTTCGCATTGGAAGGTCCAGTTCCAGTGAAGAATCCACACAATCGTTACACCTATCAAACTCCCTCGACACCAAAGATTGTGCTTTTGCTCCACACAGGGTTCGTTTTGCTCTGAACATTTAAAATACGTAGTTTTAGCCCTATGTGAAGCGACAAGATTCGATTCCATTCGAGCAGCTACTCGCATCTTCCAACTTTCCCACAAAACGGCAGTCATCATGCTCTGAGAGTAAAAATTCTCACGTATTCTTTTGTATTCCCATTTTTAGCATCTTCGGAGCCAGTAACTGGAACATCTTTACCGGAAGTAAAAGAAATACCACACTTGGAAGCTCCTTCACTGAGCGCGAACATGGAAAAATCGACTGGAGATGAGGAGCAAGAAGGAGACCAGGCGTACGTTAGGGTGAGAGTTGTTTTATAAATTTCCATCAATACTTTTTCAGTTTCCCTCCTTCTCCGACAACTCAGCAGCCTTGAGCAAATTGATAAAGGATTGCAGGGCGGCACCGATGAACCTAGATGGATTTTCTGGCGATGAAACAGTTTCGCTGGCAGATCAGGTAACTCTCTAGCTCTTAAGTTCGCATTTTCATGTTCAGTTACAACGATTCACCGTCCAAGAGCGTGATTTTGCCGAATTCGTCAGAACAGTCCACGACCGTCCATCCGATTAGTATTTACAATCAGGAATACAGAAGAATCTCCCGTCGTGGTATAAAGGGGGACGTTCTGCTGGTTCATTCATTTTCTTTTCCCTATTGAACTGTGGTATTGCCTGTGATACAAAACGGTGCTTCTGTACATACTTATAGCAATAAAAACTTCTATATTATCAATTTTTCATTGCTAATATCTAAAGATCTGTTTCAGGAAAAGCAAAGGAAATGATGCTGCTTGCCTTATGTCTTATCCTTTCGATGTGGTCGTCCCCGCGTCAAATTTGTAACAAATGCTTCTTCAGGACTTGCTTTCAAATAATTCGGTGGTCTTCCTGTCTCCACCTGGGCACCGCTTCCAACATCCTCGTGGTCGGCTTCTTATCTTCTTCCTAGCACCCTTGACAAGAAGAAGCTCCGCTTTGTCATTCTCTAATGGTCAATGCACGATTTAATAAACTTTCAGCAACACTGAGTTTTCCGCTTTGCGCTTTTTCCTGTTTAAGAAGAGCTCTTTTAGTAGCCATCTGTACATGAATGTGATGTAAGCACTACGTCAATCCGAGTGAGGGCAGGACCCTCAGTCTCTATGGAAACCAAAGTCTGTGACCTTCAATTACTCTCTCACCAGACTTTCATTATATCATGAGCAGTGTGGAAGAGTACGGATCCCACCTGGGTTCCATCACCCCCAGAGATAGTTACAAAGTTTTTCATTCAACTTGATCACAATCGGGCGTAATCACCGTTCTCCTGTCACGTGATAAGTCACATTAGACTTTGCTGCACTTCACGAGAAGGCTTCCTATTGTAAACATCCTCTTTGGCTAGACACTTTCGCAATCCCCTGTCCTATTTCCGTTTCGATATCTGTGGCGCAAAACTGCGACATCTATTCTTTCTTTGTTGAGAAATGACAAAAGTCTATACTTTGGTGTAACTCTAGACTTACTTGCTTTTTGGCCTTCCTGCTTCCCCATTCCTCCGAAAGTTCTGGAAAATGATAAATATTGACTACGGTATGCGTGACATTTTCAGACACGCGCCAATTAAACCGGAGTTGCGGTAGCGCGTGCTATGTGCTTGCTTTTAACTTTGACCTCTGAACACGATAATGCGTTCAATTCCGTTCATACGATTTGAATCGTCGTGCTGTTTTTATTAAAGGTGACAAGAGAACAGAAACGAATAGCACATAGGAAAACAGGAAAATCCAGCTCAATGTTTCTGGCTTGTTTACCGCTTTCTTCCCTGTTTTGTGACTATGAACGAATCGATTTGCAGAGGCAGCATGACCGAGGTGAACAATGAGAATGTGGAGATTAACGATATCATCACAAGCATCAGCAACATTCCCGTCATCAACACGATTGAATCGTCTGATGAGGAATCCGATAAGGTATCATAGCACGTAACTTTTCTAATCACGTCTGTTTTCAGGATGCTCCAATATCCAAAAGAACTAGAGTAAATGGGCCGGCTCGGCCACGTCTTGCTGGATCAAGGTCTTTCACACACGGAACTTCAACATACGCCATGCGGTTACTCCAGAGAGGACAGGTGAGAAAACTAATTCATTCCACTCTCTGGAGAGAAAATGCAGCCAGCTTGTTGCAAAAAGTTTTTGCATACAAGATACAAAGAATTCTCTAATCACCGTTCAGTTTTGCTCCACCGTTTTTTGTAACCAATTACAGCTTATCTACAACCTGTGCTGTGCTTTTAATTGTAGTTAAAGCAGTCAATAGAAAACATGAAGTGGACAATACTGAACTTCGAGCTTTGTTCGTTGACCATTCGTTTTTCAGACTGAAGGGTCTACACTGCCTGTGGAGCGGCCTTCTCGAGCGACGAGTTCTTCTCCGACTGGGTAGGTGTATTTTAGAACGTATATTCAGTTTTTATGAGATCGGGGATAAGAACCAGCTCTCCCAGTGACAACCTGGTAGTCAAGGATGTCTACCGTGAGACTCTTCTTAAAGAGGCAAGACTTGATCTTTTTCTTCTGAAGCAAACTGTTCCAGTGCTACTCCAACCGTGTTCACTACTTAAAAGGAGGTTGGCTTCGGGAGATCGTAGCAGCACGACGGGCTCGTGCTGTTACTGAACAGGCTGAGCCTGCTCCTTTAACGCCTCATGGTACAAAGCGCAAGACTAATAGCGAGTCGGTAAGTTGAAATTCATAATATTTAATTTCTAGTTCCCAAACCATTAAAAGTGATAGGCCACAGATAGGCGGAGACTGTCAGCGAGGTAATCAATGAGTATCAATAAGCTCCGCCTATCTGTTGACACAGAGTTACTACTAACACTCTCTTTCACATACTTGGTCGAACATAGCTTTCTCATAAGAACTTTTGAAGATTTTTGGTCCATCATTATATTGTCCAGCTTTTGTTTACGCAACTGTTGCCGCAAACGATTTCGATACAAAATTTGATCGGCATTTTCTACCTAGACACGTCTACGAAAAAGTTAATAGGAAACGTTATCACGACTTGGTTATCAGTCTACATTTTTCAGTACGACCAATCGAGCTTCTTCTCCCAGGCGGCTCCCACCGAGTCTGCTACTCCGCAAGCCTAAGGCACTCCATCTGTGGTCTTTCTCTGCTCCGTTACCCGCCTATCTTAGTCCTCTCCTTCAAAAAAAGTTTGTGTTGCCACGGCTGGCCCGTTTTGACAGTGGATCTCTGTACATTTCTCAGTCTTCACAACCCCTTGTAAAATCAACCTCCGTAGGACCCAGTTTGTGATTTTCCTATATGTTGTCATATAGTGCTCTGTGTATACCGGTATGGATGCAGATAGATAACTTTCTATATAGATAAATTTTCCTATTATGCATTCACTTGTTCTCTTCTTCAAGGTCTTCTTCCTCTTTTAGTTTTGATAGATTCTCAAAGCTCTCGCAACAGCAATACTTTCAGATCTGTAATGGAGACTCCGTATCTCATGAAAGACGTTGTAATAAATCCCAAAGATCCGAATCGCCGAGTTCCCAACATTGAATATCCAATTGTTACTCTGGGAAAGGTTAACGTGGAGCTGTTCCGGGTACACTAACTTCTAGTTAATGTGGGAAATTTTATTCAGATTCCAATGGACGACAAATGGGAGCACAATCTCAGCAATCTGGCCAAGTTGTATGAGATGAACCACAAGGACCAGGTTACTATCGACAGGCTGTCTATGGGCTCACAATTCGATATCAAGGCGCTTTTATGTTTGTTTTGTTTATAAATTCTGGTTTCAGATGAAAATGTTCTTCGACGAGCATCTGCACGAAGATGCCGAAGTGCGCTTTATCAAGGAAGGCTCTGGATTCTTCGACGTGCGCAGTGACAAGGTGGTGTTTTCTAATCATGCTTTTTAATCAAACTTTTTCCAGGACGAATGGATTCGGATTCCTGTGAAAGCAGGAGATTTTCTGTACTTGCCGCCTGGTATTTATCATCGTTTCACCGTCGATCACAAGGCAAGGCTATCATTTTTTCATTTTTTTCCTGTTTTTGGCACAGCAATTATCGAGAATAAGGCTGTTTTCAGGAACATGCCGTTGCGATCCGCTTCTTCAGGGAATGTCCGCGCTGGGAGGCAATCAACCGCTGCGCTAAGGCAGACGACATGGAAATCCGCAAGAAGTACCTGCGTGAAAGTGGTCTTTCCGCTCACTAGCTCGATAAGCTTAGACGAGGACGTTTCGACTTATCCGTTACGCTTCCACATGGGTACCGTTTTGACATTGATGTTATGCCATTATCGTTCAAAACAAAATGAAATATTTGTAAACATATTAAAAACTAGCCGCATATCTAACACGTGGAAGGTGGCATTAGACTAGATATTCCTGAATCTTCTTGAACATCTTCTTGAACTGTGAGACCTTAGCAAAATCGTCATTTTTCAGACACAAACAAGACGTACCCGATTGTTTGCGAAAAGCTTAGCGACGGTCATTTCTAACAGATTTCCTACACGACGGAATCGCCTTGTTGCCTGAAAAAACTTCACCATCGTCAGAAAAACAGTAGTTTTCTGACCCCGAGAGGTAGAACAGCACTATCCATTGTCGGATGAACCTGCATATAAGATACATTAAGCGTGAGGACGTGATGCTTCAGGGTTCCTAATTCAATCATGTTAAGACCTGGAAAAACTCAATAAAAGGCAGATTTTAGATGGCTGTACCCTCGTTACTCGTGCTCAAAATAGCAATCTCCGGAGGGAATGTATTTGGTCGCAGGGTGATAAAACCGCGCATAACTCTTACATCATCTTGATACCATGATGTGCTCCTAAACAAGGGATGTGGCAACGCTAATTAGGTTTTAGTGAGGGACTCACGTGAGATTAAGGGACGGGGGGCCGAACATAGGGACGTTGGCTGGAGAAATGTCGAGTATCTCTTCATATTCTTTAGCATAATGGTCAGTAGGGAAACGAAGACCCTTAGCAGCCTGAAAAGTGTTGTTTTTCTCAAAAATTGATACTATGCCTGTGAATGCCATCTTCCTAAGAAGAACTGAAGAGGCTCCAATGTGGGTGGAAGAGGAATGTCGGGAAGTACTGGAATTGTACTTTGTAAGAACTAGACTAAAGAGATTACCGTAGTTGGGATCAAGAGCGCACATTTTGCAGGAAAGAGCACAATTAACATCAAAAAAGTTTGTCTGGGTCAGAACAGCATGACACTTGTCTTCCATAGCCCATCGGTCGCAGCTTTTGTAAATGTCGCGACATTTCCCTGAAACAAGAACTGGTAGACATCTTCTATTATTTCTTTTTGTCTATCGGGAGAGCGAAAATGCTCGTTCCAGAATATGTAACATGGGAAAAGATGGCGTTATCAGACTGCAACTAACGGACAAAAAGCTGTTAAGACGAGAAAGAAGCTGACAGATCCGGTAAGTGATGATAGATCGCTACCAGGATGAGATACACTACTCACTGTGACAATATCTGCCCATCCAGCCCTGGGAACAGACACATGCCAGCTTGCCAGGAAAGCACTTTCCTCCATTAAGACAGGGATTAGTCTTGCATGTATCCTCAGTGAATCGCTTGTAGACAATTTGGGCAATTTTTGAACTACCTGAAAATAGGAAGTGCCTATGAGATACATCGGGATAGACAGGAAGAAGAATATAACTGACTCACCGGTATCAACTAAAGCGATGAAGAGGACAATGAATGCGGCTAGCCGCATGGCTGGGTCAGCAAGCGAATAGCCACAGTGGAACCGGCCTGGAGGGGGGTGTTTCATCTGCTGCAGTTCTGGGCACTATCCCCTTTAGTCCAGCTTCACGAACGATTAGCTTCTTCAGTGATATACAGCGCATCAGATCTCGGTTTCACATTGTTTCCTCGACGTTCACTTGCTTCCGTTTCCTTTCAGTGTGAGGGTTTTCCAAAAAAAAAGATTCCCACTTATCCTCGAATTATCGCGCATTTGAACCGACCCATGTTCTAGAAGACGCTTTCTTCTGATTTGATGAGGTCGAGACTATGTACACAAGAGAAATAGTTTCATTAAATATCGACAACTTCATGATGTTCGGGTATCCCTTCCATAACATAAGCGAGTCGAAGTCCAGGCAGTGATTCCGTGTCAAGCGATCGAAGCCGCTCCGCCTGAAAAATCAGTTTTTCAGAGTCGACAGCAAGGCAGCAAGCAGTTCACGATGTAAAGCCACTTTTGTGTTGTATACTAACTTACTCGAAAAACTGCCAACGTTATTCCCGAGCTGAAATGTGCTTAGGGGATAAAGTGTGACTTAATGGCTATTAGCTTACATCTTCTGAAGCCTTGCGCAGCTTGACAATAGGCACGACGAAGGAATGACGTCTGCTTTCGATAGTATCCAGAGAGTCACCGTCACCGTAGTCGAAGTGATTCTGGAACAACCATAGTCGAAACTGGTAAATCTTGGTTAGTGCTGATCTACCTTTTAAAATATTTACACGGAAAACACCGCTTACCCGATATCCGATTCCTTTCTTGCTCGCTGCCGAACTCGAGCTCTTCCTCTCTGTGATTAGATCCTGATAGAATAGGGCATCGACGAAAACGAATATCCTAAACATTACACGTGTTTTCTCGTTTATAGGAACATATTACCACCAGCATTGCACCAAAATAGCAAAAACGGCGATGACAGAAAGAACGATTGCAGAGGGAAGCAGAAAATGTGTTTGTTCTCTTTTTTCAGCATTGAAGACCCGCTTGAATAGATGATATCCAAAGTATACAGTGAGTTCGAGGATGGTCCACTGAAACATGCGTATATAATGAAAAGGTTAAAGGGTCACCTGCCAAATGATGTGAACTAGGTATAACTTCTTTTTGTTATAATGCCATGCTGATAGCGTTACTCCTGTAATTTCAGACTATGCACTCCAGGAAAGACAATTGCCTATGACTGGTAGAGATATTGTAATGAAGGCAAGGAAGATGATTCCAACCAATTTTCCTTGTCCTTCAAGTTCATTTGTGTAGAAAAGTTTGCCGTCTGTGACGTAAAGATCAAGAGCCACCAAAGTGAATAAAGCTGAAAAGAGTTGATTTCAAAACATCTTGGTTACCTATAAGTACTAGTTCTGTGACACATATAAGTGGAATAGCATCTCGCAGAGACACACATCCTAGGCAACAACGATGCCGAGAACAGGGAGCAAAGAGAAAGACCTGAAAAGCCATTTATGCTTGTGCAAAGAACCTTAGAACACAACCTTCCTCGACAATGGATGCATGGTGCAAAAGACAGGGAGAAAGGACGCAAGAGGAAGTGTAATTACGCGAGTTTTAATTGAAAGTCTTAATTGAGTATGTCCACTGCAGACTTATCTCCTTTTAGCTGAGTTTGTAAATACCACCTACTGTTTTGCGCTTTTTCTTTTGGCATAGTACGAGAACAGTTTCATTGTTTAAATTTCTCACGGTTTGAGAGTTGTCAGAAAACTACTATCATTCGGTACCGGTGATAGAAGGAAAGACATTAGTATCTAAAACAGACAATGCCACAGTTCCTACAAGCCCTTTTCTTCTCCAAGCACTAAATTATGATGAGACCGAGCGAAACAACTTGGCCTTCTACAGCCTCAATGATTCGCCTCAACTATATGTTCTTTTGAGTTTATCTCACACCTTTCCCAAAGACAACACCGATCCACGTATTGTCTGCCAAGCAGAGGTCACTGACATCTGGCTCTCGGTGGCCCTCTGCTCCGGAAGCAGCTGCAAATGTCAATTTATTAATACGAACGGCAGTAATGACGTACGCAGTTTTCGACGTGAGGAAGACGTATCGAAACTGAAGATGATCTTCTAAAAACGGTCTTAATGAACTCAACATGTTCGAAAGTTTACCTGCTTCTGTGAGATCTTCCTGATATGGATCCAGAACGATATGGTATGGAAATGGAACTTCTTGCGGACGAAGCACATAATGAGGATCTTCCACTGAAACAAAATCAATATCAAAAAGTATCTTACCTGTAAATACTTCCTCCACAGATACTGTTTCTACCAGAATGGAGCCTACTACTGTCCGGAAAAAGCATTGGATCTGAAAGCATGCGTATTTTTCTATGCTGCTCTCCAAAGCCACTAGATTCAGTGTGATTAATGTTCTTGATCTAGACGACCACTCCCAAACAAGTATTGCGGATAAGTGTGCATTAAGAAAAGAAGCATACGGGGATGAAAGCTGCGAGGCGATATCATTGTTGACGGCGCTTACTCACGATGTCGTTGAAGCTAGAACACTGTCATGTCGTGGAATTGCTTAAGACAAGACTGATTGATATCAAGAAAATAAGAAGCAGATAACAACTAACAAGATGAACTATGGGGCATGTAGTGGACAAAGAGTAGAAGAAATATTTTGGATCAGGGGCTAACAACCGCTTTGGGAGTTATTAACGCGAAGAGAGACACAGATTTTGGAAGAAGAAGCAAAAAATTTATATTTTCAATGGCAACTGACACGAAAATTGTTAAATGTACTAAAAACAATCTGGTTATGAATCGGGATCGTGCGAATAAGGCTCCAGAAAAAAACTTGATTATAAAAAGCTCGGATGCTCTTGTGGCAACAATGTTTAGCTCTGAGCTTTGGAGTATTCAGTCCTTCCGACATTTGGTCTTTGACGTGATCTCACTCACTCTCTAAAAGAGCTGTCAGTCAGGACGAATTAACAAGCAATTAAAGTATCTGTCAATGCGGCAAGGACAACATAATAACAGAGGCAAATGAAGGAAAGGCTCGCTCAATTAAAAGTAAAAAGCTATTAGAACTGCGAAGATATCTGTCTGTGTAGTTACTGATTTCTCTTTATGTCAACATTAGGGGATAGTACAAACATTTTTACGGAATTTGCCCAGACCAACAATGTATCGACTGCAGAATAAACAACTTAGGAAGAGTAGAAGAAAAACAACGAGAGTATTAAATCGTTTCGGTAGGGGTTTAAAATCTTGTTTAACGGATGATGTGGGGTAATATGGTAAAAAGCAGGTGCTTCCACATGTTTCTAATGTAGAATTTATAGCAAACTACAGCTTGAACAAAGCTAGGTACTGAACATGCAGCAAACAGCAACAGCCAGTGCTCAGGAGTATTCATACGAAAAAAACATCCTTATCCAGTATTAATCAACTCGTCTCTGAGTGACAGTGTGCCCATTTCCCAACAAAAGCAAAGAAACTTGCCGTTGGCGTGAAAAGTAGCAGCAAAAGAGTGAATGTGAGCAGCGAGACGATCGGCATCTCTTTTCTGCAAATGGCATCGTAAAAGTTAATATGACGATACTGCTGTTACATGTAGTAATCTTGGAGCAACGATATTCAAAAAAACCAGCTGACAAATCCCGTTCATTAAAAATATACGTTACCTGAGGATCCATAGCCGGAGGTAGGGTTGTTTTTGAGGAATATGTGTAAGAAACCTATAAACAGAAGACGACTACTCGGCTCGCTTAAAAATAGAGATGGCTTTTGAGATGAGAGTGGTCAAGAAGGACAAGAAAATTTCATAAGGGTATAGAGATCAAGGGTGTTTTGACTGCCAGAAAGTGGCTGCTCCGCAAAAGTTCTCTAATTAATCAACTTCAAGTTCATTGCATTCCTGAAAGATTGATGGAACAATATTCCACGTCGCGAGATCAGCGGTTGGGTACCTTTGTTATAAAATTTTGTTTTTGCGCAGATCATAAAACACAAGTATCCCTAAACCACATAGTTTCTACTCTACCTGAGTCTAGGGGTATAAGAATCTCAGTAGTAGCCTTTGGCACTCCTATGAACCGAGTACAAGTACAGTTCAAAACACCTAATGTCCACGGAAATGCCATATAATCGAATCGCCAAAACAAGAAAATGATATCATTCTTCTTTCAAGACTTCCTACGATATAATGTCTTCCATGATATACTGAAATAATAGCGAAATGCCACACTTCTCAGAACTACTCGTCAGGAGTAATGTGGAAACAACATGCGAGGAGTGAATTCATCGGCCTAAATGTACTCGAGAAGAACAGTGGGCTGTTTTTTTTTCGTAGCGCGCTTAATTTCCTGCGTTCCGAAATGAGATTGTTGAAAAAAATTGGTAGCAAAAAAGTTAAAACGCTCGGGGCAATTCTTCATTACTGCTCCTAGTTATACGGAAAAAGATAATTGTAAACAGGGCAATTGTTTCGAGTGGTCTCACTTGTTTTTCTACAACTCTCCGGCTTCCAAAAGCGAGAAATACTCCATCATTTCAATATAATCTCGGACTTATCCTTTGCTCGATGACATTCTTCAGAAAGGTCCCTCCGGTTCCACCTTGTTCACTCGAATCCCGATGTCCCCTCTTGATATTGCGCAGTTGTGCTGTTGTTAAAAACTTCTGCTTCCGTGTTAGTCTAATTGACTTATAATAACATGACTTCCTGTGATCAATTGTCTTCCGGGCTTAACTTCAACTCTTCAGTATGCTACCTCGCACTCCGTTCATTATTTCCCAGAGCAAGCAAATATGATACTCGTTAGGGAACGGGGAAGGACACTACTTTTTGCCGTATCACCTTTGCCGCCTCCACGGAATATTTTGGCTAGGAGAGAGGTGTTTGTAAAGACTTTTGATCACGTATTGAGAATAGACGTCGGGAAATGTGAAACCGACGGCGTCGTTTCCTGCTTTGCAAGGCTGTTCTAGCCCTCACTACGCCAAGTCCACACACACGTCTCGCTTTTTTGGCTCAGTGACTCTGCATTTTATGCTACGCACTACTTAGCTATTGATCTTCTAATTGCATCTATCTACGGCCTTTTGGAACTGCATTAAGAATAATGAGTTTTTTGGTGGCTTAGAGTTTTTCTGTTAAGAAGTACTCTCTCCTTCACTTTGACGCACTTTATTTTTGAATGGGCCTCATTTGGGATCAAGTCAAAAATCAGAGAGAGGCCAGAATCAGCCATTTTTCTAGAACTTTTGGCTTTTGGATTGGACCGGACTTGCCGCCCATTTGTCCAGTCACTCACTTGACCCTTAAATATGCTAGCGTAAAGTTTCGCTTCAATAGTTCTACTCCCATGCTGTTTTCCTCATTTCGATAATATTTTGACAAAGAAAATTCATGAAAAGCCGAATACCTAACCAAAAACGTCTTTCTCTCCTGTTCTGTGGACCTCTGACCAACTGGAAAAAGCATTGCTGCGCGGGGAAAACCCAAAAAAGAGCGGGAGATCTCTTATTGTCACCGAAGATTAACTAGGCTAATACATGAAGCAATTTGTAGAGCTGCTCTTTCATTTCTCTTAGATCAAATAGTTTTTCTCTCATTATCTCGGCAATATCAGGAAACAAGTGGTGGCTCTTTCCTTGCCATACTAATGAATCTCACTCACCCACACCAAATGTCATTAATTTTTGTATATCTCGGCTTGTCGTTTGGCACTATTGATTACCTCCCACCAGAAACAAATGCCCTCTTATCTGACGCTACCGTTGATGTCCATCATTCTCTCACTGCCTCTCTTTTGCAATCTGAAATTGACGTTCTGGAATTGACACGGATTGGGAGGGAGAAGAATTAGCCACTAGGCTATTGCTCCTGCTGCAGTGTGTCTTCTTGATTCGTGAGAGGTGGCCGGCAGGCCCTTCTCTCTCTCTCTCTCTCCGCGGATCACTGGCGCTTTCGTAATTGCCGTGATCGATGATGGAATTAGTAATAACTCTCCTCCTTTAAAATGCCCTTTTGCAGAACGCCTTTGTTTTTCCTCATTTTCTCTCATTTTCCGGCAAACTTTGTCTTCTAAAGAACACTTCCTCTATCGGAGCAAACCCTGTTCTTTCCCGTTACCTATTCACCAGTGCAAGCGCCTTTGTCATTTCTAACTTCCGGCCAGTTCCTAGTTTTATTGCCCATTTCCCGTCACCCCGTTGAATCTCTCACATCGGTAAGCTTGTAACCGTTTTCTCCGAAAGAAATTTGTTTGCTTCCATCTCGCTCATGATTATGCGCTCATCCATAAAAGCCCTCCTCAAATGCTCATAATGATATAGCTGATTTTTTGCCGCCCCGACTCCTTCTCTCTCTGCGCCAACCACTAAATGTTCACTGCTACGTAAAATATGTCTACTATATGATCCCACGCAGTGCGGAATTAGCCATATGTGTCGGTGACTTTGCACGTTATACTCTTTGCACTGGAGCACTTCCAGGCTTCTTGAGAGCAGTCAAGCTTAATGCTTTGTTTCTCACCTCATCCTTGAAAGTTCAAAAGGTGCAGGCCACCCAGATTTTCTCCCTACGTCAAAGTGCACCTTTCTCTCTCTCTCCAGAGAATGTTGTGAAGAAGAGACAATGTCAACAATATGATGTATAAGCCTTTGTCAAATTCGGAGGTCCATGATTTCGTAGCTGGACAAACACTCTTTCCTCTAGTCTGTGGTCGTGCTGGTCTTGAGAAATTGGTTAATTGGTTAAAGGACATCGATCGGTTAATTGGCACGCTTCATTTTGCCAAATCTTGTGTTCTCTAACTCTCCTCGTTCTCCACTTGGATCCATTTGCGATACAAACTGTCAGAAGCTTTTTTTTATTTGCAGCACGTCAATTAGGCCCATTTACTCTTCCTAACCACGAAAAAGTATCAATTCTAATCTCATTCATCTGGCGTTAATGCTCGTGTGAAGCTGTAGCAGCCTATCTGTTACTTCCGCTCCAGGTTAGAGGCTCCCGGATACATCTCTCATCCTGTTTTGACAAAAACTAAGACTGTGGCATTAAGAGTTGGCCAATGACTTCGCCTTCCAAATCAGTACAAGATACACCCGCCTCCTGATTTCTACAAGATTCCAATTAGGGCTCATGCTCTATGCTCTTCTATTACTAACCAGATTTAATTGTACTTCAGACGCGCTTGAAGGGTCCACTCTCCATGACGCTATCTACACGGAAACACTTCTGATGGCCCAGTACGACGACGCGGATCTTTATGCCGAGTTTATCCCATCCGTTCAAGGCGAATTCGCTGGAGTAAGTGTGCAGCAGATAGATTTGACCAATTACCCTCTCCTGTTGACTGCTCGAAAAAAAGATCTTTAGGTTCCCGCTTGGGCAGTTTGGGTCTTTGCCGGGTGCTTCTTCATCATCTGTGCCGTTCTGCTACTCGACTACTGTGTCATCAGACGAAATGCTTTGGGAAACACCTGCTGTGCTCGAGCGAGACAGAAGCGTAATACGGGAAATGCTGCTCATCAGAAGAGATCTACGAACATGCTCCTTAATGTGAGTAACGGGTTCCGAGTCCAACTCTGCTCGTTCTAGACTACTCTACCTGTTTACCAAAATAGTCAAGAGTCTCTTTATACACCTTTTGCCCTATGAATTTCCCAAACGCACATCTTATTCGACTTCCTGTATGTCTGTCAAATTTATTCAGACGTCCAGAAAAGATCTATGTCTTACAAAAAATACTTCCAGGTCTAATTTCTAGCCGATACGGTAGGTGCACGGGTGTAACACCAGTATTCTTCAATTTCCGCTATATAGCACTCAATGCACGGCGATTTATCAATTTCTTGGTTTATGTGCCCCAACGCTTCCTTAGTTGATGTCCACGTTTACAAACCGCTCGTTTCAGAAGCTGAATCGACAACCGCAAGCCTGGGATTCTGAGGTATGAGCCATCCGAAGACATTCATACGTATCCCCGTTTTGCTCTCACATATGACCAATCTGTTCAATTTTTATTACAGGTCGATCTGATTTGATCTCTTGTATATCTGTCTCTATCGAGCAAAATGTGGTGCTCTACCCATATGTTATTCTTCAACTCGATTTTCTCAATGCCTGGCATAATCAACACTATTCAACAGTTATATAATGTACATAGTCCAACGGTCATATGTAACGGATTGTGAGGAATAAATCTTCAAAATTCTTCCCGTTTTTGTTCTAAATGGGGAAGGCGACTAATGGGATTTGGTTGAATATCAACTGAATTACCTCTTTTTTCTTTTGTTAGTTAGCGGTCGTTGTCTTTTATGACCAGTGCGAGACGGAACAGATTATAGTGCATGTTATCTGGAAATAGCTGCTTCGTGAGGTATTCATTCTATATCAAACCTAGGAGTTTTTCGTATCTAAGAGCTTCGATAAATAGCCTAAAATATGCTTTAAACGTAACAAGATTTTAGATGGCACGTGATAAGATACATATCAGAAGAACATAAGACTCCGATAGGTATAGCGAAAGATCTTGACGCTCCAAACACCTGTGAATTCAAAAAAATGTTGTTTAAATAGTTTTATATGCTCAGCCGTTCTGAAAGTGAAGACACAATGAAACTATTTTTGTAGAGCTACAGTACCGGGTATGAATTACATCAGATGACCTCAGAGAAAAAATAGCATGCGGAGCTTATAAACCTTCTAGACAAATCACGGTAACAAATTGCGGAGTACCACAACAATCACCCAGAAAAAGGTCGGGCGGATGACCGTTTCGGCAGTGTCTCGAGAATTAATCAGTAAACTATTGGAGTTGGTGTCTCACTCCTCTATCAGATATGTATACTTTTGTTTATTGTGATCGTCCTCTGATTCACGTACCGGAGTGTTTTTAAAATTCTGACCGACAAAAACAATTTCTTGCTCGTTGTCCTTGAAAAATACAGCTGTTCTGACATTATACTATGCAACAATCCACGCTAGAATAACACAAATTACCACAGCGCTCAGATTTCAACTTCTTTATTCAAACGATTAAGCTTCCAAGGAGTAAGCTAGAATCAGACGGCTAGAAATGGTCCCAGCGCGAATGTTCTAAATGCGCTTGCTCCGCCTTGCACATACAAATGAGGCTTTTCATTGCAGCATCTAATACTTTAAAAGGTGCAAAAAAATAGAGCAGGAACAATGGAGCAACTCTTTTTCCACGATCATGTTTTCATCCAAAACAGTGATCGTTTTGTTTTGAGAACTAAAAACAGTAAAAGTACGAGTACAAAGCAAAGACAGTGTTTTGTCTGTTTTTCTACTTCCAAACATACAATTTTTCACTGAGTTATAAGTAAACAAGATAACCTCCTTTATCGATTCCCTTCGGGTCACACACACTGCTGCAGCGTCGTTTTTCACTATTGATAACTGGCTCCCACGCGCATTTGCGACCTTTCCTTCTCGAGCATCTGACACTTAATTGCTTGACTATTTCTCATTTTTATTATTCTTACTTCTCATTAACTTTTTTCTTTCAGAAAAACACATAATGGGCGAGTATTCCTCGTCCAGAGGCCCTTTTGCCTCATCGTCCCGAGTTACACATGCTATGCAACCGAAAGAACTATGTAGCAGCGACGATATGGCTTCGGCATTGACAGTGGACCCCATTCTCGGTTTCAAGACACACAAAATGGGTTTAACGTTAGTGTTAACATGTTATTTTCTCATTTTCGCTTGCAGTTATACGCCACCATCACACGATGACGCTCGACAATGTCATAAAATCCTCGAGAAGTACAATCGGGATAGTGATATCGAAAAAGCCATGACGGTGATTTATTCCTCTGTGCCTGTTATCTTTTTCAGGAACTCTGCAATGTCAAGTATGCCAAGCGCTGGTTAACTAGATTGACGGAGAAGGAAAGCGGCAATTTTCGAGAGCACGTGAGTTGACCTACCAAGTTTTTTTTTTTACCACAATACCATCTTCAGCTTCGACGCTTCATGCAATTCTATAATATAGCAGCTGGATTCACAATTCGACCCTGCCAACGATATTCGGCAGAGGATTGCGTCGGCGCCATGCTTATTGTCACCCGTGACTGGTGTGCTTGTCGCTTCTTGATTCATTACATTCATTTTAGGAAGAAGGGTGAAGTAATTGAGCTTTTGAGTGGAGTCATTGGAGAACTATCCGAGGCCGAGGAAGCAAAGCTCTTGAAGAAGGATTTCAATGACTTCTCCGTCATGTACAGCACCAGGTAATTTTTTCTCCAATCTTTTACTGACTTTATTTTCAGAAAGCAAAAGGCCCAGCTGTGGCTCGGCCCTGGTGCCTACATTAACCACGATTGCCGTCCGAACTGCCATTTTGTGCCTAACGGAAATACGGCCTTGATTCATGTGCTCAGAGACATTACTGCCTGGGAGGAAATTACCTGTTACTATGGGGCCAACTTTTTTGGAGACGGCAATGAACGATGCGAATGCTATACATGCGAAAAGTGAGTTGGGGAAATGTCCCAATTAGTTTTTTCATTCAGGAGCTTCCGCGGTGCTTTCAAAAAAATCGAGTCGGAAGCCAATGGTGACGTAGAGAATCAGAAGGAAGAGGATAAATCTCACGAAGAAGCCAAACAAGAAGGAGACAACTCTCGAAAACGCACCTATGGACTTCGTCATACCGAGCAAAAGTAACGATATTTTGACTTATCTACTGAAATATTTGGCTCAGGTCATATCGGAACATCTACCTCGCTCATAGAAAAGCTCAAAATTTGCAAGCGGAAATACAGAGCACTTCAACTAAGAACATCTTTGAAGAAGGTTTGTAATTCATCAGATTTAGCAAGTTACTCTTTCAGTGTTTGCTCTGACCAAGTACTCTCCTTCACCGGAGCCAGAGGAGCCAGACCAGCCGAGTGCAGTGAAACCTGGCGCAGCAGAAGCACAATCGATCAAGACTGAAGTTCTTCCAGTATCGAAACGTCGAGGACGACCTATTGGCTGGAGAAAGAATGCGTCAAAGCAGAGCTCACCAGTGCGAAAACGTCGTCAAAGCTTCTCTGGTATAGAATCTAATAGTATTTATAAAATGTTTCTCAGGTGTCAAACGTAAGCGGAACAATTTGTCGGCACTCCACCACTTCTTCTTTAAACCACCAACCGAACTTCCCGAGCCAGCTGCTGGACAGCGTTTTTCCCGTCGCGCTCGGGGTAGACAATTCCTAACTGTTCGGTTCAATTTCCATTTTAGGCGCAGCACCTGTGGCAGGTGATCAGCCACCTGTTTCGTTGGAGCATAGACGTCGTCGCAGAAAGAGGGCTGAAATTGCTGAGCAAGTAGAGGTACCTCGTGCAGAAATTCCAGAGGACGACAGGATGTCTGACACAATGGAACAAGTTGACTCCGGCTCGAAGGAACAATCAGACTCTCCTGCTACCCAAGTGAATGAGATTTCGTCTTCGAACCTTGCTGATAATGAGAAATCTTCTAGCTCTCCCAGCGTACGTTTTATTCAAGTTCTTTTTGAATGTAGTTTTTTTTACAGGAACGAGCATCTTCCTCTCCGGCGGATTCTGTCCCAAAGTGGTACGGCTGGATGGAAGAAAACAAAGATGGTGACAGCACTTCTTCTCTCCAGACGGCTGAGCAGCTTCTTGCTCATTGTTAACTCTTTTCTCTGTATATAATCCCGGTGTCATTTATTATATCCGGTAATTCCATTTCAGATCTCTCTGAACGAGGCCCTATAGCTCAAGTTTAGTTGTTAAGCGGAGTTGTCCTCTTTAGTGAGCCCGTCGGTTAGAAGGAATAGCTTTTAAAAGCAGATCACTCATTTCCGGCGTCTTTCCACGTTGTCTATCTTTCTCTTGCTCCCTTCCCTTTATTTCACGATCTCTCTAAAATCCTACTTTTTTGACTGTTTTTTTTACAGGTTTGTCTTCGTCGATGATTTGAGCCTATTCCGTATGTTTTGCAAATAAACCTTTCACTGAAGGTGGTTTCTGCTACGAATGAGTTTTGATTATTACTATGTTCCAGTTCTCATCGAATTGCTGTAAAATGGATCCCTTTAAGTTCAATGTTGAAACAAGCACAACTTCTTTGTACCGCTCGAGGGAAAGAAGATCGTCAATAACCTCTTCAGTAATTGTCTGTCTGTGTGCTCCATTATTGCCGTTTCCACATTTGAACATGAACTGATTAACAGGTCGGCTGCCGCAGCTTAAAGTAGTCAACAGTTTCAGTTTTGAATGTCAGTATAGTTTTCTTATCGAACCAACGATTCTCTAGACCTAATGACTGTGTCTTTCCCAAAGCAAACAGTGACTCACTCGCATTCGAAATGGCCTTCCATGTCGTACTCCAGGATTTCTCTGCATTCGATACAGTACCAGAGAATCTTTTTCGCAGAGTCAAATGATGTATAGAACATATCAAAGCATGTCGTTAGCTACAACTTCATGGCTCCTTGACAGCTTCAGGCCATTCAGCCCAAGGACATATCTGCATTTCCAACTTATGCTAATCAAAAAGCCCTCCGTGCACAATCGAGAAAAAGCATCTGAAAAGTTATTTTGTAAGCAGATAAAAACGTACCAGGAATTGTTTTCAAAACAGTAGTCCGGGCAGACCGAAGAGCTTCCAAAGATGGCGCTTACGAACGTGTGGTACATTACATCCTTCCCATACTCCAAACAGGGGAGTAAGTACAACTAAGCATGAATGGAAGCAACGAAACTGAGATCAGTTGTCAGGCTGAAATACTCATCCATGTCCACTCTTGATAGTTGAGTAGGAATTCGGTTTATCTCCGGGCAAGCGAGTTTTAGGAACACTTAAGACCATGTATGGATCTCTAAAACCAGCGTTTTGCCTGTTCCTTTATCAATTCAAGAACAAAATATCGTCTATGTCCAAGTCGTCGTTTTTTAAAAAGTGCAAAAACGGGCGTACGGGGATCCAAACCAAACCTTACATTCCCCAAAGAATCTGTTGCATCTTGATAAACTCTTTGTTCTCTAATTACTCACCGTTATTTGGCTTTATATAGACACACTGTGATAAGGGTGACTCCACATACCTTTTTTCCAGTGCAAGTCTGAAGATTCATCTCCTCGTTCTCTTGCAGCAGTGCTGAAATTCTAAAAAAAAATGGAAAACTTGAATATAAGGTAAGCGTGCTGTGCTTGTTTACTAAGGAAAATTGTTTAGTGAACTACCTAAGTCTATATGCAGAAACGCATGTGGTCGTGCGGAGCCCCTCGGAGCTCTTTACAACATACATACTGATCAATTTGTACATGGAAACATTTTTAACGACACGTAAGTACTGTTTTCCAAATAAACTGTTTTATATCCTATTAAACGTTTGCTTTTCTAGTTCTACTATTTTGTAACATAAACCAATACATTCCAGTTCGGCAGCTGAGTTTATCAACATAGAGAGATGTGACAGCTTGGACTACAGTAGCTCATTCTCCGAGAACATAAAAGACAGAAGCGCTGCTCTCAATCTCTCATGGGAGCTGACCCTCAGCCTTCTCTCTGGTCTTGTTCCAGTAACTGGGTCACTCAAGTTCATCAACAAACCCAAGATTCATGAGCATTCGGTTCAATACAGTGTTACTCAACAAATGAGAACTGTGACTCAGTCCTTGAACTTCTACGACAAGAATCTGCCGGCACACCTTGCGCTGGAAGCTCTGGACAGCGGGGCAACCCACGTCGTTTGGAAGATCACAAAAGGAGTGGACGCCTGCATGTCTGTCAGCTACCAATACGGGAAGAACTCTTCGCTGACGGATGTGAAAGGAGAGCTGGAGGGAAAATTGGATACATGGAAGGCTGCTGTGAAAGCGAAGTGTGAAGGAATCTACCAGAAAGAGCAGCACTTCAAATCGGAAGATTTGAAAGTACAGGCAAGAATTCACGACTACCTTGGAAATCAGAAAGTTGCAGGTGTTTGCTGACATCAATCCGCCTCGATTCGCTGATCCCACAAATTTGGCACAAGCCATGTCCACGATGAAAACTATTCACGAGACAGTCACATCCAATGGTTCAGATGGCGTTCCAAAGGAATACGGGCTGCTAGATCTCCGAATACTGGCTAAAATTCTAAAAGTGGAGATCAAAACTGACTACGTCTACAAAGAATTGTCGATCAAAACAGTCCAGCAAACAGAAGACCTTCTTAGGCAGATGGAAGAACAAAAGCTTAGAATCAGCTGGTTGAATGACAAGGCAAAAAACCCCGCAATTTCGATGGAAATACGTAGAAGAATTGAGAGCAAGCTCAAGAAATGTATCAGTGAGGAAGAAGAGATCAAGGTGCAGTTGATGGAACTGTTGCCCAAAGTCAGAGCTGGAGATAGTGATGCACTTGTGATGTTAGCACTCCTTCCAGGAACATGCGTGGAGCTGTCGGCTCGAAATGTGGATGCGTTCATGTTCGAGAGTAAAGCAGCCATACGAGGAATCAATCTCTACAGCGATTTGAGCGAAAAGAACGTCAAGTTTATAACCTGTCAGGAAGAACTCAACCGGTTGAAAAGAGAAAACAAGGAAAACATGGACCACAAGATATACATCCTCTATTTTTCGCTAGCTGTTGAGCCTGAAGACGAAAAAGTTTGGTCCGAAACCTTGGACATGTTTCTGGCAATTCGAGATGTCCCTACAAATACTCTAATCGCGGTGAACAAAGAAAACTGTCCAGATATCTTTGCTGCTGAAGAAATAACCCGTGTCAACAAGATAGCTGTTTGGAATCAGGGATTATGCAGAACCAATGATGTTTACGCTGCGGTGAAGAAAGTGGACGAAACCAACTATGTTTTTCCGTTGGTCAAAGCGACAACAAAAACGAGCAAGGACGAGAATGTCGTGTACGCCAGATGTCGCTGCCCTAATGACAACTGTAACCGTGACTCGGTGAAAAGGATTCTCTGGTACTGCATCGAATGCAGAGAAATCCTGGAGTACGACGTAGAAGGCCAGGCTTTCGAATGCGAGTGAGTCACTGTTTGCTTTGGGAAAGACACAGTCAATGGGTCTAGAGTATCGTTGGTTCGATAAGAAAACTATACTGACATTCAAAACTGAAACTGTTGACTATTTTAAGCTGCGGCAGCCGACCTGTTGATCAGTTCATGTTCAAATGTGGAAACGGCAAACATGGAGCACACAGACAGACAATTACGGAAGAGGTTAAAGACGATCTTCGTTCCCTCGAGCGGTACAAACAAGTCAACATTCTAATCATCGGAGAGACAGGAGTTGGAAAGACAACTTTCATAAACTCGACGGCCTCCTACACAACCCACCAGACTCTGGCAGAAGCAGAACGAAACGATCTCATTTGGATGATACCGTTCGTCATAGAACGTGGATTTGAACCTCCAATCAGGGTTGGACAATCCTGCGCGAACGAACGACTTGACTCGACAGTAGATTCCAGTACAATGAGTCCTCGATGTCACTACTTTAAAATCGAGGGATACTATTATTGTCTTATCGATACTCCAGGAATTGGAGACACAAGAGGGATCGAAGAAGACAAACAGAATATGCAGAACATAATGGACTTTCTCAAAAGTTTCAATAGACTTCATCTGATCTGCTTTCTGATGAAACCGGACAATGTTCGTCTTGACGACAGATTCGAATTCTGTTTCAAAGAGCTAGTCATGCAATTTCATCGCTCAGCCCTTCAAAACTTGGTTTTCTGCTTCACTCATGGTAACGGAGTTTGCTATCAGGTAATCGCTGCTTAATACACAAAGTATTGATTTCAGCCTGGTGCCACTGTCAAGCCTCTTCAAAAGCTACTGAGTGAAATCGGAGAAAAGCTCGGCGTTCCATACGAGCTTGCCCATGGAAAAAACCTGTTTATTGTAGACAACTTCAGTTATCGCTATCTGGCTCTGACTCTTGTGGTTTGTTCTCCATGCTAAAGCAGTCCAATGATTAGATCTATAGGGCAATGTCGACGTTCCGGATAGACATCATTACGACCATGCATACACCGTATCGAGCAGAGTTATTCAGCAGATCATGGCGCTAGCAGGATCGCTTGAGCCACATCGTGTGGACGACTCACAGAACGTAAACAAAGCTCGTGTTGTCGTCGTGGCACTCAGTGATCAACTCGCCAAAATAGGATCTGCGATTTACGAGACAAAAAGCTTGCTGGATAAACAGCAGCAGAACTTAAAGAGTTCGATCGACACATGCAGTGAGCTAGAGAGCAAGGTCGAGTTCAAAATAACCAAACTCGTATTCGAGTTAGTCAAGGAAACGAAGACAATCTGCCTACAGTGTAAGCCTCGTGTGAAATATACTGGAGCCGAGCGACTCCGATATGTTGAAGCCAACCCGAGCTGTGAAGATCCGTTTTACATCCACGAAGGGCCAGACAATCTTGAGGTTGTTAATGGCAAAACGACTTGCACAGAGCACGGACCCAATTTTAAAAGCATAAAATCTGATGCAACCTTTTATGAAAAATCGGAAAAGGAAATCCGACGAAATCCGGTCATTGAGCAAGAACTTCAAAACGCAACGTGTAAGTCTCATAGGTCTAATATTCTGATTTTGTGTTATAGCGTATGCCGAACAGTTGCGTATCTGTATTAAAGAAATGGAGCAATTTAGTGAGGCACTTACAAAAGAAGAGGAAAAGTTCCGTGTTGCTTCAGCTCGATTTGCAGTTTTTCTAAAAAAAAAACACATTGGTTGTCTACAATGACAAGACCGAAAACTACCTAAAAGCATGTATGGCCAATGAAGAAAACAGAGTAAGCTTTTAACTATCTGTCTCAGAGGGCATGTATAAGATGGGTTCATTCTACGTTTTCAGAGTGGTTGTAGCTCACAAAAGTATCAGGATTTGGAGAACATGCTAAACCAATACAAGGCGTTACGTGATAATATCGATGATGGTATCCAACGAAATGATGACATAGCAAGAATATCCATAACGCCGAAAGAAATATTCAAAATGGTCGATGAGCTGAAAGATCTTGAGCATTACGGAGAAACTGTTATTCGAGCATTGGAGAACTTTGAAAACGTTGGAGTACAGCAAACTGTACCCACTTACTACAAGAACAAGAGTAATCCAGCCTACAAACGTCGTTTCATGAAGTGGATCACCCAGTTGGCACCCTGGTTAGCGGCGGCTTTTCAAGATCACCGCACACTGCTCTATGATAACAGATACATGAAGAGGTAATGAAAAGTACGGTATTTTTTTTTTGATATGACGTCAATTTGCAAACTATATTGAACACAAAATAAAGATTGCTAGCTAATACATGTACAAATATTATACAAAAGAGAAACAAAGTCAACACAAAATTGTGCTTGTTTCAACATTGAACTTAAAGGGATCCATTTTACAGCAATTCGATGAGAACTGGAACATAGTAATAATCAAAACTCATTCGTAGCAGAAACCACCTTCAGTGAAAGGTTTATTTGCAAAACATACGGAATAGGCTCAAATCATCGACGAAGACAAACCTGTAAAAAAAACAGTCAAAAAAGTAGGATTTTAGAGAGATCGTGAAATAAAGGGAAGGGAGCAAGAGAAAGATAGACAACGTGGAAAGACGCCGGAAATGAGTGATCTGCTTTTAAAAGCTATTCCTTCTAACCGACGGGCTCACTAAAGAGGACAACTCCGCTTAACAACTAAACTTGAGCTATAGGGCCTCGTTCAGAGAGATCTGAAATGGAATTACCGGATATAATAAATGACACCGGGATTATATACAGAGAAAAGAGTTAACAATGAGCAAGAAGCTGCTCAGCCGTCTGGAGAGAAGAAGTGCTGTCACCATCTTTGTTTTCTTCCATCCAGCCGTACCACTTTGGGACAGAATCCGCCGGAGAGGAAGATGCTCGTTCCTGTAAAAAAAAACTACATTCAAAAAGAACTTGAATAAAACGTACGCTGGGAGAGCTAGAAGATTTCTCATTATCAGCAAGGTTCGAAGACGAAATCTCATTCACTTGGGTAGCAGGAGAGTCTGATTGTTCCTTCGAGCCGGAGTCAACTTGTTCCATTGTGTCAGACATCCTGTCGTCCTCTGGAATTTCTGCACGAGGTACCTCTACTTGCTCAGCAATTTCAGCCCTCTTTCTGCGACGACGTCTATGCTCCAACGAAACAGGTGGCTGATCACCTGCCACAGGTGCTGCGCCTAAAATGGAAATTGAACCGAACAGTTAGGAATTGTCTACCCCGAGCGCGACGGGAAAAACGCTGTCCAGCAGCTGGCTCGGGAAGTTCGGTTGGTGGTTTAAAGAAGAAGTGGTGGAGTGCCGACAAATTGTTCCGCTTACGTTTGACACCTGAGAAACATTTTATAAATACTATTAGATTCTATACCAGAGAAGCTTTGACGACGTTTTCGCACTGGTGAGCTCTGCTTTGACGCATTCTTTCTCCAGCCAATAGGTCGTCCTCGACGTTTCGATACTGGAAGAACTTCAGTCTTGATCGATTGTGCTTCTGCTGCGCCAGGTTTCACTGCACTCGGCTGGTCTGGCTCCTCTGGCTCCGGTGAAGGAGAGTACTTGGTCAGAGCAAACACTGAAAGAGTAACTTGCTAAATCTGATGAATTACAAACCTTCTTCAAAGATGTTCTTAGTTGAAGTGCTCTGTATTTCCGCTTGCAAATTTTGAGCTTTTCTATGAGCGAGGTAGATGTTCCGATATGACCTGAGCCAAATATTTCAGTAGATAAGTCAAAATATCGTTACTTTTGCTCGGTATGACGAAGTCCATAGGTGCGTTTTCGAGAGTTGTCTCCTTCTTGTTTGGCTTCTTCGTGAGATTTATCCTCTTCCTTCTGATTCTCTACGTCACCATTGGCTTCCGACTCGATTTTTTTGAAAGCACCGCGGAAGCTCCTGAATGAAAAAACTAATTGGGACATTTCCCCAACTCACTTTTCGCATGTATAGCATTCGCATCGTTCATTGCCGTCTCCAAAAAAGTTGGCCCCATAGTAACAGGTAATTTCCTCCCAGGCAGTAATGTCTCTGAGCACATGAATCAAGGCCGTATTTCCGTTAGGCACAAAATGGCAGTTCGGACGGCAATCGTGGTTAATGTAGGCACCAGGGCCGAGCCACAGCTGGGCCTTTTGCTTTCTGAAAATAAAGTCAGTAAAAGATTGGAGAAAAAATTATCTAAATACGATTAGGTTCTATACCAGAGAAGATTTGACGACCTTTTTTTCTCGAACCCACTGAGAGAAAGAGGAAATTGTCAAATTTCGGGTTCAAGTACCTCTAATGGGGCAACTTTACCTCGCACAAAATTTCAAGTTAAGGGACGTAGCGGCACTAAGCATAATCCAAAGGGATCTAGACTTTTTGTTTTGGATCAGACCCATACCCAAGAGTAAGAAACTGCTTAAAATAGGTTCTCTGAACTTATAGTCCGCCATAAAAGTTTTGGCACACCTGGATTTTTATGGTAATGAAATGTATGCAAACTGAAACTACAGCAGCAAGCTCGTATTCAAGGGAGGATAATATCACATAAGTTTCAAATAAAAAGATGAAGTAGAATGTGTTTTATTTAAAGTTTTCCGAAATTCCCGCGGCATAAGTATTGGTACAGTTGGCGTGCTGGAGTTTTTTTTAACATTTTTTTGTGTGATTATTTTGCCATTTTTTCTTTTCATTTACACTTTATTGGCCGTTTTGTAAAAAATGCTCAGCGAAAACACGAAGCATCTTATTATCAGCATTTAAGTGGATGTGGATTCTTATCGCCGCGTAGCCCAAATCTTCAGGGTCAGCAGGACTTTTACAATATGAGTACAGTTGATTTGGAGCGCGTAAAGCCTGAGAAAAGTGGCGGAAATATCAGGATTCTCGGAGCTATCAGCAGTAAAGGGTATCTGATGATCAAACTCCGTTTTGCGCCAGAACATTATCGAAAACTTTCTCCAAGATAGTTTACGTTCTCCAAGATAGTTTACGAAAGCCGCCAGTTCAGCCACAAAAAAGTATTGTGGAATCAAGAAGTCTTCAAAAACTATCGATGAATCTGTGGTCAGAGCTTTATATACAAGCATGAACAAGCGTCTTCTGGCAGTTGTGGAGAAAAAAAGAAATATGACCAATCTCATAAGTGTACCAATACTTTTGTCGTGGGTATATTGGAAAATTCGAAATAAAAAACATTCTACTTCATCTTTTTATTTGAAATGTATGTTATGTTATTCTCCCTTGAATAGTTTGCTGCCGTAGTTTCAGTTTGCATACATTTCATTACCATAAAAATCCAGGTGTGCCAAAACTTTTGTTTCGGTCTATATGATACCAAGTGATCACGTTACCCGATCATTCAGAAGCCATTCTCCCGATTTTGGGCAAATGTTACTTACTGTTAAAAATGAGAAATTTTCAGAAAAGAAAAAAGCAGTTATCCGAAGCGTTCCTACATGCGAAATCTGTTGCAGAGTCTTCGGTGAGTCGAAAGGTAGTTTTGATGAAAGGTGTGGTTAGACGCTACCAATTACACCATGTTCTCGCGATGAGAACATGACATATGCAGCTCCTGTCAAGCCTAATTCAGCTCGATCCAGATTATGAGCTGCCACATGTGCAGACGACCTACAGCGGTTAGAGTCAAGGACTTCCGCCCAATGGGTAAGTAATTCTTGTATACAAAGACCATTTTAGCGTCCATCGAGAATATTTCTTCTACTCCTGGTTTATCTCGCTAGCGGTTCTTTACTAACGATTTACCGCATTTCTTCTCTTCTTGATGATACTATTGTTTTTCTTTCGCTATTAATAAAAGGCAAAGTTAGGAAGGTACCGAAAGTATAGTTGCGCAAGCAATACAGGAGTAAATCTAGAGTATGAACGTTTGAGCTAATGACATTTCCGCAAGAGGTTAGTACACGCTGCGGCTATATGCTCCGTTCTATAAAAAAAAAATTAGCTCTCGTGCTTTTTTCACTGTATATTATGTCGATTTTCTACGAGGTTGTTTAAAACTTACTAAAGAGATCGTTCCACATGAAAGAGCCACAAGAAAGAATAAATTTAATAAATATGAGAGACAAAGAGATGCTGTTCGAGACCAAGTATGCTAAATAAAATCACGTTTAGCATGAACCCCACCTTTGCTTAAAGTACCTTGAGCTAAACGCTCGTATGACCCTGAAAATGACTCGGTAAGGCTACAAATATACGGGAGGTAGGCTCAAAAAGTGCGATGGAACGACATCGGCCAGCAGACTTCCAGGCTTTTCTCCACGTAAGTCAATGCCTGCTATGTCGTAGAAGATAATCTGGAAATTAAATACCTCATGTTTAATCGATAAAACCCTACCAGATGATCTCCTTGAGTCATTGCACACAGTGCTGTGGCCATCGTCTCATGAAGAAAGATCTGCTTGACGTGGTGCCCCTCATTTCGGCTCTAAGATGCCCTATTTCCACAAAATTGTGATGAAATTCTTACAAAAACGTAAAAATGAATGGGCTTCGGCAACGTCGGAACTGGATCGGCGTCGAAGTCTTTCTGATTAGCCTGGAGCTCTTCCAGAGCTCGCTCGTGGATGAACTCGGCCAGATGCGCCACTACAAGAGAAAGATAAAACTGAATACATTGAAATTTTACTTTTTGTATCATGTTTCGCCCGCACATATCGAGGCACAAGAAGTTCATCGGGACAATCTCGCTGCAACAAGGACGACGCTGGCAAAAGCTCTGCTTCTATTTCCTCTGACCCCGACACCGTCTCGGAAATATCGCAATCATCGACCTGAAGAAATATGCTAAGAAAAACGTATTTGAAATAGTTACTCTTCGCTGGGGCATTTCCGTCATGTCTTCTTCTACGGATATAGGTGAACACGGATTAGTAGCCAGCCAATGGTTGAGTCTATCACTGGGAGGAATCGTAGAGCTTGGAGGTCGATGTTCATCCGGTATTACCTCGTCCTAAAAAGTAATTGTTGAAAGAAGAACTGAAAAAAACTGCCGTAACAGGATCATCCTCTCTGTGAGGTGGCAGATCTTCCGAATAAACAGTCAGTGAGGTAGCAGCAGGCTTAATGCTAGTCGAAGACGGCTGGTAGGGTGATGAATTAGTCGAAACAGCATTAGATGATGATGGCATTTGAAAATCCCCTTCGGTGATCATCTCCACGCCATTGTTGATGGCCGCTACTTCTTCATCGTCTCCCTCGGAGAATTCCATAGAAATCACCGAAGACACGGTCGAAAGAGTAGACGTGTGGCCAGAAGAGCTGTAGGTCGTGGAAGTGCTGTCGCCTGGAAATTCCTCTTATTTACAATCAACTAATCCCTTACTGGAATCATCATCCTCCTCTTCAATAATCGTGATCTCATTGGAAGCAGCAGTTGCATCTGGCGGTGTCGGAGACAGTCGTTCTTCCTTGATGAGCATTCCTCCAAAATTGGTGCTGCTAGGAGCAATTGCTATCACAGTGTTCAAGGGTGCATTGGCGACATCAAAAATAGGACCAGGCGGAGAATCATCGTCTTCGGGAGGCGGAGTGAACTCTACTCGAGGCATTTCGCCGACATCCGCCGCCGAAGGCAAAGGAACTCCTGATGAATATAGACTAGGCTCTGAAGCAGACGGTCTGGGCGGAAGAATAGTGTTGATGATCGGGGATGGCTGTGAAGGCAGTGGATGTCCAATCGGCAAAAGTGAGGTAGACTCGTTTTTAGTTCCCATACTGTCCATTTTAGTATTTTCCAGTGTATCTGAAACTGAATGGTTCAAAAACAAATTTACTGTGCTTACCTGTCTTCACAGGTACATCGATTTTGGCTTCTTTCTTCTCCAAATTCATTTCTGGAGCATATGCTGGTGGCGTGGCATCTCTGTCAATGTTCTCCTCCTCTTTATCCTCTGAACTGTCTGAGGAGCTGCTAGATGAAGATGAGTCACTAGTTCCAATCGTTTCTTCAACTACGGCCTTCTTGGCAGCAGCTGCTTCCTCTTCATCGGAAGAATTATCACTTGATCGATATCGCATTCCGTTGACTTCCTCAACATTGTCTGGCAGCTGGTCACCCTCTTCTTCAACCTCTTCGTCTGAGAAATCAAGCTAAAACTTGGTAAGAATTATATGCAAAAAGCCTACCTCATAGACTTCGTACTCGATTGCCTCCAGCTCCTCAAGATCAGCTTGTAGCTCTTCTTGCTGTTCAGGCGTGAGGGCAGCCATGCTGTCGAAACCCTCATAGTCGTCAAAATCTTCCTCATTTTCCTCGCTGTACGCATAGGGGTCATACTCGCCGGACTCTCCCGTGTCATCCTGACTCTCGTCCATGGCATCACCATCGCCATTGTTATTATTCTTATGACTGCTCTCAATGACGTTTCCGGCTTCCTACAACAGACAAATAGTTGAAAACAATGGAAAATCCAACGTCGAGTTCCAGTTCGTCTCCATAAACGTCGTCATCCTCATTGAAATCTTCATACTCATGCATCGTTCCGTTATCCAAGAGATTGTCAATGGCTTCTCTCTCCAAAAAGGCTTGTTCACCATTCAGTTCGGGATATTCCTCTTCTTCAGCTTTTTGTCTTCTTGATTGCTGCTCTAAATATCGATTGTTTATGAAAGAGTGCAAACTGTGAGTCATGCTATAGGGTATAGTGTATGGTGCAGTGAAAGTTACACGTGACGGACTTAGAACTTACGCGCTAGGAAGTACTCCATGAGGCCTGTATTTCAAAAGTTAACTAAAAGTCCAAAAAATGCATACTTTCTGGGTCGTAAGCACTGGTTTTCTTCTTCTTGGGCTGAGGAACACCATCTTCGTTGACTTCCGTCGGGGAATCATCCTCATCCGGAGACTCTTCTCGCGCCAAATTGTGTTCGTGTTGTTGTAGGTTCTCATAGATGCTTCTATCCGGCCATACCTAGGAACTGTTGAGAATAAACCAGTAATGAACCTCACTTTTTGGATCAGAAGATCGAAAGCAGGATCGGGACGAAGCGACCGTTTTGAAACCAGCTTTTTCCTACAAGTTGGACACTCTTTGTTACCTCTCTGCAATGCCATTGTGATGCATTCTGAGCAGAAACGATGAAGGCATTCCTGAAGAATAGACATCGTGAAAAGGAAACATTACTGCCCACCTTAGCCGTCATAGTCTGAGACAACAGGTCTAAGCAAATGGGACAGCTCATCTCCGTGGACAGAGTTCTTGCACCGATGGGTAAACTTCTAGAATCACGAAAGGGAACAGCTTTCCTGACCTGAAAATGAAAAGAAAAGTTAGAAGCTGTGAAATATACAAACCTTGTCATATTCATTGGGCTCGACTTCTGTGTCCACTCCGCCAGAAAACATTAACGGTTTCAAATCTGTTCTGGCTCGTTCACCCATGTTTGATCTCTGAAAAGTCACACTAAAACCTGATGACACTAAAGTGAAACCAAGGAAAATAATGAAAACAGAAAAGAAAGAAAATGATAGCTTGCATAAAGAATGAGTATTCTATTTTATCGATTGGGGGCAATGTTGTGAGGGAAATGATTGGAGCGAGAAAAGCGAGTTCAAACTTCATGTAAGCCGAGAAGAAATTGCAAGTTTGGAACACTAAAACTCTTTCAAACAAAAGTCAATCGCGAGTTAGGCGTTATTTTCCAGACGCACCACCCAATCGTGCTGGGACTCTGTCCTAGGTCAAGTGCCTACGGGAGCGGTATATCGGCAATCGTGGTCAGTTTTGAAACGACCGCAGACAGATTGTTATCACACCCGCAGAAAGTGGAACACTGATAGCATTGATGAGTAACTTTGAAAAACTGATAAACAAATCGGTCATATGTTTATGGAATCGGTAGCCAAACTGCACATTATCATCTGAGTGTACAATGTACTCGCTGCAATTCTTTATTCTGAAGTTCAGATGCTAAAACAGGTGTCAGTTTCTAGACTCTGAGCACTCCAACCCTGTAAGTTTGCCATTGCCTGCAGGTTTGCTTAGCCGTCTCTCACTCTCAGCCTCTTTTCCACGGTCGTCGCCCCGCGACCCTCAGTGATGCTGTGAGGGAGAAGATAATGGCTGCTGGCGGCGATTCAATCAATACAAACGAGCAAATACTCCTTGTCGAGGTTGAAACCTCAGTTTTACTCATGCAGTAATATTCAAATGTCTTGCAGAACTTCGGAAAACACGAGCTTCAGGAGCTGTGGACAATGGCTTTCAGATGGTTGATAATATCTGGTCAAAATTCACGTTGAGTCATGAAGCAGGTTTTGAAATTGTAGTCTTCCGAAAAAAGAAGTACCGTAGTCTGGTATTTTGTTGAGTTGCACAAATCAGATTTCACCCTGTTGACGCAGAAAAGTCATCTTTTCTCTCTCACTGTCCGACTCTCGACAAAAGCCCGGTGATTCAAACGCCTGTGCGCAATGGCATGTGACCATGGAGGCCAGAGGCCGCGCGGTCTCGGCCTCTATCACCTGTGGCGGAATTGTCTGCCGGTGGCGCTAGAAATGACCCGAGTACGACCTTGCCGTCGCACTGCGTCTCTCAATGGCCGCGCTCTCTGCCACCCGCGCTGCCTGTCTGTGTACTGACTTGCCTCGCGGCATTCTGCCTGTACCATTCGCTCGCACCGGCCGATGTTGTTACTCGGTAATCAGGAAGATCGATCTATCATCGACAAGATTGGCTCCGCATTGCAACAGCGTGCTAAGAGTTCTTCTCTCTCACCTCAGGGCTATCCTTCCGCTACCGTCTCCCCACACTCTACCATGAGCCCTACCCATACCGAGTCTCCCGAACCAACTTCTTCAGCTAGCGGTTTGAAACGGCACTCTACCACAGATGCAGAATGTGATATCCGTTGCAAAAAGCCCTTGTTCCTTACCGAGTTCTTCAAGAGTGCCAACCCAGAAGATGAAAACTCGGATTCCGAGATTTCCGACCAGTGCACCACGGAGGATGGTGCGTCAGACGACATCAGTCCCCGTACAGCTGGTCCCAGCAACACCAACGACGTCTTCTGTTCCGTTCCAGGACGTCTGTCTCTCCTGAGCAGCACAAGCAAGTACAAAGTGACCATCGCCGAAGTGAGTGCATTTTCTGTTCACTGCCTTTGTCCCTTTACGCGCCTTTATGTCCTCAACTGCTTGATGGATGTTTCTGAGTCTCTTGGCAGAAAATGTCTGCAGGGGTTGTGTCTGTTTGAACAGTGAGTCCAGCGACATTGGCGCTCGAAAATTCCCTTTGCCAACTATCGGCCCATTGTGGGCGAGCGCCCTCTCGATTGTCGCTATTACAACTTTGCCGAGAGCGTTACCAGTAAAACTTGTTTTCAATTCCCTCGAAAATCGAGAGTCGCCGAGCTGATCTTTTTATGGAATCACACACTTTTTTACAACAACAATAACAGTCAGCTGCCTCTTTATCAGATTTTTGAGGGTTTACGTGAGCACAGTCATGTTTTCCATGACCCTTCGAAAATGATAAGCCAACACAAAGCTTATCGTTCTGATACAGTAAGCTCTCCAGGCCCAAAGGGTATGTCATTCGCAAAAAAGATGTGCGACCTTCGAACAGTAATTGACGGGCTGCTGGGGTCAGCTGAATGCGTATGTCCTTTTAAAACACCGTCAGAAAGACCTTGACCTTGTCAATTGGATTGGAGCTCCGAGCCATAGAAAAAATCGACAGTGTTGCTAAAAACATTGAATAATTCACTTCACTGTTTGTCTATATCCTTTCCGAAATAGTAGCTGCTGAAATTTGTGCCAATAATGAGACAATAGCATGGGCAAATTGAACTTTGATTAGCTTCATGGTCATTCAGACACAATAAGAAATGTTTGGCTTGTCGCGCAAAAGGACACCACGTGTCTCTGTCGTAGGGGGTGTGGAATCGTGCCCTACACAGTCAGGGAAGGTCACTCCGGTATTCCCACGCCTTGCAACCCCATTGTTTCGGCAAAGTACAATATATTGATAGCCTTGAATAGGACCAAATGGCAGAATAAAACAATCCTTTTGTAGATTCAACGGCGTCTCTCTCATCCAGAGAATCTAAATGCATCAATACTTGGAGGAATCCTGCGGAGAGCCAAATCGAAAAATGGCGGTAAAGAACTACGAGATACTTTGGAAAAAATGGGACTTTCGCTTCCAGCTGGTCGCAGAAAAAGCGCTACCGTAACGCTGCTGACCTCAATGGTTGAAGGTACAGTTTAGTTTTAGCAAAATGAAAATGTTGTCTTTAGGTGAAGCTATGCATCTAGCCAAAGATTTCACTTTCCTCTGTGAGTCAGAGTTCCCAGCTGAAGATCTCGCCAAACACATGGCGGTCAAGAATCACAGTGATGTTCAGAAGAAGAGGGAGCAGCTAGTTTCTACCATGTAAGTTCCTTTTTGATGTATTAAACTTCAATGCAGGAGCGTACTACAAGAGTTGGCCGATGTTCTCGCTCAAGATCGTTCCTCTCTTATGGGAGAAGCCCCAGAATCCGTCCTGGAGACGCCACTGCAGGAAGCACTGAGTCATTTCTCCCTGTGCACTCACGGCTTCGGCACGCCTGCCCTACTCGCTGGCATTAACGTTGCCCTTAAGTATGTTCGTCAGATAAAAATAGATATAGTCTTGTTTGCAGATACGCTAAGAGTTCACTGGAGGTTTTGGAAGAGACTCCGACTCTTCAACTTCCCTCAATGGCTGGAATCAACCCTGCTCTCCTAAACAATCCGAATCTTCTGTTAGCAATGCATCCAACAGCTATGGCTGCTCTTTTCCAAACTGAGATCATGAAAATGATGGATCCTTCTCAGAGGCTGGCTCCGAAATAATGTTTTTGTAGAATACTCCCTTTTAGCGTTGTGACCCATTTGTTGTTAGTTTCCCTTCTTGCATAGAACCGATGTGTTAGTTGTGATATCATAATCACTTGAGATTGCGATTTGTTAACGGGATATTAACTTGCGAGTTACTACTTAGCCTTCCCTGTTCACGCCTACCTTGTATATATGCTCTTATTATAAATCTACGCTTTTGTACCTGATGCTGACAACTTGGGGGAATCACTCATGAAAAGTTACAGGAGTCAGCTTTGTCTAATCAGCTATGTTACTTCAAAGATCAGCAAGAAATTTTCAGAAAAGAACACTGGTTCTTTGTTTCATTGCAGAAGAAAATATGAATTCAGGTAAGCGCTTTACTTTTGTTGGCAAATCAATGATCCACAGGCTGTTGGCTGCGTTATTAGAGAAACTGAGAAAATACTTTTCAGTTGTACCCAAAAACTTTGTATTGGACATAAATAACAAACCCGGTAAACGCTGCATTGACGTGTGTACTCTGAAATGAAGGCTTCGGCTTGCGTGACTAAATTGCTCCCAAGCCAAACGATGAGCACTCCTTTTCTACTACTCTAATTGTCGAAGACATCCAGGGTTTTAAAGTCCTGCCGAACCAGTCATTTTTTTTAAATTGGATTGCGTTCAAGTTTACTTAACAACGGAAAGACATGTGGTAGGCAAGTGTTTAAAGTCATTAAGGTATGTAGGACTCACAGATGCCGACATTTCATATTTTCTGCGGCTCCACCGCCCAAATTTATTCAGATTTCTGCTGCTTCATTAAACAGCGCTTCTCAGCTAGCCAGAGGGTATGCGTATGTGGGAGTGCGTGGTAAGGCGGGTGTCTCCTGCTAATCCGGGCCCTCTACGCATTGTCCTTTACCCATCTGTCGCTTTAGCATGGGGTCAATGTGGCCAGTAGCCTAATTACGACTCCTTCGTTGGTTTCTTTTCTCTGTAGCTCCATTTTAACAAAATGTCGCGCTTTCTCCTCTATTCTTCATAAAATATTCAGAACACATGGGAGGAGCAAGGCATGTAGCCTCACTTCTGACACATGACTCTCTTAGTCTTTAACCAACACACACGCTTTTATGTGAGCGCCATTTTTGGCGTTGCCGAAGCCTTGTTTATATTGTTTCGACGAATATTATAGTTTCTGAACTCCTCTTCTGATTCGTCATCAAAATTTGAAGGCTCTAACTGGAATGAACTTGAACTAATCATACCGTAACTTTATTCAACTCCCGACTCTGGATCCAATGTTCTACGATAGTTGCGTCGATGGTGCCAGATCCGCTCAGGTAAAAAAGTTGAGGCTGGTTCTGTTTTGACAATTACCGAATTAGCAACCAAAATACAGTAGAATTGACACCTGATTCAGTCTTTTGGAGCGTTGTTTAAGGAAGAGGCACGCGAGCCATTTTGGGTCATCGAAACGGCGCTAGGCCATTGCTACCGTGCTCGCGCCCACCTACCTCGGTCGGACGCGGTTTTTGCGAGGGGTCAGTCGCGATCCATTGATCGCCCTCACTCGGCTACCTCAGTCCATAATCACCATCGGAGGCACAACGCATCCGCGCACTATGATTCATACCTTCTCATCACTGATAGTACCTCCGAACTAATTACACCCTAACTTGATCAGCGCAGTACCAATTTGAATTTTTTATTGCCCAGACGTGTTAGCTGCTGTCTTGACTGGAGCACGTGTCCTGCTCACGGATTACACTGAACTTATCTGACAAAATCCAAATTGATCTCTTTTGAGCTTTGAACAAAGATGACTGAAATTTTCTTCTCTTCAGTAACATCTCATCAATCACACTTCCTTGGATCATCGACCCTCGAATTTTCATGCGGATTCTGATGATGTTTCAGTCAGTTGAGCCGCAATATTGGGTGCTGAAAAAGTGTCTTATCTCCTAATCTCCGCTACGCCTCAATCTCTCACCTGTTCGAGCCAATCCTTCATTTTGAAAACATCTTTACTTCTCCTAGCCTTCTTTTACCTTCTTGGTACCGAGCAATTATTTCAATCAATAGTCGGTGAACATCCATTTGCTGACCAGCCGGTCTCCGCCGACCTCACACCGCTCACTGCCTTCTGGTTGTCCTCACCCCGAAACCTATTTTAGCCAATTTGTAGATGAGACACCCGAGTTGCGAAGTTATTACACGTCCTTCGCAAGCTTGGAAAAAAGCTTACTGCCCTTGAAACAGCCATTTGGAACTTGGCTACCCTTGCTCTTGTCTTACAGGTTACGCTGTTTTTCAAAGAAGCCGACTGTTCATCCATTTGTCAAATTCAAAGCCAGTACATGTTTTCGGGAGAGTACCCAAATACCATCTCTCATCCAGACTTTTACACCTCTTTGTTCCTCATTGGCTCGTTTTGGTACAGAGAACGACCCCATTGTACTATCATTGTGAGCGGCTATTCTATCATAAGTAGGCTTTGGAGGACACAACACTGACGATTTCCTTTCAAATACACTTTTAGTGAGGGGTGACCAAATAGACTAACTAATTTGTCATAAAATGCATTCTCAGTAAATTGCTTTCTATCATTTGACTTGAATGATAGAAAGCAATTTAAGGCATTGGCCTCTTTTACAATGCTTTTCTATCCGGTTACAGGCAGCAAGTCCTGAGGCCAGTCGGTCCTCTCTTTCTCTTTCGACTGGCCATAATGTGTTGCGAACACTAGCTAGACAGTCTCTTTCAAAAGCCTTTTCTCTACCACCCTGCTTGGCCAAAACAAGCAGTATTTTGTTGACCATTGTATATTCCGTATAATCACGTGAATTCATAGACTCTCGGTATTTTTATTTTTGTTTTCGAGACTTCCACCTCCTCTCCAATGTTTCACTAGTCCGAGGTCGAGACTTTTGTGAAAAACAAGAGGAAAAGTACAAGAGATTAATGCGACGCATGGTCTACTTTAATTTTCTTAGAGCGTAAGTAGGATTTGTGAAAAGTTTGTACTGAAAGCTGCGTGCTGGAACGAAAAAAAAAGGAACAAGAGTTAAGTTGTTTTCCGCCATCGCAGAAGTGGTGCCGCTTATATGCGCAGATCGCGCTTATCTCCTTCTTCGATGTGCTGTTGCCGTCTTTTATTAGGTTTCGTCCAGACGCGCTGTTCCAATAGCGGAGCCGGCCAGCCCCGTCAAATATCCTCATTTGCCCACTCACCTCGGACCCCTGAAATCCGCCCCTTCCTGAACCCAGGGCTAAGCCAATTGATCCCTCTTTGTTTGGTTCTCAAGTCTTGGCTACACTTGGCTTCCTCTAAACTTGACTTTCTGAACATTTTAAGGGTTTCTTTAAAAAATTCTCCAAAAAGATACCAGTAATCAGATAGTGTTGTTATTGTTCCTAATTCTTTGTCTTCGTGTCAATTATATTTGGATCCCAGTATGATCTACCGTAACACCGCCAAAGCCCCCCCCCCTACCTTTCTAAATAGTAAACACAAATAGTAAACCAAGCGTTCTCATCGTTCACCTCGCCGTCTGTCACAGGCAGAAGTATCAGATTGTTTTTGAGTATCAGTTGTTGAAAAAGGTGGAAAAGCTCTTGGCGACTCGTCCGAAAATCACGCCGTTTTTGCAAAGCCTCGGCAAACATAGGACAGAGTAGGGAGCTAGGCAGAGCTGGGGTGGGGGTGTCAGTGGCTCTAGTGGGTCTTCCTTTCCCTTTTGATTCTCCTGTTCATCAGAAGATCTCCTTGACGTCATTCGACCAATAACGGTGCCCCTGAGGTTGTTTGGCAGACCGCCTGCCCCGGCTCCCTATGTTTTTCTGCTTTGCCACAACTTAAAGACCTCAGCCTCTTTAGTTCCTACTTATTAATTATTCCCTCTTATCATCTGATTCAGACTACACACTTTGTGTATCTCGCTCCTTTTTGACTTGTGCTCTCAGCTCTTTGCATAATTTTTTAGTTGGAGAAAAAAAGGTCAATATTTCCCCCGGTCATGAGCCTATGCGTACCAACGCACATCCACGATTACCTTCGTTGTCTTCTTGTTTAGCCCTACACACACCCATTGGCGTCATTAGGAGGCCTTACCCCCTAGGCTGCTAATGTTGTTCAAACTCTCACTTTCCTTCTGTTCTCTAACTCCAAACCATTTTCAGCAACACGTTGTCCACAGGAGGGCCACCGCTGGGGCGATCGCCTATCGAGCTCATGCAGCATATGGTGGCCGGCACCATGAATGGCCCACCACCCGCGCCGCCTCAGCCTGGTAAGTTCGGTTTAAAGCCTTGTTTGAAAAAAAGCCTTCCCACGCTGACACATATATATTGTACATCTGTATAACAAAAACGTACGAGGCCGCCGACAAAGGGACATAACCTTTAGCTTGAGCACGCATTGCTGTGAGTAATACTTCAGCGTAGTCCGAACAACGGAATCTAGGTATCTGAGCTCGCTTATAATGTTGGTAGAAAACGCAAAAATCAATTTGAACTTGTATCCAGCTCGTTATGCTTAAATCAGCATCAAAATCCAGTTTTGTATTTCAACAGACTCAAAATTTCGTACAAAATACTTAAGCTCCTTTAATCCAAATCTTTTCGAACGGATTTTAAACATGCTGTACTAGTGAACAACTTACCATAAAGCCGAGAACCAAAGAACCTTTACGATGAACGCTTTTAATCTGGTCTACAACTTTGCAAAGATCAAGCTGTAATGTATTTTCTGAGCTCCAACAGTCTTAGAGCAGCTGCGAGTTTGTATGGCTTTAGAGTCTGTGGTATACTTATGTTCTGAGATCTGAAACCGTCGGAATCTTGCCCTTGTTTTGCTGTTTCTAAGAAACCAAGTGTAGGTGGCTTGAAGCTCTCTTCTCCTGGTATAGGCGCTAATTGCCTCCTTTCACAGTCATCTCGCGGCCTACCTTGTGAGTCAGTATCGTCGCAAGTACCGATGGAGGAAGGCTTTCCAACCCTCAATCTTCCTGAGATCACTGCTTCAACACTTCTTGAAATAGGTATTGTAGCAGGGGGCTTAACTTCTTATGAGCTTGATACCAAGAGTGACTAATGTTTTTTGGGTGGGCGTGCCATGTGGGGATAAGAGAGGCTCCCCAAAAATGTACCAGATGCCGTGCTCCATTCAAAGCCATTTAGGAGCCATGATGATGCCCATGAACGGGAGACCACAACCATACCGGACGCCACCCATGCCCGGCACAGCCATGCCATCTATGCAAGCCGGCATGTCTTCTGGCCAACCTCTTCCATCACAACCTCTTCGAATCCCCGATTCTTTAGGGTGAGTCCTCCTTCATATTGGAATTTCTAGAAAATCTGCCTGAACCCGACTGCTTTTTCGTTCTGTTACGTGACTCTTTATTGGGATAATTAAAGTAAGCGATTCCTTAGGGAATGCCAACAATTAGACGCAAAGTCGAAAAGGCAGTATTGCCTCGGCTAAGGAATATGCATGCAACGTGAATCATTTATGCGCGATGCGCTCTAGAGTCGCACTCGTTTTGTACAACTCTTTTTGTCTCTATTAAATCTCACCTGTTTGGCATCCTACTTATGTGGGCTGGACTCTCGATGCAAAGCAGATGCAAACCGACTCAAGTCTCTCGTCAGTTCGGGATTTTTTGATTCATTCGCCTTCGGCAGCTAGCTTCTCTTCTCGAACTGGACAAATCCGCGCCGCCGATAGCGGAATAACACTGATCGTTCCGGTTTACCACGCTTCCTACCATTTAAACTTTATCCTGTGCCATACGCGATCCCTCCCCAACTCTCTATTTACCTGTTTGCCAAAGTTGCATAAAAAAGGAGAAGTAAACATGATGTAGTCGTTGTTTTCACCTTCCTCAAAATAGCCGATCACTATCTTACAACGAAGACTTAGCGCAAAGCTTCAGAGCCGATTACCCACTCCTTCCTCACATCACTTCTTCCAGTTAACGCACAAGAGTTCCGTCAGTTGACGCAACTGATGCGTCTTTCTTGCGCACAAGTTTTTCATCCCGACCGGCCGCCACTTAGGTCTACCGTAGTCTCAGTGACCAGTACCGACGAAGGAACGGGCAAGTATTGCTTGTCCCTTCCTCGAAAACCGTACTGTACACCTTTTTTGCTTTCCGACACATGACAGACGTAAACAAACTTTTGTATTCTCTCTTTTCTCAATTCCTCTTGATTGCATTCAAGCCAGTATTACTGAAAAGACACTAAAAATTTTCTCAGTTCAGTAGGACACAAATACGTCTATGTAGTTCAAGGGGACGCGAGAACAGATAGGTATCGTAGATCCTGAGTCCAGATGCGATCTGTCTGCAACCGAACTTTTTTTTCACTTTTACGTGTATCACATTGTTCAAATTAACATGTTTTTCTTGAGACTATCGAGTACTGTAAGCAGTGGTCTTATGATGTTGCTCAACGGGTTTTGACATTTTTTGAAGTTTAGTTGTGCAAAAAACTTTGTCCTGAAGATTAATCTCTAAGGGGAAATTTTGCTAGCATGTGAGGGCACACGCCTCTATCGCTCAAGCCCGGTCAACGCCATGCACATACTAGTATCATGCTGGTTAATTGTGACCAGCTGACCCGTGCCCTCGGGCACTCATGTTTGCTCAGCCAACCAGCTGGTCCCTCCCTTGCGCACATCCTCTCTCCATCGTCGATAGACGTCTGTGGCCTCGCGACAGAACCTGCTGTCTCAGCCCCGGATGACCCCGGTCGCCGTGCATGGGCTGTCTTTGCGTCTCTGTCACCCAGTAGCCTGGACTCTAACCCCCCATGTCACATAGGCTGGAAATTCGTTTCGACCTAGTCCACAGCTTCTCCCCTTACGGGTTATGTGGTTTTCCAGTCAGCGAGATGGGTTCACATGGCTTATTCTCACATTCACGGTTACTATAATTACACAGTCGCGCCCCACCCCCTGATTATGTCGCACTTATAAGGGCTGCCGCATCAGGCTTCCCTGCCATGATAAGAACTGGTCAATGCTCTCTTGAAAAACAAAAACGGAAGCCCGATCTCAGCTAACAGGCTAAGGCTTCACATGGATGACACTGTCTGACCAAGACGATATACTTTGCTGGACCCTGTACAAAGAATCAAGCGCTCTTAGTTTTTCAAGTTCCTGGAATATTCTGTGCTTCTGAGCATGTATTGGACGTGATCTAGTTAATCTTATATTTATTGAAAGTTAACTGATATGATTCTGGTCCGCTATCTTGAAACGTGTGAGCAACTTGAATTCTTTTCGGATTCGTGATTTTCATTGAACTAAGGTCATTTCCAAACAATAAACTTTGTTGCATTCCTTGAAGTTACGGACAGACGGTCATTCTCGTTTGCGCGCCGACAAATTTCGCTTTCTCGACTTGTCCTTAAGGATGTTCTAATCAATCCTCCCGATTCGTGTAGATCTTCGCGATTACATTCTTAATGGTTTCCTTATCATTTTACTTTTTTTTTGATAAGTGCAACAAATCCGTACCAATTTTTAGTAACATTGTTCATGAACGTATCATTAGGTAACGATTCTGTATTTGTATCCTGTTAGTGATGATTTCATTTCTCCAAAACCCATTTTTTGATCTATGAGCAGTTTGAAACCGCCAAATGGTTATAAACAACAGCTTAGCTCGAGTTCCATGTTTTGAAAGCAATTCTGACCATTATGCAACTACAAGCCGTGTGTGGAGAGTGGAATGACCACCGAACAAATGTTTGACATAGTTGACGTAGCGCGAAGAGTACATAGGCACGGATTTCGAGCGCTCTTTCCTCCTTTCTCCGCTAGTTCATTTGGGCCCCGGGATAAAAAAAAATTAACAGTTGTCCCGCTATTTTTCGACGTGTCAAATCCTCATGTTCCTGTTCTTTCGCTTACCCGTCCAAAGCAAGTCTTGTATTGATTTTTTCATGATGAGATCACGATAAAACTTGTTTCCCTAGGCATGCTCACCCGTTCGTCCAGTCCCGTCACGGAAGTACGCTGCCCGGGCGCTTCTACTAAGCTTCCAGGTGTACTGTTAGCCTTTTCAAGTGCACTGTTTTGCTTATTTTTCTCCTGCTCACACTCGAAATCCGCAAAATTCACGAGTTGACTCATATTTGCACAACAGCGTTTTCCTGTCTCCTCTTTCAATATTCAATCGATCTCCATTGTTGAAGCCATCAGTCGGAAATTTGCACTCTAAAAGCTGGAGCATTACCCCAAAAGCCAAAAGGGGACAACTAAAATCTGATTCATAGCTTCTCGCATGCGACTCTTATCAGGAGCCCTCAGCAGTCGCCGTTCTTCTCGCATTGAATTCTGCCCCAAGCTAGTACTATTTATCTCTTATCGCTTATCAAATATTTGTACATTTTTTGTATTGAACAATCTATAGTAGACCATTCTTCGTAAGCCTTACATAAACCTGAGGCTGTTGCCGGTTCACTGCTTGTGGCTTTATTGTTTGGAAACCCGGATGCTGGCATGAATAGCTCCTGATTAGCTTTGTCAGTCATCGATCCTCTTGTTTTCCAGGAGGAGGTCTGCCCCAGGGGTTGACAATTCTATGGTCCGCGAGTGAGGGAGAGGAGAGGGTCTCGCCCACCCACTGTCCCATAAAAACATTTTTTGGTCTTTGAAACTGGAAAAACTTGACCTCACAAAACAAGGAAGTTGTCATTTACGATCGCTTATCAACCGCTTGCCCTTTCTCTCTTTTTGCTTGTCGCTTTCTCTTCTTCTTCAAAAATAAGGCAATTTCAAGATGCCTCGGAAAAGAAATGAGGGTCCTCCGGTGCCAAAAACACCCAGGGTGCGCAAAAAGAAAGCCGATATCGAAAAGAAGCTGGACATGTCGGTCTATGAACCAGTCATGCAGACTACCGGCATGTTGATGGAGGAGGGAATGTATACCCAAGACTATGGCTATGCATACGGTAGCCAAGGGCCAGCCGCTCCACAGTACTCGACTGACTCACAGTCGAGTCCTTTTATGACGCCGGCCTGCTCGACACCTCAACCTATAATGTAGGCATTGGTTTGGTAGTCAGATTTTCCAGAAAATAGCAGACAAATCGTAGTTTATATCCTAATAATCATTTACAGGATGAGGCAAGGCATGAATCCACAAAATGTGGCTCCTTCGCCGGCTTCACTACCACCTTCAAGTCAACCACCACCTGGTCAAATGCCTCCTGCTCCAACCCCATTGGAGTTCAGGATACACGACATGAACCGGAGATTATATACTTTTAACAATTCTGGGGTGAGAAAGCTTGTGTATTAGTCAAAACATACAAATTTAGATAAGTGAACAGGATCACAAGCAATGGTTTGAGGCCTTTTCTCATGAATTCTTTGATGATGAGGCAGTTGTGATAATCAATTTCCCGGAGGAAACCAATTACCCAGCCGAAAAGTCAAGTAGGTTTTGTGTAGAGAAGCATCCTCAAGAACACTTTGTAGTAATTCATAGAAATCTGATAGCCCGATTTTTCCTCTCATTTGTCGACGCCAAGGCAAAAGAGGTGTATTTTGTTTTGCGAGGCGCAACTCGGGAACAACAAAACAATTCAACCGGACTGATTCATTTCGAAAATGACAACGTGCTCTTTGTTCAACGACTCGAGAACCCGTACCCGTGTCAGGTACCAAACTTTACTTCAAAACGTGTTATGCAAAGTTTTTAGATCGAAGCCGAGTGCAAACTTACAATTGAATTTACCCCGTATGATGAGATGCTAAACCACCGTGTACGGGCATGGACAATGGAGTTGCGAGGCACACGGGAAATGTTCTACAACGAACAAACCAAGGTAACAAGCAATCTTGTTTAATTGTTGCTCTTTTTTATCGATCCTAAAAAAGCAATAGATGGGGCCCTTGTCTCGAGGCTTCAGGGCAATTTTGGGTGCGTCCTATTTTAATTGCGAAGATGTCAAACATTCGCAGCGGCGGCTGTCAGAGAAATAGGAAGGGGGTTTGGCTCACAAGAATATATCCTTCAAGAAGGCACTCTCTCTTTCTCGGCGAGCGCTCTGCATCTTTTTATGGCCAATCTGCCTGAAAGCTTTCATCCTCAAGAAATTCAACTTCCTCCGCCCCAAATCAAGTACCTTTCAGGAGTTACAACAAGTCGTCGACCCGAAGCTCTACATCAGCCGCGCTGGAATCTGTCCACATTCTGTTCACTTTATGCGGATGGCCAGAATCTTGGAACCGATGCAAGTCCTGATGGCACACAGCAAGGCTCACCACGTGGTTAGTCAAATAACCTACTTCAATTAAGAAGCTTATGAGCAAACCTAAGAGCTGCCGAGAAGCAGTCAAGGGTGAAAATGAGACTGGTATCCATTAAAGTAGCTGAACCTACTCCCCTAATTACGTATGAGAGCTCATTAAATATATTTCAGACCGAACCCAAAGAACTTCTAAGACGTACCCTCTTCCAGCACCAGACCAAGATGCAGGATCTCTCCAGAATGAGTGAGTTTTTTGAAGTACGAAAAATGTCGTTGCCACGATAGCAATCCGAATGGTTACTAAGGCTTGATATTAAATATGACAGACAATAACGCGTTTCTTAATTAAATTCGGCAGCGCCATAAATGGCGCAGACATGTGCTTATTGAGAACATTTGGCGCTCTTCTTCCCATCGCGCTATGTTGTCTATAACAGTCGTCCTGTCTCCAGATACTCCTATGATGCCTCCCACTCCTGTCGAGGAAACGAAGCCGAAACCGACTAGGAAGAGGACAAGGAAGCCGGCAGCTAACGCCAAGAACAAGAAGGCAAATGCTAGTCCAGCGCCGTCGAACCCATCGTTCCCATCAAATCCGATGCCTGGCAATGTCAGTGTCCCTTTTAGAACTGTATATGGGTATTTTCAGTTCAACACTATGGGTTATCAGGATGTGATGATTGTTGGCGAGCCGTCTATGATGGGTGGCGAGTACGGAGAAGAGGATGAAAGGACTATTTCTCGCGTGGAGAATTCTCAGTATGATCCCAATGCTCTACAGGTGAAACAGTTTGCTAATATTTAATATACTGAAAAGTCTTTCAGATGCAGCAGGCTGCCATGAGCAACTTAGGTCATGGAATGATGCCTCCCGGAGGTCCTCATCCTGGCGGTCCTCATCAGATGTCTCATCCAAATAGTGTACCAAATCATGGTGGTATGCCAGGCGGCCTAGGACATCCTCCCATGGGAGGATTAGGTCATCCACCTCCACAAAATGGCATGCCTCCTCGTAAGTTACAGCCTTGGATCCATTAGAAAGATGAACTTTTTCAGCATACGGATACGGTCAACCTCAAGGAACCTGGCCTAATCAGCCCAACACGACAATGATTACAGGATAACTTTCAACGATTCGATCCCCTCATCAAAATATAAATTAACTAGTGCACCACCAGTGTCATCTCACGTTTCATATTGTGATCTGCCCGTATTTTATGCATCCTATTTCACTTTCACCTCACTCCTTTTTACGTTTTCGCTTACTTTCCTATAGTTTTGCACAAATTGTAGGGTTTTCCCCTCTCTTTTGACATAATCAATTCCTTAAGAATCACTGAAATCTACCCTCGTCATCAAGCCAAGCAAAGCCTAAACGTCGCCTTCAACCGCCAAATACCTCTTCTTATTGATACAGTTTTTCGTGGTTTTCCTCTTTCTCGATCTTTTCCACTTTTATCGCTCACTTTTGAGGACTCTACACATTTGACCTTTCCGTTTATCAGTTCCCGACTTCTTTATATCCATACTCCCCTAGCAGTTGCCAAAGATCTCCTCTTCCTCATTCAAATCTGTAAAATGCTTTTCTCATCATTGTATTTTAACTATTCAAGCATGTAAAAATCAGTGTTGTATATTTGTAAGCCTGTACGTGGAAGATATTAAATTAACTAATGAATATTGTCTTCGGGCTCAAGTAGCTCGCAGCCTCGGGACGGAGCGGTCGATTCTGAGGTCACGTGTCCTTTTGACGACGGCTAAAGAATCGCAGCAAGGGCCAAGACCAATAAAGGGACCGCCATAAATCTAACCATGCTATAATGAAAAATTCATTATTGTCAGAAATTTCAGCGCTGTGTATATTACTGTCACGCAAGATATCGAGCTGATATAATAGCTGAGGCAATTTTCGCATAGGAGATTTAGGTAAAAGTACTAACAAACTAAAGAGTTTCAGAAGGTCTGGTATGAAAAGTTAGGACCATGCTCAATTATCACTGGAGGTGCAGAGAAAATTAGCTTTAGTGCGCTTCAGAACTGAACACAACATGACAACAGTTGTTGTCATGTTGTGTCTGGAAAAGTTCAACGAAAGTCGTGGCATTTTCCAACTCTTTTAGCTTACGAAAACATTTTCTCGAATGCATGATAGGCAATTTCAGCATTATCGAGAGTATGGCCTGTGGGAACGGACGAGTCTCGGAAGAAAAAAAGTGCTATAGTGATGATCATAAGATTGTTTCTGTCCTTTAAGGAACACCTCACGCGCGTTCCTAACCGAGAGTGGCTGCGCGAGAGATTCGTACAATTCGCTCGTGTTTCTTCCAGCCGCTTGTTTGCCTTCTGAGTCAACCACCTGAAGCAGGCTCAGCTGATAAGAATCGATTCTACTCTGAGTACTTTTAAAAATATATCTATCGACTATCCTTTTTTCTTGAGAATTTCCTTCAATAATAGTGGACTTTGCTGTAAAAGTTCAGCAAATATTTATCTAGCTAATCATCGCTCTGTCTAGTGTATTTCGCAGGCAGCGCCCTCCAATTTTTCACTTTCTTTTTTATCATTATGTTCAAAAAGATGCATTTTGAACCAGATCACGGAAACTGTTCACGTCGCAGTATTTCGCTGGTATCTGATGGTAGGATCGATGTCTGACCAAGCGTTGCGATTATTCATACGCGTAACAGACAACGCGACGAGAACGCTGCCCACTTTTCTTTGAGTCACCTCTCACATTATACATTGGAAGCTAATCAGCTGCTTGTTTTCCAAAATGTTTATATTTTCATCATGAATCCTATTTCTCTTCGTTGTTGTTTTCGTTTGTTTGACCACCATTTTTAGAGCAGAAAGTTTCGATACATTTTAGTTCAACGTTTCATATGAACCTGTATTGTTAATCGATTGTCTAATTACTCTTTTATTACATTTTTGATGCTGTATTGTTCTGCAGAGCATTCATGAGATAGTCACTAAACTGTTTTTGAAACCATATGAGATCAAATGGGAAGAGTGCAGAAATGTTTACAAGGAGTCTGTCGACTTCGTAATCAGACTTTACTTTTGCGCATAGTCGACATCTTTATGTAATTAACAGTCTGTTTAAGCTTTCCTTTTGGATCTAACTTTCTATTGTCTTTTGCCTCGATTCGAGTGTTTTCTAACTGGGAGCGGTTTGTGATTTGTATTCCATGAAATGTCCGCTCAAAAAGTTCTAATTGAATTTGTTACTGTATTTCGTGCGTGTTTCTTTTACACAGGCATGTTTAGCGTAGAAGTTTCAGTGCTCCTGTAGTCATCTCCAAGTGTCTGTTTCGTTTTCGGCTACATTGACTGTTCTATTGCCTTTAGTCATTGCAATACCGTTTTCGCCTCATTTCTTCATTTTGATCGTCTTGAAATCAGCTGTTTCAGGTTTTTGCTAGCGATACAAACATATCAACTAGACGTAGTAGCTTCACGGGTCCAGTATGCCTTCTTATGAACCGGATAGGGTATTTTTTTATCTCAACGTGCCAAGAAACTCCATTATCAGGCACGATCAGCCACACCGGGCAGAGTACATGTAGATGATAGTGTGCGGGACTTTTTTGAGCGACGTGCTCAATCGCTCAGATATCCACAAAAGCAGCAAAACTGTGCGGTCTATACGAACGGCACTCTTCCTCACCGCCGACGAGACTTCCATGGCAGCGAACGGCAGATTTCACGAACGGCCGACACATTTGAGGTTGGCATAAAAAGCTTATCAGACTATTAAAACTTTTCGTTTTGAACTTTAAAGTGGACTCACAGAAAAAGGTTCTCTAACAACGCACCGCTGAAAACAATGGAAATCCCACACACCTGTTTATCACGATTCTTCTATGAAGAACAACAAGCAAAAAGACACTTTTTCTCCTGGAGCTTAAACTTTGGAAGAGCATTCTTACGTCCAAATCCTCATGTTTTATGATTTAAAATAACCGTATTAGAGATCCACACTCCCACCACCGTCTCTGGTGCAAAATGCTTCAACTGACACACGAGCAAGTATCAGAAGGACGGAGATGAGTTTAATAGCAAATGAGGAAGATGATCGCGCTACTGGTAATTAGCCGCTGTTGTGTCAACCACACCTATTTTTATTTTCAGCCCGTGGAAGAGCACCTCCAACTGAGTTCTATAGCAATCCGACTAATCGTTTCAAATCCCTTCCCTTGCCGCCAAAAAAGAAAAAAGAGGAGCGTAAGCAGAAAAACTTTCTGGTCAAGAGCTATCGATGGTTGAAAAGTGAGTCAAATATAACGAGAGAACACAGATTAAATTGCAGAGACATTGCTTGGGAAGGAAACAAAAACAGCAACAGACATGAGACATATGGTGAGTAGGAGGGCGAGAGAGACGGCTGTTGTGCTGTTTACGCCCCATGATTTTTCTATGTTTATGCTGGGGACTCTTTTATGTCGGCTCAATTGATTTGTGCTTTGTCGTCCCATTGCAACCGTCTCCATTACAGCCTAATGCTTTTTCAGGAGCCACAACGACCTCCACCATCTTCACACACTAGATCCTATTCCCTTCCCCGGAACACTCGTTTCGCACGCAATGTATGTTTTATCGGATTTGAAAATCTGACATTTTCAATTGGTTAGGACACGTGCCTCAATTGGCTTCCGGAAATAATAGAATTGCCCTTCCAGAGAGGCTTTAAAAAACTTTGTGCTCGCAGAGTCCGCATGCGTAGCCTCGAGGGAAAAGTGAGCGACGCTGCCTGAACTTTATATTGTTTTCACTCTCTACATATGCTTGGAACTATTAGCGAGACCGACTCACGTATTGATTGTCTCCCTAGCTGCTTTTTAAGGTAACACGAGAATTGAATAAACATAGCTTTTGGAGAGATCCTTCCTCCTTCTCCTCCCACTCTCTGTCTTTCGGGCGCGCGAGCTTATCGCCTGTTTTTCTGGAACATTGTCTTAATGTTTTTGTTTTGACAAGCTCACATTTAGAAGTCGTCAAGACGCGAGCCAACACCCAATCTACAGCCTCCACCAGCGCCTCAACTGATTCCGTCGGCGACGTTGCAAAGAGTTCCAGTCTCGCGATCAAGTGACTTTCTTCCTCCTCCACAGCAGGAGCCGATTCATCAACCCGTTCGCAGGGTGGGTCCTATCTTTCTCCTACGATGACGCACAGGTTATATTCTCAGTTTGTTGGTAATCCTGAACATGTTGCTCCACCGAGAGTCCTCTGCCGAAATCTCAGCCAGGTGGTTTGGCCGGAAATGCAAACACCACGCTATTCTGCTGCCGTTTGGTTGCGGCATGACATCCCGTAAAAACCGCTGCTGTTCATACTAAATTGATCCCCGGCGCTGTTTTTTTCTATCATGTTCCACAGTCTTTCTTTCCGTTTATGGGACTTGTTGCAAATGTACCGAATATCCTGTGAGAATTAATATTAATCAGTTTCCGTTCCTTTTTCATTATCCACTTTCATTCTTTGATAAAAGACCAGCGTATAAAAACTGATGATTTGACGTTTAGGTATCACCATCTTTGCATGAAGTTCATCCCAGTTAAAAAATTGAACTTTATCATCCTTTGTTTGATCCGACAAATTCTTAGTATGAAAGGCGCACCTTCGCAACCTTTACCCCTCATCTTCCCGGAAGCAATCGGTTTTTGCCCGCAGCCGCCCACTCTTATTATTATTTCTTATAGATGTGCAGTACATGCTTATAGCTGTTTATTTCAGAGTGGCTCCTTCCATCAGCCAGGCGACAGGTGGGTCTTTTCTAGTTACTCTGCTCGTTTCCTAAGACTTACGGGGGTTTCGGCCAATGGGGGCAATTTAGGATAGCCTGTAATTTAGTCCCAGCTAACGATTTGCCCTCTTGCCACCTACAACTATTAATTCTTTCAGAAAAAGCTTGGTCGCAGAGGAGCAGTTCGACGATAATATGAACCCTCTCCAGCTGGTGAGCTTAATGTTCTTTGATCTGGATATCAATTTTAGGGTTTTCCAAACTTGGGAAACTCTTGCTATTGGAATGCAATTCTTCAAGCACTTGGAGCCCTAGAACCGGTCGCATCGTGCTATCTTGGAAGAGATACTAAGCGCACGGCGAGGTCCTCATTTCCTTCTACTAATGATCCTGTTTTAGAGAAGCAATAGTGATCTCGTCCCTGCAGAAGAGTGCTCTTTGGTTTTCACCAAACTTATCGAGGCTATGTGGAGGAACACCGATGGCGGTGACTATATCAAAAAGCTTCGCTCCATATTTCATAGAGAGAACATCAACTTTGGAAAAGCTTGTCAAGAAGTTAGTGTTTCTCTTTACGTTTTCAAATACAACGTTTTTAGGACGCTCACGAGTTTTTGATGTGTCTGATTAATATGCTAAGCAAAGATGCCGCTGGCAATGAATGTTTTGATCCTGCTACAAATGCAGTCGGTCTGGACCAGGGAGTATTCAAAGCCAATCTGAAGGGCTACTTAAAAAATGACATGTACTGCTGTACTTGCAACTACCACCCAGCGTCGAGGATGTTCTTTACTCCCTTCATCACCCTCTCGTTTCCGGAAAAGTTAGTTTGTCGCACTTTTTTAATAATCGCCTATTCAGAACTGATGCGACTCTTAGTTTTAAGGCAATCAATGATACGGTTTCCGGACGAGGACGAGTAGTTCTGTAAGTTTCCTATTCCCCCATATTCATCTTTCATCTTCAGACATTCTGTCCATGTCAACTCGACTGCAGGAATGATCGCCGCCCACAAACTAATTGCCCACGAGACCGGAATATCCGACAGCCAGGTAACTAAGAAAAATGGATAACTTTGTGAATCCACCTTGTTTCGTTTGTATAAATCTCGTCGAAGAGGGGACAATAACCATTACTTTTAGCTGCTCCTCTTCCAAGTCTCCGGAACAACATTCAGTCAAACAATGATTGATGAACATGACCTTGTCCGCAACAGATTGTGAGTATTCATACATTACCTATTTAATATTTGGTTCCAGCAGCAAACCCGATGAAGTCTACGCTACTCAACTTGACCCTGTGAGTTTGGTGAGCGGCATAGAAGTTGTCACTGTACTGTTCTTCCACGCCGAGCAGCATCCTGAATACGGAATGCGCAGGTAAATCTTGTTTATTACGTTTACAAGTTTGTTTACAGAATAACAGAACCGTTCAAATGTATTCTGTCTCTCAATGCCACATATGCTGAGATTGTGAGCGCCATCAAGACGGCTTCTGGACCAGTTTTCCGTCAAACCAACAATCCTTTGCTCTTCGCTAACGATATTCTGATTGTAAGTATATTTGTTTAGTCAGGTAACTAGTGGCTATTCAGGTAGACGACAACGAATTCGAGGGTAGACCATTGAGCCGAGTCACTAGGAATCCGTTGTTGCATGCTCAAGCGAATCGTTGTATGGATGAGCAGACTAGAATCTTTCCTAACTTACCAAGGTTCCTGAGGCTGGTGGTTCGATGGAAGACTGCTAACAAGTAATTCAAGTTTCTTTTTGAACATAACATTTAAAATTAGCATCATCTATCCGAGACACGACAACATTGTTGCGCATCCGTCGTACGTCGAACCGACGCCTCCCAACTATCCTGTTACTCTAAGCCTGCTCTTTGCGGTAATCCAATCTTGATTGCACTCATTCTCGTTTCAGAAGTATTTTGCAGCCGAATACATTAATGACTGGTCTTGTGAGAGATGCAAGGGTAAGGGAGCTATCCGAACTACCCGATATGCTTGTGCTCCAAACATCATTGCCGTCTCATGCAAACGCTTCCGATTCATGGTGAGATCTCGAAAAAGTTAATGGAAAATTACAAAACAGCCTAATGGAACAGCAACAAAGATTGAAACACCCGTTGTATTCAACTTGGACAATGTCAACATCTTTCAATTCGTGGATGATTTAGCTCCGGTGCAGCAAAAAAGTGAGAAGCACAGTTATGATGTGGTTTCCTTCGCCTGTCACTACGGTATCTGATCTTACTTATCATTTCTGACTGTTTTACAGGAAACACCGAATCTGGTCATTACTACTGTTACGCTAGGAGTCCTACCACGGATCAATGGAGACGGTACGATGACAATATTGTCAACTCCAAACCACAAATGAACGATACAAACGCCTACGTCATCTTCTTGCAAAATCACAATGACCGAATGAATAGGAAACGAGGCATGAGCACGGTAGGCCCCCTTTTTGTCGCATTGACTAGAATTTTTAGCTCCTTAAGGAAACGAGCATTTTCCAATCCTTGCGGCCTCGAAGAAGCCGAGAATCGTTGAACGGAATTCCTAACGGTCCGTCAATCGCTACTGAAGAAGCCCCGTTTCGACGTGGCAGTGACCAACAGGTTTTACTTCAATTTACATCAGTGAATTTCCTTTTAGACTCCCTACATGAATGTCGGTTTCAACCGTGCTGATGTTAGTCGCTCTAGTCGTCAAACTCATCTCTGAGATGTTCTCTTAAGGTACAACCAATTTCAACGAGGTCCAATGATCTTTCCATGGTAGTAATCAGCTAGTTAACTTAACCCGGATGTTATTCTCCCCGTGACTTTGTAAATCAAGCAAAGCATAATCACTAGAGTATAATTTGAATCACTCTCGAAGAGTGGTTGTCATGACGGTTGATCTCTTGCCATGAGCGAATACTAAGACAATTTTCCTGCAAACTTGGTACGACTCCATGTATAAAACTGTAGTCTAAATGTTATTTTAAATGATGTTCAATAAACCTTTTTTAAACTTGAACAGAACAATGTTTTTGTGATGGAAAAACCTTTCTGTTGACATATAAGAAATATTCATCAAAAGGTCCAGGAAAAACAACAGATTAACAACAAAGTAAAAGCCAACCTTTTCTTCACTGCGTACGCGTCGTTCCCATTCACCGCCAACATCATGTTGTGGAGGTAACCATGTTGTGTAGCCATTTAGATGATCAACAAAATAGTAGCCATGATTACCCTTGCGCGTCTCCCATCCAGCCGGTAAACTGGAACGCGGATCAAACTTCTGAAAATAGAGGACATCTTTTCGCCTTAATAAAAATACTTTTGGTGCCGGTTATGGAGTTTGTTGTTTATGATTTTCAACCTGATGTTCTTTCCCATGCTTTAGAAAATGGTATTGTCCATCTGTAGGAGTTGACGAGAATTGCTCGGATGTTTCTGACATGCTGTCTCTCGGGGGATAAGCTGTGATAGCTGGTAAAAAAAAAGCCGCAAGGTATATCAGGACGATTCCTTTCTATCGCTTCTTGTTGCAGCCTTTCTGACAGAACGTCATCAGCATGCATCGATGATTTCTTCAGCGGCACCTAAAACGTTACAAGTTTATTGGTTCAGACATAAAAAGAAGGTTAAAATATACTCACACTCATCATATACTGGATCAGCATTGTCTGTCTGTCATCTTCGATATGTCTGTTTACATTTGCCTGCACTGTGCCATACACCGGAACATTACCTAAAAAAATTTCTCAACAGGAATCGCGTCAAAAAATTCACGACGATAGTTCTCGAAGTAGTAGACCATAAGGACTGCTTCGTCTGTTCTAGCTCAATCTGCATCAGATCCTATGCTAATTGTTTATTCTGTTGGAGTTGGCTCCCGTAAGTAGTTGAAGATGCTCCACATTGATTGACATAGTCTGCAGCTTCTGGAATCGGCTATTCCTAACAAAAAACTTGCTACGGCGACATGACCAGCTGGACCCCCAAGTCTCAACAGTCATGAGATAAGAAAGGTTCTTTCTTTGATAGCCACGCCTGGCAATTCCCACAATTTTATGTATGGGTGTATTGCCAATTTCTTTGTTTTATTCTCAATTTATAGTCAAAAACGGCCAGTTCTATCATCGAGGAGAGATAATTGGGGCTACCCAGAGGTGGGCTCTAGAGCCAGAAACCCATTTACGTGACCCACGAAAGCTAGCAAATAGAAGTTAGACCACAGGATATGCTAAAAAGAAACCCTTTTTTTCAAGAAACTACCTCTGTTTAACCGAAAGAGAACCCTTGTTTTATTCCACAATTTTGTCGCGGGTCAAAACTGCATTTAGCTGTTTTCTTCTTTAAATAGAGCCACACAGTCAGATATCGGCACGATTGCATTTGTAAAACATTATAACAGTCAACTTCATATTCAGTTTTGTTCCTAGTGAATAATTACAGTCGGCATTCAAGCGCGACAAGACCCCGTCTACTGCGCTCCAGGAGATATTGGATCCTATATCTGTGTAGCAAAAAAAGAGCAATCACTTTGGCTATGAAACATACAAACTTCTAACTGTTCGCTAATCTTGAATTAGATAGTGTTTCAGTATTAAATATAAACGCAAAGCTTCATAAACCCTTACAGTTTATGTAAACTTTATACAGACCGTACATGAGATCAGCAACTCCGCCATAGTACAAATGGTAAAGCTCATGGAGTAGAAATTGTATCACAAATTTTGCTTGGAAGAATATGTACATTATTAGAGAAGGACGACCCATTAAAGAGGAACGGTATATTTGTTACAACCATGAGAGCCACTCGAATGCGAGTGAGAATGGTGGGAGTAGGTATGTGCACCTTCAATTGTGGCGGTGGTTTTGGGACTCAGAGGGGGTTCACTGGAATGGGAGAGGGTTCTTGATGTCTTTCTTATTAGTTTCTGTACATATTTCCTCAGCCGATTGGTGAAAGCGATAAAGACGAAGGCGTTCACAGAAGCCGAAATCATGGAGAGTACATGTGCCAGAAGAGAGTGAAAATAGTCGGCCCTGAAAATCCTACTAATGTGTACCAGCAAGCATTTACCTAGTAGGACAGTCGTGGTTCATCAAAAGTTGCCATTTTCGGGCAACGGTGTAAAGCATCAATGTGTGGAAGAGAAGATACAGGATTATTATCAAAACGATAGATACTGTGGCCCGAAGCTCTTGCTTTTGTCTGGCCAGCTCAGCTTTTTTCCGGAGACATGTGGTTAGGGGTTGACTGAAAAAACGTTTGTTCATTTGAGGAGCAGATACTTACGTTAGCCCATTGCCTCTAGGAACATCGAAGCCAATCTGTTGGTAGGTAATGTGTCTGCTTCGGAAGATCTCGTACAGTGTCAGCAGAGAGAAAAGACTCATCCAAACAAAGGGCAAAATGTTGCTAAGAAGTGGATCCAAGATAGTGTGATAGATGAAGCGGTACGGGGTGAGAACCTGAAACTTTGTTTTCAGACAATTTCTGCTTAGGAGATCAGCCCGATTTCTAAGAACTCACCTCCGTTGCCGCGACTCTTTTTTGGATCCTAAATGGATGCTCCTTAATTTGAAGTTCCAAAAAGAATATGGGTAGGCGAAAGATGAGGGCGACGAGAAACATCGCAATCAGCATACTCTTGGCCTTCCCGACGGTGTCTTTAAGTCTGGAGATCACAGGTCGCGAAATCTGAAACTGGCACATCAGGAAGCGTGGGAATTTCCTAATTTGAAACACTATCTACTCATCAATAACGAACATTTTTGACGTCAAATGGAGTCTATTTTTAATGAGAGTTACCTTCCAGTAGCGATGCGCTGACAAGGCGGCGATTGTCCAGACGTGAAGAGTGTTAACAGTGGCTAGCACCCTGAATGCCGAGAGTTTTTGGTTTTCTAGAGAGCGAACCGGGGCATTGTATGCTTCAAAAATCGTCTTTCATACATACAAACACTGTAGAGTGTGTGGTTTTTTGAGTGGTGGTTGTTGCAGACTTGTGGCAAAAGTAGAGTTGTTGCCGTGACTACCAGTTGACAATGGTCGAGGATTAGAAGAGCCTTCAGATAGATAAAAACGCCCGAGGTGATTTTGGGAGGACGATAGAGGAATATCTAGAAACGGACATTCGTCATCCATCTTAAGCAGAACTGTCAATAGCGAGGGAAAACAGTTTCGGTTGCGCTCTCACGATCGTACAACTGTATCAATCGGTACCCGATCGTGCTGAGTTCAAAAAACACCCTTACATATTCTTCCACAAATCATTCCTTGGCAGCAGATAAAATTAACTTCTGTGCGGACAGATGTAACATGTGGTAAATTTAAACGGTCTTAATTTAGTCAATCCAAAGCAAAAATCCACATTCAAGAATGGGTACTGCGAGTTCACCAGGACTACTTTTGAATTGAGATGAGTTTAGATGTCTACATTGACAACGATACACTTTGGTAAAGAATAAAGCAAAGCTAGTTCCGTCTGACCAACTCACCATGGCTCCTGAGTTGACTAGGATTCCTATGCAGGCAATTGGAAGCAGCAGGTACAAGTTCATGTAGCCTAGCTGGAAGTATAACGAGTGGTCGTGTACCATGGGTTCATGGTAGCAGGCTGGAGAGTGACTCCACCAGGCAAGCGAAGCGGACTCTGCCATCAAAATGTGAATGTCGTAAGATGTGTTCTCACATCACTTCGCTGGAAAAAGAGCATTGTGAAGGAAAATTGCTTGAAGAACGCTGCAAGATTTCGAGGAACGGGCAAAAAGATTCAGGTAAGGTCAATCCAATTTGCTTTTAGGAGAGGGGAGAGATTGAGGGATGGGGAAGAGGATGCGTCAGCAAATAAGTTAAGATGTGTCTCATTAGAAGCTGCAGATTATTTATTTAGATTTGTTTCAAATTTTTTGACATGGGGAATGAGTGCCAGAAGAGAGTGGCGATTTGGTGGCGTCTGGGGGCGGAGCTGTGCACGCGGTGTAGACACAGCATGACGACCAACACAGACTGTTCCACAGGGCCGAGGACACTCCCTCAGGGAGGATTTGTGAAGCTCTCACTCTCGAGACAACACAGCTTTTTCAACTATCTTGTATGTTTTGAGTGGATAACTGAACTTTACGATGGCTCGTGTAAGTAAGAGAGCTCCGCGAAAACAAAGCGGAAATGTGCAAGTTTAAATAGAGCAGAAAATGTTTTTCCGATCCCGGAAAAATAAACAGCTCCATATTGCTACCATATGGTGCTTATGCTCCACTAATTACTCGTGATTCCGAGAACTTGAAAACAGGATCATAACAGACTGTTAAAAATGGAATCCTTGTAGGTCACGGTGGAAAAGCTATACTATTTGCACAATTTGTACACACAAAATCTGTGTTTTTCTAACCGTGGGTCGCTCATTGAACTGGGCAGCAGTAATGAGTTGGTCAAGGGCTTCGCGAGAACAATGTATTTCAAAGGGAACTCGAGGAACGTTACGCTTCACGGTCAGAGTCTAAGGAGCTCAGAAAAAGACGATGCGCCGAAATGAGCAACAGCACTTTCACGTGCTCCACTGTGTCCGACTCGACCTGCTGGTATGGAAATGCGACCAAAAGTTGCGAGACGGAACGGGTGATGTCACAAAAAGGAGAGTAAGCCTCGGGGTACTACTCAGTGTCTCGAGACGAACCTCGGCTCGAAAAAAAGCACTGCGAAAATTGGAAAGAGGCCAAAGGCTATAGTCGGCCCCCCTGAAATAATTGGCTAGTAGTCTACGCAGTCTCAGAACAGCACTAGATAACAAATCGCCTAGTAGTAAAGAGACCATATTGTCGTAAACAACGAACAAGCATTCAAACTTCCCTGACAAGGCCCAGGAACTCTATTGCGGATTTGCATGCGTTGAAAATAGATTGCAGCTTAGGTTGTGCTGTTTTGAGGAAAAGTAGTAAGAAAAGTGTATTACGGTCAGGTGGGTAGGAAGGAAATACGAGACTACACCCTAGTAAATAATCCTAAACAGTGTCCTATCAGGTGAGGGTGGCAGAGCAGGTGTGCTCCGTGAGGGACAAACAGATAAAAGAAGGCGACAAGCGACCACCAGCGGTCACTCAATCTCCAAATCCAGGCGGTTAGCACTTCGGAGCACCCGTACCGAGAGGCCGTCAATCATGTTCAAAAGAGGAAAGGTAGTATAACCACTGTAGTTGTTTTCGACCCTCTCAGTCGAAGGACGCCGTATATGAGAAGATGAAAACAGTAAGAGTTTAAGGAGCTACTTATTTTGGTGGTCGAGGGAAAAGTTGGAGGATGAGACAGATTCCTCTTGTTTGGCCGCTAAGTGCCCAAAAGGAGCGTATTGCGACTACAAACAATCGAGGATGTTTGTCGCAGATCATCTTCCGATCTCTTCTTTCAAAAAAGGGATGGCCAGTATCCCTGGTTAGCTGTACTAAATGCAGACGTGGTTCAATTGTATCAATCTTCATAATATTTGCTTTAGATCCAACTAGAACTAACATATTGCTGCTAAAATCCTGTTTTTTTGGGGGAGATAGGCACAGACCGTGAAATGAAAAATAGGATCTGTTAACATGATGTCAGTTACTTTTTTAAGCAAAAGCTAGCTTAGGTTTCAAAACAATAAAACGATCTTGCCAGACATGTTTTCAGACACAACAAACAGAATTTACACGAGCACATTTGTAAGCTGAACCTTGTCATCAAAGAACACACCAAGAAATCCAATGATGTCTTAAAGATACCCGAATACTCTTTTCCTTGTCTCATTGTTTCCAAAGTCTTAACGTCTCAAGAGTTTCACAAAACATCCAAAACTGCTCGAAAATCATGGGATTATCTAATAATAAGTTGAACTATGAACCAGTTAGGAATCTTACTGAGCGGTCGGTTTCTCGCGTCATTCAAGAACACTTCGTAGAAAAATACTAGAAAGTTCAACCGCATTACTATGCGGAAGATACAATAGAACATAGGCATAAGTGTTTCAAAACAGGAAATCTTGAGAGCTGCACCTCATGACAGCATTGACTATATTTTTCTCTGTTTGACTAAAAAAGGGTCGACTGTTAGACTACGATGTTAAATTCGTGTCACGCTTTACGGGCGTGTTCATGCTTTTGCTGTTTACTAAGCAAATCTCATATTAGGCCAAGCCAACAAGAAGCTCCCTGATTGGATTTGTAGCTTTCAAAAAGGAGATGAAGACCTGCATAGTGACAACAACTAAGGGCGCGACATAACAAACTATCAGATTCAACGGGTCCCGACTCAAGAGAGGACCGGATGATGCGGGAGGATAAGATAAAAGGCTCAAGGCTGTACCAATCGGCGGGACCCGCATATCCAATTGCACCTCTACCAAATATTTTCACACGCGTTTTAGGCAGGAAGGAGTGCCATCTTTCTTCTTTTGGAGAGCAAAGGGCAAGGTTGGAGAAACATGCTGATGTTGGATGTGAAGTTGAAAAAGTGGAGGACCTCTACACATTGTTGTCATCCGGGGCTTGATCTCAAGTGGACGGAAATGGAAATAAATTTCAAAAAGACGGAAATGACATGAAAATGGTTATGACACCCTGCGTAAATAGACTGCTTTACGTTTTTTTCTCCCCTCGTGAAATTTATATCTGGTGCAAATAGATTTATTATTCATGTTTATGCTTACCCACAAAGAGTTACACCGTTCGTTCAACAACAAGAGCGCTTGAACGATCCTCGTACATCACTCACAAGAAGATCACAAGGGATTAAAACAATAAATATGTTTGAAAAGGTCTAAGTCCCAAAATTCGAAAGAGGGGCGGGAGAAGGTCGACCATATTGGCTACGCTTAGGCGGGCATCTCGAACTGACGATTCGACTGGAGCACTGAAAGAAGAAATACCGCTAAGATTTTCTAAATGACGTACCTCTGGTGACGTAGAGATAGAAAAAGTCAGCGTACAGAACGGTCTGGACAATTCCGGCGACCACAGCGATGGGGTCGAAGAAACTCTCTGTATAGTAGCTGAAAACTCGACTTACAAGCATTCAGAAATAGTCTACCGGTAGATCCAGTTCACGATGTAGAGGGCACGGTACGATCCGAGGGCGAAGAGGTAGTGGGCGGTGATGGTTTCAGCGTTTCCAGTACGGGAAAGCATAAAGAGCTGAGGCATGATGGCGACAGACTCCAAGTAGATCGAGAAAGTCCAGAGGATTTCCATGAAAGTGAACTCGTGGTTAATGACTAAAGCCAGCAGGATACAGGGGACGACAAGGAACTCAATACGGAGAGAATCGTTGTTTCTAGAGAAACGCAATAAATAGATTCATTTGTAGTGTTACCTGTCGTATGTAGCCTTGAACTTGACCCACATCAGGTAGACGGTTCCAATAGACGACGCCAGGAAGAAGAGCTGAACCAGAATATTCACAAAAACATTGGCTTTTTCTCGCCTTCATGGCAGAGTTGTAAGCAGAGATGAAGTTGGTGAACAGATCCAAATATCTGCTAATGAATACCACAGCGAACAGAAGCTGTGATCGTCCCGAAATACCTAAAGATTCGGATTCACAAAAAATAAATGTATGTCTCACCTTCGCAGCTCCTGCTCTTCCATATCTTGTGCAAAAGAATAACAATAGCCACAAGATGGGCCGTATCGGCCGAGAAACGGAAGATGTTCATACCCAAGTTCTGAAAAATGTATGTTTAGTAACGTTATTGCAGTGAAAAAAAAATTATTAAAAGTTAAATCTTTAAGACAATGCGCGGCTGGAGTTTACAGTGGGGCGTGACCCCGCGGGCTGTGGATTGGAAGGGTCAGCGAAAGCCAATCAATATTCGCCACGTTGACAGCTCAAAAGCAGCTCAAATATGAAATCTTTAAACAGAATGGGGAAGCTAACTGTGTGGTTCGCTTTTGACCTACTTCTTGGCGAGAAAATACATCATGAACTTCTGGAAAAGGTATTGAGAAAAGTCAAAAAAAAGTCGTTTTTTTATTCAGCTTCGGCAAATTCTGTTTTCATTTAACTCAGACTTTAGAACCTGTTTACAACTCATTGCATTTTGACCGTAAACAAAATGTGATTCCTCTTATCTCTGTACAAAAAGGACAAAATAAGTACACGGGTGCTCGGGAGAATCTTGCAGACTCATAGTAGATGTGTAAAATGTCAAAGAACTAAAGCTGGTGTGAGTTGTAAAGGCAGATGTTTTGAACAGGGCCACGTCACATCTTGGCTGCTTTAAAGGTGGACGCGTTCTAGACAGAGCGCGCTTTGCTGTTCCTTGTAAAAAAGCCGTTCCATCTTGATACCGAAAAGAACTTCAAAAGTCAATAATGGCGATAATAGACAAAATGCATCTACAGCAACAAGATTGTCTATTTGCGAAAATAAAAGAATGAACAGAAAAAAGCAAATTAGGTAAAACGTTAGAGGGAAAAATAGAAAAATAAAGCTATATTTATTATGCACTGAAAAATATGGTCTTTTTTATCATTATGCAAAAAAAACTTTTGGCTGAATTTTTCTACAAGAATTTCCATTCATCCGTGACCTCCCGCGACAAAAACGGACGAGTCCAAACAAAGCTTTCCTTTATAAATTGATATGTTTCTGAACGCACCGCAGCAATTGAAAGAAGAAACGTGTCTGAAAGTTTACGGTACTTTTCTTTTTGGATGTCACTCACGTGATGGATACAGTTTGTGGAGCACTTGTCACGAGCCCCCACCAACAAGGTGTAGCGTATTCACTTCCAATCATCGCTTGTACTGCTGTGATCGTGGCGAAAGAACCTCCGAATGCTGCTGCTACTGGAAACGGGTGCAATAGAAGATTTTAGTCTTGAACTCACAAAGAATCCCAGAATTGATCAACAGATCTTTCGCTGAAGTGTGGGAGAGCATTCTAAACCAATTTCCGTTTTGTACTAGCGAGATTTACTCGGAGACAGTTAGAGGTTCCTCTTCTGGCAGGGCTTCACACATTTTGTACCTCTTCGCGCCAGCCTTCAGATACAAGTTGAAAATCGCCGGGAACACAAGAGCCATAGTGGTGATTGTAGAGCCACCGACCAGATCAAGTAGAACTCCGAACGTAGGAATGCTGATCGCTACAAGAACAACAGCCATCATGACGCATGATCGCAGGAAGAATCGCTGCCATCCAAAGTCTGAGCAAACTTTGAAGACGGTACTGATTTCCAAACCTTGTGAAATGTTGAGATAGTCCTCGAGCTCCTGGTTCAGAGGATTGAAAATGATGGTGAGAGCCAAGATGACATGGACCGTGATCAGCAGGTTCACAGTGAATCGCACTTCGGTAATCTGAAAAATATTTTGACATAAATGAGATAATGATGCTACCTGCAGACTGGGAATGATGGTGTCTAGAAGTGAATCACCATAGACGGCGTACCCAATTATGCTTACAGGCAAATATAAACAGGTGATCACTAAATTCCTATTTTTTAAACATCCGATCACTTACAGACGAAAGCGAGGATCACAGCTTTATTGAACTGGTACGGCTTCTTCATGTCGTGCTGTATTGTAGGAAAGGCTCCGTGGCCTCCATAGGCAAACATGACCGTTCCGAAACCCATTGCGGCTCTGGAACCATATTTCTGCAGATTCACAAGCGTTACCGGTTGATGTTCAACGGTGGGTAGTTCGAAACGCTCTGGCATTTGGATCCATCAGAAATAGCTCCGTAGATTATGACGACCACGGCTGCCAGTGTCGTGAACATGGCAATAATGATGACAAACCTAAAATCACATATTTCGGATACTTGCATCTCTTTACCAGAAATCCTTGGGTGACTTAAGCATGGTCACTGGCAATATAAAAACTGCTACTATTACTATCAGACGACAAAATCTGATCTAAACTTTTGTGGGTAAGTAGTTGCACCTCTGAAAATACCTGATATCCGCCGATAGAGAAAAACGTCTCAATGTTTTTCGCGGCTAGAAGAAGAAAAACGACCGCTGTACCGAACATGGTCACATCAAGGAGTAGTGAGACAAAATAGCTGAACAATCATCGTGCATATATAATAAGAATGACTTACGAGAACTGCTTCCCAAGAGCTTTCTCTCCCATAGCGGGGTAGGGCTTGCGACAGTGCTCTCGGTACTTAGGGAACCGCTTCTGAAGAATGGTCCAATTTTCCGCCAACTGGATACCTGCAAGATGAAGTTTGCCACTTTCTCGGAACTTTCCAACCCGTGTAGGTGCAAATGAGTGCTCCAAGAATATTGGTCAGTGATCCCCAAACTACTCCTGAACTTTTCATTGCAATTATTTTCGAAGAATCAGACCTGAGGCTATCATTGCCGATGGAAGAGCAATTAATCCGCCACCAGCAGTCTCTCCGACTATGAACAAAGCCGTGACTATCCAGCTCATTCCAGATTTGTTATTGTACTTAAACTGCATCCTTGAAATTATGAAGCAGTTTACTTGCCTTGTCAGCCTTCTCAATTATTTTGTTTGCATGGCCGTGTAGCTCAACTAATGGGATAGCATCTTCCCTGAAAACGGAAGACATTTTCTCAAGACGCTTATCCTTAGCGGAGCCATTACGCAGCCGCAAAGCATCATTTGTTATAAACGGATTCACGGAGCCGAATATATTATTCTACTTACCCGTTTGGGGCGGACACCTTGACTGGACTGCCAGTGTGCAAGTCTGGCGGAGCCATCGAAGAGTCCCGCGCGAAATGTGCCACCAGTTAAGATTCAGGAGTTCCGTTCCGAGGGCAGTTCCGGTCACCGTAGTTACCAGCACGCCGGATACCACCAAAATCTGGCCGGAATAAATTTCCGAGCCCTGAAAGAGAACACCTGTGCAATGACGAGAGAGGAAGAAAGAAAAAGGAGTGAAAGTGTTGGTGATGCAAGTTGAGGCAGTTAACGGATTCACCATCACGTTTATCTTAGTTTTAGAGTCGTTAGACAATAAAAGACATCAGGAAAAGTAAAAGTGTGAGCAAACTGATTAAATAAATGAATGTTTCGTGGGACCCCTCCATCTTCTGCGACATAGTTTAATGTAGTGACTCGTTTTTCTATAAAGATTGAGTAAAAGCATGACAAAATCATGATATTTTTTAAAAAAGCGTACTGCTAAATAAAGGGCGGTTTAGACTTTACAAAAACTGGACAATAGAATTCTGTAGGCAAATTGCGAAAACCTAAACCACGTCTGCTTCATCGTTGCGCGAAAGAGTAATTCGACTTACAGCTCGACCTGTAAGTCGAATTGCGGGATAACCAGCGGTAGTGTAATAAAGTTTTGGGTTTTTTCAATTTGTCTACAAAATTCTATTGCCCTGTTTTTGCATTATTATCTATTTCCAGTTTTTGTAGAGTCCGAACTACCTTTCTTTTCGCGGGTTGCTCATGAGCCAGGTAAACTTTCCCAGAAAGCAGCAGAGGTGTACAATAATCTCCGAATGGCACCACCTTCAAGAAAAACGATCTGTTGTTCGTTGAAGAACCTCGTTCGAAGAACCAACACCGTGTGCAAAGTTCACGTCATCCACCAGTTCAACTACCGAAGCGACCATTGCCTTATCCGTCTCATCGTCGAGCAAGACGCCAAGTTCCCCAGACGTCGACAGGAGATAATGCAGACAAAGATGAACTGACCACTTTTCCGACACGCTGTCAAGGAGAGAAGAGAACCAATGGAGGAAAAAAAAACTCGGCCGCAGAATCTCAGGAATTTGCCTTATCTTCATGAGCTTTTAATATCACAGCTCACAGACTTTAAATGTCCTGCTCAGTGCACAGACACTCGCCACGAAGGGTTTCTCCCCTTGTATCCAAAAATGGAAAACATAATTCGATAAGGATTGTTTGGGTATTGTGAACATGATAAGCCCTCCGGCTCCATGGAAGCGTTGTTACACTTTTCTTTTGTCATTTCTCTCTAGTTTACTCCAAATTCTTTGACTGTTACTAAAAGCAGATAATTTTCTTTTGAATGTTTAACTCCTAAACTCCCTTTTGAATGTTTAATTCCCATAATACTAAACTTTTAAATACTCTGTGTACCCTGATAGTGTTCTATAGAACTGGCGCTCTTTTCTAATGGTTAATAAATGTTTCTTAGAATTTCGAAAGATGTCTGACACCTGTCAGTTTTTTTTGACTAAAGTCCAAATAGTCAAGACCTCGTGATAGTTTAAATCCAACGTCAAAATGGTCGATGGGGAGAGGGCTTATCACTGAAGTCCGAGAAAAGAAGGCCTTAGAGCCAAAGTTTGAAAGCAAATAACGATAGGAAGTAGAAAGTCCTCTTTCTCTCACTCTTCTTTTTCCTTTGCATATGTGACCTCATCACTTTTTGATTTCAGCAATGCGTCTCAAATTTCTGCTCTTGCTGATGGTCAGCTTTGCCCTGATTTGTGACGTTGCCTTGGCTGCCAAAGACAGGAAAAAGAACAAAAATAAGCACAAACACGAAGATCAAGCAGAGGATGATGAAGGTAAAAAAAAGTCAGAATGCGCGTAGCCATTTATATTGACAAAGTAGGGATATTTATGAATAATCCTCTGTGACGCTCATGCTTAGAGCCAAAGCCTGGCGTGAAATGAAAAAGTGGGCTAAGATAGGTGTGGTCTGAGAGGGAAATCTCATTTCCTGACATTTACAACTGCCCTAATAAGTTTTTTCAGAAAGAAGAACAGGTGGAGGATTGAGTGTTACTGAGGACAAAAGGAAGGATACCAAGGACAGAGGTTCATTCCCTGATTTCGATATTGAAAAACTTTTCTAGTGAAAGACCTGGTCGAAAGAGAAGAGGAGAGAAAGGAGCGCCATGAGAAGAAGGAAGAGAGCAGCGAGGAGAAAGATGAAAAGAAAGACGACAAAAATTCGACGGAGATCATTATTCCCAAGGGCAGGTTCCGTCGCCACCACCAGAAGATCGAGCATCTGGTATTTTTATTGTGTGAATTCGCTAAATAATTAACGCTAAATGCAGCGACACCGCCGTGAGCATTCTCTCAAAAGAACATCAGAAGTCAACGACGGAGAACAGATAGCACTCAAAACCAAGCCGAAACAAGACCATCGGGTATAAAATGGGTAGAACTGAATAAATATAGAGTTTAGTGTGGACCTGGTTGCGACCATGGAAAGCGAACCAGAAGAGAACACAGCTTGTTAAAGACAGAAGAAGTCAACGATGGACAACAGACTTCCTTGGAAACAAGGCAGGACCATGAGGTAAAGATCCAGAAATGTGTTCAACCCCTTTCAGTGCAAAAGCATTCGCTGCAGTTACAAAAGATCCACCAAAGACGATCAAATTGTCGACGGGGTGACGAAGGATGAGGTTCCTGAAATTTCTGTGAGTCCTTTTGGAGAAGAAGTTGACAGCTTGCTTGCAGTTAATCCGAACCCGAAGAGCGAAAGGAGGAAAGAAAGATATTGGACATCGAGTAGCCACACACCCTCACGGCAATAAGAGAAACGGAATTAAGGTAACAAATCGGGTTTCAAAATAAGTCGTTGTTCAGGCTGGACGTAGAAGAGGCTCAAATACCGGCACTAGGGGTGGCAAACCCCAAGGTAGCAAGGATAAAGCATTGAAAAAGTCCAAGAGACATCTTCCGGTCAGTTTAGTAACTTTCTCTCTCCGATTACGTGGAACGCTATAGCAGAAATGACGAAAAGTGTTTTCAGCAAGCTCAAGAGGAGGAGAGTCGTGAAGAGCCATTCCAGAACGTGAGTTCGCCTTCATCAAAGACCACTTTAACTTCTATTTCAGGAACAAAACTTGCACAAACTGATTATGAACAGAATCTATGGGGTAGGCGAAAAGGTTACGTCTGGGACTAATTAAAAACCCCTATTCAGAACGAGTCGACTTCCGGCCGTCATCTAGTCAGACGCAGACACCGAAGTGTAACTCATGAAGAGCTTGATCAGAATAAGGAATACAAGAAATATCCGCAGAACAGCGACGCAACAGTCGTCTCTGCCGACGCTGCCACGATCACCGAAATTTGAATACTTTTTCTGTACTAACTATTGTTGCTCAATAAAATATTATCTTAGTCATATTTGCCAGTATGATCAATATGCTTATCACAGAAGTCGAAGGCATTTTGATAAGGCCCGTAAACTCGATTGACTTGCCTGGTTTTAATCTTCACTACTGTTTTTCACAGCTGTTGCAACTTTTCTTAATTTTATCGAATAGCCAACCTATTCAGAAAATGAGCATGTACGGGAAGGATGTGGGCATGGTAAGGCAGCAGGAGAATTATTATCCGGATCCGCCTACATACAATAACACCACGAAAACGACAAAAGTGGAAGAGTACCGGGATGATGTAGGATGATGTCTTTTATTGGCCATACTTTTATCTAGGCTGTTATGGAAATCGAGCCAATTGAATGTACCCCTGGAATGTTCCTGCACCCAATCGGGTTGTTGAGGCTTTTCCAGCTGGTAAGAAAAAGAGACAAATGAGAGACGAAGTGTCACATTCAGGCTTACTTTTTCATGTTGCAGTGGTTGGTTCAAATTACATGTGGAAACGATGCTTGCACCATGATTATGAATGTTTTTGGATACACCGCCTTGGGACAGGTTTGAAATCCTGTGAGTATTTGGAAAATGCTTTCAAGGTGTTTGTTCTCATCATCTTTCTGGGCCTCTCTATAATGTGCGGGCTGATTCTTCTAGGAACATCTCTGAACTTCCACAGAGCTTATCCAGTGCTGATCAGGGCAATAGTAGGGTATTAACACTGTTTTTTCAAACATACTTGTAGGAAAAACTGTATGCCATACTCGGTGTGTTTTTTATGTTCATTGCGGGACTGCTCGGAACCTGGATGGCCGTGCTTACACGCAATCCTGAGGTTGGTTTCCTTTGTTGTCTATTGATTGTTAGTGGACGCTATGTTGAGAAGCAGGCGATAAGACTGTGTACACGGTTCTGGAGACCGTAAGAAGACTTGCATAAACGCTAATCGTCGCAGTTAAAGATAAATCGAAACTCTCCTCTAACACGCAAAAATTGCCTTTCCAGAAGCGCTCACTTATCTAGGGACTGATTCTTTTAGCGTTGTAATTGAATAACACACGCAGTGCTGCTATTACCAAAAACGCTGGTACCAAAACTATTTGGGAGCTCTCAATTACTGTTAGACAGGTTACAGCGACTTATGGCTCTGATGGCTGAGGTTAAAGGCGCGCCTCACAAAATTTATATGGAAACATAAATTTTGTGAACATATTAGCTGTTAAAATGATTCTACATTATTTTTTCAGGTCAATTACCAAGGAAGAGGAGTTGGTCACATCAGAGGACAATGGATTGCTGCTGCTGTAAGTAATTTAAATTAGTTAGTACAAACTTTCTTCTCAGGTTCTCGAATTCTTGATGGTCGGTCTCTACATTTTCGATTTCTGGCTCCAAGGAAAAGATGTAAGAGAGACTTCTCTTATTTGAATAGCTTCATTCAGAATTACCCATTTGGAATCAAGGACTATCAGAGTGATGCCTATCCAACTCGTCCCCAACTTGAAGCCGGCGTCGTCTACGGACCTGGATATGAGACCAAGACCACCAAGACCACCACAACGACCACACAGCAGCTGTACGATCCTCCTAAGGGCTTTGTCGAGCCGTTGGACTTCTCAACATATCAGCCTCCGAGAGGAGGTTTTAATCCTCCACCACCGGCTCTGTCTTCTCCTCAAGATTACTATGCCGGTCAGAGCGCTGTCTAATACTGTGTTGTTATTCTATTCTGTTTTTCTGATGAGATTCTCTTTCTGACATCATGTACTACCACAATAAAGATTGTTTCTTTTAAAAGAGATTCATTACTACAGCTTGCGAGAAAAGAACAAGAAATACAAGAAGCCTGCAGGAGAGGAGAGATACATTGAAACTATTAGGAGTGAACTGTATCAGAGCATACTTATCTTTGGGAGACAGAGAATATTGGGAAGGTAATTCACGAACCGTCAGAACTGGGTATTAGGAGAGAAAACTTAAAGACAACGTTCCAAATCACAAGAAACAGTGACTATTATTATCGTTTAGATGGAATAGTATTGGGAAAAGAGGTGATAAAACTGTACACTTCTATGACATTCGCCAGGGATCTTTCACAACTGTGACAATTGGGAATTAAAGAAATAGCGTTGTTAAAGGAACTCATTTACGCTTTGCTGTCAAAGAAAGAATAAGTGGGATTCTCGTAGCCGTTGACTTGCATTCCGGCGACGTGTCGTTCTTCGGGAGTGTACACATCGACCTCGATGAAACCGTGATGGTTTCGTCGTCGGCGGTATAGAGAGATGATCATGATCATGGCCGAGACGACAAAGACAGCTCCGAAGAGCATGAGAGCTTGAGAAGTAGCTCCACGGGCGATGTTGCTTCCCTGCAAATCAACAGTTTTTTATCCCCTAATTTTTCGCCTCGTGACGGATAATCCCACAAAATAACAAGCCGTTATTTGAACTTCTTTTCAGCAAAACTGTTCAAGCACGGCAAGTGAGCTCGGTCATGTGCGAGAATTTTGCTCTTACTAACTATAAATGGCAACTTACGTGATGCTGGTACAGTCTCTCATTCTTGTAGAAGGCGGGCTTCTCCTCGATGATGGGCTCAATGTCGACCTTGAGCTCTTTGATCTGCTCCTGAGATTAATAATACATTCCGATTCACACGAAACTTACGTCATCCTCGTCGTCTTCGTCGCTCTCACTGCTTGTCGATTCCTCATCGTCAGTCTGGGTAGACTTGTCGGCGGTCTCCGCCACCTCGATCGACTCAAGTTTCTCAGCCTTCTCTATTTTGGCAGCAGGAAGCTCCTTGGGCAGCTCGGGAAGCTCGTCCTCCTTCTGGACCTCGGCCTTCTTGACCTTGATATCGATCACCTTGATGGCGGGCTTCTTGGTGACTTTGCGGATCTCCTCGTCCTCCTCGTCCTCGTAGTACTCGTCTTGATCCTCTTCAGAGTCAGCATTTTCAGCCTTAATTTTGGTGGCAACCTTCTTGGTTGTTGGAGCAGGTGTAGTCGGGGCTGGGGCGCGGACATCAAGCTTGGTGTTGGGGTGAAGTTTCTCATACGACTCCTTGTACAGATCGACGAGTCTCTTGTTCTTGGCATCGCTATCAAGACTGTTCATACTGTCAATGGCAGCATCCGAAAGTTCAGGTGTGTTCACACGGCGGACATCAACCCAGTACGCTACTGAAAAACATGACGATGTTAATTAAGGTCGCTGTTTATCACTTACCAGCGATCGGACGAACTTGGCTGTCAAGATCAGGGAAGTCTCTCATCATGGCAAGAGTGCCGTTGACGCGGAGATCGATGTATCTGAGCTTGTGGAGAACAGTGTCTCTGTAGGCACGAGCCTCGTCGGAATCAGCTCGGAGCAGGTGACGGTACTTGTTTAAAGTGTGCATGCGATCCTTCTCTTCGGCACGGATGTACATCTAAACCCATTCTTTGTTAAAAAAGACAGGTTGGTTCACCTTGAGAGTCTTAAGGACATTGGCCTTGTTGGGGTTCTTAACGTGCTCAGTAAGAGCTTGGCGGTACTGGTGGGTAGCAGTGCGCTTCTTCTCGTTATAGCTGCTCTGAACGCGTTCCTCGTGAACATCTTCGAGGTCCTTCTTCATCTTCTTGTGCTCCTCTTCAAGTGAGGCAACAGTCTAAAAGAAACTGGTTCACAAAATCCAATAGGTATCAAACCTTTTGGAAGCGGTTGGTCATGGAAGCCTTGAAGCGATCGGCTCCCTTGGGATCCTTGTTCTTCATTTGGTTGTAGCGGGCCTCCAGCTCGCTCCACTCCTTCATGACTTCGTCGATCTTGCTACGGTGCTTCTTCTCGAGACGGTCAACGGCATCCTTGTAGTTCTCGTGCTCGTGCTGGTAGTCGACCTTCTTAAAGTATGGATCCTGAGTCAGATCGATCTTCTTCTCGTCGTCCTCGTCGTCCTCGTCGCTCTCGGTATAATCATCCTCGTAGTCATCATCGTCATCTTCCTCGGTCAACTTCTTGGCAGCCTTATCCATCTTCGAAACGGCTTTTTCGACAGTGTCTGGCTTCACAGCTGAAAAACACGTTTCATGTAAACACGCCTAGTTGCTCTTAAATCTCCGCGACTGAGGCGCTGAAAGTCACAATGAGCGTCTGCAGGATCGGCGTATTTGTATGCAAATTAGATTAGACTCGGATGGTGCGCCAATGCATCCGTGTATTCTCATCTTGTTAAGCCCTCATTCGGGCGGCGAATCGTTGACAACACGAATTAGCTTCCCTATCGTGCAGAAGGCTCTATGAGAACAAAAAGCTTTCAATGAGTCAATCTCAATCTGCCAGTTTTGGCTTTAATCCGGTACAATCCGTTCCTTAAGACCTTTTTGAGAAATTATTAAAGACTCATCTCAAAAGCAGATTTTATCCCAGGCCAAAGGGCGGATGGGATTATTCGTATTAAAGACATTCCGGCTTACAGTAAACACACCCACGGGACAAGATTAATGCCATGAGATTCTTAGATCGATCAGGAAAACACTTACTGCTGGCTGGACAGCAGACAAACTCGACTCCAGTGAACAGATCGAGCCCACAGGGTTCCAGGACGGCAAAGGAGCGAACAGCCATAGGCTTTCCGTTGAATTCTTTGCGAGAGCAGATTCTCTTGGACTCATCTCTCCAGTGCTGGTAGTCATTGCAAGAGTTCTTGGAGTTGACGTGGGAGAAACGGCAGTCGTGGGGGACTTGGAGGGCTTCAGAACGGAACTCTCCGTCTAAACGTTGTTTTCAAACAATGATTTGATTAAAATACCAATGCACTGGAAAGGTCTGACAGTCTTTCTGTATGTGCAGGGAGTTCCCTCCTCTTTACACCACCGGGAGATATCGACCTCGTGGGCATACTCCACAATATTGGTCACGTTGAGCTTGGGGTAGACCTGCAATTTACAACCTTGTTGACCCCGAAAAGCTGTATAGTCGCGAGCAATAATTCCGTATGCTGCAGAACTAATAAGCCTTGTTCCATCTCACACGAGTATATTGCAGACACGAGCATATTTCCGCCTTGACAGATTCGTTTCGCCTGTTGATTGGAGCGGTAAAGTTCATTAGATACAGCCTTTTTTGGCATTGACAATTTACCTTCTTACAATACTTGAGGATGTCCATCTTGCCGGATTGGCAAGTGGCATATCGACTCTCGTCCGTAACCCAGAAGCCGGACTCATCGATGTACTGGTTACGGTAACCACACTCGAAGGCTACCAAAGGAACAAATTTTTCGTGTTTTCTTGTTGATGAACTGTCGACATTGGCGGCGACACTCTGAAAAAAAGACTTTTTGCATCCAGAAACTAAGAATATCAATTTTTCATAGCTTTAGATCCTGGATGCATCTGGATAAAACTCTATTTGCGTAGGTACGCTCGAGGACTGCAATGTTATTATCCACGGAGCGGAAGAGCAATTTGGCTATGACAGCTTCCCTTTACCATGTATCACGTGCGAAAATTCTCGTAGCGGTAATTGTCTTAACTTCTCGTCTCAAAAGAGCAAGACAGGGAAGCCATCGGATCGTCTATTGACACTGGCCACCTACACGTCTTTGTGCCTTGTTTCACGACTTCTCAGATTACTAGAAAAACATGCCGCTCCAGAATTCTTTCAGAACGATTTTACTGCCCCAAGTGTGCATGGGATTGGAATTCCTAAGTGTTCTCTCATATTATTATCATGAAAACCCGATTCGATAAAACTTATGGGAAAGAGACAAAATACCCACCTCGATGTAAGATGCCGTACATAGGGGTATTAACAACCCCACAAGTAGGCCACCCACAGTCATTCTGAAAATAAAATTGTATTGAGCAAGATCTAGCGTAGAAAATATTAAAGTGAGGAATGAGAAAGTGCGAAGCGTGAATAATGTAAGGCAACAGCGGGAACGCCCAGGCAGAGAAGATCTACGGAAGCGCTCTAGCTCCAAGATTGGCACCTGGGGCGGAGCTAGGATTCGGAATACAGAAACTGTTGCTATGGCTACTCCAGTACTCTTTATTTGCATTAGATCAAAAGTTGGGCAGAATTTTGTTTTTGAAGGTAGTGAAAAGACAAACACAGCTTTTAAAGTTCATTCGTAGGGAACAATAGGAATCTGTTCGAACTTACTGTACGTGAAACATTTGAGAACGTCAACGAGAGCGATTATCTAGAAAAAGAAATGCTGTCATTGAGACGAACAACTGGTGCGAAAGGAGTCACGGGATTCGTGGCCACAATTAGAGCGAGTAATCTTTCAAGCATGATTAAAACTTTGAAGTATACTTTTTGAAAGAACAAATGTCTGGAAATGGTGGGCAATTTAAGAGAGCGAAAGAGGAAAGTGCTTTTAGGATTAAAAAGCGGAATCAACGGAGCCGCCGTCGAAGTACAACCCCAAAAAATTGACAACATTGATGGATGACAGGTTGGGAAGCCGGATCTGAACAAATAGTCTGGTTTGAAATTGTGTCGACACGATCAATATAAAAATAGTGTCGGGTAATATGATGATGCTGCGATCAATCACATTATCAGTCACCAAAGCAGACCGGTTCGCATTCATGTAGTTTGCCCCTCATTTCGAGGCAGCGCTTTTATTGCCTCTATGAGGTTTGAACTTCAAAAGTTTTTTTCTCTAAATGCAACCTATCAACAAAATGGACCCGCCTGGATTATGTGTTCATACCTCAACTATTTTTTTTGTAACACTGCCAGCTCAGTGTCTTTTGGGCAGTAAACTTCAGCCCATATAGTCTCTCGTAAAGTGCGGTTTGCATTGATCTATTCACTTGAATCAGCCGACTAGGTGGGTGATTCATACGCGGAGAACTGATGATAAACCGTCCGTAGAGAGGCGGTCAATGCTTATCTTAAGACTGTTTGCCTGCAGTCCACCGGCTGTTCTGATAATAACCAAGTGGTCAGAAGGATGTGAGATGGTGAGTTCACTGTGTGGGAGCCATGAAAAGGGTAATCGCAGACGAACAAGAACAGTCTGTCCTTTAAGACAAGGACATAATGAACAAAATGGCATCCTTACAGAGGAAGAGGAACCTGGGAAAAGTGGCGGGAATTGCCGACAAAGGGAGGAAAAATAGTGTTTCACGACTAAGGTCATGTGCCTCGCTCGCGACAAGGTAAACTGAACGGTCTTCTCAAGGCAGTTTTTCATGCACTTGTCTCACTTTCTCTCGACAAAGGTAAACAGAATAGTGACAGAATAGGCTAAGCCTCTGAGGTTCAATTGCGCGAGAAACGATATGCAGACAGATGGAGGTAGTCGGAGGGCTGTGACAGTAAGCAATCGATTGCTAACCGGCCCTCGTCCCTCGCCTGCATGTTTGTACGTCAGCCTCCTCCGCCTGCAGGTTTGCGTTCTTCCCCTGCCGATATTAGGCACGTTTCCTCGTCCTTGTTTTTATGGTGATGATGTTAAATATGTTAGACAGTAAGGAGATTGTAACGCTTACGAAACAGACGGTCAATGTGGGTGTACCCACAATGTCTCAAAAACGCGTTTTCGTCCTCTCATTCGATGTTTACGAGAAGGAACCAATGAAACAATGATTGGCTCATTTAGTTCTGCGACTCGCTGAAGAGAAGGGTGGCAAGACGAAAGGAACGGTCATTCGGCTCCTGTTAAAGTTTCATACGCGAGGATCTTATCGAAGGTAGGCATCAAGAAAAAACTACTGAGGAGATGGAAGGCCATCCGAGAGAGCGTCTGAACACTAATGACTGGTTCAATGCCGAGGTCAATGCAAAGGAAGCACGAGTGAGAGTGAAGTTTTGTGATGAAAGTGCGCGGCAAGCTCAGATTATTCAATTTCCTAATTGCCAGGGCCTAGGCGAAAAAAGGCTCTGCTGATCGCATTATTCGGAGGGATTGGTAGCTATCCCGAATAGGGATAGATGTGCATCCTGCTGTGAAAAAGGCCACACTAAACTGTTTATGTCATAGGCATATGATTCGCCAAAGTAAGCAGCACAGGTGCCTTACAAACGTTACTCATACTGCAACTGTGCCTACAAGTATGAGGTCTAATGGGGAATTGCCCTGACGTTCTCACCTGGCTGAAGATGAATACGGAAGAGACGAGAAGCCGAAAAAAAGTGGTTATCGTATGACGTAGAAGGAGATGAAACTTGGCTGAGCTTATTGATCAAAAAGAGCCAGGTGTTCGCGCAGAGATAACACGAGGATGCAAGCTCGCAACTTTGCCAAAGTCGACAAGGGGGAAGTGAAGCCAGGAATGGAAACTGTTTTCTAGGTTGTCAGGATGCGAAATCTGAAAGGGAAGAGCGGTGCCGTAGGCACAAAAAACTTCTAATGAGGGCACCACCGAGTCAGACGACAGGGGGCTTCCGGCAACCTTCACTTAAAAGTAGTCGAAAGACCCCTAGGAACGGAAGTGGACTAGCCGAATTCCACCGGGAGTCCACTAGAGCATTTCCACTTATCATGCATTCTAAATATAGGATCCCGACACTTCTTGGAGTGAACTTATGATTAAGGAGAAATTGCAAAAATATGTGTCGCAAAACTTCCAACCAACAGTAGCAAACTGGTGGCAAACATTGACGAAGACTGTCCGTTCTCTCGCGTCATCAAATGTGTCAACTTGCCTACGAAACAGCCTAATGCTTTTAAATATGGGACGGACCTTTAGCAGCAAGTGCTCGAGTGTATGTAAAGTACCGCTAATACGCTGCACTGCCCACGGTGATTAGTGCTAGCATGCATAATTGAACTCCGTGGTTATCCTCACTCAAAGGAAGCTCAAGGAGGTGTCTGTCTGACTAAGGATTTTCAAGCTCTGCAGAAGAGACTTGCCCTTTAGATATTCAAGGAAGCAATCGGTTCTGCCAATTAGAGACTCCCCGAACTAGGAAAAGTTCCAAAAATCAATGCGGCGCCGACCCAAATTGGACAAGCTGATGTAGGTGACGACTGTGTTGGTTAGTTGGAAGGAGAATCTGCGCCGTATGAAAAAGTTTCGCGTAGGACTGCGACGCAATTTGCCGCTCAAATTGGCAAACACCAGCGAATTCCACTTATATCATTCCAGCTTTTTGTTCCCGAAATCCTATGCGGACTATCGCAATTTAGCTCTAGTTTTAGGTGGTCAAATGAGGGAATTTATTGACTATAGATACAAAGAATAGGAAACCAGAAGGTTGTTTCCAGGCAGGAGGCTTAAGACTTGGAAAGACAATGCCTGAAGAGCATTGGCGTTTTGAACAAACCTATGGTGGATAAGGTCTGAAAGATTCATAGAACGCAGGTGCAGGGGCAACAGCGGAACAAAGAGAATATATCTCTGTCCGGGAAAAGGAAAGCATTTAAAAGGGCCCCTAGAATCAGAGGAAAAACACACAAAAATTCAGCAAGGCCCAAGAGTTCGAAATTGATGGACAAATACTCGAGACAATCGAATCGGCGCTCCCCAATTTCCTCGCATTCACTCGGAAAAGAGGACCGCAAAACATTGGATAACACACTGATTTTCCGACGTAAACAACAAGCAGACTTGGAGAGTAGATCACTCTCAGCCAACCAATTAAATGAGGAGTAATGTCAGACACCTGGAGACTGCTGAAGTAATTGGAGCAAAGTTCAGACAAACCAGTAATGCAGAAGAATATCTACCAAGCAAGTCCAGAGAAACAGATTAGTAGCAAAATCTGAAGCGACAGAACCGAGAGAGTCAAAACTGGGACGCAGCGGGTGATCCTAGACAAAGCATGTTTCGCGAAAAAGTGTGATGAAGAAATGAAAAGCCACGGAACTTAAAGCTATCAGTGCCAATTGTGTTAGAGGTCAAGGGTAATAACGCGTTAACCCAATGAGAATGAGGGACGGTAAACAATGATGAAGAGGGGGCTGTTTGACTCACAGCTTTTGTCAATCTTAAACTCGAAAAAGTGAATTCCATGGAAAAGTTGGTTTAACACCAGTGACTGAAACGCTCACAACGGCTAGTGATTAACGATACGGGTGGTTTGTTACACAGATGAGTAATTTGTTCAGAAGACGATGCTCTCGAAACTCGTACCTGACGAAAAAAAAAGTTTGCTAGCAGTTATTAGATACAATTTGTTTCAATTTGTTCCTAGCAAGCCGTGTCTAATTTTCATTTGAATGGCAATGAGGTAATTTCGAAAGAGAAAAAGCTCTCCATGATCTATGAATATCAAAGGCTGGAATTTGTTTTGCATAAAAATGCAAGGCAGCCACGGTAATTAATGCCTCAAAAAAGGGTATTTGCTTTTTTGGAGTGATACGGAGGAAATTATAGTAACCAGTGAAGACTGCAGTCGAGGTGGCGCTTGGAGAGGGAACGAGACACAGCGCGTTACGCATGGAGACCCGTCGGAGGGAGCGTAGGCGATAGTGAAAGGAAAAAGCGGAGAGCGCTGAGAACCTTCGGGAGACGCAGCCTTTGGGAGGCTGGGAGCGGGCAGAGCAGAGCAAGATAGTGCGCATGTCCGGAGGCCCCAGAGACAAAGGGACAACGGGGTTGGGTTGAACCAATGCAAATATTGAGTATAGTACTTGCTTTCTATGGTGACTTTGATTTTTCACTGTTTTGAAACATTCAACTTCATAATACATGAAAAACCAATGAAGAAAGCAGGTTAGAACTGTCCCCATTATGAGGCAAAATCTGTCAGCTGCATAAATCGTAAAACTGTCGCCCAGCGCGACAGATTATGACGGTCAAAACAAATTTCACCACGGACTGGAACCGCTACACATTTTTGGTCGATTTCCTACTGAGAGTATTATGGCAGCTGATTTCAGAGGTCGTCACCAATTAAAAACCGGTTGCTGTAGATCGCTCGACTTGCTCTCAAAAAAAAACAGGAAGTAACCTTTCTTAAATTTTAAGGGGCTGGGGAGCAGATGTTCAGTCTTGTTATTTGTCGCTTTCAAGAGCTTCACATGTCATAACGTTTACAAATGGCCTGCTATTCTTTAAAAATACCAAGTTCGAGGAGCACTTGTTGATACGTTCCTCTGGGAATTCGTGACTGGCATCCGAAGACCGCCGCGTAGATTCCCTATACTCAATATGATGAGCATACATTATAATCTTGCGTTCCATCCAAAGAGACTAGGGTTAATATTTTACGAACTTCCTAGACAACAAAAGCTGAAGTTCTAACAGAACCTTTCAAGAAAATAGAGAAAAAATGTATTTGTTTGATTAAGAAGGAAACGTGAGAATCATGATCGCGATTACGAAAGCACTTCTTAAAGATCAAAAATCCAGTGTTCACTACTCCCAAAAACAGTTGATTTTTTGCAGCAGTTGGTATCTCGTAGGACCTGTAAAAAGAGGGCAGATATGCATCACAGCTGCATATGAAACAGAGGGGCGGAAAACAGACAACGGAAGTCCGCTTCTCTTGCTATATTTCCGTGCTTCGAACCGATTGAACAGATGCGGGCCAATCACTGAGACTAACTGTTAAGCTTAAAAGCGCTCTTAAAGGATTTGAATCATACAAAAGCTGTTCAAGACGGCGGCAGTAAGTACTTGGAGGAAAGATGCCACACGGGGAGACACGGGACCTAGAAGGAGTCTTCCGTCCAACTGCCGTATATTCAATATATTCAACCGGAAAGGTTAATGAACTTCAGCAAAAACTATTTTCCAACTCCGAGAAACCTACGCGTAGTAGCCAATTATAGACAGGAAGCCGGATGGGAGAGTGTCTCATCCTCAGGATCACATACGCTGTCACTCTCACAGGAAAGAGTCTTGACACCAATTAGATACGCTCACGAGACATGTAGCAAGAGGGAAAACGGAAAAGCTCACTTTTATTCATGGCGGCTAAACGAAAATTTGGGATCTGGTTAGAGACTCTTGGCTATGCTGAGGCATTTTATTTACAATACGAGTATGTAGGCAAAATATAGAGATCGCTACGTGAGCACAGGGTTACTAAAAAAAAGTAGCGAAAACAGGAAAGTATAGAAAAGAAAAATGGACCAGGGAATAGCTGACACGGCAATATGGTTTAGGAACTAGAAAGAACCAAACTATCACAAAGAATGCAAATGACTCAGAAAGATGACTAAAGGGCTGAATAGAATAAATACTTAACCACCAGGGTAGTTTACACATACACAATAAGCTAAAACTAGAAATGACTACACGAAAAATTATTTAAGGTAGCTGTGACCGTCGGACCTGAAAATGATATATTGTTAGCCACAGCCAGAGGCAGTTGTTTACTTTTTCTTCTTCTTCGGTTGATCACTTGATGACTTAATAGGTCGTTTCATAGGTTTCCGGAAGCATTTTTTACAATACCAGGGAGTATCATCTTCGGGAGCGACTAGGAGACCGACGCAGTGCCTGAAAGTCGAACTAAAGAGTTTTACTAAGCGCCTGGCCAACCGACAATAAGCGAAATAAACCTTCTTTCTCTAGTTACTGAACCCTGAAACTAATAATAGCTGTGTTCGTTTTCTGATCACCTTACGACATAAAACGATCGGCCAAAAACGCGAACTTCTGTCTTTCGTTCTTTTTGAAAACTCGAGATTAATCTTATGTACTGCTATTTTGAGTACGAAAAGTTCGTAAAAAAGGATTTCAGACTAAAAACTTAATTTTGTGTAGAACAGCAGAAGTTTTTCAATCATGTTTGAACGATCGAAAAGATTGAACAATTTGTACAAGTAGCCTAAACTCGAAACAAGTACAAATGGGGCAAAAATATCTGCCGCATATTCACAACTTGGAGGTATGAGCATTTTTTCGATTTGTAACGAAATATTTAAGTCCTTTGCGAAAAGTTCCAAAGACGGCTGTTACCTTCCCACCGTTTCCTCATTTCAATATTGTTGATAATCAAAAGTTCGAAGTTCGTTGATACATATGTATGAGTTTTATAAATGACTACCGGAGTCGCTTCCAGAACTTTCTCCAACCAACACTCACCAATGAAACCAATTGTTGCAGGCGTCGCAAGCTACCATGTTGGCTCCTTCTGTCCAGGCGACATGACAAGTTGGGCAAATCCACATTTTCTCGTCTTCTTCATCAAGAGGGTCAGCGACAGGTGCAGATGGTCGAGTAGATTCTTCCTAAACTTTTCGTTTCAAAGAAAAACTGAAAACACCTGCCTTTTTCTTATGTTCCTCCTTTTCGGGTTTTTTCTCCTTGAGCTTTTCTTTCTCACGCTCCTTTTCTTTGTCCTTCTTTTTAATGATGGATTCCAGACCAGCTGTGGCTTGAATGTGAGCTAACTCTCTCTCCATTCTCTTCTTTTCTCGTTCCCGTCTTTTCTCAGGTTCTTCTCTGTCACGTTCCAACCTCTGCACTTGTTCATCCAGTTTCTTTTGCTCTTCCGCCGCTTTGCGTTGTTTCTCCTCATGCTCCTTCTGTATCCGCTCATACTCAGCCCGCTGTTTCTGTTCTGCTTCTTCTCTCTCCCGCTTCCTCCGCTCCTCTTTCCTTCGGTGCTTTTCTTCTTTTTCCTTGTCAAACTTCTGGGGTGTTTTCTGAACATTCTCATACCTACTTTCAATTGCTCTCGCGTCTCTGTCTGCCTGTGTGTCTGAAGCCATTATTGCAATTAGTTTCCACTACTTTGTGCAAACTCTAATTGTTTGCAAGACAAATCAGTTTGGGGATAGGTTCGTTGGAAGCATGTTACTCCTGTAAGGGTAGCTCGACTGGCGGCAAACTTGCGGGCGTGTTGAAGTGAGAGTAGGGGACCAAGGCAGGCTGACAGAAGTGGATAGAAACCGGGTAAATAACAAAGGAGTCAGGTTATGACTGTCATTGAGTCCCTCTAGGGGCGATACAGCCCCAAAGGGGCGGTGGCCTTATTTGTATGTTAATAAACTGTGCCAACCTCTGCTTTGCTAATGTGCTTCGGTTTCTCTGTTGAACTACCAGGCGTTTTCATTCCGCCCCCAAGTCGAAGAGGGGGAACCTTCTCGTCTCTGAATTGTCGAATAAAAGTTGTTATAAAAGCGACATACGGAGTTCCAATCTTGAACTTGATTTTGACCGGCTCGTGTGCATAAGTAGAAGCAGAAGTGTCACTGTGCGACGGAGTCTGGTCTCCCAATCGAATTTTGAGAGTGGGAAGTTTCTGCTCAGCTTCTTTAAAGTACGTATAAGCCAAACCATTAGAGTGCTTGTTTACCTGGTTTTGGTTCTTTGTAGAATATGTTATCTTTTTGTTTTTGGTCTTTTTCCTTCTCCTTCTCCTCCCTGTCCCTCTTCTTTTTCTTTTTGTGCTCCCTGTCCTTCTTATGCTTCTTGTGAGACGAGGGAGAGGACTCTCGTTCCTTGTCTTTGTCCTTCTTCTTCTTTTTCTTTTTCGGAGTCTCCGTTACGGAAATATCTGTGGTGAACAGGGTGAGCCCTGCCTCCTCGCCTCCATAGTATGGGATGGTGTCCTCATCATCGAGATTAGTCATCGGGGGCACTATAAACACGGTTCAGCTTTTTCATTTATGAAACGTACGCAATGGGGGTGGTGACGTTTCCCGTAGACTGGGCGGAGCCCGTACAGGCGACGGAGAGAAGGTGGATGATGCGTTGCTACTCAAAGGATTGGTGATTGTGAGTTTCAATGGCTTTTGTTCTCCTACATTTCGGTATTTTTTGTTTATGTTATGTCCTACCCTCAAATATATTGGGCGCTAGATCATCCTTGATCGATCTCATAGTTTCCATCAACTTTTGTTGCATTTCCCGCTCTCTAGCTTGAGCTTCTTCGCGCGCCTTGGTTTCTAGCGACAGTCGTTTTTCCTCCTTCTTCCTTCGTTTTTCCTCATCTTTGGCTACCTTCTTCTGGTCATCCAGATCTTTTTTCTGCTCTTCTTTCATCCGAGCCGCCTCTTTTTTCTTCTCCTTCTGTTCCTCCTTCTACAAACAATTTTTTTCAGAAAGAACACAATGAAACCAACCTTTCGCTGTTTTTCCGCCTTCTCTTTCTCTTTCTCTTTCTTATTTCGCTCTTCTTGTTCCTGCTGTTGCTTCAACTGTTGGAACAAAAAATAATTCTTTTTTATGACGCTGAAAATAATTGTTTACGAGATTTGCTCAATCATTCTTACGATTCGTCAACGATTGTGGGTGGTGTTTCTTGTCCAAATTGCTCAAATTCACTTGGGACATCAAAGCTCCGGTCTCCAGATACCGCCTCTTCCAATTTTGGCATAGGAGATGAACTTGACCTGTCCTCAAAGGCGGAAGCCGAAGCGCTCTGTATATCGCAATAGGGATATTCCTCATATGCTCTCACCACTTCTGGTTTGATGTCGAACAAATTGCGAGCAGCCGAAGATGGTGGTCTCGGTTTGAACTTTGGCTTCTCGGCTGATCTACTGGTTGAAGGAGACTAAAGTTGTTTTTTAAAGAGATCAGCAGAATGCTTACGTATGTCCGTATCCTTTCTTCCCAGTCCACATAAGGTGAGTTTGACCGTCCTATAGGTGTGCTTGAGCGGCTGTCTTTCTAAACAAAAGAGTAATCAACAGTCGATAGCTTAACCCACCAGCCCGTTTAAAGGCCTGTTCTTTTTTTTGCTCAGTTGCGCCGCATAGTCCGGATTGTACAACTTTTGAGAGGCAATGTTCGCACTACTTGTGATGCCTGTAAGCATAATATTGTATATATATGAGCTTATTAATTAATTACCTGTTGCTGAACTATCGTCCGTCCGTGTTATTATTGGCGGTGCTATTTTTCTATCCTCCTTACTTATACCCATTGACTTTGCTGTACAGTTGTCGAAAGAAGGGAAATCTGGAGCAGATCCCTTTTTATCGGAAGATGTGCATGGTTTCATGACTGCCAAATAGTCCGCTCCTTCTCTTGTCCATTCTGGGTGTGCTGCTTGGTAGTGACGAGGTATATACTCTGGTCTCGTCTTAAATTACATAAAATGAACACCTTAAATAATGCCAACCTCCAACTCTTTTTCGCTAGGTTGCGGATGAAATAAAGAACGTGGATTCAGCCTCGCTACCGGAAATTTGGGCATCTAAAATGGTAAAATACCTAAAATGATCTGGAAAAACTTACAGGTTGAGGCGGAACAAGCTTATTATGTTTGGCAAAATCGACCAGCTCGACCGTTGAAAAGTTGATCTTTTTAAAGGCCAAGTTGAGGTCTGTCGCAGCTGTTTCACTGCGCCCAGCTGAAAACCAATTTTCATCAAAAACTCAACACTGTCTTACCATGTTCTGTATAAAATTTGCTCTTGGTGGAAATGCTATTTATAAATCTTGACATGACATCTGTTAACGTGTCGAGAGAATTATCACTGGCTGTCCCGAAGCCTGAACTGTCTTTGTTAATAAATAGAAAGTTCAAACCCACCAAAACTATCTAAAATGCTCCCGAGAGAAACCCGTAGCCCATGCAGAGCCACATCCTCGTTGGCGCCCATGCCGGGCCTTAAAGCATCTTGTTTTATAAATCTTTGGTGAAAGTTATAATGGAATATCAAACGTGGAAAGAAAGGAATAAAAGCTCGAGATGCGCCAGTTGATCAATGTTACACGTTTGGATGCAAGCACATGATCTCCACGACTTGCAGAAAAAAGTCGTAAGATCATGCTTCATTTCTAGCTCATTCAAACATCGATCACCGACCAAAACGTTTGCAAAAGTCATTCAACAGAAAAATCTTTGCGAAAAAGATACTTCCATGTAAGTAGATTGCGGATTTTAACATTATGACCCGCTTTGTTTTCATCTCTCCGGATAGTAGTACACCGTGGACCACTCAGGCTTCTCGTGTTGAGACCCCGTCTCCGCCTCGTCCCTTCCCCTCTCTGGCGCCGACCGACCTATAAGGCCGCAATCGCGGCCAATGACGCCGCCCCGCAAACACACCACAGATATGATTCATGAGAAAATCCCACGCGACAATCTGTATCTTGGCAAACGGTCAAGATTTGCAGCTTTACAGAAAGAAATTATTTGGGACACCTAATTGATTGGGAAAGGCTGTTTTTGATAAGATAAGGCGAAGAAGATAAGCAAACTGAACGCAGTATATAATGTTTTCAAAAATTATTTGTTGTTGTCTCCGGGGTATGTTTTAAATAAAAACAACGAAAAATACGAACTCACTCTACATCATCGTTGTCATAGTCGATGTAAAAGAAATGAGCCATTGGTTGCTTTCCTTAATTTGGTAACAATGCCATTGAACAAAAGCGGGCTTTTACCAATTATCGATTTCGCATGGTTTTGACGGTGACGATCTTTCAACAAACGTTAATTGAAGTCCCTATCGCAGAAGCGGAACGTCGATATAGGGTGAGAAGTCTTCGATATATTATCGCAGCTTGTTCGAAAAAGAACAGCCTCCGTTTGCCGGTCTGTAGGTCACTTGGATACCCAGACATTTTCTTAATCCGGTCGCATGTTTGCCGGATATAGGTGTGGACTGATCTCCAACTTTGCTAAAGTTACCAAAAACTTTAATGTATGTACAAAAATGTATTGAACCTGTGAGCAATGCTATCATATCTGATATGCCAATAAGAGCCGTCGTCATTGTAGGACACTCGAAGATACTTGCTGCCAATAACAAGACTGTTCAAAACGATGCCCCCGAAATGAGCTCGCCGCCTGATCGAGAGCGGGAACAATGACTGGATTCTTCATTCAACTGATGTGAACAACCTTTTAGTGTCTTTGCCTATCCGTCCTGCTTTGACTATCGCTATATGTACCAGTAAAAACTTTTTGAACTGTATTGTTTCAATGCCCCTCCTTCACCCTCTAAGTTTGCCCAGAATATAGTAATCTTAACGTAAAAGGATTGCCACCTGCAATTACATCTTCGCCTGAGGAAACATATTTGAACTGCTGTAAGACAACTGTCACGAAAAAGGCCTTGTCCGACTCGGTTTCAACAAAGCGTCACACTTCCTGCTGTGTTTATTGTTGGGTGGAAAATTGGGGAATTTCGGCCCCGGCTCGCGATCCTTTGAGTACATAAACATTGACCAATCGGCGATCTGCAATCACGCTGACCGCATAGCAGCTTTCTCGGAGTGCCAGTTTTTTAAATAGTATTCGTTAGTTTTTCTCACGTCGACGAGTGGATTGCAAATGTTTCTACTTCTTTTTTTCAATATGTCCGATCTAATAATGCGGACTTTCCATACAGAATCGCAAGGTTCATCATCAGAGCAGGATATTTTGGTCTGCTTGTTGCGAAAGTCAGAGTTCCTAAGAGTGTTTCAAAAAATCTCTACTGTTCCCAAAATAATCCCAGTTTCAAGAGTCACGATTCGCAGTTTACCATTCAGGCTCAGCGCTTTTCACTTCGCAACCATATGTCAGAGTTCACAGCTCAGCAATACAACTCTCTAACACATTTCATTACACTCGTAACAATTTATAATCAACTTTGCAGCAAATGTTCTATTTAAAATTTGTTTCACTTCTATCTATGATTATTCTTGTTGCCGCCGGCGTTAAGTTCAGTAAGGTGGTAGTTCAGTCCCACAGCTTCTAACTTTGTCAAAACGAAAGGTCCTTTTGAAACAAGTCGTGTGGGTGATGATATAGGTGTTAGGTGCAAAACATAGAAATCAGTTACTTGCTGCCAATTGAGCCTCAAAACTTTTGTCCAGGCATTGTCAAAAGGAAACCCTAAGAATTCATTGACTAATGCCCTTCTGTGTTTTAATGTCTTCCGATTTATCTCGAGATACCTTAGCATAGCCTCGTTTAGTAGCTTTTCGATTCCGAAACTGCAACACCTTCAACAAGACTCTATTTGCAAAACCTTTATTTTATTTTACTACAAGCCGTCCCTTAGTCTTGACTATATATCGAAAACAGGCAACTGTGCCACTTCCCCAATAGCAGAAGTGCACAAGTTTCCCCATAGCTGACCGGTCAAATAAACACTTGACTTACCAGCTTTTGTTTCATGGTGACGCACGGACGGACAGACGGACACCATTGCGCTTTAGTAGAAGGGAGATTGATGTTCTAGCATTCTTTAGCATAGTTTTCGTAAAGATTCAGATCACTAGTTTCATCGCGAATTTGTTACTTTTGGATCTTGATTACGGCTTCGCTAACCCGTAATGCGTAGTATTTGCTATAGATAAAATATGGAATACAAGAAGTTAAAAGAGCCTTTGTTAAATTCTTTGGCTCCAGCTTTGCTACCTCAGACGAACTTCGAAACTGGAAAACTGCATATGAAGTAACTTATCGTGGAGTTAATTTCTCTTTTTGCATATCTTCCGAAAGGACATGCGCCTCCTGTGAAGTAGCACTTGCTAACATTGTGATGTCTTTGCTTTCGCCTGTTAAGATAGTGCTCGGCACCGATGAGCACAGCTGTCTCCCGCAGGCGAGAGTGACCGTCTTGACAGCAGGAAGCATTCGTGTCAGCGCATGTCGCGCAGCATGTTTGGCTTCGGCCCTACCGCGCTTTTCAAGCACCATTCAAGACCGTCGGCCACGTTTTGTTTTAGTCGGCTAATACGAGGCCAACAAATCCGAACGCTTGTCCTTGATGTCCCGCACTCCATAGTCTTTTATTCTCTTCCACTCTTCGAAAAGGCAAGTTTTCAGTAAGCATGTCGCGGTGGGAAATTCTTCCCGTCAGTGAGCAAGAGCAGAAGTATCTAGCCGGCACAACAACAAGGTTTTCTTGCTCTTTCATACCTAATTCGCTCCTTATTTTCAGTACCGTAGCCACAATGACCGCCCCTATCAGAAAAAGTCTGGGAGGATTGATGCGACAAGAAATCTCAGGTTTTACAAAATTTGAGAATATCTAGTTCAACTTAAGAGTCTGGACAGACAATATGCTACTATCGAACTATTGGAGGAGACCTCCCCGTTCCCTACATGTGCGACATGGGTTGTTGTAGCCACGGCTGTTGTTCAGTAGCGGACTTAGCAGCGTAAGCATTTCAATTATTAGTGAGGAAGAGTCTTACAGCAAAAACAACTCCCTGGGTTGGGGAATTGGTCTCCTCTGTCTTGTGATAGCAGTGGTAATTGTCGGAGTGATTGCCATCTTTGTGGTGGTTTGGTTGAATAAACGCCAAGAGAAAGAGCATCAGCAGCAAATCAAAGAAAGCAGTTTAGAGAGCGGGTCAGTGAGTCAGGTTAGATATTGACAGTACATTTCAAAACAATGTTTCTAGATCAGTGGACCGACAGATTTCTACTTAAATGATCACTACTATCTACCATACGGAAACAAGCATTACTGATTTTTGTTCCTCTCACTGTTTTGACCAAACTGTGCAGTTTGAAGTGCCTTCTAACTTCATAGCCACCACACGTGTCCATTTTGATCCCCCCTACTTAACTGAAACTGATTGCCAATGTTTCTTGAGAATAAAGCCAAACAAAAATTTTGTGCGATTGATTGAGCTGTCAACTGTGGCAGGCCTGCAAACAGATCCGAAAAGAGTTTTCGCTTTTCACGTCTTTCGGATGAGACGAGCCGCTCATGTCAGAACTAATCGGCAGAAGCTTGGAATCCTTCACAACTCGTCGGCGGATGCTACGGCTTTCAGGTAAGAGAACTCTATCATTAGGAGGACGATCGTTAGAGAGGAATTTTGGCTTCGTGACTTCACTTTTAACGTCGTCGAGGCCTCCTCCCACTGTTTCCTTTTTGTGTCTCTGTTGGAATCTGGGTAGCAACGGCATTCGACATCCAATCTTCACGCGTCTGCTATGACGAGGTGTTTTTAAAACTAAATTTGTTTGAAAATCAGTCTGCTGAACCACCAAAAAAGTACATTTCTAGGAACAAAAGACTGCTGTTAATCTTAAACTCTTGCGTTGGCGTCTTAATGCCCTTCATTCTGCAGCACCTATCTAAGCTGGGAAAATGATTGGGCGCGACATTGCTCAATGCAACTGTTTCTCAACCAGACGTCGCTTCATAGATATCAAAAGTACAGAAACAGCTGTCCATGTGTGTGGTCCGGCAGGTTTTCGGTTTATATATATATTTTATTTTGTCCATATACTCCAAGCAGCCCCAGAGAATGGCGTTTTAGGATGTTGTAGTTTGTAAGTTTATGCGGGATTTCTACAGGTCGGCACTGGTCCACCACCAGCTGAGTGCTAATCATGCAGTCAGACGGCTCGAACAGACGGTCCTTGAACAGCAGCAGAGTCGCGTTCGCCGTGAGAACCGCACTCAAAGTGTCGTGGCAGCACAATGGAGGTACATTTTGCAGTAATTTTCCTCTAATAGTCTTGCTCACACGCATGTAACAGCATGAGAAACCAAAACGCATATTTTTAGAGCTGTTCCTGTTTTGACGTATATGCTTAGCACGAATGTATCGACCCTTCCTTTCTTAACACGTATTTCCTGATCAGCCCCAGTTCGATCCGTGGTCATATTACCGTCTTCTCACCAGTTCTCTGAATTTCTTTCCTTCTGCTACCAATCAACAAGATTGCGGACCAATTTCTTAGACAAACTCGAAAAAGCGCATCGCAGAGTACCTAGAAAGTTTTTTACGAGCTCCTTGAAGTGACCAGTTCCATCAGTCTGGATGACCTCTTTTGAGAAAGCAGCAGAAAAATAGCGCCCCCGCCCCAAATTGTGCCTTTCGGTGTGCTTCGCGTCATACCTAATTATGTTTTTCCATAACGTTTGCAGCCTGTCGACTGTCTTCTCCATGTACTGACCTCTCCTAACTATCAATTATTCCATGACCTTTGAGCAACAACTGTCTTCTTCAGGAAAAAGCGTTTGATGCGGGGTGAGAGTCCTCGAACAGGACTTCTACCAACTGAAACCATCGTCAGCTCTCCATCTTGTAACGACCTGAATCCACAACTGACCTATTCACAGAAACTTCAAGAGCATCGGTAAGATCAAAAGTTCTTAGTAAGTTCTGAGTCTCCGGAGGAAAGTGGGGTCAAGAAGTTAGCCTTCATTTTCTGAATAATTGTTTTGGGCCACTCTGAAATTGTCTCCTTCTTTGAAAAATAGGTTAGAGAAGGAAACAGACCTGAATTACTCGTCTCAAATCACATTCTATCATAAGCGTCGTGTCATCGAGAAGGTCTTCGTCAATGCATTCGACGCTATTCTTTTCGCTCTGAAGAATGCAGTAGGCATCAATGTTCACGTGTGTCTTGCTTTTTTGGACTTTTTTGCAGATATTGAAAAAACCGGAGGTTGCGATTTAATCCCGAGCCTTGCGACATGTCCTCTTTATGCAGCTCTGCTCCTAAACTTCTGCTTCCTATGGGCCATAAGCTCCGAGATTAAAGTTGACGTCACGTTTAATGGCATCTAGGGTATTTTTAGTTCAACCTACCGTTTCCTTCCCGCTCTAGATCGCTGGTTTTTGGAATGACAGAGGATGAGAATTCACAAGATCCCTTCCTACCGTAGAAGTTGACCCCTGTTTCCATTTTCTCGTCAGTTTAGCACGTAATCAATCACATAAAATGGTCCATTGTGCCGATTTGTCTAGGATCCCACAGTAAGTGTGTGCTAAATAAAGTGGAAGGACTAAACTGCCCGTAGACCAAATGACTCTGGAAGAGCATTCTGCACCATTTTGAAACAAAAGGCGACACTTTTTGAGGCATTGAGCATTGAGCTGGAAGCTAGTTCTATTCTGGTGAGCATCAAACGGAGAAAATCAAAAAACAGCTTCAAATGTGATTGTAGATGCCAGACTTGCTTGCAATTAAGCTGCTTCCAAAGTTTTGTTGAAAGATCACTGCTTATATCCTGTTGCTCACTGCTCAATGGAATTGAGAGTGTTTACATGACGCAGTGCATCTTGTTATCGAACGTAGGCTACACAGCGAGTGCGCTTGTTCTCTGAAGAATATTCTAGATATCTTTACCTGTATCACAAACTTGTGATGCAATAATCTCCAAAAATAGATGGATGTTTCGAAAACGCTGCAGCAATTGTGATTGCCTCCATTACACGTAGCTGTTACTCTCCGGTGCACTTGGGCTCTAATCCCTACTACCAAAAGTCTAGCTTCCAAAGATAGAAGCGTGACAAGACAAAGCTCTCTAAGCCTAAAAGTGGTGAATGATCCTCCTAGATGATCCACTCAAGACGCCCTCCCTCGCAAATTCTCAGTAATTTTATTCTGGATATCATTGGCTTCAGTTGATTTGTTGTCGAGTTGTGAGACCAATCGTAGCTTACACTTGACCAAACATAATAGGTTGCCGCTCAAGGTCCTCTAAGGCCAAGATTTTGAGCAATCCTACATGTTTGATCTCTAAATCTACTGTAGTGTGTAGTGTATAAGTCGGAGTGCTCTTGCCTTGCTGTGGTTTCTGTGTCTTTCTGTAAGATTATCGGCTCATTTGTACTAAGGAAAACTCTTAGCCTCAGTCATTTTGAAGTTCTTTGTAGCACGCTGTTTTCAAAGATTTGTCTTTCTAGCACAGCTGTTCCCACAGTCCTGCCCAGATTCAAAACAATCAACTTTCACAGGACATAACCATGTTTTGAAATAAATGTTGGATACAAGTTTGTGACCGAGTTGGTCTTAGCTCTATGTTGTTGTAGGTCATTTCACACCTTTGTGACTCAATGTCACGAGCCATGTACAACTTTTCCCAAAAGGCGTTACCTGGTGGCTGGATTTCGATTCAAAAACATATACTTTTGCGCCTCAGTAATTGCCAATTCTATTAACACGAGGACGCGTAGTCTCCTCATAACTCAAAGTGTCATCCCTCTTTCTCTCTCATTCCCAGCTTACTATTTTTGGGAGTGAAAAAGCAGCGTGTCAGTTCCTCCAGGATAATTCTATTGTCGGCGCTCCAGAACTATAGGGCATCAGATCCCTCTCTGCTTTTCTTGGAAACCCAAGCTGCTCGGTTCACTGTTCACTCGCTTTTTCACATCCCATGGGAGCTTACTGGACGACGGACCAATCATTTTTCAGGAAACTAAGCGACTTTGGTGTTCTGCCTCATATCATAATCGACGAGGAGGACATCATCCAGCCAGTTCTACCAATCAGAAGAAGAATCACTTTGAAGAAGGGGCTCTCGAGAAAACGACAATACATTCAGGTAGACTGTTTATAACATTGACCGTCAAAGTTTTAAGGAGCGATTGAATTCAATCAGAGCGTTCTTCAGAATGGCGCCAACCAAAAAAAAGATGTACCACCTACCACCTTCCGTTCCGATTATCAAGGAGGAAGATGGTGAAGAGAAGCCGGAACGTCCAAAAAATCAGCGTAGGAGTCTGGCAATCTGCGAAAACACTTGTGAAGTATTGAGAAGATCGTTTCGCAAGGTATAGTACCTAAAAATACCAGTCTGTGTATTCAATCCGATCCGGAAATATCCACGGCCATGGATATCAGACCGAGGCCACCATTGTTAGTTTTCGTTCAAGTGTCGCTTAGAAGCCTTTTTGCCGCTTTCACATATGTTTGAACAGTGGCGACAGATAGGTACGGTCTCGGAAGACTCTCAATCTCCTGCAAAGTTGTTCCTGCTACATCCTCTCCCGTCTCCCGTTTTTTGATCTATCTTTTGCTTTCTATTTCCACTTACTCACTCTCTACGCATGACTTGGTTATTACGAGAGGCCCGTTTTTCGGGATTCGAATGACCTGGTAGCCTAGCATACAAATTCGGTCCAGTGGCGAAAAGAGGCTTGTTTTGCTCCTATCCCAACGGCCTTTCAAAATCTCATTTGGGAGGCTTTTCCTTTCTCATTTTCATGAACTATGGGTCTCTCTTGTCAAAATTCGGAAATGTAGCTGTTAATTAGTCCTAGGAGCTGTCTATCTACTAGGACGTAATCATGCTCTTTCGCCTATTCTCCATCCTGCTTTCCTTCACATATTTATCTTTCTATTGCAAAAGAGCAGGAAAGCGAAACAGATATATTTCCGGATGAATGACGAGCTCGACGAGAGTTCTGAAACGAAGAAGAAGGGCGGAATTCTCCCAGGTTCGCGCGCGCCAGCAAAATTCACGCATCGTCGAAAGAGGAAGACGACCCTCTGGGACGCATTTCTCATTCTATTTCATCCGTGAGGGCACCCCTTCGAAAGTTATTTCATTGTTAATCTGGTAAGCCTGTCTGGACGACTATTTTTATTATCCGGAAGCAGTAAGATCTCTGTTGGCTTTGATAGTGTTTTCGATCTGTTTGCTCACAAAACAGATGCAATGGCATTTTAAGAAAGCTGTACCGCTTCTTTGTTTTTTCCCTCAGGGCCTTTGCCCTGTCAGCTTTATTTAGCCGTTTTATTAAGCCGAGCATCCTTGTAGTAGGTCTTTTAAGACAGCCTCTTGTAAGCGAGCATCACAAGGTTCCTCGTGACCTTTTGCACTACATGGACATGTATTCGGTGGAGGCAAGACACTCCGAATTGTTTTTCTACCTGGTAAAAGAGTGAGAGAGGCTAGCGCACATTTTAAATGGGTTGTCATCACCGAAAACGAGGTGGCACGTGCAAGCTATTCGATTACTCATTGCCTCCCAAATGGCTTTAAATGCCCCCATTTCGTTTTCTCCCAGTTAGGAGGTCCTTAACTTGTAGTGTTCCCCTACCACCTGACCTCCAGATCACTTTTATATTCACACATAAGACGAGGCCTGCGCGACCATTCCTGGACGAGACGGGGAAACTTGATCCGAGTGTTAAAAATGCTCAATGGAATGTAATATTCGATGAAGTGAAGCTCCCAGAGCTATTTTAGAGCTGCCGCTCCGGAAATCTTCTACTTGCACCTGTGGATCGTGTTGATTCTAACTTGTGTACTGCCTCCCGAACCCCCGCCTCAGAACCACATTGCGTGCGGCGATCAAGCGCCTGTCCCCGGCCGATCAACCTCCTACTGAAAACATTTAGAGCCCATGGATCGCCTGGGGCGCGTCTGGTCAAGACTGTCCTCCACGCGACGTCCCACTCTCGATTTAACGTCCGATTCTGAAGATGACGACCTCCCCGACACTAAAAATGCTGTTTTCCAAATGTTTCGTGATTCCTCAACCATTCAACATCACCATCGTCGTAATACGACAAATAATTGTCGAAGCAATCCGAGCAGTTCGGCCTTACGGGGTTCGCTTTCTCCCAATCTGGCAACACGTGTGCACGGGACAATTTCGGAAAAATTACCGGAGCAGAGCCACGATGGCGAGAATTCTCTTCCTAGAAGAAGGCAATCTGCGGACCCTAAGACCTATTCCAATCACATTTCCAAAGATGACGCTAAACTTTCCTCTCCCGAAGTTTTTCGCGATTTTGTAAGTTGTTTGTGGTCTGAAGTCTGTGTATAACTCTAGTCGTCTTTCCAAATTCCTCAATGTTTATCTTAACTAACCGAAATGTAGGCAGAACGCCTTCCAAGTGACATAAGCGCTTCTTCACAGTAGCAATTAATCTATTATCCTTCTGGTTGGCGAGATTCTAAAAGCAATTTGTTATTACACCGCCACACGTGTCATGAACAAGCGCGGAAGTTATTTGCAATTTATAGTTTGTTCCAGTTCAAAAATAGCTTGCGACAAACTCGAATTTGAAAATTTTCAGGAGTGACTTTGTAATCGGTTCACACACACAATAGAAAACTTCCTAAAGCAATTAGGAGCCCATGACTAGCGCAATTGGCAGATAGGTGCCGAATAGAGCTCGCCGATATTTGCTCGCTATCTCCTTCAAACCGTCCGGGTAACACTACTGTTGAACAACTACTCGACAGGACTCGCGGAAAACCCACTTTCTCAACCTGTAGATTAGCCTGGTTTGCAGACAGCCGGGTCTCCTTAATCTTTTGTTTTCAAGTCCTCCTGTCCACCTAAATCCGTCCTCTAATCACGTCCTTCGAATGAACGATTCTGTGACGCTGAACAATGTCCGTCGTCTTTCCTTAACCTAGTCAACAATTTTACGCGTCGGTAGTCTATTAGCTGTTTTCAGAATGCTGCTGTCCGCGTAACTGATACTCCTGAAGCATCATCAAAACCGGACCACGGAAGACGACGAAACAGCGTCTTTGTCAAGCGAGGCTCAATCAGCATGGAGCCTATCAAAAAAGTTGATCTCGAGGAGGTCTACACTGTGTACAAACAGGTATTTTTGTTATTGACTCTTTACCATCAAGTTTCAGTTGGGTACGGGGAGATTCGGCTATATCAAGTTGGCTGAGCACAAACAATCCAGACAGAAGATTGCCATTAAATTTTTTCCAAGGCCGCAAACAAAACAGGTCAATTTTCCCGAAGATGTGAAAATGTGCTAGTTTTTCAGGTCGATTTCACTCGGGAATACAATTATTCATTTTTCTTGTCTCCTCATCCACACATAATTGACACATATGAAGGCATGTGTCAGACGAGCGATGATTCGGCCTTCTTCTTCGTCCAAGAATTCTGTCCGCGTGCCAGTCTACGGGAAGCCGTGGAGGCGACCAATCAACAAGGTCAGCTGTGTCCCTGGGCTTTGGAGGGCTACCTCTCTTCCTTTCTCTCTTTATCTTAACATGTTTTGTTCGTCCTACGTCTGCTTTGAAATATGTTCGGAGCTCGCGAAGCAAATACAATAAACCCCCAGGCGGTACACAGCTTAATATGCAGTTTTGGGCCTTTTCAAGCATCTCATATGATCAGCCGAATGCGGAGACATAAAACATTTTACACTGCGCTTGATAGACAATGGGCACTACACCCGAGTGTGATCTGCACGCAAAAGACGTGAAATCTGATAAAAACATTTGCAGAGCCGTCTGACACATAAACTTTTCAGGGATTGGAGAAGTGAACACGAAAAAAGTGTTTGCGGGTATACTGTCGGCCATTGAGTTCATGCACGATGAGAATCTGGTGCATAGAAATCTGAAGGCTGAGAACATTTTAATATTCGACGTCAACGACTTCAGCAAGGTTTACATAGCGGAGGACAGTGCAATCTCTACTTTTTAGGTCAAAGTTGCAGACTTTGGGCTCACCAGGAAAGTGGACTCGAACCTGAAAAACTTGGAGTATGTCAACCAGTATCAAGCACCAGAACTTTGCGAAACAGTGCAAAATGAAGTGCTGACAGTGAGCCGATCAACTGATATTTGGTCACTTGGTGAGCATTATTTGTCTTTATCCAATCTCTGTATCTCGACAACTTGTTCTTCGGAAGCTAATGATACATTGCGGAGTTTCCTGTTTCTGTTGCACGTAGTCCCGGCGGTAAAATATCTCGAGAGCATGTAGATCACCGCAGACAATTGATCCATTAACTCAGATTCGGAAGGAGGACCATGCAATGTTTCGCTAGTCAAGTACAAAAATAGGTATGATTAGATTCCCCGACCTGGCGTCATCCTTCATATACAGTAAAGTTGTTGTGGGAGAGAGTACGCCAGGATCTCCTAGGAAGATCATAAAGAGAGGGGACCCCGAGATGGGAACCAATTACACAATCCATACTCAAAGAGCTCTATCTTCACATCGCTTTTCGTGGGAAAGTCCGAGACACCAGGTGTCTTATGTTTTTCTTTCTAAATCTGTCGCTGTTCCGCAACAATCGTCAGTACTTGCTGTTTATCACCACCTACGACATAATGACACATGTTTTGGAGGGGACCGAAGACGATTTTTTGTGATCAAATGACTTCTCCCTGATTTCCAGGCGTCATCTTCTTCTACTGCATGCGTGGTCGTTTCCCATGGCAAAAAGCAACCATCATGTGCAAAGCATACTGGGAATGGGAGCAGTGGCTCAAACGGAAGAATCCAATTCTGCCGAAGAAATGGCTGCCCTTCAGTGAGAAGGCACTAAAGTTAATGAAGAAGTAAGCCAGTTTCGACTAGAGATCAATCAAAGTTGATGTAGGACTCTGACCCCACGAGCAAAAGACAGGTGGACAGCCAAGGATATGCGGAAATGTATCAGCAAGGACAAGCTGCTAAAGCCCATTAAGGTAGATCAGGTGGCGTAATGTAGCCTGCTTCGAACTGTATTGTGATTTTTCCAAGCACGAATCTCGAACTTTTCCCCCACGAATGCATGTCACATCATCCCTCTGCACCACATTCAGTTGCCTTGCTCATTGTGATGGTCATATCCCATTTCCACGCACATCTAGCATGTATTTGGTCAGCTTCAGCTTCGTATTGTAATAATAAATATTGCACTTTCCCCTTGGCACCACAAGAAGAAGTATCTTCTCTGAATCGGACCATTTTAGACGGATTCCGCCGTGGAATATGTCTACCACCCTACAGACTTCGGTGCTCCGAAGCAGCAAAAGGTATGCCCGCTTTTTACTCTGTAGAATGCTATTTTTAGAACAAGGATGAAGAGAAAGGTGATTCTCGCAAAAAGAGCACTCTGCAGCATTGGATCAGTACGACCCTCTCGACAATGGCAGAGATCAGTGAACAGGTCGTCTCGGCAAGAGACGACTGATACTGTGTATCATACCTTAGCCTACCCCGCCGCTGTGACATACTTTGCCCAACTGCTTTGGTAACTAGGTCATAAAAATCGGGTGTTCCTAAATCCCTTTTTTGAGCTTTGTGAAAAGCATACAAAATGTGCATTCTGTTATAAGATCGTCCGACTTTTATCTATGAACTACATATCGCCTTCAATTTGAGAAACACTTTGTATGTCGATCTTGATACTCTCACTTGTCCCCCGTGTCACAGAAATGACGTTGTAACAATAAACAGTTTTCAGTCTATCTTGTGTTTGTGAGGGGGTGACCATGAATACGAAATTTGAGAAGAACAAGCGGAGGTGGCAGCAAATTGGCACCTCGTTTGTCGGCTCCTTTAACGAGCCTTAGAGATCCATTCTGCCTGCAAAGATATGGTTGCGAACGGCGTAAGATCCTTTTTTGCGCTTGAACTTTTGCTCCACTTTCAGAATATTTCAACTTTTGTTCACCTCAATTTTGAAAAAGAAGAATCCAACGCTCAAGTGTCCATTCCTTCATCTATCAACACCAACGATCCTTCTCTGGAAATTATAACCGTCAAGCGGTTAAAGAGTGTAGAAAAAGGATGTATTAAACGGAATTCTACTATAAATGTTATACATTTAGGTGTGTATCCGTATATTAGCATGTCTTTCATCAAAGCATCTGCCCCAGATCGAAACAACAACAATGCCGTTCTTGGGCCTAATGATTTAGGAGGTAGTCGCTATTAGTCGCTATGATGTGGATCAGTTCAGGTCTGTACGAATGTCTTCAGACTATTACTGAGCTTCCAAAAGCACTAAGATATTCTTCGAGAAGAAACAAACAACCTGATATCAGTGATGACGGTAAGTTTACTAGAGCAGTTTGTGTTCTAATGCAAAGCATCAGATTTTTTTTACAGTTTGTCTCGAACTGTCAAATTTGTTACCAGTTTGATTTGATTTAATATAGTTATCGGGTAAACCGTACTATTCACTTTCAGGTTTTCTGATCTTTGCCTACAAGACGATGGAAGACATGTACAACACAATGTTTGCTGCCAGTTGGAAGACCTGGACAGGTGCTCGACTCCTCTGCAAGATGTTACCGGATCGGTTTCCCGTCAAACGGTAAGTACCGAAAACAAAGATCTTAGCGCTTCGAGTGATACTTGAGCTATGAGAACTAGACTCTAAACTATCCCTATTTCTGAAGAGGACAGAGCATGCTTGTTATTTCTTTGCAATCCTGATATCTAATCTTGTTCTGAAGCAAAAGGATATTTTCAGGTTGTCATTCTTCAAGAAAGTGGGCATTTGCAATGGATTCACGTATGTCCTGATGGCCCAGATTGAACATCTCATGGTAATCAAATAGACACCGAGAATATCCTCCTCGTTCTCTAGGTCGATTGTGCTCCGGCTTTGAATGTCTTACACTATATGAGACCGAAAATTTGTGCGGTTGTTGGTGCATACAGAGGAATTACCTTCAAGGTCCCAGCATGTTTAAAAACTGAAATTCAATAATATTCAGGTGGATAGCAAAATGCTTCAAACTCTGCACGTCACTGAAGAAGACCAGATTACTGGCTATGCCTCAAAGATCCGGATACTGTACTCTAATAATTCCGGAATGTTATTTCTGTTTCTCTCCAACGTCCCCCTCTTTCAGTCTCCCTTGAGTTTCCTGATTACTTGGAGTTTCGAGAAGAGGAGGAAACGGACGAGCAGGGGAATCTTGTCAAGTTCCAAGTGCCAACAAAGGTCATGGTCTCGGAAGAGACACAGACAATTATGAAGACAGAAGAACAGGCACGTAGACGTCTTCCACGGTAATTAGGTGGCTCATTCAGCACAAAAGGGCATTCCTTGCAGGACAATATCAATCTACGATTTTCCGTCGATGAAGAATAAAGAGGAGAGTACACTGTCATTTAAGACCTCGGATTTAATTGAAGATCCCGAGATCAATGGAACAATTGACCATGTAGAGTGTCTACAAGGTAATGCAGAATCTTTTGTAATACATCGATAGATGAACTAAACGTGTACATGGTATAGAACTCGTTTTATAGCTGTAGGACCTAGAATAAGAAAATACCTTAACATACACTGATTTAGGAGTGTGGAAAAGAAGATCTCATCGAAAAAATGAGCATGTATTCATCAATGATACTGCGTGTGAGTTACCCGTCAACAATAACCGAAAAACTTCTTCACCACGAAGGCCTCCAACTGTAGGCTGTTTGTGAGCCAATCTTTAGACTGTTTTTTTAGCCCCTGCCCACAATCCAACTGACTTTGGCCTCGGCATCCGTTACACCGGTGTCGGAAGTTCCCAGTGAAACGTGAGAGCATTCACTGTTGTTCTCTAAAACTTGACCTTTTTGCAGAGTTCATTCCCATGCTGTGGATCATCCTTTCGAGAATGGAGTATTGGTAACCCGTGACGACACTCTGCTTTCCCGCCTGAAAGAAAAGTATTTCAATTCTCCGGACTATCCTAGGGAGGAGTTTTTCCATTATTGCAAATGAAACTGCTGGCTGTTTTCTTAACACTACGTCTAGACAAGTTCCTTGGAGAGTTAAGAGGCCATTTCAGTCCTTTCTGTAGCGGCCCATTGAACTGCAATTTTGGCAGTTCCACCCACTGCGCCAAAATTAGTTTGCTAGCCCAATGTACTCTCTGTCCCTTAAGGCAAGGGTCAAGTATTCAAAAGTCGTAATTGTTTCCTTTACCGTTAGTTCTTTAAAAACTCTCTTTATTGATCTACGAAGGTCTGGATTTTAACAATGAATGTAGAATTCCAATCAGAACCAAATGTCAAGGATCATGATCGTTGTGGACTCTTGTTTCCAGGAATGCCTCCTTATCATAAATACGGATTTACTTCTGCCGAGTACGCCGAGTTCACGTGATCTCTCATAACTTGATCTCGCTTATTTAATTGAAGCGCTTAAAATGACTTCATGTCCGTCGATTTATGAACGCTGGATTCAAGCACTCTGCAACCTGCATTCTTACCTATTCGGAAGGTAGCAGTCTTCCAATAACGGGAGGCCCTTTTCATTAGTTCCACTCCCTCATGAATGTTTCTCTGTTCGTCGGCCTCAAGAGCTTAACCAATGTGACACTTGGAGATTTGTTTTTCCCACAACCGCTCCGAGGGTCATGTACACATTGCCGAAGACAGACGGTTAATGAGTCTCACGTGAACTGCTCTGACTTTCTCACTAGTGTTATTGAACCTCTGCACCTGAAGATCAGGATATTGAATTAGACGTGAGCGAACAGCCGTGTTGTTTTCATCTCAAAACTGTGCTTCAACTTTTTCGGAGTGATGTGGCTTTCATTTGGAGAGTAATGACCACTTGCCTCGCCCCCTCTCCTCGTTTGGATTTCGATTCAAGTCCGTGTTATCTGTTTAAGCTCGAAGAAATTAAGCGACTTTTAGCATGACACTTCTTCATATTATCTGTCGCCTCTCTGCAAAAACAAATTCCGGTCAGAAACACCTTCCGCTTCCGGTATCGTGCTTCTTGAATTACTTATTCAGTTGTCTGGAGCCTGTTAGACTCGGACACTAAAGATTTTAGGACAAAGAATAGGAATTATAGGTAATTTGGAGTGTCGTCTTGACGCAAACCGGAAACTGTAACCTGTAATTCACGAGAACTCTCATAATTTCTATCATCACGATAATGGGTCGCTCACAAGTGCGTTTCTTTTAAACTGGGTAAGATCCAGAAACTAAGACAGTATTCATAGCTGCTACATGTTTTTGGTTGTGACTCAACAGGTTTAGTATGTTAGGCTACAATAGGCTTCATGCCGTCGTGTTTTCCCGTTCTTTGGATAGTTAGCGCCTTTCTTCCTTGACATTGTTTTTCGCGAGGGAGACTAGGGAGAAATCTGAGTGACGAAATTTGAGATGTCTCTCATGTGAAATCTGTCCGCCTTTTTCTCACTCTTCCCAGTTCCCAAAACGCATGGAGTTGTTTCTCAGCTGATGAATAACATCGACGACACTACGTGATACTTGTTAACTGGCTTCCTGAGAGATCATCCCCTTGAAAGATATCTCGTCTTTTGGATTTTTGTTGTCTCAGGTGATGGAACAAACCCGACTAATCACACGTAGCTTACGCGAAAGCAACAAGATCAGAGCCAGTAAATGTTAAGCTGCAAAAACTACTGTACCTTTCCCTGGGTAGTAAACAACCTTTATCAATAATTCTAAGATGTCTTAAACAGCACTCTTTTCACTAATTCATCTCGTTTTGGTAGATCATAAATTGTGAAAATGACCAGACTATAATCAAAGAACCTCTTTTCATTGGACCAGACGGTGGTCTGTTGAGTAGTCTCCTTCGAAGCCCTGTTCATTAGTGATCTTTCGTAGTGATTCAGATATGAGCACACGTGTTTCCGATGGGAAAAAACACCGGGAGGGCAACATTCATTATTTCTTCTTGGAGTTCAGTCTCGACTTCTTCTATCAAGACAGCTCACTTGTTGACTATTCGGGGCGGCCTCGGTTACCGTTCGGGCCCGCCTCCACATGACAATCTGCCTAGCCATTATTTTGATCTTTCAAGAGCGCGTAATAACCAAACTTGAGCTAGGATTCTCTTGACTCTATTCCACCTACGCTTGTTTTCTTCCAGCCTACTTTAACTTTCCACCAACATGTATTAACTCCACATGTTGCTATGATTTAATAATTTGCATGAATTTCTACTAGAGAAACAGTGTCCATCTGGCTCCCTTCCAACTACTTCTCAATTTTTTTCACAAAAATGCATTCCTATTTCAGTAAGCAGTATGATCTCGTCGAGGAGTGTCATCTTTGTCCTTTTCCTGATTGTCCTGACCAGTGCACAGGTTAGTTTGTGATCTCTATTTCGACTCCTCGTTTTTTTAGCTCTACGACTACGACATGGCCGAATCTAAAAGAGCTCTGGACCCGAATGCCTTCCGTATGAGTTTCGGAAAACGTCGAATTGACCACAATGCCTTCCGAATGAACTTTGGCAAGCGCAGCGTGAGTATCTTCCCAACAAGACGAGAATAACTAGTTGTGTTTCAGGGAACCCCATCTCTTCGTGAAAACTCTCAAGACGACTATGTAAAGAGGATGGATAGTCGTCATTACTTTGTCGGTCTGGGACGATAAAGTATGCTTAACAAATCTTCAACTCTCTTCAATTGGTCTCAGCTCTCCTCGATCGTGTATTGTGCACAATAGTAACTGTTTGCTTCAAATAAAGGGTTACATGTTTTTCGTCCCTTGTTTTTCACCAATGACCGATTGTAGTCCTTGTGGCCACAACACTTGGCCAAATCATAGCTGGTCAAAAACTTATATTAAGAGTGTCTAGTAGTTTTTTTTGTAAAATAACCAAAAATCAGTTGTATTGGTTGCTACAGTGTGTCGCCTCGTGCCTAGAGGGGGTCCACTGACGAAATCTGCCCAGAATGCCCATCTCGCGACATGAGTCGCAGCAGCGTCAGGTGTTGCGCGACTGCTGCCGCCTGACCCACGAGGTATAGGCTTAAGCAGCCTGGCACCATAGCTCCAATTCAATTGAGTCTCCCAATTTTTTCTCCAGTTCAAGACTTTCTGTTTTCTAGGCTGCAGTTTGTGAAGTATCGTCATCCCCTTATTCTGCGACATTGCGAGCGATCAACGAATACCACAACGGGCCTCGGCCCAAGATGAGCGAGCGATTCCGTGAAAGGGTGAGTCTTTTCATGTCCTATAGATTGTTCCATCCTTGAAATTTCCTTCATTTTGTTTGTAACAATACTATTCAGCTGGGCTACCTTTCGGAAGAGCTCGAAGGTCATCTGCGCTCCACGTCTCCAGCCGGTTCTAGATCACCTCGTCGTGTAAGCAGATCTCCACGTCCGAATGGGTGAGAGTTCCCTTTTTCTAGAGTTGTCGTTTTTACCGGCACTTTGAACTCTCATTAATCATGACCAATCTCATGGACCCTTGTTGTAATTAATCAGTTTCTCTGCTCACGACCTCTCTCGAGAGCAAGTACTTCCGCGATTATCTAAGAGGGGTCAACTATATCTTTGCCCCACTAGCTTTTTTCCTGCCCGGCCCCGACGTGTATAGTCGACAGGATCTACTCTCGCGTTGCTGGCACTTTTTACACAGTGGACCAGCTGATCCCGAAACGCATTCTGACAATCAGTGCGCATTATTTGTGTGTTAGCTAATCTCTTTCTTCTTCGACTGCACTTACCCTGTAGTCAACTCTGATGTCTCTATTACTCAACAGTCATTATCGTTTTGCTGACCGGAATTATGAGGTTGGTCAACTGATTTTTTCAGCTGATAGACCATTATTATCTGAAGAATTGCGGAGGTTGTGAATGAAAGCCTTGGCAAACGGTTCATGATCACATTTCTAGAGGGAAATTTGTATAATTTGAAGGCTATTCACAGTATTTACACGTGGCTGAAAATATTTTGTACTTTGTTACTGAAGTCTATAGAGAAGTGAAAATGTGTGGGGTTAATGAAAACGAACAGCATGTTTCAGTGAACCCTCAAATGTAGCTGTAGCAATTCCACTGATCCGCGACTCGAGACCAGAAATTGCCGCATGGCCAGCACCGCCATCAACACCACAGCTGAGCTGTGTAAGCGGAAATGTTCGGTGAGTGTAGACGTCATCAAATTTATGTCTAGAAGAGTGGAAAGCAAGTAGCGTCCGTTTTTAGAACTCTGACAAGTGCTCCGCCGCCAATCTCTCCCGGTGCACTTTCTCCTGCGTCCAATTCCGGGTCCAAAAACAATGACTTCGAGGATACTACAACGTTGCTTACCATGCTCAAGGTGGCAGCTGCAACAAGCAGTGAGCGTATGACAAGCTTGTTTAAAAAAAAGAAGTATAATATTACAGCGGGCCAGCAAATTGGACGAGAAACAGAGCTCAAGAGAAAGATACAAACTCTTGAGGAGACAGTAGCCGAATATGAAAGACAGAAGTTCAATGTAATGGGCACGTTTAGTGAATACAGGTACTTTTTCCAGAGAATGGTATAAGATATTTAGAGAGCGGGTAGCCGAACGCGAACGAAAGCTGGAGGCAGAATATTCTAGTAAAATTATTGCATTATCTGAGGAGGTACTGGGTGCCAAGAAGGACTTTGAGGCACGAATGAAAAGCTTTCAAGCCCTGCAGGTAGCTGACATTCAATACAACTGAGTCGGTTTTAGGACAAGTTCGAAAGGGAGAAAGAGCAGGCTCTCGAGAAACTTCGCCAAGAACATCAAAAAGAAATTCATCTTTTGGAGCAGAGATTCTCCGAGTCGCAACTGCTCAACTTGGAGCAAAAGTACATGATCGAGATCCAAAGACTCGAAGAGGAGCGGAAGTCCTTGAGATCGGAGAAGGAACGTCTTGGAGAGACTTTTGAGATGAAACTTCGACGAGCACAGTCTCTTTACGAGACAGAGTTGACTGCTGCCAAAATGCTCTATACCAAGGAGCTGGAGGCTTTGAGAGATCATGAAGAAGCTCTCAAGGAGGAACTTCTGGCTAGGTACTGATTACTTTTTGAATCGGACAGTTCTATTTAGACAGGAAGATTTCCATGACAGAGTACAAGAGCTACAGCATCACTCTAAAAGAACAAGGGATGAGCTGGGCAACTGCAAAAACGAGGTGTCTGCCCTTGAAAAGAAGCTACAAGCTAAAGAGTCAGAAGTACGTTCGATTAGCAAACAGGTAAGAAGTGTAGTATGTGTAGTTAATGACAATGTCTAGCTGGAAGAAGCTAGAACGGAAACGAGTGAGTCGCTCCGGAAGTTGTCCAAGGTCACAACTGATAACTCTGGGTTCAAGGAACAATTCCAAGAACAGGAGGAAGAGTTGAAGAAGAAAGCTAGTGGGTTCTTTTAAATTTTTTGAGAACGAGAACTGTCAGAGCTTCTCGTGGTAGTCGAAGCAGCCAAGTCGAAGTTGGAAGCCATGATCCGCGATCTGCAAGACGAAGTGAAAGCTTTGAAGAGCAAGGTAATTTTCATTGTATTTGTTTTGTATCTGAAAAATTAGGTCGAATTCCTTGAAAAGGAGCGCGACAATCTTCAAAGTCAGAGCGAGAGTCAAGCCCAGCTCCAGCATTCTCAAGTTGATGCACTTGAAGCTGTTCTGGAAACGGTCACAAAGGAAAAGGAGACCACCAAAGAGCACTACGAGGGTCTGTTGACCAAGGAACGACAACAGGCCGAGGCTAGAGAGCATGCCATGAAGAAGGAGTTCAGTGCGAAGCTGAATGAGCTCGAAGAACAGTACACTAGCCTCAAGGAAGATCTCGAGCACTCTGCCCGTCTTGATCAAGATGAGCTGAGAGAGTCGACTCATCAAGAAATTAGCAGTCTTCGTTCTGTGAAGTCGCTTTTGGAAGCTGAAATCAGAGCCTTGAAGCAGAAGTTCATGCCCGATGACAGTGAAGAGGATGATATCACCAAACAGCTTCAAGATATTGTAGCCAAGACTTCGGAACTCACTTCTCAACTCGATCAGTACAGAGAGAGAATCAGTAGCAAAGGTATGAAACAACTCATTCATAGCAGGAAATGAATATTTCAGATGAGGAAGTAGCCGGACTCCGTAAACGTCTGGAAGAAGAACAGTCGCTCTCTGATCAACAGCTTGATGCTCTTCGTGCAGAGCTCCGTCAAGAGATGCTCACTTCTGATGAGTACACCGGAACAATCCACGAGAACGAGCAGTTACACTCAAAGGTATCAGCTGTCAATTCATGTAACTAGCAAGCTTTAGATTGCCGAGTATGAGCGTGAGAAGGAGAAACTCGAAGAGAAAGAAAGCAAACGGCTAATTTCACTAAGAACAGAAAATGCAAAGCTTCAAGAGAAGCTCGAAGAGCTCACAAAGAGCAATGCTGGCCAGAGCACTGAAGCCGAAACTATCGAGGATCTTCGCGCTCAACTGAAGAACAAGATCGCTGAAGTTGAACAGCTGAAGTCAGAGGAATCTGACGCTGATCTGGCTTCCGAGATGGAACGACTTCGTTTCGAAAACTCTTCCAAAACCAGCCAATTGGAGCAGTTGCTCGAGAGGTACACATTCTTTGTTTCTCATTGCACAACATTTTAGAGTCAATGAGCTGACAGAGCAGATGGGTAGCATTAAAGGCGAGCTGGAGCAAAAGACTGTCGAGCTAAAGCAGATCAAGGAAAACGGTGACGAATTTGCCAGGTATTCATAAGTTTGACTCGGACTCTTATAGAGAGATTACAGGAACGTGAGGAAGTCATTATTGTAACGTTTATGCTATAAAAAAAACTTAGTTAGCTACTAGATTTTGGTTGCCTTTTACCCACAGCACTACATACGACAAACCTATTTTTAGAGGAAAGGATGTCAAGGCGTCCGCTGAACAGAAAGAACACGACGAGCTCGTCTTCAGCATGAAGGTTGGCTAAAGACTGGTTCATAACCGGTAGTTTCAGCAAAGAGAAGCTGAATTGACCACTGAGGTAGAAGATCTCCGCCAACGCGTCTTGCAACTTGAGGCTACTACCGAAGAAAATCAGAATAAACTATCTGCCGTGAACAAGAAGGATTTCGAAGACTTGGTAAGTATCACAATTCATGTCATGTAGTTACCGTGTTCCAGGAAGCAGACAAACTTTTGGCTGCCCAAAGACACGAGGAGCTGTGGCAGAAGGAGAAATCTCTTCACAAGAAAGAAGCCACATTGAAGGAGAAGGAAACGGAACTTCTTCAGCTGAAAGAAGAGATGAAGGCAGACTTGGACAAGCGCGAAGATGTCTTGGCCCAAAAACAGGCTGAAATTGACAGCGCTATCCATGAAAAGCCGAGGTAACCAGTTTTAATCTATTTTAAATTGTCCACGCGTCTCTGTCTGTTTGTCTGTCTGAAGCCGTCTGTGCGTAGCCGGCCGCTTCCCTGCGTTAGCGCCCCTCGCCGGCTTGGTGGAATATCTAAGAGGCCCGCCACATGCGTCTCGGGTTCATTTCCGCGCCTGCAAGTTTTTGAACAAATGTTTAGCAAGTGAGTTCAAAAGAGAGGAAGTGGACTGGAGCGGTAGAAAGTCGGTTTAAAACATAGAATGTTGGTACAAAGAATTGAAGAGTAGGGGAGTGGATTCAAAAATCGAGAGGGGCGTATGAAGTGGGTTTAAAGGATGGAAAGCAGTTTCAAATAGTGAAAGGGAAGTGGGATAGGATGTTTTTTGAGGGATGGTAAGTGGGTTCAAAGAGTGAAAGGGAAGTGGATTTAGGTACATGCTTGGTACGCCTCTTCGGGGCGGTAGACTAACTTGTATGATTAACAACTGAGATTTTAGTGTTACAACAACAACCTTGGATACGCAGACAGATTCAATGCCCGAGCCGACTCCTGTAGCTATCGTTGACTTGGCTCGTGAGAAGGAGTACAAGACACAGATTGAAGAGCTTGAAAGCGCCATTGAGCGTAAGAATCGACTGATTCAGAAGCTCCAGGAAAGAATGTCAGAAGAGCTGGAAGATTCTCCCAAGAAGAAGGACAGATCTGTATGTATTCTCTATTCGGGGAACACTCAATTTTAGCAAAGCGTCTCATCCGGCGGCGTTTTTCAATCGTTTGTTAGTCAGATGAAGGACAAACGAGATGAGGCTGCTGAGAGGAGTAAGAAGAAGGAAGCCGAAAAGAAAGCAGAGAAGGCTGCTAAGGAAGCTGCTAAAGAGTGAGACTATCTCGTTTTGAGTTACATAGGTTTTAGAATTGCCAAAGAAAAGTCCCCTATCCGATCAAAATCGCCATCTCTCTTGACCAGGCTGAGGGACCGTAGCCCAGCTAAAGCTAAGTCTCCTAACCTTGAGACCACTCCTTCTAATTCGAATAGGTAGGTTATCTCCAAATCAATGTTAGAAAGAATTCAGAAATTTATTGTCGCCTACTGAAGCTGAAAGACCGATGGAACGCAAAGGATCTCCTTCACGGGCGCTGTTCGGCAGAAAGAAAGAGTCAAAGGAGCCCGTCTACTCCTCTTCACCTTCTGACAAGCGACCAGCTTGGAAGTTTTAAACAATTACCTCGCATCGAACGATTTGCAACTCTTATTTTGTGAATATAACAATTGAAAAATGTATTCGTTTTGAGGCTGCGAGCTTCCAAGAAGCTCGTATTTAGAGTCTTGCTGGTCGGCCATCTCCGCAATTACTCACCAAAGCATAGTGTTCTTCTTGAAGCTTGCCGACATGCTCACGAAGTTTTTCTGAGTTCTTACATGATTGCTGTGCAATGTACAACTGTGCATATCTATTCAATTTATTTTGTTGGCAGTAATACGAGTAACTGACTCAATAATGCGTGCTTCTGGTATCTAGAGCGGTCTCTGGACACGAGGAAGACGTCCTCTAGAGTGGTAAGCCAGCATGATGACCTCGTCAGCATTTCTTTCATAGGATGGAGTTGGGGATGGCTGTTCCGAGTCACTCGAGTAGCTTCCAATGGAACGAGGACTCAGATCGTACTGTCTCTTCTCGTGATAGCTGCCATAGCCTCCGGTTCTGTAAGGCAGGTTTTCAATTTTCTCCGAAGGTCTTGTTCGCACTGACAGCTCGGTTTTGTTCAGCGACCGATCTGAAATATGGGTGGTTAGATTAACTTAACGTTTCATGTGTGCCATAGTACTAATCTCCACGCTGAGGGAATGAGGCGTCTTTAGACAAAATCAAACAAGTTACGCGTTCAGTAATGGACCACCGCACAAAAGATTTTTTGCTACCGGAGTTGCAAGTCATACACATCATTGTTAGAGGGTCATCTTGAAGAAGCCCTTGAGAATCAAAAGAATGTTAGATGTCAGTCAGTTTCCCACTGCGTGGCAAAAGGGATGGAGTCCTATGAGGGAATGAGCGTCGAAGTCGATACCTGGAGTGGGAGAAGGAGAAGAAGAGCCATAACCAGCGTCGCCCCATCGAGTTCCATAGCGCGTGACAGAGTCTGAAAATGAACAGCTTGTACTATGTAAGGTTCATCTCTAATATGTAAAATAGTATTCGTCTTCGACAATTCGAATCACAGTGACAGTTTCCTCTGCTAAAACCCAGACTAAGGTACCCCAGTCCAGACCTTTTCTGTTCCTCTCGTACTTGGCGTAGCGGTCGTAGTCAGTCACCACGGTGGTAGGCTGAGGAGAAACGCTTCGGCTGCGATCGGGAACGGACAACTTGCGCTTCTGATGAGCAGGTCCTACAAGTTGCATTACAGCAACAGCAGAAAATTAGCTTACCATATCCTGCAGAACGATGAGGAACCACCTCACGAGGGCTGGGTGGAACTTCCTCCTCTTCTACAAAGACTGGAGGTCGGATAAGACGAGGAGGAGCCTTAGGTTTTGGCACTTCCACAGGCTGAGAAGACGGAGTCCATCCCACCATTCCGATGGCATTCAAAGGTTGGTCGATGATCTCCTAAGTTTATATTGCAGAAATTACATTATACTGCTTACTCTGAAGGGAACTCTAGCATCGTTCAAGTTCTGTAGATGATTGAAAGCAGCGCTGATGTAAGGGATCGACTTTCCAGAGAGGACCCATCTTCCTATAGTTGGGTATCAGGAACTGCAAGAAAAGCTAGACAAACCTTCGATGTCGAGGTACTTGAGACGATCGGGACCCTTCCCCTGAAAGAAAAGATATTTTGACCAATTTGGAGCCAGACGCAAGCTAGGTCTGGTGAACTAACTTGAATGCGGCTGTCAACGTGGAAGTACTTGACGTCTTCGGCACGGAGACCAAAGTCGGACATTGCGAGGGAAGATGTCACTGGAGCCATCTTCGAGAGAGGAGAAGACAGGCGCAGCTGGAACGAGCAACCAAATGGTAGGCGTCCTTTTGTACTCGGCAATCGGCGGTAACGGCAAACGACCAAGCGACTTAGAAAACAAGTAAAGCAAACTTTTAACGATCTTCTACTTACACACTGGCTCCTCGCGTTCGTGGTCACGATGTTAAAAGTTCGTAGCCGTGTTATGCTAGGCAATATCAGACTGCTACCACAGTTAATTTGAAGCAACTATAATTGGGATAAATGCATTAGGCAATCAAAATCAAACAATACTACTAAAAAAAAGGAACAATGGGATTCTAAAATGAGAAAAACAAGGTAAGATGGGGCATGAGATAGGATACCAGTACAAAGTTAGATGATTGTGATTGCTACTTGTATGTTCTCTTGAGAAACCCTAGAAAATCGAATAATCGGCGGGCTTTGTTGATCTAAAATGGCTTACTTACTCGTTCGTTTTCAACTCACATCGTCGAATTTTTTGCTGATTTTCGTTTACTTCGAAAAACTGAAGAGTACGGAATGAGGGTGTTTCCGAATTCGGTTGTCAATCACATGATTGCATTTTGAGTGCATTTTGAATTGGAGCACTACAGCAGTCACCTTCTCAGTCGGTAATATAGCGCGCAACGTAGTCGATACTCTGAGAAAGCACCGTGTATGCAAAGAAATCGCAATGGTCTGACGCCATTCCCGTGTATATTCTGTAAGCAACTATTTGTTTGTGAGAGAGAAAGTTATTACTCTGATGGAATCGGTAAGAGATCATGAATTCTATCAGTGGCATCATCGTTGTTATTGATGCTATCTAGCGTGATCCCAGCGTACTGGAACTTTTTTAAAGCGTCGAGGCTATCCACTGTCCCATGCATGGTCTGGTCCAATAAATGCTTTTTATTCTTTTAGTGAGGAACTTGTCAAGGAACTGTTTGTTTTCCTCGAATTGGAATGTGATACCGATCTGATGGGATAGCAGGGACTTTTTAAGCAACTACGATTTGTCCTCTTGATTTACTACACAGTACATTAATGAGAGGGACTATTGTGAGCAAAGAGACTGATTAACGATACAGAAAGCAAACTCATTTGTGATTTAAAAAGGGTGATATGACAGCAAACAGCGAGAGAACACAAGAAATTATAATGTTTTCGTAGCTGATTGGGCAAGCCTCTGATCTAATCTGAACAAAACATCACCCAGACAGATGACTGTTGTACCTTCAGATCTTATTCATCTGATTTAGACTGATGCCTCGATGTAACTAATGTGAGATGTACCCACGTCTCAGAACTCATGTGCCGGACCTTACGGACTTGTGAAAGCAGGCCTGTCAAACTATGTAGACTGAGCAAGAACAACAACTCTAAACACAGGTGGGATATTATCTGACCAGACACCTTTTATTTTGTTGTCTTTCAAAGAATTTCAAATGGGGAAAAACACGCTCCCGTAAAAAAAAACACCTATCTCGGAACTACTGACAATTAAGGACAGGCAAGATATGCATTTACCAATATCATTACTCCTTTCACTGATTTGTCTATCATTTATGAGCAAATTTGTCTTAGAACTTTCTAAGCAATGAGGAGGAATCTTCCAAGGCACACAAAATATGACAATTAATATCTTGACGTCGATTACTGTTATCTGTGAATTGTCAAATATACCCAAAGTATACCCGACTCATGCTTGGTTCATTGCGCTGCTATGAATGTATAGTACCTCTTCACGGTACACATCGTCGAGCTATCTTAATGTCTGCGCCACGCATCCGCATGGCTCTTCGTGGTTATCAATTTCAGATCATCCGCCGGAAAGCTTTTATTCTGTCTGGCAGAAGAGCTGCGTGTAGGTAGGTGCATTTCCCTCAAACTTTTTTTTGGGCGTATTTAATGGAGCCTTTTTTGCCAATTTTCTTTTCCCGCGCGTCTTTCTGATTTACGCGCCGAATTCAAACTGAGGGCGCCTTAAGCTCGCTTTAAGAGAGTATTTCAAGGTTTAAGTGTATAACAAACTCTTTGATAAATCCTCTGGACGCTCTCAAATATTCTCACGCACCGAATCTCCTTTGTTAAAATTTGTTTTTGATCTCATCCTCTACAGTCTTCGATATGTAGCCAACTGTTTCTCTGAAAAAACAAATTATAGCTTGAGAATGGAATCGACCCAAAGAAAAACCCAGTTTGATCATCTTCCCAATAAGTCCTTCAACCTCGGAGCCGTCGTAATCAAGTCAAAAGAACCGAAAGCGAGGTGACCAGGGCGAAATGGATTCGAACCGATCGAGCCGGCCCATTTCTTCGTCAGCTGGTTTCATCTGTCTTCTTGTCTTCTTCCATGCTTCCGCGCGAAAAATATTGCTCCATGTAAAGAGCTGCAGAAAACCAATCAGATGGAAAACGGTTTAAAGAGTGGACTCTTCTTCGAAATATCGCAAATTTGAGTTTATAGAAGAGTGCTCAATTTATCCCGGCGTGTAGCAGTGTAATAAAATACGTCGTGTCGCCAAAATAGTCTTGATTCTTCGTATCAGTGTTCTACAATAAACGTGCTGCTTCCCGAATAGCCAAATTTTTGTTTTACTACACATACACATGGTAGAGATTTATTGGCTGCGTGAAGTGATCATAAACGTTTTGATAGAGGCACCTTAACTAACATTACAAGCTTCACAAATAGCTTAAAGCAATATATATTATCAACAATTGATGACACTTGTGTGTGCAGATTCGCACGTCAATAACATTAGCATGAACTTCGAAACACATAATATAATATTTTAAAGACTAAAGATTTAGAATAGGAAGCCCGTGAAAGACAGCCAGTCTAACAGTAGAAGATCTGTGGCGATATTGTGTGTGAAGAGGCGATGAAATGAACACCCGGATATTGGGAGGAACCCGCGTTAGTCTGGCAAAACTGAGGTCCTTCAGGTAGTCATCAATCCTCCCATGCGGGCGTTAGAGTCCGCTTCACGGTATTCGGCGACTAGGCCGTTGAAATGTTGTTCCAAGGTCTGAAATCGTACTATAGAAAAAACGTTGCGCAACTTTTACCTGGCGATTGTGCTGATCTTGCGGACTGATTTGTAAGGATAAAGCGAAAGCTTGAGCATCGAAGGTGTTATCCAAAGCCATGAGAGCGCCATGAACTCCAGACTCATGTAGATTGTGGGCATAGATTCCTAAACCGATTTCCTCGACCCATCTTTGGACGCGATCGTTCGACCAGACGAGGAGATCTGAAATTGAATTGGAAACAATTTTCAGAGACTTTGTACCCCGGTTTGATGCCTCTGCAGCTCGCCTTCGTTCTTGAAGAGTCTTACGGTCGTAATTTAACTTCTTGAGACAGATTATGCCGTACTGGAGACTCGCTCGATGGAAATTGTCGACCATCTTCAAGTGCATCCGAAGATCACGCTTTGACAGATGTTCGAGCATTCTGGCATCCAGCAAACATTCCATGAAGGCCGACCTGAATACGATTTGTGAAAGAAAACATTCATAATGTACCTATACTGTCCAAGGCCTAGACTGGGCAACCAGTCGTTGCCGATCCATTCGTGGTTCATGTCTCCAAAAGCCAACGTAGTCCTTGCTGTCCTCGGAGCCGATGGTGAAGTGAGAGAGACCATTTCCTGGATAGCGAGACGGAGTTTCAGACGGTGCAGTGGATTACTGATTCCGATCTCCTTTTGAATCTCCTGATCGCTAAGAGCCGACATGATAGCACCAGACTGAAAACTTTATGAATATGAGTCTACTCGTATCTTACCTTGACATTGGCCCTGCAAGCAGCCACGTACCAAGCAGGCATTCCTACCCAGAGCTCCAGCCATGCCACGACCGTCGGCCCATTCCACAGAGCAAACGGCGTTCTGGCCTTCATAGCCTCTTCCAACAGCTCGTGTTTCTTTTTTTTTCTTTTGTCACACTCTCCGTTACGTCCAGTGTCGGAAGACATTTCGCTGTCGGAGTAGGCGTTCGTATCTCGGCTAAAATGTTTTTGTAAAACTATCAAACTATGAAAACATACTGTTCAGGGTGATTCTTCTTTTTGTTGAACAACCTCCCCAGTGTTTTAAAGCCAGAAGCGCTTCCAGACCTCTTCTTCTTCGTTGGGAATCCGTCCGAGGAAGAAGCGACTGATGAGGCCGGGCTCATTCTGTCCATATCTTCCATTCGACCCTGACGAGTAAATAGTTTAATGAAAATTAGCAAATATTACTTTTTGCATGTGATCCAGTCTCATCTGTCGCCGTCTTGGAATGAATTCCAAATCACCGACCATAGAGTCGTCCATCATTCCGCCTTGGTGGGGGTAATCCATGTCACGAGCATACTGGGACGTGGACGCATTTGCTGGTAACTAAAATGAGACTTTAGCAAGTGTTAGTGCAAAAGGCTTACCGTGTTGTACTTATTCACCAAAAAGTCGTGCTGCGGACTGTTCCTCGGCGTACTTCTCGTTGAAATTCCATAGTCATCATGGAAGTTCCTTCCTTCCAATTGTTCAGCAGCAAACTCGGCTTGTTGTTTCTCCTGCTGGATCATTCTGATCTCAGAGTTGATGGCGTCCAGTCTTTCTTGAAGCATGGAGGCCAGGCTACGAGGATCCTGATCGTTTTGATGGTGCGGCATAGAGCTCATTAGGAGATCTGGTTGTTGTTGAGGAGTTCCAGGTGTCCTTCCCATATCTAACAGTGAGGGTGAGGAGGAGAACGCTTGTTGAACGTTGGCCAACACGTGAGCTTGCTGAAGCCTGTCCCATTCTTGTTCTCCAAGAGTCTGTGTTTTGGAGGGATCGTCTTGAATGGCAGAGATTCGTCCCTTGTGCGGTCGACGAACACCGACAGTGGCATAACCAGGAGGAGTTTGACCATTGTAGTTCGTAAATTGTTGGACAGTTGGCGGTGTAGTTGGAACTCCATTGGGGAGCGGAGCTGCCGGAATGTAGGGAATGGCTTGCATCCTTGACTGGAACTGGGCCGTCCTCGTGTTGTAGAGCTGCTGTCTCAGAGCCTCAATTTCTTGTCGGAGTGTCTCATTGTCTCGGTTCATACGCTCTTTTGCTCTGTCCGCCTACAATCAGTACTTTACACCAAACGAACTTTGAAATGTACCTGATCGAAGCATTTTTTGGTGTTCTCCAACTGTTGAGTCAGACGATTCTTCTCATCGAGAGCTTGCATCCTCTCTTTCAAATGAAGCTGCAACCGATCGTTGGACTCGGACAGAAGCTTGTCGACGGTGCTACTTAGCCGTTGATTGTGCTCTTCGTTCATCTTCTCCCTTTGCATTGCTCTCTCAAGTTCAGCCGCTTTCTCTCCGATTTGTCTCTCTAAACGCTGACCCCGTTCTTCTGCAGAAACTTGTTTCTGAAGTTCTTAAGAGTAAAACAAAGAATGTGTTTTACCTGCTCGGCAGCTGTGAGGGCTTCCATCCTTTGTTGAAGCTCAGCCTCGACGGATGGAAGGGATTCGGCCTTCTTCAGCGATTGAGCCAATTGCTTTTCAGCCAATTCAAGTCTCTCTTGTAATGAATGAACCTTCTCCTCGTTGAGCCGCACAGCAGCATCTTTATTGGCCAACTGAAAAACAATACATCCGCAACCATTTACGCTGTATTAATCTATGTAATGCTCATTCTTATCAACAGCTGCGCTTTGGGTGAACCACGCGTAGTTTCGAGTCGGATCAGGTTACCACGCGCTACATTCACACGGCTATTAGATGATGGGTATTCTATTTGAAAAACAAAAGCGGCTGTGCACATACCTGATGTTCTAGTTTGTCGTTTAGGTCTCGAGCACAGGTTACCTCGCGTTGCGCAGAAATGTACCTACTCTCCAGGGTTTGATTCCTTGTTTGGAGATCGTGAAGCTGAGCTTCGGTCTAAAGTTCTTGTTTTCAATGAATAAATATGAATATACACCTCTTGGATTTGATTTTTGTGGGAAGTTATCTGTTCCAGAAGTCCATGGGAGTCTTTCTGGTGGTTCGAGAGTTGGCTTTCGAGCTCAGAGTTTCTAAAGAATAGTATACGTGAAAAAGAAGATTGTACAAGATTGTCTACCTATTGGTGAGATCATTGGTTTGTTTGAGGGAATTAGTCAGTTCCGCTTTCATTCGCTCACAAGCCTCTTGCATTTCTATCAACCTCGCAGTCGACTCTCCACTCATTCCTCCATTAGGCTTCCCTCGAAGCTGAAAACATCTCATAAAAGTGTACTTTAAAGGGTTCTTACTTGGGACTCTTCGGCTTCAGTCGTGAGCAAAGCTAATCTACTCTTGAGTGAAGATGTTTCCTCGTTTTTAGCTGTCAAGTCTACTTCCAGAGTGGCTACTCTCTCCATGGCAACTCGAAGACGCTCTCGAACCTAAACAGCAAATTGAGAAGAAGCCTTTTTACTGTGCGTACCTTCTCATCAAGGGCCTTGTGATGTTCGAACAAGCTTTTTAGCGCTTTCAGCACTTCTACCTCAGAGGAGACCTGAAAAGTGTGTGGTTAATTAGGTGTCATTCCAATCCCCTACCCCCGCTGGACTTTGTGCCTGCCTTTTCATAACGGTAACACGGAGGGATCGCTCGTGCCTCGAAACCAGGCACTCCAAATGCTCCAATAATAACCTAGTGTTGTTTCTCTCAGCCTAAAATTAAATTTTAAATGAAGAAAAAAAACCGTTCACCTTAAGTTCAACGATCTCTTCATCTTTCTCCAGAAGCTGTTCCCGTATTTGGACGAGTTCTTTTGACATGGTCTGGAGTTCCTGAAAAAAATTAGATCTGCAAGTGTTTATTTCGAGTAAAAGTGTGCCAAGCGAAGGATCCATTGGTTGCCGGCAAACCGAAATCCAATCCTTTTGCCGGCATAAAGCCCTTTTCATCGCATGCAGTTGATTTGGTAGTAAGGCTGACGGATTGCCAAAATTGGGAATCCGATTTTATGTTTACGCTTCCAGTCAAATAATATGTCACCGAGCAAGAATTAATTTTTTAGGCGTGCTACGCCGTCTTCAAGAGTAGTGGTAGTCATTTTGGCATCCGGCCAAAAAAAGAGAAAATATGAGAGCAGTGTTCTCGTCTCAGGTAGTAGTTTTCTCCGCGTAATCCTGACAGCGCGCCCAAATTGAGATGTGCGCCCCCGGCTATTACCTAGCGCAGCCCTTGGAGTCAATAGGCAGCCAAAAGACAAAGCCATTCCAACTGATAGACCACAAATAGCAGGCGTAAAAGAACGAGACTATCAAATAACTAACCTGCGGAAGGTGTTGAGTATGGACATCGACCTGTCGTCTGAGACTCTCCCTCTCCCTTTCCAAATCGTGTATCCGCTGATCGCGAGTATCCAAAGTTACCTTGTACTGTTCCAATTGATCTTGTAGTTTGTCTCTGTCCTCGAGCATGTTGACCATCAGCTGTAAAAAGATGGCGATTTTTCGTGGGAAGATTAGGTTTGATATAGGCAAACAATGGCTAGAGGCCTACCAGAGGTATAATTTGCATAAAATCTGACAGAAAAGAAGATTGGAACGAGGGTAAGGCGTTGAGAGGATTTCGCGATAGCCCTCAAAAAAATAAAAACACTAGGGGCCCCCAATGGAGATGGACCCGGAATCGATGGTTGCTAGTTTTTTGCAACTTGGGAAGAGAGGGGTCAAGTCGACATATGAGGAGCGTTTACCTGCTCGATGTTGGCGTCGTGACTGCCGTGCTCATCCATGATGGACTGGTCACCGTCTTCGCTAATTGTTGGCATCACATCGCAGCGCATTGCGCCGTTCGGCCAGCTCATTCTATAAAAAAATTAATTCTTTTGCAGAATCCAGCATTTTATTTGAATTCGTTCAAAAACTCACTTTCTGTCGTGTTGTTCTCCTTGAAATTGCGCTAACTCATGATTATGCTGACGATGACACTAACCTGAAATATAAAAGTATATTGAAGGAGTGAAATGAATCAAAAAGACAAATCAAAAAGTGTAATGAGGGAACGCCAATTACATGGCCGAGATGCTAACCAAAATAGAATAGGACAACTGAAATCCGATAAGACACAGTTAGCGCGGTAGCGGCATAATGGATGACGAGAATTACACATGGGCAACGGCTCATACCAGCCGCATCGATCGGCAGGGTCAGTGGGTGGTCAGTGGGGCCAACGGACAACGGAAGACGAGACGAGAGCTGAAAGTTACAACGCAGTGAGACGTTGCCTTTGCAAAAGCTTTGGTGGGATTACCCATGTTTTTGTTTTGAAAGAAGCATATCAATATAATGTTCATGTTAGACGCTAAAAAGAGAGAAAATTATTGATGTAGTCTTTTTTCAATCACGGAGAGGGAGCGTAAATGAGACGGCAAAATTGTTTAATGAACCGGAAAACAGGAGTTGAACCAAAATGTCGATAGCCGAAGAAAATGTGACCTCAAGAAGTCTAGTGCAATTCTTTTGCAAAGAAGAAAATGGCCTGTCGCAAATGAGTCATGTTAGACGCTCAAAGTTTTCCGCACTGAAGATTGCTTGCTGTTGACGTATATCGTAAAAGAGAGTCTGAACATCAAACAGATTATTTCAGAATGAATGCGAGGCGTATGTGAGCGAGAGACTAATTTAGCCTTATGATTTACTGCGCCCAATTGGTAGTTGGCCAAGAGACTGAGGTCATAAATTGCAGAAAAACCTACAACTATAGCTGTAGTCGACTTTGGGGCAAAATGTATTAATCTTCGAAGACAACTTTTTAGATTTGCAGCACTTTGCCATAATTGGCTAGGACGAGGAGCAAATGGAAAGCTGAGAAAATGAGCCTTCGTTACAAGGCCAATGGGATAGAAGGGACGTTTTTGGAGAGCGAGTGGCGTGGATTTTGAATAGAATGATGCAGGTGGCACATAAAAAGAGGACAGGACGCGAACGGAAACGGGCAGTGCAGCTGTTCGACAATAAAGATGTCCGAACACTGCCTGGAAGAAAAATGCGTGGATACATTGAAGCAACAAATGAGAACAGTGGGCGAGATGAGATAAATGAGAGTGTCAATGAAGAGAAAATGACTGTCGTTCTGAAGACACTTGATCTTCTCGCAAAAAGAAGCTCAGAGTTTGACGAGGTGAACAGATGGGTTCATTCAAACAAATAACAATTCAAAAACTAGGCCCAAATTGTTTTAAAACGACCACTGAACACCCTGAGTCTCGAGAGAGTACCTTTAACAAATGTGAGAATTTTCACAGGGACAGGAAGACAACTGAGGAGGAAAAAAGCCTGTACGAAAAGGTTGCTATCAACTGGTCGAAAATGACTAAGTGCGCAGTACTTGTGCGAGAGAATCGTTATTAGTAGCCGACATCCAGTGCAGACAGATAAACGAAGCCCTTAACACGCGACGCGGCCGCTCGCGTCACTTCAGATTGTCCACCAAAGAGTTTTGGTATATTTGGGTAAAAAATTTGGTTCACAGCTTTTAGTTTACAGCTGGGAGAGGCGAAAAATGCCACTTATTGAAAGAATAGCTAAAACACAGAAATTGAAGATTACTCTCTTTATAGAACAGGCTAAACTATGTTTATTGACATCGTGGTCAGAGTTGCACAGGGAAAAGCATGACAATAGAATCACAATAACTGTTAAAATAACTCGTCATTGGCAAGAGTACCAGTAATACATAAAACACATTCTAAAGGGCCTGTTTAAGCATGGCTTGGCACTGTTCTTTTAGGGCGGCTGACACCATTGACTCTCTCCTACTAGCGATCAAAGCAAGCCGACATTCGACTTGTGTGGCTACGTCACGTTGACTTTCTCCAGCACAGGCCGTGTAGATATCGCCCTCAGATGGCACCTCCACCAATACGTTGAGGTCGCTGAGATAAGGGTCGAATGGGACGAGTTCACTGCTATCCGACAAGTCGCATTGGAGCCACTGAAACGATCTAGTCTTAAATGGTCGGGTCGTGTGAATGACATGCGCTACGCTCCTGGCTAATGAAGAAAAGCAGCCTTTGAGCAAGATGTCTTTACTAAGCGAGTGCAAAAAAAGTGGCGGGGGCTATTAGACTAAAAATGAGGGAAAAAACCACACTTAATAGCTGAAAAGGGTATGCCCTTAGTGCTAGGACATGCTCATGCATGTGGCATTGAAGATGAAAACAGCCTGTCTCCTGTGGGAGTGTGATCATTACCTTGTTGGTTAGCACATATCGCGAATGATTGAAGAGGACCTTTCCTAAATAGGCTTAGTTTACACATCACATTGATTGGCATTTGTTAATCTGCATGGCCGCAAGCTATTTAACCAAAAAGGGTCTACATGATCAGACTAGCAAGACAAATAGGATAACTGACCTTTTCGTTCGGCTTCTGCAATAGACTAGTTCTGGGCAAGGAGTTCCGACCAGCTTTGCCGTTTTGTACCAGGAGGGCTGACCTGAAGTATCGGAATGTTTGAGCAGAAAGGGTGTCTAACCTTCGATCCTCGCTATCCTTTTCGACGTGAACCAACACCATCGTGGTCGAATTGTCTTTGTCCCCAATCAGTTGAGGGAAGAATCGGCCAGTGAACATCTGAAGGTTTAGTATAAGAAGACAGTTGTACTGTTTTGAAATGATTTTGTTAGAATTCCGGCCTATTTGTGCTGATATCATAGGAAAATTACAACGCGATACAGTCAACGGTGACAACTTAAAATCAGCGTCATCGGAGCAATCGGCTTGCAAGATTGTTTCAAAGCAATACAGTCACCGAACCTATACAAGTCTTAAAGTGTTCGATACCGTGGTCAAACGTGGAATGTGGCGTTTCAATATTTGACGAACAGCTTGTCTAGACATAGGCAGCAAGAGATTAACGAAATCTTTTCTTTATCCCTATCTAAAGACATCGCCTAGCAGGCCCAAAAGTATCAATATTCACTCAAATCGTCTATGTATATCTACATCCTGATGGCATGATTTTCATGTATAATTCTAGCTGTCTCACCTGTTTCACAACATCCCGAAACTGTTGCGACATTCCACAGTAGATGGCAAACCGGAATGGGTACGAGGAGACAATCAAAACGTTCCTACAAATTTTACTTTCAATCAACAGATTGCCTTTTTTTTACCGCACGATCAACAAGATGTTGAGGAGTTTGTAGTCAATGATGCTTATACTTAGGGAGACGGACAGAACATGAATTATGAAAATGATGGCTGCTGGGATTTCCGTGATGAGGAAGATCAAAATTACGACTACCAACATACGTGTGTTCTGGAAAAAGGTCTATGATATCATCTGTTGACTTTCAGTACCTGCTTCAATCCTTGGACCCGTTTTGGCTCACTGATGCTCTCCCGGGGCTTAGAGAGTCGCGACAGTCGCTTCGAAGCTTCGTCCCTATCATGAGTCATCAGACTCTTCCTGTTGCTGGCTCTGAAGGGAAGTTTGAAAGAGAATACGGGGAATTCACTTTGAAAGCAGATTAGCATGTCTCCTGTCAGCTACTCGTATAGCGTAGACCAGTTTCCACGTGAAAATGACCAGCAGCACACACGGCATCAAATGTACAAGTGTGCATTGGCCAATGTACACGACTTTGTAGTACAAATTGCCCACAGATCTCAGCACAGCTGTTTGTTGCTTGTAGCAAAACCTTCGAGTAACTGAAAATCGGGATGGTTAAAGAAGAACTTTTCGGTTGTTTGAGGGTTATGTAACTGTCATATTTTTTATTGCTTTAAACCCTTCTTCCCCCGCAATAGAGGCCACAATTGCTAATTTAGGTTAACTAATGCTATTGAACCTCCCGGTGTCTCATATTCCAAGGCATGACTTACTATTTACAACCGGATCGTGGAGAGTATGCGAGAATGTGTAGCTGGCCATCGGTTCCGGTGTGTAGATCAGTAATGAGAAGATGCAGATAATCATCGTCACCTTAATTATTTTTCGGTAATGTGCTTAGTGTCTTTCTTACCTGCTTACTCCTTCCGATAGTACAAAACCTCCTAACCAGGGTTGGCACACAAATGTACACATATCGTTGTATTGCCAAATAGACAGTCAACCAGATGGCAGTCGAGTGAAATATCGAGGGTAGAACAGCAGCCACGTAGGGTGAGACCCTGCACCAGAAATCAGGTAGACCATAGAGAACCTCATCCTTGTGGCCTGAAATTTTTGGATAAAATTGGTTTCGGTCAACCACTTAAAGCGAGGGCAGCAAGCAAATCTTAGCCGCTGGATTGTGTATCTTTTGATTAGAGAGCACTTCCGCGAGGGACGCTGAGACCAGAAACGTTCAAAACGTATCCCTCCACGACCCCCCTTTGGTATCTGTTGGTGAGCGAGGTTTGAACTGTTTTCTGTTTATCAGTCAAAACTATCTTCAAGGGAGCAATCAGTTACAAACTCATCCATGTTTTATGAGCTTTTAGTCGAAACTTTGTTTCAAAGCTATCGCAAAATCAGAAAGCAGCGAGGTGTGGGCTGTTTTGAAAAAGAGGGCAAGCACAGTTAACGGAATGTGCCCTGAAGCGTAGTCAAGATAATTTGTGTGTGTAGTCAATTCAAATAAAAGAAGCCTAGGGTCACATACCTCCTAAAGTAAAGTAGTAAATAAACCATGGGATGCATGAAATCCCCGTAAAGAGCTCAGACACCGCCATGGCCAAAAGCACATAATTCGTCGGCGTTCGGAGGTACTTGTGCGACAAGACCAAGACAATGAAGGAATTCGTCGCCAGCGTCAGACAGACGATTATAGGCATCCAGTAGCCGTATAGTGGAAGAGCCCAGTCCATAGGAACCTGAAAGATTTCCCGTATACTTTTAGGCACTGGATGGCCGAACAACTCATTAGGTTAATTTTGCTAATACGATAATGGCGAAAACAGGATACAAAACAGACGTATCTTTTGCGAACATCCGGGCCCCTACTCGTTAGGGAAGTGTTTCCATGAAGCTGCCAAATGATTCTTCTTTAAAAAAAACTGCCCATGGATTACAACCGTGCTCGAATCGCGTGTGCAAAGAATTTGGCTAACGAGGACCTCAGGGAATTTTTAAACTTTCCAGATTCTGAACGAGGTTTAGCTTCTTTCGACAAATAGAGTTTCGGTTCTTTAGAGAAAAGTACAGAAGGCTTACCAGGTTTGATATGTTAAATGGACGGCATGTTCTGTTGTAAAAGCAGTCCGGATGACCCTCGGCCGTCCGCCAATCCATAATCCTGGAAATAGATACTAGAGCAGGCAGACAGAATGTTTTCCAGGTTACTCTGATTATATACGGATAAAAGAGAGAAAGAGTAAAGCAGCGGCTCACAGATAAATGAAAGTAAATAAATGAGACGGCGAGAAAACAGCCGTGTTGCGTAGACAATCCGGGCCTAAACGAGGAATTCACAGGAGCATGACGGAGGCGGATGACAGTTAGTAAAATTTAGCTACTAAGGAACATTTAGCATCTGCAATAGCCAGGGAGGGTCTTGCGACGGGGCGTGGCTCCCACTCCTCAGCTACATACGAATGTGGAACCAAAAGCCGTCTCCAGACCTCGATATTTCTCGCTTGACCTATAGCAACATTCAAATACGGAAGTTTAGTCTAGAGACGTGCGAGAAGGTATATCTAATTATTCGAGAGTCTGTCGTTGCGCGCTTTAACTGCCACTGTGCTCGAAAAAAACGAAACTACTGAACGATGATACACCACACACGTGAGCTCTTTAGAAGTTCAGCCCAGTCATTCTTTCTTTCTGGTCATATGACTAAATGTTAAAAACCGATAAGCGTTCTCACTCTTCCATCAAAAGAGCAATAAGCGCTCGCGCAAAAAGTTTGAGAGTATCCGGGGAGCGCGACTTCATTTAGAAGAGTTGATGTGATAGCCGAAAGCGTGTCGACAACCTGTCACTGCTCTGCTAATAGCAAAAAAACACATGCAACACAGACATACACAGAAGCATCAAAAAGCCTAGTTATTATGATTGAATCAAAAGGTCTAGCGACAGATAGAGAGCCATGGCAGTATTAATAAGCCAGGCCGAACTATTGTCAAAGATCGAAGAGTTTGGGCAGAATGTAGGAACAGGGGGTTTTAATAAGAGCTGCATCAAGTCTGGATGATAGCTTTCCCAGTTAAATTCAAGCTAATCTTTCGCCGCGAAATTCTCAGAAGATATCAAGTTGGTGATCCGAATAGGAAGTAATCTTTTGGAGATCTCAGATCATTAATTGTCTGACGTGGCTGTAGCAATAAAGCGGCTCGAGCAATTTCTTTCTCAAAAATTCGCCGGATAGGAGGTGGGAATCACCCCTGTGTGTCTCTCTTGAAAAACAATGATTGTATTAGGAGGCACAATTGGAGGCCCTATATTGGGTCTGTTCTGGCCTCTCTTTCACTTGCGTGAAAAACAGAACTGTTTTCGACGATATCTAACCGCAAGGCTTGTTTATGAGGTGGAAAGCCTCAATTTGGACAAAAGAAAGGACTTGCAAACAATAGATTAACACAACATTTACGCAGGCTCTTTCCAGCTCCAACTCTTAGCCTAATGGTTGAAAAAGGAAGAGGTAAGAGCGATAGTAATGGATTATGAGACAAACAGGTCCTCTGAAAACTTCTCTAGTGGACGGAAACTGAATTAGGATCTGCTCTCGAGGCCTCTGTGTAACCAGATTAGCACCGGCTAACTCGCACGGTGAATCCCGCCGATGAGTGAGTAGGGGGTTCTATTTCCTAGAGGATGGGTACTCGGGAGACACATCAAAAAACCATCAAAAATAGAGCGAGGCTTTTACATTCTCCTAGGAGGTAAATAGGAAGTGTTCGAGATTATTAAAAGAGAAACGCTTGGTTTTGGAATTCGAAGAAAAAAGGGATGGAGAGAGCTTCACTCCTCTGACCGAAAACAATTCATCTCTTTCTCTCCCTGCTCGAAAGCCACAACAAACGATAGTGTGGGCAGTCATATGGAATACATTTCTGAGAGATGACGAGAACTGAGAGTTCGAACACAGATCCGCCACCACGAGTCTAGTTGTGAAGAAGGCCCCTTACCGAAGTGCGAAGGCGGAAGTGGCTCCTTTCGACAACTTCTTACGTTTTAAAGACTCTCTCTTTGGGAACGAAACTTGAGACGTCCTGTTCTTTCTAATTTCTAATTTCGCATAAGCACAGATTTAAAAGTAGATCTGTGATACGCTGATGTGAAGAGGGCAGGTGAGAATGAAAGGTGGATGTCGCTGCCTTTCTAATGAGCGGCCAAGTTTTGTAAGAAGCTGGGCGCTGATGGATCATAAATTTCTCGAAAGCATTTAACTGGCGGCAATGCCTCGCTGTAAGAGGCCTACTTCGATAGGTGTCTAGAGACGACTTCCTCGAGGCACTTTTTGTTTTGACAAACAAACGAAAATGAGTTTAACAAGACGTCCCGAAACTTCCTGGAGTCTCAGATCCTTTGAGTTCTGGAGGCGGTTCAGATTTCTGGTAGAACACGAAACTAAATTGAATCTGCTGCCGACGCAATAGAAACCCCGGCAAGAAACAGACATTCGAACCTTTTTCGAGCATAATTTCTTGCAGAGGGGATACTGTATGTCTCTTTTGTGCGTTTGCAACACCTTTATCTCTTGCTCTCTATCAGAGACGAGACAAGTTGCCGTCTAATGAAACAGATTTCACCAAATTGGGAGGATCGCATCATCAAGATGCAAATTGCTGTTGGACCAGCAATGAGAAGGATGGGACGTGGCGATTGGCGCAGCATGCACTCCGGCTCAAGTAACAAGCGAAAAAGATGAATGAAACCGAATCAATGTGGAGGCATGTGCATCATAAGTTAGCACCCACCGAGCAATTAGGAGTCTACCCTCAAGATACTTACAGAGAAGAGTCAAAACAGCCTTAGGGATAGGCTCTCAAACACTCCACGGTAAAAAAAAGCAGCCACTGTTATCAGCGGAGGCGTTGAAAAAATGATTTAGAGAGTCGAGTTACTGTGGAATATAAACTTGCGAGCCGCTAAAGCATCTCTCACGACACTGTACAATTTCCTTTTACAGCTGTTTTCAATTAAAAAAAACCTAATCTTAAGTTCCGGAAATATGCCACACGTAGCTCACCACTTCCTAATTTAAAGGCCTGTTGAATGAAGAAAACAATGATTGTTCTACCAACAGAGAACGAACTGTCATCAGAAAGCATAAGGTACCAAATCTTTCTGACTCTTATTACCATGACAGGTGTAACACAATAGCCGGTATATTTCGAGTTTCCATACTCAGTAGTTGACTTACCAAGTTCGGCGTATTATTAGCCAAATTGAGAAACGGTCCGCATAAGAATTACAACCCCATTCCAGAGTACCTACAGTTTAAAGACGATAGCCGTATAAGCAAAAAGAGTTTTAGGAGGGTAAGGTTAAGTCTTGAAAAATCAGCTAGGCTAAACTTTGGAAGTTCGGCGGAGATTCGGAAAAGTTTGCAATTGATGTCAGGCCGGCTGGTGAAGTCAAGTGAAGCGTAAAATGAGGATGAAGAGGCAAAAGAATCTGTACCCGCCAACACCCAGAGTGGACAGCTTCTATGGAAGCAAGACACCATCTGTCGGCAAATGAACTTTGTATAATTTTGATTTAAGAGCGTGCAAGTCCGGCCATAAATACCCAAACAGGTGCAAACCTCACTGCTGGTCTGGAGTTCGACGCATTTCTTGACGTCCAAAATAGCGCTACAAACGTACTTTTGCGCCTACGAGAGTTGTTTCCTGCAATGTGGTAGACGCACACAATTAGAGACTTCCCCTTATGCGCCAGTAGTTGAGGGGTACGATGCCTTATGAAGCTAATTTTTTGTTTTTGGCCAGTGTGAAGTCATTATTAGCATACGTTGTTAGAAACAAGGTGGGATAGCAGGGGATGTCTTCTTTTGACGACCGATGACCATTCTCGTCGGGGCAAAGGGGCCCCTCATTCCGAGAAAAAAGAAGCCTTCTGTTTTTCAGGCTGGAATGTGTTCACTCTCTAGAACAAAACTCCAGAATTGGAGAGGACCAATGCCAATTGTCGCAAGGATAGATTGCGCAAAGAAGAGGACCACATTAATCACTGAGACCTGGAGGAACGAAGGGCTTGAAAATGGGTATTGATGATCAAAAATGATCGCATAAAAATCGCTGCGGGGGAGCATATTGGAACGGATAGCTCAGCTTTGTGGCGATTAGCAAAGCGACGTGGATCGGAAATGCAGTACAGGTCAACAGGTTCAAATAAAACTTTTAATGATCTTTAACTGATTGTCGCATTGTCATAAACGGAGCGAACACAAACAAAACCGTACGCGGGTTAAACGGGAGTGTTACTCGATTCGTGCTTATCGAAGAAGAAGAAGCTCTCTGTTCCAGTAATTAATGAAATGCGGTTCAGCTCCGCACGTCAGCCATATTTTGTTGTGGGAAGAGTTTTGGGTCAAAACAGGGAAGCCAATACTTCAGCATTCATTCCAGCCCAACATTCTCTCTTGTTTTTCATTGAGCAGCGGTCATTGCGGAAACACCGCGTCAGCGTTCAAGGTTTACTCCCTTCTGACCATTGAAACCTCGAGAACGACTATGGTAAAGATTCATTGATCCTAATAGGTATGAAAATCCACCTGACCAGTGCTCAAAGAAAGATCGAAAAACTATGAGATGCGAGTATTAGCTATAAGACGAAAGAGATCACCGGTGAAGCTCGAAACTGGAATGGGTTAAGTAAGAATCTCGGACAAGGAGAGTAGGAACATGAGAGTTACAAAGCAGATGCCAACTGACATCCATCCGAACAGAGCGAACGTAGCCGAACAGAAGCTGAAAGACAACTTGAAACAGACAATGGGTAAGAACTGACCAGAAAGATCCTGCGAAGAAGAGGCATACTGAGACTTTATAGATCAGAGGACTGCACTTGTTCCATGGGAGTCCTCTGTACTTTATGTAGAGAAAAAGTCCAGCGGAAAAGGAAGCTGTTTGGAAGAAGAGGGTGAGATACATCAGATTCCTATAAAACACAGTTGTTTAACAATGTAGCATCCAGCAGTTCGGTCTGTAACGTCTGTATTAATGTCAGCGTAGCGCATTTCTTGTGCTTACAGACGAGTGTGTATCAAAACCCAGCAACTCTTATACATGACAAAAAAGGCAAAAATTAGTAACAAGAACACTTTCACTTTTTTCACAACGCTGTATGTTTTCGGATCTGCTCAAATAAGAAGAGGATCATAAGACGTGTAAGTTAATTGCAAGTTTCACTGTGCAAGTGGTTCTTTCTTGTGACAAGCCGCATGAAGTGAAAACTGAGTTTCAAACAAAGCATAGCACATTGTAAACGATATGTTGATTGGGGTTCAATTGAAAAGCATCACGTGAGTTTAAATGAGTTTACAAAAACCTTACTTACCAATTAACTTTGTGACTGAACCAGATCGACATCGGCAGATGGAAGATCCAAATAGTCATACCAAACACAGCAATCCAGAGGAAAGAAGCAATCTGAGTCAGCTCAAGAATGCTATTCCAAATACTTACATCCCAATTGCCTTCCGACTCCATTTCCGCCTTGTCCACAGGCGCTTCAACAGTTTTATGATGATGGTGGTGTCTGCGTGGTGGTGGTTTCATAAGACGGACCTCGATGCCAGAATCCTGAAACCTAGTACCTAATTTTGGTCATTACATCTAGACGTTTATATGATGAAAAAAAAGCAAGTGCAGATACAGCTAAAGTAAAAAACTAAAAAACTAAAGGCTGTTGAAAATTCAAATTTTGTACCACAACATTTAGGATCGGCTTAAATAACTTACTTTGCTCTCAACGGTGCATCCAGTGTTCAATCTGCGTCTCAAATCATCCTCCATTACGCATTCGAACAGTAAAAGTGTTGTTTACATGCGAAAAGATTTTGCATCTTGGGGTTTGCCATCGTATTGCTCATATGGCAATCAGGGTTGTCGCGTCGGGAGCCAGAAAGTTTTTGGCAAATAGCCCTGACGGTTATCACTGGTGCCGGCTGGTTGTTTTCTTTTTTTTGCTCCACATATGGTGTTTATATGAACTTTTCTTGCAAAATTATCCGAGCCAATATTGGCTTTAGCTGTGAACAACCCATTTTGAATGCGCTTCCCGCAGTATCGACTTTTACTAGAAATATTTTTACAGGCCGCTTCTTATCTTAATATTTCGCGCTTAATCAGTTTTCTGGTAAACAATGGATAGAAAAGATTTCAATAAGTTAGACTATAGCTTCCGTGCTCATTTGCAGAAAAAGATGCACCCGTTATTCGCTGAACAGTTGGATAGCCTCTTTTAGACCATTTCTTTCGCCAATAACTCTTCTCAAGCTCTCATTTGGCCGTTCCGCTCTCTTTTGCATATAAGTAATAACTCGACTCACAGATGGGACCAATATCTACGGTTGTATTTGTCAAAATGATGACTTGAATGGTAGTATACCGCAATTTCCGGTAGTGATTGTCTATCAAGTCCGCCCACAGGTTTCCATTTCAAAATATTCACTTTTTATCGTTGCACATTCTGATAAAATTATACCACAAATCACAACAGTCCTTAACAAGAAAACAATCATTTGTATCCAGATAACCGTGAGTCAATTGTTTTCCGCTCTCAGAAATCTTTTGCTTGGCGCGAGAGACCGCCGCTTTGAATAGATGTTTTTCTCATCGATTCTCACACTGAGATGTCTGCTATTTCGTTGCCGCTTTTGGCTATCAATTAGCATGCCATCCTACTAACAATAATCTGTTTGCGCCTAGCCTTTAGAAATGCAATTGAAAAAGTTTTAACGAACATATCTAGTTCCTTCTATACTCTGGACCTGGCCACGAGGCAGTAGTTTTTTGAGCGCCAGGTGCAACGACGGTCGTGCAACTCGTTTAGCTGTTTTTTCCTGACGTCTCATGCCTTCTAACTCAGATTACGACAAGATTCCTAAAATTGGAATCCTGCTCAAACTGAATCAGAATGTCGTACATTTTTTTGAACCAAATCAAAGACCTCTCATTTCTAGTGTCCTCCTCTAATGGGCAGGATCACTGAATTGGTCCCGACTTGTTCGCTTGAGCTACTTCACATTCACAACTATAATCAGAAAGACCATTTGAAGCGGTCACCATGAAAAAGACCACGGCGTTATTATTTGAGGGGGCGAGATTAATGCGCCTGACGCATGAAGACTCCTCCTATTATGTCTTCACCCGATCCTCTGTCTGTGTACCATCCTAGATCAGTTCTTTCACAACCGTCGGCAGCTGCTCGACGTGTTTTCTTGATAACGTTGAGTCAGGCCACAAGTAGTCTTCGGCCAACTCCTTTTTTCTGTCTTTTTTGCATCCTTGTGGGCAGAGGCTGAGTAGGTTCGTTATGGGAAAACATTCTATACTCATTCTCAGAACCTTTAGCCTATTTTCGAAGAAAAAACCTCGGCATTCCCGCCATTTCTCTCGATCAAGGAAAATAGAGGTTTTTGACGCAGCTGTTTCAGTACATTGTGTTGAATCAGGGACTGACAGAAATGTGACGGCATCAGCACTGTCCTCTGAAGGTCAACACAAATAGGTCATTTTTCGAGGAAGATCAATTTCCGTTCTCTTTTTCATGCTCACTAGAGTGAGACGAACTTTCCGCGAACTTCGTTTCCATGGCTTGCTTATGTTTTACTGTCGAATAAGTGCTTGTTCCCTTCGAAAAAAATATGTTTTCGAAAACTGCCTAACTCCGGATGCTGACAGTACAAAAAGTCACCAGGCAGTAGGAAAGCAGACTGACTCATGCATTCTCAGCAAATTCCACACCTAAATAACTCCGATTCTTATTCTTCTTTTTCCAAAACCCAGAGGATCACCAATACCTTCTGCATAATGAAATGGGGGAAATGTCTGCCCTCGTTTTCCCGCAAACTTTAATCAGTATCCTTTCCAATCCTTTTTGTCGAAAATTCTTTTGATCTCACATTTCTTTCCATTATACTTAAAATACCAACAGTTTTCAGGTTTAAACCTATGAGGAAGGCGAGAGAGCTATAAATCGAGTATATCATCTGCAGCCATGTCAGGATGTGAGTTTTTGCACATATATCTTTCTTATATCTTTCTAGTAAAGGGACGTCGTCCCATCAAAATTTCTATGCCAACTCCTCAAGAAACTCCAGAGTTCAATCTAGACGACAAGTGCAAAATACGGTGAGACTACAACTTTTCCATAGTACATCGTGACCTTCCAGGCTCACAAACGATTCGGAAGAGATCGAAATAGCAGCGGTAGAATTAGAGGTTATAGAAGAACTTGGAAAAGGAGGATACGGTGTAGTTGAGAGGATGAGACACAGACCGTCCGGTATCATAATGGCGGTAAAAAGAATAAAGTCATCAATCAACGACGAGTCACAAAAACGGATGCTGGTCGAGTTAGATACGTGTAAAAAGAGCGACTGCTGTCCACAGGTATCTTCATTCCAAGTTTATTTACCATTTATGATCACAGATGGTCCGTTTCTACGGTGCGATGTTCCGCGAAGGCGACGTCTGGATATGCATGGAAGTGATGGATACCTCTTTGGATAAATTCTATCGCAAAGCGTTCCGTACAGGAAATCCGATTACCGAGCCATTTGTGGGCCGTGTCGCCCTTTCGGTAGAATATCTGCGTAAAGAACCTTTGCATTTGGCAACATTTAGGTAATCGAGGGTCTTAATTTCATGAAAGAGCAGCTGAACCTGATTCATCGCGACGTGAAACCCTCGAACATACTGCTTAACAAATATGGACAAGTTAAAATATGTGACTTTGGGATTTCGGGTCATCTCACAAACAGTATTGCAAAGGTTTGAGCATGTACTTTTATTTCCAATCACTACTTTCAGACGGTGCAAGCTGGTTGCAAGCCCTACATGCCGCCAGAACGTATTCAGGGAGACGCAAAAGAGGCCTACGACGTTCGTGCTGACGTCTGGAGCTTGGGAATCACACTGGTAATGACACGTCAGACCACCAACCGCGAGATTTCAGATTGAAATTGCCACGGGACTGCATCCATACGACGCGTGGAAGACTCCATTCGAGCAGTTGAAACAAGTAGGAATTTTGTGTTAGTAAAAGCTAGAGCAACTCGTTTCAGGTAGTAAACGAGCCTCCACCAGAGCTGCCCAATGACGGCACCTTCTCAGCCGATTGCAGATTTTTCGTGAAGCGCTGGTGAGTTATTGGCGTCTAGCTCCCAGAGGCTGAGAATTAAGCACAGTTTGAATCATCACTGACGTTTTTTGCCGTCAACGTTTTGGAATTCGCTCCACAAAATCCCCCGCATTCGCCGCATAAAAAAAAACATCATACTGTAGCTGTACTTATAAAGTGCTCACAAAGACACTAAATATCATGCTGGGAGACAATTCTAAGACTAGACATCGTTTGACATGACTACGGTAGTAATTGGTACTTCAAAAAATTGTGGGCTGCCGTTTGGTAGCTCTGACAATTGCTTCATGAATGCACGCAAACGTATAGCTTTTTGAGTAGAAAAGATGTACGAAACCAGTGGCTGCTAACAAAGAATAAGAAGTCAGAGAACTCTATAGGTTTTTGTGCAAAAACCAGGTTACAGTGTATGCGTTGTTAGAACTCGCAATGTCTAAAATAGAGCTTGACAGGCACCCAATCTAGTCATACTTCTTTCTAGTGTAAAGTTTATACATTCGATTCAATTTGCACGATCAACTCGAAATACTTCACGAGTCCAAATACCATTTAGACAACGTTTGACTCCACTCTGCACAGCCGTCATCTTGAACTCATGGTAGATATTTACTATTCGCTGCCTGAGATCAGCATAGGCTCTGGCTTTTTTTAATAAATGCTAACAACAAGATTTCCGAGTTGTAGGTGCGGGAAAGAAAAGGACTTTACGTATTTCCGCTAGAAAAGGTTCGTCAGTTGATGTTTGCGATCGTTTTGTTCTCATGAAAGGGGTAAAAACTACCTGCTAACAAAAAGTGCAGCGGTGTTAAACGTTTGTTTCCAGCTTAGAACGTGATCACCACGAGCGACCGAAGTACCCGGAATTGTTGGCCATGCCTTTCATGGAGATGGTGCGTAACGAGAGAACCTTCAGTATGGCAGGCTTCATCTCAATGGTTTGTTTTCTTCCGTTTTCCTAATGTCAACACTTTTTTTCTAGGTGCTGGAATTGCCAAACTAAATCATATGCCAATGGATCAACTCGACAAAGTGTCATGCCATGTGCTGTTCCATCACGTTCATTTAGCCATTATTGTCTTCTTCAAAATGCCAATAGTCGGATACTCCTATATCTTTTCTTGGTTTGTGGCCATTTTAGCCCTATCTCTGTATTATGTCTATCTCGCTGTGATATTTCCCTCCCGATATTTTGAAGGTACACCGTGTATGTATATTCTATGCCAATTTTCCCCTTTCTGGCCGGTTGTTTTCCTTTTTTGTTTTTTTTCTTCTCTATTGGTCCCGTACTCGTTGTCATTGGCAAGAGCTCATGCCCTTTTTTGCTATGATTGAACTCTAGGAACCACTTAACTGCTCTTTTTAGTACTTTTGACGCGAGTTTCATGTAGACATGTGTAGGTGCATAACATATTGTATTTCTCTCCTTTGTGCTTCAACCATATCTCAAACTCCTGGAATCTTCTCTGTCTCATTCAAATGCCCGTGTTCTATCATGCACAAACCAGTTAAATAAATCTCTTTCCAAAGAAAAGCGGAAGGGTCGTCGTCGACTTTTTTGTTAAAGATAAATTAGACAAGCTTCATGAAGCAGTGAGACCGGTTCAGCCAACGCATCTCGAATAGAACTGGGAATGTGTGGGATATGCCTAATAAGATATCAGTCATGACTAGGCTAATCTTCCTGCTGACTGTTCTAAGCTGTACTTCAGCCTGGAAAAGATACGGTATTTTTGATTTTGGCATGTGATGATGTTGTAGAGCGACGAAGCTTGGAATGTTCGCAAGAAAGCAAAGAATGTCTTCTCGGTCGTCCAGGAAACTGGAGTCGAACAGTAGAGTGGGTTTCAAAAGAACAGCCAGCTGTTTGTTTTTTCTTATTCTGAAAGTGTCTCTCAAGGAATAAACTAGGGCAAAATTTCTAGTAACCTCATCCGCATTTAGGTGTCGAACAGAAGATATTCCATTCTCAGAAAGAGTCCCGTTAAATAAAAACGCCACCCATCGAGTTGCCTGCCCTCTTGATTGCAAGCCCCATGTAATAGTCTCCCTCTCCAACTTTGTGTAAATATTATCTAGATCGTCCAGAAAGATTCGGCCAAGAACAGAAGATGCACGTCATATCAGACTTTTGGAAAATATTTTGATGAGACTAACCAGAACTGGTAGGTTTTACGATCTTGCAGTCCATTTATCTTCCAGGTTCATCTGGTTCTGTGAGCCCTGCAAATCTACATTCACGACAGACTGCGAATTTCAAGAGTGAGAAGAAGTCCGAAGGATTTGCGCAAACACAAATGAATCATTTCCACTTTGACTCAGGTTTCGGTATTCTGTTTTCGCAAGGAGATATGATTAATCTATTATATTTCTCAACTAATTACCGTTCGCTTCGTGTTCCTTTGGCGGCATCTCCGAGCTGTTTTTGTAGCGCTTGTTTCGTCGACACCTTTCATTAAATCTTTCTACAGTTTCTCAACAAATCACCTAGTCATTTTTCTGATGATTCAGTGAGGGGTGTGGCTGATGAACGATGCTATCACCCTAAATAACTGGTTCCCACACCACACCCCGAAACATTTGAATGTCCGTGGGCATACCTGCGGGACTGTCGTTTAGACTAACGATGTCTTGGGGCCAACGATTCTTTCCTTTCAGGGGTCTTCTACTTCCAAAGTGTTGTTTCTGATCACTTGTTGTATCAATGTAAACAAGCCGCCTCTCTCTGCAATTCTCGCGCCCACTCTCAAGTACTTTTCCCGTCTCCCCAACTCGCTTTTACTGCTGAATTATCCTGGAAAGTGGAGACTCCGTTATTTCTGAACAAACAATAAAAATGACTGCAGTCATTGATTGTGGTCAGTCGCATCAAATCTATCGCTCTTGTTTAATGGATCTCGTTCCGTCGAGGTCGCGAAACCCGGGCAACGCCCAAGTCAGTATCACTTTTGCGCACCTTGTCCGCTTGCTACCATAAACATCAGCTGCCATCGCGTTTACCCATTTCTTTTCTCAGTTTCTTATACTTTTTAGGCCAGTGTTTTTCAGTTTGAACCATGTCGGAGTCCGAATACAGGAGCTCTATCTCCTCTCGCCCTGCCTTCAATCGTACTGTCACCAGTACTCAGAACTACAATACTCCTGGTACGTTGTCAAGGAGCCTAGAAACAAACTCTTTTAGGCTCTGGAAATCGTGTCCTCAAAATTGTGACGGAGACTCATCACACTTCCTCTTCCTCTGGAATGTCTCCTTTCAGCCAGAACGCCGCTTCTGCCATCCGCGATAGCCGCGAGAGGGAGAAGAAGGAAATGAGTGACCTTAATGACAAGCTGGCCAGCTACATTGAGAAGGTCCGCTTTCTCGAAGCCCAGAACCGCAAGCTCGGAGCCGATCTAGACCTTCTTCGTTCTCGCTGGGGAAAGGACTCTACCTCCATTCGTACCATCTACGAGAGTGAAGTCACCCAGGCCAAGAAGGTCATTACCCAGACCGCAAAGGATAAAGATGAGCTCGAAAGAGAGATCAAGAAGCTCCAGGATGAGTTGAACGAGTACCGTAGAAAGTTCGAAGAGGCTTCTCGTGCTCGCGGAGAGGACCGTGAGAAGATTGACGAACTTTTGGTCAAACTGTCCAACTTGGAAGCCGAGATTAATCTTCTGAAGCGTAGAATCGCTCTCCTGGAGGAAGAGATTGCTCGTCTGAAAAAGGAGAACTTCCGTCTTATGGGAGAGCTTCAGCGTGTTCGCACGGTAGGTAGCATTGAATTTATTTTAATTGAAACAACTGTTATAGGAGCTTGACCAGGAAACTCTTAACCGTATTGACTACCAGAACCAAGTTACAACTCTTCTTGAAGAAATCGATTTCATCAAGCGTGTCCAAGATCAGGTATAGCACTTTCTCACTGACCGGAACAGAACGTTTTTTTAGGAAATCAAGGAACTGCAATCCCTCGCTGCTCGTGACACTACCAGTGAGAACCGCGAGTTCTTCAAGAACGAGCTGGCCAATGCTATTCGCGATATTCGTAACGAATACGACCAGATGATGAACGCTAACCGCAACGACATGGATTCGTGGTACAAGCTCAAGGTCCAAGAGATTCAGACCCAGAGCGCTCGTCAGAACATGGAGCAGGGATACCAGAAAGAGGAGGTCAAGAGACTCCGCACCCAGATGACCGACCTTCGCGGAAAGTTGTCCGAACTTGAGGGCAGAGTGAGTCAAAAAACTTGATTGGATCAGATATCAATTATAGAACGCCCTTCTGGAGAAGCAGATCCAGGAGCTCAACTACCAGTTGGAGGATGACCAGAGATCTTATGAAGCCGCCCTCAATGATCGTGATGCCCAGATCAGAAAGATGCGGGAGGAGTGTCAGGCCCTTATGGTCGAGCTTCAAATGCTCTTGGATACTAAGCAGACCCTTGATGCAGAGATTGCCATCTACCGCAAAATGCTGGAAGGCGAAGGAGACGGACCCGGACTCCGCCAGCTCGTTGAGCAGGTTGTTCGCACTACTGGCATTAACGAGGTTGCCGACACCGGTAAAACAGCAACTTTCGAAAAACGTTGTCGTTTTAGAAACCATGCGTGTACTCAAGGGAGAGACCTCTAGTCGCACCTCTTACTCACGCTCCGCCAAGGGCAACGTCTCCATCCAGGAAACATCCGCCGAAGGCAAATTTGTCGTGTTGGAGAACACCAACCGCAACAAGGAGGAGCCGATAGGAGAATGGAAGCTAAAGAGAAAGATCGACGGCAAGCGTGAGATCATCTACACCATTCCCAAAGATTTCGTCCTTCATGGTGGAAAGAGTGTCAAGGTGATAACCCCCACAATTCCCCGTCATAACTACATTCTTTCAGATTTTCGCTCGAGGACATGGATCAGGCAACGGAGTTGATACCCTCACCTTCGACCAAGAAGATTCGTTCGGCGTCGGATCAAACGTTCAGACGATCCTCTACAACAATAAGGGCGAGGAGCGCGCCACCCACACCCAGCGTTCCAGCCAGTCCTAAATCTCTTTTTGCTCATAATAATCTCCGGTCGCCTTCTCCATGGGTCTCCGCGTTATTCACCCTGTGATTCAAGAAAATGCATCTTGAATATTTTGTAATATCGCATCCCATTGTGACAATAAAATCTTATGCTTTTAATGTATGTGAAGAAAGTGGCCAAATTAGAATGTTAAGCTGACTAGACATCTTCTTGCAAGAGTCGTTCGACTGCGTCAAGTATATGTCATAAACTGAACTGGAAACCGACATCCCCATACTCAGAAATGGCCATTCCACCCTTCTCCTTTACCAGCCGTCACTCTTCTCCCAGACAGTCAATTTGCAAACTTTGAAAGATTAATTGCTCGGGTGTGGCTAACAGAAGCGACTTTGATAATCATACATGATAGCAGAATGGGGTTGCGGGCAACGCCACCATCACGACTTAAAGGTCATTAGGCGCACTGGTCGTATAGTTGCGTTTGCAGTGGCCCCTCCTGTTTCCTGTTTTACACTTCCTTATCCTCTTAGTCGATTCTTGTGTCTTTCCAGATGATGGCTGTAGACAGTGAGCTCAAGAGCGTGATTTCTGCTCGTCCTTCCTTCAATAGGAACATTTCGATGAGCATGTCCAATCTAGCCCAGCCTAGTGAGATTTTCTATCTTTCTATACAAAAACTTACTTAGGTGCTGGCGGAACCAGAGTTCTCAGAATTATTCGAGAAATATCAAATAGTGTGGCTGGAGGTCTAAATTCTGGTCCAGCTTCTACCCAACAGATGATTGATGATCGCGAGAAGGAAAAAATGGAAATGCAGCAGCTCAATGACAAGTTGGCTGGATTCATTGAGAAAGTGGGGTTCTTAGTTTTCTAACAAAACTTTTCCTAGGTTCGTTTCTTCGATGCCCAGAACAAGCACCTTTCTCGCGAAGCTGACAGACTGGATAGACATTTGGGAAAGGAACGTTCTTCCAAAACTCTGTACGAGACGGAGGTTACTGGGGCTATGAAGGTGAGGTTACCGAACGACCAGAAAAGTATAATCAATGTGTAAGAGTACTATTGCCTTTTTTTCACTTTTACAATACTTGCTCTCATACGCAAAAAGCTACCGTAGCATTTACAATTCCATTGCTGTAGTCAAATTGCGATTTAAGAGGTCTTTTCTATTGTATTAGTGCAAAACAAGAGGTTTCAGATCCTCGGGGATATGAAAGACGAGAACAACAATCGTGGAACTGAGCTCGAGAAGTTGGATGCCATCTTGAAAGAATGGAAGGACAAGTAAGACGCCGAAATGTCGTTTATCTTATATCCTTGAGATTTTCCTCTGCTCACGACAGTCGTGACGATGAGAAGGAGAAGCTTGACGAACTTCTAGTTGAGTATTCCAATATCGAGGCTGAGATCAATCTCTACAAGAGACGTATCAATCTTTTGGAAGACAACATTGCCCTCAAAAAAAAAGAAAACGGCGCACTTTCGGCTCTTCTTCACAGCACTCGAATGGTAGATAACACTTTTTAGAGTCATAAAGCAAACTCTTGTAGAAGATTGATCAGGAGGTTTTGCTATCTCTCCATGAAAGGAACCAAATCGAGGCACTGAAGGAAGAAGTCCGCTTTGTCAGTGAGGCATTCGATGAGGACTTGCGCGATATGTTGGCACGAGCTGCCAGAGACACTACCAACGAGAACCGCGAGTTCTTCAGAAGCGAGCTGTGTAACGCCATGAGGGAGATCCGTGATGAGCACGACAGGGTGCAGACGGTATGTGAAGCATATTAAAGTGACTTTCAGGTGCACAACGGCTACAAGCAGGAGATGGAAACAACTCTTCAACGCGAAGTTCATGAAATTCACACCCAGTCGGCGAAGCAAAACATTGAGTGTACTCATCTCCAAGATGAAACGAAGAGGCTGAAGAATCAGACAAACGATATGCGTAACAGATTGGCGGAACTTCAAGGAAGAGTAAGTGTTATTTTATTGCAAATGCAGAAAGAATAGAATGCTCTTCTCGAACGTCAGATCGAAGAGTACAACAACCAGCTGGAAGATGATCAGAGACTCTTTGACGCAGAGTTGAATGACAAGGATTGTAAGATCCGACAGGCTCGTGAAGATATGGAAGCCAAAATGATGGACATCCAGATGTTGAATGATTCTAAGCAGGTAGTATCAGTTTTTTTTTAATTACAATACTCTTTGAATCACAGACACTAACAAACGAAATTGCTCTCTATCGAAACATGCTGGAAGGAAAAGACAGCGAGAGCACCGGACTCAAACAGCTTGTGGAGAACGTTGTCAAGACCACTTCCCTGAACGAAACTGCAGATACGGGTGAAAATGTTTTCTTTTTCATACAGTCTTTTCCAGAAACCATGCGCGTGGTCAAAGGAGAAAGTACTTTCCGCGTAGCACACTCTAAGTCGGCAAAGGGCAACGTCGCCATCAAAGATGTTTGTCCTGATGGCACTTTCGTAGAAATCGAAAACGTTCACCGTTCCAAGGATGAAAACATTAGCTGTTGGAAGTTGAAGAGGAAGATTGACGGAAAAAGAGAAGTTGTTTATACATTCCCAGAAGAGTATGTTCTCAAGGGTGGACAGAATGTTAAGGTATGAACCCAAACTTCCTGTTTATAAAAATGGTTCCAGATCGTCATCAAAGGCCACGTGGACGAGAACCAAAACGATGTTTTGGTATACGACGGTAATAGCTTTGGAAACGGAAACAGTGTGTCTACTTACCTCTACAATCCTGAAGGACAGGTTAGCATTTGCTGTAAACTTCTTCAAAAATCTGTGTCCAGGAAAGGGCGTCGGTCACCCAGAAGCAAACTGACAGCGAGGTTCGTGAAGAGAGCACAGCTTAAACAAGACATCTACACAATTTATCAACAAACTTTGAATAAAAAGACAAAGTACAAGTCAGCGAATCACAGCGTTTTCAGTGAAAGTAAAGCCTACAAAATCGTGTTCTCGTCTCGTCGTGGCAAGATTGTCTGGTACAAGTGAGGCTGAAAGAGCGTTTTTGAACAAAAGCTATTAGCCTACCTGGATTAAATGGTTCTTTAAGGAAATCGTTTGAAATGAGCTTGACATCCATTTCATCCTTCACATTTGGAATGTAAGGTGCTCTAATGCTTTTGGCCAAAAGTTGGTCAAAGCTGATTGGCATGAAGAAGGGATGATTCTTGATCTCGGTAAACCCTTGCTTGAATCCAAGCCGCTTCTTGGGATCTTTGCTAAGTAACTGAAAAACTTTAGAAGAGGTGTCGGTGACTCACTCCGGTGATGATATCAGTAGCAGCTGCCGAGACTGGATGCTTGAATCGGAGAGGATGGTTAACAATTCGATCGTACATTTCTTGATGGTCTCGAGAGTAGAATGGCGGCTGAAAATGGTATTTTCACAAGAATGAAAGGTTTCATGCCAATCCGTAGAACATCTCGTAGAGAACTGCTCCAAGACACCACCAATCGACTGATCTCTCGTATGGCTTCTTCATGACAATTTCTGGAGCCAGATACTCTGGTGTTCCACAGAACGTTCCTGTGGTAGTTCCGGGTTTCATCCCCTCCTTGCACAGACCAAAATCAGTGAGAACAATGTAGCCTTCTCGATCGAGGAGTAAGTTTTCCGGCTTTAAGTCTCTGGACAAACAGAATTGACACTGGGAGGAAGTGTCTTACCTGTAGATAATGTTATTCTCATGAAGATAGCCAAGAGCAGCGGCAATGTCAGCAGCATAGAAACGACAACGAGCTTCATTAAAATGTTTCTCTTTTTGTAGATGCGAAAAGAGTTCTCCGCCGTTGAGATTATCCAACACAAAGTAAAGTTTGTCTTTTGTTTGGAAAGAAAAGTGGAGGGAGACGAGGAATGGATGATTGATGTTCATTTTCAAAACACTGAGCTCTGCCATTACGTGTTTAGTCTAAACCAAGCATTACTATAAGAAATATGACTTCTTACCTCATTCTTCTTTCTTATCTGCTCCTTAGACAAAACTTTCATTGCATAGATTTTAGCAGTAGGCTTGTGTCTTACTTGGAACACTCGACCGAAGCTACCCTTGCCAATAGTCTTCAATACTTCGAAATCTGATGGGACGGCACTTAAAACTTTCTTTATTTGAGCACTCCAGTCTACTCACTTTTTAGATTCTTTTGGAAGAGCCTCTATCGCTTCCTCGCTCTCTACTGGCAGGCAGAAAAACTCCTTTATGTCATCACTCAAACTGAAAATGGTTTTTGAACTTTTTGAACCGAGCCACTCACCTGTTTGGATTGAGTAATAGGGTCTGTGCAACGGACAAGATCCATAGTTTTCTCTTCTCCTGAAGTTTAGAGTCTTGTTGAAGGAGTCGTTTCTTGGGAGGAGTGGAATGACTCGCAGGCAACAGATGTGAAATTCGTGCATACAGCTTCTCGTATTCTTCGAACCGCTTTTGTACAATGAACCCGTTTTCGAGACGAAGAGAGTAGAACTGTAAGATGAGGTTAAAGAAGTCAAAAAGCAACCAACCACCGCCTTCTTGTCATCCGTCACATAGACATCACAAGAAGTGACAGGAGATCTTGGCATTGCTCTCGATCAGTTCACACAGCCTGGAACGACGCGATGAGTCCTGCAATGCAAACAGATATTTTCGCAATGGATGTTTGCCGTTTTTCAACTGACAAAAGAGAGAAAATTTCCAAAAAGGGAAGCCAAAAAGAAAATTCGTGTGCCGGCTGGTGACATTTAAGAACCTCCTCAGACGTTATCGAAGCGGAGTGCTAACGTGATATCTCCGGCTCCGACAAAGATAAGGGAACCGCGAAATTCAATTGCCCATTGTTAGCTTTTAGACACGAGACTGAAAATTTGTTGCCTATAATTTTTCAGGAAGTAGATCGGGGTCAGTTCTCGGTCCAAAGTTACACCGCAATCACAAACGATAACGCATGTGTGAAAGGTAGAAACTCAGACAAGCATTTATTTGGAAAAGGGTAGTATCACAGATGAAGATCTTACAATAGAGAGAGAGAGTTTTTAAAAAAAAAGAAAGAGAAGCTCACACCTGCACTGAAAATGACTTCCGTTGACCCATTCAACAAACATATCACAACATCTTAATAGCAAACGTAAGTCAAATAGCCTAAAATTTTTGGTAATGCACGCATAAATTAGTTAAACCACTGTGCTTAAAGCTCAGAAGGATCGTGTTCTTTTTCGTCCTTTTCCTGCTTGGCCTCCTCCGTTGTCGCCTCCTTATCAGTAGCTTCTTCAGCTGGCTGTTCTTCCGCTGCTTCCTAAACATTCGCACACTGTTTGACAAGAGAGAAAAGGTACTGTACCTCTTTAGACTCCTTTTCAGTCGTGGTCTGCTCGGTTCGCTTCTTCTTGTCGACCTTTTTAGGTTTGAAGTTCTTCAGCTTGTTAAGGAGGTAGCGAACTTCACGGTCTAGATCACGTGTCTTAAACGAGGAATAATAAGCACTGGAGGAATTTCAATCACCTTTTCCTGGATGTCGGATGGAGTGACCACGAGATCCTCATTCTTGGCCTGGTTTAGAAGACCTTCTTGCTTTTCAGCCCACCATTCTTCAGTCGATTGGACCAACTTCTCGAGGACCTCAAGTTCAGTAGCAGTAAAGACAGGATCTTCAGTGTCGGTCAAGTTTTTTGCTGTTTCAAAGAAAGTTCGGGAACGGTTGAATGCCTGATCGAGATCGTCAACATACTTGGGCATATCCTGCAAGCATGCACATTCTAGCGGTATCTGACTTAAATCTTACCAAACGCTGTCTCTTTCTCGTGTTAGGAGCTTTAATCAGATCATCGAGAATCTTCTTATTATCCCTGAACTCTTGGGTCTTGGTCTCGAAAGTAACATCATCTTCAAGCCAGGTGCGGAGCTTTTGGACCTGAACATTACCGCTGGTTAGTCAAACATCTTCGATTAACCTCGCCAAGAATCTTCTCTCTTTCGTCAGCAGTCACGAATTCATTAAATTCCTCTCCATCTTCGAGTTTGATCGGAAGATCGTACACCAGAGCCTCGAGAAGGTTGTTAGCTTCTTCACGCTCCATCTTTTCTTTCTCAGCCTTCTCGTAGTCAGCCAAACTGAAAGTTTTTGTACATAACACTAGAATCAACCAACATTTTCTTGGCGTTAGTGATATCCTCAGCGGAAACTTGCTTCAGATCCTTCAGCTCGGCAGTAACTGCAAGAGCGGACTTGTTTGATTTCGGCTTGGGCTCGGATGGCTTGGAAACCTTTGCCCTCTTTTCTTTCTTTTCTTCTTCAACCTAGAATATTAAAAGTATAAGAAACCATCTTGCAACACTAGCCTTAATCTCTTCCACGGTCTTCTCCTCTTTGGTTGTCTCTTTAGGCTCCTCAGTAATGGTCTCGTTCTTTTCCTTTGCCTCGTTTTCCTTCTTCTTTCTTTCCTTCTCAGCCTTCTCCTTTTCTTCCTTCTCCTTCTTCACTTCAGTTTCGTACTCATCATAAGCTTTCTTATCTTCTTCGTATTTGGCTACTTCTTCGGGAGATGGCTTCCTCTCAACATGGACTTCGGACTTGGCGACTTCGACAATACCGGAAAGATCGATGGAGAAGGTTGTCTTGATACCCTAAACTCAATCATTGCTCACGATGGTATACTCTAACCTTGAGTTCGCAATGCTCATCAACAAGCCCCTTTTTGATTCCTTCAGCTACACCTTTGATAGCAATAGCTTGAAGGTCTGTAGCTCCAAGAGCACTGATCTGCTCAGCGTTCAGGTGGGTCAGCGAAGCATAGCTAAGAGAAACGTCGAAGTCTTCACTGTATGATTGGAAGTTGACAGTTTTCTTCGGTGTTGGATAGTGAGACTTGTAGCTGAACAAGACACGAGAAGTATCCTTCTTGTCGCCGTTTTCGGTTTTTGTTTGGAAGTTGACCTGAAACAGAATCACGTAGAAATGTGAAACAGCAAGCTACCTGGATCGGGTAGAGAATAATTTCCTGGACTCCGAAAGGCAAGACTTTGAACGATTTTGACAGATGAGCAGCCTGGTATACAGCTCCGAGAGCGATAGCCTCATCAGTGTTCAGGAAACGACCGAGTTCCTAAGGGGGACAGTGGAATAGATCAACGTAACAATTTACCTTCTCTCCAATAGCCTTTGTAAGAATTTCCTGAACCTTCGGCACACGAGTTCCAGCTCCCATCATCACAACCTGATCAATTTTGTCCATTGTGAGTTCAGCCATGGCAAGAGCATCTTTGATTGGCTGCTCGAATCTTGGCTCCAAATCCGTGATCATGGCTTCGAGTTCGTCGCGGCTGACCTAGAGAACAACATAATCTAATAAAAAATAAAGCAATTTTTCTACCTTTGCCCTGAAATTCTGCTCCTCATGGACGTTCTCGATTTGAGCAAACGTGTCCTTGTTAGCAGAAAGAACCTGCTTGACACGCTCAGCTTCCTTGAACAGCTTCGACATACTTCTGGCATTGGTAGCGATATCAGTAGGGGTCTTGACAGTCTTCCGGAAAATCTTAACACGAAAATGCGTATAAGATTAAAAGTTACTACAAACCTCTTCCAGATGCTTTGAAAGTCTCTGACTGATCTCGAAACCACCCAAAGTTCTGTCAAATCCGACACCAATTGTGCGAACAACGGGATTCTTTTCTTTGCTACCCTTCTCAGCCTCCAGAACGTACTCGATAATAGAAGCAGTTGTTTTTGAAGCTCCCATATCATAAATCAACATGGTTGTTGGTTTCTCTGTGATTTCCTTTCGTCGGAAGACTCCATAATTCAGAGCGGCAGCCGAACCATCGCTGAGCAACTGAAAAAAAAAGTTATTTAACTCATAGTGCTTGTCCACCTGCAGAAGATTCAATCCAGCAATGTCAGCAGCAGCAGTAAGAGCTCGTCGCTCAGCCTGGCTCAAAAAGCTGGGGACCGTGATGACGACATCCTTAAAAAGTTGTGAAATTGAAAAGTTAAGCAAAAACTACCTTGACACTCTGCTCGGCGTATGCTGCAGCTGTTTGCTTAGCATTCCACAAGATCATGGCCAGAAGTGTCTCAACATTGTAGGCCTCCGAGCTAAAAAGAATTAAAAAAGTTTTGAATAAGCTTACTCTGAAGGGAAAGTGACGGTATTTCTGGCTTCATCAAAAGAGACGGCAGCAAATGGGAATCTCTCTTGGTAGAGCTTTACAGCAGCATCGCCCTGTTGTTTAGCCAAAAGATTCAACAGATACTGATATGCAGATTTGGGGTACTTGGTGGCCTGAAACGGAGGCTATGTTTGGCAACAAGAAAAAATAGTACCAGAGCAGCAGCAGCTTCAGCGAACAAGCGTTCTCCGTTCCTAATGGACATGATATTTGGGGTCTTTCTTCTGCTCTCCTTGTTCAAAACAATCTCCATCGGGACTCCAGGCTTCACAATTCCGATTTTGATGAACTGCGTACCGAAATCGATCGACATGGCCGCCAAAGCAGCTTCTAAATACCTGATTTTAAGCGAACATTCAGGCTCCTTCACCTGTCTGGGGTAAAAGAGCTATTCCTGCTACCAGGACCAGACACACCCGGAGTAATACCGAGGTGAATCCCATTGTGGACTGAAAACACAAGTTTATGACGGTCAAACGAATGGAGCATGAGCGATAAAAGCGATGAAAGAACTGCGCACAGCGTTTAGCTACGTGTACTAGGGCCTTCGGCTGGGTGTTCAAACAATTACGAGAGACAATCAATCGCGGCGGGACCCGGTCTTTTTGACCTGCAAGCGCAATCAAAATAATACAAAATTAAATATTTATTTCATTTGGACATAGATTGTCGATCAAATCGATAAAGAAAATGCTATCCGTAAATGCAACAGACGATTGTGATAGCAGTACACGTATTTTAGTCGCCCTTTTGTTTCGTGTAGACGACTCTCGTGTGCTCCAGGTATCCAACTTTGGGATGAGTAGCCGTCCTCATCTCTATGACCTGTTCCATGAAACGGTCGTCATGACGAATGAAAGTACGTCGAAGCTGAAAATGTTTCTTGAGAGTGCCGTAATTATTATGTTGTTCTTTTTGGAGTGACTTGTACTTACATCTTCCACGGGAAGATCACGAGAGAAGGAAATGCGCCCAATGTCTTTCAGAGTGAGAACCAGCTTATTGGGAGTCACTTTGCCGACCTCGTAAGTCGTAAATCCTGAATCTCCGAGTATGAAGAAAAAGACCCTCTCATACCGTTATTTCCAGCTGTCATGAGTGTAGCATTTCCGGCCTTGTCAACAGTGAGGAATCCCCACTCGTCGTGGAAGTGGTCCTTGGTTGAATGTGACCACGCTCTCGCCCTAAAGATGTTCAGATTTCCGCGTACTTTTTCACTGTACAACACAGCCCAATTGAGGTCATTCGACCAGCTTACAGACACTTTTTGTCTTTAAAATCGGACTCTTTTCCCCAACTCTTAGTAAAGATCAACAAGCTTATTCTTCTTACAACAGAAAAACTTACGAAAAGTTCAGGAATTGAACGTTGGCTGATTTGGCCTGAGGTGCTTCCTGGATGAACAGTTCTTCGCCAAATGTCATTGTAGGTACCGTTGGCCAAAACACCTGAAAGTGTACTTATTTACTCCCCCGATTTATTAATGTCATATTGCGTGGTTAGTTGCGACATATTCAGCAAATTGCTCATGACAAGAGTTCATTGAAAGTGACGATTAGCGTTCTTGATCTCAGCTTTATTTTCTTGCAATTTGTGGGAGACGCACCTTTCCGGAGAATTCTGATCTCCACTTCCCGACAATCCATCGCAGCTGTTCATTGTACTCGTTGAGCTCTTGCAGACTATAAGGAAGGATAGCTAGGAAGATGACTTGAAGGAGTAGAGCGCGCATCGCAATAGCTAGCTGTGGAGACCGGTTGATGGTGGAGATGAAACCGCCCCACACGGGTCAGTTGCGGAACGACTGAACGCGAACAGTTCTTGCCAAAGTTAGGCAGTTTTTAACGAGTAGCTATTGATGGACAGGAGTAGCCTTGAAACAGCAGAATTCGTGCTTTTTGATTGGTCTATCAAGAAAAAATAAACGAACCTTGAAAGATCGACTGCAGCAGTGCGATAGTCTGATTCCTAGTCACAAGTTCATAATTCATAACATAATACTATACTTTATATTGATTGGACAGGTAAAGTTTTCTTAAAAAAGAGATTCAATATTAACAAAAGCTCAGTCTGTATTTTGAAAGTTAGACGGTGATTCACATGCGTATCCTTCGTTTCGGGAATCTCTCTGGGAGGATAGTGACGGAAATCTTGCTCCAATGGATTGTCTGGGTCTTTCTTGAACAATATGCCTATTTTCCTTGTAATCACTTTCCAATTGCTGGCAGAAGCTCATTTTCCCGTCATAACAATACGTCGAACGTGAGAATTAAGCCTAACTAGCTTCGTGTTCCCTTTAATACTATTTGCCTCTAATGCAGTGCATCGTACGAAAAGTGTCTAATCTATTTCAAATCCCTTCAGTTTTTGGTTTCATAAGCTTTCTAACTAGCGGTGGCAAAGACGCTTCTCCTGTGAGTGACAGACTTGAGGAGGTAATTATCTGATAGTGGAAATGTCGGTCAAATTGAGAAAAACCACTCCGATTGTGAGTGATCCACTTTTAGAGTTGCAGATTACTCTAATTGTCGTTAAAGGAAACAAAATAATGTGTTGCGTACGTGGTGTAACAGCTGACGTATCTCGAGAAATCAAGGTTCTTTTCCTTTTCCCGAAGACACACTGACATCTACGCCTGCCATCCTTCTCTCTCACTACAAATCTCGCTTAGATTGCAATTTGTTCTCCCTCTTTAATCATCCGCTTCTTTTTTTTGCAAGCTACAGAAACAGACAGACAATCTCAGCTTATATGTGAGTATGATTCACTTTTCTATCATCTTCGAACTCTTTCGCTGCTAGTAGATTGCTTATAAATCCTGAGCCACGCCTGGCTCAATCAAAGCATCAAAGTCACAGCTTGATCCGCTTTTCAAAAAACGCCCTGGACTTATTCCATGCTCTTTTTCCTTTTCCAAAGCTTCAGAATTTGTACGAAAAAGAGAAGCGAGTGATTGTTTAATTACATGAGTAACTCTCCCCCGCTCTCGATCCTCCGTTCCGCAGACATGTGTGTTTGTGGAGAAAAATGCCGCCTGCGCCGTTCACGTCTCTTGTGCCATTGAATTCTCTGGGAAAAAACACATGTTTTTCATACACATCACTCTCAATTTTGTTCTTTTAACTTTTGCTCTCTCACTCTCTCCCTTCCTGACACGTTACAGCTTGAATTAGCGGTTGTCCTCGATTGCGTAGTCGGGAGCAGAAAGTAACTGACCCCGAAGAAAACACCTGATGAAGTATGCAGATTTGCTGACTTTTCATCCCTCCCCCAAAGTATGAAAAGATAGATTGTGGCTTATGCGTCAATGGGACTGTTTGCCTAAGAAATGCAAAAAAGACCTTTATCACCCATAGTACAGGATACGCGCGTTGGAGTAAGGAACCATCTTTTACGACACCTGTTAGTTTTTGATATTCGGAGCTCAAAATCACTTTCGAATTAGAGGTGATCAGTGACAGAGCATACCCTATTAAACAAAATAGGACCCTGTTTCCGTCCCCATTCCTTACCCAATAATAGTCATGTCCTTCTCTCGCATTGAGTTAATCATTCGTAGCTCGCTCAAAAAAGAAAAGGCGCAGTAGTAACAATGTTCTTTCTAGCTTCCACTACGTAAGGACTACCGCATTATCACCAAAAACACTATAATGACGTAGCGCTCAATTCGGTGAACTGGCGCAAACAGGCGCCTCATTGTTTCCAAATACTTTGTCACTAGTCGCCTAAAATCTCGGCTGCTCCGCTTTACTCTTCCACTATCCGGTAGTTTGTAAACAGGTGACTGTGCTTCATTGTGATAAAAGTGTATGCTTGCGGATTTGCTAATCTGGCACAAGAATCAGTCAGCTTTTGCAGCAGCGGTTCCTTGAATGGTCCCACAAAAACAGCGAGTTTAAGATCCCGATATTTTGCCGATTACTTTCTTTTAATCGCATTAGTGCGTACTCTCAGCAAAGAAGCTCTTTTTCTGCAAAGGTGTGTTGCACGTTCAAATATCAGCGTGTACCGGCGGACGATGCGAGTTTCCCTTTCAGTTTTGAACCGCCAATCCACATGGCTTTTTAAATTACTGGCTCTGCGTCTAAGTTGAGCCCACATTGTCTGTTGCCGTCTCATGTCTTTTGCCATGGATATCTGTGTAACAGCGCCTCTGTTACACTGTCAGAGTCTACAATTTTAATGAGTAGATTTTATGCCTTTTCTCTGCGGATAATTGTGTCCTGTTTGATAATCAAGCTTTCCATTTTGGTATTTGCAAACACTCCTTGCGAGAACGCCTTCTACAGAAGAGATATTCCCCCTCCTTGTGAAAAATGAAAGCGTACACCTCACACCAAGAATCGCTTTAATGTAGACGATGGTTGAAGTGTCTTCCCCACGCAACATTTCGTGACTTGGCTCGGTCGCAGGTAATTTTTGCTGTTTCTTGCCGCAGCTGTCCCTCACAATCTTCCCTTATCACACCCCATTTGATCCGCCGTAACAACCTCAGAACTCCGAATTAATCGTTGTCAGTATTTCTATTACCTTTTGTGAAGAGTGCTGTCAAAGAAAGACAGACTTTTTTCGGTGTCTCGCTTCTATGCATACGTTAGCACCGTATAACTATCGTTGCTCGGTAGAGGAAGCCGGTAATTAATCGTTTTGAATAGGAACAAACTCCGCCTTGAGTTCTGCAATGTATCGTTCACGTTTCGCACATTTTCTCTAGTATTCACACGCAAACACAAGTTTCTACTATCACTCTTGTTGCCGCGCGCGGATCAGAGATCAAGCATTCGCCTTTTTTCGGGAACTCTACACGCGTTCGTTCGTGTCGCATTCCGCGGGGACTCGGAAGCCGCCTCCGAATTTGCTCTCCCGTGGTGCTCTTCGTATTCAGCCTTCTACCAGATACTTATTTTCAATGTTTGGATCCCTGGCCCACACGGCAGCACTTGCCGCACAAATGAGGCAGTTGTTTTTGGTCTGAAGAGTTCCCTCTCGAGCATTCTGTTCATTTTCTGCTCTCTAGGCAGCTCGTAAACGTTCGTTCGACGGCTCAAGATCTCATTGCCGTAGTCAGCGTGGGCCGAAAAAACCCGCAGCCAGTGGATTACGCGAGCCGAAGGGCAGAAACCGAAGCCGGCCTCACGCAAAAAAGAGCTGAGGCTCAAATAAACAGACACGAGACTCTACGAGGGACGCCTGGTTCCTTTCATTAATTGTTGCTTCCTCCTGCTCTATTTCTCTTCCAAAGGTCACCTTCTCTCACTCAGTGTGTCCGCCTGTTTCTTGAGTATGACGCATGCGTGGTTAAGAGGCACCTTTTTGAAGGCTTCCATATAATCATTGAGAAACTGGCTATAAATCAAGTTCCCTTAAGTAAATTATCCCGTCTGCAGAGAAGTTTGAATAGTTAGTTACAAAGATCTGAAGAAGATCAACAGAAGCCATTTTAATCTAATTTGTATTGTTACTTAATCCGCTATTTGAAACCTGCACGTGCTTATTTTGCAAGTTTGGATATGGTTACGATGAATAATCCTGATGTGATTGAGGCTGAAATACAATGCGCATAGGCCACTTTTATCAAGTTGTATTTGCTGACCTTTAACCTGCGACGGCAGTGATCATACGCAGGAGACGAGAGTACGAACACAGCCAGTAGTTTTTGCCTCCTTCTATTCGTGATAGCAAACACCTCGAATGCAACTGTAACTCGACACCGCATTCCATGCCCTACTATTTCCTGAACGTTAGGCGAATCCCCTTATCGCCCCGCGAATTTCGCGAAAGCCTCACGGCAGTCGTCGTCGCCCCTGCAACTAACCACACCTTATCAGTTGCACAAACAGCCGGAATAACATACAAACATCCATCAATTACTTATCGGAAATCTTAGGTAGAAAGTACAGAAGTAACACTCCAGTGATTCCATTGTGGAGCGAAAAAGGAACCGGCGGCGACGAGGTAGTTTTTCCTTCCACGCGGTTGGACTTACTCACTCCCCTATAAGGGATCGAGCCGTTGTAAAGTGCATGTTCGGTCTCGATGCAGCAGTGCAAAAAATGTCATAAATTGGATTTCGGATACGCGCGCTGTGTGCTGTTCGTGGTCATGTGCACTTTGGGCTCTACACAACGTCCATAACTATGTGTCTTTGCTCGTCGAACACCCAGGGTAATTTAGTGGAAATAGTCGAAAACGGACACACTTGCGACACACTGCGGGAGAGCTACTTGGAGTTCAAACAAGTTTTGTTGAAATTTCCTCAATTAGTCAAAAGTGACTAGGGGCCCTCCCACGATCTTTTGTTTAGAAAGCCTGGATTGGAGAATCCGCGTTCCCAGCTGAGTAGACGCGAATACCAAGTGGTTGGGTGTTCGGTGAGTAAAAGAGGTCTCTTTCCGAAATCCTGTCAACTCGCAACACTCCCCCTCCAGTCTGAGTAAAAACGCGTTCGTGGCCGAATTCCCTAGAGTGTCCAAGTTTTGGCCACGGCTACCATGCAAGTCACATTGATCTCCAGAAAAAACGTTCTCCCTGGCTCTGGGCACACTGAGAAAAAACGCACGCCCCATTGTGGAGTAGATAAGTCCCTGCCTGCTCATAAGCAGCCGCTTCGCGCGCCTTCTCTAACATTGCCTTTCGGGAGGGGTCACAACGTTGTCGTTCTCATCATGCACACTATGCATCGCGTAGTGTGGCGTTCATGCTATGCCGCCTCCTTTACCCCCTGTTTTCATCGTTCCTGGCTAATATTAATGAGCCAGAAAGGCTTCTGAGGAACACTGACGAGGTGGAACGTTCTGTCTCTTTGTACGAACTTGCTGCGTGTGTGGGCTGTTCGCACCATCTTCCGCTATGTTTGATCAGGGGACAATTGATGAGTGTCACTTTTTATTGAGCTTGCTATGGGTCGGGATAGTTGTTCTTTACAGATCGATGCAACTTCCTTTTTCTCTGGGGACTTCTACAGTTTCCGTTGCGCAGCCGTAACACTCCTTGACCATTAGGGCGGGGGAAGCCTCTGTTTACCGACTGTTTCCAGTGGATTGAAAGAGTTACTGCTACTTGTGAGCCTGAGAGCAGAAAACTGCAAAGGTGCAACAGGTCCCTCTCTATTTCTAATCCAGATGAATTAGTTTCTCAATCATAACTATTTAAACACACGAGCATGGCATTCTCTCCCTCCCGTTTTCCTGGTTGTGCTTCTGCCAAAGCGAACGGCCATCATTCTCGGCGCTCATTCGAATACGTTGCTAATCTACCTAGCGCAAAAACTACTTAATCGCATCAGTGCATACTCCAATCGCTATTGCCCCGACTTCTGCCGGTGTCAATGACCTTTGTAAAATCCTTTTTGGACTTTCAAAAAGAATGCGCCCTTTGACTCACTTTGCGTCTCAGCATTACAGTACACCCACGTCTCTTTTTCGACATTCTTTTCTACTAATTCCATGCTACAACACTGCTATTAGAAATTGAAACTAGCTAGACAGCTTTATCTCTCTCTCTCAGCCGCAACTCTTGTCCCGTGAAGCCCTCTGACAAGGTCATCAATTTTACCGAAGTCAGCTGAGACCTCCACTCGGATTCCTCCACTTTCTCTCCCTCTTTCTTTCTCACCATTTTACCACCACAACGAACATTGATTCGCTTACCTAGAAATCGTGTGATTTTGTCGCGTCACGGGGTACCCAGGCCCAAAAATTCCAACCTGAAATTGACTGGGGGTCGAAGGGTTTGGCTATCATCAAACAATACCGGTTTACTCTACTGTCTGTTCCGCAGTGACACTTCAATTTCTATTCCTATACGACACCTGCGTCTCCGCGAAGCTCGCGCTGTCTAAGCGCATTCATTTTTGTGTGTGAGCGTTTTTCTTTTTGTATGTGTACGTATCAGCTGTTGCGTGGCATCTCTCCACTGTCTCTGTTCGCGTGCGTCTCTCCTCTGGCCGCTCTCTTTGAACAACCGGCGCACTGTCTGCCAGCTCGGAGAGCCGAAAAAGCGCGATCGACACTTTCGGCACTCAGTCACCACTTCAACCGTTTCAACCATATGACCGGGACTGGGCGAACGGGTCGAATTTTTTTACTGGCTTCAAACAGCAAAAACCTGGGAAGAAAAACCAAAATGGAACGAATTAATCTTTGTGAAATTGTTTGCATTTGCTTGAAGGACACAAATGGAAAGCGGCGCAGAGGCGTAGTTTTTCGTCACGTAATAGATTTTTGATGTTTCTTTCACGACGACCAGGAACAGCCGTATTTTTCGGCACAACACACAAAATAGTCATTCTTTGCCAGTGACTCCAAAATGTTCGCTCTCAATGTTTACTGAAAGGGGATACGCGCCACAACATACGAACTAATGGCAGTGTGTGTTCCAATTGCCAAACGTTCGCAATTTGTGATTATTATTTTATGATCTCAGGTCGCACTTTTGAACAAAATCGTACAGCTGTAGCCAGACGGAAGTTTAGAGCAGCTTTTTAAGCGAGGACAAAGTCGAGTTCACAAACGAGCCGCAAATTTTCGGGCAGAGGTCAACATACAACCAATTATACATTAATTTAACGCTAATCTGCAGCAAAGCAGGGGTGAACAGGAACAAATTTTTCGACCAGTAAGTACTCTTTTCCCGCTACCAGTTTTGCTAATCTTGTGAAAATCACAGCCGTTTTCTTTTCCCATTGTGAGAAACAAAAGCTAATTATTCGTCTAGTCTTCTGTTTTTCAAAAGTTTTTTCACAATTTTGCAGGCTATTTTAAGGCACTAGGCAACAAACTATATTACTAGTTGATTCAGAAGAGGAAAAGGAAAAATGCATAAAAACATGCGCTCATGACTGCAGAACTAATAAGTCAGAATTACCCCGTCTCGGCACCTGTTCTCGACTTCTTTATTAGATTTATTCTAATACTATGGGAATGCCGTTCTGAAAAGAAGCGGTGAGTGAGTCCCTGAACCTCAATTTTCTTCGATTACAAAGTTAGGACACCGCGTTTCCTTTCCTCTCCCGGCACGTCATGGCTTTTAGCGTAGTGAAGACACAGGGGTCTAGTGGGGGAGCCAGCACGGTCTTCCAGAGAGCCCCTAAAAGATAACAAAACAGCTGTCACAAGGGACGTCGGCGTCAGTGCCCGTACACTAAGGTCTTTACACGTGATACAGTCATAGTCGCTGAATTCCGGAAGAGTATGCTGGAATGTGAGTAAAAGAGTTCGCAAAAAAAAATAGAAAATTCGTCATTAGCTGTCTTTTTTCTACAAAATTGTCCCTTTGAACTTGGCCCAAATCACGTCAGTCAACCTAGATTCTGTTTATTATCATCGAAAGGTTGTAGCTCTCTCATCCGCATTCAATCTGCACCTACTTGTGTTGCCTGCATCAAACAAATCAATTCGCACACACGATGATCCTTCATATCGTTTTCTAATCCGTTCTCTTTTGAGACGTGGTGCAGAGGAGCCGGCACCTTCATAATTTTTAATAGCCTAAGGCAACAAGCTGACTGATAGTAGTAGGAAGAACCAAGGGTCCGAATTGAGCTTTAGGTCCAGAAAAAAGCTGTCCCGGGGCGGGTGAACCACGCATTAATGTTTCCCTCCTGGGTCCGACGACGTTGACGAGCACGCCGATTGTTTCACTGCAGTATTAAAATGCTCAAATGATGCCTGACATCCTTATGTTTCCGTTTAGAATGATTTATTTCTCTCCAATGGCCTCTAGGATGTCTTGCCATTCCGTTTCACTGCTTGAAGGACTGAGTCACGTTGCTTTTAAAAGAGGGTCTCGTTTGGAACGATCTCCTTTTACCTATAGAACGTAATCTCCATTCACTTCGCGTCTTTTTTTTCCGTGAACCCCCCTTCCTGTGTCGAGAGATTGCCGTAGATACTCTCGTCGCAACAGCCGAAAAGTTAGAGGGTGGAACGGAAAGAGATAGCAATGAGACGCGCCCTGTTTTCTGCTTCGTTTCGTCCTTAGGCGTTCCCGGGGCCCTCGTCGTTCTCTTCCTTGCTCACAGAGCCTGCTCGTAATATCACTCGGCTGTTTCATTATTGAGTGCTCGGCCTGCGTGCAGGCCTTTTTTGCCACTCCATGGGCGTGGTCGGCAGTTTGTTATGAATTCAGGGGCAAATGCATGGCCGATGCCAGACGACGAACGCCTCAGTCAAAGTGCACGAGGGCTAAGCCAAATCATTTCACACTAGCCCGTCCCGAGCCGTTTTCCTTGAAGAAGTGGCATACAATAGGCGAAATGAATAATTCCTGCAAAGATGATTAACGAAGATGCACCGCCTTTTCGCACATAAGTCGGGGAACTTTCGAAGAAGAAAAAAAGTACATGTTGTTATGAAAAGGTTGACAGAACACGGCAGTGTCCTTGTTGCAAGAAATTAGGAGGTAATCCCCAACATCATTACCCGCACAATCCTTTTCTAGGAAAAGAGGTTGTATCTGATAAAGGAGCAGAATTTTTTTTTTGGTCGTCTTCCGTCTAGTCTACGACCTTTTGAGCGCGTGGTCATGCGTGAACCCAAACTCTTTCTAGCGCATTCTGCTTTCAGTATAACAGATTTAAAAAAAACCTTTGTACTGGAACAAGAATGTTCCTTTTCCTCGTGAAATTCGGGTTGAAATCTTCCTGCAAACAGAAAAGGGTTCCTTTTTAAGGATCCCCACGCAGAGGAAATAGCTTATCAAGAAAAAAGCGTCATTGTAAATTGTCCTATTCCTGTGTATTGCTCCTCACGTCGTTATCCACTTACTATGTGTATCTCTGATCTATTTTGCCCGCACATCACTTTCGCTGTAAACATTGTTTGGATGACCTTAAGCCAGTTCGAAACATTTGCGTCGAATGTGAGCAAAATCATTTTTTTTTGCCCTAATCAACTGCATCCTGGGAAACATGTGAAATAAAAGTTCGTAATCTTTACCTGTTCATAAAAAGGAACATGGAAAGCGGAGTAAGTAGCGTTCTCTTTTTATTGAGTTACTCGCGACCAGTGGTCTAATTATACGCTAAAAGAGAGGGGTATCCTCGGGGGTAACCCTCATGCAATCAGCTTCTTTATCTTCCGTTCCTCCTATTTTTTCAGCTGCAAGATTTGCAATCACAAAGAGCAGCGCAACATTTGAACTCCATTGTAAGGTCGAACATCTCCAAGGATTACAAAGATTAGTGACAAACATGCTCGTTGTATTGGTTTCCTGATTATGAACATCATTATGACATTGCCCTTTATTCAAGAGCACTTTTTTCATATGGTTTCTGAGAAGACCGATAAACACGATTAGACCTTTTTCGACTAACAACTTCTAGTGAGTAACCATGTTGTTATAAAGCAAAATACTTCGGTAGAAATTTCTTTCCCAACACGACGATACTCAGTGTAGCATAGCTCTCGTCCATTGTGACTCAATCTCGAATGATTCAGATTCTCTTTCGCGCTAGTAGCGTTCTTTTCTTTCATTTTCGCACAAAACAGCAAAAACACGAAAAGTTCCCTCTCTCCGCAGTCTGCGCCAGTACTAGGGTACCTACAGTGCGCAGCACACCTACAGTAATCGACATTCTTCCTGTTATTACGAATCTCTCGCCTACTTTGTCCTAACTCGGCGTTCAATCAGTACTAGCATAAAAAAGCAATGCACCTGCAGGAAAATAACTGGCTCCCAGCTGCTCCTACTTTAGCTGCACTCTTGAGAAGGTCTCTCTTGTCTTCTGTTCCTGTAACATCCATATCCAGATGGCGTCCCCTAGTCTCCTTTTGCTCTCCTGTCAATGAAAACTTTACTCAGTCATGGTTTTCTTATCGCATGTGGTCACACTCTCACAAGAATCGACCATTTTAGGTCCCGTCTAGGGGGGCTATGTGGCTATTCCCCGTGCTGTAGCAGTTGCTCACATGTGGTTATACTCCCCTCATTACAACGTGAGTTCTTTTTCCGATACCGTATGTGAGTGTGCGCATTCCGACAAAGTATTTAGAAATACATGGCCTTATCTTTACAGACACAGTTGGCGGAGAACACACGATGGAGCACCACGAGTCTCCCACAGCGGTGCGTAAGTTACCCCATGTCTTTTTTAGTTGGCCAACTGACGACGTTACCAGTTTCACAACAAAACAGCGATTGTTTCTTTCAGTCAACGGGATACCTTCCGTTTACGTCGGACTTGGCGGGGAAGTCTCATGCTGACGAGAAACCACCTATTAGTGAGGATACGGTAATATTCTATAATCGATATCTCGTTTCAGAAACCACCCCTACTACTGTGACACCTTCTGTTTTAAATGCCTTTCGTTTCCCTTCATCTTCTCTTTTTAATCCAGATGTTATACGAGCACTTAATATTGCATCTAGTTCACCAGGTACATCGTCCTTAGTCAGTCCAACTAAATGAATTCAGAAAACGCGATAAGTCTGACTGAATGGATAGACTCGCGGGTTTTGGTACGGGTACCTGCGGGCCACTATCTTCCGGGTTCAATTAGAGCAGTTCATGAAAATAGGGACTTAATTATACTCGTAAGTTGCCTTGAACAAGTGTCTTTAAAAAGTAACGTATTGCAGTTAGACGATGGTGAAGAATTTCGGGTGTCGGACGCGCTGAATGACGGTAGTACTATTCACATCATAGCTGACCAGGCGCCAAGCGCCAGTATGGTACTTTCTTGTCCAAATAATAGCAACAAAAGAATGTTAGGTGAAAAGCAGGACGATGGTGTGTGTGCGTCTTCCCTCCGAGGCAAATGTCTTTCGAATTGCTGAGCTACTCAGCATTAGCTGCAATCCAACAAAGTATACGGTATGTGGATTACAAAAAACAGGAATAGGAACAAGCAATTTATAGATTCGAGTCAATTCATCAGGAGAACTGGGTTCGGTGACAAGGGCACACGTGCGGCTGCTAAGGCCGCCTTGGCACGAGGAGCTCATCGCTATACAGGAAGCACGCAACAGCACGGATGCAGGGTGCGTTGATGAAATGCGACGCAGATTCGAGTTTGAAAGATTGTGAAGCCTTTTCCGAGCTCTATATCAATGAAAACGATTCTGGTTTCAGGTCAACAGCAAGTACACCCCTGCACACATTGATCGGCTCACCTCTTCCTACTTCCAACCCACTGGGTACTCTGCCTATCACATCAGAGACACTTCTTCTACTTATGAGACAAAGATCGCAACAGCAGGCTCAGCAGATTGGCTCTAGAAACAACAGGTACTCAACTGATTGATTAGAGTTCAATCCCCTCTTTTCAGCATAACCCTGCCAGACACTGTTTCCAAGAAATCGAGCAGTGCAGATTCTGACGAGGAAAGACTGAATCAGGTGCTTTTGCTCTATCACTCTGTAATGAACGTCGTTGGTTTTTCAGAGGAGAAAATCATCACTCTCGCAAGAAGCATTTCCTTTTCCAATGTTGCAGAATCCGCCCGCCAACCGTGTTTTCGTACCACCACAAGAAAACTTTCAAGAAGAAGATGGGTTGGGACATGGCTACGGTAACTTGCCGCAGGTTAGTAGAAGACATCTCCATGGAAAGTGATCGATTAAGACGCGATACAAGAAGGGCGAAATTGTCACAACTCCAAACGGCATCAGGAAAAAGTTCAATGGGAAACAATGGAGGCGGCTGTGTTCAAAGCAGGGATGTAACAAGGTACATTGTTTGTACATTTTTTGACAAAGTTCAAGACCACACTTATTCGAATCAGCGTTTTTGTGAAGCACACATCACGAGGAGTTCCTTCCTCTGTCATAATCTTCTTTGTTTCATTACTGCCTTAAAAGAGAAACGTGAGAAAAATCTCTCCATCCTCATGTTCCTGAGATCAACTCGCTCTCGTTCTATCCCCGTCGACCTCAGTCAAATTGATGTATCCAATTTCACGATTTTGTTAGCCGAATGTTTGCATGCGACAGTTTATTTTTACCCATTGACCCGAAATTTTGCAGGAGTCTCAACGTCGCGGCTTTTGCTCAAGGCATCTCTCGTTGAAGGCCAAGCCAGGACAATCGGAGGAAATCTCTCCCGGGAGCAGTTCAGGTAGGCTTGTCATCCATTGTACCAAAAACTGTACAGGTCTTTGTTTGGATAGCGGAATAGATTGCCAATGAAGAGTCTTTTCACGCTATGCATTCAAAAGCGGATCCATTCAGACAGTCATTGGTCCGCCTCGTAGCCAAAAAATACCAATTGTTTCGACGATACTTGTCCATACCAGTAGTCAATTCTTTCTCTTTTAGGTACTACGACCATGGACTGGTCTGTCAGCACTGAGCCGGAGGATCGCAAGCCAGACATCTCGGAAATGGGAATTTACAGGCCTGCAGGTGTCTCTTTAGGCTCCGTCACGCAGCCTTTTTTAACTTTTCAGCATTGCCGATGACTACTACCCTGTCGACACCCACTCAACCATTGTTTCCAACACCGAAATTCTCGACAGCCACCAGCGCTGCTAGTTCTTTTCTAGAAGAGGTCAGGAACCAACAGGTAAACATGAATATGGATTTTCCTAATCTGATCATTAGAATATGTCAATGCTGCCGGTTGGACTACGTACACAGGACGCTTCGAATCTGCTTCAGTCTGCTCTGATGAGCAATCTTCTTCTGCCTCTTAACCCGCCGCTGAACTTGAACTTGTCTACTCCTCTCATTCAGCAGCAGGTAGAATGCTGTTTCCACCATCAATTATTTCCGCTTAAGCTGCAACTTCTTCAACAAATAACTTCGCAAAACCATGCGACGATGCTGAATAACAACAATCTGAACGGGGACGATGTAGATAGCAAGCAGGACGAAGATGAGGATGAGGACGCTGCTGTTGAAGATGGTGATTATTATCAGAAGTGATGGCAAAATATCGATACAGATGTGTCAGTGTGTCAAAGAAGTGCTAGCGACGACGATAATGACCAAGACGACGATCCGAATGGCAACGCAGGCGCGTCAGGCCCATCAGCTCTTGGCGGTTCGAACAACGGTAAGTGGAAACACCACCAAACATCTCCAGGCATATCAGAGAACCCAGGCAGTGGAAACAATGGGAGTATTGGAGAACAGCAAACTTACACACGCGTCAATGGCAATCAAAATGGTACGAAGCGGGTGATGAGCTAATCCCTTGTTCGTTAATTTAGGGACTCCGTCTGACTCTGACGTCAAGATGAACCAATTCCGACCCATCTCTGTTCAGGCACCTGTCGCTTGTTATCAAGCCGTTCTGAATGGTGACTTTTGTTTTACAGTTACGGACACGGTTACTCAAGTGATTGTAGTCTTTATCTATTGAGGGAACTGAGCGAGATGCGTATAAAACAAACAAGACTTTTCAGAGCACGTAACGGAAAGAGAGAACTTGCAGCAGAACAACCAGCACAGTCAGAAAGAGGTTTCCTGACCTAAACTAATCCTATGAAAAAAGAGTTTATAGGGACACATTAGGCGTCCGATGAATGCCTTCATGATATTCTCGAAACGCCATCGCCACCTCGTACACAGCAAATTTCCAAACAAGTGAGCTGTAACGGAAGCCCTTATCTCATTGATTGTTGTCATTTGACAGGGACAACCGAGCAGTGTCAAAAATTTTGGGAGAATGGTGGTATGCTCTTGGGAAGGAGGAAAAGCAGGAGTACCACAGCCTTGCCGTACAGGTTTGGCACTCCCAAACTGAACATACGAATCCGAGAGTTCAGGTCAAAGAGGCTCACTCCTTGGCTCATCCCGACTGGAAATGGTCTACAAAGCTCAAAAAGGGAGCTGCTCCTATAGAACCTGAACCGGTGCGTTAAGTGCCTGACCCATTTACAACGCGCATACTTCCCTAATCTCTGCACACCATCAGTTCACCTGTTCGCCTGAGCTTTCCCTGGCTTACGAAATTGTAGCGCTGTACTTCTCACGAGTCTGACGTCTCCGCTCTCTAGCAAGATCATTCATTAGGTCTTGGAACTGCGCAATTTCCTCCTCTATCCAGTCTGTCTGAAATAGCACTTGGCTCCCATCGTTCTGAATATTACCAGATTAAGTGGAATAGCCACCTCCCACAATGGATTCCTAATCTGGCCTAGTTTTGCAGGTGATTAAGGAGTCTGACCACGTGTCTGCATTTGCTCCTGTGGAGAAATCAACTGTGAGTACATGAAAACATTCGCGGGTTAAAAACAACTCCATTTACAGAAACTTACCTCCTCCTTGCCTCTCTTCTATACAATGAGACATTCATCGTAAGCCTTAATCTGAGGATAAAAAATAAAATCTTCAGCATTCCATCATCTCCCTTGTTTTCTGTACCAGACACAACTCTGCTAGGATCGGTAGGACCTTATAGCAAAACTTCAAAAGCTTGGTTCTTCAGATATCACCTCTTCGCTGCCCGTCCATTCCTCGCTTTCTCACTCCATCAACTCCTGGTGTCTGTTCGAGTCCCGCCACAACTCTATCCCCCGCCCTGACCAACAATTTCACGGTGCGTGTGTTGACATCGCATATTGCCGCGGTTTCTTGAAAAAAGCCCCCAGACAGCTCGTAATGTTTAATTGACACGCCATATGCTAGAAGATCCAATGGTTACAGATTCCATCAGCCGCCTCGACACCTCTCAGTGCTGTCTCTCAGACGAGTCCGTTCCACTTTTTGAGCACAACGTCCCCGGCTCTCATGTGGCATAAAAATCCCATGAAGCTCTCTCTTCCCACAATACTCCCTCCCCATCTCAGCAGCTTTCCCACGTACAGACAGAAATCATTTATGACCTAGTCTACACATTTTAGATCAGTTGAGTATTGCGATGCTATGTCTTCAAGATTTGTTCTGCAACCAACACCTGCGCAGCTGGGAGTAGCCAAAGGTCTTTTCATATAAGAATACATATAAAATTATTTTAGGACAAAAACGGTGTCAAACCCACTACGAGAGACCTATGCCGACTAAAAAGTTGTTTCGCCGGGACGACCAGCATATGGACAACATCTTAGAGAGCGTCAACTTTCAAAAGAAGTTTGACGATCTACCGGAGTTTGTCCCAGAGACGATAGTGAGTTATGGTTCTTGACACAATAAAAAAAAATTCAGACGTCAGTGAGCAAGACCCCTCAACATACATGTATGTTCCAAGGGATGCTGATCGAGTCAGCTTCCACCTCGTCTACTTCCCAAGCTTCTTCAAAACTTGTATTTTTTCCGCCTTCACTGAGCGTAACCGATGTCGACGAGGACGATAGCTTGAAAAAGAAGACAGACCGCCGGCGGTCGCTAGTTCTTCAGCTTTTCGACAATGTCGGCCTTTTCCCGACCGAGGAGGAGACTGATGCCTTTTACAAAATGCATCAGTCGACCTTTCCTCACCGTCATCATCTCGTTACCAAAATCCGGGAAGTTCGGCAAAAATCGTTTGGATCTCTAGGAGACTCGCTAGGTGGGCGGTGTTTTTTTCTTGGACAACCACTGTTTTGTAGATGCGGGACGCCTGATGACTCCATAAACGCAATTTGATGCGGTTGAAAAGCCAGCACGTAGCCTTGTAGTTTTTCTTTCACAAAAATAGAACGGCTGTGATTGTCCGTATATCCTTTGGACCTGCTTGCCCCACCAGATATAGATTTTCAAAGAACCTGTGCGTGTGTGTAATTCAGTGATGATTCTTTCCAAAAGCCCCCATAGTTCCAGTATTCAACGCCATTTTTGTAAATTATCTTTTTTTGGTTTTGCCCATAGTTCAAAGTGTTGACCCCTGAACCCCGTGCAAATAATAACCATCTTTGTTGAGTATAGCCAATCTAGTCTTTTCATCCCCCGGAAATCCCCAAAGAAGCCTTTTGCAATTGAGTTTTTCATGTCGTTGTGATGTAGCAATATAGTACGGTGATGCCGTCCCGGTCAGTAGTTTGCCATAATAGCTTTCTATTTCCACGGCTAAAGTCATAATTTGAACCCCTGTGCTAGTCCTTGACTGGTTTTCAAATGATTCGTCCTTTAAACGATTCTCCTATTGCCTAGAAGTCTATAGAAACCTGTGATTCTGCTGCTTGTTCAATAAATAACTGATACTCTTCAGCTGAAAGTCAAGAGGGCAAACAACTAAGAATAACAGTCGGCTAATTAGAGACTCATTGAAAGAGTAGATCGTGAATTGAGCCAATCCGACATGAGAACACAAGCAAACAGAACACAAGCGTGGTTTGAAACTGGGTCCTAAATGAATACAGACTGCATTCCTTTAGAAAAAGTAAAAGCATCTAAGCAAAGATCATTTCCAACTTGACGTAATTACAAGCACGACGTTGAGCTAATCCGGAATTCTTAACTGACCTACACATACTCAAATACAGCCGCACAAGTACTCATGGCCACATACTTAGATCCAATTCAATAATATTACCGTTCTGGACTGGCCATCCTGCAGCCCCGACTTCAATTCAATGGAAAACTTGTGGGGTATCCTTGTGCGCAAGATCTACAAGAATGGCCGCCAATTCCAAGCCTCTGACCAGTTGAAAAAGGCTATCCTCAAAACCTGGGATGAGATCACTTCTACAGTGATCCAGAATTTGATAGGCAGTATGCCCAATCGTCTTATGGATGTCATTGCCAGCCACGGAGGTCCTACTCGTTATTGAGCACAGTTAACTACATGTTATTTGTGAAATTTCACAATAAATTGTTGATTTCCTATGGTGTCCCTATTTTTATGACGCGGGCGTTTTTCGTTGACCACGGTATCACATTCGCATTGTTGAGCCATTCTTTCCGAAAAGATGGCTTTAAGAGTAAAACTTTTAACACGAGAAATTCGATGAAAATACTCCCGAAGTTTCTTTACCTACTTGTCAACTTTCCATCTAGTCAGCTTTTTATAGTTCTGTCCCAGTCAATCTGTTACTTGTTCATATCTCTGCAAATCAGGACAAAATTAATTTCCATTTCAAACAATTTACAAGCATGACATTGTCCTATTCCGACTATCCTCACCGACCTAAAAACATTTGCTACATTACAGCTTGTTTATCATTTTGTAGTTAACTCTCACTTGAGCTTGTTGTACCAGAACTCCTCCTGCAGACTGAGGAAGAGTTTTCAATTCCCTGCAGACCCAGCAGACTCCATAATAGATCAATTCAAACTTGTGATAGCTCTCCTCTCACTACAGCTGTTCGTGTGAAACCACAGCTTCTGCTGACCTCTCCTCTCCGTGGTTTCTTGAACCATTATCTCTAAAATGCTTTTCTTTCAATAGTTGTTTATGTCTCTAGTATTTAACACCAAATATGTCCCAGTTTTTAGCAATCGTTCACCTTAATCGAGATGGCATTTTACCGCCCGAGATCTCCAGACGGCTCGACGTGTCCGGAAAGTTAGTCTTAACCACTTTAGCACGGTTTAGGGAGCTGGGAAGTCTGGCCGATCGACATGAGAGTAGAAGACCAATTTCGTGTTCGTTTTTGGTGCAAAACGACTTCAGCCAATATAAAAAAGGGCGCGAAAACTCGTTGAAAAGAAGTTGAAGAAGAAGTGCTACAAGCAAACCAAGGGTCAATATGTCTCAGTAGTTGTCAAAGTTAAGAGAAAGGACCGAGTCACCGAGTTGCTGAGACGTTTCCGACGCGGAGCACAAAAGACGGTCCTGTTTACTGATAAAAAGTTTTTCCCCGTGGAGCAATTTTTGAACAAGCAGAATGACCGAAGCTACTCCAGTTCGAAGCCAAATGTAACTGTACAACGAACCGGCTATTCAAAAAGTGTCATGGTTTTTGCCCGTATCACTTCTGACGAAAAGACTCCTCTCATTTTTGTTCCTAAAGGAATCATGTACAACGGAGCAATTATCTCGACATGCTGAAGAACCAACTTATGCCCTGAGCAAAATGATATTTGTATTTAACACCAAAAAAACCTATGGATTACTAAGACGCCACTCATAAATAAAGTTTGAGCCATTTTTTACCGAATCATTTTCTGAAAACGATTGACGAGAATCTTTTCTGCACATTCATCTTCATCAGCCTGGACTCATTTGTGAACCTTCGATTGAAATCAGCCAAGAAGATCGACATTTTCTCCATGATCAAAATTACCTGAAAAGGAAGCTAAGGTGCCACTATAAGGTCTTACCATAGTTTCGTACGGATTGGGATTGTCAGCTAGTGCCATAAATTCCTCAACAGCATCGAGATCATTTTCCCAACTTCTAAAAGTAATCTGATGAATTTTTAAAGTCTTTACTCACCCGTAGCCAAACTCTATTGAATGCATCCATTCGTCATGTTCCTCAGCAACACCTTGTACTTGAGGTAGACCTTGTCAAACTCATTAAAGCTTTTCTCCCAGGCCTCTCGATGCTGTGCAAAAGCTTCTCCTACCACTACCAGAACAATCTCTTGACAGGAAACAACAGCGATGAGGATAAGGAATCCAAAAACTACCCGATTCATTCTGAAAGTTACTAAATTTGGAATAGAAGCTAAGTCCAGCGCGTTGTAAGAGACAAAGGCAGAAATCAGCTGGGTGAGCCACCACCCGATGAAAAAGGACCAACTGCTGAGGCCGGTCTATTGCTGAAAAAACTGTGATTGATAGCCAATGCTGTCGATGAACATTGTCCCTCGCATAATCAACGGTAGAGGGACATGTTGTTCTAACAGAACTAGAAGCAACATGATAGCTTTTCCAAACTGGAGAATTGAACAGATCAAACAGGCTATATCAATGTTTTTCAAAAAACCCTAACCATTTTAAAACAGTTGACTAATTTTTACATTTTAGACCGACTCGTGCAAGCAAAATATCCAAAATTATCTAAATTTTCGACGCCATCTATAAGCACGAAGAAGGACATGCAGAACTTTGTGGAGAACTTCAACGGCGACTACAAGACTGCTTTCAAGGTGATTTGCACCGTGCTGATGACTGTGCTTCCCGACTCTACAGCTCCTACCCTCACTGAGGACAAAATGCTGAACGCAAAGGACAAGGATTCGTATGAAGATGTTGAGCGTTGCCGATCGGTAGTCATCTTTTGGCTGCCAGAAGAAAAGGGATAATCACCTCAGGCCGAGTATGAGCAGGATCGTCATTTTCTAGCGGGTATTTTCTCTTCTCTGAATATGCCGTTTCAGATAACAAGCTTCTATCGTCTTGGTAAATCCTCAACTAACGCGGGATCTAGGCTGATCAAATTGGTCCTACCCTGCTCCTCTTTTCAGCGCGAACTGCTGGCAAACGTTCGTAAAGGCGCTAAAACCGCTAAGCGTGAGGGAAGAAAAATCTTTGCCGGGATACATGATGCGCTGGACTCTTCTAAAGTCTTCGTCCGCCTGTCCTTGTCCCTCTGCGACAGGATCAAAGGTTTTGCTCTAAAAAAAAGCAAAAGTGATCTGCAAGCATACCAAAGAAGAACATAATCTATCGGATGAGGAGCTCAATGAGGCGAAGGTGAAATGGAATAAGCCCAAACCGGGCTCGTATGCTTACATCACTCACAGGAAGAAAACATCAGGTACTGCAGGTGAGTCCCAACGTTCAAATGGTAAACAGCCGACCCCTACTTCTTTAAACTAAGTCCTATTTCTGGTAATTTAGGTTCTCTTAACTTTATGTACTTTAATGCTCGTAGTTTAAAAAACAAGTTGAATGACTTATATAATGTTATTTTATATCACAAAAGTGATATTTTTGTAATAACTGAGACATGGTTGGGATCATCAGTCTCTGACGGTTTACTTAAGAATAATTTACCGTTTTCTGTAACTAGATGTGACAGAAACACCACGGGTGGTGGTGTGTTATTTCTTATACGTGATACCATAGCTTATACTAAAATCAATGAGTACAAAACTTTTTCTAATGCTCTAGTAGTCGACATCCTTCTTGATCTTAGTAGAGTACGTTTGATTGGTGTTTATAGATCTCTTAACATTAAAGCTGCAGAATGTGATAGTTTAATAGAATTCTTATCTGATAATATTAGCTGTGGACCATCAAAGGCTTTGATGGTAACCGACCTTAATTTACCAGATGATAACTATAGATACCCTCTGTATAGTAATATGTTGAATAACCTTGATCTAATGAATAAGGTTGATTTTCACACTTGTAACAATAATACGCTGGACTGAGTATGCTCTACACCAGAGTGTAATCTTTCTTTACTAAAGCGCAGTGGTGTCTGTCCGTCTGTCTGTCATAGTGTCCGCACAATTGCATGTCAACACTAATACCCAAAAATTCTGACAAGTCATTTCATGTCAAGCGACAAGGTGAAGTCGACTGTGGGGGCAACTTTTGTTTCTAGGGAAGCGGCGAAGGCGCCTGTTATCAATACTAAACCAAGACCAAACGGGCTGCAAAGCTGCCATCGGCAGCAGGTGTATCATATATAACAAAACTAATTCCAATAGCCCAGCCCGATCATTGTTCTATAAAATTTAATGTCAAGTTCCCATTGACGAATAATTTCGACAGCCCATTTGTGAACTATAAGAAGGCTGATTTTGCTTTAATAAGTATAGAGTTTAGTAATATAGATTGGGAAAACTCTCTTTCTGGTTTCAGGAATGTTGATGAATTATATGACAGGTTTTGTCATATTATTAGGTCAGTGGTTTCAAAACCTCTGCTTCCAGCAGTTCTTTTTTTCTTCGTCTTCACTTAATATTCAAGTTTAATCTGGGTTGGTTGCTCGTGACCTACCTATAATGACAGGAAGGTGTGTGTCAGTCTTGTCCAGAATTGCTCCCTCCCTCTTTCCTTTCCCCCACCCCCGTGCTGCCGAGATAACATTGTCAGTGCTTCATTTTCGCGGATATGTTAAACACTCCACAGGTATGCTTCTCAAGTATTATGTTTCGAAAGGTTCTACAGGGAGACTCGAAGGATGTTCTAACTGAGTGCATGATCGAACTGCCACAGGATACGACTTATGCTCCGGGTGATCTACTGCGAGGGAAAGTGAACCTCAAGATCAGCCGTGGATTTTTGATTATTCATTCACTACGAGTATCGCTCAAGGGTGTAGCAAGCGCAGCAATCAAAGGAAAAGTACTAGTTTTCCTAACCCATTCTATTAGTTTTTCAGAAAGACGATTCCTGTATTGACAGCTGTATCTATTTGAAAAAAGACTGGAACTTACTTGATGGACAAACTACTACTGTTGAAAGTGAAAGTAGCTACGGATTCCAGGTAAACGATTGGCATATGTAGGATGCTAATGCTTAAAAGCAATACTGTAGTTGGTTTTTAGGAAATACTCCCTATTTCTTTGGCTACTTCGATTCAATCTCCTAAAGCTTCCATACTTTATTCGATCATAGCAACATTGGAATACTTCAACGAAGGTTTAACAGCACTATCTTCCGCTTTTCATTTTTCCCTCCAGAGAACGAAATCTGCATTGTAAAAGCAGTGCGAGGGATAAGTATCGTAGAGAACGTTGACCTCAACAAGTATCCAAAAGTTTTCTTCGAGCCAAGAAACGAATGCGAGCAACGCAAATTTGGATGGTTCGCTTGTACCGGCGGACAGATGAAATTGTCTTTGTCTTTGGAAAGAACAGCTTTTGTTTGCGGAGAGGCTCTGGCCATCACGGGTAAAGAAGAAATATGCAATTAATGTGGAATTCAGGTCGGATCGAGAACAAAAGCGACAAGCACATTGAAAAAGTCAATGCTGTTTTACAAAGACGGGTTCGAATGGGGACTGACCTGAACGATGCTTCCCTGGTATGATAAGCTCTGTACTAGCCCTAAAACTTTCCTTCAGCCAACGTTCCTGGACATTCAAGATGTGCAAGAGGACTTCCTTGCAATGTACGTTGTTCCCGGAGCAAACATTCGTATAGACAAGCGGATACACATTCCACCAACACCACCAACGTAAACATTTTCGAATTCAGTTCAATCATTTTCAGTACTCAACTGACACCACAGGCAAAGTCTGGTTCTCGTGCATCCCAAGATATTTCTGGCTTGTTTCAATTGAGACGTCGCTCAACACTGAGACAATCCTCACAAATCAGTTTGAAAACTGAGTTGAGACGTATTATTGCAATCTCCTATTATTATTCGATCAAGGTAAAATCTGCAGGTAGGCATGTTCACCCTTAATCTATAGTGATACTTTGAGGCACTGATGTGATCGAATTGTTAATCCCAGTCCTGATTGGATCCAGACCGTTGAAACATCCTGCGGCTAAAACAGAGAGTTTCGACATGTATGTTTCAACTATGAACGCGTACGAAGCATTGCAGGGAGGCTTTCCCGGAAGCTATCTACAAACAGTGCCGTATCGATAAGCCTGTAGCTCTGCTGAACGAGAGAGTTCGAACTCTTTGCAATAAGGCTCAGTTGCAACACATTAACAAGTATCCTTTCTACGCTTCACTTCCCACGTCGTCGAAACAAAGCAAGAAGTTGAGTACTATTGCCGGTAATCTCAGAAGTGAGGCCAAAGTTGTGAATCTCATAATGGGGCATGTTCCTCTCTAACTTTGATAACTGCCGTTTCAGCCAGGCAGCCGAACACAGAGCAGAGGTGAGGCCATTGTCTGTGGACACCTTGTGATCTGTTTTTATAACAAGTTCATTTTCTTCGACAATTACGGACAACAATATAGAGAAGAGGGAGAGATGGAATGACGAAGATGACTGAAGTGCAATACGACCAAACTAAATTATGGATATCACAAGTTTGCACCAAAAACGAACACGAGTCTCCTTGGCAGGCAATGAGCATGAACTAGAGTCAATAATTTAGGTTTGAGAGCTACCATTGGTAATGAGAGCACGGTTAAAGATCAAAATGACATGACACTACTTGTCTTTCTTGGATTCCTCCTTTACGGATCCGGACGGCTTCTCTTCAATAGCTGCCTTGTCGGTTGCCCCAGCCTCAGCAATAGCTTTCTCGCCTGTAGGATCCTCCATGGAGACTCCATATTCGTTCATTCTCTTCGGATCGACTCTATAGATCCAGCGCTGGTAGATGTAAATCTAAAAGTTTTAACTTCTTTTTGAAATCAAACAATAGGCCTACCAGGAAAATGATGTCGTCACGGAAGCAGCCCAATCTGTACATGGTGGGCATGCGGATGACAAAGGCGAACAAGTCATCGATGAAGGTGTTGATGAATTTGTATGTCAGCATTCTCCAGGGCAGATGAGCGACGGATTTCAGCTTGTAGTTGATGAAAAGCTGAGGAGTCATGGTGATGAATCCGAAAGTGAGAAGGAATCCGTATAGCATGTTCAGAACCCAGGAGTACCATCCTCTCTGCTCGACATAGACCACGGAGTAGATGGCATACCCCCCAAGAAGAGGAAACAAGACCCAAGAGAGGTACTTGAAAGCCATCTGAAACAATCTTTTGGAAAGGATAAAAAAATGTTTACCTGGTCGTAGACCTTAGTCTCAGATTCAACATACGAGCCCTTGTCACTAAAGGTAACTTTGGGAATCACACCAGCAATTTTGTTCTCGTAGTCGATAGCGACGTTCATGACCTTGGGAATCTTCCAGCACTCGATAAGAAGTCCAACTCCGACAGACATCTTGACCACGAAGTTTGTATCGTTGTCGCAGATGTAGAGGAAAACGATGAGAGATTGGAAGATATTGAACAGGACGGATCTGACAGACAGTCCGGACAGATCTTTACGGGATCTCCAGAATTGAATGTCATTCTTGAAGGCAAGGAACTCGAAGACGGTGTGAAGCAGAGAAACAACGATAGTGACTCCGAGAAGGATGGGGTTGGTTTCGATGAGAGCCTGCTTTATAGCATCTTGGTCATCATCTTCTCCGTGATCGGCACCCATCATGCTAGACCACTGGTTCCTCATCTAAACCAAAATTTTGGCTAAAAACTAATGACTGTACCTGTTGACTGGCGTATAGCTGATATTTGAAGAGAGACAATGGCTGGTATGTAACTGTCAGGTTGACCTCCTTCACTGTATCGTTAATCGGCATGTAATCAGCTCCCAGGTTCCAATACGTGTTGAAGAAAAAGATGGGAAAGTAGAAACCACCAACAGTATCGAATTTCACTGATTGATCTAGAGGAGAGGGAAGGGAACCTAAAATGAAACTTAATTGAGGGAGAAACCGAAAAGCATGCCCTTAGTCCAAGCAGTCTGATCGTCCACGAGGGAGATGGTGATGTTAGGATGCCAAAAGTTGAGAATTTCGTGTGTCATCGTTTCAGCCTTTTTCAGATCCTCCTCACTCTGCTCACTCTCTCCTGTGAGAAGGTTGGCAGTCTTCTTGTAGAACTTTTTCTTGTACTTGTTTAACTGCTTCATGTCATACAAGGTCTTAAAAAATTGAAAGTTAATGAAATATCGGACATTTCACCTCTCTTTTGATGTGACTTCTCTCGCGAGGATTAGGTGAATGGCCAGCTTTGGTAATGAAGACGTGAAGATACAAAGACTCGTTTTTCCAGAGCACAGGAGGAGTGTCCATGGTTTTGTGGAAAGTATACGTACCATCCTACGACGCTTTTCATTAATTGCAAAAGTAAATAAGTACCTTGTTAGGACCTGCATTCCAGTCTCCATACTTCAAGCTCTTTTGGAAGCCGAACAGTTTCTCTTCCATCTCGAAGTCGGTGAAAATCATATCGGTGTCGTCCAAGTACATGTAGAGGTCGAAGAGTTGTCCGGGAAGAAATAGATTTCTGGACGGAGGGAATCCGGCTGGTCTGGCGGCTCCTCCAGACTGCGCTACGGTTGTAGAATTTTGAGGAGTGGCAGGACTCATGTACGACTGAAAATACCGAGATATTGAATGTATTCATGGTCAAAATACTTTCGGACACTTGGAATAGAATAGCCTTAGAGACACTGCCGAGACTCATGTATCGAATTTTGCTAGCTGTCCACATTAAATACTTATTTACTGAGGCGAAACCGTAGGTCATTTTGGCATACGCTTTAAACAGGACAAATATAAATAAAACTCACCCTGAAGGTACTCGTAACGAAATACATCAATAACATTCGACTAATCATTCCTCGTATGGCACCCCATCCCCCTTGCTGTTGCTGTTCCGCACCTCCAGCAGCGGGCTCCACTGCGTCAGCCATATTACCCTGTCTGAAAAGAGTGCATTAGGCTTTTCGAAAAGGCAAGATTGTGAAGAAAAAAATTGAAATTGAATTGGGTATCAAACTATAGCGACATGAAAATTGATAGCGACGAAAAAGAACGGTAGTAAAGTTTTAGGTGAGAACGTCTCTGTCTAGACCGATTACAAACGGTCATGGGAAAATTTGAGTCCGAATGCTCGAGAAACGCGACCGCGATCGCTGCAGCATTTAGTCGTGTCATCGCGGCGGGACCCACAGATTTTGCACCAGCCAAAGCAAAAATTCCAAAATCTAGTGCACTTTTGACTTGAACGTTTCAGCTTTCCTATTTCTTTATTTACAGCCTCTCAACCGATTATTTGTTTTCTAAAGATGCGAATTTTGCGTTAACTTTAACGGCCTATTATCCGAAAAATAATGTCAGATAACCCACCCACTCTCTACGAATCGTTTCAAGTTTCACACCTAACCAAGTTAATGTATGCTATTTTTGATCAATTCATTTACAAAGTTCAGCTTTCCACATAGATTGTGTTGTACACAGTATGTTCAAGCCACGTGAGTAGTCACTTATTATAAGGATTTTGTCATCCCTGTCATTCGAAACCTCTTGCTTTTGTTCCTTCTTTCTTGTTTTTCTAGCCACAATGGACTCACTGCCTAATAATAGCCGGATCGTGGCTCGATATCTTAGTTTACAGCGTGGTCACGTTGTTGTAAATAGTCAAACATGAACACTCTAATCATAAACTTTTTTCAAGTACCGTTTAACTTACGGACGCACGTTTTGTGTGAATCATACTGCTTTCAGAATTACGAATGAAGTCATGGCTACGACATTTCATGACGAAGCACTAGACTGTTCACCGGCCAATTTTGAACACTGCATAAACTTCCCTACACCGCCAAAACGGAAAAGTGAGATTTTTAAGTTTTCTTCCTTTGTTATCAATCCGCGTCTTATTGTAAACATTTCAATAGAATTTGTTGAAAAAAGTGAAGCTTAATGTTGTTATCCAGATACAAGTCAACAAGGTTGAACAGTTTAGAATCGTAAGGATACAAACTTCCCTCATATCACTAACTTTTTTCATTACTGATTAGATTGATCTCTCACCTACCAGAACTTTGCTTCGTCACGAGTACATCATCACGGCTACGTAGATGCGTTTGCCTTGTGATGCATGTTTATTTAGCATTTGCAGGTGCACGTGCTCTTTGTGCAGACTGAGATCAAAACGTTGTTTCCAGATGAAGGATCAATCGAAATACCCCTTTCCCCGGACTCTCGCAAGTATCAATTGAAAATGTCGCTTTTACAAGAAAAGTACGAGGAGGTCTTCGCCAGCACAGAGATCTTGAAGAATCGCTTGATGCAGGTGCAAAAGGTATGAGCTTTGGAGATTCATCTAATATACTTCGATTCTAGGAGATAACAGAACATCAGAGAATAAAGCGAATGCTAGTCTGCTCTCTTGAGGCCAAGGGAGATCAATACTACAAGGGCAGTGTGGAGTTCCTTCCAGAGGTAGACACTTCCAAAACTGTTTATTTTTTCAAAATTCAGCAAGAATGGAAAGCTCCACCGCCCTCAGCCGAAGATTTGGAGAAGGAGCGAAAGAAGAGAGAGCGTCGAGAACGAGATCGGATAAGAGAGAGGGCACGAAAACAAGCAAGAAGAGAAGCTGAAAAGGTTCCTCTTTTTTTCATATTTCAAAGCAACAGGGTCAGAAAGCCCACTTAAAGCTATAGCAACAAAAGGCAGATGCTACTAACTTGTGAACGAGCAATTGTTTGACAGAACATCTAGTAAACAAGTACGAAAAACTTTACTTTGAGGAGAATAAGTCAGCCTGTTGAAACGTTTGAAAACATAGAAAAGAACAAAAAGAACGTCGGACTATTCCAATGGTTGAACAATCCTATTTAGAAAGCCAAGCTTGAAGCCGAATTAGCAGCAAAAGAATTGCCCATCCCTGGTTCGTCCACAGTTGCTCCATCGACTTCTTCTGCCCAGCCATAAGTATTGTTTATGTTCACACTTCTGTTGCCTGTCCTGCATTTTCAAGTCGTATAGTCTTTCCTCTATGCTCCTAGACTCAGTTGGTGCCTTTATGCTAATACTTTATTTACTTTGTGATTGCAGCTCATATCGTTCTTCGCCTTGATTTTTCCCATTAAAGTGTTCTTGGAATCCTCTCGGGTTGAAAAAGAATAAATTGTTTTCTATCTCGTGATGATTAGGTGGGGGTGGCCCATGTGTCCATAAAAACTGGACGACTGGATGAGACAGCTGCGCGAGTAAGGCAGAAAACTCCATCTAATTAACAAATTCACATAAACTTGCCTGCCAAACAAGCTTTGTGACTCAAAGACTGTCTAGGTTTTCTGTGAGAAAAATGTGCGTTTACCCAGGAGACAAAACAACTGAGCATTTCTACTCTCAAAACTAACAACTTCCTTCTTCTTGGACCAACAAATTTTCCACCAACTTCCTCAAATGTGTTGGTTTCTTCCGTGTTTGTCAGTGGTGTAAGGTTCGGCTCTCTTACTCATAGCATTTTCTCATAAATGTTTCCAATAAGACAGAGGGCAGTGACAGTTTTCTAATTAGCTTGTTTTATGTCACGTTCCAGTGCCAACGGGCTCTCCACTTCTGAACTTTCTGTCATGTAAAGAGAAGAAGATGAAATGGCTAGTGGCTCATCTCCTCATTCCTACTCAAATTTTTTGATGATTGGTCATGTTTTATCCTCCCCGAATTGTCTATAGGACACACGTGAAAAGCCTCCTTAAGGGGTTCAATCCCACTCCAACGCAAAAGAAATTAAAAAAGAAAGATGTCCCGCTCTCACCAAACATTACTCAATTCTCTCTGGAAATAATTGAGGCCTCAATATACTGGGGTCATTAACCAGAAAGATCTTATTTTGCTGTGAGCCCTTCGAGACCGAAATCCTCATATGTTTCATGATAGCCTTGATTCCTATGGAAATTGCTATGTTTCCCCATGTTTATGTTGTGAGCTTGAGTGAGTGGGAGGCTCGAGTAAGTCAAACACCCAGTTCACAACTACTTGGCTTATCCCCGTCCTTCATGCAGAGCCCGCACAGCGCCAAATAAAGCTAATGGACGGAAGCCTCATATATGCGTGTGCCACTCGAGCGACGATTCACTGCTAAAACGTTTGTGCTTCACAAAACGCAGGTAGGTGGGAGAGCGCAGGTGCATTTTCGAGGAGATAGCGGGTAGATTGGTTACAGTTGAAAGAGTAGCTCAGAGACCATCGCCATTGCACCTGTTCGAACCTTGTTGCTAATTTTTGTGTCCCGCAAATTGTATTAATATATACTGCACCTTTCTCGACTACTTGCAACCTTGTCTTGTCCTGGAATGCTAATTTATTTTGTTTGCTGTACTCGACATTTTTATCTCTAAACCCTTCACTCCTACCTTGACTTCCAAAGAGTAGTATTTTTTCCGGTCAGAAACGTCACCTTCTTTACCTGATCAATTATGCCCGAAATGACAACTCCTTCTACTTTTTTCCAAACATAAAATTTCAATTCGTCGTTCCTTTCCCGCTCTCTCTCTCGTTTTTCCATCTCAGCACATTTTGTCTCAACTCTTGGAATACCTTCATGCATGTTTTCCGTTTTAACAGATTGCCATTTCAGAGGCAGGTGTGCATGAAAAATTGTGCATGTCAGCTAACCCATGTGTAAAATCTGAAAGAAGAAGTACGCTCATCTTCTACCATCCGCAATGAGGTATGATGACGAAAATAGAAGAGGGAGGAGTCTACAAAACTTCTAGAGTGTCCGGTCTTTCCCTTAGTCCAAGAGCGATCGTCTAATCAGGTCTCTGGAGATTCTGGTGTGGGGCATAACATGTCCCTTCTGTTGAGTTAAGGCAATTCTTGACTATTCATGGATTCGTGTCACTTCAGATGACGTTATTTTTAACCCAGACCATCTCACATCACACACCCTTTAACCCGCAACCAACGATTATGTTCCAGGAACTTTTTACGCGCTTCAGCGGTTTTCTTGAGATGATGTGGATTTATGATTTTTGTGAAAACATGGCAATTTTCGAGGCCATCGGTTGGAGAGACAATTTGAGCATCCGCCAGTTATGCCATGCAAATCTGCGGATGACATGTGCATTAAATCAGCCAATTGGACCGCTCTCCCTCTTCACAATCCTAGTCCCTGTATAATGCAGGACATTTCTTCTCTCTATTGTTAAGATACTAAGGTCTCGCAACATGCCAGCATCAAAAATTCCATTTGGCTTCCAAACAAATGCTATGATCCGCTTTTACAACCCTCTCATGTATGCACGATTTTGATCTGGTCTGGACGGTAACTTTTTTGAGCTTGCCCACTCTTCTTTCGTTAACTTAGGGCTCTTCTTCTTGAGACCAATAATCATATTATATCTTACTTCTCACTAGGAGCCGAAGATATGCCTCCGCGGTAATGCACTTCTTGGAGCTCATCGTTCGCTCTCTCACATTGCGTTCTTTCCTCTTTCTCTCTGTTTCCCATCCAAACCGGAGAACATCTGTAATTCGGTAATGAAATCCGCAAGAAATGATTAGCAAAGACGCAAGTATCGCATTTCTCTAAACTCTGGAGGCTTTCCTTTCCTCCCTTCTTGTTTGAGACAAACCCATATGCGGATGCTGATTACATGAGAAGCCGGCAAAGAAGTCTGATGCCTCAATCTACTCTTGTTCTTCGTTCATTTTGTCTACCTCGTGTCTTCTAAAGCCTTGATTTTTTTCTCAAATTTGCGTATGGGTGTGTTGGCAGCAAGCCGACGTGCCAGTTTCCTTTTTGGAACACTTATCTAGATCAGTGGTTACGATATCGTTCCGACAAAACTTGTTGACGTTTATTTGCCTCAAGCTTCGAGCTGCCTTAACGAAACCTTATTATTTAATTACTTGCGACCAGAGTTAAGGATTTCAGCACTTTTTAGGCTGTACCCTCTAGCTCTGTAGCTTTCTGTAGCCTTTAAGAATTACTTTTTTTTTGCTGTTCTAGTAGATGTTCTATCAAAGTAAATCTGTATTTACATGTCTCTGCTTCACGTTAGGCAAAACGGAGCAGACATCAGGATTGTCTCTCCGGAAATATTATCTGCCAGATTATGTTTTTCTCACACATTCCGACGTCGTTCGCATTTCTAAACTTGATGATCTGTTTTTATTCTCTCTTCTTTTCCGATAGTACGTAAAGGCAACACGTAAATAGAGTCAGGAAGTAATCACAACCTCCTTCTTGGCTATATGGCTTCCTTTCTCCCTAAATACGTGGCGATCTATTTCTGTTTCCTGTCGTAAAGTGTAACCCAGTTGGTTGATGAGTTGTCTCATTTTGTCGACCGAATTAAACGAGGACACATTTGTGCTAATGATCGTAGCTTCGAGCTCGTGTGTCCCCAAACTCTCAAGTTTCGAACCCTGTAATTAGTCTCGTGTAGGCATCTGATCATGCGGTAAGTTAGCCACAACAAGCTCTCCTCGTTCTCACTCACGAATACGATCGCCGGGAGTAATCTGCCTGCGTCTGACAGCTCCCTGTTAATAGCAGGAGCACTGTCGGAAGAAGGCAATGAAAAATTTATGTAAATTGCATTCAATTTGTTCTGTGTAACACGCCTTTCCACAAATTACCTACAAATAGGCATAATCCTCTAACTTCTTCGGAGAGCTCTCTTACGCAGGCAGCTCATCCAATCTGTAGTCTGATGTAAGCAGACAGCGCTTTTTTCGGCGCATGAACTAAATGGGTGGCATCTCGTCGGATTAGAAGGCAATAATCTCATCTATTGCTATCAGTCTCGGCACCACTACTTCCTGTGCCCTTCCGTTGCCTCTTAACGTGGCTTTTATTCCGTCTAACAATGGAGTTCGCGTGTTAGCAAAGGCAAAACACCATGTGTTATAAACATCAGCCTTTCTCTTTCCTTACAATACAATGCACGTGGCTAACGAGCGTCTTCAAGAGTTTATGCCAAAGCTCATCATACTCTTAGCTTACAAAGACAAACTAGGATCCGGTTTGATAGAATACGAATGGATTAGATTCTTCCTTCCTCGTTGTGCAGTGTTTATCTCTTGTAAAATCACAAGACCACACCCTTGGAAATGTTTGAGGCGGAAGTTCAACTACCTAGTGGGCTTGACGGCACTGCTTGGGTATTAACCTTGTTCTGCGTTGCAAATGTCAAATAAGAGGAGCTCGTCCCAGAGAGACTCTCCCTACATGCAAGTATTTCAGGGAAAGCCATTTATAGTCAGAACCTTTCCTCTCTTGACCAGGTCACATTTCTCATTTTCTATTCGTGGACCCGGCTCGTTAATGTTTTGATTCTGAACGACGAGACCACCGGAAAATTTTGATTCAAAAATTAAAGATTCCATTATGATGTTTAGTAACTACTTCTACTCCAAAAATGCCACAATCTTGCTTTCAAAATATTTGCCACAGATCATAAAGTCTTAATTTCAAAGAAAACAAGACAGACATGTGTGTGAAATCCTATAAAGTTGTTTCCCACTCCTTCCGCCTATAAGGCTTCACAAGACTCTTTCGAACTACGTCTGTTCTTGATATAAAGCGTTCCCCCACGGCTACTTGATGGCTATAGAAGCTGTGTGTGTACCCAGCTTTACATTTCTTGTTTTGACCCACACAAGAAGTTCGCGGCACCCCGTTATTTCTCCATAGCATTTATTCGAATATCCGTTTGCAGGTCCAGCTATGTCATGATGGATGCCACGGAGACCTACACCTTCTTCCAGGTGTGTTTGACGAAATGAATATCCTCTAAGAGTGGATGTAGATACTTTTTTCATATTCATGATAAGATGAATATTCATAGCGGTCACCAACAACTCACGCGAAAACTTTAAACTCGAAATCATATATTTTTTCAGGTACTCAAAGGGAGTGCTCTCTTCCTGCTAGTTCTTTGGACAGTCTTTGCTAATGCCCTTGTCTTTGTAGTCCTATACAAAAATCCGAGGCTACAAACTGTTCCAAATCTATTGGTTTGTTTGGAAGCAGCCGGAAAAAGGGTTTGTTCAGGTTGGAAATCTAGCATTTTCTGATTTGGCTCTTGGATTGATAGTGCTTCCGCTCTCCTCAGTGTATGCCATTGCCGGTGAATGGGTCTTTCCGGACGCACTTTGCGAGGTTTTCGTTTCTGGTAAGGAAGTAGTCGTATGCCTTAACGAGTACAAGTCTTTTTAGCTGATATTCTTTGCTCAACGGCCTCAATATGGAACCTCTCAATTGTCGGTCTTGATCGTTACTGGGCAATCACGACACCGGTAGCCTACATGAGCAAAAGAAACAAGAAGACGGCCGGCATCATGATCATGACCGTCTGGGCCTTCAGTGCTCTCATTTCATTAGCTCCACTTTTGGGTTGGAAGCAGGTACAAAGAGGGTTCGAAAACAATCAAATTATCTTATTTTTAGACAGCACTGACACCCAACTTAATTATGGAGAAGAATGATACAATACGGCAGTGTACCTTCCTCGATCTGCCTAGCTATACAGTCTACTCGGCCACGGGATCATTCTTCATTCCCACACTACTCATGTTTTTCGTCTATTTCAAGATCTACCAGGCATTTGCCAAGCATCGGGCACGACAGATCTACCGCCAAAAGGTTGGTTTAACTTCCCCGGACAGCTCGATGAGAAACAGAAAGAAAACCATTCCGCTGTCGTTCCGTTTTGTGGATGAGAATGCCGCGTATTCTGTCTTGTGTCTTCCCTGACGGATTCATGTCCGTGTGTAGTTATGCTATCCGTGTCTACATTTCTTTGTCTCACTATCAAGACAGAGAGAAGTAGCCTAAGAAAAAGCCTATGACCGATGATGTGTTCTGGCGTAAGCAACTAGTTCCACAACTAGACTAAATAACTTGAATGTCCTCCTCTGTGGATCACTTGCTAACAGCATATTTTTAGCTCGCCGTCTCATCACACGTAAGTGCCTCACACGGGTGACATATTTCCTTCTTTCCCACAGCTGATGTTGATGCATGTTTGTTGTGTTTTTTTTATGTTCGTCTATTTAATTTTTGGCTTCCTCTCAGTTTCTTCTCATTTCAAACTTGTCCACTGTTGCTGCCATTGAGTGTTCATCTACAATAATTTTCAAGTCGGACAGTTGTGAATAACTCAACAGTGTTCGCTAACCCACACGCAGATGCATGCTATAGGTTCTGATCTGTTTTGAACAAGTTTCATTTTTTCAGGTCATTCGCAAACATATCGAGTCCACCATTCTTCATGAAATCAGTCATGTCCTGCCGACATCGGACGAGTTTGCTAAAGAGGAAGAAGAAGACAGTATGCAATGGTCTTTAACATTTCTGGTCTCATTTTTAGGTGAAAGCTCGGAGCGAGTGGAAAAGCCAAACGGAAATGATGTTATACTGGAAGAAGAGGAGGAGGAATCTGATGAGCGTATGAACGATGTATGTCTTATGGTTCACCTAATGAGATTAATTTTTAAGAATCATACGACCTCTACAACTGTGACGGGTACAATAGCTGGTCCCCCGGAAGCACCATACATGAAACGAGAGGCCAAGATCTCCAAGTCGGTTCCGGCAACATTGGACAAGCGTGAGAAGAAGGAGAAGCAGTTGAGAACAATGGTTAGCATTAGCTATGAGAAAGTACAGCGGCACAAGAAGAGGTTAGAGAATGGGAAGAAATCGATGTAATTGGTTCCAGGAAAGAGAAAAACTTCCGGAAAAGTCTCCAACGGAAACCGAAAGCGATCTCTGCTGCAAAGGAGAGAAGAGGTGTCAAAGTTTTAGGAATTATCCTTGGCTGTTTCACTATCTGTTGGACACCTTTCTTCATGTAGGTTTTGGAAAAACAAGGCTGATAGAAAGAAAATTTAGAATGTACGTCCTTGTCCAATTCTGCAAAGACTGCAGTCCCAACCCACATATCGAAATGTTCATTACTTGGTTAGGATACAGTAACTCGGCTATGAATCCTATCATTTATACGGTAAGCCTCTTATGTCTTAATAACAAACTGAGTTCAGGTTTTTAACAGAGACTATCAAATAGCTCTGAAGAGATTGTTCACATCATCGAAGAAGCAGCTTCCAGGGAGGACTCTTTAACAGAAAAGCTGTCCCAGTCTTAACCTTCACGTGTCATTCCGTAAAGCCATAGTTATGGGTCGTAGTAACAGTAACCAAAGCACATTTCATGCAATATACTTGTATATTGTAACTGGTTCAAAATGCTTTTATTAATGAATCAACCAATTACAATTCGGTAACTTGTTCATCTGGTTCTTCTTCTTCATCATTCTGATTTACTGAGTCCAATGGTGTGTTTTTAGCAGTGGGTATATCCTGGGCTGGAACGCGGCGTAATCGACGGGAACTCTGTACAAATAGGTAATTACAAAACTGAATGAAGCTTACTCTTGAAAAACTTGGTCTAGATATGGTTTCCTGATCAATCTCAAGTTCTGGTTCTGCATCAGAATCATCCTCTGTGGCCGACTCTATCACATTCTCAAATGCGTCATTGGGAATTTCTTGACAACCAATCATTTCGAATATATCGCCGTCTGAGAAAAAATATAGACATTGTAGAAAAAGCGTAAACCTTCTTCGAATGTCTCTTGTGTGGAAGACTGCCTCGGAAGCAGCTCCGACAAATGTTTTCTAGTGTTTCTTCGCGAGTGAAGTGTATCCTCATCGCTCACTTCAGTAATAACCGAGAGCACTCCAGCTCCAGTAAGATTCCTCGGTGGTGCCAAAGACGGGGCCGAAGCTAAAAACACGATGCTACGAAAAGTTGCAAACATACTCGAAGGCTTGGGTCCACCGTGGTTGGCCAAAATTTGGCTTGGAAATTCGGCTCCCGTCCATATTTTCTTGTTCTCAACCGGTGTGAGTTGTTCACTTACAGAGGGAGAATTTGAGAAAGGTCTCCATTTGGATCTGAACAGAGAATATTTAAAGCTAGAAAGGGTCCAAACCCGTATGAACTCTTGCTTATGACACTTTCGGACCGTACCATAGAATTCCGCTTTGCACTCATTGTTCTGATGAGAGCACTGACGGAAGGTGGAGCCACAATTGGCATCTCTCCAGGTGTGGTCGAAAATAAAACTCAAACTGGAATGAAAACGGTCAAGAAATGTCCTACCAGAGCTTTTTCTGTTGATATTTTCTGAGTTTAGTCCATTTTCCATGGAGAGCGCGCCAAACGCGCTGCCGGGACCTCTCCATCTGACGCCTTCGCCGTCTAGCTTTACAGGTGAATTATCGTCTCTTGTCAATTCGAATTCCTGTCCTGATTGATCAACGAGCTGCAATGCCCAGAAATATTTCTCTTCGATCTGTGACTGAGAAGGAACATGAAAAAAGATGAGTCATATGAGTACCTGCACGTAGGCGTAAACCGTCGAGACGACAAACACTCCGCCTGTATAGAATATAAAAAGTACTAAAATGGGTATGTGACTCGAGAAAACCTGTATTGCTTACTCAGGGCGAAACGAGGATGCTGTGGAACTACGTCACCGAAGCCGACCGTGGACAATGAGGTAAATGTGAAGTAGAACGACTCGAAAAAGGTCCAATCTTCCCAAAGTGTGAACATCCACGAACAGGAGACAAGGAACAGGGTCAAAATGAAGACTGCGATTTGCCAAGGCACTTTTTCGTATTCATCTACCTCATCTTCTTCTTCCTTAGAAGAAATCAGATAAAGAAGATGATTGTCTACCTCTTCATCGTCTATGGACAACGGAGGCATAACTTCTTCTAATATTTCCGATTCGGTCCTATTGAGAAGACTCCGACGGAAGAGCAAACTTTGACTGATTCGAGCGAATTTTCTAGAAAACGTTATTTTAATCAGCCAAAACACAACCCACCGTTTACAAACGCTGTATTTGTCTCGAAAAAGTTTCAAGATTGGGGCTCCAAAAACGTTCATAGCGACAAGGAGAAGTGGAATACTAATTAGAGCATAGAAAATGAATGCAACTCTTCCAGCAATGGTCTTGGGTGCCAAAATACCGTACCCTGAAAAGCGTCTTAACAGAAGATTTTCTAAGAAAACATACCAATAGTTGTGAATACTGTTCCGGCGAAGAAAACCGAGTTCCAGTAGTCCCACTCCCACTGTGGGGCTATTCCGTGATCTTTACGGAAAGCTTCGTCGTATCTAAATTTGTCATTACAGAATTCGGAAGTACAATTTAAATAACTCACCTTTGTAAAAGGTGGTTCAGAGAATGGTGACAGAACGAATTCTGTTCATTTAGTTGTATATTCATAGAAAGGTTCAACTGAAAGTCAGGATGCTGTAAACTTTCCAAAGACATACCATGCTAAAACAATCATTTTTGGCAAGATGAGTGAGTATCTGATGAGAGAAGTTTCTGTGTCTTTGTACTGTAATCTGAAAAGTACTTGACCTCTCCAAACGATTAAACTCTGCCTTTTTCTCCATAACATATTCATATTCTTGATTCGGCAGTTCTAAGTGTTGGAAAACAGCTCCTCCGATGAGACCAAGAGCAGCAATAAATAATAAGCAAACAATCTGTTTACCCACTGAACAGAAACACTTTCCGAAAGAAAGATTAACTTACATTGGTTATGTAAAATATATACGGCTAGTCTGATAGGGTACGTCAAAATAGTGTCCTTTTTCGAGTCATATCTAAGAAAACGTAGTTCTTTCACAATTCTTTCCTCACTTCATTTCTTCCAACGCTTTGGGTTCGTCAAAATCCAATGAGACGATTTGTGGACTGAGCGGTGGAGCTCCATCTCCAAATTTTTGTGGTGAAACTGTCGTTGATTGTCGATCAAAATTTCTGGAAAACCTTATTTTATTTGCTCAAGAATGCACTTGTAACACAAACAAAGTTACGACATGTCTTACCAAACTATCGATCCGAAAAAAAAAACCTGTAAAAGAGTTGTGAAATGAATTTGGACACCCACCGACTACCCGTGAAAAGGGATTGAGGTCGTTGTAAGGGCTCATTTTGGGTTCCGGTAGCTTCCAGCAAATCTTGCTGACTAATGAGAAGAGACCCGCGATATTTGTTTTGTACAAACTTTTTTAGCACCTTAACAAGATGAATTAAAACCTGTTCATTACTTACCTTCATCGCTTCTTGATGTTGTTCATCATCTAGTTGTTTTCGCCTCACGGCGTTTCTTCGCGACATGCGTGGGCTGAAGGCCTGAAAATAGCCGAATTTGTACCGGAGGAGTAAGAAAAATTTGCAATCTGTTCATTCATAAACACATTGGTGACGTTGGGCGGAGGGCTAGGCGCGACCGTGAGTCAATTTGAGTCGGTTTCCGTGCCGCGGATGGTTGGCAAACACTGTTCTTGGCTTGACACTTTTCGTAGCTACGCTGTTCTCATTCTGTCATATTATAAACAATCTTCTTTAATAGAATCGATTAAGGTAACATCTTTAGTTTTAGTGGACAACTTAAAAGTGCAGCTACGCTATGGTGAGACCATAGCATAGCTACTGATCTACGCCTTCTATAGAGTTACCCAAGAAGTTACTCAAAAATGAAGGCCAGTTTATACTTTGTGTGCTAAACATCACAGGAAAATTAAAACAAGGAGAGGGGCTGAAAAGCAACCTTCTGCGCACATGAGCTTTACGGAGCTTGATCATTTAAACACACAAGCGCAAGCTTGGTACCGAACGAAAACAAGGATCCTACCATTTTCCGAGCATTTTGGAATGCAGAAAAGAAACAGAAGAGAGCATCAGTAGTGGTCACAAAACGTGCTAGAGATTCGGAAACCGTCTTTTTTCCATAAATACAGACTGTTGACTTTTTGTCGAAATTCGTAAAATTTCACTATATCTAAACCTTAGTTCTCTAGAAGACTATCGAGAGAGAAAGAGCAAAAGTTTGATGAGGAGGTAAAAGCGCAGCAAACTTATAAAACGATGCCTTACCTTTTCAAAAAATAAGTACAGCACAATATTTCAGAACTCTTGGTTTAGCGCTGTAGCTAGTACTCGAGATCAGAAAGAGTATATGCTACCTCTCTCTGGTGGTCTAGTAGCCAGTAGTAAGTCCGGAAAGTTCTACCACCGAAATCTGCATCCTTCTGTAAGAAGTTTAGTTTTATCGCAAAAAATTCGAAAAAGTTTATTTCACGATCCCGTAGTTCACCGCTAGAGAGATCGAACCCGGGACGGCTGGTTGGTGCGACGACGCTTTGCAATACAGGAACTTTGTTGTTGACTTGCTAGCATAACTGCTAACTACAAAACTTATTGTCAGGACTATCCGTCTGAAGCTCAAAAAAAAGCAAAAAACCCCATTGCTTCGAATAGAGAGCGTTAGTAATGCTTGCGATGCTGAGACGCCCAAAGCTGCAAAGATTGTCGACAAGGCGTCAATTGCAGTTCCTACAAGATGTTTTCTTGCTTTTCGACTCATTTACCAAGAATTTCAGTGAGTAGAGAAGGTTCCGAAACGAATGATATTCAAGGCCGTGAGACTGATCAAGGTTTTAACGTACCTCAAATTCCTTAAGTCGAATAATGAACTATAGACATAACTCATTGTTCGACTTACAACACAATTCCGGATGCCAGAATCATGAATCTCCTTCCAAAAGGATCAATAGCATATGAACTTAATACATACAGTGACATGTGTGTTGAGTGAATTAAAGATTACAAAAGCAAAAGTGGAGTTTATTCTGCCATTTTCCACTTTTTTTGCAAAGGTGCTATTGTTGGTAGAGTCTCTCCAGGCGCCAATGTCCCCTTCCTCACTGTTGGTGGTCTTGTAGGAAAAGATGCAGCAAACAGGTCTTCCTCCGGATCGCTAGCAGGTGGCTTTTTCGTTGTCAGCGGAGTCTTTTTCTCTCCAATCTCAACTTTACCCTAAAAAGATTGACGTTTGCTGCAAACGCAGATAAAAGCACACCTTGGATGTTCCATTGGACGAAGTTTCGTTTATCTCTTCGCGGTGCTTATGAATGACAGTTGTCGTTATCTTTCGTCTTGTTTTCACCACTCTATGCACAGTTGTCCCATTGGGATAGGTAAACTCTTCAACATGCTCTTCGCCATCACCATCATTTGACGTCTGAAACAGGAATTAATGGAACAATGTAGAAGGTTGCTCTCACAAGTCCAAACGAGCAAAAAGAATCATCAATGTAGTTCGAACATCAGAGCATATACTTGTTACAGTCTTACCGATTCGGTTTTCCATTCCCGAAATTGTTTCTCTCTTTTTGCCATTTCTTCCTTTAGCTTCTTTATCTCTTCCATTGGGCTCAAAGTTGTCGTCGTCGTTGTTTCCGTAGTTGTTGTAGTTGTAGTTGCAGGCGTAGTTGTAGGCATAGGAGTCGTTGTGATTGTCATCGGTATTGTAGACGTGGTGGTCGCTGTGGTTGTTGTAGTCGGATTCATAGTGGTTGTTTCTGAAAAGGCCACTGAAGTAGTGCTAGGCTGTGACAAGAAAGTACCCGTTGCGGTAGTAGAAGCCTCTATGGTAGACGTCGTCGATACTTTTGTTGTAGACGAAACTTCTGAGCTCAATACTCTTGTAACAGCCCTAAATATTGGCCCACCTATGGTTGTTACTGTCTGGGGAACGTCAGCTGACATTTGTTTCAACAGTTCAGGGTCAAGCTTAGGCTTCTTCTTGTTTTTTAGCGTATCTGTAACAGTTGAATCCTCGTCTAATCTGTTGACAGTATCACTATCATCGATTGTTCTATTTTTAGAGTGTGTGCTAAGATCCGTCCTCTCTGATCCTTGTTTGAACACAGGTATATCGACCACGTCCCTGGTTGTATCAGTAATTGATGTTACATCTGTCATGTTTTTCAATGTCTCAGTCACATTTGACTTTCGGTCTAGTTGATTCAAGTCCGGCATATCAGCTGCAAAACCGGATTTCAAAACGTCCAGATTCGGAGCAGCCGTGGTAGTTATTGCGTTTGTGATTTCATCTTGAATTGATGTAGTATTGGTTCTGTTTTTCACCATGTCCGTGTCATCCATGACTTCCTTAGCTGGAGGAGGCATATCAGCTGCGAAACCAGCTCCTAGAGCGTCTAGTCCAGGAGGGAAGCCATGAAGTTTCATTGGACTTGGAGGAGGAGGTGCTTCTATCGGAGGAGGTGGAGGTGCCATGTCTGAAGATGACGGAGCGGACTGAGGACCCACTGGAACTGTAGGAGCTGGCAGAGGCGCCGTAGGCGGAGCAGCAGCAGGCTGTTCATTAACTTTTGGTGGAGGTTCCGGTGCTTCGACGATATTCAGATTCGGATTAGGTTCACCGTACTCAACCGTTCCGCCAGGAGGATAATTGCCCTGAGGATATCCATAACCACCACCTCGACTTTCTTGGAAAGGCCCAACAGCCAAAAACTTGTCCGGTGGTGGCTGAAATGATTCCATAAGCGCTGACAATTCGAAGGCTTCGTGGTTTGTTGAAATTTCAATGACCGACATTCCCGGATCCAGTATTATGTGAGGGATTCCATCGTTGATCTTTAGATTGTGATGCCGTGCTGTGAAACCGACCTAAAGGAAACTAGCTCTGAGATAAAATAAAAATTTTGCCTGCTGACCATTGGTTTGGATCATAAGGTAAGAATTGTCTGTATTCGAGACAACTTTTCCCTCATTTGACATTTTCAAATCCGTGTTCAAGGCAGTAATCTGAAAGTTTGAAGTTTCCGAATAACTGCATATGGTTTGTTAAAAAGAATGACTACGGTGTCCCGAAATGCTTACGTGGAAGGCGGGAATTCAAAAATAGTAATTTTTGAGATTTCTTTTTATCTGCGTACAAAAAAATGGAAAAGAATGAAAAAGCAAGCTGCTAGACTGAAAACAAAAAGCGGAAATTAGCTTGATTTGAAAGCCGCGCGTAGACGCTAGGACGCGCGGGCTTTCAAATCGAGTTATTTTTCGCACTTTTTTTGTTTCCACTCGCTTTTTCATTTTTCATGAAAAAAACGAAGGCTGTACACTAATAAAAATCTCAAAATTTCAAAAATTGCTTCTTTCTCCATTAAAAAATTCGAGAATCTCAAAAAAAAAAAAATTGCTAAATTTGAATTTCCGCCTTCCCAGGAGTTCCGCAACATAAGCATTTCGGGACACTTTAATCGTTCTTTTTTTTTTTAAACAGCCATACTAACCATAACACCATCAGCCGCCACCGGCTTACCAGCAATGCTCATTTGACCACCGTTTCGGTCGATATGGGTCCAGCAAAAGGTTCGGTTTGAAGAAGTTCCTGGCTGACTTACTTGGTTAACTGTCCCGATTGGATCGCCACTCCGCCGACAAAGACACAAACTCGAGTGTTTTCGTCTTTCAAAAGCAAAACGATTTCGTTCTCTCTCATGGTTACCTGTCCAATAATGCTTTTAATCTCTAGTGCTACTCACATTGAATGGTGCTTTTTCAGTCTTTACAGTGATTGTGTACTTATCTGTCCAGATTTCAATAAAACGATAAGTCGGATCCATCCTAACAGATTTTCCAGCATACTGAAAATAGACAATGGCGCCTACATAGCAGATAACAGCATGATACGGTTTATCAACAGCTGAAGATATTGTAAGCTGTACTTAGAAAAACTCCACCTTCAATACGTAGTTCTCTCTCTCCATCAGGGCACGTCACAGCTTCAAACGTTATCAGTTTCTGTATGTTATTGTTCCATGTTTCAGCTTCAATCCCAATTTTCTTGCCACCAATACCCTAAAAGCAAACTACAAATCAATGTGGGACCCACCTGAACTTTCAGAGCGCCGTCGTCAAATGAAAAGTTAGCACCTCCAATCACATTGTGTTCAAGTGACGTAAAGCCACTCTGCCCTCTATCGGTCATAAGCGAAGCCTGAACATGTTGCATGAAATACATAGTCCTTACATCCCCTTTGGCTCCTTGACTGTGAATCTGAATCAATCCTTGAATGTTAAAGTAGACTTCAGGCCGATCCGCAGTTGCATTCGATGAAGAGTCAATGTTGTTGAGTTTCAAAAGTGAATGATCTGACCACATGCTGCCTTTGAGATCCCTACAAACGGTAACATTCACAATTCGGAGCTAACCGTTCTGTGTAGTCTATTCTGTTCTCGTCAGAATCTACAGAAGTTCCGCCTTCCAGATTTACCCGTGATTCAAACGCGAATACCTGCAACTTGCCCAATACTGTTTCCAAAGAATTATCACCTGAACATGCTGAGAAGGTACATTTTGACGTCTCAGCCTCCTGCTTCTATAGCTACCCGTCAGAGATATTATAGAGAATACAAAAATAAGCACCCGCATTTGGCCTAGAAACAAGAATGATAAAGAAAGTGTCAGTTAACGAAGATTAAGGAGGAAGAATATTGTTTCGCTATGAAACAATAGCATCACGTTGAAGACTCTTTTTCATTCGTCGGCTGCCAGTTCGTGGAACGGACCGATTCTTACACTGACTGTTCTATTCAGACCAATTGGTTGCGTTAATTTCTGGGTTAGCTCAATAGGTCACGGACTTGAAAATCTGTTGAGCGAATTGGAATAAAGCATGTAGCTTACGAGTCACCTTCCTTTGAAGGAATCCTCAGGTTTGGCCTGCTTCGGAAGTGAAGGGAAGTTTTTTTCAAAGAACATTTTGTAATATTAGATATGAATGCTGTTTTTCCTGAAATCAAGATACTAAAGTTCGTTCAAAGCTCTATCAAATCAACTTATTCAGTCAAGTCGTTCAACTTGGAGCTATTCTTCAAAACAGCGGGGTAGAAAAGTTATGTCGGTGTGCACCCAAGCTTTTTGTCCGTCCTACAGACTGATTTCTAAAAGCTGCGCTTCTTTTGATTACCTAGTTCCGTGAAGGTCAGCATTCTCTATAAGAAAATTTTCAATGTCCCAAATCTCGTTTTATTGAAACTAGAAGTTGTTCTCTGCCTGTTGCAAATTCCGATTTGGATGTTCCATTCTCGTTTTGGTTTTGTTTGCGTGAATACCGGCCGGATGTTAGCGTTGCGTGGCCTCGGTCTCCGACCACAAACAAACGCTCCAGATTGTAAAGGTAAGTAGGGTCCACCCGCTATTGTGACTGTTTGTTTCTTCTTCCCGCTCAATTTCATCAGTTGACACTACCCTCCCCGAAAATAGCTTGTTCAGACTGTACCTGGCCATCAGTCATGGCTAGTTTAATGAGTAATGGCCAACATACGGTTGTCACATTCTTTGACACCCCGTGATTCTAGGTGGTATAGATGGTCACTGTTCCAACCAGCTGTTTCTATTTCGTGCGAGAATCAGTTTTTTCACAACTGACTTTTGATTAGTCCAATCGCGTTCTCGCCAATTGATTTGGTCATTCACTGCATGACACCCGGTAAAAACAAGCTACTAAAACGGGTGCTTCATTTTGAAATGGCATTCCAGCCTTCTTGCGCACAGTCATTTTCTCTCTTTTCGTACCTTGCCACCTCTTGTTACCTTGCCTTTTCGCACTTTTCCAGCCTGCAAACAGGCACGGCATGTCAACGGATGAGATAATTTTAACGGAGACGGCAAGTCCAACTTCTGCGACCTTAAATGGAACGCCTTTCGGCCCCGATCAACCGCGAACCCTCTTTCTCGATTCCACCCATTGCCGACTGCGGCATTCAAGGCGGAGCCTTTGCATATGCTAACACGGCTCGGCAAACTGTTGTAAATGGTCCAACACAGGCGGAACCCTCTTCGTTCCTTAGACTGCTTATTTCCGACGACACAATTAGTGAGAGCATACCGTGACCTTGTCTTGTCTGGCCTCAGCGCAGAAGTCCCCTCTTCTGTGTCCTTTGTTCGAGATTTGCCTCCGAGAGTAACCAGTCGCCCCAGTCCTAATGACTTCTGGTCTCTATTGATACCTCCTTTCATCCCTAATATTCATCTTTTGAAAATTTCCAATTTCAGATTACAAAACACATGATTGTGAGGTGGATAGCAGGTCTTTCATTTGTGAGTCACGAATCCTGATTCATTCTCCTGTTTTCAGATTTCCTTGTGTTTCTCCGATACTATCGACAACGGTCTTACAAGTTAGTTGCACTAGCTCCTTTTTTGCGCTCTATAAGCGATCTCTTTGACACGTATCCCAGCACCTCGAATTTTGTCTATTTGGTCTGGGGTACCTCGTTCTCATTACAAGTGTTGTTCGGTTGCAAAACTCTTGTCAAAATTGTTATTCCTACACTCTATGGCTCGGTTACACCCTTCAATCGGCAAAAAGACCAATTGTCCCGCTTGAACAGCCGTTAATACCATCCTTCGAAGATACTTTTTTTGCTGCGAAGAAGACACTTTCGGAGCACATCCAGACCGAAATAGACCAGACGACTTCTGACTTTTTTCTTTCAGGCGCTCCAGTAGTGGAATGCGGCAGCGAGAGTCTAACAATTCGCTTCGGTACTCAAAATGTTTTTGAGGGTCATGCCTATGTCAAGGGACATTATGGGCAAGTTTTTATGACTTTCCTGCTTACCGAGTAAGACTTTAGTAATAGAAAATGTCGAAGAGATGCCACCTTACAACGAGGAGTCAATTTAACGGTTCGCTTCGATGACTGCGACGTGCTTCGACAAAGATCTGTAAGTACTTCCTGTCTTTTACATTGTCCTTGGATCATTGGACTTGACCTCAAGCCTGATTGTTCCTCGCGACCTTAATCTAATGAAATTTCATAATGAGTCAAAACCTCAAAGGACACCGATAAAGTTGGGATTACTCACTGGGCAAACTGCAAATATGTTGGCAAAATTTGTACATTTTGTACAGTGCTTGCGAGAAAACCAGCAATTTAGAGACTCTGGTACGAAAACCGCAAATAGCTTGTTAGTTGTAATTAACTGACCCCGAAGTGTGTCCAAACCACTTGTCAATCACCCTTCTTTTTCCGAAAAAGGTCGATTGCAATCCGGTCACTTTTTCTAACTAAATTACACAGCAAAGTCAGTTTTCTCGCCCGCGTGAGTATATCACTCAACCTACGAGATGCTTTTGCGATACAAGGGTCAAGAGGGGGACACAATGCAACGTTGGCCGGCCCAAGGTTGTCAGCCGATAGAGCCACTTGGCTCTTTTCTCGAGAGTGCCAGCTTAGCGTATCAGCGACCGGTTTTTATGTTAATTACCGTGTTCGGGCCAAAAAATTTGAGGGTCACTAACTTTTTTTGTAGAGCAATCCGAAAGGGATTCTGGTCACATCTACCGTCATTGTTACCTTCCATCCCATGTTCATAACCAAGGTCGACAAATCGTATAAAGTGCAATGCTTCTATGCAGAGATGGAGAAATCCGTGACAAACCAATTGGACGTGAAGTTGACTTATTTGAAAATGTTGTTTTGATAGGTGTGTTTAGAGAAGGCAAAGATATGGAGTCGAATCTGATGGTTGTGGTTGGAGGTCAAAAAGTTCATGACGTTCCTCGGTTCAAGTAACTCAGTTTCAATACAGTTTTGTAACTTCAGTTTCAGTGATGCTCAAGATAGAGAGAATATTCCAATCGACAGTACCGAAATCAACGTTCCTTTGCCAGAGTGCAAATACCAGGTAGGTGACTGTGACGCTCAATTACAAGCAATTACCCTGTGCGTGCTTCTTGCGATGGAAACTAGCTACAAAACATGAATGAATTGAAAGAAAAGCTTCGACAAAAAGTTTAATTGCTTTTCTAGGTTCTTACCGAGTCGCGCAGTGGCGAGCCGGTCAAATTTGCCACAGTCGGTCAGACAGTCTACCATGAATGGTCTTGCGAGGACATTAGCAAGTCTAACCAAAGTAGGTCAACAATCATGTCAAATGATAGAATAGGCGTTCAAGGCTCTTCACAATTATTCTGTGCCACGGTACATTCATGCATGGTGAGAGAAGAAGGTGGGAGGGAAGTTCAACTGTTGGACGAGAATGGCTGTGCTGTGGACAAGTACCTACTGAACAATTTGGATTACACTTCAGGCCTCACCGGTGGTCAAAGTTCTCAAGTGAAAATCTTCTTCCGAAAATTAGCAATTGTTCCAAGTTTAGGTTTTCAAATTCGCCGACCAGAATTCACTTTTCTTCCAATGTCAAATTCGGCTCAGCGTCAAGGAGGATGGACAGTGTGTGGTAAATAGATCTAATAGAGCGTGAAAAATGACCACTTTTCAGAGGTCGTCCGACCATTGTCCACCTGCTTTGAGAGGCAAGCGTTCAGTGAACGAAGAGAATAACAAGGGAGAAGTCGATGTAATTTCTCAGCACATGACAGTCTTTGACATCGATGAACCCATCAGTGAGCAAACCGATTTTAAAAAACAATATTTTTTAGATTCTGAGGCTGCTAAGGAGCTCACAATGCCTTCAACCTGGACAGGTGGAGACGTGTGCCTTTCACCCCTGGTGGCTGGCTCCTTGCTTTCAGTTCTCCTCTCACTAGTTCTTGTGACGACTATTTCTCTGGGATTGTTGTTGCTTCGACCCAGAACGGTGGTAGCCAAACTATCCGGCTGAATGCATATATGGTGAAGCATATCACCAAATTTCTCCCAATGTCTCTCATGACCTGATGTATTCGTAGTACTCACGCAATCTCTTGCCTGCCTACCGTTGGTGTGAATTGTGATCTTCACTTCTTGTGCCTAAAAAATTGAAAAGTTCATTTTTGCTTACAATGTACAAAAAAACTAGACCCTTACGTAACCTAAGCTTCATCCTGTAGAAGCAATGGCAGGCCGTGTGAAATTGCGACTCATCGCACCGGAAAAGAGTGACGGGTAGAGGGAATACATAAAACTTGAACACACATACAATATGGTAAGACTGGAATGTGCCGAAAATCTCTATGGAAAGAGTTCTTGAACGCGAACATTTAACGGGAGAAGCAAAAGGCACAACACTCTAGCTCGTAATCTGTCTGACAACGCGCGATGCTTAAAAGTTTTCTGGTTTTCTCTGATTCTAGATGGGTGTTCTATTAGCAATTGTATGTCTAAAGGCGGGAAGACTCCTTGTTCTCTCCCTCAGGCTTTGGCTTTGCCGGCAACGGAGGTTTCATTCGAGGCGGAGGTGCCTCAACTGCCACAACAGTTCTGAAAAAACGTAAAGGAGCATAACCAAAGTCTTACCTGTTGTTGTCGTCAGTAATCCCTACATTGGTATCCGGTAGCACGGTAGGTTTCCGAATTGACGGTGCTTTCGCCAGCGGATTTTCAATCACCAAAGGCTGAGTACGAGGCATTGGATGAGGGCTGTCATGGTGGATAGCCATATTATAGCTGACAGGACGCGGGTTGGCCATTTCCGAGAGCTGACGCATAGCCTGAAAGTGAAGCTTTGATTGTCCTATAAGTTCCGATACTGGTGGAGGAGGACGACTGGGACGCCGTTCAGTATTGTTGCATGATAGCGACTCTTCAGTGTAGTCATCAAAAGAGTCGAGAGAGTCAAAAGATTCCGAGTTGCCCATTCCCGAGTGTCCTCTGTCTATACTCGTTGACAAATCTTCTCCACCATGGAAGGGCTGATGGTTGTTGGCATGATGAGCGTACAACTTGGCAGCTTCAGCCCGGTTGACTGTCGTCCAATCGTCAGCGAGATCAATGAGCGGAGGATCTTCAAAAAGTAAAAGTACAAACACAAAGGTGGGAGTACCGGAGGTACGAGTTGAGTTCATGATCGGTGGTGGAGGAGCCTTCTCCTTCGGACGAGATCTTGGAGATTGGAAAGAACGAGCCGAGTTGTTTCGATTCAACTTTGAGGGATCATCGATCTCCAACATCACCTGTTCTCTGGTCTTGTCAACTAGTCTCATCGGAGGGGAGTCACCGTTCGCCGTGGCCACACCGAAAAGACGCTGACCATTTCTCAGCAGCGTTTCAACAATCTTAATTCAAACATGACGAAACTTGTCAAAAGCCAACCTTTGTTCCGATAGCATTGTTCCCCTCAATTTCACCTCCAAGCAGATTTGGACCGAACACAATGGCCAAATTTCCGGCATTCATTCTAAATAATCGGTGAATTCAAGTGCTACTTGTGCTTACGATGTATATTCCTGGTATTGAAGTAGTTCCACAAGGAAATTCACAAGATATGTCAGATTGTCACGATGGGCAGGAGGAAGTTGGAAGATGCATTGCTCGATTGCTTTAAGGCGTTCTTCTCCTTCGAGTCTGAATCCCAACTAGACTATAAAGGAGCAAGGTCTACCTAGCAGCATTCATCCAATCGTTGTGAAGACGGTGAGTAAGCAGAGGGTCCGGTAGCTCACGAAGATAGCACTTCAAGACACTGCACACAGAGTGTGGGTCAAATTGGTAAGCTCGTTCGTCACTCTGTAACCAAAAACGGTCGTTAAAAACTGGTAAAACTCTCACATCAATCTGCCCGGCATCGAAGGCTGCTTTCATGCGTCGGATCTTGGTGTTGTTTCCGCTGACGCGAAAAACTCCTTTTTCTCTCAGCCCATTCTGGCGCAGCATATCGCAACATCGCTCCAAGACAAGCGCGATTCGTGTCTGGGAGTGACGAAGATGCTCCGTCAAATCAATGCCGAAAACTGGACGAGGGCGAGCATTGTCTAAAAAGAATAAAATCTTTGAAAGACGTTTTGTTTACCAATGTCTCTCCGGATCTCTGGCAGGCTCATTTCAATGGTTCTGAGCGCAAAACGATGATATTCGAGCTGTTCCTCCAGGAAAGATGTAAATATCTGAAAATAACATTTCGATAAACTTTTTTGCAGCTGTACGCCGCCCTTTTTTTATTTGTTTGCGGAACCGCCACCAGCTTGTTTTCAACTTAATCAGTACTTCCCTATGAGTCATGTTGGTGAGCAGTCTAACAATAATATTTTCAATAGATTTTGACAGTATAATGCAAAAATAAAAAAAGATTACACAAACCTTGCCAATTTCTTGTTCTCGTGCCACCAGAGTGTAGATATCGGTGATTGTACTGTCCTAAACCAATAAATAGACGAAATCGACGAAAAGATCTTACCTTCTGACTTTCTAGTTTCTGTTGCGCTACGTCGATATTCTCCTGAAGGTGTGGTGAGGCATGATCTGACTTCTCCTGGGCTCTCTTGGCTATATCGACATCTGCAAACGGATTTTGTAATGAAAGATAAGAAAATTTGTTACCTGTATAGCAGTTATTTAGCTTTTCCCGACTCTTGCCAAGACTTTTGTCGAATTCCAACAAAGGAGAAAGATCATCGATAACCCGTTTTTCGATCATCATGTCATGCTTCACCTGAAACATTTTCTCATTTTTAAAATTCAATAGTTATCTTTTCGCTGTCATGTTGCTCGTCAAAATTGAAACAGTGACGGGCACGGAAGTTGCCAAAGTAATGAAGTGTAAATTAAGCGCATATCCGATTTGATCGAAAATGAGAAAAAAAAACTAGCCCGTTCTTCTAGAATGTACTGCAGTGTTGCACCAATCTTGCTCATAACCTTGTGCATACAGGTGGTGTGAAGGGCCTCTAGTTCAGTGGCTCCATCGCGAAGATCTGCAATCAGGACAGATTCTTCTAGCTTTTTCTGAAAAAAGTCTTGGAAACCGTAAGAAAAATCCGAATTGCCCTTCGCTTGTCGACGTTTTCCTCTTTGAAGCCAGTTTTGATGGTGTTGGACACGTTTTTTTTATAAGTCTGGATGACATTCATCATTTTGGTGTTTCTCGCCTCGAGGTTATGAATGATCCGTAAATCATCGTCTTCTTCCTTTTTTGAGGAACTAAATATAGAAGGTAAGGTGATGAAATGACTGTGAACTCACTTGACAAGGTTGTGTTTGATCCTGCGGATTTTTTGTCCGACATCCTTCTTAGCCTTTTCCATACTAGACAGCAATCATTCAACTGGAAAAAGAACTGAGTGTGAATAGAAATTTGGTGTAAGATAATGAAAGAAACGTGGCTATTGAAGGAAATGTTTGAGAAAAGAGCGAGCCAATCAGTGGTAGCTTGCCTGTTTGTACAGATTTCACTTTGCTGACTCACTGAAAGGCGCTTTGCATAGTTCAATCGATAAGGAATGGAGCCATCAAGAGAGAAAGACTCCTTAGCGATCATAACAGTCCACTTCTGGTGCATGGAAGATGGCCGTTGTAAAAGAGACAGCGGTCAACGTGGACGAACGGCCAAAACAACATGTGTGGTTCAAATCAGAGGGCGAGACGGGAAAGTGCCGAAACTGATACAAACATGGAATATTTTATTGGCAAAAGGGCGCAGTTTCCGAAAGACCAGTTAATAAATTGCGGAATATAATGACTTGTCGAGGTCACGTGTTGTTTTATGGACCCATCTCACTGCCACAGCCGCCAAGGTCAAGAAAGTTTTTTCTTAAATCACAGGAATATCATAAATACTTTTTTCCTCATAAAAACAAGCATACACATTGACACAAAAAACTGTTGCTTTTGTGTGGTAAATCGATAGGATAGAAATCAAAGAAGAGCGCACAAGCCGGTTTTTCAGTGTGGATACAACTGGTAAAGACCTTCAAAGACAATTTTACTGTCAAAGAATGACGACAAGGCGTACATGTAAATACGTCAAAATGATAGACCAAGTTTGAAATGCAAATGACGGAAATTCAAACCAGTTTTGTGGCAAAGCGGTGCGCACAGACAGCCTGCGGATAAGAGACGCAGAGCGGAACGCGGGCTATACCCAACACATGCAGAAAAAGGCAAGCAGATTTGTCAGCGGCCGAAGAAACAGACAAATCGCCGATCGGATTTCTTCCACAAACATCAAGTTTCCCTAAGACCACGCGGATAAACATGCTTGTTAATTTTTTTCTTGAAAATTTGGTAAGGAAAAAGTTTTAAATCGATGTAATTGCGGAAACTGGCGTTGCGCGTTGAAGTGTTTGTTGACATTGTCCTCTGGAAAGATCCACACATTTTGCTCCAACGGCAATGTAAACTACACACCATGTAATCAGCTTACTGCGCAGTAAAATAGAATAAGAGTACGTTGAACAAGTTCACTTTAGAAACAACCGCCAGGGTTTACAATAGGAGAAAATAATATTATATTTGGGATATATAGACTGAATGACTAGATGAACTCGAGAGAGAAAGAAATTCTAAAACAAAGAAAAAGATAAATTAGTGGAGCCTCCGTTTTGGCGGCTTGATCGTGTGTGATCGCTGCCAGGTCTGCTCTTCGTCCATATAATTACGGAAGCCATCAAAAAAGCCAATGACTCGTTCATCCCGTTTTGCGTCGTAGTTCCTTAAGAGGACATCAAGTGTTCGAATAAGGGCGTACCATCGTTTCATCTTGCGCACACTTTCCAGTATGGCATATTGATGCCACCTCTTGAGAAAGTTGATCATATTAGGGCGGCCTTGGCATCTCTCAGCCGGGATCGTGTTCGGATTGCCGACATTGACGAAAGTGAGATCTTGAAGAACGACGCCGCTTAAAACGTCACATTAGATTAGAGTCTATAACCTCTACTACACGTAAGGGACACATGGCGGAATGGCGGTAGAAAGCAGTTGGCGATAGTTTTTATACGAGCCGCTAGTGTCCATGACTTGAGAGTGCTCCTTGAGTTGAGCTGTAATGTTATTGCTCCAGTCCAGACGAGCGAGGGGAGAAGACATTAGGGCGGAAAGAACTGCCAAGTACGAGTTGAAGTTGCAGAGCTGTCGCAGATGCTGAAACTTTGTATCCTTTCGCTTCTCTTAACAATCTTACCTTCATCACTTTTATAAACTTATTGACATATTTCTCGCGATCTCTGTGACTCGCTTGTGAGATAACCAGTGACCTCACCCAAAAGGAGACCTAAAGAGTCTTTATCAGAAAAATGTTTGTAGGCGGGCTGCCTACATTGTTAAAATTCTCGGTGAACGCCACAAGGTTTGGACTTTTCATGACGTCTTGGTCTTGCGCCCACCATAAAAGTTCAGCTGGCTGAATAAAAAGGATCTAATCTGCCCTTTTACGACTAATACCTCAATTTGTTGGAAAAGCTGTGAATCGATGATGGTAATCTGGGCGGCTATGTCTGCTGAGCGAAAATCAAAGAGACTCGAGGATCTTAATCATCAATCTCTTTAGTATCTGTCACACATCAGTTACTTTTTAGGTGAGGATTTTGGGATCGTTGGATTTGGCGATTTCTCTGTTCTTTCCTCAATCCGATCAAGCAGTCGCCGCCTGAATGAAAAAATAGGTGTTTGAGCTCTGCTAATCCGCGACAAACCTCAAGATTCTGGCGAATGTAAAGTTTCCATCACGTATCAGCCGATATACAAAGGATGTAGAGGAATCCACGAGAGCCTGCTGGATCTCGATAGCATTTAGCTCATCTACTACGCGAACCAATACGGAGAAAGTGTGTTTTGCAGCACTCTGCGAGACCCTGTCCGAACTCGATGACATGTATAAATAACTGAAAATTAATATACTCTGCAAAGTATGGTTATACCGCTTGACCAGCTTGTTAATGAGATCAACTGAAGAGATAAAAGTACGATAAGTGACAAGAAAAGCTTCCTGGAAGATTGAAGAAGAGTTGGATTGAGTGGCGTAAACTAGAAGAGCATCTCGTGGCCCACCACGAACCTAAATCACAATAAAAATGTATTTGAGAGTGGCCTACTTCAGCCGCCCTATGGCTGTCCTCTTTAGTTCTCATGACTAGATAATCACTGGCATCCATGGCACAGACAGTGTCGGGAATAAAGCCAATTGATTTTCGTTCTTGCCAATCTATGGCTCTCTGAGCCGCGTCCTAGAAATTTTAGCTCTTTTCCGATTTGATTTCTACCAACCTCGTCATTCTCTGAAGAGTACTTGGTAGGCAGCTTGATCGCGTCAAAGTCGCTGCCCTGCAGAAGCTCGGCAAGACAGGAAAAGTCAGGAGTGGCGAATGATGTGGTTCCTGAACAGTAATGAATTATTCATATAATTTGGAATCGAAAATCTATCTGTAGTAAACAATTTTACCTGTGAGAAATGCGACATAATCGAGGATTGGTACATAATGTGGATTTTCTGTGTCCATAACGTCTATTTTCGCATATTAGCACGTAAAAAGACGCTGACCGCAGCCGTGACGACGATTCTTCATGTCGCTCGTGAAATATGCGCGTGATAAAAGATATCGAACCGTGAAACCGGCTCACAAGGTCGATTACTGCGCGGGACCTGACTTGGATTAGCACTCCCGAATCTCGCTAAGAGTCGATGCGTTCAAAAAAGTTGCAAAGGTTGAAAAAGGCATGGGTCATGATGCTGGTGAGGAGCATTAACAGAAGCTAACACTTCAGTAATTGCTTCGCATGTCATTTTAAGGCAAACAATTCAAACTTCTGGCCGCTGGCAGCGAGCAACTCCTGAAACTAGATGGAAAACATGGAGCTCATACGGTGGATTAAGATGCTAAAATCCGATATACTTGAAACCAAAAATACACAACTGATTTGCGCCATTTGTTTATGATATGTTAGACGCGTGATTTTGAGGGGATTAACACATTGCCCTCTCTTGGTAAGTGTCAATCCTCTTACCATCATGGATTATTTATAAAACAAAAAGGCTACCTGCAGTCGAGAATTCGAACTGCAACTTTTTCCGGAACTGCTCTTCGTGATATCTGAATTAGCAGGAGTTGTAGGACTGAACCACCGTTGGTGAGACCTGAGATTATCATTGAGCTGGATGTAGGAGGATAGCGTTGAGCCCTTTAGAAAATCCACTTCTGAATTATCCTTGCTTCCGAACGTCTGAAAATCGAAAAATGGCTCTGATCATCACAAAAGGAAGAATACAAAAAATACGCACCTGCATATACTCCACAACGTGTTTCCGAGGAGGAGGAACTGGCTGAGGGCCATTGGCCGGCAGACCCCGTTGTATGGTCGAATACTCCTCGTACGATCCGTCACCTTTTCTGTCTAAGAGCTTTTCACCCTGGAAATCCATAGTATTAGCTCATTTACGGCAGCGTAACCCACAAGGAAAGTGTCGATCATGCGCGCCTTCAACTCGGAAGTATCCAATTTAGAGGCAGCGTGTTCGTTCAATATTTGCCCATTCTTTTGCTTCTTTTGACTAGAAGTCTGGGACACCTCGCTCGTCTTCTCCAGGGTTTTTGTTTTTGTGGATTGACCTGTAATCTGTTTGTCTTTGCAATCATAGCTGGCGACAAGTGTTAGCGACAGGGAAGTGTATGCTAATCCCCTGTGTTTGAAGTGCTGGTTCTCTTATTACAAGTGTTTCTGATTCATCATCATGGGTGGAAACAAACTCACCGAGAGGAACCAACGATGACACAGCATCCAGTTCGCACAGCGGATCGCGCTCTCGAAATCTGAAACTTTGTTTTTAGCAAATTTTTCTGTGAGCCTCGCCTGGAAAACGGATTCCTGGAGAAAAAGTCAGAATTCTCCTCTTCTTCGTCATCGTTCATCGACTTTCCGCCATCACGGAAAACTCGCGAGATTGTTGGATTTCCACCTCCTCGAGTAGATATGGTCACTTGCTTGCTGCTTTGGGAAACATTTACTGTTCTAGTTTTCTTCATTCGAACTTCAGTCCCATCTGCCAACTTTTGCACTTCCTCTTCACACATCTGAACATGACTTTGTTTTTGATTAGATCCGTAATTTCTTTTTGGCCGTGTTTTTCTGCCCGTTCCTCTTTCTCTTCTGTGGTCACGCCGTCTTCATCAGACTCGCCGCCGAGATCAGGAAATTGTGGTGAGAACTTTGGTACTTGTCTAAAGAAACGCAATTCTAGTTGTTTCCTTAAAAAACTAACCTTATATTAAGTTGCTTTAGAAGCTTGTCGAGATCAGGGTCGTCCATTTCTGAAATGGTGGCCTTCGGCGCTTCGGGACTAGGGTCACGGTGTCGAAGAAACTCGGAAGTTGCCGATCTGGCAGTAACTGGCCTGCTCGGGCAGTCGGTAAGTGCCTGAAAATGATAAATGTAAGCCAACATGGCAAAAAGTAGTTTGTGAGACTCGTAAGAAGGATGCGGAACAATGTGACTAACACTAGTAACTTCGGCGACAGCGATCATCACAGCATCGGTGTTAATGCTCTTCCCCGACGTGATGTACTGATCAAGGCAGCGGAAGAGATGTACAAGTGCATCCTAAACATGTTTTCGTTTCAAATTACACTAAATTACCTGTAATCGCTTGTCGTTGTTGTCACAATGCACTGTAATGGCATCTAACAAGGCTGTAGCACTTTCTGGGCAGTTCAAGTACTGACAATTACATGAAAACTTACTAGAGATGAGCTGCTTGCTGCCAGAGCAAATGACTTGCCGGAGGTAGCAGAGGGCAACCTGCATCTCCCGCGCCGTTGCCATTTGCTGAAAAGTGTTCACCTGTCTGAATATTTGAAGGGCAGACCAATGAAGCGGCAGATATAGGATGTGCTCTTATACTACGCAATAGCTTCTGGAGCCGTCAAACGACCAGTGTAATTTGGCATCTAGAGACTGAGCTGCTTTTCTCCCTCTCAACTGGACAATGTGCGATAATAGCAAGTCAAAAACACCTTAAGAGTCTAAGAGCAACTTCAAGAAAGTGAGGGTCAGTACTACACGGGAGGGCGTAGTGTGGGCGTTTATCTAATTTAGTTGGGCCGTGTTTGAGCAGCGATGAGTCAAGGGGAAACAAGACAAAGTTCTAGTTTCAAGCACATGGCGGCTGAGAAAAGAACATCTGAATGTCGTACGCGCTTTCTTAGCAGCCAGAAACACGTGTTTCACATCAGTTTCCGTGTTCCTCCCACGGAGCATGTAAAAATGACTGAAGAGGCTGCACGTCCAGTGCAAGAGAATTGACTTATTTGTCCGAAAGTGACAGTAGTTAACAATTTTTGGGTAATCACAGTGAGTCTATCTAAACCATAAAACGTTTAAAAGTATATAAATGTCACAGTGGATACTAAGCTAAAAAAACCTTTTTTTGAAGAACTGCTTTCAAGATATTGAAATAAGCAGTGAAAACGTTTTCCAAACATTATCGTTCTTAGAAGCTAGAGGAGTTCGATGCAAATAAAAATGATGTGATAATATGCTTTCTCATCACCTCCTTTGAAAATTGAGAAGCATTCAAATGTTCTTTGAAAATGCTGCCAGACTAAACATATAACGAAAGAATGCGCTGATTAAATCACTGCGAATGGTTTTGCTGGATTAAAGGGGAACGCACTTCTCAAATTTATAAGTAGTTTTTCTACCAAAAAAACGAGGTAATACATTTTGACAAGTACTCTGGATGGTTCAAGAGCTGACAGATACTGCGAAAGAGGAAGCAGTGCCGAGATCAATGTTTGTGCTGTCGCGCAGCTTGCAGACAGGAGGCGAAACAAGCCGTGACAATTCTGGGCATTTCGACACGGAGCTATTAGGGTTTCATCAGAAACTGAAGGGATCGAATCGTTAGAGCTCAAGCTAGAGCCCCGTGGCCGAAAAGTCGAGAAACAATCAGCCTAGGTTTTTCGCTTGCAAAAAGCCGAGTGTTTGGTAAACTTTGGCAGACAGTTGCGGCGCGCGAAGAAGCATCTGCGACATATCCTCTGTCACGGTCACTGCTCTCTCTTCTTTTTGTGTCAGACTCGCGCGGCTTATTTTGCAGGCTCATTAAAGGTTGTCAAAGTGGACAGTGGATTGAAAGGTCTACTGGGAGCAAAACTGGGAGTAAATGGGGCAAGAAGTGTTGACTTCGAGAGTGACTTCGAAGAAAGAATAGCATGTTTTAGAAGGATTACTGTACATGTGATGGTATGCTGAATCGATGGGCCTCCCCGTCGGAGACGCTGTGTCAACAGCCCTCGCCCCTCAATCATATCTAATTTGTAACGCCTCGCCTCTCAGATCTACCGTCTTCTTTAATCAGCCATATCTTGCACTTTTTGCCTGATATTCGTCTGTGCATATTTTGCCAATATTCACAGCAATTTTCTGCCGGGGTCTTGACGAAGAAAGACTTGCACAGATTTCTTTTCACAAGCTTGGTGTAGTGTAATATGAACGGAGCATAGTGAAAAAGTTTTGCATAAAGGTCAAAGACCGTGACAAGAAAACCAACCTCGGCAGAAAGAGACGCGCTGATACTGGCGTTTGAACGGCGTCGACGCTTGGATATACGACTCTGAAAATAAACACGTCTGGCATAGAAAAAGTCACATTGTCATCTTTGTGTTCGCGCCCTTCTCAAGATAAAATGTCAGCTTACAAACTCATTTAGAAGTCTCCACGTCTTTTTGGTAAAGGACATAGACGAGAGTCTACACGTTCGCAAGGACAATAACCGCACGGAAATGCATGAGCGACTTGACTTCAATGCTTTTCCATTAGGCAGCTCATAAAAAGCGATTTATGTTTCATTTGGGGACCCCCAGCCGCTCCTTTTTGTCGAAAATCAAACGCAGACGCTTCTTCATGCTCAACTTGGGATTATTCGTCATATCTGAAAAGAATATGGGTCGTGTTTGAAAGAGAAAAACAGAATGAAGAAATGCTGGAAAAGTACAGGTTTCAGAGATGAGTTTCTAAAACATCGAATAGCATGTGGTAAGAGAGGGATGGGTTGCTCTCAAAATAAACATATCCGGGGGGACAAGATGGATTTTCTCACACTCGCTACCGAATTTTGACCTTGGAGCTGATAATATCCGCTTATAATTCGTGATAAGAAGGACTTTTCAACGAACTCTCATCGCTTCATTATCTGAACTTTATGGGCTACCTGGCATTTGAGAAATGTACACCCTTGGCTAAAAAGACAAACTGCTGATATTGACGAAAAGGAAGAACTACCTGCAGAGATGGTGTTGTGACAACACACAAGAACTCTTGGGTGTCTGGCACGTCAGCGAAAAGTCAGCTGGTAGGCTGAGGAAGTGCACAATGTTTGAAACCGTGGTTTTATTGCCCTGCGTTTATCAAGAGACCCAGGAAATGCTCCGCTGCTCTGAATCACTTTCCGAAAAAGGGGCCGTCTCGTTTTGGGGTCCTGCTGATAAAGACCTGTCTTGGATGTGACAAACCATTTCTCTCTACCAAGCTTTTGTGTGAAGTTTTCTCTACTTCGCTGCTCAGAGTAAACATAAAGCAAAAGTAACAACAGCAAAAAAACAGAAATCGATGGAAAGGAACCGGTGCCATGTCTTTTCGATCACGATAATACGGGAAAACACAATGGGCCGAAATTTAACTGAGGGTTGCACTCCCGCGGGAGTTGCGCATGGCTGCGTAGATTATTGGCCCTCGACGGCAGCAAATTTCATAGTTCTTCTCGAAGTAATCAGGTTTGTCAAAAAAGTTAAGCTCAAGACAAAAACAACTTTATTCTCTCAGTTCTGAATAAACTGGACAAGTCTCTCGTAGTACTCGGTCATTGTCGGAACCTGGTAGGTCAGTAGCAGCTTGCTGAACTTTTCCTTTGGTGGTGGTTCTGTTGCCTCCACTTCCGCAAGGATCTCCCGCTGCGATTTTTTCCTCAGGACAGTTGTTTCCTCAGATTGGGACTCGTTTGAACCGCTCCTATTCAGAGTAGTATAGTTGAGATCGTCCTCTTTTCCAGAGAACTTGCTCTCAACCTGGACCTATCATGTTAGAGAATAGTAAAACCAATCTACCTGAATCTTATCAGCAAAATATCTCAAAATAATAAATAATAAAATAAGAGTAGCAATGAAGAAAGGATGCTTAACCGTAATGTAAAATACGAAGAGTATACCGACGAGGAAGGCGATTTCGGCGGGCTCCATCGGTCTCATTGCGGTCTTCTTACAGCGCGCCTGTTGCCACGCAAAAGCGTCTGTCTTTTTGTCAAGCGTCGTTTTGATGTCCTCTCTTTACGAAGACTAGTTTCAGATTTTATCTGACGATCATTTGTACATTAAGTGATAGTTCGAGATCAGAGTGTGACACCTACACTTATCTAAAGGGAAGGGAGCGGATGTGTCACCAGAAGGAGACCCGCTGAATTTGGTTACCAGTAAGGGAACGTATTACATGTTTAAGGGTAGAGACTCCAAATACGGAACAAGAGGAAGGCATTACTACACGTTAGGGGATGACACGGTCAGGGGTTCGGTTTCGACGATCGCGGGTAGGAACAGTGAGAGTAACAGCGGGAGCCGACTGTCGTCTCTTCCGCATCCTGTCAAAATCCGTGTCGGGAGATGCATTGCCGCCATCCAGGAGAGGAGAGTTTCGTCGGGACCAGGCAGTTCTGACAAATGTTGTTGTTATTGTTTGTCACAGTATTGCATACCTTGAGTGCTGCATAATGGAATGTGAGTATTTGCTAATAGACTTTCGTGCTCTTCTTGATGCTTCCAATGCTTTATGGCTGATCTCTTCTTGCAGAATGAAGTAGCACATTGAAAACAGAGCGACACCTTAGCAAAACCTTTTAAGATTGACAAACTTTCGTACCTATGATTATGAATGGAGCAAAGGCTAAAATGACTTTAGGCTCCATGGGAAAGACGTCTCCGAAACCTAAACTCCCATCATTATAAACTTTTATTTCATTTTCAAACCAATCAGGGCGATGCTGTTGAACAGGAAGTAGATAGAAGTGAAATAGTCAAACTCGGTGGCCAGCATGAAGAAAAAAGAGACAAGAAGGATATAGGCAAAGAGAACTAGAACTCCAGCCACGAAGACTCGTCGCTGTTCGTTGATTTCCAGTTTGGCCGGCTTTCCTGTATTTTTTGATGAGTGTCATATCTCACCTGCTTACCAAATAGTGAATTAGAACTGTGCCTCTTCGAGAAGTGAGCGCGTTTTGTGTCGGACTCGCTGATGAGGATTACTGGTTGATGACTCGAGTTACTGTCCGGCCTTCCATCCTCCAGATTAATTGCCTTTGGCCGAGTAAGAATGGTCGTATGAACATCGTCTTCTAAATCAGATCTCTAATGCAATAACAGACTTGTCTCACTATTTCTCCTGCACTTGCACCATTTTTTATAAGCCAAGTTCAGTCTGTTGTACGTGTTAATGAAGACTACTCGGAACATGGCTCCGGCCTCTTTCACAAAGCCGAAGAATAAAGATAGTCCTGGGAACATAACAGTAATTAATAATGGCTCTATGCGCTAACCGATCACAGCATAAAACACCGTGAGAATGCGACACATGGACGTATCTGCTGCCACATTGCCGTACCCGATTGATGTGTAGACACTAAATTAAGAACTTTGTGTACAAATGGCATTTGTATACCTGAAGGCGTAGACGTTAGCATTCACAAAGTTGTTCATAGACAGTGTCATGGTTCGATTGACAGTGTGCCAACTGAAATCTGTCTTCATGTCTGTTTGTGGTTCGTCTCACTCTCGGTAGCACTTTTCCACTGATTCGAGGTATAACCTCATCTGAAGAAAACAGTCGTCTGCTGTGGCACAGGATGACTTGATAGCCTCTAACCTCTGTATCCTGTCCTCTTTGCATCTAAAGGCTGTTTTTTATACTGTTCCAATCCGAATTACCGATTATTGTATTCCCTAATCAAACGGTCATCGTGCTCTCCATCGGCCCATTGGAAAATAGTCGCTCCTAGTATTGTATACAAGGGCATAGCTACAAGGTAGAAAAAGTGATAGAGCCGTGTCTTGTTTATCTGAGAGCCTAGAAATAGCGCTTGTTTATTGAGGAGATGAGCATAATTCACTTACTCGTTCTTTGGATCGTTCTACTGACATTGGCGAGGACACGAGGCCTGTCAACATCCATGGCTTGTTGTCGGTTGAGGAACCAAGCGGCCTTTTGAAGAACTGACGGTTGAATGGAATTCTGGAAGTAGTTATGAGCTAGAATTGAGCACTTTTTGCCAGGTTGCGACGCCTGCGGATAGTGGGATGGACTGGGCCATATGGTCATGTCTGGCCAGACACTTAGCAAAATTTGGTGCCAAAACGGAGAGAGAAGCTTTTTTTGGGGCTTAGGTACTAGAACAATTTGGCAGTTGATCCGGACAGCGATTTGTCCTTGTGGTGTCTTTGTTTGACCAGACGACACGTTGGATGAAAATGAAAAATTCGGGATGACGTCAAAAAGATGTTTCGAATCCAGGATGTGTGGGGCTGGTGGCAGTGCTTTTTTGAGGATGTCCTATGACTCAAACTCAGACTAGAAAGAACACTTTTCTCACAGAATGAAATATGATAGATTTCCGCTTTTGGAGGCGACGACTTTTTGACATGCGGCGACAGCCACTCTGCCTCCTCGGGATTACTCAGTCCGTTCCCAGACGCAAAGCTTAGATTTCTAGGGGGTTTTATCTGTTGAATATTCAGAAGCCTAGAAAAAGATGGCTGCAGGTTTTCAATGTCATATTGACGATAAACAAATGCCCACCCTATTAGTAGAGGACTGACCTGGTCGGGGTAGTCTCCGACGGGCGACGTGCTCTGTGCAGAGCTGTGGCTGAGATCCGGAATGCTTTCTTCGGCCGATGACTGCATCTTAAAGTTCAAAATAAGATCTTTCAGGTTTTGTGATGTGTTCATGTCTCATGTTTACTTATTTTGCACCCTCTTACCACATATGTCCTCTGGCCCCCCTGGACAATCAGAATTGAAAAAGAGCAGAAGTATTGTGATTGTGTAAACACGTGGGAGCCATATTTTATTCGTTTTTGCACTATGAACCGTCAGTCATTTCCCACTAGATGTGTCCAACGGCCAAAATACTTTAGGAACGGCCCCCTGCCCTCCCCTCTCGAAATATCAGAGAACGGGCATGGAAATCTCTAAGATTTATTTGTTGGTTGCTTACTGCAATTTTAGATCTGGTCCTCGATAGCCAGGTTAAATTTGGACACATACAAGATGGCAATATTGGTGGCAAGATGTTTTGAGGATAAAATGACTAGTTTCACACATGGTCATTAAACCTGATGTGCATGCTTGACCGATCCTAGAGAATAGGATGGTAACCTCTATCTTGCCGCATCTATTAACCTGGGCTTGTCAAGCAAACTTGTTGACCCGATTTGGTAACCTAAGCTAGAAACAAAATCGCTAGACTCATGTTTGGTGTTGGAAACTAAATAAAAGTTAACGTTCCTTCAAATCCTCTCCCACCCGTCTTACCGGCAGATCTTCTACGCTGCGAAACTTCTTTTGTCTAGTGAGAGACCGGGTTGAACCGAGTCGAAAAAGGCCTGAAGCGCCGTTTGGTCGAGCACACTGCTCGATGGCAGTCATCCTGAAAGCAGCCAGTTGTGAAGATCCTGTTGAATGAGGGAGCTACAGAGATAATGACAGCATCCAGCGATAGTAAACTACTACACTTGCAAGACACAGATCATTTCCCCAGCTGGTGACGTTACTTGTGCAAGATATAAGTGTCGGTTTTTGAAGGAGGAAATAGTGCGAGCCGCCAAAGCGGTCACTCACATTGGTATTCTCCTCGGATTAGCATTGTGCTTAGGACCTAACGAGGCGATCTAGGATCAGAAAACGCCTGAGTTAGAATCACGCAAGATCAAGACCACAAATAGATCTATCAGAGTAGTTTCAAAAATGAATCACACGTGGTATCTGTTCACGCTCGGCTTCAAAAAACACGAAGAGGGAGGAAAATGAGGAGCTTCACTTGTTTTCCTCATCATGTTCTAATTATTATGCATTGTATGGGGTAAAATGTTTGCCAAGGAAGCTTCTTAGCCGAAAAACGGAAGAAAAGAAGGCTTTTGCTGAACATGGTGTCTCTCAGACATGATGTCTCTTCAAAGGCGCTACCGGGTAACGAACTGGCTGCAAAAGGGAGAACTGGCCGAAGAGAGAAAAATGTGTGGGAGTACCAACTCTTCTTTTGCTAAAACGATGCATCAAGGTGGTATTATTAAACAGAGGAGCGTCTTTATGGGACAGATATCTCTGGGATTTCCTACGCTAGATTTTGTTGACAGCGACTCTTTTGAGTCATGTTTGTTATAAGTAAGGTTGGATAGGAAGCAACCCGATTTCTGGCGCCCTCTCACAACATAACAAAGGGCAACGGAAATTAGAGAACTTTTGAGTCAGGTGAACGACGCGAGTCTATAACCAGTATATATTTAGAGAATAATGGCGTAAAGGAGGGCTGACTGATACGGCATGGAATTTGACGTTATTATGAGACGATGAGGAGTACAGACATCTCGCATGCGGAATCTTGTTTTCCTTCTTGCTGTATGAACGCAAAATGAGGAATACGTAAGTCAGGCAGGAGGACTGCAGTGGTCATTTTGGTCAAAGCCGCTCTACTCTCTCATACAATATGCTGACGCTAATAATATGGAGCAGACGCGGCAGAAAATGTAATCTAGGGATCTCTGTGTGGTGAGAGAAAGACACAGGACTTTAATACCCTCGCGATTAAGTACACCTGCTCTTATTATGTCCGACGTTTGTGGAGAAACCTAGAAACAGTAATGCATTTCTCATAATATGTGCATCTCACTATCTTTAAAGCTAGTCGCTCCTGAAGAATAGACAGGTACGTGAAAAAGTTGGATAAACTTCCAGCAACAAAAATACTACTAAAAATACTACTCTCTACTACTAAAATGCAATTATGTCCGTGCGTCACCGCGAGAAAAAAGCTGACAAGACATTGCATGACAAGAATTAAGTTGATAAGAAATTCTTCTATTAGGGAAGCGGCGCAGACGCCTGTTGTCAATGCCGAGTCGAGGCTAAAGGACGGCGAAACCGTCGTAGACGGCTGGTCTTTACTACCAAAATGCAATGGTGTCCGTGTCATGATGCCCGCGCAATTGCCTGTCAACACTAATACCCAAAACAGCTGACAAGCCATTTCATGTCAAGATACAAGGGGAAAAGTTAGCTGTAAAAGGAATCTTCAGCTATTGGGGAAGCGTCCATTCTAAGCCAAAAAAAAGGGCTGCGAAGCTGCCGTCGGCAGCTGGTTCTGAGTCAAAAGCGCGGAGAACAAAGGTGAAAAAACAGTAGAGTTTTGGTAAATATTTTTAATGAGCTCAGAGTACTGAAGCACTTGAGCACTCAAGAACTCTGACAATGTTTTTGCGCTTAGATATGTCTCATAATAGCTGGACTACACGCTAGCGAACAGAGACTCGGCAAGTAAATTCGATTGTGAACGTCTGCTCTGACCTGAATTTGTCACATTAGGAGGTGTGCGAAGAGCGAAAGGAAGCTCGTCCAGAAAAGAGGGAGCAAAGAATGATAAAGTACAGCTAAAAAGGGTCTACACGGCGCATGTCACCTTCAATCTGGCGCTGACATGTATAACAAAAATATACGTCTGCACGCCGTGCAAGAGCAGTGGGTTACAGGCAAATGAGCAATTAGGCCTCCGTGTTTTATCTCGTCTTTCAGTTTTCACCAACAGAGGGATGAGGTCATCGTGCTTTGCAATCAGGTTAGGGATGATGATTGGGAGAAGAGACAGAAAAACGATACTCGTGTAGTGCTGGAGGAGGCGTGTGAGAATCCAGGCCTTATGGATAACTAAGTAGGCTGAGAAGATCTCCCTCCAGATTCCCTCAAAATAGCGTTTTTACCCGTGTTCAAAACAGATATCGTGTACAAGTCAAATTTCATCTGATTAAGCCATTCATTTTTCTCCTAACTCGGATGGAATAAGTGAAGAATTTACGTCAGGGACGACAAACAACTGCATCTTTGATCAGGCTGCAAGATAGAGATGAAGATTACTTCCTTTAGGTTAAGATGTCTTTTGGGAAAGATAAAGGGCTGTCTAGATGACTAGCTGTGAATAGCCGACGCGAGCCGTATGTAAAATAAAAATGGTCTGCCAACGAATGATGATGTTGATCTTATCTAAATTCTGTCTACTTCAGCAGAGAGGGAGAGAACATCATTAGCTTCATCAGGCGGAAATGGCCAAAGCTTCGTGGTCAATTTGTTCTCTCAAAAGCATAATTGCGACAAAACCGAACGCTTGTTCGAACTCTGCTCTCTTTCTTTTGGGTTGGACTGCTTAACGAGAAGCCGTTTCATTAGACTAACTGCTCTCGCTCTAAGCGACCAGAAAAAGAACAAGTTGAAAAATCGTGGATTGGGCTTATGTGGACCAGGTTCAATCGCAATTAGTCAGAGAAGGATAGGGATGCCTGCTTCTATAGATGAAAGACACTCAATCAACAGGCCATTGAAAAAAAAACTTTCTTACAAGGAAGTCTTCTTGAAAAGGTTTAGGTGCATGGGCTAAATAAGATACTGATGCTGTAAATAGCGTTAGGAGGAGACTAGTGCAAAGCAACTGACAGATAGACATCAGTTTTTTCGAGCTCAGTGAGTTTAGCGTGAGTAGGGCGCATTAGACAGCACACCTGTCATAGTCGCTTCTGAGCAACAAAATAATCAAACAATTCGTTGTCGCGAGTTTAGCACATGTAACAAGTGTCATCTATGAGCGATAGCCCCGTAAACATTTCAATTAGTCTTACTACCTGCTTCCAGAATCTCTGTTGACCGTTGCCTTTTAGAGTACCACGTGAAATGGGACCACAAGACTGGCTCTTGAGCCTACGTTTTGTCTTACAAATGGCTGGTGGAAAAAGAAGACAAATGCAACAATCAATTGGCCCCTTTGACCCGGATCTAACAAGAATTATCTTTCCAAGAATTATAGCGTAAGTAGAACAAGATTTTACCCTTTTACAGTCAGAATTGACTGTCTCAATAGGATAAACAGATCTAACTTGAGTGTTCACAATATTATGTATTTAGCATGCCCTCTATCTTAATGCAATTCACTGCATTTACAATGAATTGAAAGAACGAAGATAAAAAATAAGGAACAAGAATGGCAGGTAGATTGAACAAAAGAGAGTGCAGTTGCCCTTGAAATCGTCTAATGGTAGCCCGTTTTCTGCTCGTCGAACTTCTCATCTATGGAAAAATGACTAGGTTAGCAGGGAGAGTCAAGGAGATAATGGGCCGGCAAAATGCCTGACAAGGATGTTTTGGGCCATTTGATGCACGCGAATCTCCCATTCCGTCCAACACTGCCACCAAGTGGCTTTTTTAAACATCTGTTCACACGAGAGTTGGAGCGAGATCGGAACCCCACATTGAACAAATAAATACATTAGCACAAGCTCACTTACCTAGGATAGTGACCAAATCGGGCAAAATAGAGATGTCGGTCGGCTGAGAGCAACATTCACGGGGATTAATAGTGTTTCCACTTGTGGAGGCAGAACGGGGAGGTGTTGCCCAGATGGCTTGCGATCTCGATGCCCCCGCAACAATATATAAACGCCTGCTTCAAAGCAGATTTTGACAAGTAGCCGTAAGATTAGTCAGCGAGAGCTTCCTCAATGACGATTCGAGGAGACATGGCTGCACATCAATGAATCTCATATTAGCATCTTTACTAGGGTGCTGTAACATTCATTTATCAGAGGAGCAAGAGAAAGATGTTCATTTTGAACAGAGCAATAGAATGGAATGTACACCTCACAGAGATAATTCGCAAAACCTTCATTTCAGCTGGATTTCCTCGAAGATAAACCCGGACGAGCATTTTGCGTCACATGGATCTTGAAAATGAAAATGAACCGGTTCGGGGAAAGAGGAACCACTCTCCTTATTTATGCAATATATCACAGACGTTTCTTGTGGATAGTGAAGAAACTTTAGTTGTTTCTACTTTCATCCATCTGAACCTTATCTGATTTTAATAGAAGAGTGGGGAATTCACCTCAAACTCGGCCAATTCACGAATATTCTTGGATATTTGTTGAAGACGGTCAGAGTTGAATGCGGCCATGTGGAAAAGTTTCTTCTCCTAAAAAAGATCCATTACTCCTTGGCGTTTGCCCAATTACCTGATAGTCGTATTCACAAAGCAATTGCCCATTATGAACAGTGAATTTGTCGCCCACACAGAATCTCAGGCTGCAAACGGCACATTTGAAGCAATTTAGATGGTACACTTTGTCTCTGAAAAGCCATCATTTACAAGTATGCAAGCTCATTTTCACTTAGCCCTCATGATCATATCATTCATACAAATAGTTGACGTGCAGGCAGCACAGTCCGTCTCGCGTGCGTATAGACGAACGTAGTCGTGTCGGCAGAGAGTCATTCCGTCACGGTAGAACAATTTTTGACCACTATCACAGAGACGGGCGTGGCAACAAAAGCACTGCAATACTTGATATATAGGTGGAAGGTCAAAAACTTACCCGAAGACAGTCCTCGTGCCAGGTTTTGTCTAATGCCACGAAAATATACTTATTAAAGATTTGCTCTTTACAACCCGCACAGTAGGACCCAGTAGACATTTGAACAGACGGAGATCTAAAATTAGGCATTGAAAATGCACAAAATGAGGATGGCCTCATATGGACGGCGCGTAAGGAAGTCGAATAGACAACTTGTGGCTGTTTAATCAAGGAAAGCTGTTGCTCTAATGAGGTACAAATGAGGCAAGGGATTACAAGAAGCGGACAGGTGTCATCTAATTTAATCTGGTCATATGAATAAATTTGCTTAAAACTAACTAATTAAAACAAACAGCTCAGAATCGTATGAGTAAGTTTTAATACAATACATCAGCCGAGGACATTAGGTGCTGTGATGCTGAGGGTCTTTGGGGAGAAAGAAGGGAGAAAGAGTTGTCAGTGAATTGCAGCTACAATTAATGAGACTGTCGTACCAGACTGAAACCTTTACAGGTGACAGACCCAACACCCTATCAATCAGTAGATAAACCGAGGAAGAAGTAGAGGGAACCTGATGTGCTGTTGAAGCTAAAGCAAATGTACTCGCTTAATTATGGACCAGCCTATCGTCCTCCATTACGTTGTGTGGACTCTAATTAAGAGATGACAGCCATAAACTGCAAGTGCTGATATCTCCAAATGCGATCGCACTGACTGACACTCAAAAAAGTAGTAAAAAAACTTTCATTTCTACAGACTGACATGTAAATAAGTCATTAGTCTGAGGGTGGCATTTGGAACACCAGAGCCCAGAGCTGACAGTATTATTAAAGCCTCAATTTTTTGTTAGGAAGGGGAAGTAAATAACAATGTCTGTAGAATAAGGGAGAGCGTAAGCATTCTCTACCTGCTACATGTTGTACTGCTCTAAGAGGTTTACAGTTTTGCTATTTCAAATTGCTGTATCAATCAGTGTAGCTGAAATCAATGTTTTTCTCCAATTGCTGTGGAATTTATGTCACAGCGGATTATGCAAAGCTTACCTGAAGTGTTGCAAAGATGACCATGTCCATGGCCAAATCATTTGTAACGTGAACAAGAAATACTAGAAGAATAGATAGTGACCGCAAGACAAGCCGAGCGCCAGCTTCGAATAGTCTGTATACATATAATCTAACCTAGCCCTGCCTATAAACACTCCCTGACGGTTTTGATGTACCCGCAATCTTTACGATAGCCTCTAAGGCGCCAATCAACGCACAATAGCTATACAGAAGCGCAACAGATGAGAATTAACTGAGTGAAGTGCAAAGCGGTAATGATATTGGACTGTGATGAATGTCGCGCGGGCTTGCGGCACAGATAAGTCGCAAAACATAATGAAGCGACTAGGCTCTGTTTATTCGGTACTCAAGGCATTTCACCTGACCGATCACGTCTGGAGAGTCTTGGAACGTTTGGAGTGAAGATGAGCGCGTTGGTTGATCAGGGTTGCTCAGGCTATGGGATCCGCTGTACAGGCGGGACATGCCAGGGTAGATTACCTTCATGAACTACCACCCGGGATTGAACTTGCGATCGCTTTCTTTGTATCCCATCATCCTATCCACTTGACTATCCGCACCACCGGCTAGGATAGTTAAGTGGATAGGATGATGGAATACAAAGAAAGCGATCCACTAGGCTCGCTGTATTGATTTTAATCCTTGCCGCTCTGATTAATCCGCAACATTTTCGTATAACACAGGTAAAAAGAGCTCATGTGGATATACGTGGGGTGAACTATGAAAAATGTATGAAATAAATTAGAGAGCCAGAACCGTCGCCTCATTAAGGGAACATATTTGGAAAGGTGTGTGCCTTTCGCCCAATGCAATCTAACTGAAGTGCTGCCGCATTTGTTTGGATTCAGGTCATCATTTGGCAGAATTTAACTTCGGGGAAATACAGGTGTTTAAAGTAATTTTCATTAGCAGTCACAATTTGCACAATACTTGTTGTCACCACACTGGAAAAAACGACACGACCCGAAAAAGTATCTTTTAGACTAAGCGAAAATAGGATAGAAGTTCTTTGGAGAATTGTAAAACAGAAAGAGGACTATGACAGAGCTAGGTAAGCTTTGTAGTTTTTGGCAGCAGCCAATTGATGCTTCATCTCTTTCATAAAATCGTGAGGATGGATGGTCAAAGTGAACTCGCCACCTTCTCGAAGCTGGAAACTATGGGCTTATAATTGGTAAGGATTGGTAGTTACCTCCTCATAGCGTTGGAAAAATTGGTCGTTTCTGGCGAATGGGTTCAATCGTTTTCCCCCGACTTCCGTAATCACCTAACAGTTTAAAAATTCGGAAATGTGGGAGTATGGCGTACCGCTGAAGACTGGTGTTCTCCATGGAATGCCGACACAATCGTAGAGGACAAGCCACGTCGAGCGGCAGAGGAGTCAGGGAAAATTTCGCCAATCCTATTTTTGTGCTTATGAAGACGAATTCCAATGTCTTTATCTTTTTTGACGGGCTTGACTAGAGCATAAGTCGTTCCATAAGGTGTTGATCGGAAAACGAGAGAAATCGGAGTGCCAGGCATGGAAACATTGTAGAACAGCTGCGGAATGTTGGTCATTCCACGAACTTCGTGTCCTTCTACCTGAAAAGTTATAGGTTAACTAAAAAATCTGTAGAGGCTCACCTCAACAAGCTCGTCACCGATACTCAGCATCGATGACAGTTGCTTATCCTGTATTTCCGACCAACCTGCCACCCAGATCCTTCCGTGGATTTCTACAAGGAGAACATGCTCCACAATCACGGACAAATTCAGCGAAACATATTTGACCTAAATAGCATGTTTGGCTTTTGACAAACTGTAGTATACCTTAGCATGATAATCGTCCCGAACATGGTCGTATTCAGATATATCAGATGAAACATATTCAGATATATCAGATGCCGGAATAATGGTAGAGAGCCTCAATTCCGATGAAAGACTGCTGCTGAAACAACTTAGTTCGAGGTACTACCTCTTCGTTTACCACAAAGAGTTGGTTGAGATGGTAGACTGAAGAGGTGAGCTTCCTTGCCGTGAAGGACTGAGAGTGTCGTAAATAGAGTGACTGAGCCTGTGGTGACTATGGCGTCCGTTCATTCTGTTCATTATTTTCACAAATGGAAAGATTTTGGCTTACCTTGTGGGCCTTGGCGACCTGGGAGGAGTTGCTACCGTGTGAACAAACTCGTTTCTTGGAGTATCAAACAACGGCGAGAGGATGTGCGGAGTCACACTATGCTCATCGCCAGGGGATAAGCACTGAAGCTCAAACTATGTTAATCTTCCCACCATAACTGACCCCATTGATTGGAAACTCTGAGAAACTTCCGCTTCTCCTCGCGACCAACGGTTCAGGAGGACGCGGCGGGAGAGGAGGTCTTTCGCAGGGTATGTGCTGGAATGACACGTGGGATGTTCTTAAAGACTCTGGTCTTTCCATACGTTGCTGAAAATGAGATATTCATTACTGTTGGTCAGAACTACTTGCGCTGAGAATCGGAGCAGGTGGCATCTCCATGAGAGGCTTCTTTATTGCCTTGGTTTGTTCTTCTTCCCGGAGCCTCTGAAACAAGACTATTGCAACAAGTTTGCATATCTATAAAATCTTTTTCCTCATTCTGCAATTGCTCCCAACATTACAGCTTTTACTAATGTGACAACAGTAGATCAAATGGTGCGAAGCATCTATTTTGTTTAAATACTATCAAACACAACTGACTATAACCAGAATGTTACCTCTATCAAGAACAAAACGTTTGAACTCACAGCTTCGGACAGACCAGGCTTCGGTTCGTTGCTGCAACAGGGTAGAATGGAAAGTCGTTTTAGGGTTACAGTGATGGCCTCAACCCACTCCGAGGCAGCGGACCTAAACACAAGAGTGTTCCCCCATAAATCACAATACATACGGCTGCAGAGCGACAAGTTCCTTGGATTCGAGTTCCGGGAGACCAATGGAAAAGGAACGAGGATCCTCTAGACGAGTAACGTGACTAGCGTAGAATAAGTCAATCACCTAAAAATAGTGAATACTACGGGTGGCAGGATACGTACTTTCGGTCAATTACTAATTCTGTCGATTATGCTCTCGGAGACCAAAAGGTTCCGACCCCACGGGATAAACAAACTCGGTGATCTCAATTGGGCTTACCTTTATCGGTCGATGGTTCGCAATGCACTCGATAGTGTGGTACCACTCCAAGAAGGGAATCTTATTGTCGTGAACACAAAGAACCACCCAGATCGCGTCTCCGTAGAAGGGTCCCTGAAATCTCACATGACCCAGCTCTAATTTCGGGCTTCATTAGCTCAACATGTGGGTCAGCTCAAATGAATTGAGTAAACTGGGTGACAAACAACGTCATTTTCAGAGTCAGTCCTAGAAAAATATTGGCAGCAAGTGGGATTCCACATTCATCACGAGAAAATGGAGAATATGCGTCAGCTCGTTCATTTTCCCCCTCACCATAAATCTATTGGAAGACTCTCTTTTGATGAATAACCGAGAAGAGACTGGGAACAAAAAATTTTGGTGGAAGCCCCCAGACTAGGACTTCGATTGGGAAAAGACTCGTTAAAAAGACATTTTGAGAATTAGCGCCCGCTTTGGATTTGTGGTCAACTAAGTAGCGGTCCATTTTGACAGGCAGTCATTCATATTCATATGTGAGAAGGGTCGTCGGAGAGGGAAGACCCAGCGAAAACAGGAACAGGATGTTGTTTGGGGGCTTTTCAATTCTGTTAAAGAATGTACCTACTTTTCGAGGAAGCAGATAATCCAGTTAGCAGCTAAAAAGCAAATAAAAGGCCCGAAAAGATGAGTTTGGGCAAGTTCAGAGCTGATGAGTTTCCCAAGAAATTTTTGAAAACTGACCATGTCAGGAATAACATGTTTGTAGTAGTAGGATTAGATTGGATCAAAAACAACATTCCACGGTTGGGCTACTACTGGAATTGAGCCCCGTTTCCGTCAAAGAGTAAACACAAAAAACTAGAACGTGTTACCAAAATAGTCGCTAAATAAGGGGTATTTTTAGTCCCGTAAACTCTCGGGGAACTGGAGATTCTGGGAAAGCACTGACCGTTTTTTTACGAAAAGTACCAGTTTGCCTAGTGGTTTTCAGCTGTAGTAAACTGGATTTGATTGCCTCTCGAGTTGACGGCATGTGGAGAGGCAATTCGCGCTCGACGAAACCAATCTGCAACGAACCAACTCGTCACAATTAACAATTTATGATAAATAAAGGCAAGATGGGAAAGGTAACCATCCCGTAAGGGACTGTTTTCGTCGAGATGATTAAAATGAGGACGGGCGGGGCTCGATCAGCAGTTCGTTTCACATGGCAAACAGTCATAGGCATCGTGAGCGAATTTCTATATATCTCCGTCTCGCCATCTCCTTTTCCGGCGGACAGAAATAACGATGAGCCCAAAAAATAAAACAGGTGCAGCAGCTCTGACATGAGTCGAGAGGCTTGCTGACTCACTATTTCTTTACCGTCTCTCGCCGCTCTGCCTCTCCTCGATCAGTCGATGATGCAATGTATTGTCCCCCCGTTCTCTTTCCGCATTTCTGCACAATCGTTTTTATACGCATTCAGATCACACATTTAGAAGTCCGGCGATTGATACAGCTGATGACAAACGTTTGTACACATGTTGGTGCAAAACATCCGCTTATTTTCCTGTTCGCTTCCTCAAAGACAAGTCGTTAGTATTGGAAGAGTAGCTTTCACCTACCTACGACAATCTTGCGTGTGAGGGTGACACCACTGGACGGCTCGTTGACCTAGACAGGTTGTTTATGATAATAGAGGTCAGACTGAGCATACCTTGCATCTGTAATCGCCAGCATCCGTCTGTGGATCGTAGTTGGAAATCTCGAGAATGGCGCCTAGCTTGTAAAGTCGATGCTTCGTTCCTGGAAATCTCTTTTTGAAAAAGTTGTAAAGATCCCACCTGGTGTCCACATAGGGTGTGCCGGTCTGCTCCAAACAGTCAAGAAAGATTCGCCTTTGGGGGAAACCTGAAATTTTTTACACAATCATGAGAAGACATACCTCACAAGAGATGTTGACCGCTGCAGTGGCCATAACTGTTCCGGTGGATGTTGTCTTGTCGACAAAGTGGTAGTCTTCTGAACACCAAAACTCGAACTTCTAGATATGTGTATAAACCAAAAATGACGACATCAACAGTCTTCTGGAGAACTTGGCCGAGTAGCTGTACTTGACATGCGTAAACTCCACTGTCTTCGGAACGAGCGTTTTGGATCGTTAGACTCAGTGTGAAGTCATCGAGTTTGGTCATTTTCGCGTTAGCGGAGCTGAATAGGAAGTCTTTTACTTTTAAGAACCAAATATACGAAATAACACCGCCATTTTTCGTCCAATGAAGTCCTGGTCTCGAGTTGCCGAATACTTCGACTGAACACAAAAGGGACACCTGCTGTCCTGCTGGCTTTTGAAGAGGATTGGCACCGGGAGAAATGGTCAACTTCGGATCTGCTGAAACAGAATCTATTTTAAATCGCTCTCTCTGTCTGTTTGTGTGCCTGTCTGAAGCCAATATTGCCAATTAGTGTGCACTACTTTGTGCTCACACTAATTATTTGCAAGTCGAGTCAATTTGGGAAATACCTTCGCTGGGGAAACGTTGCTCCTATTACGGTAGCTAGATTATAGGGACACATGCTGGTGGATTGAAGTAAGACGCAAGCGTCATGACGCGTTGACAGAAAGAAATATAAACGGGACAGGGTTCAAAGTAAGGTAACTGTCGTTGAGCCCCTATGGGGGATAATATTATTTGGATAGGAAGTTGGGTCAAAGAGTAGGAAGTGAGTTTAACTGATTAGCAGTGGTCATTAGCATTTGTTTTACTGGCGAAAGGACAAAGTAGGTACGCCCCGAAGGGACGCAATAAGTTAAGTTCCTGCTCCGAAGGGGCGGTGTCCTAACTTATTTCATACAAAACAAAATGAACTCCTCACGTTGAAGGGCTAGAGCAGATACAGCTGGTGCTAAGAAGAGAATCAGCCAGTGGAAGGTCATGTTGGCTGAGAACAACTGCGATGTACTGGACAGTCGTACCCCATATATCCAGTTAGACGGCCTCTGGCCCAACAGTGTAAAAGTCAATTAGTTTTTGGTGAGGAGTTGGTCCCAAAAAATACAGCTGTTGCCACAAGGACCTCTCTGACTCATAATAAAAAGGGCGTATCAAAGCAGTTAGCAGTATGGGTAAACGGCGGTCTTTTCTTAACCATCATTTCACTCGAAGTAACTCGAATTTGATTTGCCAAAAAGAACCCTTTTTGGAAAAGAGTTTAAGATTAGGAGTAGAAGCAATAGTCTTCTAGAAAGGTCTGTGCAAAAGCTCATTCCATTTCTCAAACCTTCAAAGAAGGCCTAAGCTTCTGGGTTGGGCACAGCTCTGTTGTTTTTAAAATAGTAAGCGTTCAAAAACTGAGATCGTCTTCTACAGTCCCACGTAAACAAGCGTGACGGACAGTTAGTCAATAAAAGTCGGCAAACTCTTGAGAAGCCGGTAGTCTCGTGAGTGTCATAGTCATTCTTTGTCTCCTTCCGTTCGAATCGTCACTCATCATTCAAAATATTGGGTTGGTAAATAAGTCTTTTCGCTTTTTGTAAACATGTTCTTCGCTTTGTTTACGACAACGGTCGAGCTATTGGTTATAGCACCTCGTGTAGCTCATTCAGTCCTCTACCAAGGGACGACGTCTACGAGGGTATGCCAGTTGTGGTTTCATCACTTTCGGTCGGGGGACAAAAGCGTCGAAGATGAGCCAAGGTCTGGTCGACCAATGAGGACTTCTAAGTTTTCGGCGCCAGACAATTTAAGCAGGTTTCTGTTGTCATCTGAGTCTTTCATCATCGGCTGATTTTTTCGAGAAAAAACGCCTTAGAAGTGTTTAATAAAAGCAGAAAGTACAAAATAATGCATAGTCGACAAAGTTTGTTTTTGACCCATGGTACTCGGTTGAACAGCATTTTTGCGTTTTAAGTTTCACCATTTTGTCTGGTGCTCAAAACTTATGACGTATGACTTTTGGTCTATATATATATATATATATACCAGCCGTCTACGACGGCTTCGCCGCCCTTTAGTATTGACTTAGCATTTACAGCAGGCGACTTCGCCGCTTCTCTAAGTTCCCAAGTTCCCCCCCCCCAAAACTGACTTGTCAACTTAATTCTTGACATGTCATGACTTGCCAGCTTTTTTCCCGTGGTGACGCACGGACGGACACCATTGCACTTTAGTAGTAGAGAGATACAGACAAATGGCTGAATAGAGCTAAATTTGCCTGTTTTTTTTTCTTTTTTGAAACAGCTCTCCAGCTCAAGTGGGTCAAAAGTTATGGGCCGAAAGGCCTACAATTATGGGTCAAGCTGATACATTAACGAGTCGATCTTGATCTAAGGAACCTGATGAAAAATACCGGGTGCTTCCTCATTATTTTTAACTGAGACTTGAGCCAGCGGTGATAAAGTATACTATAGTCGCGCCCCACGGCGGGCCCATCTTCAGTGCAAAAGAATCTCGTCACGAACAAAATTAATGGACTGCGTTTTCAACTTCCTAGCTGAACAGACTATAACTTAATTACTTTTCGAAGGTATTTATAACCACACAGTATCTGCATGCTTTCTGCAATTCGGGAAGGGTGAAATCACTGGCGAAACCCTTGCCATGTTGTTTTTTTCCGATCTTTTTCCAGTATTTGTTTACAATTCATGCTGTTTGTTCTCAATAGAAACTAATGTAAGGATCACCAAGTAGAAATCCTATTCCAATAGTCGTGCATGCGGGTATCTACTACAACATTGAACGTACTGAGCATATTTCCTCTCCCGAATCTCTATGAGCCGCCAGAAGTGATGACGTTGATTCTGTGATGTTATTATACAAAATTTTTTCGAGACCAGAAACGACCATAAACTTGCGCGATCGAAGGTTTGTTTTCTACTACAGGAAATCCGGTTAAAAAAGTACAGCTTGGTGTCATAACTCACGGTGGATAAAAACTGTATTCAAGTTGATTGGAGAGGTTCGCTGAGAAAGTTGGAATAAGTTTGGTTTTTAACGCATTTTCGGGAACTATTATAGTCGTTCTTTATGTCTTGTTGCCCCCTCAGGGGGCGATTTCCAAAAAATTGATTGTTAAAGATCTCATTCCCCATGTGGATGCATGGAGAGAGACCTGCAACCCTATCCTCCACCCAACCACCCAAAGGATTTTTGTGGGTTTCAGAGTTTAGCTGCTCATTAGAGCGGTTGGACTGGGGGAGCCACCCCCATGACCGCCGTTTGCAGAAAGTAGAGAGGAATGTACGCGGCGGAGTGACGAGAGAATACGTCTGCCTGTTGCTCTTGTCAGCGGTTAGATGCGCAGAGGGTCATCGTCACAGGGTCTGAACCGAAACAAAGATACCGGAAAAAATACGAAGGTCAGGGAGATATATGGCAAAAAGAGGAGGAAATTGAGCGAAAAACAGAGGAAACAACATTGCGGTCTGAAAGATACCAAAATCGGGTGATTGTTATGTGTCAGAGAGACAGGTGATTAGGATACCAAGAGTGAAGGCGATAATTTTTTTGTCAACCATTCAAAGCAAACACTATCAGATGATAACTTTCTAAAGAAGTTATGTTCCTCTCTATTTGTGATAATTTGTCTTGAATTTTTCGGACAGCACTAAAAGGGGTTGGCAACAGCGTTGTGTATTCTGTTCTGTCTGTATCTGCAATAACTTTAACCTGTCATGCTGCTGATCACGCTTTTCTATACAGTCATAAGCTACAAAGGGAAAGCTTTTTTTTTTATCTAGGAGCAGCAAGGGTGACCTGCGAATCGTTGGGTATAAATGTCTATCAAGAAAGACATTTTCAGCTTCCTATTAAGGCAAGCTCCACAAGAGCAATGTATCGCTGTTTTTTTTTTTTTTTTTTTGGCAAATTTGATTTTTTCAGTGGCTGGGCAGGCGCTTAAAGTCTTACAGCCTTTAACCGAGCCGGTAGTTCAATGCGTAGTTTGACTTGCGCATTACCCTTAAAAAAACAACCGTTTTAGTGTTATTCAGCGACCGATGTACGAAGAAGGGTACGATCATACAAAACAAGAAACGATGCATGCCCTCCTTACTATGTAGGAGCTGCCTACAAAGAGAACAACAGAAAGGCGCTACACAACTTACATTTACATTTACATTTTATTTGACGGTATCAAAGGGGTTTCCTAAACTGGGTCCCTTGCCGCTCCCATGGCTCGAACCCACTCTTCGCCGTCCAATCTTGCCGCTCGCATCCACGTTGCGGGGGCTCTTCCTATCCTCTCGGATGCTCTCCTTAGGTCATCCTCCCATCTCATACGGGGCCTACCAATGACGCGTCGCTGGTTCAGGGGTATCCATTCAGTCGTGGCTCTCGACCATCTCGCTCCGTCCATCGCTGCAACTCTTCTTGCCCACTTCAGCTTTCTCCTCCAAGCCAGGTCCAGGATATCGGGGAGCTGGGTCATTCTTCGAACATCTTCGTTCCTCACGCGGTTGAGAAGAGTGAGGCCTAACATTGCTCTTTCCTGTCGTCTCTGCACGGCTGCCAGCTTCTTCAACTCATCAGTTCGAAGGCTCCAGACTTCACAGCCATACAGCAAACTTGGCACGATACAGGTCAGGTAGACTCGTCTCTTCATCCTTGTTGGCACGGTTCTCTTGGTAAGGAACAGACGATGACGATTGAACGCACCCCATGCAGCTCCGATCCTCCGAGATAACTCCTGGTTTTCTGTGGTGCACGTAACCGAACTTCCAAGATAGGTGAAGTGCTGGACAAATTGGATTTGTTGGCCAGATACAAGCAGATCCCCCTCGTAGGCATTAGTCATCGCAACTGTCTTGCGGAGATTGACTTCCAATCCAATCCTACGGCTTGTTTCCTCCAGTTCGGTCACCATGCGCTGAACTGCTCTCAGGCTCTTCCCGACAAGGACGACATCGTCGGCGTAGCGAAGATGGTTCAGCTTACGGCCGTTGATGTTAAAGCCGAAGTTGTCCCAATTGAGTCGTCTGAAGATGTCTTCGAGCACAGCGTTGAAGAGGAGTGGAGAAAGAACGCAGCCTTGACGAACTCCGCGCTTGATGTCGATCTCCACTAGATCCTCGTGCACCTTGATCTTGCAGCCAGCTTGATGGTAGACTTTCCGCAGCATTTCGACGTAGAGTTGGTCCGCTCCGTGTTGTTGAAGGGAATTCCACACGGCGTTCCACTCAATTGTGTCATAGGCTTTCCGGAAATCGACAAACACGAGATAGAGGTGATTACGATAACCGTAGGCCTTGTCAATCAGCTGCTTGATGGTGTGAAGGTGTTCCACGGTAGAGAAACTTCGACGGAAGCCGGCTTGTTCGACGGGCTGGTTGAATTCCAAACTTCGATGCATTCTGGCCAATATAACTCGCGTGAACAACTTGTATGGAGCTGGTAGTACGGAGATCGGGCGGAAGTTGGTCAGATCAGTATGGTCTCCTTTCTTCGGGATGAGCGTGGTAATCGAATCGCCGAATCCAGGAGGGACCACATGATGTTGAAGCATCCGAGTAAAGAGACGTGCAAGAAGAGGCACCATCTCAGTTTCCGCGACTCGGAGCTGCATCGTCGTAATGGAGTCGTGTCCGGGGGCCGTTCGCATTCTCATCCGATGTAGTTGCTTCCAGACCTCGTCTTCGAGTACTGGTGGAACTTCCTCTAGAGGGGGCTGGGGCATCGGAACCACGTTCACCGTTTGCTGGTACAACTCGTCAAAGAATTCTTTCACTCGACCTCGCACATCTTGGGAGCTGACAGTTCGAGATCCGTCCTTCTTTAGGAGTTGTCCGATCGCAGGATTCGATATGTCCTCGAAGAGTCGCTTGGACGCGAGCGTCTGGTGGTACCGGTTAAGCAGATTCTTCTCAATATCCGAAGCAATGGCTATGCGCAGTGACTTGTTCGTTTGGACCAGTTGGAGACGTGATGGAATGTCAGCCTTGGCCAGTAGAACTCGTCGTTGGTCGAAAAGGTCTCTTGTGTTGGCTGAGAGCCTTTCTGCGCGTGGGATCCTTTCCGTAGCCACAGCACGGGCTTCATCAAAGACTTCGCGAATGCCACGGTACTGGATTGTTGGATCGGGGTCCTCCATTGCTTCTCTTCTCTCCTGGATGCCATGACGGAAGAGAGGCCAATTCATCTTCTTCTGCGTTGCCTGTTGTCTACGTCTTGGGAATTTAGCCTCTAGATCGAGGGTGAGACGGACGAGGCGGTGGTCGCTTCGGAAGTTGAACTGGTTGACGACATGGACATTCCGTACTCTGGTGGTTCGTCGGACGAGAAAGAGGTCATATTCCTTCAGAGTGATCCCATTCGGCGATCTCCAGGTCCACTTTCTTCCTGATCGTTGCTTACAGAAAGTGCTAGCGACATCCCAACCGTGTTGTTGACAGAAAGAGACGAGCTGGTCTCCTCGACGATTTCGGTTGCCGTAGCCGTAAGCTCCGATCGATGGTTCCAGTGGATGAAGACGCGTTCCTACCGAGGCATTCCAGTCTCCGAGCAATATTGTACACCTCTGATGTTTTCTGGGAAAGCTCGACTGGCTCATGATTCCAGCGCTCTGACCCTTACTCACACCATTGGCCCCAAAAGGCAGCCCCTGTTTCCATAAGGATCCACCCTTCGGGTTGTACGCAGCTCTCTGGATCTTGCTCAGGAAGCGGTCGTAGTCGGCATCATCGGCGTCTCCTGTAGGGGCGTATCCCATGACGAGAAGGAGACTCCAATTCGGCCCTCTCAGCTCCAATGTGCAGCATCTGTCGTCTATCGGCGTGAAGCGATGGATGTTGGGGACGAGATGTGGTGCCACAATGAAGCCGACGCCGCGTCGGTTGTGCTGGCCTCCACTGTAGAGAAGATGGCAGCCAGACTTCCTCAGCAGCTCTTGACCGTTTCCGGACTTCCAGGTCTCGCTCAGGCCCATGACATCGAAGGAGATCTTCAGTAGCGCTTCCTCAAGTTCGAGTAGTCGCCTCTTCGAGTGGATGGATTGGCAGTTGAGCTGGCAGATGTTGAGCAGGCCTCGAACCACGGGTGGTGACATGACGGTCCCTCTGTGTCGCAGTGCTGGGACCGGAACCCCTCTTCCTTTCCACAAAAGGTAGATCCGCTGGTAGAGCGACTTGGGAAGCAAGCGCACGGATTGTGAAAAGTAAAGGTAAAGGCTACACAACTTGCCAATATTTATGTATTTTATTGAGTTTCGATGAATCAGCGCATGTCCGTCACCCATTCTCTCCTGTCCAGGTATGAGAGGAAATCCTTTTTATCACGCCTGGTGACGGCGGATGAGAAGTGGGTAACGTACGTAAACTTCCAAAGGAAACGTCAATGGGTGAGTCCAGGACAGACACCAAGCCTTGATGTGAAACCTGACACCCATCAAAAAAAGATTATGCTGTGTTTTCTGGGAAATCGAAGGAGTGGTGCATTAGGAACTGCTGGATGCTGGAGCTACCCTTACGGCTGCCATATACAGCCAGCAACTTGAAAAGGTTGCTGGTTTCTGAAAAGCGAAAAGACTTAGTTGCCAACCCAATATTTGACATTTTTTGACAGCATTTTTTCAGTCCAGAGAAGAATCTCTCAACATTCATTGAGACACCCATCACAGGTAAACCGGAGTTTCGAACCATCGAACTCATTCTCTGCTCACAATTTATATCTATGCACAATGACTTTTTGAAAAAGTCATTGTGCATAGATATACAGTTAGCTCAGGTGAATGGTAATGATCTTGATGTTTTAAAACGACATGACTGTGTTCTTCATACCGATGTTGGAAACAGATGTGAAAATAAATTGCTAATGTCATATGCTTGAGTCTTTCCACCAGCAAGACCTTGTGATGGCCTAGTCATGAAATGCCGTGCCAAAACAACGTTCTGGCTTGCAAAGCCACCTTCACCGCCAAGGATATTTTTTCAAAGGTCGCGCAAGATCCGAATTTCTTTCCGAATTTTGAGTTATTGCCTCGAAGATTTTGAGCTGAACGTTATCTGCCCATATTTGTCTGTCAGGTTGCCGAGCCTGCTTTTTTCAGCGGGAACACTCATTGTTTACAAGCGATCGATTGTTCACTTTTCTCCTTTGCTTGCTCACCATATTTCTTCTTTCCTGTCTTTCATTTTTCGACTTCCGGTCACGCCACCAAATATGGGTCGGATGACCACCAGGGAGTGACCGCAGCACCCTCAGCCCCCGCGCAGCCTTTTTTGCCCCCGTCGCTATCGATTTTCGGACCAACAACGGTACCGCAACAAACTAAACCGTCTTGCTCTATTTGTCCAGTAAATTTCATCCCACTTTTTTGCAGAAACTTGCTGGTTTTCAAGCAAACTTCCTGGAATTCTGTTCTCGTCAGACCGCTTACTGATATCGAAAGCTCGCTAAATTATTAGCTGATTAGAGCGCTGAAACTTTGGAAACAAATATTCTGCCTGCTTACTTGCCCATATCTTTCCCCATTTCGCTATCTCTATTTTTTCGAATATAGAGCGCTTTATAATTCCCAACTCTTCCTCATAATCCGATTGAATCATGCAACAAAGTTTCAGGTATGCAAACCGAAGTGTGTAGGTCACTAGTAGAAGTAGAGGCACGGCAGATAATAACCCCACTGTCCGGTCTACGGTTGACACCGGTCGCCAGTCTCGTGAGTTCTATTAAAATATTTCGAAACCTCCGAAACCAAGTCCGCTTTCATAACCTTAATCTATGCAAACGATTTTTCATTCTTTCTTATCTGCCAAATTTTACCCACCTTCAAACATGGAACTCTGTCATAAAACCTCATAACGTATGCATTTACGCATCGACTAATATGAATCATACCAACGCTTGTCTGAAGCCTTCATCCCTGTTTATACTACTGGTTTTGGTGCTCTAGTTTCGGTTCAATTATACTCGTTTTGTACAAATTGACCAGAGTCGTATTCATAGCAGGACGGCTGTGATTGTACATTATCTGCCCGGTCAATCACCTAATATATATTGAAAAGAAAAATAGGTACGAAAGATATGAAATAAGAGATTTGAAAACGTAATTCGCGAGTTTGGTGGAAGAAAAGGGAGCGAAGAACCTGAAAAAAAAACAAAGCAATTGAAAAAGTAGTCTAATTGCGTCTATAGCTGATATCTGTAATATAACTCAAATTTCAATCACATGTTGATTGACTGCCCCATTTAGAGTTATAGTTAATAAGGTTTTCACTTGCACCTTTTGAACATTCGTTTACTCACAACAATTAAGTTAGCTGAAAGGAAACACTTTCCTGAAATTTCACCTCCACAGTTGAAAAACTGCGCTGGGAGTCCTTTTTTTCTGGCTTGAACAAACAAGGCTATATGGAATAGTTCACAAAGCGGCAGTATCCATTTTTCTTGCTGAAAAATAGTCTGAAACGCACCGTGCTAACTATACGACACCTGGCTCGGTTTTGTGTAAAATTTGATTGATCAGTCATAATTGTCTGTGAGCAAGAGATGGGGTTAATGGACAAAAAGTGTTCCAGATGAGTATCCCGAGAAGGGCGGAAAGGCCGAGTGTTCCTCATCGTCCGATTCAACCTCGACCGACGAATGTTCAGCGGATTGTAATCCGAACAGCGGATCCAGGTAAGCAACTCTATTATCTGTGTTAATGTCGGTCATTTGGCAGAATGCTCGTCTTCGACAACAAGAGGTTGGTTCCTGAATTTCTGGTATGTGTAAGGGTTGAGCTGCACCTTATGTTCCCGCGAGGGTCATTTTGTTTGATCGCAGTTGTTTCTCGTTGACGCTGCTGTCCGGATGATCATCAATCTTGGCCGAGGATTGCCCATTGAAATGGTTCCACCTTCTCACTACAGTTATCTGTTCTTGGCACTTCATCTTTTCTATCCTTGACGAATATTCTGTTTGGGTTCCTCATGTGCGTCAGTCGCTCGAGGCGTCCACAAAAATTCAGGACGAAGATGATGCTTTTGAACGTGGTCCTTATTGCTCCCAGAAGCTCATTCATGAGCACATGTGCTGAACCTGAAATGACTCTTCTTCTAGGTCTTACTGCCGTGCGTACGGGAACGAGAATGTCTGAGCCGATCGGCGATCACTATGGCGCAACGACTGCTTTGTAATGGCAGCTCGGGCCTCGAAAACTACGCCAACTGCGCTCCTGTTTACGAAGTCGAACTGACAAGATCTGCTCTCGAGAGGCAAGCGTAACTCATGCATGTTCTCGAACAACAACTTGCAGCCATTTGTTTCTTGTTCTTTCTCCTCAAAATCTCACGATCTAGTATGTGACTGAAGCAGCCTCTTGTATAAGAGTAGGTAAACAGTTCCGCCTTGACGTTCTTTCCCGTAATCATGCTCAGGCTAAAGACACGGCACTTTGTGACTCCTTCTCATCGATTTCACCATGATCTTACGAGAATGATTAAGAGATCTCTTTGGTGACTTTTCGAAAATGGCAATCTCAAAGTCTCACAAATCTCTTCATCGATCTCTATTTTTCGAAACTTCTTCCATTTTAAAGGGAAATCCATGATAGATTTTGGCGCAAAATATCTTGATCTTTACCTCGCTGCTGCCGGAAACAGAAAAAAACAAGGTAGCTGGAAGTGCAGTTACTGACTGGGTGTGTGGGAAAGAATGCCCAGCTGTCTTTCACTATCATGTATGTTCGCGGAGGAGCCCATGTTCCCCCATGTGTATCTCTTGCCATTCTTACCAGATGCTCTTTTATCCCCTCTCTTACAACATTTATGTGAAAAAGCGCCGAGATCGGACGCGCTCTCCTGTTCCTTTTCATTTCGTCATTTTCTAAATTTTCCTTACCGACGTCCCATTTGAGAAATGGTAGGTGGATAGAGAGATTCAATCACTTTCGGGGTCGCTAGTTCACGCCTCTCAAAAAAGCGGAAGCGCAGCGAGCAACGGAAGTTTTAACAAAATTAATGAGGGGAGAGGTAGCAGTTGGCAGCCACCTCAGTAGCTCTTGTTTATCGCGCACCTCAAAAGAATATTCTCTATTTCACCTGAAGTGTAGGCGGCAGTCCCTTGCTCACGACAACTGATGCCAATTGTCTGTCAGGCGCAAAACTATCTCATGCTCTAACTTGCAACAGCTGATGTTTTGAACTCCCCACTACGAGGAGGTAGAGTGGCTGACCCCGCCTACACCATTTCTTGTCTCAAATTCAGATAGCATTAACCTTTTTCTGCGTTTTCAGAGGACTGGGCGCGTTCTCGAAGAGAACTCCTTCGAAGGAAGTTTGAACAACGTCCGTCAAGGGAGCGCCTTGTTACCCAGCATATTCTACTCTCAGGTTAGCAGAAGAGTCTATTTCTTGAAAACTTTTTTCTGTCCATTGTTTTGAAGTTTTACAGTTGGCCAATTCTAGATAACAACCAAAGAGGCGTAAAATGATTAGACATTGATAAGCTAAGTTGAGCCTGTCCACAGTGGCACAATTGTGTAATAAATCATTCAGAGAAAGAAATCATAGCAGTATTCTTACGTCTAGAGATTGTGACATGATAGCGATGACGTTTTAAGATACAACCCCTGACATGTCTGGTGTATTCAAAAAAGTACACTCTGACGCCAATAACGCTAATGTTCTACACAAACTCCCAGCACAGAAATCGATGACTATTTCGTTTTATGAGCGTCTGATAGACAACATAAGTTTCATCATCCACCTACACCATCCGATCTGAATCAAGCTCGATGTTTCCAGAGCTACAGTCTGCCATTTCTCACATACTTCCTCACAAAACCCATGACATGATTTCCGCTACTTCCGTTCCTTTTGGCACGTAATGTTCGCTGTTGGCTCGCAATCTATCTCATCGTAAAAAGAGCAAGAACTAGGAAAAGTTAGCAAAAAGAGCATCTGCTCACAATGAGACTGATTGCTTGAGCCGAAGGCGCATCTTTTTCTGCCAGCGAGCATGGTGGTTATCTCCATCATCGCAGATCGATAGATCAAAGCCACTCATCAGACCGGTATTTACCTAAGTTTTTCAGATGGCCGAGTCTCGCCACTAATTGAACAACAGGCTCGTGCTCTCCGACAGAATAGAATCAAAAACTGTCTCAGCCGAAAGCTTGGTCAGCGTCCCGGTCCATTAGAGCTAGTCACTCGGAAGATTCTACAAGTCGACGCCGAGTTAGAAAACGCTATTCAAGGTATCGTAATCTTATTGAAAGTAATAGTCTACTTGCTCAGAAGGTAGACTTCTCTTCACGCCGACGACAGAAAACGATCTGCAAGAAGTGGAAGAGCCTCCGACGCCGATCACTACAGGTATATCCGGTCAAGCACTTGACAGGCATGTTGTGCTCACACACACGCAAGAATTCACATAGCATATAGAAACACGTTCATGGCACTCTGTCCTCAAGCTGTAAGATGTTTCCAATTAGAATCAGAGCCGCGTGCAGCGGAGCTATTTCGATCTTTTATCTATTTTCTATTGAGCCACAAAAAAGTATCTCACGAGAAGAGAGTCATTTTCATAATCGCTTTCAGACATGGAGGTAATTGCAACAGTCAAGCAGCCCCCGAAATCGCTGAACTCTCTTACGAACAAGGGTATCCTCAGAAAAGTAAGTTTTATTATGTTTATTTCATTAAACTATTTGTACAGCCTACAAAGCCCAACCCCTACAAGCCGTTTGAACAAGCGGCAGCACGTGCTAAGACGAAAACAGCCGACTCGAGACTTGAGACGTTGGATGATGGTCCAGTGAGAACAAACCAGGTCTGCAAGGGTGGTCCAAAAGGCTCAAGTTCTTAATTTAGATCCCGAGAGTTGATGAGCACAACAACTACGAGCTCCGATTGCAACAACAGCAGTTATTCCTGCAATGGCAGAATGAGGGTGGAGTGGATTCGTTACCCAGCTCGGAAACTACTCTAATTGATCAAGGCAGTTCCACGCCGACCTCCAATGGAGTACAAGTATCATTCTCTCGATTTAACTGTATTTGTCATGTTCAGATGCCTCGGAAACTCAGTGATCTGAAAGTCCAGGAGCTGAAAAACGAGTGCAAAAAGCGTCAGCTCCCAGTCTCAGGTCAGAAAATATTAAATGGCTGGGCCCTAAACCATTAGTAGCTAGCAACAAATTTTTTTGTTTATTTCATGAATAGTGGTGCGTGCTCCTGAAAAAGTGCGAAATATCCTTCTCTGCAGAAGAGACTAGCTCTAGTGGTCCACTAGACAAACCTGATTCTTCAGGTCCCAAACCCCAACTGCTGGAACGTCTTCGCGGCTTTGAGAAAGACATCCTCGGCGCTACACCTCCACCGTCGCCGCCAATTCAAAAGGAGGATCACGCTTTTGTAGACCTGTCTGACAAATCTACCGATTCACACATGATGCCACATTGCAATGGTACCTTACGACTAATTTTTGTTCAAATTGTTTTTTAGGTGTGTCACGCCAATGCAGTCCGCCCGAGATCATCTTCCAATCGGAGACTCCCATGAGGTAACGGCTTGTTTCAAGTGATTCAGTCTTAAAATAGTTGACACTCAATCTTCTGCTGATAGTGAAGGCAGTTTTCACGTGTCATAAAATGCTAGAAAATCTATGAGCAATAAGAACCGACACATGCCACATCCATCTGTCGGCAGCTGATCTCTGATGAGATCGGCAAGTTCCGAGCCATTTGTACATGTCTCGCGAAGATGATTCTTTTCGGGGTCTCGAAGATGAAAAAAGTCGAGTGCAATCTAAAATTGTACACGGAAGCATTTTACAGTATGTAATTTTGGTCAAAAGTCATTGTGCTCTGCTGATACTTGCTTTAGTAGTTCCTTTGTCATGCTACATTAACATAATTACATTTCAGATTACAGCATCAGCAGAAGGAATACGTCCAGTCACCACAGCAGATGCGAATTCAGCAGCTTGTCCCTGTCCAAGGCAACGGATCTCAGTTGGTTCAGGTTTGTTTTACGTCAAATTTTGTTTAACCCGCTGAACCCAGTCCATCCGAACCATGACTTCTTTCCTGGAAGGGGTATTCCGTTGACGGAACAGTTGCCAGTAACTACACATCTTGCGTGTGGGGCGAGATTGTTTTTCCGCTAGCGCCAGTTGGCATTCTCGAGAGAAAAGAAAGATCCGTTCTTTTTAGTTTCCCCCAAATGCGTCTAGAGGAAGGAAGCCGAAAATAAAGGGGAGATCACGATTGACACTTAGCCGACAGATTGATATTGGTCTATCTCGGAACGTAGGCAGATAATGCGCTTCTTAGAAGTCTAGTCCTTATCTGTGATTGGACAACCAACCAGAAAAGCATGAACTGGTTAGAATATTGTAACTATGCCTAACTGAACGGAGTCGGGTGTTCATTTTGATTGAAGAGACCATCTTTCTAACGAAGGAGCCGGATTTTTGATTCTTCAGTCGGAGGTGTAATAATCACCTCACGTTACGAGCCAGCGTAGGATGTGACCGAGACCTTCTCGTATAAACAACAAGGCATGCGAAGACAACTGTTTTTAGCTGGTTGACGAGAGAGGAAATGTGCTGGGAATGGGAACCGTCCAATTTCAACCGGATAGCGGGAGTCAGGCCGTCGTCTTGTAAGTCGCTGAAAACTTCAGAGTACACAAAAGTATTTTAGACAGCAGAGGATTGTCGGTCAACTACCTCCTCAGCAACAAGTGGATCACCATTCGGTCACTATTGCTAGTCAGCCAAGGATCTTGCATTCTGCTCCCACACCGCAGCTTCAGAAACAGCAAGATGGCACGTACTGCTTCGCTCAAATGGGATCTGGTGGCCACTTCACCGCCGTACAGCCTAATGAGATTGTGGTCGAGAATAACCAACATAAGCTGTCGAATGTTCAAAGTCCTCCAATGATTTTGAACACTGGTTAGTGAAAGTTGTAGCCATTTTAATACCGTTACTTCAAGTTATGGCTCCTCCAGTTCAACGAGTCGTGACTTCCAACAAGAAACAGGCAAACATTCCTCACGGTATGTCGAAATTCTAATCATTGATTCTTGTGGTTTCAGCCCAGCCTGCTGGTCAAGAGCTGATGTCGCCTCAAGTGGTTGTAACGTTTGGACAGAAGTGCCAAGCAGTGCAAGAGATCCAAAGGCCACAACAGTTGACAGGAAATAGATTGTCAAGCCCGAAGTACGCACGAATTGCCAACGGCACCGAACAAAACAACTTTTTAGGCTGCAGGGCAGTCCGAGGATCGCAGATCATCCCGAATGTTCTCCGAGCATGCCAATGAGTGAAAGCCGCGGAACCGACAGTTGTACTCCAATGGAAATGATCAAAACAAAAGACGAGACAATCACACTTGATCCCAATGACCCAGCATCGGTTTTGACACCAAAAACTCTGCAGATGCACGAAGACATGCTCAGGAAACAACACAAAATGATCCAGGCTCTGGAGCAGGAAATCACGGCTGCTCAGGAAATGCTTCGCAAGCGACAACAGATCATCTTAGCGGCCAAAAAGACTCAGGTATGACTGTTTTGTCAATGAAATCAAAGTCAATCTCTAGCAAAAGCTCCGAGAACGTCAGCGCGTGGAAACGGAAGAAGATACTACCTGGGTCAACAACATGGACATCCGAAACATGAACAAGTCTCACATTCAGAGCTTTCTTCAGCACAAAAATCATATCAACAAGCTCACGGTATCAAAATCTGACTTTCTGTTTGAAATAGCATTTCAGAGCATCAGCAAGGAACACAATCGGCTGAAAACAACTGAGGAGCGTCTACAAGAGGAACTGCATGTGGATCAGGCTGTTCATGACATCGTCCGATTGATCAAGCAGGATCCTCGCACGGCTTTGCTAATTGTCCAACTGCTCCGGAAATATCAGCTGGAGAGAACTCACACAGATGTTGTTGCAAACACTTCCGAGCAAACTGAGGAGGAAGTGGTAGGCGCGACATATGGTTTTTATTACTTCGTGTTTGTAGATTGAAATGAGCTCCATTGAAACTCTAAACAAACAACTGGACAGCGTGCAGTCGGACATTTCTGGAAGGAAGTCTTCGTTTGGATCCGATACCTCAACCTCCAGCTCGCTCAGTCACTGCAGTCAGGAGATTCTGATGAGCGACGGAACCAAGAGACTCCTTCCCGGACAGCAGTTGCATCACACCAACACCGTTTACTACGCTGAGCCGTTAGTTTTAGATTGTTCATTTCCAACATGAGCTTGTAGAATGGACGACAAGCCAGATATGGAGGCTGTTTTCAAGAGCGTGATCGACAATGCTTCTCGCCTTACAAGTGATGGACATATGACTCCTGAACAAAACATTGATTGTACTGTGTCCGCTGTTATGGACTCCCCGAAGCAAACCAGTGGCCAGCTTCAGTGGAGTTCCACGGTAAGAACTCGACAGATTTATTAACATTTCTGGTCTAGGCTCGTCAAACTGTCTACGTTGTCCAGAATCAAAATATCGATCACCCGAACCATGAGTTCAAGACTCCGAGAGTGGTTGTACAGCGAAGCCAGACGCAAAAGCCCAACTTTGCGGTTGTTCAGCAAATGCAACTTGTCCAGCAGCAGGAAAAGTCGGACATGGATGCCTATGGCGATTCTTTCAATGAGGTAAGAGACTTTCAGCTATTGTTTTTACAAACTCTTTTCAGGCTGATTTCAATCCCACCCTGGACGATGTAATGGCTGTTGTCCAAGCCGACACCGACTTTTCCTCAGGAGGAGAGCCGTTTAGTGGTGGCGAGTATGGAAGTGAGGCACTGGCTCAGTTCTTGGGAGAAGACTGGCTGAACATGGCAAACCAAAGTATCTCTCACGATGGTCAATACGTGCCTTACAATCAAGACGAGGTAAGTTGTATCCTGACCGAGACTCATGTCTTATGTTTAGAGCGGCAGAAGCACGGATCCGATGAGCATGGGAATGCCGATGGATACGAATGAGCACGACTGGCTAGACGAATTTCTCATTCGGGAGCCGGTCGACACTTAGCTCTTTGGTCCTATAGTTTTGTGTAGCCTTAGTCAGTTCTAGGGTTTGTTAATGTTTCATATCAGTTTCCTTGTTGTCTATATTCCTCAGTAACCCCATTCCACCCAGAAAACTCCCAATTCGTTCAAGTGAACTCTTCCGCATAGTCCTGTGTCCCGGTGCTTGAGTGTTGTATTTATTCTCGCCTGGTAGTTATCCATCCCAGTTAGTTGTATAATTGCTTATTTCCCGCGTGCTTTACGTAACGTGTACTGCATTCCAGTTCTGCAAAGTTTTTAGACAAAACAATGGCCAGAGCCGTTCTTCCTGAAAAAAATCTCGGTTAACAAGTAAGCGTCGGTAGAAAAAGATCATTCCTTTACCCCCTCCCCATCTTTTTTCGTTAGGTACTGTGTGAAAGGTTCTTAGGCAGATTAGTTGAATACTTCCACAACACTATTCCCACTTTGTATCATTCGCAGATGCCCATTCCGACGTGCCTTCCGGCAATGTTAGTTATTTCCCTTGCTTATAATAAACGTGTACTGACTAAACATTATTACACTTTCCAATCGGACACAGATAGACAGAGTTGACAGTTTTTCAGATTTAGAAACGGGAACTAACTGGGATCAGAATTGAGATCTGCCCATAAACGTTTGTTCCCACATTATTCAGCTGAGGAATTATACGCATTCTAAATCGTCTATCGCCTGAAAACTGACAGCAAATGCAGATTTTGTATCATTAGTCCTATACTCTTTGCTGTCCAGGCATTTTTCTTCTCGTCGAGGATGGTTCGAGGCGCTGATATGAGCCAGTTATCTTACTGTCAATCAGCTTTTTTGCACTCAGTGCTGCGTTACTGAACGGGATGTCACTCAAATTGGCTATAAAAGCTTAGAATGGGAGCAGAGAAGACACTTCGGGATGAAGTTCCTCTTCGCCCTCGTCGGAGTCGCCCTTGCGGTGCACTCATCCTGGCCTCAGGAGCGTCTTTTCAAGTCCCAGACTGAGTACCGCTTCCATTACGAGAGCTCTATTGCCTCCGGAGTTGCACTTCCCCAATCCGAGGTTCCTATTTTTCTCCTCTTTTAAATTTATGGGTATTGTAGGCCGCCGTTACCCGCCACCGTTCCGATGTCACCCTCCAGCTTCTTGACGACAAGGTTGCCCTTCTCCAGCTGAAAAACATTCAGTTCGCTAACGAGAATGTTGAGCTGTCCGAGACTCCCGAGATGATCCCCTTCGAACGCCTGGAGAAGCAGCAGCTGACTCAGGAGCACAAGACTCTTCTTGAGCTCCCCGTCCGCCTTCACTTCCGTCAGGGACTTGCCACCGACCTTCAGTTCTCTTCCGAGGAGCAGGTCTGGTCTGCCAATCTCAAGCGTTCCGTCATCAATATGCTCCAGGTAGGACTCTATAATTTAACACAAACAATGTCCCTTAGGTCAACTGGGAGAAAATCTCGTCCCAGAAGGCTGAGGAGGAGAAGTTCTTCACCGTTATGGAGAAGACCATCGAGGGAGAATGCGAGGTCGCTTACACTCTTACCCCCGAGTCTGGAAAGACCTGGATCACCAAGTCCGTCAACTTCGACAAGTGCGAGAGTCGCATGGAGATCGCCTACAACCAGCGTTTCGCCTCTGAGATGCCCGAGAACAGACAGAAGATGATCGCTCCCCAGACCGTCTACACCTACAAGATTGAGAAGGATCAGCTCAAAGAGGTCGAGATCAACTCCGTCTACTCCGTTTCCCTAAAGGACCAGACTCTCATGAAGACCAAGGTCCAGGCCCGTCTTACCCTCAAGGAGACTTCCGAGATCCGCCGTGAGCTCGAGGCCCCCAAGGGAGAAAAGGAAGAGATCGTCTACAACACCAAATATGACGAGTCCATCGAGGAGTTCATGAAGAAGGGAGATGAGTCCATGCTCAACCCCATGTCCTCTGTTCCCAAGAAGGTCGAGCTCATCCGTGAGGTCGTAGAGAAGCTCGCTGAGCTCAAGGACGGATCTGTCGAGAGCGCCGATTACTTCATGAGATTTGTTCAGTACTCTCGTCTCTGCTCCGAGCACGAGCTCCGCCAGGTCATCGACAAGATCTACAAGAAGGCCGATCGCCGTACCCAGAGCATCCTCGAGAATGGACTCGCCGTCGCTGGATCCCACAACACCATCAAGCAGGTTCTCCGCCTCGCTGAGGAGCTCTCTGCCCTCAAGACCGTCCAGATCCTTAAGTCCATCCAGGAGACTTCTTTCCCCTCTGAGCAGATTGCCGAGCTTCTGATGGAGTTCGCCAAGACCGACAAGTGCCGCAGGCAGCCCGCCCTCAAGCAATCCGTCTGGCTCGCTTACGGAGCTGTTGTCCGCGGAGCCATCGGTACTCCTCTTGAGAAGCACGCTCTCCCCACCGCCGAGCACTTCAAGACCAATGCCATGAACGTCCTCAAGAAGCAGTGGGAGCAGGCTGACTTCATCTACGAGAAGGTGCTTGCCATCAAGAGCATTGCCAACTCCGGACTCGACATCTCTATCCACACCCTCGAGAAGATCATCTACGATAAGAAGCAGCCCACCGTTGTTCGCATGGAGGCCATCGATGCCCTTCGCCACCTCACCGAGCAGATGCCCCGCAAGATCCAGAAGGTCCTTATGCCCATCTACTCAGACCGTCTTGAGAAGAACGAGATCCGCATGGCTGCCCTCCACCAGCTGGTCCAGGCCAAGCCTGCTCTTCCTGAGCTCTCCCAGATCGTTGTCCGCATGGAGCGCGAGCCTAACCAGCACGTCGCTGCCTTCACCTACTACACTCTCTCCTCCCTGGCCGATTCTGAGCTCCCCGCTCATCGCAACGTTTCTTCCATCGCAAGCACCCTCATCCGCAACACCCTCTACCGTCCCGAAGACCGTTTCCTGTCTAGCTTCAAGCGCTGGTCCGTTTACAGCCAGGATATCCTCTCCGGACTCAACTTCAACATGGGAGCCGTCTTCGGAAAGAATTCCGCTATGCCCAAGGACATGATGGCCTCTCTCGAAACCGTGTTCGGAGGAAATTGGAACAAATACCTCGCCCAGGTCGGAGTCTCTCAGCAGAACGTTGAGGCTCTCCTGAACAAGGTTCTTTCCAAGCTGTCCGTTTTCGAGAAGAAGGAGACCTACTCCCGTGCTTCCCGTCTCTCCAAGTCTGTCTCCCTTGTTAAGGAGATCGCCCGCAAGCTGAACATCCGCATCCGCGAGACCACCACTGAGGAGCCCTTCGCAATGCTCTACTTCCGCTACAAGCAGGTTAGTATTTCTGTTTCCAACACAAAGATTTAACCTCAGATGGACTACGCTGTTCTCCCCATCGACGAGCAGTTTGTTGACCAAATGATCGAGAAGTATATCCGCGACGGATCTGTCGATATGAAGGAGTTCAGCCGTCTGTTCAAGTCTGAAACTTCCGAGCACGAGTTCACCGCCGCCGGATTCCTTCTTGACTCCATGGCCAAGATCCCTACCTCTCTTGGACATCCCATGATCCTCTACCAGAAGCAGCCCACCATCTTCGGATGGAACGGAAAGACCACTTACGAGCGCGGAGTTCTCCGTGTCCAGGCTCAGCCCACCATCGGAAGCATGCATTACCACGCCATCCAGATCTGGACCCCTGCCTTTGTCAACGGAATCAAGCATATCCGCTCCGTTGAGGCTGCTACTCCCATCGACATCGAGCTCGAGCTCCCCGAGGGAAAGACCAACGGAATCGAGATTCGCCAGCGCATGCCTGAGGAGCGCAAGACCCTTCTTCGCATTGAGTCCCGCCCCGTCTGCTATGTCCGCTACTTCAAGGAGCAGACTGACCGTTTCAACAACTTCCAAGAGAAGACTGTCACCATCCCCAAGATCGAGAAGTACATGCAGGAGAAGTCCGAGCAGTACGAGTTCGCCGGACTCGAGTTCGGTCTCTCAGGAAATTACTACGGGCTTTGGAACATGGAGAACGTCCTCCTTGGAGAGCAGCAATTTGAACTTACCGTCGCCCCTACCCGCCAGACTCCCAAGACCATCGGAGCCCGTCTTACCTTCGACCGAATGTGGACTCGTGGACGCATTGAGGAGCCTTCCGTCGGAAAGATGTTCAAGCGTGAACTCGCCACTGAGCAAGGAGAATGGGAGACCAGCTCCAAGACCAGCCGTCGCGACCAGATGAACCAGCTCGTCGGCCAGATGAACCTTGAGAACGGATACAAGCATAGCGTCCAGCTCACACTCAAGGGACAGGAGCAGACCGAGGTTGAGCTCCAGTGCGAGTGTGATGAGAAGTTTAACTTCTTCCGCTTTAACGCTGAGGTCAAGCCCGAGAGCCGCCGCAATGACTGGAACCTAAAGTCCAAGACCGAGATCATTTTCCCCCGCTCTGTCTCCTCTCTTGAGGAGCTCAAGGAGCAGAAGCACCGCGAGATCCAGATCCTCTGCGAGAACAAGTGGGGATCTGAGGAGAAGCTTGAGATCACTGCCCAGATTGAGCAGTCCAAGCCCCTCCGCAACATGATCAAGAACGCCCGTCAGCTCCGTGGAGTCCCCGCTTACGAGCAGCTTTACCGTCTTGCCCGCCTGAACCAGATCAAGGCCCACGTTGACTATAAGCTCTCCCCCATGACAGAGAAGATCTTTGACAAGGCCTTCGAGCTCGTCAAGGGATACACCTACTGGAGCTCCGACATCGAGTCTGCTGAGAATGAGCCTCGTCGCGTCTTCGTCCAGCTTAGCTCTGAGCCCATGATCGCCGGACACTACAACCTCACCATCCAGACCCCTGAGTGCTCTTTCCGTGCCCAGAGCGTCCGCATGCCCTACATTCCTACCTCCATCCAGTACTCCATGATGCCTACCATTGCTCGCCAGCCCAAGAACTCTCTCCGCCACTCTTCTATTGAGAAGAGCGAGTGCAAGATCGAGGAGAGCCGCATCCGCACCTTCGATGACGCCATCTTCCGTGCCCCCATGACCACCTGCTACACCGTCGTCGCCAAGGACTGCTCCGAGGAGCACCGCTACGCCGTTCTCATCAAGAACGTCAAGAAGAACTCTGAGGAGAAGGAGATCAAGATCAACTACGAGGAGACCGAGTACAAGATGGAGCCCGTTAACGGCGAGCTGAAGGTTTTCATCAACGGAAAGCCCCTCCGTCGCGACTCTGAGTTTGAGCAGTACAAGTGAGTTACAGGTTGCTGTTTTAAATAATCTCATCTATCAGGATTGAGAAGATTGGAGAGATGCACGTCGTCGACCTCGGAGAGCTCGTTGTCCGTTTTGACGGATACGTCCTCAAGGTCCTCCTCAACAACGGAGAGATGGACAACCAGTGTGGACTCTGCGGAAACGTTGAGGGAGAGGTACCTAGAACTTACATCTTACAATCATTTTTAGAATGAGTACAAGTACCGCACCGCCACCGGTGAGAAGACTAACAACCTTGAGGAGTTCCACCGCTCTTTCATGGTCGACTCCAAGGAGTGCCCTACTGAGCCCGCTCAGAAGAGAAACTACAAGGAGTACGAGTACGAGCAGAAGGAGGATGATGAGTACAACTACGATTACGAGATGCCGGAGAAGAAGGAGAACAAGCGTCAGCCTTTCCGAATGAACGAGGAGTACGAGGAGGAGTCCCAGGTCGAGAGTCGTCGTAAGCTATGAGTGTCTTCTTGTACAAATTATAATTTTAGAGCCTATCCGCAAGACCATTGTCAAGGAGCAATCCCATCGTATCTGCTTCTCCGTTGAGCCCGTCGCTCAGTGCCCCAGAGACACCATTCCCGAGAAGAGCTCCGATAAGAAGATTTACTTTGCTTGCCTTCCCCGTCATTCTTTCGAGGCTCGCCAGCTTCTGAAGAACGTCCGTCAGTCTGAGACCGTCGAGGTTGAGGGACTCAAGAAGAGCTTCCACGAGACCATCTCCGTCGCCAGATCCTGCATCGTAGCTTAGAGCTTTTTTTGAGTAAATAAACTCTTCACTTTACATCATATTTCCTGCTTGGCTGTTTGACGAATTGCAGCTGCAGTTTTGGTGATGTTGAATCTCGACTATATTTCTCGAGTAACATGAAAAAAACAAACGCTATCAAATGTTGAAGAGCTTGTACGACATGACAACCATTGCGCCGAAAAGATTTCAGTCAATGATCATGTTGATTTATGTTCAACGCATTGAGAAACTCAAATATGAGCCCTTGTTTCGCACAGCTTTTTATGATCATAACCCTAAAACTGCTAAAAGCGCACTAAAAGCGAAACATGGTTGGTAACAGTGCTTCGTACTCCACGACTATCAGCACCTTCCTGAAATGATCATTCCATATATTTTCTACAGGTTTCCAACGTATTTTGGCAGTTTTAAACTTTTCTTACCGTAAAATACAAGTATTTGTGATCTCATCCACAGTAGAACATGCTTGCGTGCGCCAAAAAATAGCAATGGGCGTTTCTTTAAAAATAGAGAACCGTAGCTCCGCGTCGATGGGAGTTTTCCTATGTTTGGAATCCTACACTTCCTCCGAAATTATCTTGTTCTGACCTCTCTTTTCACTAAAACATAATTTATTTTCTCTTTTTTCAGCCATAATGTCTGAGGAAAACCATCCTGAGCCTTTGGAACCGTCTTACTCTGAAAGGACACCTTCACCGGTAGAACAACCTCAGCCGAACTCGGAAAGGACACCTTCACCGATGGAACTTTTTGTACCGTATTACAGAGCACCTTCCCCGATGCACAGTGGCCATGTTGATGGCATGAGGTATACCACATGCATACTTTCCTTTATTTAGTTTTCCTAAAACATCATGAATTATTTCACTTCCAACTTTTCAGAAATGAACACGTGGAGAGGGATGATGACGGCAGTGAGTTCATGGTATGATTGTTATGTTTAAATACCATCATAAACGTTTGTTTAGGAGTGCTCGGAGCCACCGCCAGCAAATGGAATGCGTTCAGCGCCCGAATCTCCAGTTCCGCATTCGAATCCCGCCTCTCCGGACGCCCAATCATCTCCTGAATCACCGACGCAAGATGAAGGACAAGTCAGCGACAATGATGAGCATATTGAATATCAAAATGTCGGTTACTTCAATTCCTTTTTGCATATTTATTGTCAGTATACTCTGACAGACCATCTTCATGGAAATAATCCGTTGTCTGAGGCAGAAAACGTGGAAAATCAGGCTGCCGAAGACGAGGGTGATGATGAAGAGCACGGAAGACTTGACAAACTGAAGGATCTGCGTTTCAAACGCTTAAACGCTCAGAAAAATGCCAGAAGGTGTGTTTTAAACATTTGTTTAAAATATCCATAGACATTAGAAACAGGAGATTGAAGATGTAAATAGGATGCAGCTAACTGCTACGCTGTAGCTGTTTCTGCTAAAATATGACTAGTCTCATGCATCTTCATCAAGATTTTTTCAAGCTCAAAATCATTCAAAATTTCGGTTGCAAACAATTTAATCGACTTTAAACCTGCTTTTCGCGTTATTTGAGCAAGCCAATGTTTTTCTGACCAATATTAGTTCGAAATAGAGCCAGAACATAGGCTAGAACTCTAGACATTACAACGAAGACTTGCCTGAAATAGACGTCACCTATGACAGCTTATAGAGGTGCAGTCGTTTTACTTCGCGCTTGAGCTACAAATCTTTTTTGCAATGCGTGTTTTATTTTTCCGGCAATTTTCCTCGGGTGCGGTATTTGACGCTTATTACTTGCGGCATTTTCAGTAAGTCGCTTGTTGTCTACTAGGTATTCCAAGCTCAACATGACAAAAGATGGAAACCAATTTTATAGATTTATCAATGTTGCTCATGAGCAGAATGTTCATTTTTAAAGTATACTTCGTCCAGAAACATTTCCATCAAAAGTTTGCAGCCAACAGTGATTTACCATGTTACTTTAGCGATAAAATACTGGATACCAGTTCTGGAAACCAATCAGTGGAGTTCTTTATTATCTATCAGCTGCTTGCATCCAATCTGACATATAGAGTCATCCAACAATCTCGATACTTCACAAATAGCACAGACCTCAAGTTTCTAACATAAGAGTTTCTTCACAGAAAATTGGAAGGTTTGCATAATTCATTGGTTCCACGTTTATGTCCCACGTTTGCAGCATCGACATCATGCCTATTGAAGAGTTTCCTTGTGTGGGGTCTTTCTTATTGTTGGCTGCGTGCAGCAAACCTCTTAGCCATTCCTTCTTTTCTTAGCCTAACACAACGGCTCCCAGCAATTCAGCGTGCCACCTTCAATTCAGACGACGATAAGATCAATAGATACTTCTGATGTTTTTACGATATGCACGCAACTTGCAGGACGCATTTGTTTGTAAAAGCGCTGCCCTCCCGCAACATTCGATCTAGGACTCCTTTCGCCACCGAATTGACGTCACACCTTTTCGAGGTTCTCTGATAGCACACAGTGCAAGAATCTCACATCTCGGTAGTGACTGAGATGGACACAAGTACGCGTTTGGTTTTCGGTTGCTCTAGCTTTTCATAGTTGCGCCAATGATAGTCTTTTTGTCAAATGTGTGACCGATTCACTTTTTTCGTTGTTAATGTAACCAACCAAACATTCTTTTCTATCTACTATTCAACAAATGGGAGCCCCTTGTTCCTCATGCATTTATGTATCTCCTCCCTATTCGAGCTGCCAGTTGGAGCACTCAACTTTTTATCCAAAGAAACCATCGAGGCATCTGTCATGGCGACACTTTTAGGCTAACGGCTACCACCATCTTTACATGCCTCCATTTTTTATATAGCGCATATGCCATTTTATTGGGTCTTTCATATTAACGGGCCGGCTGTGCATCCTGCGTTGATTTTGCGCGCGTCAACAACAGCCTTAATGCATTAACAAAACTTTTAACCGCCGCCCTTGACATTTTACGCAACAGCGATACAGTTTTTACTAGCTCCCCTCGTGGGTCGATATCAGTTCTGTTCTCACTTTTGCATAACCAAAATACCTCTCTCGTCATTCTGCCTTTAAAAGTCATGAAAAATCAAAGACGCTACAATCTAACACACAAATACCCGCCAGCTTCTGTCTGCGATGGGAAATTGGCCTGTTTGCAACATTTTCTGCAGATAGCGAAAAAACTAGATGTTTGTCATTTGCACACTTCGTTCGCAAATTATTACAGATTTAAAAGTAGTGTGAAAAGTTCTCGCGTTAATACTTTTATTTTCAGACCTGGCGAGCCGACGAGGAAGACAGTGCGCTCTTATCTCGACGAGTGAGTTTGTCTTCATTTTCCAGCCCCGGGATTACTCTCGCCTATGCGCGGCAGCACCCTCTTGTGCATATCACATTTCGTTGCCAACTGCTCCAATCTTTTTAAGTCCTATACTCTCTTTGTTTGCCGCCTGACCTCCTCTCACTATAGCTACGCTTATGGGGCGGGAGTCGGGTCAGGCAGCGGCAGTTCTCCTTTTGCTTTGTACTTTTCTTCCGTTCCCATGTTTATGGATCAGGAAATGCGTTAAGAGCGTAATTAGCAGAGAGGGTCTTTGCAAAGAGTCCTCCTTTGGCCACTTGTCGTCGGCAGCATAATCCAATTATCAGCAGGGGTTTACGACTCTCGTCGAGAGTCTTGAAGAAAGCCTGGGTTGGTTCAGCTATTGGCCTGTACCGTGTTATCACTGACTCGTCGCCAGATAGTCTCATTCCCTCAGTTCTGAAAACACGAACACCTATCTCTCTTGTGGACACACTACCTCTTTTTGCTGTAGCTCCCGAGACGTTTTAGCTCCTTATCTCTTGAGACTGACCAATGTGTCATCTCTCCCCGTATGGTCAAGCATGTCGCTTTTGTTGCGAGCTCTCTATCGGGGAAAAAGCGAGAGAACGGTCTTTGACGTACATCTGATGCCTTTCTCTTCGACTCTGAAAACAAATGATATATTAACTGCTACTTTGTGTGCAGGTAGTTCACCCGCCTGAGAATTTGTCGTGCCTTTGCGCGCGCTTTACAGCGTCTTCTCGTGTGTCCGCAGTGTCCTTATGACATTTCTTTTAAACGGCTTCCTGACAAGTGGGTCCTCCACTTACTGGCATGTACACCACTATCTTTTGCTCATCCAACTCGGCACTGTCCTATGATCTCCCGCTATTGGGCCATTTGATGTTCGGTTTGGCGGCAGCGAGTTCTAGCCCCTCATTTTTCCCATCCTTGTTGAATTTTGATGAACACCGCGCTTCAGATTTGCTAGTTCCCTCACTTCCATGCTATAGCGCGAAAAAGCAGTTTTTGTCACAGCATGGCTCCCACCTGATATTTAAACCGTGCGAACCAAATCCCAGCTCTGACAAACAGTATGCTTTGTGTTTATTAAGTAGATTAGTTAGGGATAGAATAATCCTCATGTGGTGAGCTTACCTCTTCCCTAACTGGCTTATACGATTACCATGTAAATGATGTCTAGTTAACACAGTTCTGACCGTCTGGGTGTCTGGACCAACCTTGAACTTACGTCTTTCGTTTGTTCCGCGCAATATATCACAGGCCCCATCCCTGATTTAGGGAGAGCGGCGTGAAAATCTCATAGACGGCGACAGCAGACAAATAGACAAGCAATTTTTTTTGTCGGCTATAGGATACAACACAGAAATGATTGATTTGTTTCGCCGCGTTTGGGGCTACCAGCCGGCTGATCCCGCGGGTCACCATTACTGTTTCAATACTGGTCTCTTTCTCTCAAGCTTCATCTTTTCTGCCATCCTTCCAACCGGATAGAATAACTTTCTCCGCGCAGCTTGCGATTTCGTGGGGACGCAGACGGCCAAACATTTGAATCCCGCCACTCTCTTCTACCCACAATGGCTGTGCGCTATCTAATCGCACTTATCACCTGTGCGTTCTTTGTTCCATATTGATTGATCCGGATGCTCAGTGTAAAACTCATGAGCTTCCAGCCTGTTTGTGCGTACTTGTCATGTAGAACAGCTGTTTCCGTCGGCGCAAACCGCGGCTATGAGTATATGACTCCAACTCTTTTGAACTAACTAGTCTGTTTATTGCCTTCTGACGCGCGGAGCCTTTATTTTTTGAGCAAACGGTCGCCTCTTCTCTGTACTTGCGGAGTCAATGCGTTCTGTGCAAACTATTCGACGCGCGAGCGAATAGTGTAATCCACCTGAGACCGCGTCTTAAATACGTTTTACGCGGGTTTCTGCTTCAAGCGCACAAGATTTCAAAAAGATGAAATTTCAGGAAGGGAGCCGATGAGCTTGACGTCACAGCATTTGCCGCCCGACCCGCAAAAAGGTGAGCAATTGGTCCACATCCCAGACCTTCGGACTTGTATATGAAAGAACAATGCTCATTAGATGCGGTTCCTGGCTCTTTGCCATCGGGTCCCCTTATTCGATAAACTATAATTTTCAGTGAGCCGTTTCGAGATGATAATCGCGAAGAGAGGTCCGAGCGCAAGAAAAAGAAGAAGAGACACGAGGACCGACCTCACAAAAGTGAACCGATGGATCATGTGGAAAACTCCGAGCCCGTCGATCCTGTAGCAACGGAGAGTCGTCCTGTAACCTACAGTCAAGGTGGAAATATCACGCAAAAGGTTCACATCCTACTGACGAAGATGGAAGAGTCGGTAGGTCTTTTTGACTAATTTGTACACTACCAAACGCGGGGGTAGTGTCAGACTATGAGAGGTTAGAGCAGGCAGTTTAATTCGTCCATCTGCCGAGAGCGTCTTTGAGATCCGGGCAGAAGCTGCCTGTGCGCAAGGCCGGCTTCCTATTTGCTCAACAGAGTACGCGCGAAACGCTTGAGTGCACCGCTAATTAGCTACCTGTGCCGGCTATATCATCTCTACCCTTAGCTATATTGATCACTGATTCCGATCTCTTATACTCTTTATCGCGCTGAGAACAATCGGCTCAGAACAAAACAACCAACAAATAGTGTTAAGTACATTCTTATCGGATCTAATTACAATTTCGGCAATGATAAAGCAGTGTTAGACCCTTATATATTGAGTTGCATGACCCGCAAACAAATCAAGAGGCATAGTTACGCAGGTACTGGCTTCTTTCTTCTAATCTTCAGCGTATACATTGTGTTTCGGGACGGCAAAAGAGGACTCTTAGACTTTGCTCTTTCCCATGCCTTTTGACACGTAGAATTAGCGGTAACCAGCATGATTTCGTTTACTGCGATGGTGGAGGGTACCACAGCTGAATGATAGATGTAGAGGCAGGGGTCAAGAGTTGTTCGACGGCCGTGTGTTAGCGTTAAACAAAGCAGAGCTCGTCCTGTTTCCGGCCGCAACGCTCTCCCCTCCCCATCCTCTTCATGGAGAGTTTTCATAGCTCCCCCTACTTTTGCCAGCTTCCAAGTTTACCTTACCATTCGATATGCTTGATCTCGCTTCCTTTCGAAACCAATGTTGCGCTGATTGACTGCAGGTGATGTCAGATGCAACGACGTAGAGCTCAAGGTTAAAGCGTCCAAGTTTAAAGTTCAGGATTTGTCAACACCATGAGCTTTGGCTGAGAGTGGCTTTGAAACTTTTAATCCAAATATTCCATTACAGCCGTAAATGCACTGCGCACAGTCGAATTTTCCTTTGTGATGGCGTCAAAATCGGTTTATCGACAGTGTCATGCATATGCGTCGTTCTTTCTTCTCTGCCCCCATTCTCCTACTTATGTAACACAACATTTTTAGAGCGCTGGAAATGGTGAAGGTGAAAGCGAGGACGATGTCCGCGCCCTGCTCCTTGAGGCCGTTTTCTTGGAACAAGAGCTGGATGCCACACTTGAGAAGCGTGAAAATCTCATGAAGGAGATGGAAAGTATGGCCGAGAAGGAAAAGGAAAATATCAAAAAGATGCACTCGGAGCTGCCAGTCCATCTGCAAGGTGTCATTAAAGTCGAGGGCGACAACATCACCATCAGTGACGGTTCGTTTTTAAGTGTGGTCAGGTGTGATTGACGAGCTTGTGAAGATTGTAAAGACTAGTGCGATTAGGCTGCGAGGTGTTCTAGGGCCGGCGACAGCTGACTTGTTATCCTATGGACAAGCGATTCTTTTCCACTCACTCTCTTGTTTGTCGGGCAATTTCTTCATCTACCTCTCTTTTTCTAGGTCCCAATGGCGCAGCACTTCCGCCTCCAATGTTCCCGACTATGCCGAGCCTGCTCATGTAATTATTTATGGCTCATTGTTACTGTTTTTTGTGTTTTAGGGATGGCGGTTCGGGGCCCTTCCCGCACATTCCGGCCACGATGCGACCTTTCGGTGGAAGCAATGGAATAGCTCTTTTTAGTGGTCAGCTGGCTTCGGCTACGTGGGAAATCACATTACGATTTTAGGAATTCCAAACGGAAATCGCACTCCCCCACAAGATGATGCAAACGATGAAAATGGTGAGGAAGGTAGACGAGGGTTCTCCCCATCGATGGATCATTTGTCCTGGTCTCAAACTTTCTACAGCACTTATGGATCCCAGGTAGAACTTGATAACAAACGCATATGAGCTCCTGTTTCAGAATGATAAACATTTTGATGATCTACCGTCATACATCCAAGATGTGTCGTCTGCTTCAATAACATTTGCCATGCCACCATTAAATACTTTCATCGATACAGACGGAGAAGACACAACTCAACCTTATCAGCTGCCTCCTAACCCCGGTTCGTTTTGTGTACTTTTTCAATGATTAAACGGCGTTTAAGGAGCTCCCGGAGTGAGCGATCTGTCTAGGACCCTTACCAACATTATCACCAGCATGGTAATCAACAATCCTGGAGTGGTTCGTCTATTTACCCAAGCTCTCGCATGATTGATTGCGTTTCAGAATCCTCAGCACAACTTCGGTTCTCCTTCACAAGGGCAGATGGGAGCGGCAGCAAACAGTCTGATGAGCGGAGGCGTGTCATCACCGAGACGCAACGAGTCGAAACCAAATCCTCCAAGTTTGATGTCAATTCCCACCGTCGATCCCTTCAATTCTCGCCTAGCTCCTCCCTCCAACTTTCTGACAGTAGGAAGAGCTGGTCGCGCCGATCACGTGGACTCGCCGCGCTAGGTCGAGCACAGTTCTTTTCTCTTGTTTTTCCACATTCTCTTCTGGCCAATGTGTCATTTGAATCCCATTAATCTTGATCCTACACTTTTTCCATTTGACCCAGAATTTGTAGCCGGTTAACCAGTGGCCGATCTATTTCATGATACTTGTATTCAAAGGTCTCAATTCACTCAAAGCACAGTACTTTGTTCTTTTCTCTAAAAAGTGGTTTGCTCCATTTTATATCTCTCTATTTATTTCGTCGTTTTTAACTTAGTATGTGTTTCTAGGGTATCCAGATAGTTCAGTAGCGGTAGCTATGTACCATCATCCCTTCTGTCCACCAGGTAACTTTTGACTCATTCAGCAAAGACATGAAATTCAGAGGTAATGGATCTAATTCAGCAGGGCATGTTGGTTCCGATCATCCCTCCCAACAACAGAATGATGCGTTATCCTCCGTTCCCTGTGCATCTAGGCCTACCCATGATGCACGCTATGGCAACACGAGTAAGTTTTGTCAGCGGAAATTCTCTTAACATTCCCGAGCCCCATTCAAAAGACGGTATTAATCGACGCGTTACAGAGAAACAATTCACCAACACATCATTTCCCCCAATGGGTGAGAGTTTCTGTCCAAAACTGTCCGTCCTCGCCTCATTCACTTTCACGCTTAATGGGTTCCGGAGCATATTTTCTTTTTCTGTTTACCGGCTATTCGATGGGCTCATTTGTATCACGCAACTACAAATTTAATCCTGTCCTCTGCTCTTCTGGGAAAATATCTAGACTACTACTACGTGTACATAAACTAACTGTTTCAGAACGCTGCTGCCGCTTGCCCCGGTGAGGGTCCTCCACAGATGAGAAAGTTGTTCATCGGTGGTTTGAGCCATGAGACCACTGACGAACAGGTATGTTTTCTCTCACTCTGTATCGTTTCATACTTTTTCAGCTGAGAACATACTTCTCGCAGTGGGGACCCGTAGTTGATGCAATTGTGATAAGGGACCAGACGACGAAGCAGTCTCGCGGATTCGGTTTTGTTACTTTCGCCACAATCAACAGTGCTGAGGCCGCGATGCTCGACAGACCTCATGTTATTGGAGGCAAGACTGTGTGTTTCAAGAGGTGTTTGTCGGCAATCGATAGGTTTCAGGTTGACTCGAAGAGGGCTATTCCTCGTGAGCAGATGGCTCCTATGATGCCGCCGCCGTTCTTCGAATGTGACCCGGCTCCAGGATGTAAACTCTTACTATCCGGCATTCATTGGGACTTCCACACTGTCGAGGCACTACGACTCTACTTTGAGAAATTTGGCTCTCTGGACCAGATCGAGGGAAATCCACGGGGAGTCGGATTTGTCATTTACGAGGACAAGGATTCAGCCGACAAATGCCTCGCGCACAATGGAGGCCGTCACATCGTGAACGACCGCAAGGTCGAAGTGCGGGTAGGGTTTCTTCTTAGAAGTGTTGAAAAGTGTATCATGTTCAGAGACCGATGCCGAGCCAGACGTATTGGCGTCGTCCAAGGCCGCAGCTTCCACTTTTTGATCAAATGGCAGGAATGACACTAGAGGATACGAACAAGGTCGAAACTTTCGAGGATGAAAGCAATTATGAGGGAACCACGACAGAGGTCTGCTTAGTCTGGGCAGATTGTAACTTAATCAGTTTTTAGGACGACTGTAAATCAAGTGAGCATAGCTCATCGGCACTGGACACCGACTCTCCCAGCAGCAATCAATCTCAATGAGCTGCTCCAGCACAACTATTCACATTCGTACTTCCTTCTCTTCTTTTTTTTTTTTAACTCTGCTCGCCCTTTACCCTTTCAAAACTGCTGTCATTCTTTTACGTCGCTAGAAGAAATCCGCTGGAGAGCTTAACAAAACGCGGTTTGCTCCGATGGGCATGGAGAGCAGACGTTTTTTGAACGGGCTTCCAAATTTCATAAAAACTGGTTTCCATGCTCAAACAGCGTCACTGGTCGTATCAAAAAAAGTGTTCACCGTCCTTCTCAACTAGTATCAACCGCTAGTATATATTTTCTTGAGATTTTAAGACCCATTGACTCGTTTTCCATTTAATTTGTGTGTGTTCTCTCATTCATTCGTCGTTCTCATATTGCTGTCTCCTCCATCTAATGAACCCACAGTCATTTCTTTCTCTCTTCTCCGGAGGTATCAATCCCAAATGGTAATAACCTTGTCATATTGTCTGGTAGCCCAAAATACTTCTTCCTTTTGCCCAAAACACAGCCAGCTACTAATGTGATATTATTCCTGGCAACTGTCATCCAATTTGTCGCCTTTTAACCATGTCCGGTTTGTCTCTCGTCTGCTCCCAACTCTATTCACATATATTATATACAGGCATTTTATTTTGTGAATAATGGATTCTCGAATAAAAAGTGCTAAATGGATGAAAACAGTGCTAATGAGATCTTCGACATTCACACAGCAATTTTTGCCTTGCGGTGAGAGATATCGCGCTGTCCTACGAACGCCGTTATTCTGAGATCAATCCGTCATCACTCTCGGTCCACTCTATCAGCCTCCTCACTGACCCCTCTCGGTTACTCTCTGTGGAAAAGACTCCCAGCTATGCTCTGCGTCTCCTGGGCAACCTCTTTTTGTTCTCGCTGCCAGAAAGCGACAACTGACAGGCCAGGCACTTGTTATTTTTCTGTTACCAACATTTGCCTTTTACGACACTGTTGTAAAATTTTTAATAGGGGCCAATTTAAAGATCTATTATAATCTTCCACAGAAATTTCGCTGTTATGTAAAATGGTTCGAAAAAAAATAGACACTTGAATTTCCGACGCTAGAAACGCGCCCCGCTGCCAAGCAGTCCTTTCCTTTTGAATCATGTCTTTCGCCTAAATCGCCTCGCTGGAACAATTTTCTTACACATACCACGTTTTTAACTGATTTTCCTCTTCTAGGGTAATGGACTACGATCTGAACCTCCCACCTGACAAGCGCAAGTACAAGGAGCTATCGATGCGCATTCCGTGGCACGAATGGCGAAAGCAGTACGAGGTTTGAAGAAAAAAGTGGGCCTGCATATTGATTTCGCTCTTTTAGTCGTACATGGCCCGATATGTGGTTGTCAGTCAGGATGGAGAGTTGGGAAGTAAGAAGACAGATGAGGCGTACAGTGAGTTTACGGCCATGTAAACTGATCAATTAGACATTCAGTTCGTCTCATCATCAATGGCGTCTATGCTGACATTATTCTGCAGAAGAGTAACTACTTTTAAAATCATGAAACTGCGTCTCTTCAGAAAGACAGGAGGAATCTGCCTCACCAGGTGCCAAACGAATAAGACCTGATCCTTCTGATGGGCCATTTGTCCGTTGTGACAACGGATACATTCCCTTTGGAGAAATCTCGACCACGTTTGACCGTTTGCGTCTGATAGAGTAAGCATCGTGAACTGTCAATGTAAAGCAGAGCTTGTAGAGACATCTCGAAAAACAGTGGATATAAGCCTAGGAACATCGCGGTCTTCTGCGATCTGTTCATGTCCAGCTCCGACCTGATCTTCACCAACCCGTTCAACTACATCGAACAGAGCACCCGTGTTTTAGAACTTGAAGAAAAAATGGAAATTCCTCGCCTTACTGTAGGTGTCTTTTGATTGAAACACGTGTCACTGTGGGATTGGGTTTCCGATGGAAGAGAAAGGGAACAGCAGGAAGTAAAAAAGACGCTCTCGTGTGATAGACAGAAAAAAGAAGAGACACATCATGTGACTTTTTTAGGTCATATGTCAGTGCAAAAGAGTCTGTGAGCCTGAGACTTGCCCATGTCTACAGCTGAATGCAAAGTGTTTTGGGGATATTATTGAGTACACGGTATGACTTGGAGGTCCGGAAAAAATTTGGAGTCTAGGATGACGGAAAGGTACTCGACAAAATGGACTACCTCGCTGAGAACAAGGCTCGCAATCACAATGACACATTCCTGGTCATGTGTGGATCTCTTTGCGGATGTGGGGACGAGTGCAAGCACCATGTCAACAAGCTCACGGGAATCAACCGTCCATTCGAGATCTTTCGGAACAAGTTGGCCACTGGTTTCGGAACGCGGGTACTGAAGTCGATTGCAATGGGTAAGTATGAGCAAAGTATCGACCTATCTTGACACTTCAGGCGAGATAGTCTGTGAAGTTGTCGGCTCTGTTGCTCCTGTAGAATTCATCGAAGATAGTGCCAGAAAGATGAACTATTCGATGGACCTCTACAGTAGGAAATCAGCTCCCGCTGTTATGAAACTGTATAAGGAGAGTGGAAAGAAGATCACCAGAGTAGGTCTTTACTGTTTCGGTTTTCACAGTTTCTCAGAAGTGCGAATTGAAAGCAAACGATGAGTGGTGCATCGAAATGCTCTACCAGGGAAACATCAGCCGTTTTATCAATCACGGCTGTTTCCCAAATGTGGCGCCTATCCGAGTTGTGGCCAACTACCTACATCCGACGTTCCACCGCATCTTCCTGATGGCCGTGACGCCGATTCCAACCGCATTCGAGGTTTCAGATCATACTTACCTTAAAACCGATTGTATTAGCTTTTTCTCAACTACGATAATCTGATGCTGAAGAGAGACTTTGTCTGTAAATGCAGGGATGAGTACAAGCACAATTATTATGCTCTACTGACATCGGACGAGGCAAGAGCGTAAAGTTCGCTTTTTAAAGTCCTCCCTTTTAGTTTGTCGATGAGATCTTCAAACTTGACGAGTCGCTCAGGGGCAGTATCTTGGGATTCGATGAAAGATTGAAACGGCATGTTGAAGCGGGTGAAACAGGAGATAAGTGGATAGGATTAGAAAATAAGTCAGAGGCAGCCCAGCTGAAATTCCAGTCTGAGGACAAGGAGCTGGCTGCCAAAAACGCTAGTTATTTCGGTTAGTTGCTCTCAGAATAGTGTAGAAATAAGCGTTTTTCAGTTGAAGACGAGATGGAGATGAACATTCGCATTCTCCGAACGGTCCAGAACTCGATCAAGCTGCCAATATCGACGAAGGCATGGCAATACCAGTCCGCGAAGAGTGAATGGGATCGATATGATACGGAGATTGAGAATCTTCAAGACAAGGTTGATGGTCTTAGAGCTTAAGATTTTCTGCCAAACTTGTTGCTTTCACTATTAGAATAGGGTACTATCCAAACTGGTGTCACTTTTTCCCAATGTGTTTTTCGATCTCCTACCAAAATTATGGGCAAATGCATTCTACTTTACTGTTCTTCTTGCCTATCTTTCCTTTTTTTCTGATGTTTTCCAATAAAAACTTTGCTGTTGTTCGTGTTATAATGAACCAGCAAAGGTCGCGACCGCTTCTGATTAATATGCGCAATGGATTTTGATCAATATTGCAAGCGCTCAAACACCTGCAAACCGTCTCGTTTCCACTCTATTCACAACATGCAGCTGCGTTCGGTTTTTTCTCGCAATTCGATTGATACATCCACTTTTTCTACAAGGAATGGATATTATACTGTAAGCAGAAGTGTTGGAATGCTGAGGGATCACCACAAAATGTTATGATTTCCTAGAAACCGCCACAAGGGAATTCCCGAGAACAAACAGAACTCGTGAATAGTGTCATAATTGGCGTGTTCGAAGTTTCAAAAAACTAGAATGACTGACCCTTCAACCTCAAGCGCACGTAATTGACCTTGGCGCGCGTCAGTCACTGTTTAAAGGTCCGCTAATGTTTTTCCCCGTTCCAAGCCTCCGAATCCGACTCCCTTCACGCTTTTGCTTACGCATCTATTTACCTTTATGATTTCTAGCACGATACTGAAATGTTTTCTCATCTTTTGTGTTCCCTATTTGGCGTGTGAAAACTTAAACTGTGAAGAATCGATTCCGCAAGATTAATCAGACTTCTTCTCATCAATCTAATTTCTTCTTCTACAGAATGCATTGAACGGGTATACGGAGAGCAATGGAACGACTAGCGGACTATATTGTATTACTAGAACTTGACGAAAGCCAAATCCGTGAGTTCTTCCATCAAGTATTACTATAAATAACTATTTTTAGGACATGGAAGTAGTGTCGGAACGATTAAACAACGATTTCCAGAAACTGACTGGGAAGACGTGCCTTTTTCACCTAGTCTTACCATGGTGAGTTCGCCGTTTCGTTCTTTTCAACGTTTTCTTCAGTTTTGTATGCCACAAGGATGGAACATAGCTCAAGAAGCTCAGCCAGCTACCTACTTTGTTGGCACTCTCACTGATTTGATGGGATCGCATCAGTATGCATGCTGCTTACAAGTAAATATCTGCTTTTGTTTTCCAACCCGTTTCCCAACACAGAGTACCCGGAGAATGTAGAATAGGGAAAAAAGAAACAAAATCGTCCTAATCTAGTACTGTTCTAAGATTGAATGATTTTTTTACAGTTTGCTTTCTAGTCTAGTCCTATGAAACAAATTTTAGAGAGAAGTGCAACACTTCTGACATGATCTCTGAAAAACATCTTTTAGCTATGGGAGCCGATATCGAGCACGGCTCTAGAATCCGTGGACGATTCTCCTATAGCAAGCAACACTGCTTACAAGCCGAAGGTTCTCGTCATTCTGACCCGATTCACCTTTTTCGAGTTCTTCCGGATGTCATTGAGAAAGCTGAGAGCGACATTAAGTGAAAAAGGGAATCTAGCAGAAAACATAGTGGCCACACTGCTAACGGCACAGCCACGACTAACGTGAGTATGTTTTCGTTTTTTTCACAAAAATATATTTAGCACGCCGTACACGATATCACTCGGACAAGAAAGGTTCATGCTCCGAGCCACATCTCAAAGCAAGGTACCAATGACAGGGAAATCTGTGTCCGATCTTGTACGATACTTAGGTATGGAAATCCGCTTTGTTTTTCAATAGTTATTTAAGGCTCTCTACACAACCTGGTTCTATTATATCGATGCGTTGTGCTGGATCAAAAGATTGTTCTTCACAGCAAGTCCATGAGTCGTCTTTCTACCGCCTCTTTTGCCATAAAAGCCATTGTCTTTCCGATGGAATACACCTACCCCTTCGTACCACTGCTTCCAGAACAGCTGCTGGAATATTTGGAGAGTCCGACCCCTTTCTTGATGGGAATTCTAAGCGAACATGTTGACAAGGTACATCTTTATTATTGTGTTTTGAAAATCTCCTACAGGTTCATCATGTTGACGCTGTTTTTGTCAATCTGGATACTGGAGAGATACGGATACCAACTAATGTTGATATTCCTAATATACCAAGTCTTTTCTTAGACCGGTTACACGCTCGGTTGCAGAGCACTCTTAGCCCAGAATTGGAAACATCGGACATCGCCGAGACTGTAGCCCTGCCACCTGTAGCACAGTCATTTGTTTTGGTGAGTAACACACCATAAAAGATAATTATCAACATGTTTAGGATAAAAGGATACGAGCTTGTTTTCTGTTATTCCTCTCTGAGATCTTATATGGCTATAGGAGCTGTCTTCAGTTAGTGCGACTGCGAGGAAATCCGCTTATCGTCTTTCACCGATCTGCCTTTATCGGAATCAGGTAAAATTATACCTTTATAGGTAGAAACTATCTACAGGCATCTGAATTCTCCATTCTTTCATCATATGCTACAAGGGCAGATGTTTCAGCTGTTTGTGTCGAACCGGGGCATTCCCTATCGTGAATGCGACGTTTTTGATGACGTCGTCTGTAGAAACCCGCAGATGGGGGCCCCTTTGGAGCCCTCCTTGGTTATGAACCCCTTGATGGAACTGTCTGAAGTTCTTGAGAAGAATGAGCAACAGGAACACTATCATCCTTCTTTGTCGAAACAGAAGGAAAACACTGTCATCAGGAACTTCAATTCGAAAGAGGTAGTTTCCTTCATTTTTAGTTGTATCGAGTGTTTTCAGGCAGAAGAGTTGCTCAAGACTGAAATGGCTAAACTGGATCAACCGAACAGAAAGACTTCTAAGAGGCTGGTCCCTTCAACCGTGATTGAAGTGGTCGAGAAAGAGAACAACTCCAGAAGGATTATGGTACTGACGGCTTGTATAGATGCGATCTTCGACAACAGACTCCCGGAAGCGAGAAGAGTAGTTTACGCTGACTAAAGTTTTCAACGAGGAGTTTACAGATGATGAACGCCGTTGAACTGGCCCTTCGCATAGTTGAAGCGAGAGTTTTCCTTTGTCGACAGCTGAGCGCAAGTGCAGTTCCCGTAACACGTGCCACTCTCAATCCACAACAGTTTGAGCTGGTGGTCCGACTACTTAACTGTGCTCTGGAACACGAAACGGAAGAAGATGAACATGGAATCGCTTATGCTTGTCTTCATCTCTGCAATCTATACTGTCGTCGTTTGACCCAAGGAGTCCATCAGTATGCTTACACCTGCGTACAGGATCACCCAGTTTGGTCCAACCCTCGCTTTTGGGAAGCTGCCTTTTTCCATGATGTCCATGAGTTGATGAGACACAGCTACGGATCAGTTCCGGCTGCTCTCTTTGCCCTAAAGGGAAATGTGAGTATTGGACATTAAAATCTTTTCAAGGAAACTGTCTAGAGTCGATTCGGTATGTGGAACCTGAATGAAAGTCCGACAGGAATGGAGGTAGCTGCCGAATTGATGCAAACTGAGCACGAGTTGTCTGAAGAACAGAAACACACGTTCAAGGAAGAGGAAGATGCAATCGTCTATGGACAGGCTAAACATTACATCAACTTGATGGTCTGTCTCAAAGTACCATTGGATCCTTCCCGCCTCCGACGTGTAGATAAGGCTGATCTTGAACTTCGAGGCAACACAATTGGAAAGAAGGATTTGTTGGAGAGAAGGGAACAGAGCGAATCGGATAACGAGTCAGGATATGGTGAAAATTGCAATGACGGAGACATTGGAGCAACGGTCAATTATCCTATGCTAGCTTACAACAATTCTTCAGGTGGTTACATGGATATCAAGCTTGATTGACCGACTCTGCTGTGCAGCTCGACTTGACTCTTCTAAAGTTGACCGGCTTATTACAGACATCTCGGGATTTGTAGCTGTACATGTTGACAATTTGGACCAGGTCTACGCTGAAAGCAGGAAGATTGCACCTCCACCGAAGGTAGAATAAAAAAAACTCTCTTTCAGTTTTGACGTTTCTCTTTCAGACTACTCTACTCACTCCGGTCATGCTTACACCAAGCGAAAAAGTGTTATCTGGTCCATTAAGATGTGTTCTTCTCGTCAATGAAAAACTACAAACTGACAACCCGGAAAATGTAAGATATCCTCTACCGGCTGAAGGAGCTGTCTACCTGACAAACTACCGAGTCATCTTCAAGGGACAGCCCATCAATCCATATCGTAAGTGTAATCTAACGACATACTTGAAATTTTGTTTAGTTAATGATGAAACCGTTGTGCGGTCCATGCCCGTCATGTCTCTGGTAAAGGAAAAGAGCATCAGTGACCATCACTTGACAAACGACGGCTACATGGATCTGATACCGAGTAAGATTGCCAATGGACTCCATGATGCTATTCAAATCCGTTCTTCTTGCTATGTTCTTATGAACTTGGCTTTTGATGAAGATGTCACTCCGATGGAAGCCGAGGAGTTCATAAAAGCTGTTACTTCTCGAAGATGGCCTGAAACGTTGCCACATACGTTGTTTGCTTATGCTCCAGTTGCTCACCTTCTGACTACCACTTTACCAGCCAATCAGAAGAGCAAAATCAGCACCATCCGTGATTTGAAGAAAACTATCAGCAAACAGTTGCCCTTGAAAGGGACACTTTTGAAGCGGATGGACAGGCCGATGTCACCTCAAATGAAAGCCTTGACCCAGCCAAGAATGAACAGCACAATTGCTAATGAAGCTGACTATCTTGACTTAGGTACCCATTAGAAAACGTAGTTCATACTGCTTTCAGGCGGTGAAACATCTACGCTCACCCGAGAGATCCGTCACTATCTTCAGGACTATGAACGGCTACGTCTCAAGGCGGAGAACTCTCTCTTCCGACTCTCGTATGCCAATACCTACTACGATGTTGTCAAGACGTAAGATTTAATTTTTATATTCAAAGAAAATGTTTCAGGTATCCCGCTTGCTTCATTGTTCCTTGCTCTTCGAGTGATGCAACATTCACGAAAGTGTCAAAAGGTTTCAAAAATGGACGTCTCCCCGTGATCACTTGGATCTCCGAAAATGGAGCACTGCTTGTTCGTGGAGCTGGAATCGTCACTGGGAATGTTCTCAACAAGTTCAAAAGGTCCAACATATTGCATCAAAGCGATTCGTCCTCGACAAACATGGGGAGCCAGCTGACTGTCAACTCTCGAGAGACCGACATTCCTCAAAGCACGACCCATTCCAGCTCTGAACTCCAAGAGGCATATGTTTCTCGTTTAGCACAGGCTTCTCCGGCTAGTGGAAACACAATGATGGGTGGATGGAACAGTCAAGCGTCGAGTCTGATATCTCTCGATAGTCTTCTGACTGGAGACGGTAATCTATTAACTTGTTTGATTCTGCAACACATTTTCAGCCCATTCCCAGTATGGAAACACTCCCGATCTCGCCAGAAAAAGCACCGCAGGAGATTTGCGTTCAGTACCAACCTTCAGTCGAGCCAGCACAGGAAAAGCCGGGAACAAGACAAAGAATTACACTTCCATGCAATCCAAACTTCTGCATGCTGACAAGCAGATCAGTCAAAGGAATCTTCAAGCGATTCTGAGCAACATACACCGGAAGAATTTGTATGTTCTCGTGGACAAAGGACAGCAAAAGGTTAGGCATGCTAAAATAGGGTTAAAGGCGTCTTTGAGATAATGAAAGTGGACAAGTTCACGGCGGTTGTGCCAATCACCTATCCGAGCACAGGAGACATGAAGGTTGCCTTTAAGAAACATCTCCGGGCAACATTACCAGGCGATCTATCAACAGAAAGTGTTACATTCTACAAGCAAATCGACGAATCTGGCTGGAGACTCATTGTAAACACTCCAACAGTTTTCAGTTGTAGAAAGGTTTAGATCTCTCAAATCTTGGGCCTCGCTACGTCTATCAGTTCTATCATCACAATATTCAACTCGTCTGTGGCGCTGTGTATTGAGGACGGCTATGATATTACCTGCGCCTTGATGTCTCTCGTGCAGGTCATGCAAGATTCCTATTATCGAACTATTGAGGGCTTTCAAGTGAGACTTGTACAAGTTTTTCTTGTTCAAGTTCAATATTCAGACTTTGATCGAAAAAGAATGGCTCGCATTTGGATATCGCTTTTCACATAGAGCCAATCATACACTATCCTCTCAAAGTAGAGGAACCGCTCCGGTGTTTCTGATCTTTCTGGACTGTGTTCATCAGGTAAGAACGGAGACAAAGCAATTTTCAAAAGAAGTCTTAGATTCTTGACCAGTACAAAGATGCCTTCGAGTTTGACGACTACTATCTCAGATTTCTTGCCTATCACAGTCAATCTGGCTTCTTCCGGAATTTCATCTTCGACTCTGAATTAGAACGTGTGAAGATGGAAAAGTATGCTCCAGAGAGCTTCAATGGCTACAGCGACTGTATTTGGGCATACATAAAGGTAGCCGAAGAATGGAATTTCCTTTATTGCTTTTTTAGCACCAATCCGAGGAGAGTAGCATATTCAATAATCTACAATACGTGAAAACAGTGATTTCGCTGGTTCCGGCGACATCGGTCTCTTCATTCGATCTCTGGACTTTCTTCTCGGAGGAAGACATTCTTCATGGCAGCTGTTACGATATTGAGATAGCACAAGCGGAACTGGCCGAGATGGAAGAACGGCGTTTCTCGAATGCGGATGGTCTAACGAAAGGCGAAGCAGCTGCAGAAACATTGGACGCAAGGAAATTCTCTACCGTCTTCAAAGCACCAAACAGATTGGCATATCTGGTTCAAGAAGCGGGCAAAGTAAATCCGGAAGAGAAAAAAACGATTGGATGGAAGACAGTCTGGGACTCAACTATCAAAGAAGAGCAGGAGATAGAAGAACAGGCTCCCGAAGGATCTGCGTCGCGTACATTCGAAAAAAATGTCGACTACTTGATGCAAAAGAAGAGCGGATTGAAACTAATTTTGCGTGGAGAATATGCACGAGTCTCAAAAACTCAAGCGGCACCTAAGGCTCACTCGTTTGAGCACTACTCGGCAACTGGAAGTCAGCCTCACGATTGCCATTTGTGCCATTTTGCTCTCTATGGGAATGTTGTGAGAACAGGTGTGATCATGGTTATTTTTAAACCTAACACCAACGTTACAGGTCAACGATGCAAATGGTGCGGTATTGTTGCCCACGAGAAGTGTGTTCTGAATATTACATGGGCTTGTGGACTATCCACCGAACAACGAGAAAAGGATTTGCTGGAGGCTAAAGCTGTGAACGAGGAAGAGGCTGGAACTCTCAGGGCAGGAATCAGGCAAACCGGACACGATATCAGTAAGAATTGATTTTCTTCTCTTTTTAATTGTAAACTTGTTTAGGATTCTCAAAGACATTGACCGCTAGGAATGGGAAACCCATTGTCCTTCACCAAGGATATCTCAGAAAGAAGGGCAACACTTTTAAGATGTGGACACCCCGATGGTTCGTTCTGGAAGCAAATACACATTTGCTAAGCTACTATGAAAACGAAACAGACTCTACGAGACGAGGATCTATAGACTTGTGCGAGCTTCAGAATGTTGAAGTCATTATCACTGGGAGCAAGGCTCTGCTTGAGGTAGGCCGTCAACACCTCCAGTCAAATTTTGCATTTTAGTTGAAAACGGCATCAAAGAACTTCTCTCTTCTTGCTGATGGAAAAGCGGAAGCTCTCACATGGAAGGATAAGATTGAACACGTTCTCCGTGAATAGTGATGAAATTTGAAGCCAGCGCTGGTCGCTTTAACGATGTAGTTAGGTTAACTTTGCAAGTTTGCGTGCTAATAATGTACAGGTATCTACAAGGACTTATATAGTAACTCAACCTATTGTATTGACTGTTATTTATTATGTTTCCTGAAAGCATTCTACGCGAAGGTCTAACATACGCATTTTATTGTGCCCTACAGGTTGCATTTATGTAGTCGTGGTAGTTTGTGTCCTATGAGCTTTTGTATATTTGTAGAAGGTTATGCTTTGTTATGCAGATATATTGAATTCGCATTTTGTCTATGGAATACGGAAAAAGTCTCCCTTTGTTTGCATGGGGTGGCGGATTCAGAAACGGAAGAATTTCCGCGCACAAAGTGCGAAAGCTAAATGTACAAACTTTTAGCTGCATCTCTTGATGTTTTTCCACGGTCTTGGAAGAAAGGTTCTCATAGCGGAGACCAAGATAAATCACTGGGGGGAGAAAACGGTGGGCAGCGGCAGGGGTGAACCTGTAGAGAGCCTCAAAATCTGCCAGAGTGAGCGAAACTGAACTATCTTGCAAGTAACAGAATATCACCTTCAGAAGTAGCAGCAGTTCGCGCATATATCTGATTGAAGTCAAAGAATATCTTGTTGCGTGGTCGACTTCCGCCCGGTCCCGTCTCTTCACATACATGTTAGAAATACCTAGGTATGCTAAACCAAGACAAAAAAAGCCTATGCTGATTGTTTGCGGAGGGGGGGTGTGCAAGCCTTTTTCCGACAACCGCGAACACAGCTGAATGGAAGTCTCTATGACCCATGTTGAAGCAATTGTAGTATGGTTTGTTGAGATGATAGAAAATGCGTAAAAAAACGGAATCCAAGGTCATAGAGACTTAGCTGTGTTCGCGGTTGTCAGAAAAAAGCTTGCACCCCTGTAGAAAAAGTTGAGCAGCCACTATACCCTGAGCGGAGTTCGATCGAAAAAAAAACCGTTTGATTTTGAAACGCACCATAGACGGGCTTTTATTACTGCAATTTATCGTGATCTACCCTATTTATCGTGATCTATCCCTCGATAATGCTTTTTTTTTTTGTCAGCCATGTTTCCCCTACAGAGCATCTTGTTGCTTTTGCTCATATATAGCAGAAACTATTACTATTAGTGATAAATCGGATAGAATTCTTGAAGAGAAAAGTACTTCAAACAACATGTTCCACACTCTAGCCACTTTCCAACGCAACGCGGCTCCAAGGGGCTCAGATGGAAACACTATTCGGACACTAATGTCTTCAGATGTCCTCTCTTTACGGAAAAGGCACTTCCGAGGATCTTTAAGTATGCCGAATGGACTTTCTCAGAAATCCAGATACAATGCTCTTTTCCAACAACACGCCGTTCGTGTTCAATTCGGAAGAAGACATAAATCGTTTCAAGCTGAGACTTATTTCTTAGTGTTACAAGTCGGGAATCGGGTCATACTGGCTTGGATTGAGTAACTGTTTCGGTTCAGTACAGCTTCTTGTTGTGGACCAAACTAATTCGTCCTAGACAGACAGCAAAGCATCTAGAATATCTTTCGAAGATTTGCACAGGGGCTACTTGCCTGCATGCCGCAGTGCCAGCACGCTCGCCTTTCGTTTGTATGGCTCCGCTTCGAACCCGCGCCGAGATTACACACGGACGGATACGGCTCTTCTTTAATAGAATGAATGAACACCTCTCCAAAGTTTATTGCAACTTCCAAGACCTTTATTTTGTCAGTGTTTGCGGGTGCATTGTGCCAAGCATACACTATGAACAAGTTTGAGAAAAAGATCATAAGAGAATTTATACAGTGAAAAGCGTAGGAGATCGGTTTTACCAGACAAGCAGTCGCTCGACTCGTATTCGAAAGATATGACAATGGCAATCTAACCAAAATGCAGACTATAGGTTATGGAGAAGACTAAACTTAATCGTCTTGCAGACCCATTGGCTCCAGCGGCGATGTAGACAATCGGCTACGTTCGAAAGACTGGAACTGAAGGGTCAAGCACATTATTCACCTTACTCACTTTTCGAGGTCGACTTGGTCGCCGCAGCTTGTGAATATCTATCAACTGGATGGAAAACCTCGGTCGCCACGATGCTGCAGTGGTGTCGGTGTGTGGTGAGGCTATGTATAGAGTCTTCTTTGAAAACAGTTGACGAAACTGAATACGCCATAATGTCTCAATGGCACTCTTCAAGTACCTGTAGTTTGAACGAAGAACTCATTCCGAAATAGATGGCAAAGTTCAGAGGATATGTCAGAATTATCAGGAAGTTTCTGCCAAGCATTTGGTTCTGATAAGTTCTTTTTTACCTTATTATGAGAAGGTTGTTGACAATTAGATACATATACGGATGCTGGAATTTGTAAAAGACTACAATCAGATGGGTAATGAAGATAAGAGCCACGGGGATCTCAATAATAAGGAAGATGGCAATTACAACTACGAGCATCCGCGTAGTTGCATGCATTAGCCGATTCGAGGATAAACATCCGCTCGTCTGAACTCCCAACAAATGAATTTTTCAGATTAACAGCTCACGTTCTTCCGGCAAGGCATCTGATGCACACTTCTTTTTCTGTCAGCCCTCTCTACTGTTTTGAACAGTCCAGCCGTGAAGATGATGAGCAACACGCAGGGTAGAATATGTACAAACACTGCCTTTGACACAAGAAGACCAGCCCTCCATGCGTTCACTCCAATTTTCTAAAAACAACGTAGCGAGATCAAGAAAAAGTGCTACTTCTTCCACAAGGTCGATGTCTTTTCTGTAGCAGAACCGCATGTGTTCTATTGGGATTAAGACGCTGTACTCTGTTAACATTGGCGGCATCTCACTGAAATGTTTGTAAAATGAAAGTAAATGGGCATTAAACCTCAAAAAGGCTGCTAGACAGATGTAGATGATGATGTGTTTTGTTCTTTCAGGAGTACAGAACCTACAAATGTGTTTTGTAACGTAGGATTACAAAAGTTGTACCTGACTACAAGCGAAGGCATACAAACATAGATGTAGCGTTGAATGGCCAAATATACGGTTAGCCAAATTGCAGCGGTATGGAAGCTGAAACAATACAAAATTACCTGATGATATATCAGACTGACACTGTAGGAAGATGAACGGCGAAGTAGGGATGTATCGTGCACCACAGAGGTGACAGTCCTATGGAAATGTCCTCCAGATAGCCTCCGAACGTGTAGTAGTACAAAAACCACGGACTCGATGAAAGACCTAGTACAAGGATGTTTAGCTATTGTTGTTCTTTAGTCGTACCCGTCATTAACTCCGTTATGGCCATTGAAAGAAGGATAGCATTTGTGGGAGTCCGAAGATTCTTATTGGAGAGCACAGCCACGACGAAAGAGTTTGTAAAGAGCGTAATTAGAATGATTACCGGTGCTGCGAAGCCGTATAAGGGTCTGGCTAGCCACGGAGGCTGATTCTATAACGGAAAATTATGCAAAAAAAAAACTTCAAAATCACATACGCCAGAAATGTTGACTTGATGGAGTAGGGAAGGATCGACCGTGCTCAGATACTTCTCTCCTGTGGGCCTGTCAAAGTTTCCGACTCCGAGAAGATTGAGAAAGTCGAGCATTATTTGAAAACTGAGACAAAGAGCATAGCTGAATCCTCTGAAAAGTCGTGTTTAGCTTGTTGGTCCGATGGACAAAGGCGGTGAGTGACTAGATGGCAGCCAATTACCGAATAAACAAGGTGCATGGAGGCGCTTTTCAAAAAAAGAGATTGTAAACAGCAATATTTGAAAAATAGCCACGTGATTAAAAATGAATGATCAGCCATGTCGAATAGGCAGAAGTCAGCAACAATATGGCAGTGATCAACAAGCATGAGAACAATGGATGCGTGAGAGAGAGGGAGTGGAGGTCTATGCGCTTTCGCTTCTGGGAGCGAGAGTTCTTCCAAACATCATGTGAAAGAAAGAAGAGACTGAAGCAAAACAACTGCAACACTGGACATGACGAGATCAGACAATAATTACAAAATTGCATTCTCCTAGTCAGTTCGATTCTATTACAAATGTCAACAAAGCAGTTGAATCCCTCCTGATAGCCAAAAAACAGAAATCAGCAGAGTTGCAGGCTGTTTGAGGGGGAGTCGTAAAAAGAATGTGGGAAAAACGAACAGAATTGTTGCGACGTCGTACAAGGAACGGAACCGAGTGACGTGATTAAGTCAAGACACAATTCTATAGAAGGTTTCTCTTTTTCAACGCGTTTACGGAATTGTTGCTAGGTCACACGTTAACCAGGTAAGGCTCATTGCAATCAATGGATGTTGCGAATAGAGCTTAAATTAGAAATTGAAACTGTGAGAAGGAAGTGTCTTGCAACCTCCGAGGAGGAGCGCATCTGTGGTGAGATTCCTTCATTATGGAGTTTTATGTAGGCGAGCTTCCCTCTGTCCCGACAGAGAGGCATAGATTGGCTCAATCGGCAGCTTTCATGGCTGCCCAATTGCATGTACAGAGCCAAAAATGAACAGACGCGTTCAAGAAAAAAGTAAACGTCTAGTGCACACATATGTCGCATAAAGAATATTAACAAGAGGTGTGAAAAAATTCACCTGCTTTGCTTAAAAGAAGAAACATTTCAAGTTCGGAGTGCTAAAGTTAGAAAGTGTTACTCAGGCAGGTGAGAGTGAGTAATATCAGGGAAGTTCGTACTTATTCGCGTGTCGATTTCCGTGGAGCAGGTTCTTAATTAGCGAGAATACGATCATATTGTTTTTGCGTTCTCGGAAATAGGAGTCATCGGCGGTGCGACGGACAACCCATAGCTTTTTCGGGTCAAAAGTAGTCTTAAAACGGCTTAAGACTGTCACAAACACGTAAAGGGCTAGCGTCTCGTTTCGCAAACAATAACGAGAGGAGATTTTCGACGAACAGCTCTACCGGATAGACATTAGGGACTTTTCATTTAGCCGGGACAATAAACTCTTTGAAGCAGGGTGGTAAATGACCTCATCTATCGCATCCACGCAAAAAAAATGTCTTCATCAAACAGGGCTCTCCGGGAATACCGTCTACAATAAACGACCAAAAAATAGAGACGCGGAGGTCTATTGAGAACACTGTTTTACTGGGGTAGGTCAAAGCACATTCCTACTGTTCAAGTTGGTGGTTGTGCTTAAACTCCGACAGCGAAATCAAGGAATTCAACATGTGCACTCGATTCTTTGAGAGTTTGCTGAACGTTTAAAATACACTTTGGTATCAGATTCTGCTTGCCTTCAAGGTAGGCGGATCTAGGGGAAAAACAGATCTTTCTCATTATAAGATAAACGTGCCGTGCTGTTTTCGGGTCTTCAGCTAGCTAGATGACTGTAGCACAACAATGTATGAAGTTCTAGATAGAGTTTAACGTTGAAGACGAAGTTGGTACAAGATCCATAGTATTTCTATAATCCGGGGTAGGCGTGAGTTCGGGACGGTAAAACACCCTGTTTGTCACATGAATTGTTTTTGGCTTCAGTAAAAGCACATCCACCGGAAGCGAAGCAGTCGAAAACCGACCTAGAAGTACAGACGTCGAAGTCTGGTTTCCTAATGCAATCAAAAAATCGAAATTAAAACATTTCATGTATCTGGAACAAGCTTCAAATTTGAACTCAATGTCGTCAGTGTTTACCGCAGTTGGGCAGACCCTAAGTACATTCTAAAAATATGATGGCTATGTAGATGTAATTACGGGCTTCCAATTAGACAGCCTGAAATCCTTATAGAAAAGAACACACATGTTTTTGAAAGCATTTTGTGTGTGCTGGATTGGACCAAAATGCAATGATTTTTCACTCACTTGCTTTACTCTAATGCTTTTTGGGACATTGTGATGCTGTGGCGTAGGTGAGGGCTACGAAGTAAAAACAATTCTTTCATAATTTCCGGATAGGAATTGGCTGGGAAGTGAAAGTAGGAAGTTGTGTCTAGAGTAGCAAAAAGAGAGAGTGGGCAGTTTTGCAAGGCTGGCGAATTACGGCGATAGTTCGCAAAGAGTCATTCAGATGAGAGATAAACAGCCTATCGTGAGAAAGTAGGTGCAAAACAAAGAATTTCTCAGAAGGAGATTTTGATCTTGATAAAGAGCAGAGAAAACAGCAAAGAAGGTAAAGGGAGTGAGAAAGGGTCGACCAAAGAGAGAAAAAAGAGGAAAGGGATCATGATTACGTCCAATCAAGACGGAACTTGTAGACGTTTCTGATAATTTGTTATGCTCAGTTCCCATATACACCAGAACAAGCATTTCGTTCTCAAGGATTCATCTTTTAAGAGAAACGTGCAAGTGCTGTTGCAGTTGTTTCGTTTCGAGCAATTGAAGGCCGGAAAAGTGTCATCCACGAGAATCATGTGCTGCAAGTTGACGCTCTAGTAATGGCGCAGTTCTTAATGAAGCTAGTTCGCTCCGAATGCCAACTCAGACTCGGACACACGTAGGACATTCTCGCTAGAAGAGTCCGCGCTGATTATGATCGCTGGCGGAGCAGTCACAACAGAAAGTGGATTGTACCCTGTACCGATTACCATAATACAGACTCAGATTATCAACAGATCGTTCGTGAATCTGAAGACACCTATCGAAACAGAGTGTCAGATGATCTGACTTTTGCAGCCAAAGTGGTCTAAATTCCAGATGTTCTACGAATCAAGATAACATGGAAATATGAACAGAACAAAAAAAACTGTTTAGTTCAAAAGTGTTGTCTTCTGATCAATCTAAGATATGCAGCACTATCCGTCGCTCAGAGCGTTAAAACATGTCTGTATTGCCAAGAATCTGTTGATATACTTGTGCTAAAGCGTAGTTCAAGCGCGTTCGTAGAACCAGGTACGCACAGTGCTAACGAAGATGTAAGTCATGGTTTCCAGAATCCCCTGGAAAAGCTGCAAACGCATGATAAACTTGAATACATCTTTAAAAAGCAACTTTTCCGAACACGACTCGGACCTATAGCTATTATTTCTAACAGTGTCCCGAATGTGTAGAGCACTGATTGGTTAACTAAACAATAAACTAGAGTGTCTAAAAAAGCTGCAAGTAGCTGTAAGCGTCTCCAACAATCTGACGGTGTAAGTGCTGTGGATATCGAATTTCGGAAGATTTTTTGGTTAACTATTGTCAAGTTTGTAACAAAACGCATGCCGCAAATTAATAGGCCTTCAATTGACGTTTGTGAGGCCATTGTTTTCCTCATCCACCTCGAAGCTAATACAAAACACGTCAATAAGGAAACAATAATGACACAACAAGGAGAGATGGAACATACTCAGAAGTGGGGGACCCTCTTGAGTTCAATTTGATTAGGAACACTCCGCTATGGTTGTCTCGCATACGTTGAAGAGAATTCCCTTGGAAGACACAACCTTAGCCGAATAGGAGTGATCATTCTTAGAAATTGAGCCAAATGTTCTAATCTTGTGAAAGCTAATGCAAACAAAAGATGGAAACAACAGATAGATAAACATACTTAAATTTACCAGCTTGAAAATGTTTTGAGTTCTTTGTTTTTTTTCAGCAGAATACATACAGCTTGTCATCTATAGAGTCCCCCTGGTTTCATCTGCATTAGCATGCAACACTAATGTTTTCGTTCGCAGCATGGAAAGCTCATCTTTGACAGCTTTTCTACTGAACTGCATCGAAATGACCAGTTTTCTTCTTTTTTTAATGTACCTATCAGACTGTCCTTCATCGTGCGAGCACTTTTTCGTAGTCAAGTTCGTAGTTTAGTTAGTGTTACTATAGATAATTTTGGAGAGTAATATACTTTGGAAAGTCAGACTTTAGTATGTATCTCTCTAGGTTTGGTTGCCAATATTCAAAATAGCTCAGAACTGGAAATGAACTATCTTCAAACCGTGTTCACATAAAAACAACATTTCAGGAGCACAAAACTTTCTCCATCGTAATTTTTTTTTACTTCTATTGGAAATCTGTGTGACGCTGTAACTTGTGAGGCATCGCGCTAAGCACCCTTATTAAAACAACATGTGTTCCACCATGTTTTGTTTAAACATACAGTTGTCAATCAACCCGTACCAAACATAGTTTTTGCACAGATATTATCAAACAGGTGTCGCAACATCCGATGTCAACAAAACCCTATAACCTTTCTTTTGTAGGTTTTAGGTCACACCTTGAACGGCTGTTTGCAGAGAAGAAAGTCAGGCGACTCGATAGAATTGAGCTAATAAGTTTAGCGAAAGGCTTATTGTTGACATCTGTTGGTCCGCCCTCGCAACTCTTAACTATTTGTTCATTCGGTTCAAGAGTCGGTCGAGTTTCCGGGTACTTCCTAATTTCTCGACTTTCCTGCCCCGAGAGAAGAGTCAGCTCTCAGGTCTTAATTATTTTACCCGTTTTCTCATTTGGCCTTTCTCAATCCCCCCGCTTTTGGCCTTTACTGAGCGACATATTATAATGAGCACTTGTAGAAAACAGTGCCGAGTCATGTTTGACACCTTCACACATGAGAATTAGCCTCATTTTGACTAACTCTACATTTGAATAATTGTTTGATAAGGCCAGTCTATAGCTGGACGTCCAACATACGTCTGTCTGAACTCAAACAAGGGCTTTAGAATCAGCGCGGTTTCTCTCTCTCTATTTTCACTGCACATCAAAGTGTCTGCTATGAGAACGAACATTTGCCTAGCGGAAACCTTTCGCGCCAAGGAAAAAAGGAGACCGCTAGTGCTTGTGGCAATCCCATGACCTCGTTTCTTATTCACTGTTTACAAGCTCTCTCAATCTGCCTAAAAAATGGGCCGATATGCCATTTTTGAAAAAATGATCTCTCGTCCAACTGAAGACGTGTAAACACGAATCGTTTTTAGGTGACATTGGAAGCGAGAGCAGTACAGCGCTATTTGCACATTGCGAGGCACGTCGTCGCACATTGAAAATATACGACAAGCCTGAGGAGGCTGAAACGAGTCCAGTCGCGCACAAAAGATGCATTGTCCACTACTTTTGCCCATTTTCACCGGTTTTCCTCACGTTTGCCGGCAAACTTCTTCTTTTTACGTCTCTCTCTCCCCGAGTCGCCCGGTGACTAAATATTCTGCAAAGCTTCTTTGTCCTGCGAGAAACTGAAGTGTCCGAATTCCGCTGAAAGAGTTAAATTGATCCTCCTTTCTACTTACTTTTGGTTTCTATTTACTCATCTGGCCATGCTTCTGTCAATATCGTGGCAACCTCATCGATTTCGGAGCAGCCTCTTGATGGCATCGGAAATGCTCCGAGACCACTCACTTCACAGCCTCTCCAGCCGGCTAGGAGCTATTTCGCTTTAAAAGCTCTCTCACTCTTACTCCCTTTCTCTAATTGGCATTTATAAAAACATCAGCGTCACGCATATTGGGATGTTTCTGATTACGCAGTCCGTGTTTCTCTATTCACGCCCACTCTCAGTGTGTATGTGCCTCGCGAGGTCCCGAAGCCTTGTTATTTCCTCAAGGAGACCTTAGCGCTTTTTCGCTTCTTCCACTTTCTTGTGTTCGTCCTGAGCAATGTCTGGACTGTTGACTATTATGCTTAGTGATGTAACCTGTTATGTTTATTCCTCCTGCCCTCGCGCGAGTTTCGGTTTGTCGTTCCGCTGCGTGGCTCGATGCCCCATCTGGTGGTTGAGTCATCTCCAAATCAGCAACTGGAAATCGCTCACGTCCTCCCGATCAGCTGTCTTTTCTTAAACTATCTCTCACTCGTTGAAAGTCCCTCGCTTCCGAACACTTGAAAAGTTTTTAGACCTTTTTGTTGCCCGATGAATTCGATCTCTCGGGCCGTGACCTCCAAGATAAATGAGTTTTCGAACAAGCGACAGCGATTAGTGACCGAAGGGGGAGACTTTGGTTGGTTTTTCGGAAGAAGAGCGGCTGAATACTTTATGAGTTTCAGAGAACCCATCCTGGACGGACGCCAGCACCAGCGCCGAGTTCAATTATTTTGATCCGCCAAACATCATCATCCCCGAGCAGGATTGGAGAGAGGTCTTTTTCTATTTCTCTAACTATTCATATGTCCGCTATTAAGACGCCTGTTCTCAGCGAGGATAAACTTTCACCCCAAGCCAAATCTCCGTCCATTAAAATAACTCAGAAGGTTTGTAGCCTATAATTCACGCATGAATCTAATTGCAGATGTCCTCGGTTGTGCGGAAACTGTCTCCATTTTCTCAGAACCCGACCATGGTAAAAGAACAGAAGGACAGCGAAAACAGTGCTGACTCAGAAAGCAATCCGGAGGCGGAAAAGAAAAAGCTCTTTAAAGAGGCCGTGAGTAAATGAACCGTCATTAGACCAGTTGTGCCATTTAGAGGGGAAAAGTCGACAAAATCAGAAAATCGTTCCAGTCAAAGGACAAGGCACAGCTGATCGAGTCAGACGAGGATTGAGACACTTTGTCCAAGACCAAAAACGGCATCCGGTTTTTCTAAAGTATGTGCAGATTGATAATTAACTGTATTTCTCTATGAGGTCTTTTGAGCAGTCACATCACTGAATATTTATGTACCCAACGACGTCTGTACTCTTTGTAAACAAAAAGTTGCTAACTTTATATTGTATTATGAAATACTGATACAGTAGTATAAATAAGAAGATTTATTCACAAAACTTTCTGACCAGGAGCCAGAAAATAACCAACAACTTTTAATGCGACTTTCGTACTAACAACCTCGTCTTCACAGTCTTTAATAAAGGTTCCTGTGCACAGTTGTTTCTTTTTGGCATTCATAACGAAAACGTCCACCGATACCTTGAAACCTCCGTCGTCTTGGTACATGTTGTCATAGACGAGAGACTGGCCGTCATCTCTGTAGACAGCCACGGCAATAAGGTTCAGCCGTTCTGAGAGTTTTCCAAATAGCGCAAACCGTTTGGCTGCGGGAAATGTAGCAAAGTCCACAGGCTCCTGTTGATTGAAATGCCGCCTGGAAAAGAAAGTACGCTTGTGGGAGTTTGAGAGATATGCATGCATCATGAACGGTCTTTATTGGAGCCGGCGACTATTTGACGCAATGAAAGTTACTGAACTTTGTTGTTTCGAAGAGTTTTCGCGATTAAAGTTGCTGAGCTGTGCAAAGAATTAGATAAAACTGAGAGTGGATCACCAAAGAGCAATCGAGAACTCGACAACCGACTTTGGTGACATTTTATTTTGTAAATAGTGCTTGCATAATAGGAAGCAATTCAATAAATTTATAGCAAACTCACATTGTGAGATTTCGGAACAGCCTTGCGGTCGCGGTAATGTCTTTTTCGGCATCAAGGTGACTTCTTCGGATATGTCGGAATATCACGGCGGTGCAGTTGTTTTCATGCTTGGCCACGGCATATGTCGCGGGCATATGATGCATCCGATTCTGGGAGGAGAGACCGCAAGCCTTCAAGGTGACATAGAAATACCTAACCGAAGAAACATCTGGATTTCGTTGTTTCTTACTTAGCACCAAACGCCTCAGTCCTTGGATCAAAACTGAAGAGGTTCTGATGTTCCGGTACGGGTAGATCAGTTAAGTTGAATACAGCTTCAAGCTGATCTTTCTGAAATGTTGAAATTAGAAATATGAAACCTTTATAACCGTGTAGAGTTCTGTGAACTTGCGGCCATGGAATTCCCTCCATTTGTTCACATAGCCAATGAAGAGAAGAAATTCTTCGTATTCTCTGCCAATATTTTGTCCAGTAGACAAAAGCTCCGCGTTCTCTCCTAAAACATACTCGATAGCTGTGGCGACGGTCTGAAAAGATTGGTGTTTCTGTTTTAATGAATACTTACCAACACTTTGGCGTGGTTCCTCAAAAGCCTGTAAAAAAGAATGAAGACGTCATCAGAAAACTGGTTTCTCTTAAGAACTTCAGCCAGTACGGGCTCAACGATGTTCTCATTCCACACTCTATGATCTCTATTGTCCCAAAGCGCTTCCCTCCTATTTTGAACAGCTCGCTTATCGAATCTCCTGATAATCTCCTGCTGTGCTGTTTCATTTGTTTCAGTGAAAAAGTCGAGGACTGCCTTTTCCAACCCAGAGAAAGAGATATTGTACTAAATGCGTTGTTTAGCCTGGGTGATTGAGAAAACCTACTTGTGCCAGCTGAGCCTTGGGCAGTTCGGGAACTTCAACAAGGTACTTGCTCAAAGAGCAAAAAACTTTCACGTTTTCAGTTCCAAGGGTCACAATCCCTTCCTTCAAGTCTCTCTGTTCCGTCAGTCTTGCCCTTTCTGCCAGCAGCACAAACCGCAGCTGCTGTTCGACTTCGGCCTTCGTCAAGAGTTCCACTCCGCTTCCTTCCATGTCTCCAAAGTAGGCATTTTGAAAGAACGAGAAGTCATTCTGGATCACTGATTGAATATCCGCACAAACTCTTACAGAACTGTCTTGAACCGCCTTCACAATTTTGTCGATATTCTTCGTGAAAGGGCTTGAGAAGAAGCTGTCATCTGAAACAAACCCATTTTAGGAAATGCGAAAAAAGTACCGGAATCCGCGATGAATACGAGACAGAATAGCAATAACAAGAAGTGAGAAAGACAGTTCATCGTGTGCCGTGAGAGCAGCAGTCTGGCTGACATCCATTAGTCTGACCAAGGTCTGACAAATTGCTGCACTCGAAACGCTTATTGTCAAGATGCTTTTCTCACTAGATTTGTCACCTGTGAGGGATCAGGTATTTGCTTTAAAAAAAAGTTTTAGGCAACATCTGTTTGATGTGCAGCAGTTGAAATCGTCCTTTTGTTTGGCATGTTTACAAATAACACGTTCTCCCGAGTCTGTTTCAGCATCATAAATATGGGCATGCCAGTTCTTTCACATTTTGACATATTGTTTCTGTACCAGAGTAACTTCTAAGTATTCTGAAAGACGTGTAGAATGACTTGGATTAAGCGCATCTTCTACAAGAGTATCATATTTGGCTTGACTGCTTTACCAATGAATCCGCTTTTAAGATATCGAGCATTGTTCAGTTTGGTTATTGTTACAGCAATTACAGCACCCAGTATAGTTTTGCTTATACAACTAAAGCTTTCCACAAGATGAGTGTCGCTGATCTTCTTATCGGAAATGGTTTTATTTCGTATTAGCTCCTTACATTCAGTGGCCACGAAGATATGTCTTGTCTTTCAGAAGCTACGGACATCCGCTTAACATAAGTCTGGACACATCTTCAACTTCTACTAACTTAGAAAAGACCCGTAATCGTTTCTGCTTCCGGAGCTAGTTTCGGTGACATCGTTTTCGAGTTCTTGATTCATCATGGACTGGCAAAAACTCCTCAGAGATACCCGATATTAAGTGGTAAAAATCAATTAGGAGCGTACTATAACACTGGAAAATGGCTACCAAACACAAAACTGTACTTTTGGAATTTTGAAATGGTACATGCTCTTACTCTTATATATGTTTGTAGAGAACCTGCCGGTCCAACAAAACTATTCAACTTAGTGGAAATTGTTACATTTTTGACAAACAAGGAGTGGGAGCTGTCCGAAGCTCACAAGAGTCTGAAATTCTGTACATTAAAAACTAATTACAGGTATGAATGAGATTTAAGGATACAAAACTTGCAAAGCATGGGAAATCTTTGGTCTCCCGTGAAAATCTAATTTATAGGGATACAAATATCTCTGTATACTGCCGGAGTGCTACGTACGACATCTACTGAAAGGGTCAAATGAGGTCATTGGAGAGGCCAAAATTAAGATTTTTTTAAATATTACACTTACCTATAACAATACCAAGTAGGTGTATTAACCAGCAGACAATAGTTTCCTCAGTTTGTATACACAAACTCGGTGTGGAAACTTTGTCAAGCTTTCTCTTTATCAAGTTCCTGAAGCAGAATGGATTCAACAAGCAGCTGCACACATTTTGAGCCAACATAAGAATCTGAAGAACATATATTTGATGGGAATTCAGTCGGATGTACTGCGAGATTTTCTTCATAACAACCTCGGCCGATGCTCATGCTTGGTGGAGCGCATTCTTGTCTCGGGGCCAAAAATTTTACAACGAAGGACTAAGACAAATATCATTACGTCCAAAACTGAGTTTCCGCAGTGTTTTTTCCATAGCAACAACGAACAAACAACAACACGAGTGAATATCTCAAAATGTGAACAGGGACCAGTTCATGGACCATTTGTCCCTGGTTAGAGCTTCTTCTTCGACATCCGATGCGATCGTCTCTTCCTCGTCCATCACGCTACAGTCGGCCACAATGGCGGTCGGAATCTGTAAGAATCATTTTTCAGTGGAAAGTTTCACTTTGTTCAGAAAATGAACTGGATTGCTGCACAAAATGCTACCTGATGGTCCAACGGTTGCATTTACTTCAGCACTTTCGCATTCATAATGTGGACCGACTTCGATATAGAATTTTCAAACAAGCCCAGCTGTGGAGATTCGTGTACTTCGAACCCACATTGCACACATTTCAACTGGTCAACGAGAAAAAGCGGAACCTGTACACTGAGAAGTGGACACGGAATCTACCCCTCAAGAGGTTCAAGCAAGCATCTTTGTAGATTTGTTGATAAGGCTTAGACCGGAGGAAGAATCTACTTCATTGAATGATATTTCGAAATGTATTATAGCGCTCCACCCATGAGTCAGTCGAGGCTTGCCTCGCGCTCGCTGCTTCTTCCACTAGACCTCTATATGTAATGAGCCTCTATTAGTTGACCATTGTTCCTCTATTCCTACGACACGACAATCAGCTTAGACACGCGCGAAGAGCTACCCATCAAGGTATCTTGTCTTGGTATAGCTTGATAAAAGCAAAGTTTATTTACATGGTCTACAAGAGTTTTTCTTATGGGTACCAGTTCTGGTCCATGTTTACACCGCAAGGGCCGTTGACAGATCCGGAGTACTGGTGAATGTTGGGCTTAGTCCACCCGGCGAAAGGTTGGAATCCAGTATAGTCCTGGTGTCCGTTGTAGGTAGCCCACCAGAGCTGCTTGTGAGAGTACTTGGTCCAGCTGAGTCCAACAATCGATCCCCAATTGTGGGCGTTGGTGTAGATTCCCCAGTTGATCTTCAGAGCCTGCAAAATAACTTTGCCATTATAAAGTCAGTTCTTACGTCGAGTTCGTTAGCCATAGCATCGATGAAGTTGCGGTTAGCGTTAACATCAGCAGGCCACTGAAAATAAGTTTCACACAGAGTGCGTTTTAACGTGCGTTTAGGATTTCAATATCGAGCCAAAGCATTCCGTACTTGGCTCCTTCAGCTTGAAGCTTGTCGTGAACAGCTTTAACTTGGTTGGCAGGAGCAGCGCAACTGCTCTTTGTGCATGGGAAGATGTATCCATCAACACCGGTCCATCCGGCTAAAGCACTGTCATTCACAAATCTGTTCAACTCACCAGCTCTGGCGTTCTTGATGTTAGCAATTCCAGTTTCATCGTAGTTTCCGACACTTTCCCAGACACGAGCAATGAAGAAGTGGTAGCCAGCATTGGCAAGGCACTTGAATCCGGATTCAGAGACAGATTGGATACCATCCCAGCCAGTGGTGGCAGCAGCAGTGCCAAGAAGAGCAAGGAGAATGAACCTAATGTTCTGATTAGCAGTAGAAAAGTGGTCACTAACCTCTGCATCGTTCGCACAAGGATGCCAGAGACTATCGCGGTCTCCTATTTATACTTTAGGGTGCGATAAAGATTCTGACGCAGTCTAGCTGTCTTTGCTAGATAGTACATCCAACGGCTGACACATTTATGATCAATGGTGGTTAATAGAGCTAACCATAACAACTTTTCAGGGGAACTGTTGACTAAAAAGGATGAGGCAGTCGATAAAGTTATCCTGTGTACGTAGCTGATTCTATTTTGGGGAGACAATGACTCACACGCACTATTTTGTTCTGTTTCTCCTAAAATCATCACAACAGGAACTGCGATAAGTTGGCTAAGTTAACACTCCACTATTTTTTCAAAGTCTGAAGGGCAATATGGAATGGTCTCACATGTTACCGGCATGCCATCCTGATAAAGAGTTCGTAACGACTCTTTAAAGTAGTTTTGGCTCAATAACTAAAGGGGATTTTTGAATAGAAGTATCGGGACTTCCTGAATCGGAAGATTCAGTATGCTTAATCTTCTATGCTTTCATACAGTGTTACTACCCCGCATTGGCCAAGCACTGGAAGTAAGAAGTAGACACAGATTGCATTCCATCCCAGCCTGTAGTAGCTGCAGCTGTAGCTACTAGAGCAAAAAGTACGAACCTATGTTTTCGTTTGGTCTTGATCAAAAGTCATGCTTACCTCTGCATTGTTGCGAAGCCTTGCGATAGCTGCTATCAATCTCGGTCTTTAAAGCTCTTTGCTTTATCAGACAGTAGATTCATAGAACGTTTTAGCCTTGTTCTCGGCAGGCTCTTCTTTCTACAAGAGCCTCTTTTTTGAACCGAAAGACCACAAGTATGTCTTTACAACACTCGCTGTTAGGAAAGCAAACCCACGGAAATGTGTGACTGCTCACTTTATAAAAATGCTTTATTCTTAGACTGTTTGGATTACGTAACACGGATGCCTGATCTGCTAAGCCACGATAAGGAGAACAGACTGTTCTTAAAAATGCACGCGTCTCACACGACCTGAAGATCAGTGTTATCAGTTTCGTGCACAAAATACCCGCGCAATACAGAAAAAGTAAGATGATCTAAGCTGAAGTTTGTTTAGAAGGATCTAAAAAAGATACAGCATAAACTTTAATGCACTCACTGCGTAAAATACAAGTCGGTAGAAAACTCCATGGTTTTGTTTAAGGAGAATACAGTTCCACCCTTCTTCTCATCGTAACCCAAAGTGATGAAAATCGCAGCCTTCAAAGTTTTCGAGTCAGAAAGTGAGAACCAGGAAGCCATAAGGCCAGAAACTTTAGCAGAATGAGTGATTGGGATTCCGAGAACAGTAGGCATCTGAACTGTAGCCTTGATATCCGGACCACAGGAGAAGTGCTTCTTCAGCTCCTCCAGAATTTCATCAAAACCATCGAGCCTCTTTTGTTCAACGAGATTTTCAAAAGATGTCCTGTTCATAAAAAGATAGCCGTAGTCAAGCTGCTTGTATCTCATGAACACCATCAGTTCATCCGGTGCTACCTAAGATGACACTACAAATCCCGTGAAAAAATGAGCTCAACCTCAGTATATCCTAGCTGTAGGAAGTATTGGTACCAATTTTCCGCTACCATCAATTCCCATGAGTAGACTTCATGAATGGGATGCTTGCTGCCTCTTTCAGAAATCCTCAGGTGGTCCAAGCTGATACCAGTTTTCAGTTTTCGATCTATGTTGCTGGCATGTTCAAAAAATGATTTCTCGGTCTTGACCGACAGACGTTCCACCTGACCAAGACACAAGGCAATATCTTTGCGGAAGTGCGTCAAAGAGGGTAGTGTAGTCTTGGATAGAGATTGCAGAGTGGAAAGTGTGAAACCGGCGACTTGGTCATCGACTTCCTTGTTCAGATTGGCAACGATCAGTTCCAGGAGATGTTTTTTTGGAATTGTGTGAAGGAAGTAGACAAGAGCAGACATTCGAAGTTCCGGCATCTTCGAAGAATCGAGGAACACAGGAAGTAGGATTTTTTGAACAGCTTGTGGATAGTTGTCTTTGATCAATCTCAAAGCATAGATGGCTTCGAGTCTCACAACAAAAAGCTGATTCTGATCGTTGATCACAGATTTCAGAAAAGGCAGAAACTCTTTGAGCCCACTGTTTCCAAACTTCTTGATGTGGAGAATTTTGTCGTCGAGGCTCTTGCTAGCTTCAAACTTTTTGTAGTGACTTATTTGATGAAGGGCAAAGTCTCTTCCACCATACAATCTTTCAGGTAAAGTAGCAGTTATGTCCAGGGTCTTGCCAAACGAAGCTCGCTTGAGCTCTCCATTTGCCAGTTTCACACTTTGCTGCAAAAACGAGACTTGCCCCCTTGTTGCCAGACTATCCATGAATATTTTCAATCGCTCTCTGTCGACATGGTGTACAGGAACATCGACTTCTTGCTTCAGCTTCACCAGGAAGGCCAGTCGAGTGGATGAAATCTTACCAGAGTTGTAGAGACAAAGCAGTGTGTCCTTGGAGTCAATTGTACCAGCCGAGGCCAGTCCTCTTTCGAAGATGTACTGCTCTGTTTCACTGTAGTCTTTGTACAACTTTCCTGCTACAGACATCAAATCTTCCTCAGAGCAGGAATAAACGAGCTTCTTCAGTGTTGACCATCTGATAGTTGCGACATTGTTATTTGCTCTCAGGAAGTCCAAGATCGCATCTCTATGGAATAGACTCGAGTTCTTTTTAGCAGAAGCGTCTCGCTCAAACTGCTTTGCCAATTCGTTGTCAAAAATGATCTCTTCTGGTGAGTTCTGCTCTTGTACAAACAGAATTCTTCGATCAAGCGGTGAAACGGTACCGATGGTGAGGGACGAGCGCATCGTTGTAGCCAAGACTTTATCTTCTTCGGCGGTGATACTATGAACAGAGTAGACATGACTCTCTTTCAAAACTTCATCGCTTAGGAAGTAGTCATAAACAGTCTTGACATTGATGTTCCGCGAGTTGGATGGGTAGTCAACAGCGTATCGGAGACCATAGCGAGTTTCGGGAAGAGAACTGCAGGAGGGAATGTCCAGCACTTTGGTCACAATCGAACTGTTTCCTTCAGAGACTGAAGAATACTGAACTGCACAATCTCCCTCGATAGACGGCTGATTTTCATAACCACCAGAAACAGCCAGCTCCATATTCACATCAAAAAGTCCAACCACGGCTCTCTTCAAGTTAGTTGATTGAGGCATGTCCCAACGATCAAAGCTGAGCTCTTTGACCAATCCGTTAACATGCTTAAAGGCAAACGGAAGTGATAAGCTGCTGTCAATCTCCCGGCCTGAACAGTAATGATGTTTGATGCAATATTTAACAAACCAAGAGACGATTTCATACAGGTCAAGGAAACAGTAACCCACTCAGTGTACGTCTGAGTTTGTAATATAAGAATTTTTTAGAAAGACATACTTGTGCTTTTCCATCACAGTTTAGCACGTCGACGGTGTTCTTCTCTCCATACACTGTGCTACTGTACTTGAAGGCAATTTCCTTGTTTGTGGGCAGAATATTCCGAGCTAGGGAGCATTGAAAGAGGATGAAGAGAAGTAGAAAAACGGACATTCCGCCTATATGACAAACACTTCTTCGCTAGATAATGGCTTCTGACTGGCAGGTGATGATAAATTCTGTCACTTTTATGGCAGCTACACGTTTTTAAAGCACACATTTGAACAAAATCAAAAGACTGAGCACCGAATCAAAGTCCATATGAACTAAAACACATTTCTATCTTGTAGAATATCTTCAGAATCAAAAAATGGCCAAAACGTCTCTTGCGGGATTCCTGGCGTTGCATACGACTACTTTTGCATAAACAACTAGTTCTGGAATGGACAAATAATTCAGCCGACCTTGTATCTCGCAAGCTTCTTTTAGGCTATGGAAGTTGTATACGGGGAGCCAAGAGGTTCCGATATACCGTAAAAGTTCTAATATTAGCACCCCCTTACGTAAGAAATACGCAATTACGTATTCGCGTTCTTCGGCGTCAAGACGATTTTTTCTCTGCAAAGTTGTAGCCTGTGATCTGCTCTACAAAAAATCGAAAAGTCAGAAAAAGTCGTCTTGTCCCCGAAAAACGCGAGTACGTAATTGCATAATTCTTAAATAACGGGATCCTTATACTAGAGCTTTTACGGTAACTAGATCGGTGAAAATCAGTCTCCTCTTTGTTAGGCTGCTCATCAGGCGGTAAAGAACTGAAATAACAGGTAGTAGTTAAATAGAAATGGTGTCGTCTGTCCCCTCGAAACACTCGAGAATCCTTTCGTTTGACTCATCTTTGTACTCTACTCTGTTGAGTATAACTACTTGTACTTCATTGTTATGGTTTCTTCTAATACGATAACAACTTGGCCATCAATAGACAAAAACCTCGAAAATCTTGAAAATGGACAATAACACGTCAAAAAGACAAACAAGACTGAATTCTGAAAGTGGGGAAGCGAATAAAATACGGTAACAACTGTAGTGGCTTCAAACATTTGATTAGAAGAGACCGCATGGTCTGTGAAATTTTATAATCAATGAATACTGTTGACAAAAATCAAAGCTGAGCACTAAATCAAGGGTCACACAGACTAAACATAGGTGCACATTACTATTTCATGCAAGTCAGACACGGACACGTTTTAACTATCTGTTTGCTCTCTCACAGCCTCTTTGAATCCGAACAGCTTCCCAGAATGCTTTCAACGTCACACAAAAATTTAGCTAATAACGTCTCCTGCGAGAATAAACCTCCTTATTGGGTTCATGGCGTTGCATAAGACTACTTCTTCTTGAGAAGGTCCTGAGTTCAAAACTATCTATATTTGTTTTCCGCCAGAATGATTTTCGATTTAGCTGGTCTGCAACCTTTAAAGTGACGAATTGACACCTACTCCCTTCATGTAGTTTGTGCTCCAATTCGATCTCAACTTGTAAATTGAGACAAAAAGGCTGTGTTAAATGGGTATCCCTGAGCAACGTTCTTACTCAGAAGCTCCTTTTTGTTCTTGACACTAGTCGGTTTTGGCGGCCAGTTTCCACGCTGTGGCTGGCAGTCCTTGCGAACTTTCCAAGAACACAAAAAGTATTTCTTAGTGTCGAACAGAAGTGTAATAATGTCTGTACTCATTTCCAACGATGAAAGCATATAAAGAAAAATCTTCAACCGAACATTTTAGTCTTACCAATAGCGAGATATGTTAGTCTTTGGAATCATAGTTTTTGCCGATTTTGAGGAACGCTGCTGTTTCATTCTATACGTATGGCGTTTCTTGAATGATCAATTAATTAGAATTAAAAATTAAAAATCATACAGGTGCAAATGGTTTACCTGATTTCCCTTTATGTATTTGAAAGCCTTTAGAACCGTTATAAAGAATATATCAGACTTTTTTTAAACAACAGTCTCTAGTTTACAAACAAAGTTTTTGGTCTGTGTAGGTGGTATTCTTCTCGGTCTTACAGTCACCATGATCCGAATCAATCCGGCTAATCGGGATGAGCCACGGATAGCTTCTGCCTGACGCAAAGAGCACTCTCTGCGAGTGCTTAGGTCTTCGCTCTTTAAGCGTGTCAAAAACATACATTTAATATTATTAAAACGTGTATATAAGAGTTTCGTTTTAAAGGATTGTGTCTTTTTCTAGTTTCTGACTAATCCTGAACGAGGAACTGTTCAATTACTTTTGTAGGAGAACTATTGCTTACATTAATATCCGAATAGCAATTGATTGAGCACATGAATTTTGGCAAAAGAGGTAAAATTGTAATCGAAACTTCCTCGACACTCCCTCTTCCCACCAATTGAAGATAAACAGAAAACTCCTCGGGGTTATTTTTCACTCCAGCCTAGAGCTTCTTAATGAATTTCTTGTCTTTATTTGGAACTTCATTCGCATTTCCTGGGCTTTTAGCCCTTAAACGACAATGATTTTAGTCCAAGAAACTACTTCCGGATTACTCTTTGCTAACTGAATTCCCACACATGTATTAAAATGATTTTTATTACTGTGTCTGCATATCGTCAAACATTTACCGTAGCTGGTAAATCATTTCTTGTGTTTGCCGAGGCGGTGATGAATAACTTATGTTATTCTCCATTGGCACCATGATCAGTCTGTTTATCGCAGAAAAAAACCGTGATTGACTTGAAACATTAATGAGAACCCGAAAGCTCGAACTGACATTGATAGTTTATTTCAGAGATCCCTATTGGCTCCCTAACGGATAAATTGCTACCCAGTGCTGTTGTTAGTTTGAAACTTCATTGTCTTCTCTTTGTGTTTTTTGTTCAGCACCCCTCACTTCTTTGTCTATGATGTGCCTATTTCCCAAAACAGGGGTGAACTTCCAGACTTCTGTTCAAGAAATACTAAAATAAGGCCTCTGTAATTGGACTCAGGATGCAACCACTTGCAATTAAGTTAGTCCCTGACGTCGTTTCTTAAAATATATTGCATAATTATTTGGTCAATAAAAAGCTTCACTTCGAAAGAAGTAGGCGATGCTCTAACCACATAAAAGTCAGTCAGTGGTTTTCACTCTAGCCCCAAATCCGCGTTATTTGTTACATTTCAAGATGACACAGGAGTTGGTTTGACTACTAAATATTCCATGAAAATATGTCTATCGTACCCTCGGATAGTCACACAACACTAATAATACATTTAAGTTATCCCACAATTTATAGTAACATACAAATCACCCTACAGGTTACCACACGCCTTGTGACATCTTATCTAACCGAGACGGAAACGCTAAATAAGGCTTTTTCAAACTGTACCTTCTTTCTAGGCATACTCATGATGTGACACATTGACAATTAGGCTCTTTATGAAAAAGAGTTTGAATAAACCGTTCTGATAAGCTGATTAATTTCTGATACGACAGCCAGTACCACCTTTTCGGCAATTTTTAGTCGCGCCACCCCTCTAATAATGTTATTGAACCCTGTTTGATATACCAGATTCCAAAGATCCTACCTCCAAATGAGCTTCCATCGCAAAGCTCAGACTTAATTATCCATGAGGTCTGGTTTGGATTAACCGAGTCGTCTCTGCTGTCATTTAATATGCATGTTCTTCTACAGTGTTGAATTTCCTGTCTAGTTGAGAGAGCGGGAGAGAGAGTGAGTCTGAGAGCATCAACTGTTCCGGAAATTGATGATGTGCAATGATGAATGTTCTAGATTTGTTTCAAAATATGATTTTCAATGCCGTATACTATTTTCCCAGGCTAACAAGTCTGTGTGGAATTGTTCAAGCGTGTTCTACGTCTAAACCGTATTTGCGCGAAAACATCATCTGGAAGATGTACAGCCGTTTTCCTTCACGCTTCCAGTTTGGTATCTTATCCGGCTTTTCCAGACTCACATCCTATAAAAACTAGTGCTTGTTTTTCCCATGGAAAAACATCCTGCTGAAACCATGATATCAAAAGACTTTGTTTATCCTTAGTCGAGCAATTATTCGTTCTTCCGGTTTGTTTCAATGATCGCGCGAACCTATTTACTTTAAAAGACAAGGGTCTTTGATCAGAGTTCAGTGGCTAATGCTGCCAAGGCCTGTTGCAAAAATGAACGTCAACGAAGCCGGAATTTGCTTTTTTTCTTCAGATTTTCCACTTTATTCAGCACGTACTTCTATAGAATATTTATGTTCTTTCCTTTTTTTTCATCATTTCAACCTTGCATGTAATTTACTTGTACGAACAAGTTCGCCCCCGGTCACCTGCAATGCTACAGGTGTATTTTATGCCATCTACCCACCATAAAGTTTCTGCATTCACTCATGTTTCTGTGCAGCATTGTGACAGCATATGAGAATAATTCCATAACTAAACACCAATGAAAATATTTTTGACTCAACATTGCTTTTTCGCTTTCTTCTCGTATTGTGTTTTTCCAAAATCATGCTTGTTTCAGATGGGTTGGCCTTTTGACTTTGTTGAGCATCCAAACTTCTATGTCTTCATTCTCTACGCCCAAACAATCTTCTCCACATTTATCTTGTTCACCGGGATCATCTTCGTATTTTACATTCTACCGGCTAGTACATCTCGATTGTACAAACAGCTCCTTCTGTTTCATATGATCATGTTGGTTGGAATATGTTTCAATTGATCACTGTGTTTTTAGAAATTACTTCTCTCAAGTCTGTATATCGTCCGGATCTGTGGTGATTACCATCTTACCCATGTGCGGAGGCTACACATTAGGGTTTTTTAACGCACTAGGACTTGGAACTTGTGTTCAACTCGCAATGTCGGTTGAATTTTCCTCGAGTAAGTTAGAGGAGATCAAGGTAGCAAAAAGTTCACAGATGTTTTTATCACAGTCATACTGCAGGTATGATTCAAACAAGTACATGCAAAATTTCAGTGGCTGCTCTCTCTACAATATACCTCTTTTTCTACCGTCATCAAGTGCTCGTTCCAATTGGAAAACTGTCAGCCAGGATATTCTTGGGCATCATTACTGTAGCATACGTGGCCTGCCCTGGACTTCTTTTCTACTACGAATGTAACGGAATTAATCAGATTAGTGAAAAAGTCAAGTTCTTCGATGTAGGATACTCAAGTTTCCAAAACAAAGACGATTTTAGCAATACCATCTAAACTATCCACGATTCTGGGAGCCACAGACCATTGTTTTTCCAAATTCGGTCCAGTCTGGTGTCTTCTGGGCAATGAGTTTCATGGCGCTGCTGTTGATCTTTATGATTATTGCCATTTTCTATTTTGTTTGCCGCCTACACTTCTTTTTGTGTTCGAAAACCTTGTCCAGCCGGACTCTGAGAATGCACAGAACACTAACAAGAACACTTATTTACCAGGTACTAGTTGGGTCAAAGTCTAAAGTCCAATTATTTTTAGACGCTGGTCAATTATATTCTGGTCTTTCTGCCAACCACTGGGATTATTGCCTCCTGCTCATTCGGACTACCAATTCCCGGTAACAGCTCCACTGCGTTGAAAAGAGAATGATTTTTAGGTTTCTCCAACCTCTGCTACGTAATATACTCATTTTCGGATGCATGCGGCATACTAGCCATGATTGCCAGTCACTCTTCTTATCGACAACGATTCTATAAGCTTCTTTCGAAGAATTACAATCCGGAAACATCGTGGACTACAATGTTACTGGGGAGTATCTACGTACAACTACGAGCATCTGGAACGGGTCATTCTACGTCTATCTAAACATTATACATATCTTCTTAATAAAGCTTTTTAATGTGAATACTAGTCATTGTACATAGTACTCTTAATCTATCCAGCGATTAGCTGTCTGGTATAAAGCTGATGTAAGACTACCTGGATTTGAAGCACAATGAAAATTACTCTGAAAGCCCGACGACGGCCTTTTTCTCATACGGAGCAATAATAGCATGATTATTTGATACAGCAACTAAGTTAACTGCAAGCTAAAATTTAAAATTGTCACAATTGAATAATACTTCGGATAGTGCCTTATCTCGTAACCTGTCTTATTCAATCCTCAGTCTAAGAAGCATTCCATGACTAGCATAAGCCATTGGCATAAAGTCCGTCAAACATCATCTGATCTTCGCTTAGTGAGAACGAGAAAATTTTAGTAGCTAGCTGAGGAATCAAGGAAGAAAATAGAAACAAGTGGTTTTGACAACTGTTCACAGCTCGGAAATATCTGTTGAATTGGCAATGCTGATATAATGGGTTGTAGGTTTTATATTTTCCGGTGAAGAGAGTGTTTGTAGAGACATCTTCCTTCCTCTGTTCGATGTTGTCACGGTCAGTTTTATACACTCATTGTGAGTTATTAACTCTCTTTGCTCAAAACCTTGTTCACATATCAATCGTCTCGGGGATACTCCGTGCAGCTGTGCAATATTCTTCAATGGTAACAACTTTAGACTTGTTTGAAGTTTGAGGTTATTCTGTTTAACTGGGGACATCTCATACTTTTTCTACCCTATCTTCGCCTAAAAAGCTCATAATTAACGATATTCCACTAAAATGTTCTGCTATATTATTATTATGTTAAACGAGCTTTGTAACGGTCGGACAAAATTAAGAACTCGTTTCTCAAATGCGCTTGATCATTTGTGGTCTGCAAAGTTCATAAGATATTCAGATCGAGAGGTTTAATGGTCAACAAAAGCTTTTTTGATTGTTTCATGTTATTGCAAAGGTGGTCTAACAAATATTATGATAGTAATAGAAAAGTAGTTTACTCTTTTATTTCAAAGACTCCTTTTCTTACATGCCTGACCTCATTCATGTTGCCACCAATGCTTGGTCCCGACTGATGAAAACACTGCCTTTCTGGCTTAAACGATATAAATTACTTCACAGAAATACAGCTAAAACTGTTTGTGGTCTCTCCTAGAAACTCACAGAAAATTGGGTGAGAAGCTCACCACGTTTTTCTGAGATCGCAAAGTTTCAAGCAAAACAACGGCATCCGGTAAATAGTTACATGTTTCAAATTTGTTTTGCTTTCTCCTTTCATCTGTGTAGGTCTTGATCTCAATTTCATACCAGCCTTAGGTTTTGTAACGTGATTCTCTTCAACTTTATTTCAAAACATCTCACTGTCCTCTCCTGTCATTTCTCAACTTTGACACTCAACACTTAGTCTATGTTGGTTGATCACTTGTGAACTGTCCAATATTCTATTAGATGGATTTGGATGCATATCCTAGTTACCAGGTTTTATTCTAATAAAGACGAAGCTTCTAATGGTTGTGATTAATCCGATGACATTTGTTCGAGCTCTCATTTGGCTAATGATTTGCAACAGAGGGGCATGTAACCGAACGAGGGAATTCCCTTGGGCAACGAATATAGAGTCACCTGAAGAAAGTAAAACTTTTTGGACGAGCACAAAGGAACGAACAAAAAAGCATACATGGTCGAACTTGAAAGCACAGGCGCCGCACGTGCAGCCTGAACAACGTCTTAACTAGCCATTGAGTATTTCGATTATCTGAATAGACAAAAACATCCGAGATCAGCGGATATTGAACCTTATTGTCAACAAGACTGCATGTAATGAGACTTGCATTCAATCAGAACTCTTTTATGTCTGCCCGCTCTAGGTGCAGAGATCTTTGTCGCGTAAGACGCGCATTTCAACTCTAATCTTTAAAATATTATGCAATTATAAAAGCCAGCTGTTGGTCAGAAAATACCTCCTCCCTCAATTGGTGTTAATTTGTCCTCAGGGAGAGGACGTCCTAATCCCAAGGTTCAATTGCGTAGAATGCTTCTGTTCCTTCGAGCGTTAAAGTTCTTGGAAAAAACTATCCTTTTGACAAATTCTTCCGCCATGACTCACCTGTAGTTTTGCACAAGTTCTGTTTCAGTGATGTTCTTCGGGTTCCAAGAGTACCCTCTCTGGTATGTCTACGGCCTCTATGCCGAAGGCTTCTTCTCGACGATTCTTCTTTTCGTAGCCTTTACCTTCATTGTTTTCGCTCTGCCCAGAGCAACTATCCGGTTTTATAAACGTCTTTTAGCTGTGAGCTTGACAGTGTAAGTTGTCTTTTTAAGCGAAACAAAAACAGAGATTTAGAAACTATTTGGCCCAATGCTGCATGACCATGGGAACCATGCCAGTAACTATGTTCCCGGTCTGCGGAGGATATACTCTAGGCTTCTTAAACGTTTTCCAATTCAGTACCTGTACTCAATTCGCTGTCTCTTGTCACATGGTAGCAAGTAAGCGAAATCTCCTTATGATAACTCATTCTGTCCAGTTTCTGCTGCATTCACGATATATCTCTTCTACTACCGAAAAGCTGTCATTCTTCCGTTTCCAAGACTTCGAGGCAGAATATATCTTATCACCGTAGGAGTACTATACTTCATTGTCCCAGGTCCTCTGTTTTATTTCGAGTGCCGGTCCATTGACCAAACGCACGTCAAACTGGAAGATTACACAGTAGGTTGTAGTCTCCCGATATCCTAAATTTCTTGTTTTCAAGACCTATCAGGCCGATTTCCCAAGATATTGGAACAATGAGACTGTGGTTTTTCGAACGACTATTGATACAGAAGTTTTTTGGGCGCTAATGTTCCTAATGTTTCTGATAATGATCATGTTCGGCTCGATTGCGTTCATATTGCATCGTCTTCTGAATGGCCTGAAAGCGATGGCTTTGTCTGAAACAACGAAGCGGATGCACAAATCACTGATGAGATCTCTGTTATGGCAGGTAAACTAATTTCTTAGTCAGAATATGCTAGAGGAAACATTACAGACCGGTGTGACGTACGCAGTGTTCTGTTTACCGATGGGAGTGATCATATTGGGCTGTGCTTTCCATTTACCGTATCCAGGTAATAGAGTCATAGCTGCATGAAATAGTTAGCAACATTTTCAGCCGTCGCCAACTTTTGCTACATGACATATGCTACTTCTAATGCATGTGGAATAATTGCCATGATTGGAAGTCATCGCTCAAACAAAAGACGCTTCAGTATCGCCTCTGAAAGTACGAAGCGAACGTTTAATTGAAAAAACAGCATGCTTGTTGTTGAGGCTCGCGGTTAAGGCTTTTGATTTCTGGTCAATTATTTGTGCTGAAAAATAAAAATGTAATTAGTGCTGCTCAATAACGCATCAATAGACATCGTAGTAAGAGGGCATAGGGGTGACGAAGAGCTCAATAGAGTGCATAAACCGACTTCCGACAATATGTGCAATTTAGTAGAGCGAGGAAAATATACACTATTTGCGGTCAAATCATCTATAACACAAGATCTAAGAAAGATGAGGGTTGAAGAAAATGCAGTGCAAAAATCTCTACTAAAGTTATGAACAGATTTCCAGGGGTCAATACATGGTCGAAGTGAAAGGATGCAGAAGTACTGAATGCTGACATATCATGGTCTGTCGTACAGACATCACTAATGAACGTTCTGTCCACATTTATCTTTGAAATAAACCTTTAATTGCTGAAAACAAGGCTATCCAGCTATCTTTAAATACCGGTTGTTGCGATGTTCGGGAGGCGACACAGCATTAAAATGGAAACCGAGGTTAAGAGTGGATGGATATTGAGGAAATCCTCTCTTCATTGTCCAATTTTGTGATCTCTGTATATTTGTGCTCCTTTTCCCTGATTCAGGCTGGGGTCGATCTCTAAGTCATCTCTTATGAAAATCGAAATACAGCTGTCACGTTAAGTTTTTGCGTGTCGCGCAATGAATCCCCACTGTCGCACCCCGTATCGAGTGAAATGTTCCATTTTCACTGGCGGACGTAATCGCCGTAGGCCTGTAGGGTCACCATGCTTGCTTTCTGTTGTTCCACACTTTTTGTTTACTTCTCCTTGCTGAGATCAGATTTCAGAGTTGCAAATGACCTACTATAAGAAGCTACTACATCTAATATGGATATCATTATGCGTGATGTGTCTAATGATCACACAATTAGAAGGTCCGGGTATCTTGGTTTCTCGTGTAACGATACGAAAGTCATCATTAGCTCCTCTTCCAGCAGTACCTGGACGAAGAATAGTAAATTTTATGCACTTTTAGCTTTAAATCCCAGTTCAGGACATGTCAGAGGAATCAGAATTTAATTCAAGAGTTGCTATTGTAGAAGTGATTAGTGATAGATGGAAAATTAATGAGTACAGGTGACGAAAATCCATCTTTGGCTTATGTATTCATCAAATTTTAAGAACGGCGATCGGATCTGTGCAATGCTATGCCGAGATGAAGGGACACCACATGTATCTTTTGAATTTAATGGATCATATGGCAGTATGTGGACATCACAAAGATGTGCGTTTCCGCTTGAAATTGCGTGAAACTCCCAGTTTTGAAATAGAATATGATAGTTTTTTCAGTTCTTCTATAGGAGGCATTGTGCGGTTGCAAACTTACTGGAAAACACGAACCATGATTGGTATGTGTTCATCGACTCGGATATGGAACTTGTCAACCCCTTCAGGTACTTTGTTTTTCAAATGTAACCTCAAAAGTTCAGATCCTTTCGCGAGTTTATTGATGACAAACATGAAGTCTATTTATATGACCGCTTCTGGAACTGGGAGATTATGGCAGGCAAGAATATCAGAGAAGCCTTTTTCTTCTATCAGCTATTTCCAGGTTCTTACATCGTTAAAGGAACCAAATTCGGCAAAGCTTTTGTGCGCGGCTTTGCCAATTTTGAGTTTATACACCCGCAGATAGTCAATCACGGAACGGACAATGGAGCGATTCAGGTGAATTGAGGAGCATTCATGAGACCCAAAACCTGGGACTGGATTCAGCTTTATTGTTTTCCAGGCCTATGTGGCGGAAGTTGTCCTTGGCGGACGCGACAAAATACACGAGTGTTGGAATATCTGGTATAATTCGAAGGGCTGGGACAATATGTTCGACCACGAGTGGTGCGTAAGAAAAGCCCTCGGAGCTGCTGAAGATCTCGGAAGGGTCAAAGTTTTCCGAAAAGTAGGTATCGTAGTAACGAGGAATAACTGTACTTTCAGGGAACGGCATGGGCTAGGGACGGCGGGATCACTCAAGGCAAATGGTCCTTAGACTTCGATTTCCTCCTTCATGGCCGGAAAGAAAGCCAGAAGAAGGTCTGGACGGGTCGTTTGTAAGTGGTACTTTTCGAGATCTTGAACGACGAAACCAACTCGTGTAAGGGCATAGACAGAACGATAATGGTAGACTGAGACATCTAGTGGCTCCGCCGCTGATTTTGAAAGTCCAATATTTGAATCTTACTTATCAATGGCCAATAATATATGCGATGTCCTGTTCTACTTTTCAAAATTACTCTTGTTTTTATCTTTGCAATTTTCTCGTTTTCAGCCAGGGTGGCTGGTACGACACTCGTCTTCACCCACTTGACCTGGCTAAGTGTCACCTCGGAACCGAGGATTGGAAATTTAACGAGGATATGCTAGTAAACAGGTAAAGAGAACTATTTTCTCCATTTTTCTTCATGTCCCTCATTTGTTTCAGATCGGTGATAGTGAAAAACTTAAAGGATAGCGCGCGAGGTATTGTTGGCTTTCTACGTGGAGTGTACATGAGAATCAACAAAACCGAAGTCATCGAAAATGATCTCAAGAACAACCATGATATCATTGATAGATTTTCTCTTTTCAATGAGACCGAAGAAATCTGATATGGGTCCCTGATGCCAAGCAAAAACAACCATTACTGGTACTTTCTTGTAATTTGAGCTGTTTTTAAAGAGACTGGTGCTACTTTTCTTACCGTAGTAAATATTGTCACATTGTTGTTAAGGTACCTCAATTCTGACCTGTCGGTTATGTTTAGCCACAAGAATTATCGCTCTCGTAACAGCGATCGTACCTACCGATTACTCGACCTTCCTCACGCGAAGAGCCATCACCTGTTGGATCAGTTGGTAGGTCGACACACTAGTTCCTTAAACGTGTTTGTGCTTTAGGAAAGAATGTATAAATATTCAACAGAGTGAATAATACGAAGTTAGATGTCAATGTAGGGTCTTGTCACAGAATCATGTGTTCTACTGAATGTCAGTGATAACTGCTGAATCATTGAACAGAGCCAAAACAACATGAACGGATGAACTTTTGAAAGATCGAACTTGAGACCATAGCATTGTCGAAGACATCATACACTTTATTTCGACCGACAAAAAATAAGAACAGTTCGCAGTTGTATGATCATTTTTGACCCTCACTTGAAAAGATGTCCGAAGCTTCCTATGGTCCTGATAAGGTTTCCCAGAAGACTGACAAATACTATTCTTCGACGGTTCATCTGTTCCAAATGTAGAAGACCTTTCATTTTTGATTTCTTTGACTTTCAGCATTGTTCTCCAGCATTCAGGTCTTAAAATGCTGGGTTTTAATGGTATGAATAGTTTGGCAAGCATTATTAGCCAAGTCTTCGAGCTGTTGATTCACGGTGAAATGATCTGCAAACACATATTGCCCCCTCTGACGAACACTTATTACTACAGACGGCTTCAGCCCGGTCTCGGAGTACTAGACAAAAAATACCTCTATAATAGATCTGAAAAAGTATCCAAGTCTGATTAAACTGCCCACTGAGTGGTTTGCCAAGCAGCTTACCTGCGGTAGCGCTGAGCATGCGCAGTGGGCGGGGCTATGGCAATGCGGCAGCAGGGTCCGTTCATTCCTTGCAAGCAGAGAGCTATGCGCTCGCTATTAATTCTATTCTCTTTTATTACTTGCATATCAGGTAAGCTTTTCCTACTTTCATCTATCTTGTTATACGTTTTTCTATTTGTTTCTCCGTGAGGAAAACATCTCCAGGCTTCTCACTCTACATTTGTTTATTGCCAGTAGGTCTTCAACTGGGGGATAGACAAACTTGCACCCTAGAATTAATTCCAGGAGCAAGCTTTTCAATTGCTCTTGATTTCGAAACCCAGGGGACTAACGAAAAAGAGAGAACCCCTTCCACTCGCGAACATTTACCAAAGGTCTTTTGACGAAAGATGAACCAGGCAGACGAACTCTGCAATTGTTTGTTAAAGTTTCTCGTCCTACCCTTTTAGCAGTTGATCAAATTCGCCCTTTTGTCCGTGTTTGCTCGACGTTCCGTTGCCGAAACCTGCACTTTCCGGAAGACTTCTTTGAATAAATTAATTAGAAAGACTAGGGACTTCAAGTCCTATACCGTCTTTTCCGCGATTTTTTGCCATATGACTAAAGAAACTGACAAAGAGCTCGGTCAGCAGTCTGTCTTTGTCCCTTCGCGTGGCGTCGGTTTTTGTTTAGCCTCTGTGAGCATGGACAAACACTGATATCCTGGGACTTCGAAGAACACAACTGAGAAGAGGTTAATCTCTTGTCAAGTGTATGGGCTAAAAGACTTTGCGGTAGTCAGAATGGCATATTAGTGTGTGTATTAGGCGGCGCGCACTGACAAGGCTAAACACTTGACGGGAACAGTCTTGCTCTCTTGCGGACGTGGGTCGCCAAAACTCACAAGCTGTCGGAAATTAGCAGCTTCCGTAGAGATCAGCTACAAAGTTTCAAAATCTGGAGCCTCCCTCCTTTCAAAAACAGCCTTGGGATTAGATTTAGCGCCATAGGGGGAAAGACATAGATCAACTCAAAAAATGTGCCATCTTCAGCTTGGAATCTGACCCTCAGTCCTCATGGCGAGAGGCTTACAAATCGAAGGAGTGGCGATAATTTTCTCGTCGTGTGCAAAGTGAAGGAATATAATGGAGCTGCTAGTGACGTGAAAGTTGACTGGTTCAGAAACGGAAACAAAGTGGCACGACTCGGAAGGTAATTCATCTCTTCATATGGACACGTCCGAGACATTTTTCTAGCGTAATGACCATCAACACTCCTTACTCGAATCAGCTTCTCATCAATCGTCCCAAGACAACCGACGGAGGTGTCTATGTGTGCAAAGCGGAGGTGGAAGGCGAGACACGAGAAGTCAGTGCTGAAATCTCTTTTGTTGGTAAGTAGTCTCTTCGAACTTTCCGTAATCTCGGGTGCGTGTGTTTCTCGGCTTTTGTGCCATAACAGTTCCGCTAATGAACGCACGTCTCATTAGAGAAATGTGGGCTAGACAAACAAGTTGGTCCGCTGCCGGCATGTCACAGGTCAAGGTGGCAAAATTGCGGACCATGCCATGTGGAATAGGAGCCAACCAATAGGGTCCACTCCAATTAGGGCATCCTCAAAGAGACAGAGCGCCCTCGTCTCGTGAAACTTGGGGGCTCATTCCATGAGATTTCAGATCCTCCCAAGTTTGTCGAGCCCGAGACCGAACAGCACCCCGAGGAGGGAACAACGGCCGAAATCAGATGCAAAGTGGAAGGCGATGAAGGACTTGAAGTTTTCTGGCAGTTCAATGGACTGACCCTCGATGAAAGTGAGTTCAAGCAAACAATTAGATCCGTTCTGCAATATGTTCGATCGATCATCCTCTCGATCTCATTACGCAACAGTAGCTTGACGCAAGCGCTGAAGAGCTCTGCCTGAAAGGTCGCCGCCTTCTACTGTTTCTCTTTTCGGAACGATGGGAAAACCTCAAGTGAAGACCCATTAGCGCAGATCCTAAAGCGATATCACATTTCAAAATGCCCAAATGCTTAAACAGCCCACACTATTTGTGTTGCTGTATAAAAAGTCGCATTTGCTGTTTGGTTTCTGCCCTCTGTGTTAAGTGGGGGTAATCCCTGGGTCAAGCTCGTAAGCTAGTATCATCAGTTACGAGCAGCCGTTTTCTCCTACTCTCCGAGAAAAGTCTGCTAGACCATGAAGACGGCCTGAGAGCGGCAGAAAGGGGGATGAGACAATGGCATCCGGACGCTTTTGGACTGACCGCCTTTGTCCCCCGTTCGAATGGTATTCATTGTACCGACCACCCACGATTTGCATATTGAAGCAGGCAACTAGCTATCAATTAGGAGGCGCTGACCAACACCTTAGGCTATTCACGTTACTGCTGCGGGACACAGTTGCAATATGTCGGGTTCAGTTTAAAGAAGAAGACCATATGATTTGCATATTTATGGGGGTCAAGCAATCGTCGTCTAATCCTTTGTGCGACGATTACAGGGCGGCGATTGCCATCTGTCTTCGAAAGGCTTTGTGTTGCGTGAACGCAGATTTTGCTTCATTGTGGCCAGATTTCGAGGATAAGTCAATTAGAAGAGCCAGCAGAACCGCTGTTTGAAATTCGAGCCAACTGCCTAATCTGTGGTGTGTGTCTTTGCTATGTGGCCCGTGAATACGTGGGAACGCTTATCCTGCAACCGACCGTTCTAAAGATATCGCGGAAGAGCGAGAGGACACCAGCTAGACAAACTGCCACTGTATTTGAGTTGCGCAACAGAAAGAAGGCTCATTGATTTGGCTGTGGCAAAATTTTTTTAGGGGTACCCCCCTTGTTTGCGCTGGGCTAGGTTTCATCCTAAAAACCGTTGGCCAACAAACGGTCCTCCCACTTGGTTCGAGTATCTCATTTCACGGGAAAGAGCAATTAGGAAAAAAGTTATAGGCTCTCCAAGAGGATACGATTTCACCGATGACAAGCAGACCCTTGTTATCCAGAACTATAATTCTAAAAAGGATGACGGTGTCTACTACTGCAATGCAGCCCAGTACAGCTCGTTTGAGACTCTTACCATCAATGTGTCTGGATACTGTAAGTATCTATAAAAACGAGTCTGATTCAACTATTTAGCTCGACCGGTGATTACTGTCTTCGACATCCCAGAGAACGGCCGTGGCTTCGAGGGACACAGCGCTCAACTCAAGTGTGGGGCTGTCGGCAAACCGCAGCCGACCTACAAGTGGCTGAACCAGGTAGGAATCACACATAGAGTAAATAGGCTCAGACGGATTCAGTGATCCTCGTAAAGTGGCCAGGAGGGACCCTCCTTCGCATTCCTGGGAGTCTATTATCGCGCGATGCGGGTGTTCGCGGTGATTGAATCGTATGGCTCTCAATATCCCGCGGGAAAACGCTTTCAGACGCGCAAGTTATTCATACTTATGCACTAAGAGAGATGCAATCGATGCCCACGACAAGCGCACATTACTCCGTAGTGGAAGGAAATAAATGGAAGTGTGTCCATTCCCCCGGGAAGCGTAGGATTCTGACAGCGATCAGGTCAAATGACGACTGTTTGACGCGTTTTTCGGGCATATGTTGCCGCAGTCTTTATTGTTTACCATCGCAGCCATTAGGCTTTCGCAGACTCTTACCATATGCAGTCTTCGAGGTAGGGGCTTTTTTATGAAGGGTGGTCATTTTTAGGCCTCGACCATCTGTTGAGCTGCAAAACAGATTTACACCTATCATATGCAAATCGGGCGCGACTGAGATTGGTGCTGGGGATGTCTCCATCTGTCAGTAGGACCATGAATAATAGTTGGGCACACCTGGCTGACGATCTGCGCACCGAGACAAAGCGTCGCGTGCTCCTGAAAGGTCATCAGCGTGCCTAACCTAAACGGTAAAATGGTCACGCTATGTGACGATCAGGGTCATGTCAACGGTTCTGTATACTCGGTAGTTGACTATGGGGAACGCGAGCTCTGAGCGATAGCATACATAGTTTTTAAAAAAGAGTCAAATGGGCAGTTGCTATGCGACCCGCTATTTTTGTCCATTTACAAGCAATTTGGAACCCCCACTGGTTGTATCTTATTGTTTCTGTTTCCGCTTGGTTTCTCAGCCGACCCAAATGGTGGGGATTATCCTATGCCCCGACAGGGGCTGACCCTGTTGTCACCTCGTTGATGAATTAATCTCATCTGGATAACTTACAGGAGGGAGAAGAGATCGAGAACTCTGATAAGCACAGTGTCGAAGATGGACTCCTGGTCATTGAGTCTCTTTCGTCCGAGGATGCTGGAGCCTACAAGTGCATCGCCTCCAATGCTATCGGAAACGACAGCAAGTCTGAAGAGATCACCGTTTTCTGTAAGCTAACTCGAAGGGAAAAACTAATTTTGCATTTTCAGTGAAGCCAAGGATTGAGCGCATGGTCGACATCACCAAAAAAACGAACGAAAATGTGGAAATCGTCTGCAGATACAGCGGAGAAGGAGACTTGAAAGCCAAATTCGTTTTTGAGGATCAGGAATACGCTGTAAGTGTTTTGTTTTTCATATTTACAAGGGATCTTCAGGTGATTGAGGAGGAAGAAGCCACCACTGCTGGAGGTACCAGCCAAGAAGTCGAGCCTGAATCTGCCGAAGAAGAAACAGAAGCTACTACTGAAGCTGCAGAGGAGGAAGGTGGCGCTGACGAGAAGGAAGCCAGTAAGGAGACCTCCACGGCCGAAGCTGCCAGAACATCTGTTGAAGACGATGAGGAAGATAAAGAGACTACTCTGGCTCCTTCAGCTGAGTTGGATGAGGCCTCTGAAGAGAAACACGGTGATAATGAAGAGGATCCCGAGGAAGAGGAGGAGAACACCAGGTGGAAGAGAGTAAGTACTCCAATTATCTAGTAACTAGCCAGGCTGGCGCCTTTGAAAACCACTCTGGCGCCAAAAATCGCACGTAGTTAATTGTCGCAGCGCGGCGATGATATGCAAATGACATGTTGCGCTCCAGGTTGACACATCTGGACGGGATTACAGTAATGATCGGGTTTTGTGGGAGAGACAAGAGGGATGTACAACCTTGACTCAGTGACTCAAACTATAGCGTACATTTTCAGTACGTCACTGATGTCACCTCCGACCGAGTCAGTGTCCGCGCCGAAGGCAACTCGCTCATCTTGACTGTGAGTCAGCTGTCCTTGGAAGATGCTGGAGCCTACAAATGTCTGGTCAAAAACGAGGCTGGAACCTCGAACAGAACTGCCAATCTGGCAATCACTCGTATGTTTTGAACTCCTGATTTTAAACACATTTTTTTTTTCAGACGCCCCGGTACTCAAGTCCTCTTCCGACGAGACTGTGCGCTCTTACGAGGGACACACTGCTACCATCTACTGTGAGGTGTCTGCTGTCCCTGAGGTCAAGTGGACATGGTATAGAGATGGAGATGAGGTAGTTTTTTCTTTTATTAAATCAACTCTTTTTCTATAGGTCGAAGCAGATGGAACTGCGGTGATCATTGACAGAACTGGCTCTACTACCCGTCTCACTTTTGACAGCAAGAAGGGGGCCAACTATGGTGTCTACAAGTGCAAGGCTGACAACGGAATCGGTGAGATGACTCACGAGATGAGGGTTATTGAAATAGGTAAGTGGCTCAGATAGTCGTAAAAGATCGTAAAACGTTATAGTTGCACCTGGCGCACCAATTGGTCTTGATTGCAAGCAGCTCGTGTATCCCAACTACGGAAAATGCTTTATCAGTGAAGGAACCTACGAAGACGAGGCCTCCGAGCCTTCCGAGATCGAATTCCAAGTTGCCAAACTTGATGATGTCAATGCCAACTTTAATTGGGAGAGTGCTCAAATCTTCAGGGTCGACTACGGTAAATATTCTCTTCCGATATCAAAAACAACTTTTCAGACTCGAAGGGAATGGCCGTCCCTAACCTCGAGCCTAGTACACAGTATCAGGTCCGTGCCAAGGCCATCAACGAAGCCGGCGACTCCGATTTCATTGAGCCCGTGAACATGGAAACTACTGAGCCCTGGGTTCCATCCGCTCCTGAAGATGTCGAAATGGACTGTCAGGAAAGCTGTACCGTCTCCTGGTCCAAGCCTAACGATCACGGCTCCGAAATCACTGGATATCAAGTCACCGTTGGAGAACTGGTGAAGAGAGAAGAGACTGGAGAGGTATTGCGATGTCAAGCCACAAAATGACAACCTTTTTAGCTCGTTCCTTCCGGAGCCAAGGATTTCACTGTTTCCGTCCAGTCTGAAGACATGTCGGTCCAGATCAACGGAATCAAGCCGCACTCTTTCTACAGAGTTTCTGTCGTTGCTGTCAACACTGTTGGAGCTGGAGATCACACAACGATCGACAAGGAGACTGATGGCTAGAACTTTTTTTTAAAAGAATCGACAAGAATGTTTACAGACAATCCGACGGAACTGTGTGAATCCAAATGGGACCTCACCAAATGCGCTATTGCCGGTGGTGTGGCTCTGCTTCTTTTGTTCTTTGTGATCGATGTCATTTGTTGCAAAGTCAACCAGTGTGGTCTGTTGGCTTGCATCTGCTTCAACTGCTGTGGTCGTGGTGACTCCAACCGCAAAGAAAGGGATCTCGAGACCGGGAGGTGAGACATTCTTTATTACATTCTAACAAATATTTTTGAGGGGAGAGTCCGGTCGACTTTTGGACAGCCAAGCGAGGTAAATCTGTGTGGAGAGAAGGCTTTATGTCCGTCAGTTTTGTGCAATAATTGCTGCCGTCGTCTCCCTGTGGTGCATTTTTGTCTCTGGGTGTCATCATAATTCTTCTAGTTTTCAGCCAAAAAAGTTATCTACTTCCCCTACAAACCACCGTCTAGTAACTATTCCCCCTTTTAAGTGAAAATACCTAGATCAACTAAAAAAACTCATGTTCTCGTGTCCAATATAGTCACTTTGCTCTAATTGCCACAAATAGTGTTACTGTCTCTATCCAGCCCTCCCCTTCTAAAATTGGACGTGCTCGGGTCCCACATATTTTGTTGTGATTTTTCACTTATGTTCATAATAAATTTTGTTGCTCTCAAGTCTAGCCATCCTCTTCAAGTGACCCCTGAATGCGTAACTTTGGACCTCGACTGAGCAGCTGGCAATCGCAGTGTAACCCGCCACCAGTGGGACAACTCTTAGCATATCTGCCAGATGCAATTCACACCGTTCTGGCTCATTTTATCGTTGATCACATGCTCTACTGCTATTCCGACTAGAGAGTTTAAAGTCAAGAAGGGCAAATTTTTCACTTATACTTTGCATTCGGCATCTCTCTTCAATCAAACAGGTGAGTCTCTTTGCTTAACGATTTTTCAAGCTTTAACCTCAACAAAAGTTTGACTTTGAAAACGAAGGTGATAATATCCTTCTTTCAAGCAATTCATGGTACTTTAGCTGGGATTTTTACAGTTATATTTTAGTTCCTGTTAAATGGTCCGCTACAATCAAAGGCCGACCAGCTCTGCCTCAATGGCTTCATGTACTTCATTCTAAGCACGCTCCTCTAGCGTATTTAATTGGTTAGTTCACTCCTACGGATAAAAAATGTGACTTTTGGTACAGGAACTCCTGTGACTTCTGCCCGTACAGTCACTGTCCACATTTTAGCCAAACGACAAGATACCTTTGCCAGCCAAGACATGTACATAATCTTTTCTTTGGAAGAAGATGATAAGTATTCATTAAAGTTGTTAACATTTGATTGTTCAGAAGGTTTTACCAAGTCAACTACTCAAACCATTGATCTGACCATCAAGAACATTGATGCGGAAGAGTTCGTGGACGATAGATCTGGCTTGATAAGTGAGCTATTTGATCAAAACTTATTCAAAATCTAGAAAAACTTGAACAGTCAGTATCTGACACTTTCCGGGGGAAACTTGTCAATCCCTACATTTTCAACATTCAAAACGAGGCTTCCATCGAGAAAATGCAGAGTCTCAGATGGGAAAAGTTCGGGTAAGAAATGTTTATATTCATTTTCAACTTTAACAGGAGCAACAATCAGCCGACTGACCTATCTTCACAAACTAAAGGGTATTCAAAATTTTGACTCATGTAGGATTGCTTCCGCTTATATTTAGCATGTGGCAGAGATTTGTAGAGCTAAACATGTTAAGGTTTTTTTGCTTATTTGCTCTCACGGATATTGAAGCCTTCGTCGCAAGCGGTTTCAATGACTATGTGATCATTTCTTCTTTCAGGTCAATCGTGTCTATCGGGACTCAACGAGGCTTCTACCCGAACGTTTATAGCCTCGTTCAGAACCTCCGTGCTAATCCGAACTATTGCAAAAAGGCCAATCAAGTCATTGTAAACCGCTTTTTCGCACCGTCGTTTCAAATTGATTGGTGTCGGACGCAGCTGGTAGATTTGAGAAATTCACACAACTAATAAGATCTTTTCAGAAGAACATCACGTTGTTGCACGAGTTCGTAGAGCTTGAAGCTCAAAAAAACACTGTTGCACCAGTTGAAATTGATCAGGTATTTGACATTCTCACAATCAAATTTGAAACTTTTTAGAGTCTACCTCCCACCCCACCTTCTGATTATTATACGGATAAAGGAGGATGGTGGTATTTTGGACTGATCTTCCCAGCTTTCGGTTTCATCGCCTTCATCGTTTTACTCATTCTCACTTACATCTTTTTTGGAAAGAGAACGGGCCAGGATCACAGGGACAGAAATACCCCCAAGTACCTTTTTAAGCATTTTTTAAAGGTGTAGTGTTCAGAGAACAACTGGAAGAGTTCATCTGTGTTCGTGAAAGTCAACGCCATCTTCGAGAGCTCTCAGTTCAACGACAACTTCTGTTGATGTCTACAGATAGAGACAACTCTGCGGTTCCAACAGGTAAGCTACTTTGACTACCCGTTTTCATACCAATGAATGGTAAGGAATAAAATCTCGAAACTTTTCAGGAATACACTCATTCCTGCAACCAAAAAGCAGAGCGCCCACCAGTTTCAGTGGATCAACTAGATTCAGTAAAAGTGCAAGTCGACTCAATGAGCCTACAGCAGGTAGGGACGACATTTACCTATAAGTTTTTCAATAGTTGTACCAGAAGAAGCTCTGGAAAACGTTCCAGTTGGAAAGCAAACTGTGGCAGAAGCTGCGAAACAGTGTGGAAGTTCGCTACATCTCTATCGAAATCCTCTTGACACTGAATCGGATGAAGACAATGAATCGGATAGTTTGGAATAGTCTAATATAGAACAGTTTGTTTATTCATTTACTTGTTTGATATTGCAAGATTAAAAAGTCATACGAATTCTTCGGGCTTGAATGTGAAAAGCACCTCTAAACCGATAGAGATAGAAATAGGGAAAGGCTCTTACCTGCATTTTCATCAACGTGAACAGAATACGAGTTACTGGCTGCAAATACATGACGGATGAAGATTAGTAAGAGCCTCGAAGATAGCTTGAAATGTTCGGGAGGAAAAGTTTGCAGGTCACAACCATCATGACGAAGAAAAGAACGACGATAAGCATCGAGAAGAAAACAGCCACAACAGCAGATTCGAGGCTTTCGAAGCCCACGTTCCTTGTCTGACGTTTTGGATCAAGTTGGAATGTATTGTGAGATGGGAAAAAGAAAAATTTGAATCTACTCAGTCTAAAGGCAAAGAATTAAAATTATGGGTCATGGCAGGCATATAGACCAAATTGTGATGAATCCAGCCGAACACTTTGCTCAACTCATAACTTTTTGATATGACCGTCGAGATGTGTTTCTTTGGACACGAAAGTTTTAGTTCGTCAAATAATAGAAAAAGTCAAGAAAGCAGCTGCTTTCTCCAAGAAACCATTTTTCTTAAGCAGCTCACGTTCTTCATCGGGATTCGAAGAATTTTCTCGTTTTTTTTCCCTTGTTTCTGTTTTTCTTTTGTTTTTCTCTCTTTTTCCTTCAATTTTTATTGACTATTGAGTTGTAGGATTATGCAAAATAAGAGAGCCATTGCCGCGGACAGCTTCGAAACAAAGAAGAAGTCGTCGTTGGTATGCAGCAGGGCCGGTTTTCTCCACATGAAGCAAAATTGTGACCGCACCATCTACTCGGATTCGTGGAACAGATATTCGAAGCTGTATCGCGTCTTTGCATCGCATATGCAAGGTAATTCAGTGCCATCCGTAAAGTAGATTTTGTTTAGAATTTCAATAATTTGAGATGTCTAGTATCGTGAAGGGTGCTACAGTACATACGAACAGTAGTGAGTGTACTGGAGAGGAATGAAGCAGCCTTTCTTGAAGATAAATAACGGAACAAGTGATCCTGGCCTCCTATATCACGGAAACGGTAGTATGCGAGAACGAGGAGGATTTTTTGGCTGCAATCTTCCTCGTTCAAGACTTAGACTTGTAATAAAATTGTTTTGTGTCAACCCTTTTCTGTAATTCTTGCGCTTGTTCAAGCCTACATATCTTTGTTTCCATTGCACAAAAACTCTTTCAGATGAAAAAAACAAAAGCCACAACTTATTCGTTTTTCACCTCTAACAAATGTGAAGCCCATGATTTTTTCCTTTCATTTTTTCTGCTTGTTAGTGTTTCTTTCCTAAATCGTTTAGGTTTAGTGCCGCTAGAGAAAGCAAAATGAAAAGGGAAACTTTTTGGGGACTAATAAAAATTTATCTTGAAGGTCAATTTCGAAAAGTGGGGGGCATGAATAAGATGGATGGGTGGGGGGGGGGCAAAATCAGCAATATCGCACCGTTGAAAGGTCTATTGGTATAAACTGTTTCAGACTTTGTGGCAACGGTCTTCCAAACTGCTTCTCTGGTATGAGTTTCGGAACAATCAGCATATATTACAGAACCTCTACTATTTCTTCTTTCTTCTAGGCAATCCAACCTTGTCCTCTTTCTTTTACCAGTTGTCATTCTGTTTGTCAACAAGGAGTAACTCTTTTATAGAAATACGTATGAATGTTCAGAATCCGCGAAGCCTCTCTATGTTTCCTTATATACCATTCTGTAGAGTTGTCGACGTTTCTCCCATACTTTCCCTGAACCGAACGACTGCTACGTAGCATTCCAATCTGTTGTTCTTGCATCACTTATGTTACAGCTAGACAACTAATGCTGGTGAAATATTTATTAAAACTTTTATCGTGAAACATTGTTGGGGGGCAAATAGGAGGAGGAGAGAAGAAACAGTTCGTAAAGCAATAAGAGGAGACGACTAGAACGAGAGAGGAACCCGCGCAGCTCGGCCGCGATATGTACAACGCCTACGCTACGCTACGTTCGAAAAGGGTAATAAGCGGGAGGGGAAAATTTGAAGGACCAAATTCAGCATCAATTCATATCCCTGTGTTGCCAAAGATAACGTAAAAGTGGTTAAAATTGAGACGGTGAGATGAAACGTATGAATTGATCACGCAGAACGAAGGAAGTTGAATGGGTGCAGTAAGCTCTGATATAAAGTTTTTTACATTATACTGGGTGCAAAAAGAGACTAAACTAGAAAAAAAAACAGAGAAGTTGTTATACCGGGATGAGAAAGGGAGTATAAAAAGGGTATTATCCTGATATGAGCCAATACGACCCTAAAGAAGACGGAAAAAACGGGAGAAACTATTGAAAGAAGATGGTCAAAAATTGACAAGTGGTGAGCCCTTGGGTGAGGATGGCAGCTGAGAGGCTAAAGTAACTTCTGTTAGTTGACCAAAGTCCGAAGCCGCACGGTTCTGTCTTCCACTCGCTGGCACCAGATTCGCCCCAATACTTTCGAACTGTAGATCATGCATCGACTTCGTCACCTGAACCGTTGAGTTTCCTCTGCTAGCACTGTATTTTTGTTCTGTCGTACTATTTAAAAACTGCTGAGCAAATTTTTGGTCTCATCCAATCAACCGGCTAAGTTAGTTAGCCCACGGAAGTACAAAAGTTTGGTCCCGTCTATGTTTTTGCAACATAGTTCAATGGTAGCTATGATAGATGTTTGTAGTTTGAAACACATACCCTACCGTAGTTGTTTTTCTGGCGTGTACTTTTCCCGAGTACACTTCACTTGTTTTCTTCCTGCCCCTTAGATTTGTAATCTTCGTAAGCAGGAAAAAACTTATCGAAAGAGAGCGTGCAGAGATCTTTTATTAACCAAGCCAATTATCCTTGAGTAACAAAAGAAGCCGGCTTCATGAACGTACCTTGCAAGCACAACCAGAAGATTTGTGACAGGCTTTGCACATAGTAGGAAGTAAATAATTAGTGTGGGAAGACTGAAAAAATTTTGCTTGTTTTGCTGTGAGTGGGGCTAGATCTACGTATTTTCGTCTGTGGGGTGTGAAGGTATAGAGGTTGAATCTAGGCGTGAGGACAACCACAAAACACTGTACAAAGGCCATCTATCACGGTAAGAAAGAACATTTTAAGCGGTAGATTCATCCCGACAGAAATTTCACACGGCTTGGCGAGAATTGCAGAAGAAGAAGAAGAGAGAAACTTACGTTTTCATTTGTAAGTGTGAAGCTGGAAAGACGCGAATCCAAGGCACATCACTAAAGAGAACACATTTAGGTCAGTTGAGAAAACGAAGAGAAGAAGGAAGACGTTGTGTGATAAACGAAGACTTTTAGTGACTTTTTCTCTTATGTGCTCGCTTCTTTTATGAACCGCCGAAAACATGCCAAAATGAAACATTCCAGATGCAGAAAACACACTAACAAAACAGCTAGAACGTTTCTACCAAAAAATCTTGAAGGAACAGAAGAAATTAAAGTGTTTTTGGAGACTCACTTTTCTCTTGAAGAGCCTTGAGAAAAAACCCGGTTTACTCGATCCGTTTCTACGATCATCTGAACCCGAACAATCTGGACGAAGATCCCATGCTAGCTCGCCATTGTCCTCGTAAATTGTGTTCAATTCGGCGAAACATTCCGTCTCGATCATCTGAAATCTTGTTGTTCTTTGATATTTGCCCCTCTCTTTAGATTGGGAACACCCCTGCCTCCTATGCCAAAAAGTGTGTAAGGCATATCTTCACATCAGCGCCCTACCGGTCGCTGCCCCCCGTTTGGCGAAGAGAAGGAAAAGCCAAACAGACCTCGTTCTGCCACGGGATGCTGACACTTCCTGTATTGAACTTGCCGTAGAATTGTGTGTCTGAGGCATCCAATCGCACGCCCTTAACGGTGCTGAACTGTTCAATGTCGAGGACGTCTTTCGCGTACACGGCACGCGGATCGGGACAGAATGGAGGTGTCACCTAAAAGAAAAGTAGGAAGTGATGTCATACTGGTGATCACTGACCTTGCCAGCTTCCATTTTCTTCCATGGGACGGGCTCCCTTCCGGTGTTCGTGTCCGCTGTATTGAAGAACGGATGCGCTCGTATTTCTTCGGCTCCCTCTTCGGCCTTATTAACTCGCCGACAGCCCAACCGGAAGGATGGTTCTTTGTGCAGAAGACCACTGAAAAAAGATCAAAATGTTCAAAGCAGATCAAAAAGTACCGGCAAAGTGTTCTGGCGGCCTCACTGAACTTGTCAGAGTATTTTTCTTGGTCTTCCTTCACTCGACGTTCAACTTCTTCTCGTTTCACTTTTTCCTTACGCTGTCGAAATGGCGCTTTTCCCTCGATCATCTCATAGATTAGGCATCCGAGTCCCCACCAGTCGACGCCGTACGAATATCGTTCGTTCTTGACAATCTCCGGGGCTGAAAAATGGCATATTCGTCATGACAAATCTCTCCGTAAAAACATGCAAAATGCATCTGCCACGCTCAGCATGTCACGTGTTAAGAACAGATAACAACGAACCCATATAACCGACGGTACCGACGCGGCCCTTAATGGGCTCGTTATCCTTCAGCTCAACTGCCAATCCCAGGTCACTGATGCGCACATGTCCTGAAAACATTGTTTGTCTTCACTTGTTAATTGAAACCGCCAATTATTTTTATGCGTCTTGTTGCAGCTGCCACAAAAAGCACAAATGCTAGTGTTCTCAAAAGTGTAACAAGTTTACCCTCAAGTTCGACTTGTTCGCTCGCTAGTCAACTCGAGATATGACAACTGTCACTAGAAGGAAACAGGATACAGACGTGGCGCGGAAGTCGTTAGCCGCAAGGAAATTAGAACTGCTCACCGAAGTCATCCAGAAGGATGTTTTCGGGCTTGAGATCTCGGTACAGTATCCTCTCCCGATGCAAGTGTTGGAGACCTAATGTTATCTCGGCCGCGTAGAATTGCACTCGTTTTTCCTCAAATCCACCGGGCATTAGGTTGTAGAGATGGAACTTTAGATCTCCTGGAAAAAGGCTCTTTCAATAAAGCCAATTTGTGGATAGCAGACTTGGGAAGATTAACCGAATTAGTCAGTGATCAAAAGAATTTCTGAATATAACGATGTACTTTTACCTCCGTTCATCAGAGTCAAGACCAAGCAGAGAGCATCCTTTGTCTCGTAGGCGTAGGCAAGACTCACCTAAAATTAACCATAAGTATAGGTTTTTCGCCCTTCGTGTATCATATTTGCCTAACTAGGTGAATTACATTAGCCAGCTCGACCGCGCATCCCTTCAAAAGGGCATTCACATGCCGAGCTTGAGAAATAGACGCAAATAGCCACACGTCTATACTTTTCTCTCATAAATCAGAACCTCAACGAGCAATTATCAATCGGTACAACTTGCTTTCTATGGCTTCATTACAGAGGGTTGTTAGATACCCCTGAAGGGGGGTCCTGTCTTTGTTTGCTGTGTCGCTAGAGCTGCGCCCTAGCACCAATAATCAGGCTCTCAAGGAATTCCCGCGTACACAGATTTAGGTTTCTGATACATTACTTATTCAGGAAGGCCAAAATGGCGGATGAACTCACGACAAAGGGCGAATTTATCCGCTGAAGGATCTGCTTCTCATTTAGACTCAGAGTCTCAGCATGTCGTTTTTTGACTCTCTTCTTTTCCAGCTTCTTCAGAGCGTACATCTTGCCGGATGATCTCACCTGATTAACGACAATTGCAAGCTCTCGTATTTAAATTACCTGACACGCACATACTTCTCCAAATCCGCCCTTTCCCAGAACACGATAAAGTCGAAATGTGTGCTTGTCCACGGGCCTCCGTTCCAGCCATTTCCATTGGAAGTAACGAAAAAAGTAGACGGACTCGATAAACAGCTGATATGCTTCCCCAGATAAAAAGTTTCGCACAGTACTGAAATATTTTTTTGATTTCGTTTGTCCATGATTAGTCTTTCTGTGTCAAACAAAGGGTACAAATTGGGTGCAATAAGCCTATAGGCCGAGAAAAGGCAGGACTGACCGTGTGGTTTCAGAAAGAGATTCGTTCAGCAGAGTCTCGTTAGCCGAGTTGGACACTATCCGACCGAGGAGTTCTTGAGATAGAAAGGAGCACCAGGTATTATTGGACGACTGTAAATTCTCTTGCTTTCCCTTTCTGAGGTCAACCTATACCGATGGATACTCTCCCTCTGTTGACAGCATGGAGCAGATTTCGTCAACGAGATGCTTTCTAGACTCTCCGTCATCATCAGACGTCTCGTATTCCTCGACCTGAAATCATGTGCGATGAAGCCAATTGCCTCTCTTTTTTCTGTCGACATCTTTGCCCCTTCAGCCTTCCCTTCGCCGCTTGCCCCCAACTGTCTTAAAAAACAGAATGATTTGTGTCGAGTCCCCTCTCCAAGAGGACTTGAATAATGCGCCAAGTGAGGACTAGCACAACATATTGACACGTTATCAACGTCCTCTGGTGGGAATATGAGCCTTGATACACTGGCCGACACGGGGCAGGAGTCACGGGTTGCCGTATTAGCTTAATCCCCAAACTACAATCGACGAGCAGGAGAGAGTGCGTAGGGATACGATCAGCACTTACCTTGTTCAAGAAGTTGCAACATTCGTGGTACACCGCGCTGCTGTTCCGACAGAAGTCTTGGAAGAGTAGTCGACCGATCGGCTGTCGCTCAATGACACAACCATAGCTGAAACTGAAAAATCGGACACTACCCAAAAATGATTTGAAGCCATTAATCTCTGTTCCTCTTTCGGGGCTCCTCTGACGAATGGATACGCTAGCTTGCGCAGTGTAACAGACCGCTCAAAGCACGAAAACGCGCAGCTCAGGTGAATAAAAGACATTTTTTGAGTCCATGCTCTCAGCTGTTTCCGATCTCTCAGTGGCTTTTTGGAAGACATCTGGCTAAACGACGAGGCCACAAATTTTACAGCATGCGACATCGTGCTGTGCTCTAGAAGATGGGGCCCAACGACTACTGGCGACCGTAAAACTCGAGTCGTTTAATTTCCTGGTTGATTCGTCTGGCGATTGGCTTCGACCTTCTAAGGATTGAAATTCCCGCGTACGAGTGGAGGCTTAGGAATGTGTGATCACAGTTCGTACGTACCTAATGTGAAAGGATCTGTACGCCACATCTTGTTAGAAATTAAAGGCCAGATTATACCGTCGACAAATAACGAGTCATGGCAGCTGAAAATTACGAAAAGTTAGGCTTTAACAGAATCTATACTTATTATGTCTCGCGTAATTAGGAATCTCTTGAGTTGAGCATGTAAACAGCCATGAATTTTGTCGAGAACTAATGGATAGTCACTGATAAGCTGGAGGAAAGTTCATTCGATCAGAAAGATTTGAGATTTTGCAGCAGATTGCAGTCTATTCATTGCTTTCAAGCAGAAAATACCCTCAAAAAGGACTTTTTCACGGAATGACAAGGAAAATTAGCTGTTATTTTGAAGAAAAAGTAAGCTCAACTGACCTGAGATCAAGTTCGTTTTTTAAATATAGACACTCTTTATAATGGGGGAATTGTAGATAATTCTTCCATTTCTTGCTTTTTCCCTTCTTCTGACCGCCGCCTGAAAAAGTAAAATGAGATTAAAGAAAACGAAGCGTAAAATAATGAGTTTGCGTGGCAATATAGGATCGATCTCGAAAAATGGGGCTATTCTGCTGACAAAAATAATAGGTAGCAATTATATGAGTCAAATGAAGGGGAGCTGGCAAAATGGACTCACTTTCACGGGCCTTGATGTAGACCGTGTTGGCGACGATGTTCTCGATCTCCATTCCGGGCCGGACAGTGCGACGAACGGGTCATACGGGACTGGACATGCCGCGCCAGCCCTTCAGCACACCATCTTTTTCTCTACTATTTCTCCCAATCGATATCCGCGGCCGCTGCCCGCACCCACCCATGGCAGGCGGCCCTAGCCCCCACAATTAATGCATTAGTCTGACCCTTATATACAATATTCTTGCAAAATTTGGCTTTTAGATTCGGGAGGTTTCTCCCCAGTTCTCTAACATTCTCTGTTAGATGTTTATTTTTTGCCTCTGGCTTTTGTCGCCAATGTTACGCTCAGACCCATTTCCATTGTTTTCCTCCCAGAGTCTTGCTCTGACAGCGCCATTAGCTGCCTTTGCTGTCAATAGTTTCTCCTCTTACTTGTTTGATGCTCAACAGCAGTTAGAAACCGTGAATAGAAGCCGCTTGAAAGAGAGTCTCCACTTAGGGGCACGACCTTTCTTTGCACTATTGTCCCAACGCACTCATTGGCGCCCAAATGTGGCTTGTTCTTCGCGTCCAATCCCAACTTTTTACCCGTCTGAAGCCAATTTTTCCCAGTCTCTCGAGAGCCTCCAATATAAAGTCTTTGATGTGACAGTCCTATGAATGACAGAGTAGGCTGAGGCAATTATTCGCACACTGCCAAAATGAACCTTACCAGTTGTGACACGCAAAACTAGTTCTCGTTCTCGACTTACCTCGTATAAAAACTTCCTCGATATGCACTAATACGTCCTGTTCTTACCAATCCATTTATACCCGTACCCTATCCAATGCGATGGTGTTCAAGAACATGCTCTCTCACCTGTAACAGATTTTTCTATCTTTTCTCAGTTGAAGTTTTCAGAGTAGGAGGAATGGAGCCATTATTAGAGTATTTCTTGTACAGAGGACCAGATTCAACTAACGAGCAGATTACAAAAGCGATAGTAGAAGCCACCAAGGATTACGTCTTCGACGAGAATTCAATCGTTCTCACCTCTAAAGGTAGACATTCTTCTGTGCTTGTGAAGTTTGTTCCAAATTCAGGCTATAGTGGCATTCCTCTGAAGGGAAAGAGCTTCCTCAATGGCAGACGTGACGATCTTTGGAAAATTGTGGACGTCCTCTTCCAATTAAGCCAACATTTCGATGGATTAGTCTTTACGTGGGCTCTTACCGTTTCCTTTTGTTCAACATCTATCTGTAGGATAGCGACCAATGATCCGAAAGAGAATCTGTTTTACCGTGAATGTGAGAGAAACGAGGTTCTGCCAAAATGGGTTCAGTCAGCGGAAGATTTCAACAAAAGAGTGAGGATAAATCTGGCTTTAACTAGTTTCGTCATTCAGGTCTACGGCTACGGAGGCGTTCTTCATCTCATTTCTCCTCAAGTCAAGTCGAAACATCCCAATGTGCTTGACATTGACATTGTAAGAAAGTTTTCTCGTGAAACGCGAAACATTATCATCACCGAGGCTGTAAAACAGGTACAGTTTTCGTTGCAAAGATTTCAAGATGCTGCTTGCAGAGAATCAATGTAACTTCTTCTAAGGAATATGGCTTGAAGAGAACAAGCGTGAATCTTCCCTCTGAACTAGCGTATGTTGCCAAGCAGAGACCGGATTTGCTCAGTATCGCCATCCGGGAACATATGAAGAGCTCGGCAGACCACGCGGTTAGTTTAGTCTGTTCTTTAACGGATTGACAATGTTTAGAAAGCAGAAAAACAGCTGGAAGTGTCTGATTGTGTCATGGTGTACGTTATCCTCAACTCTCGCGACTTCAAAGCAGTAATGGCCGTAGCAGACATAGATGCACCTTCGGACATTGTTTCTCATCGAATTGGTTGCGCACTCATTGAATTCGACCACAAGTACTCTTCCTGCCAGAATGGGGCCATCGAGGAAGCTGATGAGGTCTTCCGCAATGTGGTGAGTTCAGTTTTTTTCTCGCAGCTCTGTTTATCGCCGCAAAACATAACAATCTATTTTCAGGAGGATGCTTTCGAACGTGAACGAATGTCCTCGCTTCTGGCGGCCATTCGCGGTAAGCCCCAAAGTCTCGCCCACCGATATCAGATGGCCAAATCTTTGGTGACGAGCAAACATCACGCCGAATGCAGGAAGCTGTACAATGGTATGGCTTTTTTCGTATTCCTGAAGGTTTTTCATTTTTAGATGGAATGACGTCATCGTCTGAAGCTCATGATTCCGCCTGTTCCGGAGATGACGAAGAGGATACGGGCAAGTCTAATCATCGAAAACAGGCTATAAACTTATTTATTCGGTTTTTGAACGTACTATTTCAGATGTACAAAAAGAGACGGGGTGATCTTGGAAAGAAGAGGGAACTCGCAGCGATAAGACCGAAGGGGATTGTTCTGTAAGCACCAATGGTTAGAGTTTCAATCAACTTTTTGTAGTCGTGCTACAAGCGATGATGAACTGCCCACTCCCACCACCTCTGATCAGCTTCGACACTTCGAGAGAGCTGTCAACGGCGACGATATTTATAAAGAATCATCGGATGAGAAGTCTCTAGGCGAAGAAGAGGCTTCTCTCGACCTATTTTCATCCAAGCCGAAGATAAAGTCTGCTGAAGCCAAAATTCCCACACCGCGAATGGTAAAAAGCCGCTAATTCCTGTGCCTAAGGCCAAAAGTTTTAGCTGTCTGACCACGGAACAGCGAGTGATGATGACGGTGGTTTTGACGTCAGTGACCTACTCAATTCAGCTCCCCCTCTCGCAGCCAAGCTGGACGACTTTGAAGATTTCGACGATATTTAGTTTATTGCTTAGGCACCTTATCAGTTTATGATTTGCTTTCAAACACAACGACTCGCTTATGAAAAAGCTTTCAGCTCCAAGATCTTGTTATTGCTCCTACACTTAGAAAACTGTTAAATTTATTCTCCATGGCCACGTCTTTCAATCTGCTCCTCCTCTCATTCAACTACTCATAATGAAATTACTTACGCATCTGATGCCTGCCCCAATATCTCTCTCGTGCTTTGTATATGTGCAATTACTCACAACTCCGGTGTGTTTGTATGCAGCCGTCATAAGATTTGTCATGACAAGTTAGCCCTACAATGTACTGGTAAAACATATTCTACAATAAAATGGTCAATTTTTATGCTAATACCCGCCAGAGTGGGGACGGTAGACTCTCGTTCAGTAAATGTGGTTTGGCTGCTAAATCCGGATTAAATTGAGACATGTGCGCTGGTCGATGCGTGGATGTCCAGGTAGACAATCACATCGGAAGCTCCCCTTCGTGTTCACGCAGGTCGATCCGGAGCATCCGCCGAGCTAAAAATGACTTTGGTTTGATATTTGAGCGTCCAAAATAAAATATGACGCCTTTGGCACCCCCGCTCTTCGCCTTGATCGACAAAGTGTGAAAAAGACGACGTCCCTTTGTTGCAATTTTTTCTAAGCTTAGCCGCCCGGAGCACGCGATCATTCGGAGGCAGTAGTGGTTTTGAGCTAGACTCTCCGCAACACCATTGAAGACCAAAAGTTGACGCCTACCTGCTCCTGAACACTCCATGAGAAGCTACATTCATCGATGTCGTAGCAATATGTGCCATTTCCGAAGAAGCCCTACAAAACGAGAGAGAAATTGAAGGCTCAAATTTATAGGAAACCTCTTTACAGCGACACTTGGCCCCCACTTTGGACGAGGTGCAAGTTGCGTCCTCGTGGCAGGAATGGACGCTGCAATAGTCGAAATTCAAACAAGAGGGACAACATTGTCCCTCTTCTTTCTTTTGTTGGTTCTTGGGACACGGAAGTACAGGACACATATGTTCATGGCTGCAATGAACAAATTATCCTTTCCCTTTGTATGTTCTTACTTCAATTTGCAGTGAACAGAGCCGTCTGTGCACTCACAACGGACACACGTCTCCGGCCAAAAAACGGACCCGTGATGGTAGAAAATGCCATTGAATTCACACTTAAAAGACTTCTTTGTGTCATTCCGGCGGAAAAGTTACTTTTTTTCCGCACCGTGTCGGGCAACATCCGTCAACTTCTTGTATGGGGAAAGTACAGTTTTCAAGAGGAATACAACCAAGTTCTTCACTCTAAAACTGGATTCCTGACTATCAAGGTTTAATACTACCTTGCAAATCCCACTACCCTGATTGTGGTCGTCACCAAAGGCTGATATCTGGCGCTGAAAATAAGAATATTCAAATGCCTCAAGGGAATTCTTTCAATTAATCATTGGATGCCAGAGCGGTAATGAATTCAACACGGTCCTCTCGCACTGCCTACACATGACATAAAGATTCTCTGGGAGAGCAAAGTGTCAATTACCGACGAGGCAGTGTCCCGATGGCTTACTTTGTTCTCTATTCGTTCCTTATTAGTCGGCGATTCCTGATGCTTCAAGACGCTGCAGAATTGAGGAAGAGGATTGCCAGATGACACTTGGATATTCTCATAGAAATGAGGAAGTGATCCCAAGCTGATTTGTGGGGTGGGTATCCTGATATACTACATTTTTCGGACAACATACTACATACCTGAAGTCAATGTCACTAATTTGTTCCTGCATGACAGTGTGACATTTTGAAGTCACCACGAGAAGTCTGTCGGAGACAGTCAAAATTATTTGTAGTGGGTAGTCTGTTTGGGGAATCTGGGCTGTCAACAAGCTGACATTACTATCATTTAGAGGTAGAACGACTTTGAGCTGAAACAAAATCTTCAACTGTTGCGGTTGGATTAACCAAATTATGCCTTGCGACCTCGATCGAAAATACAGGGTCTTGGTACTTTTCGTCATCTCCCTGAATGATGACTCCCGTTGCATTTGCACTCTCCACGGTCCATCTGACAAACGCGTTGTGGTACTTGAAATTGTTCCAAATTGCATCCCTCTAAAACAATCTGGTCAACCCATTTGCTGGATTCGTCTATTGCTTGGGTTTATTCGTCTCGTCGGACTCACAGAATGGCATTTCCGTCCTATGGGTTCACTCTCTCGCTGACTAGAGCAGTTAAACATTTTTTGGTTATCTGGAGTACCAAGTGCAGTGCACTGTTTTGACGGATGTAACGGAGCATAAATCCGACGGAATTTTTTCCACACAGCCTTTTGCTTTCTCACTCTCCTCGCGCGCCAGCATACAAAATAAAAGGAATTGTGGTAATGCAATTTTTTTCAATAGGTTTTCGAGCCTTTCTCAGCAAAATAAGTTCAACTTTTTGTTTTGACATGTAGATTATCTCACCTCACTTGTTGATATGCTCCGAGCATGCCCAAGGGGGATCAAACTCCCCAAGAAGAAGACAAGTAGCGACATATGAAGGCTAAACAGCCCTTCCCTAAGGGCTATTTATTGTGTATCAAATTTCCGGGACCTGGAAAACTAATAAACTGTGGAAAATTGCACATCGAGAGAAGGTACTGACTGAGAAAGGACAATCAATGAAGCCATAAGGAGGAAAAAGAAGATCACACAATCGACTAAAGGCTTTCCGCAAAGCTCATCCTGTTTTGCGCCGAGATTATGCACTCGGACCACCGTGCTGACTGATGCCCCTAAGCGCTTTTTGAGATCCAATTAGCTAAATGAGGGGAAACTATGAAGTACAACGGGGTCGGATTAAGCCTACCCGTTTTTTATAGCCAGTATTACCCCGCCCATTCTCACAAACCTATCCACAAAACAGATTAGCCTTCTCCACGTAGTAGCAGGTCGGAAATCGTGCCATGTTTAAGAATGGTAACGGCAATGCTTATTTTTGGATGTGAAGTAAAAAAAGTCTTTGAGACCTCTCTCAAATTCAAAAAGACGGAGCATTGAGCCCCTTTCGGAAACATAAGACGTAAATCTTTTTGAACGCCTCCCGCTGAAACGAAAACATCTCGGGCCCGAGTCAGCAATCGTAGATCGCGCTCGAATAACAATTGAGTCAGTGAGAAAGTGGGAAGTTATTTTTTCATCCAGTGGAAAAGGCGACAATTGAGAGTCTCGGTCTGCATTCAGCTAATATTTTCCGAGGTTGTTAGATGATGAAGCAGGAAGTCAGCCATTTAGTGGTCAAAAACACAGTACTTACATTAAATCGACGGTTTTTACCCTCTACTTCTATAAATTTGTAACGTACAGATAACCTTATGCTCACATATCTATAAATGGTCGGAACATCTTAACTTCATAAAAAGTGGTCGTTATCAAGGGATTGCCGGGTCTTAGCAAGATTAATCTTAAGAACGGTCGTGTGCAAGAGTGGAGTCAAGAAATGAGGGAAGGAAGGCGGAATAGAAGAACAATACTCCCATTCACATAGACGATTCATTGAAGCGAAAGTTGTGCATCTGACAGGCTAACAGAATGAACACGAGATACTAGATTATCGGCCATGTTTGAGCGTTTTTTCGTAGTCGCGAGAAACGCTAATAATTATGTGTAAGTTGCGACAATCTCGAACAATTAAAGACTTTCAAGTAGAGCAAACGCTCAAAGAGAGAGAGAGTGTGTTCCGACAATTAGAATAAACAAAAAGTTGAGAGAGGTTTTATTGCCCAAGTGTGAGTTACCTCGTTCCGAAGATGATTGCATTTGCTCTCATGGGCTTTCGAATTAGAATGAGCGGCGTTTGTAAACGAAACAGCATAATCAAGGTTGCGTTTCTGCAATACCTCTCTTGTATGGAATCAAACAAAACGACTAGAAAAACGACGAGATTAGCAGAAAGACACGATTTGCAGGATTTTCAGGGAACATTGGCAATATAATGATATCTTTGTTTTTGTTGAAGCCGTGCCTTTCTACGCATATTATCTATACTATACGCCTGTATATTCCCCTATTAACAGTATTTCATTGTTTGCTTTCAATGGATCGTGGTGCAGATGCTCCGTTTTGTGGAAGGTTGTAACATTGTTATTGAACGATAACATCTTTTTAGAATGGGTTTGTGGACAAAACGACAAAAGTTTACGCGATTTTCTGTGTTCAACACATTGAATAAAATTCCTCACGGCGGCTAGAATTCAGATTTGTTATTTCTCGTACCACAAAGTAGGCTTTGACTGACTTACCGTTTTCAATAATGCCTTTTCAGGCTATCTGGACCGCTACAGCAAAGCTTATTTCCAACACGACCATCCTGCATAGATGAACGGAAGAAGAACACTGAATGCGCCGGTCGATACGACTTTTTCTACTGTGTATCAGTATTACTTTAATTATTGGTGTTTACTTTCATTAGTTTCGACTCTTCGGTATGCTCTTGTATCTGTTACTTTAAAATTTAAGAATGACGCAAAATTCCTACTGTTGAACTCAAAGCCACAAGCGGAAATTAACGAGAAACAGATAGTAAACAAGTTCAGGTTAGTCAGTGTTCACTGATGATTTTACGTTTCTAGAGCTTCTAATTTGGATCCCTAATTCAAAACGGTTTTGACTGAACAAGCTACTGTGTTTCTACTAAAGGGATGGCTATGATTGTTATGTTGATTATCATTCGAAAAAAATTATTGTAAAGGATTCTAAGCGTGGATAGGTTTACAGAAAACGAGGCAAAGCGAATGCAAACTACATTGCTTTGGACTTCCATGAAAAGGATTAAAACAAGAAAGGGGGATGGTCTCGTGCCCCAAAGCACGAATTGGACACACGTTGGAATACAATATGAAGTGTGTGGAGAAACGAACTACAATCACAACTACTACTGAAGCACCCGACTTTTTTGCCAGTAATAATCCGATTCTTCCAAAACTGCTCGATTTCTACTTTTTTTGCCCATTTCCCATTCCTCGACCCAACTCCTTGTCCAAGTAATGCTAACGCCCCTTGGGGCTCGATGCCAGTAATCATTCTTCCAAAACTGCTCGATTTCTACTTCCTTCTGTCCAACTGTCGTGACCCTTTCCTTCCACTTCAACCTGTCCGCATTCCCTCCAATCGAGGTACCGTGACAGGAGCAATATCCTCCCAACGAAGCTATCTGCCAAACCGACTCGATTTGGCTTGACTTGCCAACAAGTAGTGTGCGCACAAAATAGTGCTCACTAATTGGCAATATTGGCTTCAGACAGACAGACAGAGACGCGAGGAAATTTTAAAATAGAGATATTCAAAACCCGAACATTTATTAAAGCTAAACGCTATTATCAAAGCTGTTACGGTAACTTTTTACAAATCCATCTTCCAGCTATTAAAGATAGACATGGAGATTGGTACCATTCTCCTTGTGGCACAAAAGTGGGAGGCACAGGAAGTGGAAGAGGAGTTGCGACGAGCTGAGTACAGCCAGTGGCTATCTGTGGGCCGCAAAGAGGCATGATGGGGATTCCAACGGGCGAGAGCCATGGAGGTGGATAGTCGCTCTGTAAAAATTAAATAATATTTGGTGATACATACTGGTGTTGCATCATTCCATGTAAATGTGACCGAAGCGGGACAAAATCCTGGAACATTAAGACCGTTCCCTTGTTGCTCTAATCCAATCCATGGTTGAAGTGCCAAGCCGAGAGTTTGAACAATAATGTTATTCGTTAATGCCGAGAGTCCCAAACAGATCATTGTGCATAGGGATAATTAAAGTTACCGTATAAAAATGCGTTTTCTCCAGCGGAATGGATTGATGCCAAGTTTCCACCATCGGCTGCACAGTTCGCTTGGGCTTGGGGCTGAGTTTTTAACAGACTCGTAAGGGCCAAAGTGATGGGACCAGCAACTTTAACAGAATAGCAGTAGCCAGTGGGAGCATAGTACTCATAAGCTTGTCCATCAACGCCTGGTGCACAAGGATTTGTTGTCGTAGTTGTGGTAGTTGTCGTCGTTGTCGTAGAAGTAGTTGTCGTTGTTAGGAGTGGGTTCACGGTAGTGGTTGTGGTCCCGCTACTGATGCCAGGCAGACCTTCGGCTGAGACAGTTGATATCCACAGATGGAAAAACGTACTTACGTGAGCTTGTTGCTATGCAGCCTAGGGCTACAGTAATAAGCAGGTCAAGGACAGCAGCAAAGCAAGCAATTAACATTGAACAATGGGGTGAAGGGCAAGATCCGATTCACTAAGCGGAACTTTTTCCTGTTCCCGCCGCTTCACTCCAGCTTTCCATCAGGATGAAAAAGTGATACTACGAAAAAAGCGATCTATTGAAACTGAAATTGGGAGATTAGATCAAAGATTGCAAGTTGTAGACAGAGATTTTAACTATAAGGCTGAAAACACTTTCTATTAGTGCTGACGACAAGCTTTCTATTCAACTCTATAGGTTAGTAAAAGAATTATTAAACTCCACGAAAACTAGAGTCCAATCTTGTTTTACAGGTTTGTTTATCCGGAACATAAGCGCGAACCTGAAAAATGCTGCCGTACTTCTGTCAATTCTGCAAGTTTGCAATGTGTTGGATATATACGATGCGCCTTTATCCAAAATCTACAAAGATCACACACCTGCTTGATTCGATTTCATTGCTGTCCACGAGATTTTCACCCAGTTCAGCAGAGTGCAATAAAAAGTTTGTTCGCGATGGTTTCTTGGGACCCGAATGATACCAAAAAGTAGTTTACCTATATAGCCCAAAAGCTTTTGTGAGCCGCCTCTTCGAAAAATAACGTTATTGCAAAAAAGGCTAAAGCTTTATTATAGTTATTATTATTAATATTATACATATCCGTATTTATAAGTATTACATCTTGGCAGTCTATTACAAAGGCTTCTTGCAAATCCATCGGCCAGCAACTAAAGATAGACAAGGAGATTGGTACCATTCTCCTTGTGGCACAAAAGTGGGAGGCACAGGAAGAGGAAGAGGAGTTGCGACGAGCTGAGTACATCCAGTCGCTGCTTGCAAGCCGCAGGCAGGCATGACAGGAACTCCAAGAGGCGCCAGCCAATTTGGGCCGTAGTTAACCTGCAAAGCCGTAAACATGACGAAAACTAAAAACACACAGGCATTGTATCGGTCCATTGGAAAGTGACTGAAGCAGGACAAAATCCAGGAATTGGAATAATAGGTCCGTCTCCGACTTGTTCTAGACCGATCCATGGCTGCAGAGCCAGGCCGAGAACTTGGATAAAGAGATTTCCTGTTACTTCCGAAAGTCCTGCAAAAGGAGTATGACATGTTAAATTCATAACATACCAAACAAGAATTGATTCTCTGCCGCACTCTCGATTGAGGCCAAATCACCACCATCAGCCACACAGTTGGCTCTTGCTTGTGGCTGTGTCTTCAACAAGCCCAATAAACCACCATCAAGAGGTCCGGCAGCTTTGACAGAATAGCAGTAACCTGTAGTAGCAAAATATTCGTATGCTGCACCATCTGCACCAGGCGGACAGATTCTAGTGGTTGTGGTGGTGGTCGGTGTTGTTGTGGTCACTAGCCCCTCGGCTGAAACTCACCCTTCCCATGTCCGGAGAAGGAACCTACGTGAACTAGTAGCTATACACGCGTAAGCTACAACTGTAAGCAGGTCAAGTAGAAAAATAAGACGAGCAACGGACATTAGAAAGCCGACAGTACATTAAGGACACGTTTGAAATCTCGCCGGCGGACTTTTTAATCTGGTTCCCGCGCTGTATACGATAAGGACGATCAGATCCGAAGAATGAAAAAACAACATATTTGGAATGTTGAACCCAAACTAATGCTGATCTTTAACTTATTTTGGGTCCTGCACACGAGTATAACTTGTAAGATTGTCTTGGCGAAGCTTGCCATTAAGTTGAATAATATGAACAAAAAAGCGCGCAAATCAACTAAAGACCATACTAGAGAGGCTTGCTCTTCTTCAGAGTGAGTAATACACGAAAACACCCAATACATAAACAATGTGGACGATTCTCGATATTTGCTCTTTACATTAGCAGTGTTTGACTCAGTAGCAATGCAAGTGTTATCGTTCAGATTCAATGACATTCTTCTTGTGTACATGCATCACGACGACGGCAAAGAGACAATGGGGCAAAAATAGAGGTCAGAAAATGTGTATTGTTGTAAACAAAGCTACGTTAAGTTTGTGTGCTTAAAAAGCAGAATGACTCATCTTCTATCCATCTTTTGTTTAGTCAACTCAGTGAGTTTCGAAGAATTTGACTCTCTTAATTTTCTTAGAAAGAGAGATGAGCTGATTTTACCATTCTTCTATTGTTCCAGAAATAATTAAGCAGACTTTTTGACACACGCGTCGCGCCAGTGCTAATCGGCCGACCCCAAGTGTGCGCACAATCGATACCCACACAAGTTTTTCTCTCAGTGGTCCGTTCCTGCTATTTCTAGTTTCCCATATCTGGGTAAGTTCCTTTTCATCTGCTAGCATTGCACTGTAACTGAACGGTTTTTATCTCCACCTTGCAACCAGTGCTTTCTTCACAGATCGAAAGGTTGTAAACATGTTAATTTCGGCTTTTTTTTAGGATGGATCGGCCATCCATAATGGGCGGCTTGTCGCTGCCTAACAGGCCAGGCTCACTGTCAATCCCTTTCGCTCCGAAAGAAGAGGAAGAGGAGCAAATGTTGTAAGTCACCTGCTTTCTGACTAACTGTTTACAACACGTTTAGAACCAAGTTGGCCACAGGTGTGTTGAAATTTCCCGAGGATCCCACGCGTTATGGCTTCGGCGCTGTGAATCTCATTGACAGAGGCGCCATTGGCAGTGGGAATTTCGGAACAGTCCACATGATGGAGCATGATTTGACAGGTCGTATGATGGCGGTCAAGGTATTGTTTCCCGTATTTCTTTTTCCATTTTTTCCTTTTCAGCGTATTCGCTTCCACAATATTAACGGAAGGGAGCAGGAACGTCTTCTTCGTGAGCACAACACTATGGTACAGACGGAGCAATGCGAAAATATTGTGAAATTTTACGGAGTCATCTTCCATGAGGTACTTTGATTTTTTAAGGTTCGTATTCAAATATTTAGGGTGATTGCTGGATCTGCATGGAGCTTCTAGATGTCTCTCTCGATCGACTGTATCGTAGAGTATACAATCACAAAATGGAACGTCTCACGGAGCCGCTGATCGGCCATATTGCCGTTTGTGTGAGTTTCTTGCCGCATCCTGGTATTCTTTTGGCTTCAGACTATTACCGCATTGGATTATCTGAAAACCAGTTTGAAGATCATGCACAGAGGTTTGTCCTTCATGTTTTCCGAATTCAAAAAGTGTTTAGATGTCAAGCCGTCGAATATTCTTGTGGATCGTCGTGGAAATGTGAAGCTGTGCGATTTCGGCATCTGTGGAGAGCTCGAGGACTCGATTGCTCAATCTCACGACGTCGGCTGTCAGCCGTATCTTGCTGTAAGTATTGCAAATGATTGTTTCATCTGACTCATCACAGCCGGAACGCATAACAAAATTAAATATGGCATATGACGTGCGATCTGACGTCTGGGCTCTAGGATTAACACTGTTTGAAATCGCTAAAGGAGAGTTCCCTTACAAGAATTGGACATCACCCTTTGAGCAAATCAATGCTGTGAGTGATTCTTCTGTTTCATAAGACAATTTGTTTAAAGGTGGTGAAGGACGACCCTCCGATGCTCACGCAAGACGATGACAACCATTTCTCGTTAGAGTTCGTTCTTTTTGTCAACTCTTGTTTGACGAAGGATTACAAGAATCGACCGAAATACGACAAATTGACTAAGATGTCCTTCTATCTTACGCAAGTTTTATTCATCTCACGTTTATTTGTTGATCTAGGTACAAAAGTGGCGGTATTCTGATTGACGAGGCCAAGGAGCAGCTTGGACTCTACGCTCTGGATGCCTTGAACAATCCCGAACCCCAACGAGCATAGTTCTTGAGGCTTATCTTGATTTCTGTATCCTTAGTCTCTGCTCCTTCTATGTGCCAACGAATTTCTCGGTTCTTTTTGCCACCCTGCTAGACAGTTCCTTCCGATCTCGTTTCCGTGGATCCGGTCCGTCATTTTTCTCTGGTCGTTGTTGTGATCCCATTGAGTTAGAAAGATAAAAAGGTTTCATCAATTATGCTTTCTCTATCCTATCGCCTTTGTCTCCCTCGTAGCTATTTACTGCTACGGGTCCCAACTTGTCAGGTTACCCTAAAGCCCCTCTGGAGATTACAACAAATTACTACGCCTAGGAGCTATTGTTTGTTTTGAATGAATCAAACATTCCATGTATATTTACAATGAAATAAAAGTGAAACATCGATATGCGCCTTAGAAAAACTTTGTACTAGTATTCTAGGCTGACACGCTTTAAGAGACGGGATCAACGAAATTCTTCCAAGAAGTAAAGCGAAAAGCAAATCTTAGGTACAAAAGGAAAAAGAGATAGTATCGAACGGTTCACTAACAACAATAGGGTTAAGAGAACATAGCAGAGTATAAAATGCTAGGAAAGAGGAGAAGTGAAGTTGGGAGAGTTACATATCGACCGGTACTTGGTTCTTGTCCAAAGCCATATGCCCAAGGAGAAACTGTTAAAATCATTTACTATGGGAAAGATACACATGAAAGGTTCTTTTTGTTGTGGCGCAGCGATATCGCTGTTTTAAAACCTCGTGACCCCATTTTGACTTTACTCGCAGAGCCATGTTGGTCGAGATTCTGCTTTTCTTGACAGCATTTCTTATTAAACCTTTCTACTTGGTAGTTCTTGGGATGTAAGTGCTTAGATTAGAGTTAATAACAGCCTTTTAAGTGTTTCCGATGTAACACCTTTTGTTTACCGAGTTTTCAACTTTCTCCGGCAAAAACGAGCAGCCTTAGTTCGACGAAAGTCGGGGGATAACCTGGAACGATCATCATTCCTTGTTACAATGAAGAAGTAATTAAAAAGAAATGATGTGGAGCTTCTGTCTTGCTGAGAAGTGCAACATTCCGATTGAAAAGGTACACGAGTTTTGAAAAAATGACCAATATTTTTCAGGAGAACGTCCAGTGGACTGAAAAAGACGGCTCTAAGCTAACTTCAACCTGAAGCTGGTTGGAATTGGGCTGTGATCTCATGCTCATCAACTACCGCTACCATGCTGGTGAATGGATTAATGAGCTTCCTGTATGATATTCGATTCTTACCTTGTACTTTAACGGTTTTCTCACATGGGTTGAAAACTTTTCGTTGTAGCGTTGTAAAAATTGCCTTCATAAACGTCTAATCAACGTTTTCTGTCATCTCATGTACAAATTTACCGGTTAGTTCCATTATATTGAAGGTCTCAGTAACAAAACATTTATTATAAGTTTGAAAATACTGTACTTTTCGAGCTTTTAATGACCTCAAAGTAACAGACGCCAAGCAATAAGCGCGCCCCGTTACCGATTACAGCACTTGGCGTCCCGCCAAAACTGCGACAATCAGCTGTAACGCTCATCTTCCCGTGATAACTGCCCACGGTTACAACCTGGGTAAATGCTCCTAGGGCATGGCCAACAAGTCGCATCATGCTAAACTGCTAAGGTGAGAGCCTACTTTCTATGTAATTCTGCTACTTTTAGTGCGATTAGAGATGCCGTCCAGCACTCATCGGACGAAGAGAACGTTTCTTTCATAGTTGGGTGAGTAATCTCGACATATCACTATTTATTTTTTGAATATACAGATCTCTGCTTCTGTTCGAGCAAAGTTATGCACTTTCAAATAAAGAAAACTTCCGAAAATTGCTAAGTGAGGCTTTGGCTATTTATGGACCTGGAAGCAGCTTCGATGGCGACGATCGTGTCATTCCCCTGTACATTCTTCTAGTAAGCATTTACTTCTATTTCTCCGTTCAGAGCTCGTTTATAGGGCAAATACTCACGCTCTTCCACTCATGCCGAAATCTTCGATCGTATGAACGAGACAGGAACTTATCGCAAGTCGGCAACTTTTTATGTGGAATGGGGGAAAGTCTTTCAACAAGCGGGTCATTCTTCACGAGCTATAGTAATTTTCTATACCATATTTTTCAAAGAAACCTTTCAGGAAATCATTCATGAGGGTATCAAAAGAAATGCAAAGCCTGAATCTCTTCTGCAAGCGGCTATAGTTGATATGGGACTGGAGACCACCACAGTTAGCAGGAACTTTTCTCTTCTGCTTCTTTCAAGATCATGTTATAGAACTCCCGGAAGAGTTTTGGGCAATTCTACCGTTCCCAAGTCTACTAGAAAGCAACTCTTCCCCAAAACACCTACCCGAGTGCCAAAGTCTATCGAGACACACTTTATTCTGCCTGTCGAAGCTATTGATCCCTCCAAGTCTGCCATTTGACTTAGTTCTGAACTTTTTACTCCAGGATTGCACCAGTCATTTCCGATTCTCTGACTCCTCTCCTGTCACTGCCTAGTCTTGACGACAGCAGATCTGAAGATGTTGAAAATGAGCGTCCTGCTGACATTACGCATGAGATCTATGTCAAGAGAAAAACCATGGGAATTCTGGTAAGATTAAAATTTTTTTTTTAATACACGTTCTTACAGGTTCCAGCGGCTGGATTTGTTCTAGAGGATTACGATCTTGCAAAAGTTTATGAAGAAGATGAGAAAAAGACCGAGAGGACTGAAAACAACAGAATGAACATAGAGAACAACGTTATGCCATCTCCTGGATGTAGACTTGTGAATAATTCACCGCCTCCCGCCAACTCTCGGGTATTTTTGATTTCGTTTACAAGAAACGTTATACTTTCCAGGATGAGCTAACCCGTTCAATTTTCCAGCAAGTAAATGTTCCAACTGAACCGACAATGCCTGCTATTCGAGCTCTTTTCCAACAGACCACTTCCAATTTTGAACCAGTAGTTCCTACACCGTAAGAGTTACCACTTACTTACGACAACAAATGTTTAGTACTATGTCACTACAAAAAGAACACTTTGTTCCCGGTTCAGAAGCTCTGAAGTTTCTTCGTTCAGAATCTGATGAAGAAGACGACAAAAGACTCACAGGCTTCGCAAAGCTGCTGGAAAAGCGCAAATCACTTGGCTCACGATCTTCCATGGTATGTAACATTTTCAATTCTTTCATAAAGACAGTTGGAGGCACCTCCCGTTGCACCTCTGCTGAGCAATCAGAAACGTGTTGCTTCTCCACTCGAAGGGTTGTTTAGCAAGATGACAATGTCTTCACCAAGCACTTCCAAAGATTAGTTGACTACTTCAGGATCATTAGCTCTCTAGTTATTGGGATCAGGTCCACGTTTCGTGCAAGACAATTCACATGTATACATTTTGTCAATAGTTTCTTCATTATATCACTGCTTCGCTCTAACATTATGATGTGTTTATGAATAAACGTTCTTTTAAAGATATCATGATGACACAATTACAGGCTTCCAACTTTCTTTAGAAACAAACCAAATCTTGAGGGCCAAAATATTTGATGGTTGCAAGTTTACACTGAGTAGTTCAGACAGCTACCTAACCGATTCCTCGGTTGCTTCCGATCAACCTTTTGCAAAAACATAATAACACCAAGCTAAAACGTTGTACGTTAATGAAAGACAATAAATTAAGTTGGTGTAGTGTACAAACATTTGATGCTATCTAAGAGTTGAGTATGCTGTCTCGCAGTGTGTTGGATATGCACCATCCTCTGTTAGACTCTTCGACTCTCGGAATGCAGAGCTCATCCCACGAGCAGCCAGTCTATAACCACTCTTTTGCTACGAAGACGTATCAGCGTCTACCTTGATTGCATCCGGATTACAGCTAATAATCCTTATATACTCGTAGTCGGTCATGCGCATCTGTTCGAAACGACCTTCAGGCAGCGTCGGATCACCACCCCATGGTCGGTAGTCGACGTCAGTTTTTGCTCCTGCAAATTGGCGTCATCAAATTAGAGCAACTGTCAGTTGTCAGACTCGTTGAGCAAATTGTGCATCCGACCTACCGGGGGCAAGGTCCGTCTTCATTTCGAACTGCTCTCTCGCGCTATACTCATTCTCTCCCGTGTACAACATTGGTATTATTTGTACAGAATAACGTGTTCCTTGGCGCAAATTGCGCAATACTATCGAGGTCTGTAAATAATCGGCAACTTTTCAAGCTCGAATAGTTGAACTCACGTTCCGAGAGTTGCTGATAACAACTTTTGACCATTGCTCGGGAGAAATATCTTTCCTGTCAGTGTAGAGGATAGTCGATCCTGTAAAAATTCGTTTTTTTTTGTTTATCTAGCCTGTTCTATGCCTGAATCAACTGTTAGCATCTGCGTATCTCTATGATGTTTACCGAGTTCATACATTTTTTGGACAATGTTATTCAAAAGCTTGCTGCAGTTGCTTGGCATTGTTAGGCCAGCTCAATAAGACGCTTGTACCTGTTACTCGATCGAGTATTTCCTCAGGATATGTCCAGGCAATATGCACAACTCCTGGTGCAATATTCCTGTAGGAGAGTGAGTTTCCATCCGACGACGGCAAAATATGAGGAGCATCTTCTGAAAATGCATTATTGGTATTGCGAATGTTTTGTAGCAGGAAGCCAGGGACAGAGAAAAGCAATTTGGCAGGGTTATTTGAGCGCTGGATGATCTATCTAACAGAGGATTGTGCAGGACATTAAGCAGTTTTCCACACGATCTACTGTTTTATATTTATTATTCAAACGGGTTAGTATGCTGTGGATCGGTATTCCTCCAATCTGAAAGGTGTAGGTTAGTGCTAATGATTCGAAAGTGCGAAAGAATTATGACTTACCAACTGTCTTGAACCTGTAGACCGAGGAAGCTCGAAGAAGGGTACCATTCCTGTAGCGAACATTTACCCTCACGTAGTAGACAGTCGAGCTTTTCAGATTGTTTAATGCGATTGAAGCCTCTGGCGAGTTAAGCCTTATGAATCGCCATTCTTGTTCAGGACGATTCTTAAAGATGCCCTGTTACTCACACCTTGCTGTCTTTCCTTTACGTCAACTTTTTGCTTCACACCTCTTTTCTAAAGAACTGGAATAGTATGATATTCAGCCATCAAAAGAGCATAAACTTAGCAACTTAACTGTGACAAAGGAAATTTAAAGCGGCTTTGAAAGTATAGAATGTGTCTGTATAAAAACTGAGATATTTATGATCGCTTAATTGTTCTCTGTGAAGCATCCATAAACGTGTATGCATGTTGCTCTCGAAAATCTCCAGATGCTATGAATTATTCGTTGGATATCTCGTACGGCGGACAAGAGAACTTACAAGATCCTCGCTCAGGTAAACATCGTAGCCCGCCACGCGGTCGACTTGAACAAATCTGAACTCACTATCAGCTGGCCTCTTTCCTTCCGTAACTCACGGTTCCAATATCCACTGTACTTTGACAGAATTGACCTCATGCGAATATATCACATCCACTTTTTGAATAGGATTTTGCTCAACCTCTGGTGTTTTGAACTTAAACATTCCACTCTGGGTTACTTGATTATTCTGTAGGACTGTTGTGATCCTCAGAACGTACTCAGTGTTGCTGAAACGTCCAGAATTAGCATATAAATTGCAATACTTTGTTGACACAAAAGCCTTTGCTTCCAATAAAAGAACGCAATGTTTTAGTTTCAGCATCATTGAATGGTTGCAGTGGAAAAAATAGTTAGAATAACATACACTTTGAGACCATGAAGCACGGCACTGGGATTGGCACCACGGAACTGTATGTTCTTCCAGTTGCTCTCCCCTGCCTCTGTGTATTGTACATCGTATGCTGAACGCGAATAATAATTAGATATTGACTATTGCTCTTTGTTCTCAAATTTTGTTTTTGCTCAGTTCCGATAATCCGACCACCACCACGGAAGAGGAAAGTGGTCTTCGGTGATTCAACTTACCGACGACCCTGTTCCTCTTTTCGGGCGGGACCTCCCACGACAAATTGACATTTCCTGGCCCTCTTCCCGTGAAGTGACTGCTGACAATGAGATTTCCGATCTCCACATAATCCTCGCCTAGAGTACGAAATATTACCGGTCTTGCGTAATCTCTGAGGGCTTACTGGCTGGCAGATTGATCTCCACAATAGCCGCAGTCGATGAGACAGCTCCTTGCTTCTTTGAAGCAGTGCGAATGGTCATTTCGTATTTCTCTCCTGGAATCAGCTTGCCCATTGTGAATCCCGTTGTTGCCGTTTTAATCTGAAAAAAGAATATTGTACATACGCCCTCTACAAAACAGGGATGTGACATAGATTTGAACGGCAGTTCCGCGTTGCCTTGCCCTCTAGCCCGCAATTTCGGAAATCATTTTGCAACATCCCTACGGATTAGTATCATAATTCTAGACTCCCTTTGATCTTTGAGAGGGTGAAACATATCTTATCCTGCCTTTTCAATTTTAAGCCTCGTAAACTCACTTGTTTCCTAGCCAACGATGTTCCGGAATCGGAGGTCAGTTGCTGAACGTTCAATACATAGTAGATATCTTAAACTTTTGATTTCACATAAAAGTGCGGTTGTTAACCTTCCCCCGTCTGTCCCTCGTTCGGTTTCCACTGAACTTGAACCCTGCTCGGACTCAAAACATGAGCAGTAAAGTCCAAAGGAGGGAGGAGCTCTCCCTCGTCGACCAACACGTCTCCTATAGCGATCTAAACCCATTTCACATCTTTTTGTTTCATGGGAATCTCTTGCCTTCTTGTTAATGGTGATCACTAACTCCTGTCCGAATGGTTCAATTATGTGGCCACTGCGTTCCCCTTGAACCTAAAAGAGATAATAGTTGAAAATTGCAGACTATTGGAAGATTTGCCTGCCCATTATTCTTTAGTAGTTGTCTGAACCTCTTGAGCCTACCTGAACGAGCAACTGGTCTCCGCTTCGCGCGCTCTCGGGTAAGGCTAGTCGGACCTGCGTGCCAGCTGCTCTCACGTAGTTCCAGGAAACATCTGTATGCAGCTTGTAGCGGACCAAGAAATTGGTTCCTAAACATGACAGATTGTTCCATTTGCATACTCTTTGGATAATTTGTAGAAAAGATCCTTCTAACAGTGTTACCGTTTACGAGAACAGCACAATGAGCATCTCAAGTGTTTTAAGTGTGTTTTACGTCGGAAAGGATAGTCCGTAAAACAGGCATTACATTAGGCTCTCGCATTTCAATAATGGCTTCAACATCAGCCTTTATTAGCTTAAAGATCAACACTCTCTCTGAACCTATTCAAGTGCGAAGGGTTTAGTTCCGCCCTTCGTTCCTGTTTCCTCTTTCCCTTTTTCAACAGCTTTTCAACTGATTCGCCTAAAAAGTCTTATCGACTCCTGTTCCGAAATGACCAGTGTTCAGATGATAAAAGCTCACCGTCTACTGCTTGTGTAAGATCCCATTCTACGACAATAGAATTAGACTCTTGGTGAAAGCGGGACTTTAGCTGTCGGACCAGGGGCAAGCCGTCAGAATCAGCTGCGAAGAGCACGAGAAGCCCTGCGACGAACGGGACGAGGAGCATTTCGCGAAGTGGACGGGTGCTTATCTGCTAGTGATAGATAGCTGGCAACAACTGCCCCAGGAGTACACTGGGTAATGCATACGCGACCGGTTACCTCACAACTGACCAGCCAGGTATGTGTGGCCACCTCTGAACATGCGCTCTGAGCAATTTAAACACGTGGGAGAGGAAGTTTTTGAACTCGTTTCTCGTCTATTCGTCAATGTTTCCAACACCCCTTTTCCGCGCGAATTTGCCCAATTAGAGTGTTGGCCGAAAATCGCAATTTGTCAGAATGAATTTGCTCGTGACTCTTGTGTTTATAGGTCCAATCCAAAACCTTATCATTCTAACGTGACATCTAGTGCCAGGTTCGTAGATAAAGTCTGCCTCACAGCTGATAGGACACACTTTTGCAAAGCAGGACAGTTAATCACTGCTCGGGTGGAACACTAAATAGGCTTCGAGGGAACCTTGGGGCTGTAACAATATCTGTTTTGCTGCCCTACTCTGGATACAAATTGTTAATTGAACACTGATCTACGTCAAAACATCTGGGATTGGTTCTAAAACGCCTTCCATCTGCCACAAGTAGCACGCTATCATGCCCGTGTTTTCACACATTCAGGTTTTGTTGCCCGCAAGAAAAAGCTGAATAGAGATCTCTGGCTTCAGCAATCGTCTGTCAACAGTGCTCATCTAGCGTAAGAATAGACTGCTAACAATTAGACATCGAGTAATTTTAGCTTAATATGATAAGTACAACCTACTCCTTTGATAAAAACAAGCAATTTCAAGATGTTCCACTCTTCGCGAAACCCAAAAGTACAACAAATCTATCTTCAAGTATTTATCTGATTGCAGTCATAGTTTAGCAAAAAAGGTCTCATTCCCTATTTTTAACCGCTCTGACGTAAAGTTTACTCGAGATTCTTCCTCCTTTCTCTGAATACAATGGGAAGCATAAACGAAAACGGCTCTTTCACATGCATATTCAAGAATTTCATGCAGTGTTAAGTTCTGTTTTCTCATCCGACACATCTTTTGAATGCTCACTCTTTCTCTTCTTCTTTAGTAAATTGAGCTAACGCCGAGATCCACATATTCTGACCATAAAATAAAATAGCACATGGATTAGCATCAGAAAAACTTTCTTAGCGGCGACAACAATGGCTTCAAAGTAACAATTGCTGCCGAATTTATGCTATAGTCGATTCATGGGCTATCTATTCCTGTGTGTAACTAAGGTTTGTATCATTTTAAAGCGACAATTTCAAGTACAAATAGTACGACTTTTCATGTCTCATGTAGGAGACCAAAACAAAATTTAGTTCTTTTCAAATTTTCAGATCACAAAAGTCGCTTTAGTGCAATCTGGGTTTGCAAATGCAGATGCAGAGAGTAATCATGCTGAAACTACTGTAAAATTAGTTTACTTATAGTGGCAATCACTATAAGTGAATTAAGTTTCTGCCTTTCGAGCCTATAAGAAGTGCAAAACAGACTATAGTGAATGTCTTAGAGACTTATTTGCTTCCAATTACGCTGAGAATGCACCCAGTTTTTTGATGAAGATCTCATATATCACCTATGCTACCCACATGAAAGAAAGAAGAATCACTTTCTCAGCCGTCGGGCCCATCCACCCTTATAAATTTCTTGTTAAATGTCTTGTCGTTCTCATTTGATCACTTTGAAACAATGGTTCACAACCTCTCTCTCTCCCTCTGTCTTAAATATCAGGTTTCCCACCTTCTCCCTGACAGATCTCTTTACCTAATTGCAGTACATACGCAACTTTCTGTTTATTGTTGCCTCACTCACTTCCTCCGGATTTGTTGTGTTCATTTAAGAGAGGAAGCTGTCCTTCCACTCTACACATACATATGATGAACTACGTCTTTTCATCCCTTCTCATTAGTAATACATCGCGGAGTTGCTTAAACCTTACGCGAAGAGACGAGATCTGAGAAATCCTCGTGCTTTAAGCCGTCTGGACTGCCCCGCCCTCCAGGATGCCGTGTAATTCAGTTCGGAAACTTGGAGCCTCTGTTCATTTGTGCATTCATAACCGCGTTGATCTTTCTGAAAAGTTTCTGATCGAAATCTTTCGTTCCTTATCTGACCCCCTCAGCCCACCATGACCCCCATGCAACGTGTGTTTTGATTCGTCACAAAACACCGGTGTCCTGGATGAATTTTTCACTACCAGAGCCTGACAAAATGAGCAATATTTGATTCTTCTTCTTTCTGTGGGCTTTGTTGACACATACCTTGCATTTTTTTCAGAATGAACGACTCTGCAGCGCCGATTGTTGATCTAGAACCAACGACATCAGAACTCATCGAGATGTTCTACCAGCTATCTTTCTTTCTTGTGGGAACTCCAATTAACATCGCAGCCTTTGTTAAAACCAAAAAGTAAGACCAAAGTTCTTATACCTTGCAAAACCAAAATTTCCAGGTACATGCGTGAAGGAGGAATGGAATCGCGTCTTCTTAGACTCAGCAGACAATTACTTATAGCCCATTTGCTCGTACTTTCAATATACGGAGTATGGAGGAGTTATTGGTTCTATAATATTGTTTGGATCCAAGGTATTGAATAGAAAGCCGCGGAATATAAAAGAATTTTAAGGTGACTTCCTCTGTAAAGTCTTCTCATTCATGACAGCTCTCCCATTCCATCTGTGGTCGAATTTAGTAGCAGCGATTGCTGTTGATATGTTGTTCTGTATAACGTGAGTACTTTTTCCAGTAACTGACGCACGTTAGCCAACGCTAGACACGGCTAATTAGGGCTCTCTGCTTTTGATCTCCGTCAACTCGGCAGACAGACATCTGAAGGCAACACATACTTCCGGAAATCGTAGACAACAACAAGATCTTAGATTACAGGTCTCCTCTGAATAGTTACCGAACAGCGGAACATCGAGTCACTTCCTTAATTGCCATTTCCTGGGGAGCTGCTGTTATTTGCTCCATTCCAATGTTAATATTGCGAGGAACCATCAAAATAGGTGCGAGTGGAGAAGACGGCGAGTTCGAGCAGTGTTATCCGCTTGTCAATGTGAGGAGCTGAAGATGTCCAGCTTAAAGAACTTTTAAGGTATACAGCCCGGAAGCGCTCATCGCCTTCAGCGTCTTCCACGTCTTGACTTCATTCTACATTCCGCTTTTTATTGTCATCATATGCTACTCCATAATCGGATTTTCGTTAAGACGTCAAATGGCTGAGAGGAAGACTCTACACATGGGTCGGGCTGTGCATTATCTCTCTGTGGATACGGTATACTAATGTTAAAACAGCAAACAAAGGCAGTTCAGACGGGATGTCAAAAGAAAAAGAAGCAAAATTGTGCCAAGGCTCGGTTTCTGAGAGCCACAGCGGCAATTATTGCCACATTTGTCATCACATGGCTTCCCTACCAAATTTTGGCCCTCGTGCGAGTGACATGTGATGAGAATGGGCTATGTCAACGAATCACGAGCAAATTGACATGGCTTCAGGCTATCATAATTGCGAGGTATTGTTGTTGTTTTCCAGCGTCAAACGTGTCCTTTTCCAGCACATGCATCAACCCATTCCTATATAGATTTGGCGATTCCGGCAAGAAGCTCTCGTCTAAATCTTGTACAAATACGGAGACGGCATTAAGAGTAGGGTTGAAGTTTGTTTTAAAGCTCACGTGCTTTTTCCAGACTAACAATAGCTATTCTATAAAAAGAACAAGGAGCAACAGCAGTGGCAATGTTCCCGGGACGAGGATGGGCAGATTCACCCCGGATCGGCCTTTTGTATAAATGTGTTCATATTACTCACGGTTATTTTGATCTCACGCGTGTATACACTTTGCTCGAGTTTCTGCTTATCTTGTACATAAAAAAACTTTGTCTTAATGGATTGAATGCCTTATTTGTTTTTCATATAATGGTGACCTCGCGGTGCTCCTGATGACTTGTCATTTATGCCACATTGAAACGACTATCGATTATCACCTAGGCAATGGCTAGCTATGCAAAAAGCGGTGCGCGAGTCTCGCTTTTCACGCAACTTTTGAAAACTTGTTCATTCAACTCATTTGTCTTTTGCTACTTTTCTATCAAAATATCATCTTATCACTCTCTTGTGTAATAAAGTTCAACTGTAAAGACCATTGAGAGCCATTTGCTAACGATACTTGTCACATCACTTTTTGTAATGTCTACCATTCGAAAAACTCCTCGCAGATGTTTTGCCTTATGCAAAAGGACAGCCGGTCTAGCTGTCTGCGTATCTCGTGCACTTTCTATTTTAAACAGTCTGTCCTGATCTGCCGCGCTCTTGCATTTCCCTGAAACAGCGCAACACATTGTCGGTTCCAATCTTTGCTCTCGTTTCTTTTGTCCCCCAGTACCGTCTGTATCATTCGTGCCACTGCCTGCCTTTACTCGCGTGATCACCTGGAATTGTTTCGACCCATACCCACCCGCCTGAATACTCCCCTTTACCCAAATCGATAAGAAATGTGCCTCTACTATTGTGTATTGACCTCTATACCAAATAAACATCACTTTTTTTAATTATTCGCACTATAGATAAACTATAGATAGCTATGGATAGACCACATGTATTTTTCTCAGACGGCGACTCTGCCACGTGCACTTCGATCAAACACTATGGCGATCAATCTTTCGCTGTCCAGCGCCGAGTTGTGCGCCACTTGTCACATTAACTTTTTTCCAATCTCACTTGTTGCCATCCTAATCTCCTTGTCTTTCAGGTAAAACATGTCCTACGACCCGAATGCTCACGTTATCGAATGGACTGGTAATGGAGCCACCATGGATGGCAAGGAATTCCCTGCCAAGGAGAATACGTGAGTTTTTCACTTGACTGCCATTTGAAACTTTACAGTACCCGTCCCAAGTGGTTCAACAACATCCTGGAAGCCAATGGAAGAACGCCGATGAGTCGCCTGAACAAAATTCCTGGCTCTCTTAGCCTCGAGCCCACTTTCTGTAAGTTATTTCTCTCTATTTTGTATGCAGGAACGGCACACGTGCGTTTTGGCAGTGATTATTCGCTATCACAGTTGCGTTTCACGATAAGATTAAGGAACTGGTCTAGCACGCTTGCTTTTGATTCCGAAACCAAGGTGACAGACATTTTGAAAGGAAACACTGAACTTAACAGACTGTTTGCAGACGTGAAGCTGGATTACCTCAACGTGGGAGGATCGAGTGATGACCGTGCTGCTATCCGCATGCTCGAAATTGCCGAGGAGAATGGTCTCACGAAGGACAAAACAGTCGTGGCACCAGCTACTGGAAACATGGCTCTCGGAATTGCTCTGGCCTGTGTAGTCAAGGGCTACAAGTGAGTGTAGCCGCTTGGTTTGTAAAAATCACATTTAGGTGCATCATTGTTGCCGACGACGTCCAGCAAAACGATGTCAGCACAATTTTAAAGGCTCTGGGTACAACTGTGATCCGTGTAAACCACGAGGACAGCTACCACCATGAGAGATCCAACTATGCCGTAGCACAGGGATACGTCAAATCGCTTCCTAACGGCTATTTCCTCGATCATGTAGGCCATTTTGTCCATTTAACTAAATTTACTTCAGAACTGCCATGTAGGCAATCCCCTGGCTCACTATGAGACCACCGCTCGCGAAATCATCGATGGACTCGATGGAAAGGTCTCAGTGATTGTTGTTCCTGAGGGAAATGGCGGTCTTGCCACCGGTATCGCTCAGTACATCAAAGATAAGAATCTTGGAATCAAGGTATTTAACTCCTTGAAATGCTCAAAACGTTATTTTAAGGTCATCGCCGTGACTCACACTGACCACAACCTTGTGCCTGTCCCCGAGCTTGATTCCAGAGCCAGAGGATCAGTTAGGAATACCAAGTACTTCTCTGAACAGACTGCCTGTGCTAAGGTCAGCTTGTTTTTGTACATTTTATAAGTTTTTTTTACAGGAATCTTTTCGCGTGGCCAGAAGGCTGATCCGAGAGGAAGGAGTCATGTGCGGCCCGGCTACCGGAGCTGCTTTCGTTGTTGCCGCTGACGAGGCCAAGAGTCTCAAGTCGAGCGACAACATTGTCATCGTCGCCACCGACGGAATCAAAAACTATCTGCAAGTTGACTACAGTTTTACATTGATGACACATTTACAGACGTCATTTCGTCGATGACCAGTGGCTGGTTGATCACAAGGTTATCAAACAGGCAGAAGTCAGAAAAGTGACTCCCCACGAGTGAGTCATTTTGACCTGGAGATCTGAAACATTGCGTTGCAGGACCTACGACAAGGAATGGCTCAAGTACGATCCTTGCACTACTGCGGGAGACTGGAAAAAGGAGAGCGGAAAGTGGCAGCACTGCGACTACAACTTCAAGCCTTACCGACCTGAGCGTCCCCTGGTGATCAACAATGTTTTGGAGGCCATTGGAAATACTCCTCTCGTCAAACTGAGAAACATTCCCAAGATTCACGGAATAGAAGCTAACATCTGTAAGTGCTTTTCAATTACTTACCTAAATTCTTTTCAGTTGTCAAGTGCGAGTTTCTGAACTCTGGAGGATCAACCAAGGATCGTATTGCCGCCAGAATGATTGAACTCGCCGAGCAGGAGGGAAAGTTGAAGCCGGGAATGACCGTCATTGAGCCCACTTCCGGAAACACTGGTATCGGTCTGGCTCTTGCTGCTGCCGTCAAGGGATACAAGTGCATCATCTGCATGCCAGTCAAAATGTCGAAGGAAAAGGCTCTCGCTATGGAAGCTCTTGGAGCAATTATTGTCAGAACACCCAACGAGGCTGCCTTCGACTCGCCTGACTCTCACATCGGTGTTGCTCTCCGTCTTGTCCATGAGATTCCAGGCAGTATCATCCTTGACCAGTACAGAAATCTTGGAAACCCGATGGCTCACTACGAGCAGACCGCTGAAGAGATTATTGATGCTCTGGATGGCAAGATCGACTACGCCTTTATTGGAGCCGGAACCGGAGGGACCGTTTCTGGAATCGCCAAGAAGTTCCAGGAAAAGGCTCAAGGTTGCCAGATCATCGGTGTTGACCCTGCTGGATCCATTCTTGCCGAAGAGGGAAAGATACACGTCGAGAAGCACGGAGAAGGATTCTACGAGGTTGAAGGAATCGGCTACGACTTTATCCCCGGAGTTCTGGAGAGATCTGTCGTCGACAAATGGATGAAGTCTACTGATGACGTAAGTTACATTTCCTGTTAGTCTTACAATGATTTTGCAGGATGCTTTCATCACAGCCAGGGATCTCATTCGCCACGAGGGAATTCTCTGCGGAGGAAGTTCGGGTACCAACTTGCACGCAGCTATCGACTATCTGAAACACCTCAACCTTCCGTCTGATGTCGCCAGGAAGACCAATGTTGTAGTTGTTCTCCCTGACGGAATCCGCAACTATCTGTATGTTTTCCATTATGATTTTTCTTATGGAACAAATTTTCAGGACCAAGTTCCTTGTCGACGGCTGGATGCACGAGAGAAACTTCCCTCTCGAGCATTAACTCGCCCAGCATAATGTCTCACTTTCATAATGAAAACGAGTCACTAAAGTGATACAAAATGTTCCTGCAAATTAAAAACTTTATTGACATGACACACAATTCGTTTTCACGTTGATATTAGGGAAAGGAACCCCTTTTCGTTAAAATACGAACGAAAAATTTCTCACGTTTACAGTGGTACACCGAGAAGAATCTCCACCTTTTTGTCTTCTCTCTTCTTGCAGCATTGAGAGAAGGCAATGCTGTCTAGATCGAGGACAATTTTAAGCTGGGCTCGAATTTCTGGATTGTATTTGTAGAAAATAAACATCCTAATGGCAGACGAGAGCACAAACAAGTTGGTCCCGAGGTCACTGAATGCCACATACCAGACGCTGAAGCTTCCTTCCTGAAAAACGACAAAACTTCTTCAAAAGTTTGCATGATGGACGGCACGTGGAAACGACAGAATTTTTATCCTGCCCGTGGATACACAATGATGTATGGAGTCAGCAGTCTGTCTCTCGCAACTACTTTAAGCACAAGGAGGCTTTCCGCAATGACAAATGGCCATGTCCACGACGAATGAGCTACTGACCTCCTTTAAGACTTGTGTGTTCCACATTTCGATGGAGAACAGAATGAAGTTGACACTGTTGCAGATCAGATAAGATGAAATTAACACAATTGTAGTCTTGATGGCATATCGAAGCTGTCTACCTTCCCTTTTCTCTTCTTGTTCGATCAGTGTCCGGATCTAAAATTGGCTTTCAACTCAAGTTGTTCCCAATTTTGTAAGTGTCCATTCAAGCGATAGAGGAGAGTTCATAGAAATCACGACAAGAGTACGACCTTTGGACCAGAACTTTTGGTTCAAATTTTGCACAAAAATGCACGAGCCCTTTTAAAAAAGAGTGGCTCTGTGCAAGAGTGGCAGACAACAATAGAAATTACGGCGCAGAGTGCCCACCCTGTGCTCGAGACAAGGACCAAGTCCACTTCCAGCAAACTTCTTAGTGATTACCGTGCAGCGCATTATGACCAGCACCTGATGTGATCTTTAGTACATGATGGAAAGGTTAGGCGGAAGTTTGGATGGATGCTAAGACTCACGGTGTTCATCGCTTGAGGGCAACTGGATTGCCTTCGGGCGCGTTTATGCGATGACCTCAGCTTCTGGATCACGAAGAAGTTGAGAACGAAGAGCACGATGAACGAGACGAACAAGTGTAGAAACTGAGGTCGTGTTGTACAGAAGTTGATACAAATACCTGTACAACAATGTCGAACCATCGGAAAAGATCCTGGACATTTTCTGACATGTCCACCCCGGCCAAGACCTTGCTCGCAAACAGATCACAGTCAGGGATGTCATAGACGTAGACGGCAAAGTATCCAGGTAGCCGAAGAGCAATGACGACTCCGACGATGCACAACAGAGTGACGACTTTAAACCCCCGTCTGAAAAGAGACCATGTCTGGACCGCTTTAGAAGAGAAAATTTTCGGCTATAACTTTTACGACATCCCACAAACAAAACGTTTTATGGGCCATCATCAGGTGTGTTGCTGGCTCTCTCATGTGCACTTACTGATTGTCAGAGCTGCCCGATCCGTCAATCCATCGTAGCCTGTCCGCGGTGTTTAGAATCAACACGTAAGGAATGCTTAGCTGAACGATTCGACTGATGATCAGGAACTCAGGACTGTAATCCTTGACTAGGAGATACAGAAGCTCTGAATAATTCAATTGTTAGAGGACGCGAATCCTGTGAATATCTTACTAATTCGCAAGTGTGTGGCCGCTGCGGGAGCTCCAAAACAACAAATAAAAAGAAAGCAGAGCATGAAATCCAGGAAGGCTAGGCATGTCTGAAGATAAAAGTAAATATCTATAAAAAGAGCAAGATAAACCTGAATCGGATTTGGTTTCTTCGCCCTGAAGAAGATGTAGAAGAGAAGCGCATTAGAGAAGCATCCGATGATGGCAATAACCGTTCCCGCTCTGTAAAAGAAAGTTCCATTTGTCAACTATTCCACTTTGTCGGCAATAAGCATTCCAAAAAGGTCTCCTTAGGATCTTTGTCTTGAATGTTAAGTATGGGATCCTCGAGGAATTATAAGAACGCGTTTGTCCTACATGAAAATTATACAATTCGCAATACTCAGGAACTTCTTATGTCTCTACGCGACGTTTAGGTCATTCAAATCCGCGGGAATTAGCGGAAAACGTCTTTGTTCAAAGTTGATCTTTCCTCTCACTCATTGCAGAATGTCTGGGGTGGCTCAAAATAAACAAATTATACCAACGAGTCAAATTAATGTGGAAACTTAGGTTTTGGTAAATGTGATCAGCTGATCTTTACTCATATAAACCACCAAAGATCCAAATTCTTAAAAAGTTTAGTTTGCTCTTGATTCTCGAAACTGAGGAGAATGGCTTTTTTGACAGCAAGTGAAGCATAAACTCACGATAAAAAGGCGAGTCTGAGGTTGGGATCAGGGTCGATGTCACAGGCTTCGGTGTTTGTAGCGTTGAGAAAAAGTTCCTCGTCTTCCAAGAATTCCGTCATCTCTGGAAGAGACCATGAACAATAACGCTATGAAAAACAATTAGAAGGCAAAGGAACAAATCTCACAATGCTGACGTTGAATTTCCAACTGTGTTTGTTCGTATCAGGATTGGTCTCCGACCTCGCTTAACTTCTAACAAGAAGCAAATATAGAATAGTTTTAGAAAAGAACGTGGTCAAGCGAATAAGGAGGAAATGGGCCAAAAATGTCAAATTTCCGCTTAAACGGGTCTTTGGACCCAGCCGAAAAGGAACATTGTGTCTAATCACTGCTCCTCTGACCAGACTGAAGAAAACAAGAAACACTGTAGTTGATGGATAAGAGCCATTAGATGTCAAGGGTACCGATGTGTCGGATGTAAAGCGGCTTCTACTCCCGGCTCTCTTTGAAGTTTTTGAGTCTCGTTCAGTGAAACCAGGTAGCTAAGTCATACATGACATGAAGGTGTTGGAAACTGGAAAAAGAATGAGAATAGCGCTAATGGCAAAGTTATGGGCAAATTGCTAAACAAGAGATCAACGTGTCAGCCGAGAAAGGGAAAAAGTACGCGCAGTCGCGAAGGTAATCCTTCCTCCGCAATGATAATCGAATCCTGTCATTTATTATCAGTAAGTCGTCCAACGGAAAAAAAAAACTTTTCAGAGCACCTGCAACCAATCCGAAAACTGATGTCAAAGGTGTTCGCGGCAGTGCCCCTCTCTTCCTCTTTCCAAGACAATTAACATCAAAAAACGTAGTCGAGGATGAGGAGCAAACTCGGAAAAAGTCTGCTTTTAACAATTTGAGGGGCAGTAGCACGTTAGCGCAACAAATAGGCTCGAAATGGGGAATGAGGAGGCGCTGAGGGTCCCGTAATTGCAAAGTCCAGCTGGAATAAAGAAAGCCTATAAAGCGGGTCAACATTCGTTTTGATGAAGTGTTACTCCAGTTGAAAAAAAACAGGCGCCCCCGTGCCAACTTCACCCAATTCCAAATTAGATTAATTAGGAGTCTCGGTAGGGGATCGAACGTAGGATCCACCTGACAATAGACAATGAAAATGAAATTGAAATCGAACGAAGAAATTATAAGGCCGAAGATTTGCCTTGGTGCAGAAGCAGTAGCAAAGGAATTCAGACAATTTGCATACCTGACAGGATTCTCGATACAGATAGCAAAAAGAGGAAAATTAGCCAGTGCCAGAGCTCGAGACTTGCGTTCAAAGAAGAACAAGTTTGGCAGAAAATGATTTGTCTAATTCGGAGTAAAAGGGGAGGGATCTACAAAGGCTGCTTGGATCTAGAACGGGACTGGGCGGAGCTGAACGTGTGTACCGGCACGACATGAAGATAAACTTAAAGTGATATCTGTAATTATGACACGGGCGTTCGTTTTTTGGTAACGAAACAAGACATGCATATAAAGGGCATGCATACACTCTGCTCCAATTAACCACGTATCGGCAAGAAAACGTTGTTCAACTGAGGTTTCAACTGCTGAAAAAAAGGAAAACAAATGTCTAACTAAGCAAAACCATCAAGAATGTAAAAAATGAGTCTCTTTCGGATGCAATTACCAGAAAGAAAAAAACGCTGTTTGTCTAGACAGCGACGGAATTTCTAAAATTGTTTTGAATCCGCTTAAAACTTATTTCAAGGACTGGTCCCGTGCTTCTTTTAGTGCAATAACCTAAAAACATAAACATGTTAAGCCTTATTGTCCTTTCGAATTTGAACCATGGTGGCGTGAAATTAAAATGAGAGGCTTTCCTCCTCTCTGCACATTCTTTGCAAATGGTATGAGAGGAAGAAGATGTCTTGAAGTTACTTGCCCGGGAGTATGCCTCAGGTTTCCAAGTAATGTAATTGTTCTGGGCAAATTCTCCCGTTTCGACTTTGTTGAAAACGAATGGCCTGTCTGAATGTGCATGAGAACTACCGAGAAATGATGCAGGACTCTCAGGTTTTCCCAAAACAAAATAAAATGACAGCAAAAAAAAGAGGGATGTTCGGTTAACAGAGAATTGGAGTGTCAAACACGATTGTAAGAAAGAGGCTGTGCCAATAGAGCAGCGGATTCGCTTTTTCAACACGGACGACGCCGATTGAAAGTACACAGTCCTCGTGTTTTTGCCACCTGAAAAGAAGTAGAAACAGGAGGTATGCTAAGAATTTTTGTACTTAACGCAGTCTGTGCTAATCTGGTTTTGAGTGCACCTCTACGCTCTAATAGAAAAGGATGGGCTCCACTCGAAGCTTCGTCTCGCGGGGATATAAAAATGAAACTAGAAAGCTCGTTTGGAATCAGTTGAACACCCTTCGAGGTCAGCTGAAAATACATAGGACATCGCAATGAAGCAGATGACAATCCACGTTAACATGGCCCGTCAATCGGCCGAATGGCACCTCTTTTGTTGGAAAATACGCTTTTAATGGTCAAGTTCTTCGTTTAAAATGAGGGTGGCAATGAGTGCTGCTGGCAGTGGCTGTGAAGAGCATCCTCTTCTCGATGCCGCTATTAAAGGATAGAGCACAAAAATCAGACCATCAAGGATATAAAAACTGCTGGAGGTGGTAACAAATGCATGCTTCTGTGGCGAATAAGCTTATGAAAAGCGCTTCAAGTGGGCCTCGAAAATGCCGTGTGGAACCAAGCTGTTGACCATGGGATAACTATAATGGCCGTAGGTGTAATTAAACCCGCTGTTATTGGCTCCTCCTACACTTTGACTTCCCGGATGAAATCGGATCAGAAGTTGGCTCAAGACCGCGGCCAAAATTTAGGCGGCAGAAAATTTCAGCCGTACTTTTTTTACAGCCTTTTGTGAACGTCATAGAGTCTTTTATGCTCATGTTATCGACAGAAGATTTGCGGCTGTAGCAAGCCTAAAAGCTCTCACAGAAGAGTAGCATAATTAAAAAATACTTCTGATCCAGGGGACTAGAATCGAACAAGAAAAACAGGTAGTTTTTTGCTTAGTCACCTTTTGGACTCGTACTCGGTCCGATGTGGCTTGTTGGCCACGCGTCTTCAAAATTTTCAGATTTTGTCAAGTGCTGAATTTACCATTGTAATAGTTACCGCAATCTTGAAGTGTAAAGTAGTAAAATTACCAAAGCTTTATGAACTCTGCAATTTACAAAAGATAGAAACCATATATCATAATGTCACTCTGTGGAATGCAAGCGAAACTGACACACCAACCTATGGGGGCACAACCACCGTCTTTTGAGAGATTCCCTACTATTATGCAGATGCTAAAAGCTCAATACATTAGACAAACATAATCTCTGACAATAAATTAAGTGAATTAAGTGTGTTTTGCGCAAATTATTGCATATAACAAACGAATGATCCTTTGGCACCGTGGAGTAGCAAATAGAAGGACAGAGAATAAGTTAGGAAATAAATAAATTGGAATGGAGTTAGGAAAATAATAAGATTGTAACTAGTCAAGAGAGACATGGGCTTATACTCAAACGGGAGACAAAGAAAGCATGGCAATGATGTCGCCAAAGCAAACATGCATCTCCATCCTTCTAGGCTCTCCCTCTTTCTTTTTTCTTGCTTGGAATTATGCAAAGGTAAATGACTAGGAGTTCAAATCACAAGTTACGTCAGTAGTTTTGATTTTTGTGATGGGAAAGTGGAAACTTGAGAAGACGGCCCAGGTCAGCAGCGTGTCTCGTAGAGTCCGCTTCTTCCGATGTAGCGAACCCACTTGATGACGTCGTGGTCCGAATAGTTGAGCTTAGGCTCGAAAACTTTCAAGTATCGTACCTTGAGCCCCGAAGGCGCGAATGGAACCTAAATTAATATTTGCCTAAGCGGATCAGAACTCTAATACCTCAAAGTTCATGCTGACCGGTGGCCTATTCCACTTCTTCTTCTCGGTTCCAGTGGACAGAATATCTATCTCGGCAGAGATCTGACTCTCTTTCATTCCACCCATTCTCTTGATTCTGAAAAGGAATGTAAATTAGAAAAAGAAAGTACTCACTTCCAAACGATTGCATTCTCTCCAGCCTTGTATTTTGCTTTGCCTTTCATACAAATCAATTGGACACCGGAAGTGTTGGGCGGAGTGGGAATTCGAACTTCGATTTTTTGAGCAAGTAGAGAAGGCTTGAAGTTGGACTTTACTACGACCTGAAACCGGATTTTCCTAAGTGGTAGATGAGCTCAATTTAAAAACAAATGCTCGTTTGTACTTTCTATCGGCTACTCCAGGTTTCAAGGAGTTCCTACCTTGAGTTCCATTTTGTTCCTGGCAGTCTCTCTGACGAGTGGAATAACACGGAACGGGAGTTGAATATCCTTGGTTGTCCTGTAGCGCATCAGTTCGTATTCGCCATCCGGAGGGATAAAGGAGATTGCATGTTCCGTATCAAACTTTGTTAGCTTCACACATTGATGGAACTGACAGTCATCAATGGCCACCGCTGTCCTCGTCCTGAACTTCTGACTATATCGACATAAAATGAGTCTGTTACGCTTTGCTTGGATCTTCAGTTCCGGTTTTTCCTTTTCCTTCAATGGTGATTTTGTCATTAATTCCGAACTTGCATTCCGGCATACCGCTCAGGTAAGACTTCATGGCAACTTTTCCAGCAACATGAGCCGACAGGACTTGTCCTGAAATTTTAATTTATCTATAGTCTGTGGTTTCGAGCATAATCCACTTGTTTTGGAATGAGCACCCTATGCCAACTGGGTCACACCGCAGTCTTGCATCGATTATAACCTTTGGGAAACGGGGCAAAGTTTGGACACAATGGCATGTAATGAATAATTCGATCAAGCCATCATAAGAGAACAAAAGATGTCGCTTAAAACTTGACAAGAGGGAACTATTTACCTTGCTGACTCATGAGCAGATTCACATACTCGATGACATCCAGGAAGAGCTCATTTCGGCGATACTTGATTCCCTCCCGACGCCAGCCAATTTGGCCGGTTACTTGAGAAGTTATTTGGGACTGCTCTTCCTTGGTCTGCAAAAGGCTCGATCGTTTTTCGTAAGCATAAAATATTCACTGCACAAACAACACGAAATCGAACTCAACACGACAATCTCAACCTACCACAGGGTTCGGAGCATCCTGAATTCAATTCAATTTTTCCACATTGTATTCTTTTGTATTGGCTAATAAATTCTTTGTATCGTTTTACAATCTAATTAACAGAATTTCGTTATAAATCTGATAAAATGGAAGTAAAAGGCGGAAAATACTTACGGCTGTTCGAACACCTTGTTGTGTGATAAACGCTTTGAGCACTCCGGGATCCGTATTTTGTGGATATCCAAAATCGAGGATTTCTAAAATATGCTCTCGTAGCAATTTCAAACGGTTACGCACCATCAAGAAGTTCGTAGATCAGGACAAAGTTATTTTTCACATTCTCCTCATTAAGTTTCCCGAAGTACGATTGCATGGTGTCCGCAAATCTTTTCAAAAACGGAAAAAAACCGAATGAATTAGATCTTAGATGAATAATTTACCTCAAAAACCATAGCAGCATTGACATTTTGTCGCGTCACTGCACAGATCCAGACATTTCCCCGTTTCACATGGAAAAATGAGGTTCTGGCCATGTTGGTAACCGGAGAACGGACCTGTAAACTGATTTTTTATAATCAAATTTGGTTTCACAACCTGTTGTCTTGCATGAATGATATTGACGCGGAAAGCATCCACGGCATTTCTCCTAAAAACAGTATGAGAATGTGAAAAATTGCTGCTTACGTGACATCGTCGCGGTATATCCTCGATATTAACACCTCTCCTTTATGGTTGTATACAAACAAACCGCCAATCATGGCGGTCTGTGAGTGACACTGCAAGTAGTCATCAGTTTTTACATTAAAAAATGGAAAACAGTCTAAACAAGACGAATGTAGCGAACGGCATAGGATAGTTTATCATTCTAAGCAGAAGCAAGTGTCATCAATAAGAGTTGTAAAAGAGGAATAGTTGTTATTTGCTTGCAAATTACTCTCGAATTCAGATCAACCGTTTTTCAAAGGCCGTATTTTCTGGGAGAATTCTAAGAAGCTATCGGATGAATTGACTTCGCTTTATTGACAATCAGGGAGATAGACCGCGTCGCGGCTGCCGTGCGAGCGGTCGTCCAGACAGCTGACGAATATCGCTCTCTGTCTCATTTGTGGTCTTAGTTTCTCGGTAATCCTTTCTCTTTTCTTTCCCTAAAAATGCACTTTATCTGCGGAGAACATCTTGCTAACAATCTAGAAACGTTTTACTACTTGAGATAGACCCAAATTTCGGGAAAACCGTCTCTGTCTGCTTCTTCCTCGATTTCCGGTTCTATTATCTTGCCATTCCTGTTTTAGGCAACTAGCATATGCAAAAAAGCAATGCTTTCAGAGTTACCCAATCAAAAATCGATACATATGATCATACTTTTCCGCGACGCATTTTCCAGTCGTCTAACAGCCTAGTTGGCTTCGTTCGGCAGCTTCCCCTCGTTTTGACGTCTCTCTAAGCTTAGCGGTATTTAATGAGGGCACTAAATCTGGTCTTCCATTTGGACGGCTTTTTGCACCTATAAGCTTGGGGAAACATGTGTCGAAACTTTGAGGGAACTGATTCATTGTTCCATTTTGGAGCCATGTAGACAGATGGCAGTGTTTGCTCATCACATTTTGCTTTGTTCTGCTTATTTTCGATTGAAGTCTACACAAATAATTGATTCTGCTACTATTGGGTTAGGATATTCATTACTTCTAGTTTGCTTCAGCCTTATGTCGCATACACATTGATGCAATACGCCTCTCACCGCATTATCCACCCCACACTCTCTGACGTTCGCCTCTTCCTTCTCTCCATCCCGTATTATGCTAAAATTCATACGGTGTTTGATTTTCTCAGAAATTGTTCTCTCCCACTGCTGCCTTCTACTTCACCTCACATTCTGACATTTTCAAAGTATCGCCGTCCAGCCTTTATGTACTGGCACGTAGATTCACGCTTATTGATAGCACCACTCTTTTTTTACGTCATTTCACGTAGTTCCATTTTCGTCTAAATACAATACTACGTCTTCCAGAGATGCTCTCTCTCAGAAAATTTATGAACAAGCCGAGGCCGGATGATTGGGCCCCGCTAGCCAAGTTCTACTATGCAGATGAAACCCTCAGCGACATTGGTAAGTCCATTGTATCTTTTTTGGGAGGGCTTCTATCTGAAACTCTTTGCCGCCGATCCGCGGAACTGTGTTTGTTTTTCGCTATTTTCGGACAGTGCGATCATGTCCATATTGCTCTTCAGTCTGCACGAGTACAAAACCTGATCGATTGAATAAGTACCAGTTCAAAAATTTCTGTTTCAGCTGCTGAGTTGGATTCATTTGACGGTAGACGGGATCCAGAACGATGCAACAGCTTGGTCAACAAACTACGGGTAGCTCAAGATCGGGTTCTCCACATCATCGGTGAGTGACCACCCGGCTCTTCAGACTAAACTAATTCATTTCTAGGAGAGATGCTCTGCACGCTGTTTCCTCGAGAGTCTGATCGTGCTTGTCGCGACTTCCGTGTCAAGTTTCCTGACGAAATCGTTCACGACAATCTGCCAGGCCAGCTGTGGTTCGGAGCCGAGGTAAGCAGTTCCTCAAAGTTTAGTTCATGTAGGCGGTTGTTTTCAGTGTTTGGCAGCCGGCTCTAACATCATCGATCATGAGCAAGAGTCCGAAGAAATTCGTCCTTTAGCCAAGGAACTTACTCGTCATTTAGACGGACTCCGTGATTTGCTAAAGGTCAGCCGATAGCTTTTGTCCTTTTAAACGGTACAATGTTACAGGATCAATCCTTGCGAGATCCGACCATGTATACAGAATCCATAAAACACAGCCTTTTGAAGTTTGATCGCCTCTTTGCCCGATTTGAATTCGAGTAAGTTCATATGATCTATCTTTTTCAAGCCCTTGGTTAAGATACGTGTCCGCTATGGTACCGGTGAAAACTGTTAAAGAACATGATGCCCAGCTTGATGTTGCAGTTCTTTTCTCAGAAGTTTTGGAAAAGGCCCTGAAACTTGACCTGATCACTCAGGATCAGATTGACTACTGCGACCCAATGGTCATGATTGCTGTGCCTCGTTTGAGTATCGTTTGGTAGGCCATTCTTATTAACACTTTTACAATTATCTTTCAGGGGCTTGCTTTTCTTTCCTGAGGGAGCTCTAAGTGTGGATGGAACACCCGAGAACTTGTCTGAGATGTTCCGTCCCTTCTTCAACCTCCTAATCAAGATCAGGAATTTGCTTCGGATCTTAACTCCAAGCGAGCTGAACAAGGTAGAAAACGTCTTGTGTTCCGGAGAAGAGGAGGCGACGCAGGAAGTGAACCAAAAACTGACGATGTCGGCGTTCAAGCAGAACCTGACTGAAAAGACGGAACTCTATCAGTTCCCTGCTGAAAGCACGCTTTTGAAAACTGAAGCTGAGAGGAAAAAAGACGAAGAAGTTGCCAGGAAGATCACCTACCCTCATTATCCGGACGGCTACCAGTTCGACCGTACGGATGGAGCAGACTTTGAACTCCGTGCCAAATTTAGATCTTCAGCCGACTTGATTCATAGGTCTGTTTGTGCTGGAAGACTTCTTCTGAAATTGAATTTTGAGGTTGTTTGTCTGCGTGGCTGGGGTAGCCGATCAATTGCAAACCAATTACTCTAGTGAAGTTCGAAAAGTACTGAAACTCATTCTTCAACCCACAGAGGTCATTCCAATTTATGAGGTAGAGTGACTATCAATTGAAAAACAATTTTCAGTTACAGGTTAGCGGTCAGACAGCGGCTGTTGCCGAAAATGAAGAAGAGACTGGAGTTGAAGCGCAAGAATCACTACCACTTCCTGCCTTTGTCGGGGTCCGCTGGATTCCTGATGAGGATTGTGATCAGTGCACTGACTGCTACTTGCCCTTCAATGTGGTTCGTAGGCGGCATCATTGTCGTAACTGTGGCAGAATCTTCTGTGGAAAGTGTAGTGCAAACAGCATCAGGATTCCGGAGTTGGGATATGATAGCAAGGTAAGACACTACATCTTTTTGTTGTTTCAAAACGGCTTATCAACATTATGAGAACTTGTCTGAATGTTTCTTTGCTCTATTCCGAAAGAATTCTAGTTCATTACACTTTTATGCGCTGTGTCACCACAACGAAATGCACGTTATAAAAACTTTGGAAAACTAACAGCTAGATCAAACCATACATAGGCCAGGGTTTTGCCACTTCTGCTAGTAATCTTCTTTTTCAGGTTCGAGTCTGTAACCTCTGCTATCTCCACAAGATTAATCCATTCGGCAACTGTCTTCCCGGTCAACCGACTAATACTCCGGCGAATCCGAGAGCCAACCCGACACCAGCCCCCTCCAATTAGTTCACTTTTTTTCCCACATTCTTAACGTGTATTCTCCATATCGACATGCGCAAGTTGTATATGACAGCTCAGAATATTTAGCCTTTCACCGGCAATTGTGGCTATGTTCCACACACAGGGTTTCTACTACTTTATCTGTGATTATTTCGACCTAGAAACGAAACCTTTAGTTTGTACAATAGTTGCATTTTTCACAACAACTTCTTCACTTTTGAATACTTCCTCCTCATCTATCACGTTCAAAAATTGTCCCTCTATGTGTATTGACGAGTCTCCACCCCTTCTTGTATGATTGGTTGTCTTCTATCCCGGTTTGGAGAATCAAATCACTCGTATCATTCTCATACGGTAATCCCTTGTGATCACTTTTTCCTGTGTATATACCCGACTTCATCATAGCACAATAAATTTTTCTTTTTCAAACCTTATGTCAAGTAAGATCCGAGGAATCCGATCGTCAAACTTTCGGTAAGTTATGACCCGATCAACCTGCAGGCCTTGTCATGTGCTTTCGGGTGTAAACAGGGTTCGAAACACGGAAGATAAATCTTTCACACTTTTATTTTTACACGTCAAAACAATTGACAACAACAAAAAGTGGTGGGCGAGCGAGCAAGCTGAAGAGGCAGATAATTTTTTGTGTAGATTAGAAAGTGACTTTTAAGGCAAAACCAGGACGCACAATTAGAAAATCCTACCCAGAGAAAGAAACGGATTGACAAATCTCACCATATGAAAAATTCTTAGCTACAAAATATGATATGGACATGAGGTGTAAATTGGTGGCAACGGTAAGTTGGAACATCAGTGATGACTAAACGAGTGGAAATCACAGTATTCTTAGCGGACGAGAAAGATTTGAAAAAAAATTACCAGTTTGACACAAACATATCATATGTTTCTACAGCTACTAAATGGAACTAAAAGGTGGTACTTACAAATGTACAAAAGATTTAGACAGGGTCTGTATCACGAGCCATGCGAACTTCAATTGGTACGGTGTCGACATCTACACGGTAGACGCGTGTATCGATAGGAAGGTTGTACCTGAGTGAAGATTGAAAATTGTTCAAAGAAAGGTTCCTACCTATTAGCGGGCTTTCGAATCATGCAAAGATCGAGATGCAGAACGCGACCGAAGATCCAGTTCCGGCGCGCACCTTCGGCCATAGAGAGGCCTAGACGTCGTACACTTGACTCTTTCACGAAATGGAGGTAGGAAGAGGAACTGAAAACAATGAATGAGCAAAATATTAGTGGGAAATAAGTTGAGCTAATGATACCGTATCATTTCGGTCGCGACTGCCAAGTCTCCAGCCCGCTTTTACTTTTCTAATAAGACTTGTTGCGACAACAGGCACCGTTTTTTGCCAACTACGGTAATTTCTGATGTAGGCAAAATCATAAATGAGACCGGTCATACCTGAAGAGCATGTAGGCATTGTGTCTGTCCGACCAGACAACCAGAACTGTCGATCCTTCACCAATATCTTGCACAGCTACCATCAATTCCATTGCTTTCAGATGGATCCTCGTCTGGACCGCGCATTCGGCAGTGTTGTCGTCGATTTGGTGACTTTCGGATGTGGCTTTGCTACAAAACTTTTAATAGGAATAAGAAACGCAGATCTCACTTTTCCTCTGTAGGTGTTTGAAGTTGAAATGTGCTCTGTGCCATCTCCGGATATTGGCTTTCCATCATTTGTGGAGGACTAGGTCCGTACGTGGAGAACATCAAATTTTCAGGCAGACTTTGCGGTTTTGGTGGTTCATACTGCTCAGTTTGAACAGCGACGCTTCTACCAAGAAAATGAACGACCGTTTTGGCTTCTTGCTCGGCTTCTTCAAGTTTCTGCTTAATCTCTTCGTCGATCTTGCTCGCAACTGTAAATCCATTCTCAACATGCTTCTCAACCTCTTCCTTGAGCATATCTCTCTCCATCACGAGGAATTTTGTGTAGATGTTCTGTACAACAAGTATACCAAGGAAAAGAAGTTGTTTACGTATTTCTGATTCACAGTCTTCAGCTCGTAATCAAACTCTTTCTTGTTTCGATTGATGGCCTCTTCTCTTTGCTGCTTAAGTCCATTGGTAATCAAGTCAGTCTTGTTCTATAAATGTTATTGTGTGTTTGCATTAACGGCATTACTTTGAACTCCTTCTCCAAGTCAATTCTGAGCTCCGAAGCGACATGCTTTCTATAGCTCTCTGATTCAGGATCAGATCGTAGATGTTCGATTTCCGCGTTTTTCTTTTCCATGTCCTTCTTCATGCTTCGGATTTCTGCTTCCTTCTGCTCAATCACTGACTCGTTCTCTCGGCGAAGTTTTTCGTCTTGGAGCTCGTACTCAATTGTCAAGCGTTTGAAGATTTCCCTCTCTGCCTCCTTCACCTTTTTCTCAAACTCTTTAGCTTCTTCTTCGAGTCTAAAGCAAACTTTGCTGAGACGGTATAAAAAAACCTACATCTCGACGCGTTCTTGTGCTTGTTTCAAGTCCTCATTCTTCGTCTCAGCAGCCGTCTTGATAGTTTGCAGCTCTTCTTCGATAATGGTTAGGGCGTTTGTTTTTGTCTCGAGCTCGGCTTGAAGTTTCTAAAGAAACATTGATTTGAAAATAGTGTCTTTGACTTACCGCGATGAGGTCATCCTTCTCCTTAATCTGAGTCTCGTAGCGCTTCTCCGTCTCTTTCAGACGACATTCTTTCATCCTCTCTGCATAGTTTTTCACCGACGCAAAATCGGTTATGAAATCGTCTTTGCTGTTGTTCAGCTCAGCTCGAACATCCAACAGACCCTACCAGGTATCAATAAGAAGGAGATACGAAAACCTTACCTTTGAAATGTGCGCAACTTCTTGAAGAACAGCTTTCAGAGCCTCCATTGATTGCTGAGAGCGAGTGTTCAAATCATCCAATTGGAATTGTTGTAGCTGGAAAAAGGGACGTTGTAAACACTCAGTAAACTATGACTAACACTTGAACCGTCATCTCTTAATTCCCCACTGCTTTCATTCTCCTGTTGATTGAAATGACCGTCTGGTGTGCTAAATTGGCTAGACTTCTCCGACACTTCTCTTCCTGCAGCATGCGCGATCGGGATATCAATCGGAGCTGATTTCCCAAGTACGCTCCCAGGTATTTCTTCTTGCTCGGCCTTAAAGATTATCTTTAGACGATAGGTAAGTATGACTTACAAGCATGGAAAGCTGGTTCAGTGAAGGAGCTACTGGAATGTTCATGCTGGTAGCTGATCCTGTCCTGGATGGTGGAGATGTCCCCAATGGAATGGCAGGCTGGATCGATGGACTGTTGTCGAAAGTCTCGAGGCCTCTGAGTTTTGCAATTGCTCATTTTTTAAAGATCTTGTACCCTAGCCAAGTTGTGCTTGGAAAGTTCTTGTTCATTGTGGCTATGTTCATGGTGGAATCGGCGGTGAAAAAGCTCTCTTCCCTTCTCATTGTAGGAGCACTTGGAGAAATCAGGGACACAGATGCATCTCTGCAAAAAGTTCTCTGTGTTTCATTCCAAGTACATTTTGCACCTGACACATAGCCTCGAGTACACTTGCGGAAAAGTGACCTTTAGGAATGTCTCTAAATCCTTCACTCCCTCTCGCAGCTGATGGATATAGTCAGCTGACACGGGAGGTAGTTCCTCATCATACTTGGCCAAAGTTTTGATAAAGAACTCTGGGAACTTGTCGAAGATTCCTAGAAAAACGGGGTTAGAACTGAGTGTAAACTGAGCTACCTGGAAACAGGACACGTAGAAAGTGACCCTCTAGTTTGTTGGTAATCTGACTACGAGTCTCGTCTTCGGTCTTGGCAAAAGCGGTGCATCTGTCTACATGTTGTTTGTGCCAAGAATAAAACTCTTTTTGTAGAGCAGTTCTTCTGACAACCTCGCACACAGCTGTGACGAATAAAATCGGAGTTTCCTAAAGACAAGGACTGAATGATGGTATAATGAATAGCTAACCTTGATCTGATGGACGATCTCCAGCCTGTTCTTAATCCCATTGAACTTTTCCTCAAAGACCATGATTTCCGTAGCACACATGTGCAACATCTCGTAGCACTGTACTGTCCAACCAGTCAGACGCTGTCGCAGATTGCCCAACAGTTCGACTTTGGATTTGTGGAAGAGTCCAGCTATCTTTCGCAGCTCTTTCAGTTGTCTCTTTATCTCTTCCAGCTCTGCTAGCTGCTCATTCACTCGTTCCTACAGTTTTGGTTGAAAGAATAACATAGATATTGTACCTGCATGGCGTAGGGATCTGTGAGTGGAGTACTTTGTATGATCTTCTGTACTTTGGAAACGATATCTTTGTTGAAACCTTCAGCAATTCCCAAATTTTGATCTAGATGGGAGAAGCGAACGCTGATGCCCTTGATCTCTCGGCTATCTTTCTTGGCATGATTCGCTAATCCTTCAAAATGGGCGCAGATCTCAACACCGCTGCTTTCGCCGTACTGAAACATATGATTAAAAAGTAGAAAACCGGGAATACCTGTTGGAACTGTTCTCTGACGTTGTCCACCAGGGCTTGCAGTGAAAAGTTAGGGTCGAACTGAGAGATCCAGTCGTAGAGGGTCATGCTCGGTGTCTGAGAAGGATCTCTCATTCCTCGTGAATGAGCCAGAAGTGGAGCTGGTATTTGGATCTAAAAACGTTTTTCATTTCAGTTTTATTACGCAGTTACCTTTTTAAGCTGGTCTAGACAAAGGTCAAAGTTTTGAAGAATCTGCTGCGCCTTCTCATTCTGCTGTCGTACTTTTTCGACATTTGTCCTATGTCGATTCGTCTTTCTTTTTAACCGGGCGACGTTCTCATCGACATTACTCACCAAGGCGACCCATCCCTATTTGGAAAGTATTGAAAACGTGTAACAGACTGCTACCGTGACAAGCAGTTGGTGTTCTTGGACCATTCTCACACAAGCATCGTAACATCGAGCTCCGGCTTCCTTGCAAATTCTGGCTTTGTCAGGAAGTGCGAGATAGATGGTCTTTGTCTCACAGTTTGCAAGATTGTATGTCTAAAGTTGATAGTTCCAACTTGCTCGCAATAAAACAAACTAGGTCTAGAGCATCGTCAGCAACCTGATTCAACTCATTGATTTCCTGATCAACATTGACTTCCAAGTTGTTGTGTTTACTCGGTCGTTGGAACAGAAAGACCGGGTTTTGCAACGTCCCTTTAAAGAAAGTATAGGGAAAATCATTAAAATATCCATACCGAATTTTTTACAGTCATCGAGACGTCGTTCACCGTCGAGGGCTTCTCCACCATGTACTATAAGGACCTAAAACGAGGTTCTAAAGCCTATAAGTGTCTCTTTTACCTGATCATCCGTGCGTATACCCGTAAACTGTTTAATCTGCGGTTGGAGAGACTTTATAGACACATTAGGAGACTAAAAACTTGGTTTTACTGGAGAAAGACCGAGTCTTACTTGAGGTACTACTGCAAAAAGATGCCCTTTATTGACGTAAAAAATATTGAAGAGTTCCATAGTTAACCGGGATTTATTGGCTTCGCGGTTTCATCTACAAAAAGATGTAGAGGCACTTGGAGAGAGAAGGACGCGAGAGAGACTTGAGAAAAATCAACAGAACAACTCCAAAACAAAAACTTCAGCTATCGATTTCGGGTCCGAGTAAATTTCGGGTAAAAGTCGCTTCTATTTTTTTATTATATGATGTTCTCAAAAATGCTTTTTCTAAGGGGACAGCACCTGACCCGTCGGTTGAAGCAGACCCGTCGAACAGCTGACTGGCAATGCCGCTTTTCTAATGACTACCGTAGTTGGATCCAGACGAGACCCGCTGCGGGTGGTCTAGGTTTTTGCTATTTGTAAAAGATTTTTTTGCTATTTGTAAAAGATGTTAGTACTTTGATTTCGATCTAAGGAGAAAGAAACGTTTGGAAATGATTCGACATTCAGCAAAAGACCTAGTAAACAAACGGGCCATATACCTGACCTCAAAAAGCGGGACAATGGAAACTGCAAATTTTAATCAAAAAATGTTATAAAATATCATCTGCTACCCCACATGCTAAATTTCGAAATTTTATCAAGTTCCTCTATACTTTGACTAAGTTTTGGTTGCTTAGCTGCTCATAAACTAGACCTTAATAATTTCAAGACTGGAGATAGTAGTTTGAATGTTTGAATTCTGAAGTTTGAAAACTGGTTTGATGCTGGGTTTGAATAACTGCAGTGTCAACTACAGTAGACCCAGACATCGCGAATCTCTCCAAAAACATCCTAACATTGAGTCAACGAATTCACTCAGAAAACTGATCTCAGGTTAGCAAGTGATCAGAAAGGTCTTTTTGTGTGTAAAAAATGCGGAGACACCCGCTAATTTCGTCAGATTGTATCACCAGAACCTAGCTCATCTCCTGCCGGCAGAATTCAAACTTTTTCGAAGGATTTTGAAATGCGGGTACACGCGTCGAAAAAAAGGACGGCATGTTTTGACCAAGTTGTTTGGTTTTGAAAGGGATCATGTGCTGGTAACCTTGGCTAGTGAAAGTTGTTTTGTTTGTGTGTGGTTGTTTTAGAATTACTAATACACACTTTAAGCGCCGAGCAATCATTTGGTCATCTCCGGATGTTAGCAATGTGTTTTGCTGACAGTTGGCGGAAAAACCTAGTCGCAACACAGCTTCTGCTGCCTTTTGAACGCTACTAGATGCAAATAGGCGCTGTTGACAACAAATAGAGGTGAAGTGACCCAGTAGACAGCAGAAAACAGCCAGTCGCACTTCGTTATCTCACAAGGGGGAAGACAAGAAAGAGGGGCGGTCATGACACATATGATTACAGTCGAATCACAAGTTACTTCAACACTTTATGAAGAAAAACCAGGATTACTTGCGCAGTCCTCCGTATAAGCTTGATCCAGATCCTCTGGAACCAAAGTTGTAGAGACCACGCACTGGGACTCCTTGATTTGCAGAGAAGCTATCGCCGATCACACCTGAAATTAGAACTGAGGTTTGCACTTTTATCACTTTTTAAAGAAGTCTGAAATACTCACCATATAGGGGACGTCCAGCTCCACCACGGAACGAGAAGGCATCTGTAAAGAGAGTCACAAGAAGAAGGACGGTCAAGAAGAATCGTGCCATTGCCTGGAAGTCAAAATGAGTCAAGAAGGTGGATTCATGGTCAGTAAGCAGTTGAGAACTGAGACTAATTGTGGAATGTGAGTCGAGCTTCGTGGGTGAGAGACTGACAGCTTCTGTTTGTATTGAATTCGGCCATGAAGGACCACGCCTTCTCCTACTCTATTTCTAAGAAAGCCCGAACCAATTTCAGACCAGGGATGAACACGAAGTTCTGCATAATGTGGTCGTTCGTGCATTCAACAGTGGATAACCTTATGTTGGCCAAAAGTTAAGGCAGCCCACGGTAGACTGAGCTCAAGACGGAAATCCTGCTACTTTTTTGACATGTATGGAAAGAGCAAACTAACGAGATAGGACCTCCCATAACGTGCTTAAGTACCTCTCTAGTTGGTATTGCCTCATGTAATTGCGAGCCAAACATCAGACATCGTGAAACATTTAAAAATAGGAACTTTCTGTACAAATATTTATCTAGCCGCGAAACACAATTGAATGATTGAAAGTTGACAGCAAAAGACAGAGTATCAGAATGACCGTTGAATTAACAGGAGACGGGGTGAAAAATTTAAGCCTCCATGGCCTTTCCTTTGTTCATGTACTTGTCGAGTTCGGCGTCGAGCTCCTCGGTTGTCTTCTCGACCTTCTTTTCGCGTCCTCCACGTCCTCCTCCACGGCCTCCACGGCCACCGCGACCGCCTACTCTCGGTTTCTCCTCCTCGTCGCTGTCCTCGACTCTGTCCAAGAAGGCCTTTCTCGGCTTGTCGGCTCCTCCTGAGCGGCGAGCTTTGCTGAAAATAGGTAGGTTATTAGTTATGGGAAGTAATAAAATGGCAGAAGCCTAAGAAAACAAACAAAACGTACTTGGCACCACCGCGTCCACCTCCTCCATTACGCTCAGGCTTGGAGACTCTTCCACTTTTGTTTACGAATTCCAAACGGCTCTTGATTCCACCAGCAGTGAGTCCAGAGTCGACCAAGGTCAGCTTCATCAGTTGACCTGAAATTTGAATGAAAATATAGTACAAATTCCAAGCTTACCGTCGAGTCTAACGTTGGCAAAGGCCTCGAGAAGTTTCTTGGCAGTCTTCAGAGAGCATACAATGGCTCCAGTTCCAAGACTGGCACCGTTTTCGTCGTAGTGGACAACGGCGCTTTCGACGTCCTCGTAAGGCAGAAAGAGTTCCTAAACGAAGAGTTATTGGACGGTTCCCCCCGATTCAGAGCATGGTGGCCCTCCGATCCGACTTCTCGAACAACACTGGAATGGTGCAAAAACAGCTGTCTCTGGACCCTGGTAGAGGCTTTAGACGAAGACTGTACTCCTGTTAGGGGCACAGAAGACATACAGCCGACGACCCAAGTTTCGAGTTTTCACAGATCGGAAGAAGCCCAAACAGCGAATGATGAACCTCAAGATCAGCAGAGAAGACTTTAGTGGGATGCAGGTTGGAGAGATTGATTGTCACTTTTTTGTTCGGGTTTCCACCACCACCGACACGTGGGGCCTGAGACTCCTGGTACTTGTCGTGTTTCCACATGCCTTCAGGAACACTCTATAAATAGACTTGATAAGAGACATCGTGATTGAAGAGCTTACCTCACTGAAAGCATAGTTATTCCGTCCGCCACGACCAGAAAGCTTGGCTCCTCCGGACCTTCCTCCTGCAGGCTTGTCGCTGCGCAGAGCTCCTCCAACCTTACGATTCCCCTTCGACTTCTGTGAACATAGCGATTAATCATATGTTTTTGTGAGAAATTAAATTATAGGGCTGAATAAAAAAACTACCTTGTTAGCCGAAATGATATCATCCAAAGACATGTTGACTCCGGTAGACATGTTTGACTGAAAGTTAACTGTGAGCAAAAAAGAGAAGAAGGGAGCGCATAAGAAATGGAAATCTCAAACTTTGATCTGAGTTTTTCTCCTGTAAAAAGCAAAGAAAACGCACAAATATTGATTTCTGATCAAATGAAGGAAAAGGCAAAAGGAAGAGAGTAGGACTGGGAGCTCGGCTGTGAGTGAAGAACAACGCTGTAAGACGTTGGCAAGACATTTTCGAAAGCGACGCAGCGATGTTGCGACGCGAGCCTGCGCATCTAATTACTGTAGCCTCTGTATGGAGCTTCATTTACAAGACCAAAAGTGACTTTATAAGGAAATGGTTTCGATTGAAAAGCTGCTTGTTAGGTATTGGTTTGATTATTTAGCCTTCTGAGGAAATTTTCGGAATGCGAATACTGTTTTGGAGGGTCACGCAAAACACGAGCATACGTAATAGTACGTAAACCCAGTACGCAACAGAACTACGGTATCAGAGTTTCCTTTTCACAAGCACGTATCAGTTATTTGATTCACGCAGTGTTAACCTGTTATTAATGAGACTTTGATCCAACCGTGATGATTTTTGATACATTGACTGCAGTAAACTTGGCTGCTTTGTAAAATTGGTTGTTTTTCTATCTTTCGAAAACTTCTCAGGCGTCTTTGTTTTCTTCCAAAAGCAGGTAATTGTATCAATGGTTGAAACTCCTAGTTGAAGCTTCGATACTGCAACCTGTAGAGTCGATGAGTGCCATGCCAGCCCTTATCTTTTGTCTGTGTGAAACTTGAGTCCGGATGGAAAGCACAAACATTTGAAGTTTTGATGGTAAACATGAATGTGTACACCGAGGTGAGTTCTGTCCTCAAATTACTGAAGCGCAAAATAATCTTTTCCGATCGTCCTGAATACCAATCCTGGTTTTAAGGCCTTCTGCCCTAGGTTACCAGCCGATAGTTCCCGGCACCGCCATCTACTTACATACGTAGGTGCAAACGTGTTTATTTTTCTTCATTGGCAATAACAAATAAATAAAATAACTTAGTCAGTGTGTTTGCGTCAACCCGCGAGTTAGCTACAAATGATATCCCATAACAAAATACATAAGATGAAACGATGAGGTTTAATTAAGATGAAAATGACTTAGTTCTTCTTCTTGGCGAGCTCCTCGAATTTGGTTTTGCTGGAGTAGAAGAGGAAGAGAGGTCCGAGGGTGAAGGGAGCGACGATTCCGGCAAAGATGAGCCAGTGGGGGTACTTGGCGGCAAAACGACGCTCGTATTCCTTTTGGCGGTAGATGTAGCCTATAACGTTTAATAATAATAGTTCAAGCTTGATCACAAACCTTCTCCTGGAGTAGTGGAGGTTCCGACGTGAAGGTCAGAGCTTCCCTCAGAAGTGTAGGTGACCTCGGCGAGAGTGTGGTTGAAGACTCCGTACTGACGGGGACGGACCTAAGAAAGAGTGTGGAAACGAAAATTACTTTTGACTTACAACGACCGAGTGAGTGACATTGGCTCCAGGAGGAATGACTTCGAAGCGGACGTTCAAGAGTCCCTTCATAATCTCGAAAGCTTGGGTGGGGAATCCTCTTTGGTCGTTCAGGATGACCTTCTTGGCAGCGCGGTCACCGTTGTTGAAAATCCCATACTCGATGACAAAGTCCATTCCCTCTACGGCGTACATAGATTGGGGAGACTTGCTGACAAGCAGATGAGCTTCCTTGAAAGAAAGTTTTCTGAGGACTTTAGTGAAAAACTACCTTCGTTTGAGTAGCAGCATCTTCGCAAAAGGCGGCGCCGACCAGGGCGAGAAGGAGTACTGCGTACATCTGGAAAAATATGGGTCTGGGTCAGAAATTAAAGCGGAAGACGTTGAAATAGATAATTCAGTCAGCATAACAGAGTACTTTTGAGAAGGATATCGATAAAATGTGATATTGTTAGAGTCAAGCTTCGAATTTGAACATAATAGAGACTGTCGCTCTGTCGCTTCGCAGAATGCTACAAGATGCGACCGCTTGTACTGTACGCTAGCTATTTCTTTGATGGAGGGCAGGCAAATTTGCAGTTCGGCTACGGTCATGTCTCGACGCGATCAACCTGCGTTTCAATTTGAAAGGGGCGAGGCGGTCGCGCTGCGGTTCAGAATTGGCCGTAGAGCATTCTTCTTTTTTTCTATTAGCCACGTCGCTTTAAAATTGTTTATTGTCCCTTGACTGCCTCCCACATGTCCCTGGGAAAATAGCCTTTGAGCTTGATCCGAAACTTCTCAGTCTTTTCTTTCAGGTACAAAATGAGCCTCCTACTATTCTTAGTGGGCTTGGCACTGACTACGGCACAAAACCCGTCACCCACAGCAGCTGATGTCCTGAGTCAGACAATCGAGGGCAAAAGTGTACACGAATTCCGAGGATTCTACAAGCGAGAGCATTCTTTGATAAGGCCATACACTGGTAGTCAACTTTCCATATAATTTCTCATGGTTGAAAACCAGGTTCTACCGCCGGTATCCCTTATTGGGATGTCCAGGGACACACCATGGTCACCAGTCAGCAAATCAGGCTAACAGCTGATGAACAATCGAGGGCAGGAGCTATTTGGAACCATCAGGTACACTCTAGTCCTTATAAAACACTCTTACCTTGCTGCTTAGCCAGTGTGGTCCAAAGACTGGGAGCTGGTCGTTTCCTTCAAAGTCACCGGATCTCAGGGTAACTCTTTAGCTCATTTTGTTTCGATCAATATGATTTTAGGTGACTTGTACGGCGACGGAATGGCTCTTTGGTACGTTTCCTCACCCAATGAGATGGGACCAGTCTTCGGAGGAAAAGACTATTTCCGTGGGCTTGGAATCTTCCTTGACACATACAGTAACCATAACGGCCCTCATGGGGTACGGTTTTACATATATTTAGCAAGCCTTATTATTTTTCAGCATAGTCACCCGTTCATTTCCGCCATGGTTTCCGACGGAACTCTGCATTACGACCATGACAAGGATGGTACTCATACACAGCTTGGAGGAGAACATACAGGTCAATACGAGTATTTCTGCGACCATTTTGTTATCTTACCGCAACTTTCTTATCAAGAGCGCATAATGAAAAAACACCTGTCTGTCACTTTCTCCCAAATTACACGTTTTTTTAGGCTGTGAGGCCAAGTTCCGCAACAAGGACCATGAGACTCAAGTTCTTATTCGATATGTTGGAGACACTCTTTCTGTAAGTCAAACTTTTTTGAGATTAAGGTTCCAGATTTTCACTGATATCCTAGCCAAGGGAGAATGGAAGCTCTGTATGAGTGTGGACAACGTCCAGCTTCCTACTGGCTACTATTTTGGAATGTCTGCCGCTACTGGAGATCTTTCTGGTTAGAGTTCCACATTTGTTTTCCTTAATGTTCTGCTTTCCAGATGCTCATGATGTTATTGCCGTGAAAATGTTTGAACAAGAGTTTGCCCGTGTTGAAAAGCCCGGAGAGGCAAGTGCATTTCAATTCATTTTGCTCATTTTTGTCTGTTCAGCTGGACCGACGTAATGTCGTCCCCCATGCCGACTTCACCGCCTCGCCGAGGGATCATGTCGACGATCCGAAGCCCTCCAAGCTCGGATGGTTCGGAACAATCGTCTTGATCGCTGTCGGAATCGTAGTAGTCGTTGGCGGCGTTGGATTCGGCATAATATTCCTTCAGAAGAAAAACGAAAGACAACGAAAACGGTTTTACTAGGCATTTCGTTCCATGTACATCACCTTCCTCTATTTATTTAATAATGTCCCTTTGCCAAACGAGTATTATTTTCCAATTTCGCTAGTCTAGCGTGTTTTCTCAGTCTCTCACTATCTCCACCTCCGAATCCTCCTTTGAAGTGCCTATTGTGAGAGAATGAGCCTCTTGATGACTTAAGTACAGCCTCCCTTACACCGACTCTCTTTCAGCTATAATATCTTGGGTACATTGGCTTAGATTAGCTTCTTTTCGTGCTTGTGCAATAGCTCTAGAAACTTAGTAATAATGCCTCAATTTCCTGGTGGCCTTTCACTGTCCACAGACAACAAACGCCAAGCCTCTGTTCGAATTAGGGTCACGCAATTTGTCTTATTGTGATTAACATATTATTCAGGTCTGTTCACAGTTTTCTGTTTGGTGAATAAATTACGGTTCATTCAAGAAGACTGTAGATTGTTGTTTTGTGAAAGGGGTACAAGTGTTTGGTCATTTTTTAAAAGAGGTTTCTTTGAGAGGGTCCTGTGTTAAACAGTGTGGAGGTTGCTATAAGTGGACCATGGACGATTCATATCGGGGCGCGGCAATCGTCAGACCCGAAGGCCATTTCGTCCGCTGTCCTCCGCCATGACTGAGTGAGTTTTTATTTGGGAAACTCCCATAAATTTGTCTGAAAACGTGGAATATTGCACAAATGAACTTCAGGGAATGCAAATGCCGTCGTTGGGCTGTCAGCCTGAAGGCGACTCTTGAAAGTGATCAGGTGATTAATAATTGTTCTCTTCAAAACATCTTGACAGTTTGAAACTCTCTATAAGAAGGCAGTTCAATGCGTCACTCCTCAAGAATACGAGCGGTTGCCACAATTCCGTCACCGGTGACCTCACTTATAGGCTAATCACACCCTTAACTTTAGAGAGGACACTCTCGCTGGTCTCATCGGCCGATTGTTGTATCGACATGCCGCCTCAAAGGTTAGGAACAATGTCTGTTTCGGAAAAGATGTTATCTTCAGTTTACCGGCGTCCCATGGGCTGAGATTAGGTTCGAGCGAACATCTCAGGGCAAGCCGTATCTTGTCAATCCTCAGAATGCTACATTTGGGCTCAATGTGTCCCATCAGGTAAGAGTGAATATTGTTTAAATGTCTTCAAACAGTAGTTGAGACCCTTAGCGGATCACAACAATGAGCCATCTTCTTTGCTTGTTCCCCAATCTAAACATTCTGGCGTAGAGGGAAATGGTCCTGTAGATTGTATTTTGCGTCGGATAAAATAAAAAAGTGAAGGTTACAAACACTAAACTATCAGCTTTCAAGCAGGAAAGGCAAAGAGTAGTTGAATGCAAAATACTAAACTAGCTCAAACTCTTTTTCCTTAAGAAGTAGCTTTGCGGTAACAACAATTTTAAGGGAGACTATGTCGGTTTTGCCAGTAGCTGTACTGAAAAGGTTGGAATCGACCTGATGCGACTGGACAAAGAGAGAAACAACCAGACCGCTGATGAGTACATCAACTCGATGGCCAAGTCTGCCTCACCAGAAGAGCTTCGGATGATGAGAAGTCAGCCCACCGAAGCCATGAAAATGACTATTTTCTACCGCTACTGGGTCAGTGTGACTCTAGTTTCGTTTCCTCTATTGACGGTTTTTCAGTGTTTGAAGGAGGCTATTCTGAAGGCGACAGGAGAGGGTATTTTGCCCGACCTGAGCATTATTGACTTCCGCGTGAGCAGAGACGACAAATACAAGCCTGGTAGAACTTTTTGAACTTGGCGAAAACAACAAGATCAACTTTCAGGCTGCTTTTTGACTTCGACGACGGTTAACAGAGAGGGTAAACCACAGGACCAGTGGGTTTTCGAGGAATCCTTCATCGACATCAATCACTCTGCTGCAGTCTGTAAGGAGGTACTAAACTAGCACTTTCTCCTTTGACAGACACGGGCTCAGTTTTTGTCTGTTTTGGCGTCATTTTCAGGCCAGTAGCTGTGATTAGTCGTTTCAGCTCCCTAATAAGGTAATCCCTATTGCCGCTTTTTGTTTTCTCTGAACACACGTTTTTTTCGGTGACACGCGTGCGGCTAAACGGACGCGCAAATAGGTGAAGGAGGCCTCTGACGACGTCGTTGTATGTCAAAAATGAGTAGCTGGCTGATGACCATGACGCTGACTCAGATCCACGATTTCGAGTGGACAGCAAATACCACACTTCTGTCTAGCTTTGAACGGCGGTGTTCCTTCAATGTTGGATGTGACATAATACAGGTCAGAAACTAGATAGACAGAAGATCAAAAAGCGTTTCTGGAATGAACAAAGCACAAAGAATTTAGAATTATTACAAATTTTCTGATTACAGAAGAAGCTTCCCCGTGAGTGCAAGTTCCGTCAGGAAAGAGACACCAAAATCTTCTTTTCTAAGGTGAACGCAATTCTTCAATATCAACACCAAGGAATCTTCAGGTTCCTTTCGCTACGCTCCTGGAGGATGCTGCCGTCCTGAACCCTCTCCCGGACAATGGAGACCAAGCCTACTCCGACTTCTTGGAGAAACCCCGCAAAATCTTCTAATCTGTTCATAACTGTGATACACTGTTACAGTAAAGTATAGCTGGCAGATCGTGCTCCAGCCTTCCAGACGATCCCTTTGCACTAGTTCTATTCTTGGGTGGTCTCAGGAGGACCTCCCGCATCGGGTTGCTCCTCCCTCGCGCACGTCCATATAACCCCTGTCCGAAAACGGCTGCTCTGCTGCGCAGCACACGGAACTTCGCCTTGCAGACTGTCATCTACAGTAGTCTTATTCAGTTTTCATTTTTCTTCTCTCTTTTTGTTACTCTTTCTAGCATTAAAAGTTCCTAATGACTTATTATTTGCCTGGCTATGAGACCCCGGGAGGAAGAATGGGTTAAGCGGGAAATACCCGACCGGATGGACTGGTCAGCACGTCATGAACAATGGGCTCACTCCTGTTTGTTCCAGTGATTCACTGGTCGACTGAGTGAGCATGAGCTGCTTCAACAGAGACTCCCTCAAATACACCGACCACCCTCGGACACTGACCACTTGCTCACAAAACTTCCGCAAGTAACTGCCGCCTCTGAAATGTTCGAAAGGGCACTAGGTGTCAATATTTTCCTACGAACTCTTTTCACGAACACCCGTTCGCTTTTTGAAAGATCTTTATGCCTCACTCTTCCGCATTCCCACTCATTTTCCAATTTTCAGCTATGTTAAAGCGTTTAGCCATTTTGGCTAATATACTTACAGTATGGGCAGTGATGCCGAATAAATTGAACCTAAACGATGACAGTTTGGTAAGGATTCGATTTTTCCATATTTTACCATAAAATCTTTAGCTGTTCGACCGGACCACGCCAGAATATGAGACAGTACTGACACCAGCAGACTTTGAGATGGGTTCTCAGCTCTCGGAAGCCATGCAGTTTACCAACGGAGATTCTTGGGATTCCGACGCAATGTACGGAACGACCCTTTTCGAAGGAGATATCGCTAACCCGAATGTAAGTTTTGAACTGTTTTCCTAGAGTCTGACCAGACATCTGGGTAAATAAGCTTCTGGACGACCTTTTGTGTTGTGCAACACTTTTGGCGCAGACTATGCTACAATAGAAGTTCCTCACAAAAAACACGAAGCCGCCTCTTTTGAACTTCTGACTTTCAGCTCAATGCCTCGACCATTGACCTTTTCATGAATGGCGGTGGAGTTGACTCAAGCGACGGGACCAGAAACTACAATGCCATCAAGAATAGACATCAACTCTGGCCAAATGGCCGTATTCCGTACACGATCAGCAGTCAATACAGCAGCTACAGGTGAATTTTTTGATCGACTAAAATCGCAAACACACTTGAGACAAAGTGTCCGATTATTTGCTAAATGCGATGTAAGAAAGCAAAGTGCACAAAGTTATCAGTAGCCGCTGCTGCGTGAGAGCAAAGAGTCCCGAACCTATCGTGCGTCGCACTTGAAATGATCCTTCGCTGATGCTCTGAAAAAAGCGCTGTCCGCGCCCAACTTTGACTGGTCATTTGTTTGCACGCGCAAAACAAAGCGCGTCACAACAAACGGACACTGCTCAAAACTTGAGCGAGAGAAGGTGAATAGGCAGAGCTGGCTTGAGTCTCGATCACCTGCACAAACGATTTTCGCGAAACAGTGAGCAAAAAATGTTTCTTTTCAGTCGCTCGCTGATCGCTTCATCAATGGAAGATTATGCCAAAGAGACTTGTATCCGGTGGGTGCCCAAGGAGGCCTCCGATACCAACCACGTCTACATCTACCCCGACAGAGGATGTTATTCAATGGTCGGAAAGATGGGTGATCTTGAATCATGTACAATTTCTGAAGGAAACTTCAGGGGGAAAGCAAGTTATCTCTCTTGGCTCCGGATGTATCCAGAAAGGTATCATCATCCACGAGCTGATGCATGCTGTCGGTTTTTTCCACGAACAGAGCCGAACCGATCGCGATGATTTCATCACAATCCATTGGCAGAATATCCAAAGTGGCATGCAGGGACAGTTTGAAAAGTACGGAACTGGAACGATTCAAGCCCTTGGAACCACCTACGACTACTCGTCGATTATGCACTACGGACAGAAAGCTTTCTCTAAGAACGGTCAGCCTACCATGGTCCCAAAGCAGAAAGGAGCTCAGATCGGACAGAGAAACGGTTTCTCGAAAGTTGACACTTTCAAGATCAACACCCTCTACGGCTGTCAAGGTTCGTGCTAGTTGTGAACTACTAATACTCTGTTGAAGTTGGTCCTACTGTGCCAACCGTTGCTCCTGCTACTTCTACCGCTTCCTCCACTGGTGCTACAACAAAAACTCCATTCACTGGAGAGTGCAAGAACACTAGAGGTGATTGTGATGATCTGTCTAAAAATGGTAGGTTTGAAAAAGAAACATATAGACAAAGAGATTAGGTTGGTGCAGTAGAAACCCAGACTGGATGAAGAGCTACTGTCCCATTTCTTGTGGATTCTGCAAGCCGGACAAAAGTACGTTGTTTAGAATCCCAAAGAATTATTCACGTTTTCAGAGCCTGAGCCTACTCTTCCGAACCCCAAGCCCATCAATCCTCTTGCAACCCTTCGTCCTACCACAGAATACCCAACGCCTCCGACGGTCTACCCCACTGCACCAACCATCTACCCTACAGCACCTACTCTTGTCACTGTCAAGCCACCAACTACTTCAGATTGTGAGGATTACAGAGTCGACTGTCCTGCCCTGGTTAAGCAGAGGTAATCTTTTGCATTTTGAAAGTAATATAACAGTTCAGATACTGCTACCTGTCTGCTAGCTTCATGAAGAGCTACTGTGCCATGAGCTGCGGCTTCTGCTCGAAGCCGATCCCCACCGAGATTCCTGACACGACCCCACATCCGACTGTTGTGACTGACACCCCACTTGTAACTTTCTACCCAACCAGGTAAACACTCCCTTCAAATTCAGATTGAAAAATAGCCCTGCGCGCGAATGTTAGTAAAGACTAATTGGAACAGATGATATCAGTGATGGTTGTCAATCAATGTCCCGGAATTTGTGACCTTCAATGGGGTGACCACAGCTGAGAAATGAACTTTCAGTCCCCGCCCTCGACCTACCTCCGGCACTGCAGCTCCTCCTACTCCACTGCCATGCAAGGACAAGAAGCACTTTTGTAGTCATTGGAAGAGTGCCGGCTTCTGTGAGGGCATTTTCGCTGCCTACATGAAGAAAAACTGTCCAGCGTCGTGTGGTCACTGCTAGCTCGAGTCATGAGCATTCCCATATAGTCTCCTCTGCGATACTGAGATTCTCTTTTCCAAACCAAAAACGAGCAGTCAGCTCCATTCCGTCATTTATGTCGACGTTATGTGTATGTTCAATTACCGGTGAACAATCCTGTCCTCCGACTGTCTGTCTTTCTCAAATGCCATAAATTTTCTATTTAACTAAACAGTTTCTGTCATTTTCCCACATGTTCTTGATATATGTGATTGCAACAATTGGGGAAATGTCTTGTGACACGGCAGCCACCCTACCCTTGTTCACTGACTGCCGCGTCGTCTGACTCTGCCTTTAACTGCCGCCAGCTGAGGGATTTCGCGGACAAAACAAGTAAATTTCCATGGAAAACTCGTCAATTTATCACCCTCTCTTTGTAAATTTTTAATTTCAGCCTTTTCTGTTTTCTTTTCGGTCTCTAAGATCAGAAAGATCGTTTTCCAAGCACAAACACAAACTTTAAACTTTGTTTCAACTCTAGAAAAAAACATTTTCGTCAAAAAAGATCCTGTTTCAGCTCTAAAGGATCCATGAAAACAGACAATTGAGCTCAAGATTCCCGTGTTTCGGAGGTGTCCAGGTAGTATTCGAGTGTCTTGTTTCCCGTGTTTACTAGCCGCACCGCGACCGCCCGCGTCGCTCCGTTCGAAAAAATGTATATGCGCGCCGCTCTCGTATGTCTAAAGGCTTTTTTTCCCTTTATGTTTTAAAAACTTGCTGAAAAGTGTTTTAAAACATTCCCAGATTTATTAGCCACAAATTCATTGCCTTTTTGGCTGCCCCCTGTGAGTATATGTCCCCGAGACGAAATTATTTCCAGTCTAGTTACGTCAGCTGTTTTTGTTCTTGTGGACAATATATCTATATATCTATGCTTTGAACAAATTTTAAAGCACTACTTTAACGATGCTTTATGCCAAAATATGACCCATTTGTTGACTGTATTGGCAACGTGGACATTTATCAACAGTTATCGATTTTGATTTCTCCCCACTCGAAGACACTGCATCATTCTCAAGTGTTTTTTAACTAAAGAAATCCTTTTGCTTGCTTCTATAAAGTTTCCAGGATCAATATGCGTCTCACTGATCTTTTCCAAGCTTCTTCTATTGAGCAAAAGCTCTTGTTATTCGTTCTCAGAATACGAACCATTTCATCCAAGCGACCGAATAAGTACGTGGTTTTCCGCTGTCCAGTTTCGAAACAGCTGGTGTCGGCGGGGGCCGGCGGGGACAAGTCATTCCCCCAATAGCCGTTCTTTTATGGGTCCTCTTTTTTCTTATCTTTCTTTGCTCGTCTTCAGCTAAAGGCTTCTCCTTTAGGGTAATTCGTCCAAATGGACATCCTTTAGCAAGAAACCGAGTTCAACAATGTCACAGCAAAGTGAGTTCGATTTTATTTTCGATTAGAAATCAAAAACGTTAGGAGCGACAGATTTGACGTGCAACGAGACACTGCCGCTCGATGAAGAGCCGAGGCTATCCGGACAGCAGGTGATTTCCTTGTATAATTTTATTCATTGGTTTTCAGCCGACTGTTCGACGTTTCCAAGTAGCCAGTACCCCGTCACAGGGGCCGTTCAGAGTGAACTATCCACCTGGTCAAGCACCACCACAGCAGAAAACTTACACCGCTTCACAGATAGCGAGAGTTAGTAATTTTCCTCTATCCTTACTAAGCTTACCATTTTCAGCCAGTGGCTTCTCGTTCGTATACGGTTGCCAATCCGGCACCGCCAAGAAATGTTATTGGAGGTAGTACAGGGATTCATAACATTAGCAGTAGCAGTAATACTTCGACTCCAATTCATCGTGGATTTGTGGCTCCAAATAATGTCACGCGCGTGATCCGGCCAGGTTAGTCGTCTCCGAGTACGTCTTCAGTTAAACAAAAACTTCAGCTCCCCAGCAATCTGACCATGATCATGGTCCAGTCACCTTCACGACCCATGCGACTCATCAAGTCCCGATCGTTCGTCATCCGCTGTAAGTATAATTCTTAAAGGCTGTTTATTTTTGTTTCAGAGATAATAGATTTGATATACATGGTACCCGTCATTCTCATACCCCGCAGCCAGTCCATCAGGCCAACCTTCCAAGTCCTTTCGTAAATTCTTTGAGGTAATAGCAAGTGTTTCTGTTTCACATTTATTTAAGGCTAACGCAGGCCCCACCTGCTCCTCCAGCAGGTTCGAAAACTGCTCAGGGTCTTCTGAACGTCGTTCAATCGATGAACCGTCACAGCACATCACCTTCTTTGGGCCAATTCAATCAGAGTATCTTTGGAGCCCAACACTTTTCGCAGACTAACTATGGAACTGGAGCTAGCACGTCGAGAATAGTTGGAGCTTCACCGGTGTGTTCAATTCTAGCTATTCATCCTACTATAATTTTCAGATCATCCCTCATCCGAGATTCAGCGCCCAGAATAATGGCAGTGGTAACAAGGTTGTACACTCGACTCCTGGAGTTGTTAGGGTAAATATGCTTAACGTAATGGTTCCATTCAATGTTTTCAGTTCCAAACAACAACGCCGGCAGCTCCGATGAGTCACATCCAGACGCCGGCCATTCACCGCGTTCAGACGACAACACCTCACATCATTCACGGAAACTCTGGTAAACCTTTTTATCTTTCTCTTATAGTGTGGATTTTTAGGCAGTCAGTTCGTTCATCCTGCTGCTGGTTTGATGGGAATCGCTCAAACTACTGTCAATACACCTTCTCCCCGTCCATCAATTTTAAGAAAACCCAGTACTCCTGGCTCTGCTGCTAAGAGGAAACTGGGTTTCGGGACAGAACTTCCCGGCACATCGGCTGGAACCATTTCTGGAGCTTCCGCCAGCCCTAGGTGGATATCTAGCTTTCTTCCAATATCTAGACTTTAGCATGTCCAGCGTTCGAAGCATTATTCAAAACACCAATGATGCCACAAACAGTGTTGCTAAGGCTCTGGGATCAGTTGCTGCGCCTGTCACGAATGGAACTGAGGGGGAGAGTCCCAGAAAGCGACCAAGAAAGCAGCAGTTTGACAGTTCTCAACATGAGCCTATGATGATGGCCGTTGGAATGGAAGCCATCAAGACTCCCATTTGGGAGCTTCCTCGAGATCATCCAATGGCTCAGTAAGAAAATAAAAATACTTTTGAAATATAACAACATTAGGGAGTACTTCCGAAACATGCAAATGATTCCGCCGGAGAAGAAGAAACGTGGACGACCTCGTGCGGACGCTACTCGTTCAAGTGAGACTTAGTAAAAAAAAGCAATCTCTGCTTCTTCCAGATGCCACCGCAGATCAGTTTATGGTTCAAACAGGAGTTCGCCGAGTTTTCGTCCCAATGGATCAACTTCCCAATCAGGCCATCTCTCACATTGCTCAGCAACAGAACCAAATGCTCAATCCTGGCATGTCAAACCCCGGTGAGACTAGCTTCTTTTGTTTTGTTTTAAGAAACACATTACAGCCGCCGCTGCAATTGCTGCTGCTTTGGAAGCTGTCGGTCTTCAGAACACCTTCAACACTCAAGCTTCCACAAGTCGCACTGTCGTCGGAAACACTCTCCATAATCTCAATCCTAACCAAACTGTAAAGGAGGCTCTCTCGCAAATGGCTGCCGACAAGGCCAAGGTGGATCTGGAGAGGAAGACAGCGGAACAAGCAGAAGCAAAAGCCAGAGCCGATGCCATCGCTAGAGCCCACTCGGCTGCCCAAATCGAACAAGTGCGCGCTGCTGTTACTGCTTCTCATGCTACCAAGGGAGCTCCGGCCAAGGGTCGTCCAACAGCAGAAAAGAAGAAAGCAGCGGCCGCTGCCGCCGCCGCAGCCGCTGCCGCTGCCAATGATCCGAAGGTCACGACATCAAAGAAAGAGAGCAGGGAGGTGGCAACAAAGAGGGCTCCAGCAAAAAAAAAAACTGCTCCTAAGAAGGGTGCAGCCAAGGCGAAGAAGCCTGTGGAGAAAGAGGTCAAGGATGAAGTTGAAGAAGAAGTAAAAGGAAAGCTTAAAAGTCCAAAGAAAAAGAAGATTATCAAGAAGAAGAAAGTAGTCAAAGGCGCTGCTGTCAAGGTAAAACATTTCTTCGATCTGCCAAATCTATCTTTTCAGAAAGTGGTCGCGAAGAAGGCCCCGCCAAAAGAGATGACCATCGCGGAACAAGAAAACAATGCACTCTGCTATTTGACAACCTTGATGCGTGGAAATCTGAGGCAGAAAGCACTTCTAACCAAATCGGAGACGGTCACGAAAATGGGTCTACTGAAAAGATATTTTCCTAATGCGAGTGACAACTACATTCTTCTCAAAGAACATGTTTTAGAAATACCGTCAAGTTGACGAGCCTGTTCCTTCCATACGTACCAACAGACCGAAACTGTTCTTTGAACGCTATAACAGTCGTTGGAATCACTTCAACAAGATTGAGAATGTAAGATAATCAGCTCTCTTTTTTACTTCTACTGTTTCAGCTGGAAAAGGCCTACGATGATAAAAAGACTGCCAGGAAGATCCAGAAACTTAATGACAACATTCGAAATAGGCTGAGGAAGCAGTGCAAGATCACGGCAAAGGTGATAGTTGTCCAAAAAACGGTTCCATTGAAATACTCAGAATGCCATCAAGCAGCTAGAGCCGAAACTCCTACATTTCTGCAAACTGAACAGGCTCAGGGCCCCGGAACTGAAAAGCCGGAAGAGGTTTGTCAAAATTCTGACAAAAGTGTACATGAATAGGATTGAAGCTTTTGTGGTAGGCTCTTACCACTTCTGTTCTAATTCTCTAATTTTTAGAAGGAGAACTATCCTCATATCCGGAGGAAGAACGAGAAGCAAAAGGAGGCTGAGGCAGAGGCAGCAGAAAAGAAACAAGAAGAGAAGGAGAAGCAGACGGATTTTGCCATGAAATGTATCCGACTGCTAAAGAAGAGAGTGAAGACTGGAAAAGTCGAGAAGAAGTTTATTGGAGAAGGAGAGTCTCGGACTCTGGTCCAAACTTTTTCGAAGAGCATGGGTGGCTGTCGCTACGAATTCACTGCCAGTGAAACACGGAAGAAAAATCCGAAGAGCAAAAAGGTGGTCAAAACCAAGAAGGCTCTCAAAGTTGCTGATAAGCAAGACAAGAAGAAGCTCAGAGAGCGTTTGGCCAAGCTGAGGGCGAAGGTTAAGCCTGCGGAAACTGCTGCATCGAATGTTGAGGTCAAGAAAGAGAAAGACGAACAAGGTATTGAAGCGAACAGTTCTCAAAGCAGCGTAGCAGCTCTGCTAACTAGGCCATCGAAGAAGGCTAAGAATGGTACCTCGACTAAGCTGGGAAACGCTGCATCTCTTCCGGTAGCTAAACCTTCAAATACGTCAGCAATGAACAGTCTGGTCTCTGCTTTGAACGCCGCCAGATTTCCATCTTCCTCACCTGCACCTGGTCCATCTACATTTGCGCCTGCCGGACCATCAACTGCTTCCGATTTACCGCGACCGTCCACATCAAAAACTCTTTCGAGTGCATCAGATGATTTCTGTCCAAAGGTGCTCGTCTCCATTGCCAAGGCCAGCTCGAAGAAGCCGATACATAGGAGGATCATCAAAGTGGCCAGCGAGGATGAAGTTGTGGCTCGTCTTCTGGCCGATGCTCGCTGTCGATCACTCTCTCCGGCGGTGAAATACGTGGTCGCTACTCCAGAGGAACTGAAGAAAGATGCTGAAGATAAGAAGAGGAGACTGAGAAAAGTGGATGACAACACAAGGAAAAGTGTACTTTCAAAGCTTCAAGAGACCGCTGACAACGGTATTTTGATCGGTCTTCAAGATTCTCTCAAAGAAACTGCGGAGAGAGAAAGCACTAGTACGACAGCTGAAGTGAAGCCGGAAGTTAAGGACGAACCTCCTTCAGATGAGCCGGAAGTGAAGCAGATCTTGAAACCAACACAACCTGTCACGAAACCAGTCGCTTCAAATGAGAAGCCAGTCAAGGAAACTTTGATAAAGGCCAACAAGAGTATCTTGATTCCTGCTGCTAGTCAGCCTGCTCCTGTTCCGGCAATTGCTAAAGTTCCTACAGCGGCTTCTGGTTCTGTCCCCAAACCGAAACCTGCTCACAAATGGAAAGATATTCGACCACAAGAAGTTGCTCAGCCGGTGGTCAAAAACATCAGAGGTAACTTTTAAGCATTATATTTAAAAAAGTATGGTTTTCAGAAAGTGTCAAAGAATCCATCAGCAAGTACAATTCTACTTTGGCTAAAGCTTCTGCAACGTCCGAGAAGAAGAATTCGACCGAGTCAGTCGCCGTCCCTACTCTACCGAAAAAGGCGAAGACTGCTCTTCAACCTTGGCAGATACTTCGTTCAAAGAAGATTTTGAAGGAGATGGGAATGTGGAGAAGTAAGAAGGTAGCTGATAAGAAAGATGCCAGTCCTGCCAAACTGTCAAAACCCAAGAAGGCTCGAGCAATGCGTCGACTTTCGCTGAGGACGATGATGGCCAAGCGACTTGCGATGAACTATCTCCGGGAACTGAGAAAAGAGAAACTGCAAGTCTCTGCTCTGCCCAAAAAGACGGAGAAGCAGAAATTGGTCAGAAAGAAGAAGAAGGAGCGCCACAACAACAAAGTCACTAAGTTCTTTGCTTTCCTGGAAAAGTCAAGAATCCTCCGAGTGGCCAGCAAAAAGAAGAAGAGCAGGAAGCTGAAGCGGATGACTCCTCTTCAGAAGAAAAAGTTTGCGGCAGCGCTTCATAAAGCCAAGCAGACCGGCAAAGCTCCCCTGAAAGTCAAAAAGGCTCTGAAAAGGAAGCTAAAAACTGTTGTCGCCGCTAATAAGACCGTTCCTGGAACTGCAGCAACCAAGACACTGAAGAAGAACGTTAAGGAAAGAAAGAAGGATAGTGTGCCGAAAAAGGACAAGATGAAAAAGATCAAGAAGGCCAAGGCAACCGGAAAGCAAAAAGTTTCCAAAGCAGTTGTGAAGAAGGATAAAAAAGCAAAGGCTTGTAACATAAATATCTTCAACAGCCCATATTTCAGAAATCTCGTGCTCTCAAAAAAGCTCGTTATCCACTGACCAGAGCTGACAGATGTGCCATCGAGGAAGTCGTTGATTCTCTAGCCTCGGCCGTATCTTTTGAGCTTGACAAGGATCAAAAAGAGGTACTTATGTAACAAAATAAAAACAACTTGCAATTTTCAGAGGGATGCCTTCGAAAACAGATCAGCTCTTCGAAATCTCAAAGGATGTCCAATCATGTCGAATGGAATGTCCGAGCTCAATCGGGTTCTTCGAGCTCAAAAAGCTCGTCAGAGAATGGAAAATTGTGAGTTCTTAACATAAAATCAATCTCAAGACATGATTAAGATTCTTTGCGTCAAGTGTTCCCAGCGTCACCTCCAAGGAGCGTACACAGGCCAGAAGATTTTGATTTCCGTTCCAACAACGTCTCCATTCCGACTGACTATGAGAAAAGCAAAGAGTATGTTCACGAAGCACCCCTTGAAAAATTACATTTTCAGTTGGTGGGCAGCGGTGACAGGATCGAAGAAGGAGCGATCTCGTAATTGTAAGACAAGAGCTGAAAAGCGTCACGAGAAGATGATTCGTCTACTGAAGAAGCTGAAGGCAGAGATGAAGCAGAACGCCAAGAAACCAACAGAGAAGCCGGCTGCGGAAGATGGCAAAGACGAGAGAATTTACATTGCTCCAGCTGAAACCTCGGAGAAGAAGATCACCTTCGTTGCCTTCCAGAAACTGTTGCGCAAAATGCATCCGTCCAGAAGAGTTGCGATTCTCAGGAAGGTCAAAAAGCGCATGTTTGATGTGAAGAGGAATCTTCGTTTGAAGCAGGCTGAGGACAAGATGGAAAGACGAAAGGCTCGCAGGTTGAAGAAGAAGAAGGAGAAGAAGGCTAAACGAAAGTTAAAGAAGCTGAAGAAGATCAAAAAAGCTAAGAAGAAGGCTGAAAAGCTGGCCGCAGCCGAAGCAACGAAAAGTGATGCTGCAGTCAAGAAAGAGAAAGAAAGTGCAGAAGCAGGAAGTTCCCAGCAACTCGCGTGCGAAGAAGGTCTCTCTGTTCCGCCTGTCGCAATGGAAGTTGAAGTGGAAACTACAGTTGATAGTCCGAAGAAGAGACAGAAGGGACGTGCTACGAAGAGCAAGAAGCAGTCTGTAAAGAAGACAACCAGTGTTGTTGCTCCTGTTGTCGACTACAGGCAGTTTCTTCGTCCGATTGACAGAGAATGTAAGTTCTCATTCCTTTTTGTCTTAACAAACAATTTTCAGTAACTTTTGCCGACATTTTCGCTGAAGCGGACAAAGAAGATGAGGCTGAAGCACCCAAATTCAAGGCTCTGAAGCTTTCGGCGATTAAAGTTGCTGAGAAGTCTTCCGCCAAGCCAATGGCCTCAAAGGCTTCGAAGGACGAGAAAAAGGAGAAGGAGGGTAAGGCATCGAAGAAGGTTGGCAAGAAGAAGTCAAAGAAAGCAGCGAAGAAGGAAAGCAACAAGAAGAAGGTAGTGAAAAGGATTCGTCTGAACCCTGCTCGTCGTCATCTGATTCGTCTCTATGGTCGTGGAAGCAGACTCCGTGTGACGAAACGCTATCGCAGGAAGATCCGAAAGGCAAAGAAAGCTGTGAAGCTTGCCAAGGAAATGACGTCTAAGCGCAACATAGAACGTTGCGCTATGTTGAAAGAGTCAAAGAAGTACAAGCTAGCATTGGAGAAGGCTAAATGGCTTCGCAATGGAAGAGGAAGTAAGGAGGCCAAGAAGTTCCTTCTGGAAGAGTGGAAGCTCAAGCTAAAGTCCATGAAAAAGGTTCGAAAGCTGAAGAAGAAGAGAAGAGAGGCGGAGAAGAAACTGAAGGAGAAGAGGAAGGCCCAACAAAAAGCTGCGGCAGAGCAACTGGTCAAAAAACAAGGAATGAAACCCTCTGTTGCTAAAAGACACGTCAAGAGAACCATAAGATTACCTTACAGTCATCCAACAGCTCAAGAGTAAGATTTTGCTTAAATTGCTTATATTATCAGTTTGGTTTCAGTATTGCTGTTAGGAGGTTCAGAGACTACCAGGATACCCTTTTAGAACAACTGGACACGGACAGAAAGGTTCTGCTTATGTTTGAGCAGTACCTGAAGACCTGGGATCCTGCCTCGTACAACAAACTTCAGAAGGACATAATTCGCGATTACGGTACTTTCATAATTAAACTGTTTAAACGGCTAGTTTCAGAGCCCGGTGACTCTCCCGATACGATTTCGAGGAAAAAGCTGGCCAGAATTCGTGTGACTCTTCTTCGTCCACAGATCGAGCTGCCTCCTCCCAAGCGTCCTCCTCACATCGAGGCTTGCGACGTTGTCATTATCAATCCGAGCAAGGCAACAATGAACAGCACCATTACTGTAATTGGCTATAACCAAAACTTCATGACAACCTTTTCAGAGCAGCTCTCCGTTCTGGGAAGCTCCAACATGTTCCAAGAATGACAACAACAGAAGGATTCTCCGAAATGGGCATATGACTTCGGATCGTCCAGATGACTGGAAACCGCTGGACATGACTCCAAGAATCATTTACCCCGATGAAATGGCACAGTGGTGTACCGAAGACCAACGCGACATGGTCCTCGGCAATCTGGACGAAGTCTATGAGAAGTATTTGGCCAGTCTTGGCCCTGAGTAAGTTTGGCATTCTTTTCATTTATAAATGGTCAATTACAGTGCTCCAATTGATGTCCCGGATGACGATTCTGCCGACTTTGAGGAGAAACCTGTTGTTCAAGGAGTGTCAAGAAGAACCTTGATATTCAAACACAAGGGCAACGAAGAAGTGACCTTCTTGGGCGAAGTCACAAAGCCGAAGTTGGAGCTCGTCGGTAGAAATAATGGCAACGATATGAAATGATCGATTTAATTTAGATGAGACTGACAGTCCGATGAACGATCCAAAGACGAAAGCTCATTGGTCTATGAATCGTGAGCTGCTAGCTACTTCCTACAAAGATATCTACGATACTTCCTGCCTGATGGTCCAAACAATGTAGGCCTTTTTGTTCATTCCCTTATAATGACTTGATTTGAGGCTCCACATGAAAGCGAGCTTGTGCCCCGAAGAAAAACCAGCTGAAGTTGCTCCTCCAGCTACTCCTGAACCAGTGGTTGTTGTTGAGAAGAAGAAGCCGGCTCCAGCACCTCGTGCCAAAAAGCAACCCAAGACAGGAAAGAAGGCCCAGAAGCAGCAGAAAGCTGCAGCTCAAGCTAAGAAGGATGCCAAGAAGGAGCCTGCTAAGCCTCGTGCAACTCCCAAGCATCCTCGTGCTCCCAGAACTCCCGTGATTACGGAATCCACATTTGAACGACAGATTCGTCGTGCTATCCAGGAAAGTCTAAAGTCGATGCCTTCTACTAGTCAGGGCTAGACAGTTCTTCCCTCAGTTTGTTAAAGAGTATTTTGCCGGTGATTTTTCGGTTCCCCGGGACATAGTTTCACCGGTTCATACTACTCATATCATCATGTCACCTAGGTCTCACAAATGTGTTTATATTTCCCCTCGATCGTTTCTGTGGCATTTATTCCAGCGATCTCGAAAACGTCATATAGTCTTGTCTAGGGAAAAGAACTATCCAAAGTCATTATTTTTTCTTGGACACTGGCTGTCCCAACCCCTCACAGTTCTCGGCCGGTTGCAACCTCACCCGATCTCGCTACGTCATCTTGCACACTTGCAGATTTTTTAGTTAACAAGTACGAATCAAGATTTAGATTGCTGTATTTGTACTTTTATTGTGTCTCTAAAAATAAACTGTTCTTTCCATTTTTGGAGTTCTCCCAGCATCAAATGACCCCAATTATCACAGGTTCTCAAGTGGGTTTGGTGGGGCAACAAACACCAACTTGACTGACTGAATATGCCCACGCAGCGCACTCTTCAATGACAATTATCCCATTTTTATTCGCCCACATTAGGTTTCAGCTGTACAAAGTGTCATCCATTGATTTATGTTTAGATTAGCGCTGTTGAGCTGTCGGGATATCACATTGTGAGGAGGGTGATATCTAAGTCAATATTTGACAGAAAGTGTCCTCTCCTCATTCCGTCTTTTTCCAACAAGTTCAACCACTTTGTAACTTTGTACCGACTATGTAGTTCAACACGAACGTTTGGTTTAGCACCTCTTTCTGGGACGCATAAGTCTATTGTCCTCGCGACAAGCAAATCGTCTTTGAATGCAGTCGTCTTTAATCGTTCAGCTATTCTAGGCTACCTACCTAATTCCATTACCGGTTCATTAGTAAAGCGTAAAACCAACAGGTCCTTTTATAGACTTTACAAAGATCATGTTGGGGTTTTTTTGAAGCCGGAAATGTGGATAACTCGAAATTTCTGGAAGCCCCATCAGAAACAAGCAAACAAACTCGACTAGCAAACAGCGAAACCTTTGTCATGTTATTTTAAAAAACTAATTATCTTTTTCACCTCGACAGTGTATAATAGGTGCTCCTGTGCTTTACGCTTTTTCTAAACACTTTACCAGTCATTGCAATGTATAAATCATACGTACCTGATATTGTTGAAGTCACCAATAGTTCAATTACCAATCTCTTGGAACTCGAGCTTGACCTAACTGTTTAGCAACAATAGCACACTGTACACTGTTTCGCATATTTTACAACTAGCAGAAGGGGTGATAGAGCTTTAGCTAGCCTCAGAACATATATTTCTTCTCAATTGCTGAGTGGATACGAGGGTCTCATACCGAAACTTTTACAAAACTTCAATCTAATACCTAAAATATAAAATACGTTTGCTGGTCAGTTAGCGCTCCCCGGCTTTGAGAAAGACATCTGCGTCATTGTCCTCAACTATTTCAGTCATTCCACAAACACGAACATTCACTGGCTTTTTTGCTGCCTAAACAGAAGTCTCCTCCGCATTTGCGCATCGGTAAATACCCGCGTCACAGCTGGTCATACTAAACGTCTGCACAATCTTGTGAAATCTAAATTCAAAGTGCGTCACAATGTGAGACAGATCTCTCTCTCTCTAATAGTCTTTCCAGTGATTCTCGGCTAATTCACTTAGTCTGGCTAATACCATCAAGATATCAAGTAGCGTAAGGCGTTCTCCTAGCATCATTAGCCAGTCTATCCCTCTTTTTACATGATTCTATCAGGCGGACATCCTGTCAGAGGAGATCTTGTATCTAGTCTCGTTTACTCTTAGCGGAACAAAGAACAGCGGTGAATCAGCCTTCTTAAGCCTGAGCTCCCCTTAGCCTTGGAAGGTCTCATGCAAAGGATGTTTCAGAAAGGACGTCAGTGGCCCACGCGGTGACTTATCTATCCGAATGTAGTTGAACACTGGCCCCGGAGGAACAATCATCTGCATGCGTGCCTATTTGCAGCAGGTCCCAATACGCAAAAGTCTTTCTTCTGCAGCAGCCTAACTAAGGGAACACCGAAAACGGTTTGTCGCTCCCACGATACGCTATCAAATTTCGGCTTCTCTCTCGGATCTTTGAGTGTTGCAAGTTCTGGTCGTTGATTAGCTTCTCTTGTCCACATGCGATCCCACCTATTTCACAACAATCGCAAGTACGATGTACGAATCGGCTCTCCTTGGTTGATCACCTGTTATTCACCAACTTTTGTGATTTTTCAAATTACTTACATGAACAATGGCTGTAGTCATGCTCACTCCTTTTTCCAGCGGCTACAAACAGACCTTAGACATAGTACTTTGCAAAAAGACGCACAATATTAATGTCTCGTTCAGGCTAACAGCTCGTTCTAATCTAATAAGTAGTCGTTTTTTCTTGTCTTCTATTCAATGTGGCTGCGTGTGGGCTGAATTTGAAAAAGCTTACTGAGTGAACGCCTTTCCCATAGCAAATCTTGGCTCCGCGTGAGGACAGGCGCTTGCCTCCAGGGCTAACAAGTGTTACTCTAAGCGCAAACTTTTGAACTTGCATCACTATTGCAACCTACGCACAAATTTAGCATTTCTTGGTCATCATAGCGCTCATTAGCAATTTCATCGAAATTTCGGCTCACACATTTCACGGTCACATTGTTGCACATCATTCAGCTGGAAGAGGTCAAAACTACACAGCTCGTCTGCCCGGAAAAAAGTTGTCGACGTGTCATATCTTCAGTCTAGAGATTATTTGTTTTGCGCCGAGTAGAGTGTCTCCTCTTCTAATCAAACTCCTTACCATCTTGGCTTTTTGCGTAGCGATTCAACATTCTTTGTGGTTTTCCTCATGCTAAATTTTTGTCTTCTTCGTTATCCTCGTGGCTTTGGAGGTTTCTGCTCATCCGCTATTGTTTCCTCTCTTATTCCAGCCCTCCCACTCGGCTCCTCTCCTTCCCATCGAAACATGATCCAGGCGGTCGTTATCTGGTACAGCCACTAACCTTGTCCTCTCCGCAACTCTCTAATGTCTCAAGAGTCTTTCCGTCTCCTGTCTCAGTTTCAGCTCCTCTCCTGTATCCATTGTCCTCTATTTGTTCCCCATGTCACCTGGCAGACCAGCGTGAATTTTCGCACTCTCTGTACTGGTAATCTGCTCTCCTCTCTGACCATTTTAAAGAACACATACTACGATTAGGCAATAAGACGTCTTGGCATAGACTAATACACTTCCGGTTCAAGATGCAACAAGGTTCACTAGCAGAAAATGCAATTATGTTCATGTCGTAGCAGCGCGTAGGTCCTGCTTCGTGTTTTGGGGACCCTGTTCGAAAAAAAAAACCTTAGGTGCAGTGTCTAGCTATTATGGTCTCGCCGATCATAGTATCAACTGACCCGCCGCTTCTTTACCTGCTAGCTTCTATACTTGATATCCTGGGCGCGATAATGATTTTACGAGTTACTACTGTCTATACCTCACAACGATTCACTTCTCAGACTTCTTCTCTGACATAGATTATACCTGTTATACTTTTATACAATTTGTTTCACGTCACTCTGGTATCTACTCAGACTATTCTCTCTTCTCTACCGAGCGTATACGCGTAGCTGAGTCCAGATATGTTACTAGAATCTTGAAGCTCCAGCTTTTCGAACATTAGTCACAGAATACTCTGAACTATTGTCTAGGTCACGAAGTGCAATTATTTCTGCAGCAGAGTTTCCGAAAACGGCCTTCTTTAGAAGTGCATGTTTTCAAAACATGGATGAGCCTTTCAAAGTGTCTCTTTGCAAGCAAATTGCAGGGTCCCTCTTTACAGTAACGTTCCCGATTTTGTATCACAGCCCTCCTGACCCTTGGATATTAAGGGTTCCAAGTTCCGTAAGAATGTTTGTTTTACTCCTAATTGAAATTGTGTCCACTCTCTATCTGTTTGCCAGTACATTTTTGAAACTAAAAGCCTCTTTTGTCACGAGCTGAGAGCAGCTCAGTCTTTTTTATTTTCCCAAACTCTGATCAACCTTTTTCAGTTAATGTCTGCAAGACAAGCCGACTTCTGGAAACATGCAAACTTCTCCGAGTCTGACTTTGACATCCCCGAAGTATATGAGGAGGTGGCATTCGAGGTTTGTTTTGTGAAAGTATTAAAAAATCATTGTTTGCAGGAAGAATTCAAAGATGTTGTGGCCGTAGCTGTGGTCATCTTTGCCTTTATGGGCATCTTTGCTAACATAATCGTCCTTATTCTGTCCTACAGCCATGTCAAAGGTGACTTTAGGTAGGTTGGCTAACAATATCCTTGAATAATGAGCCACGTATAGGCACTATGTTGCAAATCTGGCGGTCATTGACATCTCTTGCGGCTTATTATTTGCCTTCATGGGATACATAAACATAGACGACGTGCACAAAGATTTCTCTCTCACGTAGGCTTGTACTTTTGCACCTTGTACGCAGCAATCTTTAGTCTCAAGACCTACTCGGCTTTTGCCTTCTACGGTAGCTTCGGAATCATGATTTGGGCTCTCGTGCCAATATCTCTGAGCCGAGTCTTCGCCCTGACGAGGCACAAGCCCTATTCGAAAGTGAGTCAGTCTGATTCTTGACCTACTCGAACGGGAATTTGAAACCTTGTCCAACAACGTGCTAAAGATCAAAAATTTTAGGCATTCGGAGCGCGACTTCCGCTTTTTTTTTGTCTGCTCTCGGATACCTTACCCGTCTCCATCCTCTATGTGAGAACCTGTTGAAGAGGTCTTGACAAAGCTTTCTCGTTTTGCAGATTATTTGCATTGTGGATCATGACGTTGCCAGATGGCTCTTCTATCTGTATGCTCTTCTCACGGTTCTGGCTTACATAATCGCCTTTACCTCCAACTACATTGTCTTCAGGATTGTCTGTGAGTTGAGTCCACCCACATCAGATTAGGTTGCAGTTTAGCAAGACACATTGCGGTCGTGCAGAATTTACGAGACCATGCACGACTGATCGAGACTCGCCAGGTTGCTGTCGCTACTTTAGCACAAGCATTTGTACCACTTGTATGTCAGGTAAGCTTGACGGATCAGTTACCGTGATTGCTAAGGGCTTTAAGCCAAGAGAGCCTAACCACTACCAAAAAGCATTGAAGCGGTGTCAAGGGTCGACATAAGACAGCATTAAAGGATGTAACAGGCCTTGACAGTCTTCTTCTAAGCCTGAAGAACAGATCACACGTAAGGGAGCAGCAGTATAGACAAGAAAAATCGAAGCGACACATCGTAGGAGAGCCGGAAGCGGCTGTAGACCTTGCAGAAATGTCACGACTGAAAGACCGTAAAAACCAGATGGATGCAATAATTTCAGGTCCCCGCTTTTCTCACGCTATCATCTGTGCTACTTTTGACCGAGCCGGTCACGGATGGCAATGTGATAGCCATTACCCAACTGTGGCTGGCTAGCAGCCCACTGTTAGATGCTGTGATCACAATTCTTGTCATTAAACAGTACAGGTAATGCAAATCCGATAGAAAGTAAAAAAAGACTGTTCAGAAAAGAAGCAGTCCAATGTATGTCGTCGATCAGCCAGAAGATCTTTCACTCTAAGAAAAAATCCACTGCCACGGTCTGCAGCGAGGAGCGGATCCCCTTTGAAACCCAATTGTAATCTCTCAGTTTCTGGTATTGATCCTCCTCATGTGTTTTGGAACAACAGATCTCGAAAATCGGGTATAATTGTCGAATAAAAATTGTTATCATGTGATGGTCATTTGGTTAGTCCATTGTCGATGGTTATTGCGCTCTGTTCGCATCTGTTTGCGACTGTAGTGGCAGACTCCTTGCCCCAAAACACTCGCGGAAGTTGTCTCATGGCGTCTCTCCCGCTCTGCGGTGAGAATCTCCCGCAAAAGGTTGCATTTATTTTCTTTTTCTTGGTTTTATGAAACACAAAGTAGGGGAACATTCCTGCCAGTTTTTCCGGGTGATTGTGGTAACAAGTGTTCATTACAAGTTCCAATCAAAAAAACACTGATAACTACGAACATTTTGGCCGCTCCACGCCCTTATCCATTTCAATGGACCTCCTGGAGGTATAGTCTCGATTCTCAATGAGGACTGCTATAAATGCTCGTACTGGAATACATGCATCGTAAACGGAACCAACAACGAGGTGAGTCTAAACGAACGCGCCGATAAACAGCTGTGCACATTGGCGCCAAAGGTCAGATCGCGAAAAATGGGTGGTCGGGGTGTGAAAAGATCGTTTTTGCACATCAACCGAACCAAAAGTGCCACCAAACAGTAGTGCTTCCGCTCTTTTTCATAGCTGATCGTTTACAGCTTCTTAGCTATAATTTCCAGTGTTTGTCACTCACGTTGATTGACACAAACATCGCGAATCACCTCTTTAGTCACCTGATCACAATTCATTTTCAAAATTCTGAATCCAATTATGCAAAACATCACGAGTTCGTCTCAAGTTGATGTCATAGCTAGCTCGTCTACCGTAATCCGAAAATCAGGACTGCTTACCGTAATCAAAAATTGTGTTCAGAAAAGATTTTAAGATTTAAAGTTGTTTTAAGAGAGTCAAAGGAAACTTATTTTCCTTTGCGTTTCAAAATAAGACTCTTAGAAAACTAGAAAATTGAAAAATGAAGGTCGCGAAAAAATAATTACTCGGCAAAGCAGTGGGTCTTCTCTGCATTATAGAACGTATACAATTCAATATTTTTTCAGGTTCACGTCTGGTCCGCAGCTCCTAATTCTTTCCGATATGTTCTCGATGGAAAGGTTGACTACGAGGGCAGTCACAGCTTTGAGAACCTGGGAGTTTACAATATTACGGCCAACAACATCAGCTACGATCTTGCGATTGTTGAAACACCTATCGAAAGATGGAGTAGGGCAAAATATAAAGACAAAAACTGATCAAAATTTCAGTTCAAACACTTCTTTCAATCGTCTTGCTCATCTTCCCTCTTGTGCTCGATCGTATTACCGAGATACTGATCACGTAAGGTCATATCCCATCCTTGAAAGTAATTTTTGCTCAAGCCATTTCTACAAGCCCATGGTGCCCAATGACTACCACCAGTTCAATAATGACGCCTCTCGCATCGTCTGCTTGGACGCAATCCGTGGATACGCTCTCGTGCTCATGATCTTCGTCAACTATGGAGGTGGTGGGCTGACGTTGTTTAATCACTCGCCTTGGTTCGGATTGAACATCGCCGACGCCGTCTTTCCCTTATTCATGTTCTGCACTGGAGCCTCTTTGTACCATACTCAAAAAGAGAACACGAATTATGACAGATACAAGTTGTGGAAAGCCTTCTTCCGTAATGCTCGTCTCATAATCATCGGAGTCGTTCTGAGCAACTCTGCGTAGGTTGATTCTGAAACTAACCCTGATGTTGTTCAGGACTGATCCTCCTCGTTTGCCTGGTGTTCTTCAACGCATCGGATTTGCCTGCTTGATCTTCTTCGCCGTCCATGCTGCCGTTCATCACTACTATGAGCTGCAATGTCGGCGAAATGTAGACAACCGAGTTAGCTTTGCTGCTCACAAAGACTAATTTATTTACAGTACCACGTGCCGTTCTACATTCGTCACCTTCACCTGATGCTGGCTGTTGTATGTGCCATTGTCGCAATACTTGTGATGTTGTGGCCCATTGACAATTGTCCTACGTAAGTATATTCATTTTTTAAATGATTACCCTTTTAGTGGCTACATGGGTCCTGGAGGAATCTCCGAGATGGGTCAGTACTATAACTGCACTGGAGGAATGGCCAGAGTTGTCGATTCGATCTTCGGAAGCCTTGTGTACCAGACGCCTACCTGCAAGGAAATGTACCACACGGTTGTTGCTTTTGATCCCGAAGGCATCGTTGGAACCATCAACTCCGTTGTCACCATTTGCGGAGGCTACTGTGTAAGCTGACTTTTCGATAAAAACTCATAATTTTCAGGCTTACAAACTGCTCTGCTCCGATAACGAAGACAAAAACCTCATCTATGGTCTACTCACTGTGTTTCTGCTGCTCATTGGCCTTGTCCTTCATATCTCGTGGATCCCGCTGTGCAAAAACGTTTGGTAAGTTTCATTTTTTTGGTGACCGTATTTTTCCAGGAGCCTCTCGTACGTTCTCATGAACATTGCAATTGACATGATCATCTTGTGGTTAATGAACAAGGTCACCTCTGAGACCAGTTGGTTTTTCAAGTGTCTCTGTGCCATGGGTAAGCTTCGCTGTTGTGTTTTTCAACCCAGTTTTTAGGAAAGTACTCTCTGCTGATTTACATCGTTCACGAGGTGTGCGCTAACCGTTTCCCGGTTAAGTTCAACGTTGTTCCTTCTACGGTCTTCCTGGTTCTTAATTCCATTTGGGGTGTAACCTTCCACATTCTTCTGGCCCTTGTTCTCGATTGCGGAGGGTACAAGACCGAATTCGATCCGTTCCTGGGAGTTGATGATGACAGTTGAGGTCGTCCTCTCCAACAGGATTATACTTCTCTTACTGGTGATAATAGCGCCAGTGACCAACACGGGCTTCTGTATACGGCTCTTCTAAAGCTTTATCTATTTATTTAGAACACTTCACTTTCCACAACTTCTTTTTAAGTAATAAATTTATGCAATGAGAGTTAGTGCCAGGACAACAAAAGTCGTGAGCAGGGATAAGGTCGAAGAGGATCGGTAGAGTGGATCTCCTGGCTGGCGTTCATTCCAATTCTTCGCTACTCTGTACTCGCTAGGATCGATGGCATAGACATCTCCATAGGTGTGACGAGAAATGGGAGCGCGTTCAAAATCTGTACGCAGGTATTGGGCGTCGCAAGTAGCGTCGTACACTTTGTTCACGTTGTTGTTCATCTAAAGTTGTCTTTGTGGTTTGAAATCACAGTCGATTTACCTTGACAATATAGTGGCATCTTCTTTCTGAGCCTCTGTCCAGAACTACCCAGTTGACACTGGTTTTCCCACCCTCACAGACTCCGTTTCTCCAATAGCCTGTCTGAACCAGCTTTTCTCACAAAAGTGCCTATTGCTTACATCACAGTACTCCCTCATCCTCGATCCGTATCTCACATGATGGGTTATGTCCTGTTCGCTTCTTCTATGCTGCTCATGAGTGTGGGTACGGTAGATTCGGCTTGCAAATACGGAAGTCGAAGACACGGCAAGCAATGACAGTATCAACATTGCTGTAAAACCGAGCAACAACTTCTCTTTTATACTAAGTGAGGTGATTTCATTGCCTCTAGATGATGAGAAACGGGGGACGCACATGAATCAGGTTTATTCTTCTATGGAACTGAAACAATAGGACAAAAGAATCTCGCAGATGATTAGAAAATTTATCAGCAACATTTACATTTACAACGGTTTTCGTTGAGCAGAAGAGTGACAAAATGTTGAGAGGTATAGCCTTCCGGGCAGCCGCACGTTTTTGGGCATATGTACTGGACGATTTCGCGAACGACTCGTTTCTTTAGAGCACACATGCCACCTAAACGAAGCCTTATTCTGCTATGTTTTATGCCTTACCTGCTCGTTGCCCACACGATTTACAAGCTTCAAAATTCGACTCTCTATTAGGTTCTGTTCCGTACCCGTCACCAAATAGTCTATTCGTTTGCGCCTCTTCGGGTAAATCATCTCTAAAAGACGATTTTTTTTACCTAAAAAGGTGCCTACGTTAACGCGATTAGGAGATTAGTAACTCGCTCCTGCTGATCAACGGGTAGTGTCGTGTTTATGAGCTTCCGGATTTCCCTTACTTTCGCAGCTGTTGTATAGCACAACGGTGATAACTTGACGCATAACTCCGGCTCAATGTAGTCTCTGCATGTTGTCAAAGGAAGCACTGGCAGTGTCACAGTGGCTTTCGTTTTTGAAGTAGCAGTAGTCGATGTAGTTGTCGGCTTTGCAGTTGTTTTAGGTTTTGCTGTGGCCGCCGCGGCAGGCCTGATTGTAGGTTTCGATGTAGTTGTTGTAATAGCAACGGTAGTAGTCGTGGGCTTATTGAAATGGCCTCCTGAACCCTGTCCCTCAACACCATCCAACAGACGGGAATATGAATTTTCTCCCTGAACTAAGAATCACAAGAAGAATTCTCAAGACCTACCAATTTCAACCAAAGCTGGATCTCCTGAGCTGTCAACTGTCTAGCAATGTAGAAGTCTCCCTTTCTGGCACAGTAAATATAGTGTCCATCAATCAGTTGCATAGCATTCTTACTGATTTCTTCTTTGTTGTAGAGACAACCTAAAAAATGGGACAGCCATTTTTCGAGGCTTACCGACTTGTTCCGTCAGAGGAACAGCTGTGCTATAGCTTGTGAAGTTGAATGAGCACTTCATTATCTTCTCTCCATCATAATACAAGCTTTCAAAACGAATATTTCTTCCGTCCGAGAGATTGCAACCAGCTAAAACGGTTTGATAGCGAATACAGTTACCGTACTCAAGTTTCCAAAGTTGAATAGTCCTTCTCCAGCGTGACAATAGTATGCCCTGCCGTCTATATACTTTGTAGCATGGAGGGGAATCTCAATTCCACTGATGATACAACCTCAAACTGTTTTTGAGAAAAGTGTTTGTGAACTGACTTCGTTTAACGACAACTCCATAATGACAGACATATCCAGTTTTTCCATCAGGCGTGGTCCATTCGTAAGCATTTCCAACAACTCGACCGTTGCTTTTGCAGGAAATTTCTGTGAAATATGCTATTGGAAAACAGTGGAAGTTACCTGCATCATTGGCTAGTTCTAACTTCCAGACACTTTCCTTTGTCCAGCTACATTTCACCACAACACCGTTTACTTCCCCAAACGCATCGGGCAGAATGTATTTATTTTGAGCCGAAAGGCAAGCTGTAATTTGTCATTAGAAAATCATTGCTTTTTACATCACCTGTTGCCTGGCTAAAGAATGAACCGTTGGCGTCTTTTTTGCACTGCCAACTGACTCCGGCACTAACAGTCAGAGATCTCGAGGCAATCTGAAAACAACATCATAGATGAAAACTTTTCAAGCCGCTACCTTAACTGTGTCAGCAGTCTGTTCGATCCAGGTGTGTCCCTCCGCGTAAATGGCTTTTCCCACAATGCAGCCTTGTTCTAGAGTAAAATGATCATTGAAAAGGTTTATTTGGGAAAGTGGTCAGCAATTGGAACAGCTTCCACAAGGGGACTTAGTCTCTTCGGACGTACTGGTTGTGATGCGGAGCCGGATCTTTCCGTCCTCTTCAAAGCAGAATACGCTCTCTCCATCGTCAAAAGTCCTGTTCTGACCAACTTTCAGGACGGCACCGGTGCGATCCATGCAGGCTGAACACTTGAGCCTTATAGTCAATAGGAAAACCCACTTTTTACTTTGTACAAGGCGTGGTCTGCATCCATCTCGCAGACGTACTTGAAATTGCACGTAGTATGGGTTTGCCATGGGAGTAGAACTTCACTCGTCATATCATTCTTCGGGGCACATCCTGAGACAACCCACTATTATTAGAACAGAACCAATTACACCAACGACAGCTATTCCTTTTGTACCCTCATCTTCAAAGCACTGGTACTTGATGTAGTTGTCTACCCAGGCATGACCGGGAGTGCAAGCAGCAATCTTGGCCTCGTCTTCGGTGACAAGAGGACCCTGTTGGCTGAGAGCAACCAGTATGAGCAGTAGGAACGGCCGTAACATCTGAACTGACAGTGAGGGAGGGAAAAGAGAAGATCGGCTGAGTTAAGTCAAGGACGGCGATTAAAAAGAATTCGAATGGATCTTTTCTCGGCTACTTAATGAGAACACACGAACCCCTGGGCTGCTTTTTGTCCACTTTACACAAACAGCTAAAAAATGTGCGTGTCAGTGGATGTTCCAGCTGACAGAACTCTCAACTCAATTGAATGTATCACTAAACGTATCACTTTTATGAAAGCGTATTTTCAGGGAAAAACAAAAAATAAAGACAAGGTTTTAGAGCGATTAACCTTCCTAGATTTAGCTAAAGAGGTTAAATCCTCATCTTTTAGGAACTTTCACCAATTTGACGAGTCACTTTGCCCCGCTCCCCTCCGCAAGCGTGAATTAAACACCTTTATTCGGGTCACGATGTCACATTTTGCTTTGAGGGTAGCTTCGAACGAGACCCTCCTGAGCCGAGGAAACAACAAGCTTGCCGTCTTTTGTCCACAGACGCCCTTCAATAAAAGCTCTACTTGAATCTGAAAGACATCTGGTCAAAGGTAATCGAGATAGCTTACTGGCTTTTGAGCTTACGGTCTCGTATAACATCCACTCATCAACACGAAAATCGGGTTCATGTAGCCACAAGCAATGGTCTAGGGAGAAAGTCATCGTGGACACGAAGCCTTTTCTGAATAGGAGTTTTGCAACCAGCCGGGAATCAATTTACCTCAAATGTGGTCGAACTGCGGTACCGATCATACTATAGTCAGTAAGATAAGCTGCTACGCACTGATGCAACCGATGATCATCCCCGATATTCTCTTTTGCTCTGATCCAGATCAAAGTGTGAGGATCCGAGTCTTCTCCCACCACAAACTGCTGTGGATTTACTGGTCGCACCTGAAAATTGTCTCACTTTCATAGAAAGATGCTCAGCTCACATCGAAAACTCTCCCGACAGCCGGTGGAAACTCTCTTATGGCTCTTTTCACAACAGTTTTTGAAAATTTGTCTGCATCATCAGTTCTAAGTAGATTCCTGGCAATTGTTCCAGCACTCTCAAGGGTTTCCGGATCAGGAACATTGGGCATAGTGTGTTGATGAAGGATTGCGTCTTGCTCCCTCTAAGGCATAAACTGGTGCAGTTATGAAAAGTTTACCTGATGAAAAGATAACTGACAACTGAAAATTGCCTCCCCGTCTTGAACAGCTTTTACAATACGTGTGCAGAAACTTTTCCCATCTCTCACTCTATCAATCATGTACAAAATAGGTTTATCCACGTTTCCTTAAGAACAAACGTTCGAATGATGTCAAGTGTACATTCCCACCTTGTTTGATGAAGTAGCTATGCAGAGAGTGAGGAATAAATTTTTCTTCAACGGTAGCTGCAGCAGCTGCTAGCGACTGTCCAACAACCTGAACAACTGAACTTTCAGCTCTTGTAAGACAAATGTACCTGTCCTCCGAACACAGCATTATGTGACATTCTTCCTTTTAGAAGATGTCGGGCACTAAGATTGCTCTACGATGTTCAAAAAACGACTTACATATAGATGTCATTATCGATCCTCTCCAATTTCAAAAAAGTGTCAATAAGACCTGCTTGTATGTCATTTGCCCTTGACTCTATATCCACGTGGGTCACGTTAGTCAGCTCAGAAACCTGTTTAAAGTTTCACACCAGAAAGGAAAAGGAACTAACGTATTTTCCGGATGCAAAAGGCATGATGAATTGAGGAAATGTCGGTCAGGCTGGGGTGGCGCACTGTCTTTGATAAGAAATGTTGCCTTCAGCTGGTGAACATTGTACCAATGTGTAGTTGAGTATCATACGACCAGCAAAAACCCATGAACTCATGAACATGATTAGTTTGATGAAGTTGGTGGGAAAAGACACAGGGAAGTGAATATTCATTTCAAAGTTTCGAACTACTACACTAAGCCGCGGCATTATTATGGTACTAAAATATGTATTGTGACTAAGAAGTATATTTAGGAGCCCAATGCAACTAGAATAGAACAACTTTCTGGTTCCTTGCTGACAATGCTGGTAAAGTTAAAAGAAAGTTCAAATTATTCTTTTCAGCTAACAGTTTCCTGCTTCATGATCCATTTTCCTATTATCCTTGTCGTACTGTCCAGAAAGAGTTTCAAAGGATCTTTTTTTAAAATATGTGCTGGTCGCTCTTTCGGACACATTTTTGCGTCTCTCACGACAGGAATACCATGTTCAGTTGCCTTGTTTCTGTAAGAAATATCCATTACTTAAAGCGAGTGACTCATTATTACGCCCCTGCGCCCAAAGTTGGTGCGCACAAAATCACTTAGACCAAACCAAAAAGAGAAAGAAAATGGCCAGAAATAGCTAAATTTTGATATTTTAGAGCAAACCGTTCACTCCCATTTTTACAACCCAATTCCTTTTCATTCTCTTTTTTTCTTGTATGTAATTTGTCTACATGAGTATAGAGCAGTGTTTTAACACAATAAGTGCTACAAGCGTCGACAAAAGACGGCAGAAATCCATTTTTCTTGGAGCTTTGGGATAAAAATGGTTTAAATGCGGTAGATTCGCGCCAAAGTTTTCGTAGCAAGACACCCGCTTTAATGTATAATAAACCTTTTTTTTTTTTAGAAACGAGCCATTCCTTGTCTATTTTATCAATGGATACTACTACACACTCAACTTTCTTTTTCTGACTGAACTTTTGATAGCTCTCAACCGATTCGTGGCAGTGTTCTTTTGGACCTCAACCGCGTCACTCTTCAGGGAACGAAACACCGATGTACGTTATCAAAAAGACAAAAACGGTGGTTATCAGATAACAATTGTGGCCCTAGTCCTTATTTCCACAATAAGAGCGATATACTCGATTTATAACGGTATGAACTGCTAGCTATGTTTCATACATTTCAGAATGTTTTGCTATATTTTATCACGACAAGCTAACAATGGAGTTTGATGGTGTAAAATGCCATGGAGAGGTTCTTATACTAGTTATTATGGAATCTTTGATGTTTGGTGGCTTTGTGCTAAATTTGATAACACTCAAGAAGCTTGTTTCATTGGTAGGCAACAGCTACTTACATGTCAGGAAAAATTTTAGCATAGACAAGGAATTGCACAAGATCATGTAGCAAGAAATCGTCTTCGACAGAATGTCACACATTTTAAATTTACCTTTGCGCAGAGTATTATTTGGATGGTGATTGGATGGTCAATAGTTGTACGCAGTGAGCTCTTTAAGAGCATACCCTTCGTTCATTATGTTTTGGAGGATCTTATTGAGTTTGTGGGCAGCTTGGCCGAAGGGTATTTGTGTCTGTGCCAGCTTACAAATTGTTTATTACAGATGTCTGTTTTGGTGGCTACATGGAAATCATGTATTCAATCGTCACATATTTTCAAATCAGGGTAGTGGTCAACCACACACTAATTCGAAGATCGTTTATGTAAAGCCTGAACTTGGAAATAGATCCACTAAATAAACAATATTTATGCTTTATTCGGTAGTATGTAAGTGAGAAAAACCGCCATGCCCGTACATGCAGAGAATAACAAGAACATTCCTCCTTGGATGTAACTTTCCTGAACGATCGTTTGCCGTAAGCTTAGATTTCTCTTACCAAGACGTAAACTTGAGGTGCAAACACTGCTGCCAAGTTTCCAAATGTCGCTGATAATGCTATACAAGAGTTTCGGTATTCTATGGGATATTTCGATGACATGAAGACCAAGACACACATGAAGGCGGATGAAGAAGCAAATTTTGTGAGCAACCATATAAACAGATAGAACCAATGATCTAAAAAACTTAGAATCGACCTGGTTACTGCCAAGCTGTCCCATAATAGAAAATGGTGATGAGACCTCTTACCCATGCAGACTAGAAAGTCAGACTTGTGCTCACATGTACCGTTACGGAAACGATGCTATTTCAGTAGCAGTCAGGCGTGATTTGGCTTTGCATTCCACTAGCGCAAAGCGTTTTCAAAAACTTTTCGCGCGCAGCGCGCGCCAAGAAGAGGGCTTGGGACTATTCCAGTGGATTCAGCGTGAAAAGATACCTGCTAGGCTAGATCATGTCGCTAAATGCCCAAATTTGAAAGTTAGTTGGAAAAACTTTGCACTCTGGCGTAAATTGAAATTTGATGCTTTGCTAAGAGTCGCCACTCGAACAAGACAACTCTTTGCTAAGTATTTCGAGTATAAAACGACTTTGGAGACCTTTTAAAGGGATAGTAACATTGTGGGTGAATTTTCTGCAAAAGTTTCAAAATCTTAGGTTTTAATTTCTTTCTGGATTTTTCGGTGCTTTACACATATTTTCTCGGGTTTTAATCGATTTGCCGTCAATTTCTATCCCTGGAAATTCGGCTTCGACACAAAAATTATCAAGAGGAAATTGACAAAACGCTGTCTTTTCTGTCGAAACACAAACAATAGAAGGACATAACACCGAGATTGCGGTAAATGCGATAGTATTTGACATAATGAACCTGTTCATGTCAACAAATGCTTCAAGAGTCTACGGTTACAGTCATTAAGTATATAAAGCGATAAGCCGTAGACTTAGAGACTAAAGGATCAAGTTCAAATTTCGGTTCTAGAAAGCAGATCGTGAGTCCTCGGCGTTCATTGCTAATTGCTGTTAATTGCTGTTTAACCTAAGTAAGGTCAATTATCAGTGAACTTGTTTGTAGTCCGCTGTTCATCGAAATAATCAAAATCACCTGTAGGTGTGAGATATATTGCAACTCCTGAGATTGAAGTAAGAATGTGAAAAATACAAAGTGTTCCTTTCTCGCCAGCCCTGAAATTCAGTCCTTTTGCACCCGGTATCGTCCGGTATACCAGTGAAAAAGGATTGGAACGACCGCGTACGAGGGAAGTTCCACCAGAGACGAGAGAACAAAATTGACATGAATATTCCCGAATTGGATCACTGTGCTAGTCAGACTCATTGCATTGTGCACCAGCGTGTATGCAAAACTGGGACAAAAACAACTTTTAGGTACATTTCAACCCTACCTCATGTAGCAACTAGAGAACAGAACCAAGAGTAACTTTTTGTGTTCTGTAATCAAATTCCATGACCCGATTTGTCGTTGTTTCTGCTGTAACTTGTTGCCGTTCCTCGTTAACGCCTCAATGTCGACACGATAAGCGGCTGAAAGGTGTCTCCGAATGTAATCGTGTACATTATCGTGATAGTCATTCATGATCGAATAGTCCAAACTTTCTTGAATGTACCTGAACAAACCAAATGTTTATTGGAAGCCAGCACACTAACCAATAGAGCAATAGGCCCAAGAAGACACTCGGCAAAGACAAAACTAACAATAGTTTTCTCCATGAGTAGCAGATCATAACAGCGAGGGCCACCATAGAGGAACCAACAACCCAGGAAAGGCCGAAACAGAAAGCCCAAGCTCCATGGCTTTTTTTCGGCGCTGACTCTGCTAAGAGAACCCAGTTTATTAGAGTGGACGGCTGTAAATCCTAACTGTTGTGAGGGTGGCCATTTTTACCGAGTAGAAGACTCCTTGAAGGAATCGAAAAGCCAAGAGTGATTGCAGATTTGGAGCAATTGCACAAAGTATTCCAGTGAGTCCGGTAGCAAAAACACTAAGAACAACAAGTGGTCTTCTTCCCCATCTAAATGAGAATTGTGAATGAGTATTTGAATTCTACTTACTTGTCCGAAGCCCAACCGAACATTGGAGCAAAAATCAGATTTCCTAGTGAAAATGAGGATGTTATCATGTTAAACGCTGATTTTCCGCCCTCCAGCTAAATTTAGTTTGTATCAGCTGTATTCGACGTTTACCTGATTGACTGTCGTGAAATTAGCAATATTGATTTCTTCGGGGGAAGAAATGTACGCAGGTGCAACCAGGAAAGCACCGGACAAACCCCAATTGAGACTTAATAGAACGCCAGCTAATAAAATATGAGGATTGCGTCTGTAAAAGTTTATTACGTGCAGAAACAAGATAAAAATAGTACCCGCAACGTGTTTTCAGCTCATCGACTGTAGTGATAACATAGGAGTCGGTGAGAGGTTGCATCGAATCCTCCTCGTGAACAGTGACCGATGATTGTGGCTTCTGAGCTCCTTAGCATAATTTGAGGTGTGACCTAAGCCCAAAAAACTGGTTGAGGTTCCCGAATAGCAGAAAACCGGGAAGTCTGCACCAGGCGGTCCCCATCACCGCTTTGTCTCACCACATGGCCCTATGACCCCAACAGCTCGCTCTTTGCTAACATCTGCTCAAATCACCTGCCCGTTGAAAAATAAATAAGTTTTTTGAGCCGCGTTAACAGATTGAAAGTTCAAGACAGCCTACCTCCATTTTTAGAGAAACAATAAGGCAGGGGCAGCCGAAGAGAAAAACTTGGTGCCGGGTGTGTAGTGGACCGGAAAGGCTGTAACAGTTTCTCCTGTAAGTAAATATTGACAAATATAACTGGACACTCGGCTGTTGAGGTCTGACCAGTTTTTGGCTACTTACTCTATAGAATAATTGGATTTATCGCAGTTTGCAAGGTAGTATACAGTTTTGAGAACCCGTACGAATGAGGGGGGAAAGAGTGCTTTCCTGGAACAGAATTATCGTAATCTGAGGAAGTGGCTTTACAATGACGAGCGTTTAGAATAGAAAGAGATCATGTCTCATCTTATAAGCTTGAATGGAATACCGCTCTTTTCTGCTGATTGTTTTATTTTATTACATCGCGTAGTCCAAATATAGACAATACCCTTTTCAATTCTTCTTATAAACAAATATAACTTTCATCATGCTCTGAGTTACTGTTTCCCTTAAGGCTGTACAAATACTGCCAGATTCAGTTTGCTTCACCCTCATCTCTGTCCCAGTGTTCAGATGAAAAAGATATGAGATTAAATATCCTTTCTCCCCAGGGCGTCTATGAGGACGTCGAAGAGGGGCGGAGCCCTTGCCTCTCATTCTGAAGCATGCACGCCGTCCAGATTGTTCTTCTGGTTTCTCTGCTGCCGTTGCTCACGGCACTGGACTGCAGGTAATGAATATTAGTTCATTGTAAACCAAAATATTCTTTAGGAAATTTTCCTTCGCTCCAGCATGCCGCGGAATCATGCTGAAACGGTCGCAAACATCTGCGGAACATCTTCCAGAGGTATTTTTCGATTGGAAAAAAAGCTAAAGCCTAAGACATTGCAGGTTGTGCCCCCAGAGATCCAAGTAATTGCATGGCTCATGGTTGAAGCGGAAGCTGAAGGAATCAGAGACTGTCTTCCTATCGAATGGATCAAATCCAAGATTGCTCCAGTTCAAAAGAGGACTTTCTCTAGTTTCGCCTAATTTCTAAACGTCCCTTTTTACAACCCAGCCCTTCAACTAGATCTGGTATGTTGTACTTTTCTAATTTTGACAACATCCCCTGAAACCATGTCGTGCGAAACGTGTGCCCTGCTTGTCGGAAGATTAATGACTATTTCCTTTTCCAGAAGATTCTCAACACGCGCCGTCTCGAGCCTCACTGTCATTCTCTAATGTTTTGAATAAACAGTTTCCGTTATCACTTTCTCTGTTTCAAGTTTAGGCATTATTATTATTGAGTTAGGTCTTTACAAGTGAAAAGGGGAATAACACGCTCGGATACATAACATGTGTGGGTGAACTTCTTTCTAGTCTTGCAATTTTGCGGTCTATTGTTTTCAAAGATATGCACCCTGTTGTCGGAATACTGCATACGATATGAGCTGTAATACACTCAAGAAGGATCAGAGATGAGAGAACAGCCGCATCTTGCCAACACATATCATAAGTGTGAATTTTTTATTCAATTGAGGCTTTCTCTTGTGGCGTCTTCATTAATATGACCATACAGAATTTACCGACAGATTGTTTAAGATTAAGATACACTATAACACGTTCACTTTAAGATGGTAATCATGCACTCGACCTCAGATATTTAATAAAGGACTTTGGTATGAATAGTTCGTCAACTTTTCGCAAGTTTGGATGCTGGCGTCTTTTGCGGCGACTTTCCGCGTTATATTAGTTGAAAGATAAGTTTATTCATTGATTAAATAAAATAGCGGCAAAGAGTTACGAAAGACATTGAAAGAAAGGATGGTCTAATAGTTTCAGAACAGGGCAGGGAACAAAGACAACAAAGAGAAATGACACAGTAATATGGTTGTATAAGACAGGGCACCGGAAAGCATAATGGGTATCGAAAGCATCTAGAAAAAATTAAACGAATCGAAATACGATGGATAGCCGTAGTCTCTGTTATCCTGTATGTTTTCAGTCACGGGGAGTCCACCAGAGCTCTTCTTTCGGAGGCTTGTTGGGATTCTTTGGGTCGAAGTAGGGAGAGAAACTTATCGAAGAACCACTTCTAAACTCTTTTCTGCTCTGCTTTTATTTTCAGTTTACCTGGCTGTATAAAGCGTTGAATGACTTCCAGTCAGTCTCTTCTTGGTTACTGGAGAAGCATGAACAGATCTTAAAGAGTAGTTACTTCTAAACGTCTCCCATTTTCCATAAAAGTATATAGGCAACCTGTGATGAATCGGAGGCAAAGTTCTTTCATTTCTGTCATCACCCTCTCTGTACGGCGAGATATCCCAAGGGGGCCGCTTATTCAGATACTCTTCGGATCGGGCGATATTCTCCCGCTTTGCCAATATTCTGCCACTTCGAGTGCGAATTTCCTCCTGCTCAACTGTGAGATCGCTAGTAGACTTTGAGGAGCGCATCTGACAAATAGAATTGTTAGTTATGCAGCGGGGAACAAGTACCTCTGCTTTCCGAGTAGCTATTTTTCTGCTAACAATCGAGGCTCGATTCTTACTGTCGATGGACGAACGAGAGTTGGCAGAAGATCTACGCGAAATGTCGGGAAGGAACGATTTAAGCTTTTTCTTCTTGGTATCTGTCTTTGTAGGAGGTTTCGAAGCAGGCACTTGTTTGACAGGCGTGGCCCTAGACTTTTCAGTCTTATTCAACGACTCTAGCCTTTCTTGGGACCTAAAACTCGTTCGGTGTTTGTACATTAAAAAAAGTCTACCTCCTTGCAGTGACATCTGGTATCTCGGGAGATGAAACAATGGGTCTACCGTCTAAACCTGGCTTCCGTCTAACCCTGGCTGGAATATCCGAATCAGTAGTGTCTTCTGTTGTCGATCCAGCATCGAATCGACGATGCCTTGGAATGAACGCGTGCCAATCAGAAAGAGACCTTGTTGTGTTAGGAGCCGACACTGTGAAGTCACCAGGAGAAAGTTGTTCCTATAACCTAAATCATTTCTTCCACAAAATTTCTAACCGATATTGCAGCATCGGTAGCTATCTCTGCACTCTTTTCTGATATGCTGCTCAGTTGCCGTTCAGGCCTTCGAAATCTTCTTTTTCTGTCCTTGAAAGGATTCGTTTCTCGTCCTCCACGTCGCAAAGCTTCTATTTTCTTAGCGAAGGAGACTTCAGGATCACTCTCTTCTGTGGAACTACCACGTCCTCCTCTTCTTCTCGGAACAGTCAATAGACCTGACCTTTTGCCTCCTCTCGGTTGCTCTCTTGCAGCTGTTGGAACAAAAATTGGCTTATTGATCATTTCTTCCTCTGGAGATGGCAAAATGAGCTTCAAATTCTTCTTTTTCTTTTCCTCCTCAGCAATTTCCTTTAGAACTGCTGCTTGAATTGCTTCCATTTCGGGAGTTTTCTGACGTTGCAAGGGCTCACTTAGCATCATATCTTTTTCCAGCGTTTTTAAACATGCAGCGTTCATGTCGACTGGTTCCAATGGCAGGTTAATTTTCCTCGAGGATAGATCTTGAATAGCTTGCATATCATTGTGGTCGTCCAAAGTGACGCCAAGCATCTCAGCCAACTTCAGAGATTGACTGAAAACAATTTTAACCTGTAATGTGGATAAGCTTACGTGCTCTTCTTTCTTGTGAGAGGTGCCGGAGAAGGCAAGCTGCCTTCTGGAGGTGAATGAACTTCCTTCTCAGGTTTTTCTGGTACAGAAATAGCTGTTTCTGTAGCCTCAGTTTCTGTAACAGCTATATCAGCTGTAAGCGGTGTTCCGGAAGTGTCTGCGGACAAATCTAGTTTGGGAACAGGAATCTCAGATTTTCTGAAAGAAACACTAATTCCAGCTCGGCGACTCCCTACTTTTCCTCCGCCTCAACCCGACTGACAGGCCGACTCTGCTCAAACTTGATTCCGATGAGATCATCCAGAGAACTCGAGCTGTCTTCTCTTCCTAAAGCCTGTATTGCAAAGAACTGTTATCAGAATAAACCTCGATCCGCTCCAGTGACTCCAACAGCTCTGAATGTTTCCCAGATGGTCGGTTGAACTCCCACGGAAACAACACTGTGGCTATCGTGACTCTGAATAAGGAAGTTTCCTCTTTGTCTTTCAAAAGAGACAATATAGTTTGCATGTACTAGCGTGTAATCCGCTTAGACAGGCAGTGAAGCGCAAGTAGCCCTCCGGGCTGACAATCAGATAGCTGTCAGGACGGGTTATAAAGGCGAGCTCAACTTGTAATGGAGCGTACACACACGAGGAAGTCGTAATTTGATCACTTTTTTTTCGGTTTCACTTGCCTGGTCTGGATGGTGAATGTCGGGGACGAAGGGGGCAGATTGGGAAATCTTAAGGAAGAGTGCCTGTTTTTGTGGAGTTTTCTACCTGAGTGTCGTCCAGGGAAGTCTTGTGTCTACTCGGAACTTCAATAGAGGGAATAGGTAGCGAATGGACTGATAGTCTCTCAACAGGAGGTGTTCCACGTGTGCTGTCCATCGGTGTTCGGATCTGAAACCATTGTTTCAGCCTGAATTCAAACCTCTAACCTGCTCCAAAATGGGTGTTTCAACTGCAGCTACAGTCGCTGTAGCTAAAGCCTCACCAATACTGACTGCTGGGCTAGTTGGTCTTGTCCCTCCGCTTCCTGCTAACTTTGTGTCCGAAGCCGAATGAGGAAATATGCTTGTCGGCTTCATGATGGACTGTAGAGGCTGAAAACAGTATTATAATGAAAAGTTAGCTCAACCTCTGAGTGTGATTCTGGCAAAGATTTCCAGCCAGCAGCGTTTGGAGGGTGGACCTCGTCCGTGAACCGTACTCTCTCCTTCGTTGTCATAGAATGGGAAACGGCAGATATTCCTAGAAAAATTTGTTTATAATGCGCAAGTCTACCTTTAGCATTGTTCCTCAAAGCATCAACGAGGATCGAAGCCATTGCAGATTGCCCGGGAGTCATTGGAGGTCTCGGTGGTAAAGTCGTTAGTGTGCTTACCGGTTTCACCTAAGCAAGTATCTTAATTTTGTTTTATTTTGCACTACTTTCGTTGTGGGTGTAGTCGAAACTGGAAGCACCGTATTCCGTCTATACCGCTTGTTCAAACGATAGCAGAGTAATGCAGTCAGTGGACAACAAAACAAGAGACCAAGAATAACGATTAGGTAGAAGATAACACATATTCCGAATATCATAAAACAGCTGAAAAGGGGAATCTTCCAACCAAAACTTTGCCCTACTCGTCTTCTTTTGGCCAGCCAAAACAATTGATTCCCAATCCATTGGAGACATCAGCTGTACCATTTTTGCATAAACAATAGTAGCGCAAATTTGTTGGATCTGGGATACAGAGAGCATTGCGATGGCAGTTGTTCAATCTCCCAATTGAGCAGATAGAACCCTTCAAAGCTAAAACAGGGATAAATCTAGCTTGTGAACTTGTTTACCTTCTAGAGCTAGATGTGCTGGTCCAGGATTGTTCTTATCCACATCCCTTTGTATCACCGGAAGAAGGCAGTCAGCGCAGCTGGTTGAGACAATTATTCCATCATCTGAGCTGCTGTCAATGCAGCTAGAATACGGGAGGCCGTTTTTCACCTAAAATTATAAGAATATTGTACAGTCAGCTATGACAAACCATGGAAATTACGACTCGAGCCTTGTCATCAGCTGTGGCTTTTGACTCATCGGCACAAACATCCTCAGTTCTTACTCGAAAAACGGTGCTGTTAAGGTCTGAAAGATTAACATTCAACTGATCCTGATTTATCATACGTTGACATCCTATGCTATTATCTGAGTCACATTGACAATACGGCGACGGATATTTTTCTCTTAATTGATCCAGTAGGGCAGAAGGGCAACTTGAGTTTTTAGTTTGCTCATTAACAGGAGCCACAGGGACGGAAGCAATTGATGACGTCGAGGTTGGAATTGGCAACGATGTCACTTCGTTCGTTGATGACGGTTTACTGTCCACTTCCGAAGTTACTCCAACTGATGTTGTTGGGGGAGAAGCTGTCGATCCCGATGGAGCCAGGGTAGACAGTTCAGAAGGTGTCACAACTCCAATTTTCACTGTAGGACCTGTTTTACCTATGGAATCTCCGTAGTCTTCATCAGTAGGAAAGGGGTTCTTGGGTGTTGTACCTAATGGAGTAGGCCTTCCGAAGCCTGGATGTATTGGAATCAGCTCTGGCATTCCAGTGTTCCAGATGGGCGTTTCTATCTTCATTGGGGCATGTGTTACCTCTTGTGGAATGATTGGCCGAACAGGCTTGAAAACGTATGGTGGCAGTGGACGAATAGCTGCAGGCCTTCCAGTGACCGGTTGAACAGGAAGTGGAAAGAACAGACCGTCAGCAGGACCATTCGGAACAATACTGGAAGAAGTTGATGTAGAAACAGTTTCGGTAGTATGTGGTTGCGTTACTGTAGCGTTTGTCGTAGAAACTGTGGAGAGACCTCCATAGACGACTTGACCAGTTCCAAGATCGATATGCGTAGCTTCCTGTTCGCCAGATGTACCTTTTCCGGAATCTGGGACAACCTTGATGTGAGCAAAACTGTCGGTTGTCCATCCAGAAGAAGACTCACTTGTCGCTTGACCCAATTGTCTTAAGCCGCTTGGAGTTGTAACTTCTGGGAGGACGGTTTTGATTTGGGCTTGTACTGTGAAGTCAATCTTGGTGGGATAAGGAGGAGATTTCGTAGAATCTTCAGGAAGCCATTCTCCGTATTCTGCTTCAGGTTGTGTTGGAGTGATATGTTGGATTTGAACCAGTCGTGGTTGTGATGAAATCCCGGCAACTGGCACGATGGGAAAGCTCGAATCGGAAGGAATGAGAGTAGGGAAAGACAGAGGACCAGCAGATGCTGGATGAATAGGTAGAGGAGCAGGAAAGACGAGTGGAGGTGGACATCTATGACAGAGTGGAGAAGGCTGTGCTGGAGCTAATGGTGGTCTAGAACTAGCAAGAATTGGACGATTGAAATAGTTTAGAAATGGAGGCTGGGGCTGCTGTGTCCGATTGTAATAACAGCGCAAGGGACCTTCCAGAAGTTTGACATACTCCAGATCTGAAATTAAGGTTTATTTTTGTCCCTAAGGTTTAATGAACGTCCATCCTTTAAAAAAGCTCCCGTTCTACTAAACAATAACGAATGTACCGGAAGCCGTGTTCAATTGTGCGTTAAGGAACATATGAATGACCAAGAAGGGGTGCACCCGCTATACAATGGTCGAACGTCAAATTTCAACAGAAACAAATAGAGCTATGCACAACATTCTCGCACCTTCGTCGCTACCGTCAATGCAATCCGGCTGTCCATCAAGGAGACTCTGCCAAAGAACACATTCGCCGTAGCCTCGGCATGCGAATGCTTGTGGATCCATGCAAAGCTTCTCTTCTTAAAATCTCTGCTATATCGAAAAGGAACCACAAACTTGAACGGTCGCAGAACTTTGGCTGTTTGGAGGATCCATCGCATTTGTTGTTGAACACGCAGCCGAGACTGTCCTTGAAGTCAACGCAGTAGGCTCCACACTTGATCTGACCCATGATACACCCTTCAAACGTTTTGTTTTCAGAGCAACACTAAACTTACATTCGTCGCTTCCGTCCATGCAATCTGCACGCCCATCATGAAAATTCCGGATAGGAACACAGTGACCGAACCCGCAGTCGAAGTCGCCTTCTCTACACCTACCTGGCAGGCGCAGTCGTAGGGCTAAAATGTGAAAATTCCCAAAACTGTTGATAACTCACAGAGGTAGCTAGCAAACTGACAAAAGGTTGGTGCTATCAGGAGAAAAATGATTAGCATGGGAGCATGCAGCCGTTGTGGTCGCAGTCATCAGTGCTGCATACGACCCTGAATAATTTTGTACGATTGTAAAGTCGACACAAAAAAGTATAGGTGAAATGAAGTGAATAAATGTTGGGGACCCGCCCAAAGTGGAGGCATTGAACCAAATGTATCATGGGCCGAGAAATAGCCATCTCTGTTGCCTACCTGCCTCACGACTTCCTACAATTTACTCGTGAACAATCCGCTGGAGGCTATGTTCCCTTTGAGGGAGGTATAACATTTGAAAAAACTTATTTGGAAACTAGGAACCCGTCAGGATTTGAAGTACCATCTTTTTTAACAAAATTACAAAAATGTAAAGCGTTTGCATTAAAAACAACACAGAGGACTAAAGGTAGACCACTAGCACGAAAATGATTAAACAGGTCTTATGTGTTTGCAACATGAAATGAATCTTTGTCGATGAACCAACAGAAGACCATATTAGTAGCTTAGAGAGAAATTTCTAGAGTTTTTAGAAATGTAAAAGAGAAAATGTGGCATGGTATACGGTTACAACGAGGCCAAACCAAAGATTCCAAAATCAAATTTATAGACAGCATCGAAGGAGGGATCATAGTTCCTCAGATCTACTACTTCACAGTTGGAATTTCATAGGCAACATCTGATACCGTTCAAAAGAAACAACTCTACAAGCTATTTCAATTCAAAAACATACGACATGTTTATGTATCAAAGCGATACAATTTGTCCTGGAAGAACAGAAGAAAAGAAGTAAAGAACCTATAACTTGCACTTTTAGGTTCAGATTCAGGAAATCTGGTCAGGATAATTTGGCTATGCTGTGATCCACAAGGTAAGATGATAGATAGGTAATGACTATAAAACCTTCAATCCGCAATGCATAATGGCCAAGCGCTGCACTTGAGGCTATCTTTATTATTGGTCAGGCTCTGGGGGCCCAAATTGCTCCCGAGTTTCTTTATGGCACCTGATCGGCATTCTAGCTATAGCCAGACAAAAAATGTCGCAAAGAGCAAGTCACAACTGAAAAGGAATAGTCGAAGAGTAGCATGAGTATGAAAGGTTTAAATATACGGAAAATGGACAATATAGCTTGGAATAAAAAAACTGTCAGACAAAGGTCAACTATATATGTAGCAAAGGTCTAGAAGGAAGCGAGCTAAGTAGTAGTGACCCGGAGACTAGGCTCAGTGCTTCGCTGAGCCGTGAAAGCCCAAATTGCGCTTTCGAGGTCGCCCACATAAACAGCTTCACCAGTGATTCAAGCTACTGAAAGAAATAGTCGAGGCTTCAATGTTAAAACAATAGCTTCATCCAGTTCATTATTAAGGCTTTTTTGTACAGATAAAGTGTCGAGACCCGTGTCGAGAGATCATCAATAGTGATAGGGATGGGGAAAGAGTTAGCGGCGCCGCCTGTAGTACTCCTCGTAAGCCTTGTTACTCCGTAGGGATGATGTGCGGGTAGCTTGAAGAATACGGTTCAGACTCGGGCGCGGATGTACATTGAAAGCGGCACCGTTCTCATCGAACATAAGCTCAGAAGATGTTGAATAACTTCTTGGCCAGATCTGAAGCAATTTGCGATAAAACAGGATTTACAAAGTAAACTCACATATTCGCCGGCCACAGACCCAATTGGTCGAACAAATTGAAAAGCAAAGGTGTCTTCCACTTTCCTGTTTCTCTCCAAAACTCTAGAATATAGATCTGCTACAGTGATCGATTCACAGACTGAAAAAGAAGGTTCAAAGAGCAATGTAAGTTCAACATACCTTGAAAGATTGTAGGTAGTAGGGCGAATGCCAGACAGTAGGTTATATTTCTCATGATTAGCTGGCTTGTCTCTCGCGCGCACCCATTATATATGAGCGTCTTCAGAAAACAGGAATGAAGAGCGCCAGCAGAACACGTCACGACCTTTGATTTGGTATGTAATCTTTTCGTGCGACTGGCACCAGTTCGAAACGGGGATCATCCACCCTGTACTACACGGGTATGGATGATGAATTAGAGGTAGGGTAGTGCTTACAGATGTTTTCTACATAAAACTTTTGGCGCGAGCGGCCTGTTCAAAGACATAAACGGCAGTGCCGGTTCTCACTACCAAAACACATCTCATCTCATCGTCTTTAGAAGCAAGTAGAATCCGGAACTCCTTGATTTTGTTTCAGTAATTGTTTAGTCTGAAGAAACTATGTTCTCGCGGCGGTGATGGATTGCAGTGAATCGGACACGCACACGACGGAAAAATGGGTTCCCGATCTTTAAAAGTCAGCGTCGCGGTCAGTTGTCCGAATTCGTCGCCGGTTCCTTGTCCATCCAGACCAATTCTTTGAGGACATAATGTTTGCTTTTTTGAAACGGCGTCACTGTTCGTCTAGTCATTCTCAACAAAGAAATGAGTAAGGATCGGACACGAATGCAACCTTTCAAGAATAGAAGTTTATTTCCTCTTTGTACTGAAGTTAAAGCGTTAAGAAGCAATGTAATGACATGGTAAAATTTAGCCATCTTCAAAGCTGAGCCAGTCGCCTGCAGAGTCCATCAGGAGAACTGCTATAGATCGGAGCTTGTTCTCTTGTTCTGCTTCAGCTGAAACGACTATCTAAAAAGTATTGATAAGACAAGTACCTAAGAGTTGCTCTCGTAGCACATCCTGTGCTTGTTTTCTCTTCTCCGCCGCAATTTCTGCAGCATGACGGGCCTCTTCGTCTTGAGCAACAGTACCGTCGTCACTCATTCCGGCGTAGTCGGACTGAAACAGACTAATATAAAGATGTTCTTGTGCTGACAGTTTATTATTAATAGGTTGTAACTTGCTTTTAATTTATCTAATTTAGCATCCCTAAGTTTTGAAAAGTTATTGTCTCTAATATTGCCAGTGATCCTTAAATGTACATCATGTTTTCAACATTTCTTTTTGCATTGCAGAGAAATATTTTTGGATACGCGAACAGTGATGCCAGCTACTTACAAATAGATAAGGGCCAATTCTCAGCAATTCTATAAAGAAGACCCAAATCTGGATCTTGTGGACAACTGGATTAGCTATTACACTGATCTATCTTGTGAAAGATGTTAAACGCGACCAAATAAGTTCAAGCGGCTAGCATCATACCGGTTTGTCCACATGGGTGTGATAGAAGTGATACTTCAAACAACTATTGCAATACGATCAAAACAGAAAATGGTCTTGGGCTCATCAGTCGATATTTCAATTTAATCTCTAGCGACAAGGTTGTGTCAATTGTGATAGGCACACCTCAGAGACAGTCCAAATGTTTTGAAGTCTGTGTTGTTTCTGTGTTGGCAAACATTGAAGGAATACTCCGTGACGGCTCACACACTACATATCCTGTTCAACTGTCATCCATGAACTCACCTTTTGCATTAAACCAGCTGATTCTGCAATTTCCTGCCTTAACAAATCTTTTAATGGAGTATTTGGGTCTATGAGGTTGAATATAGAGAAGAATTCCTCCCGCACACTCTCGGCCAATGTTTCCGAGATCATCAAAAGCTTCCGGCTAGAATCATCAAATGGTGACTATCATCGACTGAATAGTAAGGAGGGAGCCGGCGGGTGGTGAATGTCCCGGTTGGTCGCGCGCCGCCGTGACTCAACAAGGTCAGGCAACAGCCAATTTCTTTGTATTCCGATCGGAATGTATTCCCACTCTCGATACTGCCTATATGGCGGTTTTAATCCTGTTTGTTGCTTTTTGAGTTTGTCGAATGACGTATATTTTCCGTATTTCCATTTCCCGTCGCTCATATTGCTCATAATGGGTATGTGCGCCCGGTTGACAATCGCCACATGATGCCTAACTAGTGGCTCTTTTTATTGTTTTCCAATGTTGTTTTACATCTTAATCTGTCCAACTTTCCAGTAAACACAGAAAGATGACCTTAGATATGGACAGGCTGTGTTTTTGACAAGGCAGGAGTAAAAAAGATCAGAAAAAGGAAGAAAATCATGAATTTCGCCTTTCTTGCTCTCTTACCATTTTATTTATATTTCAATCGTATTTATTTCTACTTTGGCAAATTGAAGAACAGAAAGGAATCGTAACATCTGTCAGAACGGCTTGTTGCCCAGAAACTGATGGATAACTGCATCCGATGAGTTTCCCACCGAACTTTCATAATGCTCTCGAGATTCCATTTAGCATCTAATATGACTTTCTCAGGGTATGACCGAGAAAAGTGAGAAGAGTGCTCCGGATTTGACTGCTCAGTTCTCTCAATTCACTCGAGACAAAGCCAGTCGCACGAGAATCGCTATTGAGTCGTTCTATGCCCAAGCTGTGACACAATGTATGGAACGAGAGGCCAGAGCCAAACGGTTGGAAGAAAAGATGGCTGCTGAAGGTACTTTTCCCTCAGTTTCCCGTCTACCGTTGCCTTCCAGGAATTGACGAGGAAGAGAAAGATGAGAGAAGAAAGACGCATTGTAACAAAGAAACTGATTATCTGAGACTGAAGAGGACTAGATTAGGAGTCAACGACTTTGACAGTCTGAAAGTGATTGGCAGAGGAGCCTTTGGCGAGGTTTGATTAACTTAATATCTTTAATAGAAACATGTTGCTTTCAGGTTCGTTTGGTACAGAAAATCGATACTGGCCACATATACGCCATGAAGATTTTGAGGAAATCTGAGATGGTCGAGAAAGAACAGGTCACATTAAAAATATCCTTTGAATGTAACTTTCAGACTGCTCATGTTCGTGCAGAGCGAGATATCCTCTCCGAAGCCGACTGTGAATTGGTTGTCAAAATGTACTATTCCTTCCAAGACATCGGAAATTTGTATTTGGTCATGGAGTTTCTTCCCGGAGGTAGGTTTTCAGCAATTACTTTACGAGAATATGTTTTAGGAGATATGATGACGCTATTGATAAAAAAAGACACGCTGACTGAAGAAGCGACCCAATTTTACATCGCGGAAGCAGCCCTGGCTATCCAGTTCATTCACAACATTGGTTTCATTCACAGAGATATTAAACCGGACAATCTTCTTCTGGACGCTAAGGTAATTCCTATCGCTACTTTTGTATATTTTATTACTAGGGCCATGTGAAGCTCTCCGATTTTGGTCTCTGCACAGGCCTCAAAAAAATCCACCGAACGGAGCACTACCGCAACTGGCCATCCCAATTACCAGCTGATTTTGTGTCAAAACCCTTTGAATCGAAAAGAAAGGCGGAAACATGGAAGAAAAATCGGAGAGCATATGTAAATTTATTAATTTACTGTTCTCATATTATTGTAGGCCTATTCAACGGTCGGAACACCCGACTACATTGCCCCTGAGGTCTTTCAACCGAATGGATACACGAAAAGTTGTGACTGGTGGAGTCTCGGTGTCATCATGTACGAAATGTTGATCGGATACCCACCTTTCTGCTCTGAGACACCTCAAGAAACCTATAGGAAGGTCATAAATTGGCAACAAACGTTGGTCTTCCCTCCAGAACAGCCAATCAGTGTCGATGCCAAATCTGTAAGAGCCAATGCTGTTGTTTTAAACATCATTCTTTGAGACCATCAAAAGGTTTTGTTGTGAAGCTGAGAGACGAATGGGTCACAGCGGCGGCTTGGAAGAAATCAAAGCTTGTCCTTTCTTCAAGCGGATTGCTTGGAACCATATCAGGTAGTCTCAGTTGAATTGTCGTCTTTTAATGGTATTTCAGGGATCGCCCTCCCCCAATCCGAATCGAGGTGAAAAGTATTGATGATACGAGTAATTTTGATGATTTTCCTGATGCTGATCTCCGCTGGCGTAAGCATTTTTTCCAATTCAGTCTCGTTTTCTTTTTAGCTGTTCCTCCAGACATGGTGAAGCCCGGAGACGAGCCCGGACGTCGAGGAGAGTTTGTCGATTTCACTTACAATCGATTTGATGGACTAACCCAGAAGGCTCGTTACGATCCGAAGAAAATCAGTCGCGGTTCAGAAAGCAACGCGCATACCCAAGTCTAATATTGTATTCTTACATATTGGTATATAGAAAAGATACGGTTCAAATTTCTGTTTCACTTTATCCCCGGACATGTCTCACCAACAGATGTTCAGTTGAATTTTAGTGTCTGGCCAACGCGTGCAGTAACAATTCACCTAAAAACCAATTGTTTGAAAGAACTTTGTGGAAATGTACCATATACAATAAATATATATAGCAAACTTCGAAAAGCACCAGAGAACAGAATATCTGCTTCTGCTGAAGATGCTGCTGCAGTACTAGGAGGTTGTTTAGCTGCGGCATTCAGTTGGTACCTGCAAGTCCTTCCTAGGATGATCTTTTCTGCTTGAAACTTGCTTGTGCACCTTTAAATGCAACAAACTTTATGATTTTCATGAAGGTGAGACATCATTTCACATTTTTCACTTGTCGTACGTTACTACAGCCGATTACCTTGGAACAGTATTGCAAATGACAAATCTATAGGGTACCAGCAAGCAGAGCAAAATGGACTGAGAATGTGAATCATTAGATAAAACAATCCGTCATGCTCAAAATTATTCGAGATAGTATCCTGTGACCTGAAGTCGCGAGATCTTTTTTGGTGGCGGCGGCAGCTATCAGCCCAAACTTCCAGGGTTTTCGATAGACTTCAAGAAGGTCTCGGCAGCTTTGAAGTGTTCATAGTTTTCCACTCTTTTCTTGAAGGACTCAAGGAATCGAACGAATTTGGCGGTGAATCAGCAAATGTTTACTTACGTGGAGACACTGTAGGACCAGCTCTGGATGTGGGGTGGGCGAGAGTTACTCTTCTTAAAGTCCTTCGCTAATCTCAGTGTGTAAAAGTCATAGTTATTAAATCCCAAAGTAATCTCGTTTGTTGACCCGGAAGCTGCAAAGGAGGGGTCGTCTCGAGGTGACAACGGTTTTTCACTTTTGCAAATCTGGACCATAAAGTAGAAATACCTAATGTCGTAATATTTGTTGTTACAAACATATAAACAGAAACTTACTTCATAGTAGTCCAAGGGCCAAGCACAAGAAAGATTTGAAGGTCAGAGTTAATGGAGGAGAAACTAGGACTACTAATGTCGTGGATTTGCGATTTTAGCAGTGATTTGAGTGTGTTATTTGTTTTCCTGAAATCAAACCAAAATAAAGTAAGCTTGAAATCAAATCCTATCATGCTCAGCGCTTTGAGCGGACTAGATCCTCTTCTAACGGCGGAGAACTCCGTTTCCTTTGTTTTTCGCGCACTTCAGTGGAACTATGGACCTGAAAGTTGGTCAGAGAAGGAAAAACACGCCCTACTGACCGTGTAGTCAACAGAAGTGCAGAGTGTCCCTCTTTCGAGCCGATAGAAGTTCCTCCTACTTTTTACTTCTACTCCGAAACGAAAAACGCTGAAAAAGTGGTGGAGAAGAAATATGGGATTGGTCAACTAACCGCATGTTAACTAGGAGTCGACCATCCCGTTCTCCCAAGTTGATGTGTCCAAGTTTCTAAAATATTTCATCTAAAAAGAAGATTGAACCTATTTATGAAACAAGAAAACCTACACCCTTCACTGTTTTGAACACATTTAGAAACTCTCCAGTATCGAGCCCCATTCCACTTCGGATAGGAGAGCCAGAGAAAAATGCAATAGAATGATGTTTCATAATCAAAAAAGAAAGCTTCTAAACTTAAACTTTTTATTAGCTGCACATCTTGGTGTTTTCTCGTCTACATATTTGTAAGAGATTTTTGTATTATGAATGTTGGTCCAGAAAGGGATACAAAAATATTTTGGGTTGTCAACAAAAGGATTATATTTTTATTCCGGGACCAGCTGTTTCCGACGGCTCCGCCGTCATTCATTGTTTGCATAGGCGGCTGCGCGGCTCGTAGTAACAAAAGTACATTAGCAATGAAGAAGTTCTCTACAATACTCTCTCTAGTAGCAGACATTTTGTCTTCACGTGTTTGGGGATACAAGCGTATCCATTTGCTGTTGCCATAGGCCTGTCTGTTCTTGACATGTTTTTATCCACGTTTCAGACTGACAGAAGTCGATTTGCACAAGGAACTATATTGTCATTTTGGTGCTGTAATGCCATTCATCCTGAAACATCCTGAAAATATCGATATTGAAACGTTTAAGAATTCAAGCACTGTCTCGGAAACCAGGCTTAATTGTTATTAATTGTGTACTTGGGCCAATTCGATGTCGTACTTGAAGTAAAGAGTGTCGCAAATGTCTCATACTGTCCTTAAGATTTTGAAATCATTTTGAGTCTAAGTTCGATCCACGCCGCGGCCCAACCAAGGCTTCCATCCTCCCGAGGTCGGTAAATTAGTAGTAGCTTGTTACAAAGATGAAAGCGTTTCTAGAAAAGGTTGGACAGCTTTGGAACGTAATGCCCCGCGAGCTGGCCTCTCAGGAAGCCTCCGCAACGGTCAATGTCACAAGACCTCGCAAGGGCTTGACTCAGAGTTCTCCAAGGATCTCTGTTGTTAATTCGGATAGAAACTTTACCATTAACTTTAGTAATTCATAGTCTGTTCTGATAATAATGCTCCTGCTAGCCGAGGAGCAGAGCCGGGTTTGAAAATGCTCATGATGAATTCCTCAAGAGCGGAAGCATTGAAGGACGCCATCAGACTTTTCCGTCGATGATCTTCTTTACCCAATCCGAGAACTTCAGTGAAGATTTCTTCCGTTTTAGCTACATTGTGAAAATGCTAGAGAAGTTCATTCAACTGAACATTCAAGACGCTAAGACACGCAGGAAAATGACAAAACGGATACCAATCGATTCATACAGGAGAGAACTTGAAATTGTGCAAAACACAATAAATAAGAATAGAATCTGATAAAATATCTGTCACTTTCGGGTTTTAAGTTTGGCAAGCAGGAAGAAGGAAGGGAGAGATCGTAGTTTTTCGTAAACGAAGCTCATAGGATTAATGGACTGGTAGTCTCGGGAAAGAAAGTCTCGGAGGATAGGAAAATACTTTTTGTTAATGAAAACACCATAGAACATAGTATATGCTCTAAGAGGAGGAAAGGTGAACGGGTATAAGTGAAGAGTGCAAATAGGCGCGAATTGAGTGTGCCATATGTAGTGGGAAAATCTTGAGAGGAAAAAAGATTGAGTGAATGTAAACTTAGAAAGACACAATGAATAAATGTCTAGTAGGTATGACACGTAATATTGGGTCTTATTGCCATTTTTGGTCAGTATCAAGAGTCGAGACTACACGTCATGTATTTTTCCTTCCTTATTGTCACAGTAATTGTTCCAGAGCGTTTTGGCCAGCTCATAGCACGGCAATTCTCCAGCATGAGTAGCCACCATTCGTAATAAGAAAACTCCGTCCTGAAAATAAAAATTTTCATGCGGGATTGCAACTACTTTTGTCTGTTCATCAAAGTCTATCAATAAAGCAAAAAATGGTTGAAAATTAAGACGTACCTGTCGGAGGAAGTGGAAGACAAAGCGTCGCAATGATTGTGAGTCTACCATTTTGTACCCTTCAATCCCAGTCAGATATTTTCCAACAAAGTTGAGTTGCCTGAAAGTTAAAGTTTTTGTCGACCCGTTTAGAGTAGCAACTTAATTTCGCTAAGCTAAACAGGTTTGTTATTGCGCATAGTCGTGACAGCTTCAACTGTTTAACAATACCCTTATTCTACATCATAAAGCAGAAATTGTCACGCCCAGCCAGTATTGTTCAAAATGAGTAAGGTAATCTCAGATACATAGTTAGGTAGATTACATATTTTGTTACATGATCCATCAAGCAATGCAACTGACCTGCTTGGAACAACAGAAATGTAAATCCAGTAGAAGAGTGAGCAAACGGTGGCTCCGGCTAGCAAGAAGTACCAGAACCAGAGGAACAAGAAAATTTTCTCGTTGAACATGTTGATCATCAGAACACACTGTACTGTATGCCTGTGGACATTTCCAAGAACCTAGACCATTAAATTTTGCCACGTTTCAATCAAAAACAGTTACTTTGACTTCAAAGTCACACAACGTCACCCTTGGAAAGTGGCCTGATTCTTCCCATTCACGTCCGTTCATTAGATCGTTTAGCACCTGAGAAATGTGTATTTTGTGATAAATGTGTGCATAATTACCTGAAGACCGTACCACTTGCTTCGATTTCCGAGGAACGTATTGAGCAGAAAAATTTGACCGACAATGTTTACAGTGTAGAGTATTTTAACGGAAATGTACAAGAAAGTGACGGCGGCACCTGATGATCTTGTGCAGATGATGAGGTTGAGGAGTTTCAAGCGATTCCCGCTCATCTGAAAGCACCTTTTTGTGCTCATTTCCCAGGCTATTTCAAGACAATTGTCGACCAGAAGCATCTGCTTCCTGGCCCCGTCTCACAGCTGGTTGATAGACTAAACCGACCAGGATCCCTCAATTCCACGTTAAACTAAAACAATCGCGAACACAAACACTGGCCACATGTTTCGCTGTGGCCGGCAGCTGGCATACAATTGGTTTTGACAGGTCTTTTTCTTCAAATGATGATGATGACTTGCAAGACGACGTACCACTTGGTGTTTGACATGTAGTGCTTCTTCGACGTTGGTCGCGATCGTCTGCAATGCTCGGTTGCGTGATTCGAGGTCCAGAAGCCGTGAGTCGCACGCCATCTGCACTAACGACTGAACGTGAATACCTGAAAAGATCTGGCTTCATTTCTAAACTGGCTGAGATTTGTGGGAATGTCCCAGATGAGACTATTGTTCTCGAGAAAGCTCTTGACTAAATGCACAACGGCATCCTCTCCTGCCCACAATCTGACACTCGAGAGGACCCTCGGGTATCGCTTTTGCCGCAAGCAATAAATTAGGCTTATGAATGCGCACTAACTGAATCAACTCAAGTTGAACATCCTACTGGTACGACTCTCACCTGATTGCCAGCTGAGCAGTCTCCAAACTATTGTCGGCACATAAAATAAGAGAGCTTCCAAAGCTAACACAAATGGAACCCATTGATAATACCTAAAATTCAAATCAGTACCCTTCAGAATCACATTTCATACCCGATTTGTCTATTTTCTCTTTCCGCGTAGTTGTGAGGGATGTAGTCATGTAGCGGCAAAAAGTAGGTGTTCTGTACCCAACAGTAGTTCTCTGTGTACTGTTCCATGGGCTCCGTAAAGGTTGCCGGCACCCAACATTGTATGGGAAAGCCTGAAATTTAAGAATAGAAATAATGAATGTGGAAGTTACTCACCGACATATTGCTTCGCTGAGACTAGGATGGCGAACACTGAAAAACAATACTCATTAGTGTTATCTATGGTTCCCCAGTGAAGTGGTCCCGTGTTCGCCCGTTCGCTCTCGTTTCTCTCTCTCTCTGAGATATCAACATCTAGGCATACATAATTGTCTCAAATTTTCCTCTACTTGTCTACTATTACGAGAGAGAGACTCGTTGGTTTGCACGAGCTAGATCTACTTATCTCTCTCCTTGCCCGGATGCGCGAGTGCCGGAAGTGGTGGTAAAGAAAAAGCCGGGTGAATTGACAAAGCTTTCCCCCGAAGACATTGGGGCGACAATTCACACTTTCACAATGGCAATTATAGTGAGGGCAGAGTCGTTTGTCTTTCTCGGTTTCAGAAAAAAAGATGCAAGCCTGGACATCACACACCCGCCAGCCTTCAAAAACCGTCTCGCCTCATTTTGTCAAAGTTATGGGCCAAGTACAGTATAGTTTTTCTCCTACTCTACTCGACGACATGCTTGGAGCATCTGTGCTCCCTGATGCGTAGAGCAATTTTGTTTTGGCGAGAGTCCCTTCTCTCAAGTGGTTCGGGAGAGCCCGACGAATGTTACGCCGGCAGTCGAAAAGACGTCAAATTCCTTGCGAAAGCGTGGTTCGATAAAGCAAGGTGCCTGGGAACAGAAGATACATGGACACATCACTTATTCCCACTTTTTTGGATGGAATTTCTACCACAGAGCACGTGCATTCCGGCTGTTGAGACTTTGATTGGCAGACACGACACCGAGTAAATTGGCCGAATCCCTGACAGTTAGTAATTGGAGGCTTACTTCTCGCTAGGATATTCATGGAGGAATCGAGTTAAACCACATTAAATGTGTTTTGTGGCTATCCCGTTGTTCATTGAGACATATTCGAAGGAATTTTTTCTTTCCATTGCACCTTGTTAAAGATATGCGCCGAGAACTAACAAGCGTATTACATTTAACGCATTGCAATTTAGGCAAGGCGGTTGGAGGTCTCGAACAAGCAATAGAGCTCATTACTAGGGGGCACGCTTCAATTAACAAGCTGTCCTCATGCCTTTTATTGCTAGCCTGTGTCGTAAGTGGCAACCATCATTAACAAGGAAACTAAATTTTTAATCCCTTCGCTGACGATGAGCTATTCCTAGAGACTATGTGCAGCTCATTGTGAGCCCTGATACATCTCAACGGCGGTCATTAATATGTTCTCTAGGCCGTAATTCTCACTGACGGGGCCAGGCTTATATATCTCGGTCCGTGTTTCTTCGAGAGATATCAGTTGCCGGATAATGGCAGGAGGCCCTGCACCAAGGATTGTATTACCCACAGCTCTCTAAGCTGGCGAACAACTGAGACCGAACGACGCGGCATTGTGACCAACCAAGAGTTGAAAGATTCAGCTGGGGTAAAACTGGGGGTTCGGACATTCTTTTTGAAACGACCAAGAAAGGGTCTGTGTGACTTGAACGCAACTTAAGGTCAAACCTTGGGAATTGTATAATACTGTTGGCAACTTTCGGGTAATTTTTGAATGTAAACAAGTAAAAAAAAAAACTCACCAGTGATAATCGCAGTAGTATAGTAATAGTTGAGTTTATCGATAATGTCATCGTCAACGTGGAACTGTATAGACTTTACCGCGCTAGCGAAGTAATACAGGAGCATGCTATTCACGGCTCACACCATTCCAGCCCACCGAGTGGAGCTGACTGCTGCAAAACAAGCAAGGTTACTGATCAAAATATGACGGAGAAAGAAGAGAAGAGAAATCACACGCAAGGGACGTGAATTAGGAAGGAGGGTGAATGCACTGGTGAGCAAGTACAGAAAGGCTGACTCCGCCCTCGCTCCTGGAGATGTTTTCGCATTCTGACCAGAACAAAGAGTTTCAACAAGCCAGGATGCAAGTTGGGACCACCCCCTTCGAACAGTCATCAGGGAACTCATTTGCCAGGGCTGGGCAAAACTCGAAAAAAGAGGGTAGCTTGCCCGCATCATTAGAGTGAAAGAGGGACACAAACAATAGAGCAGACTTCAAGATTATTCGATTCTCTCTAAACATAAAAGCTACGTAAAATGTCGCAAGAATCAGCTGATTGCTTTCAACCCCGAGCCTCCCAAGTGTCTCTTGGAGAAAATCGAGTAGATGTCAGATATATCTTGGCAGGGTGAAAGGAAGCAAAAAAGCACATCAGTTTGTACAATAAGGGAAATTAGACTGTTAGCTGACTATATAATAAAGTCAAAGCAACAATCATCCATGGAATTGGACTTTGTTGTGAAAAACCTTTCTCGTTTGTTGAAGATGGTAAAAGAGGAAAAACATGAAAATAGGGTCCATGGTTCATGGACTCAGAACATAATTAGCTAGCTAAGAGACAGGAATTGCTGCCGGTTGAGTGGAAGGCATTAATCAGACTCTAGGGCGCGCTATTTCTACTACGTCGTTGCTGCGGAAACAAAGCAGCTGCAGATTAAAAGATTTCGTTTAAACGAAAATGTGATAACTGATAATAGTAAAAATTTTGAAACGATGATAGATGAGGGAGCCAGACTTCCTTTGACGGCCCAATTCAGGTCGCCTCGCAGAGGGCGGCGCTATCGATCTGCCGTTGACTATGCACGTGCAGAAGCCTTGCCCGAGGGACCACTTGGGCCCAGAAACAAGCACTTACCGTTGACGAAGCTGCAACACCTATAGTGTCGATGCGCAAGGCGGTGCCGTCTCGACAGCGTCTTCGAGGAACGCCAGCAACAGGCGCCACGCCTATTTGCAGACGCGTCGTCAAGATGGATTAAACACAATAAACTTCCACTTGCTAGCATCAATTAAAAAGGCAACGGCGTTATTTAGCGTTCCTTTGTTCCTGACGTCACAGTTAATCTAAGTTTTTCAAGATGAGAGTCCCTCGTGGGTACAGTAACAACATTCGTACCAGCTCAAGCGGTAGATGAAGGCAGGAGAGACAATGGAGAAGTAGGCTGACAGGGCAGTAAGCAGTGCTTTCCAAGCTACCTGCTCTCGTCGAAATGGATCCAAGTCGCCGGAGTGTAATGTCGTGCTGTCGCTGAACAAAATCTTCGTGAAATCTGCACTCTGTTTTTCCTCCAAAATTTACAGCCCTTTTTGTAATAGAGGAAAACAAGGATGCGTTTAGGTGGTGTTGGAAGTTAAGAAATTTATTGGATTTGAGGGCCAAAACAAGCTGCGCCGCCCGGAGAGAGACAACAACACAAACTGCGAGACTAATAGAATCGCTCTTAAGGAGGGATAAAAAGTGACGAGAGCCATGAATAAACTTTTTGGCAGGCTCCTAAACTACCGTAATTTTTCGCAAATACGAATGAAACGGATAATCGTCAGTTAAAAACAGCTTCCCAAGCCATCATTTCTGTGCGGCGAGAAGCTATGGGTCTGAAACCTAGTGATGAGCCCGTCAGGTGCCACATAAAAGGTACCACGATATTACGAAAAGCGAACGCCGGCTCCAGAAAATGGATGTTCTCATCATGTCAAATGACTTATGAAAAGGCAGCCGTCAGCTTTTTAACCCTCTTCACTCAAATATAATTAGTTGTTTCCGGGAAAATAATTTAAATAAAGAATAGGCGACTCTTCCCCCTCCCATGAGTGTATAGATGGAAGAAAATAATGGATATGCTATAGCTTCTTGCAATGAGAGGGGGACAAAGAGAGATAATATATGGGAGACCTTGGCTCCAGTTTATGACGAGGATGTCCCTGTGGGAGAGAGCCAGTTGAAAACGAGAAAGATCCCCACAATCTTGGCTTCTAGCAACAACGGCCGGTCAACGATCGGGTGTCAATTCAACTATCCCTTAAGGGACCGATTGCGAACACTGCGTAAGTGAAGAGTTGTCAGAATACTGCTGGCAAGTGTTCTCAAAAGTGAATCTGAAGAGACTCTATGCTTTTATTGGGACAAGGGGAGAAGACGCGTAAAACGCTCGTGTCAGTGGGTTATCCAACAGGGAACGTAAATGCACAACGTATATCGTATGCATGAGAAGAGGACGAACCACACGAACTTGTCCTTTTTCGAAAGAGGGGCAGAGAGAAAGACCGCTCCCGTACTCTACTCTCTGACATCAATTTTGGGGGCCAAGTCTCAAAAGACACACTCCGTTTTCATTCTTGAGCTGCCGACGGAATTAAATTCGGACGGGTTTGTTCAGAACGACGTTTCAAGCATTGTCCAAAGACGATCGATGTGCGGAAATTCCATCAATTTGCATGGTGCCTTTCGTGGCGTCGAGATTGGCAGCCGTGTCCGGTTAAGTATTCATGGCTATGGCAAAAACTGACAACGTGTTGCAAACAACTCGTCTGATCATTGTAAGAGAGAAGTTGAGTACTTTTCGAGAGGTAATGTGGTCTACTCTTGCAGCCCGGTAGCTTTCAAGTTCTCCGAGACTATATGGGCGACGGCCGAGGCAAATACCTAAGGAAAAGGCTTGAAGTGAAGAAGGGAAAAAGAACTTCTTACCAATTCAATGTTGTTCGTGTTCGTTGCTGTCGTCTTGAAATGGTAGTAACGCTGACGTCTCCTAACACATTTCTTAAACTGTCTTTCCACATAAGCACTAGCACTTTCTTCAGAATTATCACCTGAAAATCAGACATTCTCTTGGAGTAAAAACAAATATCACCTTGATAATTCTCCCAGCAACCTTTCAACGGCGCGTGAGTCAACTTCTCACAGAAAATGTCATACTTGTTGAGGAAGAGGATCACAGAACAGTTGTTGAAGAATTCACTCGTACAGATGGTTTTGAATATCTCGAAGTTCTGCTTCATTCGATTCTGCAAACATGGAGAGTTTACTACTATCAGGTTACGCAAACGTGTGAAAACAAAGAGCAAACAAAAGGTACCTTCTGAAGATCTTCGGGATCAAAAAGATCATAGTCACTCATTGATGCCACAAAGAGAATCATATCCACGTTGTCGAAGCAGTGAATCCACTTTCTCCTTTCAGTACGCTGTCCACCCACATCGACCATCCTGAAAAAGGTGTTTCACTGAACTTAGAGGGCAAAGTGGTCTTACCTAAAACTGATATCCTTGTAGATGAAGTTGAGCTCGTTGATTCCAGTCGTTCTGTTTCTACATTGAAGAATATCTTGCGTGGTCGGAGAATAAACATCTTCGGAAAGACGTGAAATATCATCCAGGAAACTGAAAATTGTGACCCTTTTCGCGGTATTATGTTCGCCGCGGCCCAACCAAGGCCCGCACCCTTCCGAGGTCGGTAAATTTTTTGTAGTAGCTTTTGGTAGTAGCTTGCTACGAAGATGAAGGCGTTCTTAGAAAAGATTGGGCAGCTTTGGAACGTAATGCCCCGCGACCTGCCCCCTCGGGAAGCCTTCGCAACCGTCGGCGTCGCAAGACCTCGCAGAATTTTGACTCACAGAGCTCAAGGATCTTCGGAGAGAAACTTTACCTTTACCTTTTATGTTTGTAGCTGTGTTATCATTACATTGAAGCACATTGCACACAAATACCTAGTGACCAGCCTGGCCCCCACAGGAAGCACCGGCTCGCCAAAAGCTTGATAACGGAAGAGAGTTTTTACACTTTACCAGCACATGCTTACGGTAGATGACCGTTACCCTGTTGAGATTGATCCGTATTACACGAACCTTTGTGAAATACCAAATATGATCACTTAGCATTAGAATCGAATAGAACCCTTGAACATGAACACTTACTATTTAGCACTTTCAGCCAAAGAATATATAAATCTTCTATCGTAAGCCTTTTGAATGGATTGACTATTCCATATCCTTTCCATGACGCGACCCACGACAAAAGGAATAACAATTTCTTCCTCTCCTTCCATATCAACTGTATCTTTGAACTTGAAAAATCTATCAATGTCTTCCTAAAACAGTTGTTAACGGAAAAAAGTTACAAAACTTACTCTAACACCAGTGTCATGAAATATCTCGAATTGGGCAGCAGCAGCAATTAGTTGGGCTAAGGCTTCAATGCAATTGTGATGAACAACAGAACGGTGTCGGATGATATCATCTTTAGTGAAGCCGTTTAAATGTAAAATTCTGCATAAAGGAATGTTAGCTTCATGAGTATTCACCTCATCTGCTTAAAAATTGTTGACTTTCCGCACTCGGAGCCACCGAGAAGGAGAATCTTAAACCTTGAAGAATCTTCTTCCCCATCTTTGCTTATTTGGCGGTCTATTGCCTTAGATTTGCTGTTGACCATCCTTCTACCCTTCAAGTCCTGAAAAACGTAAAGTTGAGAACTATGGGATACCCATACCGTTATGGCAGTTCGCACTTGAGCACTAGCCCCACTTCCCATTGCAATCGCGGAGGTGATCCCTATCTGTAATTACATTGGTCTCCAACAAATGGGATTGTGAAAAAAAAAACAAAGAAAACCTTCAAGGCTTCGATATTTTCTATCAAATGTTTCAAAAGATCACGTCATTTTCATCGTGTGTGTTGATTTTCGACTTAGTCTGTTCAGCGATGCTTGGTTACACGAAATATAACCGTAGTAGTTGCCCAGATACGGCCCACTCATTCGCCTTTCGGTGCCCAACGATGTGGACTTCGAGTCTTCTTTTCTTATTACTGATATGTGAGTTAGGCAAATGAGCCATTTCGATGCAAAGATTGAAAGAAGTAGTTGAATACATAAAACATTTTGATGGCCAGGTGTGTTGAGAAACGGCACGCAAGGAAATTAGTTGTCCCGATTGTGGGCGTTCCCTATTCTCCCCTGCCATTAACTTAGAACATTTTGAAACAGGCATATGACACCAATTGTAATAATTCGAAAGATCAAAAGCACGTACACTTTTCGGGTGGAACAGTGTCAACCTTTTATGGGTGTCCAGTCGTACTTTGAGATGAATCGAATGTTAAAAGAGAAATTTTAAGTTTGTAATCAGCGTGACCTTTTCAAAACTGATATATTTAAAACAGTATGCCCAATTGGTCCAGCTATCTTGACAGAAAAGATTCTTAGATGATCTTACCTCTAATGGTGTCATGCTCAGCATGGCTTGAAAGTTATACAGCCGTTCACAGAACGACCAACACGAGACTTGGGATAGTATAAACTAGGCTAGTGTTATCTACTGAGACTATTTTTTACACTGTTTTTTCAAAAGAAACAAGCGTATGTAAACCGAAAGGTTATACAAACTATGTGAGAACAGCAAGCATACAATGCGAGTGGCTGATAGCGTGCCGTTCAATAAACGGCTCGCTTAGTAAGAAAATTAACTACAAACGATATCTGCCTATTTAATCGATCAAGTAAAATGAGTGTTAATATGTTAGCTCGAAAAAGTTCAAAAATGCTTGAAAAGCGGGAGTATACTTCTGACTTCAAAAAGAAGCGACAAAATTTTGAAATGACTTCAAAGTGTGAATGAACAGAATCACTAGAAAACAAGGGGAAACTTGTTTTTATGAAAATTTGCTTCCCTGAGCTTGTTCCTTGGGAAAGGATATGGTGACACATGACCACATATGCGCGGGACTATTAATCAGGGCATACTGAAATGTAGGTCCTACGACTACAAACGAGTATCCTACTTCAACAGCAGCCATTCTGATCTCTAAGTATAAACGAGAATACATAAGTACTCTCTTAAATATTCAATCTGGACACATAAAAAAATGTCTGCCGGCGGCGCTCGAACTAATGAGGTTACAGTAGTCATGGACACCAGTTTCAGGTCAAATACAAACTGGATCTTTCTGTTCCTGCAATGGGGTTCTGATACCTGGAAGTGATCAGGTGAGACTACAACTGGATAGGAAAATCAAAAATTAGGAGCATTGCTGGGAAGTGGTCAGCGGAGGATCGAGTGGTGGTTGGGTATCTGGAGATGTGGCCTGTCAGTCCATTGGAGGACATCTGGGACATCTCAACACGAATCTCGCTGCTCTGATTCCGTACCTTCAAAAGGTAAGTTAATGAAAAGAGACCACCCGCCCCGAGTAAACTTGGTTCTGAGTTTCTTGAGCGGAAGGGAGGAATAATGAGAAAATGTGGTTAGCACAGGTGATATGTGAGTTCCCACGTTCGATACTTTGACGAGGTTTACTTGTTTTTTGTCTTTAAAGGTGTACGCACGACCTGTCCTGACCGGAATTGTCGCTGGAAATGCCGATACTCAACGGTATTCGATAGTTTGCCCTAACAACGTCTACTACGGACAGCTGAACAGTACCATGGCTTCAGTACTGCTCGCTCAGGCAAACTTATAATGTTCTTCAATCATAACAAAATGAGTAGAATGCCACAAGCTCGTCCAGTTGCGCTTTCGTAACCAATGCCGACTACAAAGTACACTTTGCGCCCTGCTCGACGGCAGCTGATGCTCTCTGTGATCGACGTAGGGAATAAATACTTATTCCAAAAAGCTTGGTTTAGCGGTGGAAAAGGCAGATTACTGTAACATTCAAATGAACTGCATCTCGACAATAGCATCGATTACTACTACAACGGAATCCAGCAGTTCTACTACGACGAGTACAACAAGCACTACGACAACGGGCACGACGACTTCTAGTACGACCAATTCGACTAGTCTGTCAACATCACCGATTATTTCCCTGACTAGCAATGCTACCAGTCCGACTACAAATTTCTCGGTCACGCGAACAACGGGATCTACTTCTTCCTCTCGTATTCCTTTAGCTGGTAAATTATTACATTTTGATCAAAAGAGTTGCGAACTGTGAGTATCATCGTATATAAAGGCTTTTCAGTTACCACCCCATCTGTAAGCACCCCGATCACGATGAAGATTCTCTCGACCGTGTCTTCTCCAATCACACCGACCGACAAATCAAGTTGTCCGATAGAGGGTCAGTTTATCATATTTCTAGCAAACTGTTTAGATTGTGACTGGAAGATATTTGCGACATGTGCTCCGTGGTTTCCTTGTGTTTGTCTTGCTGTTCTTCTTCTAGGATTGCTTGGCTGGATCTGTTGGTGTTGTACCTTCTCTGGAAGGAAGAAGGAAACAAAGCAGATCGAACAGATCGAAGCGTAGGACCTTATCGCTGTTATACTGATTCTAAATTCAGAGCTGTTCTTTCTTCTCGTGTCCAATCGGCTCCTCCAGTGATCACGGGGCGTACTGCTGTCAGCTACTCTCCCGAACCAGCCTTGCACAATCCCCCAGTGGTAGTCGAAAGTCCTCCAAGTAAACTTTTCTTTGTCATTTTATTTACGGTCATTCAGTCGTAATGGTCCCGTTCAAAATATCTCCTGGTCCTGTCAGAAAAGAAGTCATTGAGAAGTTCACCAAGGAGGTTCATCTCGTCGAGAAAGAAAAAGTCATACAGAAAGATGTTGGCGTGAACACCGATGCCTGGACTCCGACGTTTGAAGTCGCCCCGAAGGCCAAAAAAGTAGATGAGTACCATTTATCAAACAAAAAAGTCTGTAGCCTTCTCCGGCAATTGAAATTCAAGACGATCCGGCCGATGATGTTTTCCTCGACATGCCTCTTACTCCGGACATAGGTAAATTTGAAGGTGATCGGAGAACTGTTCAGTGTCAGATGACGGTAACTTTGTGTTCTCTCGTAACACTCGACCTGACGGCTTTGGTGACGTTCCAATTGGAGATATGCCACTAAAACAAGCGAATCTTCGCGACCCGGCTACCATCATCAATCTGACTGCCGACCCGCGAAACATTAGGTGCTGATTGTGTTTTTCATGCAGAGGATCTACTAGGAAAACAGTCTTTGATGGTGTAATAGCAAAACCGGAAGCTATGTACGGGAACAGCTATGAATGAGAGGCTAATGAATCTCATGGTTTGATTCACTCTTACGTAACTTATAGATCTCCACAGTCGAAACAAAGAAACGTCCATCTACCCACAGACGACGTGAGAAGGTTAGGAAACATGGGAAGTGCAATTGCCATGCCATTTCAGTTTTTCTCCAATTTCGAATGTTTCTGAAGAGCCTTTGCCGCTGAAAAAGCCCGGACGGCGATTTCAATCCCCACCAAAACGTAAATCAAAGGTTCCTGAAGATATTCCGTCTAGGAATAGTCCTCAAGAGATTCCTAAAGAAAAACTTTCACCTCCTCGCTACGAATCTGGGTACAAAAGTTTGAAATCACAAAGTTTCTTCAGAAACATTACCGACACTCCACCTGCTAGTGAGCCTAATGGAAACCGGTCCCTATCTCCTCTAACTAACTCGTATGATTTCCCTATTTCTTACATGTCAGTTTGTTAAGGAGACGTCCCAGCCGCAACAGCAACGGAACTGACGCTTGCGACCCGTCACCTAACAACAGCCGAAGCCGAACTCCTTATGGTGGTGGAAACGGGCCTCGGATAAACAACACCTATCCTGGTTCGGCTTTTCTCATGAAGCCGGCTGACGTTTCTATCCGTGCTGCACAAGGGAAGCTTGGAGGAGTTGGCAAACCAATAGTTTAGAAAACACTTTGATTTTAGGTTGTGCGCGGCGGCGGAGGTCCTGACAACCAAGCTCCCCAAGGATGGAAACCATGGGCTAAGACGTCAAAGGGATTCCAGCCGGGACATTAAGTCTGTGAACGGAACTATCGCGTTCCATTAAAAAACATAGTGTGGGAGTAGTGAGCGTGCCGAAGACGAACTTGAATTTCACGTTCATGAATAATTGGGCTTTTGTTTGGGTTGTCTAGGTGTCCGGTCTCTGAGAAATAAATGTTGCTCGTCCTTTCTCTGTTTCCCGCGGCAATCCTTGTTGACGAACGATGCGGCCGGATATCGTTGACTTAGCTCACAAGACGCTACAAAAAAAGAGGCTACAAACCGCTTCGCAATACGCTTTTACCAGTCCAAGGAAGGTCACAAGACTCCCACGATCCAGGTCACTCGGATGACAATGCCTCCTCACTTTTCCCCATAAAGTTTTCAGCTTTTCTAGTTAGTATGGCGTCAGACGGTGCTTGTGAATAAGTGTAGATTGCAAAGACGCGCTAGTTGTGCGTTCAGAAGAAGCCCTTCATTTGGGCTCCACTGTCGGCCCGTTGATAGCTCATTCATCAACCGTGTGCTCGTCTAAAACCAGAGTGAAACGGGCAATCAGTGTTGCTGTGCCCGCCCCTGTGCCATAAAAGTCTTCAACTACCGCAGTCCGTAAGAAAGTACCTTCTTGAACACTTCGCACTTCCTGTTTTCTTTTGTTAATAGATTATTATAACTTCTTGTGTAGTTTGTTTGTACTGCGCTGAGCAAGAGCCCCAAAAATCTCATCTTTTGGAAAGCACACGCTTCTATGATTCGCCTGAATGCGAGTGTTTCACGTGAGAACTAGAGAATCCACGTTTTCGTCTAAGATATTCTCTGACCCAGTTTTTCTCGAGTACTCTCTGCCAACATATGAGTCATTTTTTGACGATCTTTTCTTGCTACTAACCAAGAAGCGTTGACATTTCAGTAATTCAAAATGGTCGCCACTGTTACTATGTTAATGGTTCTGTCACTTGCGATCTACCACGTCAGTGCTGAGATGGTGAGTAAATATTTGTAACCCTACAACAATATCATTTAGCGTGCCAAGCGTGCCATCAACCCGTTTCTTGACTCTATGGGAAAGAGAGCTGTCAACCCTTTCCTCGACTCCTTTGGAAAGAGATCTGTAGGCGCATTCAACAGATTCCAGCCGAAACATTTGCAGAAAAGGTACTATCCTCAAGAAAATCTGTTGATTAAGACCTATTCAGGTATTTCGACAGCCTTGCCGGTCAATCGCTGGGCAAAAGATCGGCTCCTTTCGACTATTAGAAGATCAGAACTCATCTCTGTCATATCCACGTCATGGCTCTGCTCCAGGGCGATCTCAGCGTCTAAATAAATCTCTTGTTGCACTAGTCTTCCAAGAGATCAAATCTCAACATGTCTGCTACAACGTTGTTCTTAGAAGAGTGCAAAAGTAGGGCCACAGACTCGTGTTTGTACTATTAATTGGCAGAGTCATCGTACTAACAAGAAAACAAGTTTCTACTTCTTGGTTTCTGATTAGAATTGGACCCTAAAGCTGATAGTTGAATAAAGAGTCTGTTTTTGGTGGCCAATTTTATCAATAGCGCACACTTAGCCCCTTTTTTTGCCTAATTTAAAAATTTAAACAACTTCTGATAAAAGCAGGCATTGCTTGTTTAGCCTTTAATTCTGTGTTTGGATGCTCTTAGTTTACTTGTTACTAGCGTTATTTTCTTTTGTAAATGCAGACCAGTATTCATAAGACTAGAGACTTGATCTGTCCGTGTCGAAGTGAGTTTGATTTCATTTGTATAGCGCTTCCAAGGTGTTTCAAAGGTAACAATACTTTTGTCAACTATGTTTTTGCCTAAGTTATTTGTGATCATGATGGCGGCAACTTGGCTACAGTAATCAATGGATTCACTAATTCATTCATCGGTGGTCTCATATCAACTTCGACCTACTATTACATCGGACTGTATAAAGTCATAGCTTCCGACTGGACTTGGGTGGCTGGAAGAAGTGCTGGATATACAACCTGGTCTCCTGGTCACCTTTGCTCCATTTAGGTTATTGCCCAGCTCTTTACCGCTACGCCCCAGCCTGCCCGTCTTGAACACGCTCGCCCAGATCCTTCGGATGTCACCGTAAGAGCACGACACTTTGAAAATCATATAAATTGTTTGCCGGCTAGAGACCCCATACCGACCGCTTCTAATGAGGAAGCTCAACAGGACGAGGAAGAAGAAAACAAGCGTTTCTTCTACCTCGTCCGTTCTTCCTTGAACTATGAGCGAGGCGTGTTTCTTCTTTCTAGAGCACAAGTTTGTCTAACTTTGAAACGTTGAAATTTATAGATGCCGACTTTCATTATTCTAACTGTTGTTTAGAACACTGTCTTTGCGTTTCCTACTCAAACTTTAATTTTCAGCGGACGAAATGAAAGAAGAGTATAAGATCCGCCTGCGCGATCTCAATGTGCCTCTCTCTTTGCTATACGAACGTCTTCTTCCTTACCCATTGACTTGTCTGTGTTTAATAAAAATAAATTATTGACAATGAAAAGTGTCTCATTCTACCTGATCTGTTGTAGAAAACATCGCACATTTTTCATCTGAAAGATGAAAAATGTCTTCGGGTCCCTCGTTTCTACAAATTTCTTGCCTTTTTCGGAAATAGCGTTCCTGACCAGTAAACTAAAATATAATCTCGGCATAGAACTAGCTTGTCCGGCGTTTACAACGTAAGCTCAGTCCATCGGAGGCCGAATCTGGGGCAGCACTGGACCGCGGCCGACAGTTCCCGCGCATTGGCAATGGTTCACTTTTTACTAGACCATGCACCAATTGCTCCATGTCTCACGAGGACCATATTAGCTCAAATTTTCCCAATTTTGTTGCGTTATAGAGCTCCTCATAGCCAATCATCAACGTATTCTCGTCATTATGACAGCTGCTCAAGTTTCGAGCTACCCGGGGACCTCAGATTCTCAACGATCACAATCGTATATAAGTGGTCTAGTCTCTTCGTTATTAAAGTGAGATTCCTGGTCGAAAATGTCTAGAAATTGAACAACAATACTTATGTCTGGGAACTATATTGAAAGTTCCTTAAGAACTGCGATGATATAGAATGTATCTTCTCCAAATAGAGTAGTATTCTGTGATGGATAACATGCTTTTCAAAGAAAGAATCTAGAAAACAGAAAAAAAGTTTTTTTTCTCAAGATAAGATTTCACTGGAAACTTCTTTTCAGGTTTTTTTATCTGCCACTTTCCGATACCTCTTCTTCGTTAGAATGTTCTCAAAAAGCTCTATATCAACCTTTCTCATCTCCAGTGTACCTAATATTGATTAGAGGCACAATTTTGATTTGACCTTGCCGAGTCCACTCCTTCCCGTTCACCTGTTCCATCCCATTTTTTGCAGGTCTCTAATGGTGAAAGTAAGGGAACTTCAGGCATTCGATAGTTCTGAACCATAGCATATCAGTTTTCTTTAAAGCCATTAGATTGATGGAAAGTTTCTTGCCGTCCATTCATTTATGGGCCGCAGCATTGCTCTCCTAGAGGGTGTCTTTTTTCCCATTGGCCTTCATCGAAGGGCTGTCCCTTTCTCTGTCCAATCCCTACCATTGACATCAAGTGTCCTGCTCCCAGGCACCACACGGAGGTGACCTAGTCAGGTCATTAATCTCGTCTCATCTGCCAACCCGGGAGGAGAGTGTCCCGTCGTCCCCATCAAAAGGCAGCTGTCTGTGTTTGTGCTGCGACCTGTATAATATTGCCATCACCTGTGAAATTTTCGTCTGTTGACTGTGTGTCTCAAATGAGAGCTAGATTTCGTAAGGGTTTCAATTGTCTTGGTCTGCCAGCACACCCTTCATATGCCCAGTCACGCCTTCCGAGAATTAATCTGACTATACGCAATTTGCAGCATCCTCTCCTTCGAGTTTAATCCACTCTCGGAGGCAAAACGGTAGCTTTGAACATGTATAAAACATGACTCGGGTGAGTCCAAACACTGCTGTGTCTAGTCGCTGTTCATTTGTCCATTCCGGCCTCGCTATTGTGGAACTAGCAGCTCCCCAAATTGGCTCAAACTTTTTTTTTCAAACCCTTTTTGTAACTCCAAATTATACATTTACTTTTTTAGGAGAATGGCTCTTGTGTGATCCTAATGGGTCGACCAACGTCTAATCGAATCACAAGCAGGTTAGCATCACTTTTTGAAGATTGCTTTCTAACTCGCATCAGTTTTCAGAGACAACATCCACCCCCTCTTCAAACTGGAGCGCCTACCCGACTACCTCAGAGACACCGTGGAGTGGATAATCGGGTAAGTTTATGCCGTTAAGGGGGTTAATTGCTCATGCAGAAGATAATTGGAGACTTTGGTTTTGAAATCTTCTAACAGAGATTGGTCGGGATTGAAAGGGAATTGGAGACAGTAAAAGAGAGAGTACCTATTTGCGGTCGCTTTCTAGGAGGAACACATGGCGCCACCGAACATTTCGTGTTTTCGCCGTGCAACAGGCGGTGACCCCTTTTCCGCCCGTTTGGCCAAACTCTTAACTTGTTTTGCCACCAGCCATTTCCTCAACGAATCATCTCACAGTAGATATCCCCCATTCTCTAAATTGGCAATGCCCCATTTCACAGTTGCGTGCTAAGTGCGAGGGGGATTTTAGACTTTTCATGGACGCATCTGACCTTCACCGCGGGTTGCACGCTTATTCAGTAACAGTTCGAATTGGTCAGCATCGATCTGCAGCAAATCCTCAATCTTACAAAAGGCGGTACGTCGGCAGAAAAACAAGGGCAAACGCAGCTGTTTAGATAACTATCCTCTGCATTTCCGGCTACCGTTGAACGAGGCGATACTGTTCCTTTTCTTCGTTTTGTATGTTGATTCAAGAGTTATCCATGGTTCGGTCTAATCTAGCCATCGCTTGACGCTCAAGGTTTACGATCTCAGCCTAGATGGCGGTAGACACCTTTACACTAAGACAGGTCAATTGTTGATTTGCTAACGAGCTCCTAGTCCTCCTTTACTCATCTCTTTCCCATATTTTTGCATACGAATGCGCCGAATATCGATTCCAATCAAAAGATCATGCTGCGTGGCGAATGACTCTCCAACACCAGCCCCCAGCACAAGCGTATCTGCTCTGCCCCTAGTCTCAGTAAGAGCTCAAACGCATCTCTCTGTCGGTCCTTCACCGTTCCATCTAACTGGTCAACGGCGATTACTACCCCTCTCTGGTGACGTACCGGAACTGGATTCATCTCCTGCTTACAAGCACCAAGTCGGTTTTCTAAGCGCCAGCTTTCCCCTCGAGCTCTAAAGCCATCTGCTCAAACATAAGAAGACTGTGACCCAATGTAATCCAGAGACTAATTGTTATTTAACCGTGCCCTTTAGAGCTGCCAATAACCATTAGCATACAGAGCGCTCATCCCAACCAGTCTTCTGTTCCTTCTTCTCTCTGAACGGCAGTCCTTTCACTGGAGTATCCACTCCACATACGGTTTGTCGGATGTATGATCGGCAGAACGCGCTCGCGACCGTCCCTCGCACTCTCAATTCCCGCCATTTCAAAAAATTTTCGCAAATGTTTCGATTCGGCGGCTTTTTTCACATCATAATTCGACATGGTTCTGAACTTGTGGGCCCCGTCTAGTATGAGTTATTGCCGCGGTCAATTATAAGACGGGCAAGGTCGACTGCGCGAAATCCTTAGTATTTGTGCCTCTTGAGTCTCCGCTGCACCTCCTCCCAACATCAAACTCTTATTGGTTTGATCATTTGAAAGATTACTCAAGAGCCAGTCTCGATGCGTACTTGTGCTCTGTGCCAAACCACAAATTTTGACTTTCGAAATGCGAACATTAGCATGAAAAACAAGCAGATCATTGTCTGGCTCGCGTGACACGCAAATAAGTTCCCAGAATTTCGAGAGATAACAAAAACACATGAATGGGTAAGTGGTAAATAGTACCGCGTGTTCCAAGGTCAATTCAATCCTCTTGGTGTCATCTTCCGAGTCTAGTTACTCGCTCTTTTGCTTTTCTCGCACTCGTCCTGTTTTGAGAGCTATATTTGGACAAGAATCGGAGCTACTGCCGCTGTCGACACCTGAATACACTCGCGACGCCGCTGCTCACTTTTCAGTTGAAGGCTTTCCAATTATCTCAGGTATGCATTGCGTAGCGTATCTGTATAGCAATCTTCCTCGCCTACCCGTTTTTGGCATGCACGTCACTAATGGCCACGCTAAGTTTGTCTCTACGAATATCTGCTTCAAATTTGGCGCCAGGTGGTCATCTGTCGTCGTCTAAATGACCAGACCCGCGGGGTCGCTCTATATCTATCTTTCTCACATTCCTGGCCATTTCAATAATCCTCTTCACCGGAAGATAAAGATGCAGCTCGTCCTTCAAATTAGAAACTCTACACCTTTTGTTGATTCTATGTGTGTCGCGCGTGCTTGTGCGAAACACACTATCTTCCTCTCATTCAAAAGCGCGAAAACTAGTACTCATGTCATACATGTTTGCCTGTGTAGTCTGTTCTCTTTGCCGAAAAGCTCCAAATACACGAAGTTCATAGTTCCCAAAGCACAAGCTCACCCCCACAGAGTCTGTTAGTCGCTTGTTTGCTGAGCTGATCGCAGACTCTGTCTACAGCAGTTCTGTAGTTGTACATTCTTGTTCTGTCGCCCGTTCCTCCATCTCTTTTTCTCATTTTGAAAAGGGACAATAGCTGAATCATTTGTAATATTTTGCTGAAAACGACAACAATCGAACATAAAAACGCCTATCGCTCTCCCACGATTCTCAGATGTGTGGGCACTTTTACGACTTTTGTAAACGATGACTTGTGAAATTTGTTGCAAAACCTTGAAAAGTCTCAAGTACCGTGTCTTGGTCCAACTATTAATAGACATCCGACATAAACAACGACATCTTATCGTCTTGGTGGGGAGTGGAGGTAACCGCAGCAGCATTCGTAGCACTCAAAGAAAGGATAGCCACCAGCTAGTCTGCGGCTGTTGTTTGTTCTTTCTTCGACTTTTTTCTGCCCTGCACCAGGTCGTATTATGTTTCCAGGTTCTTATTTATCAATTCCTCCTTCCAACCTATCCTCTCCCTAATCTCCTCCCTAAAGCTGTTGTGCTTTAAAATCACACCACGCGGTGCTGTGGACACGCAAGTGTATTATCATTTTTCAACCACGTGATCTCTTTCGGGAAGCGGGCTGATACTAGCCGCTTGTCGAGTTTCTTGTTCTCTCTCTCTATCTCTTAACTACTCGTCTAAACCGCTTCTTTTCAACAGCAGCCCCTATACATGTCCGTAGCAACCGCTCGACAAATCACCATCGCTCGACGATCTTCGATTGACGATTTAGAAGCGCCTGGTTGCTGTCCGGCCAAAATTTTGATCTCGAGTATCATCGGTCTTGCGTGAGTTTTTCCATTTTTTCTGTGTCAGACTACAATGATGACGTGTGATTATTGGGGAATGGATTTTGTGATTAGAGCAACTGGCTCTTCGATTTTTGCGCTTTTGGTCCCAAATAGTCTCCGACTGAATAGAGTTCCGCTGGACGGAATTACAAACGGCTTATTCTGTTTTCAAGAAGACAATAGGCGTACACGTACTTGTAGGCAATTCTCGCGGCCATCTTTCGCTTTCTACCGGACCCCATTTGCGAGGTCGAACTGTTACTAGTCAAAAAGTTCTATACAGTTCGTCAGACTCAAACTTTAATGCGATTGTTCGTTGGTCCTTTGGTGAAATTCTCTTGAAACACTTGCAAAGTTTCCTACTGCCAGAAGAGACCAAACTGCCGGCTTTTTAATTCTTCCGTGTTCTGCTGGTTGGGAAAGTGATCGGCTCATAATTTATCTTAAAGTGCTTGAGACTTTGGGCAACATCACAATTGAGAACATGCTATAACAGGGCGGCTATTCAAACTGGGGAACAGATCGCAGCCCACAGAGCGTATCGCGATGTGCAATAAAATTCATCCGCACAAATATTGCCGCGGCTGGTGCCTTTGATTTCACTTCCATGGCCCCTTTTTACCTTTTCGATTTCCCGCACACCGCACTAACACTCTTTCTGAATAATCTGTTGTTCGAGAGGCCGGGCGGTTTTCTACACTCGCACTCCTCGCCGCTATCTAGGGAACAAAACATTCCTAAAGTGATTAACAACACACACGCCCATCAATTTCTGTTTTGGTAACTTCTTTTTTGTGTTGTGGTCATCAAAAACTACATTTCCATTTCCATAAAAAAAACGTGGGCGTGGCTTTGTTTAGATTGACTCACATCCCACACCATCCAAATCCGCTTTATGTTTCTCGTTCGGGACGTAATCGTTCGAAATCACAGCTTTCCGAACTTCCCAGTCGTATTTTGAGGTTTTGCCCATCATAACTAACACCAGGTGGTGTGATCTTGCTGATTGAGCTCATTCCCCACCTGTTTACGCTAAAAACTATTGACTGCTGCTGATACAAAAAAAACTAGGTTAAATTTGAAAGAATCAGGTGTGCGGGAGTCCACCCGCACAGTATTGTTTGCCTGTAAGACCTGCGCCGAAGACAAAGGCTGACCCAGCCTTCGACATTGACACCTGGGGACACCTGGCCACAGCGGAACTTATGCTGGTGACAGTCGGTCCCTGAGTCACTGTTTGTTGAAGCTTCGCGTATTCCTCCCATTTGCATTTGATCGTCACCCCCTCTCCCAGTTTGCGAAAAGATCGAGAGGATCTGCTCTGGCTGCAGAAGACCACCCCACGTTCGCACGCGGTTCTCAGACTTTGTCATCACCATGAATGGGCTACAGTTCCGAGTAAAGGAGAAAAAGTCTCAGATACTCACATAACAATGCATGGGAGAGAATCCTTTCCCTCCTTTGTCTGCATGCCGCCGATTTTCCCATCAGCGATCACTCAAATGGACTTCGCAATCCCGCGCAGACCCCTCAGGATCATTCCACAATGACTGTGCTAGATCGTAAAGTTGTGTGTCTTGTTTTCGAAGAACCTCTTCCCGCCAATCGTGTGTCAGCACGCCAAACTCCATTCTTTTTCCTTGACTTGGTAGTCTTTTGTGTTCTCAAACATTTTTCGTTTGTGGGAATTCGGCTCCGGCCGTCAGCCACCTTTTTCCTCGCTGTATAAGCGATTGCATTTCAGCTTTGCTATATTTAGCAAGTGTTTATCAATTGACGGCTTCTTTCCCTCCCTCTCTATCTTTTCCGGCCGGCATCCTACCAGAATGCTTGAGTGTTCAAAACATGGGTTATTTTGAAGCTTTAATGATGGTAATTATTACTTCAGCTGCCTTGGTTTTCCATTTCCGACAGACGCGTATATGTTTTGTCTAAAGTCCGACAAACAACTATTTCATGTTTGTGTGCTAAAGTAGGTGGTAGTAGAACAGGATTTGCGATTTCGATCTCAGAATTGATGGCACTGGCCACATGAGGTATTGCCTATTGTTTTCTTTACAATGATATTTTTTCGCTCAATTACCACCCAACAGCACATTCGAAACGACTTTTCGTGTGTTCTGGGTTGTCATCCGTCTTTTCGCACTCATTAATGTTTCCGCCCGGTGTCGGAATTGCTGTTCCTAGGGACAACGACGGGAGACGCGCGTTCCACTTCATATTCTCCCACAGGACCGTTGTCTCAGAACTTCCTCCACCTCGATTCCACCTTCCGCAAAACTGGCAATACGCTGTCAGCCCTCTGAGCAAATAAACGTGCCTCGTTTTGCCGTTGCCACTCTCGTTCTGCAAGATGTTCACTTAAATTTTGAAGCTTATGCCACCACAAAGCAATGACGAGGCTTTTTACGCACATGCCTTCGTGAGTCGCGCTCCTTATCAGCCGGGTGTTTGGGGAGCTAGTGAAATGATCCGACCTACTAGAGCTCTCTTCACAAACATACTTACTTCTTTTCAATGTCAGACTCTTTCTTCGCATTCTCATGTTCTTTGTTGCACTCACACATACTCGATTGTCTTCTGCTCACTGATCAGACTGATTTGCAATCCTAGGAGTGCCTAACAGCATTATGACAGCCGATGTAATTGTTCCCGAGCGAACTCACGGCCGTTTCGACTCTATTCGAGCAGCTCTGACCGAATGGAAGCAGCTTTTCGACGGTTGCGGTTTTATTAAGAGAAAAGAGCGAAGGTGGGAGATAATTACAGCGCACGTGGGGGCACTTTTTGCGTATAGTAAAAACGGCTTCGCAACTGGAAGTATTTAATTATGCCTTTCTATTTCAGTCGGAAACGTAAAGACGACAAGGGAGCTAAGCCGAAGAGAGCTGTTGCCAGTGCATCCATCGTCCCTCGAACTGTTCGGAAGTCCCAGTCTTCTGAACTTTGCGTTTGTGACTCCATTGATGACCCTGTAAGAGCGTTTCCAAGTTTTTTCAAGTATGAATATTTTCGATGATCGAAAAGTTCACCCAACTCCCAGCTGGAATCGATCGGAGGGAATGGCTCGCTGCTCACAGTAAGTGTTTATTAGCTAAACCGCAAACTATGACTGTACGAGCCGTTAGGTCTTTTTATCAATCATTTATGGTCTGATAAGAGTTTCGCAACTAATCTTTGTTTTCAGCTCTCTCCCTCTTTGACCATGTGAACTCACTGTGCGGTAGCTTGAGTGAAATTTGCTCTCCGGCGACATGTCAATCAATGAGCTTCCCGGGAACAAGGTAAACTTTCGTCCTTGCGATTTTGAAATTACTTGATTTTCAGCAAAGCACAGTTTGTTGACGAGAAAGGCAAACGACACTCATATCCGGCACAACAGTACATTCATGCTGTTCTCTCGTTTGTTGAAACGGAGAGCCGGAATGAAAATATATTTCCCACCAAATATGGTACGCCATTACCGTTGTTCATTAATGAGTCACGGTTCAGGCAATCAATTCTCTAACGAGTTTGAAGTACATATTCGGAGGGTTCTTCGGCTCCTGTGGCACTGTCTAGGACACATCTACCTGAAACACTGGGATCACATGAGTAAGCTTTTTGCACGAGTTTTGTTCACTATCTGACTTCAGGTACATTGGAACTCCGACCACAGGCTGGCATGGTCCTTGCCCACCTTGCTTGTCTCTCCAGACTCTTTAACATCCTTGATGCGAAAGATCAGGCCATGGTGGATGAAACACTGGCAATTGTCCGACCGCCGCTGTTCGCTGTCCAGGCTCCGTCTGAAGAGAAAGAAGAGGCTCCACAGCCTGTGCGTTATTCACGGGTACCTTCGAGTAAAAGTGGAAGCTGGGGTGGCCATCCGACTCCTGCAGTCTTGTCCTGTAAGCCCTACGCACAAACCTGCTAGAGACTATTTGTATCAAAGAATGCTCCCCCAACTTTACCATCATCAATTACACGAGTACTTGTATAGTAATAGTCCTATACTCTTCCAATTCAGTTCTGAGTTGTGATTGTTTTCAACTTTAAATCTAAGCCAGAATTCTCCCTGGTCGTCTCGATCCCCATATTGGTCTGGTAATCCCGGCGAGTTACATTTCAAATAATGTACATAGTTTTAATTGCTAGTAAATCACTGTGGTTATAGTTTCAGAATGAATTTATATTAAATTCGGTGCTGATGTTGAAGAGACGATCGATGGCGAAGAAGCTGACGTCAACTGTCGTTTTCTGTCCTGACGCCATTTCTGCAAGTGCACGTCCAATGCCAGGGGCAACCTTAAATCATGATGTGCTTTTCATCTCCTTATTCGTTCACCTTAAATCCGGATCCACTTCCACAAGCTCCGAGGAGAATGTTCTTCGAGCCTGGCAGTTTGTCAATGACGTAGTGATGGTCTTCCGAGATCTAAATGTGAAGCGTATAGGCCAAGGTCAAGAGCGGTAATTACAGTGTACTTGCATTTATCGACAACTTGCACGTTGTTATCAATCACAGGAAGGTAGTCCGCAAGGTACCGACTGGGGATGTCGATGTACTCCTTAAAATGTTCTTTTTTTTCTAAAAAAAAAAAAACTACTTGAACATTCCCGGGATTGTGAGGAGCACCATGGTCGAGAATCTCTCCATGGTGGGAACAGAACTTGATTAGATGAGGGTACTCAACAGCTGGTAGACCAAAAACATCCGGATGGTTTCCGATTGCTGACGAGATGAACACCGGAAACGACCCAATTTCGAGCAGCTGTTCATCCTCGGGTCTCTTTACTTTGAAATAGGTGACATGAATTGACTGCGGCTGTAATGGAAAACTCCCGCTCAATGTTCGGGCACAATTATACCTGAACTTTAATTCCGATGTTGGGGAACAGTTTGACGACCCAGGATCCAACTGTCACAATCAACTTGTCAGCTGTATATGTTTCTTTGCCGGTCACCACGTGCGCTGGACTTCCGTCCTCCAATTTCTCTACTTCTTCTTCGAAATGGACGGTACCGCCGAGTTTTTTGAACTCGTCCTGAAATTGTTTTCTTGACCATAAGACGATAAACACTGTACTTGAAATGCGTTCAACCACTTGTCCGCGAAAAGCACACCACCCATGGGATCAATCAATGCAGAAACTTCATCAGTGTAGGAGAACTGGGGGAAGCGGGAACTAATCTGAAGTATTAGATATTTTTAAAACTAGAGGTATCATGCCTGACTTCCAGGAAGAACCTCGTGGTCCGCGCCGAACTCCGTAAGAATCTTGTTCATGCTGCTCACTTTTTCGGGTGTTGCTACCCAGAGCAGGCTTGTTTTCCTGAAAAAACATCAGTATGATAATTTCTTGCTTCTCTTTGATTTTTGAGCAAGGCTGTAAACAAATTTGACTCACTTCCAAAGATCTTCTCCTCTCTTCTTCTCCAACTCAGCAATCTGTTTGTACGCATCATCTACCAAGGGAACATAAGCTGCTTGCGTATGAGCATAACGCGTAACTCTGGATTTTCCATGGGAACTACCATTCGTGTGTCCTCGAGCAAACTGAAAATATTTGTTCCACTCCTAATTACACGCCTCCGGTAGCTCTTTTCGACTGATTTTTTTGCCCTTTCTCGTTTTCTATCCAATGGAAAAAGGCATTCGTTACTACGACAGATTTACTTTTACCGATTCAAAAAAATATTTCCTACAGCATGATCAAGATTTCGTCGGCTTGAATTTAACCTGGGTGTCTCAGAGGATCAATCTGTGTGTGTGAATCTCTTACGTTAAAACTAAAATCTAGCTATCCCTGAAAGTAAGCTGCCTCCACGTCTTGTGATCATTTGGCAAGGAACAAACTGCTCATTCGATTAAGGAATGACAAACATCAATTCATAGTTTACCTGTTCAAGAAGCAGCGTCTTCTTCCCCAACTTCTGTGAATGATACGCGGCACACGAACCAAAGATACCTGCTCCGACGACAATTACATCATAGTGAGTGGACATTGCAAGGCTGTAAGAAATCAAAGGATGGTGAGTTCAACGCGCTGGTTGTTTAAAATTCCCTGTGTCACACCAGGAACAAAAGAGATCACGTGAAGACTGAAAGCTAAAAGATAAAGGCACATATTAAGACGACCGATTCACTGAAGTAGCATTATCTTATCAAAACAAGCCAGCAGTAGCGTCTAAAATCACTACGGAAGGCATATCAAAAGACTCGTGGCAGTGGTCAAGAAAGAAGCGATTGTCAAAAAAGGTTTCACTTCCCGTGCAATCAATAGAGCAATCAGTTTTACTTACAAAGACTTTTCCCACGGAAACTATACCTCTGTTGGTACCCAAAGATGGAACGTTGAAGAGAGAGACGTAGTAGCTGCATTTGAATGTGCTCAGTGCGAAACGGTCAAAAGATCAGCCATTGGTTTCAGTGACAAACCTCGCTTTCTCTGCTTTCGCTTGTGAGGCCAAGCCGAGCTGTTTACAAGCGATGTGCCTGAGATTGCGCAATCGCGCGTAAAGTGAGTCAGCGTTCGGAGCCAGGGTCCGATGTTGATGACTATATTTAACGACATGTTGATAGGCATCACAAGATGTCCAACATTTCGAGGCAACGATCAAAAAAGGATCCAAGCTAAAGATGTTGGAAGCTTATGCTGGCGTTGCTCAAATGGCGTCTCTTGTGTAGGGACTGTCTACAGGGTGGCCCATAATTACGTTGACAAGGCGCGCTCGCGCGGAAATGCAGTTTTTTCGACTTCTGTGTTTCTAATCTTTTTTACTTTTGTTTGATAATGTTTTTTACTATATTTCCAATTGTTTTTTGCGTTATAGGTCCTAACTTTCAGAATGACGAAGCCGTCGCCGACGCGGAAGACCTGCTTCTGCTTCAATCAAAACAGCTATCAAGAACATGCGCGAACGTCTTCGTCGCAACCCGGCGCGCCCTATCCGCAAGTTGTCAAAGGAGATGTCCATTTCTCGAACTTCGTTGCAACGAATTGTCAAGGATCGTCTAGCGATGAAAGCGTACAAGCAGACTAGAAGCCAATTTCTTTCTGTTGCTGCAAAAATCAAGAGAATAGTCTGTGCCAAGGAGTTGCTTATTTCACCATCGAACATGCTCTGAACAAGCAAAATGATAGAGTCTACGCAATTTCTCAGCCAAATGTGACCGTACAGCGAACTGGTTTTCCGAAAAGTGTGATGGTCTTTGCCGGAATCACCTCAGATGGAAAAAAGCCTCTCATCTTCGTTCCACAGGGAATCAAAGTCAATGGAAACAATTATCTCGATATGCTGAGGACTCAACGTTTGCCCTGGGCCAAGAAACACTTCAAGAAAAGGTCCTTCCAACAAGATGGGGCGCTCGCCCACAAGCACAACGCCGTCCAGTACTGGTGTCAGCAGAGCTTCCCGGACTTCGTCACTTTAAATCAATGGCCACCGTCATCCCTTGACCTCAATCCTATGAACTACTCAATCTGGAGCGTTCCAAGTCTCTCTCGAGTCCAAGGCATGCTCCAAACCCCATCTGGACATCGATTCGCTGAAGAAATCCCTGAAAAAGGCCTGGAGTGAGCTCGATGATGCCTACCTGCGTGCCACCGTCGACGCCTTCCCCAAACGTCTCAAGGCCTGTGTCGATGCTAACGGCGATATCTTTGAACTTTAACGTACAATTATGTTCAGTTTTTTATTAAGAATAAAACTTTTATGGTCGTTTTTCTTGTTCTGTTCTATTTTTGTTTTCACGGAACTTTTACCTTGTCAACGTAAGTATGGGCCACCCTGTATGTTCTTCCGATTGCGCGTATCTCGTACTTCTTTAATCTAGGTGAACCTGCTCAGAAAAAGATACAGAAGTTCAGTATAGCTACGCTCAAACCTGAATAGACTAATTCATCTCTCTCATGACTTGTCTCTCATTTTTTCTCTATCATCTGCACGTTGCACTGACACCAGAGAATGACTTTATCATGTTTTCTACTACCAATGCAGTACGCAACTGATCAAATTGGGCTATTCTGAGCCTCGAGTGGATACAGACGTAATCAGTCATGTCTCCAGACGTGTTCCCATTTGAATAGTCCTGAAACACCCACAAATTTATGACTTCCCTGTTTCTTCAAGAAACCTAATTGGTCTAGTCTCCGTCCGTATAACTTATTTCCATCCACAGAGGTATTACCTTGTTGCGGAGATAATACCTGCCACCATTTCTTGAAAGTCTTTTCCGCGGGCGTAATTGGCGCTTTCTGCTCTCTCAACTTGTAGGTTTTTTGCGTTTTCAGCAATGAACGATACGGAGATACGCTTCACAAAAACTCCTACCTTCACGATTGACATGGTAAGTTACTCTTTTTTCATGTCACTTTTAAGGTCTCAGTTAGCCTCTATGTTGTCGAAGGATTTTTCATAATGCTTATAAACGCGGCTCTTTTTTTAAGAATTATTTCTATACCTCAAATTAGGTGTCAAAAAGAGTACGAACAGTCTATTTCCTTGCAAATGTGTTTATAGATTTGCTATAATGGCAGCCTGTGTACTATTTGACAGCATTTTTGGTGCTACATACTTCACCAGCGGAGTCTGGAGGACTTTTGTATTCTTTAATTTTGACTGTTTGTTAGCTTTGATCACATTCTAAGGAACGTTTACAGTTATCCCCGCCATGACACGCTGGCAATGTTTCAACACACCTCAAGTAATACTGTTTACCATTATAACACCGGCAGCAGGTATCCAATGCCAAAGATTGGAAGAGCAAAAGATTTCAGGGTACTTGTTAATATTAACGGCTCTAGATCGGCTCTTCTGTGTTTTCCTACCCATTCGATATATCAAAACCCCTGTTTACTTCTGCTACGCGGTTATGATTTTGCCTTATATTTTCGATATTCCAACATTTGTCTTATCGTGGAATGGTTCCGCTCAGGATGCGAAGAACTACTCAGTATAACTTTATACACGAAAATAAGTTAACTGATTCAGGTCAACATGCTCTGTTTGATGCCTTCGGGAGTGCCATTACAGTTGTATACGGATATGAGAATGATCCGAATTGTTTGCTGTTTACTAGTAGTCATAATGTACATTCCTGTGGGTGTCAGAATGTATATGGTAACCGGTTTTTCTGAATCTGTGAAAGTAGTGTTCAGATTTTACACCGGCACAAGATTCAAACTGGAATGAGTTCTCATACACAAAAGAAACTACTGAAATTGACTGCTACACTCATTCTCTTAACGGTTAATACCTTGATTTTCTTTACTGTCCCGGACCTCATAACTTATTACAACCCCACAGTACCTACCTTTGTGTTTTATGTCATGAATTTGAACAAAGTAAGTGGTAAAAAGAACAAGGGGACATGGTCCATTCAGGGTGTCATCAATCTGATCGCTATCTTTGCTACTCAGAAGCCAATGCGTAGACTGGTATACAAATCCTCCTCCAAAGTTGGTATCTCTACCGTACAGGTTAAAACTCTGACTACCTTCATATCCCGAAAAGCTTCCAAAAGTGTCAATCATACGATCATAATCCAATAAAAGGTACAATAAATAATCTGCTAACCAGTTGTATCGCAATGATCTGTGAACTGGCTTGGTCTCCTTCCCTCTCGTAAAACAACCTTCGCGAAATCTCAAATTCAATGGGGACTTAAATGAGTGTGTAACGAGTGCAGAGGGTCGGAAGGTCCTCCGGGATTACGGAGAAGCCGCGCAGCGGTCGCCAAAACGATGACCGCTATCATGTGCTGCTGGGAACGCAGTGACACCTAGATGGTGCTACTACTAGACCTAATACAGTCATGGTCCGCTGGAAACTCTCCATACTTTCATGGTCTCTATTCCTAGTTACTCGCTCCAGTCCAGATGAATATCGTCTCCTCTCAGACCTTCGTCACAATTACGATCCTTACGAGAGACCTGTAGCCAATTCTAGCGATCCACTCGTAGTCTCTGTCAAAATCTACTTGCAACAGATACTTGACGTGGTAACTCTTGGTTTGTTACTTATAAGGAGAAGTTCAGGACGAGAAGAATCAGGTTATAACCATTGTGGCGTGGATTGAATACCAGTGGAAAGATTACAAATTGACTTGGGAGCCAGAAGAGTATGGTGGTATTAAAGATATTCGTATTCCTGGAGGTGTTAATGCAATTTGGAAACCAGATGTGCTTCTATATAACAGGTACGCACCACCTATCGTTCTGACATTGTATATGCAGTTTTTAAATCATGTTGTGGAGTTTGCAAGGCAGAACAAAAGCTCAATCAAAGTTGGAAACATTGATGTTTGCGATTTTTTCCAGCTCCTGAATGCGCATGCGATTGCTTGTTTGGCAATGACTTGTTCCTTTACAGCTTCTTGTTTTACCCAGAATCAGTTTTCAGTGCCGATGAGAATTTCGATTCCACATACCCAGTGAACTTCGTTGTCAACAGTAATGGGCACGTATCCCAAGTCCCTCCAGGAATCCTCAAGTTGTCCTGCAAAATCGACATCACGTACTTTCCCTTTGATGACCAAATGTGCCACTTGAAGGTGGGTCGAGATGTTTGTGTGTGCTATGTGCAGATGAGTCATTAGTAGGACTCATGTGCCCGTACGGAATTGATTGCTGTCATTCATCAATCCGGATTGCGCAGAAGCCTTCAAGAAAAGTCTTTTGCAGTTCGGCTCCTGGACATATAGTGGCAACTTCATCGATTTGAGAATTAATGGTCCTGAAGGGGCGAACATTTCTCAACAGGGAATGGATATATCCTATTATGTAGAAAATGGAGAGTGGAATCTACTCGGTGGGCTAGTCGTTTTTTGAGGTAACTCGATTCCTTTGCAGCCGTTCCAGCACGGAACGAAACGTATTACTTTGATGATCAACCATATCCCTCAATTTATTTTTACCTAGTCATTCAGAGGAGAACGCTCTACTACGGTAGGAAGATTACATTCGTCTGAAAATGTATGTTTCAGGTTTGAATCTAATCATTCCTTCATTGCTCATATCCTTAATGACCGTTCTCGGGTTTACGTTGCCTCCAGACGCTGGAGAGAAGATTACGCTAGGTAGGGTCCTTTGAATGAAAAGTATTCATAATTTGAGAAATTACGATACTGCTCTCGGTTTGTTTCTTCTTGAGTATGGTAGCCGACATGACACCTCCCACATCCGAAGCTGTTCCTCTGATAGGAGCATTTTTCTCCTGTTGCATGCTTGTTGTGTCAGCCTCGGTCGTATTCACCGTACTTGTTCTTAATCTCCACAACAGAAAGCCAGAAACTCATGAAATGAGTCCTTTCGTAAGTCTTTCCTGAGATCTTGCGAAGACTGTTCCAGCTCCGTAATTGCCTTCTTCGTTGGCTGCCCTGGCTTCTGATGATGCGCCGGCCAGGTACTACCATCTTCAATAGGAAGCTTTTGATGGTAATAGTGTCTTTTCAACGATGAAAATGTGCTAAATTAGGCCGAGAGGGCGGAAGAAAATGCTCGGAAAGATCAGATGAAAGATAAGAATGGAGCAGCAAAAACGGGACCTTCCACATCTGATAGCATGACCCTCATCAAGGGCATCCATTTGCCGAGACCTGGGTCAATCTCCTTAGATATCGACTCACCAGGTGTTCACTGAATCTGAGAAGAGTTTTGAATAACTTTTCAGGTATGAAAGTCTGCCAGAATCACATAATGACTTCTTCGATGCCGCCAACGAGTACAATAATGAAGAAACCTCCAGCGTACAAGATTCATCCAGTATACGAATTAGACCATGAACGTAACATATTGCCACATTCCGCAACCTTATCAATTTTAGATCAAGTAACCGGAGAAATGAGCAAGTGTATGCAGAAGGCATGTATGGAGTTGAAAACCATTTCATCGCAGATCAAAGTCATGAGAAAAAGGATGGACGAGGATGAGCGGGTGAGACCTTTTATCTGCTACATCCACTGTGGATCTAGGATGAACAAGCTGCAAACGATTGGAAGTTTGCTGCAGCTGTCGTCGACCGCCTATGTCTGTATGTATTCACAATCTTCATTATCGTCTCTACGTGTGGAATCATGTTTAGTTCACCTCATTTAATAGCATAAAGTGAAGGTATTGGATAATGTTTGGCAGAAGCTCACCGAAAAGAGTAAAACAACGACACGTACAGGATAGATTAGTAGGGGATTTTAACAAAACAATAGGGAGACCGAATCACAACATATTGAAAAGAACACGTAAAAGTACAAGTTAATCATCAGCTTCTTCTCCCTCATCTTCTTCATCATCACTTTCCTCTTGTTTTTCCTCGTTCTCTTCTTCCTTCACTTCCTTTTTCTCTTCCTCTTCATCTTCTTCGTCCTCGTCCTCGTCCTCTTCTTCTTCCTCCTTTTTGTCCACCCCTTCGTCGCTAGAGGAACCGCTGTATCTCGGTCGTTTCTCAATAGAACTACGATAGCGCCTGAGACGTCTTTTTCTGAGCGACGGAATGCCTCGCGGAACCGTCAAATCAGTCTCTTGATCACACTTGAGATCATGGATGGAAAAGACCAAAACCAGGCGACCTCCTTTTTTCAGTTTAGCCTGTTTTCGCAGCTGAATTTTTTTTGTAGAGGATAAACAAACTTTCACCTACGTCTCCGATTTTAACATTTAAGTCCAATCGAACATGGGGAGTGTTGATGAAGAAGGCAGTGACCTTTCTAGACAGGCGACGTCCCGTGGCAGCTCCCTGAAAATCAATGATAAAAGGTTTCATGGGATGTTACCTGAAGAGTTGGAGCTGACGGCGGTGGAGGAGGAGGTGGCGGCGGAGGCTGTGGCTGCTGTTGCATGATAATCGGTTCAACCTGCTGAAGATATGGCCTTCCATCTCGACTGGTCATTGGCTTCAAGAAGGTGGGAGCTTGTGGAGCTCCATTAATTCCTCCCTTGGGTGGAGTTATGGCCAGAATGTTGCCTCCTAAAGTGGATGCCTGAAAAATGTCTTTGAAAACAAAGCCGATGCTTCTTACATGTAGAGGGATACACTTTCCATCCGGGGTCAGCTGCATATACTGAATGTGATCTCCTTGAGTCACAACAGGAACAAGATTGATCGGGGCATCGTTGACGGAAGTGGATGGTCCTGAATTGAAACTTCGTGGAATACTAAACTCTTCGTTACCTGACAACTTGATGGTTTGAAAACCAGTTCTTGCGGCTCCTCCAATTGGAGCAGGATAGAGTAGCGAAGGACGTAGTCCAGGAACTCCCGTCAAAGTTGCTCCCGGTGGCAATGCTCTAGCCAGTGCAATGGCGTTTGCCTGAGTGAGTCCATTGGCAAGAACTCGAGGCTGTAAAGCAGGTCGTTTTGCCGGCTCGTGGCCCATCATTCTGTGCAAAAGACCTTCTTTGCCCTCCAAGTTCAGCAGCGGATTTGTATTCACAACCGGCTGATTAGGCGGCGGAGTGAAAAACTTGTCGACCTCTGGGTTAGGCTCATTGAGCTTGACAGATGGTCGACCAATTGGAGTCAGAAGCGGGGGACCATCAACAGACCCCGGGGTCGGTAGAGCTGGAGCGGATTGTTTAGTCGATTCAACCGAGGTAGGAGTTTTCATCGAAGTGGGTATCAGCATAGCCGGGGCACTGTGGATAATAGGAGTTTGTCCATTCGTCAGAGAAACCAACGGTGAAACTAATGGTACATGTTGAGACGTGTTAGTTAAGGTGGTAGGTGTTGATGGCTGGTACGGGGCAACAGCAAGCGTCGGTCTTCCACTGATGCCGTTCATTGGAGTTGAGTTGATGAGAGTCAAGACGGTAGAACTGGCTGACCTGGGAGCCCCAAGTTCTTGCTTACTGCATGACTGACGAGGATTTCTTGGTTTGTACTGGTACGCCTTAACCTCAAAGCCTTTAAAAGCGAAAAAAATAGAAATCCCACATTTTTTCCTTTGGGCTTCTCCGGAGACTCTGTAATGTTGATTGCATGTTGAAGCTGCACAACCTGAGCCTCATCCATGACGATAGGATTAATCTTGATTCCCATGTTCATCGTCTTGATTGCAAGGTCGCGAACAGTCGGGGTTCGATTCTATATTGCAATGTTCTGTGAAGTACGCAATAAAGTGTACCTGGTAGATGGAAATCTCTTTAGGAAGAACTGACGGTGCAGAGGGAGGCTGCTGTAGAGCAGGTTTCACAGGTGACTTTACTTGTCCAGGCAGTTGTGTCTGCTATATTGTTGTAAACAGTAAATATACTTGTATTCTTACATCGGTACACTGGATAACCTCGACGTTCTTTCCACTACCATGCCAGAGTACCGGATGCAGGTTTACACGAAACTGAAAATACCATATGGTGACTGCAAAACTTGTTTTGTACCCTCTTCTTGACGTATTGGAGTTTCAAACTCCTCAGCAGAGCAATTTTACGATATACATAGTCTTGGATGTGCCCAACTGAACTTTGTTAAAGAGATAGAGTCAAAACAAACTTGTGGCATGTTTGGGTGCACCGAGATAGCAGCGTTTGAGGTCCTTAAACGGGATCGCACATTGCGTCGAAGATTCTCGGAGCAGTTGCAGAGGTTCTCCCCATTCTTTCTTCCATCTGCGGGCCATTCTATCAAAAACTACTCTTTCCGTATTCCTTGTTTTGGCCTTGACCCCACTTCGTACATTGCCTTCCTCATCGTACAAGAGTCGCTAAAATTTGAATTTGAAAACAGAAAATAGCATGCTTACCCAATCCTTTCTTGGCTTTCTGTAGTTGGAAGGATAGTCAAACGGGAACTGACAGAACTTTGGAGGTGGCTCGTCGTCATCAGAAGAGCTCGAAAACTCGGATAGCTCCAGGTTCTCTTCGAGCTGGGTAGTGAAGAACTTGTGAAGGGAAATCTTCTTCTCTCGCTTTGACAAGAACGGATCATTACCAATTCTTCTCCTGGCCTGAAAGATAACGATGTAAAAGAAAGTTGTTGAATACTACCTTTCCCATCAACTTATGGTCTCGCAGCCTTGCGGGCGTCAGACCCAGTGGATGAGGAACGGGCTCGTTTTTTGGCCATTCAATGTCCTTGTTGAACTAAAAATTAAAATTAAAGCTAACAATGATGCTTACCCAAAATGTTTTGTAAACCATGTTCTGCAGCGGTTTTTGAAGATTCAGCGGATTCCAACGCGGCGGAAGCTGAAGAAAAACATAGTCAGTTACAAAAATTTGTCTTACATAAGTAGCAAACCGGGGCGATTGTTTGACAGGGAGCATCCAATCTTCCACATCGTGAACACCTGCCTTTAATCCATCTCTATTGGTCTCCAACAGGAGATTTCGAGAGTTTTGAGGAGGCATATCACCAACGATATCAAACAATTGGTGCTCTTGCATGTCTGAAATTACGAAATTTGCCAACAAGACGGAGATTCAAACGTCGCTTAGTTCAAATATTGTTTAATGAAATGGATGTGCGAGGAAGGAATAGCAAAAAACTCGCATTTATACGGAGGACATGCACTGAGAGAGACTCGCTTTTGAAGCAATCTCTTTCTCTTCAGCACCTCCTCGTCTTCTATCTTGGCGTCAGCTTCACGTGCAGCTCGAACCCTCTTAATTTCCTTTTCCATGAACTCCCCAAACTCGTGGCGTTGTTCGCTCAAAGGTTTCACAGGAGGTGGCGTTGGTCGGAAATATGAGCCATCGTCAGGAGAATCGCTGTCCTCTTCTGATGTATCTCTCTCGAAGTCTGATAGCTCTTGGTCTTCTCGTTCGGGATCCAAGCACACATAGTTCACTTCATCTTTATTGTAGCGCATCTTAAAATTTGTTGTAGGAAAAATATACTAATGATTTACTCTTTCAATTATTTTGTCGTATGTCGGATCAGGTTTAGCATCTCCAAGCGCTTTGTCTCCGCATCGAGGACAGAAACCGTACTTTTCAAGTCTCGGCCTAATACAGTCTTTGCAAAACCGGTGATTGGCGAAGCATGACTAAAATTACAGATTTGATTAGGAGAAAGTGTAAACTGACCACAGCATGTGTCTCGTTACAAACCCGTTGACACAAAATGCAGATGAGATCAAGTAGAAAATGATGAGAATGTGGTACATATTTGCTTGGATTGAGTCGACGAAGATTGTGCGGAAGGTAGAACTCCGACTCGTAATTGAAGAATCTGTTCGGAACAGGAGGCGCATTCGAACACGCTGGAGCAGGGTCCTCTTCCTCATTTTCTATGTAGTAATCTTGTCTCTCCAAAACAGGAGGAGTGTTTGGGTAACCGTCGTCCTTAACCATTCGCTAGAAAACAATGTACGAAAAGAACCCACATCATCTTCATCGATGAGAAGATTCGGAGGACCTTCGTCGTCAGGTTCCTCTTTTATTACTGGATGCTCCGAGGTCGAGGGAGGCTCCTCGGGAGGCTCCATCACCCTTAAATTTTGGTTTTAAAGATATTGAAAAAGTGCAGTCAAGTGAGAAAAAATTTGAAATTTGAATTGAATGCGAGGATTGAGGACGAATTAAAGGACTGTTTTGTGGCGAAGCTTAATGTTCATCAGAACACGCCTTGAAGTGATGGTAAAAAGTAAAATAATGTCAAAAAATCTAGGATACAACAGTTAATTCACAAGACTGTCAAGGTGTCAGTGTTTATATCTGGCTCGGCGCGTTGAGGTAGTGGTCAGTTATAGTCAGCAGGGGCCGCGGCGGGACCCCGTCTCCCTCATGCCATTTTTCTATTGTGTGTGAAAAGCAAATACGCAGAAATCGATAGCATCCAGTTGTTTCTTATGACTGGATTTGTTTCTAGGTAACGAGTAAGGGTCAGACAATTGGTTATTTTTGTGGTAAGGGAAAAAAACAAGAATGATTCAGTGGATTGAGCTGAAAGGTCGGTTAAAGAGGTTGTCCCAAGACTACAGCCAAGAGTTTCAAGTGGAACGCGTTCTTCTTGGGATCTGTGAGTATTGGAAGAATCTAAAGAACGAGGTGAAAGCTACAGTTGGCGCCCATTGTTTCCTGGAACAAGTACTAGCAACTGATAGTACAAAAGTGTGGTTGATAGCGGGAAATGTCACATATCATCGTTTGAAGCTTTCTTTTTATTGAAGGTAGTTAGTTGTGAATACGAACGTGAGAAGAAAACCGCAAAACAGGATTGCAAAACAACAAATCTCTCGAGGGCTAATAGAAATGAGGTCAGTTCTTGACTATGCTCTATGCAACTGGCTGATATCACCAAAGAAGCAAAACATGCTCAGAAACTCTCTTTTCGCGGAAACCATAAAGGTTGAAAAGAAATAAGAAGTGGAGCAGCTCCAAAGTCATTTCCGGTAGTAGCTAATGAACTCATTCGATATTAAAGTATCTTTATTGTGACAAAAAACATTTTCAAAAATAACGTATTGCACTGGGTGTGATGTTGGGTGAACAAAAAGACTATGGCTGTTGTGAGCAATGTTAGCAGAGAGGTCGGACCGTTTTCAGAGAGCCATCGGATTCTACCATGCCGATATCGTCCACCGCGCAGGCTCCTTGATTCGTCCTTGTATTCTCGCAGAGGAAAATAACCTGAGTGTTTCGAATTACTGTCTGTAGAGTAGTCTACTTACCCTGTCTGTTCCCTTGGGACACTTGAAACTGGCAGTCTTCCATGTTCTGTCAGAAACTGATACAAATTTGTCAGAACTGAAGGGGCAGTTCTCGATAGTGCCGCAGCAACCTGAAGAGGTTATTTTAGCCCAGTTGTGGTTTACGCTCGCTCTATAGCCGTGAGAAATAGGAATGGCAATGCCGCTGTACTCATGGCCGCGTGGCGCAATGGATAACGCGTCTGCCTACGGAGCAGAAGATTGTAGGTTCGAATCCTGCCGTGGTCGAAACTTTTTTACCATTTCAGTATTTACCAATGATTCCATTTTCCTACCTTTAAGCTGAACTCCATGAGTTCCCTCGTAGTATCGGAATCGCATACGAGTCTTCTCTGTGAAGGCTTCAGTAACAGCCTCGAGCCCTGCTTTTTCACGAGGGTACAAGAATGTGGCGGCATAGAAGTCTCCTTCTGAAGATTATGAATGAAATCCATACATTTTGGACTAACCGCTGGATTCTTTGACTCCAGTTACTCTGTTCTTAAACTGTCCCTCGGTAACCTCGAACTTAGTGGTGATACCGCGGATCGACTGCTCTTGGTAGGCATCCTTGTAGCTGCAAGTGTTTCCATTTTCGAAGTCGCACTTTGTTGATTGGCAAATGGTCTCGCTGAACTTCTTGGTCTTGGCTCCCTTGACGACAGGTCCTGTCTTTTTTCCACTGAAAACATTTTTTGTTATTGTATTAACTGCTAACACACGTCTTGATACTCTGGATAAGAGTCTCCTCATTGGGAATCTGTGCCTGGTTGACTCCAACACCCGATCCAGATCCAGTCTCAGCGGATCCCTTCTTTCCGAAGGCAGTAGCTCCACCCTAAGCAATCATTGTTAAACGTTTGCATATTTAAATGTACCCGGAATCCAGACTCTCCAAATCGATCCTTTCCGCTGACAAGCTTAACCTCACTATCAGGTCCTTCCTGACCTCCGAAGCCGGTATCAGATTCAGATGCTTCTACGCCCTCGCTTCCAGTCTCGGCTCGAGACTTACCACCGAAACCATGCCCACCACCACGTCCACCAGCTGCAGTCTCTTCTCCTCCTTCAACTCCGGATTCCTCTTCTCCGAATCCATGTCCACGGCCATGGGTCTCACCTTCGTCACCTCCGAAAGGCTTCTCGAAACCTTCAGCCTCGGTGGCCTTATCAGGTAGGGTAGCCTCCTGGTGATTAGAGCTCTCAATCACCTGTTTGTGAGAGGCGGAGTTGGCAGTTTCCCGCTGAAGCTCATCCTCGTCCTATGAAACATTCAGTAAAGCCGAACAAGATTTAAAACCTGGCTCTGACATTCAGGTCCAGCGTTGTCGTAGGAAACCTCAATGTCATCGAGAATGGCAATGTCTCCCTGCTCGCTGGTAAAATCGGAGGCAACGAAGATGATCTAAATACTGAACTCAGAATAAAAAGAAGAATTGTTACATCAACGAGGGAAGTCTTAGGGAGAACAACTTCAGTAGTGGTCAGTCCCTTGCCAGGGGGGAGTTCTTGGCAATGTAGAAGAGGGTTATGCTCAACGTTGTTGGGAAAAGAGTCACGGAGACAGACTTGGAGAAGAACTTGGTTGGATTGCCAGTGTCTGTGATTCTTTTAGAAACTCTCTCAACAGTCTTTTTACTTGGCTCTGACAGTGATTGGACTGGATGAGCAGCCAATGGAGCAGGATGTAAATTGGGCCTCATCTGAGGGAGCAGCTCCGCGAGCGTAAGCCACCAAGTAGCTTCCTTCTGAAAAACCATCTTTCAGTCTCTTTTGTTACACTTGGCACACCGCACTAAACGCTTAACCTACATTGGTCAAAAGGCGCAAAACAATGCTGTTTTATAGAAGGTCGAGAACCCGATTAGTGGCTCGATCACCAGGCAAAACATTCATCATTACTTTCACTTAGAGAAAGGCCGGTTATCTCCTACTCTAATGGCCATTTTGAACAGCTATTCAATCTTAACCGCGCCCCAAAGGTAGCGGAACCGGTGCCACTTAGTCGAGACAAAGTCATCCATGGATCAAGTGCACGGCGCCAGGGTGAGAAGGGTGGGAAAAGTCCGGTTTAATACCGGTATTAGCGACAAGAGATGACATGTAACCTATTGTTTTATGGTCAGGCTTCTATCTCGCGCCGCACCCTCACGATCAATTTCGCAGATAGCCGTAAATGCAGGCTAAACTCTCTCTCTCCACACATTCGGGATCACCCTTCTCATAAATTCAAACCACAATTGCACTTTTGTCAAATCAGCGCGAGCGGAATTAATACGCCCGAAACTAGGTTGCAAGGGAGTAGAAGTTCGATCAGAAAAGTTATAGCCGTGACACGATCGGATTACAAAATGCCTTGACGCATAAAAGACGACTATTGGGGCCGATGGAAAGAAAGATCCTGTTGTTCATTTTAGCAACAACGAAAAAAACTCGTCGGAGTCGTATATGCGTCGCGTCCAGAAAGTGAAACCAAAGGAGGTAAGTAGGGGAAATGTCAACAGCAGATAACTCACGCATAGCAGGAGCATCTTTGAAGAGAGTGTTGTTAGGAGCTCCAGTAGCAATCTGCCAGTCAAGCTGATCTTCAGGAGATGGCACGTTGGCCCAGCAGCAGGGCTTTCCATCAAAATTACATGTCAGTGCGGGACCTGAAAAAGTTTTTCGCTAGCTACCCTCATTCCGATAAATAGTTCGGATATCATATTCACTCTATCTTAATGTATGTCAACAGACTTTTTGTGCAAAGATTCCCTGAGGACGAGCGCTTTAGTGCGCGGCGATCTTCTGCCCACAAAATGGGGTTATGTGATCGGTGTGATAGCTCATCTGATGAGGAAATACACAAAGGCTCCCCGTGGTTCCCTTGAACATTTTAACTGACCTGAGTTTACGGGTCCTCCGGCCTCCTTGTTGTATCCGTCGGCCGTGAAAGGTTCGAGAGCTACTTGACTGCCGAAGAGGGCTGAAAACCACAAGGATTTTTCTACTACAATCGAGAAGGAATTGAAGTCTTAATAACAGACTTTCTTTTGAGTCATTTTAGTACTTTGACTCGTCACGCTCACTTTCATCGACACAAACGCCGCGAGCCAATTAGACGTTCCGCCGACGGTCTGACGGATTTCTCGTCCGCTTTTTCTTAGGGCTTCGCAGGTTTTGGGAGAGGAGAAGAATCGATCTATCTGTCAAGGTATGTCGAATTACTCGGTAATCCATCACATTTTGTAGTTTTCTACGCGGAGGTGGCGAAAGCGCATGAAGCCGAATCTGCCCTGACAAAAACTGACTGGCCAGACGGGACAGACCGGACAGCTGATTCAGGCCAAAGATGGGATGACAAAAGGAGATTTGGGAATGCGGAGATGTTCTTATCGGTCACTGATCTCCCGCGTAAAATCCGCAATCACGTTTTCAAGTAGGATATTGAAAAGCTCTACTGGGTGGTCGTCGGGAATATGGTGAAACATTTCATGACAAGGAAACTCACAGTCGGCCGCACTTCCCTCAGGTCTGATGACTCCTGTAGCCGATTTACCGGCTGCTGCTACACGAGCAGCAGAAACTACTGGCTGACCGGCTGCCTAAATTCCAAAACTATAGGTGTTTCAACAGAAAAACCACTTGTGCGGGAGCTCCAACAGGAGCCTGGAACTGTGCAGTCGGTGCACCATACTGGTATTGTGCTTGCCTCGTAGGGAAACACCCCAGTGTCCCTGAAAAGAATGAAAAATAAAAGAAGTTGACAGGTTCGGATGCGCTGAATAGTTCTCTATGGTCTATGGTTTTCAATGGTTGCATGTCTTCAGCGGATCGCCGGATGGGCATAATCCTTAAAATCGACGACAGGGGCTAAATTATGCACCAGAAAACTGTTTCAGTGTACTTTGGAGTCATTTTTTGCGCATCGACTTCGTTTAATATCAAATTCCAATGAGTTTTTGAAACAAAAACAAATGAAAATGACTATAAAATGGTAGAAACAGGTTTTTCAACTGTTGGACTAAGTGTTGGGCTAGTGGGATTCTAAGTGTTTCAACAGATTCTTAAAAAGTTGTTCGGAATTTTCGAAAAGAATTATGTAGAAAACACGAAAACTTTCACTTAAAAGTTGCACGAGAAGGACGGCTGAGACTGGCAAACAGGCATAGATGGCCAAACTCACCTTGAAGGAGAAAAGCAATTAGCACAAGGTGCTTCATGTGAGAAAGTAAAAGGGTGTCCGGGCACGATAAGGATAACGTGGGCGGGACCGCCTGCGGCCGCCCCCGATCCACTGTCTGACCCAGTTACCCTCCTTACCCACTGCCTCGAATGGCAACATTCCTTAAACCGGTTGGCAAAAACGGGAAAGACAAAGTCGAGAGTGCCAGACTCTCGATGATTACGATGCTTGACGAAGATAGTACTGCTTGATACTGATCTGAGATTCATAAAGAAGCTGCGGTGACAGTCGTCCTCAATGGCGAAGTAAATGAAAGAAGACATGTAACAAGTATTTTTGGGGCTTGAACTGAACAACCAGGAAATTCATAGTTGAAGCATAAGTTGATATTCCAAACTTTCATCATTTGTTTTTGACTGTCTTAGATCTCTCCGTTCGAGATCCTTTGGAGTGCAGTTGAGAAGTTACCATTGGTGTTGCATTCAAGTATATTGAGATACAGTAGCCACAGGATACGTTGGTAAAAGAACTAGTTTGCTGCAGCAGTTGAAGTTTGAACCGCTTTAAAGTTTAATCGAACTTACAAACCTTACTGATCAGTTAAAAGCCGTCGAGGAAAATCTCGGGTGTCTCAAATGCAATTTTATAACTATAGTCGTGGAACTTTGTCACTGTTTCACCATTAGTCTGAAGTCAGTGCAACTGAAAAGTCCCATTGTGTTCCAATCTGTGATGCAGCAAAAAGTACAGCTGTTTGGCTATTTGAAACCCACAAGATTTCAATGTATAGTACAGTGTGAATGTCATACTCCAGCATTTCCATTCTGGCTTCACTTTTATCCAAAGCACAGCGCTCTTCCACATTTGAAGAATCTCATTTCACACCTCGGTAACTTTAGTTTTCCCCGGATTGTTCCGACGCTCATTTGCATTCTGCAACGACGTTGTGAAGCGGGATCAAACGTGTTTTCCCTACAGGTGGGAGGCGGTCAAAGGGTTGCTCGCATCATTTGGCACACAAATCGCGAACATCCGTCAGAAGAACGGTCATTCCAAGTTTGAAAATATGCCGACTATTGAACAGGTGTTCATCGACAGAAATACGGCTAGAACAAAGCGTTTTCTTTTTTCTCCGATCCGCTTTCACTTGGATATGAAGCCTTTCCCGATGCCGTAAAAAGACCACAAATGTGGCGGGAATAAATTTCTCTTTTCGACTGCTTTTGGACAGAGATTGAATCAGCTATGTCCTTAATTTGAGTTCGTTGTCATAAACCCCTCATGCCAGTGTTACCTGTCAAGACAAGGTTAACGACAATTACATATGGCTGGGAAGATTTCTTTCTGGTTCTTAGTCACTTGGATATTTTCGATGCATTAAAATCGCCATAGGTCGTCGGGAGAGCTGGTTTTTCTCGGGGTGACCACAACTCATAACAGTCATTTCCGAAATCTTGTTAACGGATTAGGAGGCGGTTTTCAGGATTATCTTTAAAATCTAGAGAATGCTGCTTCTTTGTTCTGGCGGCGGACACCTGGTATATGCTGCGAACATGCGTTTTCGAGATAGCGGCACGGAAGTTGCGCGTCTCAGCACTTTCAATGTCCAAGGCTTGTCGGAAACAGGTCGCCGAAACCTTCCAGCATTTTTAGCGATTTACGATCGAGCCACTCCCGAGACAACAAAACATTTGGATTGGTGCGTCAGAGGCTTTGACTGAACTGAAATGAAGAGAGTTAATGGGGTTTTATACGGAAAGCTAGTCGAAATTTAGACGGTTCAGGTCTTACTAGAACAGCATGGTATGTTGAGCCTTGGAATTTTTGGGATTTCTAAGAGTGTGCTGCTTTACTGTTTTCGATTTCAAGCTCACCTCCTTACCTTTTAAAAGGCTTGTATGAGCCTAAAAGGGTAAAATTGGGTCTTATTCAGTAGTTGCTGCAAAGTTATAGTGCGTTCAAACAATCCGTCTTTTTATATAAATAACTTTCTGTCATTTGGACTGTAAACTAGAAAACACATGGAACAAATGGGTGCACGTAAACCCGAAACTTGGAATAATTCTCTTCTACGTTGTAAAAGACGTCCGGAACAAGATGCTAGGAAGGGAGTACTGGCTGAGGTCTTGGTTGTTGCCCGCGTGATACTTTTTTATTTTCCTGATGGGAAGAAGACGATGAAATTGTTTTATCCCGGATTGTTGCATGAGGGTCGTGACTACAATGCTTTCTTTGTTTCAGACCAGCTATGAGTAGGGATGGGTACCGCGGAAAAAGAACTTACCCACGGCAACCACTTCCACTGTGCAGAATTCACATTTACAGAACAATTGACATTATATTGTAGTTGGACTGCGAAATAAAAGATGGCCTCGATGAAATAAAGAATCGAGAACATATCGCATCTTATTGTTCAGCACTACATTATAGCAAATTAGAGTCTGCAGAGTCGAAGATCCGTTTTTGGTCCTCAACGATTATGCTCATCACGCCTTGTGAGCATTTGAGACACAAATGTCAACCGCAGGCAGACCGATCTGGTTACGCGACCGATTTACATATAATTATCATAACGGAGAGCAGGAGACTCATTAGGACTGTGATTCATAGGAAGAGCATTTGACTGACGTATCTTGGATTGACCCCACTCGGCTATTGACCACCCACACTTATAATGGACATATCCTCATCATCGCCTCAGGTCATATACCCCCATTTTCTTCCGGCCAACCAGTTTTCTCTAGAATATGTTCGCAGAGGAGAAGACAGGAGATAAAACACGGTAGGCAAATGAGAAACATGATTGGATTTTACTTTTCGCCAATTGAAACCGAGCGCAATTAATTGCTCTCAAGTAGCATGGTTTCTGGAAAATTGAGGGGTTTATCCTCTTCAGGCAGGACAATTTCCTTGCTCGCTGTCACTTTGCCTGGAAGCTGAGTCAATCATTTTAGCAGCAGCACTCCTAATCGGCATCCAGCAATGAGATAGTAGTCCCAATTCCTTTCCAAAGCTGAACAGAAACCGCACATTCTACAGGCTGGTGAGTATATGAGTATTACATTCGTCTCTTTAACTTTCCTGTTACTGCTTAGTAGTTGAGCTACACCGTATGTTGCTGCTTTTCGGCCATGTCATGCTCATGATTCAGCCTCGTTTGGAAAAAGATTCAATCAGATAAATTTGCGGAATTTTGGAATTCTGTTAGATTATGCCATCAGTTTTTTGTTAACAGAATTGGTCCTTGGCTCAGTTTTTCAGAAATGAATCGCAGACGGGACTAATGGTAGAACAAGTTGTCTCAAAATGATTCACAGTATATTTTTTCAATATTCTGTTACGTTCCACCTGTCGTCCATTTTAGTTTCCAATTTAGCCGCATGACATCCTCTCTTGGATAGCATGCCTGATATTAAAAACAAGCTCTCAAGCCGTTAAAGAACTTCCTATCCTGTCCATATGTTATAATTTGTGAAGTTGTCAGACGTAGTTCTCCCTCGGCTTTTACTGGCGAGATGTAGAAAGTAGCGTTCTTGACCTGTTTGCTTCTAAATTCCGAAGTGTGCTAGAGAGCAAATTTGATCTGTTCGCCGAATGCTACGAAGGCAACAGTCGAATAGCGCCTGATTGGAGTCGTCTGAATATGCTTTGATTGTTGGGTCCAAGCCATTCACGTAGTTCACTTCCGGCAGGCCACTTCGTGCATCCACCAGTTTTTCCAAATAGAAGACGGATTTTAATAGTTTTCGGCAAGAGAAGGAGAGCTAAATCCATTAATAGGATAGTGTGGCCGCGTATTTACGTACCAATGGCCGGTGTTAGCTAGAAGGCTTCACTGACCAGCTCAGGGCTCAAATTTCGCCAGCTTTGCCTCCGTTCAGGTTTCTTAACCCGATCACTTGTCTTTTAACTAAAACTCTTATACGCGTTCGTTTTTCACCATGGAATTATTCCCAAGAGCCCCAAATAGAGGACTACAATGTATACGTAACGCAGGTCATTTGCTTTGTGCGATTTGCAATTAGAGGCACGCCGGCTGTCTTAATCCCATTGCCACCCGGCATTTACCGTCAAACACGAGCAATCATCTCGCTCATCCCTATTTTGTAATCCTTAGCTCTTTTTCGTTTTTTTTTCTGAAAAGTTGTAATCGGACCCTATACAAATGCTCTTACAAAGAGGATTCCTCAACAGGGGTTGTTGACCAGGTCCCCAAATCTTATTGCTGATTTGTTTTGCATGGAGAGTTTTCTTCTCACTAGAGTAGAGCACTTGCTGAATTATTCCTATCCGAGAAAAAACGACTTTCACGTATCATTTATTCCTAGGCAATCTCAATTGAATTCTTTGCAATCGTACCTATTCCTCGTGCATCAAGAGAGGGAGTCATTTTCAGCTGCTCTCGTGTTACCAACCCGTCATTAGTAAAGAAAATAACACACCTTTGTCAGGTTCTTCTCGAATTTTTAACCATAGTATGTTCGTTTCTCTCGTCTACAACTCGACGATGGTATGACAAAAGTCTCGCGGACTTTTCTATTTGACAAGTTTGCCTTTGTAAATGAATCTTAGTTTTTTAAAAAGATTATTGCGCGTAGCGGTTTGGGTTTCGTTGGCTTGGAGCGGGCGCTTGAAAACTTAAAATCGCCATTGCTTGGCTCCGGTCTATCCAGTGGTTTGCAAATTTTGTCCCATAGTTTTATCCATCTAGAATAACCTGGAAAAAAAGTGTGGAGACAATAGGTTGAGAAAATAATAAAAATTTTAAAAATGAATCATTTTTCAAAAATGTGTCCATGTCTCCCGATATTCGTAACCCAAGCTGGCTTTTCATATCTATATCAGATTGACCAAAATATTTTGGCTAGAGGTTCAGAAACTGTTGGATTCCTTGTTCGGTCTCAGACAGATCGAATAACTCTATATGGGTCTCTTCAGATGCGATTTTTGAACTTTTGGCGATTTTTCGTAAATTTCAACATTTTCATAGCCCGAGCAACGAATAGGAGCCTTGCGCATGAGCACGAAAATGTGGTCATAGAAGCGCTCCTACTGTATGAAAAATAGTTGGGTACCATTTTTATTCTACTAATAAGCGTCGAACAAGAAATATTTTTTGAATATTTGGCAAAAACAATTATTATTAAAAAAGCGATACGCGAAAAGAAGAGTGGTTTGGACTACAAAACAGGGCAATAAAACTCAGTCGGCAAAAAGTAAAAGCCCAAACCGCGTCTGATCCTATCGTTTCGGAAAGAAGAAATAGACGTTCACCCCAAGGGTTAATGGCTGGTTGCAACAACATGAGAGGGACGCAGTTTAGGCTTTTACTTTTTGCCCAATGAGTTCTATTGCCCCGTTTTTACAGTGCTTTCTATTGCCTGTTGTAGAGTCCAAACCACCCTTCTTTTCGCGGGCCGCTTTTTTAAAAATCATTGTATAGAACTTCTCGAAGACTTTTCTACTTTCAAAATATCCATCAGTTTACTGAAGTTCGTCGAACACGACTCTGAATCCTAAGTAATTTGACGGGATTTCGAGAATATGATAGTTCTGACTTTACAACATTCTTCGACCGGTTTCAATTTTTTTCAATTTTTTCTTTTGACAGTCATGGTGAAAAAGTGTTAATATATCTCACTACAGACAGTTTATAGTTCCGTATTTTGCATTGAACCTACAAACCCTTTACATAAAGCACGTCACAAAAAGACTTGAATTTTCCCTCAAATCAAAGCTAGTCGTGGACCCATAAAAAGTCAACTTAGTCATACAGCGCGCAACATTTTGACTCGGGTGCACCGAATGGCCATCAGTGGCCAATTCGAAATGACTAATGTGCATCTGCGGCTCCCTCAAGACCACGATGCAAGTTATCATCTCGTCTGGAGAAACAAAACAGACTATTGCCCATCATCTAGTTTTGATGACTACCCATCAATCAGCAGTTTCAAAGCGGCAACGACTCCCCTCTACTAATGAGATCACAAATTCCAAATGCGATATTCCACTTCTGCGCGAACCTTGTAGAGTGGGAGAGAGATAGAATGCCGGCCCGGATTTCTTTAATCTGTGAATAAGATAATCGCCTGCCCAAGACAGCACTCCCTTATCGCAGCTTGCATCTATTGTTATATGAAGGATTACTTCCGAGCGGCAAATACTGCGCCATTATTCGCAACAAAAAAATCCCTTAATGTCCCCTCGTTCCTTTCATTGTCAGCAATTTTTCACACTGGGGTCAATCCGTTCCGCTCCGTCTGCTCTTTTTTCTGTCCGAATCTCAGACTCTCACCGAACGATCTTATAGCTCTTCTTTTTCTTTCTTCTTTTCCCTCAAATTCAAAATTTTTTTTTCAGATGCGGTACTTTCTCCTACTTCTCTTATACGGATTACGTCTTTATGAGGCAAACCCTTACTGTCCGAGCAGATGCAAATGTACACGTAAGTTGATGTGTTTTCTCTTCAAAAAGACCACGTTTGTAGAAAATCTGTCAGTAAAATGCGATGGTCTCGGAAAAGAGGCACTCGACAATCTTATGATCTCATTAACAACATCTTATTGGAGTGGTTTGCGGGAGTTGACTATCTGGAACAGTCCTTCTCTTAACGTTGAAACTATTCCTCCAGTTGAAAAACTTGAGTAGGGACTGTGAGAAAATTTTTGGGAAGATTAAGTTTCAGAATCCTTGACATCAGTCACAACAAACTCAACAGGACATGGTCATCTGTTGGAGCACGGTTTGCTTTCGTCAGGAAATTGGTGGTAGAGCATAACTTTCTCTCAGTACGTGCAAAAGATAGCAAAGAATCAGGAAGTTCAGGACTTTAACCGCAACTTTCTCTATCCATTTCCGTCCGTGGAGGAAATTTACATGGGACACAACAACTTTACTGAGCTGGGCGTCGACTATATTCGAATGCCAAGAATGAGAATTATCGCAGCGAATAACAACAATATCAAGGTAACCGATCACTTTTATTGTATGCAGATTGTTTAAGCAACTTCCATTCTATACTCTCCGCTTCATGCCATTTCTCTCGGACGTCAACTTTAGTGGCAACAAAATAACAACGTTTGCTGTAAGTAACCCTAATCTCAGAAAGGGACACTTTCTTTAGTCGAGTTCCATCGCTCTAGTGGGTAGTCTTCGCTATTTAAATCTCAGTGGAAACCAGATCACCTCTATCAGTTGTGATACAGCTCAACCTTTGCCTGCTGTAAAAAAGCCTATTTATTGAAAAAGCCTTATTTTCAGATGGAGGTGTTAGATTTGAGCAACAATTTGATAGAGTGCATGCCAACAACGGAGCTGAAAGATTTCACAGGATTACGTTTCCTCAATTTGAGTGGAAATCCGATTGAGTTGGCGGGTGACAGATACATCAGTCTGGAAAGCTTGAAGGTACAAAACATAAAAAGAAAGCTGATCTGTGACCCGTTTCTAGGCACTGGATCTGTCAAAAACAAAGTTAAAAGTGGTAGAATCTGGAGCGTTCTCGTCTCTATCAGATCTCCACACTCTGCATTTGAACAACAATCCGAGCTTAGTCTTCCTTTCTCCAGCTGCTTTGGAAAACAAAACTCTGTTCAGGTTCGCTTGAATAACTAATAGTAAACAACAGTATTCAGCATGGACCTTTCTTTCACCGGTCTGAAAACGCTTTCTCCGAAAATCTTGCACCAAATTGCCCAAGTTCGCTTACTTGGAACTGCCCTAGACTGTGGTTGCTTACTGGAAGATCTTTCGGAGATTGGCACTACAACAATTCGTGACTGGGACGACGCCAGTTGCAAGACGCGTTCGGGAAATACCATCAGGTGCGTCAGTGTCGAAGAATGTTTTCATCTCCTGGTGTACACAGATTTGGCGACTTGTCCAGCAGTTCCCTAAATGATGGGGATGAGTGTCGTCCAGATGCTATTCTTCCGGTAAAAACAGAAGTACAGGCCTTCACTGGACAAACTGTTGCTCTGTATTGTTCAGGTAGTCAGAAAACAGTTCACACCATAACTATACTGTTAGGTAATCGAGATGACGACATTGTATCTTGGAAAACACCCGATGGAGCCCTCCACGAGGGGCTGAAGCCTCAGAGCTCATATAGTCTGCCGAGAGTAGACTTTTTCACTTCGACACTCTTCGAGCCTCAAATTGTTCCTGTTCCGAGAGATCGAGTGATTGCGAGCACTGAGTACTACAGGTAGACCTACAGATCGAAGTGGGAAATTTTAATTACAGAATCGATGTCCTTCTTGAGACAGACGAGGGAGAATATGTTTGCAACGTGAGGAGAGGAAAATCTTCCGTCTCGAGAAGCATCAAGCTGGCTGTACAGAAGCCACCTATCCAACTGACAGTCTCAAATGTAGCTTTTTGAGTTTTTCTAGAACTTTGTACGTTTACAGGTCGGTGTCACAACCATGCACATCGTCTGGAATATGAATCTACAAATCTATGCTGCTGATAGAGTATCCCTCACAATTGAGAGCTTCAGTGATGAAGTTGACCATCACAGAACTGTGCAGCTGCAGTTGGATACAATGTACTTGAGCTACAATCTGGTCAATCTGCTTCCGAATAAGGTAGCCATGTCAAAATTTTCTCACTAATCCTTTAAGAACTATACCGTGTGTCTACGTTGGAGGCTCACTGACGATAACACTCTAATCTACTCCAGTTGTGTTACAGAGAAGACTGACAAGGTTAAAGGGTTCCTGGATGAACTGAGTCCAGAATTTGTGGCCATTTCTGGGTAAAACTTTAATAGTTGCCAACGGTAATACGGTTTTAGAACCCTCCTGACAATACTCATTTTATACTTCGTCATCGCGAAGATTTGGAAATCGTTCCATATTTACTCGTCATCCAAGAAAGAGTAAGAAAGCAATCAGAACGTAGTCATTGAAAGATTTAGGTCAAAACTCATCCAATCGGTGTCTGGTCAGTCAATACTGAGTCATTCGATCTCGTCCGATGCCACCATGTACGAAAATCATCAAATGGAGGTAAAAAGACAAGTTAACGTTTTATTGCATGCTAAGAATCGACGGAACTTTTTTGTTCTCCGCGAATTTTTGAATATACATTTGATGTTTTGCTATGATACAAGTTCCAGATGATGTCCAGTAGATCTGCGATTTCTGGTCGAGACGCAGCCGGTCCATTGTTGAACCAAGCTGTATAACACTACTGTTCCTTCTACAAAACCGGTGCTGTATATTCCTTAAAAAACTAGACGCTCTAGCTCAAAAGATACGAGATTTCTTCGAGAGCTTGTTTTCTCACGACCATTACGTGTGCCTTACATTCCGTCACAATAAAGACAATGTTTCCTGTATGACTGGATAGCAATCTTTCGTCTTCCATTATCAATAGACATTAATAATTCCTATATGTGGTACTAAACTGCTGTTTATCAGCCTCTATCAGCGGAACGGATCGTTTCAGTTAATATGGCCTCTCAATCAGCGAGTCTACCAACAGCTTCCTCCATTGTTGTCGCCACTGTCCTGTTTTCGCGCGTGTTTTCCCGAGTGACTAGTTTTCATTTCGACCTTTTCACATCACGATATAGTGGCCATTTGCGAACATTGGTGACGGACTTTTTGACGGCGGGATCCAGCGGCGTCTATATCAATCAGTCTCACTATATCATCCCTCCCGTGCTGTCCTTCCCTAAACTGTGAGGCAGTTTCTGCACTGTTGACGAAACTGAGCCTTTCTTTGATAACTCGTGTTTGATCTGATAGCTTCCTTTGCTTCACAGCTGCTACCCATCTGCTATCAGCTGTTCTTTTGTAGATTTGGGCGTTGAACAGTGCCATAAGAATTATCTTGGAGCCACGAGGTTGCAGCAACATTTGTTCGCTTAACTTTTCTGCTCCTCTAACTTGAAAGCTATGCTTGCGAGTGATGCCGTTTATTTTTGTGTCATAAATACATTTAGACATTTTAAGACATTCCTTCGGGGCTGTCCACTGTACTTCAGACGCGTGTTATTGAAAAGTAATGAGTTACTCATTCTCAACCTCCGCAAGCGTTTGTGTTTCTCTGCTTGTTCTCAAATATCGTCATTTCTGTTCTGGGCATAAACTATATGTGGCTATTGATCTACCGATAGACTACTGTATCAGACGTCTATCTAGTGTTTTCGAGCAATAGGTGTCAACATGACAGTTTTATCGGTCTAGGCTCAGTAAGGCAGACGACTCCATTTAACTTTCTTTATCGTGAATTACATGCGGCTAATGAATCTGTTGCCTATATTGGGGATATTGTGCCTTCCGGCGTTAAAACATATCAGACACGTCCCAAAAAAGAGTCATAACATTACCTTTGGTTTTTTATCGGTTTCCGCCTTTTTCGAACAGGTTGCAACTATCTGCAATCTCGAGTGATGTCAGTTGATGATCTACATAACATGCGTCACTCGCAGCATCTCTTTAACGAGAGAGGGAAGGCGAAGTAAGCAGTGGACGCCCACAGTTCCCTATCTCTTTTCCTGACCGTCCGCTTAAGATAGTTTCCACCTTTTCAAACTCCATTCTCCAGGAAAAGGCTAATTCGATGAGTGGTGGCGTCTTATTAACAAACTTGACAACCTTCTTCCTTGATTTTTATCGATCGCTGCGTTCACACGCTAGCCGGTCGCACTTTCTTTCCATTTGCCATCTTAGATATTCTTTACAAAGACTGTTCAACGTATTCTATTTCTGGCCACCTTCGTACTATTTATACTCGTCAGCTTGCACGAGAACAATGAGTCGTTAATCGTTTTGTTTACTGAGAACAGAACAAAGGCTGCAATAGATAGATAGTAAGTGAGATAGGTCGATTCAACACGAGACCCTCATAAAATGAAACCTATCAGCTTTTTTAGTTTTTGTTCGGGCTTCCTGTTTGCCGCTGTATTTTTTGTTTGTCTTTTTGTGACGTACCCATTTGAATGCGGCATTACAATACTATCTATTCATTTTTCCAACTGCGTGTTCTTTTTGTCTGACAGTTCCATATGCTCCGCCTCCCTTTCCCAAGTTTCTTTTCACAATTCGTACTGATCCGATTCCAGAATGCAGTCTATGCGTCGATTGTCCCTTCACAGCCACACCAAGATTTCACAGAGGAGGAATCGGTAAGCCGAAACTTCCTGGTTTAGTTCACATCTGTGCTTTAGATATAAGACTCTTCCACCTCCCCCTCTTTCATCAATTCTCGACAACCAGCTGTTCAACTCAAAGGTACCTTATCATTTGACATCTGTTTTGCGGGCCGATCACTCACTACAGGAAGTAGATTTAGAACTCGCGCGTGAAACTTTCGAATATAGAATGTAGAAATATGATCACGTTGTGAAATATGTCTGGAGAACCAGTTCGTCCCAAATCCGATGGAACATGTTAATATTTTCAGGCCGGTGTCGCATATGTCGTCTCTCTGATCGGCTGTATCGCCTACAACTACATACATTGTGCTTCGAAAGCTGTTTAGCTCTAAGCCTTTTTTTCTGCCTTCTGTACTCTCCCAGAGTAGCTAGAAGAATTCTTTCTTCGGGTGGTTCTCTTGCCATTGTATATTTAATGTACACAGGTGTAGTCTTTGTACGGGTTTTTTCACTGCCGTAGATTATATTTGCTTCCTATGGACCGATCTCCGCCGCAGGGCTTTTACCGCTTTCCTTGTCTCCCTCTGTTCAATGAACATATTACTTTTTGGTGGAAAAGGTATTCGGTTGCGAACAGCTGTGCGCTTATTATAGGACCAAGGACCTGCACCAACTGGCCGCAGCTATGCGGCACTTGCTCAGTCATACGTCCTATGTCAGTCGCCTTCTTTCTCGGCACAACCATGCTTTAAATATAGGAGTCTCCTGTCGAATAATGTTACAATCCTAATGCCGTTCTTAATGGAGTTCGCACGGTCTATTTGCGCGCTCAAAGTGCTTATCTCTTGCTTTTGGACTTCTATGCAAATGATTTCTACGCTCTCAGTCCAAAGGACGCGGTGGACATGCTTGTTTCACTTTACAATTGGCGCATTTTGTCGCCTTTTCAAACAACTAGTGTTTTGGGTCCCCTTTTGCTTGTCTCCCGCGTGTGTATGCGTCTGGAGCCGCACTCCACTATGTGTTGGCCGTTCTTTGTAGGAAACACGGTCACGGTCAACAGACGTCTCGTGTTTTGCCAGTACTATGCCCATCTCGAATAATCCAGACTCCTCCCTGTCTGACCGTCTGTCTCTCCCTCTCTGTCTTTGGCGAGTTTAGGGAGTAAGCAAAGTGGATTATAATGTGATTGTCTTCGCGGTGACCCCCACTGCTCTTGTGAGAGAGAGGGCTGTTTGCCAGCGTCCTTTAGACCTGTCCCAATGAACTATATCGACCCATTAGACTGTCCAATCACATCCCGCGCTCTCACATATCCAAATACGTTTCACGTTTTTTACAATTCAAAACTTTGAGGTTTTTATTTATTCAAGTGAAGCTAATCGCTTTTGTATGTGACTTTCCACACAGCTCTTGAGCTGAACGCGCCACCGGTCTCTGTGTAAACACCGAGAATCCTCTGTTGCCTTCGGTTTTTTCTCGCTTCCTGCCTCGCTCCTCCAAAAGCCTCACTTGTTTCGCGCTCTTTCCAAATTTTCTTCTAGCTCTTGCACAGACATAATGGAAGGCCTTGTCCGTACAAAAACTTGTTTTTCTCAATGTTCATAGTCAACATAACACCTTGTCCATGATCAAATCTTTTGATTTTCTCTGATTTTCACACACAATCAAAATTACTGTGAGTTTTTACAACAAAGGACCTTGCACTTTGTTTTCTTTAGTCGCCAACATGTTTCTATCTTTGCTTCTTATAGTGTTGTAATTCGGTTTCAAAACCTTGACAGCGTGCCGAGAGTCTGCACAATGCTGACCCTTTCCGTCTGCCATGCGTAACAACGATTCGTCTTGTTCACATGCGACCTTGTCCTGTTTGCTGACATCATCGGTGGATGGTCGGAAACCTCGATGTTGGGTAAAATATGCTGATCTGAGACCATGTTGCAAAAGTTTTTTTTTAATTTTTCCTTTCTCAACATTCTGACAGCTGACCACAGCATTCTTCTCCCACTTCCTTATCTTGATTTTTACCAGTTTACTTAGCATGTACAGATACCTTGTTAGATCATTGAAGTCTAGTTGTTGTGCACTTCCAAGTTGTAACCTGTCGATAAGGTTTCGCTGCTTTGTTCACATTGACTTATCTGTCTTCTCCCCACTTATCGATCGTCTCTTTTAGTATCAAGAAAGGCAACTTTTCAGGACATGTCGCTCATTCCTCTTACGGTGTATGATAACCTGAGACGGGTTTGCTGCTCAGTCTTTGCAAGCAGCTCTTCATGCGACCACATAGGTCTGAGTCTTCTCATTTTCAAATGACGGACTTTAAGACATTGCCGAAAGATTTATCGAACGTGCGTCACTAGCAGATGTGATCAGATGGAGACGCGTCTCAAGAACATTTAAGAAAGCTGCAGATCGTCGACTAGCACGCTACACCCAAATCCATGTCAGAGTTCATGATGGTCTCAAGAATGTCTATGCCAAGAACGAGAAGACCCAAGAGCTTAAGCGATCAGGTTTGTACTGACTGTTTCTGTAGGGTATATTCATGCTTGTTTGTTGGCGAGTCGGTAGCTATCAGAGTGTTCATATATCAAACAGTACGCATTTCTTTTCGTCGCTCGGACGTCCATAGGTCAAACCGACAAAGCACGCGGGAATTGAAGACAGGATGAACGTTCTCTGATCAACCAGCTGATATTTCTTTTTTTAGAAGACCTCAACTGGCATCCGTCTGCATGTCTTCTGATGTGTGAAATGAGTCCGACTGCCGTTGGAATAGCTCTTGACTCGAAACCGTCGTGGAAGGATGTGCGCTCAATGTTGTCCCTATTGGATTTGTTCCGCACCTCCGTGGAACAAGTCTTCATGGACGGTCCCGTTGTTGAAATGCTGCTGAAGGAAGTGAACAGCAAGAACATCAAAACTCTTCTGTATTACCTCAACCAGAATCGAAAGCTCGGTGGCTTAGAATCTACGCTTCATGACTACTCCATTGCCCCGCTATATGATGACAAGAAAGTAAACGGACCTCTCTTTCCCAAATTGAAGCAGTTTACCGTGACTAGTAATGTAAGCATTAGCCAGAAACAAGTTACATTTCGTCCATTTAGGCACAACAGCTGACGACCCTGTCCCGGTTACTTCACTACGCGGTGGAAGTCGATTCTATCTACCAAAAACAAGAGATCGATCTTGTTTGCCTTCAGGTAAACATCCAAATGGGGATCAATGATCAATTAGCAAGTTGCAGGTGAAGCTCGGTGAAAGCTGGTGTCGTTCAAAACATCGCATGTTCCGACATCTCAATTCTTTCAAACAGTGGTCTGATGCCAGTTCTCTAGGAGTCCGATACCTCCAGCAGTTCCACGGCGGCGAGAAGCGACGAACTAGATTGAGGCGTTCATAACGATTTTTAGAACAGTAGTAGTTATGTAGTTAGGGCTGGAAGAGGTCTGACTCTTCGCTGTATAGAAACTGTATATTCTCAAATGCAGCAACAATAATCGTGTATTCTATATGGGTAGTAGCCTAGGATAGCTGTTCTTGTTAGTTGAAAGGACTCTGTTAATGAATCTCTCATTGCTCAAAACGTTCAACAAGATACACGCAACACTATCACCAAGACAGCCAATGGCGGATAAAAGGGCAAAAACACACAACCATCAGTAATCCCTGACCTGGAGGAAAGAACTGAGCTGCTATCGATTGAGCAAGGAGCCGGGTTGTTTGCGACAGAGTCAGAAGAAATCTACACATTGACTGGGCGTGGTATTAAAAGATTCTGAAGGCAGCTAGTATAAAAAAAACAGGTTGTTGACTCCTGTTTGTAATACAACTGTGTACTTGTAAGCGAAAGAACTTTATTGCATATAGGCACAGAAATATAAGACCCGTACAAAAGAATATCACAGCGGTGACCCAATCCAAAATCTATGCATACTTTCCTATCCTATTTAGCCCTTTTTGACATCGTTTGTGTAGCTGCCACAGATGCGAAATTCGTCTTCAGTGAGACTGGCAGTCATCCGATGTGGGACCGGACGACTTCCGTCGGACGGCGAGACGGTAACCCAGTGAATTGTGTAGAATCGACTGAAAAATGCTTACACTTAGAGTGTTTGGGAGCTTGAAGTAGCAAAAACGCGTGCAAATAAAGCTTACTTGGTAGGCCTCGGGAACACGCGAAAGTTTTGGGCGTCTGTCTTCTCATTGCACATTAGCTTGTGGAGAACGATTCCCATTGGTGAACTGGCTCCTCCAGCGACAAAAAAGCCGCGAGGAAACAATGCTGCCTCCTCTTTACCGGAATAGGAACGATCCCACATCTCCGTCAAGTAGCAGACCAGTTGGTCCACTTCATCTGTGGTTGGCACAGGACCTTCCGACGATGATTTCTAATATTACAGGGTATAAGAAGTGACATAGGGGATCTGTAACCTTGATCCACTCAGAAATCTCTTCCTGAGCAGCCTTATAAACCATCAAAGCCTTTTCAAGGTAGACAATCCACTTCAGGACTTGGAGATAGTCGTCTCGGTCTCCACTATTGGTTGCCTTGTTGAGAGCATCTATTACAAGCTCGATCTTCTGTTTGATGACGTCCATCTCAATCAGATTCCCGCTTTCGTAGCACAATTTGATCAGTTCAGCAGCGGCACGAGTGAAAACAATGGGCAGCATCATGTGTGTGATTTCCAAAACTGTTGAATTCTCCAGTTCAGCGAAAACCTAATCTCAAGCTATGCAAGAAATGAGAGTGCTAACCTCCTCCATAACCGCTGTATCGTTAAATAGCTTCTCTTGAGCAATTACAGAAGCCGGGCTGACACTATCCCACAGATTTATCCAGTCATTATCCGGTTGGTCGAATCGAGCAGAGAGAGTCTTTGTCTCTTCTTCGAAGTCTTTAGGGGAGTGCCATCGAACAAAGTCTTCAAACTGTCCTAGGGGGTTTGCAGCCTTAAATGGTTATTTTAGTAGGGAAAGAACGGGAAAATACCTTGAAAGCCTGCATGTCAGAACGAAGAGGAGCCAAATACATGTTCAACTGAGTAGGATCTTCCTCAGAAACAGCGCACATCATTTCCAAGTTCTTGATCTCGTTTTCCGTATGAGGTTTGGGGTTTTGGGTGTAGAAGTCATACAGAGGAACTTCCGGCCTGTTCAACAGGAACATATTCTGATGATGCTCTCGTCGTCCGAGCCCTTTATCTTTGCTATCATTCTGACCAAAAGATTCCTTGAGATTTTCCTTTGACTTTTTCTTGTCATAACTCTCCGGAAGCTCTTCCGCGTCTTCATAGGCATCATAGAACTCATCCATTCCACCACCAGACATGCTGTCATCCATCAGACAGAAGAACATGTTCCGGTTGTTGGCACAAAGTTGGAGCATTTCAAAAAGTTGATGTAGACGACACTTTGAGTAGTTTGGCACCTGGATGTCCTCACTAAAGAGCAAGTTAAAAATTTGAGAAGTCACCGACTTTGTCTTTATTTTTGAGTATTCCGCTCGTGTTTTGTCTACAAAAGCCATGAAAAGTTGGCTGTTTGAGTTCTTCCAATGCAGTTGGTCAATGGAGAGGCTGTAGAAAGCGGTTGCTAACCGGTCCAGTACCGATCCTGCATCCATTGACTTAGTTCTTGCATATAATGTCTCAAGTAATTGTTTTTTGAAGAAAACAGAAACCAAACCTTTACATATGCTGGTAATTTTGCTCCAGAAGACTTTTGGGCAGCTCCTATGGCACTCAGCCAGATATCCTGTTTCTCCGGATTCATAGGCAGTACATTTTCCGGATCGTAGTCAACATTGGCTGGATTGGTGATCGACGGCGGTTGTCCAAATGAATTGCCTCGCGTTCCACTATCTGTCGTCTTTGCATCTAGAAGCTGCACAATGAAACAAAGAAAACCAAGTTATTTACACTTTCTATTAGAAGAACTCCTGAGTTCAGAGATACGATAGTCAGCGTCTCTATCATTTCCGATATCAAGCAGTGATCGGAGAGTTTTAGCCAGACAACCTTCTTTAGGCTCGAAGTTCATCAAAAACTGCCAATCGAAGGCGTTTGTTTCTTCCAAATCGCAGTAGTTCTGGAAACAGGCTGTTCCTACTTTGTTCGGTTGTTTTATTCTTTAGCTTGCTTCAAAACCACAAATGTTTCCATTTCATAACGAAAACCTTGAACTGCATACAACAACTTACATGTCCCTCGTTCAGAACATCTTCCGATTGATTGGGCCACGATGTCAGGAGAGATATTTTTCGAATGGGACTGTCTTCTGTCCCTATGCACATCATGTCTAGCGTTGGAACAAGCGCATCATCCAAATGGAAAATCCCGTCTTCAGGAAGTCTGATTCTTTCATACTCGAACATCACAGAAACACGAACATCAGTTTGACTTCGGAACGTTGGTGTGTCCTGGATAGAGTCTATAAAAAGAGTAAAGAAAAGTACATACGACTTTAGCTTTGAACAGAGACAACAATCCCGAAAGATGTTGATGCTGTCGTTGACCTCTTCGTAATAAAGCCGATTCAAAGGTAGTAAATGATTCTTCTCCTATTGAAATTCCAGAATACAACTGTTTCGCCGGATTGTTGTTCAAAATGAAACATGGTAGATAGCTTAGGAAGCAGTTGGAAAGAAGAAAGTTGACATACATACCACTGAGAAGCTTCTGCTGCTGAAACAAATGCATTCTTCAGGTATAGAATATCATCCTCGGAATGAATAATCCTAGGGGAAGGTAATCGTAACGTGAGGAACTTGATTGGACCGAACTGAAAACAACTTTTTCTCAGAAACTGATCCAAATCACACCATGGCAGTAATTGGATGGCCGACATAAAGATCAAGATTCGTGTTTTCGAGATCACATAAAAGCTGACTAGGGTTCAATGGAGTAGCAAGGTTATGTTGCAACGCGGGAAGCTCGTCTTTAGGATAATAGTAAGATAGAATAATCTCTTCGTCTCCTAGTTTTAAGCGTTTCTCCTTGAAATCATGTACCATTCCGGTTTTGATCAGAGCCTGAGCAAAAACTCTTTAAAAAAGACGAGTAAAGACCTACCTTGGGGTATTCAACAGGAGGAATTCTCCCGCTAATGCTCCATTCGTTAATAATGGATTCAAGATGGTGAGCTAACTGTTCTACAGGTGTCACAGCCGTAAAATCATTGATGTTGAGAACGTCGTCATGCTCCATAGCTTGATTTCCTGAACAGATTTTAATTTAATAATTGGAAAGGAGAATGTTAAGCAGAAGCGAGAATGCATCTGGAACCTATCGATTTTGTTTTCTACTACAAAGAAAGAGTTAAAGAATGCTGCAAACATGTTTACAAACTGAGAATCAGCTGATTCCGGTGTAAACTTGTTCATTTTCCGTGAGCCACAGAGTGCGTACTTCTGCACCTACAGTTTGCTAACAGAAACAGAAAGATGTTGAAGTTAGAAAACTAATCTTTTCAAAATTTCGCCTGACATTTTTAATTGCAGATAAATTTGTTAAGCATGCGTAAATAAGAAGAGTATTAAAATTTATATTTACCATGAACGTTAATAAAAAAAGATGCTTCAAACGTGGCGTTTTAAAGCTGCGTGTTGGCATCAGCGTGAGCAATAGATTTCTTTCATGACACTGCTCTATTTTTGGATGGAACAAAGTTGCTAGCAAATGATGATTGCTATCTCGAGGTATACTTTGGTTGTCGGCAAAAACAGCTGGGACCTGCTTATGCTGCGGAGGAAATTTTCTGAAGAAAAAGCTTTGACATGGTGAATGGTACGATAGAAGTGTTCAGAGGTCAGAGGCTTGAAAAAAGCAGACAACTCGTCGGGCGGACCCTAGCAAAAAGAGTTCGGATGAAGAAGAGCAGGAAGAAGTGTGTTGGAACGACATCATGTATTGATACCCACGTACCCCCAAGAGAAAGAAGAGTAAGATGATGAACATAACGCACCAGACTGACGCCTAATTTAAAGTCCGCATAGGAATTTGTCTTCCACAGATTCAAGTTTACGCACAAATTTTCACTGAAGAATAGTGTGATTTCCCATTTAACTTTCATTTATCAGTTTCTCACCATTAATTCAATAAATTCCGATTAACAAGTATTCTTGTTTCAGCAAACAAAACAAGAATAACAGAAATTTTATTAACGATCGCATCCTTCTCCTCAGCTTCTGCAGAGCTTGCAGTTGCAGTATTCGCATACGGAGTCCTCAGCTATAAAGGAATGACAATAAACAGCGACAGAAAGTAACTCACCCTTCTTCGAGTTAAGTTCAGAGTGAGCGAAAAGTGCAATAAGAGTGCTCAGAAGTAGTAAGCAGTAGGAGTGTGAGTTTTTTTTGTGAACGAGCTAAGATTTACAGGTACAGTTCTGTATCAGATGTTTTTGTTTGTACCCCACCCTCACAAGGCAGACTCTGAAGGGTGGGTTATAATCCTCCTCATTTTCATACTGCTAACTGGGTATTGGAGCTCAGTGCGTTGGGCTTTTCGGGCATCCTCGCAGAAAGACGAATGAGGATCAGAGGAAGAAGAAGAAGCAAGTGGTTGAGCATTTCTAGCTTTGGAACTCAGATTAAATTGAGTCGACCAGACGGTCCACTTTTGTATTCTGCTTAGCTTTCAAAGTCCGCAGATTCCACTTTCAATCACTGACCAGACTTCAAGATAAAATGATGGCACAAGAGTTAAAGAGATAGGTTCGAAGCAGGTAGCAAGATTACGCTAGGCTTTGTCAGTTTTGACATAATTCAAAGCGCACAGACGGTCACAGAAACTAATCTAAGGTACCAGATGATGTAAATTGTCACGACATGCTGGGGCTAGCTTTAAAAAATTTACTTTCCATACACGCATATCACCACTTTGTTTTTAGTATGTCCAACTGGTCGATGATATGCTGGTCTTCTGTGCAGCCTTGTAAAAACTCTTCTCTTGTAATTTTTCCATCCTTGTTTCTATCCATTTTCTACATTTATAAAAGTAAAAAGCTGCAGGGCAGATACCTGAAACTGGTGACGGATATGGCGACGAAGAGCTATCGGGAAGAGTTTGTCTTTGTAGTAATGGTAGCCAACCATGGAATACATTGCCCTTAACAGCATGTTATGTAAACATTGATTCTACCTGCAAACTTGAAAGTAATCCTCTTCAACAATGTAGCCTTTTCGCTTAGCATCATACAGATCAAACAACCAATCCAGGCGTTGTTCCAGGGTGCCTTTTGTGAACATTGACAAAATACTGACAAATTCCTAAAAATGGAATTATTGTGATTCAAGGATAACATACAGAGAAGCTAATACGTCCATTGCCATCGTCGTCGAACGTATTGAAAACTAGTTCAGCATACTCTGTGGCATCTAAAACTCAGATCATTAGAAATCTGGAAAAACCACCTGAGCTTCGGCAAATGTTGAAGAAACTTCTGAAGATTTGAATAAACTGCTCGCGAGTCACATATCCGCTTGGGCAATTCTGAAAATTTCGTACAGCAGAGAAAGAAGAAAAACAAACTTGTTTAAAGCCTTGATAAAGATATTTTAACTCTTTTTCTGAGAAGTGCGTCTGGTCTTTCAACATATGCAGGCTTTCCGGCTTATAGCGAAGTTTCTGGTCGTCCATTTCCTTCTGTAGAGCGCATTCAACATTTTCTGTTACAAAAAGGTTAAAATAAACAGCAGACTTACGGCCAAATACAGACATTCTCCTACGGACACCTTTGGAGTTGAAAGAGCCCATGGCAAGTGACGGACTGACGAAATACGACACCGCTCGGACAGGCTCTAGATTACATTCTCGAAGAAATTATCACCGATTGATTATTGGCAACATTATAAAAGAAGTATAAAAACCTTTCTCTTACCTTGTGGAACGTTCCAAAACGGTACAATTATGGAGGATAAACTTGTATACAATAAGGGTGAGTGGTCGTTTCTATTTTGAAATCACTACAATTCTGAATTCCAGCCGCCAAGAAGTCGTGTAAATGTTAAAGACTGAGGACGTTTACTCACTGGGGTATAAGCAATTTGTTTTCTGTTCTCTGGTTCATTGTTATCGGTACAATCGGTTAGTCAGTGCCTCCACTCTGGGAATGGTTCTGTTGACGGTAGATGTTGTTAAAGGACCATGATCCGAGCTGCTAGTTGAGCAACACTTTTCTTCTACGTTCTTTCGAAAACACCACGTTTGAAGCACCTTTTTTTATTAACTCAAAAAATTCAAGTTCATGGTAAATACAGAGATACTCTTAAAAGCCTGTGGTAGGAATTTGTAGATGGAAACCGTATGTATTATGCTGGGTTCACTGGGGTGTAAGTGATTGGTCATCAGAGGTAAATAATAATCTTGCTTAGTTAACCTGACAGGATAATGCAATCAAAGCTTTGGGTCATCGGGGACGCTATCTTCATTCTCGTTCTCCGTCCAGTTAGCATCGCCTACCCTGTCAAGCGGAGTCAGTTGAAGTTCGAGACGTTCCCTTTCGTTGATGGCAATAAGCCGGTTTCGACGGTCCTGTTCTCTGAAGATACTTGGTCTAGGGAATAAAAATGGCTTCTACCTGCTGGTACGAGACTTTCTATCCAAGGAGCGCATTTCCATGTAGACGAAGATGGCGGCTGGAAGGACAAGGAACTGAAATCAAATTCAAAAACAGTTTTCTGACCAGTTACCTCGACGACAATGAGAGCGACAGAAAGAAAATTCACGACTCGAATGTGATGGAAGAGCCAGTTGACGAACACAATGTAGCAACCCTCAAAAGTCAAATATAAAGAATAGCCAGCTACTTACCCTGTCGTAGATGTGAAGATCTTCCTTCTTGAGCCGACCACAATTTTCCATTGCATCACGAGAAGTAAAGTAGTCCCTGTCACAACATGAATCAATCACGAATTCGTTCTTAGGATGGTAAATGGAGAAATACCAATCAGAAGGTCCGTCGACCCCGCAACATTTGAGCTGAAATCGTTCGGTTAGCAAATGTTTTGCGTCGTTAGAAATGCCACAACAGCTTTAGTCTGGCATCTTGTGAATTACTATCATCGAAACATTCAAAAAAGTTAACGCTTTCTTTCAGAGGAATCTAATTGAAGATTTTACTCTCGGATACCAATGACTTGTGTCAGTTTTGCATTCCTGTATCTGAAAAACAACTTTAAATGATTAGTAGTAGTCTCAAAAATAATAAATAGTAATAGATTTACAGTTTGTTGAAGTTGTCCCCAAGAATAGCTCAGCTCCATTTTTCTTCCTGTAGAAGTCAATACATAGCTGTTGTTCACGTTCCTCAGCAAGTCGTTACGTACATACTCTGATGCCCCTTCCTAAAAAGACTAGCATTTCAAAATGAATCAAGCTACCCACCTTATGGACCAGACCAACAATTCCTGTGATGGCTTGAAGAGCTCCAAGAAGGGTTACAAAGGCGACAAACTGGAGAAATGAGAGTTGTAAGCCAAAATACTTACTGTTAACAGGAGAATTGGATTTCTTAGCCAGATACCGATGATGCCTACAATTGAAATTATGCTGATTGTAGCTCCAGTGAAACAGCAGAGACCAGCTGCCGAAAATGCTGAAAAGGAACATAAAAATGCGTTGAGCATGAACTAATACCTGAATATGATGTTGGAGTAAGTTCAATGAACGTGTTTCTATCTACATACAACCATATTCCTATTCCAATTGATGCTAGACCAGACGCCTTAGTTTCAATAAAAATACGTCAAAACTACGGACTTACCAGAAAAATAATGTCGAACAGGAAGAAAGCCTTGACGCGTTGCTCATAATCGAAGTTGAACTTCATCTTTCCATTACTTTCCTGCAAACATGAATTGTCGTTAGCGTAAAGTAGAAAAGATTTATCCCTAGAAGGAAAATTTAAAGTTGAAATTACTGCCGGCGGATGCGCGGCGGTTGCGCAGCGTGTTTGCACCTAAAGGCACCTAACCGTGCTCCGTGCCAACAAAGGTCATAGAAAGAGAAAAGTTTCTTCGATGGAGATGAATGACGTTTACGATGGGTCACATGCTAACAGTTTCAAGAAGAGACTGTTAGCATGTGACTGAAAACAAAACACTTTTTGGCAGAGAAAAGTTCAGTAGTAGGCGGCGTAGAAGCTCTGTACACTGGTTTGTAGTCGACGCAGATGCTCTATAAAACTATTGCATTCACTGTAATCCCGTTACAAGCGATCAAAATCATAACATAATCTATTCAAGCTTCTGATAATCTCTGTCTGATCTGAAGTATGTTCTTTAGTTTCTTCCCTGTTCCTGCTCACTATATTCTCGAATTCTCCTTGACAGGAGGGAGAATGTGCTATAAAACCGTCCTCAATAGTCTCAGAGTACCTTAATCTACAAGAGCGTTACAGTGAAGAAATTTTAAGGAGTTCTCTCGGATTTTTTTAAATTTTGAACAAGTCCGTCTTCTACCATTTGGTAACGGCCAACCTCTTTTGACACAATTATGTACTGATGCCTCAGCAACTTTCATAGATAGGGGCAAACGGAAGATTTGTTATTTTGGATATATTTTCAGCGTCAAGAAATAATGATTAATGCATCTCTAAAGACGCTAATTTTCACCACGCTTTCGTAGATGTCATATATTTGAATTTACTCTTAAGCTGTTGTTGAGATGAAAGAATGTAGTAGTAAGCTGGGCTCTCTACTTCTTTTGCACTGTTTGTTGTCTTCTGCCAAGGGTGCATAGGAAACGTTGCATTCTGGTTATTGAGCACTTCTACAGCCTTTGCTACAGTCGGCAGACTATCTGTTGTCTTGTTTGGTAATGTCAGTCCTGTTCAGAGAACAGACCGAGTAAGATTGAATCGAATTTAGAAGGCTTCTTGTTGCTAGGGATTAGTCCCTCATCATTCTACGGTTATTCTCTTGTGGCTTTCCAACACCCTCTCTCTCCCTTATCATTTTGTAGTAGTTGAGACGAAATGGCGGCTTTTTCGATCTGAAGCCATGATTTATTTCTATTATTTAGCCTCCGACGGCAGGCATTTCTCAAATCTCGACGTGATTCTCTTTTTCAACAAATGACTTTTTCAAAATTTCTTTTCCAACCAACTCTCCAGTTCTGGACCGACGTTGATTCCAATCCGAGAGGGCCGTTAAATATGCTGCTCTTTGTGTGTTTCTGTTTGTTTTTCATCCTGCGACCGTCGCGTTCTCGCTCTTGCATATTTTTCAAATAGAGATTCACTATTGCAACACATCGGGAATATTTGTTAAGCCTGTTACCCAGACTACGGACTAATCTCGGATTTCCCCCTTTCCGTATTTTGTTCACACACAGCCGGCTTACGGGATCTTTTTTCTCAGCAGAGCTTTGATAAACTTAATGGTTTCACAGCTGGGCATTCGCACATGATTGTAGATTATCGCTCGGATAAGACTTGACTAGCCGTGTGTTGATGAATTTTTTGGGGAACTTCGAAACTACGGATGTCGTCTTTCGGACCTGGCCACAGTCTCTGTGGTCGTTCTCTATTTTGGTGAGGTCATACGAATGACCTTGCGGAGGTAGCGGGACAAGCCCTCCTGCACCCGAAACCGCATATCACTTCACGCATTTTCGTTAAGAGTGTAGTGGACTCTGTGTGTACAACAGATCTCGAAGTGATGAGCCATATCCTGAAAATCTTGTCTCCAGGTTGTAGAACATGAGCATAACTTTTGTAATGCGCGCTCGTGCTCGGGTAGCGTGCTATCTTTGGTGAGTCGAGGGGTCAGCGGCCGCGGATTCTCGCGCCCTCAGCCTTGTCAAACAATGGCTGCGAGCGCCCGCCAATTACCTCACAGTTCATCGTATCGATCCCTCAAAACAACCGATCAGCTCCTCTTTCTTGACTATTTACTTATATATTCTATTTTCTACAAGCTTTAATCCCGCTAAAATTCAAATGTTGCAAATTCTGACTCTGCGTGCCCGCTTTGTTTGAATGTGCAGAGATGCAGTTGTCTAGGATTTTGGCTAGGTCTCTAGTCTCATTGCGCATCTCCGTTTATGGCAAAACGGTTAGAGAACTTAATTTCCTTCGTGCTCCGGAAATCATTAAACAATAAATCTTATGCTATGGATTCCTCTTTTCCACCTCAGTGTGCAGGAGATTGACTGCCGTGACGAATGTTTTGTCTCACTATGACAGCTGACACTGTTCGAACACGTATAACATTGCTCACAGCTTTCTACATAACTCTTTTATGGTTGTCACCTTTTACCTTTGAGACGTCTGACAGTCAAATCTCTGATGGTGGTCGGAAATGTTAGTAGTTTTACATACTATAACACGAATTAAAGCCATATAAGCTCACTTCTGCTGCACTGCCTGGACTGACGGATTACAGCTTTCTCATCTTATTTTTCCACACCAAGTCTTTTCTTTTGATCAGTGGATGCTCTCGATACCATGTAAAGTCAAAAGTAATTCTATTGAATGAACGCACTGACGGATTATCGATCCACCATAACCTCCTTTCTTCCACGCCCCTCGCTGTCTCTCTCTCTCTCTCTCTCTCTCTTTCTACCCGGTTAATCTTCCTGTCATCACATAGCCCATCTTTTGAATTTTCGACAAGTCAAGTAGTTCCTTGAGAGTCGCTCTTTTGCCTCTGTACCGGTATGCGAGCCCATTATTTTTATGTTCTTATTCAAGATTCCACCTGAATCCGAGCTATATTTCCATGCAAACGATGCCGTGTGATTGATTTATTTTATTGCATTTGTCAATGTTTCTCAAATCTTCTCAATGTTAATTGAGCGGACAGTGAGCAGATTTTTTGAAGCTAGAGTCATTTTCTAGCTACACCAACTTGGTGGTAAACAGAACTGATAGCATTCGCTTTTTGCGAAAGTTGGGTAACAATCAATGTTATTTTTTGCTTCACACTATTCCCCTTTTCTTTCTCTTCCTCACCATTCTAGGTTTTGTGCTTAAACTGTGAGACTTGCCACACTTGAAATCCTCTTAATCCCACGACTTAACATTTCTGATTGTAGTCTGTATCTCCTAGGAAACGGTAAAAGCATACCTCCAGATTCCTCACCAATCAAGTAGCCAGCACAAGTGTTCACAAAATATGAATCTCGATTTTCGTCAGATGAGTAACTATATAGGCTTGTCGAACTGCGCCAGCAAGCTTGCTTCTTCGTCTCTATTTAGGAAGAAAATGTTTTGAAACGGAAATGACGTGTAGGCATTTAGAAAGAAGGAAATTTCTTTGCTCAATTCAGTGCATCCTTATCGCGCCTATCATTCCTGTCACAGGATAGCTGTGAAGCTTCAGCCCAACCATTTATTCCTTTTTGCACTCATACTCTTTTAACCTGCTTCTCACATCCTGTTTTTATAGAAGCCATTCAATTGTTTTGACAAAGGTCGCCTGAGGCGACGAGGATACTTTGTAGACACACAGGTATGGGTGACTATGTGAGGCCAAAACGCGCGCGGAAACTGGATTGCGACGCCTTGCTATCGGCGCGCACAGGCCAGAGCACTCCGTAACCACCTTCCAAGGATTAGAACCTAAACTCATCATTGTTCTAGCTCATATTAGTACATTGACATACTAATGTCACTGCTATTAGCTAGCATACAAACTCTTTTGCTATTAACTTCATGAATTGCATTCTATGAGTTATCTAGTTTTACTTTAATTGCCCGCACTTTGCAGTTTCTATGGACATGGCTAAACATATCACATTTTTGTGCGAATTCGGTAGCCAGGTCCATTCATGTTGCCATAGGAAAGAAGTAACGCTGCCAAAGATGCCTCCGTTCCAAACCTGATCCCGCCTCGGCCGTTCCTTCGCGCTTCCGCCGCCTCCCGAGAAACCTTTCCCCCAAATTACAAGAGAGATTGAACATTTTTTTCACTATGTTGCACTCTTTTCTATTGGCGGTAGTTAAATGATCTTTCAGTCGCCATCCTGTCTCGATCATTGAGCACTTCTTGTCTTTTATAGGTCTGACACAGATCAGGTCACACTCCTTCCTAATAATTGATCCGTATGCTGGTTAGAAATCGTTTGGAAACTTTCGTTTAGGTCTTTATCATGCTTGTCTAAACGTACAAAGTTGATAATGATAAAATATATCTCAATATATCCTATTATACCGGTTTTAGCAAAAAACCCGGAAAGGGTCAGAAAGTGAAGTGACTGCTGGCCACTTATCTCTAGCGCAATCTTCCCCTTTGTTCATTGATTTGACAAACGCAGCTGGCCTGTAATTTTTCGATAAACATAACACTATTATAGGTCCGACGCCGTCATATGAGAATCAGCCAGCAGTAGAGAGCGGTGAACTTCTAAACTCGGCCTGTGTAAGGCACGCCATCACAGAAAGAAAAGATAAAAATGGAAACTTTCAGGTAGTATGTCCGCCAGCTTTCCAGCGCCTGTGAGCGGTCATTTCGCACAACCATCACCAATGTACCCGAACCAGGGGTTCGGAGTATATAATGATCCCTATCAGCAGGTGAAAAAGCAAATCGCAGAAAACATTCAGTTGTTCAGCTCTATAACCAAGCTCCGGGCAGCAGTTATCCAGCTCCTTCTCATCAGCCCGGCTCTCAACAACCTGTGATGAAACCTAGTTTTGATCCCCGGCAAGCCAATGGGTAATTTAGATGATTTCATTCCCAAACTATAATTTCTAGATACGTGTATCCTCAAAACGGAGCAGGTCAGATGATGTCACCTGGTATGGGAGGACCCTATCCTCAGCAGTCGATGAGACCTCCACAAAATTACTATGGTCAACAGCAGGCAATGGGACAAATGCCACCTGCTTCGATGCAAAAACCACCCGCCTCGTCGGCATCCTCAACAGCTATGGGACCACCGAACGGAATGCAGCAAAATATGATGATACAGCAGGGCATGAACCATATACCTACGAGTGCGGCAGGACCCGCAGGACAGATTCCGACACAGATGAAGAGTCCGATGTCAATGCCTATAAGACCCCAACAACAGCAATCGACACAACCTCAGATGAATAGTCCTGGGTAGGTTGTGTGGTCGCTTCTTATCATCGTTTGGCAGCAGTTTTTTTTTCTCTATACGCAAGAAAGAGAAATGGTTGTATCAAACCCGCTATAGGTCTCTTTTGCGGCCGTTGGGTTATCAGCGATGGAGGCGAGGAAGGCAAACATTAGGAGCACGCTCATGAAAACTGCGCGAAATGTTGCTTCGACTCAATTGTGCTGTTCCTAGAAGGGCTGCGAATCATTTCCGAAAATCGATAAAATAATAAAAGCCAATAACCTCAGAATACCAATTAGTGACCAAAACGGCGGTACACATAATAATCCTCAGAGCTCACGGTATAATTATAGCATGTTCGCTGCTCCGGCTCCACCGAGGATGAAGCAACAATTACCATCTCCCGGAACAATGCATGTGATGCCGAGCCACCCGGTTTGTCGTCATAAATCTTTTGGGATACATAATTTTGTTGTCTAGATGGCCGGCGATCCGTCTTCGAGCACAGCAAGTCACATGGTGCAGCAAGCACAGAACCCCATGAATCCCTCAACTCCGAGGAGTTTACCTGCCCCGCCGACTCAAGAAACACCGTTCACCGCTGTCACCCATTACGAGATGCCTCCAGCTTTTCCTCAGTACCAGGATCAATTCAAGGTGCAAACAACTTTGTTATGTCCAAGTGATCCAATTCAGAAACATAACCCCACCACCGTCCACTACTACGACAGGCGACGATCTCAGCTGAAACTTAATTATCCCACTGGTCAGGTGGTGAGTTTTTTAGTGGGATACAAAAACATGTTCATTTGCAGCAGGCACCGGCCCAGGAGCCACCAACGTTCGGTTTCTTGCCTGGACAGGCTCGTTATGAGGAAAAATTTGATCGGAGGAATCCAGCTAGTAGCATAGTCCCAACAACTCAAATGAACTCAGCGCCAATGACTTCTAATCCAATGCTTCATCGGCAGATGTCAGCTCCTGGAATAGCCTCTCCCTCATATGCTCAGCAACAGCAACAAATGATGCCAGCTCCTACAGGGCCAGCAGCGAAAAAAACAAAAAGAAGTGCGTCCACAACAGTTGGTAAGCTATTTTGTGTCTTTAGTTAGAAAATACGTTTCAGAACCCAATCCTCCTCCTTCATATCAAGCAAACAGAATGGTGCATATGGGTACATTCAACAATCCTAACTTGAAGAGTCCTGGTCTCATGCCGATGAATAGTCCGATGGGATCCATGCAGTCTCCCCAAATGCCGCCAAGCAGCGTGGCGGGGTCGAATGGAATGAATATGATGCCCGGAATGCCTCCAATAGGCGCCAACGGCATGAACGGAAATGGTATGGTTCCAAGCTCGATAGGGATGGATCACAACGGAATGGGATCACATGTGGGGAACGGAATGGCACAGTCCATGAGCAACATGCAACAAAATGGACAGTTCCACGACATGAGACCTCCACCCCAGTACTCACAAATGCAAATGCCTTCCAGTTCACAAGTTTACAGTGAGTACTGCTGGGGTTTGGTTATAAAACTCCTTTTTCAGACAATCAGATGCAGCAACGATACGGCAATGGTCTGATGTCGCCTGCGCATCAAGAACCCAATCCCTCTCCCATGCAACAGGTATTCATATACCTCAGTTCTGTTCACTTATCATTTAGAATGGTAGTCAGCCTGGAATGCCCCAACCGCAGGAACAAATATCACAACAGCATCCTCAGCAGCTAATGTATATGCGTCAGCTGCCTCCATGCAATACATGCAAGGCGGAGATCACTGTCAGTGAATCTTGGAGATTGTACATGAAAATTTGTTTTCAGCAAGGTTCTCCATGTAAAATATGTGCTAATCCTAGTTGTAGACGGACGTTTCATGTGGTAAAATGCATTTTTGACGATGGTAATGTTACAAATTCAGAAATGCAGCGGCCTCACTGACGCGGCAACATCATTGCTCAATCAGAATGCCGATATCGGCTGGGTCTGTCCGGTGTGCGATCCCAGGCCCCGATGAAAAAGATTTATGCAAAACGATTATACCATCTCCAACATTTCTTTCTCTCGGTAGCCGGTGTGTCATTTGTGGTGAAAACCATTCCATTTTCTTAGTTTCGACTTCCCTTCCTGGTACAAATTCTCGTTACGTGCCTCCTGTACGTTCCCCAAAACGAAATCTCTCCATCATCTAACTGGGTCCATTCCGTCCCATCTTTCCTTGGCCATATGTAACTGTCATCACTTTTATCAGTTCTCCCATCAAACATGTACTAGTGTAGAGCATGTATAGGGACCAATTTTTTCTAATTTCATCGAGATTTTAATAACAACTATTTATGAAACAATAAATATTAACTTAACTTGTTGATCCCGAGTGTTCTCGTTCTCGACGAAACTAGAGAAGGACCTCCTGTTCATTAGGGTGGATTAGGTACGCTGGCTGAACGCGTACTGAGAACGTGTACAATGGAGCAAGCGACATTATTCACTACCGTAACCCAAAGATAATAAAAGGTGGCGATCTTGTCCACGCTTGTTATTCAAACCATTTTTTGAACAAAAATTGTGGACGTGTAGATGAAATCTGCAAAACTAGGATAGTTCTTAATAGTCCACCGGTAGCAAGCTGTTGCCTTTTTTCCAAACTGTCATTATAGGATAAACAGCATGTAAAGACAGACATATGGCAGGTAATCCCTGTCTAGATACGGTAAAAAAGCTATAGTTCTCTTCTCGTCCTATTACTCACAAGTCAGAAATGAACCAATTTGCCTGCTCATGTAGCGAGCATAACGTGTGCGGACAGGCATGTTAATTTAATAGCGCATCCTTTTGAACCAACAGTCTATATTGGTGTTTTTAGATGCAGGACAAGTAGACACCTCTTTTTACGTTGAGACGACGAATACGGTAATACTAATGAGAGGGGAGAATGAATGTTCCGACAAACTTTTGGCTGAATGAAAGGGAGGATGACCTTGATCCAGCTGGCTAGAAATGTTTTGTATCGAAACGCTTTTTGGGAATAGAGGAAGAAAGGTCCTCGGCAATTCAAACGCAGTCACCTGAAAATTTCAATGCGCATTTGGAATGCTATCAAGGAACACATGAGACAAAATATGTAGCAAATGAAAAATATCGGCATTCTTGAGAATAGTGGAGAGGATGTTTAAGTTTATCAAAATATGTTACGAAAAGAACCAAAATGCATCAGGAGAGGACTAACGACTCATTCAGCATCAGAAAAAGTGGTTCGGACCATCCCAACCTTAAAATATGCGTTTTAAACACAAGTTTGACTGAGAAGGTCGTTCACAACTAGTTACCCTGCTACATTTGTGTTGTTTACACTATTTTGGCTTTTCTGTTGTATAAGGCCTCAGTTTGATTCTATATCAAACTCTACTTTGCTTTCGTTGTCGCATTGACTCCAGTAAATGCTAAGTGATGGCCTAACAAAAGTTGAACAAGTTTTATTTCTTCAACTTGAATATTCTAATCTCAAGAACTGCACAAACTGTCGGCTCTTTGCAACAAAATATCGTAATGCTTCTGATTGCCAGAGTGTCCTACCCTCCGACTTCATTAGCCGAAGGTACCGTGTTCGATCTAATTCAAAGAGGTCCATGTTTGACGTTGAAGCCACTGGAGCGGTATAACGAGCCGGCGTGACTTCCGGCGACAAATTATATCGCGGGCACACTTTGACAAATTGACTACCGTAGTTGTACCAAGGCAAACCAGGAGAAACCAAAGAAAACAAAAAGTTTGAAAAAAAAAGATAGAAAATTTCAACTGACGTTCTTGAATTAGGCTGGTATGATTGAATATTTTTGGACTTACTGTAGGTTTCTGAGCAGTCTGGTGGTTTGACATTTGATACTATACCGTTAAACCGAAATTAGACTTGCAAATCTGAAAAACTCTCTAATAGTAATTACAGTGTGGCAGACTAGTCAACCAAACTGAACGCTATCGTGAAAATCAATTTTATGTGTCAGATTTTTGTACAACCATTTTAAACACGGAATGAGTTTCTCGACTACTAACAATGTAGTTTCTGGTTAGTTCATTGTTCAACTGGAGAACAGAACGGTTCATGTCGCTGTGAATCAAAGTTCGGTTAATGTTTCGATATTATTCAGCCAATTCACGGTTGAATAGTTTCTGTTCATGTAGATGAATGCTCAAATGAGAGGAAGAAATGTTGTCAAAACAAAGCGAAGAGGACAATCTGTGACGACTGGTTGCCAAAGCTGGCGGAATGGGCACTGGGCTGCCGGAGTCTTCCGGATGGCCGATGGCGCGTCTAACCTCGATTTCACCAGTCACTAGGCATATGTTTCCCATAATTTCCACTTTATCACCTGTGTTATGCTAATCGAATCATAGTCTTCCGTTCCGCGAAGCGTAGAGGGGCGGAGAAGGCGTCTTCAGAGTCCCTGCTATTCGATGGCTCGGCCTCGGGCTCCGCCCCCGGCGATGGCGATTGGGCGAAGTCGTGGGTAGCGCTTCCGAGCGACTTGCGTTGAATTTCACGCTGGTACGACGAGGAGCGGCGGAGCGTCGAGAAGGTGAGTGGACATGGCAAGACGATTCGGCACGCCTCACGGGCCACTCGCTCAGAAATGCGCAAGTTTTGCGGAAACAAATTGTTGACGACGCATCATCGCACGCACAATCACTATCCGGCTCTTGGCAAGTCACCATGAGGTATTATTTGTCAATGTTACGGGTTTCTCACTCTTTCCACTCATATTCTTCTTTACACTGCCTATCTCTTTATTTCATTGTTTCCCTTCTGTAGAGGCTTTTGATTGCTAATACTATTTTATTCCCAGTTTTTAGCTCACCTGCTTCAACCTATCTTCACTGTATTGAAATTTTTTTTTATCTTCCGACTTCTGTAACACTTTCAACATTTTTTGCACTATTTACACGCTTCCTGTCACACTTTATCACATCTACTCGATCACATTCAGAACGAAACAATAAGGTCAAAGAGGACTGAAAAATCTTCACTTGTTTCCTACTTTATCTTCGCTAACTATTTTTCAAATTATCCTTGACGGAAGTTCTCTATTTCAGAAACGCACAGAATAGACAAAACCATGTCATGTCATATTCTTCTTAACTTAGACTTCGACCTAACCTAACTGTATCTCTGTTGTTTTCAATCTTCTTTTGAGCATCAATGTTTTCGTTTTGCTGGCACTTAGCACTTCTCTGCAATTCATACACTTCACCTAACTATATATCCATAAACAACCATTTTGTTAGCTTAAGCGTTTTTTGGTACTACTGTTTCTTCTACCTGTATGTTAAGCTCTTCCGTAGGCTTCTTTGCACATTCTTTTGCTCGACTAATTCCTATTTTCATAAACAAACATATGGTAAAAATCAGAATTTGCTTCAATTTCATTGAACCGTTTTCTTGTTCATCTTTTAGCTGCATTCCGACTTTTGCAGTTGTTAGCTCTATCCATAGCGATACAACTTCCCTAACCGTTTATTTCAACAGCGCTCGCTATTTTCAATTTGTTGCCATTAATGCAAATGTGGCACTTTATGGTTTGAACTGAGGTCCGTTGTTCTGCCTGTCATCCAGTTGGAACGTCCTCGAACTTCCGTTGAAAGTCCTCATAGCAGGCCATTCCCACTGTCCGATGCGCGTTTATTTGATGGCTCTTTGTCGCAATCGCTCACCCGAATCCAAGCTACTCATTTTCCATTTACAAGCAGAACAAATTGAAGGGTTCGCTACGAGATTAGGGGCTCTGGGAAAGTTGCTCCGACGAAACCTGTCGGCTGGTTATTCCTTACTCATTATCTCATTGGCGGCTGTCCTTGACGCATCGTATCCTCTCACATATCAAAAAGGTACAGCCGGTAATCACCGAGCCACACACAATAACACTGAGCTCATTAGACGAGACGGCAAATTACCGTACGTCAACAATTCCATTAGGGAGAGGACGATCATCGGGAATACCTTTAGACGAATCTGGTCCCAGAGTATTTCAACAGAAAAACAGGGGCGAAGGTGCTATACAATCTAAAACCATGTTTCGTCAAACTTGTAAAATTATTTGTAGATCCGAATATTATGCTTATCACCTAGAAACCGTATTATGTGGTCGTCAAGATCTTTTAAAATGTTCACGAGGTTTTTGAAAAATTAAGAATTTGAATGACAGACCCCCTTCTATGGCAATTGGTTGGCCCCCACAAACGACTTCCGGATGCTCCGGCAGCATCATTAGCCGAGATAGAATCTGTGTTGAGTGCTTGCGCAATATTGACGCATACTTTAGATAGCAGATAAAGGATATGAGAATTTTGAATGAGGACAGCTCTTTTTGAGCATGTGAGCTGGATGGGAATCGAGCTTTCTCTTTTCAGGGACAGTTGAGTACAGTAATCTCACTTTTTTTTACATCCAATAAGCTATAAACAGACATGTTCCCTTTAGAAAACTGCTTGTTCGGAAAATAGGATAGTCAAAGCCGCTTTAGAAAAAATTCAGGCTTAAGAACGTTACTGGTGGTTGCGGTCAATCCTTTTTCTAATCTTTGAAGAGGCGCAACAGACTGCCAATCAAGCGCATGCACTAATTCGAAAATGACTCCGAGGTTCTTTGTTTTCGGCTTTTGCGACATACGTTCTACGGCAGGACTAATCCTCTGACTTACCTTTGTCAAGCCGCTTTAAGTTAGCCTAATTAGTGGACGGCTCCGTCACTGGTAGAGCCATGTTAGCGACCACCTGTGGGGAAAACGGAACACGCAACCGGAAGCCTGATACTGTATACAGTAAGACTTCCGGCTTGTCGTCTGCCTACTAGAAATTTGATGGCTGCAACCTGTCAGTCGGGAAATCCGCACACCTTGTTATCAGCCGGTCATCACTTCGGCCCGGGGATACCTGTTGATTCAGTCGTCACCCAATTCTTCACGCAATGGAGCTGTCAAGACAGCAGATGGTGCCATCGGCAATGTGACAAATTGCAACTTGTCAAGAGTACAACTGAGAGCGAGTGCGCAATTGACCGGGTCATTGTCCCTCAATTTCAATTGATCACACGAGCAGGCTGATTCGGTCTCGGGGGTCAGAAAAAGGCAAAAAGTGGCAAATCAATTACAGAAGCAAATTTATCTTACCATCGATCTTCAGCTTCTTCAAAACTGGAAATACTTCGAACTTTTTGTAGCGACAAGATCCAATGCTGTTGTTCTACGCCTCGATTTACCTTAAAACTGTCAACTTGTTGTCATATCGGCTGTCTCCGTATGGCAGATCTCCACTTCCGCCCCGTATTTGTCAGTTTGGAGTGGTGGCGCAATTATCGCGTCACGATGACTGTCGTGGCGTCGTCTGACCGTAACCCTGTAGAGATTTCATCGCAGATGTGAACAGAGATGGGCCACCTCGCTGGGAGCTGTGCATAGAGACTTGTTTAGCTTGTTTACAACACTTCTTCTCGTGCTGTTAGCCAGTTAGCCTTGACATTTTTATAAAACTCAAAAACATCTATTCGTTTAGAATTTCAGTTATCAGCAAACAAAACAACCTAAAACAGTCTGTTTCCTAACACGATAAGACTAGGAGACTTTCAGTAAGAGTGAATAAAGTATATGTTCGAGCGTTGTGAAAACAATACGCTAACAGTTATTTCTGTGGGTTCTCAACAACTAGCAAGCAAAACTTCCCCGAATCCCTAAGAACAAATGTCTCGCTTTTAGAGTTCATTGGTTACTGACAATTATGCCATGAGGGGGTCATCGGTCATTTGAAGAGTGCCGTAATCTTTTAATCCCCTAAATTGTGTCCAAGCAGCAGGGAGCTGACCCCAGGCGGGAAGAAAAACCATTTTTGGAAACTTTATTCAATGGAAGAGAGAAATGTTCCTAGCAATCTGTCTCAGTCTAACAACTGTCTTCAAGTTGGCTATTGAGAGAAATCTCAATCAAGAGAAACCTCTATAATCACTTCTTTCAAGACAACAAACCCACTCCATCAACATTTCTCTCTCTATGTAAAACCTTATCTTGATATGTATACTTTGGATTGAGTAACAGCATAGTGGCGACATATGGGTGGTCGGTTTGGGGCGGGGCGAGCATACGGTCGCTACGCGCGCATTGGCCCAACTCACAGCCTACTTCGTACTTTGATTCACTTCTCATAATCGTTTTATCCTTGCTAATTTTTTAAAAAAGAACATTAATCAAAACTCGAAGTCGTGCCATGTCAAAAATTACTGGAAACTGGTTTTTTGCTTGATATTTGACGTCAAAATCGTCGTACTTGGTCGAATTTCGACTTGTAAAAGTGGAATATAGTTAGAAGAGGTGGTATACACCAACCGCGAGGGCCGAGCGCATCAGAATGAGTGTCAGCGGCGCTGTCCACGCCTGATTAGGTCTTTCACTTCAGTAGAATCATTTGATTTCACGCGTGAAATGAGAGCAACTCAGCTGCAAACGGCCCTCCGTCGGACGCGTAATCCCTCTGAGCCATCCGTGTGTCGGTGTCCAACTCTTTCTACCAATCTTTCTGAATGCTCTTCAGTCTACAATCCCGCCCTGTATCACTGACCAATGAGCGAAAGGTAACCCAGGCATGCGGGGGCAGTGAAGACAAGTTTCGATATGACCATACTTCCCCATACAATCGATCAGCCCCTACCGTCTAAAGAACAACATTTCAGACTGCTCCACGACGCTATAAGGCGTTGCGACGAAGAAGCTTATGACAGTGGGGGATAAAGGAGTCGAGATGCCGGCTACCGGGAGAGGTTCGTCTTTTTCTTTCCCACTTTGTGAAGATAAGGTGTCAGCACCAGATAAGACTAATGAAAAGACTAGCGCTATTTCCCGAGAGAGATGTCGAGACCAGGTTCGCAGAGAGAAGCTTATATTAGGAGGCAAAGGAACGAGACCAATCGACATCTATCCAAATTATGAATAATGAGCTGTTTCTATAATCATCCCACGCAAAGAAAAGAGATGAAGGCTCAAAAGCCGTCTAATGTCCTGTCTGTAGCCCTGATTCCGTCATCCTTTTGAAGTTGTTTAGATGCCAGACGCTGGCTGACCTCAGAGAGCGCTGAAAGCCATTAAAGTGAACGGTTATTGCCGATGGGACGCCCAAAAACATGAAATAGGGCTACCGTAGGAGTAGAACTTTCAAGTTTGTATGATCTCAACCGATGTTCTTAATGGAAGCTTCTCTTCGCACATAAAAGGTGTGGATGAAGGCGAAAATTAATACACATTTCTCGGGGGTAGCTTTTTTCTTTCCAGCCCACCACTAAAGCAGTTTTTCCTCTTCACTATTCACTTTTTACCGCGCTAGAAGTAACTTTTTACCGCGCTAGAAGTTGTCGGAACTAATTTGGACGCGACCCGGCCGATTTCACACCTTCATGCTCCTATTGAGACAGGAAGCCCGGGCTTATAATGGCCGTCGGTCGAAATGGTGGCCTATTCTCGACAGCCTAGTTGAGTGGTCAGAATTCTTAGGGAATTTTGTGATCCTGGATCCTAAAGAGATAGATATTGGGGTTACGCAATGGACGAAAGAGCGCCGTCGAAGCATCCCGCAGGGCTGTTGACGAGCTGTCATCGACCATATGTGAGCCGGGACTCTTTCGGTAGAATTATGCTAATGCTCCTTTTGCTAGTGCTCGACAGCACAGATTGCAAACAGAGCGCTAAGAATTGAAACGGTTTTGTCTCAAGATCATGAGTAATCCGAAAAATTGGAAGCCTACAACGCCTTTGCTCTAGTCCTAGCTTGAAACCGGTGTTTGTTATCTTGAACTTTGAAAAATGAGCGTTCTTGCATCTAAGCATGCCGTTTAGCTCAGAGCTCAGTACAGGCATTGTTTTGAAACTAGCAACTTTTATATTGTCTGAAAATAATGGACCTTAACCACTTGTCTCTATGACTCTTCTGAGATACTTCCGGTAGCGGTGTTCCTCAAGCGTCACTGACCCGAATATTAATTCCAATTATGCTCCAACCTGCTACAATAACAGTGTAGTGGCACCAGTGGTCGAGACTAATTATCCCCTTTGACCACATGTTGCAAATAAGATTACTGTAAGACTGTTAGACAGATTTAGATTTAGAGCTTTTCGCAACTTGTTAGTTAGCCTAAGAATAATTAAATACGGAGTCAATTCATTAACTCGGCTAGTGAATTCAGCCGCTCGTTGCATAATAGCCGTCTAATTGTTGGTGAGGATAGGGAACGGGTGGCTTAATCCTAGTGATACATCACAAACTGACAACAAACAGCGGGAGGTGATGGAGACGTCTAGCACTTCAGGATAGCGGGGCTCTTGAACAGTTCATTAGGCTTTGTTTGGCTGTTTTGTAACAGAAAAGACAATGGGAATACTTGTACTTAGGCAATAGCACCAAATTTTGAACTTACATAAAGCATAAATGCTTCGGTAGGTATGGCGCGGTGAAAACGGACATCCAGCTTCATGTTTCAAAGGTTTCATTAGTTGTACTGGAAGTGTGTGCAAGCAGTTTTGGATTTGGACCATACGGAACTGTTTTGTCCTCTAAGACTCTGACAGCTTGGAAAAATGCCACTTTTTAGAAGTAATTTATTTTACTTGATAAGAGATGAGATGTAACTTTTGTCTTACTTTCTATATCTTTTTCCCCTTCGAACTGACGACCTCCAGTTTCGTCAAAACTGTAAAACGACTTAAAACGATTAATTTTGTACCAATAATTACGCCTTCGTGCGCATTTTGAAAAGATAATACTTCGTTTCTTCGAAGTCATCCTCCCTCTTTGCGAACTCTGAACTCGGCAAAACACCTCCGATTACGTGGCATGATTCTTCCTGTTCGCTAAAAAGATCAAAAACACATCTAGTAATTACGCCATAGTCTAGGCCTGATCATCCAAATACCAAGAAAATGGCACATAACACTTAAAGAGCATCAAATTTGCAGAACAAGAGATTGCAGATAGTGGACACACTGGAATCAACCAGTTGGGAGGTCAGTTCGTGAACGGAAGACCCCTGCCAGATATCACTCGACAGCGAATAGTGGAATTGGCAAAGAGTGGAGCACGACCATGTGACATCAGTAGAATGCTTCAAGTTTCCAATGGGTAACATTTAGTAACCTCTTCAAAATGGAAGTCTGTTTCAGCTGTGTCTCGAAGATACTATGTCGATATTATGAGTCCGGGACCATAAAGCCTAGAGCAATAGGTGGCTCCAAGCCAAGGTCAGTCCCCTCTTGAGAGTTTGTATTTCCTTTGACGACGAAAGGAGGGATACACACCGATCCGCCTGGTCCGGAAGGACGTCGTAGTTTCCGCTGCATTTGGTTACTTCCGTCCGCGCACACCTTATCCATTAGCAGACGTAAACATCCTAAGTCGATATCAAGAGGAAATCCTGTTTAAAACCAAAATTTGTCTTTTTGAGTTTTTGCTTCGCGTGTATTTAAACACAAAACGAGTAGAAACAAAGAAAGCAGCCTCGCGAAACATTTAATGGCTCGTCTAAATGAAAGACTTACGCAAGCTCGGAGTGAGTATACAACCTTATTTTGTTTTTGTTTAACATGGTTATTTGCAGGGTCGCCACGTGCATGGTAGTGGAGAAGATCGAAGAATACAAACGGGATCAGCCCAGTATTTTTGCGTGGGAGATTCGTGACAAACTTTTGTCCGACAACGTGTGTACCCAGGAATCAATTCCTAGCGTGAGTTCTTATTCACTATTCTTCTGAACTCTCTGCTGCCACCCTCTCCTCATTAACAGAGTTCTTATCAGTATGTATGTAAGTTCGCAGCTCATTAGAACACATGTTCTTTCGGCTCAGTTTGAAGAATTTTTTCTCCAGACAATCCTTCGGAAAGGCTAATTAAGACAAAACTGTTTCTGTTCCTGGAAACCTTTGAAATTTGAGGGGCTTCCTCCCGTTTCCGTTATTTAAAGCCAGACAAAAACTGAAAAGTTTAAGATTCACTGTAAAACTTGTTTACCTCTGCAATGAAGTTTATACTTTGAGTGCTAGTATTTGGTTTTACCTTTTCCACCTTTGAACAGTTCCCTCGTCTTTCTTAACTGTAGACTTTCTGCCAGTGTGATAATCAATCAGTCGAAGGCAAAAGTTTTCACGGTCATAACTAAGTGTTTTCCTTGTCCACCGTGTCCTCTCTCTATCGTCTCTCCTTCTACAGTATCCGTGGAACCCGTTGTAACAATCGTGTTTTGTCGGCCTAACTTTACACCCACTCCAGATAGGAATCTTTGGGCTTCACTGGCCCCTTTCAGTCTTTTACAGCCAAAATTTTTACAATTTCTGACCCATTCACAATTTACGTGGATTCTCCCTATGTGCCTCTTCCCAGGGACTTCACAAAGTGATGAAGATTTTGTCGTTTTGCAGGTTTCCTCGATAAACCGAGTGCTTCGCAACCTGGCGGCCAGAAAAGAGCAACAGCAGTTTACATCCGAGATCTACGACCGGCTTCGTTTTGTCGATCCGACAGCGTGAGTTTAATAGATTTTAAATGAAAACGATTGGCGAGAATCGCATGTCCTGTCGATCCAAATTAGTGATTTCCGCCGCAGCACACTAACAAAAACGACAAGACTGGCAGACTACCAAAACCGCCATTTTTTGGGAAAGAGTGAGAAAGAGATGACCTCAATTCTCATGCGTTATGATGCTCTATTGATGAGTCATGACCAGCCGAAGGATTAACTTTTCTTCCCCCACATGAGCACTTGGTGACGCGGTTAATCCTCTCTGTTAAGTCCCTAGAATTTGTACGAAGCACGCGCAGTAGGTCAGGAGCTATCCCACCTGGGTTAGAGAGCAGTCGGACTTCTTCCACTACTTCCCAACCGCCGCCCTCCTCCCAGCCCCTGGCCGTAGCTATTGCTAATTCGTCACAACGGCCAACATATATCCAAACTGGCGGCATTTACCTTATCCGACGTTTCGATGCTACCACAAGCTGTATCTTCGGCTTCCAGGTATTCCGGACAGTGGTACAATCCTTGGCAGATGCCGGTACCGGGAGCCGTCGGTCTGACGCCCTTTCCTACAATTCCACATCATCCGATCGTCGAGACCAAGAAGGATCCAGGTAAGCATTTTCTTTTCATTTTAAGCAACAGCTTGAATCTTCTTTTGCATGCTTTCACTTTTCACACCGAGGCAAGAAAGAGATGAGCACTATGTGTAAGAACGGTTTGCTTATTGCTATTTGATTCACTCAAGTTCCAAAGTCAAAAGTTGCAAACAGAATTGAAGAAAGAACTACAGACCCCTGTAATTGTCTGTCGGAGCAGGAAACTGGCAGCTGCCGTACATGCTATGGGTTAATGGCGAGCTAACGGCGATCGAGTGCCTGATATGGCGCGACCTGTGATCCAATGTGACATTATCCGGCAATGAATCCCGACATCTTTCGATGGTCATTGCCACCAGCTGCTCGCAACACCTTTTGTCATCCGATCCACTCTTTTCTCGCTTATCCTCATCCCACGCCTTGTCTCAAGTCCAAAGAATTTTCCGATTAGCTCATTCTTTAAAAATGTTAAGAGCTCGCTGTCTACTGGGTAGTGAAAAGACTATCGTCACCCGTGTTTCCTATTGAATCACACGGTTTTTAATCCATTCCACTTCGACACAAGAAAATACACGGGCTTCTGCCTCAATTTCCGGGGTCAATAGGCAAATTGTACAAATGATGAACTGGCCCTCGTTTAAGTGAGAACGACTTTCAAGACAAACATTATTTGTTCGGCAATTATGAGTGCGTCTTGGAACCGGTTGCTACAGTAATCCTCCTTCGGCGACGGCCTCTACGGTACGGGATTTAGAACCGACGACCGTTCTCGCGACTCCATAAGAAGATCAGTCGTATAGAGAGCAGTTTTATTGAATTGGCTTAGAAGTGGGATGATTTGGGATATCGACTGAAAATAGAGGAGCACTAAGCATGAAATTAACGTGGTGACAGTTAGCAAACGCTTATATAGCCTATCCACGATAGAGTCGCGATGCCGATAATTAATTCTAATGCGTACTGTCACTATAATCTAATTTGGGCTGAACTAACGTGCATCAACCCGATTATAGGCATTATTCGACGCTGCAGTCAGACGCATCAACGCACCAACAGTAGTCGTCTCTGGATATTTCTCTTATTATGTTAGAAAATATCTTGATCCCAAACTTTTGGCGCAATCTGCACGTCCCCAAAACTTTTCTCTTCCGTCAGCACATTCCATCGAACAGTGGCTTCGGTAGTTACTTCCGGCGCATGGCGTTCACTTTTTCTTAGTCATCGGAACTTTTCATTGAAAAATTGTCGTTTGATTGGTTCTTCTGTCTACAGTAATGGTGAAGAAATGCCTTTGACGAAAAACAGAACTATTTCAAAAGGTTCATAGATAACAGACAGTTTTATAATCCTTAGTCTCGTGCTTTTATCCGCCTTTTGAGAAAAAATGTCACGGGTACGGACACATGCCCTACAGAGACAAAGCGTCGCGTTCTTTGTGTCTCAAGGCATGTCATTAATCCACGCATCAGGACGACAGCTCACTTGAAGTTGAATTATTAATCCCTGAAACCCGAACTACGGATTCTTTTCAGGAAGTATTTATCATCTTTTTGATTGAGTTTAATCCCTGTGAGAAAAGAAGTACAAGCTCATAGTTGTTAGCGAAGGGACGAGTGTAGGCGTAATCCCAGGAACGTCCAATGATCCAGAATGTTTGGAAGGATAATCTGAAGCTTTTCGGCCCTCGTAATTATGGGTGAAACAACATATCATTTGAGCAGATGCCGCCTCCAAAAACTTCCTCCCTTCTGTAACATTCTCTTGCTACATGCTTGACGGTTGGTATTATATTTCACAACATTTTCAACGTTTCGATTGAGAATAAAAAGAGCGTTTTGCTGGCCCAGCTTCTAGCCTTTCTCTATAGTATAAACTGACTTTTAAAAATTGAGCTTCCAGCAGATCTCTATGTTAGTTTTTGCCTTTGTTTCTGCCCTTTGTTCTCTCCGGCCGAATGAGGTTCGGTTCTTTACAGCGTGCGCTGCAATTTTTCGCATGAACGAGCAGCTGATAGACTGATAATGAAGGTCTTTCATGGCCATGCCGGTCTTACTTACAGTACTATTTTTTCATCTGGTTGAGGTAGTCTATTATCCTTGGAATAAAGCATAGCTTTGTTCACTAGTGAGTACTCGACCAGCTTAAACTGTAATTTATCCCACTAAAAAGGCGCTGGTTGGCGGTAGGCTACGGTGGATGGGCGGAGCCTTGGCGGCCAGCCCGCACATCACTTTTTGCTGCTGATCCTGATTGCTAGTGACAGTGGCACATCGTGCTCGCACGTGCCCCCGCAACCGAAGACGTCCGTTCCGCTTCCGCCCAGGCGGTATGCAACGACCGCATGATCCATATTACGTGAAAGAAGAAGACATTCCGAGAAGTGACAGGTCCCTTTCAGTTCGAGTTGAGCAGACGTTTCATTATTGCACTTATCACTTTGATTAGCGTGTCATTAAGGTAGCTTGACCACACCTTCAAATGATCTTTGCTTATGCTTTTGATTCACATACTTTCTTTTCCGGAACCTGACTTTAAAGAAGATGGCTTGAAGACATGGCCCTCATTGTGGTTGCACTTTATGAAGTTGAAGCACTTAGTATTTACCGACGCCGCCCCCTCATCACTACTGGTTGCACCTTTTACGGCGCGCGCTGTCCCGCCCAACCAGCCTATCAGTCGGTGCCCGCAGTTGTCATGATATCCACCCTTTCCAACCTCAAGCCTCCACCACCTCCGTCAGCCCGCAGGAACGGTCCCCGGTATAGACCGGTCAAACATGGTTCGTCTCCTGATCGAATTATGTCGCCTTCTCACTTTTGTGCAAATCATACAAACACACACACTCTGCGCAAGATCATTGATTAAATTAAGAGAGTCTCGCTCTCTTTTCTGGTAGTGGACACATTAGTGACTACGGAAATTAACAGCAACGAGAGGGCGTCAGCCATCTCTTTTCTATGGAAGACTTCCTGACATGTCTAAGAGTGTCGTATATGTATGCATCGCACCGTACAGTCCCAAACTTTCATTTATTTCTTCTTTTTCAGATGAGGACCAGAAACCTCCAAATGATCCTGATGAGGATGCGGCGGCCAGGATGCGACTCAAGAGGAAACTACAGAGGAATCGAACTTCTTTCAGTCAAGAACAGATAGAAGCTCTTGAAAAAGGTATTCTGCCCAGTTGAACCGGCACTATTCGACAATTTCAGAGTTTGAAAGAACACACTATCCGGATGTTTTTGCTAGAGAAAGGCTAGCCAGCAAGATTGGACTTCCAGAAGCCAGAATACAGGTTTGTTTGGGTCCTCATATCTCAAGTTTCAGTAGTACTTAGAATTGCCGTTAAAATTTTAGTGTGCAATCATTTCGCAGGTAGGCGCCACTAACTACGCGACTCACACAGTTACGGATCTCGCTCGCAGGTCGTAAACCCTTTTACTGTGTTCTTTTCACTCGTCCGGTCGGTAAAGATCTCTTTCTGAACAAAAGATAGAGAAAGAATCGACTGTCAAGCGCGAGGTGTCGCTCCCAGGAGCGTGAGTTGCGTGTCATGATGGTAGTCGTCAGCCTTGGCAGAGATAGTGTCTTGAGTTGCGTCAGCTCACCTCCGTTCTCAGCGGACAGCGCGCCTACGTCGATAAGAAGCGGGGAAGAAAACAGGTTCCGCTCTACCTCATTCCAAACCGAAAAAATAGAGGGAGACAATGCAACTTAAGGCGAAAGACAGCTGGCCACCCAGACTTTGACTTTTTAGCGCTTGGTCAGACCATTAATCTTGATTAGTCCGAAATTTAACTAGGATCGCAACAGCTGTGCGCAGATGCTGAAAGATTACGGTACTTGCAGGTGTGGTTTTCAAATCGTCGTGCCAAGTGGAGACGGGAGGAGAAGCTCAGGAATAAACGTCCCGGAGGAATCATGGACACCTCAATGAGTAACGGAACTCCCACCCCGACACCTGGCTCTGGACCTGGTAGTAATCTGGCTGCTCCGATGGGCAATTCGCCATCCTCAACACCAAACCGATTCACGCAGAATCCTGCCATTGGTACAAGCTTTGTCCCTCCAACTGGACAAATGTACGGCGGACTGCCTCAACAAATGGACCACTACGGGTAAGACACCATTTGGAGAGAAAGAAGCAACATGTTTCAGGTTTGGATTTGCCAATGCTGGCCTGGGGATGACTCCTTATCCTCCTGCTGACTTTAGTTCACACCAAATGTTCAACTCTCGCTCACCATACGATGCTTTCAATGTATGACTATTATTAGATAATTTCCAATAAGATTTCAGCCCTACGGCAGACTTCAAACTACGAGTCACTCTTTCCAACCACCAATGAATACATCTACCACAAGTGTTGGAGGTAAGATTTGTGTTTCTTAACAGAAAAAACAACAGTGTTCGGGCTTAATTCGTTAACGCGCCGCGATCATAAATACGTGAAAACTTGACAAAATTGCAAATTCTTAATGATGGGCAAGCCGTAATCTGTTTCACAGTAACTGAACATGCTTTTTAACAAAAAGACACACTGTTTGCCGTTCATATTTTATTGATCATATTGCCATGCTGCAACGACGACGGGGGCTGTAGCTACCGTAGTCCCGGATGAAGGAACAGGTGACGCACCCAACGTCACCTTGAATCTTCATCAAAACGTTGTCTTTCACCCCCAAAAAGGCACGATATGCAATCGACACCTAGACCTGCGATAAATAGTGTTCACAAAGGAAGGGGAACGTCCAGTCAAACCTTATCGCTTTCAAGTCCCCGGCGGCCTGGGTGAAGAAGACCTTTTTGCTAGATTTATGCCTGCCTGGTTGTGGGTTTATTGCTACTTCACTCGGGTACAAGTGTTTTTGAATCGCGCGCCTTGAAACAAGTTCCCCGAATCTCTGGACACTGTTCACGAGACCATGCTGCCTGTCTGCTCATAAAGCTCGCGCTCCTGGGGACGCTCCGTTCTCACCCATAAGGACGCCATTCGGTCGGTAATGTACTTTGAGAGAACCGAATGGCGTTGGGATTGTCGCCAGACAGTGCCTCTTCGTGGGAACAAAAACGACTCTTGGGTTTTGAGAGAGTCGGTTGTGGCAAAACCTGTCTCAAGAGAGACAGAAAGAGGGGCAGTTTGACCGAAACCTATGAGTTTTGGGGAAGTGAAGTAACGAGGATGTTTCAGGTATTGCTCCGGGAATGTCAGTCTCAGCTGTGCTGAACACCTTGGATCAGTCGGTGCTGCCTCCTCAAATGCACGAGCTTACTGAACAACACGATCCCAGCCAATATTGGAGGCAGTAGTTGTCTTCAATCTCCCTCTTGTTGTCACTCATTCCTATTCCCGTTACATGTTTCTTTTAAACTATTTTCTACATCCTTCTTCCTAAGAGCTTCCTCGAAGCCGGTTCAAAACTGGCATACCACACTCTGTCTCACCGTGTTCCTGTGAAATAGTCCAACTCTGATCTAGGATTTTCCTGTGTGTATTTATGAATAGCTATTTTTCTACGGCCTTTCTCCCCCCAATCGAAGATCTATCTCTCACCGGGGAGATGGCAAACTGTTCGCCGTCCATGGAGAAGTTTGAAATATTCGCCCCTCGGGTATATAGTCTCCGTAGGGGTGTCCAGCCGCGGTCATACTCTCTCGCAAACCCAGTATCCCACCCCCATTCACCCAAAAATCAAGTCTCGTGTACTTCCGTCCCCATATCATTGTGGTCACGATATCCCTGCGACATTTCCATAATTGGTCTTCCTCTCATTTCTAATGTTGCCTCTTTGGAAAAATGAATATTGTTCCAGTTGAATTTTGAAAGCAAAAATCTTCCACGGCGAGATAAAGTCCAGGGCCGCCGACACCATATCGCGAGTTGAGATCATGCGAAGTGACAGAGCGGTTATAGACAGAGTGATCGATGAGAACAAGGAGAGGACAGAAGAGATGGAAAGTGGTCGAGATTGGGGGAGACGCAGACTGTCGGCAGGTTGGATGGCGCGCGAAATGGTTCTCTACAGGCATGCTGACGATGATGAATGGGGTACGAACAATTAATTAGCGACAAAACGAACACCGACAGCTCTTAATTCGTTCTATTGACATGTTTACTTTTGACGGAAAATAGTAATATCTAAAACACACAGCTATAATTCCTATAGAAACTATCAGTTTCCTTTGCTTTAATGAAAGCAGGAGTTCAAGAGTTCATTAATGCATGCTCTTAGATTAGTGACTGTTTAATCATTGGATTGTGCTGCTTTTTATCACATTTCTAAACAGCCTAGTTAAGTAAGCCAAAAGTCTAACTAAGCTACAACTCTTTGATGTCCGGGCAAAAAACTACATTCTATAGTAATTGCTGAAAAATTACCGTAGACGTTAATTTAAAACCTGTTCATTACGTTCTTGTTTTCGAAAAAAAAATTTTATTTATCAATCGTCTTGTTATTTCCCCAGAAATCTAGTTTGGTTCCGTTGCCTCCATAATGAAAGAACTTGTCCTGTGTGCAAAAAGGAGCAACAAGGCGACCTGAAGTGTCCCCAACAAGAAGCGAGGAGGAAAAAGTCGCGCCACTTCAAAAACTGTTACGACTATGCTCTAATAAGGCTGGTAGAACTGACAAGCCTGTACGCTCGTTAAAAGATGTCCTACTATAATTAATAGTCGTCGAACCATCTTTCGTCTTCTCTTCTACCATTGATCTTAATTGCCGCCTTTGACGCCAGTTTTTTGTCTTGCCATCAGGAGCCATTAGGTCTAGAAATGGCCGGGCGATTTGCCTTTGCTACCCGAGTCCCATTCGTCCCTCTACGAGAGGCTCGTAAAAGAGACGGCTAATTCTATCTGACACTTCCTGTCTACTGTACATCTTTGTAAGCGAATGTTTCAATAAATACGTTTTACATAGTTTTTACAGATCGGGGTAACATTCTTGTCTATGACAGAAGGTCTTGTTTGGACAGAGACCGTTGATGCAAGGGCCAACAGCATCTTCTAAAAATATTAAGAACACAGTTAGCTGATTTCAGAAACAAAATATTGATCGTACCCGGTTTCATTGACGGCATCACAGGAGCAATTTCGATTGGAAGGCACTGACCGTAGTAGCAAGAGTAGTCCGGTTGACATTTATCTTGAATGCATGGTCCCGCGGCTTGTTTGAACAACTCTGAACACTGTTGTAGTATGTTTCAGATTTCCACTAGCCTTCTTTGTTTATCGCAGCAGCTGCTACCGTGACAAGGACAAGTAGCAATGTTGCGGACATGGAGAGGAGAGCACTTGCTCGAAGGAGGGGCTATATATACTAGACCGTGTTTGTTCTTGCTGACCACATTTGGACACAAAAACGCACCTTTTCTTGTCTTGTCGACACTGAGCGTCTCTTTAAAAATGACTCAACTAGATGTAGATAAAAAAATATCAGATTAAAGAAGTGACATAGTCTTTGGCAAAGTAACAGAATGTACAAAACTTTAGTTGTACAACCGGTTTTACCATCTAGAACAAAGCAAAAATCCAATAATTATAGCTTACTAGTGCCATTTTCTGCAACAAGTCTCTTCTTGAAAAAGGTGACTGTGTTCATCCAAGATTTGGATTCACTGATTACTTGAGTTGACGACTCTCCACCATACGCCACAAAGCCATCTGAACAAATTTTTATTTTCTGCAAAAACATTGTCACCAACTAGCAAACCGGGCAAAGAAACCCTCGTGAAACGGAAAGTAAGGTGGCTCCATTACGTGGCCACCCACAAGAGGTTCGTATTCAACATAATGTCCGGTAGATTTAAGCCTCTCGGTAATGTAACGCTCAGTGCAGATCGACGAAGTCAAAAAGTCGTCAATAGACACCTGAACTTGAAATGATACTATTTTCCACCCGTGATACCACGAGTCTAACATCAATGTGAGCTGGAATATCTTCGAAGTGAAGATCATTTTCTTCTGTGACCTTTAAATTACGAGCTGCTTTCTTGTAATTCAGAAAAGATCCGCAAAATTCGAAGTTTTTCGTATCAACCCTGAATTCACGATTGTTTTTTCAGCTCTATGTTTACGTTGCATGAGGAAAAGGAACATTTTTGTTCCTTATGTGGCCATAGTTATTCATTACGTGAGGAGGATTAATCGAGACAACTGCGGCAACCTAAACTTGACATGTTTTTTGGACTGTTAACTGGCCTGTGGGCAATATTTGGCCATGAGCAGAACCAATAGGCCGCCAAAAGAGCTTCCATGCAAACCGATTTTGTCTGTAGTAAATGAGAGAGAAGACATCCAATTGACAGCATTCTGAAATGAGTTGCTGACTGAAACACATCAGCTTACAATGAAATAATCCAGATCAACATTGAGCAGGCTCTTGGTCAAGTCTTTATACTGGAAGTAGGCGACGACCAAAACACAAAATCCTTCACTGGCAAGCGCTGCGGCCTTAAATGATAATGGAAATTTACTGTTTGTGGGTTACTCTATGCTCTGACAAGCCACCTGCTGAACCCAAAACATCTACAATGGAAGGAAACGGTCCGCTGCCTGAAAGTCTTTATGTAGCTTCCTCTTTTTGACAAACCGTTCGGCTTGAACAGCGATCCTCTAAGCCCACTTTCGTCTTCAATCTCTGTTCTCTCCACTTGTTCACTTTGAAACCTTTTCGTAAGTTTTTTGCTGTCAACTTGTCTCCCGGTAGAATCCAACAAGCTGGCAACATTTGCTAATATTGATTCAAAAACTCACATAACTTCATAGTTAAGAAACTGTAATTCTTTCCCTTCGAATCTGAGGTAGTCTCCGACGCGAAAATCTGTCAACGGCTTGAGACTTTCAAAAAGACCCATAGGGCGAACACCTCAAAGAAAAAGCTGGTTTTCACAGTACTAAATACCAGCGTATGTTCCTCGCAAAGGTGGTGTTACATTGATAGCAATATCGCCATAGCCATTTGATTTGTATAGTCCAAAGGAACGAAAAGTACCGAGCTTATGTGTATACCTGCACAATGTTACATAAGTTTGAAATGTTTGGAAAACTCACAGTAGCTTAACTTCATAAATTGTGTTAGGAGTTAAATCATGAGCAGAAATGCTTACAGGCCGATCATACAAAGAATCGAGAGAGAAAACTTTCAGACTCATTTACGACAATAACTGTTGCTGCTTATCGTGCAGTCTTGAAAAGTGCAGACACTTAGTGATCGGCGAGTTTTAAGAGATAAGCAGGGAAAACTGACATTGGTCCAAGTGATATCAGACATGTTGCAGAAAAATGCATAAAGAGAGAGAGAGAGAGAGATGTATGGTGTTAAATGACTACTCATCAACACCAAAAAGCAACTCGCACACGTGTTTTCCGTTTACCTGCTCAGCAAAAAACTACTAATTAAAACTAAACCGCTTCGAGTACAGCATTTCCCTATCGCGTATATCCCAAAGTCAGAGTCAGTCCTATCTAAAAAACTGTAAGCGCAGTTTTGTAACGCTTGATAAGCTGTATTTTCAGCCGAAGCCCGATTTCTCAAAATTTTTTATATCGCTGAGCTGTAAACGATCTGAAAAGATGATTTTTGCCAACTTCCGGTGCTTTTGTCTCGCAGAAGGCCGGACGCCGGACGAGAGATTGTGAAAACAGCGCAATTTGCACTACCCCTTCATATTTGATCAAATAACTTGGAAATTTTTTTTCTAGGGGTAACTTTTTGCACTCGTAGCTGATAGAATGTCCCGAAATCTGGAAATACGTTGGTGGCGAGCTGCGCGCGCTAGTTACCAAGCGTTTTGCGGTAATGGGAGGCAAAGCTGAAATCGCCCCGCGTTCCGCGCGGAGGACGATGACAGAGAGTTTAAAAGGTGCCCAGTAAAGAGACAAGTTGAGAATTACTGAGACGTAGTCGAGAACGACATAGGATTAAAAAATAGGGCCACAAAGACGGACAAGTTGTAAAACAACAATTAGAAGTCCCACCAGTAATAGAAATAAAATGACGAGCTGTCAAACTGTCCCTGAAACAGATTGCCAAATAAAAATTGGGTAGTCTCTGTTCTACCGAAAACGGAATAGTATATTTTGCGCTGTCTGTCTGTTGGACACCGCAAAACAACACAACGTTATGTTTTGTCAAAAACTTGTGCGAAACTTGGAGCCTTCCCGAAAACTGAAAAGCTTTAGGTAATGGACGCGTAAGATCCAGTAGAACTGCTTAGGACGGCGAAACCATTGGAGACGGCTGGTATGAGAATTAACTTTCAGTTGCTTCCCTTCTTCACAAAGCTACCGTAGTGCATTGGTTTGTTGTTTATCTCGAATGGGTTTCATTCGTCTCCGTTAGCACCTCGTCATACTATGTTTTGCTTCGTACTGAGAAATAACGTGATCTAGTCGTAAAACAACACACGCGAAGGGTTGCAAGTGCACAGATAAAGTCACACTTCTTCTATTCAGAGTAACCATTAGAATTTCGCGTTTTGTGCAAAGCTTATGAGCCCGTCTTTGTCTATAAACCCGTTCGCCCAGCTGCTCGATGGGCCAGGAAACAAAAAAGTTTTGCTACGTGGTATTTGTGATGCCCGTGCAGATGTATTTGCGGTGTCTTTTCCGTCCCTTTTGCCTTCCGAGTCATAATGCCCAGACAGCCAGCGACAGATTCAATATAACCTTTTGCTTTGCGGCACCGAAAAGACCTGTGATCGCTTTTAGGCGATTTGCGAAAGTCGACTCAGATGCTGACGGATTAAACCAGGAAAACAACCGCGCAGTCTTGCCATTGCGAACGGAAACACTGAGAGTGCACAGGAACTATTCCATATTCATGGACTATTCAAAGACAGTGGAAACTAGCATGTTATCTACATGTTACGATACCAAACCAAGATTATTTGAAGATGACAAGATGGTTGGCTTGTCATTGACACTTGGAGATTTTCGGGTTGAGGGGTACATAAAATAATCAACAAAACTATGAACAGAGGCACCAGTTCTGAGAGGGCCAATCATATCTCAAAAATGTGGTTGGATAAACTGTTTGCCTGAATTTGAGAGAGATGCGCGAATTGGGTGCTTCGCCCAGATTGAAGATGGCTCGCGCCTTCCAGTACTTTGATGAAGATGCAAACAAGATTTGAACACGGTTTGGAGATCCCATGAAAGCGTATGTGGCTTCAAGGGTGATTAGATTCGACATCACATACTGATAGATATTCTTCACCTTGCCTTTTTCTTAATCCTTATTAGTATTTGCCCCCAAAGAACAGGCTGAACAGAGATTCAAATATCTTTATTTCTGTCAAGTTGAGACCCATGGATGAGTTGGCGGGAACAATAAATAACAGTTTCCTAATTTGTCTTCTTATCCATCTTCTCTCGTTTCTTTCCGGCATACTTATCGAAGGCATAGATCGGTAGCGTGATAAGCAGAAGCCAGTAGTAGAGAGATGACCAGTATCTAAAAAATAGTAGACGTGAGGATGTATAAAGAGGAAGTGCCTGTGTGTATGAGCAAAGTTCTTCAACAAAAAGCCAGTAGCCAGCATATCGAATCCTCTTGAACGCAGAGTGGCCCAGTAGAACCAACGAAACCATTTCGGCCGCTCTCCTGTTTCCTTGTCCTTTGGTACGTAAGAGAAAATGATCTCTTCAATCCCAAAGCACATGGGAACTATGAGGAAAGACCTGAAATTGTCAACAAAACAAGTAATAGAGACTCACATGAAGTATCCTGCATATGTTCCGTGCCAGAGTGCTGAGACAAACATAGTCAGTTCTGTGTTGTACTTTCGATTGGCCCGAGAATGAACATAGATGGCTAGCCAGCTTTGGACAGATCGGTTCCAAGCACGTACACCGGAGCGAAATCCGTCACTCAGTTCAACCTGAGAGGTAAAACTGCGTAGAATAAGGGTAGAACAAACCTCACGGATGTCCAAGTTGACCATGGCTTCGGAGTTGTATTCTATACTTTTTTTTCCATGAAGTTCTTTGAATGCGTCGAGTTTGGTCGGACCCACGACACATCGTGAAGAACTGGCGACTGGGTAGATTCCGAGGCCAAGAGTGACACATATTGACTCAGCGATGGCCCAGGCACTAAATTTGCGACCGTTACTGAACGAAAGTGGAAGAGTCACCTGTACACTCTCATCCGGAACACGACAAAGACGGCGGCAGCGTAAACAAGTCTGTGAGAAAAGCAGATCTCCCAAATGGCATCACTTCTTAGTCCCTAGGAACTAATAACTCATAGAAAATGTAGGGTATACGTCGAGTGGGTAGAGTTTGTTAACGACCACGAAGATTGGTACAGACCAGAGAAGTCGGACGAGACGATACTTGATGTCAGGTATGGGTGACCAATAAAAGAAGAGAGTCTCGTTGTGGGAGTCGAGATACATTTGATAGGTGTAGTAAGGTCCTTGAAACAAATATTTCCTGTGCTTCTATGGGAACTACCAGTAAAAAGACCAGCAAAGTGGTAGAAGTAGTCGAAAGTCTCGAAAAGACTTGGCTCGTACTTCAGATATCGCTTGGGCTTTGCCTCCTTTTTGTCCTTGCTAGATTTTCCTTTTGCATCTTCTTCGGTCTTCTTTCGATTTTCTCTAGCGTCGTTAATCTCATATGTCAAGCCAATAACCTTAAAAGTGAGATTAATAAAATAGTCTATTAGCATTTCTATGGGCAGAACGGCATTTTAGTTCATACCAGTGTTCTTCAAGTGGGACGACTCAACTGCTAAGATTCGCAAACTGGTCCTCTTCTTATATGCTCGTCCAGCAGACGAACTCAATGGTGCGCCGTCCTAACCGCTGTTATCCTCATCATATGATCCCGAAAATTTTTCGAAAACACTATGTTCGTGTGAGGCTCCTTCGAAAGTCCATCATCAAATATTTTTAGATTTGTCTTGCTCACTTTAGGAAAGTGTGTGCATCCGCCATTCTGATATAGCCTACATGCCGTTACTTTCAAGGTTTCTTGCAAAGTTTTTGTGCATTAACCTTGGTTATCTTCTCTCTAGCTGTCAAGCGCGATTAATAAAGTCCCATGTCTATTTCGTACAAAATAAATTCTCGCAAGACTCACTCTGAGTGTCATGATAAGTTGAACAACGTTTGCTTGGCTGGCCAGCTCGTTAACATCCAGAACGTAGTGAATGTTCCTCAGAATCATAAGGTAGACGAAGGTTCCGACAAAGACCACGAGAGGAAGTTGTTTCTTCACATACTTGATGCATAGTGTCACAAATACGACTAGGATGATCGACTGAATGATCTTGGTACCTGAAGTGGAACATAGCCAAACTGCAGTTGGAATCTTACCTAGGACTATTGTAGCCATGATAAACCCAGTAGCTCCACAGACGTTTTTCAGTAGCCATATGTTACCCGACTTTCTGATTCCCCAGCCGAGAGCAAAGGATAGGAGGAGAATACCTGAATTTACATATAGTTTGACGTCAAAAGCAGTTTACTTGCCCGTGTAGATCCAGTCATCTTTTGAGAGTAGTGACGTGAATATGCTTAAGAATCCCATTCCTGGAAAGTTGTCTGTTTTCATTGATTTTCAACGAGTCTATATCAGAAAAGTATATTAATAGAGAAGTGGGACAGTTTAAGATAATACTAAAGGTTAGGGTTTACGACCATTGTTTGATATTAGCATAAAGCATATTTGAAAGCTATAAACCAAAAGCGCGCCTTCTCCAGCATCGCGTCAGCCCGCCACAATTAGCCTTGTTTCAGTTGGAGGTCGATGTAGAGGGCGTGTCAATCTTTGGCGCTTTTTACAAATCGGCCATTCAATCACCCTCTTCCTTCTTGGTCTATTCACAGTTTTGATCTGGTTTTATTCTCCCTCCGTCTTGTTTATATCCCGGGCGCAAAACTATACCAGTCTCCCAGGCAGCCACGTGGGCCAATTTAGTATTCTCACGGCTGGGATCATGAAAACGAAAAATTTCCACCCGTTTCCTGGCAACGTTTCTCCCACTCTCTGTGTCCATATTTGGCTCCGGAAATCGATTGCCTGTCAATATAATCCCGTCCATTCTTCTCTCTCCAGTCAAAACATTTCGTTTCCCGACGGGGGCTACAATTGAAAAAAGAGATCTCCGATATGACCTGACTCTTGTTTATTCTAGTTTTTGAACTCTCTCCGCTATTTCATATTGGTTCCTAGATCTTTTTCCCCCGTTAACAGGTGTCCCAGTCTCCCGCGGTGAAATAATCAGTCTCCCCTCTGTCCACGACTTCCCGCGTTTTTGAACTTGCACGCTTAATTACTCTTTCGCGTCGCCCATTGAGGACATTGTAAAAACAACTTTCTCATGACTCTAAGGATCCAGACATGTTATTTTTGTTTTCCTTCACTATGTTTACGGCCGCATGAGACCCAATATTTCGAGAAAACCGAATTGACAGCCCTTCCCGTCTACCAAATCTCTCCGTCCAATCTTCAACATCATGTTGCTTTTTCAGGTACAACTATCAAAATGGTACAAACCTATCAATCGCCGGTTCGTATCTACAAATACCCCTTCGAAATTGTAATGGCCGTGAGTTTCTCCCGCAAGACCTTATCAGCTGTTTCGTTTATTTTAGGCTTACGAGAAGCGATTCCCTACATGTCCGCAGATTCCGATCTTTGTCGGATCAGAGGTGACGTTCGAGTACAATTCGACCGATGGCGCGGAATGGGTCATAGAGAGGAAATGCCAGTTAAATGTGGATGCTCCATACTTAGTCAAAAAGGTTGTCATTCTTCTCAAAGGGCTGTTATTCATAATTTTAGATTGCCGGAGTTGACTACGTCTATTTCACACAGAAGAATTCTCTTGACCGGCGGAACCGAACTCTTCTCATCGAAGCTTCAAACATCTCCTTCTCTCAAAGGATAGTTGTCAAGGAGAACTGCAACTATTACGTAAGAGGTTTTATCTTTGAGGAAATTACGCAGCTAGTTGTTTTCCTCACTTTATCTAGAATGTATCACTGATAAAACCAGTCATGTCCAAGTGATTTTCAGGTACACCCAGAAAACTCTGACTGGACGTGTTTTGAGCAAAATGCCTCTCTTGACGTCAAATCTTTCTTTGGATTCGAAGCAGCTGTGGAAAAACTAGCGGTGAAACAGTATGCCGCCAACTTAGCCAAAGTCAGCAACATTCATATATGTTTTCTCAAACTTAACTTTTAGGGAAAGGAGATTCTCGAGTTTTTCATTGAGGAACTGCTCAAAGAAGGTGTGACCTTCATTCCACCTTATCAAGAGCCGGACGCAAACTCGGTAGCAGATTCTGCCATCGATGTCTCGAAGGAAATTCACGAGGACGAGTCAGTTCTTGCTCAAGCGTGATTTTTGCCTTGTAGTCCCACACACGTAGTGCTCTCTATTACTTCACGCTTATTCTGATTTGATATCCGGGTGTCAGCTGTCTCTTTTATGTTCATAGTTGTGGCTAGCATCATACATTGTCATTGTCATCACTCCATCTGTGATTCCCCCAACCTACACGAAGCTTTACGATACAAGCACTTTTGTGTCCGGCAGGAATGGTGTTGTTGCTTTCGTGAAAAAGCTGGATAAAGTGCTAAGAGTCTCGATATTTCTCTTCAGACGCTGACATCTATATTCTGTTTTCACGTTAGAGCTCATTAGTCACACAAATTAGATTAGCTTTTCTCTCTGCTGCAGCGGCTGTTTCTTCCAAAAAAGTTATGTGGAGGAGAAATTGCCCCGGCGGAAACACGTCATGGAATGTAATATGTATGTATTGTACTCACAGCATGGTTTGCCTATCAGTATTTGGCTTCTTGCTAACCTAGTCTTTCAGACCTGTGACAGCGACGCCAAGACAAGATCAGCAGCTCAAGACCACAGCCAGCTTCGACGATCGTAAGTCCATTGTTTCGGGTTCGAAGAAAGAAACTCAGACAGACGCGGGGTAGTCTCTTCCTCAATTGCGAAAGATGAGAAGGCGCTAAAAGCAATGGTGTATTTGCACAGGGACAGTCGCAGAGGGATACATGGGATAGTTTCGAGTGGCGTCTCGGGAGCCTGTAGGAGCTTTTCTGCGTGCGAGAGAGCATATCAGCAGCGGAGAGTTGTCAGATTCTGCCATTCATCCTTTTTCTGTTAAATGTATACATGCTCGCGCGTCGCTATGATAAGTCGGGTAAAAGGAGACGTTCTGTCAAATTTGTCATAGGTTCGTATTGTTCACATGCCAATAACAATTTTTAGCCGAATCGAAGCTCGAATCTGAATATATCCGTCGTTTCCTCGGCCAGCTCAGTCCTCTTGAAGAATCGCGTCTCTGTGAGCTGAAATATGGCTTGCAGGCTCATCACAAGGTAATTTTTCATGCATTCTGATTTAATCAAGGCACCCTTCAGGGTAAGCTGCCCAATGACGCTCATCTATTGCGTTTTCTCCGAGCGAGAGAATTTGATGTGGCTAAGGCCAAGGACATGGTTCACAATAGCATCTTGTGGCGCAAGCAACATAGCGTTGATACGATTCTTCACGAATGGAGTCCTCCGGCAGTCATGAGTCAGTTTTTTCCCGGCTGCTGGCATCATTCGGACAAGGTTGTGACCCTGATAAGCAAGTTTCATATCCAGTTTCCAGGTGGGTCGTCCCATCTTCTTCCTCCGTCTGGGACTACTCGATATGAAGGGACTTCTCCGCTCGTGTGGGGTTGAGAACATTGTTAAATTGACTTTATCCATCTGCGAAGAGGGGCTGATTAAAACGGCAGAGGCAACAAAACTGCTCGGAGTGCCGATTAGGTAGGAAATTGTGGCATGCCCATCCATCTTCGAAATTTAAGCACATGGACGCTGCTGGTCGATTTGGAAGGACTGAGCATGCGTCACTTGTGGAGACCTGGGGTTCAATGTCTTCTGCGAATTATTGAAGTCGTCGAGGTTTGCTGCTCTTGAAAAACAAAAATAACCTAATCCTTCAGGCACACTACCCTGAAACTATGGGTCAGGTGCTCATCGTAAGGGCTCCGCGTGTTTTCCCTGTGCTCTGGACACTGATCTCTCCATTCATCGACGAAAATACGCGAAAGAAGTTCATGATCAACAGTGGCGAGCTTGCAAAGGATGACATCAAAAAGTTCGTGGATGAGAAGTTCGTTCCCGATTTTCTTGGTAAAAACTGGTAGACTTTAAACTAAACGGAACTTATTCAGGTGGCTCATGTTTGGCCAACTGTGGAACCGGTGGTCATGTGCCGAAAAATCTGTACAGACCTGTTGAGGAGACTGATGGAGTGGAAGGGGATGTTCTCAGTTCAACTTACGTCACATCATCACTGTCGCGAGGATATCCTGTGGAGGTCGTGGTCCCGGTCTCTTCCCAAGGCTGTGTCTTGACTTGGGACTTTGACGTTCTGAAGCATGAGTGCGAATTTGTGGTCTACCACACTCACAAGGTAAGCATTTCTTGTTGCATTAAGAGTATAAACTTTCCAGATCATTCAAAATGCCGTCGTACCTCATTCTCCCTCAATGCTGAATCCTGTGGAGATCGTAACTCAGGCCATTGGAAGCAATCCTCTTCCTGCCATCGTTTCCGATCCGAGTCTTACTCTCGGCCCTGATCTCACAATCGAAGAAACGCCAGTCGTTTTCCAAGAAGGCGACTCGATGCAAGGATCTCACTTCTGTTCAATGTCCGGCACATACATTCTTCAGTGGAGAATCCCGGAGGTAGGTTGCTTTCTGTTTCGTCATATCGTTTAAAACGTCATCCATTGTGTCCCGCTCATTATTTTTGCATATTCGGCAAAACAGCAGTTCCGCGTTCATGTATCCAATTTCACAGTTCAACACGTGTAACAAAATACCGGCTGAAAAAGGTTTTGTTCAATAAAATGGTTCTATTCAGATACCCGGCCAACATACGTCAGCTTTCGACTTTTCAATTGTCGGTCCCAAGTCGAAAATCATGTACTACCATCAAGTCCTGGACTCTGTCGACTTTCGTGGTTCCGTCGCCTCGTTGGAGTCTTGCCGCAGTTCTTTCAGTTCCATTGCTCCTCCAGTCTCCTCACCAAGCACTCCGTCCAGCCTTTCGAAGAATCGCATCAACCAAAAGTAATGTACAAACTTATCCCATGACCACAAACTCAAAGCACTGTATGTACATATTTTCAAAAGCTACATTGCTGGTTTTCCTCTTCCTTATGAGCTAATATTTAAGAAACCGGTATTGTGGAAAAATTTAGACCAGCTACATGAGATTGCTCCTACAGAATGTTTTAGCCAAAATGCTCTTAAATTGTTCGTGTGATGAAATTTGTCCGCTGTCCTCATTTGATTCGGAGGTTATTTCCTCCTGTGGAATCTTTTCCGCCAAACCATGGAAGAAAATGAAGTATGTCATTGGGAAGAGCACCGGGGCGCCATTCAACGTGGAAGACCGCTAAATCATCAGTAATGGTGGACGCTCGGGTTCCCCGTTCCGTCCTGGTTGCTGTTGCAACAACGAAGGAATGGAGAGATCTTCGTTAAAGCCTTAAATTGTTGGGAAAAGCCCATTGTGTGCTCTTAACGAAGTCAAGCAGGAATAGGAAGTTATTCCAGAGAGAAAGGACATGTCGTTTAGTGACGTAACCAGATTACATTAACCTTCGTAAGGCCTATTTTAGTATACGCCAACAATTCACCTCTTCTGTTATTTATAATTGTGGTCAGCATACCTCTTTTGACACAGCTTTGTGCCCCGGGTGATAAACATAATCTAGTATGCCTTTCATGCAGACCACCCGCTAGGAGTTTTTGCCGTTCAGGTGGTAGATTTGACGTGTGTTGCTAATCCAACTTTCAGTTTGGTGGTAATGCTGCTTATTTCGTGACTTGAAAAACCAAGGATTCTGTTTCTTCGCCTTATAAGCAATAGTCTGCTCTTGCTTTTATTACATAACTTAGCATGAATCCCGGTTCTTACGATATCCACCAGCCGTCTACGACGACTTTGCCCATTAGTCTTACTTAGCATTGACAACAGGCGGATGCGCCGCTTCTACAATAGCCTAAGTTCCCAAATTTCCCCAAAAGCTGCCTTGCCAACTTAATCCTTACATACCATGACTTGCCAGCTTTTTTCTCGTAGGGACGCACGGACGGACGGAAAAACATCATTGCACATTAGTAGTAGAGAGATGGGAGTGAAATTGTCAGCTGTTACTCGAATTTTTCTGGTTTATGTTAGTTTTCAACTTTTTGCTTTTCTCTTTTCAAAGCTTTCATTAAAAAAATGATGGCAACAGACGTCCGGGTTGTGGTAATAGAAGGCCACCGAAGTATTACCGGCTTGTATCGTTTCCGTTGTATAAATTAGCAGCTTTTCAACGAAGTCAAAATACGAGTATAAATAGAGATCGCTTGAAAGAATTGGCCTCGTTGATATCCACCTACTCTCTTTCTTACCTTTTTCTATCAATTTCACTTTGGTTCACGACTTTTTCTCAAAAACAGATTATTTGCTTCTCATACGATGAGGTCATCTGGAAGCTCTTCATAGACATGATAATATCTTCTCCCGAGATTCATGAAAGATTCCGCCCGCATGAATAAGTGATTAATAGTCTGCGTACAAGAAAAGAGGGTCCTCTATTCCAGGGTTTCATTAATATATCCATTCAATCTATCCTTCCTTCTTGTAGCTCAGTCTACCTTACTTCATTCTCACCGCAACTTTTCACGGAATAACTACTGGAAAAAAGATGGAGAGCCGTACGATTGTAGTCTCTGCCACGATTTTCTGGCATATGAATTGTGGATCCATCGGTGCTTACTACTAATGAATAGATCATCAACACTTGCACTCTCTTTCCGGTTCCCATGCTGATATGGCAACCATTCTCCTAATTTCTTTTCATTTGATTGTTGACTCGTAATTTGGGGGCTGAGGACGTAAAAAATTATGATTGTCCTCTGGCAGTTATCCTTAGATTCCAATGTGTTCTCCATCAAATTGTCATATAATTGTGGCTTTGTCGAGCCTTTTTATAATGAGGACTCACTAGCTTCAATCTAATAGGAAAGAGTGCTTTTTCACATCTACGCAATTCAGCCAGAAGGCTTTTGCAATTAATGCACTTGGATTTAGTCTCTTCTCACATGGTCGCCTCGTTTTTTTTTCTTCTCTGAACCATTGCGACCATGGGCTTACGTCGTTTTCAACTATCTTCATTTGTACTTACTGGTCGACTAAGTTATCTATATTAACTTTGTTTTTACTTTGTTGTCATTAAAAAAAAACTTCATGGATAAGCTAATTACATTGGCCTTTTGGGTACAAATATTTTTGGACACCAAGAGGGATTACCAGAAGAATAATGTTGTTTAATAGCGATCAGCTTCACCTGCTTTAGTTTACGTAGGAACTTTTCTCATGATTTCTTGAAGGGTACATGAAAAATACACATGAAAACTGTGCTTATATTCCCATATGACATTGCGATTGTGTGTTCTTCCTCTCATACGTTCAGGCCTGCTGTGATTCTCAGCCTTTCTCATCTCTCAATATCTGAGAAGAGAAGCCAACATCCGCTCATCTGCCAGCTGAGGATAATCTTTAGCGGAGATTGTCATTTCCTGTGCGAGATAGAATGCGTCCCGTGCCCTATCCTGCTGGTAAAGAGGGCTGAACTTTCACAGAGAGTCCTCCCTCTCATTTTCGGTGCTAGGGATTCACAGAATACGCAGTTTATTTACCCTTGTAAATTATGCATGCCTTAATCTTCACAGCTCTTTGAACAGCTATGATGTCTCTACTAATTTTTCAAAGTCTCTGTTGCATGTTACTAAATGTTTTCTCTCTTGCACAAATAGATGTTGGCTCTGACGCAGTTTGGAAGCAAATTTCCCTGTAAAGATTAGCCAAACATATATACAATCGCGTGATTGCAGCTCTCAAGTTGTAGAAAGGATTCTTCCTACACAGGCCGTTCATTCATTGATAAATTCGCATGAACGCTCCAAGACTCAACTTATTGTAGATTTATTGATTCGTATATTATGCAGAAAAAAGCCGCACATGTGGGAATGGATAAGTTGGCAAGGGGAAGCTTGCAGAGACTTAGCTATCGGCCTGTCTTCTCTTCTTCACTTTATGACCTGTCTGGCGACCCTAATTAAAAGAATTCGGCTGGCCAGTGCTCCGCCTCTTATTTACAAGCACTTCAGCTTTTTAACTTCCTCTAAAAGGTCAACCTCCGGGTCACTTTCCCACCCTAAATGAATTTTCGATGAGTCATCAACAGACGGTTCCCGTATCTCATTAATTAGCAAAGCTTTTCACACTGAATTCATCAAAAGCTTCCAAAATGGGACTCCCTTTATTTGGCTCCACCTTCTATCCCCAGTTGCCAGGCGTCAGTTAAAAAAGTCACACATTCTGCTTCTTCACTCATCCGTGCATACTTACAATAATCTTCAATGTCCTACACGCACTGTTTTATTCATGCTCTTGTCAGTACCCTCATCAATTTCTTGATGTTCCTCACCTCATAAAAAATAAGGGGAATACGACCCCTGAGATCTTGCCATTTTTGACTTTTCTTATGATCGCCCATGTTTTCCACAACGAAAAAGGCCAAAATTAATGTAGTCACGACCTTTTATCATGTTTTTAGAGTTTTGGCCGGGGTCACATGCAAGGAATACTGCGAACTAATGTCCAATCAAAAAGTACATTTTACTCTTTCCACTCCGCCCTCTTTTCTTGATAACAGAGATAGGCCAAGCCACTTCAGGATGAGCGAGGATCGCTACCGTCTCGTCGTCCTCGGATCTGCCAAAGTCGGCAAAACCAGCATTATCCGTCGTTATCTCTACAACGAATTTTCCGAAAAATACAAAGAGACGATCGAGGATCTGCACTCGCGCGAGTTTCGTATCCAAGTCTTAAAGGATTAGGTGACCGAGCAATGACCATATTATCTTCAGGGTGTTCCTCTAAATTTGGATATTCTCGATACAAACTTCAACTTTCCGGATATGAGAAAGATTGCAGTGAATTCGGCAAGTGCCTTCATGCTCGTTTTCAGCGTAGACGATGTGACGAGCTTTAAGGAGGTGAGAAGGTACTGCGACTACTGTATAGTTGATCTTTAGATGTCTGAGCTATGGCAGGAAATTTGCGAACGTCGTTCGGACCTCGCCGGAATTCCTGTGATTGTTGTGGGAAATAAGGCTGATATGCCCACGAAGAAGGTAGCTTTTGTTTTCAATGCAAGAAAAGCTTCCTATTAAGATCTATGAAGCCACTGCTACAGCCTTTACTAGCAGGTTGAGCAACAACGTTTGCTACCTAGAGGCTTCGGCAAGGACCTGTTTGAACATTGTGGAAATCTTCAGAACACTTCTTGAAGTCAGTGGTTTTCCACGCTGCAAGGTACGATAGCTATTAATCGCTCTATACATCTGGATTTTAGGCCGGTGGGGGATCTCTGGACGACTCGGAAGACATTCGTGGAGAGCGGAACACTGCTCTTCGTCGCATCAACACAACTAGAAACAGGCCGATGAATCGAGAGATCTTTGCTTCTAGGGCTGAGGTGAGGAGTGACAAACTTGAAGTATGCTCTTTGCACGTTTTGCATTCTTTCAATCTGTTTTTCATCTTTACCTTCAGGAGAAAGTGAACGCTCCTGTACTTGATAAGCAAATAAGTAATCCTGCTCTTATCATTCCCCACATCACAGATTTGCGTCGCAATCGTTCTTTCAAGGCATGTTTCTTCCCGCTTTCATCATACTCACGTTCAAAGTTTTGTTTACGAACATGGTAGTTTAGGCTCCAAAGTCAGCTAGAGGATCAGAAAAGAACGGTGAGCTACCTGAGGAGGGTAAGCTCAGTAGGAGTAGCAGCCTCATACGGTAACACAGGCTACTTTGAAGTAACAAAAAACCATAAATTCAGGCGAACCAAGCACCTTTCGCTGAAGATTCGACGCGACAAGAACGACGACTTTGGCCAAGATGACAGTGATTGCCATATCCAGTGATCCTTGCATACGTGCCCCATCTGTATCAATCTTCAACAATACTTCCTTCCTAAGCAACTCTCCCCAAGTTTCCCAAAATGCTGTGTCAGTATACTTATGCTAATAAAGTTATGTTATTTGTTGGTATCAGAGTACTTTTCTATCTCTTTCCTCGTCTCTTTTCTTGAAGGTTTAGGAGGTTCGCTTGTAAATGTAGATTGAATTATGTTTAGTATAGCCTTATCATACTAATTATTACTGGAAGATAAAATGGCAACATATTTTCTTCTTGCTACGAGCTAGACATAAAGCAGTGCGTCAAATTACTGAGAGCCGCTACAAAACATTGCCGAGGTAACAGGATAATTAGTTTAGAAAATACAGAAGAGACAGTGTAACAAAACACGTCCAAAAGCATTTCTGGAATGTTGGTAAGCAGCAAGAAACCTGCAACTTCAATGTATCCTCATAGCTGAAATTACTCAGTGAGAGATGTCATAACTGTGATTGTCTTGAAATACGTAAGTTCATCTACGACACTTGTAAACTCTGGTTTATTTGCCAAATCTGAGTAATTGAAAAGAATACATGTCTGGGATAATACTTAGATGAAAGGAGGGAACTGTACAACTGCGGGAGAGATTGTGGTATCACCGGGGGCAAGATGGTGAAATGTTGGCAAAATGCTGATATGATATGGTCTGTCTTACTGACGACGTTCTCAATAGCTCTGATTTCTCTTGTCCTTTACGGCTCCGCACATGACACAGGCGAGAATCATCGCCAAGAGCTCAAAGTGATCTGCTTACGCAAGAGTTTTGTGTGTTTACCTCAATGACAAGGATGGCGAAGCAGATGACAAGGACAATGAGCAGATTTCCTTCAAGAACAGACCAGAACTTGGCTCCACATCCTGGTGGTCCGTAAGCACAATTGGGGCACGTGGTAGGAATAGCTTGTCCATAAGTAGCCCAGTCGTTGCAAGAGTAAGCTCCACAGCAGAAAAGCTAAAAAGTCGCATATTTAGGTTTTCTCAACATTTCCTACTCCTCTCTGAAGTTGGTCCATAATGTTACGATAGGTTTGTTGAGTGGAGTAGTTTCTGACACCAAACTCTCTCAGGACGTAGGTGACATATTCACGAATCTGTAATTATTTTATTTTTCTTTTCTGGCTTGTTAAACATACGCTGTCCTTCTTGACGAAATACATGATAATGGCAACAATTTTGACGACGAAGATAATGATGACGAAGAGGAAGTACTGAAATTATAATAGTTGACTATTCGACGGGGAAGTAGCCGGGTTCTTATTTGCGACAGGTAAATTATATGGGAAAACAAATGACCATGCTTGTAAATAACCCTTACCAGTCCGATTGCGCACAGACTCTCGCAGGCGCTGCCGCAACATCCAAGAAAACCGAGGATAAGGAGAACTGCTCCAATGACCATGATTCCGTATAGGATGTAGTAGATCTTAAACAGGACGTTGTATCATAATTATAGAAGTCTGCTACCGTATCCATCGGTAGATCTGATATGTTAATGTTACCCTGATTCACTAGTTTCACCATCATGCTCGAGTCGACTCTCATCCATATTGCAAAGGCAAGAACGACAACACCCAAAGCCTAAAATCTGTTTTTGTCACAAGATGGTCAAGAATCTTACAAAGAGGAGAAAGTTGATCGCCCAGAAGATGTACTTGACGCACTTGTTTCCACAACCAGCAACCATCCTGAAACGACTAAGTCTGTATGTCTAGGCAGAACAGAAAAGAGAAGTGTAGGTCGGGCTGATTGACTGACTCGTTAGAGTAGCATTGTACTAGTTAGTCTTTTGAGGAAATGAAGGCGGAGTCAGGTTCGGAGTGAGAGAGGAGGCTAGGTGATAACAATGTGGCGCTACTATGGGAACGCGGGCGCGCACGCGTAGCCCTGGGAATCACTCAGCTGCGTTGGTGTTAATCAGCCCCTCCGGTTGAAATGCTGATTAATGATATTGTGTCACTTATGAGACAATATGCTGCCATTAAGCAGCATATTTTGCGGAGAAGGCAGATCGTCCTGAAATAGAGAAGCTAGTATAACCATGCTAAAGAATTGAAAGAAATTCGTTTTTTTAAGCAATGATTCCGTGTTAGTCAGCGTGAGAGCGAACCATAATGCATAAAGGGGCCAGAAGCAGAAGGCACACTCGAATGATAAGAAGAAGGTGTTTGAATATGGAGACAGTGGTGTTATGGTTTGTATAACACCTGCTTGGCGAGACCGGGTCGTAAACAGTATATTATGCACAGGTGAAACTTTAAGAAGAAGTGTTAATCAGAGGGACGTCCACTGTTTTAATTCAAATCTTTGAAACTTGATGTAACATGTACAATTAGACAAAGACTTTTGGGAAAGTTTATAGACGTTGCACAGCAATGCCCTGGTTCTGTGAGTAAGTTGAAAAATCTTGTGATTGATTGCGCTAATGTTTAGATTGTGTTCAGTTTCGGTGAAAATGGTGTGTTTCGTGTGACTTTCCGACAATAACAGGGAGGAAAGAAGCAGATACTTGGAATATATCTCATGTCTCCGATATCTGTAGGGGAGGAGAGAGAAATGAAAAAATAGGGCTTTAACTAAAAGATGATCCTCTGCCGCTCCGAACGAAGGGCTTCTCTCCATCACGTGTCCTTCAAAAATGAACTTAGTTAAGGCTGTTAACAAGACGAATGATGGCTGTCTTTTAGCTAAACAATTTGGTTTCTCTTTGTTTGCGTGACTGAAAGGGGGAAGCACGGTAACCGAGTCATCGCAATTTTGTTATGGCGATGATCGCGTCTTTCGAAACTCGACATCATCAACTGGCCATTGACCTCACAGATACTAATTTGAGCTCCAAGATCAGACTTCTCACTTATGAAAACTGGTTAATATCGTGGGAAAAACAAGGAGATCTCGATCAAACGAGACCTTTGGGATTCTTGTAGTGCGAATGTTTATTGAAAACCAAATGAATCACTCGACTTACAGGGACAGTTCCCTTTCGACATCGTACATGACAACGACATGGACGGGGACATAGAGACCAATGATGAAGAACTGAAGCAGATAAGGAGAGTTAAAGGAATCTGAATAGACGTTTGCTATGTTCTACCGTCATTTACCTTCAGAAAGTGGCGGGGCATCCAGGAAGATAATAAGGTCAATGGCCATACCAGCTCCGCTTCCAAACATCAGCAGATACTTGTAGCAGGAGAGCAGGAGAGACTTGCATCTGATCATAAGACAATGATTATGCTTCCGAAGGCTGTTTTTGTGTCAATGTCCTTGTAGCCGGGCTGAATCATACGAAGTCGTACTCAAGTGGCCACGCATCATCTGTAAGGACGTATGGTTGAATGGCAAAGACGGTCAGAGCAAACAAACTCCCTTAAAAGACGACCAAAATAGGGAGACAGTAGTCGGTCACTTTTCAACGATGCTGCCTCTGATTTTTATTGCCATTTTTCCTCTTGCATACTCTCTGGAATGTTACACTGGTATATGCACCTAGTTACCCCGTTTAATCAAATTGTATAGATGTTCAAAAAGGATTCCATCGTCCGCATGGAGGAACCCCTTGCCAGCCTGGAGCCCAATTTTGTTTGAGGTGAATAAGACGATTGGTTTTGTAGCATTTTAATTTCAGCCAACTAATTTCTGGATCCAATCTGGTTACATATCTATGTGACCAACCAATGAGTCCGGCATGCAGGGTAAATTGTTTTTTCTCACTTTCCTCTAGTTCACCCAATTAACTGAAGGAAGACATTTATGAAGGACTACTTTCAGATTCCCGGTTGCTACACGAACGAATCTGGCGACCAAGTCTGTTGCTGCAATACTGACCGCTGCAACGTTGGCATTGGAGGAGGCGTTAGTCCCAACTCCGGACGTAACAATGGCTATAACAACGGCCCTCACAGCGGTCCAGGCTACAATGGTTGGGGATGGAATTCTTCCTCTAAGTTGGCCTCCCTCTCCAGTCTTCTCATATTACTGCTAACCCGAGCGTAGTTCCCAATCTCTGACATCATGTGAGATCTTTCGAAATGTCTCCCTTCCACTCCATTTCAAGTCATGTGTAATAAATTTGTTCCGAGTAGTCATGGATACAAAATGCTCAAATCACATTTCCAATCAAATCAGAAAAGAATGGGACTAATTTGACTGTTATCCCCTGCCTCGTGGTAAAAAGAACAGTCTACAGCAACGTGACAGCATAATTGGTCGCGGTGTTGACCTCTTTGGCCCGCAAAAAGTGAGACCAACTCGTGTTTAGACTACGCGCGACGAGTATTTTTAAAACCTTGCCAGCTGCTTCTCTTTGCCGCGGATAGTTACGTGGGATGACGGTGACTGTTCTCAATGGCTCATTTTCCCCGAGAAAACTGAGCTTGTTTTTTTTGAAAGCGGATCACATTCTGTTCATCCCACCAAACAGTCGACGCCCCGTCTTTCCTTCTCCTTACAGACTTTTTGACCTATTCTCTCGTGTCCAGCTGTTTCGAGCGAACACTGCGCCGGGGTCGCATCGATCTCTTCGAAAATGAGCCATATCCAAAACTTTCGAATCTTATTACATATTTTCGAATACTTTTTCACTATCTGTAGGAGATGGTGCTTAGGTTATTTAAGATTTCGTGATTGAAAGGAAAGTGTTGTCTTTTTTCTAATAGTCTCGTAGTCATGACAACAGCCTGTCGTTCTTGATAACAATTGTTATGGGCTATATTTTCACGCAAGCCAATCAGCGTCATTGCTAAGGCCTACCTTTCTCTCACACCGCCGCCCTCCATTTTCAGTCTGTCATTAAAGATCTTTCTTTTCAGGCAGGAGAGATGTCTGGGCCACCGCCAGAATACCAGCGTACGTTGGAAAGAAGCACCTGAATCCACTTTTTTTTTTAGCAAATCCTAGTCCTTGGGCATATGATCCAAAGGATCAGCCGGCCATCAATCCCAGTTATCCGCCGCCACCTCAAGTAAGTTGATTAACCATGTAAACTTATCGCTACTTCATTTACTCCTGATTGATCTTTCCAGTTTGCCGCCGGCACTTACTCAATGCAACCGGGAACATTCATGAATGTCCAGCCAGGCAGTTTCTGAACCATTTTAAGCTATAAATGATTTTCAGGAATGGTGCCGATCGTGGTGACCACTTTTTCGTTTGGCGAATTCCCACAAACTATGTCCTGCCCGCATTGTCAAAACCAGGTTAGCACCTCGAGTGAGAGGTTTGACCTCTACTATTTGAGATTGTTACCGGTGTTCGACCGAGGAATGGCCTTCTCAGCTGGCTCATCTGTGGTGGTCTGACACTTTTCGGTTGTTGGCTGTGCTGCTGTATCCCATTCTGTGTCCAGCGTTGTCAGGTAAACAATTTCAGCTAACGATACTTTTAACGATGTTTTGCAGGATATGGAACACTATTGCCCACAATGCAAGAGATTACTGGGAACATACAGAAGAATCTGATCTGAAAAAAGTGTTGTAAATAAAGATGCTCTTGTTTGGAGCCAAAGTCAACTTTCCCTTACGGCGCAAATCATGGGGGCGGGGTTGAATATTGATGCTCCTCTAACGAGGCTTCGAAGCACCCATTCTTCTCTTTACAAAAAGAGGCGCTAGATTTAAAGCTCCTTCGGCTCTCCTCTCTTCAGACTTCTCACACACGGACCAATTCATTATGCACATATGGGCTTTTCGTCGTCGGTGATGCTGTTCGTCTTTTTAACAATGGTACAACTGGTACAAGCCGGAGGACAATACTATCGCTGTGCTAACGATACCGAGATCATCGACTATCTTCTTATCGACGCCGCCAGTCATTACAATAAGCATAAGCTGCCAACAACGCCAGTTGATGTGAGAATAGAGATGTGGGTCCAGGAAGTCACCTCCGTTTCGGAAATGACCCAAGACTTTGAAATAGGTCAGTTTAACCAAGATGTAAAGCTCGTTCTCAAAGACACCCTTGTTGAAATCAATTGGGTGCGTTGTTGTCAAATTTGTCACCTAGAGGAAATCTCATGAGACGCTGCTTTCCAGATTTGTATATGAATGAATACTGGACAGATCCGGGCTTAGCTTACAACATGTTGAATCCATGTCAAGGAAACTTGTCGTTTGACTATAATGTGCTGGCAAGAATGTGGACTCCGAATACCTGTTTCATCAACTCGAAGGTACATGAATATCGTCACCAACGAATTAAGTTGTTTCAGGCTGCGGTCATGCACAGTTCTCCGTTTCGGAATGTCTTCTTGATGGTGTTTCCTAATGGTGAGTACCGCTTACTGGAAAAACAATACAAACCTAAAACGTCAAATTCAAACTCAGACTTGCATTCCATTGTTTTGCTTAACAGGTTTCAATTTAAAGACCAAAATTTTCAATAATGCAATTTTTGACGTTTTTTATGCTTTATTAATCCTTCTATTATCATTGTTATTCTATAACATATCGCGAACGCTTTACCGCTTTTCCCCAGACGCGACTGCATATGTAGCGAAGACTAACATTATTTGGTGGCGTCGATTCATAAGCTGACTCGCCGCGTCCACTATAGTAACCAAATCTGCAAAACTTGATCAACGCCGTGAGCCAGTTAACCCTCCAGACGCAATGTGTAAAGTGGCTCGTTAAGAGAAGAGTCTGAGAAAATAAGGAACTTCTTTTTCAGGATCTGTGTGGTCAAACTGGAGAATAAAGAGCACAGGACCATGCAACATGGATCTGTCAAAGTTTCCCATGGATACCATCGAATGCAAACTTACCTTTGAATCCTTCAATTACAATAGGGTAAATGCTCCTATTTGAAAGCTTAGCCTAAATTTTTAGGATGAAGTACGAATGACTTGGAGCGACAACCCTGTGATCACATTCAAAGAAATTGAACTGCCTGACTTCAACATGGTCAACTATTCAATATCGGAAAATCGAACGGTTGGTTGAGCTCTATGTAAACCAAGAATGTTTCAGTTATATGCTGCTGGATACTGGGACGAACTGACAGTAACATTTTTGTTCAGGAGAAGATATGGTTGGTATCTTCTACAAGGTAGGGTTTAGTAAGCTATTCTAAAATTCCTTAGGTTTCATTCCAACCTACATGACTGTCTTTATCTCTTGGATTTCATTCTACCTTGGACCAAAAGCAATTCCGGCAAGAACTATGCTGGGTGTTAACGCACTCCTCGCAATGACATTCCAATTTGGAAACATTATCAGAAACTTACCAAGAGTATCTTATGTGAAAGCTATTGATATTTGGATGTTTGGGTAGGCAAGACGGTTAAACTGCTATAGGTCAATGTTTCAGAGGCATCAGCTTTGTTTTCGCTTCACTCATGGAGCTGGCTGTCATTGGCTTCTTGACAAAAGATGAAGGCAGACCATCACAACTGACATCAAACATATCGACCAGAAAGTAGGTATTTCCATAAACATAACGTTACACTATGCCTAGTCTATTACAAACTCTTTTTCATCGTACATTCACTTTCCAACCGGCTCATGCCAAATGTTATCCGTGTTAAGCGATTTTACCCTTTTTTACCCAGGGAAAAAAACAGAATGGAGACAGTAACTTCTTTGAAGTTTCCATCCTCTTTTATCGTGTTTTCCAGGTTCAACTTCAGCAAACCTGGATCAGAGCCTCCAAAAAAGTCGAAGAACTTGAAAATCTGCGAGAAGCTCGACCTATTGTCCCGGATAATGTTTCCGCGTAAGTCACTCCTTCACTCTTTAAAGGGTTCCAGTGTTCTATTCTTTATACAACTTTCTCTATTGGGGCGTCTACATGAGAAGTGCGTTGGAACATGCTCAAATGTAACGAACTACGAGTCTACTGTCTGTGCTCAATTGATTCGGGTAAATAAAACGATTTATTTCACTTTGAGTATTATTCATGTCTTTTTTTACCCGTTTGCATGAAGTATTTTAAGTTCTATATACAATGTACAGTGACTAGAATACAGGAATGGAATGTCTTTCCACAAAGCGAAGGTCATCATCAATCCGATCCAACAGAATGAACGATATAAACATGGCAATTGCGGACAGAATGTGCCAAACATCGTGGTTATCGAAAAAGTTCACGATGATACAGTTCTTATTCAGTTCACGCGACATGGCTGGTGTTTGCTGTAAAAAAAAGTCAGTCAAAAACAAAAGCAAGCTTGACTTACACTCCAGTCCGAAACCTGATGGAAGAAGAACCAAAGTGAAGCTGCCCAACACAGAGATGCTATGGCTAAGAGTCCCAAAGCCCGGAAGCTCAGTCTCTCTCCGTGAGAGAATTTCATGACGATGTAGTAGAGAAGGTAGAGGAACAGATTGGCGATGAAGGGAATCAGAAGGTACGAAGCGAAGTCTGCCGGCCTGGTGATTTCTCCTAAGAGTATCCTGGAAGACAATTTGAAGCCGATTCGAGTTCGTACTTACAGCACAACATTGATGATATTTGCAAGCAGAAGAAAGATGAATCTACCCCAATACCTTGGGAACATGCATGAACACCATTTGGATGAAGCCCAGGCGTAGCGGAAACTGTTCCAAGTCTCCCTCGGATTAATTTTCCAAACTCCCTAAAAAAACATTGTACTCGTTGTTTGACTTTGTGGTTTTACCTTGAAATAGAATTCCAAACTGACTAAGGCCATCAGCAAAACATAAATAATCGGGAATAGTATCCAGACAACATTGCTATGCCATCGCTAAAGTACACTATATTTGCACCTGTTTTTGCAAAAACATACCACCCCGATCATTGCTATCAATATGAACCCTGCCATGACGCCGAATGTGTTGTGTGCTTGGGCAATGATATCGGGATGTCGCAATTGGTAGATTTTGAGCTTGCCAAGCAGGGCTATCACGTACATAAACGAGGTATCTGAACAAAGTCTATGGAAAAATATATGAGAAATACCAACCGAACTGATAATTCGTCGCGCTGGGGCAAATGTGATAGCTTGCTGACAGCATTCCTTCAAGAATAATCGCGATTCCGATGGCGTATGTCAAGGCTGGATGCTGAGGAAGACCATAGTCCTTAAATTTTGCTTGTAACAAAAAAACTTTGAGAGATTTACAGTTTCCACGGCTGGTTCCTTCGCAACATGTTGCTTGTAGACTTTGTTCCTCTCATACGTCATGATAATCAGCAGTGCTCCTAGGAAAACGTAGGCGGCGTTGCTGATGATATTGTTGAAGGCGAAAAAGTTCCAGAATGGACGAGCACAGCGGAAGTTGTACCTAAAATTGAAGTGAAATACAACAAAATCCCGAGTAAACCAGCAGAGATCGAGATTTCCGTACGAGCGAATGCTGTCAACTGCATTGAAAACGAGCTGGACTGAAGGTAGAGTGTAGAACAGAGCGATTATGATAAGATAGCTCAAAAACAATACTGAAATGTTGAAAACATGGACTTACAAAACGTATTTCATGTACTTATCATTCCTCTGCTCGTAGCTTTTCGTAGCGAGGTCAGCCACCATCAGATGAGTATTGGCTCTCACCACCTCCCGGTCCAATGCATCCGGCAAAAAATCCCAACTTCCACTGAGAGATTGATCATCTTCTGGTCTCATGGTATGATGATGTTCGTGAACTCTCATATCGTCTGGAAGCGTTATATTTGAAAACAAAAGAGGATTTACCTCTGAATTGTTGGAACCTCTCCGAATCAGTACTGTCATAAGACATCTCAAACTTCATGTAGTAGAGAGTGATGAGAAGGATGACGAGAAGAACAAAGGCAATTAGCAATATTGGAAGCAGGTATTCCTTCTCTAAAAACGAACAAAATAAACAAAACTACAAGTCCTTACGTTTCATTTTGGCAGCAACTCTGACTTCGAAAATCTTTGTAACTGTCGGAGAGTGCATAGTATGTCCAGTGGCGGGAACAATCCGTTTCCAGCTAGAGCAGTCGTTATCGTTAGGCTCCAACACAAAGACCAGGAAAAATTTCGGGAAGTGATCTCTCTAGAGAGCGAACTTAAACTTAACATACAGTTTACTTACCTCTACGGCAACTGTAGACTGTTTCGTCATAGTTTGATACATTCCAGAAGACAGGACATTGCTTGTTAAATCAGATACCGGGGCCTGTAGTATACTATTACCAACATGGTTATGTAAAATACTCACTCCATAAGGTTGAACAGAGACTGTCATACACATGGAGGTGTTCGAATCTACATTGATAAAAATACTGTCAATATCACTTGGGATAGAGACTGAGTAGTACACTGGTTGAGCAACGGAAGCATTGCAGATGTGAGTTCTATCGAGTCTGATAATAACTTCTTCTTGCATAAACTGATCAAAAACTTACGTAATAGCGAAATCGTCTTGAATCTGCCTGGCAGTGAATGTGAACTCGACAGGTTCGACGCTCCAAAGTTCGACAGTTACATTCTGGTCGACCATAAAAGGGTTGAGAGTGCGAGCCACTGTTGTAAATAAAAATCCGTCAATATTTTCCGGGACCTAAAGAATGGAGAATAAAGGGGTTGAAAGCATAAACAGCACCGTGAAACTGACAATTCCTTTGGGTTGTCGGACGACAACCAATAGTGTGACGTTCAAATGTTTCTCCTCTCGTGTTATAACAATTCTACCAACGGATCCCTGAGAAACTTGTTAAACAAGTTAAAAACAGCTTACTTTTGGTGCTAGAAGCTGGTAGGTGTTGAAAATATTAGGCGCCGTTGTATTAGCATAGTTTCTATTCCATTCGGCCGAAAAAATGGCCGATACTCCTTCGCCTCGGACTGTTTGTAGAAGGCCGAAAAAACAAATACAGATGAAAATCATAGGCTAAAGAGTAGTTTTCACAAGAAAGTTTTATGACAAACCGTGGGAAATGAAGATAACTGGCGGAGAATGGAGAGAAATTGAAAATAAAGCAATAGCTAGCTGCGTTTGTGGTGTTGTTTACTTGACAACCAGAACAGTCAGGCGGTGGTGCAGTGTCGCGTCTAGCCCAGCGTGGCAAGTGCAATTACGCTCAGCTCAGGTCAACAACAAGTCTTTTTCACCATAGGTCAATCCATATTGAGCCCTGTTTACGACAGCCAGCCATTCATAAGAGCCGGTAGAAAACAACAAGCACGTGTTGAAAGCAGAAAAATTTAGTCTTTATATAGTTCTCTACCGGCATAGTACAATAGTAAGCATCTGTGAAAAGGAAATCCCGTGAAGTGACAGTCAAAGTATAGAAGAGATCAGTAGTTTGTAGAGGACAGAGTAAAGCTATAGGTTTCACAATCGTTTGAAACGACCAAAAATGTTCGAGACACTTTGGGCAAGACGGCGCAGTTCTTTTGGTGTGAAGGCATTGAACTCGGTGACCCAGTACCTATCGATACGGCGATTGAGGTCATCCTCACTGCTGGGAAGTGGCTCTTCTTGGCTGATAGGTATGGTTCCAAGGATCGGGGTCTGAAAAAAACGTTGATTTAAGATGCTACTATGAGCCTACCCTGCTCAGAATCCATTCCTCGAACATGACGGTCTCTTTCAAGTAGCTCAAATAGGGGCGGTAGTCCTTGTTCGGCTGCCCGCTGATCAACAGCTCTTTTGAATCATTGTTCCAGAGCTGATGTGCTCCAACAAAACGATAGTGTCCGAAAAGTTCAGCGTACCACTTGAGCATTACCTAAAGTATTATTACTTTAAAAACAGGGGGCTCTAACATTTTCAACTTTGAGATCAGCAGCGGGAGCGGGTTCTGCCGCAACAGCCTCCCTGAAGCCTTTGATCATAGAAGTACACATCTTCCTCGACCAGCCCAGCTTCTCGCAGAACTTAATAGCATTCTTAAAGTTGTAGTTACACAAAAATGGAAACACAGTTACATCATATCTCCACTGCTCCAAGTTGGCTGCAGTCGGTACAGTTTCCGGAGAAGGCACAACCACGCCTGCGTCAATATCGACAAACACAAAGTCCATCTACAAACCGACTGTGCAATGTACAAACTATTGGCTCACCTGGCGACGATCATAGTCATCCTTGTTTTCGACAATGAGTTCCTTCACCTTGTTAAGGTTGGATCTCAGAATACCCATGAGATATGGGGTGGGATTGTCGCAAAGATCTAGAAGATTGTCAGGAACGATTGGAATGAACGTATGTGGCCAGCTTAATGGTCGAATAAGGGCTTCAAGCATCTGAACCACTCTGGTCGTGGAGCAAGCAATCTGAAAAACCATTAACACTGATCGATGAAATATTATACGTGTTTTGTTTGAGGGAGACGAATCATGGGGTGTATTATTTCCGTTTCCCCGACGGAATTTCCGGCAATAAGAATGCGTTGCTCTCCCAATAGTGCTGCCACAAGACAAACAGTCACTTCGGGGGACAATCTAAAACATTCGTGTGCAAGGAAAACAAGATTCCTACCTCGAAATAATAGCTGCGCTACCAGATTTCCCGAGAGATTGACCGTAATTTTTGATCTCTATGTTCCTCACAAAGCCGTTGGACAGCTTTTCAATAACTTTCAGACTCCAACCTTAGCAAAGGTTCTACAAGTTTTTCGGTTTCTTACCCTGCTTGGATGAGTATGCATTTCTGTGAACCGACTGAAGGAAAGCGTCAAGAAAATTGACTCCCTTCTTTGCATAACTGTACATGTTTCGGACTAGATCCATATAGAAAATGGAGTTGCGGATAGGTGAAACAACAGTAAGAACTTGTGGATAGATCGCGAGGGCTGTGTTTAAGAAAAATAGAAATGTTTGAAGAATACTCACCGCTCTTCTCATTGTCTTCACTGGATACATTATTTGGAAGATATCGCACACAGTAAGCGTATCGTCTAGAATCTAGCATTAAAAAAAACTCAAAAATACCTCGAGCCGTCTATGTCGGTAATAGCTACCATGAACTCTTCATCCCCTGCCCAATACTCGGCAGGACCAACCTTTTCTTGGTGACTGTAATCGGGATAGAAAAGTACAGCCGTTCGAGCATAGATTGATTCTAAAGTCCTCATTATTTGTTGTTGGCAAACTCATTACCGTTTTCCGCCTTCTGCGGAAACGCATATTGAATATGTGGATAGGGCCTGACTTTGCCTGTAGCTTTATCAACTTCTTCCTGCAGATCGATGATAAAGGCCGCCTCGAAGAGACGAGGTTCTGGCAGAGTACAGAACTCTTCTAGGTGAAACAACAGTAAGAACTTGTGGATAGATCGCGAGGGCTGTGTTTAAGAAAAATAGAAATGTTTGAAGAATACTCACCGCTCTTCTCATTGTCTTCACTGGATACATTATTTGGAAGATATCGCACACAGTAAGCGTATCGTCTAGAATCTAGCATTAAAAAAAACTCAAAAATACCTCGAGCCGTCTATGTCGGTAATAGCTACCATGAACTCTTCATCCCCTGCCCAATACTCGGCAGGACCAACCTTTTCTTGGTGACTGTAATCGGGATAGAAAAGTACAGCCGTTCGAGCATAGATTGATTCTAAAGTCCTCATTATTTGTTGTTGGCAAACTCATTACCGTTTTCCGCCTTCTGCGGAAACGCATATTGAATATGTGGATAGGGCCTGACTTTGCCTGTAGCTTTATCAACTTCTTCCTGCAGATCGATGATAAAGGCCGCCTCGAAGAGACGAGGTTCTGGCAGAGTACAGAACTCTTCCACTTTGGCCTTGTGAATCAGTGTGCCTATAAGCTCCGTTTTGCAATCTATTATTTGATTATTACTTACTTCTACGTACGAGTTGAGCTCGTGATGAACGCCTGTCCAAGTCTGGATTTAGCTGAAAACTACTGTTTGCCAATATTTACCGATTTCTACTTTGACGTCATGTAGTTTGGATGGAGATACCTCGAGTCTTCCGGAAGTCTTGCCCTTCTTCTGCTTTCTGAACATTCAATTGAGAAATGGTTTGAAAGGAAAGCAAAAAAGACGAACATACAGACAAAGCATGCATTTTGGTTCCACGTTTTGTTCGCTATCGTTATCTTCGGCCGTTCGTCCCAGGGCTTGACCCTGGAGCTCAAAAAAGAGTAAATACTAACTGCGGGAGAAGGTAGTTCGCCGCTGGTAAAAGGCAAACACTAACGAAAAGAGAGGAAAATGAAGGGGCAGCTGGTCGACTGATACTTTCACGACAACCAAAATCTAATAACGGAAGGGGCGGATTAAAAATAGATCAAACTGGAGAGGTACTAAATGATGTCCACATTGATTGCCGGATCGGCATTCACGCTCATACACATGCGTCAGTCTCTCGCGACTGTCGGCAACGGCAATTTGCACTGTGAAACAACCCCCGCACAAACTGTTAAACGTGCTCAATTTGATGGTATGGTTGATATCAAGAGCGGCTTGAAATTCACGACACGAAAAGATGTGGAAACGTATCGAAAAAGTGAGCAGGACGTTGCAGGAACGCCTTATCAGCTGATGAGCTGTTCGGAAAGAACCAAAGACGTTCGAAAAAGAGAGAGCCAGAGGATGTCAATGAATCAGAAGAGTGTTAGTTAAAGGCGGAGACGCGTGGCAGAGATAGTCAGAGAGAGGCACACCGCGGGGAGCCTTTGGTATGAGAAAACTGTTCTTTCGCGACAGAGAGCTTTGCAAATGAACTAAAAAAAAGGAAAGGTTCGAGATCTTCGACCAGTGGCGCAAACCAAAAGTTGACACAAGTCACCAAACCATCAATAAACAGCGATAAGGCCTTATTAACTCACTTGAAGGCATACTTCCGCAAAAGAGTAGCTCTCTCAGTCTCTCTACCCAACTCCCTTTCCTCTCGTACGCTAGCCGACGCGTAATACAACTTTGGATGATGCTTGGCCTCAATTTTCTGAAAACATTAAAATCGAATGTTATGTGTTTTCTATGTGCCTTGAGCGGGCGTTCATTCTCCGCAATGGGAACAGCATACAGCTCTTCGTGGCTGTGATGACGTCTCAGCTGAAGCGGACTAACTGCGTAATAAGGAACGTTTGTGACTTTCTGAAAACGCGAGATCTGAACAGGTTATGAGTCAGACTTAAGCTGGGATCAACTGACCTTGACTTCTCCTTGATTGTTGTTTTCCTCCTGGCGTAGAACAGGCTGAAAAGTGGAGTGGAATTGTGAAGCTTTATGCAGCACTTTTTTAAATGACACCGAAGTGGACAGACGGACAATCGTTCACTTTTTCACGTATTGATCTTAGATTGCCTAAGGGGGCTGCCGTGTTCGCCTCGTTCGTCTTGTTCACGATGGCGGGCAATCAAGATGCGAACATCTTGTACCGGATCCTACCGAGGCTGAACACGCCTCCAGGCTCATATAAACAGAAGCAACAACATTAATCTCTTAGAGTGACATGTTCAAGCTTCTTTTCCTCATATTTCTATTTTTTGTCGTGACATTAGCTGAAGATGAAAGGTACTTTTTTCCATTTCTTTTAATGTTTGCTGTACAGTATGCGAAGAATCAAAGAAAGTGGCAACTACGTGATTCATAGGAAGGAACAAAAGAGCAATGGTGGAACCATTGCGACCTATAGTGGTCAGGGACCTCCACCACTTTCTCTCCTTCCCTTTGCCGGCACTTTTTGGTTTCCACCAAACATTGTAAGCGGTAAAAACAACACAATCTCCACCTTCTCATCAGGATCTGCTGTTTAAATAATGGTTAATAGTGTTTGTAATAAATTGTTATTCTCTGAGTGAAGGTATGAGATTGTAGCAGAAGACCCGGTTCTAGACACTTGTTGAAAAATCTTAATCAAAATAGCCGAAAGTCCAAACTTTACAGCATAATGGTCAACAGACAGTCTCGTTTACGAGGTGCAACTTTACAACAACGTAACAAAGAAAAAGGCTGAGAATGAAACTGATCTTGGCTATCTCACAGTTTGCCTAATTTGGCTATGATGCCAAGAAGAAGTCGCGTCACTTGAACAACACTTCCGACTGTTTTTCACGAAGACCGACTGACCGACAGTGCAAAAAGGTACAATTGATGTTAGATGCCTTTTTAGCGACACACGTCCAACTGAGAAGCCGAGGTCGTCGAAGAGCGCCAAAAGAGCGTATCAACCTGTTTTAGGGTCATCGCGGATCACTGAAGAGAATGACTGCTATAAAAGTAGACCGAAACGCACTACGGACACTTCTCCACAAATGAAACTTCTCATCGCCCTCTTCGCTCTCCTCGCGGTCGTCGTGTAAGTCCTCATCCATTACTCATTATTAACTTGTGTTTCAGTGCCTTCCCTCAGGGCCGCACCGTCATAGAGAAAACCATCATTACCCAGGGACGTCCCGGATTCGGAGGCGGATTCAACAATGGACCCGGACGTGGAGGACCTGGTGGCTTCGGAGGAAACAACTATGGACCTGGATGTAGGTGTTCTTTTTATGCTTTTATAAAATTTTTCCAGTCAACCGTGGACCCTCATACGGAGGCGGAAATGGATTCAATAGCGGACCTGGATTCGGAGGACGTGGAGGCAACACCATTATCAAGGAGACTATCATCCACCGCGGTTAAACTGACTTTAATGAACAAAGCTTTCAATAAATACTATTAAGTTCTATACTACTGTGCTGTTCAATATCGATAGGAAAGGAAGTAGCATTTTCACCTGTGTCCTTGACAGTTTAGCGTGGTACATCCGCTCAAGACAAACCGTTTGTTTACCTGGAAAGCTTCGGAAATGGTCGCTATGTAATCAGGGCTAGAAGCCCAAAAGGAGTACAAAGTACCATTGTTCAAAAAACGATCAACTAGAAAAATTATTGATTCTAGCCAATAGCTACAGAAGTCAAAGTCACATACCTCTTCTACTAAAGTGCGAAGGCGTCCGTCAGTCTGTCTGTCATGGTGTCCGCACAGTTGCCTGTCAGACCGGCACTCTTTCCCCCACTCCAAACTTGGAAATTTTTTGGGAAATTTGGATCACACCTATACCAGAAGATCAGAAATTGATAGAAATGGATACTTGATGCCAAATAGGCTAAATGGTCATGATTCCCATCATTCGAAAGCCATTTTGAACATTGAAGCCGAAGTGGTCTCTCCCTCACGTGATCTTTTTCTCCACATTCAAAAAGTGGTGTGAGGAGAAAAGAGACCTACCCTGTCTGTCAATACTAAAAGCCTAAAGCTGACAATCAGTTCATAGAGACAAAAAGACAAGTTTGTAAGAAACTACTATTAGACAAACGGCAAGCAGGCCGCCTGTTAGCAATTCTAACAATCAGCCAAGTCTAAATGGCGGCGAAGATGCCGTCGGCAGCTGGTAAACTTGACAAAACTAGTTGTGGATGTTTTCAGATCAGAATTTCGACAGTAAACTCCTGTTAATCCACCCGGATATAGTGACTACCCTGTGTTTTTCCAATACCAGCAAAACTGTTTGTCTTTCCATGACAGCCTCACTAGAGTCTTGATCGGATGAAAGTTGATCTAAACCACTGACTCAGCTGTTCAGTTCCATTGCCACTTTTTAGAGGTCGTCTTTATCGAATAAGCTTAGTGGCGTCAATTCTGTCTGACTCCCTATTGTTTAACGTCACACGGGAAGAAGAAGTCTGTCTCTTTGCCCATCATTCAGCCAATTCTTTTCAGTGTAAGAAACTGACCGCGCACTCGCAGCGCCTATAAAAGACAGTTACCGGCGTCAACACTACAACTGGCGTCATGAAAGTTTACGCGGCTCTTCTCTTGGCTGTTTTGGCCCTTCTTTCTCTCGCTTCGTAAGTTTATACCCAACTTTCTCAAACAGCTATTCGTATAGGGCTGCACCCAGAGACAAGCGACAATGGGGACCTGGCTACGGACCCGGGTACAGAGGCGGTTTTGGAGGTAGAGGCTATGGTCCTGGATATGGTTTGTCATTTTCCAGTTTTCAACGAACGAACATTGTTTCAGGAAATCGCTACGGACCCGGTGGACGATGGGGAGGAAGACCCACTGTCATCGAGAAGACTGTTATCATCCGACCCGGCAAATAATTGTACATATAATGAACGCTTTGCTTGAAATGAACTCACCTTGGGCATGATGGGAGGTCGGCTGGCAAGCTTTGTGTTGGCCGAAAGAGACCCAACTACAAATACAGATATACAAATAGTGTAAAAAAGAGCTCACATTTGTTCTCCAAGTATATATTGTGTTCGAAAGTTCGCTTCGGCTTTTGTGGAGGGATCTTGGCTATTTCACTGAATCAGAAATTGACAGAAACCAATCAGAAGTTCTCACATTAGAGGCTGCGCTTCGGAAAATGACCGAATTTTGCGGGTGTGCTCGCCGTTCTGAAATGAGACGACTGTTTCCCCGTGTAAGTTGCCCGCATTTGCATATTTCAATGCAAAACTTCCAGTTTAGAGCGTGACTAACTGACCGCAAACCTCGGATTCGAAAACTTACCTGATTGCATCCTCCCAGTGTCTCAAAATAACTTTTTCGTTCTTTGACCGACAGACTCCTGTTCTGAGACATAAAAGCCTGTAAACATTATTGTTACACAAAGTGAGAAGAGAAAAGACAGAAGGAACAGTGACAGATTACATCAGAACATCGAGAGAGATGACTATGAGATATGGTCGGACATCTAATATAGGATATGAAAATTGGATGGACAGTTGGGTCAGAAATAACCGTCCTGATGGACTGTTTGAACAGTTGAGGAATGATTAGTCGCCTCTCGAATCAATAAACTCGAACTGTCAATAGTTCAGTCAAATTACTGGCTACTTCTAGCCGGCTGGATCTTACTTTCTTTTCCGCCGGGTCGCCAGGCGACTGGTTTCTAAGGGACGATCCCGCACCGTTAAGGCTTAAGCTGTAATCAACTTTTTGGCATTTAGGCAAAGCAATGACCATATTTCGTGCTGAAGGATAAGGAAAGTGAAAGGCGCTGTCTTCCGGTGAAATGGTAAGTGAGACGAGCATCTAAAGAGGTCAATCTGGGCGAGCGGACCTCCTCGTCTGATTTGCATAGACCAAATCCGCTGCCATCATCTTGAAACTGCTGGTAAAAACCGAAGTGTGAACTGTTCGTGGCTTTTGGGCAGTCTTCGACCGCCGACGCCGACGTCGATGGCTATGCAGAAACCAGGCGCAGTCCAGCAATTACAGGATGAACTCGTCGACCAGACTATCGTCTTGTTGCTTTCGACTACAGTAGACACTATTTTCATCAAGGTCTTCCCGATATTGAAATGATCAGGGACTTCGGAGGTCTGCTTAGGGAGGAGAGAGTCATCGGTAACTATGGTAAGCTGCACTAAACCAATTTTCAGTGCCTCTGGGAAAGAGCCTTTATGACGGAACTCATCACAGGAAAGAGCAAATGATGTAGGGTACCAGCGGAAAGAATGGTCAAATTAGAAATCGCATCGCACCGGTGGACAGGCTGACCACCACCGGTCCAAATTGGCAATAGAGGGTACTGCAATTAGCTGTCGTACACCGATTGCCCGTTCGGAAACATTGCCAACGTAAACATAGCAAACAGCTAATATGAGCTTTTCTTTAAAATTTTGCTCTAGAAAGTTTGAAGACAATCGAATCAGTTGTCTCATTAGGAACAGAGACCATTCCATATATTTGATTAATTTGACTCTCGACTGACTTAAAGGACTCTAAAATATATGGGGGACCCGAAAATAAGTAGGGGACTCTAATAGAAGGGGATTCTGATTTTACAAAGAACAAGCAGAACATTCGAGAAACAGAAGACATCAACAACAGTTTACTTCGAAGATAGAGACAAGAGAGAGAAAGACAAGAGTGAGAGAGAGATAGATAGAGGGTGATAAAGCGAGAGATTAGTTTAGTCCGAGTCCTAGTCCTAGCAGCTGTATCGTGTGAGTTGTGATCTCCGTGCCGTTTTCTCCCATCCTCTCCTCTGGTTCAAGACAGTTCTTTGACTAACCATACAAGGATGGAGTTGTGATTTTTTTATGACCAATTCTCAAGCATCTTTGTGTGCGTTATCGAAGTCTACACTCCGTAGATTATAATGTCGTATTTCCGGATTTGAGTTTTCTGTTTCCCACTAATTGAGCCCTGTTTTCATAATAACAGATGTTGAATGGTTTTCAAACACTTCATTAGTGATAATCTACGTATTTAATTAGTCTTTGGGTGGAATACTGTCCTTGCCCAGTAAAATAGATCATCTTCCTAGCCCCTCATCACTTTTTGCAAAGTAACGTTTGTTCTCGAGGAAAAGCCACGCGATTACTATTACTCAGTTATCAGCTTTGAGGGTACCTATCACGTTCCAACACGCTTCTGAGCTGCGAAAAACCTAGTCTAAGCGGGGTCTGAGGTGCCATCCTGCGTCAACACCACTTCCTTAAGAAGCTATCTAGAAACTTCTACCACGTCTTACTTAAGGGATTGCTTTCAAAATTAGATGCTGGCCATCAAGCTACGTAGCAAAGAGACGATCCGGTGTTTGTTTGCGATCTGGACACTCACTCTCTACGTAATATACCCGAAAAGCGGCTTTCTCAACATGGCTTTAAGCCGATGTTCTTCTTACTCCAACGTGTACATATATACATAAGCAGAGCGAGACCAGTGGTCTGGAGCCTTTTACACGGGTATTTTCTACTGACATTTACAAATTTAAAAATGCTTTCTGCACTAATTGTTCCTGAGAAACGTGCGGCGCTGCATGTCTGCCGGAATCACCAAACTTCCTTCCAAATCGCATCAAATGTTTTACGCTTCAAGAGTACTTGAATCAACAAAACGACCAATACAGTTTAGGTTAGTAGTTTCTAGTGAGGTAACAAATTGGTGACACTTCCTTTGGAGCTGGTTCGAAGACACTTTGCCGCTTTGCACCCTTTTTCCCTGAACATTTTTCGAATTTTCGAAGCGTCACTAATCGCATCAGGAAGTATGCCTTATGCCTGGGAAATCCCTAGCCGAGCTGATCTACGTCTAGAAAATCCAGAGGGAATAGAACAAAATAGAAAGTCGTGCAGGAAAAGACTGTTTCTTCTGTTCCCGTGGTCTGAATAGCTGTCATTTGTACATTTCACTTGTAGAATCTTCGCATTTCTTCTCCCATTTCATGTGAAAACCTTTAATTTGCAGAAAACATGACGTTGACAATGACCCTCGGTCTTATGAACAAAATGGCGGTGAAACGGATCTTTCAGGTAATTTTTTTTTTTTTTTTCATCTTGCCCCGAAGCCATGCGATTCTCGGCAGAAAGTTCTTATGTTCGCATATTGCTTGCAGCACCTCCGCCAGATTATCAGACATATTAGTTTCCGGACGACATCAGTTCTGCCTTTTTTGTGCAGTCTCGCGTTCGGGTTCTTGAGTTCCATTGTGCCACTAGGCTCTGCAAACTGAATCATTCAGTTTCTGCGGGTTTTGGCCAAGCTTTTTGTTGGATCCTCTCTTACAAGCTCTCAATCATAAACTGCTTCAAAATCAACTTCCGGATACTGCAGCGTTGGGGGCCCTCATGGGGATTACGACTTATAGAGCTTTACTATACCTACCTAAGAAGATAGCTCGTCTGTTACGTATAGGCAATATACCTAATGGAAACCACATGAACACACACATGAACTGCCTCTCTCCTTTTTAGGGAGGAAGTAGCTCGTCCATTCATGCGATGCCTAAATCCCTCATAATCGTTGAGACAAAATTAGGTTTTACTTGCAATCCTCTTCTCCCGAACAATTCTGAATTCTTACAGGACGAGATGATTCCACACCACTTCAACAACCGCACACTGGCTTTCTACTTGAACTCCGCAAGTCTAGCCAGGGTAAGTTTCTTGTTTTTACAGTACCCTATCGAAAAGTGTGTTAAAGTTTTGACGCAATAGTTTCGCTTCTGGTTATCAGCCTCGCCTGTGAACATTCGGCTCTATTGACAAAAGCATATGCGATCAGCTGCCGCTGTTTGACATTTGTCAGTCGATAGTTTTCAGTGCTTTTAAATTCCACGTTTCTAAGGTAACCAACACGCTAATCTTCACCTATTCACAAAAGTCCGCCATTCAAGAAAACTTTTCAGCCGTATAGCTTCATGGAACGTGCTCACGGCTACGATTATTATCTCCTCGGAGGACTTCTGGCCGTTTTTATCTTTCTGCTTCTGATTCTAATTTTCATTCGGTAAGAGATCATTTCAACACATAATAGGTGTTTTTTAGTTGTTCGATAGTGCATCTGCCCACAATTCTTGGCTACTCGGAACAGGACATGACACGCAGCTCCACCGCCGTCTCGATCTATTCCTTCGATCCAAAGGTACACAACCAACAGAAAAAGATGCAAAATAACTTTTTCAGACTGACGAGGCACAACTTCTTGCCTACGCGAACAAAGCATACAGCCACCAGGATTTTCAGCCAAGTCCTGTCTGAACTCATTTGTGGTTAGACGACACACGAACAACGGGTAGAAGAAAAAACGGATCATTGTTCATTTGATGTGCTTGTCATAGATAAAAAAAACATACATTATGATGATTTGAGATCCTCTTTTGCTCTCGACAATGTTACCGGTGCTTCTTTAATCCCAGCCGTAGATGGTGCAGAAACAGAGACAATTTTAGTCTCAGTGCTAGTCGATGAGCCGGAAAGCTTGGGAGCTTTTGTCCTTCTGCCGAGAAGACGCTTCTAAATTTGATTATAGTAGGATTGGGGAATAGATGTACCTTGATCTCATACAACTTATCGACTTTCTTGCGGCCATTTTTTCCGACTGCAGGCTGTTTGGACGGTAATAGAGTCATTTTTGGGGGTTTGAATGTCGAAGCAACTGAGGTTACATTCTTTGTCTTGGGCACGGTCTTTTTGGGGTCATTAATGGTCGTTTCCTCTTTCTTGACCATTAACTTGGGTTTTGCCTTTAGCATCCCATCTCTCTTCTTCTTCTTGATTTTGATCTTGAGGATTTTGACACATTTCTGCTCTTCAATCGGAATCTTCTTGCTCTTCTTCGGAAAGCCGTACTTTGCAATGGTAGCCTTGTCAAAGTTTGCCAATGCCTCGAGATTCTTGTTTTTCTCCAATTCTCTCTCGAGATTCTTCTGAGCCAAGGCATCCTCGAAAAAGGCTAAGTCTTCAGAAATCTGTTTGTCAGTCAGCTGGTACACAATGACCGGATATTTCAGCGTTTCACGGTATCTGTCAATCTTCGAATAGGAAAGTTGCATCTTCTTCGTTCGAGTTTCACACTCTTCGTCGATATCCTTTCCTGCCATTGCTCCTGAAAATGGAAGCCGTAATCGAAATCAGTTAAGGAAATACATACGTGATGTAAGTTGAGCAACTTTTTTGGCAGCAACTATTGTCGAAATGATGTCCTTCTCTTTGTTTGAAAGAGTTTCCAGCAATTTCTCCTGCAAACGGATACGTGATAGTTAAAATATAGAAAATCTCTGCGTTAGTAACTTTTTCACGTCTGTCGTTATCCTAACATCCTCGTTTTTGTGCACTGTCCTCATCACCTGTTCAAAATGAAAATGATACCGATGTCAGCTGGGCCAGTATGTCCGAAAGTATTTATGTTGCCGAGATATTATGGCTGCGAAAGTTTTTATCTGCACAGGTTTCTCCATGATAGTAACAAAAATATATAATGAAAAATCTCACCTGGGTATTGATAACATTGGTTTGTCGGGAAGTAAGAGCACATTCTTTGGTAGCGTCAACTCTGCGTTGCATTCTGGCAAGTTGGAGTTTGTACCATTCGTCGATTTTCTAAACACCCAATGTAAATTCGTAAGCACTTTTTAGTGTTAAAACCGAAATGCAATGCTTACTGCGAGACGTCTATTTTTCTCATTCACTTGCTCTTTTATTCGGTCATTCAAGTCTTCCGAAGTCCCTTCCTGGACCTCCAGCTTTTTCCGGGCCAGCTAAACCAAAGATATTCAGGAGATAGTGAAAAGGACTAATCATTTTAAGCTTTGCCTGCTTGAGATAGCCAAGACCACTCTGAAATTGTCCCTCCGAAGACAAAACTTGGTGTACACGGGCATTTCTGAAACGCCAGTTTTGAAATTTCATAATTTTCAGCAAACTTACAATCTACATTCTAATTCAAACGGGTCAATTTCCGGAAAAGGTTCCTCCTCATCTTTCTCCGGCTCAATTTCGATTTCTTCTTGTTTGATGGTGGGCGTTTTGTCAACATTGCTGTTTCGAGTTGTTCTCCCTTTGGGAGGCATCTAAACCTGTGAATTTTAACAGGAAAAAAGAGTTTACATGAAGAAAAACATTGATTTGTAGCATAAGAATGAAATACTGCGTTACGCGAGGAGAACCAGCATTTGTGCAATAATGCGTCAAGGACACAAGGGACGCTACGCGACCGTATGCGAAAAAGTTACCAAATGAGTCTATTACAGAACATAATTTTGCGTTAATTGTTATATGGGTGTCTAAAGATTTTAATGATTTTTCAAACAGGTAGATATTGGGCAAACTATCATACTTGGCATTTTCAGCAACCTTGAACGTTCTAAAAGAAGGTACGTAAAAGTGCGTTGTTTTACGGTATTGCATCTGTTTACCGTATTATAAAAAGGTCTCCAAAACATTTTGAAAACAAAGCAAACGCAAAGATCAATTTTACCGTTGTCTCAGATTTGTGGAAAGAACAAGTAGTCTTCTGCTTGATTGGAAAGATAGGATAATGTGAATTTGATGGGCCAAAACCGTAGCAACGCCGTAAAAGGTGAAGCTACAGGATTTTAATACTATACAGAACAAGTCATGTAGGTAGAATAGGTTCAGATTCAATTCATAATAATAGGATCACTTCAAGGCCTCGACGCTTACGCCGTTTTACGAAAGCTGCAACAGCTATAAATAACATCAAGGGCGGAACAACTTCAAGGAATGCTTATAGGGTTCTAGTGTCAGCATCCCCCATCTTTGTCATTCCTTTATTGGATGACATAACTGGAACGACGGCTGTTCCTTCTGCGCCTCTTGGATCTTTGCAATACTTCGTGAAAGTCTGTGATCCAAAACCGCTTTGCACTGTCATTGAACCCCGTTACCGACATGGAAATTTTGTCTACAGATTGAAAAGCAGACTGATTGCTTAAGCTCACATTTTGAGACAAACATCTTCAGAAACACAGACGTTCCTATAAAAACAACTGCTTAAAAAGCCCACCGACATATTTTTGTCAGAAAGCTACAGAGAAACTTCTGCAAAAACGAACGTTGCACTCTGAACATTAGCTAATGAACTGTCTCACACATGCCTTCCCTAATAGCAAGACATACTAATTCACTACGTTTTATCTTTTTCCCTGATCGTTCTTCTCGTAAAAGGAACTTCCAATTTCGGTCCAAAGACTTCGTTTTACCAGTGTCTCGACATCCGATTTGTCTACCAGAGTTCAAAGTTGCAGACAATCTAGTGCTTCCGATGCAATTGCTTATCTTATTTTTAATCGTGAGTGCTCGGATTTAGCCAAGACGACGATCCTGCCGCATTTCCAGTATTTGCTTATGATCACATGCTGAAGACGAGTGCAACTTTTGATATTCTTAGCACATTTCTATGAAACGCGCCAGTTTCCCAGAGATCAACTTGTTCTCTGCTTCAGCAGTTTCAGTTCCTATTTCCCACAATCAGTCTTCCAAAAAAACGTGTAATTGTTACAGCGGACTACCAGATGACGAGTAGTGTGCTCTGTTTTGCTGTTTCGAGTTGTCTCCGAAGCCATCTTTAGAGTCAATTGGCGAGAGATTCTTACGCGAAGTGCAACGTCAGCGACGTTTCTAATTAATGCGCTAGCTGTAATCTCAGCAATTTCCATTGAATGCTTTTCTTGTATTAAGTTAACCCCCTAAGCCTACCAATCATTGAATGGAAGGTTCCTTCATCTTGGCCGAAGAGATCATTGCTTTTCAATTGGAGGCAATCTTCCTGCCCTATGTGAGGCAGACCTCACCTCCTTTTAAATCAGTTTGACCGGCTGATATGACTCCAACTTCAGCACTTTTTTTCTTTTACTCTTTTACTTTTATTCGCCTTAGGTGCACTTGTAATCGTGGCTGCTGCGTATAATTAAGAAGGCGATCCTCTGGTAATATGCACGGATATCCGTCTCTCTTTTGCTCTTTTACACACATTTTGAGCTTATTTTAGTGCCATGGGTCTCTGTTCCTCGAAGAAAGAAGAGCCGACTGAGCTGACGGAGGATGAAGTCAATGCCATTCGGGATGTATGGATACGGTGAAACATCCCAAATCCAGAAAAAAAATATTTTCAGGGCTAAAAACAACATGGTCGGCAAGAAAATCCTTCAGACACTGATCGAAAAACGTCCTAAATTTGCTGAATATTTTGGTATTCAAAGCGAGTCCCTTGATATTAAAGCATTGAATCAGAGCAAGGAGTTCCATCTTCAGGTGGCTGAATGCAACTCAGAGAATCATACCCTATTCAGGCCCATCGAATTCAAAACTTTCTCGATACTGCTGTCGGTTCATTAGGATTCTGTCCCATCTCCAGTGTATACGATATGGCTCATCGTATTGGCCAAATTCATTTCTACAGGTAGGTTGAGGCTCCACTCTTAACACATTAGCATAGGGGAGTCAACTTCGGAGCCGACAACTGGCTCGTATTCAAGAAGGTGACAGTCGATCAGGTCACAACAGGAACCAGTGACATCAGTGCAACTCTGGAAAGTCCCAAGGAGAACGGGAATGGGACTCCTGCTCCGGAACCTGAAGTTCCTTCTCAGACTCAAACTGTCGAGAAAGTTACAGCTGAGGTAACTTTTTTGCCACATCATTGTGATAGAAAAGGTTCAGCAACACGAGAAGACCTTGCAAGAACTGACCAATCCCTACAGTGGAGAAAACTGTCTGGCCCGTCTCGGCTGGAATAAGCTGATGACTGTCATTGTTAGGGAGATGAAAAGAGGTGTGTTTGATAAGAAATAGTCTCTACATAATACTTTCAGGATTCCTCGAGGAGGCAATGAGGAACTGCAAAGAAGAACAGACGGACGGCCTTCTCGGTGCTTGATCTTGCTATTTGACGGTTCGCGAGTACTTTAGAACAAAAAAGACAAGAGACCAATGTCCTCGTTTAAAATATAGTTTGCTTGCCATGATGAGATGAGCCTCTTTCGAATAGTGTAGCTTTCAGGTTCGGTGCGTACCAAGGCTCGCAAAATGCGCTACTACTTCTCAGTTCATAACGAGGCCGACTCGACTCACGTTTGAAGTTTGCCCCCTTATACGCTGCTGCTTGCTTCTTGCTTGTTTATATTTGTATTTATTTTGCCAATGATATGATTCGAATACAATTCGCCAAAAAAGTATGTTCAAACTCTTAATATTTGTTATAATAGTGCATATTGCTCTTTAGTAGGAGACGAAAGGCGAAGGTACCCAGCCAGTCCTGAAATCTCTTAATGCTTCACATCTCTTATTTGTACCTTTGAGTAACTTGATCTTGAATAAATATCCAGCCTCTCGAGCCGCTTTTTATCAGAATCACTCGGTCTCCTCGGTTCACGGTCATCTGCTCCCCAGAGGTTGCATTAAAATCTTGGGTCACTGTAAGTGTTCTTCCATAGTCGCTCGCGTTAAACATTGCGGGAACAACGAGCTCTGAAATTGCACAGTTTTCAGTTCCCGATGGGCCTTTACGTTCTGCCGAGGGCTTAGCGAAGTTCTGAGAAACTGGCCGATGAGCTGGGGAAGCCGACGCATTGTACTGAGAGTCGACATGGTAATGAGGTCTCTCGGCCGGAGGAACTGCCTAAATTAGTATCAGATCAGTTTTGAGTCAGCGTTTCCGCCCACATAGCGTTGAGGATTCTCTGGCTGAGTACGAGCATAGACGGGAGCGTCGACTGTCCGAGGAACCATGATAGGAGCCTCCTAAAAGATTTGATATATGCGTATATATCATTTTTCTTACTCTAGGCTTGATAATTTCCGGCTCACGAGTACGGGGGACCGGAGCTGGTACAATTATAGGTCCTCGGTACTCAAACTTTCTCGGAACGGGTTGTTGCTGTTCAACAACAGGCGGCTGATAAGTTTCTCTACGTTCCACCGGAGGAGGAACGTGAACAACTTGAACTGGAGCAGGGACAGGATCCGATTGGACCGCGGTTGAGGTAGTGCTACGAGAAACTGGAGCGACAAAATCCTCAAACTGAAAGACGTTCATAAGTGGTATACCCAAATTGGAAAGATGATAGGGTAGAGGCATAGTGCAGTTTCAAAAACCGTGCCTTATAATCTTGATGGGTAGAGTTGGGCTGGGGACCTCTGAAACCTAAATCTAAAACTGACTTTGTTAACCGAATACCGTCGCTCCTTGTGGACAAGGACTACTCCGGGAATATTTTCCTAAACAAGCAGTTTTTGTACTCATATAACTTTTTTCACATTGGTGTTTCTACGGCTAGGAATCTTGTCCATCGAAGAGATGGAACTGCGTGGAGACGAGTTACCTGAGTGCAAGAAAGGAGGCTGAAAGCGTGCATAAGCTAAAGTCATTTAATAGCCTACATCATCGTTTGTTCCGTTGACCACCGGAGCAACTTCTACAACTGGAGGCACCATTGCAGGAACATGTTCTTCCGGCTTAACCTCCTCTTCAGTCACCCCATTGAGCACAGGAGTTTCAGCAACAATGGTAAATTCAGGAACAACGACCACTGGAACTTCAGCTGCTTTTTCCTAAAAGAAAATGGAGTTTCCCGAAACAAAGGTCAACAAACCACGACAACCTCAGCATGACCATTTACCACAACGCCTCGTTCAGTTTGAATTCGTTCAAGTAGAGCCCAATACCTAAAAATCGATTTCCTTCCAAGCCCTTATCAAAATAAGATCGGTTATAAGCTGTTGCACCCACCTTGAGAACCATCTCTTATGCTTATCAAGGAAGAACTTGTAGCGAAGTTCTTGCTGTCGAAGAAACTCGCGAGCTTGCTTCTCATGGAAGGCGTCCACCTCGCTCTGGGTCTGGAAAAGTTCAAATTATCAAGTTCCTATTAATCATAAAGGCGAGGCAAATCTGTCTGTATGAATCACAATTCGCTTGCTCAGGTCGGTGGTATTCAAAGAATGGTCAGGTTCGAGATAAAAGATGTCTACGCAAACATTAAATCGGTTCCTCTTGTCGAATAAAATTCAGATTTGGGGGGGGGGGGGGTGAATATGATCTTTGAGCGAATGCACTTACCTTGGTACCCTTTTTCTGAGCTCTAGTAATATCTTTCTCCTCCTTCTGGTAGCCAGCGAAAGTGGCTTTCAACTTTTCCTTCTCCTCATTACTGTAAATGGTTGTTTTTGTGACTATTCCTGTCAACTCCTTGATCTGAACAATAAACATTGAAAAAAGACAGTTGTACCTACACAATCTTTGTGATATTCGACGTACTTCTTGTAATCCTGAAGGATTTCAAAGAGTTCCTTGCCATACTCTTGAGCCTTGTCATCAGCTGTTTTGGCACTCTTTGCCAAGTTTTCAAGGGAGTGGGCATAGTTTTCTGATGACTTTTCAAGGGCTGTAAAGCAATAAAAAAGAACGACAGATTGTACGCTACCTTGGTAGTTTCGCAGAAGTTCTGCGCCTGCCAGAGCAGCTTCCTTGACAGCTAGAACTGCATTATACGACACAATTTTCACTCAGACCTGGTACGAACTCCTTGGTCAGCTGTTGGTGCACCTCCGGAGGTATTTTCTGTGCGTTGATCAACTTGATCTGGGAGGAGACGGCCGTGGAAGTACGCTCATCTCGCGCCATTGTTCAGCCCTGAAAAACAGTCAAAATATAAACAAATTGAAGAAGAAGCGTCGGAAGAGCCTCACAGCAATTGAAAGCAAATGCCGAAGCTGCAGATAAGACGCAAGAGCGATAAGTACAGTGGCGCCAAAGAGGGGGCCATATTTGGTTGTACACGGTCATATCGATCATATCAAGCATGGACAATAGGAAAAATAAATAAGTTGTCGAAATTCGAGCAATGTTCTTAATATTATGCTGATACGTTGGTTTCAAAGAAACTATCGCGAATGGCGCTTTATTAGCGGGCCATAAGCTCCGGGAAAGATGCGCCAATAGGCAATTCTTGGAGAGTTGGAGCCAATAGATCGGCAGAATGTGGCTATCAAAGAAGGACACTGCTAAACCCCCTGTGGAGAGTGCCTAATACGCTTCTTTATCAATGGCAAACAGAAGATGATAGAGGTTGTTGGAATGCAGGGAAAACATGGCTCTTTACTAAGCAAGTAGGTCATCAGGCGCACATATGGAAAATGGACTACATCTTCTGGTCTGGAAATCATACAGTCACTGGGAATGCGTCGAGAACATGACTAGACGTGTGAGCCGCCGTGACTCACTACTTTTATCGTTGTTCGGGATCACAGGGGATTTCCTGGAGAGTCGATAAAATCATTGCTGACGAGGAAAGAAAAACTGTTAGCTCTTCTTACTGCATCCCACCACCGCCATGCTTTTTTTGTCGCCTGAAAAAGTTCCCGCCGAATGACCGCCAGTGTCAGCTGTTTCGATCTCGGTTTTTAAATTGATCGGACAAATCTTCTCACTCGTTTTAGAAACATCTAGACCATCGTATGATCTCTGTTCGTTGTCATTGAACCTTTGTGTACAAGTGACCCAACCGGATGGCTATTTTATGAACAACTATCGATTTCAATGGTAATCACTCGACCGCTCGACCACAACGTCTCATCGCGCATTACTCTGCCCGCCCCTTTCACAGCTACTTTGTAATCATTTCATGTTAGACAGGATGCCGTTTCAACGATTGCTATTGACCTTTTTGCGTCTGTCCAAAAACGTGGGTAGACAGGCCTCAGACCTTGCTGCAGCTAAGCGAGCCACAGTCCAAGCAGCTATTCTAAAGGTGGGCTTTTTCCTTTTACAATAACTTTTCACTTTAGAAAGACCACGATTTCTCACCTTCTTCATCCCAGCAACCCTTCTTCGACAGTTTTGGACGAATTCACAACTATTTGAGGATTTCATTGACTGAACGGTGCAATTTGAGATGTATGTTGATCTTTCGCCACTTTTAAAAGTTTTCAGGTACGTATTGTATGCCAGCAGATGGTGTGGAGCTCACGCCGAAACCAGAACTTCTCACTGTCGACGAAATTGTACATCTTGTCAACATCTTTGCTCAAAATGGAGTGGATAAGGTCCGAGTAACTGGAGGAGAACCCACTGTTCGAGCAGATCTGTTGGAAATAATGAGTACTCGATGCTTTTACTTCTCAAAAAAACAAATTCAGAGAGGATCAAGTCAGTTCCTGGAATTAAGAGTCTTGGAATGACTACAAATGGTATCACACTGCATAGAAATGCTGCTGCTTTGAGAGATGCGGGACTCGACAAAGTAGGTTAATGGCCATCTTTCTAAAGTTTTGTTCAGATCAATGTCAGTCTTGACACTCTAAAAGAAGATATGTTCCTGCAAATGACAAGGAGGAAAGGCCTAAAACATGTTTTGAAAAGCATTGACGCTGCTGAGAAGGTTTTCCCGATGGTCAAGGTAAATCCATGTCATTTGCGGCTGTATTTTTCTGTTTCAGATAAACAATGTCGTCTTGCGGAACACCAACTATGTGGAAATGCTTTCGTTTATTGAATGGACCAAAAACCGGGTGCCTAAACTTTCATTTGTTTTGATACTTTTTGTATTCAGCGCCTGGATGTCCGATTCATTGAATACATGCCATTTGGCGGGAACGATTTCAATACAAACCAATTCGTCAGCTTTGAAGAAATGATGGAAAGGGTGAGGTCATACTTCGGTGAAGAAAATGTCATAAAGTTGCAAGACGATCCTCATGACACTACAAAGGTAAGATAACTCCCTTGTTTAACCCGTTCTCCAAGGCATTCAAAGTAAAAGGTCATGCTGGTCGGTTTGGATTCATCACATCGATGTCTGAAAACTTTTGTGGAACATGCAACAGAATGAGAATCACAGCTGATGGGAATCTCAAGGTTAGTTTCATACCTCATATTATAGTTCTTGACCAGGTATGTCTTCATGGAAACAAGGAAGTCAGCCTAAGAGACGTGCTTCGAAGTGGAGCAACTGAAGAGGAAATAACCGAGGTTGTACGAGCTGCAATTTTCCGGAAAAAGAAGCAACATGCTGGTAAGTTGCTTCCGAATCTGGTTCAAATCTGTGGTCTCTTTAAGAAGACGTAACTCTAAAAATAAACCCTTATGTTTGAATTCTCGTAGTCGATTATTTTTAGACTTTAGGAATGGAGAACCTTCAACATATGCCAAACCGACCGATGATTCTCATTGGAGGTTGAGTCTTTCCCAAACTCATAGTAGTCTTCTCCACGTGTTGCCTAGCTCACCATACTCATCACATTCCTCTCTTCGGTTATATTCTACAGGTACACCGTTTTCCAAAAGAAAGTATGTTTTTCAGATTCCCCTAGCGAAAAGAATAGATTAACACACGTCTCCTCAGATGGCACTGCAAAGCAGGTCGATGTTTCGAAAAAACCCATCTCACACCGAGTTGCAGTTGCACAAGGCTACATTAAAGTGGGTTTTTTGTTCTTCTCACATATTTTTCGATATCTCAGTTAACTCCTCTTATCGTCGATCAAATCAAACACAATCAGAGCAAGAAGGGTGACGTCTTAAATGTTGCTCGACTGGCAAGCATTATGGGCGCCAAACAAACTTCGACATTGATACCGCTGTGCCACAATGTCCCCATCAATGTTGTCAGTACAGATTTTGAGCTCAATGCAGTAAGAATTTGATGTAAAGACAAAGATTGTGTTTCCAGGAAACTTGTGAGATGAAGATTATGTCAACTGTCAAGACCAATGCAAGTACTGGCATTGAGATGGAGGCTTTAACAGCTGTTTCTGTGAGCATTTCATATGTTTCATTCATGCATGTTTGGTTTAAGATTGCTGCTTTGACTGTATACGATATGTGCAAGGCTATCTCGTCCGAGATGGTTATTCACAATATTCGACTCATTTCTAAAACCGGTGGCAAAGCCGATTACCTCTACAAAAGCTCGTGATACACTTTACGATGTGCATATTGTTTCATCGTGGTCGATAAAAACTCAACAACAAGTTTATTTCTGGTGTCCTGAACCACAACGCACAATGCGAAAGAGTGCAAACAGTAGAGTAGCGGGAACCATTACGGATTCAATAGTGGTAGAGGACTATTCGCGATACGTGTAGTGACGATATACTACAAAGGCGAAGAAGACCGGCTAATAGTAGAGCACGGGGACTCGTAAGACAGACGAAGAAGAGGGGGTTAAGCATGATTGCAAAACATGCAGGAAACAACAAAGTTTTCTCGTAGTCAAAATCTAGCTGGCTAACTTAGAGGGAACTGCTGTACCAATTAAAGATCAATTGGGGGAGAGGGTGAGGAGAGTAAATGCTTTGAAAGAGTAGAGACCGTGGGGAATCATCAAGGGGTTGATGGTACTCGTGTTATCAGCAGAGGCTAGGCCGTTTAATGGGCAGCTTCAGCTGCTAGCATGGCCTCCACGGTGATTCCTTCCTCTTTTGCCTTCAGATAAGTCTGGAAGTGAGGGGACTCCTAAAAGAATGAATAAAGACAACTTTATACTGGTTACCTTGAAGATTCGAATCTTTCTCTGCAGTCCTCGAGCATTCTCTCGGTAGATGTTAAGAGGGTTGGCAGCCATTGCCTAAAAGAATAATGGTTTGCTGTATGTATTGTTTTTTAATTCTAGCTCAAAATCTCCCAATACCCACATTGTAGTCTTCTCCATGGGCCTCAATCAAGCTGGAGCAGAAGATGATGTCCTTGGGAAGGAGCTTGTACATACGTTCGCGGTTGACAGGAGTCTAAAAAGGTATTTCAAAGGGTGCAGGGTATGAAGCTGCATCGCGCAGTATTAAAAAGGTTGTACTCAAAATAAGGGAACGTGACATTAACGACACGGTATGTGCTCTATTCTATAGATTGTAAGTGCAAGACAAGTACACATCAAATGCTTACACTGGCTCGTGGCTCAGACTCCGTAGATAGCTAAAATAAGTTCCTTTGTTTTTATCACAATGCATTATTTATTTGTAAGTTAGCAAAAAATTCAACTGTTAGAGAGTCTAGAACTAAGGGGAACAACTTTCTCACTTGAAGTCGTTGAAGTGCGCTCTATAAGAGAAAAAGTGCGAAAAGTGCATCAAACTAACCGTAGGACGGGAGATGTGCAACTGGAGAGGAAGAGGAGTGATGACATTGCGGGCTTCAACAACAGGGCGACGCGCAGCAAGGCGCTGGAGCTGGATGTCGATTTGCATCTTCTGAATTTGGGGCTGACTCTTTTCGAAAAGGAGTTTACTTACCACGTTGGGATCGATTTCAGTACCAGGATGAGTCTGTTTGAGGGTTCGCTCAACAAGAGCCTGGACGTTTTGGGCGAACCGGGTGGGAGAAACATCTTTCTGGTCGACAACGTGCTGAGAGATGATAGTTTCGATGGTTTCTGAATCAGATTTTAAATCTTGAGAGACGGAACATACCATTGTGCCTGCTTTCAGTGTGTTCAGTGCTTGAGATCTCGTTAACCTGGATAGGAGGACTGATGCTTTCTTTATTCAAGGCAGCAATCTCAGCATCGGCGCTCTTATCCAGATCGGTGATGGAAACTTCGGTTTGCTCCGTGATCGACTTGGAATTGCGGTTCTTCTTGTTCTTCTTATTCTAATTCACTTTTGTTAGAGTAACCCCCAAAAGTCATACCTTGCTCTTTCCGCCAGTGGAATCGGCCTCCTCCTTTTGTACGTGATCGTCCTTCGGGACAGCGTTAACAACATCGGTGTGCATCTTGGTGATCGATTCCTACAAAAATGAACTTAGAAAAACCTGATGATAAAGAGTTCAAGTCTACCCTACTCACTTGGACCGGATTTTGATCATTCAACACAATGGTAGAAGTGGATTTGGGTGCAATAGCGGTCTCAGCGGGTGCTTCTGCCGATGGTGGTGCCTGTACAACATAAAGTTGGTGCAAGCTAAGCGATAGAAAGCTACCTCCGTCACCACAACAGTCACCACAGTTTCGTGTTCTTGTGCAACAGTCTCGCTGCCCTGGTCACTAATGACAAACTCGGAATGACTCTCACTCGATCTCCGCACTTCAACACCCTTATTGGTCTCAGTCGAAGTTGCACTCTCTTCATTCATTTCGGACTGGTGGTTATTCTATAACAAAAATTTGTAGTCCTTCATGCACTGTACCTCTGCAGTCGTTTTTTCACAGTTTTCAGCAATAATCGTCTTATATCCAGAGACAGAACTCCCCACCTGCTCAACATTTGACATTGTTCGACTCTCCTCCTTCGAAGCAGGCCCACCCTCATTTTCTGTTGAACTCTGTACAAGAAAGATCAGCCAGTCTGAGTCATTCAATACCTCGTTTTCAATCTGTTTTTCGACGCTACCCTCTACATTTTGGGAAATTTGCTGTTCTGACTTGCGAATCACTTTCATGGTCACAGCAGAAAGAAATACAGGTTTACATGAGACGGGAGATGTACTCTGAAACTGACATAAACACAAAATATGTATTTTCATACCTTGCGGTTGGACTCAAGTGGTTCACAGACATTTTCGTGAATAGCAAACTCCACTGACTGGTTTTTGTTCTGTTCAAATGTTCGGTTGATCATTTGTTCGTTACTCAGTACCTCATTCACAGTTTCATATGAACTCTGTACAATTGGATCCTCGTGCTTTGTGTTAGGAGTGTCATGTGCGCTGTGTTCTTCAGTCGAAACTGGTTCAATCTATCAATCAGTCATAAAAACATAGAACCCTCTCACAACCTCTGGGACAGCAGCTTTCTCAACACTTTCGGTCACTCTCTCTTCTTTTGAAGGTGGTTCAATAGTCGGCTGGATATTATCTGAATGATGTCGAGCGTGTTCTTCTTCAGTTTGAGCATCCAACCGAGTAGCAGCTATCTGAGTCATTCAAATGAAATACATTAAATAATAATACACTCAGTCATTCAGTCAGTCATTCAAATAAAATACATTACCTCGCATCTTTTAACAACAGCTACATCATTCAAACTCTCAACGACTGGAACTTCCTCTGCTTTTCTATCTGTAGATGGTGCTTTCTCACTCTGAATGCCTTTCGTCCGTGCTCTTCATGTAATGATTCACCTCGATCTCGTTCACTGAAGGCTCTGCAGTGAGACTCTCAATCTCGGTCTGGTATTCACGAGTTTCACGTTGACAATCACTGTCAATATTGCAGTCATTCTGAATCAGATGCACAGTTTCCAAAGCTTTTGTCACAATATGATTGAGAAAGACAAATGCGCTTATAATATGCACGTTACCTCTGAAACATTTGGAACGGACATAGAACAAGCAGACTTTTCATCAAACTCCCAGGAATCAGTTCTCTCATTCTGAATATTCGAAGTTTCAAACGTTTGACCCTATTTTACCTCAGCCGCTGTAGCATTTTCCACAATTTTATAATTCTCGGAAGATCCTTCCACAATATCAGCCGGCTGAACACTCTCAAACTCCCTGCTACCTTGCTCTTCTTGGACAGAATCACATACGGGTTCCTGCACCTTTCATTCAGCTCTCATACTCAGACAAAACTACCTGGTTTTCAGACGATCTATCATTCTGTTCAGCCGGTGATGTCATCTGGTTAGTCTCTGTCACATATTCAGAGTTTACATCGATTGAAGCAACGTTATTCTCAAACACAGGCTCTGCTGTTTCTTCAACAGAAGTGTGAACAAGTTCCATGTGATCAGAGCATTGCTGATCCAAAGTTTCTTGAGCGTCAACGAATGTTTCTTCTTCAGTCGATTCCGTAACATCTTTCTGGCTCTTAGCCTCGCCTTTAACAAGAACAGTTTCAATGGGATCGACTGAGTTGCTCAGCTCATCCGTGAGAGTTTCAGTAGAGATTGCATCTTTCAAGACGTATTCGTGACTCGGTCCTTTAGGAGATTTTTGAGGAAGAGCCATTTGCTGAAGATTCTCCACTGGCATTTTGTCAGACTTGTCTAGATTCATCTCGGCAAAAGCTTCTACAACTACCTCATTGTTATTTAGAAGACTTGATGCTTCTTGTTCATCCTGGGATACTTGGATATCTAGCAACCGCTTTTTTGAGATACTTGGCGGCTCCTGCGAAGTTCCAGCCGAACCGTTGTCAATAGGGACGTCGTCTTGTCGGACTGAATCGCTTGTGAATTCAGGAAAAGAGCGTGAATCAGTTGAACCAATGATCACTTCTCGTGGCTGCTCGTTATCCGTGTTGGCCGTAGCATTGTTAGTGTCGTTAACAACTGCATTTGGATCAGCTTTGAGAATGTCTGCTGACTTTTGAACAGACTCTTGATTAGTTGACTTGTTCAAGATACTCTCGGGATGAGATTCCAAAACAGCTTCTCGTTGTGGGTTCTCTGTCTCGGTATTAGTTACCCCAGACTGATCACCAGGAACAGAAGCTGTCTTATCCGAGTGTGAAATTTCCGGTGTTGGATCGACGTTGTCCTCGTTTGCTGAAGAGTCTAGCTCTGTTTGGCCAATTTTGTGGTGTTCTTCTGCATCAGAAACTGCTGATGAAACCTCATTCGTGGAAATCTCTACAATAGATCCCACTGCAGAAGCTGTTTGAGTCTCAACGACATTCTCAGAAGCATAACCTGAGTTAAAATAGAGTTGCTCCTTCTCCGACATCGGAAGTGTTAGATGCTCTTCATGCTTTTCAATGGTTCCAGAAGGATGTTCGGATGCTATGATTACAGAAGAATCAACATCAACAGTTTGCTCTATGACGTCAAGTGGTTGCTGGCCTTCTATTTCTGCTTCAGTCGGAACTGTATTTCGTTCCTCGACATTTCGTAATTCAGATGGACTCTCGGAAAGCTCCAGAGATTCTTCCACTTTGTTTGTCGAAGTATCCTGTGTCTGGACAGATGTCACTGAGTTCCCCGCAGCGGGTACATGTTCTGTACTCTCCGCAGCTGGAACCTCTTCGGAAAGGATCACTTCAGCAGACTCGAGAACAATCGGTACACAAGAACCTGTTTCGACATCAGCACTAGGTACTTGGATGAATGTGCAACCATCAGCAGTTTCTTCAACTTTCTCTGTCTTACGGTGATCATCATGAGTTTCTTGTTCAGATGATAAGTCTGTTGCCGTTAGCCCTTCCGTCACACTGTCTTCAACGATGTTGGAAGGAGCAATTTCTGTTTTCTCTTCGACACTCTCAGAAATATGGTCTTTATGAACAACATTGTTCTGAAACAGTCATACAGCTAGACAATCTTTCATCATACCTCTTGCTCGTCCTGATCTGGCTCGTCAAATGACTCAGTCACAGAGACATTGAAAACAATTTGAGAGCCAGCAGAATCGTTTTTAACTGGCTCGCTTTCAGCAGCACCACTCACAACATTCAGTGATCCCTGTATAAACTGTTTGTAACAAGCTCAGTCGGCACTACCTGATTCACAGAGTCATTTGCCGATGTTGTAGTAGCATTCTCGTTAGCCTCAGCTTCACTTTCAACATTTTTACTCACAACATCCGTAGTAGCATCAGACATACCATTATTAGATTCACTTGCAGCCGGTGTTTTCTATTCGAATATCTCACAACAGAAAGGAAACCCAGTTACCTGGTACACCTTTGAAGGCAACTCAGTCTTATCCACATTCTCAACTGAGGTCTCATTCTCCGAGATTTCGCAAGCAGGAGCGTCGACACAGACGAAGGATTGAACAGAGTCATCAAATGAATCTTGGCTCTCGGCTACACTGCTGTCAATTGTAGGAGTCACTCTCTCAATGTTGGACGATTCCTCAGTAATAGCCAAAGGTTGTTGCTCCACTGACTCTTCGCTGACAGTCTTCACAACATCCACATGGTTACTTTCTATTGGCGTCTCTTCCACTGTCTGTTTTTCGGCAACATCCTTGTGACTTACATCAATCTTTCTCTAAAAGTAGCCAAACCTAAGATATCAGACAATACCTCGTTGGACTCATTCTGCTCAACATTCTCACTGACAGTCATATCCTCAGCTGGTTCCTCGGAAGATTTTGGACCCTCTGACGCATGAGTCTCTCCATTCACACATGGCACTTGGTCTACAGAAGTATTTTCATCTGACACAGTCTTAAATGTCATAAGAACAAGTCGAGACGTATGGTACCTCAGTGACTGATGGAGTATCAACAATAGATTGCTCATTTTGGCTGTCAACGTGGGAGACATGCTCTGTCGGTTCTTCGACACAATATGTTCTGCACGGCACTGGGAGTTCTTCTATATTTGCGGAGACAGTCTGTGTCAGATAGTTTTGAAGACCCCCAGTCACGCCGTACCTCGGATTCACATGGAATATTCTCATTCACAACAAAAGCTTCTGGCTCAGCAGTTGAGACGTCGGATTCAATGTTTTCAGCAGAACACTCTTGCGCACCCTTAACAGAAGTGATAAAATTTTCTAATGCAAAAGTACCTCAGGCGTATAGCTATCGGGGACAGTTTCACTTTCTGTTGTTTTACCCAATACCGCGCATTCCTGTTTTGAAGCAGCAGGCTCAACACTCTCGGTATTCTCATTCACTGCTGGCTCTTCCACATTCTCGATTTTCACGGCAACGGTCTATATTTTCAATAGCACGGAACTATTCACACATTGTACCTTATCCACAGGCCCACTAACAATGTTCTCCGTGGCGTTCTCTGCAACAACATTGCTGCTCTGGTCGTCAGAAGAAACTGGAGCTTCCTGGTTAGGCTCGGCTGTAGTTTGTTCAACAGTCTACACCAAAGTTACATTTCGATTACTGACTGGTACTACCTCGCTTACAACAGGCTCCTCAGTCACTACAGGCTCGGTCTCTGTCTTCGATTCTTCTGCTTGCGTAGTTTTTTCAGTAGCTCCGGAGGGAGTAGCTTCGACAAACTACGCAAAACGTTCAAAAGTACACATACAATTTGTACCTGGATCACAACAGGCTCCAAAACATTTTGTTCCACAGATTTCTCCGCACCGGATGTCTCAGTCACTTGAGGCACGACCTCTCCAGCAGGGAGAGTAGTATTTTCACTCTGTACCAAATCTTACATTATCGTCTACCCTTTTTACCTGACTCTCAGAGACGTTTTCAACAACATTTTCACTCTCCTTCACATATTCCTCTTCCTTAACTCAAATATTTTTGGCATTCTCTTAGTATTTCTGAGTCACACTCCACTCTGATAAGCGCTATTTTAGGTGACGTGCAATAGTGCTCTTCATCTAGTGAAACAAAAGAAGTGTTAAGCCCTACCTGCTCTGCAGTGGTCGTGTTAGTGGAGGTGGTGTTCTGAAAAAAGATACTCGTAAAAAATGCCATATTGGTTGGACATGCTCAAGCAAATAATAACGAAAACTAGAGAATCTTGCGGTTGTTAGAATGCTGCTCAGGGGGTTAACACTCACGCTATAGTCTGTGTATGTAATCACGACATCTTGCAAGTGCTGCGGCTTCTCAGCCGAATGGCCAAAGAGAGACTTCTTGGACATGAGGGTAGCCTGTACAAAATGATAGTATTGATGCGACAGTTCACACGACACGACAAAAGAGAGTGAAGTGAAGCTGCGAGATAGATGAAAAAAACACCCCATGCCAAAATGACAGCTTCTTTTACAAACAGAGATTTTCTCGTGTGAACTTAGTAATAGAGCATACCGAAAACGGACTGCACAAGCACACCTAACCCCTTATTACAGCTAAACTAGGAATGCTTACTGGAAGGGAAGAAGATACCGTTCCAGTATTTTCATTGAGAACGCTCTTGGGAGTAACAAAGTCCAAGAAGTCGAGACTCTCTTCGCCGACCGGTTGAGAAGAAGCCGCCGGGTTCTAAAGCAGGGAATGCATACTAGGACTGACAGAGTGAAATAGATAGCGGAGAAGTTAGAAAACCTAGGCTTGGGTTGATACTCACCGACTCAGCCGGCTTTTCAGCCTTGGGAGAGACAAAGTCGAGGAAATCCAGGCTCTCTTCAGCAGTGGCTCGAAGAATGGTTGCAGACTCAGTGGTGGTGGCCTAAAGCTTACCAATTATTGCTGTTAGAAGCATACAACTCAGGTGCTCATGTGTTACGTACCGGTTGGGAAACATGCTGTGTCTCTTCCTTGTGAGCTGTCTCAGATTCAGCGTGCTTTTTGTCCTTCTTGTTCTTCTTGGACTTCTTGTTTGACTTCTCCTCGATCACAGGTGCTGATGCTTCCTGCATTTGGACTTCACTCTTGATCTCATGCTCGCTCTCTGAATGTTTCTTGTCCTTTTTGTTCTTCTTAGACATCTCAGACTCAGCAACGGGAGTAGCAACTTCAACTGGTACGGGAGCTGCAGAAGCTTCATAGATGAGTTCCGCCACCTTTTCGCTCTCGGAGTGCTTCTTATCCTTCTTGTTCTTTTTGTTCTTCTTATCCGATTTCTCTTCGGCTACAGCCGCGACCGGGGTTTCCGTGACCGAAGCAGCTTCTACTGGAGATTCCACCTTCTGTTCAACAGGGGCAGCAGAAGCCTCATAGCTGATTTCTGCAATCTTCTCGCTCTCAGAGTGCTTCTTGTTTTTCTTGTTCTTTTTAGACGTCTTCTCAGATTTCTCTTTATCTATCGGAGCAGGAGAGGGATCCTTAGCAGCAACAGGTGTGGCTTCAACAACAGTCTCAGCCTTTATATCGACAGCTGGCTCACTCTCGGAATGCTTCTTTTCTTTTTTGTTCTTCTTGGACTTCATGTCAGATTTCTCTTCGGCTTTAGCCTCTACTACCGAAACAGTTTCCATTGGAGCCTCAAGCTTAGCTTCAACGCACTGCTCACACTCTGGGATTTTCTTGTCCTTCTTGTTCTTCTTCGACTTCTTGTCATCAACAGACACGGTCTCAGTGACGACAGTTGGAGCAGCTTCAGGAGCAGTCTCCTTCTTAACCTCTACAGTCTTCTCGCTCTCGGAATGCTTCTTATCTTTCTTGTTTTTCTTGAATTTCTTGTCTGACTTCGCCTCTTCCACATCGACGGCGGGAACTTCCTCGGGAGGGACAGCTTCCAATTTGCCTTCGCACTTCAGCTCAGCCATCTGCTCGCCTTCGGAGTGCTTCTTATTCTTCTTGTTCTTTTTGGACTTCTTGTCAAGCTTTTCCTCAACCACAGGCGAGGTCTCCTTTACAACGTAAGGTAGGACAGGCTTTTCCGAAGACTCGATCTTCTCAGTCTTGGCAGTGACAAAGCTAAGGAAATCTAAGCTATCTTCATCCTGAGCAGGAGCAGCTGATTTCTCTTGAACAACAGGCGATGCCTCCTTGACAACAGGAGGAAGGACAGGCTTAGCTGTTGACTCTTCCTTTTCAGGCTTGGCAGTGACAAAGTCAAGGAAGTCCAGGCTTTCTTCGTTCTGGGCTGGAGCAGTCTTCTCTTGAACAGGCGAAGCATCTTTGACAACAGGCGGAAGGATAGGTTTAGCTGTTGACTCTTCCTTTTCAGGCTTGGCAGTGACAAAGTCCAAGAAGTCCAGACTATCTTCGTTCTGGGCTGAAGCAGCAGAAGCTACCACAGCGGGAGCAGTAGGGGTGGGAAGGACAGGTGGACTTTCTTCTTTGGCAGGTTTAGCGGTGACAAAGTCAAGGAAGTCGAGGCTTTCATCATTCTGGGGAGGTGCAGGCGTCTTAAAGGTGTGATTTGTTAGAGTATTATTCGTGCAGTTTCAAGGAATTCATTGAAGGTTGTCAAAAACTTACAGCGTCGACAGCAGCGGTCTTATGAACAGCCGATCCATTCTGATTGGCATGGCTAGCGGGGGCTGTGTTCTGTAAAAATGATTTATACTTCCGTTGTAAGTATTTTTTACCTGCAGGTGTCCGTTTGTCTTCTTGCTCTCAGAGTTTCTCTTGTTTCTATTTTTCTTGTCGGCCTGCAAACGAGACGTGTCATCGCACGTGCTAAAGCTCACAAACCTTCTTGTTATGAGTTTCGATCGTGGTTTCGGCAGTGGCAGTCTCGGTTTCGTTAGATGGCTGAACAATAATAGCAACACAGGGCTCTTCAACATCGGCTGCAGGGGTGGTCTCTTCCTTCTGTACGGGCTCGTTCTCCGAAGGCTTCTTGTTCTTCTTGGGCTTTGTGTCAGCCTTTTGTTCAGCAGCAGGGATCTCTTCAACGGGAACAGGAGCAGCTTCGGTCTTGGTTACAGTATTCTGTTCAACAACGTGTTCACTCTCAGAATGCTTCTTGTCCTTCTTGTTCTTCTTCGATTTTTTCTCAGTCTAAAGCAGTATACATTACAAAAAAAAGTGGGTATACTACCTGTACCTCAACTGGGGCAGTAACAGTATCATCTTGGACAGGGGCAACGGGAGTGGATTCAACAACAGTCTGCTTTTGGACCTCGGCGATAGGTTCAGATTCGGAAACCTTCTTGTTCTGCTTGTTCTTCTTTGAGGACTAAAAAGTGCGGATTGGGAGAACTACTCATATAGATGTTACCTTAGACTCTTCAGGGGCAGCAGCTTCGAGGGGAACGTCTTGAACAACAGCAGCAGATTCACTCTCGGAATGTTTCTTCTAGAGAGTTCGGTGAGAAAGCTTAGAATGGAATAGTTATACCTGTTTCTGTTCAGGTGCAGCAGCTTGTTCAGGATTCTTCACAGCAACTTGGACGGGTTCCTCGACAGGGGCTGACTTTTCGCTTTCGCTCATCTTCTTGTTCTTGGACTGCTGCAAATTGAGTTGGTTGGTATGGAAATAGACAAAAGGTTATGAGCGATAGATGTACTGAACTCTCAGCTGTTCCAGCTTATGGGCGGAACCGGAAAAGTGGGCGGATGCTGAGGACACCTTGTGACTTCAGGAAAAACTATGCGACTGATCACGAAAAATCAGTAGCTAGGATCATTGAGGCAATATTGAAACAAGACCGGAACGCCTACGTTATTGACAATGTTTTTTCTTTGTCGTGCTAACGTGATTACATGGCGAACTCTGACGTGAAGAAGCAAAAAGAGCCCCCTGATTATTTCCAATTATGCTGGAAATTTTTTGCCTGTGATAAGACTCTACGAAGTAAATGTTTACCTTGCCCTTCTTTGATTTCTCCTGCTTCTCATTTTCCTCCTGAGCAGCTTGAGCCTTTTTTTCCTTTTTCAGGCGCTCTTCCTCCTCCTTCTGCTTCTTCTGCTCTTCCTCCTGTTTGCGTATATGTTCCTGCCATTTGCGGTGTTCCTCCTCCTCAGCGGCCTTGCGCTTCTTCTCGTCTTCTTCGCGTTTACGGGCCTTTTCCTGAAGGAAGGAGCTTAAAAACTGTCATACTGTAAATAACCTGAGCAGCTTTATCTTGAGCCTCTTTTCGTGCCTTTTCCTTCACTTCGCGCTCCTGCTTCTGCTTCCTAAGTAGTTCAGCGCGACGTGCTTTCTCCTCTGCAGTCACCTGGAAAATGGCTTTGAATCACATCTCCAACTATCGGATACCTCGTAGGAAGTTGTCTCGACCTGGAAGACGTCCAAATTCTGCAGGATCTCACGTCTCTTCTCGGCAATAGGATCAATGAGCACGGCACATTTCAACCTAAAAATAGCCTCGTTTCTCAAAAGAGCCATGGGAAGGAAACCATCTCCCTCTCCATTATCTGACTCACCATTCGTGCATTCGCCTAATGGCATTCTTGGCGGCTCTTCCGCGCCCTTTGCGCCAGTTCACTACTTGCTGGGTCGTGTGAGGTCTGTTCACGGCGAGTGGCGACCTCATATTATGGCGTGGATGCGGTGATTCACTGGGATTCGATAAGCTGAAAACAGTAGATGATGATTCTTGGGTTTGAGGGATTATAGAGGACACTGCTTGTTTATGAGAAGAGAACACATGAATATTCAAACAAGGAGAGGAGCCTGCACCAGAAAAAAGCTGCCGAAACAATATTTGCGTGAGAGCCGTGCACGTGACGAACATCTGTGTGGATGAAAAAGAGGAAAGGGAACGGTTTTTACGAGAGCTATGTTTGCATGAGCTGTAGAGATATCCCCTCCCCTTCTTCAAAATTAAATCGATGACAGATTTTGTTCAGGAACAGTGTGTGCAAGAGCTCCGCAACAAAAACTTATCTGCTTGTACTTATCACACTAGCTTCCACTTTCGCCCAAGATTGCAACATTGCAGCTATATTGAGCTGTCTCGAGGAAATAGAGCCAGAGTAAAGTGTTCGTGGCTGTTTTCGAAAGAACAACTGTTGCTGCAAAAACGCCATGAAACGGGCGAATAAAAAAGAGTCTCCAGGGTCATCGATTGTCTTGCGAGTTGCCCTGGAAACGCCCACATTCAGACGACAACAACAATACAACAAAAAAATTAAATTGCCACATTTTGTCAAAGAAAAGAAGACGCGAGGCTATGGGACAAATCTGAATTGCATGTGGATGTTGGTGCGGGTGTTTGTTGGGGGCCTCGAGGGCTGTTTCATAGATATTAACGGCGCAATCGATGGCTCTCCCTGTCTCAGCGATCAACTTGACAAAAAACACCTTTTGGCGAGGAAGGTCAACAAGGCTATCTCTCCACATTTTTGGCACAACGTTACCATCAAGGCCACACAAAAATAAAATCTTTCGTGGAAAACGGAAGTCAAAAAGAAGCGATTCTGTTCTAGAGATTTGAAGAACCGTCCGGCGAAGTGGACATTCGAATGGCGACCCATAAAGGGCAGACGAGACACACGCGACGCCGCAGCTGGGAAACACCCCGCGCCTGCAGAGTGGAAGCGAGCTCACAAACAACAGCCGTATCTAAAACGGGTGTCCGTCTGCGCGCAAACAAGAAACTCATTAACGGAAATTAAATTTGTTTCATAAAAAATGACTGGGAGGTAAATTGAACACGAGAAGGTAGAACGGGTTAGGTTGTGACCTTGAGGACCGCAGCGATGCACCACATGGCGAGAATTTTGACAATGTGCTTTAATTGTAGAGGAATTCGGGTTGTCATCCAAAGAGTAGTCGATCGAAGGCAGGACTAAAGCCTCTCTCTATTGCTTCCCACTCAGAAATATTCCCAAAACACTGGCGAAGTCTTTCTCGGAATTCCTTAAGAGCGGGGCCGTTTTAAAGGTGCAAGAGATCGCGGCAGGAAAAAGAAAAGTGTGAAGTGGACAGCAGTTTTTCAAATACTGTCATCCATCTTAACATCGACTGGCGACGGGTGGAGAAAGGCCATAAAGGCTGCCGGTTCGGTCGTTTATCTAAGAAATTAATAGCCAAAGGTGGAAAAGGTGACACTCGCATAACGGCTATCAGGGGCAGCGACGCAAACGATTCAATTAATGGCTTAATAATTGGAACAATGGATAAGGCTCCCACACTAAAGAAACGGATGCAAACCACTCTCGGCTTTGATAGCTAATAGAACCAGATACCACGTGAAAGTGAAGAGCAACTCTTCACAGGACTGTAAAGCGATGCGATAACTTAACAAACAGACATTAAAATAGGTGATGAAGCTTATCTTCTCCATTTTTCTTTTCTATTGGCGCGAATTTTTCGAAGAAATGACAACGGCTTGGACATTCTTTACAAATTGAACTTGAGCCTTGAATCTGCGAGAGTGAAGACAAAGTCTACTCTGTCTCTTCGTTTGTTACAACGCAAGAAATCAAATACTTGGACGTGTGCTTCCGTCCTGAAAAATTAATGACGCCACTGATAAGAGGAGGCACACGGCTAAAAGGGTGCAGAGACGTGGCCTTCTTCCGTTCCAGTATAAACAACTTTTGGCGGGAAACCCCTCCAGACAAAAGGGCCAAGTGTTCGATCTCATAAATACCTATTTAATGGGACTCGCGCTCCTCCTGCCATTCTCCACAATGATCACCTTTGAACCTTGACAAGAATTCAAGATCTCAGCAAGCTTTTAAGTGTTTTTCAAGTAGCGCATAGTATACACAAACGAGAAGATCACCCATGCCACACGTGTCGCCTCTAAATCTACCCAGAACAATGTATACTTAGAGCAAAGTGGTAGATTGTCATGTGTCTTCCTGGCGCTAGATCATCGTCAAACAGTTGATGTTGAAAAAGTGTTCCGACAGCCTGACCTAGCCTACTCACGAAGCAGCAGGAGGGAACTGAGAAATGGGCAAAATGGCATATAAGTCAGGTTGGGAAGTCTTTCGGCCGGCGGGTGAGCAATTTGCTACATCGAGAAAGTTCGCCATGTCCAAAATGGTCATAAACAGCCCTTTTTCTCACTGTATTGACCAAGATCAAAAAAATCAATCAACAGAGCCGATTCACACTCCAGTTTTCACAATACGGCAACCACTGCTGACCATACATGCAATAAAACTATTCTTTTCTGCAGTAGTCTGGGTTATCTTTGGCTTTGTCGCAACTGTTTGCCTTCCTAAGAACTCGATGTTAAAAGTGCTAGAATTACTAGGAGAACGAGTGGGCTCGTCGAGAGGATTTGTGATTTGAGTAGAAAAGTCGGAATACAACCGTAGACACGTAGGAGGTAAAAAGAGAAACGGAGCATGCGGTGAGAGAGAACATGTGTCACGAGGGATCCCGACAACCAAGAGCTGCAAATCACTCGGTTCTTCTCGCAAATATTCGAATAAATGCTTATCGATTTAATGATCTGTCTCAAACAGTCTGTCCACTCGTCTGTCTACACAATATGGAAGCGCCGACAAGGTCATTTGGCTGTCGGGAAGACAGACAATCGGCAGCTGGCACTTTTCACGCAATTTCACTTTTGATGGTCAATTTTTCGTGGCTCAAAATCGAGGGAGGAAGGGAGTCTGAAAAAATGGAGGAAAACCTGAGTGCGATGTATGCCAAAAGAAAGGTTTTAGGCGAGAGGGGAACAATGTTTGCGCAAGCCCATGTTGGCGCGAAAGAGGTTTCGAAACGTTCCAGGTTTTGGCAGGCGAGTTGCTAAACCGGACACGAGCGTCAAACAACGGGCCGTTTAATTGAATCTAAACGACTCCTCGGTTGGTTTTGTTTTCTTCAAATAGGTTAGACCTCATGCTATTTCCGGCAAGTCAGAAGATATGTTTAAAAAGTTAAGTCACACGGCAATATTATTAAGGGAAAAAAGTCTCGCTCTGTCGTGTTATATTACTTGTTGGTCTCGTTAGCAGAAAAAAGAGTCATGTGCTGGGTGAGCGAACTCCGATAGATAGTTTGGGCATCGTCGATCGGGCAACAGACCGTTTACGGAGGGAAAGAAGGGTCACAAAAAAGCGATGGTGAAACTTTTCCGGATGCTGGACTAACCGATCCAGCTCAACAGCAATGCGCCAAACAGCTCGACCTGCTAGGATTCCGGAGCACACGTCCATCGTTAGAGCACACAGAAAGCTCAATACAAACTATCAATTTGGCTTAGGAAAGCAGTTGATCAGGTTTTATACAGAAAGCGACAGCTACTGATGACAAAACACATGCTGCAGAATGCTTAACAAAAAAAGGGGCACTTCAGAAGCCTTGATTGATAGATTGAGCACCTGATCTTCTACGAACCTGTCAGTGATTTTCCCTGCCTCCGCCTATGATGAGGGAGATATTCTCTTACACCTTCCCCGTCCCGACCATCATGGCAGCTGTAAGACTAGCGAAAACAAAACGGCTCATAGTCTATATGATCACATTGGTACTGCAATTGTACGAGTGTGGAAAGCACCTGAATTTGTTAATAATACATTGCAAAACATGAGTAAGATCCAGATTGTTTCCGTGTTGGGCTCTGTGTCTTGGGACAATTTTAGATTTTCTGGTCTTGACACATAACAATTCGAGTAGGTGCAACTTCTCTCAAAACAAGCATGTATCATTAAGTACAAGTGATATCCGAGTGCAGCCTGTGCAAATGGTAAAAAATGGTCTCGGGTCTTATATTCCGGTGACAAGGTCAATCCTAACAGTTTTCTTCTCCTACAGAACACAGATTTTCGGCAGAAAAACTCACCAGTGAGCAGCGGGTGCGGTTCGGCGGATTGAGAGGGCGGGCGAGGGTCGAGATTGGCAGAGGCTGTTTGATGAGCGATTAACATCAACAGGAGCTGTCCAGAATCAGTCAAGGGTTATGGTCGGACTGATCAGAAGATACTGGACGGACGGTAAAGTACAGTTAAAGCTGTATAGTCATACCAAAGATGACGATGAACGGTGATGTATTGTCTATTCGTCGATCTCGATGAAATTCGATGAATTGTTAAAACACTCTCGCGATCATAGTACATTATGTTCAATGACGAAGCCGCTTCGTAGATTTACAAATTACTTGTTACTTTTCTCTTTTTTGATTTCCTTTTTTGGATGACGTGCACTCCCACCCACATATCCTGATGTAACAGCTGTGACTTTTTGCTACGAGTGTCCTAGAGTGTTCCAACTCAAAACTGTCGGTTCATGTATGTCAATAGTGCCGCTGATCATTTTTCTTTACGATTACGCTGCTTAAACACTGAGAGCACGCGGAAAACCAAACAATTGGCGTATCACATTCGCCGTGTCGGTTTTACCTTGACTTGAAGAATATTATGGGGGCCCAATACAACAAGACTTTATGGAATATCAGATAAGGTGAAGAGTGGGAGGGAGTGAACCGGTGATGACGTTGTTGAAGGTATTTATAAAGGATAGTAGTTTCGTCTTAGTCGCAAAACAGGACGCTTCTCTGCCAGATCGTTGAGCCTCTCAAGAATTAAGCTTTCGAATGGAGAATCATCTGTAACTTGACCAATATGTCTAATTTCAAGGTTTTTCACATACTAGAATAAGGCCTGTAATCCAAAGTCTCGGAATATCTATCAGAATCCGTAAAGACTGTTGACCTCTTACCGAACCTCATTCCTAAAAAATGTGTGTTATACTGTAAGAAAGAACTGTATCACCTTGATGACAACCGATACAGTCACAGCATTCTAGTGACATTTTGCCGCCACAAAGAGCAGAACAATCAGCCATTTTACCAGCATGAACACCGACCAGAAGAAGCAACAATGTTAGCAGATCAGTCACTCGCACCATTTTATGGTGAATATGGTTACCTGAAAACACAAATTTTCTTGACATGTTTTAAACAGAAACAAAGGTTTGTATTCAATTTTGAGATTATAGTCCATCAAGAGTTCGAATCCATCCAGAATTTAAAAGGATAGTTTCTTACAGACCGTAAATGTTAGCATCGATTGCAATACCAGAATCTAACTGTAAGACGTTCTAAAATGACTGGCAATCAACTTTAATGATTGAAAATGAGGTTTATGACAGCTGAAGACTCAAAAGAAAGGGGATGCAGACCCATTTGTTGTAGCCAATTTGTACAACAGTTACCATGATAAGGACTAGTAGAAAACAAGAATAGAGAAAATTCTAGCTGGGGCAATAACTGAGGGATCCTGTACTAGCGTTCCCTCAAAAAGGAACTATTCAAAAAGCTCACCATTGGTGGCGCACTAGCAGAGCAACACTACAACAAAGAGCGTCTCGATACAGTGTTTTATAGCTCTATAAATGACGTCTATCTCCGCCGGTTTATCACAATTCCTGGATTAGAGCTTAGAAAGGAGCTAGACAAGGGCGCAAGGTGTGTAAGTCCGCATAACAACACGTCTTTCTGGGCTGTGTCTGAAGTGGACTCAGAAGATAAGTGTCTCTTCCCTTGTACATGACCAGCTCAGCAAAAGAGCGGAGGAAGAAATGTTCCCGCGCAATGTAGTACTGTAACAGAAAAACAATGTACAACCTGACGTGTGCACTAAACAAAATTACTTATTATGACTGTTGTTAGTGTTTTGACTGAACGTTATTGTATTCGATACTTTGTGAGACATAGTCCCGTAAAAGAAAAAGGGGTTTTGAAAGTGATGCACATTCTCTAGTACCAGAGTTCTTGAATTGGGAATAAAAGTTAAGTTAGCTTCCACTTAGGCTTTTTAAGGGTGAAAAGTACGATTTGATTAAGACTCCGTGACGGCATTTCCCACTCGTTCCACGAAAGTTTAATCACAGCTCAGAAAAAGGCATAAAACTGATTGATATGTGTTCACAGTCGGTTATAAGGCAGGGCTGACGCGCCGTAGCAGAAAGGGAGCATAATGTCATCGTATGAACGGGTATCTGGGAACCCTTCATCCATTCACCTGTCGCCACTCCTCTTGACGTACCATTTTAGGAACAGGTGCTTTTCTGATGTGCCAAAGCTTCAGTAGCTCAAAGCAATACCAGTAAGAAAGCGTGTGAACAATCGTATGCTCAAGAATAAGCATCATTGCAAAAAATAATCGAATTGAGTGGACATCATGGGTCAGTGGAAATATAAACAATGACGAGTATGAAATGAGAATGCATTCAAAAGTTCGTGCGTTGCCTAGTGGGTGTGGTAAGTCTGAAAAGGTTGTTGCGAATTTGAGCAGGTTATTTCCAAAAGTTACTCTGCTTGCCTGATTTCTTATGTTTGTTCCTTTATATTTATGAATGTCGTTTCAAAAACCTATGGTCATGTGTTCAAGGTGCTTGCATCCTTGTTTCGTTTTGGTTTACGCAACTGCTTCTTATGCCAAACATAAACTAATAATAAGATGGTGTCTTCAAAATTTTGAGAGCTACGCAGACTTACGATGTCAGATAAGTTATAGTTGTAACAGTGTAGGAACTTATTTCATAGCCAAATATTAACCAAACTTTTGGAAAATCCCTATGAACAGGACATTTGAGAAGGACTTCTTTCAACTAGTTCAATAAAGATCTCGGATTCAAAATGTGTTTTGATATATCCTTCCTCTCGCACTTTAATATGTCAAATTCAGAACTGTGATTCCAGTCAACAATTCTCTCTTTCCAAATTGGTCTCATGTTTCAGCTCAGAGACACCTGTTGATATCCTTATTCCCGAAATTAAGACATTTGAATGATTGTAGTGAGTGCCTTAATGTACCCCCTACTTCCAATTATCGCTTCTTGAATCCGCAGCTGATACCACTTCACATATCGAAACATTCTACAGAAGAACAGCTGCAACGACTAATCTTTTCTGCTAGCTAATACCAATATAGATGAACGAGTGTGGGAGGGATCGTAAAGTCCTGTGTTCTGTGGGAGGAGGAAACGTTTATTTAGTTGCGACATACTTGGACGGAAAGTAGAAGTGGAAGTTAGGAATTGAACTTGCGCACAACTTCTAACTGGTACAAACCTTGGAGTACACAACATGAATAGTCACAACAGTGATACAGCACAGCGCTCTGAGCACTCTCCCGACTTGGAAACTGAACAATTAGGTTGGTCAAAGGAGGAGGATACGAATTGGTATCTCGCATACAAATGACTGATGTGGGTAGAACTCAGAGCGATGTCTCAAACGAGTCTAAAAACGAACTGGGACAAATATACAGTAAGACACTTTGTGACACTTTACAGATACTGCATTTTCGGGACAAGGTATGACAATATGGCAAGACGGAACTACTCGTTAATGTTGATGGCGTTGAAGGTACCGCCGCTAGTCATCTTTTTCAAGGCTTCCATGGCTGCAGTTTCTTTCTTCTCTTTCGTTTTGTTTCGGTTCTCGTATTCAAATCTGAAAGAAGTCTCCTTTTAAAAATTTTGATTTGTACTTACCTGTGAGAGATGATGCGATCAATGATCTTCTCAGTTGTCATGTCACTGCCGGAATCAACTTCTCGGTAGATACCACGGCGTTTCGCAGCTTTGAAAGGATCTGGACCGGGATGGTCGTGATGGGGAACACTGATACCGTGACAAACTACCTGAAAAAAACGGTAAGATACAACTTAATAACATGACGTGACTCTTCGACTTTAGATGAGTGAAATCTTCATAAAGGGCGGAATATATGAGTGTTTCAAGTTTTACGCAAATGATGCGACACTTTCCAAAGGATCAAACAAGTATATTGTAGATAGCTCAGAAAAGTTGCAGACAGCATTTGTGGGACCATCTGGGTTGTAAAAAGTTGCAAACCACGAACACAACTAACGAACAAGCATGCGGTACTCACAGAAATGTTGAAGCGGTCGATGATATCGTCAGTTACTTCGTATGGAGCTCCAATAATGACCTCGTTCACTGGTTTGTATGCAAGAACGGAGAGGACTCGTTCGTGGAGAGACATGATCGGGTAATTGCTGCCTTTGTAGTCGTTCACAGTCTGAACTCTCAGTTGCTCGAGACCAAAACAATGTTCACCTGATCGGAAAGTATACCTACGATCACGTAATCTCCCTGCTTGGCAGCCTCTTCCAAGAAGGCAAGATGGCCAATATGGAACAAGTCGAAAGCACCGCAAACGTAAACAATCTAAAACTGTTTTTCTTGCCTCACGTTTGTCTAATTACCTTGTCGTCAAGCTTAGGAGCCTTGCCGGCCGCGAACTCTAGAATGGTCTTACTAGTTGCCATGAAGCGAGACACACGAGTCCATGGTGCCTGGGCAACGCTGTCCTGCAATGTATCAAATCGTCGCACAGCATAATAGTTTTAAATAAAGAGAGGACGTTAATGATAAAGGAGCATCTGCTTTGCAGACCAGCAGCCTTAAAATGCGGGCGCAGGCCCTCTCGAACAGCTGGGACCACTGAGCACGTTATAAACGTGCCATTTCGAAAATCGATAATGATGGATACATCTTGATGGATACATCTTTCATTGAGCATGGTGAAAACATATCAAGAACCCACTGTGCTCAGAGTTCGAGTTCGTTCCTTGTGCTCTTCCATGTTATCTTCCCTTTCATGATGAGTTTTTGTCAGAAGAAGCATCCGGCCTACCAGATCCGTGGTTGAAACTCCATAAGTACGTTTGACTTCTCTGTAGCGTCCTGCCGTTTTGACCTCCTGATAAGTGTCGATACCATCGGCTGTTAGGGTGATGTCATCTGTCGCTCAAACTCATTTTTTCTCAAAAAGGATCTACCGCCGTGAAGACAAAAATCACAGCTGTACTTGTCCAACGTGGCGACAGTTGTTGAGTAAGGCGCATCTTCCACGACTTCGTCGACCCATTTGATGCCACGGACCATTCTGTAGCGCTCTTCTTGGTTGAAAACTGGAGGGCCTTTGTGGACGGAGATCTGAAATTCTGGGTACCAGCATTCTAGTTTTGATACAAACCTCCTCATCGTTGTGAACTCCTACGACCAGTCTCTGACCGAACTGTTTCGATTGCCGTAGCTGGTTGGCATGACCGAAGTGGACCATGTCATAGCTGAAACAGATACGTATCCTTTTGACCGGCATATTGGTCTGTATGTCAACTTCCTGTTTCAAAATGTCTACAAGCTTTAGAACAGCCAGAAGTCGGAATCCTTATTTGACAAATGTGTGGAACCAAAAAGAATTAGTCAGCGGTTCTTGGTCAGATTTTTAACGTTTATGAGGACTTACCATCCATCAGCCCATACACGATCGCCTTTTGGACCACCGTCTGGAGCCGCCATAGCTGGAAATTGAATTCATATTGAAAAGAAACAATAGAAAATTAGAGAGAAAAGATTGAAAAACTTTGGACGTTCTCACAAAGAAAGTGCAACAAAAAATGAGAAGACCATATGGCTTTCCAATAGTCAGAACTATTCCAAAGCGTTGATAACATTGTGTACATTTCTTTGGCGGATTATCCTAATAAACTGTCTGTGGAAGGCCATAGAGTACATGTCACGTGTCCCATAGCTCGGGACGACCGTTAGCGGGCAGCAGGTCAGCTGTCGGGATGAGGACCTCGGAGCGGTCAGCCTGGGGTTATTAGGCAGACACAGAGGGTCTCTCGCGTCCAGAGTGAGACCTCCTGCCATTAAAGGAAGCATTTCCCGTAAAACACCTTCCCGTTTTTCTGATAAGACCGGGTCTAAAGGACATATGAACTGCCCAACGTGTTCACGCCATTTGCCGTAGGAAACAGCTCATTGAATTTATAGCTATCTTTTAAAATTTTACAGTGCAAAAGTTTTTTATTTGCACAATATCCGGCAACAGATTCGTAAGGGAACTCCAAAGAAAAACAAACAGGTGATGCTTGCGACGTGGGAAAGTTCAGCAGTGTATCGGATAGCAGACAATGTGTACGCAGACAATATATATCCAGGCTTCGTCTAGAAGTTCAACTTTTCTCGCAATTTTGCTCATATTCTCTTTTCCAACAGTCTCCAACGTGCTAGGCGCGTGTCGTTTGGCGCGAAGCCTGGCAGCTGGATCAATATTGTGCCATAGATAAGCTCAGTCTCAAGGTAACATTTTGGCGCACTATTTTGGTAGGAAAACTGAGAAAAGCGCCATTCGCAGCCAGAAAAACAAGGAACAAAACAAGGGAGAATTATGCGGAAAGGGTGTTGACAATGTCGAAGAGAGTGGAAGCGATGTGGAAATACATAAAGGGGCCCCTCACAAGAAAGCGATCGAGATTTTAGCCGTCTGTTCTTGAGTGTGACTTAGACACTCATTGTTTGTTGCATCACGTCATTGCAGTAATATAGCACCTCTCAAAGCTATACCGTACGCCAACAAAGTCAGTTATTGATTTCCTGTAAACAATATCAGTTCCAACTGTAAACTATTGTTTGGCCTCGGGATCAACTACTCGGATCTGAGTATCATAAGGGCATTACAGTCCCCGCTTGGTGTAATGTCCCTCTACGAAACTCTAATCCTTGGTAGTTTTGAGCCAAATATTCCTGTCCAGGCCATGCGTAGGCGGGCCAGTAAGAAGCTACACCTTACTAGCAAGCAAACACATGACCCAGTTGGGAAGCGGAAATAGTTTTGCCTTTTTTTGGCAGAAGTGATGGTGCTGGTGGGCGAATGAATGACGAACAGAACTGTCGGCTGGAATGCCTTATACGTCCGGCACTGATGTCTCATCAACGCCGGCATAGGAACAACGCCCCCATGACAAAAGCCACTATTCTTTTGAAATGTCTAGAAGAGAGTATTGTTCGTGGAGCAAGTCGAATCCCCAAAAGGTTTGTAGAATAATTGTTCAAGCAGAGTAAGCTTGTAATTTTTCACGCAGCCAGGACGGCGCAATACAATAACATTTTCCGACTGATTTCCGGGAAAACAGGGGACTATTTGGAGAATGTAACAGACTTTACACAATCATGAGCAAAAAAAATGGGCCTGACAAACTAAAACGTTTTTGGTATCAACCGTTTAAAAAACTTTGTTCCTATGAAACACAGATACTGCCGAGTCCTTTTTTTCAACCAAATACGTATTTTAGTCCAAAAAATACTTGTAATTCTAGTCAGATCTTCATGCCCACGTGTACGTATACGGTCGTAGAACAGTGCGAAAGTGTTTTAGTATTTCAAGACTAATTCAAATATACACTTTTTCCTTCTTCTGATAAAGAGTTTAGTACTCTGCTTTTTTCCTCAAAGCTATGCAAAAATCTTCCGAAAGGTACAACCTTTTGTAAAGGGATGTTTGGTCACTGTCACTTCTAATGGTTCAAAGATTTCTGTGGTAGACAAACTCAGTGTCTTAAGTATGTACAATGCACTTTGCAAGCTGAAAAGAAACGTCTGATTCAGCTCATGTTTCTGTTCGGCTCCTTCAAAATTACTAAACATGACGCGCTATATGGTCGATGCTTTTTGTCGGACCCTTCTCCAGTATATTGCTCGTAAAAGAGGAGGGTGGAAACGAGAAGAACACGCATTTGAACCCAGTGTTCGACATTGCTGCCCCCTTTTTTGAAGAGACCTTCCTTTAACTGTGGAAAGAAATCTAGAGATAAAAATTGAAACTCCTGGCATTAGAGTAGTAGCTAGACACAAGTGTCCTCTTGAGACATCGGTTCACAGTCTTGTCGAGAGCGGACAAGCCCATTAACACCCGCCAACAGTCCATCAGGACTCCCTTCGTTCATTTTCTCCTTCTAAAAAGACCTATTGATGACCGACATTAATGTGGTGCCCTGCTAAGGGGTAATCAGTAACTGCTTGCCTTCCTGTCTCCAAGGTATTTAGCGCCTCAGCCCTATCCTTAAGAAATCTGTGTATCCACGCCTAGGCTCAATATCGGCTCATTCGCTCAACAATTGCTTCCGGCGCAGAAGCCTGGTCATGGCTCCAGCTTCGCGTATTGTCTCTTTGCTACCCCAACCCTAATTGCCACGATACTTTCGAACTTGCGATCAGTCTAGACCTCTTGGAGGAAGTGAGGCCAAGTATCAGTGCGGCAAATGCCACATCAAGGGCTGGTGTGAAGTGTACATCAAATACAGTAGCACTTGAACGGTCGACGGCCGCCTGCTTTACCCCTCTATTTTGTTCCTTCCATGTGGTCATAATCGCAACAGTTGAGAAACTCTCTATGTGTCTGGATAGTTTTTCTACTTGGTGCATGCTTCCTGCTCGTAAATCTCAACCACCCACATTGTAAAAGACACGCTGTATTGTCCATCTTGGAAGGGTCTTTGGACTTTTTCGTGTGTGAGAACATTGGCAAACTAACATGATGGGTAATGGGTTCACGCATGGCCAGATAAGCGACTCGCCTGCCTAAGTGCCCCAAGCCTTAATCCAGTTGTACGCACGCCTTGTTGCTTTTCTGTTTTTCCGTGAGTCCAAGAAACGTTTTGGAGCCAGAAACCACGACCCAGACCTGACTTCCTCCACTGTGCATGCCCGTTGAACTCGCTTCCAATAAAAAGCCTAAGTGGTTTTCGTGCGCAGAATCCAATTTTCTACTGCGAACTCATGTTCTGCAGTTTTTTTTTCCTGTCATAAACCGTCACTCTTCTTTGTCCAAGATTCTGTGCGACGATAATCCTACAGAACCAGAATGTCTAAGTCTGTCAAATCCTGCCTGCTGTAACATCTTGTCGTTGACATGAACATGTAAATGAATAAGTAATTTGTTTTGAAAACTCTATGAGAATGTGTTCAAGTCAGAACAGAAGAAATTTTTTTACGCGTTTTTTGACGAGCAAGCTGCTGACCTCTTTTCACCAAGTTTACGTTTTGCAGTTGGTTTATAGATCTTCCAGAATAAACTCCTCCAGGTCCCACTCTCTTGCAGGATGTGTTGCCCAGACACCAGCGTAGAGTGTTTTCTCAAGTCCACACCTTGCGCGGAAGTTATTTGCCATAACTATTCTCTCTCTCTCTCTCAGGCCTTGAGCAAAATGGTCCCACGTGATCCTGCCACCAATTACACCCAATATCTCAATCGGATCCTCGACAAATTTCCTTGGTCTCACTTGACACATGTCAGGTTGTCAAGAGGTGTACCAATGTCAACACACGTTCAAGTCAGTATTTATTTCACGCGACGTTGTTTTACAAGCGTGCCCAGCTGCTCCCAGCAGGGCTGTCTACTTTCCGGCTCACTTTTCTCGCTTATCGAGTGATGTGACACTGCCGCAATCACTCGGTCATAAATTAATGCTGGGAAAGATGTTGGCCAGATGTCTCAGCGGTCATATTTGCATATTTCGTACGTCCTGCGTTCAATTTAGACCTAAATCCAGCAGTCGTAAAGTGAGTTTTTCTTCTGCTCTAGGGCCACTTATTTGAAATTCATAGCACATTGAACTGTGTTTTTGTTTGCCTCTTTTCCTCTTTGCAATTGAGGGTGTTCTCGGAAGAATTGCTTCAATGAAAGTACCTTTGTTGGCTTTCGCTGTGTTGCCATTTTATTCGAACCCCGTTTCGAACTTTAGACTTTTTTGCAAATCAAAGAGAAGCACTGCCTTCGTTCTTTTTCTAGGCGTCAAGCGGCTAAAGGGACTTCGTCATTTCTTTTGCTGTTTCGTATTCCCTCGGTAGTAATATCCGGAATTACAGAGTTCGTGTCCGATGTTTTATTGGGAAGTTGCGTGGCTCGCGCAGCGTATCTTTTTGATTACCCACTACCCCGACTCCCTCTTTCTCTCTTGCACAAACGAGCTTGTAAAGAGACGGCCCTCTAGAACGTCATCAGAGCGGCTTCTGCTCAAAAATAGCCCATGTCTGAGCCATTTTTAGCCAGTTGACTGAGCGCGATGTCAACAAGTACCCTGCTCTCGCCGTCAAATCATAAGCTCTGCTCCATAATGCATGAACACAACGACTCTCTAATGGTGCGAGAATAATGATGACAGAAAGTACTGCTAATTGCTTCTTAAAAGGAGCGACAATCAAGAAGGGGCCACAGATTGATTACAAAATGTCAGCAGCCATCCAAAGTCGCACAAGACGCTTAATGTCTTGCAATTTGACCGAAATTGTTTACTCTTCTTGCCCTTTGCCCAAAGGAACAGCTTTGCTTTTTCCATGGCCCAGGCTTGGCTGAGCTCATATTTTTCGTTCCGTCAAGAGTGTTTAAAGCCAAAACATGGTGGGCTCTAAAGAGGGTACTCAAGTCTTCTGACTTTTTAGGCAGACAGCTGCTTATCACCCTCTCTGCACATTCTTCTGGCGCGAATTAGTAGTAGCCTAGGAAACTCAGCCCCCAAAAAGCTATTCTTCTCCCACCACATAATGAGGCAATAAACAGATTGCCTCCATCATAGGAATCCTTCAGATCTTGAGTCAGATCACTTTTCACAAGCCTTTTGACTTACGAGGATGAGTAAAATCTTAAACCAGTAGATATTTTCTTGGAAGCGCCAGGTTCATTGCCAACGTATGAATATGTAAACCATAGCGACAAAAAAACAGGATCCAGTCTAGTCTCGATGACACGAAATTGTAAATGAGGTTTGTCTGTTTGTAATCAACTGATGAACGTGCTGGAAGTCCGCTGTGGTGTTTGCTCCAGATACAGATGGGCTATGTGCCACTTCCACTTGTTTTTTATGCTTCCTGATCAGAAGATAATGTCCCGAAAGCAGTGACTTAAACTTTTTGAATGTTTTCCCGACTGCTGTCCACAACGTGTTTGCAATTCTTCATTACAACACTCACATTCTTTGCTCACTTTTAGTGTCTCTTTTTATGACTGAATAGAAAATGTCCCTGTCTGTTGACCCCGTTTTTTGAGGGGAGAGACTTGTGAACACATCGAGAGCCAAAATAATCATATTCGCGTTGGAGGCGAGTCGTTGCTACGTTGGATATGGCGTGGGGTCACATAGAGGGAGAGCTCCGTGGTTTGCACGCGGAACTCGGCAAGAGTCGGCTTATATTTCTCTGGTGTTGAAGCTTAGCCAAGCCGACGCATCAAGAGTCCATCGATCTCCTTACTTTTTACCTTTTTTTTTATATTTCTGCTCTCCCACTCCAGGCCACACATATTGACTCCATTTGGATAGGTCTTCTCTCTCAAAAATGCTCGTATTTCCGCATTATTGAGCTTCAAATGACGACGTGAATTTGTTGCGAGACCACAGCTGACATGACTCACGTCTGTTCAACACTTGTCATTCTTGTAAATGACCGTCATTAGCCATCAAGAACCAAAAAGTTCCTCCCTCGCTTTGTGGTCTGCCTGAGAGAGTACAGAGAGGAGGCAAAAAATTGAAGAGGTGCTGCAAGCTGTCTTTTAGGACTTGATAAACGTGCACAATCCGTGAATTCCCACTGGAATAATGTCATAAATGAGGGCGGCCCAATTGGCAGTGTTGGGGGAGGGTGGCAAACGATGTAAGTGAGAGAGGAGAATTGGATAAAGAATCTCGTGTGGACAAGAAGTCAGCTAGGCATCTTTTTTTGCCTTCTTATCTTTCTCTCAGATGCATTTCATTATTCATTTCAAGAGGACACGCACAGAGAGCCTCAAAGACAGAGTGAGAGTCGCCGATTGTAATGCAGTCCCTCTAACATCAGCACTGGGGTCTTTCTGCGCTCCCTTGCTCTCGAGGGTGATTTCTACTTTTTCCCTCAAAACTTCTCGTTTGTTGATATCTCGGCTGCCAGGAAAACACTATATTTAACGTGACCTCTGTCTCTACTCTCGTCGTTTTTACAATGGCCGATCAGGTGCGCGGGCTCCCAAGACCAGGAGAAGGGTTCCTAGCGTAGATCACTATCCGCCCATTACGTGCGCTGATCATGTCCAGTCCAATATCTTTCATGATTAGTTGCGATCTCTTGCCTGCCAAGCTCTTGAAATCTCGACTTTTTCATCCATCGTCAACATTTGACAAACACTGTCCTTCCTCCAATTCTCTTTCTACCTAGCCTGATCAAATTCTTTCTCGTTTGAACTTTGTACGAGAATTCAGACATACATACTTTCGTCTAAGAAATGCGTTTATATTTTGTGAAGCAATTGAAGAACGCAGCCGTATCCAATTTCGGGCACTCGATGGCAGACCTGTCCTAACTCTCGCCCACTATCGCCTCCTCTTATTTGAAAAAATGGAGTTTAATTTTGTCTTTTTTACCCAGAGTCTGTTTCAGGCCAGTGGGCAGAGAGAGAGAGAGAGAGAGAGAGCTATTAGGTCGATAGGAAAAAACTACCTGCGAGGTCTTGCTTCCGACAAGCCCGTGCTTTTATGAAAACATATACCATGAGTGGTCTGACAAGAAAATTGGAGGTTCCCCCACATAGATCCAAAACCACCGGCATGTTCCACTAAGCAAGTTTCTGGTTCTGAAGTTCAACTTTTCAATTCCTGTATCTAGTTACGCATTGCGCCATCAACAGACTTGGCTACTAGGAGATGGTCAACTAATACTGGAAAAGGCACTTTTTGCAAACGACTCCCACAATATAAAAAAAATCAATGTGAACATGTTTACTCCATGATGTAAATCTAGCTAATTTGTGCCTCTCTCTGTGTTAAAAATATGAATTCCTGATACTTTGTCACTCAGGAAAAGAATAATTTTGACATGGTGACGGGTGTCGCGTGTTCGACCGGGTTATTAATGACTTCCCGATGTGCTCCTACGATTGTGGCAGCTTTAATTGAGCCCGGGAATACATGTTTTGTTGTTTCTTCTGGTATAGCCTTGTTTCTAACCTTTTCCTCACGAAATCGGCTTACCCCCACGCCTTGCGGCCTTTTTCTCCACGGACTCTTCAAAATGCTAATCCCTAATCCCTGTTCTAGGTCAATTTGTTAGGCTTTGTTTACGAGAGTGTGTAAGAAGATCGTTTAAGCCAATAAAAGTGGATGTTTTGTCATGAAGGTCTCCCCCCTTTTGCAATGAATTAGCCGACTCGATGTTGTCCTTAATCTGGAGAGCCGATCGGGCTGACTTTATGCTAGGCAACATCTTCAATCTCTCGTTCTCACTCTGAATTCTCTGGGCATCCTTATCACAACAGTTTGCATTCTGAAGCCTTTGGAGCTCTGTTCACTTCGTGTCAGTCAGCTTTTTTCTCGTTATAATATGCTTGCTTCCATCCTCTTCGACATTTCAACGTTCACATCAAAACTTTACTGTTTTCAGCGACCAAGATTATCAGGATTCGATTCTGAATGATACATCACTTTGATCCCGTAACATAGGCAAGTAAATCTCACCCGTACCATCTCAACAATTGCTCAGAATGTTGCAACAGCCTGTCCCCGAACTCCGAAGTTTCCAGTCGCTGTCTAAATATGCAGGGGGACCAAGGTCAGTCCTACTTATGTTTTCTCCTCTGTGGAATTTTCTTGTGTAAATAGGCTGGAGCTAACTGAGTCTTAAATTGCTTTAAGGGAAGGAGGCTTCCGCTCTCACAAGACTAACTAAAAGACAATTGGTTTGGCGTAACGAGCATTGTTAGTTCCGAGACTTAGAGATTTTTTGGTGTGCGAGAGTAGGAAGTCATGCTGGACCTCTTCAACCAATTGGGAATTGCAGATCAGTACTCGGCCGAAGGACATCTAATGTGGCTAACAGGAGGCTATCCACTTCCAAGAAAAAACATGACGAACACGAGACGGGCTCAGCAAGTGGATCCAAGGAGACTTTACATCTTAATGAAGCCGGGAGGGTAGAAAAAATGACATCGGAAATTCTCATCCATTTTTATAGGCATGTTCTATTGAAGCTTCTCCAAGCAGATGGGAGAAGGGTGTCGAATGGGGGGAAGATGAAGAAATTGAAGAGTCAAACCTTCCCTATCCTGGGTAGGCATTACTTTTTCACATTTTCGAAAGATTGCTTATAGTTTCGAAGAGCCAGTACTCCATTGTCTCCACCAAGTCTCACCTCCCAGGTCATGGTGTCTAAAAATGGTGATGAGTCCTTGGTTCGATCGAGTGACGATGGCTGTGATTATTTTAAATTGTATAACATTAGGTGCGTTTTATGCCTTTCTTTTCAAAAGCGCCTCCAGGAATGTATCGACCTTGTGATGACGGTCCCGACTGTACCACATACCGGTGTTATGTCCTCGGCTGGGTCGACCATGCTATTTTTGCCTATTTTGCTGCTGAAATGGTGGGAATTTTGGTTTCTGTTTTGACCCATGAATTTTAGGTAATAAAAATAATGGCTCTCGGCTTCGTAGGATCAACAGCTTACCTATCAGATACTTGGAACCGACTAGATTTTTTTATTGTTATGGCAGGGTGAGTGCACTAATCATATTTGGTACCTTTTGTGTACTGAATTATATGAACAATACTTTTGCAGGATAGCAGAATTCATCTTACAAGAATACCTCGGCGGAAATATCAATTTAACAGCGATACGAACCGTTCGAGTGTTACGACCACTTCGAGCAGTCAACCGGATACCTTCCATGAGAATTCTAGGTATGTTCATCACAGCTAAATTTTGCAAAATTTACTCAGTGAATCTACTGTTGGACACGTTACCTATGCTGGGTAACGTTCTGCTCTTATGCTTTTTCGTTTTCTTCATATTCGGCATCGTCGGTGTTCAATTATGGGCGGGTCTCCTCAGGTTCGCATTTCTTCGGTTGGCTTTGCATATTTTCATTTTCAGAAATCGATGTGTCATAAATCTTCCAAAGTCAATATCAGAGAACCAGACCGAATTGTTCCAAAATGTCAAATTGACCAGGTTTGTAGTCGTCTCTAAATAGGGGAGAGAAAAAAGTTAGGTACTACATTCCCGAAGACACATCTATGGAGTACATATGCAGTCAGCCAGATGCAAATGGCTTGCACACATGTGGCAATCTTCCTCCGTATACAAACAACGGGCAAAAATGTAATCTGACGATCGAGGAGTATATGGAATACGGGAACAATTCCGCCGGGCTGTGTGTAAATTGGAATTTCTACTACAACGAGTGCCAGGTAGCCATTTTTGAGGCCAGTCAGCCTTTTCACTTCAGGTCATGCAACGCAATCCATTTCAAGGCTCAGTTTCTTTCGACAATATTGGTTTTGCATGGGTAGCTATTTTTCTGGTAAGAAATGAAACAGCAATGGTTTGAACTGAAAAGTCAGGTGATATCCTTAGAAGGCTGGACCGACATTATGTACTACGTGCAAGATGCTCATTCCTTCTGGAACTGGATTTACTTTGTATTGCTCATTGTGGTATGTGTCTTTCAATATCCACATTGAAGTAATAACATTTAGATTGGGGCTTTCTTCATGATTAACCTTTGTCTAGTCGTCATTGCCACTCAATTTGCCGAGACCAAGAGAAGGGAAACGGAACGTATGTTGCAAGAACGGAAGCGAATGCAGAGCCGGGACTCAATATGTTATTTACTAATGTTTTTGACTAAAAAAAAGATTCAGCCGCAACAGGCAGTGAAGCTGGAGGAACATCAAAAGACGAGCATCAGAGTGACAGTGTCTATGCCGCAATAGTTAGGTTGATAGGACAGACGTTTCGAAGAACCAAGAGGTTTGTGCGAAGGGTACGATTTTTCTTTTTTTGGAAACTTTTGGCTTGTAGCGATTCAATGACTACATGGAACGACGAAGAGAAAGACGACAAAAGAAGAAAGAAAGCTCTCAAAGAAAGTCAAAACTGGATAACATGACAACTTTGTCGAGGATAGAAGAGCGGCTGGAAGAGGAAGATGAATTTGGTATGATTTTGAATTTTCCGTCATATGGAACTCTTCAGACGACCATCCAGTAGAAATTACGACTCCTGTCACGAGAAAACGAAGAGTCACCATCAGTGAAGATGCTGAAAAGATGGGAAACGGGCACTATCACCTGTCTAAAACGCATTCGACAGATGAGGACTTGATCGAGACTGAGGACGAATGGTCAGAGGAAGAAAAACCGGTAGGTGGTGCTTTTGAAGTTTCACGTTTCATGTTTTAAGAAAAAGAAATTGAAAAAAGAGCCGAAAGTCAGTTGGTTTCGAGCCAAGATCCGCAAATTTGTCGTTTGTGACCACTTTACGAGAGGTATTCTCGTCGCAATTCTTGTCAACACACTGTCGATGGGAGTGGAGTATCATCAACAGGTTATTGATCCTATTTTAATTCGAAACCTTATTTTAGCCTGAATTCCTGACCGTTCTGCTAGAATATTCCAACCTCTTCTTCACAGGACTTTTTGCTTTCGAAATGTTGCTCAAGATCATAGCTGATGGTTTCTTCGGTTACCTCTCTGACGGATTCAATCTCTTTGATGGTGGAATTGTAGCGCTCAGGTAGGCACCTCACTCTTATGGCCCCAAAAAGAATTGCTCAGTGTTCTCGAGTTGTTTCAAGAAGGCAAGGGAGGTCTGTCCGTGCTTCGAACTTTTCGTCTTCTACGTATTCTAAAGCTCGTCAGATTCATGCCTGCTCTCCGCTACCAACTCGTTGTCATGCTTCGAACAATGGACAACGTGACAGTCTTCTTCGGTCTTTTAGTTCTTTTTATTTTCATCTTCAGGTATGAATTCCCTCTTTTCCTATTTTCACATTTCACTATCACGAATGACCTTCCCTCCCTCCACATCCTTTTTACAGTATCCTTGGCATGAACCTCTTTGGGTGCAAGTTTTGCAAGTATGAGGAACGTCTACTTGGCGGCCCGGCAAAAAAGTGTGAACGCAAGAACTTTGACTCTCTCCTCTGGGCTCTCATAACCGTATTTCAAGTGAGTTTAACTGGTAGACGAGCATGTGTGCAAGAGCTTCTTGTGTGTTAGATTCTGTAGCATGTTTCACCTCTCTAAGGCTGAATAATTTTAATGTCGTGTCGTGCGTTTCAGTACGCTCGGAATGGTTCTGTTTGGCTGCAAGTTCTGCAACCATCAAGAAACCGGCCAAATCTGTACCTGTGGCCAAATTCGTGAAAATGTTTGTGATTGTGATCGGACGAACTTTGACAACTTCCTCCACGCAACTACCACAGTCTTTCAAGTCAGTTTCTGTCGTAACCTTTGTCGTTCCGTTTGCGTCCACGTTAGACTTGTCCATCTTAACAGTTTCAAATCTAGATATTGACTCAAGAAGACTGGAATATGGTCTTGTTCAACGGTATGGCTCAGACCAATCCTTGGGCGGCTTTATACTTCGTAGCACTCATGACTTTTGGAAACTATGTGCTTTTCAACTTGTTGGTTGCTATCTTGGTTGAAGGATTTCAAGAGAGCAAGGAAGAAGAGAAGCGGCAACAAGTTTGAAAGCATCCTTTTGTGAATAGTAGCTTTTAGGAAGAAGAGACGAGACAAAAAGCCATCGAGGAAGAGGAAGAACGAAAAAGAGAGCTTGAAATGTTGATAGCCAAGTCTACATCAGTGGCTTTCGCTAATGGAGCAGCCATTTCGGAATGTACTTGCATGCCGATCAAGAAACAAGAAGTTTTGGATGATGATGCCATCGAGCTGCCTGTGCCTGGAAGTAATGGATACCATCGAGTCTCTACAGAGGACGACAGCTGCGATAGCAGGCAACGATTCCTGGATACCAATGCGAATTCCAGTGGAAAAAACAGGTTGACTTTTGATGTGTAGCGTAACCCAATAGCTTTAAGACTCAATCGCCACACCTCTCTCGTAATCTCTGGTCAGAATGGTGGTCCAATTCATCGGCAGAGAGTACACAGCTGGGGTGGAATCTGTCATCACTTTAATCCAAACTGCGCTGTTCATGGCCGTAGAGCTCTGATTGAAAGCTACGCAAGAGAAAAGTTTCTGGAGGCTAGTCAAGAACTGAAACAAGCCCTGGCAGAGGAAGAAAAGTTAAATGAGAAGAAGCAAAACACCGTGATGAGAAAGCTATTTCGGAAGACTTGTCTAGCTAACAGAACAAACCATTCTCTCTTCGTCTTTGGCCCCAAGAACCCCTTTCGGATCAAGTGCTTGCAACTGACACGACGAAAATGGTTTGATTACTCTATCCTCGTTTTCATCGGCATCAACTGTATTACGTTGGCTATGGAACGTCCTTCAATACCACCTCAAAGCGTAGAGAGAAAGTTTCTATCAGTCTCCGGATATATTTTCACCATCATATTCTCGCTAGAAATGGCCATGAAGGTAGTCAACACATTTTCTTTACTATTACCAATTCAGGTTGTTGCCAGCGGTTGCTTTTTCGGTAAAGCAGCGTATTTCAAGGATGGATGGAACATACTCGATGGCATTCTAGTCATCATCTCCTTGGTCAATGTGCTATTTGAATTTGTCGCAACCGGAGGTTTTTTTTCCCGAAAGTCGCATTCTAATTGTTATCTTCAGACTCTCCCAAGATTTTTGGTGTCATTCGTGTTCTTCGACTTTTGAGGGCGCTAAGACCATTGAGAGTCATCAACCGAGCACCAGGGGTCAAGCTGGTCGTCATGACTTTAATATCGAGGTATAAAACTGGGGTATAGGAAATACGCTTGATTTAGTCTCAAACCTATCGGTAACATCGTACTCATTTGCTGCACATTCTTCATCATCTTCGGTATTCTTGGAGTCCAACTCTTCAAGGGAATGATGCATCATTGCATAGGACCGGATATCTCAAATATTACCACGAGAGAAGAATGTGTTAGTGTTCCAACAAACAAATGGGTCAATCACCGGTACAACTTCGACAATCTTGGCCAAGTAAGCGTGTCTTCTTCTGTCAAAAACAAAATCTTCAGGCTCTAATGTCTCTCTTCGTCCTCTCCAGCAAAGACGGTTGGGTGTCCATCATGTACCAAGGAATCGACGCTGTCGGAGTAGACATGCAGCCTATTGAGAACTACAACGAATGGCGGATGATCTATTTTATTTCCTTTCTTCTCCTGGTCGGCTTCTTTGTACTGAACATGTTCGTCGGAGTCGTCGTTGAAAACTTTCACAAGTGCAAAGAAGCTTTGGAAAAAGTAAGGCTATCATTTGAATCGTCTCATTTTCCATTTTAGGAGATCAGAGAGAAAGAGAAGGAAAAACGGCTCCAACGACAGCTGAAGCGTCAAAAGTTCGAAGAGAGCATGGCCGGACGAAAAAAGAAGATTGCCAAGAACCAACCCTACTGGCACAGCTACGGACCAACAAGACTGTTTCTCCACGGTGTAGTCACTTCGAAGTATTTTGACTTGGCTATAGCAGCGGTCATCGGTAAGTTATTTCACGCACAGAAGTATTGCTGAATCTTAGGAATCAATGTCATCTCAATGGCCATGGAGTTCTATATGATGCCCGTGGGCCTCAAGTACGTCCTTCGAGCTTTAAACTACTTCTTCACAGCGGTCTTTACACTAGAAGCAGGCATGAAACTCTCAGCTCTCGGCTTCAAGAGATTCTTCAAAGAAAGGTTAGAGATTAACAACGCTTAAGACCAATAAGGGATTTAAGATGGAACCGGCTAGACATGTTCATTGTTTTCCTATCGATCGCTGGAATAATTTTTGAAGAATTCGAGGCTTTGGAGTTGCCCATCAATCCTACCATCATCCGCGTAATGAGAGTACTTCGGATTGCAAGAGGTGATTTTGCAAGGGAATGATCAAACGATGGGATTTCCAGTTCTAAAGCTTTTGAAAATGGCCAAGGGGATCAGATCTTTGCTGGATACTGTAGGAGAAGCGTTGCCTCAAGTGGGAAACCTTGGATCATTGTTCTTCCTGCTCTTCTTCATTTTTGCTGCCCTGGGAGTGGAACTTTTCGGGAAGCTGGAATGTTCAGAAGATCATCCTTGTGACGGACTGGGAGAACATGCACATTTCAAGAACTTTGGAATGGCATTCTTGACCCTGTTTCGAATAGCTACAGGAGATAATTGGAACGGCATCATGAAGGTGAGTTCCAGAAAGTTCTCAAAGTCGTATAAGGCAACTGAAACCAAGTTACATTTGTCCCAAGACCAGTGGTAGCGTATTCGATGTGTTCAAAAGATTGATTCAGGACGCTCTGAGAGATGATTGCGACTCTTCCGATCATTGTGAAACTAACTGCTGTGTCGATCCAATTCTGGCACCATGCTTTTTCGTCATCTTCGTCCTGATTTCCCAATTCGTTTTGGTCAACGTTGTTGTAGCCGTCTTGATGAAACATCTGGAAGAGAGCAACAAGAGAGATGCCGAAGAACCCGTTGATCCAAATGCGCCTGAGACTGAAATCCTGAAGATCGAGGAAGGGGAAAAGCCAGAAGAGAAGCTGCCAATTGAATGGACTGAGCAAGAAAAAGTGATGGCGAATCTTGAAAGAGAGCTGATCGAAGTAGAACACAAGTTAATCGAAGAAGAAATACGACGTAACAGCATGGTTGTGGCCGAAGAGCTTCAGCCACTCAACGAACGAGAAACTTACCGAGGTAGAACGGATGCCAACATACATGAAACATTTTCAGAAGAAGACTACGGAGAAGATCTGTCGCTACAACTCGGGACCTCAGCAATAGACATATCAAGCACCAATAGTGGACGGGCTTCAATGAAATCTGGAAGGACAAATTGATTGTGATATGTGTCATTCATATTTTTATATTTATTGTTTATCTCGCATTGCACTGGCGTTTTGATTTCTATGGAGAAGCTCTTTTGGTCTTATTCTCTGATACAGGTAAAAGCGTCTTGCGGTTTCATGGCCTTATTGTAGTTTTCTAAATACTTGTGACCCGTCATAGGCACATTCAACCCCAACTTCCACACCATATCTGACCCCCCATTTCAACTATCCTTAAAACAATCTCTCTCTCTCCCTCCTCCTCCTCCTCCCCCCACCCAGTTCACTTGTATTTCGATCTGAGCACATTCACGACGTGAAAACAACGGTTTGGTGAATGTGTTATACAAGAAAATTAAAAAATTTAAACTTGTTTGCTCGAAGAAAAGTTCCTATTGAGGCCCCAATCAGCAGCCGGGACGTCTCACTCTCTTTCGGTCGGAGATTCCGTCTTCTCTTCTCGTAGTAAAGAATACGTCTTTGGTCGTATTCAACAATCGTACTCAATGCGGCTATCATTCACGTAGCTGAAAAATCCGTCGGTTCAATCCAATGGTAGTTTTCATCTCGTCACGTTTGAGAGCGGCAAAGCCTAGCTTCAGATACTCGACATCTTTGAAATTGCACTCGGCAATTCTACGGTCACCCCTCAAAGTGCCGGGTAGCGGGGAAGCACCAAGAATGAGTAATCTGTCTGATGTCACTGTATACCATGATCAGCGACACTGGCTGCACTTTCCAGGGTCCATCCGATGTGAGTGGTTAGTTCTTCTTGTCATCCCTTGTCCATTACTCTAGTTTTTTCCCATAAATTAGCATGAAGGTAGGAAAAAATGCTGTTCAAATATTTACGGCTAGTTCTTCGTTAGTTCGGGAATCACATGTTTCTGTTTCGAAGGCGCTTGAGCTACTGTGTTTTTGACGGCAGAACCTTTCTTCGTTGCTTCCGACAGCTTCCAGTGGATTGTGAGAGATCTACTAGCCGGATTTGCTTTTTCAAAAAAAAAAAAAACCTTGCTTACCCACCATATTCATTTTTCTGCTATCTACTGATCCGACTTTGCTCAGACAAACATTATAACATTGAATGTTCTATCTTATTCTGCCAATGCCTCTTGTACATGTGTAAAATACAGTGCCAATAAAGTTTGCGTAATATCGGCATCCATAGGAATTTTCCTCGTCACTTTCACATCTTTATTTGGGGGAGGCGTAACTTACCAAAAAAGGGGGGGGGACCAAAAAAGGTAACAGGTTTGAGTGGGGAAAAAGTAGTCAGCATCGGAAGATCCCGAGGGAAAATTTGCACAATTCGCTCTTCTGACAATTCAAGATAAAGTACAATCAGGATTTAATTAGTTTTTGATTCCTCTCTCGTGTTCGCTGTTATCAGAACACGGTTTTTAACTAACAGTAAGTATAGCTTTGCGGTAAGTCTTTTGTATTTCAGTAAAATCATCCAAGCATTTTTGTGTTCTTTTTCTACTTCCATTAGCGTAAATATGCTGGTGACAAACAATGGAAGTATCCGAATCGTAAAGACAATCAATCAGCAGCGAAGAATGCTCCTGTCTTCAAAAAACTTATCTAGGCGATATGACTTCTGCCTTTTATCTATTAGCACACCCCATAGTTGTGTCCACCGAAGTGACGAAGTTTATTAGTCGGAACCATTCGTTCTTTTGCTCTTCGTTTCGAGGGTAGACTGTACTCTTATCGTTGACTTACAATCATCCACATCAGGCCGGTGACTTTCCCCCTACCTCACTCATTCGCGTTCTTCTACCAAATATTTGGCTCTAAACGCCAGAAGTTTTTCTATAATAATGGATTTCCTATCGGCGTCCATCATATCACTAGTTCGATGCTAGTTTTTAGCCAAGTCTCTTTTGGGCACTTATTCTGATCCACTTTACTCAGCAAATAGAATGAACTCAATCTCAAAATGACTGTTACTTGTCCCAAGGAACACAAACTGATTATAAAACCTCAAACAAAAGTCTTCAGCTCCCGGTTGACATCTCATGATCATTCTCCATGGTTACCCACATTTTGCGCCCACAGACCGTTTTATGACTCAGAAGCACGAGGTCCTTCTCATTCCAGCCTGTTTTAGTAGTGAGCTAACACTGAACAGTTAAAGTTGAGATTCTTTTCTGAGCGAGTTTTGCGGTAAAAACACGCAGCTGCGGTTGCACGTGTTGGGTGTTCCTCAAATCTACGGAACATCGGTTGTTGCCACAACTCTTCAATGTATATCACCCCATCAGATCGCCCTCTTTGTTTGTGTTTCGAAACATTTGCTCCCATTTCTTCCCATGTAGGTGGGATAGGCTGCCCGTAGCATACCGCTTTGTTTATAACATTCTTGTTGTCCACAGCTGGCTTGCATGTATCTTCCTACGATGATCTGTTGATTTCAGGTAATGAGGCTCTTTCTAACTGTTCTTCTACTTGCAGTACTGTTTTCGATTACTCAAGCTGCCAAATGGGGAAACAACCAGCGCTTCCAGAACATGGTAAGAGGGAAACACTAAAGCCCTACAAATGTTCCAGTGCGGGCGGAACATTACTGGATATCGCAATTACATTGACGGCTTGTTCAATGTCTCTATCAAAAAGCTGGCCGATGTCCTTCTCGGCGAGCCTATGTACACCACCCGGTACAAGGACGTGCGTGGCTCAACAGGGACAGAGTTCCAGCGTGAGTTAGTTTCTTTAATCGCAAATTCTTTGCGACAGTCTCTTTAGCTATCAGAGCGTCTCATAGGCTTGTTACACGTTGCACCTGAGATGTATTACTCAGCGTATGACTCATAACAGTAACGACAGTCATTTCCAGGGTACATGCAGTTGGCAAAAGACATCCACGACGAAGTCGCCACTCCATGGAATGAGAACCAGAATGGGTGGATTCGGCGACGAGTCATCTACGGTCTTCACGTCCACGAGAACGCCTTTGTCAAACACGCCAATGTCGGAGAGAACCAGGTAAGATGAACATCTAATAGTGCTCTATGTTCAATTCAGACAGCACTGTACCAAGATGAGCTACTGATTCTCAGTAAACAAGCAAGAAACTTGGACACGTTCATTCAGGGAATTCTGATCGAGGTAAGAAGGGTAAACTCTTATATTACTGTTTTAGGTGGAGTACTGCGGCGTTAGAGCTACTGGAAGGGACACATATCTGGAAGTTGATGTGAAGTTGACAGTGGACGGAACCCTACTCTCGCTCTTTGATGGTGACGCTTTACACTACTTCTTTTAACAATTTGATGATTAGATAACATCATGGAAAGCAGTGATCAGGGGTTTGTCCTCACTTATGGAATTCTTCGCTGGCTTTTGAAAGTCCACATTCCGCAACATCCTGAAGACCCCGTCCTCATCTCTGTACAGCCGACTACAGAGCAGATCGTCATACCTTCTTTTTTCGATTCTAAGGATCCCTTTAAGTCCATTAAAATGATGACGAACATCCCGGTCACAACCGTCGATCCAGTTGTTGCTAGTAGTCCTACTGCATTCAAGATCCTCTTATTGCTTCTTGGAGCTATTGTCATCGTCGGAATTGCGTAAGTACTGCTAAAAAATTTTTTCATATTTCTCCTCAGATATGCAGCGTACCGCGTCGTCAAGAAATTCGTCTGTCCAATGATTAGAATATCGAAGGAAGTTAGAGTAACGCAAAACCGATTCAAAAACAATCGGGATGAAGGCCTTATAAATGAGGAACTAGCCAAGCGATCTAGGAAGGAATCTGATGTCTGAAGATGCAAAATTTGATGCTGTTGGTCGGTTCAGTTTCTCCTGATTGTATTTATATTACAAGCAATCTCCAATCTCTTTTTCTTCTTTTTTGTTTTGCTTTTCTCTCCTTGAAACGTTGTACATCCAATCTACGAGTGTTTCTGTCTATTCTCTTATTCCATTCACTTAGAGATGATTTCAGTTCAAGAAAGAATAATACCTGTCTTCAGCTTTGCTACCTATGTCAGTGTTTTGGCAACATCTTTAAAATATAAGTAGCCGTCGTCTCTGTTCGTCCAAGTCCTTTTACGTGTGCATGAAAATGCGTACGCAACACCGAAAGTTCGATTCACCATCTTATCGTGATTTTTTGGCGTTTTTGTCGTTTGGAAACGATGCAGAAAGTGCATTATGCTCTGTGGCGACGAGTAAATAGGCAAAATCTGGAAAGATCTCGACAAAAAAGGTGCACAAGATGCGAAGCTGGAAATTCAGATACGCAAAATATGCCTAATTGCGTCCTCAAAATCGTTTTCACTGTTTTTTGTCCAATTTATCATCCTTTTTGTCTCTTTCGTTGATCTCTAGGGTTACTATCCGCAAAAATGGCGGCAAGAGGCTTCTGAGAGGCATGCTCGACATTCTACGAAAGTAGTAGTGAGCTTTGGACCGAAATTAATGAATATGACCAGGAAAAACTTCAGCCAAGCGGAGAAATGGAGACGTCGTAGACGGCTGGTCCAAGAATAAAGCATCATGACAATTTATGTACTGAAATCTGGATTGAGAAGAAAGGTATTGATTCACATGTCGCTCCATTTTTTCGCTCGGCTGAACGTGACTCTCAATCCGTCTTATGACACCTACTTCAGCTGACCTTCGCCAGAAATATTCCAACTTTTGGAAGGAGAAAGAAGTTCTTAGCATTCTCAGCAAACAATGCCGATGTTTCAGTGGTCTCGCTATACTTCTGGCAGTTTGCTCTCTGACCTAGAGGATGTTCGACGCTGTCATGATATATCTTCCTGGATTGAGCAGAACATGGCAGAATGGAGCCTCACAGAACTTCAAGACGTCAACTTAAAACTGCTAACAGTAGTACCTTATACTTTTAGTATAATTGTTCAGATTGTCAAAAACATAGTGGAAGAGTCGTCGGAAAACACTAAATCTAGTTGGAGAACAACAACTAGCGCGGTATTGAACAGATAGCACATTTTTCAAACTATTTTTTAGGTAAGGGAGGTTTTAAATAAAAGTATAACAAGCTTGATGAGACAGTGGTATTCCCTTGCTTATGAAACTTGTAGTACCTCAGAAACACGCAATGTTTTGGCCTTTTCATATCCAGAAGGAATGTTAGCGTTTTGGAGACTCTCATTGGAGAGAAGGTGCAATACTCAATGTGAAAGCCGATACAGAAAAAAATCAGAAACAAGTTCATTTTTCTGCCTGGAATCCAAATCGAGGTGGCTCCTTTTCTAAACACATTGTTTGTTTGGAAAGCGTACGAGGAACATATGTCTGGAATTGAAGAGACTTTGAGAAAATACGATATAGGTAAATTAGTTTTGTTCAAAAAACTGAGTTCTCATCAGGTTTTCTGTTTGCGAGTCCACTAGAAACCGATTGTGACTCGGGAAACGAGAGGGATGAAAGAGTTCCAGTGCCCACAGTTACAAAAGAAGAGAAAAAGTTAGTTCCGAAGAAAATCAAAAAGAAGAAGAACACATTAGCGTAAGTTACCATTCAGCCAAATCAATGTTTTTAGAAAAAACTTGGACAACTTGGTCAAGCAAACGTCTAGCCTCAACAAGCAGCATTTTCTACAGCCAAACGCTCCGCAACGGTCTCGGTCAAGAAGTCCATCTCTTCATCCCAAGCCCGCGCATAATAATGATAGACTGGCATCTCATAGCCCCAAAATACCAAAGAAACCTATTCCTGAAGGTGAGGTCATTTGGGGTACACACATTTTGTAAAGAACCTAAGAAAGAGTACCACGGTGAGCACCTTGTGGACTTTGACAACGAGGCCTTTCTTGGTCCTGTATACCATCTGTCCATCTTTGCGGCTGGACGAAAACCAAGACAGTGCGGATCCTGGCTCATGCGGACAGGTGAACTGATTTCTTCCTTCTAAGTGCTGCATCAGAAACGAATTTGCATGACTACCATATGGACGGCAAGAGTTTGAACATTGCATTGAAAGTCCCTGTTCAAGAAGTGTTTATTGCACCTAGTGAGCCGATGATTGCTTTTTGTGAGAACGGGTCGAATGAATGGAAGAAGGGTATCTTCACAACGCACACTCAGTACGATCAAAGTTTGTTTTTGCTTAGTTTTATATAAAGCTTCCAGATTCTTTCATCTTGAATACTCGACTCTCCAAGCTTGGAAAAGTCGCACTGTTCCAGACGACCGACTTTCATTTGCCTTACCGCAAGTGGAATATTCAATTTGAAGAGAATGTGATAATCTTCCAACTACATACGCATTTTGTTGAACTAAGCTTCGTGTTTGAGGTAGCTTTCTCATGTTTGTCTTATTTGAAGTATTCAGGATAACATCGTATACTTGAGTTCACAAACAGGAGATGAGTTCTCCAAACTACGCGTCTTACATAACAAGAAGTTTTCTTTGCCAGAGATGGCGAGACAGGTTGGCCCACCTTATCTGAACTTCTTCAACTTATTTAACAGTTGATTCGTCATGGTGTCTACCTGTTCCCTGGAAGTGAAGCTATGTTGAAACACAAGGATACCGTCAAAGTTTTTCTTTTTTTTCAACTGATTCTCATTTTTCAGCACATTGAACTCGAGCTGTATGTCTACAGAGTGATTTGCATACATCAGTTGTCGTGTCAACACTGCCGCCTAAACGGATCTGTAGCAAAAGATGCTGCTCTTATTTCTTTCAACGACCATCATGTAGGCCCTTTGGATTGATTGACTTCTGTATTACAGCTGCACTTTTTCAAACGGTCAAATAATGGACACTCTGTCTCTCTACCTGCCAGTGGACACAAAGCAATCCATAAATCTCCATCGGGACAGGCCTCTCTTTGTCGCTGGCTGATACTGACAAGACCTCTCTCCCTCACAAAATAGCATACTTTTATTGGAGAATAATAACCAAAGCCTCGAAAAACTTTGTCGTAATAAGGTCAATTGTGCATGAAACGGAGAAAAGGGTTGCTGGGAGAATAACACGCAAGTAACATCGACCGGGCCGGAAAGCATAGGCATCTTAAACAGTACAAACAGGAAAATAATAATAGTGAATGAAAACGCTATGAAAAAGAGCGAATATTTTTGCAAACATTGCTGTAGGGAGGGAGCAATGCACTTATGTTAACTGCAGCAGGAATTTGTCTGAAGACGGTGTCACGGATTTCCAAGCCCGTTGCGCACATCAGATCCAGAGTTTGAGTGCTCATTTGCGGTAAAATCTCAGTGAAAACTTGATCGTCCAACATGTGGAGATACTCAAAGCTTATGTTCTAAAATTTAAAGGTACTATGGTTCACACAAATTCTCACATTATTCTCAATAAACTGTTCGCACATCTCGTCTATTTCCTTGAATTTGAGAGCAATTTGTTTGACGGTGGGGACATTTCCGTACATTTCGAGCAAATCGCCTTCGGCTGGAAATGTCGAATGAAAAAGTTTTTGAACGACTCTACTATGATCCAAAGGAACTGGGATCGAAGTCAATCCTCCGAAACTCGCATGTGTTCGATGTCGATATTCCAGAGATTCGATGACTTTGAGATCACATGCCTTACATTCGTGTGGAGCCAGAGTGATGAGCTTGGGACATGCGTTCAGCTAAAATAATGATTGTAAAAGCAATTTTCCCTTCTTACTCTAAAGAGAAATTCCTTCAGGTAAAGATAGGATTCGACGGGAGTTTCCAGCGCTGGGATGTGGCGAGGGAAGTTTGGGTTTCCTCCCGTGATCACATAACGTTTTTTTTTTGAGGCTGGAACAGTCTTCAGCATTCCCTGAATCTTTTCCGGGTATTTGGAGCAGTGGACAAGTAGGTTAATTGCCCGAAACATTGCATGCTGATGGCCCAAGTTCGGCAGACTTATTTTCATCTGTTTGAGCTTTTGCTTACTCAGGTATGGTCCAGGGTAGCAGTCGCTGTTGAGCTGCAATTTCCCTGAATATGAATGCTAGCAACAAAATCACTCTGAACATACACTCGAGAACGGGGACAAAGTCATCAAGTTTGACTTTCTTGTTTTCTTCTTGCTGGCACTGTTCCGTCTGCCTAGCCTTTTTTTTGACGGTTCCATCTCGAGAGTTTCATCAGAACTAGTTGTATCCCAGATATCTGGAATGACGTGCACAACTCGCTTTGTTTGTTTGATCGATGCTTTTAGCTTCTAAAAAAAAGTGTTGTAAGTGATTTAGAACAGATATACCTCTGTTGCGGCGCGCTTTGCTGCTTGTCTGGTCTGTCGAGTGTGGGCAATACTTTCAGAATCTAGGGAAGACTGACTGTTAGCCTGAAAATGATAATAGAAGAGCTACAATTGGTAGAACCTTGGCGGCTGGAGGTCTCCTTGGTGATTGTCGGACAGATTCTGAGAGCTGTGCAGCTTGACCCGTCTTCTTCCTAGAGCTGACACGCTGAGACGGCGGAATATCTGCCGTTGGTGGAACTTCTGACATTTTTCCAGTGACCGGTGGACGCGGACGGAGGATTTTCTGTCCAGTAGTGACATTTTGGCTCACAGTCCCCCGAGGAGGCTCAGATGTTCTTTGCTTTGGAACTACTACTGCATAAGAAGTGGGAACAGCAACTGCAGCTTTTGGAGCAACATCCTGGACTTCGGCTATGGAAGATTTGGTAGCGATTGAAGGCGGATACGATTGAACATACTCAACGTCCTGTGCAAGCTCAACAATTACATTTTCGATTATTACTGGATCTTCTGGATACGGCTCTATCGGATCGAAGACAATCTCTTCCGGCTCGGGAGAACTCTCAATATAGATTACATCTGGTTCTGTGCGTCGAGCAGCATCTGCAACTTGGGAGTTTCCCCTGGAAGACCTTGCTTCTCTGAAATGTGATCTATTTGAACGTAACTTTAAAAATATTTACTCTGCCTGAGGACGCTCCACGATTGGTCTGTTTCGTAGAGATTCACTGGGTACTACAATTGGTTCACCTTCTTCTGTGGGCATAACTATGTAAGTGATGGGTGCATATTCAACTGGCGGTCTGTCTCCGTTAATAAGAATGATGTTCTGAATACGAAAAGTGTAAACGCCTACAACTGTGTCTCACCGGGAGAGACCCGTCGCACAAATCAGCAGTAGCCGCTATACGAATTACTCTTCTTGGAGGCAGAGGCGGGATTGGAGCGTCCCCACGAACAGGCAGAAACATGTCTTGCAACTCTGGAGTTGCTACAACAACTTGGTTGCCTAGCCCTGGAGTTGCGGTTCTCGCAGCAGCAACTGGTACCAATACTGGTGGGGGTGAAGTTACATCCTTTGAAGCGATCTGTAAAAACAGCAAACTTTGTTTTGAAACATTTCTTGACTCACTGGGGCAGACAGTGCTGACACAGCCGATGGTTGTACTGTTACATGTCTCGAAATGATCTTAAAAGCAGTGTATTTAGTTGGACGTAATCATTAACTTACAGGTGCAGTTGAAGTCGTCACAGCTGGTGCTTGCCGAAGCCGATTCGGGTCCAAGGGCACGGTAGTAATTGTAGCCGAATACTGAATTTTACCTGCTGACTGTGATTGCTCTGTGAAAGGATGAGCTCTCTTCACTTTTGGCATATTGTTTGATGGCAGGACTACTCGATATTTTAGTGGAACTGCCGCCGTTGGAATACTCGCGTTCTGTGTCGCCTGAGATGAAGTTCTTGCAGGAGCTGGTGTGATGGCAATTAAACGAGAAGCTGTTATGGTTTGCGGTACAACAGTTGATGGCGATGAGGCTTTTGCTGGAGTCCATAAGATGGGAGCTGGGCCATTTTTGTCCGTGTGAGACACAATATTTGCTACCGCATGAGATGAAATTCCACTTACACCCGATGTGATGAAAGTTGGACGTGAAGCAGGGCTCACTGGATGCGGTACAACATTTGACGGCGAATGAAATGAAGCTTCGGCTGGAGCCAATAGGATGGGAGCTGGACGTAAAGAAGGGCTGCCCGGATGATGTACAACAACAGTTGTCGGCGCATGAAATGAAGCTCCTGTTGAAGTCGATGTGAAAGGAGTTGGACGTGAAAGGACTCGAGGTCTGTAGGATGGTGTTGGTAGATTCAATGTGGTGGACGGCTGTGGCGGTCGCTGTTGAGCATTTACAATTCGATCCACAAAATTGGCTGCAGGAGGCGGCGGACGGGGTGAAGGCAGAAGTCTCACGATTGGCGACTGATAGTTGACCGGTCTTGTCATTGGCGGATTCAGGACCTTGTTCGGACGGTAAGACTTACAAACTTGCGGAACTGTATTCTGTCTGGGTTTCTGAAAGATAATATCAGAAAACATGATCCAAATATACTAACCTCAAAGTACAGCCGTTTTGCTGGAAGCCCTCTAGCCAACTGTTTACTGCTTTCATCGACTGCCATTTTCAACAGAGCTGAAAACATTTATGGCTTCACCCAGCCATCAAAATTACAATCCACTTTGCTGGTCACTCCGAGTTCTTGCTCCTTGATCGCAGCATTCCGTTGTCGACTGATTTGTCTCTTCTGTGTAGTTGTTCGATTCACAGCCTCCTTCGAGGAACTTGCGGATGCATTCTTCAGCTGAATCTTCGATGATGTAGGCATCTTTGTTGCATCACCAGCACCAATCTCTTTCTGCATAGTTTTGGACCTTCTGCATAGCTTCGAACTTTCTGCATAGCTTTGAACAGCTTCAAAACCGTCGTCCTTGGCTTCTTCTTTAACTTCAGCTTTCTTCGCTTTCACAATCGGTTTTCCTTCTAGAATTGCTAAAACTTTGATGACAAATTGAAAATACCAAGCTTACGCAGTTCAACTGGCTCATAACTCAGCATTTTCATTTCCTCTGCAAGCTCGAACGGGAACAAGCACCGATGCCAAATGGGAAGCTTGATGTCTGCACCGCTACCCCAGCCAGGAAACGTCAGCCATACATGCTTGGGCTGCATAAGTCGTAAATTTATGTGAAAGCCCAATCATACATCCACTTTGGTGATCATGGCCGGGTAGAGGCAATTATAAGCTTCCTGGTGATCGTCGAATGCCAACAGCATTTGACCAGGCTGGAAACAGTTTCTATCAGCTTTGTCTTGGGGTAGGACCTGAAATGAAATCTCAGGCAAAACATTCAGTTTATGATACTGGACCGAAACAGTCGTCGGGGGCAATGTCGTTTTCTCCTTCTTTGATAAGTTTGGCGCAAACGGGCATGTACTTCACGATGTCGACTCCAGTAGGTGCAACGCATCCTCTGATATCAAATTTGGCCACCGGATCAGACGCAAGTCTGAATTTTAGTCAAAAGTTGACCTAATAATCATTTACAATGGCTTGAGCTTCCAGTCATCACAAAGAATCCAAATACGATCACTATCCTCCTTCCCAAGGTATACGTATTTCACGAAAAACTCAGATACTTCCTCAACTTTGGCTAAACACCACTGATAACCTAAGAATGATAAACTTACGATCTTGACATCACTTACCATGTATATCTTTAGCTCTGATCAGATGTCCGACGCGAAATTTGTTCGCTTGCAGTACTTGTGGCTGATTGAAGAAAGCATCCCTGGGTGCTGGTGTCAATCCTGCTCGTTTGATGTAATCTCTCCAGTCCCACCCACCCTTAATATCTGATTAAATTAGATTTCAAAGCTCGTTTAAGAGGTAGAAATGAAGGATTAACGGATACTCACAGTTGGAGACACATCCCCTTGTAGCTCGGCCGCATGAATATACGTCATGAACCAGGTTGCTTGTTTGGACGGATTCTGAAAAAAAGTGAGTCATTATATCAGAAAATAGAGATAAGAGGGTGATTGAGTTTGAACCGGGAAAGAATGGCGCACTGGCCGCCCCGCGAACACATGCGAGGCGGTGGAGAGAGGTGTTAATCAATAGGACCGGGATACTGTCAGTCGATGACGGAGGAGGAGAGAAGTGAGGTGGAGCTGGTTACGCATTAAGATTTTTGTAATGTGCCCTGCAAGGGTCAGCATTGACTGTTTGGCGATTGAGCTCAAACATACAAGGACTAGAAAAGTATGCGTCAAATAGGGTCCAATATGACGGTTCAAATCAAGGACTTCAGAGAGTCAGTAAAGATATAATGGGAATTTGAAACTGCTGAAAGGGTTGTGATACGTATGAACAAATGAGTCAAAATCAGTTGACTCACAACCCCGGTCGCACAGGGTCTGTCCTAAAGTTATTTTAAATGTCACAGACCCTGAATGTTTAATCGATGCCAGATCGTGGGATTTGCGGAGTTGCAAATGTCTCGAGACAAAGAGAGAGCACCTAACCGTTGGGCGGTCACGCCATAGTTTTGAACATAGTTTTGCGTAAACACATGTATTCCATATTCGTACGGCTCCGGTCTCCACAGATATAAACAAGCGGCGTAAACCCGGCGGTTATAGGTAATAGGAAAAAGAGGAGAGAGCGACCTCTCTCTCTCATTACTCATTTCGATGATAGTACTGCTCTATTTCCATGATGATTAGGTCTTTTTTTATAGCCAATGATACAGAAGATGAATCTTAACCGGTGACTCATTAGAAAGTACGTAAATTCAGTGCAGATAGCTAGAGGTGAACTGTTAAGCTTGCTTACAGTTATGAACAACAAGTAAGCTTACAGATGCATCGTAAAGGGCGGAATGTCCTTTTTTCATTGAAGGAAAAGGGCAAGAGAGAGGATCGTTCTCCACGTGATGCTCGTCGACAGAAACGATCCAAATTACTTGAAAACTGATGGGAACACCATCAGATTGATGTGAATCAAGTCTTTATTTTCTTCAGAACATAGGTGTCAATCGTGGTGACATTCAAGTATGCTTGGTGGTCGTAGTCTTTGTACGTGATCTTGACTGGATACTTGGAAACACCACGGAAGGTTGCAAGAAGCTCAAACCCTAAAAGCGGTTTTGTTTTCTAAAAGCGGAAATTGTTTATGCCACCTTCAAAGAGCAGCGGTAATCTGATCCTACCATATACACGATAAAGATTGAAGATAACTGTGTCCTGACCTCTGGGCAACGATAAATAAAGCAGACCTAGAATGGTACAGTAACGCAAGTTTCTGGGTCGACCCATCTCCATCTTTCAGCAAACATCTGATCCTCAGCATGGCGGTTAAGTCTCCCCAAGGATCAAGGCTCCCACCAATTCGACCCAAACCATACATGGCTAGGGTAAAATAGATGGCAACAAAATCGGTATTGTTGTAGTATCTTGAAGAAAAAGATTAGCTGTATTAATCCAAAACATACTTTTGTGGCGATTTAATAAAGGACACACTGTCTATAAAGTCAATTCTCTTTGTGTTCTCAATTGTGAGATTTTCTCTTCGTACTGACGTGATCTGAACCAGATGTCCGGAGAAGTAGGGATTCTTACGTGTTTTGCACCATTGTAAAGAGCGACTATTTCCATCCATGGGGTAGAAGAATCAAATATTATACCAGCCTGTTTATTCGGAGGATAGGCTGCAAATGCTCGCTGCATGGAATCTGAAAGAAGATGTGAGTGTACATATCTTGTCTCTGACTTTGATATGTGTCAAGATTTTCAAGTGGGCCGCTTTTGACTTGGTCATCAATGTTGCTCCAAACAGCTTCTACCTCTATTTTGTCGTTATATCTCTGAAATCCGCCATTAGAAGCACCAATTTTCAAACCATGATGCGATGTGACATTCCGTATAATAGAAAGTCTTCTTCCATGTTAACAGGCATTACATTGGGTGGATGTGCAATTGTATTTGACAGATAAATCTCGGTCTCAAAAAATATCTGAAGAAGTATTAAAGGTGTCCTTAATGAGAGCATTACCTGTTTACAGCTCCCAGGTTTCACAAATCGTGTGAGCTCGAATAAGGGAGTCGTTGGACTAGCTATTTTAAAATATTTCTTCTTGTAATACGTTTCCACCTCTTCAAAAGTCAGGTTTCCGAGCGAAGTGTGAATGAATCTGAAAGAACATTGTTGGACTGCCAATTACCAACTTTGATTCATCGTCGTAGTGATTGTTTTTGTCTCTCCAACTGTTGAATATTCCAGAACTGCAACACTAGTAAAAACAGTAAAAATAAACAGTGCATTACCATTCGGTTCTTCTATCGAGCAGAATGTATAACGAAATCAGTATCAGGGCAACTAACATAAAGGTGCTGGAGTGGGCATCGCACCAGGATTGACGTTGTCTTCGGGTATACAAATGCTCATACATTAGAGAAGTATCTTTCTGAACGGAGCAACGGCTGCGGGAAAATAGGACTCTCTTTTTGTTCACGATCCAGCACAGCGGCCTGCTGTTCACACATATCGAACACAACAACTGCAATCACATTCAAATTCAAAAAGACTAGTACATCCATTTGTATATGTTACAAAATCGTGTTTGTGATTTAACTGACCTCTTTTTTGTTCCCACACCAGCCGGCTGCGCCGCCTGGCGGCGCCGACTTTAAATGATCATGGTTCTCTTATCTACCTGACCAAACGCAATACAGGCTTATTTAAGTGGGAGGGCAAAATACATATATTACAATCGAACTAAAATAATAAAAAGAAAGAGTAGGGAAGTGTAGAGATGCTCCGGGAAGATAAGTGGAGTCGGTAAACGGAAAAGTAGATCAGAAGAAGGTACATCTTAGGCCAAAGCTCGGGTATCGACAACATTCGTAGTCTTGTTCTCCTTCTTCTTGATGAGTACCTTGACTCCTTCCATCGATTTGGCTCGAGAGAGCGCAACATATAGTTGGCCGTGGTAGAACACGTCTTCTGGCAAGTGTACACCGACTTTTTCCAGCAACTGTCCCTGTGACTTATTGATGGTGAAGACGAAGGCAAGCTTGAATAGGAACTGACGACGTCTTAGAACAAAAGAAAGGCCTGAAGTTTCTATCTCTAAACGGGTCGAAAATCAACTAACCTTTGCTTTTATTGGAGAGCAAATCGATTCTTGGAATGACGACCTTTTCTCCTTTCCGTGGCCCACTGAATAGCATTGTTGGCTCCGAGCTTGAACTTGGGAAGCCTCGTGCCATTGCACATACCCTCTGTGACACTCAAGTTCCGCAGCAGCATCACAATACAGCCTTCTTTCAGCTCCAAACGATGTAGACACGGTAAGGTTGTTGGTAACATCACGAAGAAGAGTGTCGATCGTGCCTATGACCTTGTTGGAATGCATAGAGCATTCGTCGAGAATGATAACATCGACATCCTTCAATCACTGTCCTTCCACAGTATTAGGCTTCACAGAGCTTTCGGAATTGGCAGAAACATTCAGTTTGAAGAATAATGCAATTGTACAGCCATTCGGAAGCAGATTTGCGGCTATGCCGGTTCAAGCAGTACACATGGCTTGTTTCCCAGACGCCTTCAGCTTGTGGTATAGAGTTTCGTAGCAGTAGCTCTTCAAGCTCGGAGCCAACAATGCTAGAGCTCCGAAACAGCAAAGAAGGCTAAGGTCTTGACGTCGTCAGGAGTTCGTCCGCAATAAACAAAATCCTCTGCCATCTTGACCTTCCATCGGTCCCAATCCGCTTAAACATTCGCTGGTTCATCGAAAGCTAACAGCTAACGGTTCTTGTTAGCTAACAGGAACTTGAAAGAAGTCCGCATCAGCCGCGTACCATAAATCCCCAGACGTTTTCCATTATATTCAGGTCTGGGGAACATGCTGGCCACAGAAGAACGCAAGACTACGGTAGTCAGATCCATTCATCTTCTTGGGAACGAAGCAGAGCTTGACTCGTCTTTTGGATGAGATCGCTCCCCAAACCACCACTCCACTGCCTTTGGAGTTCCTTCGCGAAAATCGAGGTTTTGATTTTCTCAGATCGTGCCAAAACGAGCGAAATCCATCAGGACCGTCGCAAGAAAATTTATTTCCATCGGAAAGACAATCTGGCAATGAAAAACAAATGATGAAAGTCGAGTCAAAACGTCTAACCTTTCCCCAGTCAGTTCTTTGATTTATTCCGGCGGATTCAAGGTGATTTTTTCTGTGTTTTGCTGTTAATAGTGGGGCTTTTTCATCTTTCTCCATTTGATGAAGCGCGCCTTCGAAATTACTTAACCGTTCTCGGCAGAAACATCCAGTTTCAAATCGGCCTTGATTCTGCTGCAGGTCGTCACTTGGTTCGAAGCTTCTCGCAAGATTAGGCGCTTCTGACGATTAGAAAGCAAAGATGGTCTACCGGGATGGCTCGTGGTTCCATATTTCGCCGGATTTCTGACAAAGAATCGGATGACATCTTTGCTCTTATGTAATTCTCGGCCAATTTGTCGATTTGACAGTCCTTGCGCCTTTTTCGCGTCAATCTGTCCTTTTCGCAGTCGGTAAGCGTCTTTGCTCGCGGCATCACGGCTAAATTTAACACATAAATGGAATCGGGGTCAAAAAACACAAAAAAAAGTTGCGAGAAACAGGAAAAAGCTGAGTGCATTTATAATTTGTGTATAATTTGTAATTTTTTTGAAAAGTGCTATCCAAATTTGCCTTCTGTAGGCAAATAAGTGAGAAATTTGGTATATTTCCCAACTTTGATGTAAACCGCAATTTGATCTTTTGATCCAAAGCTGCGAAAAAATCAGGTGCGTTTATAGTTATGTGGACCACTGTAGAAAGAACATCATCTGCCTGTCACGAGTCCAAACGGGGCATCAGCCACATTTGTTAAAAGAAGAGTTGCTTTATTGTTCCATTCAAACAAAACAATTCGAAGAGAGCAATTAAGAACAACAAAAACAACAGAAGCAAGTCAATTGACCTCCTGTCTACGAAGATGTCGTCGTCTGTTAGCTCTTCCAGCCTCGACAGCTCCGCCAAGGACGACAACGCCTTCCTCCTCAGCAACTGCTGTGTCGCACTTCATTAGATGAAAAATAAAGACATACGCAAAGTTCATTAAGGACAGGAGGGAATCATGAGCAAGCAGGCCACGAAGACGGAGAAATGAGCTGATCTGCAGACGGCCTTCGTAATCGAGGAAAATTGCCGCCCTCACCCTCCGCTTTTCCCTCCGACAATGTACATGATCCTCTCTATGCGAATAAACTGTAGAACATAAATTTAAACTAAATTGAGGAAACGGATGAGTAGAATTGAAATGAAAGTATGCTGGAAGCCGACAACAAACAAGTGAACAGGGTAGCACACTCTTTGTGAATGTCAAAGGCTAGCAGTGCTACGTCTCTGTCAGAGAAATACCGCTATAACATAAAAAGGCAACACACCATTCACTTGACATGGACAGAGACAGCTCGTGTCTATGGAACGAATGACATAACATCTTGCTACATGCTACAATTTATTTGTGAACAGAAGAACCAGAAATTTATTAAAAATAATATTGATAAAAAGTCATGAAGAAATGAATTTGTTACCCGTGAAGCGCGGCTTGACCACATTAACTGCAAACTGTCCAGCCCGATTGCTATTTCCGGCAGGACGATAAAAAGCAACGACGACTTGCTCTACTAGATGTTCTTCGATGTTCCCGTTTCTGAAAAGTTACAATTGACGAGTATGTCCAACACGTACGGTTTTTGCTTTTTCTCCTTTCCAGTCGGAGTAACCGGAACATAGGCTCGGCCAATCCCAATCTCCTCTGTGCTTCTCCAAACGACTTGGGTAAAGTAGTTTGTTCCTTGTTGCCAGCCAGGCGTGTCATATTCGTATTTTTCATGTTCCTCGTACCAATGTTCAACCACTAAAATAATCTTTAAGGGTCACACGAAAATATACTTTTATCCGGGTCGAGATTCTTCGGGAAGAAGGTTATGTTCTCTCCGACGCCACTGAGCTCACTGAAAGAGAGATGAGCTTGACCTGCTAGCCTCTCTGCCCAGTGCTGAGCTAAGTCATCTAGCTCATTGCTGTGACGGAGGTCATCAGCTCCGTGCTGGAATCAAGCCTTTTTCTTTTTACTAATCTGATCAAAGCTCCAGATACCTCTCCTTTCTCATAGATGTGCACAAAAATAGATTTGCATGAGGAAGGGAAACCCCTAGACTTCGTTATCGGGTTAGAGCTTCTAAGCCTGGGCTCCAGCAATGAATAACCCGCCATCCAGAGCCAATTGCGGACTATTCGATTTAGACATCTTCTCAGAATTCTCTTAGTCTACCCCCTTCTCTGTGGTCTATTCGGTGACCAAATAATCAACGACCACTTCCTTAGCGAGAAAGAACTTACAGTACGTCGTCGGCGGTTATGAGCTTCGATAATATCCTGTTTAAAAGATTCCAGCTCCTCGGGAGTATCTGGAGTGTCCATGGACTGCAAAGGGTGATTATAAGAACAGGACCAAGATATTGCAAGAGTGTAGAGTTGACGCTTGATTGGATTGTTATTGTGTTTAGACGAAAATCAAGCAAACAACGAGCAACGCTAAACCTTATAATAGAAGAAGCTAGGATTCCATACTACTAACTCTATACAAACAAAATAAATGAGCGTGGCTCTTCAAAATGAGAAAAAAGAGCCCTACCCGGTTACAAATGGTCCAACCTTTGAGCGAAAAGGAGTTAGATAGCAGGCAAATGAGGGACATCTAAATCAAATTCCTAGCAACAGGTCTCGTAAACATAAACAGAATTGCTGGCAGCTGTGAGAAGTTTCTGTTGCAGGGTGGAGGATAGAGGAGAAAGATCCGGCTGTTCGCGGTGTGTCCAACAACCAACGTGATTAAGTGTGTTCCGCAGCTTGAAATATAATATTGCGGAAAAGTGTTTACTTTTGCGGAGGTTGTATATAGCATCATTGTATCGGAGGAAATACGGGTTAGGAGAATGACCAGCACTTACTTATTCACGGGTTGTACTTCAGCAACATTCTCACGCTTGTTGGCTTTGGTTGTCAAGCAGCGAGCATTTCCAAGTGATAACTTGAGTTGTCAAAAACATAGTACATCAGTGACTTCTACAGTTATCATAGTTGCTTGGCAGCAATTAGAATTGGACTCTATTGTTCTTTCTACAGCATATCATGTAGTTCAATGACAGTATCAAATAGTTCAGACCACTAGATGGTTCACTGAATATACTAGGGACACTTGGGGTCTTTGTTGGCTACAAACACCTTCTGTTTTCTAGTGCTTTTGAAGTTCTAAAGTTTCGAATAGTAAAAAGCAAACCTTCAGTTACTCTCCAATACTAATGTGAGAAAGAGGAAAATGTGAACACGCCAAACAAGTTGGGTTGGAAACAGGTGGAGAGCCAATTGGCCTCCGTGCATAACAATGTTTCTCTCGAAATGTGGCAATCATGTCTACTGCACAAGGAGAGTGAGGCAAGCCGAGGACCAATTGAAGACGCCCCTCTCTCTCACTCTCAAACAACATCCGAACAAACTTCTTATCACCGAATTCAATCTGTGCCACCAGAGAAGAAGAAGCAAAGTTTATGGGCCGAGAGAGCGCTGATGTGCCATGCTAGTACAATGAGCTGCTAGAAGAGCCGAATAAAGCTTCTGAAAGAGTCGACTGATTGGGTCCGCGGGCTACCTCTATTTAACCCGATTCATCCCATTGTTTCCGCAGGGGATTACGTCTCGTAATGGTCAAAGGACCTTCCGAATGTTCTTCAAGCCATTTTCCTATAATGAGGTTCCGTCTAAGAGACTACCATATTCCACTTCCGGTCAGAGAGAACATTGAACAGCTTTACCATCTTTATTCCAGGCAGAGAGAAGTCGGGTTACTTTATAAGCTATTTGTAAAATTTAGGCGCACACAAACTACACTAACGAAAGCTACGAGCTCGTGAAAGGGGTAGGCATTTGAAATGATGTTTTTGCTTATGTATTTTTTTGTAAAATGTGGGCAGGAGAAGTAACAGAGAGATGCTGCAGAAATAGCCAAAACTTTGAAAGTTCTTAAGGGACAAAGAGGGAGATAGATAGGGAACAGGGGAGAGGTCTCTAGCAGCTACCGTTTGACCGAACAACTGGGTCAAATGTTTCCTACAAAGGCGACAACGAAGCGCGTTGTCTGGATTTGAAGACCTATAAAACAAAATAATAAAAAACAACTGGTGCAGGGCAGCAAGAGAACCCAGAACTGCACTTTTTGAGAGAGTATTATAACCGTCAAAATGTTAGTTTGAGTTGGATAGAATAGGTGGAGAGAGAGACATCAGAGAAAAGGCAAAAAGCAACGGGGAAGAGTAGGCGACAGGGCGACGAATGTATGTTGTAAAATGAGCCAGCAGAGAGCCAGAGGCTTATCAGAAAAGCTTGGCCTTGCGCTTCAGGTTAATACGCTTCCATTCGGGCAGTTTGTAGAACTCGATGGGACTCATCTCGAAAACCTTTTCGAACTCGTCTCGGCAGAGGTGGCGCTCCAAATGCTGTCTGAAGCTTTTCAATTAGAAAATACATGAAATTGGTGTACCTGTCCACGTCGTCTGGTAAATTCTTGTTGTTTGTCTGCAGCAGCTCTAAAGGATAAGCCTTGGCAGGTTTGCTCATATCCGGCAGTGAGGATCTGAGGGTTGATTTCATTTCTCCAGCTGGTCTCATCTGTCCTCCCAGAGAATTTGCCAATGAATCTGAAACTACCGTGTTGAGAGGGAAACAACTTGCTAAAGTTATAGATACACACAGAAAGTGCAAAAGGATAGAAGAGAAGTAACTAACGATCAGAGTAGTGACTGCTAATTGTAGTATCAAGGTTTTCCATCGAGCCGTAAGGATATCCAGTTGGTAGAGTGTTAGCACGCAATGTATTAGCTAGAATAGGGGTAAGATTAGAAACCTGATTGTTTTCCAATTGTACCTCGACTATCTGGAATATGGAAGCAAGGAAGAGTGTTCCCTTGATTCCGAGGACCGTGTTCCCATGCTCTCCACGGCTGCGGTCGGCTCATATGACGAGATGGAGCTGAAAGCATTCTATGAGTTAAAGATGGAAACACTTACAAGCGTTGATGGGAACGTCGTATCTGAACTTCAAATGAGGCATCTTCTTGGCTGAAGCTGTTCTGCTCGCGTTTCTCGGATCCCAATGAAGAGGCATTTTCTGTTTCCTGTGGCTATCCTCGATGTTCTGTCGAATAACGTGGGCGATGGATGAATCGTCATACTTCTCAAGTGTCTCGACCGTCTAAAACCTCCAAGTAAACAAAACAGATAAGAGTAAAACGTACCTTCTTCAATTTCTCTTCATCTACCCGTTCAGATTCAGAAAGCTCATCGTCAGAGATCTCGTTCTCAATGGAAGAAGTGGAAAGACGGCGCTTCAGCTCCTCCACAGCATAAGGGAAAGGCGGTGCTGGGAAATCTTCTCTCTCTATTGGTGGAAGCTAAATTGAAATGTTTTAATACACATACTATGAAAGCTAACCGAGTTCGGATCAGGAGCATGAGCACCGGGGAAGTGAGCCATCTCAATTGGCTCTTCATTGTCCATGTGTGGAGACTTTGGTCTCGGCATTTCTTTCTCCAGATCCTCAGCTGAAAATCACAATTTCGTGAATGGAAACTGAAGCCGCTTACTCAATCTCTGCATACCAGTCTTCAAACAAGCGAATCTGGACTTCCTGACTCGAATAGGACCTAAATATCATGTTATTCAGAAACAGAACAGTTTCCTCACCTTGCGGGATGTGATATTGAGGAGCATTTGGCTCTTTGACATTGCTGGTAGGATGTCGCAAGTAGGTCGTCTCCAGCTCAGGTAAGAGATACATGTAGGTGAGATGTTGACCGAAAGTTGTGTGATATTTAGGCTCTTTCCTTGAAGCGGCCTGTCCACTCTTGGTGGATATCTGAATTATTTGAATGAGAAAGGTAAATGAATGTATGATTGTCTTCCGCGAAAGAGGAGACTGGCAAAGCGCGATTTACTACCAAAATGGCACTGATAAGAGGCCATATGGCTATCGCTTGTTGGTAATCTATAGAATACAAGAGACGGCTGCAAACAAAAAGGAGAAAAAAAGCAAATAACACGAAGCTTCTTTTAGTTCTTAGGTGTGAAACGGATGCCTGTATGTGATGAGACAAGTGAGCAGGCTATTTGACTAAAGGATGCCACGGTTCTGAGTGCGCAGAAGGGCTTGTAACCGTCAAGAGCGTTCAAACAATGTGACCTCGACCAAGATGGGCCGCTTCACACCTTTTCCCTTATCTCGTTTACATTCCCTTCGAGCATACCGCGATATTTTCTGTTGTTCTTGAATGCTCGCAAGATGGGTGCCAGATTTCGTCGCCTTGCATAAACATCTCCTCTCCGTCTCCGAAATGTGATCCACAGCGAGAGCATCGTGCACAAGTGGGATGGAACTTGTAGTTTCCGGCCTGTAATTTACCGACTGTCATCAGTTCCAAGTAGAATCAGCTGAGCGCAAAGAAGTAAGTTTGTCTGTTTGCGCGCGGCAGATAGATGATACTGCCAAGAGTGTCAACAAGAAGACCTCTCGACTTTCCCAGATTGCCCCTCTATCTCTTACCTGAAGAACACGTCCGGCAATAAACTTCTGACACTCGTAGCACCGCACTCCATATCGTTCATTGTAGTCCCGTAAACATAAAGGCTTTCCCTCGTGTGACATATATTCTCCATGAAGGACGGCTGCACATTCGCTGCAAGAATCGATTGTCAAAAAAGTCTGTGGGATGAGTTGAACCTGCATTTGAAGCAGTAGACGTGCCATGAAAGACCGAGGGCAAGAAGAACCTGACCAGTAGCGAGAGGCTGATCACAAGCGGCACAAGCTGAAAATCTTGGTTTGGGCGATAGTATCAGGTCGTTCGGAGAATGAGAGTTTCCCCGTTTTTTCAGTTTTTATCAGGCAATGCTTCCAAAGAACGCAGTAGTCACCCCAGAGACCGCCATTGTCTATGCCGATTCCATTAACATGCAGCATCTCAAACTCGGCAAGGATGACAAAAAGTGGAAGTCAATAGTCAACCACTCGGCTCTAGCCTCTCCCGCTTTCTTTCCAGAGGGAATATTTTGATACTGGATGCTAAACAGAGGGACACCGGGAATTTTGACAAGTGCCACCGGGCACCCCCGAATTGAACAAATTGAAAGAATCCGAAACGTTGCTCAACAAATATTTGCTAATCTAATATGCGAATCACGCGTTTGGAAGCGTTTCAATAATAGGGAATTTCGGTTTTTAGACTTTAAGCGGTGTTAAAAGTCCCAAGCCGTAGGTCCCGCTGTGTTTATAGGCAAGAGGGCTTCTCATAACTCCCTTTTACACTTGAACGCAGCTGCCACCCGCAGCGCAGCTACCTGTGAGGGCCCTAATTGAGAAGGAAGAGGTCACTCACTGGTAGGAGATCCCAACGGAGACACCTGTGAGGCGGTTCTCGTCTGCGACAAAGTGGTATCCACAGTCGGCGCCGCATGTCCATTTGTCGATCTAGCAGCCGGTTGACCTGGTGACTTGCTGGGAGAATCAGCTGTGATTTTGAGCTCCTTGGTCAGACCTCGGTAGTCTTCCGGACAGAGATAGGTACCATCGCTGGTCTGATAATACCCAGACTCGTTCAGCGGTCTCGCACATTCTGAAATCGGCTTTTATGCGGCTCGGTTATGTGTGAAATCGTGAGGGGTGCATCTTGCAGGCGCCAACCAGATGGTTCAGTTCTCCAATTACACTAACAGACGCCATTTATATATTGAAGATAATTCACTTAAGAGAAAGATCTCAGGGGACAGAGAAAGAAAACTACACGAAAACCAATAAAAATGACTAACTTGCACAGCTGAAGCAGTGAATGTGGAAATACTTGTCCTTGTCCTTGAGCACATCTCCGGAACACTTCTTGCGGCAAACCTCGCACTTTTTGCCTGTAAAAGCACAGATGTTTAGGATGAAATTGGGTGAGGAACATCGCAATGGCACCTGCTACCAACAGGAACTCATCAGTTTTTTGGCGGCTTCTGTTTGCGAACGCCTAGCCAAAGGCTCCTTGAGCGGCTCTAGTGTTTGAGTTTTCACGCCAAAAGATCACCGTAAATGGCTTTATCTTCAAATGAGGCTCTTGCACAACTTGGATGTGGAATAAACAAGGTCACTATCTGGCTGTATCGATTTTTCGGCATTCTGATACAAACGCCCCATAGGAAATAGAACCTAATTTAGCTATTTTCCCTCTTCTTGCCTTCCAAAATTGGCTCAAAGCGTTCCTGCCAACAAAATATAGCGGGAAACTTACCCATGCCTGTGCGCAGCGGGAGGGCAGAGAGAATGCGACGATCGATAGAGCTGTTTCCAATAACACTGGCCGCAGCGCCCGCGTTCAATAGCCTCACCTGCTAGAAGAACGTGAATCAGTGTGAAACTTTTCAGGGAAGATTAATTGAGATAGTAAATACTGTTTGTGAATGGAGGGGAACTAATTCACAGCAGCTGATTATATCAGCTACCTATCTTTTTTATCAGAAATGTTTCAATTTCTTTGCGATAAGAAGAGAACGAACAACAGTTTACGGGGTTGACGAGGACCTATAACATATGCTAGAGATACTTCTATTTGTCCTTGTTTTTGTTGTTTACTGCGCGCAAGCCACGTAATTATTTGACACTACCAGCTGGCCCGATTCGGCACGTTTCTCGTCTCTCTCGCAAAGCAAAAAAAGGCTATTGCTGCGGTTCACTTCGACTCCACAGCTCTTTGAACAGGAAAATGCCTGGATGTCCATAAATGGCTACATATGGCTCGAAGGACCAATGACAAAGAATGAAATGTACTCGTGGATTGGCCTTGTTTCCTACGGAGGGCAATGAATTGAACAAAGGGAATTCAAAAGGAGTGGTGAATCGCTGCTAAACGAGAAAAAATAACGAGTTGCTTTCCTGTGTACAGATATAATCTGCATGACTAAAACCATATCTGTTACCGCCAAAAAAACGTTAAGAACACATGCGATTGAGGAAAATGTGATAGTAGTCACGCCAAAGTTCTTGCCTCAGTTCTCACAGAAAGCCACGAGAACTTTTATCCAAAAACGTTGCAGTATCGGTAGACAAAGTAGTCATGAGACGATTTGCCGCAAAGTAGAAGACAGCACAAATAAAACAACTGCGCATTGCGCGGGTTACGAGGTAGTGTAGGTAGGCGAAGCAGAGAGAGAGTAAACTCAGAGATTCGAGTGGCAGAGTGAGAGAGACCAGTTGACGGCGAAAGTAGAAAACGTTTTGATTCGCGCGTTATAGCACTCGCTACTCACTCTCCCTCTCTCTGCCTCTCCATTTTGGCAACAATACGCTTCTCATGATCGATTTCGTGTTAGCAAAGCATAAAAATTGAAGCGGAAGGGTTAGCCATCTCTGCCTCGCGCAGTACCAGTGTCGCCAAATGAACGTCTGGAGGCCAATGCAACACTAATGGGGAACAATGAAAGCAATTAATGTGAGGAGAATCCCAGTCTCCGGCCACTGAAAGAAATCGAAGCTAGCCGGGCGGCCCCTCAGCTTTTGGGGTCAGTTGGACTGACGAGACCCTCTGGGAGTTTATCTTGCCAAGATGCGGGTTGACACTTTGAACGGGTAATGACGGGTAGTCCGGCAAGAAAACGACTGCTGAAGAATGAGAATTTCAGATGGTTGACGAGTCTCTGATTGTGTAAAAGCTCTAAAACTGCTAGCGTTTGTTGGCTGCCAACTTTCTTTAGCGGGAGCATCTGTGAAAGCTGGTAAGTGGATATCGAATGTTCACTACCTTCCACTGCAGCAGAAGATTTTTACAGGGACAATGTTACATTACAATAAATGTAAAAACCTAAAGACCTTTCCCAAGGCGAGCATTGACCGCCGCCATAAACTATTTTTGTCCTCGACCTGAAGCAGCCATACTTCCACTAAGATTTCAGTGTCTTTGTCGAGTTTATTCTCCTTGTTTCTAAACCGATCTTACCTAGCATAGAACTCAAAAACAGTTCCCGTACCTCTTGTATAATTCAATACACAGTCTCTAAACTAGCTGAACGATTGCATAGCGGAAAATGTTGTTCATCTTTTTGAGAATAAATCGTTATAAAGAAGGTTTACCCATTCCTTCTTCTATGGCGTGAAAAATGTTGTATACTCCGTTACATATAGTTCTATTGTCCTCTTCCAGATATCTCATTCGATTAGATTTAATTTAAATTTAACCTCTTAAGGCCTATTATAATGCTGGATCATTTATTTATGCAAAACGAAAATTTCTTACATTATTCATGTTTTGTTTAGAATCTGTAGAGACGGTAGATTCCAGAAAGTACTTTTTCGAAAACCGTTCAAGAATGATTTCTAGTCAACTGAAAACTTGATTAATAGAACGATTGGCTCTCGAAACTACTTTTCTGTCATTTCATATCGTCACGACATTGTTATAGTTCAACAAAACGGACTTCAAAAGTTCATTTCAAACGCGACTCAATCGGCAGAGGCAATGGGTCCCGCCACGAACACTGCGATTGGCGTTTGTGTGGGCCTGGCACCACTCTGTATGTGCGACCCTCATCAGCTGTTAACGATTTTCCTTCCTTTCAAACCGTTCTCACTGTCATATTTGAATTTTTCCTTTTGATCGTTTTTCTTTTTATTTTACAAATCTCATTGGCTTTAAATTGGGTCCTACAAAATCCTACGTTTGTTTACCAGTCAAGTCAACGAGCTCTCTAGAAAGATTCCTTTAATGGATTAAGGTTTTCTTTTGCTCGGTACTCTATTTAAAAATCCAATAATGTTCACATCGCTTTCTGCTGCTTGTCTTTCATCGATTTTCCTGATACAGGAATGATTTGAAATTCACATTTTTTTCTCACAATCACAAATTGCTTATCACCGTTTTCAGTAATGACTCTTTCTGACAAGAACTCCCGAAAGGTTCGCCTGACTAGCTCCGATGGAGAGACTTTCGAGGTTGAGCGCGATGTCATCGCTCTGTCCACCACTCTCAACACTATGATGCTGGATCTTGGTCTGGACAATGCCGAAGGCGAGATGGATGCTATACCACTTCAGAACGTGGCCGGTCCCATTCTGCGGAAGGTTCTTCAGTGGTGCCAGTACCACAAGGACGACCCACCTACCGCTGACGATGACAACCGCGAGAAGCGCACTGACGATATTCCTTCGTGGGATGTCGAGTTCCTGAAGGTCGACCAAGGAACACTGTTCGAGCTCATCTTGGCCGCCAACTACTTAGACATCAAGGGCCTCCTTGATGTCACATGTAAGACGGTGGCCAACATGATCAAGGGTAAGACTCCTGAGGAGATCCGACGCACGTTCAACATCAAAAACGACTTCACCACTGAAGAAGAAGAGCAGATCCGCAAGGAGAACGCCTGGTGCGAGGACTAAGAAGAATCAGCATCTCTTTTTTCATTTACTTCAATCGAATCTATTCAAGCTTTTCGGTCCCAATCGCCCTGTTCCGTCCCGAGATTGATAATTATTAATCCTCGTCCACCTCTCTCTGCTTTTCTTAGCTTGTTGTATGGCTTTTAGTAAAAAATAAATTTAAGGTTGGATGCGGAGTGAGGACGCTGCACACCAGGCAGCGATCCGGCGGGTGACGCTTTTTTCGCCGTGTAGCGATTGCAGATGTGAAGGCTTTCGCCCGTTCGTCGACGGACTTCCTCATAACTATGAACGCCAGAATGGGCTCTTCTACGTGAGTTCGCAAATCGTCTTGAGAAAATCTCCTTGTTTTTAGTTTGATCTCGAAGTCTACGATCAGTACACACTGCCAGAAAGATGCATGACTTGCGACCACGAACTGAGTATGTTTTCCTTCTGTCAAAATCATATTGATTTGTCTCTAGGGGACCACATGCCAGCAGCAATGGCCATGAAAAAAGATGATCTTTTATACTACTCCCAAATAGTGAAAGATGCCTACGACATATATGCCCTGATTAACAGTGAATACGACAAAGAAAAACTCAGGGTTCATGCATTTCGCTATGCTTTCATCGAGGTCATTTTAGCTATACCTTCAAGTTTACGAAACTATGGTTTTGGCTATGAAAAAGTGCATCGCCACACCAGAGAGAATCATTCTGTACAACACTGATGAACAGGATCTGGAGCCCAACGCCCACTCAGTTTTAGCCTCACTGCTGCACGAAATTTCAAAGGGAAACAATGAGTAGAAGGCTTTAGTAATTTTGACACATATTTTGTTACAGGAAACGGAACAGGTGGTTCAAGATGGCCGGAGCTTTTCTCACTAAAATGAATCAGTGGATACCAGAATTCACGGAGAAGGTTGACTTTGTCGGTAAGCTGATCTTCTGACAAAATTAAGTTTTACATTTCAGCTCAAAAGGTTGATATAACGTCCTACAGACTGTTCTTTTCCCAGTGGTTCATTAAAGTCCATCTTCCTCAGAAATTTCGTTCCTTGAAACAGTTCGAGTTGCCAGAGGCCTTCGGAACTGGAACGCTCATCTTGTTTGTCAGGCAATTCCTAGCTGGAAAGTTCGAAACCAAGGTTTATGAACTTATTTTCTTCAACACAACTGTTTTGTTCCAGAAAAAGGATCCATTCTTCATCTTTGCAAATGTGCTTCACAAGAATATCGAGGCTTTCTTCAAAATATCGGAATTAAAAAAGATCCAGCCACCTGAAATTGTCAACATGGTCCGGTAATTTCTTTTCATTAGACTCAAAACACTAGCTTCTTCAGGTATCGAAAACATAGCGCTCATAGAGAGCCCTCCCCTGAAAGCAATATGGCCGTCTTCAAGAAGAGAGCATTACAGCCTCTCCGCGGTCGTTCGAGTCAAATCTCCCACAAACAAATGGTTTCCATTCTTGCACGAATAGTGGAACTGGAGCGCAACGAAGCGTTCGGAACTGACAAAAACGGTGAGGACAAAATGAGTGCGGATGTGGCAAAGGCGGAAATCGTAAAGCAGGAAGTAGAAGCGGGTTTGGTCCAGTAAGTTATGGTCTTAGTAGATCTTAAATCTTTCATTTCAGATTCCTGTTTGTAAAGAACAACTTGGAAATGTGTCAAAGCCATGCGGAGCTTGCCTGGTTGGTCCAGCTTAAAACTCTCTTTAATGCTCAACTGCCAAAAATGGGAGCCGACTACATTACACGCTTGGTCTTCGACTCTAACCACTGCAATCTCGCGCTCATCAGGAATTGCCGAGTCATTGGTGGCTGCTGCTTCCGTCCTTTTACAGACCGCAAGTTCATCGAGATTGTATTCTTGGCTGTGAGCAGTCACGATCAGGTGAACAGGACTACGTCGCGTAGCAACCAATTACAACTTCAGATCAAGGGCTACGGAACCATTCTGATGAACTACATGAAAGACTATGCGGTCAAGCGAGGGATGTTGCTTCTCTTGACCTTCGCTGACGCTTTTGCGACTGGATACTTCAAGAAACAGGGCTTCACGACGGACATCACAGCTCCAACATCAATGCACAAAGGTTTCATCAAAGAGTACGAAGGAGCCACGTTGATGGGTTGCGAGCTCCATCCAATGTAAGAAACCATGCTCTCATTTTAGCTTATACTGTTTTAGGATTCGTTATTTGACTTTCGCCTCCTACATCAAAGGCGTGAGAGACATGAACGCGGCTCTTTATATTACCCTGAATCCGATTAGAAGCAGAGTCTATTCAGGCATGGATGAACTCTTCCAAGAATATCGTAAAAATGTCCAATATATTAGAGAAACCAGATTCGTTTCAGCGGACGAACCGATTCCACTAGAAGAAGTGCCGGGAATGACTGAGAGGATCGAGTTGAGGACATCCGCCGGAAGCGACAGCGATGACAGTGTCGAGGAACCGATTCAACCTGATCTTACTTGGAGACTAAAAAAGTTTATGATCAAACTAAGAGACGATCCGAACGCTTGGCCCTTCTTACAGCCTGTAAAAGAGGAAGAGGTTGGTGTGGGGTATGTACACCTATCACTACCAACATTTAGTGCCCAGAGTATTCGGAATACGTGAGATATCCTGCTAACATCGACATGATTGAGAAGAGAATATTGGCAAACTACTACATTCACGTAAGATATTGTTTGCACAATGTCAAGTTTATTTTTTAGCAACGTCTCTTCTTGGCAGATATCACCAGGATGTTCAGCAACTGCTACAGCTTCAATGGCCCTGACACCGAGTACTACAGATGCGGGTTAGCGTGCTTCTTTGAACGGAGTATATCCAGTTTCCAGCTACAAACTGAACAAGGTCGCGATCAATCTGATTGGCGAGTATTTTCCCGGGACCGACGTGTTCCCTCACCTGCCCGAGGATCCTGATAGCTATCTTCAAGAAGAGGAAGTCCTGAAGATCGAGAAGAAAACAACCAGAAGAAGAGTAATTGACGAAGGAAGTGACGAAGATGCCGGTAATGAATCTGACGACGAAAAGGAAACGGACTCTGAATGACTGCCAATCCAAATTGTACAACGTTTTACCGGTATATACTCGCTCTGTCTTATCTATATAGTCTAAGTATTGTTGTTTTACGGTTGCGATCTCTTATTATTCAGTATAATAGCGTGTAACCTGATCTCCATACAGGTCCAATAAACATGTCACTTGTTCAAACTGTGTTCAATCGATATACAGAAGATAGTTGTCAGAAGCGAGCAAATTTTCTAGAGCGCTTTGCAATGGAACATTTATCGTCCCTTGAGAATCTGCTGTCACAACTGATATGCTGGATATGCTGTGTTTCGAGCTCTGCCATGTTGCAAATTTCATTTGAGATTTGTTGATAACGCTGTGTTTTCAGCCATTTTGAAGTCATTTTTACAACTTTCTTCGAATTTTGCGCCATATTTGCAGCATCTTCTGGCTTGCCGTTTGGTCGAAAATGTTTGGTTACACAAGACTCGCATGCCCTTATTTGTTTATTTTCGTCGATGACCCTGGTTTCTAGTCATCTTAAACCTTTTTCAGGTATGTCAGCCTTAAGAAAAGATGTGGAAAGAAGTTTGTTCCAAACGGACGACGAGCGCTGCCAAGCCATTGTCCATGCCGTGAAAATTGATGGCAAGAAGAAGAAACGTCCAACTTTCTTCTGTCTAGCAGGTATTCGCTTCCTTTTATAATTTCTAACTTACTTTTTCAGTCACATTGGAGCATCCAATCTCTGTTCGATTGTATCTGGTCAAAGGAGAACGGGATGATATTTACAAGAAGAAGGAGCGTCACAACTTGAGAGATATCAAAGAAGTCGATGGCATCAACCCCAAGAAGGTATTATTTTCCCCGTATCTACGTTTCGATCTGCAAAATTTCAAGGTTTCTACTGATTTCCGGATCACAATTAGTGACCGTCGCCTGTTAGTCAGTGCTGCTAGTGCTGAGGAGAAGGACGAGTTTATTCGTGAGCTCTACAAGGTGTCCAGACATATTTTTACATCCAATTTCGTGTTTCAGTTGTCGTCTCAGTACCTTCCTGTTCAGATGCCTGACTTTTGCAATGTATCTCTTCCTGTGGATAACAAAGAGAACGCTGTAATAGCAATCGAAGTGGATCACATGGTACCGGAAGAGGTCCACCAGGATTATCAGGTAAAACAGCTTTCTTCGTTCAACATCTGTTTTAGCCCATCTCCGCCAAGGAAGAAGCAGATTTCCGTCGCTTACTTGCCAAAGCAGAGATATCTATTGGAGATGCAGACAAATTCGCCGAGGTATTCATTCTTGTAGCTCCTTTTCAATGATGGTTCTGATTCTCACTGCACAACTTCAATCCCTGGACGGAGCTAACATACAATCAATGCTTGGAAGTGAACTGGCCGTCAACCAGCTCATCTCGACAATCGATGCCGCCTTGGAGCATATTGGTCAGCTAGAGAAGCAAGTTGACTCCTGTGACGAAATCCTATCCGTAAGAACTACACGTTTTCTACTAAGCAATGCTTTGAGACGGTTCGAAACAGCGTCGAACTCATTGAAGAAAAGGATTCCCTGTCGGTCACTGAACGCAAGAACAAAGAGAAACTTCGAGAGCAACTAACAGGCTTTGTTGCTGCTCTCGATGCAGTCACTGATCAACATATTAGGACTCTGGAAGAGGCTCGACTTGACGACGCTGCTAGGTTTGAAACTGATCTATGCCGTTTCATTCGATTTCTAGCATTGCTCGATGTGCTGAATCTGCAAGAGCGGTTTCTCATTTCTGGCATGGAAACGTTCCGAAAGCTATGCTGCAAATGAAGGCTTACCAAGATAGAAATAAGAAGTTAGACATCATCGACATGTTCGTAGACCGCCTCATTTCACACTTCACAGCGCTTTTTAATAATCTGGTATGTAATGTTATGTTCCTGAGTTTATTCGTACAGAACGAGCTAACATCCACCCAAGATTGGCACCGACTGTCCATTCCGAAGCAATCCCAACGTTTCCGAGCTTTGTCTCCACTGGCAGAGCTGATGAATTGGCTGAAGGTCAACAGGTTGAAGGCTATTCTTATTGTTTACAGAAAGAAATTCAGACCTGGACCATATCAAGCAGCTATCCAACGCTATGTCGATGCCACCAAGCAACTCTACAGACGACTTTTTGATCAATTCTTTGCCGCTATCAACATAGAGGTTGTGAAGCTAGGAAAGACCACAACGCTGTCGAACAAGCAATCTTCGGCTGACGCATCACAGGAAGCAGAGCAGATTTCAAACGTAGGTAGTTTTTCAACTTATTGAATGAAAATGATTTTCAGCTCATCGAAACAGTACTCGGAGAATTGGGGCCAATCGTCGAGATGGAACAGAAGTTCTGTGTTCGATTTTTCCATATCAATTCGGAACTGTTGGCTCAAGCTGAAACAGGGTCTACTGGATCAGGAGACAGCTCGTCCTTGGGTAGACCAATGTTGTTTTCAGCTTTCACAGTACTTTTAGGCGGTAGAAATGTTGAAAAGTTCATGAATGAGCAGGTCCGCAACGTAATGGCACCTCTTATGGAGTCGGTCAACGAACATCTCAAAAAGTTTGCAGAGAATATTTGCAAGCAAAATCCGAGCAATGTTCTCATTCTCTTCGTCATTTTGTCAAAGAAAGTTCTCTCTCCAACTGATGCTGGTTCCTACTTTTCGGTCACATTTGGAACGCTTGTCGTCCTGATCAAGCGACAATTCGACTTTTACATGGTTAGCCGCCCACTTTCCATTTTGGATTATCTATATAGGAAAGTGAAGGAAAGGCGTTCAGTGACGTTAAGCTTCCTAAGCGAATGAGGGTCGGCATCATTCCTCAAGTTCAGCAAATGGCTGATTTAATTCGAAATGCTGAAAAGATTTTCGGGAAAGCAGAACGAAGAACAGACTTGGAAAAATGGTCAGTCTCAACGATTGCATCGATAAAAGAAAAATTTTAGGTACGCTCACTTCTACCGCTGTCTCTCTGAAGGAATCAACAAAGCTGCAGTCAGTCCCTACACCAAATCTCCAGCAGCTGTGGTGCGATTTGAAAACTACCACCAACTTCACTGTAAGCCTTTTCCTAAATTTATTCTCAATCAAAATATAGCCACTCTGTATGAGCTAAAGGTCAACAGCCTGGATAACCAGAGAAAAGACGCGAAGCGGCTGAGAGACGAGAACATTACCATCTACGTGAATGAATCTCTTGGAAAACCGTTGGAAAAAGTACAAAACTTCTTTGATGCTATAAGAGAGACCATTGCTTATCGAGGAATCAAGCCGGAAGAAATATCATTTCAGCAACAGTTTAGCAGAGTTGAACTGAAAAAGGTAAGTCGATATAAAATATGTTTAGAAGAATAATACAGATAATAGCTCAATACCCTGCTAAGGAAGTGAAAAAAGGTCTGGATCAGCTGTACAAGAAGGTGGAGAAGCATTTGATTGAGAACTCGTCGCTTTTGCAAGTTGTTTGGAGAGAAATGCAGGCACGACCATTGTTTTGTCTTTCATGTACTTTCTATTTTAGGAACAATTTATCAATCAGCTGCAGGAGTATCAGAAGGTGCTGAAAGAATGCTATCCTGGTGCAAGCATTGACCTCGAGGTCTCTGTGGACGAGGTTCTACGAATGTTCTCGGAAATCGCCCAACAGCACTAGCCATATACGTGTACGACGCTCAGAGAAATAATTTATTATTGCTTTAAGTTCTGTGATACCCTCTCTTTCTCGATGCATAAAAGATGGCTGTCAAATTGTTCATGTAGGAAGTGCCAAATCCCGAGCCGAGTTGAACCTATTTGCCTCGAACGGCGTTCAGTTGAAGAATGACTCTTCAAACATGCCACTAGTGTATCTTCTCGACACAACTTCTTTTGTCTCTGACGTTGAGGGAGGATATGTAGGCGTGAAGGGGTCTTATTTTCTCTCCGGGGAAACAACTGGAAGCTACGAGAGCCGAAAATCCTCGGCGTTCATTCAAATGTGCCTGTCAGCTGCATCCCACACACATTTCAATTAGTCGCTCCGAGTTTTTTCTTCTAACTTCCAAAACCGCCGAGATTGATCCCCGTCCACGGACTTGGAGGATAAATGACCCAATTACCATGACCGGCGTTCATTGCCTCTAACTTTCATAGTCACTCTTCTACTCCCACGCTTCCACAAAAGTTGCCAGATTGGAGTTTACTCATCTTTTTTTCTGCCAAATTCGTAATTGGAAGAGGCCTGTTAAATTAGTAGCTCGAAATGTGATTGCGAGTCACATGCATCGAGCCGTTGAGGTCGTTAGAGGGGCGGGCAGTCCATCCTTCAAAACTTAGATGACCTCCGGAAATCGCATTCCCTTCTGTGATATTCTCTGGTTTGATATACCTTCTGTTGCCTCCTGTTGAGCTTTGAAACTTGATTCTTCACACGTCCCCAGCGTATTTCATATTTTCTCTGCTCTCCGTGAAAACAAAGTGACAAATCATTTGGCCCACATATTTGGTTTCTTTTCTGATTTTCAGCCGTTTTCTTATACTTCCGCATGATGCCTCGAAAAGTGTTCTTTCAATTGACCGGACGCGCTCTCTTTCCGGAACAGTAGTCTTCTATGAAGAGTCCAATAAATCATTCTTTCAGAATGTCTTCCTGCCTGGTGGCCCGCTCCTCGTCTCCTAGCTCCGACGAAGTAGAATGCATTGATATGCTGCATCCGATTCCGTCTGACAACACGCTGCCGCTCATCAGCACGACGCTAGGAATGCCAGCAACTGTGAGTTCATCCAGACCAAAAAGTATTCAATTGTTCTAATGACGCAGTTTCACGGTGGCCTCAAAGTTGGTTTCTCCTAAGAGAGCCCAGGATTGGCGTGTTGCAATGTGAAACCGACTTGAGGGTGCTTAATGGGCTGGTGGGCTATTCCCGTCGGAAGAGACAACAAACCACGACTAGCAATCTGATTTGACACCTCCATTACGTAGGCGCCAAGTTGATTTTGAACGATGTCTCCTTTAGTACGTCGTCTCCCAAAATAGAACAGCGGAGACAATATTTAGCAACAAAACAAGTGAACGAGAGAGAGAACACAAGATTTCAGATAAAGACCATGGATCGGCCAGTGGTTTTGTGCATGGCGCCTGTCCATCGGCTCAGTCACGAGGACTCGCTTACCTCGGACTTCTCAGACGCACCTGACAACCTGGTTGACAAATTTAAAACAACAGAACTCAAGTAAATAAATGATTCCTCCGGGAACAGCAACAACAAACTCAACAATTCGTGATTACTGTAGATATTTAACATGGAAAGCTTGTTTCATTTGCTCCAGCATGCTAGTCGGCGATTATTCAACTTTTGTCATAAACCGAGACACGTCAGTCTTTGAATAAACAGTCTGCAGTTTTTTTTTGCCTTTGTTTTATACCCGGCATTCTCAAGAAGTGTTTCATTGCTTTCTATAGGGAAACATCCATCCACATAGGATGACTATGACAGTTAATGTGCACTTTATGTTTAGGTTCTGTCCTTTTTATTTTCTATGTTTGTCGTTGCGTTCCTTTTAAAACATAGGTTTACTGACTTTCCTTGTTTTCAGTTAGGCTTGTTCCAGTTTCTATAGAACTTCGAAGAAGATGCTTGAAACGGAAAAGTGGAATGAATAGGCTGTTTCTCTTGCAGAAAGCGTTTTTGTTATGTGCTAGTTAAGCCCGCTAAAAGTCATTTGCAAATTGGGACAGTGTCCTTCTCTTTCGCCGTCTTTTCAAACAACAACTTTTTTGTTCCTAGATCCATTTTTCTTCTCCTTGATTTGAAGTTTCCGCAAGCTAAACTCCTGTAACGGCACTGCGGGAGGGTGATTCTTTCGCTTTCAAATACCGCGTCTTCAACAAGGTCTTGTTTGTGTATTCTAACTGTTCTTAACTGATTTAATGTGATCAGTTTGTATCATGTTCCTCTCAAGTACCCTGACCCCTAAAGCTGGCGGATGATGAAAATCAAGCAGAGCCGACAGATGATCGAGGGGGTAGCAATTGCCTTCAAGATGATGCATGTTCCTGGCAAATGGGTCACAGATGTAACTAAGAGGCATACTCCTACACCATTCCTAATGCATTCCAATTCCCACACTTCTACGAGGCTGTTTCTATGGGTTCACAAAACACGGAAAGCGCTGTTTAAGTATACGGTAGTAAACTGAGGCATGATGTTCGTTGAATCTTTTCGAATTATCGTCAAGAGTATCGGTACAACGGCATAACCTCAAAAAAGCTGAAAACACAAATAAAAACCGGTTCAAAATGAGTTTGGGCGACGACATCAAGCAGACCAATCGTGTGAATAATCTGTCGAACAACTCCGTGACTTTGCGTCTAAATTCACTGCCGATATGTTTGAGGTAAAGTCTATACTTCTTTTCAAAGACTGTAAAAACAATTGTTTTCGTTAGCGAAACCCATATGACTATCCTCAGTCGGCTGCTAATAGAAATTTACCTGAATCTTGCCGAAAGCAGTCTTCCAATACAGAGCGCGCGAAGATCTCTTCGCCGCACAGTATGGAGTGTTATTAAAGAGGACTGAGGTCGGATTGCGCGTGCTTGCCTCGACTGACCTCTCTCCTGATCACATAATCGATCATTCTCTCTCAGTCTACGCCACTCTGCTCTTTTTGGCAAGGGCCTGGGCTGACTAATTTGGCGCGGCGATATCAGGTAAGTTCATTGCTATTGTTACAGCAACCGATCGTTTGCCTGTCACGATATTTCCATTCAATCTGCAGGTTACGAACCGAAAAAACAACCCATTTCTCAATCACCCACCTAGCTTTATTTGTACAATTGGTTTGACAGCGTGCCATTGAACTTCTCCTCCCCCTTCAAATTACCGCATCCATATAACTCAACAGTGGATGAGATTTACGACCACTCACTTATGGTCAAACGTCACTGTGCTGATGCCTTTTTGATGACCGCTTCTGTCCATTTTCCTGTCTTCTTAAGTAATGCCCCCAAAACGAGTCTAGTGGCCTTAAAGGCCTTTCCCACAGTACGAATGTTTTGCATGATTAAGAGCACGATATTCTGTTTTCTGACGCAATGGGCTGATGTTGCAGCGGTCTTGTTCTCTCTCTCTTTTTCGTAGTGTGCCATATGGTCAAAGAAGCATCCTTGAATTCTCCATAAAGTGTCTGTGTCGAGAGCGCCGCTTAACACTGTAATTGCTTCTAATCCACTCCTCGCCTTTGAGAAGCCCGTTCATTAAGCTGGCCTGTCACTCAGTTTACCATTGTCTTAGGTGGCGTGTTGGTTTCCGGCCCACCAGCAAGGCGCTGAGCTGTGCGTGCAATTCTGTTTGGTCAGCTTGTCCAGCCATGTGTGGAAGGCTACTCTTACACGAGAACGCCATGGCGACTTCCAATCAGTTGAAAGCTATCATTTTCGTGTTAGATGTCGCAAAAGTTGGTGGACAAAAGGGGCCGCTTCTTTGAGAGAAACCCTGTCGCGCTTATGATGGCTATTGCTTCCCCCTCCTCGGCACTTTGGTCGATTCTTCAACTGTGATGATGCTTACAAGCTTAAGCATTCTATAGTTTCGTGATTGAGCTAGACTAAAAGCTTTGACCGTATGCGATTTCTGTGTGAGTTTTGGTTTTAGAGCTGTTACAACAAACTTTAGTTATAAGTCTGTAAAGCTCAGTGATTGTTTACTCTTTGCTCAGCATTTAACCTCAGGCCAATTAATAAGATACTATCAGTTTTGTGCTCTAGTAACCTCGCATGGAGGCCGTCTGTGTTTTCTCAACCTTTCGGTCGGCTTGAATCACTTTCGGCCAGACGAAGTGTGTCTGACGCATTGTTCGGAGACGCTCCGCACTGTAGTAAAACAGAGTATGAGAAAGCTCAGCCGAGACCTTTGTCGAATTTGGTTGAATTCGCATTTTTTGCCGAAAAGAGTGTCATTTTCTCCTCTCTTTACTTCGCCCTCTCGCTTTTAGCAGTTTGTCTCATTTGTGCTCGCTATTGACGCCTGCTGTCTTGATGGACAAGCTATTTTTTTGTCTATATAATCCAAAAGTGATTTCCCGAAGAGTGTGCGTTGCCAAATTCTCGTGGGTTGATGAGGCGCCAACAGGTTTCTCGCATGGCTTTCGCTAAGATTTACGTTTTCGCAGCTTATTTGTGAAAATCCCGACTGTTTTTCATTGTCTCTGAACGGTTTCGCTCGCAGAACTTTCGTTGAGTTTCAATTTTCTGCCTATGCATGATTCAGTTTTAATGACTTCTCATTCAGGGTCAGCAACTGTTTGTTTACTCTGACCAGGGATTCGTGTCAAAAACTTCTGAGAAGAAATATTTTGAAGTGGCAGCTGATGGCGGCTTAAAGAGGCTGCCTAGTCTCTAGTGATTCTTCGGTCAGTCCTGGGTCGACAAAGAAGTCTTTGACTCCAGGGACCCATCCCCTACTTGTTCGGGGGGTCAATTCCGGCACTCTCAATCAGTCTGCACTTGTCCGAAAAGTTTTTAATTTACTGCAATGTCGACAACTTCTAGCAATATGGCTAATTGTATGGCCTAATCCAATAAGGTCCTGTTTACACGGCACTTTCCCAAGACATTAAAAGAGCGCCGCTATAAGAATATGCTCGTAATCGATGCTAGCCTCCCTTGAAGGCTTTCCTCTCTTCTCTCTTACTGGTATTCTGATATCTGAGCCCATCTTTTCTCTTCTCCTTCTTCTCCTCATTCGCGCCTTACCTGCAGCCCGCCTCTTCTCTTGGAGACCTTGGACCGGCTGTCACAGCTGCTTCTCAGCTGCCGCCAGCCCCCGACCGTCTTCTCGAGCCAAGCTTCTTGTCTCTCTGATGTCCTTCAATGTCCCGTATGAGAGCCTACGAGTTCGTCACGAACACACCTCTCCGTCTCGACGACCATCGCGGTCTCGCCCTTGAAGATGTGGCTCTCGTACGGACGAGTCCTCCACTATCACCGCACGTCAAAGGTACGTTTTCACTAACCCTCTACTAATGTAACCAATCGCAAACTATCGTTGAGTTTTCCTGTGTTTCCTAACCAACTTCTGTAGTCAGTTAATTCCGGAGCAATGAAGTGCTTGCATGTTTCACAGCGGAAAGCACATAAACCGCCTTAATTGTCCACAACAAAACGAAGCCGCTTGCATGTCGCTCCCATCACTTACAATAGACGTTAAGTAAAGTCGTAGACCTAATTGATCACCTCCAGACTCTACTTCTTTATTCTAAACTTTCTCCCTTGTTCCGCCCTTGGTGAAATGAATGACAACCCACACGGGATTTCGAGGATGTTTTGGTTGTTTTGTTTATCAAATCCCTCCAACATTTTACCGCCCTTTCCTAGAGCATCTCAATCAACAGATCTTCTATCTTCTCCACTTGTTCTAAAGTTTTTTGGTTTAGGGAAAAGAGGCCCACGGGCTGCTGTCAATCCCTATTTTCCCATACACTTCATCACTAATAGTGTCCGGCCGTAGCGTCTTAACCAATTTAAATTGACTCATTTGTACTGGGCTTTTTTGACAACGCGTCGGTCTCGCTACTGTTCAGTTGTTTTTGGAGCCAGATGTTCTCGCGCCAAGAAAGTATATCCTGCTCTAAACCAAAATCCCAGAGGGTTGTTGTTCTCAGAGAGTGCGACCTTGAGGAACCTTGTTCAATTCTTCTTGCGCAGCTGTATACTCTAACAGTCATTACGGCAAATCCCCGTGCCCAAATCGGCGGATCCCCTACGCGACACCTTGTTGCTCATCTTTGTTCTTTTATGGAATAGTAGTGCGTGCCCATCAAACTGCAGTTTACCAGCAGTGTCGCCTCTTGACATATGTCCGTTGATAATTGCTCCCGTCCTGCAAGAGAGGGGACTATCTTTCGCGCGCTCTAAAATTAAATTCGTGATGCTTGATCGAAAAGACTCTCGTCGCCATCAGACAGTCAGGATATGACGACTCAAAGTGGCTCTGTTTCCTCCGAAAATAATATCTTGCCCTGAAGGGTTGAAAGTCGCCGACGAAAACGGCTTCTTGGTCGGAGGCCTAATGTCACAAATTTGGTTTGGTCTCGATTGCCTTCGATGTAGTCTGCTGTTCGTTGTTTCATTCTGTGTTTCTCATTAATACCATTAGGAACAGCTGATTTCCGCATCTTTTTCATAGAGCATCCAATCTATTATACTCTCATCTTTAACTGGAACGAGATAATTGAAACAAATGGAACATTCTTTGAAATACATCGTCGAGGTCCAAAAAACATCGTTTTTTTCATCTTAATACCAATAACTTTCAGCTTCCAACGGTAGGGCTATGGTGGAGCGATGTGTCGTCGTGCACAGGACGGCAGAAGGCTATGGCTTCACCGTGATTGGCGAAAACCCAGTCTTTGTGCAACAGATCAAGCCTAATGGGCCAGCACATTGTGCAGGTGTCCGGCAGGGAGACCGCATCCTGAAGGTATTGTTTTCCGCCCTCATCCTAAAACACCCCCAAATCTTAAAATGTTTTTCCGGGATAGCTGACCTCTGCTCATCCACCCCTACTTTTGTGCACCGGAAGAGAGGGGGCTTTCGGGTCGCTTGTTTCGTGTGGAATTCTTGAGTTCGAGAGGCTGTTATGGGTTGACTATCCGGGAAAACATTTTATACATGCAGTGTAACGACCTCAAAAACATTGGTCAGAGGATTGAAATGACATTCTGCTGTTTCAGGTCAATGGAATGCCGGTAACTGCCAGTAATCAGCAAGAAGTAGTCCGAATGATCTCAGGTAAGCGAGAGGAAAAGTTTTGAGATTCACTCGATATGGTCAGCTTTTCAAGTGGCTGTGTATCTTAAATCTTGATACTATCACTCAGGTCTCCCCTGGCAATTGGAATATTTATCCTTGGCCGGCAGCTTGAATTGATGACTAGGCGCAGCGGGGGTTGGCTATGTCACTGCGAGACCACGTTGACAGTTTCACGAAATTCGAGGGTCAACTTGACATATCAACGTGAATTCCGAGAAAAAGCAACTTTTTCAGGTGGTCAAAATGTAGTCTTGACCCTACTTGGCAAGCCGTTGGAATCCCTTCCACTATTCATAGCTCCTGAGCTGCCTACAGAGACCAAGCTCTCTCCTCACGACTCTTACGAAGTGAGTCTTTTGATTTTTGATAGTTGCACACGCAATCGTGTCTTTGTTTGTGGTGTGATATTTCACGGAAAATCTTGAAGGGGAATCGAGATGACTGGCGAAACAGAAGGAAGGAACTGCTTGGGCAGATGCTTGATGATGAACGCAGACACGTAGAGGTCAGTTTGTTTCCTCGGGGAATCCCGCTTTTTATAAACTGCCAGCCTTCCTTGAAAAACACCAATTGGGAGTGTCACTGGCGAAAATTCGACGCTTTGTCATTGCGAAAGGTCCATTACACAGCTTCCACGCGCCAACATACAGTCAGTCAATCTAGACCTTGCTCTCGCTGTTCTCTCCCAAATGGAGATATCGTGGTGGATCCCGTCAAATCTGAAGACTTCTGTTGGAATCAATGCGAGGCTGCCAAACAGACTAGGCCGCGCGACCGCCATAATCCCCCTAATTTTGCTCGTTTCTTCGTTCGACGCTGCTTGTTAACACAGCTCAGATTTACTATGCGTTGAGTCCGGATGGCTTGTGACACCCTCAGACTTCCCCGGGGTATTCGTCGCGTCTGTCTTGCGTTCTTGCCTCTTTTTCGACTCCTAAGCTTTGACACCGTTTGATGACTATCCGACCTTACTAATCCCTCTCTATGTCCATTTATATCCAAAATGAACGTCACTCATCCCCCATTTCGAACATTTCCTTCAAATGTGTTCACTTGTTCGAAGGCTAAATGGTCGCATTGGAGAAGTGACCCAAAAAGCAAAAAGAAGTAGCTGGTCGAAAGTGGTTTTTCTAGGCGCAAAGTGATTAGCCTCTTTGTCCGAGCACGGAAAGTCAAACACACCGTCAGACATCTTTCCCCCGATATCTTTTTGAGGGTGTTTTCCTCTTTTCTAGCATACTTTTTCCCATTAGTTTCCTTCAAAAAGACAATAAAGTGTGAGCAAGATGTCAATTATCATTTTGACTCTATAATGAATGACATATTCGCGCCTAAATCGTTTCCAATGAACACCTCTTCTTTGCGACCGGCATTTTTTGCTGTTCCAAACGCCAGGTTTATAACAACGTTTCAAATGTTTTATAAATCTAAATTCTACATATAGGACCTTCGTTCCTCTAGTGAAAACGGGGACAAGCTCCAACGGTCCCAGAGTCGTATCGAGAATCTTCGCACCCAGTTGCGTCAAGTTGAGGAAGAAGGCCACTGGAACCAGGTGATTATTCGGGTGTCTTCGTCAATCCAGTGTTACTTTTTCAGCCGTCGACAGCAATGGACATTGACAGCGAGGACGAGGAAAATGAGTACATGGTTCCTGTAAGTGATAAGAGACATCTCGTCAATGGTTTGAACTCGAAACCCGTGTTCTCATCCATCGGCGTCTAGGGATTTCTGTGAGGGCTTTTAAAAAGAGATGATTGATATTTTTGGAACAGAAAAAGATTAAAAGACGCGATTAGAGAGAGCAATCAACTCGATCATCATGAGACTTTTTCAGAACGAGAGCCATAGTCCATTTGCCAATTTGGCCAAGCTGAAAGAGCATCCAGCTCACATGGCCGTGTTCATCAACTACCTGTTGACCAATGCTAATCCCAGCAGTTTGGTAAGATTGAATTCTGACAGCGTTACCGGAAAATTTCAGTTCTACTATATCATCACAGACGGATTCACCCAAGCAGCACAAGGAAACGCAAAAGAGTTTCGTCGATGGGCCTTCGAAATCTTCACCACATTCATTATTCCCAATTCACCAATGTGCATTCCCAACTCGGACCAAAGCATCATTCAGCCCATAGACAAAGTACAAATTTCATGAGAACTTGTGGTAGTTTAAGTGTGTTCAGGTTCTGTCAACGACGATGGACCACATCACGGATTCTGACATTGAGACACTCAAGCGGGTATTTGTGCCCGGCCGAAACCGGGCAGTGCAAGACATCAACGAGCATCTAAACGACTTCCGGCAGAAGCTCCAGTTAGGTCAGCATTCTGCCGCTATGGCTAGAACAAGTGAGCTTCATTGCCTTGGCATTGATCCACTAAAGCGAGAAGAAGTACAAGCAAACATTGTAGGTCTGGGTACCGTCTTCGATGCAAACCAACTCTCCAATCTGGCCAGAGGTGACTTCACGGCGGAGATTAAAGTAATAAAATTGAAGAGTTGATACCGACATCTTTCAGGCAGGTGAACAAATGCTATTCCGAACACTAGAAGGAGTAGCCGGGTCCTCTTCTGATTTCGACAGCTGTGATCTAAAAACTCAGGCTACAATTGCTACCTTAGCTACAGTCATCAAGGTGTGTTGCGATGTTAATCCGCTGTAATCGTTCTCGTTCAGCTTGTAATTGGAAAACTATCAAATTCAACATGGGACAAACTCCTCGATCGATACCCACAGTTTCTTCAGAAGGATCGAAGTGGAAAACCAAGAAAGCCTCCTAGTTGTATTAAAAGCAAAACTCAAGTAATTGTCTATGTGTCCTTTTCAAAAACAGTATTTAGGTGAAAGGGCATTCCTTTGTATTCACGCAGATCAACACTGTTCACTACTGCTACCAGTGTCGAGATGCTGTCTGGGGAATACAGCCTTGGTGCTACTTTTGCAACAGTATGAAAGACTTAGAACCGAACAATTTTTCTCTTTAGACTGTGATGTAAAAGTGCATGCCCAATGTACATCTTCTCTGGCTGATGCTTGTTATCCGGTCACCCAGAGCAAGTCGAAGGGTACAAAGAGCAAACGGCCTGGTCTTCTTGGAAAGTTTGACACGGACGACGACGATTCTCGACTAGATCATGGTGCTAAATCAACGAGTTCTGACAGTGGAATTGGACAAGAGATTCATGACAAGACTACGGTCGGAAGGTCACAAAGCATGAGGGTACGAGATGGAGAGAGTTTATCACAAAACTTTGTTTCAGCCACTTCCACCACATCAGTCGATTCCACCGCACCACGACGAGAACAGGACGCCACAGAAATCTCGAAATCCACCCTCTTGGGGGAATGATCTTCCCTTGGCCGAAGAGGAGGAGGAGTATCCACCGCGCCGAAAGAGGTCGATCGACGGTCGCTCGGAAGCCAGGTCCTTGATGACTGATTTCTCTTTGACACTCTTTGTTTAGATCCTTTGATGGAAGCCGAATTGCCATGGATATGCAGAGCATCAGCGGTAGTTCCAGCATTTCACACGTCTCTCATCATAGTATGCCGGAGAGCGAGGTATGTCAAACTTTTATCGTTACGATCGTCTTTTAAACAATGTTTGGGGGTAACCGTCTAACAGATATTGATCTCAACTTTTCTACAATGAACCTTTTTCAGGTGAAACGGATGGTTGAGCGGATCAGTGCCCATGCCATCGCTGAAGGAGACAGTGACATGGAGGTGGAAAGTGAGACTCCCGCCCTTGACCAGCTTGTCGGATGGGACGTCGTGAAGCACCTCAAGCCGAAAGAAAAGAAACGACAGGATTTTATAAATGAGCTGTTTCATACGGAGAGGACTCATGTCAGGAATTTGAAAATTCTTATGAAGCTGTTCTACAAGCCCATGCTCAACAACAATGTTGTCTCCCCAGAAGTGTTATCGTTACTCTTCGCTAACTTGGAACAGCTGATTGATGTTCACAGCACCATGAGCAAGATCATGAGAGAAGCAACAGAACGATTTGCAAGAGATCCAACTCTGAACGGTCCTTTCGGAGACATTGGAACGATGGTCGAGAACATGTTTGGTGGAAAGCAGGGAGAGCTTCTTATGCAAGTAACATCTACCTTCTGTCAACATCAGCAACATGCTTTGGAGATTCTTCGTTCCAAAATCGAGTAGGTTCTTTACTTAATCTTTGTAAGCGACGGTTTGCAGAAGCAAGAAGGAGAAAGACGACAGTTTAAGCAGATTCCTGGCCGATGCCGAATGTCATCCAATCTGTCGAAAACTGCAGCTAAAGGACATGATTCCTGTGGAGATGCAGCGACTTGTCAAGTACCCTCTGCTTTTGGAAGGCATTGCTAAGTACACAAATGAACCAAGCGAGGTATGAACATCGACCGTGTTTATAAAACTAAGGGCTTTTCCAGGAACTCGAGTGTATTGTTCGAGCGGTCACTGCAGCCAAGAGAATTTTGATTGCTGTGAATACGGCAAAAAGGAATGCCGAGAACCTGCGTCGACTGGAAGAGCTGCAGAGAAGGATGGATACGACTCCGTTCGACAAAGAGTACACCAGTCACGACTACTATCCGGTTGATCTGACAAAGTACCAGCTAATTCACGACGGTCCATTGACTTGTCGTTTCAACAAAAGCAAAACTGTCGAGTTTCACGTGATTCTCCTTGAACACGACTTGATCTTCCTCACAAAGTCGAGCGACGGTAACAAGCTTCTTCTCAAGGTACTATAGATTTCCGTATCAAATGGCATCAATTCTAGCCTCTCGAACCGACAAAGGAACAGAAATGGTCACCAATCATCCGACTGGCACCGCTCATTGCCAAGGAGAAAGCCAACGACAAGCGAGCCTTTTTCCTCGTTTGGAATAATAACAACGGAGCGCAGATCTTTGAACTCGTGGCGGCAACGGCAACCGAAAGGAAGACGTACGTTTTAGCCGCTCCATCTCATTGACATCTATCTGGTCGCTGTTTTGCCAATTGTTCTGCCCTTAGAGTTACAAATCATGCATTCGCCGGCCTCCCTCCCTCATGTCCCTGGGGTCTTTCTCTCGCGTTGCTTTCCGTGCGTCTCAATCTCATCTAATGTGCCTATTACAGAGTGATTCCAGTTGAACTAATATACTTTTTCAGATGGTTCAAGTTGATGTCAGATCAGATTGAAAATGAGAAGAAACATCAACGTCAAGGATACGAGTAAGAGTTTTACAGTGAACATTCAATATGTACATTTCAGAACTGCCTTCGAAGTAACCACAAACACTACTGATTCCTCGGACGGCATGGCGAAAGTACACGTTTTGACTCATCCCCGTCTGGTTAATGCTTCGGAGATCACTGTCCAGCAGCCAACCATTCTGGAACACGCTCAGCCTGTATTGACTCCAATTGAGAGACTGAAGAGAAGCGATGATGCCATTTTCCAAGCTCTGCTGACTAAGCACACCATCTTGGCGGAGTATCTCGTAGGAGATAAGGTAATTTTCTCTTTAAGTCTTACAAAACTCGATTCTTTTCAGAAAGGTAAGGCCGAAGAGCTTGAAAAGCTGACAGAGCTGCTCGGTGGAATGGCAGTCGCTGATCTGAAGCAGCGTGATTCGAAAGAGCTTGCAATGTCCGCTATTGTCCATGGAAATCGTTTGCTGGATTCCATAAATCACTCTATGAATGCTCATAAGGAGGCCGATGAGACCAATTCCGGAGCATCTGTACTGGTCCTAGATGACCATGACCGGCATTTGCCGTCAGTTCCCTGTTACAAGGTGAGTCCTTACGCTACAATCTTTACCGCATTCTTTCAGCTTACCGCCATTGCTGCGCCCTTAATGAATCATCTGAAAGCTTTGATGCAAGTGATACAAGATCAACAAAACGATATCGGCGCTCTCCGGCAGCAGGTCTATCACTACAAGGTACGGGATTTTGTTTTTCTCTCAAAGTAACCTTTAGGAATTGCTTGAAACCGGTCAACGAGACCGTTCTGTGAGCGAAGAGACGCTGACCGACTGTGCTGACCCGATGGAACGCAAGTTGATGACGAAACGACAACGTACGCCGTCTATTCAGCCAGTTACCTGAAAGTGAAAAGAGCTTTCTGATCCTTCCTGTTCATATCCGCGTAGTACTCTAACGTTTAGCAGTCAGGGAAACTGTTAAACTCTTTTAATCGTCGTCGGGTTTCTGCCCCTATTGCCAAATTGCTCATACTGTATTCTACCAACACCCCGTCTAGATAGCCGACAATGATGTCGATGCAAACACTGATCCTCGTGTCATTTCCTCTTAAAATGTTTTGCCGGTGCAGTCTGTGCAGTAGCTTATTAGATTTCTTCTCATCAATAAATATTGGCTTTATTTTGTTTTATACATATTGCACATGGGGAGAGTAGGAATAGAATTACAGATCACATTGTAGCCTATTCAACAGCCTAGTCTTGAGGAAGTCCACCTCTTCATTGATGAAGAGTCTTGATTCATCGCCAGCTATTTCGAGAAGAGTTGGTCTAAAAGTGATGGTTAGAATATTCAGAGTCTCCTGCTTACATATTGCTCAAACGAGCTAAGCTTGCCACGAAAACTTCAACGTTTTCGAGACTCCTAATGCTTGTAGCAGCTTCTCGAACATCATCGTGTGAGAATCTGAAACGCGGGGTTGGATATATAAAACACTTACCCATCACTCAACACAATGACTATCGTAGGAACATGTGTTCTTCTGGATACCAGTTGGATCAATGCCATTTCCAGAGCTGCTCCAATATATGTTGTACCTATATTTTCATATCTTGTTGATAAAACTGGTGTAACACCTGTGAAGTGTCGAAGATTGTTGAAAGCCTGTAGAATCTCTTCGTTGTGACGAAAACTGGCGAAAGGTCTTTCCATCTTTTGAAGTCTGGCACCAGCAAATTGTATAAAAGCGACTCTATGGGACTGATCTTCGGTATTCACATTCTCCAAAATTGACGACAAAAAGTGCTGAAGGGCTTTTGACGAAGAACATATTCGAAAATAACCTTCTGTTTTTCGTAAACAGAGCCGACAGATCCGGAGCTATCAACAACAAAAAGAAGGTCCATGGGGCAATCGGACTTGGTTGAAAAGACTAGAAAGTGCATATGTGTTTTCAACAAATGACATACTTTGGTTTTTAGAAGCAAATGCCTTTGCTTTAGGAGTTGGGAAGCCTTCAGGTTCATTCCTTGCAGTAGTCGTTGGCTTCTTCGACGTTGAGAACAAAGCAGAGAACATTGTTCTCATGTTTGTGGTAGAGCGTGTTGTGGCAATTAACTGTGTAGTGGTAGATGGTTCTAGCGGTTCTAGTGTTATTGCTGTAGTGATGTTCCTCTAGAGATGTTTAGCGTTTACAGCACGGCTCCTCTTCATACCTTTCCGAGAATTTTGAACCTTTTTCTCGTCGTTGGGGTTTCGGTTTTCCCCGGACTTGTTGAAACTTCCACTGTTTTTGTGGTCGGTCTGGTCACTGTAGTTATCGGTACATGGCTGCTTATAGTTTTCGAGGGAGACACGGATATACTTGTCAACCTCCTTGTGGTGATTTTCTGCTTCAGTGTAGCACTATCCATCTTTCTCCTAACAATTCTTCGTACCTTCTTACCACTTGGGCTGATGATCTGCATCAAATCATTTTTCTTCACCAATTGTTAAGGCTTACAATTTCTTCACGCAGTATTGGTCCAGTTTTGAACTTTCTCCTAAGGATTCGTACTTTTTTTCTCTTTGGAACGGAGTCAAAATCAGCAGTAACTTCCATGACAGGTGACATTATCTAAATCTAGTTGCACACTGGGCAAGAAATCGTACCCTCTGGTGAATTGTTGTTGTTGGTTTCGGTGTAACGGTTGTAGTTGTTGTCAAGTTCTAAAAACACATGACTCTCCAGACAGGGGCTCTTCTTACCGGACAACGTCTTGAAGCTTCCACGTCTATTGATAGCTGTTCCGTGAACCGGTACAAATCTGATGGTCTAATTTGGTTTGCATTGAACTCGAATTGTCGTACTTACCCGAACACATTCTCAACATCTCCAGCAATTTTTTGCATTTCCGGTACGAAACCATCTGTACCAACGCTGATCACGTAAATATTGACTCCACGGACATCGCGCAAACGGTTTGAAGACTTGTTTGGATCATCGATAGACAAGCCGTCAGAGAAAAGAATAATCGTCTTTGAAGCATTTTTTCTAAGCCCACAAAAGTTGTAAATAGTGAAGACCAAACCTCGCTCCTTTGACTGGAGTAAACAGTTCAAGCTCGGCTTGTTTTAGTGCCAATCCGGTTTTAGTGACACCGGATTGGAACTGAATCATTTCAATCTTCTTGATGACCTCGGTCTTATCATCGTTCGAACCGAGACCGAATTCGACAATTGGTGTTCCTGCATAACTGAACTTCATTTGTCTACAAAACGATGGAAACATACTGTATGACTGCTACTCGTACGGCGTCTTGATGAATTGGTAACTCGTTACTGATAGCCTTGATCCATCGTATTTGCTCCTCGTACACTTCGTCAATACTTCCAGATGTGTCCAAAACAAAAACGAGATCTAGCTGTGGAGGGCACGTTGCTGAACCTGATATGTGCTCACACTAAATAAGGAGGGATACCTGGGTCAATTTTGTTCAAGGCCAAAACGATGGTGAACAAAAATAGACACAAGAAGAGCTGCCGTTTCATGACGTGATGTAAAGTAGGAACAAGAGCAACTTCCACTACTACTATCTGGCATGGGATCGTTAGACGCTACGCGATACACATCGACCTCATTTAGTAACTTGTTGACCGCTTTTCACTGCAGAAGAAAGACCAATAGAATTTTTATTCTTTAAAACTCTGTCAACACCGAGTTGCGATAAACAAAGCCTGGACAAAACAAAAAATTCTAATCTCTGAGATAGGCGATTCAGATGTATGCAAATAACTTTCAACAGGCAAGACCGGCCGCAAGAGGGATGGCATTTTTAGTATAGGGAGATAGTAAAACAGAAAACAATTAGACTCCTTCGAGTGAGATGAATTCCTCCAGTTGGTAGTGGCTCAAGAAGTGGGCCCAGTCGATGTCTTTGGCTCTAAAACCTAATATCAATTACGAGGTCAAAAAATCGTACATTTGTAGTTTTGAAACAGTGCTCTTGGTGCAGAAGGCATCCGTTTTGTAGTGACACGATTTGTGACAGACCAGTTTACAATCTAAACATACATTGAAATAGATTAAAATGAACTGTACCTCGACACTGGTAGGCCTGTTTGGAAAAGCTGCTCTTGATCCTGTTCTGGCAGACGTGACAGTTGATTCCGCTACAACATCTTAAGTGCAAAGCTTTGCAAACAACAAGCAGTTAGGGTGCTGACGAAACAGTAAGGCAACAGAAAAGTGACGTGTGCACATTCTCACCCTCGGATTTTCACGGCCACGAATGTATGATCGTTGTAGATGTGCAGTTTGCGACCCTTCTTCATGAGTCGAGCTGCAGCCGGTTCTGATAGTATTGAAGGAGGAATCAGATAGTATCTTAACCGTGTTATTTGAATACTTGAATGATCGTTTCATACTTTTTATCCCTATCTTCTTCCACTTCCAAGATCAGGGTAGAGTGCTGATACAGACTTTTAGTTGACTCTCCTGACAGTCCACCAACAGACTGGGTTTCAAGGTAGCTGCTTCCATTTTGTGATACTAAAAACTCATAAAGAGTCAGAAACGAGCAAGTTAGAACGTTACCTGCATAGCGAGTCCTACTCTGATCTCTACTGGGTGGAAGTGAGACAGCTTCTTCAATTTCAGGAGCTCCAACATCCATACTCTTGGATCTTATCTGACTCTTCTTTCTTCCACTGAGTCGATCCCTGAGCTCACCAAAGAACGACCTCTCTCTTTTCTCTCCAGGAGCGTAGCCGTTCTTCTTTGTTCGATCTAAAACAGCTTGGCTCTGTACTTCAACTGAGCCCTAGTTACCTCTTCCTCTGGAGTCAACAGTCTGTGAAGGAACTGCATCTTCTCCAGCACTGTACGATCTGGTCATTCGGTCATCATTGAGCTTTCCTTGCCGCTGTGACTCTACTTTCTGCAGTTTTGCTTCAAGCTGCTGCAGTTTTGGATCATTGCTCTTTCTGATCTGCTCTTCCAGTATTCGTTGAGTAGTTGGATCGATGGCGTTTTCCATGGAACCGTGTACTGACTGGATGTGCGGCTTCTCTTTGAGTTGCTGTGACACAGCTTTAACCAAGACTGTTGTAGTTTTAGACGGAGTGATGTCATTCACATCAAAGTTGTCTGAATTTTGTGCTACAAAGTTTTGCTGTCTTCAATACCGTGAGGGTCATAGAGAGCTCTCCTTTGCAGAGTAACAGTCTCCCGAAACTCATTACCTCCCTTGTCTCTAATTTTTACAGTATCCACAAACTTTCCCACGGATGTGGATGTAGGATCGTAGTAGAAATCAAACTACAAACCTCAAACAGTAAAACGGCATAAAATACCTGGACTGTCAGTTCTCCAATGATCTCATCTTTCTTGTAAGGTGTTCCCTGGAGCTTCAAAACGTGCAATTGCTGCAAAATGTACTGAAAAAGCCCACCAGGTGTAAGTTAGAGATTAGTAAATGATCGTTGACAGAAAGTGTAATTAGGGGTTATAACATGTCATACCTCTCCACTTCGACGAATCTCCTCAAAGTTGACAAGACAGAGGCCAAGAAAACTGTCGTCGGGATTGTTCTGGACATCCTTGGCAGCGCCTCGCATTCGGGATGCATCATAAACTTCGAAAAGGATTTCTTCTGAGGCAGGTGTCAGCTCACTGAAAAGCAAATGACTAGAAGATATAATCTCACTTACAAAGCAAAAGTTTCTTCCCAGTAAGGATTAGCATTGATTCCTTTGCTGGTGGTGTGCTTCTGGGAAGGCTCGTCCATCTCAATGTCAACGTATGGTTGTTGCACGACAATTTCTGTAACGAAAATAGCTGAGAACAACAGAATACTTACTGTTGTTTCTTCCGAGACGATTAGCCTTGATGACCTTGACTCTGAGCTTGTTCGGGACCGTATTAGCGTTAATCATGGGGCTGACAAACTATAATATCAATTTATGATATCATCTTTTCCATACTTACATTGCTTTCATTGATGTTTTTGAACATGTTCGGAAACTCATTCCTGGTTTCCTCAGTCCTCAAGGCAGAAGAACCATGGGTGTCAGCCGATACGTGATCATAATCGTTAGCGGTGTAACTGGAAGACATTTGTCCTTTCTGTCTATCAAAAGAACTATTGAAGCTTTCGTTCATCTTGGTCATGTTCAACAAGTCCATCGGCTTCTCAGCGTTCCTTCTGTTTACCGCGTTCTGATAGGGGTCCAGATTCTCGGTTCGCTTTCTTTCCATTGAGTTGGAATACATGGAAGAGAAAACCTAAATCTTTGATGCTGTCGAGAGTCTCTTACAACTGACTTGAGCATTGTTAACTTGGCCGAAATTATCGCCCGAGCGCTGATCTTCCTCAAAATTTACAGCTGGCCAGCAATCGGAGAGGTTTATGTGGGTGACAGCGGACAGCAGGCAACGACGAATGCTCTCCTCGACTAGGCCGAAGGAGATTTGTTGATGTTGCTAAATTTTCAGATGGTAAACAAGATGTTTTAATTTGACTCACAGATTTAGGATCAGAGTAATTGAGCTCGATATCCATTTCGGGTCTTCCCTTGAAACACACGACGATATAAAACTGATTGGCGATACAGGCCACACGACACTCGACCTTAAAACGACCTTTTCTGAATTTGAATTTCCATACTTCTCCTCGTAAATCGATAATGTTTCCATCCAAATTACTAACTACCAAACGATCTCCAACTCTCTGTGATGAAATGAGCTTCAACTTGATACACGGGAAATGCACATTGGCATAAATTGTCTGAAAACGCGTTCAAATAATTTCAAATACCACCTACAATGTGATCTCTCGGACCTTTAACTGCTTTGATATCTGTGATCTTAGGCGGTCGAACCACATTCGAGTGGTCGCCGAAACTCTCGAAGAGCACCTCGCACTTTGCCTGCAACAAGTCAATGTCTATCAGACAAGACTACTGAGCACATCTAATTATAAATGCTTACAGGAGAGGTGACTTTCTTGGCAATTTCGTTAAGCGATCGTATCCAGGCGTCCAAAGGACCGGGTACTTTGCGAAAGTTGTTGTACATCCAGGCCAAGAATTCGTTCGTCCATTCGCAGTTGCTGAAAGTCAGGCTGAGTATATAGTGTTTGAGATTTCTTACGTGCTACCGGCTGAGGAACCAGTGATGCCATTTGATGTTTTCGTGGCTGAATCTCCAGGTGATGGTCCTCCAAGATATGTTAGGGCATAGTAGCAAGCAGCGGCTACTATTCCCCAAGAGAGGAGTAGCCACAGCATTTCCGTACCAAGACGGAGTAGCACTGAAAACGAATCTGTTTGTAGTTACGGATTTGGATATCACCCTTGGCATAGTACACACACGTAGGACTGGTATAAAGCAAAACAATTAGATAAATAGAGCCTAGAATGAGAGCGATGATGAATGCCTTCAGGGCACCTTGTTGAAATTGTTCTGGGACAGTGGACAAATGGTCCTGAAGATGTTTTGTTTTAGCTTGCAAGCGTTGTAGTTGTTCTTTCCAGGGCGGAATAGGAATATTTTGATTCGTGGAAGGTTGGGGCGGATCGTTTGTCGAGATGTAGGAGAGGGGTCGTGTCTGACTGTTTCGGGAAGTGGTCATGTCGATCGCGTCTGGGGGTTGACGAGGTACACGGCCAGAAGGGGGAATGCACTGATTGAGCACAGTATCGGCGCCCAACCAGAGCAAATATCCGCGAGCGCGTAGTCAAACATCCCTGACTGTGCGCCTTGACATATTTTAAATCTCAGGGCATCCACAATATCTGCCGGTACGCGCAAAGGTTATTTTAGGGAGCAGGAGGTAAACACAGATGCTACGGGCAACTTTTCGCGCTTGAATCAATGCTAACAGAGGGCTTAGGGGCTTGCAAAAAGTCTGCAAAAGATCACAACCTTTTGACAGCATTTTTTTTGATTCAGAACCTTTTAAAACTTCTCAATAAGTTATAGGAGAAAAAGAATAACCAGGAGGTGTTGGACGGAACATATTTGACAAAAGACTGAAGAAACTTGTGGTTTTTAACATGTTTTGACACCAACGCATGTATTCATATGCAGAGCTAGTCTAGTGACTAACAACTTACTATGTTGTGAGAAGGTACAAATATCTTTTCTTATCTTTTCAGTTGAACCAAAACCCCAGAAAAGTGATCATATGCTGCTATAGCGATGCACAAAAGTATCTACAGAAGCTACTTTTTCTTTCTTTCTAAGTCTCGCGAGATGTATGTGTTGAAATATGTAGCCTAACAGTGAAAGGGTAAAAATGTCGATCGAAAGTGTGAGAAGAAACGAGAGAAGCAACAGTTGTGAACGTCGCGGTTAGCCGCAATCAGTTTACGTTTAGTAAAAAGTCAAGTAGTAGCTAAATAGTTGTTGATCGGGAATCCATAAGCTGGCTTGTGCGGAAAAGAAGTAAAATCATCATTACTATATGACTTCGAAAAAGAGACAAATGTTTCTGGAGTGGATTAAGATGCAACACTGCATGGATTGAAGGCGGATCCGACAGCTTTGACCGGCAACAGGAAGTTGAGAGCAAGATAAACAGTGTTCGCCGCAAAGCAAAATGCAACACGTCTGAAAAGCGTGAATGGGTCAAGAGCCTTGTGAAGTGACTTTATCCCTTCGTTTCGATTTCTCAAATCCTTTTGCAGATAAACGAGAAAGCAATTTTGAAACGGCAATTTACCTGAGGCGAGTCGAGTGAGCCGAGATGTTGTAAGACGGCGTTCGCCAACAGTTTAATATGCTGCCGACGACAGCCGACGGCCAGCTTGCTAAAATAAAAGAGCTGCCTCACTGATAGTTTTCTAGATTTGGAGAAGATCTGGCCATCTTTGGCTATTAACTGTGAGAACATAGTGACGAGGAAATGACTAATTTCAATCACAATATTTGTGAGAACTGTTTGGCACGGCCGCAATAAAACGTGTCAGCAAGAGGGAAAGAAACAGTTCCTCGACTACTCTCGCATCTTAGAATGTCCGAACAAACTGCCCCATTCGCCCAAATCTCTACCCACGAGACCACCTCAGGCTTCCCGTCGAAGTTGTCCGCCCCGGATCAGTGAGTTGCTTTTGGAGCTATGACATACATCCAACTTTTCAGCACAGATTTGCGATATGTGCGATTTGAGGTGCTGAGAAAGGAAGAAAATGTTGAACAAATATTATTGATATCTTATGTTTGTTCCTAAGTCCCTAATACGGTTCTAGGCGCAGTTGAAGCGAGAGGGGGTGTTTCGCAGTAGCAAAGGAGTAGTCCAGCTCAGGAAAAGAGGCACTGTGAACACGGAATAACAATTTAGTCTTTTTTCTGTCAATGAAGTGGTCATTAAAACCTTCTGCTAACTTCTGCAGAAGGTTTCAAGAAGAAGGATAAACGTTATGACGCTTTCGAAAGCATCTTCTTCTCTGTCGCCTACACTGCTGACATAACCGGTCCCTTGAAAAGCAATGGTTAATTTTTTCTTCATCTCTTTCTAGTCGTCTTCTGAAGAGCTCGGGTTCACATTGGCCTTATTCAGATAATGAGCAGGTTTTGCAAAGTATATTGGAACTTGGATTTCTTTTGTCCCCTATCTTTTGAAACACCACAAGCTCTTTTTTGACCGTCGGAAGCGGATGCTAGGAAACAAGGGATCATCCCTTATGAATAAGTCACCACAAAAGACTCGCACTGCTAAGCAGAGGACTGTCACTAGGCATTTGAGCCGATGTGACGACGCAACACTTTTCGAAATGGCTCTTCGACACATGGAGCTTTTACTTTTGCTAATCGCTGTATTTGTTACACTAGTACTCGCAGAAAACTGTACCTGCGATGGAGTTATAGCCAAATCAATTTCTGGAACTCAGTGTACATACAACGTAAGATATTTTTAGTTTCGAGTAAGTGGTGAATTCAGATCACGGGCGGTAGCGCTGTCAACATTACTGGTTGTACTTGTGGCGTAGACACTTACCAAGACGTGAATCTCACGACGAATATTTCAACATGCAGTGCCACTACCACAACAACCATGAGTGCAGTTGCTACGACCTCATGCAATGACGATGACAACGATGGAGTCTGTGACTATCTCGAGTATGCTCAATACGTTCGTTGCTACAACCAGACGCTATCGGACAGCATGAGTGATATTACCTGGGTAGGTTCAACAAACATTTTTGGTCAATTACGTTCAGTACGCGCTCATCTTCGGCTCGGTATGGGTCATATTCTGGTGTGTTCTGACCATCATCATCAACATTGCACACAAGTAAGTCTAAGAATGCGCAAACGGAGTTCAAATTTTTAGGAATAGCGGTCATCACAGATTCATACACCTTTATGAAGAACTAGGCATTATTGTTTTGATGGTAGCTGTTGGAATTCTGAACTTCTTTTTCGACAGCTACTCTCAACAGGTATCCAGAAGTAATACTGACCAAACACCTCTTCCAGATGGCCTGCAAAATAGTGGCAATAGCATCGCACTTTTTCATGGTCCTCGTAGCAGCTGCCTTCTTTTTTGAAGCAACGTTTGCTGAATCGTGGGTATCATCACAGGTGTAACAAGGATCTATTTAAGAATGGTCCATGGAAAGCCTAAAAAGAACGGATGTGTTCCAGCTGTGCTCAACTACATTCTGCCAATCATTTTGGCAGCTATTCCAGCTGGTGTGACCTTCTATTTTCAGCAAGACAACTATGGAACGACTTACAGACAGTATCTAACAATACCTAGCCAACCAAAACGAGTTATAGCTGCTTTGCTGTCCTTACCCAGGACATGATGTGGGGATTTATCATTCCGGTCTGGATTCTGATTTGTGCGGCCACTTTGCAAGCTCAATTGGCTTGTCTCGGATGTGACCTGACCCGAAAGGAACAGGATCAAGCTCAATGCTTTTGGGCAAAGTATATTGATTCTCTGACTTAAAATGGCATTATTTTGAGGAAATCTGGAAAGTATCTGACGTTAGTAGCTCTGCTTCTACTGAGCATCTGGCTGACGATAATGCATGCTGGAGACGAACAAGTGAGTTGATCTTAGTCGCAAACATTAACCAGAAGTAGCACTGACTGTATGGCCATGACAATAGATATCACTGGAAACAGCAGAACCAGATCACATGGATGGTTTCCCTATAGTAAAAGATAAGTAGCGAACTGCTGAGGAAAACTTGACAGCGCAAATGGGGCTCTTACAGATAATTTTACTTGGAACTCAGTGCATTTTTCAGGTGCTCTACCTTTTCATTTTGGCTGTGGTACTGTGCGTTATTTTCGGTCCAGTACTCTTCATCTGTCATACATCTTGTCACATTAATGTCAGTCAAACCTATTCTCAGCATAACTCAATACATTCAGACTTGTAAGAAATGGGGAGGATCATCTGGATTCAAGAAGATGTACAGTCTTTGTCCGGAACGTGATCTTGAGAAGAAGATTGTCTACGAAGAGAAAATTGTCTATCGGGACAGACCAGGACAACCAGCTTACCAGGTGAATCGTATTAGTGCCTAGCATGATTGTTCTTCTTAGCCTCCCGGACAGTTTGGCTACCAACCTGGAGCAGGAGGTCCTCAACCTGTGGGTCTCTATTATAACGATTATTGGCAGAGAAGAGGTTATCTTTTAACCTTTTTTTCTGCAAAAGTTGTAAGAAAGGTTCTGAAACTTGTTCAGGCGGCCCCCGTCGGCGATATTCACACTCAGGCGCAACACTTCTATTCGTGGCTGTATGACGACAAGAAGAAGAAGAACAATGCAAACGACATCCTTTTCAACCCGAAACCCTACTGAGAACAGCAAAGAATAAACTTGTTAACAAAGTTCATGAGGTCTGTTGTCCGTTAGGCAAATACCGATCCATTTTTAGTGATTATAGAGTAACTGTATCAGTGTAAAGCGAATACAACATTTAAAATTTACTGACAAATTATCAGAAAACGAATTACACTGAACACTACGCTTGGTCAACAAGTGTCTCCTTCTCTTCTCCTTCTCCATCTACTTGAGTTTGGATATAACAGCTATGTTTCTTCCTTTCTTCCCGTTTTCTCCTGTCCTCTTTATCCGAACTGTCAGCTCACTAGTGCTAATCGGACTATGCGTTTCTTACCAGGCTTATCCGTCCAGTTGTTCCAGTTCTTTGAATTTTGTAGTGACAACCAGTTCTGGAAAGCTGGTACAAACTGATTCAGCAGAATCTGCCAGTAACTGGTCATTCCCTGAAAACGGACTTACCATAGAATGGATGGTCTCACTTGATCTTGGCCATGAGCCCAAGTGTTTAGTTGTTCCATTGCAATATAAGCAAATCCGATCAGGTAAGAGAAAAAGTGCCGGCTTGACACAGTTCGTTTGCCTGTGGGTAGCAACAGTTTTTTTCTCGGCAAACCGTATACTAGAAGTATTCGGACGATATTCTGGAAATATAGTAACTCATGTTTGAAAGTGCGCCATACTTACAGGTCAACATTGCTTGGCTTATTCTTGCTACCACTGCAGTGTGTGAGTACAGATTCTGTTTCCAATTCGAGACGAAGGTTTTCCACATTTTGATCTTGTGTTGTTGTACTTTGCGTATTTTTTATAAGCCTGTATTTTATGAAAGTGGATCTACAATAAATATTAGAATCACTGAAGAATAAAAAAATTTACATCAAAAGATCGTATATTTCATCAACGCTTCGAAAGTAGTCTTCTATTATTACTAGCACCAATTCGACCATCAGACGTGTAGGGCGAGACAGAGCACTTCGCGGAAAAGATCTGGACAGAAATATTCTGATGGGAATGCCAGCTTGCTGCATGTTCAATTTAATTCATGTTCAGAATAATTTGATGGCAGTTCTAAAAGCGTGAAACAAACCTTTTCAGACTCTTCCATGATCCAAGCGACCAAACCAAAAGATGTACTGTTCAATTCGAAATCTTACTGATAGTCGGTAAAGAATAAACTTGTTGACCAAATTCACTAGTGCTGAAAGCACTATTGCTATTGTTTTCATGGTCTTTTAGTACAGAAGTGACACTCTAATGAATAGCAGACAGAGATCTAGCGTCACGAGTCAACAAGTAAAAATTACTGATACGGTTCTATTTGACTGCGATAAACTCTGTTCAAGTTTTGGTCAAACGAATTTTAATCCATGAGCTGGTATTATAGCAGTGATTTCGATTCCGACTTCGAGGATGAATCAGAATCCGATTCGTCGGAGGTCACTCCGCTTCTTGCACGACAGCGGTCCCGAAGGTGAGTGTGTGGGGAGAACCGGCTGCGGAACTATGTGACTTTTTCTCATTTTCATTGTGGAAAGTCAGTTTGATCCAGTTTTCTGTGATTGTTTCACTCATGTGTCTATCGCCAGACATGTCCATTGTGTCCACGATAAGCACCTGTCTGAATCAGTTTGCCCTTGGACCAAAAATCCAAAGTTCATTTGTGCACGAATTTGATAGGCGTCACTTTCTGATCTCACCTTATCCAAACTTACTCCATCACTCGTTGGCCTCACACTATTTCGCTTCGTTGAGGATTTCTTATTTTGTTCAGGACCTCAACGAGTAGTCAGCAGTCTTCCGTCAGTTTCTTACCGCATTCTTTTGGTTGCCTTGAAAGCAATCTGTCTTAAAAATGCTTAGATCAACTTGAAAATTCTAATGAGTGAAATTCTTATGAAAATTTCCACAGCCGTTAAAAAACCTATAGTTCAGCTTTGTCATATATTAGGTTCAGAAAAGACGACGTTTTCTGGTCATGCAAAGCACAAAAACAAGCGCTAAAATCTGAACTTGGCAGACAGAACAAAATACATGTTGCAGTTCATTGCTCTTTTATCAAGAGAACAGTTGGTCGAGCTTAGCCACATGATCTGTTGTGCCAGTTATGGAAAAACTCTTAGCAAGTAAACAAAACCGTCTGGGGCATCCCCCTTAGGCGATCATTGGTAATATTTGTACATCTTCTCTTCACTGATTAGTGATATCATTGATATTTACTTACTGTTTAACCGTCAACACAGGTGCGGACCTTTAATATTTAGTGCATTGATAAGCTACCTGTCCGCATTATAAAAGCTCGTTGACACTTTGAACCTACTCTCTGATTTTTGTTCATTTTACCAAACAATTGTGGCGTGCCCCTGCAAACGCTTATCCTTTTTCTTGGAGAGTGATAACGGCTCTCTACTGCCTCTGTTTATTGTTGAATTAACTCGCCCGGTTTCCAGAATGTCGAATAAACGCATGCCAAGTTTGCGGATGGTCATAGTGGCGCTGATCACATCGCTTGGAGGATCATTTCATTTTGGTTTTCAACTCACACTAACAAACTCATCACAAGAAGCTTTTGTCAGCTTTATGAACAAAACTTTGGCCACACATTTTGATGGCGGATTGTCCGAAAGCACACTTAAGGTATGTATGCCGAGAAAAAGATAAAACCGCATATTCAGAATATTTGGAGTTTTGTAGTTGCCATTTTGTTCCTCGGAGCATTGGCAGGATCATTTCTCATCAGTTTGACAGGAGATTTCGTGGGTCGAAAACGTGGTCTGTATATTTCTATCGGGCTCGGGATGGCGTCCGGTGGCTTATCTATTGTCTCCTACTTTGTAAGTCATCAAATGAGCGCATGATAAAGGTTCTTGCAGATCCCATCATTCATCTGCTATGTGATTTCACGAATAACCATGGGAATCTCAGTCTCCCTCAGTCTGGGACTGTCCGCACTGTTCCTCTCTGAAGCCAGGTTAGCCTTTTTTCGGATCACGTGTTATCAAATTACCCCTTGGCCTCTCATGCGTTTGTTATCGGCTACTCCCACCTGATTTTTATCTCAACTCTTGGGGCGGTTGTCATCTGCCCGAAATTGACGAGGCCCCCGGTGCCGAGACCAAGAAATCATTTACAGTCCAAAAGAATGCCGTGGATCAATTGGCATGATCACCGGAGTCTGTGTACAGTTCGGAACAGTGATTGGATCAGTACTGGCAATGCCTCAGCTCTTTGGAACATATAACCAATGGTATCTTATTTATATATGTGAGGTGGCAATGATGGTGGTTTTCTACGTAATGCTCCCCTTCTTGCCAGAGTCGCCTGGGTAAAACGAGCATCGGAGCAAGCCTATATTTTAAATTGTAGGTATCTAATTCAAAGAGGTGCCTTTGAAACTGCGAAAAAAGCAGTCATGTTCTTCCACAAGTGTACAGAGGAGAGAGCTGACGAGATTTTGAACGAGATTAAGGTAAAAACATAAAAAATCGACACCAAAGGCAGTCTAGGAAGAGCAAAAAAAGGCCAAAAAGCAATATGGAATGCTCGATATTTTGAAGAAAGGATCATTGAGAAAGAAAGCCATGATTGGTATGATTGTTACATTCGCCATGTCTTTCAGTGGAATCGCTGGTAAGTTTTAACACAAATTGATCCGAATAAGCATTTGTCAGTGATCAACGCGTACGCGTTCGACATTCTCATGGACACCGGTTTGTCGAGTCTCGGAGCTTCGCTCGGAAATATTGGTATTGCGCTTGTTAGTGTTGTAAGTCCACATGATTTAACAACAAAACCATTTTTTTTAGTTTGCTATCGTAATCGCTTCGACTGTTGTTGACAAATTCGGCCGAAGGCCACTCTTGCTGTTTGCCTTCGTGGGATGCCTATTCTGCAATTTTGTCATTTTTGGACTCATGTTCACTTTTGACAAATATGGGGTAAGTCCTTGAAATGTTGTTATCAAAAAGGTGCAGTCAGTTTCCCGAGGTTTTAAGGGAAAACATAATATGAATGGAGCTTTTCACGAAAGTTTCGTTTCAGTACAGCGTACTGGGTTTCTGTCTAATCTTTGTGATCTGCATCTTTATCGTCTTCTTTGCCATCGGTCCTGGTCCCCTCTGCTACTTTATCAATGCAGAACTGGTCGGTCTGTCGGCTAGGAGTGCGGCACAAAGCTGGGCCAGTGTAGTCCAGATGCTGAGGTACTAAAGTCCTTCTCGAAGAGTCAATACCTGTTTTAGTCGATTCATTCTGGTAGCCAGCTACACTCCATTGAAAAATCAAATCCACTCATTTGCTTATCTGATCCTGTTCGTCGCGCCAGTGGCAGCATCTATAGTCTATCTTTACTTTTATTTGCCTGAGACCAAAAATAAGAATGCTGCTGAGGTAAACAGGTCAAGTTTTTGTAACAAAAGATTATTTTAGGTGGAAGAAGCCATGACAAGATTGCCCACAATCTTTTCATTAACCCACAAAAGCAAAACTGCTCCAGCGTTAGAGAAGAAGGAAGAGATCTTCACTCATATATGAGATTAATCCCAAGTTTATGTACATTACGGCTGTCGACCTAATAAAACTGTCGGGCCAAATGTCTTCCTTGCTTAATTTTTTTCCTCGCGCGTGAGTGTCTTCACACTTGATCGGCCGTAATCTGAGCTTGTAAAAAAGCGGGTCCCTCAGCGAGGAGACGCATCAACCGGGAGCCGGCTCAGTCTGATTTAGAGAGACACGTCCGACACACCTGGTTTACACTCTTTCTCGGCCCGCAATTGGAAAATATTGCGCTTAGTGGCCGTAACATGCATAAATTTGATTGTTGCTGAGAACAATCAAAATTATCCGTTCCATCTCATGAGATGTTTTGTAACAGGTCTTTCGTGAAATTTATCGCATGCTGTTCTTAATAACTATGCTCTATTTTTGCAAGTTTTATGAGTATAAGATGGTAAAAGATAAGAAGCCCTTCCCGAAATCGTCTGTACTCTACAATGGTTATAGTTTTGAGACGCTCGTTCTCACCTTTGGGCCTCTCTCCTTCACTTTGCCCAATTCTGGATGTGAATCTGCTCCAAGCAAGATTTGTGCTCAGATCAAGGTAAACTAAGTAATCAGCATGACATTTTGAAATCGTCGTGAGTTTTGAAATAAATTAATTTTCGACTTGAAATCTAACCTCTATACATTCTACGTGATTTTGCCCGCATTCCTTGACACTTTAGGAGACGTCATTCGTTAACAGCATTGGAAGCAAAAAGAAAACAGGTGCTCTGAGAACAGGAATTGAAATGATATACGATGCTGTGCTCAGAAGCATGGTTCCCGGCTGATGCTTGATTCATCAGCGCCTACTCTTACACTGTGAGCCGAAAATACACGGTGCCTTTGCGGCAGACTGCGGTCGCCCTCCCACAAACAACGTTGCCTATCAGCTGGCAAGCTCATGCTTGTAGTAGTCAACTATTCTCATCAAACTGTTTCGAGCTACTAAACTTCTTCAACTGACGTTCGTTCACGACCTGGTAGCTTTAGTTTTTGTAAGGTTCGTGAGCCAGCTATGACAATATTGGTGTACTGTTGATGAACAATCCCTGACGCATTCTTACAAGACAAACTTCATGGCTAGATGACACATTAGTAATATTTGCAAGCATTTACAGCTTACCGTATCAATTTCAATATCATACATATCGTATGAAACTTTTGTCCCATTATTGGGTCAAGCTGTAGCTTTTTGTAATAATGGAAGATTCTCGACGTTGTAGAGCAGAGAAGCTTACACAATTTTTTAGACTACTCTCTATAGGGAAAAAATGTTGGCTCTGATGAAATGAAAAGCTTTGAAAAAGGCTCCACTGGTGTAACTACTTTCTGAACATGATCAAAAAGTGTCAGTATATTTTTATTGGCTCTTGGAGACAACAGATGTCCAGCCAGCAGGCTGAAGGGAATAATCTGCCTTCTATTACACCATCTTTCACCTTGCCGATTCCTCCGAACACTCTCGGTGTCATTAAAATTCTATGACAATGTCTGCCAATTGTCAGTGCCCTATTTGCGAAGTTTTCAATGATTCACCATATGTGTGAGAGCGGTGCACGGTGGTTTCCAATAAAGAAACAAGCAAAGTTTCTGCTTTATCAATCCTCTCATCTGCTCTAATAAGCATACACAAATTTGAGGTAACAGAGTATTAGCGAGAGATCAAGAAAAACCATTTAAGCTCTGGTTTGGTACCTCTCATTAAAGAAATGGCTTTTCCTGTATTTCTGTTAAAACGACATTATGAAATGAGGCAAAATGTCATCTTAACCATTCTAACCAACTAAATGTACACAAGTACAATGTTTGGTTGATTCACAAATTGTTTTGAGATCAGTGTTCTTTATACATTGATTTGTGGATCGACTTAGAAAGCTTTGTGTGCTTGTTGGCACCTATTGGTCTTGTTTTTCTGCGACTCCATCCATCAGGCGTGCCATGTTGTTCGCGGATTTCAGGCCAAACCTGTGTGATCCACCCACGTCTCGCCGGCAGTCTTTTGCCGCCATCACCCTCAAGCCACCTTGCACTTGTCAACCACGAGCAGCTCCTGATTATGTGTTCCTCTGTTTGATTGTTACTATCTTCCGCAAACAGTTTTTTTGCAGCTGCTTTTTGTCCTTTTCGAAACCTTTAGTGATCAAGTACCGCCCACGCAACAGCCTCACTTTTGGCACAGTGGGCATTTTTCGGAGATCTTGTGTTTTGATCCGCGTCACTTTTTCCAAACTCCCTCCAACGTTTGGTTGTGACTATTTTTCTATTCAGGACGCTTATTTCTCTTGTTTGGATATCAACTCGTAAGTACTCTTCCGTTCCTAGTTTATTAACTTAGCTTTGATCACATTTCGGTTTCTTCAACCTTTTGGTTCATTTTCACTCTAAAGTCACAATTCAGATGTCGGACACGGAAGACCAGCAGGCTCAAGATGCTCCTGAAGTGGAGGTCGAAGAAGAGACTGCCTTTGTCAACAAAGAGTTGACTGTTGAATTCCAAGGTTTTTAGGTCTAATACAATACGAGAACCTGGTTATTAGAATCGGCTGAGGGAGCTGCTGAAGAGGGCAGCGCCGCTGCACCTGAAGAGGAGGCTAGCGCTCAGCCGGCCAGCGTCCAACCGGGTGATGACGACCGCACAGAAGACCAGGTAGGATTTGTTCGATCCTCGAAATTGAGCTGTTTTCTATTCTCTATGCGAGTTACTACTCGTCTTCTCTTACACTCGCCGGGAGCAGTTGCCACCTTGGACACATGCACAGCGCAGTAATGCCAGCAGTCGTCCAAGTCAATATAATGGCAGAAAGTATTTGTTGACAAAAAACGCGTTTAAGGACAATATTGTTTGTATATGAAAGAAGGAAATAGGACGGGATTGTGTTAAAGACAAAAAGTAGGATGTTTGCTCGAACGGATAGACCTGACTCGATTTCGGCAAACTTTCAAACCCCCGCGGCGTCAGCAGAGATCTTTTAGTCTTCAGCAGATCAAGCTTTAAACAAAAAAAATAGCCTCGTGAGCAGGTTTGCAGTAAAGTAGAGAAGTTTTTAACCCCTAGCGCCTTGAAATGACTTTGAATACTTGAATACTACTGTCTTCGTTCGCCTATTTTGAGCAACAACAGAATTGGTCAAGTCAGACAGTTTTTTCTTTGTCTAATCTATCCGTATAAAAATGTTTCTGTACGTTTTTCCATTACTCACGTTCCGGGTTTGAAAAAAAGCAAACTCTTACCACTCTAGGATCTTTGCTCGCGGCGCCCCCGACCCACCCACCCGCTTTTTGCCATTGGCCAAACGAGCTCCTCTCGCTGAATCAACTGTTTCCATTCGACTCTTCCAAACAGTTTCTATGTTCTCTTTTTCAGGTGCCTGATATCACAGGAACAGAAGCCATCGATCCCATGACCACCAGCATGGACGGTATTGAAGATCTCCCACCCAATGAGGAGGCTCAGGTGAATGAACCTCTTGTTTGTCGCTTTTGTGATCTGCTTCCAATAGCCAAATGGGTTTGTTAATCGGGTAGTACTGTTTAAAGCATTTTAACTTGCATGATAGAATAGTCATACTTATATTCCAAGGACGAACTCGGAGACACGATCTACGAGGAAGACGAGGAACAAGATGAAAACTACCTCCCTGATCAGATGGAATCTGCCGAGCACCAAGAACCAGAGGAGGAGGAACAGGTGTCACTATTGCTTTTTGACCTATTGAGCTCCCATTTCACTAAACACAGAAAAAACATCTTACTAATCGAAATATTGGCTTCTTTGAACTAAATGGCAGTTACAGGCCGAAGAGCCTCAAAAAGAAGAATCTGTTCCGGCTGAGGATGCCGCTCCCGCGGAGGTAACCCTATTTTCTATCAGTGTTATACGGAAAACGCAGGAGGAGGCTCCTGAAACTCAACCGGAAGAGGCTCCGGAACAGCCATTGGCAGAGGAGGTAGTCCTATAAAAACGTAGATTAGAATAATTTTGGTTTTAAGGATGCTCCTGAAGAACCCACTTCCGCTGAGGAGGCCCCTGCTGCGGAGGAAGAGCCTGCAGTTGAGCCCGAGCCTGAGCCAGAAGTTGAACCTGAAGCAACTCCTGCTGAAGAAGAGCCTGTCCCGGAAGAGCCCCAAGAAGAGGCTGCTCCGGCTGAGGAAGCTGCTCCAGAAGTGCCCGCCCCAGCTGAAGACGAACCAATTGCGGAGGAAGAGGTTGGTGTTTTTCTTCACACTTTATGAAACAGCTGCCCAGCCAGATTTGTGGATGGAAAACCAAAACATGTGAACATCTGTTTATCGCCCGTTTTCAGCCCGCTCCCGTTGAGGAAGAAGCCCCCGCAGAAAACCAGAGCTTCGAGCTTCAAGCTCCACCAGAGGGCAAAAGACCGAGAACTCCCAATGAGTTGGACAACCCTCCGGAGGAGGAAGAGTTCCACGATGCTGAAGAGGCACCTGGATCCGTTCCTCCCACTCCCAGATCTGCTGCTTCTCGTGAGTTGAACAGTGTGAAATGATCTAAAGATGTTCCAGAAAAGCCGCCTTCGGTCCCAGCCACTCCCAGATCCGCTGCTCCTTCTGAGGTGCCAGCTACACCCAAGTCTGCAGCTCCCTCGGAGGTTCCTCCTACACCTAAATCTGCTGCTCCATCTGAGCCACCAGGGACTCCAAGATCCACTGTTCCTTCCGAGCTGCCTCAGACTCCCAGATCTGCTGCTCCTTCTTCTGTTCCTCCAACTCCGAAGTCCGCTGTCGGAAATGGAAGTGTCATGAATGGAAGTATTCCCGGCACTCCTAAGTCTATCGTTGCCTCTGTCAAGAATGAGACGTGAATGCGTTCTTCAATTGCTTTTATCTGAAGTTTTTAGTCCAATGGCTACTCCGGCTGCCTCCACTCCCAAAGCTACTGGAACACCCAAGAGTTCCACTGCTTTCAACTTTGAGGAGACGCCAGCTACTCCCACCAAGACGGAGAGTACTGTAGGATTTGAGGACGCTGTGAGCACCCCCAGAACCCCAAGGACCCCTCGCACGCCAAGGACACCCAGAACTCCCAAGACACCTAAGGCGTAAGTCAGAACCCCTAAGGTTTTACGTTTTTATCAGTGCTGCGGAGCCAGAACCTGAGCCCGTTGCTGAGCCCGAACCTGAACCAGAGGCTGCTCCTGAAGAGCCGGAGCCGGTTGCTGAGGAGGCTGCTCCTGAAGAGCCAGAACCAGTGGCTGAGGAAAATGCCGATGAGCCTCAGGAGGCTGTTGAGCCTGAACCAGAACCAGCTCAGGAGGAGGAGGTACAGGTAGCAAAATGTTCTATGTAACAAGTTGAACTCAGAAGGAAGAAGCCGCTCCAGCTATCGAGGAACCCGAAGAGCGCCCAACCAGGGCTGCTCGCGTCCAGTCCCCTTCTCCTCCACCAGCTCGCAGACGTGTTCAGTCTCCATCTCCCGAACGCCGAGCCGCCAGAGAAGGCAAGGCGGAGCCAGCTGCCAGAGACCACATCAGTTACGACCAGGATTCTTTCCGCCAAGTTCCTCCTCCTCGCATCCCGACAGCGACCAGCTTCAGCTCGTGGTCTCCGGCCGACAAGAGCAGCTATACCCCCATCTCGTAAGTTTTCTGTCTTGATTGACCAAATTTTCTGCCTTCAGTCCTTTCGTGTCGAACCCCAACAAGTACAGGAACGAATACACCGCCACCAGCAACTACAAGCCCAGCCACCTGTACACCAGCATCTTCGACGACATCGTCAGCACAGGTATGTGAGTTTTTGATTAGTCATTGACAGAATCCAGGCGCTTTCTCCTCTGCCCTCTATTCCACTACGCGACTCATCGAGCGCTCCCGCAGTCGTACCCGCGAACGTCGCCAAGCTATGCGCTCCCAACGTTCAGCCAGCAACTACTACAAGTGAGTCTCTTTCTGACGTTAATCTTATGATTTCCCTACTGAATAAGGTATCAATCTACAGGTATCTCTTGGACAACCAGTAAGCGATGTGGTTCTGTGTAGGATATAGAATTGGACTATCAATGTTAGAGAATAGTATCACAGGAGAGAGTGATAACGCTTTTTTTAAAGAACTGTTGCTTGTTTCGAGGGAAGATACAAAGATTTTACGGATTCTACTTCAGGTACACCTCCCAGTATCCCGCTCCTACTCGTACTCGCGAGTACAGCACACCGCCATCTCGCGCCGTCAGCAGGCCTCCCAGCAGGAGCGGTTCCTTCATCTCCTTCATGGAGTACAGCGACGCCAAGAACGGCGAGCTCTCCCGCGCCGCTTCCCGTTCCTCCATCTACGACAGCGGCCTCTCCCGCAGCTGGTATACCGCGATCTGGTGGGACAATAGAAAATCTTCAGCTCCCGAGGCAACGTGGACATGTACCTGGGTGGAGGTCGTCTTTCTCGCGTGGATAGCTACGTTAGAGACATCCATACTCCTTACGAGTACGAGGTTCCTTCAACCTACGAACGATACAGATCTTCTTCCCGTCCTGGCGGATATTCTTCTATTAATGGGTACACGGTATGTGGCTGAGGTGTAGAGATGCGCGGGAAAAACAAACTTTTCAACCGGCGGCAGTATCGAGTTTCTCACGTCTCACACTTTTTGCAAGAGACCCAATGAACGTCTTGAGCTGTCTGGTTGGTTTTTTGCTTCCCCGAAATTTAAAATAGCTTTTCCCTCGTCATAGACACTTGAGACAAAAATGCCGAGGCATCTGTTTGAGTGCGCAGTTCTTCTAATAGTTTTTACAAGATCGATGATCCACTCCGGAAGAAACTAGTGGTGCATAGCACTTAATACTGTGTGTGTCTTGGTGCGCGCAGCTCAAACACTATGCATCCAGCTTCCTTTCCGCGCGAAAACGGCCCTTGTTCTATTTTTCCGAACGAACAAGCCGACGGCTATCCTCTTTTCGTAGAATGTATCTATTTAGTAAAAAACGATTATTCCGCAGGGTAACCGGTTTTCTTTGTGCATTTTAGTCTTAACGTTTAGAGCTATACTACTTCTCCGAGCTATGTCGAGACCGAAAGCACCCGCCGAATGAAGCGATACCGTGACGATGTGTCGACTCCGATGGTTAGGAGCATGTACGAGGTATAGAACTTTTTCTGCTTCATTCATTGGCTGAATTCCTTTAATTGATAACAAGTGTCCAGTCTATTGTCCAGAACACATTTTCTAGTGTCCAAGTCGAGTCCTTATCTATCGCTTCGCATGTTAAACAGCAATTTCAGGGACGAATTGGCCACTTGGAGAGGTCTCTTTCACGAGAGAAACTCAACAAGGATCGGGTGAGCCGTGTGCTCCTTTCTTATAACATAATCATAGAAGCTTTCTAATGCCTCCAAAAAGAGAAATTGCATCCAATTTTTAGAGAGCTTTTCAAGGCAGACATAGTTTAGTTCCCGCCGCCTAAAATTGCAGTTTTTGAGTGTCACAAAGTGAAAAATGAGAATTTAGCTGCGCACGGAGTATCATCAGCTGTCCAACAAGCTTGACCAGGCCGTACGACAGATGGAGCTGCTGAGGTCTCAGTCATATTCGAGCATGCGATCATCTTCTCAGCCTCGCACGAGCGTCTACACCCACTTCTACCCGTACTATTGAACTATTCCCTTTAATAAGCCACGGCAGAAAAGCAACGAAAAGGTTTCCGTACAAAACGCTTTCGATTCGAACAAAAAACTAGTTTTAGCATGCTAGGACTATTTGTGTGTCTTCTATATTCTATCCTTTTACTCTATTTTTAACCCTTACCGCTCCGGTAGCGCTTCCAGAATGCCACATTCTGATTCTTCTCTCTAATCCCTCTGCTAAGTGTTATTTTTGTAAATAGATGCGATAAATGTTATTAACCCGTCCTCTTTGTTAACGATCAGCACTCAGCACTGAAGGTATGATCCGACTGCGGATCTTTTCCTCTTCGCAGCCAATCTAACCTTTTCTAGCCCGTACACGTTCACACCTTCGAACAGCCTGGCAGAAGCCCGTCTACCCAGGCCCTCAATCGCTTATACTCTGGCTTTGCACGCGAATGGGCTACCCAGTACTGAGAGGTATGTTTTCAAAAAGTAGTTAAACAAACAGGGTCTTTCAGGTGGCGTCGAGGCAATGTTCTTTGGAGCGGCATGTATTCCCGTCCTTGGAACGATGATATTCTCCGTAAAACAGTTGCCTATTATGTTTCTTGTGCGGCTAAGCGTGAATAGTTTTTAAAACTTTATGCTTTCCTTCTCCTCATACTACTATCTTCTCCCAGCAAACAACTGCGTATGATTCGAATCCGGCCATTCAGCGATTGTTTTTATATAATTTGCAAACTCGCTACTTTTAGTATAAAATAAACTTTCCATGAACCATTTCAATATCCAATTTTTATTGTCGGAAGCAAGGGTTGCTATCATGTGAGGGCTCCCTTGCCGCTCCCATAGCGTGAACCCACTCTTCGCCTCCCTCTATTGCCTGCCGCATCCACGTGGTTGGAGTTCGTCCGAGGCGACCACAGGCTTTCTTCAGCTCATTTTCCCATCTCATACACGGTCTCCCTAGAGCTCGTCGCTGATCCAGAGGAACCCATTCCTTTGTCGCTTTCGATCACCTTCTTCCATCTCGGCCACTTTTCTCGCCCATTTCAGCTTCTTCATTCATGCCAGGCCCAGAATACTTGATAGTTCCGTCCTTCTTCTCACCTCATCATCCCTCACACGATCCCGAAGCGTGAAGTGTGATTTCCTCACGTTGTTGTAGGGCTGCAAGTTTGGCTCGATCCTCTGTGCGAAGGCTCCAGTTTTCGCAGCCATACATACAGCAAATTAGAGACAATGCAGGTCAGGTACACTCGTCGTTTCATCAGTTTTCTTGGGGAGGAAGAGAGGGCGGCGATTGAAGGCGGTCCAAGACGCTCCGATTCGTCGGAACAGCTCCTGGTTCTCCGAGATGCAGGCTACCGAATATCCAAGGTAAACAAAATGTCGGACAAACTATATAGCTTCCTTGTTCCAATTCAGTTACAATCCGCTGCACAGATCTCAGACTCTTTCCGACAAGGATGATATCATCGGCGTAGAGAAGATGAGTCAGCTTACGCCTGTTGATGTTGAAACCGATGTCGTGTCAATTGATCGACGGAAGATGTCTTTAAGTTGAAGAGCGGTGGAGAAAGCACGCATCCTTAACGAACTCCGCGTTTGATATTAACATCCACTAACTCTTCTTGCACCTTGATCTTGCAACCAGCATCTCTGTATCTCGATATAGAGTTGGTCCGATCTTCATCCGATGTAGCTGTTTCCAGACTTCCTCTTCGAGTACTAGCGGGACTTCCTCAAGAGAAGAATCATCGTTTATGTAAAGGCAAATGAAGGGACGTCTTGGAAACTTTGGATCGCTGTTCATGCTTCTCGTTCATTAAGTGCAGCATCGCTGCTAACTATACGGGAAGAAGCTCACTCGCTGAATGTAGGGGTCATAATATTTTTTGTCTTGGCATTCGTACAGTTGATCTCGAATTTGTGATTGAAAGATGAATGCGGTTTGAATTCGTCTTTTATCCTCTTAATCCAGACACTGGTCAACGATATTGAAAAGTATCTCTTCATTAAATCTCGGAAAATATATACAATGATCTCAACTTTACAATCTCTTCACAGAGAGCGTGACAAAATCTGCGCAAGATTCACACTGGATAGGGGGGAAATCACTGCATAAAGTGTCAACGGAATGGTACAAAGGACAACCAAAAAACTAAAATGATGGAACCCTGTGTGGACAGAAAGATGTCTGAAGGGAGATAGGTCATGTTAGATTTACTCATATCAAAGGCTAGAAAAAGTGGGTCCCGTTAGTACAAATAAGACGAAGGATGGGTTATCCGCAACCGGAAGATACCCGACCAAAACGTTTCCGTCGTCATCACCAGGTTCAAACTGATATTTAGAGCTTATTCTTAGGCGTATCTAGTCAATTGAAAGAGGCGGTCTGATGCGCCGGGGCATAGTGATACTGGCTACCGGTAGAGGGAGGCTGTTGGCCGGGGACGGGCCTGTGCTGTCGAGCAGGCAATCCGTCAAAGCTTTGATTCCTGTGCGGAACTTGCGAGCTTCCCTGAAACGAGCTGTAAAGTTATGAATTGAAGAAGAATAATCTCACCCCAGGCTGTCGGAAAACATCGCTCGTCGAGTGCGAGTAATGTCCACCAAAGGCTGAGGAGTCATCCGATGGTTGTCGGACGAAGCCACCCCCCATGAAGGCATTGTCTTGTCCATTCACATTATGAGGCTGATTGTAGGCATCTCCATTAGTGTAATCCATGTTCTGTTGACTATTCCAGCCGCTGCAAACAATCCTTAGTCCCCCAGCTCACAGGGTCCTTCTTACCTATTCATTCCTGAAGTTCCGGGCATTTGCATTTGATATCCGTAGGGCATGCCAGACTGGTTTGCGCCGTTACCAACCTGATGAGAAGGAGCTTCAGTAACTGAGGAAGTCGACTCTCGCTGCTTCATGAATGGATGGCGAAGAGCGTAGTAGGGCGTGATCCTGTGCTTGGGGTCGTAGTTGAGCATCCTCTTGACAAGGTCCTGAAACGAGTATGACTTAAATTTTTGGAAGGATCTACCTTGAATTTGCCGTACTCTTCGACACTGTGACCGGCTTCGCCGATGCGACGTCCACCCGGTCCTCCAGACGATACTCCCAAAATATCGTGAAGCTTCCTGTGTCCAGGTGCCTTGTATGTCTTGTTGTAGCCGTCTCTCGTCTTCTTGCAGAAGTAGACACCATCTATAGATTACCAATAGAACAGAAACAATCACTCCGGTACCTTCAGTCTTGTCGAAGAACTTGTAAGTCTTCGGCCCCTGATCGAGAAGCTCGCGAGGCGGCATGCCCAGCACTTCGACAATCTTCATCATCTGATCAACCTCAGATGATCCGGCGAAAAGCGGCTCTCCAGTATGCATTTCAACAAGTATGCAGCCCAAACTCCACATGTCAATCTTCGTGTCGTAAGCAATGCCCAACAGAACCTCTGGGGAGCGGTAGAACCTGAACTTTGCATTTTTTAAGCGTTCCAAGATGGGTGTTACCTCGACTGGATATACTGGTAGATTCTGTGTCCAATCTGACAGGAGGATCCGAAATCGATAATCTTAATCTGGGACCTCTTAGGATTACAGAGCAACACATTCTCGGGTTTCAGATCGCAATGAATGATCGACAAATCGGGAGCCGATAAAAAGAGAAGAGTCTTGGTCAGCTGAAACGCTGGTGTAATTGGTTAGAAAAGAACCTATTACCTGAACAGCAAACTTTCTAGTGAGATTGAGAGAGACTCCTCGGAAGTTGGTGTTTCTCAGCAGATCATAGAGGTTGAACGAAAGAAGTTCGAAGACCAGACAAAGATGGCTCTTATGGGTGAAGTTACCCTTCAGCCGGACTGAAACAATCCATATTTATCCAGAAGATTTGTCTGCACTCACCAACGTTGTACTTATTCTCGGTGTCCTGAGCATTCATCAACTCCAAAAGACGAATTTCAATCTGGGCCTGGTCAAAGAAGGTTTTCTTGTTCTTGATGATTTTGATGGCAACATCCTCCTTATTGACTGTATCGAATGCTCTCGTCACTTGTCCGAATGATCCCTTGCCAATAGGCTTGTCGGCCAAAATAATATATCTAAAACGGTAGTATATATAGTTAGCGAGAGTGAGACATACCGATCGTTGAACATCTCTCCATCCTTAAGAATGTAATCGTAGTTCTGATCATCATAGCCGTTGTTATGCGGGCCTCCGCGGAAGCTACAAAGAATGACTCATTTGGACTCGGAGAAACGTGTTACTCACCTGCCGGATCTCTGACGATTCTTCTGAGCTTCCATGTCGTGCTGCTGCATGGCAGGAACTACCATCTGGGAAGCTGGCGGGGCGTTTGTGTCAAACTGCGGAAGCCTGAAACATCCCTGTGATTTTAGTTCGTGGTGTTTATGTTCAAATTTTTGCAATAATCCGTCAACGAGCAGAGCTTCCTGGAGAAAAAATGGCATGCGCGCCCGCCAGACTCTTTATCCCCCTCTCGCTGTGGGAATATAAAAACAACCATTTGTTATAGACCAGAGAAAGCACTCAATTCTCCTCTCCTTCTCTGAACATGGCGCGCGTTTGTTTTCTGGTGAAAATTGCCCTCAGACCAATCAAATTCGCACCCCAGGCAGTAGACATGGACTCACGTTTTGGGCTGCTGATTCTGGTAGACATATTCCGATGGGCCAGGAAGTGACGGCTGGACGGCGGGAGCGCTCGTCGGGATGTTCTGAAAAACGGGGGACATTAAATTATAGAGAGCGGTTAAGACAACAACGAAAACTGATTCTTCGCACTCCTACTAAAATGAGCACACGTGTGTGTCTCAAAAGGCAACGTCTAAAGGGAGAATGGCTAACCTGACTACTAGCGGGAGCTACTACAACTGCCGCTGCAGCTTGCTGTCGATTTTGAGCATTCACAGCTGCCTCGTGTTCGAGTCGTCGTTGAGCCTTGCGCATGTAAAATGCCTAAAGACAATTGTCAGCCAGATGCGTCAAAGAGGCTAATGAGTCATACCACAATGCGAACGAGCCAGGAAATCCTGGTCCGCACATTCTTCATGCCGCTCAGAAAAAATTGCAACGACGACAGCCCCCTAACTTGGAGCACGGACGACGAGATTATGCTGTGCGGCTGCGCTCAATTCGAAGAGGGGCGGGATGAAGTAAACAGGCGGTATTTCAGAACAAGGAGAAACGCATTCAAAGAGGGCAGGACAAATGTCCCAAGGGCAATTCAAGAGAGAAGCACGGAACTCACGTCGTTAATGGTCTTGTAGGTTTTTATGAGGTCGCAAGTTAATTTCCTAATGGGAGCATTGAGTTGATCGCGGAAGCGTACTTCAGCTCCGTGAGCATCCAAGACGATATCTGAAAAGCAGCTTTCGTTGAAGTAGTCACCAGTCCCACATGTAGCAAAATTGACGGAAGCAAATGCCCAAAACAGCTTAGTCTCACGATTTTTCATTGCTCCTCTCCCCTAGAATTCTTTGAGGATAAAGCTGATGGAAACTGTTGGACGGATCGATTCCAATTTCCTATCGTGATCGCGTTTCCGACTTTTTTTTGACGAAAACTGTGGAAAGTCTTGCTAGCAGAAGCTGGAACCGTGTGACAGCGAAATTAACGGAAGCGCGTAGTGAAAACGTTCACAGCTAGTCTGATTTCCGGTATTCAGCAAGGTCGCAACTACTTGCCAATTTCGGGTGAGCGTTAAAACTAATCAAGTACTCACTATTCTGGCCCGGCTGCAACATGATAACATTGTTCATCGGTGGAATTTGAGCCTGCGACGTAGAAGGATTGCCCTGTAGTATGACTTGACTTTTCTGTCGTCGTCTCTCCTCATCCGCTTTTGCTCCCATGGAGCGAGAATTCTCTGAGGTCATCTCCCCACTGTTGTAGAATGGTAAGTTCTGAAAATGTAAAATGTAAATAAACTAGACGTATGAGGCGTTGGTTTACGAGGCGAATGTTTATAAAAGAGGAGGCGGCAGTCTAGAAGTGCAACCATTAGACGAGCTTTTTTTTGATATGTGGAAGTGGCGCGAAGGAAACGTGGGAACGCATTTTCCTTTGGAAAAACATCGTATACTTTTGGCCAAAGTGGATATAAAAATGTCTCAAAAACAACATCAAACTTGAGAGAACGGGTTTTTCGCTTTTTCATAAAAATGTCGTAGAAATGGAAATTGTTGAATCAGACCGGGGCGAAAGCGAAATCTGACGATTCATTTCTTTGAACAATAAGGAAAGACGAAGCGGAGAACAAAAAATACGAAGGGTCTGACAAGCCTCGAGAGCCACAACCATGTTGTGAATAACACGTGGTTTTAAACAGTTGATCAATATCCACACACACTGTGCGGAAACGAACTGGACGATTGGGCGGCAAGCACGGGAGGCTCTACATGCAAACACAGCGGCAGGAAGGAGCGCGGAGAGATATTACACTTTGTCCTGGGATGAGTCGCGAAAATTCACAAAATTTATCATCACATCTGTGGTCAAGTGCCTCGGCAAAAGATGAGCTGGCAGACCACACATACTGTATGCCTTAGCTCCCGTAATTGTCTATTCCAATTGTTTTGTGTGGTCAGAGGGGTACAGACCTTGAATCTGATGCTTTTTCTGAAATAATGTAAGAAAGTTGATGAAGTAAGAGAGGGCAATTTGTTCAATGATATCTGTAATGAATCGCTGCTAGTTGGCGCGGTCCGCGAGCAATTAGAGAGTGGGCTAAAGATGGCCAGCGACGATCAATCGATACACACACAGGCCGTACGCGCACTAGCCATCCCCACAGCTGACCTCTGTGGACTTTTTTTTAACGATTTCCAGCATAATACGCGTCACTAATCACTTAGAAAGGTGATGATAGACTGTTGTGATAGTTTCAAGGAACCGGACGACTTGTTCAGATGTCGAGTGTGCCCGCCAAAGAGGTTTTGTCCGATAGGGTATGAACGTTTGCTGGTTTTGAAGGACATTATTTGAATTTGCAAGGTTTCAAAGAGACGGAAAGTTTTGTGAGCGAGGGAAACGAGGGAGCAAAGAAAAGATCGCGCAGTCAAGTAGGGACAGAAAAGTGCGAAGTACGTCAAGACAAACTGATTCTTGCTGTGTATTTGCACCGTGGAGCACATCAAAAAACTGGTTTCCGCTGTCCCATCGGGTCTGTTCATATTTCCACGTGTGCACTTCCTGTGTGCGGCAATAGACCACCTTTGACAAAAAGACACGGTTTTCTAAAGAGACAGACGCGAGGTTGGCTGCAGCCGAGTGACCGGCTTAAAGCACAGGACACGTCAGTGTAACATAGCAGATTCGTAGAAACTGCCGGCTGCTGTCGAGGATCAACGCAAAGCGAACACCTCGTTCAGGCGGAGAGAGAGAAGAGGTTGCTAAGTTATCGATTATTATAACTTTGAAAGCGATTACAGTAAGTGGTATTAAATTGCCGGCGAAGCTTCAAGAAAGAATAACATGTCCTGTAGCTGACCGATGATAATCGCACGGTCAACAGTCCTAAACACGGGCTGAGACTATAGCAAACAATTCTTTTGCTCACTGATTCCGGTCAGCCAGATCAATTGATGCCAATTCTAAGAAAAAAAAAAAGGGGGGGGGGGGGGGGGGGAAGACTCAGAAAATGGGAGCAAGCCGCTACTGTTTGAGAAACAATGTTTTAAAGTGAAGTCAGCTATCGCATTGCCTGATCACATAGTCCTAAAACTAACACAACAAGTTGTCAACAATGTCTTGTCGGTCAACAGTGCACCTGATCAGTCGCACCTAGCCTATTACTAACAAGAAACAAACCAAAGGTTCGGTTGGAGGATTGAAGGGATTGTCAAAGGTTCCAATCTGCTGTTGGTGTCCAGTGAAGGCCGAATGTCTAAAAGTCCTGGATTGCTCGGGCATAATAGCCGACTATTACCTAAGAGTTTCAGTCATCGGCGGCTGACTAGTGTAGTAGGAATAGCTGGACACGTCTGGGGCCTGCAAATGTCTGTTATCATTGCTCTTCCACCTGATAAGTTAGTCCAACTGGTCAAGCTTTTCTAAACTATAGTAGTTTTCTTGAATGTTCCTTCTCTATGAGACCAGCAAGAGAGCCTATTTTGACTCATCGTGTTTGTTAGTTTAGTGTTTTCTGCTATTATGAACGTTTAGCCTTAGTTTATAGCTCTTGCGCAAGAACATCATATTGTTAGCCAGGAGTTGGTGCTTCGACGCAGCAAATGATTTAGATTTGAAGAATATCATCGAACGTACATTTTCTCCTACATGACTGAAAATCGGCTGCTCTGCGAAGAGACCAGGATTCCAATCCCCGTGTTTCGACTGTTCGACAACGTTGTACATTTCTGAAGCTCCTATTTGCTGGTTGTAGCTGTTATTCGGATCCTAAAATCGATGATTGTGATCTCGCAACTTTTTTTTGTCTCATTTCGCACGCGAAGTATGCCTTCCGTCTATAAACAGGAAGATGTTGCTAGGGCGACGACCGCCCTAGAAAGCACCGGTGGGCCCCTCATCCCATAAATACTGATATCTGTACCCGGTTTTTGAAAAACGCCGACTCTATAGACGGCAACCGCATTCTCTTGGGTGGAGAAGGCGTCTGTGGAGGAGTCGGCGATTTTTGTATCGACGACGACAGCTCGCAATTCTCGGCAGTAAAATATTGGCCTAGACGCAAAGATGTCTCGTTGATGTCGTATGACTCTACATCTGCTTCAATCTCCTCAAGACAGATACGTGAGGCTAATACTACTTGTGGAGCATAAGTCCTCGGCGAGATATATTTGAATGATGATTTCCGTCGGGGGTCAAGATTCATGCACGTCAACTTTTAAACCTGAATAGGACATGCTTTTGTGAGTATACAGCAAAGAAGAGGAGTTGAAGAAGACGAGTATCAAACCAGGCTCCAGATAATTGACATGCGCAAATGGACAAAATGAGAGCAGTCACACTGATTATCAGTTGCTCTTGACTCTTTTCAGCTTGTTCTACCTCCTCATTTGAGTGACAAGAACAGGAGGATCGTTGCGAGCAGGCTCTATCGTATTCAGAAATGAGCGTATAAGAAAGAAACAAAAGCAGTGGATAGTATCCGGCCGAGCAGCCTCTCTTAGGAAAGTTTATTGTCTATACGTCTGTATTCCATATTCGTGGGAAAGATCCGTCAGCCTACCCGGCCCGTTTATGAGCTTGGCAAAACTACATAGCCGGATGGAAATTGTGGATATGGTTGCGTGTGATTAATTAGCACTGGATAGGAAATCGTAGTCTATCCGCCTCCTCTGAGGAAAGTCAGTGCTGTGGGAAATGTGCGTAATGAGATAACAAGAGGGCTCTGATTCCTTGTAAAGATTTTCCGGAGAAGAAGCATTCCTGTTAAAAAAAACTGATAATACTGCTGAAGACATGTTCTTTCAGCAGAAACACGGTAAATATCAATCTAGCTTAATTTAATCACAGATGTAAAACGACTGTTAAACGTTTTGTTTTGAGGAGAAAGTGCGGATGAGTGGAAATAGTTTGCCTTGTTAAGAGAATATGACAGGGACTCATCTAGATTCTTATTAACCGGATATACTGTAATTATTTTCCTCCATATCCTGTTAGTAGTCGCATGTACACTTAATTTCTCCCTCAATAACGCTTGTACAAGTTTGAAGAACTCACCTTCACAACGACTCCTTGAGCCATATTCACAGTACATCTGTCCCAAGTTTCTTCTTCCTGAAAAGTAAAAATTACTCAAGTATCATTCAGTGCAAAGGTCTTTTAAGAAAAGTCGAGAGATGACCCTAGCAGCTGATGGCGGCTGGCCACTTGACATCAAACGGAGAGCAACGAGACATGGGATTTCGACCAGCTGATAATAATGAGGAAAAAAGAGCCGTTCACAGAAAATGTGGAACATTCGTCAATTTAGAGGGATTTTGTAAGAAGATGGATTAAAAGCAGGTGGCCAGCTGACTGGCTACGAGGTTCAGACGCATGAGTCATTAGGAAAAACTTCTGGTCTAAACATGATCAAATTTGGTCGTTTAATTTCGATCGGAAAGTGAAAGAAAGAGACTCCCTCAAAAGACTTAGATTTAAGTCATTTTTCATGGGAAGAAAGATTGAGAACTGGTCAGGGATAGGGAAAGGATTAGAAACCACAATATAGCTGTCGATAGTTGCAAAAACAGCTTGTAATGTAGCTGACCATTTTTGATCGAGGCAGAATTTGAATGGTTCATCAAAAGAGCTTCCTAAAAAAGAAAATCGTCGAAATGTCTTCTATATGCAAAACTCAGTCGTGTTTTGTGGAAGCGGAACGAGGATGTATGCACAGAAATTGAAGCGATCGGAAATGCGGGAACGTTTGCTTTTGCAAAATCAGGTTTTGAGGAGTAGAAAACAACAAGCAGAAGAGAAAGTCACTTTTAGTTTAAATAGAACTCCTTTGTTCAGCTTTTGGAGCAGTTTCGGGCCGGAAAATGACCGGAACTAATCTTATCACAGATTATATTAGTTCCAGCCGTTGCGAAATGCACGAAACAAAGTGACTAACAGCCCTCAAAACAGCCGAGTGGTAAACATTCGAGGAATATTATACAACAATTGTAAATTTCGAAAAGAAATGAGCGCTTGTTGGACAATAAAGGGTCTTTAATTGTGACAAACCGCACCCAGCAAGCATTTAATTGAACAGATGGCACTAACGATAGTATCAATCAGCTGGGTGGCCATAAATACGAGACGACAATGTCTCGGAAACGAAACGTGTCACTTATTCCATTTTACTTCAAGTCACTCACTCCGTCGGGAGAATTTTGCCATATTCCAAATTCCCATGGTATTAAGCCACCGAACCCAAGCAATGACCAAGGAACCTATTTCAAAAACATGTGAGTAACAGCTGATTGAGAAAGAACAGTGGAATAAAGTTGTCACGAGAACACGTGCCCTGAAGGAGCTTCAAAAACAGCTTTTAGATGGAGCAGGAATTGGATGGTTGCCAGGGACACGCGACGCGACCGCTCGCGACTGACCATTAGTATTAAGTAGTTCGGAAAAGCATGAATAAATATTTAACGGCGTAATGAAAGATGACGTTTTTGGTCTTAAATTACGTAAAAACAAACTATCTATCAAATAGTGAGCCTCTGATCAACAGAAAAATTCCATTTCCTTCAAAAAAAAAACGGTAACTTCCGAGTTACCCAAGCCTTGTTGACTACAGGTGGTTTTTTCTCAGAAAGCTTATTGAATCACATTCAAGTTAGAGAAAGAGTTGCAACTATAGCGATCAAATAGTTCAGACTAAACCTACTGTGTTGAACAGTAGTTAGCTGAGTACAAGATCGAAGAGGACCAAGTTCAGAACTTTAAAAGGATAGTTTAGTTATGGCTGGACGACGCGCTTTTTTTTTCAAACGGGTCCCGCAACAAACGTCCTGAAACCCAATCTTTTGTATATATCGTTGCACCATTTTCTTGGTTTCTATAAGTGTTTAATCGATTTGCCGTCAAATTACACCTTAAAGGAGCCCACTTTGACAGATAAATTACTGTAAAAAAAAGAGAAAATGGCCGTACAAGGTCAAAACTGCGTTTCGTCAATCCTCCATTTTCCTTGGTAATTTTCCGCGAAAATATACGATTCTAGGGTGAAATTTCTCAGCACAAATAGAAATCAACAAATGTGTTTAAAGCACACAAAAGTGCAAAAAATTGATTTTCAGGGAAGTTTGTTGCGGGACCCATTTGAAAAAAAGCGCCGCGTTCAGCCAAAACTAGACTGTCCTTAAATGTCCAAACATCCGATATTTTTGCGGAGTTCTCAATGGCAGATAGGTAGCCAAGGTTCGAACCGCGGTCTCATTTTGCAAACTCACATAAAAAGCAATCTCGTGAGCGCTCACATTGAACGAGATGTATGAAGCAGTAAATATTAAAATTCCCATTTTTTTTTCGTTGTCGTTCCTTGCTGTTAGAAAAACAGACATGGAAAACCGGGTTTATTGAATCTCTTGACAAGACAAGCGTGTTCACCGAAGTAGTTTTTTCGATATTAAAGCAAAAAGTGATAGGTGATATGTAGGGAATAAAATTTAACGAAATTGAGCTCATTGGTATAAGGTTGCGAGTTCGGCAACACAGAAAGAAATGCATTCTTTCCAGTCTTCTTTCTCGGTTGATTCCATCTGTTGGCGAAGAATGGAGAAATCAGGCACTGGGATTTTGATTCCGCGAATCACTGCCTAAAGAGAACTACTTACAAGATATGAACAATGTCCTACTGTCTTGATGATAATCTCGAGGTAAGCGAGTAGTTTGTCGATTACATCGCTTGTAGAAACGACGTCAATCTCCGTGAGCCATCGGTCGTAGTAAACAATGAGGGTTTCTTCATTGGGCAGCTTTACCAGGTAGATGGCTTTCGGAGGAGTACTGTTAGGCAAAGATAGAACTTTAGTGGCTGTTGGGTCGTCATCAAGCGCTTCTGGACAGCGACCGAAACCTGGCAGCTCCATGTGTTCAACATTTCCAGGTCCGTCATCGACAAATGACTGAAACAAAAATGAAAATGTAAAAGAGGATCTTACCTTCACGAAAGTCATGAAAATTGTCTTTGCCTCCTGCTTTTCCAGAGGAATTGGATGCAGAAAAGATGAAACACTGATCTTCTTGAAGCGTTTCAGAGGAATGTAGTTGGGCAAGTGCCAGCGCAGTGGACCAGCCACATGAACTTCTTCAACTCTCTGCATATCAAACTTTAAATTCATATAGAAATGTACACCTCAGGAAGGAGCTGTAGACACCAGCTGGAAGCCATTGCAAAATAGATTTTCTTGTAGCCACAGATACGACAAATCAATACTTCTCTGACTTTCAGATAGATGTTTTCAATTGCTCCGAAATGAAGTTCCTCGCAGAATAAATAGTTCTCGGGGATTGACTTGGCACAGCTCAAGCCGTAAGGTCCAAGCTCCTAAACGAGGCATTTCAAAAAAGCAAGAAAAAATACAACGCACTACAAAAACCTTTTCCGGATGGACTTCCTTGAATCCTAGGAACTCTGGATGTCGATACGTGACAAATTGCCCCGTTACACTTGCTTTAATGTTGCAGATCTGGAACACTTTTTAAATAAAAAATAATCGACTAAAAACACCAATTGAGTCGATTCCGTCTTCTTGGTACGACTGAGGTGGACTTCTTTGGCAGTAGCACAAATTCTGTGCTTGTGCTTCTCGAAAAATTCGTTCAAGACTTTGTTGGAACGACGGAGCCGTGTAAGTTCGTAGAGGTCAGTCTAAAAGTATATTTAAAAATAAGAGGGAAAAACAAAAGCGTACGTGGCCGATAGTAGCGAGAAGCAAATCCTCCGCGAGCATCTCAAGATCCAGTGCCATTTTAGTCCAAGTGTAACGACGCTTGAAACATCTGAAAGATGGAATCGATGAAGATTGTATAAACAGGCGAATAGATAAACAGAAACAAAACGCTTAAACATGATGTTGCGTACTGCATTTTCCAAGAGACGACAACCAAACAACGACGCGACTTTCTTAGTAAGATACAAACATTGAACAAGTGACATTAGAATCAGTAAAAAAGATAGATATGGCCCATGGTGCGTATATTACTAAGAAGACTTTTTTAGAAGCAAAGTCCAAAATTAATTGTTCGGACAGTTAATTAATTATTGCTACGCGCGTTTTTAGTGTTTTAGAAGCTAGCACTAATGGAAGGCAAAGCCAAGTCCATCTTTATCCTAGTGAACCTCCTCTCCGCATACTCATGGTTGTGCTACCGCAATTTGAGCAGCAACCCCGTTCCTGTCTTCTAGTCACAACTGACTTGTCAATCAAATCCTAACTCTTGACTTGCCATCTTTGGTTCGAGGCAAACAAACAAAAGCGTCAGAGCCACAGATACCTTGGAGCATTAATAGTTTAAATATTCATACCATAGAAGTTACGTGAGAGTGAGTTCCATTGAAACAAAGGTGACAATATTGGCGGAAGACAGCATTGTGTCCTCCGGCTTCCATTCGGACGCTCTCTTAATGCTCTAAAAAGTGTTTCAAATGTTGTTCTAATCCAGTTGTCAATTGAACCATCCGTATTTCAGGGAAAGCGATGCTTACGAGTCTGGCTTGAGTTTACAGGGAAAGCACAAAAAGTTAGGGCCAGGTTCAGAATATCCAGTCTTTTATTTCGTGAGAGCTGTTCACGAATGTCTATGCACTGGAAGCTAATTCGCTTGTACACACCGCTTGGGATTCGATCCCTCGTTGTGAGATTAGTAGTCGGTAATGCATGCCAGACTACGATGCCTGCCCACGTAATACTCACTTTCGGTTCACATCTCTCTCTAGAAAATGTCCAGGTTAGAACATCTACTTTTCAAGTCAGATGTGCTGTAACAAATACGATAGTATTTGTATTTAACATGAACATCTTGCAAATCATCCGTTCAAACTAGGGTTCAATTTTTGAAATAAAGTTTCACGAATTATCGTCGCCTTCAAATTAGCACATACACCTCCGGATCCTTTCTCCTTACTTTCCCCGCTCGAGAATCGGGTCGACTAGCTGTCTTTGTCCGTCTTCTACAAAAACATAACGCGAGCTTGACAGCCGTAGGCAGATAACCTGAGACCTGCCTCTTTCACTTGCAGCACTAGCACTCTCGGCGGAACACCCGCGTAGTCTTTTTTCTGCCGGGATCATCATGCTCTTCTATTTCTCGCCCCGATGTTCCACCAAGGGTGTCCTCCACGAACTTTCTAACCGATTCCGTGGTGAAATGACTGTTAAGGACTAGGCGTAATCAGCGCTGTAGTGCGGTCCACTGACCGAATTTCTTCGCGCCGCCTATTTCACTTTCATGATAACTGAAACTCACGCCGACAATGTCGCACAATTATTCTTATCATGCTTCTGGTCATCATTATCGTTCCGTGCCCAGACTAAGATTTCAGGAGATGCGGTTGCTCCTTGTCCTGCTCTTCCCGGCGTTAGCGGCCTCCAAGAACATTTTTGTCTCGTCTCCTTTTGATAACTTCAGGATAGAATGTCCGAAAAAGGTAGAGATCTCGATGACAGATGTTCACCAATTCTTCAGTCTGGCGCAAATGAGCTGTCAGTGAGAATGGTTGAATCAGTCGGAGCTAAACGACAAGATATTGTTTTTGATATGAGCTGTGAGGGAATAGAAGAGGTATAGTAACACATTACATCAAAATGAAGCACTCTTTAGCTCTACCCGTGGGTGAATATTCCAGTCGGGATCACTGAAATAGACAGAGAAGATTGCTACTACTCTTCAATGTTTGACCCTATTCTGGACGAGGATACTGAATATTCTTGTAAGAATAGGGAGTATTTTGCTGGAATCACTCGTCTCACCGATACAAGGTAGAAATACACCTTATTAATTGGAAAACTAGAACTTCAGAGTACAAGTTCTGTGCTGCCGCCTCCGATCCCGAACCGAGTTCAACTGTCGTGAGACGCAATTCAACAAACCTATTGGACTAAGCCGAACCACTATCATTGAGTGAGCCCCTTTTATTAGCACTAAATCCTACATGGATATTTCAGAGGAGATAATCAGCTCATTAATGCCCTCAAGGTCAATGATCGGGGCTACATTGTAAGATTTTGCGATATGGCTCCGAGAAACATTCGTAATTTGCTGAAAATCTTGTTTGTGATCTCGTATTTTTAGCTGAGATCTATGATGATATTAAAGTAACCACTGAGAGACCGAAGACCACAAAGCAGAATTTGAAAGGCAAAGTACAGAAACAGCAAGTGAATCCGTACTCTACAAGAGCACCTACCACTCTGGTAGGCTTGTTTTTATTCGGAAACTTAGTAAATTCAGACTCCTGGTGGGTTTCCGCAACTTCCTAAAGTTGATGCTTTCGGTCAACTAGTCCCTGAGTATTCTCCTACCAAAGGTCCACTTATGGCTAGAATAAACGAGCCTCTTACTGTTCCTACCACACATCCTACCACTCAGTCCACCACTACCCGTGTTCCTCCTACTTCAGCGGTCCCTATTGCGGTGACAACAACTACTGAAGTTACCACTACGACCACCACAACTCAAAAGCCTACGACCATATCTACCACAACCATCTCGACAACTACGACACCTAAACCCACAACAACCACGACTAAGAGGCCTACTACATCAACGACCACTTCAACAACAACTAAAGCTCCTACGACTACTACAGAGGCTGCTCCAACATCTGCTTCTCATGAAGAAGAAGTGAGGTGCGTAAAGGTTTTCTCCTTAAAAGCCAAGGTCCCCGTATGATTCAAAGCAAGAGTTTTGGAACTTCTTCTGAAACGCGAACGTGGCGATTAAAAGCTTTGATTGCTTCAAATGACGGCAATTACCGGATCCCATTCACACCAGAGCCTTTTTGACTATTAATTAACGTTTTTACTTCAGTAACTCTGTCGAGGATTCAATGGAGAAAATAGATGCCGATCCTGTTCCTACAATGGAAGAGCCAGCTCCGAAGGAAGAGACTACTACTCCCACTCATCAGAAATCCGTTGAGGACATTACCATGGGTTTGGTTCAAGTGTTAATTACCTCGTTTACGCTTTAGTCGAAGACTTATCTCGCGTGACGTTCAACAATGATGACTTTCCCAAAGCCAATGAGAAAAAGCTCGCGGTCCCTGGAAAGATGAAGTTCGCAAAAAATCAACTGGTACTCCACGTGGCTGTCATTTATCAAATGTTCATTATTCCAGCCTCTCCGACCGGGAGCTTCATCAAACAGTGAATTCGTCTTTTTACCCTCCATCAATCATGAAGGAATTCGACGGGCCCCTGTCCGCACCTACCGTCCACATATTGTGAGCCGCACTGTTCTTTTTGATGATTGAGCACGTAACCCAGTCTCTGTCATTGCTTTTGTCGCCTGTTAATAAAGTCTTTCGTCATCGTAACATTTTGCACTCTGTTCTGCTTAACCAAATAACATTTTCTTGCTTAGACTGCCCTTCTATCAGGAAATGTGCTGTACTTTCCTGTTAGTCGCGTTTGACAGTAATGAAAACTCTGATGAGCTGCATCCATCAATTAACCTTTTTGGGAAGGAAATTACGCTGACTTTATAAATTTCAGAATCTCTGGGATGATGAGGAAGACGAGATGGAAGAGATGTATGGTCAAATGGGTTTTACCTCCTCTGAACGAAAGGTCGAACATTAACTTGACCGTGGGAAATCCTCTCCGATTTTAGATGCGTCGTAAAGTAACGCGAGCACATCGTCTACCCACTGAAAGCAAGGAAGACAGCAGAGTAATTCGGTTATCTTTGTCCCCCGTTATGACTATACTTTTTAGATGTCTGATGTCTCGAAGGAGGTCCTTTATCAGAACATGATGAAAATCCCTGATCGTGAGACACTCTACCTGTCAGTTTTGACGCAACTGAACTCGCAAAGTGCTGTTTTTAGAAAAGAAGACGCCAGAAAATTGCCACCTGGAGCTCGGCAAGACCTTCCTGCAACAAGAAGGAATCCCGGTGCGGCAGTTCTTGTAGAACAAATTGATAATGCCCGCTTTGTAGATGAAGAGACGAACAGCAGTCCCTTTGAGAACGAAAACGAGCCTAAGGTGGGCAATGTCTGCGTCATTTCACACTAAAAGCACGTTGCGTGGTCTGTTTCGGGATTTGTGTGGCGACTTTAACTTCTCTTTCATACTGCTACGCATCCATGTCTTCACACAGTTTTCAGATATCTAAAGGTCCGACCTCTGTCTATGACAGAGTTGATCTACAGCAGGCTGAAGATATTGAAGAGGTGTTTAACCGTTTGGCTCTTCATCCCGAGACCATCCGAAGAGCTCCGGTCAGAAACACGGAGCCTGACGAGGCCAGATCTGAGAAAACAGGTGCATTGTCTGTTCTGATGTTTTTCCTTTTTTCGTACAAGTGACTCAATTCTCAACAATTTTTGACTGCACTATATTCTCTCTTCTGCATCAGCGCGCTCGAGATAACATGAATGCAAAAAAGCGCTAGGCTAGCAGGAGATACGAGAAACACACTTTTAGCTCATCCGTAATTTTAGATCGCACCAGAGATGGCGTGAAAGTGCCCAAGATGAACAATAATGAAGCACTTGTTCCCGTTAATGGTACGTCTTTTGGTTGACTGGGTGTAGGTCAACAAATTTGCAGACTTGGTTATTTTCGACAGCAGGTACAAGGAACGAAAAGATCAGCTTCCCACCAGAGGTATCCTCTTCTTTCTTGGGTGGTCCGGAGTGTTTACCTTCTGTTAGATGCAGCCACACTAGTCATTTTTTTAAGCCTCATAAAACAAGAACATGGAAATTTTTTCAGAAGCTCTAGTCCCCATGATGTCACCGCAGTTTTTCGGAACAGATTTGACAACGAAACGGACAGCCCCTACCACAACGACGTCTGTGGTAAATTAACAAATTGACTTTGGGCGACAAGCCTATTTTCTTGGTGTCAAAATGTGACGTGATGGCGTTCTGCCACCCCCATCTCCGGGCCATGTTGCACTTGTGACCCAGTGTCATAATAAGCTAATTGGAAACTGCAGCTTGTTTAACGTTTCGGTGAAAAGCAGCTCATGAGCTATTCCGAGAGAGCGAATGAGAGGAGAAAAACTTGCTGTGACAAACAAGTAAGTCATCCTTTTTAGTTCGTCCAAGAGACCACTGCTCTTCCCACATCATCCACAACAAGAGTCCCGACAACTACAGAATACGACCCATCAAACTTCTATCACACTCCACGACCCAAGCCGCCAAAAAAGGAAAAAGGTCGGTAGTTGAGTTCGACAAAGGGAAGTCGTGGCGATTAGTCGGTCAAAAGAGGTATATCTCAATGTCCTTAGGCCGTTCCTCATGCAAAAAAGAGCGACCGCGTACGTCTCCAGGTTAATGCCATTCTAAGTCGTAAAGCCGCACAAATGGGATTGTCGGTGTCATGTACCAACCATCCAATTTTTCAGTGCTCACTTTCTGCACTAAGGACATAGCCATTCGCGATGAGAGAAATATGGTGATTGCCTGTGGTGGCGAGCTTGATGTATGGGTACCAAGTCGTTGTCCAGCCGGCACGGACTGTTTCGTATCCTCGGACAGCACCTATCGTATCTGCTGTCCTATCTCCAAAGGATAGACCGAAAGCCAGTCTTCTGCTCATCAGTCTTAATCAGCCAGCTTTCATCCACATTTTTGCATCAAAATTCACGGGAATTCAACGTAGCTCATATACACATGCGCAATCTTTGCCAGTCGTCTCTAATCAAAAGCGATTCAGCACATGGCCTTCACTCTTCCTTCTATTATTAGCGAGCGCTCTTACAGCCTCGCTATACTAGTGTGCCCGCCACAACATGTATATAGCAAAGGAGTAACCAATTTTGTCTCATATTATATAATAAACTTGCTTCAACAGCTCGTTTTGGTCCATTCTGGGGCAGGCAATATGATTACGGTTCCTCCAAATCGGGATTTGCTTATTTCCTCGGGAATGAGGATGTTTGCTGTGAGGTCAAATGAAATTGATGCCCAAAATTATGTGGCCACGCTGGAAGTCCTACCCCTCCCACGCAGGAGACGATGGTTATTAGGAGCGAAGAAGCCTGCCAAAAGACAGAAGGCAATGACGAAAATTGGCTTAGTTTGATTGGGGGGATGTGAATCCCCGTGAGATGATGACACAAAAGAATTACGTAGATCCACCCTTCTATTTTGACCCATCTCTTCTTTAATTACCCCTTTGGCTTCTGCAGCAACAAGTTCATCGTGATTCAGTAACAATAATTTACTGTACAAAGTACCTAGTCAAGGATCACATGAGTAAGCATCAACACCGTAAAGTACAAGAAAACTGTAGGAAAACCCGACAAGAACAGGATAAGGAAAATGCATGGACAGAAAAAGCAAGGCTACCAGCTAAAAACCCGAAAAAAATGCACGTCTAGTGGTTCTACAACACGAGAAGAAGCATCACAGATTCAGCCTCATCATATACTCAACCTGAAATAGATAGGATTAATAATTTGTTAAGAAAGACTGGATGTTAAATTCTGGCGCATTGGAAAAGGTAACTCACCAACTGGGCATGTTGAAACAAACACAGGCAAGCATGTTGCTGGAGGGATTAAGAAGAGCCTTTGTATCTCGGATGGCATGGGCAGGAACTTCATCGAGAACCTGAAAGCAGACATGTTAAATAAATGTAAATAGAATTATAAGCCGCGCGGGGGAGAGGAGAGTAGAGTATTCCCAGTTTTTACATAACCAGTGTCCTTAAACGGCTCTAGACGCTCCTCTAGTCACAGGAATATTAATGTTATTTTCCCTCAGAATGTCTGTACTTACCGATCGTTCTTGGCACAGCAAGATACGCATCTTCATGCCCTCACAAGTGCGTGAGCGCCCTGATCCGGAACTGGAGGTACTGGAAGTGGAGTCACGTCGGACTGTAGCCTGTACATGATGCTGGCAACGGTATTTGGCTGCTGCCTTCTTCAAAGCTTCCAAAGCATCGGTGCAGTCTTGCTAAAAACGAGATAAATCTTGTATAAGGTCACGTTTTCTTACCTCAATCGTACGGACGAGGCAAAGAACTCTGCTTTTTGCCACCTGCTCACGCCATGTCAGGATGCCCAAGGTCATAAGAGCAATGTCGCTCTCAGGTAGACCCTCGTCAAATAAGGTTCCGGGGAGGCGAACCGACTCAAACGTCTCGAGGTTTACCTGGAAGAATGATCTATTAGCACGTAGCAGGGGAAGTGATGTTAGTAATGACTTTGTAAACGGATGTTGTGGTCATTTTTCTGTCTGCAAACATCTCTCTCTTATTCCCGTGACCGACAGTGTTGGACTTTTGAATACCGATGAAGCCACGTGTTTGAGCCCCCTCCATCAGGAAAGGCTCGAGGACAATGGGAATGAGCGAAAATCTCACCTTCGAATCGAATTTGGCCAAATACAAACAGCATCCGTCTCTCTTCGATGGCCCAGCCGCCGAACAGGATAAAATGTAGTCGTAGTAAGATGGGCCGGTAGAGTGATTCATTTCATAGACAAGGTCGGATGGGTTAATGGCGAAGAGTCCAGAATCTTCTGCTAGCTCGATGATAGACTTGCGTTGAAGCATATTCCTTGCGGTGAGAGCCATCGCGACGTTGTTCTGGCTACTAGGGGCGTGGCGAAGACCGGGTTGGTCCCGCCCATGTGTGGGTCCAACAATTCCCATTTCGGGTTGAACTTTATGCAGACAGCCTTTGCTCTCTGGAACGTCTCTTATAGACACTTAACTTGACAAAGAGTTAAAGATTTTGGAATAGAAGCAAACGGAAGAGGATAGGAGAGAGGAAAGCGACGAGACAATCTGAGACTGGCGCCGCCTATTTTCGACGGTGAATACTGATCAGTAGGATATATAAATGAGAGGCAATAATAGATGAAGAAATGACCAATTGAAAAAGGTTGTTTTTCACGTGATTGACCGCATCGTCTCAAAACAGAAAACGCAGACGATCTTTGTGGTCAATAAAGCAGAGCCACCATTCATGAGAGAACTACAGCGAAATAGCGGCCCCACCTAGTGGAAGTATCAAATTTGCATGAAACTGGAGGGCGGCCGTTCCGTGAGGAAGTGTCAACAAAAGACAAGAATCAACACCAACCACCCCCACGTCCATAGCTCAATGACCCGAAAAAGCGTCATTTAGACATGTGAGAAGCGTCGCTAAAAATGTGAGTTAGACCCTTGGGAACTTGCGAGATCCTCGACCCGTAGTGTATCTTTGACATAGTTGGCTGAGCCTTGATACCAAGTCACATAATTACTATGACTTGACTTTGTTTATAGTATAAAAATAGCTACTTACACTGCGGAAAAGCCCAATCAGGGTTTCTATGTTGTCTATTTTGACCTCCGCCTTCGCATCATGCCTCTTCCGCTGCAATGATGAACTTTTGCGAACTGGCTGTCCCAGTTAAACGCAATTGTTCTCATTGAGAATGCATCAACCCGCTCGTAGTCAATTGTGACCCGAACCCAATTAAAAGTCCAAAAAAGAGAAGAAGAGACAGCCCGCCGTGACTTGATGTGCTGCTCGCATTCGAACAGAGGACAGAATGAGAGCCAGGTTTGGATTCTCTAATCCCTGTCTTCTATATCTGAATTTTTGCCCATGTGCGTCACGGCAAACATTGTCAGGGATGGAGAATCTTCTGATCCTTGGTAAAGGCTTCTTTCAGGCCTGAAAAGGCTGGATGGAAAAGAGTTGTGCTACTCTAAATAGACTACTTATCCTTCCGCTTTAAAGGCATAGCATTTCGACCGATTCTATTAGCAGAAAAAGCTCTTGGGGCGTGAAAGGGTAAGCTTGTAAATCGGGGAGAACAGAAGGAAAGCTACAGCTCTGGACAAAGCGACTAGCCGTGTATGTAACCTGCTGTAGATTTGAAAGGCCAGCTTGAGTGGGGTCTTAGCTGCAGCTCATCCCTGTTTTTGGTCCAAATTCTCAACAATGAATAACTAGATAGAACACTTTATTGGACGGGCTATCAACTGAATTGGAATGACCACTCAAGAACAATTGTTTGAAAGATGATCACTGCTTCCGAAACTTGTCCAGACGCTTCTTGTACTGTTCGTGACGTGTGACTGCATATCTGAAAAACGACCACTGTTTTTCACATTCCGCAATTCCCATAATTTCTGTCACTTATATTAATTACGTCAGAGTGGTTACTTTCCCACCACTTTTATTAAAACCTACCCGAGGTAATCGAAGTCAATCAGCGAGTTTTGAGCTTGCACCAGGGCCCAAACAGACCAGAAGAGATGGGAAGCCTGCAAAATTTGTTTGATTAGGTCATCAGATCTGAATTTAATCGTGAAGTTTGATTACGACACGGTGTTCCTCATAATCCCGTCAAACGTTATTAAAGGGAAAATAGACCAATACATCCCTCGATAGTGAACTATAATTCAACAGGGAACAGGATATTAATCTGTTTCCAAAAATAGTTTTCAACATAGGAGCAGACGCTTTTAAGCGTTTCATTATTACAATAATAATGTTTTGAGGAGAGAGAAGAAAAACGTGAGAACATCCAGTGCAAACAAATTTCCCAGATATTCTGGGTGGTGGTGGGCCAAAACAGACTAACCAAAAATCTGGTGCGCTATCATCCCTGCATCAAAAGTTTGCAGGGCATCTGCAAACTGTCAGATATCTGACAAAAAGTTAAATTCTAACTTGGCTCTCTAAGCCAGAAATAGTTCCTAGTCTGATCTTGAACTTCGTCACTTATGATCGTACTGCGACAGACAACGTCTTCTTTAAGCAGTGACGCGATCTCGGACCAATTTTCAGTCTGGTTCAACTTTTCAAGAACACTCCAAGCGGATTGCATAATCCATTGAAAATATTTCAATTCCTCCTCCGACTGCTAAAGCCTAGCAATTTCGGAATTATGCAAGTGGCCACTTTACATCATTAGAACACAATTCGCGGTGTACTGTTCTCATCACTGAAACAGAATATGTGGTGTCCTTTTGAACATGAAAACCCAGGGTACTGGAAAAGTCTTTCAGACACTTTTCCGGGTTGAGTAAAGCAATCTCTTATTGACTCACAGAGCTACAGTCATCTCTACTTTGCACCTTTTCGAACCTCAAATGATACCTTTTTGGCAATAAAAGTGGGTATGATCCTTCCAAAGCCGGGGGATAATTCGTATTAAACTTGCACACTCACTTGATGTTTGCACAGTGGTGGCTTACAAATGAAACATCATTTTTTGAAAGGGAATACCTGGCCACCACCCTCAACCTAACATGACCCACCTCCCATTGTGTATTCTAGGATTCGGGAGGGCAGTCTGGGTAATCCTGTTTGAATTAATCTTATCTTAGGGGATCAATGTAATTAGCACTCTCTTGCTCTACCAAAAAGGACGCCACGCCGATGTATGGCATTTTGAAGAATTGCGTCAAAGACGTCTTTCCCCCAAAAGAGCTCATTAGAAGATACAAAATGTGAAGTGGACGTCATCTCTTTATGCTTTTGTCGAGCTTGACAGTAGAGATCTTTGTCTTGTCCAATTTCACTTACCGCCTCGAATAGTGGAGTGTTTCTAGACATACGCGTCAGTATGTTCTCATCCACTTGTCCATGCCGGAATGCCAGGTAATCACGAATGAAGGCCTAAAAATAGAACACTCTGAGATTAATCAGGGACACCATCTTGACTACGCAACATTTCCTGGCCACATGGGGAGAGACCCGGAACGCGGGAAGTTTTCACATTGCCATAATGAGTATGTTACTAAGTTTCAGGGATGCGTCGTTCTATACTTCCTGTTACGTATATAGAAAATTAGTCGTGGGAAGCAGATGGACAAACAAAGAAAAAACGCAGACCTTCTTCTCCTCCGATTTCGGACAAAGAGAGTAGTCGGCGTTGTCGACTCCTGAAAAACAGGTTTATGAAAACTGGATAATACCTGAATACTCGTTGAAGTGATTGGCAATGTCAAACAAGATATAGTTGGTGTCAGCGTACTCGTAGTCGATGAAACTGACTTTCTCTGTAAATGGTGGTATGAAATGTTCATGCCAAGAATAGGCAAATTAACTTGACTACGTAATTTCACGGTCTGGCTACCCTGAACTGACTGAAATCTTCAGCATTTTTAGCCACGTACTGTGAGACTTATTGAATTTGAGTCAGTTGTTTAAACATCCGAAAATGCTTCCATGTTATTCCAAGTGACCTTAGATTTGCGAAACGTACAAATTCTGTTATTTTAGATTTTGTTCCTTGTGAGTCAGTCTCAGTCGTGCAAAAGGATTTGAATTCAAGGCAGTGGGAAAACAAATTTTAAGGAACTGTTTGTGCTTGTGCCCTGGTTCCGCATAAGTCCATAAGATTCAAGAAATGAGTTGGTTAGATAATCATCTTGATCACCGAAAAGCCGCTTGATCAGCTATAATCAGTAAAGTCATATGCGAGTCGTTAAAACTTGCACATAGCTCTATTTTTCTATGGTCCGAGGGGAAAAGAACAAAAATGCCGAAGACAGTTCAAAGAGCCTACCAGTTTTCTTATCATAGAGGATGTTGTGAATAAGAAGATCGTTGTGAGTGAAGCCTACGTCTTCTCCAGAGTCTTGAACGAGAGCCACCAATTCTTTTATTTCCTCCTTCAGACAGCGAGGGAAATGTTTCTCGAACATTTTCTGAAAGTTTTTCCATCCATAGTTATGAAGTTTGTACCTGCTGAGAGTCGTCTTCAAACGGCATTGTGAAGTTTTTGTAAAACTCCCACGTTTTTCCAATGACACAAGGCACAGCGTCTTCTACCGGAATCGAGTGCATGTGAGCCATGGCGCGACAAATTTCCCTGCAAAAATGATGAAACGATCTCTTTGCTTACTAACTTCTGGATGAATGGTTCTTTCACTTGTTTCAAAGAAAGACTCTTGCCTGGCAAGTAACCGCAGATCAGTCCATTCGTAAATTTAGCGTATAGTTTGGCAGCAAGACCTTGCTTGGCCAGAACTGCCCAACATTCGAGCTCGTGAGGTCTGAAACAGGTTGGCTGTTATAAAGTAGAGATTGAAGAAACCTGTCAATAACCTTCTCAGTATTTTTTCCAAAAACACGGAAAATGAGCCTGTCATCATTGTCCTCGTCCGATACTTGAGCAGAGAAGATCTTGTTCGTAATTCCTGCATTGAATATCTGGAACTCTGTTTGCTATGTTTTTAGGAAAGTCACCTCAAAAGTAATGCTATCTTTGTTCCAGTTAGGTTTCAATTTTACAGCCAAATCTCTGGCTCGATCTTCACATGTTTTGGCATCTGACAAAGGTAAAACAATATCGAATCTCGTCAAGTCTGCCATTCTGCAACGGTATTGATAAAAGGTTTAATCGCTAAGAAATAAAACAGATATTGAAGAGATATAGAGTAGAAAAGAAGTCATAGAACGTTGTCCAGAACCTTTGGTTAAGAAGCGGATATGTTTCAACACAAAAACAAGCATATCAGAATTTTTAAAGTGGGTTGAACAACAGAAAGGTTATTTCAAATAGAGCTGAAAAGTTTTTGTTTGGTTCTAACACAGCTAAAGTGAAAGTTCTAAAGTTGGAAAGACTGCTCTCAATCTGATATCCAGCACAATCAACCCGCAATTAGGCAGTATGTACTAGACATGCAGTGACCAATTCAGAACTACCCTACTACCTTTATTAGTTCAATTTCAAGGAATAGAAAACAGAATACAGACATGATTTTATCGAAAATCGTTTTACGCGATCAAAGTTGGCTAGACAAAGGGTCAGAAGGCAATAGAGGCCGTTCAAATATCGGCAATCTTATAGATAACGATTTGACGAGATAGCAACTGTTTACCACTGGTTTTGGTGAAAGGGCAGTGATTGGTGGAAAGGGAGAAGTAAATTTTTACAAAAATGTTGTTTCAAGAGTCTGAATGACATAAAATGTTCATTACAGGCAAAAGCGAAAAGCGTTTGCGTCAAAAGCACAAATTTTTAGTGAACAAGATGCTTCTTGAATGTTTTAATGCGAAAAACACGCACTTACAGATACGATGTAATGGCAGTGCGAGTCGAAACAATGATAGAGGAGAACTGGTGTATACCATTGTTCGCTAAAAACAGGTAGATGATAATCCGTCCTGATGTCCCAACGAGAAAAAAAGAAATGGTCAAGAAAAACACGGTCTTTTGATGAACTCGTTCAGAAAGTGAGGGCGGGGGGCAGGCGAGAGATTCCAATCACGTTTGGGAATTGGTTGCGGAATCCACGTGGGAAAATAGAATCAGCTGCAACGCCAGGAGTTTTTTGTGGATTCACATTGTGTATCCTTGTTGTTTGGCAAAGGTGTCCCATTCCTTCCTTTTAAGGTGTGCAGGTGCGGTTTCAAGGGTAGACCAACCCAGTTGATACTTCCTCCTTTGTCTCGGGGCGCCATCTATTTTCCAAATGGAAAGGCAACATTTTTTTATATGGGAGGGAGTAATTTGTAAAGTCAACCTGTTAATTCAAGAGAGGAGGCCAAGCTGAGACGCATGCTGTGGCTATCCATCGAATTCCCTAAAGATGCGTATGAAAATGACGCTGCTCAAACGCAACCGGATGCCTTTCTTCTCCTTCCCGGAACAATTGTCCTTCCTCACCTTCTTCTCAACTTTTCTGTTCTGACCCGTAATATCATTCGTCGTTTGCACACACTTCCCGTGTCAACTCAAAATATTTGTGGAGTCAAAGGTCTCATGCGGTTTTCGATTGTTGATTCCATCCTGGCGGGTGTTTGTGAGTGCCACTTATCCCCTAGATTTTGACTCTTCCCCTATCTGTATACACTGACAGTATCATTTTAAGCCAGCTTCCAGAACTGCTTTTATGTACAGAAATCTAGGTCAAACAGGTGCGCACCATAGTATTAGGTTTGGAGGACGTGGTGCGAGGGAGTGACTCTCAGCTGTTGTTGCTGGGATCTTCCCACAACATCTGCTGAATGTACCCAGCTTTCGCAAGTTTTTTCACGATTGATACTTGAGAGATCCGTTGATTGTTCGAACACCTTAGTAAGCCCTGTTCAAGCCGGCATTTGCGACGCAAGAAGTTCGGCCCTTTCTATAGAACCAGTTCCTCTCCGCATCCCACCCAATCGCCAAAGGAGATCCCCTTCCCTTTTGATCAATAGCTTTCAATTTACTCTTCTTCAGCCCCGAGGAGTACTTTGGCTCCATTTCTGAAAGCATTTATCTGTCATTGTCTTCTCAAGAATTACCACCCGTTGGCCACCCAAACGCGGCTTCAAAACTGGCCCTCTCCAAGCTGGATAAGCCAGACACAAATAGTGGACAGAGGGACAGCCGAGAAATAGTGCCTCAGCAGTTGAGGTAGCCTGAGAGAGTCTGTCCGAAGCGGAGGGACTCGAGACGCGAGAGAGTCAGAGAGTGTGGAGTGTTCAGGGAGTCACACGGGCCCGCGCGCCCGATCCACCCTGCGTACCCGACCCGTGATTCACCTCCGTTCCCACCTGAAACGACTGTATTCCCACGTCTAATCATCTTATTCCAAATTAGAATATGTAAACTATAAGAAATTTCTTTTTTCTTATTTGAAAATAGTAAAAACTCGCATTTTAGTGTCCGAGAAATTTTTGCTAAAAATTCTACTTTTACGCGGAACCGGCTCTAATAGAGCACCAGATGGTCGGTACCATGATTCATTATCCCCCTCGCACATATTTCTCCTGACATCGAGGTCGATATTAAATTAAGAGCGGTCTAATATATATTTCTCCCATTATGACAATCGAGCAGGATTCGAAAAAAGCTTTCGTTATCGATAGAGCTTTCTTAAGCGGGAGTTATCTGTTGTTGTTTTAAAATATGATACTTTCCTCGTGCAGCTGAAAAATCATGCCTTGCTTTCAATTACTGCCCTCTGCTTATCAGTAATGTGACCTTCTATGGCTATGCGTCTCAAATTTTTTAACTCACTACTAGCTGCTCATTTAGCTCAAACATTAAATCCAGTCTTTTGGGACTACAGCGCTCATGCATTCTGCAAATAAAAGCTGATATCATTGTCAACCTTTAAGAAGTGAGAACAGGCCTGTGCCTATTGATTGTTTGGAGAAACGTCAGCAACGATTTCACACGAGATATTGATCGTTTCAACGGAATCATCTTTTTTTTCCTCTTGCACACTTTTTTGCTTTTTTTTCCGTGAAACTCAATGCGTCTGTCAAAGCTCCAATGTTTGCATTAAGGATGTTATGAAACAGACAGGGTTGAATCATCAAGGACGTGGGTTGCTGTCCTGAAACATCGATTTTATGGGCTCCGTGTTCGCTTCCTTAAAAAGCAGGTGTTATCGATCAGCACCAATATAATCATATCACTTGCTCATTCATGCTTGTTTAGCGTCATCGAGCATTACTTACCCGTAAATTTTTAGAATGTCAATTTCGACAATTCGTCGTCAAGTGAAAAACGTAGCGTACAACTTCTCCGATGCCCAAGTGAAAGTTCGTGAGGCTACCAGCAATGACCCTTGGGGTCCTTCGACCGCCCTTATGTCGGAAATTGCCGACTTGACCAACAACCCTATGGTAAGCCAATTTTCGACTACAATATACACGAAAACATTTACAGGCTTTCACAGAGATCATGTCCATTATCTGGAAAAGGCTTAATGATTCGGGCAAAAATTGGAGGCACGTTTATAAGAGCTTGGTTCTTCTCGACTTTCTCATCAAGTGCGGAAATGAAAAGGTGGGGGTTTTGATGACATTCGGAACATCATCATCCTCGTTCAGGTTGCTCAACAATGTAGGGAAAACATTTTCACCATTGAAACGCTAAAGGATTTCCAACACATTGAGGAGAACCGTGATCAGGGACTGAACATACGGGAGAAGGCCAAGCAAATCACAACTCTGCTTTCGGACGAGGAGCGTCTTACCAACGAGCGAACACGGTTCATGTTGACAAGAAACAAGTTGGTGTTCCTTTATCCTGATCTCGAATTTTGCTTTCAGGTTCAAGCAAACGAATCCCTCTTCGTCTGCTGCGTTTGGTACAAGCAGCCGTAGTCGTCAAGACTCCAATCTGGATTCTGAACTAGAAGAAGCTCGTCCATCTTCCATTGGAGAAGAGGAAATGCAGCTTCAGATAGCATTGGCTCTGTCTCGGGAGGAGTGCGAAAAGGCCGATGAAATGAGAAAGAGCGACGAGGTCCGACTTCAACTGGCTCTGGAAGAATCACGTGCTGAGGCAGAAAAAATGGCAACCAAACCTCAAGGAACAGTCAGCAGTGGACAGCTAACACAGAGTGCTCTTGACGATCTTCTGTCTTTGGGAGTTGGAGAGGTAGATCCCTGCAATTTTTGTATGTTATAGTTCTTTTTAGCTGATCATCAACGACACTCAACAACAGACACCAGCTACTTCATCTAACGCGTGGGAAAGCTCCACTCCAGTCAACGATCCATGGGCGCTGCCACAAGCAACCGCTGCTCCAAGCATGTATCCTACAGGTAAGAATTTTAACTGAATTTTGTTCAAAACCCGTTATAGCATCTTTGGGCAACGATCCCTGGGCTCCTACAGCTACTCCCACACCCATGAGTGCTCCGCTAACCGGTGCGCCTCCAGTTCATACAGAACAAATGGCGGATCCATTTGCTGCTTGGGAACAAGCTCTGGAGCCGACACCGGCTTTGAATACTGCTCCTGCCATTTCAGCTGCCGCCGTCGCCGCCGCTAATGGAAACAGAAAAACGCCGGAGAACTTCCTTGGTGAAAACAGCAATCTAGTGAACTTGGACAATCTGCTCGGGTCGAGTGTGCCAACGAACAATGCTTGTAAGTAGTTTCCGTTTATTCACAGTAGTATTATCTCATTTCCAGCAGTTAATCCCTTTATGTTGGGATCAACATCCGCCCCCGTCAATCCATTCACGGCAGCCCAAAGGAAATCTCCGACTTTGAACGAGATGAGAGCTGCTCAGCAGGCTCCACCACTTCCATCTTCGGGGCCTCGTGTTGGAGGAGGTCTGCCGCAGCCACTACAACCGACTCAGGCTAATCCTTTTGCTAGTCCCTTCTGAATTCGGACACTTTCTCTCCCACAAGAAATTTGTTGTATCTTTAAGCGTGTAGTCATATGGTACCCGGCGCGGTAACTAACTATCATCAAAACCAAGTAATCAAACAGTTCCCAAACTTATCCGATATCTTTGCGTTTCCTAGTCTCTCACACATATAAGCGTCGAATATAATTGTGATAATTTGTCTCCCTGATTCCCCCTCCTTCTCTCGACTCGTTGTGTGTTGGCAAACCAGCACTTTCTGTACAATCGCGATTGGTGCGCAGAATCAAAGCCATAACTCCGAACTCCTGAAATTTTCCAATCCTAAACATCAGAATCTGAGTTGTAACCTTCTTTCTACTAATGCATAAGTAATGTAGGACGAGTATTTCCCCTTTTCCGAACTAAATAACCGTAAGTGACCTTTTCTGTTCTAGCTAACTTATGGCTTTTTCATCTTCCGTTCGTGTAAATGAATTGTGCTCTCATATACGTTTTAAAGAAGGGAACGGACATATACGTAAAACGCCTGTCATTGATGGTCTTGCCGGGCGGTACATGCGATGCATCAGCGCTGTTAGTTTTTGCCGCTCGTCCGCTCACAGCTTTGGCGCTAATCTGCATTTGCCTAAACTGTTCCAGAGTTTTTGTTTTCCGCTTTACAAAATAGTTAGTAATGCCTGCTCTTTGGAACTTATCTCGTCGCTTGTTGACAGTATTTGTAAAGGTGGCGTCGGCTAGAAAATAAATAATAAAGCTGTTGTTGCGTAAGCGCGAATGATTTCTGATACAGAACTATCAGAAGTGCCGATTGTGCTGCTCCAATCGATTTCTGATATGGAGCGCGCCTTGGCTTTCGGCGCATCCACATGGCCCACCAGCTGCACTTTCTCCCTCCTTCCACCTTATCGTCTCCTCCTCCTGATTTCGATTTTTCAGCTCGCCTCGACCGAAAATGCAAAACCTACGACGTAATGCCAAAAATTTTGCTTACAATTATACAGATGCTCAAAAAGCGATTCGCGAGACTACCAGGTTTTCCAATGATACGTACATTACAAGCTATCGTATTTCAGCAACAGCCCTTGGGGCCCGACATCGGATCAGATGATAGTCATTGCGAATTTGATGAGGAACCCTGTGGTATGATAACTATCCGCTTACTCTACGTTTTATGATTCCAGGCCTTTGACGAAATCATGGGCATCATTTGGAAAAGACTGAACGATTCCGGAAAGAATTGGCGTCATGTTTTCAAGAGTTTATGCGTACTCGATTTCCTGATCAAAGCTGGCAACGAGCGTGTGGGTTTAAACAGCCGGTTCCGGTTTGTTGATTCTTGCTTTCCAGGTTGCCGTTCTCTGCAGAAGCAATCTCTATGCTATTGAGACTTTGAGAGATTTCCAACACGTTGAGGAAGGACGTGATCAGGTAGTCGATATTTAGAGAACGTTGCACATTCCATCATTTTAGGGCCTACACATTCGTGATAAGGCCAAACAGCTGGTGACTCTCCTAGCCAATGGGCCAAGAGCAAGTGGAACGAACGAAAGTGATTCAGGTAAACATATTTTGCTTGAAAGGCCTTAACCGGAAGTATCAGACGTCATTCGGTCACAGCCACGTGGAGAACCACCAGTCAGGCGTCCAGCAAATGCTTCCGAGGAGGAAGAACAGCTCCGGTTGGCTATGGAGCTGTCACTCCAAGATCAAAGGAAAACAGACAACTTAGAAGATGAGTACGAAGTACGGTTGCAGGTCAGTTTTGTTCTCGGATTTTTTAGAAACCTTTATTTAGCAAGCCTTGGAAGAAAGTAAAAAAGAAGCAGAGCAGGTCAAGAACAAATTGGCTCAACAAGCCAGTTTCGAGATTCCTGTGAAACCTAGGAGCAATGTGGACGATCTTCTTTCTCTAGGCGATGTAAGTAATCCCAATATCTTATTTCCCCAGTTAAACATGAGCACGCAACCATCATCGTCGTTAGCATGGTACAACAGTGGTCTCGATGATCCGTGGGCAGCTCAACCTCGGGCTCCCGTTAGTCCTGTTCCACAATCTATACCACCAACTCAAATACCAACTCTAATCCCTGGTAGTTTGTTTTTCGCTAACTATCTCATTAAAAGCTCATTCAGGTCTTGACAACGATCCCTGGGCTCCAACCCAACCTACAGTTCAGTATTCAGCCTATTCAACATATGATATGGGATCGATTGCTCCACCGTCTGAGAGTCAGTATGGAAATAACAATAGGATGCATTCATACGCCGATCCATTCTCAACTAATCCCTACGATTCGTTAGTGGTATGTCTGAACTTTATTTCTCATTTTGCTCTTTCTAGGATTACGAGAGACAGAACAATGCCAACCAGGTACAGAACTCGTCCAAAGACTTCCTAGGAATCAATCAGAACGGAGTCAATGTGGATAATCTAGTACAATTAGACAATATTAGCAGTAAGTCTTATTTCTCAGAGCTCTTGTAATTTTGGTTCAGGCTCCAACCCGTTCCTGCAAGCAAACCAGGACATGAGACGAACGCCAACTTTGAACGAGTTGCGAGCTCAGCAACAGAGCTATCCCACTCCGCCCATCAGTCCATTCCCATCAAGCCTTCCTTCATCCCAGATGCCACCAATCTCGTCAAACAATCCGTTTGCTTCAGCATTCTAGTCTGGGTCAGTATGTTTCCTAAAAAGCCAGTGATTTGCGGACTAAGAACTTTGGGTATATTGTCTTCTTGTGCAATGAATGTACCGTTGTTTATTCAAAGTGTTCGATATCAGTCAGCACAAATATTTGCTCCGGGTATTGTAATCTGGTGCCCATGTATTTTGCAGTGCTTAACCATCTGACACAGCAGGGCCTTTTCTTTTGCTAACACGGCTTGCAGACGGGCGCGCTCCGTCAAAAGAAGGTGTTTTTCATCGGCAAGCGTCTGTTCAGATGTCTTTCTGTGGCCAGCCAGCTCGCGGTTTCTCTCTTCCAGTTTTTGTTGCTGAAAATTTAATGATCTTGACCACGTTTTTCGCCTGCAACGTTATCATTTTTGCAAAATAAACTGGGAATTAACTAAAAATAGTGACTTAGATGTAGAGAGATATTTGTTGGCCTTGCACTTTAGCTTCTACCAGCTGGTCAGTTGCCCTAGTCATTTCTCTCTAATCTACTGCTATTGATTTTCCATGTTTCTCAGGCAGTTAACATTTCTGCGTACCTTTGTTTGAAACTTCCGAATTTTGACCACCGCTTCCTCCAGTTTGTTTCCATGAACTTGAGGCAAACAAGATAAGTGGGCAAGCTGTTTACTCTTCTCTTTTTCCTTATTGTGTACTCTATCATGACTGCATCTCATTCTCTCTCGAACTCGATTGTATTGAGTCATGCTCTCCTTGTGTATAGCGTCTTCCTGAAATCAAAAGAAAGAAACATGACCTAAAATTTACTCACCTGTTCTCTAATTATAATACACACCTGCTTAAGTTTCTCCAATCTATTTTGTTGAAACTTTTGTATGATCATTCTTTGAAGGTCACCCTTTGCTTCTCTGATCGTGATTTCGACCGTTTTGGGAAGCTCACGCTGGCGCTCTAAAGAGGAACACTTTTGGCTATGTTGACACGAACCCTTCATTTCCTCAGCAGCGCTCATTAGCCTCAAACAGAATTCCTGCGTGTGTGGGTGAATGCGTCTGAGCATTTGCAAGTTCTTCTTTTTGAAAAGACCTATGTCCTTAAGGATGTCCTGTTCCTGCAATATCAGGCTATCTTCTTTATAGGAATCCGGGAAAGACCATTGTTGTCTAATCAGAACCAGACGTGTTTGCCTCTTCCACGAAAAAGTTTGCAGAAAAGACTTACGGCGTTATGGTCAGGGATTGCGTCAGCTTGCTCTCACGTCACTTACCACACAGGTGTTGGCTCTCCATTCTTTCACTTTTTCGTCTAATTGACTCCTTTTATCGCAGATGACAATCACGTCCATTTCCTTGCTTATTTCCTCGACAGTTTTCAAAATTTCTGAAAGATAAAAATATAAAATAATGACAAAACAGTCGTGTTTACTACGACCCATGATTTTTGAGCTCACCTTCGTGAAAATTTTGCCATTTTTCCTGACAAGTAGGCAAAATGTTTTGAAGTTTTGCTTCTAAGTACTTTTTATGACTCCGTAAGTAAACTTTGTAGGATTCTGCCAAAGTTTTCATAGAAGATAGACATGAATTTCTATGAGCCAGTACATCTTCCATTAACTAAAATTATTCATTTCGAAGCCAGTTATGTTGGTAAATACCTTACGGAGCTGGAAATTCTTGCTAAAGGTCTCTAATTGGAAGTTGGCGTATATTGCTTCAGCAGCCATGCTGTGAATACGCTTGAAAAGGCATTTTGCACAGCTCAAAATGTCCTTTCCTGTTTTGGCTCCAACTCTTCCGTGCCAGCCAGGGGAAATCCCCCAGTCTGTCTTATCAGTGATCAACTCAGGTCTCTTTTGCTGACAATTGTTCGTTCAGTGAGGCCTCTCATCACGAGAGAGTGTGTGATCGAGAGACGCAGCCAACCCGCCACACGTCCTTCCAGTCAGCCCCGACCGTCTCCTATCGATTCCATCATGTCCTTCCAATTCCAGCTTTTCCAGGTATATTGAAAGCCGATACATGTTGAGAGGCTTTATAGGGGAAACCTAGAGGGTATGGGTTAATGGATCGAAACAGATTTCCTGGCAGATTCAACGTATATAGTATGCAACAGCTGATCCTCAGCTAAGACCAGTTTTCGCGGGCAAATAAACCGTGAAATTAAGGCTGACCAGTCAAGGATGTTGTTTTCAGAACTCATCTCCTAGAGGTGGCTACAAGTACGTCATGTACCCTAACTCTTTGACCACCCCCAATTATACTGTAAGTTCTGAAAATTGTATAAAAATTATCAAAATTGATGCAGGATGCCACGTGCTGTGTTTGTTGAGCCTACAGGGAACGCTGTCGGATCACAATTCAACAATTACAGTACTCATACTTCTTCTACATATTATACTCCCCAATGCCATGATAACCACTTCATTCCACAAGATGTCTATCCCTATCCCCAACAGGACTATTATCCCCAGCAAGATTACTATGCACCTCCAGTCGCCGTTCAAGAACCCTCTGACCTTCCTGAGATTGCCATTGATGTCGCTCGTCTATCTCCTGGACATTCACCCGTTCAAGGAAAGGTCCGTTTTTATTTTGATCACACCATTTGAACGACTTTTGTCACATAAAATACAGAAAGGCGACTTTGTCCCCACAGACTGTGCTATTCACATGAACGCTAGTGACCTGTAGCTTATCGAAAGTCTGATAGATTGCACTGTACTATTTTCAGGCCGAGATCCTCGAAGAAATTGTTCGCGAGTGCGAAGCCATCGAGCGCCGAAGCTCTCCCTCAAGTACTGGTAGCTCTCCTTTTTATGTACGTTTTGGGGATGAGGTCAAAAGAACAGAAATCTTCAGTCTTGGTTGCCCTCAGACGATGACGAAGAGACTACCGACTCTCCTGGTCCGTACCGTAACCCGATAAAGAAGGAGAGAAAGAAAGTATCCAAACTCCGTAGGCACTTGAACTGTACTGGTTTTTGCAGGCGCAAAACCGTCTCGCAGCTACCCGCTATCGTGAGAAAAAGAGAAAAGAAAAGGAGGAGCGACAGAACACGATTAGCGAGCTTCTAACCCGTAACGAGGATCTTAAGAAACAGGTGTCATCCATGGAGAGTGAGGTCAATGTTCTTAAAAAGCTTATGACCGAGCTGGGCGTGCATTTTTAATCTTGGCTGTATATGATTGCCTCTGTCTGTACCTATACTCTTTTGTAAGAGCTGTCTTCTGACGGCGTTCTCCGTAGCCTCACATGGCCGTGGCAGTAATTGTAAATTTCTACCCCCATCCCTCTTTTGTTCAAATAAATGGTCAAATGGTTAGTTACACCTGTTGTTGAAACTGTTGGTACTAATTGTAGCTATGCATTTGTGCAAAGTTGCTGCACTTTCGTCATCGAAATCGCTTTTTCTTAGTTTGCAATGCTCCCTAATAACGCGAGTAGCAATTTTGAAAAGGAACCATTCAAAGAGAGATGCACAACGAATCACGTTAGGGAGCATTTATCAAAGCAGTCTAAATTTAAGCCATAAAATGACAAATTGAGCTCAAATGCTGGAACAGGGATGCAGTTCCAATCTTGAAATTGAGGTACGACCACTTCCATCAAATGTGACCTCGGAATCATTGCCCATGTTCACCAATTGGGTACAGTATTCAGACCGCCGCGAAGTGATCATGGTGTTCATCTCACGTCGATTGTAGCTCTCTTTCCTAATAGATCTTAATTGGTTGTATAGTCAACGAGCTCTCAGGTATTAAACTCACTTGATGAACAAAGCTTTGAAAGTTTGTCGAAAGCTGCTAGACATGAAGCAATAAATGCTAAAGTTTATGGGATAGGTAGCCTAAATTGGTTATTTGAGTCAAGATGCGGAGGAGTAACTCACCATGACAAGCATATTACTGGCGAGAAGAAAGACGGCCGGAAACATGCCCTCAAGGAGTGTCAGTCGGATATTGAACGTCTCGCAAACACAAAGAAGAGCCATGAAGGCAGCCTGAGGCAGGTTGACCAGCTAAGAAAAACATCTTTTTGTTAATTAATGATGTCCTACCAGGAACAAGGACACAATGGCCACCAGCATCAGACTGGTCGAGTTGCTGTCGCGCTGTCTAGCAGCCTCTTCACTTCTCTTTTCTCTGAATGAGATTACATTGTGAGCGCATTAATTTTGACAGGATTCTACTAGCAAGTCCGTATTCTCGTTCCCGTTAATCTTGCATCTACATCAGACTTGTCCAGAAGTGACCAGCTTTTTGTTGATATTTAGTTTACCAAAAGCTGGAACATACCAAAAATTTGCAGTGGTACAAGAACCAAACGTTTTTCTTTGATTTGTTTTTAAAGAGATCCGATTGCTGCTGGACTAGTCCGAGTCACATATACTGGGTGCGAGAAAAAGCTGATAAACTGCCCCAAAATATAAAGGAAGAGAAGCATAAGCTCTATACACGGCTAGCACACCACAGATGTATATATAAGGCAATACCTTATCATCTTCGGTATAAAGCGGTCAAGAATAAATACCGAGACCTGCTCCTGTGTTTTTCTAAACAAGAATACCCAATTTGTGTCATTTCGTGCACAGAGAGCGATAGGGCCGACAAGGAAGACAAAACTAGATACTATGCTCACCTCAATAGGCGTTGTTTTCTTCTCTGAGCTTTCCTGATCTCTTTGATCAGAAGGGCATTCAGAATGACAAGAAGGACACTTGGCAGAATGATGAAAGCTATGGTTCTCGTCCAAAAATACATATTGAAGAAGACGGTCTGTCCCATCAGCTGGAGCAGCGGCGTAGGAGATGTTGTACAAGCTCTGAAGATGATGTACACTTTTTCGTCAAAGATAAGCCAGATTAGTCGTCAACCATTTCCAGGATAAACTCTATGCTCTTTTCAAAAAACCCACTTGATATATCGCCATTGTCCGTGAGGAGTGAAGACCCATCCTTCAACTGTGCCCAGGAAGTAATCAAACGATTTTGGCAAGCCGCATATCACAGAAAATGCCTATAGTTGATATTGAAAATCTTTCGTAGACAGTCTCTTACCCCAATAATAACCGTAGCAATACGTACATTACGAACATTGCAAGTAGCCCGCGAGTGAAGGGGATTGCTAATTGACACGTATCTAAACAAGTTCCTTATTTGTTTTCTCTAAAAGAGGCGCACTGACCTTTGACCAGCCAAAAGAACAGTTAACCACATGGCTATGTTGTGGAAAATGGGAGGGAGGGCGTCCATACTGTACTTGTTCAGGTAGCACCACCACAGCTCCAATTCGTGCATACGGTCATGATATCTAAAAAGATTTTTATTATCAAAATGATTTCAAGCCCCTTGCAAAACACATTATCACGTTTTTAGATACTAGTTGTTGCTTTCTACGTGTTCAAATATATGCATGTTGCCGCTCAATCCAGTTAAACAGGGATGTTTGCACAAAACATAGATGTCAACTTTTCCGGGTTCCGAGTTTTGGATAGCAAAACATTTGTGCAAGTTTTGAAAAGTTTTCAGCTTTGCAATAGTGAAAATTCACTGGGAGATAAATAGACCTGTACTCACTTGAAGGTAAAGAAGAAAAGAGTCCACGGAAGTGGAATCAATCCCACAAGTAGTTCCGCGATAGCCATATAACGAAGCACTACATTGGTTGGAGTAACCATATGTCTTTGGGAGAGTACGGCAGCCACGGCTAAGTTTGCCAGAACTGCCAACAAGACAATTATGGGGAAGATTTGGCCATAAACTGTCTGCTCCAGATCCTCGTAATGAGAAAGAGGCAGGATTGTTGCACCGTGAATGCATTCGTGCTTGCAGCCATCATAGAAGTTTATGAAATCTAAAATGTTTTATCGCGCATTAAATGTATCTCTTACCTCCGCTGAGCACACACTTTTGAGCCTCTTCGACTGTAGACTGATTAAATTCAAGTGGTGAGCTAGGCCCGCATCTGAAATCATATACCATTTCATTGACTATCATAGGGGATAAGCTGACTGACTCACCGAACTTCCAAACCATTCATATCACTGTAGTTTTTGACGTAGAGCACATTTTCCAGCCAAGACTGAAATGTTGTGGTTTAGCAAGTAATTAGCAGATGAGTATCGTTATGCTTATGACATGCAGAGGGAGTGTGTGTGCAATCAAAAAATATCCCTTTTTTAAAGGATTACCTACCAGCAGTTTTGCTATCTGATAGTAATCAAGAGAGAAATGACAAAGTGAATCGAGATTTATTGGGGCGAGAACAGGCAGTGAGGGAAATTGGGTGGGTGGAGCCCACTTTTTCTCCAGATTGCAGTTTGAACATAGGAGAACGAGACTGAGATGAGCAAGAGTGTCGGACTAACGGAAGACCTTCATATCTTCGAGGAAGATTCAATGACTTGTTTGTCAGGGATTGATCTTAGAGGAAACATTTAAGAAATAACAGAAAGTTTCTTAATGTTGAGGGGGGACTAAACCTTTTTTCGAAGGAGCATAATAAACGGACGCCGTCAGGACAAATGCCATCCATCAATGGGAATCACCTAGACTTGTCCTTAAGTAAAAAAGATAGCTCCATTCGCGTCAAACTTGTGACAATTGAGAAATGAGCTTTCTTTCGCGAATGATCAAGCAAGGCAGAAGAAAATGATCTTGGGAGTCATGACTTATGTGAGGATTATCCTTGGGATCTAGGCTAATTTGCTACGTAGCTGATGCGTTGAAATGTTGTTTTGTTACGTGGGTACATAGTTAAGGTTGCACTTTGCCAAGAAGATGAAAAAAAATTTGGACGGTGAAGGCGAGGAAGAGGAGAACTCGGCCCGATTAATAACTTGGAAGAAGAGTCTTTTTATTTGAAACGGCGCGGCGACAAAAACGGCAACTCCCAAGGAGCTTGGATTGCAAAGCCATGATCATTTTCTTACTCTCTCGGACTATGTTTACAATTTTGAACAGAAGAGTCAACTACACCCCAGGGCTTTGTGTCACCCGCCGCTAAAAACAGCTCCTCAATGATGACCTAATCATGTTTTGTTTCTTTTGGGCCAAAAAGCTTAAAAGGCTGTATCTTGATTTTATACTGAACAACGAACAGAATTGTCTAATCTGCATGCCAGCGTATAGCAATAACAACATTAGACGTGGATGTCTTTAGCTATTCTTTTGGCCTTGTCAAGTAAGCAAAAATACACACCCTGAACACAGGTATTTTCAAAGGAGAGATGTTCTCAGGCCCAATAATAAGGAAGGCCAGCTGCTTCTTAACGATGAACACCTAGCAATCAAAATTTATGTAATTGGACGACAAATGTCATGAGAGGAACGTTGTTAGAAAAAGTTGTTCACGGCTCAGACGAAGAATTGGATGATGAGTGCGAGGCGAATGGATCGCGCAAGTCGGGAGAGCATATGCCGTAGGATAGAGTGTGTGCCATAAATACGGCTGTTAATAAGCTTTTAGGCAGAGTCAAGACTATCCCATCAGAGAGTCTTTTTACATCCTTTTTCCGCTGCTATCGATAGTTCATGGATCATTTTGAAAATTTATGCTCCCGTTCCTCTGAGTTCTCCCATATTCTAAAAGTGCACTTCTTCACTGACATTTTGATTTTACATCAGCGTTCTAGGACATCTGGGTAGACATACTGTAATTCTTTGAAGCGAAGAGCTCATAGCACTGAAGGCTTGCTTTGGTATTGTGGGCTTAAGTTTCAAACCAAAAACATAAATTAGAGCATGTTGCCAAACTGCACACCTATGCCGTCCGACGCCTCTTATACTTTACCGATCTCAAGATAACCTCTTGAAAAAAGTCTTGGAGACGCGTAAGCAGATGTCTAGTCACGCCTCAGCGATCTCGTGCCTATCTAGATTCTTCATTTAGTAGCTCTAGAGTCGAATTTACTGACGCAAGTCCTCTCCGCCATACCATGTAGAGCTTAACCTCTCAAGGACATCAGTTATACGTTAAGAGACAGCAGATCAATTTAGGCCAAGAAATAGGTTGTTGATACTCCTGCGGGGAAGAGAGATTAATGCCAAGAACAATCGAAACACGTAAATATTGTTAGAATGAGCGGAGGAGCGAGGACGAAACAGGACATGCAGCTCGGTCATTAGCGCTCTATCTCGCATTTCGACTGCTATGACTGATGCCATTCTGATAAATAAAAACCGCAGGGTTAGATTTCGTTCCGCAGGGTTCATCTCTGACTTTTTGGGCTACCCCGCGCAAGTTGCCTAGGTGGCTATTCTTGGAAGCTAGCTGAAGAGGGATATTGGACGGATATTAACCGCTGTCCATCATACTGCACCCCATCTTCTATTCTTTTAAGTGGGGGCTCACAGCGGTTCACTACCTCCAGTGAACAATTCGTTTTCGGCTGCCTAATCAAATAGTCCGGTAACTGAGACTTGTTAGGGCATGTCTACTGAGCTTTTAGCTAAAATAGACCAAGATACTTTACTAGAAATAGCTAGACGATTAAGTAAGGAAAGCTCAGACAGAGACACCTACCATGTGAAGCTGGAGCCACAGTGAAAATGAGAGGTTACAATCAAAAGAAACACATAAAAGAGATTCTCATGTTCGGCGCATTACAATATTTTATGGGTAGTTTTGATGTGAGCTAATGATAGACGTTATTCAAAGCAGGAGTCAAAACTGAAATCTTTTCCTTGACCTGTATAGAACACGCTGTAAACAAAAGAAACCAGCCATCTATTCCGTTAAGGAGCTGTCGTGTCTGTCTGCCTCAGCACGAGCAAAGCGAAAAAGTCAGCGCGACCTTCGGGACATCAAGCAAGATATGTTTGGTCCGCAATAGGAAGCTATACTGAAACGGAAAAGTCACTCAATCCGGGCCAGTATTGAAGAACGTGGAATGTTTGGGTCTCACGAAAGTCTTGTTTAAGGTAAAGAACTAACCAGGCGGCCAAATTGAAAAGAAGAGACTGAAAGCTCGAAGGGAAGTGATTACCCTCATGTTACATTGATGAAATTGCTCATGGGCCAGATTGGACGGGGAATTGGAGGTAACGAGAGTGCGGAGAGCTACTTCTCGGAAGAAAAAGTGAACCACCTTCTTGAAAAAATTGAAAGTTCACTAAAAGGCTAAAGTCGTTTGTCTATAATTAAAAGCTCTAATTGAGGGTAAAGCCCCGAAAACAAGATAGCTGCTAATGTAGTATCCTCTAAGGCAGTGAAAACATTCAAAATCCCACTAACATTTGCAATTTTTGACCCTCTTCAAGGATCAACGTGACATTGTGAACATTTCCCTGTACTATTCCTGCAGTAAGAAATAAATAGCCAACCTGTCAACAATAGTTTCTGTTCTGATTTTTAGTGTCACTATCAGTGGGAGAAAAAACCTGTCACTTTAACTTGAAACGCTCCGTCACGGTTTTATCATTCTTGGGCTGCAGGGACTACGATCGCAGCTAACAACCACCAGTACCAATTGCAGACGAACCAGCCACTGAACATGACGCAGCCCGATCGGGCGGTCACATTTCGTCGCGGCACTGCTGCGCGTGTCAGTTGTTCAACACTGTTGTACCTGTTCTGCATCTAAATAAAAACTACTACTCCCCAAATCAGTTTCCTGTTCATTTGTGAACCTCAAGTTTTGGTAAAAGTTTATTTGGTACCGTAATCGTAAATACACCCATACAATCAAATAGAAATATGTACAAATTATTAAAGTGATATGGTCACGCGGGATCAGTTTTGAGATTAGGAGGTAGTCAAGGGAACTTCCTTGATAAAGTAAAGGAAAATTCTATACTGCAAAGGCTAGAGATTTACATCTCAGGCTCGGAGTTGGAGATGTCGCATCCCTCATCACTGGACTCAAACTCGAAGGTGATGTCGCCCAGTCGTTGGCAGAAGAGCTTCATTCTGAGGGCTGCCTCAGCCATGATGTCTTCAGGATGGGTGATAACCAGGCGGATCCAGCCAGGAGCTGAGAATGCTGACCCAGGGAACGTGATCACGGATTCTTCCTGAAAATAGACTTGTTTGTATGGTCAATAAAGCAAGAACTTATTGTTTGTGCTTCTTAGGAAAGATCATGCTAGGAAGATAGAGATAAACAAACCTTGATAAGCTCCTGGACAAAAGTGACTTCATCTCCGTACACGTTCTTGTCGACTCCGATCATCATGTACATGGCTCCTTGAGGCTTCAGGGGCATGAGGCCGGGAACGTCTTTCAAAATGTCGTAGATGATCTCGGCATTGCGGGAGATGACGTTGCGGTTGTATTGGAAGTACTCCTCAGGAGTCTCCTTGAGAATCTTGGGCAGAGCTCCTTGGATCAGAGCACAGGGACCGACAATCTTTTGGGAGAGAGCTATCATGCCGGCCTTGACATCATCCAGAACTCCGAAACGATTGTGGATGGTGACCCAGCCGAGTCTCCAGCCGGGAACCATCCATCTCTTGGCAATTCCATCGCAGGAGACGACGGGAACTTTGGGGAAGAGAGAAGCAATGGGATGGAACTTGGCTCCACCATAGACGAGATCTCCATAAATCTCGTCGGCGATAATCGGGACATGGTTTCTTTCGGCAATCTCGAGGACGCGTTGAAGGTGCTCCTTGGGGAAGACAACTCCGGTTGGGTTGCCAGGGTTATTGATAATGATGGCCCTGGTGCGGTCGTCAATGAGAGACTCGAGCTGGTCCAGGTCAATTAGACCTCCCTTCTTCATATCAAGTCTATAGGGTCGGTCCTAAAACTTGGTGATAAGATATGCTCCAACTCTATATCTACCTCAATTCCGTGGGGTCGGCAGAGAGTAGAGTACAAGGGGAATCCAGGGTGAGGGACGAGAATGTTGTCTCCGAAATCAGCCATAGCCTCGATGGCAAGCTGAAGAGCATGAGAGCAGCCACTGGTCAGGATAACATCATCGGGAGAGATTGGGGCGGATTTGGTAGAGTATCGGTCACAGACAGCTTGACGGGCTGGAAGTTCTCCAACTGAGGGTCCATATCCATCGTGTCTGAAAGACCCTTGCTACTTTCGGTAGACACTTTTGCACTCACTTGTGAGAAAGCATAGACTCTTGCAAGGCCTTCATGGCAACCTCACTCGGAGGTAGTTTCCCCGTTATAGTAGGATCTCCAAGGTTCAGCCGAATCACGCTCTTAGCAGGATTGGTGGGAACGTTCATGGCGTCGGCAATCTTGCGAATCGGGTTCACGGTGTTCTTCGAGTGCTGGGACTGAGGTGCTTTGCCCCAACCCAAGCTACCTCTCTTGGCGTTCTTCTGGAAACAGGATGTATGATTAGGTGGGAGAGGTAGCAACATCTTATCTACAGAATGGCACCATATGTCAATCTCAGGTCATATCAACTAGAGAATTCGAAAACTTACCATGTTTCGGAGAACCTGCTCGTGGATTTGAAGCTGGCAAGTGATCTCCTCAGGAGTAAGCTGGTGGGCGGTGCAGTCAACCTCGAAAGTCATTTTGTTGCGAAGTACGGTCGCTGAAAAGCTATTATCTTGAAATGGCTAGTTGCGATAGGTAATTTGAAGAGAATGAGGCGGGGGCAGTAGGAATGAAAGACCCAAAAGGTTGAATTTGTTGACTGTATGTATATTGTTATTGAGATAATTGAGATTTGCGAATTAGTTAGCTAGAATGGTGCGTCCCAGTCTTTTATACAGGGGCAGTCTCCGCCCACACACCGTTTCGACGCTAAGGGGCCACGCGATAATGCTGATGAAATAGACGGCGTGACAAGTGACCGGTTGATCTAGCTACTGGGGTGGTCTGTCTCGATACACGTGGGACTACAACACTACGTCATTTAGGACAAAAATAGTTTGAACCAGCTCAGCGTTTCCGGCCCAAAACGTGTAGGCAAGAAACAAGAAGCAAAAGCCATAATTGGCTTGACCGATCGCACTGTGAGAAAATGACGGAATCGGTTTCTAATTCACGATCTATATATGATCAATGACGAGTATTTCAACGCAGTTTTTGTATTTTCCTCTTCGCTTTCCTAGAAGTTCGGATTGTTGATAAAAAGTCGGCGTTGAAATTGTTCAAAAAAGGAATCGTACTAATTCGACACAGACACTTATCAGACTCGTCCTTTTTTTGTGTCGGGAGCCGGACGCCAATGCTCAAAAAGGTCATGGTCATTAACACTGCTCACTGATCTCTCAACCATAACACTCGTCTGTTCCCTTGTGATTAGGGCAAATGGCAAACAGTATCTTTACTCTTTTGTCGAATGCGTGACTTCCTGGTCGTTTGGGACGTCATCTTTGACCAAGACCAGAAAGTTTTTCGGTACAGTATAACTGGATAAGGTAGGTAATTAGCGAAAGACTGTGGCGCTGCGGACAGCATATTACATCAGCATAGACCTCCTCCACGACATCCTGACCTTTGGAGTCGCGACAACAAATACGTTACCCGAATTAGAGTACTGTGCCACCCAGATTAACGTAACAAGTTTTTATTGACAGCAGTGGTTTTCAGTATTCGTTCGACGGCAAAAATGTACTGCATATTGCAATGACAAGAGGGAACACAACGCCGAAAAAATCAGTCCCTGAAGCATCCACCGAATCTGCACGTAGGCACTGTTTGTGCCACTAATTAGATCAACTACTGATCTTTCGTTAAAAAAGATACAGGTCGCATGGCCACCATAACTCATTTTTGTTATGTTGGTCCAGCACGGTAGTCTGTTTTAGACGTTTGAACTATGCAGATGCCTGCACGTGGTCTAGATTCTCTGGCCTCACTTCTTTTGCCACACTATTGCGCTGAATCTCTCGATTCGGTAGACGCACGTGCTGCTTTGGCCAAGGCCCAGCATGTCAACGAAATCACGAGACAGTGAGAAGATGAGAGATAGTAAGACCAGAGAGGGGCGAAAGGGCCTGACAGACGAGATCGTAACCGCTTTAGAGACGGCAGAGGTGAGAACGTTTGTCGACGAAACAGGGCCGGCTGCTGGAGAAAATGCGTACACGTCGACGAACAACAGAATTTTCGCTGCTGGCAGTAGGGCCTACAAAGAGTTGGCGGTCACTGCCCTTTGCAGTTAAATGACCTCCATCGCAAAAGCACAACTTCGCTTTAGTCCACAAAGAGTGTTCATCATCTGTTTAGAGCTGATACCACTATCCGAAAAGAGTAGCGAGCAGGTTTCTGATTACAAAACGACACATCATCCCGATAGCTTCCTGAGTTTGAACCACGTGGGGTCTCCAGGAATGTGTACAGTTCTATGGTCTAAGTTTGCGATAAAACTTGAATTATGACACATTACATTTATACTTGTGTGGTTTGGTCCCTCAAGTTCTTGTCAGTCATAACAGCACAATCATCAACAACAAGCACGATGTTTGTACGACTTTTTACTGTGACCATGGATCAGTTCACACAACTGATAAGAGAAAGTGTTTCATCTTTCTGTAATTTTCTATTTTTTGCTTCTGACCAGATGCCTCCGAACGGATGTTAAATTAATCTGCAAAGAAAAAGGCGAGGCAGATAAGGCAATGAGGCCATGGAAAAAAGCTATCAAAGCTTTCACTATTTTCGGACATTTCTGCAATCAAACATCCAGTTGCCAGGCTGTGCCAAGGTACGGAAAGAGGAAGATGGATCAGTTCAACGATAGCGTCACGTGACTGCCTGGGATTACTGTAGATTTTTTGGATTGCGCGCAGAAAACTGCCTTTCTCTGAAATGATACAGCTTTACTTGGGGAACATTGGCTTAGAGTGAAGTGGAATTCTAAAGATGAGAGTCATACAGTCTCAATCTGTAACATACACCTTGGTCTCTAAGGTGATCTCTGCATGCATAACCACATGTTTGCGAACACCGCTCTTTGATGACGCTATGTGGCCGGCTATGATAATCATCTTCACCATAGGGAAAGTTCGTTCCCGCGACGTCACACGATCACTTCTATTCCACAATCAAGAATGATACCGCGTCCGTCAAATCTATTCGTCTCCACGAACGTGTTTATTTTTAGATGGATACAGGTTGATTTTAGAGCGAAAACATGGCACCCGTCACGTCATCTTGAGCGGTCTTTCTCTCTCGTAGTGATGATCTTTAAAGTCATCACAGTGACCAAAAGAACTGGAAGACGATTCCCAAACAGTCTTTGCTTTATACACAGGGAAACATATACTGTGAGAAATGGGGGAGTACATATACAGTTATCTTAGAAGATGACACTAACCTTGGAGAGATCATTTTGTTGGGAATGCTAAAGGGGCTGACTTGCTTCCCTTTATGAGGTAGGCAAGAAAACCGGGAAGTGAAGACGAACATGGAGCAAGGGACCAGAATTCTATTGCTTTCGAAAAAATTATGTTCCTTCTGAACCATTTAGGACAGTCTTGTTGTCGACTGTAGTGTAGCTGCCGTGAAGGCGTTCATTCCACTGAACGGAGCGAAACCTGAAGTTTTGTCAAAGTAAGTTCAGCCGGTGTTTCGCGGAAAAGAATGCAAATAACATGTATTTTGAATGGGTTTTTCTTCCATGAAATTCCTGGATACTGTTGCGACGAAAGTGCTTTTATCTGCAGCTTTTTAGAATTTACCCAATCAGCGTGTGTTCTCCAAGAAAAAGCTAAGCTTGCAAACGCTCCCGAGTCTGATAAGAAGCCTACCTGTTGGAGCATTTAGGAAGTTTGTAGCCGGGGAGGCGCTGACAGTAGGGTATCCCGAGTTATAGACAGCCGTCTGTAGAGTTCCAGAGCTCGGTCCATAGGTCAAACTACGTGGAGAATTGTGTGTTCTTCCAGTGTAATCTGAGAATGTAAAAAGTTGGTTGAATTATGGGGTCTAAGGCTACCGGTAGTCGTGTCGAAACCAGCGTAGGAGGCATAAAGTTGATCTGCTCCTGACGTTCTGCAAAATGATATTGCATCAGATGAGTGGGGCAACGAAACCTGTTGTACAGCGCTTCCGCAAGTTCTGCAGCTCGTTTCAGAATTTGTTCCTTTGGCAGACGTTCAGGATCTCCTGGATACTTGGGGAGAAGCTTCTGAAGTCGTTGGAAACCAAAGTCGATGCTTGGCTCTGTCAGTGCTAAAATAACTTCTGAAAAGTTATCTGCAAGAACACATACAAATATAGGCAAATCTGACTGGCTGTCCTCGAGAGAAGCTCTTGCTCTTGTACTGTAGATTGACTTCGACAACCCCAGCGTTGTGCCTCGGCGGTGTTGTTACTCTCATCGCGTTCGGAGTCAAGATTTGAATCTGGAAACTCGTTTCCTGAAGAAACACCGGCAGAATCTTACATCATTCCAGACTGTGGTGACTCCAAAAGCAACTTGCAGCCCTTCGAAGAAGTTTTCGCCGATTATCACAACCTGCTGGCCTCCTTGAACCCAGCCTTCTGATGGACAGATTGCTTTTATCAACGGCACAGCATTGCCGAGGGACACGTCCGATAGCTCCGAAAAATCTGCAACATACAAATTGTTACGTCACTTTTCCGCATTTCGAGTTTTGCTTCGATGTCACACATTATCTTATCTATGCGTACATGGGAAAGTCAACAAATGTACTCCCGTTGGCAAATACTAATTTCGACTGTTTTCAGTCTGTGGTCTGATATGTGACGTTTAAGGGCAAGCGTGATCACCAAAATATTGGCGGTAGATTCAAAACGGTAAACATTTACGAGTTGTACCTAGGCACTGTCATTGAAATAGAGTCGAGTTCAAACAATCAGATTTCATCTAACTTCCCAAAAGAGCCAATCCAGTTTCCGGAAGCGGTCCCCCTTTAAGGATCCGATGGCAACACACTTGTTAGCACGAGCCAGCTATCCATCCCCCTTCCGCGCCAAACAATTTGCATATCTGACGTTTTTATAGATGCGTCCAATTATGCTTATGATAGACGCAGCTGATCTGCCGGCTGGCAGGCCATCTTCACACTCTGGCCATCGGAAGTGCACCTGGCTTGTGTCTTCTAAGCCTAGAGTATTTTCAGCGCTATCGTCTCTGACAAAAATAGATATTTGGTCCTTTGTGCGCTGCGCTGGAATGTCAAAGGAACGATCTTTAAAGACTGCACGCTTTTTTCTCTTTTCCCCCGACAGGGGAAACTGACCCCGTACGCTGTCTTTAATTGTCAGCGGGAGAGGATGCGCCAGTTAGTTGGCTCTAATAGTCTCGTAGCGCATTACAAGCTCATCCGTCTGTTATTCATTATGTGTTGCGAGTTCATTAAGAGAGCGAGAAAGGTCAAGCTGTTGTCTCTGAAACTAACCGTCGTTCACTTCACTTCTCTTGGCTCGACGTCCGTGCTTCGAGTTGTTGTGAACGAACATGTTCTCCGACATGGCCAAGAGTTGCCCGTCTATCCTGGCCGAAGTGCTCAGCACAACCTAAACCATACGTTTTCTCGTGTATTTACGACTGTCAATGAGACGGCGGCTCTTTACAAAAGAGCAGCTTGACTGCGGTCAGTCTATACGATCTCGCACTAAACGTTCTTGAGTCGAGATATGGCAGACAATGCAGACCACCTGGTTGGCGCCTCCGATGATTGATTAACTCGTATTTTGAAACTAACCGCCTGTCAAGGCAAGGAACTGACCTGGAAGCGACGCATATCCCGAGGATTGCCGGCATTTTTCAAACAGTTCTGGTTGCACTTCAAGAAGAACTTCAGAAAGTATCTGAAAATTTTATTCATTCCGCAGAAAAAAAACCATATTTTAGCCTCGTGGACTATCCAGATGGCAAGTCTATCAGCTCTGTTAGCAACTTGAAAGGAACGCGATCTGCGGCTGTCCGAGAGCCCACCATTACTTCATTATATCCCATCTCGGACACTAATCCAATAGTACGTCGCGGAGCTAGGGCGCCGACAATTTTCAGAGCCCAAACTTTGGATATTTCTTATGGTTCCGTGATTCTGGGCATATAAGCTTTAGCTTCAAAAAAGTTTCAAATGTCAAACTACCAAAATTGCCAGCATTCTAGTCTCAGACTCGCGCAAAGCGTGTGTTCTTAATCAACTAGATGAGATGTTGGTTTATGTGCATTTTATTGCCGGTCAAACAGTTTTAATGGCCCAAGCCAACGGCTGCCAGCTGCTCGATAGTATCTTGCATAATTGGAAGGGCGAACCGAGAACATCCCAATAGTGGCTTAGAAACATACCGGTCTATAATCACGGGATCACTGGGAGTCTCGTTCCTGTTCCCGCAACTCTTCTTCTCACAACATCGGCTAAAAATAGGCATTTTCCTTTATGATGAGTGAGCCGTTACCTGCACATCACCTCGTGTGTTAGTAGAACTCGACACATTTCTGGATTTTTGTCCTGCCCTTCGTATGATATTGCCTAAAATCCGTCTTTGTCTCCCTTAAATCCAAAGTTTGGACTATGACGCTCGAGGCTAGTTTGAGGAAGCCATTGATTTCCTACCGTAGTCTCGTCTCTTTGGATAGACTACTCTATTTCAGTTGGCGAAAACAAAAAGGATCTAGTAAACTGGTTTGAGGAAGAAAGTCTTGAGACTGCGGAGTGTGTGGAATGGAAACAGCTGAGGTGATGAGAAGTATGGACAGAGAATGTGGATGCGAAGGATTTCAATCCAATTTTTAAGTGTAGCAACGGTTTCCAACTAAAAAGGCTCATAGCTTGATTTGAACTTTGTGATCATGCTTTTCAGTCACAGAATTAAAGTATCGCAGCAGAGCATTAGCACTGAGCACTAATATAAGCAAAAATATTAGCAAAACTTCTGAACATCAAAAATACAGTCAAACAAACAACGTTCTTCACAGCTTCTCGGATCCAAAGTACGTTCCATCTACTGAGAACTTCCTATTTCAACAGAGTAGAAACAAAATGTGCTTCCTACCTAACTCCTAACTTTTTGCACGTAAAGGCTAGAAACTATATGCACAATTTTGAGCAAGAAAGTACAGCCTAAACAAGTTGCATTCTTACCTGTTTTGTTTGGCTGTCGACCAGGCGTACGTAGAGATCCTGTTCTGATCGTAATCCTGAAACGTTTGTCTATTCCTTTAGAAACAGCTTACCGTTTTGAAACATCAAGGCCAGCTTGTAATTTATCCCATTTTTTGTGTCTTGACCATCAACTTCTTTCTCTGCTTCGACAAAGCCGGCAAACTGATTATCAAACCGTTCTTCGAGAATTTTTATGCAAACCTGTGTTCTTTCAATCTCGATGGGTTGATTGTTTCTGTCGTAGAGGGCAATAACAAAGTGAAAGAAGTTGGATTTCCGTAAATTGTTGGGTGGATGCTTCTCGAAGTGTGCTCGCGCAACATGACAGCTGAAACAGGGTCAACTCAAGTGAACCTGAACGGTTTCAGGAGTGTGAGGGCTTGAAAAACGTGTTTCGGTGAATATTGGACAGAAGAAGTGAGACGATGGAGCACAAACTCATTATGGGAGGGCTCGGTGAGCGTCCATGTCCCACTAGAGGGACCTGGGGACGATACCCCGCGGGAGCCGTGGCGCGCAAGATTAAAAACTTTTGTGACCTGTCTAATTGGCAGTTGACTCAGGAGAGCGAAAAAAGAGTCTCTTTGCAGGAAATTTGAGTAAATGAAGTTTAAATTAAGAATTTTGGCTCATTTTTGACAAGGAGCCAGAACTTGAGGTTACCTGCTGTTGGACGTATCGATCAAGGAGGATGGCCATGGATTTCGAAGGTTTTCATCTTTCATGGATCGAAGTAAGGTAGAACCATCGGAGAAGAACATGGCTGGCCCCTCGGGAGGTGCCTTCATTAGAGGCCAATCCGGGGGAATTGCCCTCGACTCCGCCCAAAACGACACTAGCCCAATGAGGGATAGCAGCCTACTGTATGAAGATCGATGCAACAATTAGGCACAGATGCTTCAGAATGCTCTCGTCGTAGCCAACTTCCAAACTTGCACCCGTCCCAGGGGCCCATTTAGTGACGGAATTTTCGACTGGGAAACAGCCAATGAGCATAGTTGTGCCGGAATGGTGGATCATGATGATTATACCAAAAAAAGATGGTCTTTACTCGGAAATGTGCTTCGAGAAGAAAAAGTCAGACAATATACTAGCGACATTTTGTACTTAAGTTGGAGACGAGACAATACAAGTTGGGAATTGGACCATGCCTTCTTGTTTGGTAACGTTTTTAGGATCTACAGATAGACAAAACTTCAATTTTCTCGAAAACGGTAAACTGTTGGAAGCTAGAAAGCATATGGGGGACGCAGCCGACGGCTTCATCAAGCGTTTTTCATTACCACTAGGATATGTGCGCCGTGTGTTCCCTGGAGGCCGTGAGCGACCGCCTCGTTGCTGCCATACACACCTATTCTTTTAACAAAATAGGTTAATGGCAAATGTTTTTTTTACCGTTTTGAGTTTTTCAAATGTAAAGAAATCTCGGAAGTTGTTCATAAGGAAGCCAGTTGACGACAAAGACTCTTTTTCATCGAGCTGTCTAGATTACGAGTAAACAAAGAAGTTTTGAAGACTGGTAAACACGACAAAATAACGTTGCTATATCAAAGATTGGTGTATAACATCAAATGCAAACAATGATAAATAAATATAAATATTTCAGGTTTTAAAAAACTAATAAGCTGTACTATCTCAAATGAGATCAAGTGGTGGTTGTTATGACATTGTTCGAGGTGGTTTCGGTACAATAGAGATTCCGTCCGACGTATTCGTGTTGTCTTATTGGATGTTTCTGCTTGTGAAGGTTTTCCTTTCACTGCTCTTTTTATCTGTGCTCACGTTCAGAACTCCTCTTTGAGAACAGTTTTGACTGGTAAAGTTTTGAGTAAGATACAATATAACAGCACCTTGCATTATAACAAGACCTCCTCCCAGTTGTAGTTGGCATTGTCACAAGTTGCTAAAAGGGGAAAGATATCGCTGGCTCTTATTTGCTCTTATAATCCCTATCGTTGTTTCTTTATGACTTTCCCTCCTGTCGGTAGCTCCCCCTGGGAAAAAGTGTCATCAGTCTTGACACGACTTTGACGAATGCAAATGCAGCCCAGTTTGTCAAGTCGACTGGCCCGAAATATTCAGACAGCTGCTCGCGGATATGGTAATGGCGCGCTGCCAATTTGTAATAGATATACGCTGACTCTCGTGGTGTGGCGAGATATACGGAGATAAAGCGAAGCTGCCACGAATTGTTGCCAGCCAGATGAGCGAGATAGTAAGGGAGAGCATGTGCAAGAGAGCTAAGAGAACTCACTCTGGTCTCAGCTGGAAGAAAGCTTCCCACTGTGCGACATAATTCTCACATATGGACAATCCTGGAAACCATCTTCTTGGGTGTCTGTTACAACAGTATATACCATGAAGGCTTGGATCGTTGGATTCCACCGATAGTGGAGAAAATGTAGGTTTCTGGTCTTCTTCTTCTTCCAAAGGAACTGAATCTCAGATCATATGGTAAAGTACAATTCTGAACGCGTTTGCTGAATCTTACAATGACTTGAATGCGAGGCTCTGTAAAACATTGTTCTGTCACCGGACTAATCACTAGGATCAAGAAAACTAGAAATTTTCTTTTGTATGTTTTGCTGCTTCGACTCTTTAAAACCATACAGTTTCTTTCGTCACTCTCACATGACAAATGAGGCTTATGAACACGCTCCATCTCAAACCGACAAGCATGCAATTTCAAAAAGGATAAAAGACATACCTTTTTGGGAGTTCTGAGAGCAGTTCATATATAGTACTTGGGAAGTATAACTAATCAAAATAAACACTCGAGACAGGTATTACTTGTTAGTAATGCCGCTAATTGCTTCCATCTCTGCTCTCCAGAGACGTTTCTTCCACCTTATTATTCCCATTTCAGCGAAGGGTGGAAATATTAGAGCATCTCGTTCAATATTGGCAACTCGGGAAAAGCTGGAAATATCTTTACGACCGAATTACCACGTAGCATTCTTATCGTGGAGAGGTGTCCCTAATAAGCTACCTGTCTTGGTCAGTCCGGAGACTAGCCTCACCCAGAAATGCGGTTGACGCTGCTGTTTCTTGCGCTCATTGGAGCAGCCTCGTCTTCGACTAGGTCCGATGGAGATTTCATGCCCAACGGCTTGCCTGAGACCTCTTTCACGGTCAGCTTTAAACAATACTCCGGATACTTGAAGTATAATACTCCTGCAACTGCGGGATATCTTCACTACTGGTATATTGCAACTTTCCATCAAGTACTCCACATGTTACAGGTACATCGAATCCCAAAACAATGTGGCTAACGATCCATTGATACTGTTCACTAACGGCGGACCTGGCTGTAGTTCAGTTTTTGGCATGATGGAAGAAATCGGACCCTTCCGAGTCTATCCAAATGGCCGCATCCTTTACGAGAACGTCTTCTCATGGAACAAGGTGATTCATTTTAATTATGGTCGAGCCCATGATAGGAACCACTGTAAACCACATTGATAAGAAACATAACCCACAGATCGTAAAACGAAGTATACGCAACATTTCGTCAGAAAAAAGTGATTTAGGCCGCCAACTTGTTGGTAATTGATGGTCCGGGAGTTGGATTTTCTCCGGTCTACAATAAGACACTCACAGATCAAGATGTTGCTGACTTTATTGAAAGTGCACTTGATGACTTTCTAGTCAACGTGTTCCCTGAACGGCAAAGTAATCCTATTTTTGTTGGAGGAGAAGGATATGGCGCTATTTACGCGACTCTCATTGCCAAAGGCATCCAAAATAGAAGAGCAGCCAGCCGAAATCTGAAAGGTGTCATGCTCGGAAATGGTCTCCTGAACAGCAACATCGAGTTCAATACACTTCTGCCATATGCTTACATGCACGGGTTTACTGGAAAAGAGTGAGAGTCCCTGGGTGATAAACAACTTACACTTGTTCAGTGAATGGGACGATCTCCGATCTGTCTGCTGTGTTGGAACATCAACCCTTCACTGTGACTACTCTAAGGAATCTGCAGCTTGCCAGAATAAGTCAAAAAATGCTGCGAACACTTGGATAGGCTCCCTGTATTTTAACAGTATTTGTGATCAATACTTAGTATTCAGAACCAACCCGTTTAATGTTTACGAAGACTGCTACGCGAACAGAGTTCTAATGCAGAGTACCAGTCAAATTCTCGGAGTGACCTTCCCAACAATGAACTCGACAGACAACTTGAATGGCTACCCCTGCTATGCTGGAATGCAGACCCTCCTGTACATCAACCAGCATTCAGTGAAAGCAGCTCTTCATGTTGATCCCAGTTATGGTTCAGCGTCTACTTTCAGTACTTGCGTGTAGGTTTTGAGCATCATGAGAACATTCAAAAGCGAAAAATGTGGTAGCGCACTTTTATCGTGTGTTTAACATGAGCTTATGCGGCTAATTTTCTTAGTTTGATAACTGAAATGGTCGGAAGTATAGTGAACCCGAAATCCCAATATTTTATGTTTGTTTGGGATGAAAAATGATAATCGAATACTGAAAACTTCTTTACCCATGTTCAGGCAACTTTCCTATGACAAACTCACAAGCGACATTACTTTGTTCCTCTCAATGCTAATGAACGACAGCATTTTTACCACGAACCAAATGAGAGTTCTCATCTACAACGGAGATCTGGACAGCACACATAATTTCATCAGTGCCCAACTCTTTGCTGACCAGTTTTCTGCTTCTCAGAATGCCACGGTTCTCAGTGACGGACACTGGAGTGCCAGTTACAATCGTGATGTGTACAAGGACATGGAAGGAGGTCTAGCCACAAGATATAGCAATAAGCTTGATGTTGTTTCTATTAGAGTAGGTGAAGAAATCTTTGTAGAATATGTTTTTTTTTCAGGGTGCTGGTCACTTTGCTCCCCAGACCCGTCCTTCTCAGACTCTTCAGGTTATTAGAAACTTCATCACTGGCCAAGACTACAGCAACAGTCTAAAGGGTGTTCCTCTTGCAGCTCAAGCTCTTTTATCCGCCTATCAATATCTGAATTCTCAAACTACCCGAAAAGCGAATGACCAGATTTACGGACTGCCTGGTCTCACTTTCCAAACCAACTTTAACCAATACTCCGGTTACTTGAAGGGCTCTGACTCTCATTTCCTCCACTACTGGTAAATACTATAGCTTCACATAATAAGTCAGAGCTTAGGCTGGTCGAGTCGCAAGTAAACCCATCATCTGCTCCTCTCCTTCTCTGGCTGAATGGTGGTCCCGGTAGCAGCTCCGTCTGGGGTATGCTCACAGAGAATGGACCTTTCCGTCCTAATCCCGATGGACAGACCCTTTACGAGAATCCCTATTCTTGGAACAAGTTTGCTAACGTTTTGTACCTGGAAGCTCCCTATGGTGTTGGGTATTCCTACTCCAGCAACCCGAGTGAAACCGGCTGGGATGATGATTCAGTGAATAAGTTCTCTTTCACAATACACCATGGCTTTAGACTTCTCTGGATAACTACCGAGCCCTAAAAGACTTTTTCAATGTTTTCCCCGAATACCAATCAAGATCCTTCTTCATAACTGGCGAATCTTACGGTGGTGTCTACATTCCGACTCTCAGCAAACGCCTTCTGGATGGAATCTACAATGAGGATATCAACGTGAACTTCCAGGTAGTCGCATTTGTACTTGGCAAAGGAAAGTTTACAGGGTATTGCAATCGGAAACGCCGAACTTACCACAAAGCACCAGGTGAACTCGGTCATCTTCCAGCTTTACACCTATGGCGTTCTTGGTAGACGGTACACTTTAGCTTACACTTGCTTGTAAGTCCAAACTTTCAGTGAATACGATCAGCTCGTGTCCAAGTGTTGCAACATGACTGATCCTACCCAGTGCGACTTCTATACTCCCTACATTGTTTTCGACAATCACGGAAACTATGTTCCCGCCAACAACTCTGACCCGTGGTGTGCTAGCACAGTATAGTTTAAAAAATATATTTGATAGAAATCCATTTAGATCATTGGCATTGTTAATGATATGGTCTGGAACACTCAGAACGACCCCTACAATGTCTATCAAGATTGTTATAGCAGCTTTCCGCAAACACCAACCACTTCCACTGGTCAAGCTACGAAGAAGGCAGCAAATGCTGCTTTTAAGGATCAGAAGAATGTCCTGAATCTTGGTTCAACTGACCCTTTTAATGGATTTGCATGCTGGGGCGATGATGCCGCCACAGTCTACATGAATCTGCCAGCTGTGAGAAAAGCACTGCACATTCCTGACAGTTTCACAGTTATGGGCAACATAACTAAATGGCAAACGTTCAAGTAGGCGACGCCTTTGGTGCGAATATTAGGTTTTCAGTGCCGACATGAACGCCAACTACTACAACCGACAATACTTCGAGCTGGACAGTGTTCTCTCGTACATTGTCAACAACTATGTGTACTTTGTAAAAACTGACGCGTGACTGATTCAGTAACACAACTTTAGAGCAAAAACATGAGAATTCTCATCTACAACGGAGATGCCGATTTGGTCTGCAATCATCTTGGAGATCAGTGGTTCATTGAAAACTTTGCTGCCAGTAACAATCTGACGGTCGTTCAAGCCAGAAAAAAGTGGAGGTATAGAATGCAAGCAGGAATGACTACTCAGCTGGCAGGTTTCGAGAAGAGATTCTCAAAGAATCTGCGGTTGGTTACCGTGAAGGGCAGTGGACATCTTGTGCCTTTGGACCGTCCAGGCCCAGCTCTACAGATGATCTACAACTTTGTCAATGTAAGTTATACACAATGTCTGGATCAGTTGCTTTAGAATCACGACATCGGAACCGGGCTCTCAGTGGATCTCACACCAGCCCCGCTCCTTCCCAACTACAACGGATTGACCCCTTGCCAACCAGTGTCCCAAGCTCCTGCAGCCTCCCTTGCTCCTATCACCTACACTCTTCCAGCCTTTCCACCACAAGAAAGAGCGAAACGCGAGGTTGATGAAGTTAGAGTTTACGAAGGATTGCACTAAATCTTTTTTCAGGACTATATTGATCAGGAAAGTGCTGCCAATCTCAGTACACAGGCTCAAGCTGATCAAATCACTCAGCCTCTTCCTGGACTCACTTTCGTTCCAACGTATCGCCAGTTTTCTGGCTATCTTACTCCATCCAAGTACCCGACAGACCATCTTTTCTATTGGTTTATGGAGAGCCAAAGTGGAAACCCGTCCGCGGATCCTGTTCTTCTTTGGCTGAACGGTGGGCCTGGCTGCAGTTCTCTTCGTACGTAGCCTCTCATACAACCACGAATGTTTCTTTAGTCGGACTTTTCACTGAAAACGGACCATACCATAACAACGATGACCCTGGACAGACTCTTTATGAGAACGTTTTTGCATGGAACAAACAAGCAAACGTTCTCTTCATGGAAGCTCCAGTGGAAGTTGGCTTCTCCTACACCGAGGACGCAAACTACACTTGGAATGATATCACGGTAACTATTTTCGTAGTACAGTCACGACTTTTGTTGCAGACTGCTGATAGAAACGCCTGGGCAATCAAATACTTCTTTGATAACGTCTTCCCAGAATATGCTTCCAATGAATTCTATGTCAGTGGAGAGAGTTATGGCGGTGTCTATGTACCGACACTGTCCTACAACCTGATTAATATGATTGAGGCAAACATGTTGAAACTCAACTTCAAGGTATTCGTGAAATAACATCAAAAAAACGTTGTTTCTAGGGACTTGCAATCGGAAACGGTATCTTGAGCGAATATCTTCAAACTGACTCGGAAGTGTCGCTACAGTACGGAAGAGGATTAAACGGAATCGAGTAAGCGCTATTTGGGCATTTAAAGAACAATATTTACAGTGATTGGAACCAGATCAAAACTGAATGTGGAGGCAACACGAGTAACCCCATTTATTACCAATACTCGATGGCTCCTAGTGGGTCTTTCTGTGATAGTTTTACCAATCACTACATTGATGTCTTCCAAGCCGATCCAGACATGTAAGTATTCAAGCTCCCTATAATTGTTTCTGTTCCAGTGACCCTTACAACATCTACCAAGACTGTTATGCTTATCCTTCTGCTTCTGTCTCTTCTTCGGAAGAAGATGAACCTAAAACTAAACCAAGGTCTCGCATAGAGAGAACATTGGCTGCACGAATGGAAAGAAGGAAAAATAGAATGTCGAACAAGCCTTTCACAGATAACAATGTAAATGTTTCAGGCAATGTACCGAAAAGCTTTGTTTTCAGGTAGCTTCCTGGTACGGTTCAACTGATCCCTTCCATGGTTTCCCTTGCTACAATGACAACATTCAAACTTATCTGAATCGGAAGGACGTGCAAAATGTTATTCATGCAAAATTGCGTGGCGACAAAGTTTGGTCGGAATGCTTTAGCAGACGTCATTATCCCTACCACGATACTCCGGCTTACTACGACATGAGCAGTGTCTTCCATAATATCATGAACTCGAACTGGTATCTCAACAACAACATGAGAATTCTTCTCTACAACGGAGATATTGATACTGTTTGCCAGTTTTTAGGAGATCAGTGGTTCGCAGAGTACTTGACCGATGCCAGGAACATGACTGTAAGCAGAAACGCAGCGTCCGTTTTATTTTTAGGTACAACAACAACGCCAACCTTGGTTTTACCAACAAACTCCTAGTTCGCCTCAGAACATTGCCGGATACTTCAAGTCTTGGAACCAGAACTTTGTTCAGCTAACAGTCAAGGGAGCCGGACACATGGTTTGAAAATTGTTTGAGTGTATTAACAGTTCAGGTGCCCATGGACCGTCCTGCTGTCGCTCTTCAAATGATTAACAACTTCCTTATTAACAACAACAACTACAGTACTCCTGTAACTGTGGATCTTACTCCTCAGCCCATGCTTCCCGAATACGTTGATATTCCTCCAAGCAGTACTCAGTGCTCGAGAAAGGTATATAACTGCCCTGTTAGTATACAATTTTTTATAGGACAGTGATCGTGTTATTGCTCTTCCCGGATTACCCAAAGCTCTCCCCTTCGCCCACTATTCTGGATTCCTGAAGGCTTCTAGCACCCATTACCTTCATTACTGGTATGTTATTCCTAGGTTTCATTTCACATTATTTCAGGCTGGTGACTGCTGAAACCAACCCTGACACTGCTCCTCTTCTCTTGTGGCTGAACGGTGGCCCCGGATCCAGTTCTCTCGAAGGGATGTTCCAGGAAAACGGACCATTCAGGCTGAACAAGGATGGAGCAACAATTTCTCTGAATCAGTACGCATGGAACAAGGTTTGTGATGGAACATTGGCCAGCTAAAATGGTTCAGTTTGCCAATGTCTTTTACATGGAAGCTCCTGTTGGCGTCGGTTATTCGTACACAACTGATGGACAACAGCCTGCTTGGAACGATGACAACGTAGAAAGAGCCAGAAGAGTTGTAATCAGCGCATTTTAAGACCGCAGACGAGAACTATGTCGCTATTCAAGACTTCTTCAGCATCTATCCAGAATACATCAACCGGCCATTCTATGTTACTGGAGAATCCTATGGCGGAGTCTATCTTCCCATGCTGACAGAAAGAATCATTGACGGAATTCAAAACGGTTCCTTTGTCGTCAACTTCATGGGGACTGCTATTGGAAATGCAGCTCTGGATAAGGCTATCGGCTCCAATACTCTTCTCCACACCGAGTACTACAGAGCTGGATTAACTTACAAGTAAGATAGTCTTCTAATCGCACATCCGGTTTAGTCAATACCAGCTGATGAACAATGTCTGCTGCTACGGGTCTAACTACCCTGATGAGATCTCGTGTCCCTATTCCGACCATGTAACTGATTTCAACCCAGTAATCTACAAAGGAAATCTGTCTGATCCTTGCTACGATCTCATTCTTCAAAACGGTGTCCAGTTCCTTGTTTTCGACTGGGATCCTTACAATCTGTACCAGCAGTGTTACACCATTTTGAACGGTACCGCGCCGGCGATTCCCGTCGGAGAGACTTGGGTTAGTACTCGTTTATGCTAATATCAACGTTTCTAGACTGGCATTAACTACGATTCTACTGACCCCAACGGAGGATATTGGTGCTACATGAGCCAGGCTCTCAGCACTTACATGAACATGGTGTCTGTTAGAAGGGCTTTGAATATTCCGGACGGAACCGGTGGATGGGTTGGAGACACGTGAGAGTACTTGAAAGTATACGTATTGTCCTCTTTCAGATCAATCATCGCAGTTTATCAACAACAGTACAACACCACATCTGACATCATTCAGCGCATTTTGACAAGGTTTTTCGAAACAATAGACAGCAAAACATACTTTCAGTGACTACTACAAAACTGGAAAGTATTCTCTTCTCTACTACAGCGGTGACGCCGATGAGGAATGTAACTGGCTCAGTGCTGAATGGTTCACAAATATGGTTTACAAAGCAAATTTGGGACTTTCGGTTCGTATCTTTATATCAATACGTATCAATACTTTTCATTCAGGTTACCCAAATAAGACAACCATGGACTTATCAGTCGAACCCGAACAATTATGTTACACAGGCCGGCTTCTTTAAAAGATACTCAAGCAATATTGATGTTGTAACTGTCAAGGCAACTGACGCTCTCAAAAAGAATATTAAATTCTTTAGGGAGCTGGTCACTTTGTACCTCTGGATCGTCCGGCACAGGCACAGCAGATGATGTATAACTGGTTGAACAAGCTTGACTACAGTACACCTCTTAGAACAGATGCTACAACCGTAATCATATTATTGTGTCGGCTTATCTTCCTATTTAGAGCACTTCTTCTGCACCACGGACCACACAGGTTGCTACAACTGTCGACAACAGAGCTACCACACCTCTTGGATCAGTCACCACACAAGGTTTCACAGTCACAGCTGCTTCTGCTACCTCACCGGTTACAAACGTAGAAACAACAGCAGCAAATGTAACAAAAGCAGCAAATGTAACAACAGCAGCAAATGTAACAACTGCGGCAGCTCCAACTCAGCCTGCTACCACAGTTCCGCCAAATGTAATGTCTACTGTCATGCCGACGAGCATTCTTTCGGTTCTGCTTGCATGCTTGCTGTAAATGATACAATACTATTGGATTCTCAGATGTTCATACATATTATCAATTTATAAAGTTTTTATTTCGTATGAAGTATGTTTTGGATCAGATTTCCAAAACATGCTGCGATTATTAAAACTGCTACCGGTTTTACTACTTTTGCGAAATATGTCTATTGCACTTTGCAGATGTGGTTAGTCCGTAGACATAATTTTCCGTTACTAGATAAGAACAATATATTGAACAGTACAGAACCCAGGCTGCGTTTGTTCTACCAAAGCCGAAATGTGTCAAAATGCTTTATTCATCCAAACATTTAAAGATGCCAGGTTCTGCGGTAGTAGTTGTTGTTGGTTCTTCCACACGCTTCATACTGTAGTGTCGTTCGATAGTTCCCCGGCTCTGCGGAGAACATAGTCGTCAATCCGTCTAAGACGGCCGCTCCGCAGAAGGGTGAGTTTTTTTACTGTCTTTTGCTAAACCATTCTATAAAAATGAGCCGTCTCCGTCTGTCTGTGTGCGTCGCCTCACTCTCTGGGGCACAGCTCACGCCATAACTTTGCGTATAGCGCACCGGGCTATGAATCGGAGCCACCTGGGTTCCGGGCGAGTATTCTCCGATGGAATCTGCTGACACTAAACCTCAAATTCAGCGTGGGACGCATGTTTCACTGGAAGAGCTAGATGTAAAAGCTAAATCTTGTGACTACTAACTGAAACTGCAATGTAGAATTCTGAAAAATCAAAAAAAGTGGCAGAACATCGCCAATCACGGTAAATGCAAGTTTTCATATCGTAAATTAGACGACACATGACAACAACAAATGATGACTGATAACGCTATCGTTGCTTTTTTAATTATAAATGTCCTTTTTTGCTTAATATTCGGAGATTATTTCTTTAACAACGTCTCTTAGTAACAAAAAATGTTTTAGGACAATTATTTATACTGTAGGAGGCCTTTCGAGCAAAATTTTTCCATTGGCAGCACAAACTAGACAACTGGTTTTCTGAGTTTCGGGACACTACTAACATTGTTTTTAACGCTTATAAATATCTATCATATCATAATTGATCCGTTAGTAACCAGAAATGAGTTCACAGCAAAATTTAAACTTTTTGAAAAGTCCAATAAGTGAAAATGCTTTTGTTTAAGGAATTTTCAGTGGCACTGATTCCTATTCATTCTCTCAAGCTAAATCGCTAATGTTTCCTGTTTCTGATGTCTAACTTATTATGATATGAAAGTATATTGCTAAAAAAAACTTTGTCTGGCTAGTAATTGCACAAGCCCCACCCTTTGGGCTTTGGGAAAGTGCCTCCGAGAGGTAAGTCTTAGATTGGTTATTTTTTATTCGAGAGGTTTCCTATGAGATCGGTAGAAAACACGTGACTATTTTTCAAAAGGTGTACAAATGCTTTTACCATACAGAATATTCAAAAAAAATTTATTTCCCAAACAAGCTTTCCCAGAATCCTATCTCTTTCACCGTTGTTGTAGTAGCCACAGTAGTCGTGGTAGTAGTTGTACTCGGTGCTAGTATTACTTCCATCGTGTAATCGATGGTAGCAACTCCGTACAGATTGCAGCCCAGATCCATATTGGTCACAACGGGAGTCGTATTCAATGGTCCAAATATACGATGAAGTGCCTGATTGGCCGATGTTAGACTGAGATATGCGTCAGAATTTGTATCTCCTCTCCAAGTGAAATTATACTGTATCCACGATTCCAATGTGGTAGCATCATAATAGCCGCTTGTCTCCGTGTTTTGTTTCGCGTTTACAATTCTCCAGTTCATTCCAGCCTTTTCCAGATTTGAATCTTTAACGACCAGTCCTCTTTTCGACTGAAGATCATTAGAAAAGGCCTGGGCGAACTCATTGCACCAAAAAGTAAGAGTGCCTTTCAGTACAACAATGGATTTTATGCCCCATGCAACCAGATCGAAAGATGTGTCCATGGTAGAATGACTTAATATCGTTAGCGTATAAATTTAACATACTTGAATCTTTGTATCACATTGCTGTCATTTATCTCTTTCCCAGGAATACCATTTAGAAAGTAAATGTCGGCGTCAGACTGCAAGTAGTTACTTTGCAATTGGGAAAACAAACCGAGCAGTTGAATCGTGAAAACACGAATGTTTCACTGTTGTCTTCTTCTGACTGTGTTATGGTCAAAAAAGTCTTTCCGTGCGTTGCATCAAGTATTAACAGTTCTTTAATTGGCGGCTTCCAGTCATGGAAAAACTGTGGATTCTGATAACTAACCATGGAATCTAAAAAAAACTTGTCCAAAAATGGTAGATGCCTACCATACGGCATGAGAATAAGTAGGTCCGTGGTGAAATCCAGATCAAACGAGTGTCCGTTGTTGTAGACAGTCAGGTCGGAGAAAGTTTTCATAGTAGTCCACTCGGCAAGTCTAAAACTGCATAATAAAAATTGTAATAACTTGCGATCCATTATAGGTAGCAGTTTCGATGTTTCGGCCTTCAAAGGTCAGTAGTAGAGAATGGCCAGCTTGAGCATCGGTGCTTCTGTATGCAGGAACAAAAACAGCAGACAACTGAATGCTTGATCTTGTAGAGAAAAATAACGACTAACTTTATTCGCCGCAACGTATGTGTACGTTTTGTTTTGTTCCCATGTGTTAGTCCTGATAACACGAGCTTCGGAGTCAGGTGAAATGAACTCGTACACCGTGTCATTGAAAGGGCCTTCTAAACACGAGTAGTTGTAATTTTAAACGTCTACCAAAAGTAATGCAGCCTGTGGATAGCAAAAAAATAAGAGAGATTGTTTCATACCATTTCATACTTTGAAAAGATTAAGGGTGCATAATGGGGAGAGATCAACGTGCGGCGATCGTTGATCAGATCAGCACTGTCTATTCGGAAACTTTGACAGACACACTTTGGGAATAGTAGGTTTCGAACTTCCTAAATAGATACCATTATGAAGTTTGAAAACAGGTCGTATGGATTTAACATGAGTGTTAAGTGCACAAATGGTGGCATACAAGAGAAGCTGGACATTACCCAGAAGTTCTAAACAACTTGGATAACTGGCCAAATTCATCAATGATACCACTAACTTTTATCATTTTTCTTCTCCCTAGTTTTTTGCGGATGACTAGCAGTCCACGTTTTCCATGTAATTCTTATCACTACACGATTAGAACATTAGCTTCTGTTCGCAGCCGTCAGTCACTGCCGTAGTCCAGCCACAGTTTTTCCAAAATGAGGAACTTGTTTCTTTTACTGTTTGTAACCCTGGCTACAAATGCGGATAGAGCAGACGACTTGATAAGTGAGCTTCCCAACGTCACCTTCCAGAGCAACTTCAAACAGTATTCTGGATATCTGGTGCCGAAGCTTCATTACTGGTCATAACACTGTTTTCTGTAAATTCTTCTGTTTTTAGGTACTTTGAATCTCAAAACAATGTCTCTACAGATCCCCTGATACTGTTCATTGCTGGAGGACCACTATGCAGTTCGGTTTATGCAACTCTGGAAGAGATTGGACCCTTTAAGGTTTATCCAGCTGGCGACAGTCTCTATGAAAATGTCTTCTCATGGAACAAAGTTGGTGCACTTCAGTTCTTTGAAACCCTATTCAGATGTCTAACCTTCTCGTAATTGACCTTCCTGGTGTTGGCTTTAGCCCCGTTGATAACACAAGCAATGCTACCGATGCAAACATTGTTTCCACTCTGCGAACAGCTATCTTCAACTTTTTGATAAACTTCAAAGAGAGAATACCAAACAAACTTTTTGTTGCTGGACAAGGCTATGCATCTGTCTTTGCCACAAAACTTGCTAACAGTTTGTTGCAACAGCCAAACTTTCCAGGTGTCAAGATCAACTTTGGGGTGGGTTCATTCATAAAGGTCTGATCGTTCTCTAGGGTCTCATGATCGCAAATGGAAGATTGAGTCAGTCGGTCGAATACGATTCATTCTTCTCCTACGCATATGTTCACGGATATGCTGGAAAAGAGTAAGCTGAATATAGGAAAGTTTGGAATCTTTTCAGTGACTGGGAAAACCTTCAAACTTGTTGCTGCCAAAATCAGTCTTCATACAGTTGCTCTTATTCTGCTGCTGCAATGACTAGTCCAGCATGTTTCAATGCTTCATCTGCAGCCTATTCTTCATGGAGAAGCTCACTGTATGCTTCCCTAGTTTTGACGCGTTGTGTGTTTCAGATCCGTGTCTACTGATATCTATCAAGATTGTTATACTAGTCCTAACAGCCAGGTGAGCATACGTGCAGAATAGTTATTTTGGAATTTAGGGCAACATGCAAAGTTCCACCGACCCATTCAACAGCTACCCTTGCTCAGCTCCACAAGCTATTGAAACCTATTTGGCTAAGAGGGATGTGAGAGATGCTCTTCACCTAACTGGAACTGATCCCTTTGTCACCTGTGCGAGCTATGTTGAACTGACGTTGGATCTCAGTCCTGATCTTCTTTCCATGATGAATAATAGAAACTATACGTCGACCAATTCTTCAGTGGGTCTGTTGCAAGAATGTAAGGTTGTTTAGATTCTCATATACAATGGAGATGTCGATTCCACTTACACTTTCCTGTCAGCTAGAAAGTTTGCCTCGCAAATTGCGGCTTCGAGAAATATGAATGTACGAACCAGGTTTTTCGAAAGCTGAACTGATCCTAGATGTTCAAAGATGAGCCTTGGAATGCAAACTATCACAGATACGTCTACAATGACACTGATGGTGGCCTGAGAACTGAATTCACTGACAGACTTTATGTCCTCACTGTCAGAGTAAGCAAAACATGTGCATCAGATGAAAAAAAACTTAAGGGTGGCGGCTACAAAGCAGCCATAAACAGACCCTCTCAGGTTCTTCAAATTGTCAGAGACTTCGTCAATGGATTCGGATTCAATAACTGCTTAGGAGCTGTCAACTTAAAAGCCCAGCCGCTGAAACAAAGCTACCAGTACTTATCACCAGCACCAAACAAGAAACAGACTGACCTAGTAGGACAAACTTCGATAGTTAAAAGATTTTCATCAGGTGTCATATCTGCCCGGAATTACATTCCAAGCCGGAGAATGGAAACAGTATTCCGGCTACCTGAACGGAGGAAACAATTCAAACCTTCACTACTGGTAGATGTTATGAGTAATCATAATATCCCTGTTTACAGGTTTGTCGAGTGTCAAGTCCTGAAAGTTGACGCTCCCGTAATCTTGTGGCTCGGTGGTGGTCCTGGCGGAAGTGCCTTAAGAGGACTTCTTCACGAAAATGGACCTTTCAAGCCAAACAAAGATGGACAGTCTTTGTTCGAAAACTACTTTTCATGGAATAAGGTATTGTTTCTTTTGATATACCTCTCACGTTTCAGTTTGCTCACATACTCTACATCGAATCACCTGTCGGAGTTGGATTCTCCTATCCAGGATCCGACTTTGCTCGACTCAATGATGATGAGGTAAACTGTATCTACAATGATTGGTAGCAACGCGTTTAGGTAGCCCAAATGAACTACAATGCACTGAAGGATTTCCTTGCCAACTTCCCAGAATATACTGGCGAGTTCTTCATTTCAGGAGAATCTTACGGTGCTGTTTTTGTAACCACATTGGCAAAGAAAGTCTTGGACGGCGTCAGTAACAGAGACATCATAGTGAACATCAAGGTTTTCTGCCTTCTATAGAAAGCAAAATGTTTCTTTCAGGGAATCAGCATTGGAAATGGCGCACTCTCCAGCAAGCAACAGGCCAACTCTGTCATTTTCCAGAAATACACTTATGGACTAATCGGTCAGACGTGAGTAGTATTCAAATGAGGTTTATAACTTTCTTTAGAGAGTACGACAGCTTCGCCAGCCAATGTTGCAACAATACTGATCCCACAACCTGTGACTTTTACGGAATGTACTTGACAGTCAACCAACAGGGACACTATCAAGCAAAAAGTGGAGCAGATCCTACTTGCGTCAATTTGGTATGATTCCACTATTTACAACAATGTTTGATTTAAACTATGACGTATGCCGACATATCGTTCTTCGATCACGTCAGAAGTGACAAGAACCTGTATCAAGACTGCTACACAAACACCAAGAGCAGTCCGAACGTTTTACCTCAAGACAGACAGTTCAATGATTACGCGGTATGTTTTTGCTATCAGCTATCACAAGTTTGATAGACCATGATCAATCTTGATTCCACTGATCCCTACAACGGATTCCCGTGCTGGAAAGACCCTGCTACTGAAAAGTATTTGGGACGAGCTTCTGTGAGAAAAGCTCTGAACATCCCCGATGATGCTCCTGTCTGGAATACTTACAAGTATATCCCACTTTTAAGGCTTTGAAACTAATTTCAGCCCTTCATTTGCTGTCAATTACACACAGCAGTACCCTGAATTGGCAGATCTTCTCACTTCAATCATTAACCATCCTGTTTACAAGGCAAATTGAAACCAATATGGTTGACTGGATAACTTACAGAAAGAGCTCATGCGAGTTTTGATCTACAACGGAGATATTGATTTGGTTTGCAATCACTTAGGAGATCAGTGGTTCGTGAATGATGTAGCTAGTGGATTACATCTGGCAGTATGTTTCTGCCAAGATAAATTGCAAATCTTTACAGACAACTAGTAGATACAGTTCGTGGTCGTTTGAAATGCCCGGACATAGAGAGTACGGGAGGGCTACTGTTGGCTATGCTAAGGTAATTAATTTTTCATGCTATAAGAATAATCTGTTGTAGAAGTTTTCTGATCGTTTGACGTATGTTACATTAAAAGGAGCTGGTCACAACGCAGTTCTTGATCGTCCTCTGCCAGCTCTACAGATGATGTACAACTTCATCAATGTGAGACAAAAAAACAATTGATCGATTTCGCATACAGAATCAAAACACTGGAACAATTCTGGCAGCTGCCAACGTTGACCTGACACCGAAACCGCTAACTGCTGAATATCATGGTATGCCGCCTTGTCAAGCAACTGTAGCTTCTCCACCTTCCAATTTTCCACCATTGAACCAGGAGAAGGTAAAATAATCTGGAAATGTTTTGTCACTTTTCTTTTCAGGTGTCTGCTACTGAAAACTATACCGCTGCAGCTTTGAAAGACGAAATCCATAATCTACCTGGCTTGCCCTACAAGCCCAATTTCAGACAGTTTTCTGGCTACTTGACTGTTCCGGAATACCCTCTGAATCATCTGTTCTATTGGTTTACTGAGTCTCAAAATGATCCAGCAAATGACCCTGTCGTTTTGTGGTTCAACGGAGGACCTGGCTGCAGTGGTCTTGGAGGGTTTTTTGAAGAACTTGGACCTTTCCATAACAATGACGACGGAGGAAAGACGTTGTATGAAAATGTATATGGTTGGAATAAGGTTTGGGGTTAAGGAAAGAACGAATGTTTGTTTCAGAAAGCAAGCGTTATCTTTTTGGAAGCACCAGTCGGAGTAGGGTTTTCCTACACAACAGATCCATCATGGCTTCTGAATGATGATAATGTGAGAATTTTAACACAACCAACTATTCATTTTCAGACTGCCATGAACAATGCTCTTGCTGTGAAGCTTTTCTTCGAAGAACTTTTTCCCCAGTATGCAAACAACGAATTCTACATTACCTCCGAAAGTTATGGGGGTGGGCTTTTGATACTTCTGATCAAAAAATGGAATTTCAGGTGTTTACGTTCCAACTCTGGCTAGAGATTTGATTAAAATGCTGGAGAATGGTACTCTTAACATTAATTTCAAGGTGAACGGGTATATAACCTTTTTATAAGTCTTTAGGGCTTCGCTATCGGTAATGGTTACCTGTCTCATCATGACCAATCCAATTCGGAACTTACTTTTCAATATGGACATGGATTTACCGGAGCAGAGTAAGTATTTTGTTCCAAGATATCACAACTTACAGCGACTGGAATTCACTGAAAGCAATCTGCAACGTATCGACGAATCCTATCTATTATGATTATAATGGTCTACCAAAAACAAGTACTTGCTACCTTGAAGCAAATAAACTTACAACTGCATACTTCCAGGGAACTAACACGTAAGTTTGCTCAATTTTATTTTACACCACGCAATCAGTGATCCTTACGACATCTACGTCGATTGCTACACATTTGGAGCCAGTACTCCTGTCAATACTAGTGCGGCGAGAACGAGAGGAGAGCTAGCAAGACAGGCAAGAATGGGGCGACGACGTCAAGCTGTATCGGACAAGCCTTTCTTAAACAATAACGATGGCTCGTGGTTCGGATCCACTGATCCATTCCGTGGATTGGCTTGTTACAATGATGACCAGTTGGCAAAGTATCTCAACCGCAAGGATGTACAAGAAGCCATCCATGGTCGCATTCATCAGAACCTCCTCAAACATTCTTGGAGTGACTGCGCGTAAGTGAATTCTAGTTTCAAACGTGGTTTTGAAGAACATTGGCATACGATGAGCAGCCGAAGTATTATGATATGCACGACGTTCTGAACGACATAATGGATTCTGACTTTTACACAGACAACAGCATGCGTATAATGTTATACAATGGTGATGCCGACACAATCTGCCAATTTTTGGGTGACCAATGGTGGGCGGAGCGACTGATCGCTAGCAGAAATATGACTGTGGGTGGGCTTTTTACCATAACTTTTGTTTTAGACACTGTATGAGAGACAGCCTTGGTACTATCAGAAGAGTGATTCTGACCCAAAGATTCTTGCTGGTTTCGCTAAAGGATTTTCCGAGAACTTCGTGCAAATGACTGTCAAGGTCCCATTTTAGTTGAATACAATGAAAAAAACGTATAGGGTGCCGGCCACATGGTTCCCATGGATCGTCCTGGTCCTGCACTACAAATGTTACTGAACTTCTTGTCCAACTCTGACAGCTACAGTACTCTACAACCGGTCGATATCACCCGACAAAAACTTTTCCCTGACTATCAAAACAGTGTTCCCACTGCTTGCTCAAGAAAAGTTGGTTGTTTCAGAAAAAGTTTTACACGTTTTCAGGACTCCGACCGCGTTCTCAGTCTTCCAGGAGTAGATCTATCTCTACTTTCTAATAAAGTTCAGTACTCTGGTTTCCTTAAAGGCTCTGCTAGCAGCATGCTGCATTATTGGTAAGCAAGCACTACTCTTTTCACTCCGGTTAAGGCTATACGACGTCGCAGACGCTGCAAGCAGTGCTCCTCTGGTGTTGTGGCTGAATGGAGGGCCGGGAACGAGCTCTCTTGACGGACTGTTTATGGAAAATGGCATGTACAGAATAAATCGTGATGGCAAGACCCTCAGTATCAATCCAAGTGCTTGGGTATGGAAGCGTCCTTCAAGTATCTGTTTTAGGACTTTGCTGCATTGTTATACCTCGAGTCCCCAGTTGGAGTCGGATACTCTTACACGACTGATGGTCGAACTCCTGCTTGGAGCGACAACAATGTAAATTATTATCACCGTCAATCTACCTTTTTAGACCGCCATCGAGACATATGCTGCATTGCAAGACTTCTTCTCCATGTATCCAGATTACTTGAATAGATCCTTTTTCATCACTGGAGAGTCATATGGAGGAGTTTACATTCCAATGCTATCCAAACTCATTATTGATGGAATAAATACCTTCCCAATTAATTTCATGGTAAGAAGTTGCCTTTTTCGTATCAAGATTTCAGGGAATGGCAATCGGAAACGGTGTTTTGGATAAAGCAATCGACACAAACTCTTTGCCTCATGCCGAGTACTACCGTGGTGGAATTTCATTATCGTAAGAAAACTTAAACTTTTTATAATGTGCTTCAGACGCTACCAAAAAATCAACAGCCTCTGTTGTTCAGACATTGTAGACGAAATGACTTGTGACTATTCCAAGCATATATCTGATTTCAACAGTCCGATGTATGGTGGTAATCAGTCCGATCCATGTTATGTCGAGGTAGGATTCTCATACTGTCGCAAGAATGCTTCAGCTTATCAATCTGGCTATGGACGTCCTTGCCAATTCATTTGATGCCTACAACTTGTACGAACAATGTTATGAACTTCTAAGTACTGGTGTGACGGAAGGATCTCCAGTCGGAGAGACTTGGGTATACGAAATGTTACTTCAATTTTAATAGCACGTTAGACTGGCATAAACTACGAGTCAACCGATGCCAACAACGCCTATTGGTGCTGGTACAAGAATGCTCTGACAAATTACCTCAACTTGGATGAGGTTCGAAAGTCATTGAACATACCTGATGGTGTTCAATACTGGCAAGAAGACGCGTAAGTGTGCACAAAAGGTTTTATGATCCAAGTTTAGAGGGATTATGGATGCGTATAGACAGCAAACGGCTTCTACCAAGGACATAATATCATACATCCTATCGACTGATTACGTATCACAAGGAAACTTCTACACTCTCATTTATCACGGGGATGTGGACACAATGAAGAACTGGCTGGGTGGAGAATGGTTTACATATCATCTGTTCCATGACATTCTACAGCTAAATGTAAGTATCAATTCTTACAATTTAATAGTTTCTAGCAAACTTCTGCTCGCTCCCCTTGGACCTATCAAACCTCTGTCGAAGGATCTACAACTCTCGGTGGTTTTATAAGATCTTATGCTAAGAATGTCGATGTCATGACTGTCAGGGTAACGTATATTTGATCCCGCGAATGTGGAAATGCTTAGGGAGCAGGTCACGAAGTGCCATTGGACCGACCTGGACAGTCCTACGCTATGATTAAAAACTGGATCACGAAAGCAAATTTGGCGACAAATTCGTCTGGTTCTACAACGACACTTCCCACTAGTAGTGTCACAGTCCCGGTTTCTCAATCAACATCGCAAATACCGACGACGGCAATTTTGAGCACAAGCATGCCTACAACGACACTTCCCACTAGTAGTGTCACAGTCCCGGTTTCTCAATCAACATCGCAAGTACCGACGACCACAAGCATGTCTACAACACCACAAGCTTCAACTACAACACCGCAAACTGCTACATCTGTTAGCGTCTTTTTATTTGTTATGCTAACCATTTTCGGTTTTCTCTAGTATTTGCAAATGAAGTTTCATTACAACCTCAATGAAGAGCAGCAGTCTTACAGACAAAAGCTCTCAGAGTGTCTGAACATTTGATGTCATTCCAGCCGGTGCGGTAGTTGTCGTGATGTTTTCCGGAAAGTTCATCAGGAAGAAGCTGAACACAGTTTTCAACTCCTCCGGAGTTATCGGGCTGTCCTGGAGCCCAGTGGAAATAATCAACCTGGAATCAGTTAATGACAACTCATAAGCTATGTGTTTCGCTTTTCAATGGGGTATAGAAACTCACAGAAGTTCCATCGGTGTAAGCCCAGGCGTTGTTCACCTTGTGCATTCCAATCCACATCATGTAGTCCCAGTCGACAGTCATTCCAGTCGAAGCAAGATCTAAATTATGTTGTGTAGCCTCCGAACAAGAATCCTACCAGCAACGAAAACGTTTTCAGCATCACTATGAACCGAAACCAGGTGGGATCCAGCAGCAATGCACGTAGCTTCAGCGTTTTCAAAGTTATCTTGGAGGAGAACCTTGTAGCAAGAGTCTGTCTTGTCAAAATAGGTCCATCCTGAGAGACAGCGGCCAGGCAAAGCTATGAAATAATGCTTTTGACATAAAAATAATACTTACGTCCTTGGGTTGGGCACGGAATAGGAGTCGGAGGAGAGCTCTCACCCGGAACGACGCAGACATAAGGCTGTGCCTGTCCACAGTTCATAGCGCTAAAAGTTTTGAAGTATAAACGGTTTTTTATCGAAACATACTTCCATAGTGCATTTTGAGAATTCACAGCTCCACACTGGTAGGTTGTGTTGGGCTCTCCCACGTTCCAGTTCGAGTAGACAAAAGGAGTGCCGTCACTCCAAGACCAGTTCGAAGACATTAAAAGATTGGCTCCGATCCAGTAGTTGGAGTTGGCCATCCCAGGCGTGTTGGAAACAGATTCTGTGTAAAAGATTATTTAAGATGTTGACTTTAATACCAGCAACTAGAGCGTTTTCGAACCCATTTTGGATAGAGGCCAAATGTCCTCCAATCGAGATGCAGTTCTGCTCAGCGAGGAAAAAAGCAAGCGGTTCGGGAACGAACTTATAACATCTGAAAACAGAATGTCGAAAACACTGTGATAGCTTACTTGTTGAAAGTTGAGTCGTACTCTGTTCCCGAAGGACAGGCTCCAAAGACTGCAGCCGCCAGACAAGCCGAGATGACAAGCTTTGCGTACATCTAAACTTTCGATTGTTTTTTCATAGCAGTGCTATTATAGAGAGTGTCAAATAGATTATAGCAGGATTCAGTGGCGGAAATCAGAGTCGTGACGGAGCACAAACCTTATCGGAGCCGATTTCGATCCCGTTAACAACCGATAGTGTTTTAGTGTCGCAGAAAGCACGCTTCTAAACAGGAAGATCAGCTTGGTTGAGGGCAAAAAATCAAAGATGGGGAAGATTGGACAAAGTTCAATTCTTACAACCGACTAAATGTTGACAACGTGTGTCGGGTAAAGGTTATTGGATAATGAACAAACCCGTAAAAGAAGAAATCACCTACAGCGGCTGGTGACCTTTATTAGGTACCAAATAAGCTAACAACCTGAATAGACGAAATTGAATGAATATGAGTAATGTTAAAAGAGAATGCGTGGTATGAGTGGTAAGAGTGGTAGTAATGCTGTCGCTTAATTAGTTAATGATGCAGTATGCACAGTTGATAAAAATACAACTAGTGGCTGTAGAAGCCGACGACTCTGTCTATAAAAATTGAAAGATTTCTAGCCTTTATTTCTTTCGGTTCCAGCTGTTGATGAAGAATGGCCACGTCCAGCGGTACGTCCAGCTTTAATTCATTCGTCATATAGATTCTGCAAAGAAGTGCCTATATGAAAATCTATTCCGACTACTTGCGTAAGAAACTGGCTCAGAAGTTGTAGAACCACATCAAGAACCATAGCAGAGTCCACTGTTTCGATGTTTATCGAAGATTGAACAAAATGAATGATCATGGTTTGATCGGTTTGTGTGTCAATTAGATAAATGTAGTACTTCGGAGTTTTGGTACCATTTTCGTTGGCAGTAACGGTAGTGACCACCTGGACGACGATGGGATCGTTGTCAAACAGTTCCGGAGTCTTACTTCAAGAGTCTCTGCCTCTCACTTCTGACTTCAAAGCTTTATGCACTCTAAATTTCGAGGCTCTTGCATAGTGACTGAAATTGATATGTTCGACAACTGATCACCTCGACAAAAGTATTGTAGAGCAGGGTTTTGTAGTGCAGCAGGCCTCAATTCTTCAATAACTTTTGAGTTTGATAAAGAAACATTGGGAAAAGTAGAACAGAAGGGCTGTTCAAGCTATAAATGTTTGATGGTGGTCAAGGTGGGTGAAATCGCTGTGTGATTCATTACTCGTACAGGCATTCAACATTTGGTTTCTTAGTGCTTTTACCTGTTCCCGTAACTGGACAATTCCTTTGAGATTAATGACCTACATGTCTGCTACATATTATAGGATTTTATCGGATTCCATGTTATTGTTTGGTTGTTTCATACCTTTAAAAAAAACTCTGAATGCTTGATTTTGTAGAGAATAAGCTATTCTCCTGCACAATCATTATTTTTCAAGAGTCAATTTGCTCTGGTCCTTCGGAATGGAGCTATAGCCACAGCTCTTTCCCACTTCCGAATAATTGATGTTTTATTGGTTCTTGTCTCATCCCAACCCTTTAAAAGTCGCAAGTGGCTTCTTATTCTGGCATGGTTAATTAACTGAATTTGTCTTTTTATATTCTCGAGCATATCCAGTTCTTTTCACTAACAACTGGTGGCTTTTGCTCGTTTTTTTGCTTGAGATATGGACTTGCTCACGCCTGAGCTAACCGCATATGTCACATCATAATTCACATCCCCATATGTTGAGCGACGGCAACATAGAGCGTCTGATTTATGCCTTTCAACGGACCCGCCCCGTATGAATAACCATTGCTTCTGTTAATTGGCCATTTTCACTATGCCCGCCTGGCTAAGCAATTCGTGCGCGGGGTGCTATCTGAGACTACCATCTTAGGTTGCAGGTGGTCCCGAGAGTTGCTACTCATGCTCCATGAAGAAGACTCACTCACGCTCTAATCTAATCGGCTTCTGCCGTGAATTGATGCGCTTACTGCATCGGAATACGAGTATTTTTATTGTGCTCTTCCTCCTTTCACTAGCTTTCTTAACAACGATATTTGGTCTCTACTTGTTGCAAGGTAAGCAAAATCTTTTCTCTTTCCAATCAAAATCTTTAGCCTCTTACGTGTTAGGAGTTCAAATAACGGTTTCGAAATACAGCAGACAATGTGAGGTAAGCTACTGCCAAATTAGAATGTGCAGTTCTATCAGGCGATTCACGTTGCTTCAGTAGTTGGTGGCCAAGCAAATACACGACATTATGTCACGTTGGTTAAGAGCATCCTCGCCAAGACCCAAAACCCTATCCATTTTCATGTCTTGATTGACAGAGAATCCTATGGTGTTCTCAAGAAACTCTTCGAAACATGGGAGCTACCTGCAGGTAATAGGTCTTATTCACACCAAACTGTTTCCAGTTAAAACGACCTTCTACGAAGTAGAGCCGTACTTGAGCCGGGTAGATTGGATACCTAATGTTCACTACTCAGGTGTTAACGGCCTTTTGAAACTGATAATACCTGAAATTTTACCGCCACCCGTAAACAAGGTACTAGCTGCGTCTTTGACCATGCTCAGAAATTAAGGTCATTGTTTTGGATACGGATCTCTTATTTGTATCGGATATCGTCGAACTATGGAGTCATTTTAGTTTTACGGCCCCTCAAGAATTCCTCGGAATGACTGAAAACTTATCCGGGTGGTATTCTCAAAATGTCACTGGACCCAAGTGGCCAGCTCTGGTGAGTCAACTATTGCCATATCAGAAAGTTTTTCAGGGAAATGGATTCAATTCCGGTCTAATACTAATGAATCTGAATAGGTTACGTGATGCTCGCTTTTCTACACGCTGGCGAGAAGTAGCAGAAGACACCCTGAGATTCACTGGAAAGACCTTTTTAGCTGATCAGGTACAATATTTCAAAATGTGAACAACCCGATTTAGGACATTTTGAATACATACTTGTTCAAGTATCCAAATATTTTGTATTTCCTGCCACCGGAATGGAACGTTCAAATAGGGATGAAGTCCATTCTTCCTGATAACCTACTTCAACGGGCTAAAGTAAGAAATGATGGTAGGCCACATACCGTTTTTCAGCTACTCCATGTGAACAACAAAAATAAAACTTTGGGTAGTCATCCTAAAGTAGAAACCATTCGCAAAGAGTTACAAGATCTTGACGGTTCAGTCTTTCTGCAGACTCGCCACACATGTTCGCAAAAAGTAAGACAACTTTGTGATGAAACTACAACTCTTTCAGGCACATCATTCATTCGCTATCAAAGAAAAGTGTGATGTGTTCAAACCAAGAGACTCCTACAGGACTAATTTATACCTACTGCCATATTACCATCAGGTACACAGTGAAGATCTTAGCAAAAACTTTGTTCAGAATACCGACACCATCACTCTTGTAACACAAATCTCTGTTGATAGACTCTCATTGCTTGACTCCTTGCTGCAGTCATGGAATGGAACTGTTTCTGTTGCTCTTTACGGGACCGATAGGGATATTGTAATTCAGTCATTTACAAACTTTGTTATACTACTTTTTAGAACAACGTTGTATCATTTCTGCATGCTAAATTCTCCCGACGCCAAAACATCGGACTTCATGGTGTGTACAAGACTGATGTTGGTTGTATTGTCTACCGCTTAATTTTCGTTTTCAGAATGTCTATCCAATCAACTACTTAAGAAATGTTGCTTTGAATTCTTCTAACACAGAGTTTTTGTTTTTGATAGACGGAGATTTTGTTGTTAATCAAGGTATGATTGAAATTTGCCATCTGCAGTATATCTCAGAAGCTGAAGTCCGTAGAAGAATCAGAGACTTGCCAGAGAAGTCAGTCTACGTGATTCCTGCTTTCGAATACAAAAAGGCTCAGTACGATGTGCTTGAGTTGCTGAACAAAACGTCACTTCTGAAATATGTTGAACAAGGAGACGTAAGTTTAGTTCTGTTAGCGTCTACTAAATGTTTTGAGGTCTTTCCCTTCCGTAGCAATATATGGTCAAGTGGACATAAAGCTACAAACTTTCTAAAATGGTATAACCAAAGTGAGGCGTATCAGGTATGCCTTACATTACAGTATGGCAAAGTATGCTTCAAGGTTGACTGGGAACCAAACTTCGAGCCCTATATTGTTGCCAAAAGATCGGAACTACCCTTTTTTGACCAGAGATTTGGCGGCTTTGGATGGAACAAAGCTACCTATGCTTTTGAGCTAAGGACAATGGGGTACGTGATAGCTGTGTTCAACAATAAGTTGTCAGATTTCAATTTGTGGTTCATCCAACAGCATTTATTGTACATAGACATCATCCACCTTCGAACGAGTTAATCAAGCACCGGTCTAGCACACTTTACCAAAAGTGTATGCTTCGTTTTAAACGGGATTTTGTATATAACCTATTGTCGCAGAAGTAAAAAGCTTCTTGCTCTTTGTACCTTCTTTACATCAGCATCCAAGGTCATTGTTTTAGATTTATCACAGTTAATCTAAGCAACAGACCTGTTAACAGTTCTACAAAGAAAAGAACAGGACAATAACTGAAGTCTCTTTTTCTAAAGCAACAGAGTACTCACTACTGTCAGACGACCAGAAACTGCAGATTTCTTTAGAAGCAAAGACCGGCGTAAATTTGATTCCACCACCTCTACTGCTACAACCATCTACTCTTCCATGAATGCGAATAAAGATGATGACAGCCAGGATAAATACAGAGAATATACCTGGGAAAGAGAAGGAAACTTCGAGAGTGGCCTGCGATAAGCTCATTAGTTTTTGCAATTGAGCAACAGTTGGTTCAGAATCAAAGAAGATAAACAACGGCAAACAGATTCAAACAGGTTACTGCAAAGTTTGTTACTTCGAGCAACAGAAAGTAAGCTTCTGGTTAGTTGTTCATTTCCAGCTTTTCATGAGGCAATGATTCCTTTTTATCATCCAAATGCTTTGGAATGGTTATGAGCTGCCAACTGTGCAGAGCACTCATTGACAGACAGTCCTCTCACCCTACCTCATGATAAATGCCAGGTATCAGATGATGTCCTAGCCCTCAATTACCGGTTACAATAGCGAGACTTTACAAGAATCTCAGAAGGATAGGACCACAATGAAAGAGTAATAAAACAACTGGAGTTCAATCGAGAGATGGCGGACGTGGCTCATATCATTTTGCTGCTGATTTTTTTGGTACAGCTGTGATTTGTAGCAGCAAGTCCGTAAGGCTTTGCGTGTCTCTTCACAAAATAGGCTTACCTATGGTACAGCCAACTCTTGGCAAAGAACGTTTTTCAGGATAGTAAATCCGGACAAGAGATACATCGAAGTAAGCCAAAGACGGATGGAAAGAAGAATGCTACGAATCACTTCTCTTGACAGATGGCAGAATGAGAGGATAAGAGCAAGAACAAAGTTGGTGGACTGGAGAAAGAGGATACTTTGTCTCAAGATGACCTGGGCGGAAAAGATAACACAGATGAACGGGAGCAGATGGGCCAGGACTATTACCGAATGGACACCACTAGAAGGCAAAAGATCTAGAGGCGGGAGGCGTCAACGATGGGAAGACGAGATTCGAGAGTTAGCGGGTACGAACTGGTGGCACCGAGATGCCGAAGAATGGAAAATCTTGAGATCTACGCTAGTCACATAGACTTGAAAAACGTAAATAAATAATAATAATAAAAAAATCCGGTAATGCTCATGTTAGCTCTGCGAATGCTACCCTCAGTGACTGGAGGCTTCTAAAAAATTGCCCATGCAAAAGCCCATTTCCCAAAGCTATCGGGCAAAAGGGGAGGGCCAGTGAAAAAGTTCTTTGCGACCTCAAGGTCGGGGAAAATCCAACAAGTCTTTTCCTCGCTGTGTGTTCAACCGGGGATGACTGTCGTGATGGTACGGGTGCGAGCGCTGGATCCCTAAAACAGCTGATTTGTTTGTCGTGTCTAGCTTGCAAAGGAAGCGGACAGTAAAACTTTCGAAGGTGACAGAGAGACAGATCAGTAAATTACAACTGTACTGCTTTTTTTAAAAGAATAGACTCTTTTATAGTTGATGCTCTCTCCCAGGTGTTTCGACTACCATGATCTGGTGGCATTCTACTATACAGCTGCCAGGCCAATTCAGCATTTGAAATCGCACATAGGGCTTCAGTCTGCCAGTGTCTACCTCCAGACGATCGCTATTGATAGCTTATTGCGTAATAACCATTTCCAATATCGACCGTTTCCACAGTCTGGCACAGACACCAATCGCGACGCTCGCCAAACGCAACTGTGCAGCGGCATACAGCTTCTTAATGTTTTTCCTCGACAAGTTCTCTCTTCTTTCTCTCTTTCTACTTATTCTGCTCTGGATTTTAGAACAGGGATTTCTTGTTTCTTATTTGAACAAGATCTATACTCTGCACTTGTCTGGCAGGGACGTCAGCGAGAGGTTCACTGTGGTCAGATACAGTTTTTAAGAAAATCGGCTTGCTGAGGAGCTTTGACGGAGACAAAAATACAATCAGTACTGTGTACTACAAGACCGTTAGTCCTGTTCATAGAAGACTCAAGGTAAAAGACAGAGACAGACACTTTTCAACAGCAGCACCTCTCAGTGATGGTGTACTCTTGATCGTGAAGTTGAGGAGTCTGATAGGAGGATTTTATCATTTTGAACACATTCTTGTACCACATCCCAATGAATCCATTCCAATTTCACATGAATCAGCTTAAGTCCATGGTGGTGAAAATCACACTTTGGAAGGAGTGAAGATTCAGCTAAAAATGTATAGATCCTTCTATCTCTCTCTATCCTTGTCGTTCTTTCTCTGTCACTCCTTTTAGGGTATCTATGACAGTCGAGAATTGTTCCACTTACAACGAGAGACACTCCTTGTGTTCTCTTAGTGACATACGCATTGAGAACTGCGGTTTTGTACTTCTGCCCATGCTGCTCGGTAAAGAGACAAATAGTTCTCTTACTCTTTTTGTTTTTGAAGCGCAGAGTACAAAGACTAGAACATTCTTGTTTATGGATGGATAATGTCAAAAAGCCGAAAAATCGAGGTACTGACCCTGAAAATTTGAGAACTCTGGCAAGTCTCTGATTCTTCTACGGACTTCTGAAAGAATATCCGAAAGTAGTGGAGATGCTTTTTGTGGCATACACGACTGTAGCTTTCTCGTCGAGAATCAAGCAGATATGGTCCATCGCCTGTTGACAGTCATTTTTTCCGCTCATTGGATCACTTACCCGTAGAGCGGTGTTGCTAGGCATAGTAGGCTTAGTATTTTCACTGGGCCAGCGAAGCTGACGCAGAAAGAGATATCCTGTGGTTGCTCTTATGAATGTTTCGTTTTTTAATAAGTCTGACAAAACGCGTCTTCATCACTATTCATAAACTACAGTGTTTATTGTGTGATAGTGGCCTGTCTCCGATCGAAAAATGGACTGTTAGAAAGCCAATATAGTTAATTGTGTGATAGTGGTCTGTGGATAGTGGGTGGAGAGACAACTTACAGCTTGACAACTTAAAGCTTGCACTTGACAGGGGCCTATTTAGACAAAATAAAAGCTTTTCTTTGGAACCTAACTTCCTTATGGAAAGTAGGTACCGAGAGATAGAGAGATACAGAAAGGAGATCTCTAGACATCATGCGAGAGAAGCTTCTAAACAAACCCTTCCAGGAGCCATCCTTTCTAACTAGAGTGTGCTTAGAATCAAAGCTTTGATAGGTTTTCAGTTACAGCAGGTTACTTCAACAATTCCATATCTTTATTAAACGATGCCTATCCACGTCCATCGTGTCCACCTCGTCCTCCGTGACCACCTCTTCCACCGTGTTTCTCTGAGCTCGACGAACTACTGCTGCTGTGTTTCTTGCCTGAATACAGTGATGGGTGCAAGTACTTTTGTGAAATGCGAGTGTGGAAAGTGTGCAGTCGTTTATTATGTACTGGAGGTGCCAAGTTTGAAATGAGGATGACCGAAATCGACCACATTTCAATGAGGACAGAGGTCGTGCTAGTGTCTTCGTGGTGGTGGCTGATGTGGGTCAGTAGGAGGCGCACCATCAGTCATTGGGACGAACGGCCTCACGTCGACGTCAGGGATTGTTCCACAGGCAACACGCTTGCTGTTTCTGAATGTCTCATGTGCTTAAAAAATTTGAAGGAACTAACAGGTCGAAGATTTCTTCGTTGATAATTTGAACTGATGGGGAAACTTGGCAGAAGACCTTGGCCAAGTTTGTCTTTCTGACAGCTGCGAGCTCTTCGGGTGTCAGAGATCTCGAGTTTCCGGTCTTGGTTTCGTAGAAGAAGCGATCTCCCTTCTTCAGAGCAGCAAACGTCTCGGCAATAATGTAGGCTCCGGTTCTTCCAATCATGGCACCATTAGCTGGAGTCTCCATGAGAATTCCACTGTAGAGATCAATGTCCTCGACACTGCTGTAGACAGTCTTCAGAGCAGCAATGTTGGCAGCTGTCATTTGTCCACTCAAGTCATCGAAATTCTTGGCCACGGGGAGTCCAACTTTGGAGCGGTACTGGTTGTATGGAAAGAGTCCAATATCTCTTCCTCTCATGATGTTGACAGCTACAAGATCGACTCCAGTGGCAGGCTTACCGCGGATCTCAAAAAGCTGGTTACGGATAGGAAATGAGAACTGCTTGTCAACGGCCATGGCAGGATGTTGGATCATACCTGTTAAACTTTATATAACCGCAAATTGTGTAAACAAACCATCAAGCATGGACTCAGTTCCTCCAGCTGTAGACTGGTAGAGTGATTCAGCGTAAAAGATGTTGGCTCCAAGATCGACGGACGTTGCAAGACTTTGGTTGGTGTTTGTGACTCTGGGAATATCCTTTCTGGCCTGAGAGTGACCAAAACGGAAAGCAGCGGCAGTGAACTCTGCAGTCAGCGATGGATTGACCTTTTCGTCGTATCCTGAAGCATAGTTTTTGTTATACATTCCATGAAATTACCGGTGAAGTATCCAGAAGTCAGGGGAGTGAGTCCAAACTCGGTCATTGTCTTTTGTCCCAAAAGCTTAGGAAGGTAGTCAGCATAAACATGATGCTGATATCTAGCAATGATCAGTCTCCTGGCTTCTTGATATGTTCTCTCGTCGTCCCAATCGGGACGGATAGCTCTCATAGCCTTGGCAATTCGGTTGTGCTCTTTGATATAAACAGTGTGGAGAGGAATGAGTCCAGGGTGGAGAGAGTTACGGAAGTCACCGGCCAAGAAGCAGTAGTTGGGGTTCTTTGACTGGCAGTTCGTGTCCTGAAAAAAATTTCTAATGTGATAGAGAAACACTTACATTTTTGGCCTGAGGAGGAAGAACATAGCCGTTGTTGTACTCTAGAAGTTCTCCGTTTTTTTTGGAGCGAACGCTGGCAGCCACACATTCGTCAGATCCATAAACAACGGACAGGTCCAAGAAGTGGGTGTTTTGGTCAATCTGAGTCCTCTGTCCTAGTCCTTTCTGTCCGTTCAGGGATCGGGTAAGTCTGATGCAAGTCTTGGCTGGGAAATAAGTGTCTCCAGTTGGAACAGTAATGGGAGCGCAGTTGTCAGACATGGCAGTAGAGTTGCAAAGAGAGCAGTCAAGAGTCTCTCCATTAGGTCCAACTGAACTTGGCTAAACCGAAATTTGATTAAAAAAGTATGAATGCAAACCATGAAGATGATATCGTGGGCGATGAACTGTCCGTACTGCATGTGAAGATGGTTGGTCATGAAGTCGAAGACTGGTGTTGTTCCCTCACTGTGAAGACGATTAGAGACGTCACGAGTAGATGGAATGGCTCCTCCATTGGCAGACGTGGAACGGATAGCTCCAATACCATCGGCGTAACTGGCCTTGCCAAGAAGGCGACGGATGGCTGTGACAGCCTTACCCCAATTCTTGTTGGGACGATTGTTACAGACCCCGGTGATGGAACGGATTCTCGAACTGAAGAACTTGTTTGCTAAAAAATACTCAAATGCTCACTGAATATCATTGGAGCAGTTGGTAGAATCCTTCTTACAGCCAGAGGATCCATCGGTGTTACTTGGCTCATTGGAATATCTCTTTTTCCTGGCTCCACCGTTCATGCTGGCAATGACAGCTTCCATGTCGATGGATTCAAGTTGGGAAAGAATGTCTGCTCCGTACTTGCCCACCATGATCTTGGTCACCTCAGCCATGAGATCTCCTGTGATCTGTTCCATTTGGGAGTCGCCGTTGGCCTTCTGCGTCTGACTGGTTTCGCCATTTTCTTTGATTGTCAGAAGGTTTTTCGTTTTTGCAGCAAGGTTGATGTTTGCCTGCTTGATGGCAGCAACAACTTCTTGCTCGAGCTGGCTCAGAGCCACGCTGAAACAATACGTTTAGTCATAAAGAGGAAGAATAGAAACCAGGTACCGGCGAGGAGGGCAACGATCAGAAGCCGCATCAGATGACTTTTGCCTATCTGACGACCTTTTTTAAACTAGAACTGTTTGCCCACCTTGGACAGGGGCAGAGTCAGCTACTCGCCCACGGCCAGCTGCGATAACCACATGGTGAATTTGGAAAATGCAGAACTGTGATGAAAAAGAGAGAGTCACAGGCTTACGTCTAACATCAAAAATAGTTTGCATCATGAACAAACACATGTCGCTCGTAAACAATGAGACAGTTTCAGATCAACTTTCTATGTTTGATAGCCGACGACGTTTAATAATATCATATCAATGGTTCTATAGAGAGAGGCCGTAGAATGTGTTTATGCTAGAATGCCCAGGTGTATCGGCAGGTAAGTGAGAATGTTTAAAGGAGCATGCGCAAAGTGGCATTTTCGAATGGGCTAAATTCACAATGGAAACAAGAACTGTCCAAAGCTGCTATTGTTGGGTAGAAGCTGATACGTATTGAAGCTTTTTGCTCGAAGTTGCGGCTGTGAACATTATGTTTTTAAGATAACTTTTCCAGTTTAACTTCAGTTATTCCATGTAAAAAGTCTCCAAACATCAATCCCATCTATGTAATCGTCTTTTCATTTGAGTGTACTCAGCTTTACGTGCTGACATGACACCGCCAGTCACAACCAGGAACTCTCCAAGATCAAAAACGAGCAGATGCACAAGCTAGATATTTACCACTTTTATTCTTATATGATTAGTCTACAATGCAAATCTTGTTTCACAAGCCGTAATGTATGACAAGGACTGAACACTCTTAGCGAGCAACGTTGTTGCTGTTGAAGATCTCAATCCAGTAACCATCGGGATCTTCGATGAAGGCGAGTCCTTTCATCGAACCGTCGTTGGGCTTCTTGACAAACTTGACGCCGTGCTGTTCGAAACGCTCACATGCTTTGTCCACATCGGGCACATGGATTCCAATGTGACCTGCAACATATAACATTAAGAAGTGAGCTCAAGTTCCCTTCTGTTCTTTCAAGTAACGTCATTAACACCAACATAGAAAGTATCGTGTGTGGTTGTAACACTCGCCGTCTCACGAGAAATCATTTGACCTGATCCTTTTACACGCTATTTTTTAATAAGGTCTACCCTGTTCTAAAGGAAAACAAAAAGTAAAAAGACTAACCATATCCGCGAGGGTCCTTGTTTCCATTGTGATAGCTGAAGTTGGCGTCGTTCTCGGTACCCCAATTGCTAAACAAACCGTTTAAATGTACTTTAATAATACTTGCTGAGTCAATTCGACGGTGGCAATGGTGGAAAGAGCGTATCTGCGTGCTTCCAGGTCACCATCGGGAATTTCAGCTGCGTTCTTGTACCCAATAAAGAAGAGCGAGAACTTTCCAGCAGGAAAATCCATCTGTTTGAGGAGTCTGACGTAGAAAATTTAGTCAAAAACGATGTTAGACAAACCTCATGCCAAGAACTTTAGTGTAGAACGGCAGACTCTTGCGAGGATCCTTGATTCGAAGCATAGTTTGCTGGAAATAGAAGCCTTGGGTCTCAGCTGGAGGCTCTCCAACTAGTTCCTTCACTTCAGACGCCTGGATCGGTTTAGGATCGGAATCCTTCCCTTTATCTGCCATTTTGTTCACCAATTCACGACGAGCCTGAAAATGAACGAAGGTAAATGCTAGCGAAGTTGTGAAAGAGTAACGGGAAGAAAGAACGATTGAACTCGGTTATTTTATACGAGAAAAGGGGCAAAATATAAACGATAAAACCGGTCGAAAGAAGTAAAATAACAACTATTTGTAGTTCATTAGTGTTTTATGATCGATTTGCGTCCGTTTCACAAAAAAAATCGGTAATACTTCGGCAGGCAACACGCATCATTCGAATTTTTTCGCGCGCAATTTCGTTTTTTGGCGCGGATTCAATTTTTCTTTTATTTTTTCAAGCTTTTCCCAGTTTTATCGCTCATTTCTGCTATTTTTCCGTATTTGTCTCGTTTTATCCTTCTTTTGTCCTCAACAAATGGTCTGCTATGCATCTAGAAAGATAAATGTAGTAGCTACAGCCCGTTTTGAAACCCTTTTTTCGTATTTACAGACAATTCAAGAAGAGTGACGCGTTGTTTTGAAACGTTGTTTTACGGATAAACGGCAGAAATGACCGGCAATATACGGAAAAATAGCAGAATTGAGCTATAAAACTGGGAAAAGCTTGAAAAAATTGAAAAAGAAAAATAAAAAAATCCAAAAAGCGAAATTGCGCGCGAAAAAATTCGAATGATGCGTGTTGCCTGCCGAAGTATTACCAAAAAATCGATGAACAGCCCAAAATTGCAGCTGCATACTCAGCACTGGTCACGTCTTAGTTCCAGAAAGAGAAAAATGAAGGCACGATCAATAAATGCCTGGTATTCCCACTGAAACGAAAATAAGGAATCGCTTAAAGCTTAAATTGAAAAATCAGATAGCAAAACCTCTATCGAATGAGTGTCGAAAACAATAATAAGAATTGAAAGCACAACATGATAACAGAAGCTTTTCCGACGCACAATTGCGTACCTGCAACGTTTCTGCCTGTATACCCGAGACAACAACAAAAAACAGAACATTGAGTCTTTGAAGGGAAAAGACAGGGACTACGCTGTTCTACCATCAAATACTAGCCTTGTCAGCATATGTTGCATCTTGAGTCAGCTCCGAAAGACATTTACGGATTTTAACCCGTGGGCAGCGCGGAGACCATTCTCACTACACAACCCCACGAGAAACGGGAAAGAACGAAAACTACAAATTGGTTATCACTGTCGGCAAGAGCTCTATTCAATTTTTCACAAAGTCTGATTTAGACCCATAAGACACCTAACGATCCATTTACCCGAACACCGGTTTTGTTGTTGGTATTTGTTTGGAATAGTATCTTGTCGGAGCAACCTCTTCTAAAAGAATTGACAACTTCGATAACGCCTCCAATAGACTAGCTAGGCCATGTTCTTAGTTCCCGTAGTACATCCAGCAATCCCCGACCTTTAACTTGCAATCGCCTTCGATCTTGAGAACTCACTTTATTTTGACTGTAAGTTCATTTTTTGCTTGTCACAAGATACTCTAGCAGTATCGCAGAGCTAATATTCATTACGACAGACTGCAAAATCCTATTCATGCCTCCAGGTGCGACTTTTGCTCGCGCTGATATCCGTGCTCCACAGACAACTTTGTTGCATATCCTTGCAGTCTCTTCATGGCAAAAAAGTTTATTATCACGTATTCTATGAAAGAAAGTATACAAAAGTACAGAAAACAGTGGCATTTGATCAAAAAAAAGAAAGTAAACAGAGTAACGAAGATGACACAGCGGTGTTGAGTGTTGCTCCGTTGCAAAAATCAGAATAACAGCAACACACAGTGAACGACATGACTGTTTCACAGCCGTTTATCTGGAAGCCACTATTAATTCTGATTAGAACTAAGAACCTGGGGACATCTGTCAGAATCGACGTCGGAGAAAACGTATCCCCCATTTTCATTCGCTGACTTGACACAGTTCTGAGCATTATGAATAATTCCAACTTTGTCTCCATTGGTTTTGTAGCAGGAAAGCGAATTTAAAACTGGGAAAAACAGCAAGCCTAGCAGGAGGTTGGTCATATGGAGAATGGCAAAACGGCAGTCTTCAGGCAGCTGATTCATCCACGCTCTCATTTCTGAACAACTGATTCCCGAAAACAGACAAGAAAGTTTCATTCCATAGGAAAACAAACAAGAAAATCCCGTTCCGTGCACTATTTCGTATCTTTGTCATGAAATCTGGACGAGTGGTAAATGACAAAACTTATCGATAGTTTATTACAAAATATCTTACAATATTTTTTATCTAGTAAAACTCCTGAAGCTTTGGCAAACGCGTAGTCCCTAAAAATGGAGATTTTTCCCGGCTATATCTCGAAAGCAAAGGATTTCCAACCCATACATTTATATATATTCGGAATCAGCTCGATGAGTTTCTCTCTTTTGAGATTAATTTCATTTTGTCCCTTATGGAGAAAATACTCGGTTTGTAAAGAAAAAAATCTATTCATTAACAGCCTGGCTACAATGCTTTGCAGATTTCATAGAAACTGTTCATTCATCCGGTGACCGTCACAGTACCAACTTTCGTAGGTGACCGTTTGTGTCACGTCAGCACGTAAAGCTTTAACAACTCTGTTGACTCTATTATACTGTAGTCGTCTTCTTCGTTTCTTAAAGGCACAGTTACATTGCGGGTGTATGGATGTCCCCGGGAACGACTTTTGTAGTTGGGTCCCGTGACGAACTTCCCAGAAAATCAATCTTTTGCCTTTTTCTTACACACATTTCCATGACTTTAAATAGCTTTAATCAAAATGGCGAGGGTAATGAAAAAAGTTGAGGGAGCGCTGTTCTTTTCCCCATTTTCTTATTTTCTACATTTATTTTTGATGCCGAAGTGGACGTATTCTGTTTCCTGAGGTAATTTTTTTCGATGCTGGGTTGATTAAACACACTTAGAAGTCAGGAAAATGTGTGTAAAGCACCGAAAAACGCGAAAGAATGATTTCCAGGAAAGTTCGTCGAAACTACAAAAGTCGTGTCCGAGGACGCCACACCCGCAATGTTATCGTCCCTTTAAAGGGACAAAAAAAATTGTGATGTCATCGCTGAACGTGGATTGTGTCGGCAGAGAACTGGCGAAAAATTCTTGATTACGTAAGTGACCTCCGACCAAGGGATGAGGTGGCGGCGACCAAAGAGAAGACGGACCAATGAAGACTGAGAAAGGATTAAGGCGAGCTCCCTCACACGATCATTGCCCGAGTCTATCACGATAATATCTTCAACTCACCTGAAACGAAAATATGTGTCTGTATCTTTCAAATACTTACCAAATCGAAAATCTTCGATTGAGTTTCATAATGCGGAGCATTTCGGCTCACCTCTGCCAATGCAGATGGATGTCGTCAAGATGATTCTTGGTATATCCTCGGAAGTTGTGGAGAATTCAAGATAAGGTAAGCATTTGAAAGAGTTTATTTTAAATTTGAAAAAGAGCAAGTGAAAAGGAGAATTAACGACAAGGGCCTAGCTAGGGTAAAACCGGTAGTTTTGTAACAGTGTTGCTCTAACTATCTAGCAAAATAGGTAGAAAAAAAGTGAGGACACTTTTTGCTCCCGCTACGACCAATGCAAGTGAGGAGAGTCTCAGTACTCCGTCCAGTTCAAGTTTTCTCAAAAGATTCTTGGTGCAAACTGAATGTGGAGAATAAAGCGCGACGCCGCTTTCCCGTTAAAAAAGAGAGGTTCATAGGGCTGCAATGACAATAGAAGTTTTAGGATTTAAAAACTTAACATTATAAAGCGCGCTCCTCTGCGAAAACCTATAAGTCTTGGCAGCTCGCCAAACAGCTGAAATTTCCACAGACCCGCTCTCTTTTAGTCTTATACAGTCACAATTTCGTGATAATACGTGTTTAATTGCAGTTGCTCTAGGCGGCTGTGTGCCTTCATGGACTTCACGCAGCCTAGCTGCGCTTCGCACCTTCCGGCAGCCCAAGGAGCCCTTTTAAAGGAAGCGGATCTTGTGAGTGCCTTTCTTGTTTACTATTTACTGTTTTTTTCTAGGTACGATGGTTACAAGTCAAGCTACAAGACCGCGAAAAGTGGGCAGGGAGGGAAGGGACCCAGTACGTCTCGAGAGAAATGATAGAAGAGCTCATGATGTGCTTCAGTGTTAGTGTCTCACTAATTTTCCCATAAAATAATATTTTTAGACCGTCGAGAATCCTACAAAGCTGAAGGTTGTGCTATCGTTTCTGTATTTAACACCGAGGCAATCTAAAGCTGTAAGTTTTTTCATTCATTTCCTTAAACGTTTTACGTTCAGTGGAAAGAGAGTCTGACCGGTCTCTTAAACATTGCCAGGAGAGACCCTGACGACTGGGTTGAAGTTATTTCTGAGCTGTTCAGGTAAATTATCCATATATTCCACAATTTATCCGTTTCAGGGATGTTCCAATGGCTGGAGGCATCAAGCCGTCGGTCGAAGACCTTGCCAGCTATCGCAAAATGATCGATGAACTCAGACAAATAGGTAAACTACAATATTTTGTTCACTAAGTCTTTTTTCAGCTGAGGAACACGATGATGTAGGAAATCTAAGAACAGATCCGCCTTCTTTTAATATTTGTAATGCTCAAGTCGTGAAATCCCTTTTTGAAAAAGAGCCGGCGGTTCAAAAACATTTTGCACTGAAGAAAAAGCCGAAATCGCAGGCACTTCTGCAAGACATCAGAAAACGTTTGTTGTATATTTATTCTTTCATAGTTTATATTTCAGAGAGCGACATATTAAACAACCAGAAAAGAGACAGGAAAGAAGCTATCATATCTGGATCCTTGCCCATTAAAATTAGGTCCACAAGAAGGGAGGCTAACAATACACGTTAGAGTTCATAATAAGCTTATGATTCGAAGATTTCAGTGCCTATGAGAGGTATTCCCAATCAAAATCAGGTCAAGATGAGTCAGGGCTTTACGAACGAGCCGAAAAAGTTCATCAGGCCTTTAGCAAAAAGAGAAGGTGGTGTGAAGCTGCTCGGTAGGCGTATTCAGTACTTTTTCGAATATTTGTCCTAGATATTGGCGATCTGCCGATGTCTTTGAAACAGAGAAGACAGGTTGAAAAAGAAGATGAAAAGAAGAGGGCTATCGAGGAGAAGGAGCACCAGAGAAAAGCCAAAGAGGAGGAGAGGAAGCAGCAAGCTGAATTCAAGCGGCAAGCAGTGGTCAAAGCCAAAGATGATACTGATCGTCATCTTGAGGAGAAGAGGAATCCTTTGGAGAAGCTGATCAAGCCAGTTTTAAAGACCGAACCAATCAAAATTGTATGTTTTTGCCTTTTATCCTTCTAAAAATGGTTTCAGCCGGCAAAGAATGCAAGTGTTGTTCCACAGGCGCTCAAAAGACCTGCTCCGCCAGCGGAACCACCTTTCCAGAGTGAAATAAAAGCAGTGGTTGAACCAAAACCACAGGTTCGACAGCCTATACCACAACAAAACTTTGTTCCGACAAACGAGCTGCCGCTTACGGTAAGACCAGTTATTTCTTTTCAATTTGAAACTTTAGCACATTCAATCTCAGCAGCATGTGCCGACTCATCAAGCGCAGCCTATGCAAGTGCAACAGCTACAACAGCCACTTCATCATCAGCCCATGATGCAACAGATGCAACAACAAATGCCACAGGCAATGCAGCAGCAGATGCAGCAGAATCTTCAACAGCAAATGCATCAGCCACAGCTGTTTCGGCTACCACAACAGTCGCAGCAACAACAGCAGCAGCCGTACAACCCGAATCTTCAACGTCCAGTTATTGTACAAGTAGGGCTTTCGTTTCTTTTTGCAATCTTTAAGCGACGAAATGTTCAAGATAGATTGAAATTCGGATCACACCTGACCTACGCTTGAATAGTCTTGCCATATGTTCCTATAGCATGTGTGTAACAAATATCCTTCCTGAGCCATATTTTGTTATCCAAACTCTTCCCATTTCTGTCTTCTACCGATCACAGCGAAACAATGTTTTTATCCAGAACTATCCGGGTACTCAAGCTATCCAGATTCCTGGATCATCACAAATGCAACAACAGTCGGCGTTCCTTCTTGCCTCTCCTCAGCAGCCAACAGGAATCGTTGATGTGAGGACAATTATCACTATAACAGGACAAACATTTTTAGTTCCAAGATGCAGATGTGGCTCGCAAATGCCAAGAAATTCTCAACTCTGCCAATGCGCTAGATGATCGCGGTCGGAACCTTGTCGTTCAGTTCATGAAAGGTGGACTGCGATGTATGTGTATTTTCTTACTAAACACAAACCATGTTTAGGCGGCCCAGCTAGTCAAACTATGGAACATATCATGACGTTGAAACTGTCGGAGAACGTCGAGAATGGATTGGTTGACGGCAGGCATCAAAAATTAAAAGTGGAGGTGTTCTTCCAAGTAGGACTGTTTATCTTTTGTTTGATGTTTGACTTTTTTCAGATGGACCTGTCGAACGGGGAATGGAAACGTCTCCGAAAGTGTCGCTTGTTGGAAGGAGAAGAACTAGGTTTAATGAATCAACAGCATTCCCAGCCCTCTTGGCACTCCCAACAATACAACCCTCAAAGGTTTACCTGAAGGCTGTATATTGTATCTACTAATATTTGCCACATTCCCCGACAATCAAACCTCTAGTATTTAAAGTCTCAAATTTGTATCCCATTACAAACAGCTGGCGATGATTCTTAATAATGACGGGTCCCTTATTTTTATGCTGTAAACACACTGCATTGACAACTCTATTGATTCGGTCTCCTTTTTGATCTGTCAAAAAATATCAAAACTATTAAAGTCATGTCTTTAATAAATGTATAAGGCTCTTACATTGGGAACTCCTGACAATGTGTCTACGTAGTATGCAAACAAAGATGACACAGACGGACAACCCCGCCTATCCTTTCGAAAGGCCTTATCAACAGCTTTACTGGCCTCCAAAAGCCATTCTCCCTCTTTGGCTCTCTTTCCATCTATTGATCTCAACTGTCACCTGATTTTATAATTTTAGAAAGAAAATGTACAACGGAGGATACTGTCACCGTCGTTCCAGTTCGAGCTCCAGCTCAAGCTCCAGTTCCTCATCTTGTGGATCCCCCTATGCCACAACGTATATCCCGGTAGGTAGCTTGAGAAGATGAAAAACTTCAATACTTCTAGCCAATTCCTGCTCCAGCCGTTATTGCCGCCCCTCCCTATCCCGTCCCTCCCGGAATAGTTGGAGCCGGAGTCTCTCCTTACCCCACCGTCGGAGTTGGAGCAATGCCCCACGGAGGACCTATTGGAGTTGGGGTAGGAGTAATACCACAGCCTTACCCTATGCCCGGACAGCCTGGCTACAATCCTTCCCATATGCCTGGACAGCCCAATCCCTACCAGAACCAACAAAATCCTGCATACAACCCCTACAACCAGCCCTATCAGGGGTACAACAGGCCATACTAGGTCTGATTAGGCCTTCCTGACGATGGTTTCCGGTGATCGATTGACAATAAAACGTTTTATGGAGGCACTTCAAATAAGCGGTAAAAGAAAAAGACTTTGACAGCTACAAAGCATTGCTGACTTTCTTTCCAATCGGTTGATGCTGCTAACCATCAGGAAATGCGAACAGCATCTGACACTAAACGGACAAGGTCATTGACAAACCATTTTTCTGCAAGGGAGAATACGGCTTTATGGATATTTCGAGAATATCTTATGAGCTAAAATCTAACTGACAGAGATAAGGAAGCTACTCAAGAGTAAGGCATTTTGTCCTTTTGGCAGCTTTTGCAAAGAGAGATTGTACCACAAACTGGAAACATCAAAACGTCGCAAAATGGAACTGTGTCAGTAGGTACCAAACAGCTGTCTTTTTATGACACCGGATTGTCAAGTAGTAGGTGTGAACTGTGATATATGGATTATTTCATTTGCAGATGGGAGAACACGTGCGCACGGGGAGGTTTTCAGCCGTCGGGCCGGAACACAAAGCCTTTATTTGTAACTATACCGTTGGATTCCGGTTTCTTCTTCTCTGATTACAGCCTTCTTCATGACCGTCGTTCCCAACTATTCTGGGTTAATATTCAGACTCTTGCGAAAAGCAATGCTCCAAAGCTACGGGAATGTCAGATTCGAGTGGCTGGACAATGGATTACTATTCCATGGCGACCCGTAGGACCCCCTCACACGATTCTGAATACGAGAGACAAAGCCCGCCCATCTGCCATATCTGCCGATTGCAACTAGTTTATCCTTCCGCTTTATTTCACTGTCGAAATTTGTCGAAATTTTGTTCTGTCCCTCGATAGTAAGTTTCTCCTGTCGCGTGCCAGTGGCTTTCCCAATTAGCCATCCGAGTTGGTCAGCACTCATTAACCTTTCAAGACACTACGATGCCTTCGGCTTCATTAATAAGAAGATGCGGTGATCCTCTGCATTTGCTATTCGAACATAGACCTCATCATCATTTTTGTAGGCGTGCCAATTTTGAACATTGTCTTAATTCATTCCATTCATCCTCTATTACATGTCTCAATTCTCTCTTCACATGCTAATTGGCAACATCTTTCGCTGGCTATTTCAGTCGTTTTCTCTGTAATCGGATCGTTGGACAGGTGAATCGAATACCAGTTGAGAACAACCACGAAAGGACATAAAACTGGGGGACTGGCGTAAGACGGCAGCAGAAACAGCAGCAGCTGTCACATTCTATCAACACAGTTCTCTTTTGGGCTTTTTCCGCGTTTCACTTTGTTGAGAAGCAGATTGATATCATAAGTTCAACTCTATTCTTGTTGATCTTTGATCCTCTTTCTCCTCTTGTATATAACTTTGGTAACTTTCTTTACTTCCATTTTCATTAGTTCTGCTTTGCTGTACTTGCCAACCTGTCCTCACCAAATCGACTTCATTCTTTCTCTTCTAGCCGGTCTGTCACATATCCTGATTCTATATCCTATACATTTATTAACTTTCCATCAGCTAAATCTTCACTCATCCTGTACAATTTGAAACTAGACCAACTAACAGATGATGGAAACACAGACATCTTGAAAGTCGAAAACTTCCAATTTACCTGATTTTATTTGACCAAACACTATTCCTTGTTCTGTGTCCAAAACGACATATCACCATTTTTTCTTGTTCTTACGAGGCCACAAACCTTCCTTCCTTGATTAATGACCCCAATGAGGTCCGGCCAGGTGTGACTCAAACTTACGAATGTTCCGCGTGTAAAAATCGGCTGAGTCACTCTTTTATTTTCGCTCAAAACAGTTGGGACCACCGGAGTGGTCGTTGATAAACGACTTTGAGAGCCAATAAAAGCTTTACCCTCAACAGGCTCTCCTTCAGTTCCAGTGGCCTGACCACCATACACCAAAGTGTCACCTCCCCGTCACTCGTCCCTTTTTGAAACTTCGAGGCATGTTTAAGAATTTATTGCCATTTTATTAGGGATGAGCAGAAGCATCTGCGTTTATCTATGGCAGCGCAGAGTGACTGACTCACGGCGAGCTCTGGACATCATTCCGCCCATATGCCTTCGACAAAATCCGCCGAGTGACCCCCTAGAGTTTGTGATTTTTGATACGCCCGTGCGCGCGAGAGACTGGCAAATCCCAACACCACATTTTTGTGGTCGTGTCCGTTTTTGGCTCGAGCTTATGCGTCCATACTTCCCAAAGAAATATGCCTCACTTAAAAAACGAGCGCCTTGTCGGAGGGACAAAACATAACTCTAAGGCGATCCAATGCTCACCGCCCTTTTGTTTTTGGCTGATTACCAGTCGGTGTCCTTCCCTACTTAAACTCTCAACTTTCAGACAAATGAATTGTTCAACTATTTGTCTTCTGACTACGTATATCAACTTTATGCGAGGACCCTCTACTACAGTAAGTGCTTGATATCCTTAGATGCAGAGAACCACGTCTAGTCAGTTCCTTTTGCACGCTTTCTTATCTTCCCCTCACTCTCTCCATAATCCAAGCTACAAGAGAAAAAACTGCTGCGCCCGTACTTATTCCAGTTGCCCAATGGCGTGTGGAGTGGCAGACGGATGATTGCTTTACAAATGACCGCTTTGTGTTGGAGTATCTCATGGCTTGGCGTCTTGACGAAGGCTGCCCTAAAAACACATGCTGAATGCGTCAGACTCCTGTTGAGCCATCTCTCTAGGGAGGGTGGGTGTGTGTGCGCGGGCTATTCGGCTGCAACACATTTGTAGAGTATCTGGCATTATTCCCAGAAGCTGTTAATGCGAGAACAATGGGCATGTGATGTAGAAATGACGACACTTATGCTAAATAGGAATGGGTTTACAACTTTTCAGGGATGTGGCTATTGCGTGGACACCCGCTCGAGCTACCACAACTGCTACGAGAATGTTCTTGAATGTGCCTACAGAGATCCTGCATCTTTGTTTATGTGCCTGAATGTTTATGAAAACACCGGGTAAGCAAGAGTCATTAAAAAAACCGTGTAAGTGTCAGAGATCTAATCACTCATATTGCTCGCTGTGTGTCCTATGAGCAATTCTATATCAGCGACAGTGAGATCCAAAGTGTAAGGAAGGTTTTTGACAGTGATAGTGATATTTTAGTTAGAAGACGTGCACACTTGCAAGTACAGTAATGTTCAACATTGTGAATGCGACGAATGTCCGACAATCACGACCACCGAGATGCCAACTTCAACCACCTCAACCAAAGCACCAACAACAACTCACAGGTACTATATAACTAGATGCGCTCTCTAAATATGATGGGTCTATTAACAAAAATTTATCTTTTTTTGTACGAAAGCTGAACACGTCTTTTTAAGACCGAAGTACATTCATACAAAAGATTGTACAAATCGCAATTATCAAGTACGCTTCCCACTTGTAATTACTAGTCCTCCCACCTAGCTTTGAGCAATGCGTTTGACTGAAGTAGTACTATATTTGTCCATGCTCAAGAACAAGGATATGTTTGGGAGTATGCGAACATCCGAAGTACATTTTTTCAAAAGGTCTAAGTGCCAAATTATCGAAACGTTGATACAGGTAATTTTTGCAGAAACGGCCACCACAAGCATCATCACAGCACCCAACATCAAAATAAGTACGAGCGGCACCATCCTCTCGCCTTCCACAACGGCTCGATCGGCACTGCCTCCGCCTACCGCGAGCCGCAGGTTGCCGCATCCTCAACCCAGTTCTTAATTGCCACATTTGCCTACTTCTTCCTTCGACTACTCTTGTAGTCTCTGTCTCCCGGAAATTTTTGATAATTGCTCTCGGGTACTTTTGCTGGTGTGTCTTCCCCTAGAGCTTGTTATACTTTCCTGTATATTTATGTCTCTTCCCGGACCAGGCCAGCCCAAAGCTTAAATATCTCATTACCGAATATACAGATTGCTGTGTAATAAGTGTTTGCCCCCTTGCACAGTATTTGCTGCCCCGCCCTAAGGTGTCCGAATTGGCGCCCTCGATATCACAATCCAATCATCTTCTCTTCTCATATCGGCCCCCATGTATCCGGTTGTCTCTCCGGGACAGTCATCCGTTTTGGTCATTTTCATAATGAGTTGAAAGCATTCCACTGTCATGCCCAAATTGATATAATAAACTTTTGTGTGTTTTCATATGCGTAAGCATTACTCTATTCTTTGACTTGCCAAGTTTTGGAAGATTGAAGGACCGATCCTGTTTGAAAAGTGAGGTACGCGCGGCGGTTCCCATGGTCAGTTGTGCTCTATAAATAAGCATCTGCCATGCCGGCGCATCCCCAATGTTGTAGGTCTGATCGCCCAGGCTCGAAATTTATGGCAATCTAGATAGAGAGCCGTCAGACGAGGGAACCGTGTGGACATGTTCCCATGTCCTGATGACACTTCCTGTCTCTCCGTTGTATAGTGTCAAAGAACTCGCGGTATGGGTAGAGTCACGGAACTGACTCATACGTCGCAGAATCGCTGGTCTCTGTTTCCTCTTCTTTCTTGGCCTCTCATCTTCAGGAACCCCGTTTACAGATGACGTAGTAATGCTTCAAAGCAGATGGTTACTTCAAAGGATACTTTTCTTCAGGTATCTTGCCCCCGAGACTCTATTCAATCGACAGGTTTTCAGTGTCGTCTTATCTGTTCTACTGCCATACGGTACAACCGGTCCCGTTTTCCAAGAGGGTGAAGTCCATTGGCAGCTGTACAGCTTCTGCAGTCAGGGCTATCTACAGAACTACTTGGGCACGCTCAACGCGAGAGGAGTTTCTCACAAACCTTGTTCAGGTATCTTTATTCCTTTTTCTCGCCTAACTGACATTCAGCTGAATACCGAGTACGAATTCAGAGGTCGGGAGCGATCCAGTTAATCCACGTACAGACAAACACTTTCATCTGTTTCAATCGGCGTCGGAGAATTACAGTCAGAGTGGGTCGTTCTTATCTAAATCCGTTTCCTCGAATACCAACAACATCTTGTCGCCGCGTAATCATACAGGTGGTTCTGAGCGCGCGTAGACTGCTCATTAGGCCTGCGGGAAAAAGCTGCCGTGTGAAAAGAGGGGCCTATGATGAGGCTCTTTTTCTGAGGCATCGCATGCACCCGCGGAGACAAGAGACAGGCGCCAAGGGACTGTGTCCATAAGGGTGATTTGTAGCCGGGCGGGGAGCCTGTTCCGCTCGCTTTAGTTCATTAGTATAGAGGGGGAGGAACAAATGAATCTATTGCAGATGACAGGAATGAGTCCAAAATGCTACTTCTATGAGCGGATAAACGATCAAGGATTCACCGAACTGGAATCGGCAGCAGAGCCAGGACTGTTTTTGGGTATGTTGCTGTTAACTGCTCTGGAGTTTCATCATGCTTTTTCAGTGGATTAGCACAAGGCGAATGATGCTTGTTATGGCATTTTGCAATGTTTTTATTCGTTCAACAACACTCTTGTTCTTTATTTGTAATCTTGTTTCCCACTCTAGGAGTCAAAACAAAAGCACAACCAGGTTTCAAAGTAAAATATCCCAAAATATTAGGTTGTGACACTTGTGAAACTACCCTCAAGGTACAAAAAACCTGATGAATAAGTAGTAATTTCAACTGCTCGCAGTCTTTCATATTTTCAAGATTCTGATCATCTCCTATATTTGATCATCTTCTTCTTTGCTTTAAATTTAAAAGTGGCGCATTCTGTTGAGCTAGAAACTCCAACTTCCCTGCATTTTTAAAAGATTCGCGAAGCGTCAGATGAAAACATTGGGGAGCACCTGTTGTAGTGTAAATAAGTATCTTATTAGCATCTAAACATTGGTTGTTATTATAACAAAGTTTCAGGTTTCAACAGCCGAGGAAGATTTCAAGATCCGGCTACTTATGCATTTAAGAGGAAACCATTCAGTTGGATCAAGTTCGAACGTTACGTTTCTTTCCGGGATCTGCAATCCTGCGCTCCTCGTCGGAAAGTTCACCGGGCTCCTGAAGTTTCAACTCCTGACTATCGGGCAATAATGAGGGCAGCCCTCATCGACAAGATCCGTGCGACTCATGATGGTCCCTATAACTCCCAGAATGGATCTGGTCCCTTGCCTTAAACCTATATGTAGACTTTGAGACGATACGGGTGTACTTTTTGTATCTTTTTGGGAAGAAAAGATAAGTGTGGTGCATATCATTTTGGCATACATCCAATAAAATATACTTTGAATCTCATTTCTTCCAGTAAACTTGCAGACGAATCTGCCACGCGAACCATGTGTTGTTGTGTAAAGCGCTTTCACGTTAGCACTCACCTCCTCATTGATTTCTCCCTCATTTTCCATCGATATTTTGTGACCATCTTTCAGCCAAAATGAAGGGAGCTGAGCTCCCTCCGAAATTTCAATTCGCTTTTCGACGAACCATATTTTTTCTGCTTTGCTTATGTATTTGGATTGCTTTCGGCACATTAGTTCTTACTATTTTAACAAAGAGAGGTCAACCACATGTATGTTTTTTAATTTTATCCGTCAAACTTTCCTTTCAGACCTCTTCGTTGGCTAGAGATAGAATAGACGCAAAACGAGTAGAGCTATTAAATGTTCTTTGGGCTGAAACCATTGCCAAGACCGAAAATGACTGGGCAGAAATGGCTAATCAGAAGCTGGAAATGTATGAAAAGGTCAGAATTTCAGGTCAGCTTGACAAGATAATATCAGACACTTCTGACATCCCTGGGAATCAACCAACTCTCGAATGAGCGAGGATTTGCTTCATCCTTCCAAAAAGCTTTTGGTCTCATTACAACTATCGGTCCTCTTGACATAGATGATTTCACGACCATGGGAAAAATCTTTAGCGTTTTCTTCACCCTCATCGGTAAGCAAGAAGTTTTTTTTCGGCAATACGACGAATGTTCCAGGAACACCACTCTGTCTTCACGTCGTCTCGCAATGTGGTAGGATGTTTTCATCCATTTGGGAGGTGAGCTTCTTTTGTTCATTCTGAAAATATTCCGTTTTGTCTTTTTTCTACTGAACGTTTCTGATTACATAACCATAGAGGTCTATTCAAAAGCTACACCCTGACAAATTGTTTAGTACATGCTTCGCTAGAAGAAACGAAGAAGTTCAAAGCTTTTCACATGAGTTTTTACTGTTTGCATCGGAGTTCCATTCTGAGCCAAACATTTTATCGACATCATTTTTTTTTTATAAAGCGTAGTGCTGCAAGCCTCTGCGCCTTTCTATAGCTTGCTAAAACAGTTTATGGTACCGTCATTTCGCTTTGAAAGCAACAATTTTAGGGACGGTCAGTCTTCTTGCCAACAGCCTGTTTTGTCTTTCTCTCCGCAGTCGTTTATGACATAATCGAGGGAGGTGATGACGACGTGGTAAAACATGCCATCTCATCTGGTATTTGATCGAAACTTTCAGCCCTTCATGGATGCCATATTCTCCATCTTCCTACAGTTTTCGTCGGTCGGAGAGGTGGACAACGAGTTCCAGTGAGTAATCAAAAGGCACGTCTACAGTTTTCCACTTTAGTGGATTGATACCGTATGCCATCTGCCTCGTCGGACTTGCCTTGATCACAGCATGCTTTTCAGTCATGCAATATGAGATCGAGAAACAGATTCAAGGCTACGAGCTCACATTCTACAGGTAATCCAACTGAACGTTGTCACTTTTCTGGAATTCAGACTCTTTTCCTGGGCAGAACGATGGATGCATGAGGGGAAAGAGGACAACCATTTTCCTTCTGGCTCGAATCGAAATTCTAGAATAGAAGAAATCGAGGAAGAGGAGGAAGGTGAAGAAGACTAGTAGTCTGTTAGTGAAATTTTAGCAAAGGGTCGTTTGTTCTGTCAGACCATTTAATATGTTTAATAAATTAACCACGTTTTATTTCGAACTTAAGAATGGTCCCCGCTAGAAGAAGAATCACTTTTGCGAGAAGAAGAAGACGAGCGCTTTCCGTGCCTGCGGTGCTTGCGGTGACGGCGGCGGTGATGACGCTCCTCAGGAACGTAGAAGGGATTAGAGAGAACTTGGTCTTGGTAGACTGGAATTTCCTTGTTTGCTTACTCGTATAACCCTACCTCCAGGCCAGTATCCAGGGTACTGTCCACCATATATACCGTGATGATGTTCGCGAGAGGCTGACCAAGAACCTGAGCTAGAGCTGGAGCGGCGGCTCTTCTTGTGGTGCTTTCTGCTTTTCTTGTGGTGTCTGTGGCCGCGGTGACGTCGTTTCGAGGCAAGGCCGTCGAAGAAGGCTCCATGATGGTATCCAGGGGCAACATTCACGTATCCAGGTCTGAAACAATTGGTTTCCGCTAAGTTTGAGGTCAGCTTACTGGTTGTAGACTGGAGGAGCAGCAACGGGATACTGAACGACGGAGGCCTGAGGCGGACTGGCAGCAACACTGTAGTCGGCATAAACCGCCACGCTGAAGCTGATCAGGCAGACGAGAGTGAGCGGAGAAGTCATCGTCAGATGATACTTCCCTTCGATGATGGTAGTCTTTTATATGCGCAGAAATGAGTGAAGCAGCACCCGACGGTGTCATTTAGACAAAATATACGGCAGACTGATTCAGCCAAATTAAACATTGGAAACCGGGCAATTCACTCCCATTGCGATCGCTTTTCAAACACTTAAAACCAACTTGAAAGCCATGTCGACTGGGCTTGCTTATGTGACACTGAATTTTGTATTCACTGTGAATATCATAACCCAAAACTGTAGCTGAGTGCTAAGTTCATTCACTATCTCTTTCAGGAAGACTGCTGATGCAGAATCGGGATAGGATTGATTATATCTGTCAGTCAGAGCTTCATAGAATCAGTAAAGTCTGCAGCTGAAAAGCTCAAGAGTATCTATCGCCCACCTTATCTCATTACGTTGAGAACTTCTAGTTTGACCTTCATATCAAGTCATTTTTTTTTCAATTGAGCTAGCGAGTAGTCGCTACCTATTTCGTTCGCATTCAGCTTTGGAGCATACACGATACAAATGTCTTCCTTGGCTTTCCTCATATTTAGGTCTCCACAGTATTACTACATATGGGTTCATCGAAGAGTTGTTATAAATTGGGGGAAACGTCCAAGAAGACTTATGTTTCATTGTAAAGCAAAAAGTCATGAAAATTGAGTAGTTCGGAAAAGTGAAGGAGTTAGTGGCTCAAGTACTGGATCCGCATGATATCAGTTGTTGTTTTTGCTGGAAAACGGTTTTACTGAACTTCTTCCAAGCTCTCGGAAACAACTTTTCCCTCTTCATGAAATTTCATCAGTTGAACTGAACAACAGCCCTTGCGTGCCATGGAACCCCTTGTCTATCCACCCAATTGCACTTTTACGAAACAAAAAGTCACCGATCAGCAAAACAACCATCAGGTTGTTGTATTATTAGACGCACCACTGGCTGGAATCATTACTGCTCTTATTGAACTTCCAGAGGCATGCGTTCAAAAAACACGATATTTATGTTTTCATTAACACGAAGGTCGATGGTATTCGAGAAGAGGGCTCAGAGTCTAGAAAAAAGTTAAGATACAGAGGATTTATTCTGGACTAGAACTAGTGGCTGTCGTGATGACGAGAAGAGCGGCTCTTGTGGTGACTCTTTCTACTTCTACTGCTCCTGCCGTGGTGACGGTAGTTGTTGATGAAAGCATCAAAGAAAGGTCCATGGTTCCTTCCTGCCTTTACATTGGTGAAAGCAGGACTGTAAAAGATTCACATTTTGGTAACTCGTTACTTACGAATTGTGGACAGGTTGTCCGGGTACAGGGTAGGGGACAATCTGAGGCGGCTGATAGACCGGCGGATTAGCTGGATAGCTAGACGGCTGATAGCTCTGTTGATAGACTGGTTGATTGGGCTGTTGGTAGCTGGAGTAGGTAGGGCTCTGCTGAACTCCGTATTGAGCAACGGCAAAGTTGACAGCCGCGAAAAGGGCGAAAGCTCCTGGGATCCAAGTCATCGTTTGACGGTTAGAAGCGACACTGCTCCTTATAAGCCTAATTCATTGTCTCCAAATACAAACATGAAGCTGTCACCGTCACAACATGTCGATCATTGTACGCTAGTCAACGACATAGACGTTTCGGAATGAAGATCACTGAAAAAAAGATTCGAAAGATTTTTGTTTGTATTCTTCAGTAAATCAAGTTGTTGGATGTCGCGTCAGATGAAGATGTCAAGGTACTGGAAAATTCTTGTTGCACTGCACGGCAAGAGACAGGAGTTGACAGACACAGAGTAAAATGAACGATTAAGTGGTCTCACAAGACAATCTGAAGCTGGCAAGATGGTAGACAGGTACGTACAGTAACATGTTAGAAGACAAAAGAAAAAAGGAAGAGATACTGTAGCATCCTGTATTCACACAGAAGGAAGCTTTATCTTCTTCGTCCATAGCTTTTTACTTTTTACAGTTTTACTTATTAGTGTTTTGAAGAATCCGCTAGTTTGTTACTGGACTTGTTGTGTCCTAGTCAGCGTGATTATTAATCAACATGTTTTTAGTTTTTAACTTACGCTTTTAATAAATATCTGGTGCTGGTCATTTGTTTTAAAGTTTTGTCTTTTTGTTGTTTTCTGAGCCTTTTTCACCTGCCCCTTGAAATCTATGTCAAACTTTTAAACTGTTTTGTACATATGGCAATTGGATATTGTTCTCCGAGTGTTCTTCTCCCTGCTTGTCTGTAATCTCACAATGTGACCGATCCTAGATCTAGTTACGTCTCAAGACCACCTAGATGGCGCACTATTTGTCCAAAATCAGGGATACCCATCACGTTTCGGGGGAATCCCACCTTAGACGACTTTGATCTCTTCGCGTAGCGTAAACAGGCCCGTCAATATTTCCTCGTATATCATATTGACTATCCACGTGGTCTCCAAAGGACTCTCTGGTCAAATGACCAAAGGCGGTCAAAGGTGTTTTTGGGATCTAAAGTATAACAGCTTCTCTTATCTGTTATTTTGAGCCAGGAGCAGACAGCCACTCTAAAGAACGGTTCTCGAGGAGTACCCCTCACGTCACCGGACCGATAAGAGTGGTCTTCATGAGATGCGCGTGACCGGGGCATCCCTTTCTCGGGCCGAGAACTGCAGTGATAGGAGGAGACAAGGCTAAAAATGGAATAGGCTGCGAAAATATATTGATACGTTGTTTGGCCTCAGATGGATCATTTGTTTCCGCTATTTTTCCCAAAGACTTGTGGAAAACAAAAGACCTCCGTCACGTTGTTGATGTCAAGTCTGGGAGGAGGTAAAAAAAGTCAACATTTGATACTTAATCAAGATCTCAGTTAATTATTTATATTTATCACTTATACCTCCTACTGTAGGTCTCCTCAACTATTGAAGCTAAGAAACAGATAAACAAACTATATGTGCTTTTCTGTACTATTGCAAAAATGTACGTTTCTATCCTAGGAACAGTGTTCCGGAAAAATATAGACACTTTACAATGACTGGCACTATTTCCAGCCGTGGGAATACGGAAATACACGTGAAGGGCAGTTGTTCTCACGTTGTGCAATCACTGCCGCGACTGAAAGTGATGTAAAACTAAAGCAGAGACGAGATTGTGCAACACTGACCGATAGTACTTTGAAAAGCATACTGGATGAATTCAGGTTTCTACAGAAAGGATTATGGAATACACTAAGTAAACTTTTTCTGATGATGCGACTAAACTTTGAAGAAGCTAGAGTGCTCAAGTTAAACAGAAGATTTGCAAAAAACCGATTATTTTTTATACACGGTCCTTGTTGCTTAGAAAATCCCTGTATCAACCCTTCGAAAGCGTAGTTTTATCAGTTGCAGAGGTTAGAAGTGCACTGATTGCTATTGAACACGTAAAACTTCTTTACTTCGTACTTTTTTGTACCGAAAAACATTCAGAAAAACAGGGTGAACTTCTTTAGCAGCTACATTGTTTTGCTTTTCGAGTTTAGAGATCAAAGTTTTGAACATAAACTTTCTATGAAAATGCAAACTTAAGGCCGTAGTTTTTAAAGTTTATTCTCTGCTCAGTACTGGTTTTCGTTTGTACCAATAGTACTATAGAGGCCCTTTTGGTTCCTTGATCGTTTTTGCAAAATTACGACTGACTAGTCTAGATCAGGCCCCGCCCCCTGTTTGGCTTGTATATAAGGCACCACTGATCGTTCATCTGTATCCGATAGACTCTTCTCTTGAGACTAACAGACTCCTCTTTTAAAGTCCCATCTAACGTGCCTCGTCTTCAGATGTGCGGAATTTTCGCTGTTTGCCACCAGCTCTGCCAGCAGGGCGTCAAGCACTACAACCTCGAGCAGGCCAAGGAACATTCGAGTCGTCAGAGACATCGTGGTCCCGACTTCCACGGTTCGTACCAAGATGCCAAAACTGGTGATATTCTCTGCCATGAACGTCTGGCCATCATGGATCTCGGAATCACTCAGCCTCTGCAGGGTTCAGTTGCTAACCATCAGGTACTTGCAGGGATTCCCCTGTTGTCTAGCCGATTGTTTACTTACTTTTTCTGAGCCAAATTTTTGCTTTGTTGACGGCCGAGAGGCTGCTTTACGATCCATGGGAACTCGAAAAAAAAACAGCAAATTGTCTACCTCTAAAGCAAATGCTTTAGGTGATACACAACGGAGAGATCTACAACCACCAACTTCTAAGAGACAATGAACTCAAAGGACTCCCGCTCAGAACCAACTGCGACTCTGAGGTACCTAAAAGAACAAGACGGTGATAAGAGTTGATTTCAGGTCATTATTTTCCTCTACGAGAAGATCAAGGACGGAAGAATGTGCGACATGTTAGACGGTGTTTTTGCCTTTGCACTCTGCTGCGATGGAAAGTTCATGGCTGCCAGAGATCCCATCGGAGTCAAGCAGATGTACTATGGGAAGAACAAGGAAGGACGTTACTTCTTTGCGTAGGAAAACATTTTGAGTCAAAACGTTTGGGTTTTAAGCAACGAGATGAAGTGTATTGAGGACGCTTGCGGGAACGAGGAGCTCGGAATCTTTCCTCCAGGGCACTTCTGGATGCCAGATTGTGGCTTTGTTCGCTACTTCCAGGTACTTTACTATGATGTTGAATCATTATTGTCATTGTAGCCTCTCTGGTTCGACTACCGGCTTGCTACCAAGCCCGAGAGCCTAACTCTCATCCACGACACTTTGGTCAACGCTGTTCACAAGCGTCTGATGTCTGATGCCCCGATGGGTATCCTTCTGTCTGGTGGACTGGACTCCAGTCTAGTCAGTTCTATCGCTGCACGTGAGATGAAAAAGCGCGGTCTGGATGTTCACTCCTTCTCTATCGGAGTCGATCACCTCTCTCCCGATGTTATTGCTGCTCGCAAAGTTGCTGCTCACATTGGAACCATCCATCACGAGTTCCACTTCACTGTTCAGGTAAGGCTATTCAAAATTGTTGAAAATACTTGCTTCAGGAAGGTCTTAAGAACCTGAGAAACCTCATCTGGCACCTGGAGACCTACGATGTGACTTCTATTCGCGCCTCGACTCCCATGTACTTTCTCTCTGAGAAGATTCGTCAGATGGGCATCAAAGTGGTCCTTTCGGGAGAGGGTGCCGACGAGATCTTCGGCGGCTACCTCTATTTCCATAATGCTCCCAACGAGGAAGAGTTCCAGAAGGTGAGAACTCTATTTGGATCTGTGTAACGAACGGTTTCAGGAGACTATTGACCGTGTTCTTCACCTGTATACTGCTGATTGTCTCCGTGCTGACAAGTCTACTATGGCTCATTCTGTTGAAGTCCGTGTACCGTTTCTGGACAAAGCTTTTCTGAACGCGGCCATGCTGACCGAGTCCAAATACAAACATCCCCAGCCTTTCGGAGGCCGCAATGTTGAAAAGTTCATTCTGAGAAGAGCTTTTGATCTCGAGGTGAGAAAGTCCCATTTCTGAGAAAATATGAGGATTTAGAATGAGCACTACCTCCCCAAGGAGATCCTCTGGCGACAGAAAGAACAGTTTTCCGATGGTGTCGGCTACAGCTGGATCGACACTCTGATGAACTACTGTGCTGAACAGGTCTCCGATGTTGATGTAAGCATTCCTCTTTTTATTGAGAAACAAGTAAATCTTTCAGTTTGCCAAGGCAGCCGAGATCTTCCCTCACAACACTCCTCACAGCAAGGAGGCCTTCTTCATGCGACGCATCTTCACCGAGTTCTTCCCCAGCGATAATGCTGCCTCAACCGTCAGAAGGTGGATTCCCAAGTGGCAGGACAACCAAGACCCCTCTGGTGAGAATTTCTTTTGGGTGAAAAACAGATGTTTGCTTTTAGGTCGCGCTTCTTTGGTTCACGATCAGAGTCTCCACAAAGAAGTCAAGCATCTGGAAAGGGTCAAAGACGTCCAACGTCCTCAACACGCCTAAGTATCGCCATTTCTCAACATGTATATACTTATTATTGCCTAATAAAAATAAGTGCCTGCAAATGTCTTTTGCAAGGAAGAAAGCTTGAGAAACAGCGAAAAATGTTCATAAGCAGAAATTTGAGCGTTCTAAATTTGTAGAAGACGCTGTTAATATCCCCGCTCCAAGTCGAAAACCGTAGTGTAAGAGAGGCCGCGACACAGGTCCCGCCACGATATCCCAAGTTCTCTCAGCTGGGAGAAATGGGAAAGCTTTATTTTACTTTCAAGAGTCCTCTGAAACCTTCTTACTATTTCGGATTCTTGTCGATAACAAATACCCGATCCCGCCCTACAACAAACTTTTTGAACCTTCGTTTCAAAACATTCTCGAAGATTTTATCCCCTTTTGTTTACCTCTATTTACCTTCTTCATTTCAGAGCAATGGCACCTCCACCCACAAGAAAAGGAGCTCTAGTCAACTTATTAGCTGTCAGAAAAGTGTGTTTCTTGCCTCTATTTATTTTGAACCATTTTGGCGTCTATGATGGTCTAACTTCAAATTTTCAGAATATGTACAATTATCAGTCCTCACGCAACTACCATTGCTTTCTCTTCTGCTGTGACAGATTTAGGTAAGGGGAGTTGTACTTGCATGAGATTCACGCTTCAGGGATGTTTTCAAACTACCACAGTTCAGCTGCCAAGATTTTGATGCTGCCTTGAAGTCGGAGGAAGAGAATTTCCGTGCTGGTAAGTTCAATTCCATCGTTTTGAGACGCTTTATCGTTTTTCATGCTCGAAAGCTCTTGTCTGCTCTGATCTCATTAAAAAACTAGTCATTTCTCTCTGTAGACCATGGGGCAGGCCCTCAATCAAGTGAGTTTTTTTTTTCGTTTCGTTGAAACTGTTTTAGTGTATCTAACTATAACGAAGTTGTACACTATGTTGTTCAAAAACGCTTCACAACACAGGACAGATCCAATTTTCTTGGACCCGTGGAAACTGCCAATATCCATGCACTGCCATCGGAGGTATTATCTTTGAATTTTTAATATTTTCGAAATCAGGTCAAAATTTACCTGCTCAACTTTTTACTGGACCTTAGGATAAGCAAAGATGAAAGCGAGACTGTAGATACGGTGAGTGTTCAGCATATTCATATGCTTATCAAGTTTTACAGTTTTGCGATCCAACAGCATTGCGAGTCGTCGAGCTAGGAGAAGATTCGGCATTGAATGGCTACTTCTACTTCGGAGAGTACCGAGTAGTCACAGAGTTGAAACAAAAACACTCTTAGTAGGTCTCTTAAAGTTTCTCTTATTCAAACTTCCAGCCACCATGTGGTCGACGGTCTAAACCACAAGCATGCTCTCTGGAAAGAGCTCTACGACGAGATCACAGAAGAAAGTAACTTTTTGATATCTGCTGAGACCCAAGAACAATGGAGAGCCTTGTTAGATGCTTTGGAACAGGGCGGCCCAAACGAAAAGTATCTTTACAAAGGATTGAAGAACTTGGAGGAGCATGAGTTGAAAGCTCATTTAGCTGTGAGTTTCTCACTTTCCCAGATCAAGTTTTCATCCTTCAGGAGCTACAAAGATTGGAAATGATGAGACAAGAAGAACAGAAAGCCATGAGGAAGACGGAAGTTCAGCTGAGAAAGGTTTGTATCTCGTTGTCGAAAGTCGTATATCGACAATTTTCAGGATCTAGGCCTTGTGAGAACAAGCGGCAGACTACAGGTGAAAGAACTGGAAAAGAGATTGAGAGAAGATGAAGAGAAAAAGCAGAGAGATGAAAGGCAACGGCACGATTTGACTTCTGCACTAGTTCACGGAACACATCTTTCGGAAGGAGCTCAGAAGGCAAAGGTAAGATATATTTTTTCATATTTTTATTAGCCCTTGAGTCGGTACGGGTGGAATACTTTCGAAATCATAGGCAAACTTTGTGTTTGCGAAACCAAGGATCTCATATTTTTCTGAAAGCCAGCTCCAAGCTATTCTGCGAATCTGACATGGGGTTCTATCTAGGCGGTGTAAGTATCGAATATCGAAACGGTGTGGGTGAAACATCATTTACTTTTGAACCAGTACATGATAGCATGTTTACAACGTTGCTTTAATAGCGAAAATAAACGTAAGAAGTTCTGAGGTTTATGCTTTCCAATTTTGTCCCCGTTTATTTCGAAAAGACGCCAAGTCATGCTGCATATTTGGTATAGTTTATCTCGGACTTATATGAAAAGCCTGTAATAGCCTCATGATAAATATGGGCTTGCGACCAGATATTAGACGTTCACCATAGCTAAATGCTTCCCTCACATAATCTTTTCAGACTCGTGCTGAGCGGCACCAACATCGCGAGGCTGTGATAGCAATGAGCATGCTAGCCGACCCTGCCTATTTCAACTCACTCACTGATGTTGACAACACGCATCCGGAGGAAAACGGAGAATCTTATGAACACCTTGAAGGTGGTCTTACAATGAAAGAACAGGCTGCTGAACAAGAACCTGATCGATACCTAAATGATTACACCGACCATATGGGCTACGATCGTCAGGAAATGTCTGATCGTCAGCACGAGGAGAGGACAGAAGTTTCTCCAGATGAAAATCAGTGAGTTTGAATTCTAATATTTGAAAACTAAAACGACGTAACTTAATATGCTGTCTGTGTCGTAAACTTATTCAAAGGGAAATTTAGAAAATGCTTCCGGGCAGTCCCGGCTTTTACCCTATTAAGAACTTGGTATCTACCTTCCCAGCAGTTTTTCACTGATCATGTTTGATTTGAGAACTTGACATTTAATAGTCAAAAGCATCACAATATTACAATCTTCACATTATTTAAGTAGCCGAAGGAAGCTTACACAAATCTTCCAGTTTCGAGCTGGTTGTTCCGGAGAGTGGTGTGCCTCTTGTTTCATTGCTGAAACGGAGGCAACCAGACGGCAGTTTCAATAGCAATGACTCACCGGAGAGGAAAAAGAAGCGTGTTTCTTTCGCTGAACATGAGGTAGGAACTTTTTGTTTGCGGATAGTCTTTTTTCAGCCTAGGAGAAACGATGACAAGCCAGAGTTCGAGCCTGTCCCGTATACGAAAAGGGTTCCAGCTCTCAGCGACTTCACCCTCCATGAGTACTATGCTCTTTTTGGGCCTTCCAAAGTCAAAATTCAACAGTAAGCTTTCTTTCATGCTTTATACCAAGTTTTTGTTCAGAAAAGAGTATGCGAATGACTTGAAGACAGCCTTGGTGTACTTTCATAGCAAATTCATGAACACCCACAACAGTTTGCTTCAAAGGCATGAATCGGCAAGTGAACAGATCTATTAAAAAAATCAACATTTTCCAGTGGCCAGAACTTGAGAGTCTGGTCGGTCGTCTGAGAAGAGAGATCCTCGAGTCAAGAATGGAGCTTGTGCGGGAAATTGAAGTACTGGTAGAGTCAATTAGCATCTCGCCCACACGACGTAAGTCCATGTACCCATATACATACACCGCGGGTCTTATTAAGGCTCTCTAATTAGCTACATGCTCGATTTTGCCATAGCTTCATGGGACCATCTGTTTGAACGTCCAACTAAAGAAGATGTCGCTGGCAAGGAGATTCTTCATCAATTACGACAGTCCATCCCAATTTCCAACAAGAAATAGGAACGGTGCCCTTTGCCAATAATTATGGACAGCAATATGTCCGTAATCGAGTTCGGTTAAGCCGACATCCTATCATCACTCTGTCTTATATCATCTCTGTCATAATAGTCAAACAGCCGTCTAGATTAGAATCTTTATCTTTTTCTTTCCCCCAAAATCGCCTTCAGGTATCAAGTCGTATTTAAACGTACGTAGTTTTATGATCTCTTTTCAAAAAATAAATCTACAAGAGTGCGCTTACGTCACAGGGGAAATGAGCTAATCACTTACACAGCACGCAAGAGAAATCCAAATAGTTTTGCCTCAAGCAGACGCGTACATTAGCTAATAGGCAGGTCAGAGCGCATTCTATTTCAGATATGGCCCTATAATTACGCGCACTGATTGAGCGGGTTACCTGTGTGGTGCCATGGTAACGAATTTCATTGAAGCGAGCGAATAATTCCGACTTGCTACTCTTCTTGTCTTTTCTGCAGTTTGACCCTGTTTGATATCCAAGGGTAACTATGACGAGGCGCGCCGGCATTTCAATTTCCACCTGCTGGCTGAGCATTATAAAATTAATTTTATCTCCTCAATCTTATGAGCAAGTTTGTTTTTTACTGCATAATTTGTGTACGAAAACGAGTCACTAACAGATATATCACTTTTGAATACCATCCAAGCTATTCTTGAAAATATACGAGTTTTTTTAACACTCCCTATACCTTGCTGACTGGTTTCCACAGTTAACGTTCCGCTATTTTGCTTCTTCATACTAGTCTTGTACTTCATCCTCTTCTTCGCTGAATGCTGAAAACAGTCGGTCACGATACCGATGGAATCACTTCTTAATTCAACTTGTGCTGATTACATCTTTCTTGTGTCGAATTGTCTAGAATAATACTGTAAAAGTTCATAAAGTTTATACGGTGTTTCATCTCGGTTAACTTTCGATACGAGGTATACTCGCACTCCATTTTTCAAATCGGTAAACGTAATGCTCACCACAATCTTTTTCATTCCTCGGATTATGTTTGTTCTGTACATAATCTTTGGTGTCGCCCTACTCGACATTTTTGGCTAGCTAAGGTTGACTGAAAAAGTTTTTTCCGTTTTAGAAAATCTACATCAAAGACAACCCTCCGCGTAGGACAGACTGACTTCGTTTCTCTAAATGACGCTTTTTGCTAAAAAGGCCAATTATTTGCGTGGTTTAGATTTTTTCATCTAATCCTTCGGTCGCCCTGTCCACTCCTTCCCGCTGCTTCTGACGTATTGTCACTGTTAGGTATCCATTTTTTCTTCTTCTAACCTGATCCCTATTTCTTGGCATTGTTTTCTGCAGATTTTAGTGCATATATACGCGATTCTCGCAACCTAATTAGTCCCGTTAAATACACGGCCACAATAGTTTTTCCTTCAGAAGGGTTTCTCATGTTGTCACAGGGATTCGATGAGAGAAGGTTGATTACTCACGATGAGTGAAAACGAGAAAGGATTTATCTTTGCTAACTCTTGGAAAACCGGACATTACTCATTGTCTGTGGTGTTCCAGTGTTCGCCTAATATTCATCAAAATTAATCCGGTGTATCTCATGGGTTGATAACGCCTTCACTCATGGGTTGAGGATAAAACTTTTTCTCTCGATGTAGTCAACCACAACCAAATGAATTGGATCTTAATTGCTTGGACGCCTGTTTCCGTGTCGAAGCTATTATTGAACTGAAACTCACTAATTGGCATCTTGTGGTCACATAATATCCTGTTGTCACAGCTACAATATATTAGCTTTTGACTTTTTAATTGGCACCTGTTTTTACTCCACGGGATGAGTCAGTGGAGCTCGCGATTAAATTTGCTTCTGCTACTCAGTTATTCAATAAGAGAAGCTAGAACAACAAGAAGAAACTAATAAAACTATATATTAGAGCTTGATGTTTCTTAGAAGTTTCCTGGCTTTTCTTTCCATTCACCCAAATTTGAGTTCAAATTTAATGTTGATAGTTCCTTACTCAGCTTGTCAGATTCAGATTGTCATTTGTACCGAAATGGGATGTTGCTCGTCCTGTCTACGGGTAATTCTCGATTCAGAGCCCGATGTGAAAATAAACGGTATACAATCCTTTTGCACATCAATCAAAAGAGCATTGCAGTGATTGAACCGACATCTATCGGTGTGAATGAGCATTCGGTCGTCCAACCAATGCAGCGAGCGCAGAGCGTTGAGAACGCACCCACTTTACAGGTATCCCTATTTTTTACAACTATGTATGACTTTTCAGGTTCCTTCCTTCACAAGACCGAGAAGAGAGAGCACAGCGTAATTTTCGTTCCTGTACAACTCCCGTCATCTTTTCTCGCTTCCACGCACAAAAATAAAGGACCTTCTAAGATGACTAGAGGTTTCCGGGTGATCTAGTCTCCAACTCTTCTGAATTGAATTTGTATTAGGTTGACCCGTTCTGTTGTCCCTTAAATGTCCCGTCAGCGAGCGGTCCAAATTCGATTATATAAGCAGTCCTTTCGAAAACAGAGGATCTCTTCAGAAGTATTTTATCTATCACATTGATCACCACATATAAGCGCAGATATGAGAGCAAGAACAGTAAACAGTAGGATTCATCGGTATAGTTACTATATTTCCCGCACTAATATCACCAGAAGAGATTAAATATAGGAGATCAGATGCTTGCCTTCTTGGCAAACTTTACCCAGTGCTCGACGGTCTGACGTCCGAGGTCAAGTACAATGGACTTGGACTCTCGATTCTCGTCCCGACTTCCCATCGTCACCTCTCGGATGGGCTCCAAGCCGTTGCAGGCCTGCAATTAAACAAATTAGTAATAGAAGGAAAAACAACACAGCACGCGCAAAACCCATGAGTAAGCACAAAAATGTTAGGTAAAAACAAGGGGGAGTTACACTGTAAGCCATGCTTAAAAAGGAGAAATTAAAAATTACAAGGAACTCGTAACCGCCACTTTTTTCTTGGCCGCGTAATCCACTGACAGACCCTGTTCAAATTCGGTAACCAGTCAAAAGTATGACTTACCTCATTGGATATTTCATCGTCTGAGCTTTCTCGCCAGCCTTCGCTGGAGTCGTAGAGTGGGTTCACTCTCATTATGAATTCGCAGAGTTGCTCAAAGTCACGGCTCTGAAAATTGTCATTATTTTTTCAAATGGTATTGTTCTTGCCTGCATCTGAAGACTGCTTCTGACAATGCCGTCGCGACTCTTTACTGACCGAGCTGACATTCGGTTCGATTTCAGGCCTTGGCCGTTTGACCTTCTAAACTCATGTAAATACTGAACTTTTTCGAAGATACCTTGACACATTGTGGCGTTGATTGTGTCGGAAAAAGTTGTCATTTTTCCTCTTTCTCAGCTTGTATCTCAAAGCAGCACATGTAATCATTTCCTTATATGACAGCTTCATCCTATCGTTAAAATAGGCATAGATGAAGGGGTTACACATATGATTAAGCAGTGTTATCTAAATGCGGTTTTTGTGAAAACTACTTCTAGATGAGCCTACAAGGTGGAAGATAATGAGTATCCAGGTTGGAGCCAAGTTGACCATAAACGGCTTAGCCAAATATAGCACTGTTGTTATTGTACACAAGAGGGAAGGGTAGAAGAACTGGAATGTCAGTCGAGCCTGAAAGATCCTTCAGTACTTGGAATTATGATTTTGATGAGAGTGGTTAGCTGGAAATGGGCCCACCTGTTTGCGGAAACGATTTGCGCTGTTTTGGTTCAGTTTGTTGCAATGGATCTTCTGTTTGACTTGACGAATCTTGAGCAGGACCAGAATGGAGCAGATCCATTGTCCGGCTACGGCACTGAGAGTCAGTAAGAGAACAAAGACCACAAACACAGCTGCAACAAAAAGATTAGCTGCAGACACAGTTTCCTCATACTTGTTCGAGTTCCATCTAGAATATTCAGACTGATGGACCACAGTTCTTCGCGGAAGCCAATGAGCGGGTCGGGGAACGATCCGACACTTGCTGAAATTTTCGAGCTGTTAGCAGCTCTTATGTACTGTATGTGTCTCTCTCTGTCAATTAAGAAAGGTGTAGAAGCTTCACCTGCAATGCCTCCAATAAGCCATGTGAAAATTGAGCCCCCGACTGCTACGGAAACCCGATTGAAAGACTTTGCCCGCGTTCCATAGTAGCAGATCGCGATGCAGCGATTTAGACCCAACAAGGCGTAGCTCATCTGCAACATAAGGAGCATGATCACGGAAGAGCACTGACGAATCGTAAAATTGGATAAGGACATACCACGCCGGCCGTCCAGGAACAGATGTCCGCGAAGGAGACAATGTAACTTCCGAGGGATGTTTGGTCGACGCCCGTCGAGTTCAGATTCTCCAAAATTTTCTAAACGAGCCGTTTTTGTCGGTATGGCTAGCTCACAATCAGGTTTTCATCAGAAAAAATGTTGGAATGGCGTGGCACTCGAGCTGTCACTAGGTCCTTCTCTGGCCAAATGATCTGGGTCCCACAGTAAACTCCAGCTAAACAGTAATTCTGGATTAGAAAAGGTCTCAATTTTACCAACGATCATCATGACACTATCAGCCAAGGCAACATTGGCCATTAATGTATAGGCTGAAAGTCGAAACACTCGCTTCGAACATATCATTACCACTGTGGCTCCATTGCATATTATTCCGAGAACGCCTGGAATAACCAATTAAACCCCGACATTTGAGTTTCGAGCTGGAAAAACTCCGCGTTTCGTTAACGCATGACACAACTTCTAGGGGTAGAGCCGGAACTAACCGAGTACAACGTAGGTGCAGCCGACGGCTGTCATCCAATGTTGATCCTGCATGGTCAAGATGACATAATCTGCAAAGGTCTAAAGGAAATGAATTTGGTGGATAAGAGAGAGGGCTACTGCCCGTATACGTGTTTTTGTTAGGGGCGTGAAAGCAAAATGGCTATCGCAATCCACAAGTCGGATCGGATTATAATAAAGACAGCAAGGAGATGCCAGACAGAAAAAAATGCTACGAAGTTATGGGCTTTGCGTGTGGTTATACATAGGAACAGATATAGCTCTGGTTGGAGCACACGCAAGAGAGGCACCCTCAACCGGCAATTGCAAAAAGAGGACAATATGTAATCAGGGTCTCTTGACGCAAATGAGAGTCAATCTTAAACTATTTTTTTGTAGGAATAGAACATGTCCGAGCTGTAAGTGCGACCCGAACAGGTACACTGACATGAACGGAAATTAAGAAAATTGGTCGTGTCTTGTGCCGGAAAGATTAGCAGCTGAAAGAAAGGCATCTGTTCTGAGAAAAGCCAACGGTTACAATAATATTTCGAAAGAGAACAAGAAGAGAATGTACACGGATGGCTCGAGGAAACACTTTATGGTCTCATTCCGGAAAACGGCGACAGCTGAGTGCCGCAGGATTGAAGCCACGTGGGGGGCCCAGTCGACAGAAAACAATGAAATGGAACAGGTCAAGGGGTCTGTTTCCTTCTCTTTACGCTAAGAGTCCCAGCGTCGCCTGCGGGGAAGAGCCCGACGGATCGAGTTAACTCTCCTCACAAGGAGTTCCGCTGTAACCCTGACTCTTCTGTCTTCAAAAGACATAACTGAATTGCTTAATTTGAAACTTAAAACACCCTCGCGTAGAGTGATGACGTCGAGAGTCAGTCGTATAAGGAACAACTGAGTGCGTATGGATGTGTGGAAATAAAGGCAGTATGTATATGTTGAAAAACTCTTCTGAACTTCGGGTGAGTCCTGACTCAACCGGTTGCTTAACAACTGCACCCGCTAATTAGGAATGGCAGCACTAAATCCGGTGCTGAAAAAGTCGGCTAACGAAGGCAGTAATCCAAAAAAGAAGTCAAGGAAGTTACGGTACTTTGCATGACTTCGTACACATTGTTGTCGTAATGACTTGCTCGTTATTCACGCCAAGAACCGCGAAAAACTGTGCTCTAAATTTCTAATTGGTTTATGTAATTTATGCAGATCGAATATCATCGTTCACGCTTCGAAAAGCGGTAAAAATAGAAGAATTGACGTAAAACCAAACGTAGGGAAGCGCACAAATGTACAGATATGACTGCTTTTAGCTACTGCTCTGATTAACTAAAGACAAGGGAGGCCGCAGGAGCGAAGCCGACGAAATGAACCCAATTGGTGGTTTCAATTGGTGCGTCAAAAGTGCCATCATCCCCCGGTAGCGTGCGCCATTCAGCGCGGGCGTAAGAGAACGACCGCGAAACGGGGATGGCCCTGATGTCACCTCAACTGCACACACATCAAGACATCCATAGATTGCAGGATACTCGACCCGGTTTTAAAACAAAGATGTAGGTCAAAGTAGACGGAATGAGGACCCAATTCTGACCTACAGCTGTGTATGGGCTGCAAGTATCATGGGAAAACGAAAATGACGAGCTGAATTGCAGGGATGGCGAAAGCGACACTCTTTCAGTTTCGAGAAAGCTTTGTTTTTAGACAAGTGATTGACACTGCCGTGGCCCTATAACATCCAGCTAGGCACAGAAATAGGGATATGGAACGGCGACAAAGAATCTCCTAATTTTGAAATGTAGACTGGACTGACTGCACAGGAAGCGGTTTCTGAGGGTTTGGGGTCTTACTTCCGCTCTCAATGATTCCTTGACCCATGGCTGGAGAAGTTCAAAAAGAGGGCCCACCTTGGATAACATAAGGGATCGTGTGATTAGTGAGTGGAGTGGGGGCTGGCCACGAATTATCGTGCCAGATAATTGCAACAAACAAAGTCCAACATAATTCTTAGCTCGAATAAGATTTATGATCAGTTTCGGGAATAGGAGAAAATAACTTCTTAACAAGAACATAAATTACAGGCTGAGATTCTAGCGAGGACAGCTGACGGGAAACAAGAACTACTTTTATGATGTTCTATTCCACGCATGCTTGCCTGGATATTATCCACTAGATGCCATAAAAATAGGCTAAGATTCTAGTATAATTTATGTTCCAAAAAGGCAAACCGAACGCTAAAGTGGACTAGGAACAAGAGGTAGGAACGAGCTGCTTCGAGGCTGAAAAATTTATCTAGGTTCAAAATGCAGGCAATTACCATGCAGTAATGGCGTTTAATGACACAGAAGGAAAGAAGCGGGACTACTGTTGCGGTTGTGAATTTGACACTCACCTCCGCGCTTCTAATTTTTGCTGCGGAACAGACGCGAAAAGAGACGATCGACCCCTGCAGGATATCAATTAGGGTATCTACACTAATCATCAAAGGTTGGAGAAAACTGGAGAGTTCTTGCTCTAAATTTGGAGGACCTCATAGAGGCTCAAAGGCAGCCGTTTGCCGTATGCCTGGGGTATCAGAGGGATAATTGAACGCATAGCGAGTCAAGTGGCTCCGAGAGAAATTAGTCCAGTGTGCTGAAGCCGAAACTCAACCCATCCTCAGACCAAATAGGCACCGATTTCCATAATCTGATATGTGGCCGTATGACGGTGTTGTAGTTTTAGTGTGTGAGTGACTGGATCAAGGGCACGACATGTGGTATTTATACGAGGAATTATAAACAGATGCGAGTAGATCAGGGGATGACGTGAAAACTCGGGTTGTTGAAGACGAAAATAGCTCAAATTCGCATCAAATCCCTTGTGTTTAACTCATGGATTTTGAAGACAGCTTAGATTAAAGAAGTTGATTACATTTAACTTTAAGAAGTTGATAACATTTAAGAGCAAAGGTTCGGCGAGAGTCTCTTGACTAGCACGCTAGCAGTTAATGTCATCCAGTAAACCATGGGTACACGGTACGTGCAAGTATGACACGGAGCTGAAAATAAATGGCAAACAGCCATTGTCGCATAGAATCGATGGAACGATAGCCCGGATTAGTGTTATATTATAACTTCTGGCCAAAAGTCGATAAAACCAAACTGTTATCAGAAAGAATGCTATCAGCTGCCCACCATGCTGAATAAAGCTGGCCGGGCCCTTGTTATATTTCCTTCCGACTCAAATTTCCTGAACACAAAGCAAGTGATTGGCAAAAGAATTGTCGCTGCTGCGACGTGAGCTGCGCCGTGATGTTATGAAGAGCGTCGGCTGCGGTAAATAGCTGGCCAAAGAGCCTCTCCTGAACGAGTCAACGGGTGGTGGAATTCCTAGCTCTTTATCCAACTGAGCATGGCGCACTGAAATTGTAATTGAGCTATATGAGAGGCAGCCCACGTTTTGCCTCGAGTCCCGGGACGTACTTCAATTTGTCGACGACTGTCTTATAGCGCCTAAAGAAATTGCACATGGCAATGAAGAAAATGCACTCACCTAAAGTAGAGAAAGGCCTGGAAGCAGGCACAAATCTGCACAGGGAGAAACGAGAGGGCGGAAGAGAAGAAAGGATACCCTGAAATACTCAATTAGCACGAAAAACAATCTCAAGGGTACCGTACAAATAGCTGAATTGACTGGGTTCTCCAGCCGCATTAGGTTTCATCCTGGGGGCCAGCTCGTCATCCACAACACAAACCACCATCAGGACTGCGGTACAAAGTACGATACCTAGAATAATTTTAATAAACTGAAATTGCTGCTCGACTTACTTCCTATGATGTAACAAATAGCTGATATCAGGGTGCAGAAAGTTCTTCTCAAATGCCCAATTATCCCTAACCCAAAAGCCATGCAGCACACTGTTGCTCCAGAAATATGTAGCAGAGCCGGTACACCAAGCCGAACTGAAAGGTATGAGCAAAAATTGAGTGTACTCACCAATAACAGCAAGAGATGCCAAAGAGAAGTCAGTTAGATCAACGCCAGTGAGCATAGGATTGAAAAAGCATTTGTACTCGGCAACGTAGTCTGAATAGGGGTGGATAAAGAAAATCCGAAAAAGGTACTAGATAGCTCGTCTTCTGTGAACTGTCGGTGCGTTTCATTCAACCAATAATAGCGGCAGATTTTGAAATAGCCAATGTTATAGTTGAATGTTGATTCCTAAATGTAAAGCTGAAGTTAATTAGAAATCTCTATGCTCTAGACGAGTCACGTCTGGACATTGTTTTCGATAAAAAAATAAAAGCCTAAACCATTTCAAAACGGTATATTTATTTAGAAACATGAGCAAATGTTTGATCTGTGAACGTTCCAATGGCCTAAGAGTAACTTACAATTGATTCCCCATTGTCGTTAGTCTTGTTCAGCGGTCTTGGTTCCGTCAAAAACACCCAGTTGTTCATGAATATTGGGAATGTTTGTAGGATGATGACTAGAATACTTGCTGCCAGCGCCGCTGAGTATAGCACGTTGTCGGTACATCTTGCTTCAATCACATACTGAAAAGGTATAATTTGAGAAGGTATGAATGAGAACCTTTGCAATCTTCTCGGAGAGTTTCATTGGCGGTGTGTCGATATCGTGGTTCGGCTGCCGGACTATAGTACGAGGTGCCATGCTCAATTAGACTCTAGCTCTAATTTCTAAATAAGAAAAGATAAACACATGAGATTTAGCACTAGATTGAGAGAGTCGGGTGTAACTCAATCTGTTTGGGGTTTGTGGTAACGTGAGGAGAAAAGGTTGTACTGGAGTTAAACTGAAGAGAATTTAAGAGTTAGACCAGCCCGTGCTTGCAAATTGTGTCCAACAAAACGGATGAATGAATTTGGTGCAACTGGAAGACTCTTCGGGAAATGAGAAGAGTCCCGAGCTCCACAAAGAAAATTGGACCACATATTGGGTGCGTCTATGTGGCCTTACCCTTTTTAGTTGTAAACGGGCGGAGCCCCTGTTTTGTGAATATTTTTACTACGAAATATGCTGTTCCTGCAAGATACCCATGAAAATACTTTAATGTCTACAAATAATGAAACGTGGCATGGAAATCTCTTCCAGATTGTAGAAGCAGCATGAAGTTACTAGATAGCATAAAAACATTTTGTTCCACATTAACTGCCATGAACAGCGTTAGCCAGCGGTACCTGTCGAACGTGCTTCGGGATGCTCCCGCCTTTAAGCGACATGATTGACAATAGCGGGGCCAAATTGGCAGGAGCGAATCACTGGGCAGGCATTTTTATTTTAATCTTTTACGTGTTACACTACGGTGTCGTGTTTTTGGGAACCCACTCCCGCCTTTATCTTTGCCAGTAAATTGTTTTTGTTCGCAAACTTTCAAAATTGACTGGATTAAGGAAAAAATAGGAAGCATTCAAGCATTAGTCAACAACGTTTGCTGTTTTCTTACTGTTATCTGCTTAGTGACAAATGCGCACAGAACAGCAGGTAAACTTGTATATCTATCCAATTCATTATTTTAACTCTAATCTAGGGAAATCTTTGCTCTTTTAAGCTTTTACCGGTCGGCTTCGCCGTCTTGCGACGGCACTACTTGCTGTATTGCTCTTCAGTTTGGGAAAGAGTAGGTGGTTGAAAACAGTTGAAAGTTCAAAAGAAATTCAAGGCAAGAAATTTATTTGGTAAAAGAAGGATGTCTCTCCCTGTCTCTCTGGCTCTCTGTCGCTCTGTATCTATATCTCTATGTCTCTCTGTCTCTTTGAGCAGATATTTTGTCCCTCTCTCTGTCTGCCTGTCTCTTTGTCACTCTCACTGCTTCTGTCTTTCTGTCTTTCTGCCCATCTGTTTCGCTGTCTCTCTGTGGTACCACCCATGAGAAACAAAATTCGTCGTCCCATTTCTGAGTTATTGTCCAACTCAATTAGTTGGTAATAATTTACAATAATAGCAATATACAGCTTTTTGTTTTGCTTTTTTGGCCTCGGAGAAGCAAACAAGCAAACAAACAGAGTCAGCCACAGACACCATCGCGCTTTCATAGTTTAGATCGCATGTAGCCTCCCAATTTATTGTCGTCCTCCTGTCGTGAGCCTGACGTTTGGCATTCTCTGTTGAGATAAATGTCTTTTTTTCTAAAGGGTCACGATAGACGAAGTGCCATTTGCGTATACACAAAGAGCGGTAGCAGTCCGCTGTTGTCGTCGTTGATTTATTCATCCACGAGTCACAAAAGATGCTGACCGGGGTGCCATTTTCGTTGTCATTAGTTTTCACAGCCTAATGAGAGTAGGTCTTCAAGTGTCGGCAGTAATGGCCCCACATGCGTTAACAAGAGGACCCGAGGAAACCCATAAATTGTGCTCTAATTCACTTTCCAACCCAACTTAAGGTCCTAATTGCCGACGATAATAGCATTCCGACGAACGCTCATCGGAACGCCAAAATTCATATATCTCCGGTCCAACTGCTTGCTTTTAATTAGCCGCGGGTCGTCTTCATTTCAACAAGTCATCCTCAAGATAAGCTGTCTAATGCAGCCTCCAGTTTGACCCCCCTTCCACTGTCCTCATTTTTACCATTTTGCCTAAAAAAAAACACCATAAATGAGTCTGTCGGAGTTCCAATAACCCCATACCGTTGCCTCACAAAAGGCCTATACGCATTTACGGCTCCCAATAAAAACAACAGAACGCCGACATCGTAACCTTAGGTATACGATCTCTTCATTCATAGTATCCCGATGAGGTGCTTTCCTCTTTTGACCTCTATCACCGAATTTCCGGTTGGCCCGGGTCTCTTAAATCTAGTTAGCATGTAATAATAGTGCTTGGTTGATGAGCCATTAGCCTGGCACAGTAATTGTGGGTTCCGTAGACTCTGCATTTGTTTACCGAACCCGTATCAATTTGCTCCGTCAGATTTGAACCCTCCCACGGTGTGAGTCGAACCGATTCTATTTCCGAGAACGTTATCAATGCTGCAATGTAATGCGTTCACCTTCCCAAAAATGGATATTTCAAATTTATCGTCAAGTCCTTCATTGAGAAACTGTCTTTCTCATCATTAGATCACAATTATTTTCACGTTCTGAACCGACAATTAAAACTTGCTAGTTTCTCTTCAACTAAGCTCTTATGGTACAGATAAATTTGCTTCTTCAGCTTTGAAAGAGTATCTAAGCATCCTTTTTGCAATTAGCTCAGCCTTTTAGGAGATCCATTACCAGATGCTAACCTCTGCGGTAATACGATACTCGTCAGTTGCCTCTTGTTTCCACTTGGACTTCACTTTGCTATATTTCTGCCTCATTAGTCCATTTTCTTCTAGCCCCAAAGACTGAGAATTGTATGCTTTCAGTCACATTGGCACTTTTCTGAGATCAAACACATCAATCTGTCCTGGCTGTTTGTCACCTATTTCCTCCTCAATAATGACTCTTTTGGGGAAAAATACTTGCGGGTTCCCTCCAGAAGATTGGAAATACGTGAGAGTAATTTGCTTCGTTGGTGGTCGTCGCTCGCGGTTTATTGCATCTCTGCAGCTCTCTTAATACGAGTGCGCTCACACACCGTCGTCCAAAGAAACCTCCCCGAGATCCGCTCTAAGCGCCTCGGTCGATTTACTTTGAGTCTCTCTTATAGTCAAAACGCGCGTAATTGAGCTGTTGTAGTGCTTCTGGTGAGTGAAAGCATGTTTCAGCTCACAAAAAGGTTTTTCTCAAGGGCCAAAATCATCTGTCAGGTCAAATGATTTGTTTCAAAGTGCTGTCCATTGGCACTGTGTAATCTGGACCGCAGTGACATATGGACCAATTGGCTGACTCATATTGCGTAGAAACTGCCATCCTGAGTACTCCTAAACTATTGGCTGTAGTAATAGTGAGGTCTTTAGCCTTGACAGCACCCTGAATCTGCCACTTTTTCACCTCAATGATCCGCTCAACTTCATTTACGTCTTCAAAGGGACAAACCGCTTCCGCAGCGTCTCAACAATACGGGCTGTCACGCCTAGTTAAAGTCGTTTTGACAGAAGCGTCCCCTTTCTCTCTCCCTTTTGATATCTTCCAGCCTCATAAAGCCAGCCTGCGACAGTGCGGTAAGCCTTAGCATGCTAATGTGTCGGTTAAGACTGATTGATACACTACGATGATGGCTGTTTGGCCATCTGGCGCCCGACAAATACAGGACATTGGCCTTTCGCGTGACCACAGGTGACAGTCCTCTTCGGGCTCAGCGCTGAAATTTGCATACGTGAGCGCGGGAAATCACACACCCTTCTCCCGCTAGTGACACTATTAACCCGACAGCAGTCAATCTTCTAAAGATCTTGCCAAGAAAACGGCTTGCTATTTTTCGTGATAGTCAAGCTCGATTCTCGGTACTGAACTGGAAAAGCGCTTCATATAAAACGGTAATGCCTTTTTTATTGGTCCGTTCTCGCCATAACATTTGTACTGCAGAAAAAAAGCCTGGACCGTTCAGCAACAATGAAAGGCCATCGCGGACAGTGTCCTTCTTGGTTTATTTGCGGCCCCTTGCACTATGCCTTAGTCAGACAGTGTTCACCTGCTGACCCAGAATCCCCACCCTGCTCCTGTTCATTTCTGCCCAGAACTGTTTAGTACGTCTTCTCAACGCGTTGAGTGCTCTTTCATTGTCTCCTACCATTTCCTCCTCCAATTTCACGCGTTTCCTGCTCAAACAGCCCTTCCTTCCGCCTCCTCTTTTTAATCGAAGTTGGCGGGATGTTCTAATGAGTGACCTTGAGTTGTTCCTCCCCTCAGTGCCAAGAAGTTTCTAGCATTCCATATTTTTGCTGGCCCGATAACGACATTGCAACCTGAGCGACTTAACACATCGGTCAGGTTGATGTCAGTTCGTGCTGCGTTCAATTGAAACGACAGCAATCACTTTTTTCTGCGAAGTTGCCATTCCTGTACTGCGCGCCACACATTTTCCTTTTCGCTGTAGCCTGTTTATACAGTGTTGATCACATAATTTCCGCTCAACTGGATTGCCGGATATTTTAAGGTGCATCCAACGGGTTTTGAGGGCCAGCTTGACCCCTCTAATTACCGGCAGCTTCTAAAAGGAAATTAGCCTTCCAGGCAATTGCTCTCCTCAGCACCGGCCGCTTTTGATTCTCTCGTTATCATCCAGATGCTGTCTCTTCGCTTCAGTATTCAAGTACTTCTATTGAAATCCAATACCATCTTTCTTGCTTGTAAAAACCGGGCATCATCAAGAAATCGGATCCATGAGCTCGGGATCTAGCGCGTGTCCACTTGTGCTGGAGTTCATATTTGCCCTAGGCGTCTCTTCTAGAACGAAGACAGACGCTTGTCATCAACTCTAAATGATTGAGTCGTCATCTTATTTGCATGATCCTCTGTATCTCGTTCCGTAATCCACTCCAAGCTGCTAGATACTTGCGTGCTTGTCTCTCAAGCTAAACCTTTTCTTCCAGCATGACCCGGCGTAATGTCTGAATATAAAGAAAAACATCCGTTCCCATGGGTTCATCATTTGTTTGAGGCGGAGAGCGGCATGTCTTCCAAATCTCGGGGCTTCTTCCGCCGCAGGCATTCGTGATTAAACCGTAGAGAACTAAAAACTCGTTCGGAATTCACTTAAAGAGAGTGGTCGTCCATCTTGTCCACTTTCACTCTATTGTTTTCCAACCAGGAAACTTCATCTCAAGTGTAGCTTCCGATTTTAGTCTTGTCTCGTGCGTGCGCAGCTCTTTCTGCAATCTGCTGATCTATTCACGTCTTCTTTTTTTTTACGCTTTCCGGCTTTTATTTCGTGCAGAAATCGGATTTGCTTCGCAGACTATAGGTCCATAACTTCTCGACGACGGACAGTTTATTTCCTCGCCCGCACTCTCGCTTCTTGTGGTCACTCTCGAAAACCAATGATGCCACATGTGTCCCGTGAGAAGAGCCAGCGACAATCGAAGCCGTAAATCAGTTGTTTCGTGATGTTCCGGAGCTCCCGAGTCGATTAAACGGCATCACTCACGTCGGTTCCTCTGAGACATTAGCATATCGCTTATTGTAGTGCAAAATCAGTCCGAAGATAACATCTGACCTCGCTGTGCGCCAGTCAACCGCTCTCTCCATGCATATATGTGCACTCCATAAACGGGCCGGTGATAGCGGTCCTCAGTCTGACAGGGACGACCTAATTCTTTATTGTCCGCCATGCTTTTTCTTAGCTCTTGTTTTATTGGCAGTGTGGCGCAAAGAACAAAGGCCCGAACTGCTTGCCAACCTGTAATTAAATAAATCCGCGTAAGCCGTCCTAGCCTAGCCTTGCCTCTTTTGGCACCTGTAAATTTGCACGGATCGTGCCCGTCTCTGTATTCTTCCCTCTTCTGAGGGTCGACCGCCATCTGTTCCATTACTCTTTTACGGCCTCACAACTACGCATGCCTTTGTTTCTTGCAGTTGAATTAACACTCAGAACTTTAATACGTTGGCCGCGGGACCTTTTACTTCCAAACTATTCAGTTCTAAATATTGTGGGAAATTGGTGACCTCGAAAGGTTTGTGTCGCTTGATTGATCGTGTGGCAGACGCCGATTTGAAAATTAATTTCCGGGGGAGTGCCTTTCTTTTCCTTAACCATGTTGGGAGATAGACCACCGCTCCCTTTAACACATGTGTTTCTCTCCTCTTGCTTTTTTCATGGACCTCCTGCCGCAGATGGTAGTAATTATGTAACGCACGTGTGGAGCAGAATTCCAATCCGTATACGGTACTCATTCGACAAGTATCCTTTGTCCATGGACTGTTACTCTCTTTTGTTGAGGCACTGACCGGCAGTCTTATTTACACACAGTCGCAGCTCCTCAAGGGCTGCTGACCCGAAACGGCAATCCCGGCAGCCCTCTCGGCTGCCAAAGCACACACTTCCAACTTCCTTTTACCTTTTAATCCACAAAACATCTTTTCTCACTGGGTAGTCCTGAACTTTTGATCTTTTGTAACATATTCCAACTATTGTATATTATTTGCCTAATATCCCTTTGATCATTCTTCTTTCCCATTTCCAAAGGGCAAGTGAGATTCAAAATTGATTTAGAGGAACCATTGTTTGCAGCGAATACATTTCATCCTTGTGTACAAGTAATGTGAGTACGGTTATAGCTGTTTGTCAAATAAGACAGTCTTTTAGTATGCATGAGTGTGTCCGTAGAGTAAAAATACTCGTTTTTCAAGCAAAATACCTCTAAGGGATCTCATTACCTATCAGAGTTACCTGGAGTCGAAACATTTCATAACTTTATCTACGATTCAATTATATTTATCTATTGCCTTTTCTGACTCATTCTCCTCCTCAAATTTAAACGGCCCCAAGCGTTTGTTAAGAAATTTTAGCTCGGCTGCGGATTAAAGGAAACCAGAAATGGCGCAAATCTATCACTACGCCTCGTGATAATCCGCCTGCGATATCACCACATATGCGAATTTATTAGGCAAATAAAAGGCGTGAATTTATTGTACTTCGTTTCAATTCTCCAATAGTTCTTCTAATCTGTTGTTTTCTGCCTCATTTAGCACTCTAATCGAGTCTTCCACGCTCACCTCTCCTTCTCTCGCCCTCTCTCATGCGTGCAGAACTCTCATTAAGTTCCTTAACCTGCTAGTAGTTTTCTTCGTATGTTGAAGAAAATTAGCTTCCAAAGACATGGACCACCTTGTGACAAGTAAGAGGAGCCAATTTTTTCTCGCACCATCTGGCTTAAGACGTTCTCCAGTCTGGCTCTCCTGTCCAATGCCGTCAATTATCGGCACAGGGCTCATTATCCTTTTCCTACCGAAATGACTATGATGCCTTTTGTTACCTCAGAGGCCAATCACTGTGCAATTCTGATGAGCCTAATAGGTATTATTCTTGTCCAGTCTTCTGCTACCTCCCTTTGACCCCTTTTTGCCCTTTTCACATTATAAAAATCTCTTTTTAGACTCGGATATGCTAACACGGTGACTTCAATGTTTCTCTTACTACTTCTCCAGTCGTCTTTCGTCGTGGCCGAGCTGCCATCAAGCGAGAATTTCTTGTTATATTATAACAGTACATCTTCAGAAACCTTCGAGTTGCCTTCATTGACCGTAGAAGTAGAGCAGCCTTATTTGATACGGAAACAACCTACTAATTTAACTTGTTCTCTTAGTGCCGGATGGAGTGGGGTAAGTAGATTTACAGCGTTTAACTAATACGGTCAATTTTCAGGTCTCTCTCTCGAATGTGACCTGGCTCAAGAACGGAGAACCTCTGAATACCACTGATCCAGACGGCGATTTTGCTGGCTTTGGCAAAATGTAGGACTTTTCGTTATTTAGCTGTAAACTAAACTTTCAGATTGACTGTGATCGGTGGCAAAACTTCAAGCGAAGGAGACTATCAGTGTCTTGCCGATGTCGTGAATGTGACCCTATCAAACAGACAGAAAATCAACACCAAACTTGTATCGTCTCCGGTCAAACTACGACGAGCACGTATCACGAAATTCGACAAGATCAGTGAACACGTGAGTTTCTCAGACACACTGGTACTATTGCTGGCAATTAGTGCGTGTCCAAGTGTAGTCATTAGAAAATCATATTGTTGCTGTCTACAATTAGTGTTCGTCGTCTGCCTCCTTCATGGACTCGGATAATTATGACAGATGAACGAGGAACCCTTGCATTCCGTCACGCACATCCATCCATATGTAGTATCGAGGAGAAGATGCGTAAAGCGGAGTATAAGAATGCGTAATATCTTGACATGTGAACGAGCTCTGTGCATTTGGAACACTCTTTTTCTATTTGTCAAGCACTTCGAGCTGTGCTTATCAGTAAACAGCAGGGTCAGTTGCTGTCCTGGAGCACCATCATTGAACATCTGTTGAGAACAGACCCTCGTTTTGGCAATATGATCATATTTACTATCATGGACAGACATGGAGGGAGGCACAGATGGCGGCGTCTTTTGGTCATGGTGCCCGTTGGCATACACACATTATATGCAAGCTGTCTGTAATGTGAGTACAATTGAGGGTGACAAAGCACTATGCACAACGGGCACCACGGTCTTTACAAACAATGGATAGAATAACTTGGGCCCTGAAAGACAGCCGTTCATTATATGGAGATACGGTCATATCAAGAGACATGTTTAAAGACTAGTAGAAAACGAAACCATTTTCAGATGGTGAGCGTCAGACAAGGAGAAGTTGCCCGACTACCATGCGCCGGTATGCCTGATGTAATCCCAGGCCCTCCAGAAATCTGCTTCGAAAAGGAGGGGATCGATGGAACCTGCTTCGGAGAGAAAAGTACACTACTCTATCAAACTCTACGCTGGATTTGATTTGCAGATCCGAAAGCAAACTCCAACTTCCTATCCACCAGCTCTGGACTCCAGATTGCAATGGTACAGCAGTCTCACCACGGAAACTATTTTTGTGTAGTGAAGAATGAATTCACGAAACAGATTCGGAAGTCACCGAAACCTGTCATTCTTGTGGTCAGTTCTTCTTCAATCAATCTATGTCAATGCAGGTGAACCCACCCGACAGTGTACCTCTTGCCGATGACACCCTTCCTGCTCCAGATTTGGTTTTCCCGACTAAGCTGTCTTCTTTGGAGAAGCCTCTCATTATCGATGTTGTCCAGGGACAAGATATTCTTTTGGAGTGTGTCTTCACAAACGCCAAGATATACTGGCTGAAGGTAATACTACCATAGTGGACAGGAACACCTTGGCTTTTAGCACAATGACACAACACCAAGGATTTCTATGACCGATCCTGAAGCGAGGATTCGCCAAGTGTGGGGCAACCTTCTTCTCAGAAGTGTTGTTCAAGACGATGGTGGAGTGTATTCTTGTCAAGGAGTGTCACCCCTAGACGAAAATCCAAATCTTGAAACGGGAGGCCATACACGAGTCTACTATAACGTTGTTGTCCACGGTCCAACAAGCGTCAACCTGACATTGAATGAGAACCCGAATGACAGAAGCTGGGACGTGGGTTTTGTTGGGGATATATAATCGTTTTTAGCTTTCATGTCTAGCCAACAATCTGAAATACGAGATCCCTATGGCTTTCGTGAACGGGACAGCCTTGGTCGATGCAATTGATCAGATGGGTGTGCCGTCGTCAACGAATTTTTTCACGAATCCAATCAACGCCACGATGAAAGTCAAACAGACATTCAGTGGAAGTGTTCAGGTTTTGTTTGTTTCCGATCTTGAGCACCGATTTCTTCAGTGCATATCACGTCCAACTATGGATGAGGCAGAGATTTATGGTACTGGGCTGGATCGTGGTGTCTCTCAGAATATTTTCGTTGTCAGCTCAGGTCATTCAAGAGGTCTTCTGATTCAACAGGGTCCTGAGAATACGACGGCCTTCGTTGGGGGCGAAGTGACTATGAGATGTGTAGTTCAAAGAGTCAAAAGCAAGTACTGGATGAAGGGTAAGAAAGTTATGATAGTGGTTGCAAATCGAGAATTTAGGCGACGAATACGTGAAAATCTACGGTACTCAGAGGACAAAGCTAGTCGGATCAAACAATCTCCGTATCAGCAATCTGCAGCTGAGTGATGAGGGATGGTACACCTGTACTGTTACCGGTGAACGAGGAACAAGAGACACGGCAAAAGGCTACCTTCAAGTTCTTCTGCCGACCACAATTGCACCACCAACTACCACAGAACCGTTTGAAGTTCCCAAGGTTTGTGAGCCGTCAAAGACGAGTCCATTAACGCTGAGTTATAGAAGGACGAGCACCTGGAATTGACAAATGTGAGCGGCTTTGTGACGGGCACAAGTGTTCGTCTGCAGTGGTCAGTGCTGGGGAATGTGTCAGCTGTGGCCAAAATAGCCAACTTCAGGTTAAAATAATAGAAACTTTAAAACTTAAATAATTCAGAGTCGAGCTCTTGAGGAAAAGTGAAAACAGCAGTTGGATCGAGGCGGATAGAGTTGACGGTCATGTCAGGGCCACGACTATTAAGGATCTGATTCCAAACAACCAATACAGACTTCGAGTTGCTCTCCATCGAGATGATGGATCTTTCTTGGTCAGCAATGAAACTGATTGGATGAAGGTCCAGATGCCTACCGGCGATACACCTCCCCTGAGTCCAAAGGTAGGAAAAATATGTGTCCGATTCAAAGCTAGATTTCAGATTATTTCAGTCACCCAACTGACTTCCAAGACCGTCAAAGTGGATTGGGAACATCATACTCTCTATCCCAATGGAAAGGCCCGACACTTCCACGTTCATTACATGTCGGACTCGGACCACGTTTCCCATCAAGTAGGTTGCCCTCTATACCAGTTCGTCGCGCCGTACTATTTCTCGCCGAAATAGTTTTATGACTCACCGATTGAGATCATTTCTCTCGTGTCTCTCGCGAAAGCGAGTGAGGAAACCCATCTCTATCAAAAATATTGGTGAGATCGCGTGTTGGTGTGGCAGCCTGCTTAGTCAGCTGTGTGCTGAGTCAACCCCTTTAGTTTTTCCAGTCTCTCTATCACTCTCTCTATCCCACACCCCGCGTATCATCTCGCATCTCCATTTTCAGGCAAAAGTCGACGGCGCTTTGAATTCGACAGAAATCGATGGATTGAAGCCCGATCTGCAATACGTTTTTCACATCGTCGCTGAGAATCACGCGGGAAAGAGCCCACAAAGTGGCGGGGTGGAGATGAACACGACAGGTAAGCGAATTGTTTTTGCCGGCTGTCTTTATGTTGACGGTTCCGATTAGAGCCTTGGCGAGCTTCAGCTTTACTCCTTTTACCTGTTGAGGTTTCTTATTTCTGTTGGTTCCGCAACAATCTGTTGTTATTTCAGCCTTGGAAATGTCGCTGATCAGTCTGTTTGAAAACATGCCAGTCAGCACAAGAAACACTGTTATCCTCTCCGCACTGGCCTTCATCATCGCCCTCATTATCACCTGCATCTTCTGTGTCATCTACTGTAACATTCGCTCGCCGAAAAATAAGAGTGAGTTCTGTTAAGTTTCAAAAAGTTTAAAGCTAATTTAGAAGCCAACGGGAAGTTCCTGGACACTTCGTACAGAATCTTTAACGAGCAGAAAGTGCACAAGTCGAGAATGCCAGACAACGACTTATTCGTACATGAGGAAATTGACGAGTGTTCACCGCTTAAACTGGTGAGAAAAACAGTGTTACAAGGATGGACCCACGTTTATAGAAATCGGATGATCGCGAGTCGCTATCATCAGCAAAGTTTGCTTTCAATACTCATGCAGGAAGCACAATGCCGAATCTCTACGGAAATGTTGAAGATTCTGGAGATGTGCCCCGCCACAAAGAATCCGACTACATGACGGCTACGAAGCTTCTTGGAGGGGGTCTATACGGGAATACCACGACAGCCCGCTGTTATTCTCCGGATAGTGGAACCTCCCACGAGATGATTGTTCCGTTCAGCGCTGGAACAATGCGAGGTAGTGCTTTCAACCCATCTCCACTGGTGAGAAAAGATTACAGGTGAAATATAAGCAAAACGGTTCAGATGACAAGCTCTCCACAAAGAGTTAATGCCTACAAGTGTCCGGACTCGCTGCTATACTCTCCAGCTGGAACAGCATCCTCGATAGCCGACACTTCAAGTAGCGGTGTCGTGCTGACCAGAAACTGTGACTCTCCATCCAATAATCAGACTGACGGCAGTGACCAAGGAATTCGATGTGGTGGCTCCTCAAGAAACAGTCAAGCATCCTCTGATGGCGGTCGATTACCCATGATGTCCACCTTCAAGGCCAACACTAATTCTTTCATTGGGACTCTTGACCGTCGCGGATTGAGGGAGCAGTTAGCCGAATAGTGTATTCCCCCGGTTCAGATCGTAGTCAGCTTCAGAAAGGTGTCATAATCGAGTCCAAATCGCAATATTGTACATGTATGCTTTAAAGGGTCCATTGGTTCCAAAACAGAACCGTACTCACTCCGCCTTTTAATAACTTTTCCACGGTAGGGTGATTGATCTCATTTTCCTTTGGAGAGAATACAAACTTTTCATTTGTTGTGCCTTCTCTTTTGGTATTGAATAAATATTCACTCCCTTGCAAAAAAGGTCTATCCCAAACTTTGGAAGTTAGCAAGTCGAGACTTCCAAAAATTCCACAAGCAATAGAGCGTCATGTGCGCGTCTTACCAGGCGAATGACTAGGATGAACCCGGAAAATATTGAGTCGAAACTCAAAACTATGCAAAACCCCCAAGTGGAATACCGCTTGCGGTCAAATAATTCGTCACATTATCGGATGCAATACTCTGCAAACCAAGGTCAATCGATTTTGCAACAGTCCTGCCCGTGTTTACAGCTGGATAATGTCGTCTAGATCTGCTGTCTTAACAGCTATTTCCTCAAAAACTGTAAGGAAATGATACTTTTTGGTAAAAACATACAGATTGCCTTGGCTGATGCTGGAGAGCTCGGACTGAAGAAGATTCAAACCGGAACACCGAACACTATCAATAATTCCTTCACAGAAATCAATGGAACCTCTCAATCCCTGGTAAAATTTATTTATTTGAGATATATATTAGTTGTAGATGGAAAATAGCCGTGGCACTAGTGGAATTCTGCACCAGAAGTTTTTAATGAAGTGGGTGAACGACGAGAAGATAGAGATTGAATTCAAAGGTGCGTAATTTGCTTGGAAATGGCGAAGTAATGAGCAACACTGGACAGAATTTTGTTTTTCGTCTATCAAATATCAAAATGTTCAAATTTTTCATAGGTGATAATTTTTCAGGACTCACAGGAACTCTGGAAGGGCAACAAGGTCGGCCCGGCGTGGTTTATAATGAACCTAGGAAGGAGCTGCTCATAAATGTTATTATTCACGTTGTTTTGTTGTTAATCCCCAGTTTCAGCTACTTTTAAGCCGTCCCGATGGATCTTTCTCCATTGTGAGCAACAGGACCCTTGGCATGATCGTGGCTCCGCCGAACCAGGACAATCTCCCTGACCATGAGAAAATTCACTTTGCTTCGTAAGTTTTAATAATTCAACACCGAAAACATTTAGGTTCACGAACGGTGTCAAGTTGCCACAGGGTTGGTGGCATTCCGTGCCTTTCCCTCTTCCCGGTGACGAGCTCATTGAGTTGGATGAATATGTAGGTTTTTCCTAATTTTTTCTATTTGAACTTCCTTGCAGGTAGCGGACACAAACGAGAATAACGTCATCAACATTGCAGAGGAAACTGGTGCTCCCATGCGTGTTCAACTTTGAGCCTTTCGTTCAATCTCTCTCAGAGATTTTGTTGCCTTCCATAAACATTTTCATGCCTAGTGTTTACGCCTGAAGATGGAGACAAAAAACTACTTGTCTTTGTGACAGCCCTGCTCTGTTCCAATTGTACTTGGGGATCATCCATTCCCGTCCGTACAAATCCATCCAAATCAGGGGTGAAACTGTGGCGCGAATGTTTGACGCGTTTATGCTCTTTCCTAGTCCTCTGTCTCCCTTTTCACACCAATTGTCTCTTCATTAACGAGAGATTAAACTTGCCTAATACCCTTAAATGCTACAATTAACTAGCCTAGGACTCAAAATGTCTGCTCACAGTCTTTGGCCGTAACTTGTGAATCAGTGAGAATGAGCTATTTCTAGTTATGGCTCTTGGTAGGGTGCAAATGTTAGGTAAGCGACTCTTTACAAGAATGAGGAAAGGAGGCGGAAACGCCCTTCTTCTACTAGATGCTCTTCTTCCTGGCCTGGCAAACCCTTCTTTTATTCCAGCCAATCATCCTTTTGGCCATAATTTTTCGGAATGACTTGTCTGCCATACCTCAAGTACAACTCTCTCTTTATGGCTCTATAAATGTTTGATCATTAGGTTCGGCCCACTGCTGAATACCTTGTCGCCTGGTCCCTGTTCGGAACTCTTTCCGACCATGATGTATTGCCTTCTAAAGCATTATTCTAACTTCAAGCTTATTGAACAGAATCATGTTATAAGCTGGCACAGACTGGTTTTGAGCCCGACGCTGTTGTTTCAAAGAGCATTTTTTTAACGACCAGCGCACAGCTAAACCAAAAAGAAGATTCATCTGTGACTTTGAAATTTGCCTAAAACCATACAGTATGAAGAATGGTTTAGCTATTTTAACAAGTCAGTTTTGCTCATCTCAATATGCCGGTGTTGATTGTTGATAATCTGTGATTCATTAGCATGATTTGAGTAGTTGGAAAGTTTCCCTTTTAACTACCATTCATTTCACTTTACGAGTGGGTGAATGTTGTATTAAACTGTCGTTTACCACACTAACACCCGGGTAAACAATTATCTCCCATACGCATCATCAGAAAATAAAAGTTTTAGCTTTTCATGCAGTTCGAAAATGAAAAGTAGTAATCCATTACTGATGTATACTACGAAGAATACCCATCTGAATACCGCAAATTAATACACTTTATCAGATGCAGAGAAAACAGGCTTCCTGAACGTACCAACTTGTATTGAGTCTCGTACTCGCGTCTCGTGACATCCTGATGGATGCTGTATTGAGGGTATGAAGGGCTGAGTTAATTGGTGTGACCCGTCTCTTCTTCCCCAAAAGTCCAAATATCATTAAACAATATGACCAACTACTCATAAGCGAGCAGACGGCACTTTTCCTCTCTCCCCTAAACTAACTAGTGTTCAGTTCTTTTTTCGGCGTCTTTCTTGTTTTCGCCACACGTTACAACAGGAGGGCTTCACTTTTTATACTCCACTAACCGTATAGTACTCGTTTTGGTGTTCACTTTTTCTGTTATATCCTTCCAAAATCTTGCCGCGAAATATAACCACAAATCTGCTGACATACGGATCTAGTTGCACTTGATGTTCTCAAGAACAAAGGAAACTACCAATTTGATGAGATGTCCATTTTAATCATTTATTTCTTCAGCTGAATCAGCAAATGGTCTAGCGGACTCTCTTGTTTTATCAGAAACTTTTCGCTCGTTAACCTCCTTAACGTAGTTCCTCGACTTGACAACAATCACAGAAGGTGGACAGCAATAGCTTGCTTTTCAAGAAAAACATGGTTGAAAAACAGGCTACTACCTCGAGGCCATTGTTCGAGCTCTTATGGTTGATGTGATAGTGTCAAAACTTAACAAAAATCTTCTTCACTTCTGTTTTCCATGGAAAAAATCTCAAGCTGCTGTGAAAACCGTAGTTTTGATCTACAGTATGTTTATGTACCACTTAATCCATTCTTATTGGTTGAAATCCGTACTTTTTTGATGTTATACAGCTCTTTTTCGCCCGTTCCGTTCCTCTGTTTAATCAGTGATGTTTTGATTCGCCTTGAGTCCTCTCATTTCCTGGCGCCAAATTGAGTGCTAGAGGGAGATAGTCGAGTTCCCTTAGAGGCTTCTACATCTCTACGAAGCTTATTTTGTTATGCCTGCGTCATTCAGCTGCTTATTATCACTCATTATTCACTGCCTAATCGGACGTCAATCAGAAGGGGAGGTAGACACGACTGACAGCTCGGGCAGGCATAAGTATATCCGAGCATGTCTGGAAGAGTGAAAGTGCATGTTTGGAGACAACACCAAACACAAATACTGTTTTGGAACTTCAGCAGTTGTCTCAGACACTCTTCTAACAATAATAGGCCGATCCAGCCCCAGCACAATATTCCAGTACAAATCCTAGCTCATGTGTCATCTGATGACTGCCCCCCCCCCCCCCCCGAAGTGAGAGCGGTGTTTTTCGAGGATATGACCCCTAGAGCAGTTATAGCACATATCCATTATTGTCAGGCGGAAATCCCAGACCCCCTCAAGTTTGCAAACATGCTTTTTGGGCTCTGAAATGAGCATTCGAGATAATCAGTTCTCTTTTTAGAATGAGGTCCTTCTCAGGGTATGAATAGTATTACGAGCGATGAATATTCATACAATTAACATGCTCAAGCATGTCTTGTGGTCCATTTGAAAAACAAATCCAGACGTTTATTAAGATCGAAGGAAGATGAACTTGCGAAAAAGAAAAAAGTCTAACTTTGGGCTGTTTGCGTTCGTTTGGCCTAGTTTCCTAATCGGGAAGTACGTGCTGCTCAGTACAATTCATTCCAGGGTTTGAAAACTCCTCATCCTTGTTGACCAGAAAGAATTCTATATACGCATTCCTAGGTAGCTAATTCGCGGTCAGAAAAGCTTGATTATCTTTGCGCAGTCCGCGATTAGACCATGTTTTTCTGAGGATAGCTATAAAAACAGTGCGTAACATTGCTTCGTATTCCGCCTTTTACTGCCTTGACCAGCTTCCAAGCAGTGAATATTCACTTACATGAAGACGTGAGTAGTAAAAAGTAAATTGAATTCATGCATCCACAAGGAAGTAACTCCCGGGTTTTCTGCAACCCTTCCTCTGATTTGCAATGATCCATGAAGGGTGTAGGCATTAAGAGGTACTAGGTCCAATAAAAACAATTAGGATTTAGGCAGTCCTTTCAGTCAAGTCGCTTCCGCTAATTGAGTTATTTGGACTCCATCTTGCGAATTTTCCATTCCTGCACTAGCAGCAATTTTAAAGACTTCTTCCAAGAACCCTCTTCTGCAGGCTGCGTGGTGAAACTCTTGCTATTCCTACGGAAGCATCATTTTTTGGATCCGAGATGCGGAAATATCCCCAGAGGAAGTTGAATGCTTAAAACGATCTGGAAAAAAGTTCTATCATACTTTTGCGTGGTGATATGCCATTAATTCGACTGAACTTTTGTCTTTCTCGTCCGGGTCTGAACTACAGGTGAGCTAATCCAGAATATGTAGAGAGACCTACCTCCTGCCAAACATGCAACCATAAAGCTCTGTTTTTTAATTTATCTCTCATTACTATCCAACTTACGCAAGAACTGCGTTGGCGGATCCAGTATCTTTTTTCAAAAATCACGAGCACTTAATTGGATCCTCATTTTACAGAGGCCTGCGGTAGTCAACAAGCCCCTCTCACGAAGCGGGAAGTCATAACTTGAGTTCATTTCGCTTTCGAAAAGTCTCTCATGCGCAGGAAAATTTTTATCTCTTTATCTCATGTGATGTTTCGTGTGTTCCGAAGACCGCCTATAACTCTGCTCATTTTCCCATAGAGCAGTAACTTTTATATTTTTAGATCGCTTGTTTTCGTTGCTTAGGTGGTAGAGGTAGAGTAGAAGCTGTAAACAAGAATTTCATTGTTGTGGTTTTATTTTTATATCTTCTAAGAATTCAGGGAACTTTCATGTGAGACAGACCATTTGTAATTCTTCAGATTTTCAGGTACTTTTCATTTGAAAGATGATAGACTCAACCCAGCTACATTTTCTAACATAGCAGCCTTTCTTTTACACTTTTACAAAGGTCTGCAAGAAGCAGCTTGACAGACAAGCTTTGTCAAATTTGAGTGTGATAGGCAGATTCAAACACTTTGAAACGGTTACTCTTTTTGAATGCTTTACGTGCACCCAGTAGACAAAACTTCTCCTTGAGTCCCTCTCTTTTTAACTTTGTAATTAGTAGACAAACTAGGTGAGTTCTGAAGACGAGAGGGAGACCAGTACTCATTAGCATTCATATTATGGGTGCCACGGAAAATTTAAGCATTCATCGCTGGATGTCTGTTCTAGGGTTCAAACTATTACGCTCTGGTCATGTAAGAACAGGCTCTTCTACTTTTAGACCTCCTTCCAGTCTAGTGTATGACGCACTATAATTTTATTGCGGAAGAAGAATAACTTACACTCTCTCTTTTAGTCTTTGTGTCGCGACTGCATTTTGCTGCCTGGACTTTGAACATCTTCAAGGTACTCTCTTCTGTTAGCGTAGAGAGAGCACCTAGTCCTGTGTCTAATCATATTCCACACATCCGTCCTCTAGCTTCGCCCACGTGACATCAATGTTTTTCGTAGGTCCTTTTACGAGTAGCGAGTATCCTCATTCCATAATTGGGTTAAAGACAACTTGTTTTTCTATGAGAAGGGGTATATCTGTAGCAACCTACACTGATGATTTAAGGATTACCCTCTTACACTTATAGAAATACCAGACAGCTTTTCTTAAACAGGTGCACCCAGTAGACAAGAAAAATGTCGCGGAGTTTGGTTTCATGTTCAGTGGACAAAAACATCGTAGGTAAAATGATATTCAAGTGATCGGCTCAAGGTCCAGGTAAAGATTAGTAACAAGATCACTACGTAGGAAAACATCTTTTTGCCGGGCATCCGAAATAACGAAAGCTGACAACAATCTTTGCACCTACCTCTTAAAACTTGTCATATCCGAAATTCACATGGACACAAAAACTTTCAGATGGACGAACATCAACCAATGGTGTTCTGTAACAGAACAGTCGTTCTTCCACACATTGATCTCTTACCACATAGCATCAATTTATACATCATTCCTACAATATGTATTTTTGGAGCTCTCGCAGCTCTTCTGTGCATCGTCGTCTTCTCAAAGAGGCAAATGAGGTACGTGTTCCTAATTTCGGATTTTATGGCAAAATAGCTTGGTTAATGTCTTAACTAGATCAGTACAGCGATTCGTTTCGTAATATCTTGTTGTCCGGCTGATTAGTTTTACAAGCTGGGAACCTGTGTTTCAAACTGGTAGAATGAACTATTTAGTTGGAAAACTTGTGATAAACGCAAACAGCTTCAAAAACTTTGTACGATCACACACGTTGCCATTTCATAGCTCGTTAGGTACTTCTCCAGTGCTGCCTGAAAGAAGTTTCGCTTATTATTGTGAAAACCATTCAGCTATCGTTTATTTCGATATCCGACATCCATGATAAAGTACTGTTACAATTAATGGATTAAAAAAGTAAACAAAATAGCTCGCTTGCTGCATGCTAGTATGACTGTTTTTATCTCCAGACTCAGGTCGTCTCTCAACGTCTACCTAGCAGGACTTTCCTTCTTTGACTTTATCCTACTCATAATGAGTCTGCTCATCTACACACCCATGCAGGCCTGTATCGAACAGGTTGTTTTCGTTTAGAGATTCTGAACATTCGAGTTTTAGGGAAGAGCCGGAACACCCGTCTGCTATTTCTTCTGGCATTCAACCTTGATCACTTATCCAGTGTCGTTGATAGCTCAGACGGGCAGTGTCTGGACATGTGTTTCTGTTACAGTCGACCGTTTCCTGGCTGTTTCTTACCCACTCCATAGCAAGATATGGTGTACACCGAAGAGAGCTTTCAGCATACTGATCACAATCACCATACTCAGCGTCCTCTATCGGGTAGGTTTATGAAGTCAAATTGCTTATATAATGCTACAAGCGACGACTCTTTGCATGAGATTAATCTTGTATTCATCCGCAAGTACTAATGATCTACTGCCATGAACATTTGCAGGCCGAAAGAAGAGGGCCAAGCGACATGCAGAGGGCGAAGGTTGCTCTAAAAAGCAGAATCTCTGACATGAGCCATAAGCAAATTGTCGGGAATATGCACTAAGAACTGAGATTGCTTGCTATTTTGGCTAAACTGCATTACTGATTGATAGCGTTCATACTGCATCAGTGATCACTTTTGATCATTTTTCGGGCGACTAGGTGTGACAACGGGCCTTTTACAGACAGTTTTGTGCAGTAGTTATCACTCTGATATATGGAGAGTGAAGTGATACGGAAAAAGGGCAGAGGAATTGAAATCCCTGTGAATTTAGACAATCTAAGCGAACTCACTGGAACGAAATTGGTATCAAGTTTATGCAAACAGTGTCAGGAAACTACTTAACAGGCTGTTCTATCTAATTATATCCCAATCTTAAATTTTACTGACCGACAGCTAACTCATCTTGCATTTACAGGTGCCGTCTTTCTTCGAGCTCACGCTAAACGAATGTGGAGAGCTAAACCCGGCCGAGTTGCGACAAAACCATCTTTACGTCATGCTCTACATCAACTACGGCTACCTTTTCGTCATGCTTTTGGTTCCTTGGAGCATTATGATTGTTCTCAACACGTTTGTGGTCATGGCCGTTCACAGAGCTTACAAGTTCCGACAAACATTGCAGGGAGGAAAGGGACAAGAAGAAAGGGACAGAAGGTAGTAATGCTCAATCTTTCGGGCACTATTATGCTTCAGATGCACAATGATGGCCTTGTGTATGATTCTCACGTTCGTCTTGTTCAATCTTCTCTCTGCTCTGAACAACATCGTGGAATACTTCGACTTTGAGATGGAGCCGAATGTTCGGCACTATATGGTTCCTCTAGGCAATCTTTTCATCTGTCTCAATAGGTGATCCTTCATATATTCTGCAGACTTGCGAACATCTTTCAGCGCTTCCAACATTATCATCTATTCGCTATTTGGTGCACGCTTTCGCAGAATGTGCGTGTTGATGCTCTGTGGAAGAAACAGCCGATGGAATATATGGCTGAAAACGGGAAAGTATGAATCTTGCAGTTTTCCAGTTTAGCCAAACGTTTTCAGTAGAATTGTTAGTGAAATGGACATGAGGGAAAACTTCACTGTCCGTAGCAGTTGCGATGCAAGCGTAGCACTGATTACTGCCACTCGAGCGGTCAGTTCCATAGATCTTTCTAAATAAAATGTTCTGTTTTCAGAACTCGGCACGGTACTGCAAGCCACCGCCGAGCATACAGCGGATGAAGACAAGCTACAGTAGTCGACAAGTCCATATCCCTTCAGCAGTGTAGAATTTATATTCGGGTCTGTTCATTTTTATGCCAAATTACGGTTCCTCTCTTGTTTCCTTCCGCTTTCATTCCAACATTCCCCTCCTCTCCTATCGTTTTCCTACATGTCAAACATGTTGACCTGATGCCGGTATAAAGAGATTTGCTTTAAACAAACCAGTCTGACTAATATGGATGTCTCCTGAAAAGCATGTACTTACAAATATTTTCGGGAGAATTAAAAGCGTGTATTCCTCCTAGTATCATCAGTGTTGAGCCAGTTCATCCGAGCACAACAGCCGTTTGCAAGGGCAGTTGCACTTCTCTTTGCAGTAAATATGTCAAGTGAGTATTTTGCAAATACTCTTTAGAACAAGCGTCACCAAAGTGAGGAAAACATCACGTACATCAAAGTATCTAGAGTCTATAAAATCAGTACATGTCTGTTCCACAACCTTCCTTAGATGGGAAGATTGGGCCCAATGTATTTCCGTGAACACTAAGTAGAAAACATACAAGCACAGTCATCGAAATGTTTACTCTTTAAAGCGGCTTTTCAAGCAGATCAGCTAACTTTATCACTACTATTCTTTTCTCCGTAATTATTCATACCCTCCTGGATGGAACGTCACCATCAACAAATGTTTTGGACAAGAAGACACTGCGTCAAAAATACAGTTGACAAAATACTGTGTCTTGTTTCATAGCTTCCCTTCAATGATCTATCCTAATGAAAATTAACTCCTGTAAGCGTAGGTTTTCACATGGTGCTCTTCACGGCTTCAACCTTTTAATGAGAGCAAAACACGAACAGCTACGTAAGCATGGGTACTTCAGGTAGAGAAAACGATGTTTTCAATTACTTGAGAAGGAACTAGAGTTTAAACTCGAGATCAAAATTTTAATACGAGTTGTTCGACACTACCAACAATAAAACTACCGTAATCCTTTCGTTCCTTATTTCAAGGACTTCTTGTTCAAGATCTTCAAAATTGAGGTAGGCGGTGAACACATGCCCTTTTCTCTAAATATGCTTGCTATTCATTGAGTGGTCGAAAAACATTCCATATACTTCAATTGCTCGATAGACCATGAACGTTTTTGAGATCATCCACGCCCCCAATTTGGTGAGATCATCACCAAAAGGCCGCTTTTTAGTTTCTAAGGATCACATCTCAATTCGACGTCTGTACAGGCTAGAAATGATGGCAGACGCGTAAAAAAAAATGGGAATGTGTTTGTGCGAATTGAGTAGAAACATTTGTCCTAGTTTACGCAGTATCAGAAGTACCTAGTTATCTAAGTTTAAATCTATCAATGGCTTGTTGTGAAGTCAAACAGGGAAAGCTAGGTACCTCTAGAAGGATTGTCTTTGTGATCTGTTTTGTGAACAACTATTGTAAAAGAAGCGTTGAAGACTAAGATGTATTTTATGCCCTGTTGGTCGATCACGAACAGTATCGTCATTAAACACAGACTCTATCATTCACACTGGAGCCAAAAAAAGTCAGACTGTCTTCACCATACCGCGCGCCCAGGCGCAGTTGTGACAGATGGCAACTTTTTTGCTCTCTGCGTTGAAAGTTCGAATAAGTGCGTCTGTACGATTTCTCGTTATACCTACGTTGTTGTCATTTGAGTATGACGTTATTTCCCCCACCTTAATTTTGCCGGGATAACAACATTAAATTGGGATCAAGACCTTCGAGAAGAAAGGCCTTGAATACGCGTTACATATGACACATATGGAAGACTGAGAGTCCTCGTCCTCATCCTAATAAATTCGTTCTTGTTCTTTCGAACCACGCTGGTCCTGCGTTTCATACTTTAGTAAATTACAAACTACAAATTACCTTTTATGAAGTTGAAACATCATGTGCGGTAGTGATTATGATCAGGCTTCGAGTTCGCTACAATACAAAATACTTGTTAAATGAAAGCCAGTTTGATGTCACGCTACAGTATACCTCAAAGTATCTAATTGCGTATGTAAGTTCCCATGAGCACTGTAAAATAAATAAGGGGCGGAGCCGTAGATGAACTTAGAAGTAAAAAAGGCAAGGCCTAGTATATAAAGTCTCTCAGGTGGCTGTTTTCTCACTTCATGACTATAATGTGGATGCTCTTGGCTCTGGCGCTGGCTCTTGGTGCTACGAGTCGCAAGATCAGTCTGGATGACAACCACCACCACCACTCTCATCATCATCACCACTACCATCATGAAGACAATTTTGGGCCTTTTACAGACAGTTTTGTGCACTTTTTGAACGAGTAAGTAGTTGTTCTACAATTGTTACATGCTTATTCAGAAATATGAACCGTTTCAAGTACGCACTAGACGCTTTCGCAACTTATGGGCAGACTGGAACCTTTGGTGGAAAACATTCCGAACAACAGTACATTCACAGAACCCCTGTTTTATTCATTCATGGAAACAGTGATTCTGCTCTCAATTACGGTGCTCCAGACGGATCCAACTCTGGCTGGAACCGTCAGCTAGCCTACTTCAAAAGCAGAGGCTACAGCTTCGCCGAAATGTACGGTCTAACCTATGGAGATCGTACCCTTGCTCACTCGTTCATGAGGTAGCAACCGCATGATTCCCGAGCCATGCTGTTTGTTCCAGATCTATCAACTGTAACGATCTCCTCGGACACCGAAAGTTTGCCGAGGCTATTTTGGAGTACACGGGTTCGTACGAATTGAATGTTGTTGCCCACTCGATGGGTGTTACGTATGCGCGTGCTCTTATACAAGGCGGCAAGGTAGGCTGCTCTTTCACTCTCTGAGACATCACGGTTTTAGCATTACCTGAATGGACAAGAGTGTGACGTTGGCGAGAGTTTAGCTGAACGGATTGAAACCTTAATAGCTATTTCATCAGCAAATTACGGAATGTGTCTTTGCGAAATGCATTCTCATTTTCCGGCGTGCAATGAGTCTGTTGGCTACTTTCCTGGAAAATGTTCTAATGACAATAGCTGTCAGTTAGGAGATAATTGCAATGAGTATGCTGAGGGGTATTCGACAGTACTTCGACGATTAAATGATCAAGGAAAAGATGCTAACTTTGTTTTCAGTCTCTGGAGTTCAGGTGACCGAAATAACTACAGTAGCAAACTCGTTTTAGGTGATCAGATCATCGGTACTGGTGGAAACATGGTCCATGGTCGCCAGACGTCCCTCGTACCCCACTCGGACATGAACATTCATTTCTCTGGTCTGACTCATTTCGAAATGAAGACGGAAACCGTCAGTCAGCAGTACTACCTGCTGAAGCATCATACCCTACCCCGTAGCATGTACAACAATTCTGCTGAGCAGTTCTAGTCCTGTGCCCACGTTCTTTCCCTCTTTTAATCGAGCTTACGTTACGTGTGACATTGTGCAAATGACACCGAAGATCTCATAATAAAGTATATTTTGAACTGGAAAATGATTGATAAGGTGCAAATGAAAGGAATGCAAGCAGAATGATCATGGTAGAAACTGGAGTCAGCAGATCGTGTAAGTGGTAAAAACGGCCGCGTGAATCGGTCTTCGGTTTCGGTCACCCTTTTTCTACAGTCTAGACGAGACCAAATACTTCTACAGAACTCAAAGTTTCAAAACCATTTTTTATCAGACAAAGTTGTCTTCCTCGCAGGATTCACATACCCTAGTTCAGGCGCACTTCTAATCTTCCAAAAATGTTCTTGTTCGACCTCGATCAAGCCGTCTTATTAAAAACGTCACTTTCTATCCTCCGAAACCTTGTTGACTGCGGAAGTGGAATACATCAAGTAGGGAACAAAAATACTTCGGAATTCGTCAGTCTAAATCATCTTACGTCTTGTATCTTATCTTTCAGATTATCACAACATAGCCTTGAGCTTTATTATGAAAGTGGCTTCTAAGTTTTGTGTTCTGAGTTTTGTCCGAAGGATTAGTCGTCTTAAGCGACCTTATTAAGCTATGGTGGTCGTGGCAGACTTAAAGAACCAACAGACAAATAGAAAAACACTTGATTTATAAATGTTGGAAAACATGAGCCTTGGTTTTGTGTACTTGCTACGTAAGTTATGCCCACTAAAGTGAACTACACAGTTTCGCTTGCAGAAGCAATTGGCACTAAAATTATCATAAGCAAGAGAGTAGAGCAAGTACATAAAGATAGCGGGGTAGAGTACGGTAGCCAGGTTTATAGACTAGAAGAAAAGACTGGACAAGTTCAACCAGGGTTAGAGCACAAACTGTTTACTCCGGCCAACAATTTTAATATACCATTCTTGTTAAACTGTTATTACTTAACTAGTCTTTTCCCAGAAAAATTTTGTATTCTCCATGCTTATCGTGTTTTTTGGTGTAAGGACCACCTGGTGTCTCCATGCGGCCAGGTTACCATGACGATATTCGGAAAGGGACTCGTAATAGCGCCAACCTATAAATGACCGCCAACATTCGTCTTGTCTCTTCTCGCCTAACTGTAAGATTTCCAATATACGTTCTAAATATTAAAAAGCAACCTCGTCCACTGCCTGCTTTGCGATCAACTGGAGTTCCTTTCAATTTCTCCCAGGATATTGAGGACATCAGCGATGCTCCTCCTGAACATGTCCCTTTATCTTTAAAGAGGCTTGTCTTTTTCATGCTTCAAAACATTTCATAAATTATAGCCCTCAATCCGATGTACAAGACGGAGCACCAAACTATGATGCGATTGCCCCCAGCCAGGAACGGCTCATCCAGGTTTAACTGTATTAAAGTTTGTTTTACAAAATTAGTTTTTCAGGAGTTGGGCGCGGATGATAATAGTGTTTCTATTGGGGAACTACCGTCTGTAAATGAGACAATACAAGCGGAAGAGCCAAGTGTAGTACCGTTGGGTGATCTGGTAGAGGTTACACCGAGACATTTAACAGAAGAAAAAGTTGCAGCTTTTTATGAAACCGTTAGGGTAACTTTTTTGTATCGATGTGGGCTGTGAAACTGAGTACTTAGCTAATTGAAGAACCTCTATGTTATGCTCACTTCAAGCTGTATTTTACAGAAAAGAATTGTCGTTCATCCACCGAAACCTAAAGAAGTAGTACCTCCTGGTGGCTTGGACACTTTGTATTTTGAAAGACCAGGTGAATTCGCAAGTGTCGCTAGCATTCTTTTCAGGATATTTTGCCAAACGCTATCGAAGAGACCTGAGAAAGAAGTCTCTCGATGAACATGCTCAAGCTATGCTCAAGTACAAGGACGCTGGAGTTGCCTTCTCTGTTCAGAACATGTTCCACAACTTTGCCCTCATCGTACAAGGTCAGATCTTCATATTCATAATGTTGACCCTCAAGTTTAAGGCTACTTATCTGGACTCTCGCTTGGGAAAGCTGTATTTGCAGTTCATTTTGCCAACGAGGTTTTATTTTGAATCTGAGAATGTTTTCCCTCTCGTCGTCTCCTGTGACCACTTGTGTTCTAAAATCACGATTCAATTTCATGCCGTGTGAAAGGCCTATCTTTCGGCAAAGTTTAAAGATCAAAAAGTATATTTTCAGAAGATTCTTCTTGAACAATATCGTTACTTCAGTCTACCCGTTCATGTGGTCTTCGTTTTCGCGTTTAGTATAGCCTGTGTAGCCGCTTGTGACAGGTTCAGAATACTTCGTTTGAAGCCAAAACAATCAGGTTGGGATTCTATGGCTTTTCTTGGCGAGGATTCATGAAGACAATCAGGCACAGTGGCTTCCTGGGAGCCTTCCTTTGGGGCCTTGCTCTACTGAGCTCCCTTCTTTGCATGGAATTTGATGAAACCCTCTCTACTCGTCACGTAGGTGATCACAGACGTCATTAAACGCGAGACCTGTTCAGGAAAAAGCCGTCTTTCTTCCGAGCGACCTCCTTTTCTGGAAGATCTGCTGTGTCATAAGGGCCGTGTCTGCCGGAGCAGCCTGGTTGCTCCTCGCCCTGAAGCCCGAGGGAGATGAACTCGGTGACGCCATTCATCGGTTTTGACGGATACCTTTTCAAAAAGTCATTCTTTTCTGTTTAGATCAGTTGACCTGGAAATGGAGTCGGAGAAGAGTCACAAGTCGGCTAGAAGACACCCAAGTAAAGAAGAAGAACCAAAACCGGAGGGAGGCGAGATCCCAACTGGAAAGACACAATAAAAAAAGCTTTTTTTCTACTTTGGGCTTAAGTTGAACAGCTGATAACAGAGTTCAATTACCACTGTAACCGACAGGAACAATGCCGTACTGAAATTTGACGCCCGCTTGGTCACCAAGACTTTAACATGACATTCTTTACAGCTGTTCCTTCCTGAACAAGAAAAAAAGCTGCTAATCCTGTCTGAAAATCAGTTCTTGATGACCGAATAGTCCAGTCTTTCAAAGTCATTTTTGCGTGTAATTGTAACATTATTTTCAGCTGATTGCGTTAGGTTCAGTGCAAATACTCGCAACATTTTTGGATCAGTTCTGCAAAAGTTGTGCGTTGTGCTGCAAATCACGTTTGCCTCATTTTGAAGCGTATGCACTCCGAGAAAGTCCCTCCAAAATGGGACAAAATTATCTCCTTCCAAAATCAGCATCTATTATGATACTTCTAAATCAAGGTGGAAAATTTTTTCGACTAGCACAAAGTTCCAAAGGGAGATGCTGGAGCAACGAGACGAGAGATAGCTGAGAGAGAGTTCTGCTCGGCAGTCCTTTCCATATTGATAAAGTTTTCTCATGGGAACGCTGTGCGATCTCGCGATTTTCGACATGGCCACTTGCTTAGGGACGTTCATCACAACGCGACATTTAGTGGCTGCCAATAGGCTCAAATCATTCTTAACTTTAACGGCTTTTTCACAACTTCCCCCGGAGGACTCGATTTTCTCTGCCTCTTTTTGCTGTTCAACAGGCCAATTTTGTAGACAGTTTTAGTGTTTATAATGTTCCTTGTCGAGTTCTTTTTTTGTTACTGGCACCTATATTCTCGTAGAATACATTGGCTATCCGTGAGCGGAAATCAAAACGCAAAGGTATTTGTGGTTCGGTGACCGTTTCCGACCTCTATATTCTTGAGCAACTCTCCAGATAACAGTCGGGTGGGGCAACACTTTTCTGGTACTTGTTGATTTTTCAGTCCAGGAATGGGCAAGAAAAAGCTAGAAATTGGCGCATTCGAACAGTGTCAACCAGAAACATGAAACATCGCCTCGGTAAAACAAGTCAAATGGTCTTCAACCACTTGCTTTTCCTCCTCCGCATCCATCTCGATCAGCCTTTTTGACATTTCACTTTCCTTTCTTTCCCTCAAGACATCCTGATGTATGGGCAATTCAAATGACTCTCATTATGAATTCATCTCCTCCATTTTGAATCAAAAGCTTCACACCATTGTTCACCCTAAATCATGTTTTTTTTTCGCTTAACAGTCCCAATTAATCTAAGGTAACAGGTGCTGCTCATCTTCTTAAAGCCTTTTTCCTCCACCAACTTGATAAATGGACAGCTGAGAACTGATTAATTGCACTCCACAAATTTTTGTCCTAATGTAACACAAATGTGTCTCCAAATATTCACGGAAATGAACCTGATCATAAAGTTAGTGAGAACTGAATGATTGTTGTCGAAAGTGAAAACATTCCCCAATTTCGTTGTTTGGTATAAAGGCAAACTACACGGGTCCAATTTAAAGCGAACCCTTTAAATGTTTTGTTTTGAAATTCTCTGGTTTCATTTTATGATGACATCATAGCCGGTCTTTCAAATTCACTCCTAAATTTAGAGACTGGGGCTCCAGCCAATCCATGGAACTACTCTAACCTCGGAGACCTGCAAAGTGAGTCATTTTGCTTCTTCTTTTCGGGGGAGCGTCTTTATGGGGTGCCATGACTTTATGTCGGATTTCACGACACGAAGAATCATTGCAGACAGATGTCGGACACGCAAGTCTGGTGTCAAGTTCCATAGGATTTTCAAATTTTTATATTTTCTTGGAGACTGTTCGCCTAAAATTTAACTGGCAAACTTATTCATCTGGCTGCGATTCGTGCGGTCGAAACCTCAAAAATCCCTCCATTTGGCGTCTGCTCAAAATATCTGTGGCATGCTCCCCCAAAATACCACCCACTCTTTTTTGACTTTTGTCCAGCCAAGTATATCTATATGTGACTCGATTGCCAGCCCGTTTCGGACCTCATTATCAAAGGCTTCGCCCACCACAGAATAGTGTAGAGAGTGAGTGATAGAGAGAAGAGGGCTAGGCAACATGCTCCACCCCCGTCATCAAATCCGTCATTGTCCTCTTTGAAATTACTCTAGTCATCTGTTACAAATTGTTCCGTTCGCATCACGCCTTTCACTTAAAGATGCTTGAAAGAGGCATAAAGTAAACCTAAAAGTTCAGTGAAATGAGCAGCGCTTTAACCAGGTTAGAATCGGGAGACACCTCCTTCTTTCTGGCCCGTAGTTTCAGCGCAAAGTCTCATTAGAGAGGCAGCAAGAAACTGCCTTTATTCAACTCTACCACACGCTTCCCGGTCGTGTTCCTGTCCATTTTTAATCTCTTATATTCATGACGCTAAGATGATAGCTCCAATAAAAATGGTTCTCTCATTCTGACGTCCTCTTTTAACAGAATTAACAGGACACAAAACGCATTAGGACTTCTGAACATAGACGAGAAGCTTTCTGCCCTTCTCTTCAGTGAATTTTTGCACTTTACATGGCATTTCGCGCTTGAATTGAAATGAATTCTGGGAGAGAGCTGTTTATTAACGGGACTTCTCAAAAGCCAAAAAGAATGTTTCACTCAGTTAAAGTCCTCAGACTTTGTGAAATAGAGGAAGTTGATATCAAATTTCGGGCAGTTCTTGTTCCTTCAGGGCGGAGCATCACTACGTCTTGCTCGTTGGTGCTCTCCTCCTTGAGGGCGATGATCTGAGGTTCACACATGTTGCACTGTTTATACCTGCGCCCATATGGTCACCGTAGATGTTTAGTCTCAGTCTCTTTCTTAAGCTGGGGAGGACAGAACATCCCCCACACACTTCATGCCTGCGGGGCATCTGTCTGTCCAATGAACGTTGACCTTCCCACACCATTTTAATGCATCCTACTTCCCGTAAAAAATTTTCCCCGTTTTTCGCTTCAAAACAAAAAACGAGAACTCTTTAATGGTCATCTTTTCCAACGCCTCTTAATTATCAAGCTTCTCTTTCCAGTGGATGAAGCCGTGGTGGACACGGAATACATGATGACGGTACCTTATCCTGAAGAATGCGAAAGCTCTCCATCGTTAGACAGACTGACGGAGAACGGAATCATCGAATTCATCAATTTTACGGGATGTCTTCCTCAAGTGGGTTTTTCAAGAGGCCCCTTCTAAAAAGTCGCAACTTGCAGTGTGGAGTATGTGAACATTCGCTTAAAGAGCAGCATTATGTGATATACAATCTGATTCTCAGTGGAATGATTCTTCCACTTATTGGTTTCCTTGGTCTTATCGGCAATGGATTATCCGCCTTCGTCTATAGTCGGCCTGGTGAGGAACATATGTGTCTGAGCGCGATCTCTTTCTGTCAAAGTAAAAAAAAACGGCTGCATATTTTGTGCTCCGAAGATCAAGAGTCTGACCTTGATAGATATCTTTCTTACCTCAGCTGTTACTTCAAGACCGAAAAAATGAGTCAGATTCGTTTTGGTGTTCTTGCGGACCAGAACCCTAAGGGAATTGTTTCTGGGACATAACCTCGTTTATCAAGGCGACAACCGCAGAAGCCACGCGGAGACAGAAGAATGACAAATAACTAACTAAACGATTTTCCAGAGATGCGATGTTCCACCAATATCTACTTGTGCTGCTTGGGCTGTTCGGACAGTGCCGTGATCTTCACAGGCATTTTTTTGTTCTTCGTGGACAGCGTGAGAAAGTTCTCACTCAACTTGACGAGGATTTTTGGAGTAAAAAGTGTCAATTTTAATCAAAAATTTGGATTTCAGGTCTTATCTCCAGTCGTTTATCCAATGGGCATGACTGCACAGACCTGTTCCGTCTACTTTACAATCTTCGCAGGATTCGACTGTTTTGTTCAGGTAAGAAAAACGTTTGCTTGAAACAAATTTTGGCCAGGTCTGTCTTCCCGAGCCGGCCAAACGCTTCATGAGCAAGTCAAAAGTTCTCGGCGGCTGTATTCTCTTCGTCATTCTGTTCTCAATTATCTACAATATTCCTCACTGCTTCGAGGTTAAAACGTTTGTCCTTTTTACAAGCTCGAACCTCAGGCAATAGTGATAGACTGCTATCACGAGGGTTTCGGAGGTCATTCGTGGGAAGTTTGTCCCGAGCCCATGCGTTTCAACGAAGTGTAAGTAGACGAAAAACGCTGTTATGCCTTTCCGATTCCAGATATCAGACAGTTTACTACAAGTACATGTATGCCGTCTTCTTGGCAGTTGGTCCCTTGATCATTCTCGTTGTGTTAAACACATTTATCATTGGTAGACTTTCTTATAACTTTCTTTTAGTAAAATTATTCAGGAGCTTCCATTTTTGGAGCGGGTGGTCAAAGTGCCGGAGACACAATTTCTTTAGTATTTAATCACTTTTCGCCAAGGTAATCATGTTTTCAGATTCTGGTAGTACTGTTGTTCATCGCTTGCAACGTAGCTGCCCTTCTGCTCAATACTTTCGAGGCCCATATTGAAGAATTAATAGGCAACAAGATCAACTACATCGTCGATTTGTCGAATCTCCTTGTGGTTTTCAATTCAAGGTACCTAACTTTTTAGAACTTTACACAACCTGTTTTTGCAGCTTCAACTTTGTGATCTACTTCACTTTCTCTCCAAGTTTCTCCGCCACTTTGAAGAAATACTTTACGGACAGACCATTGAAATCAGAATGTGTCGGTTCGGGTCTGCCGGTGTTGGTCGCGAGCGAGAAGAGCAGTCGTTCCAAATTGTGCAAGGACACTCTGGGACGACTGCTTTCAGCAAGCCAACCCGAGGTGCTCATTTAAGGTGCGATTTCTTCCTCTGTCTCTCTCGGGGGATTGTGTGGGTGTGAATGTGAATTGGTCTAGGGAGGATGTTTACAGGTTTGGAGCTAAACTAATTGGATGTTTTTCAGAGTCAAGAGCTTACGTGAATCTCAGCAACAACATTGTGATATAAACGATACCTGTTACTTTTAATATGTAAAAAATATAAAGTTTTATGGCAAATAGCCTTGAAGTGGTTCCAAGTTATCATGCGCACAGTTAGTGAAGGTTCAAGTTAACCGTGACTGTGAAATACAACGCAATGTTTAAATGAAAAATTTGACCAGCTAATGTGGCTATTTGTTCGCCTTTTTGCTTGAACGTACGCGATACGCAACCGCTTGACTTTTCCATTGCTTCTAAAGTCGAAAATCGACTTAGAAGCTAAAACTTTCTCAAATCTAAATGTTTAGTAATAATATTCGTGCCAAAAGTGACTTGTTAATGCGGCTTCTATTAAAACTAGTAAGGTTCTAAGACCGTTTTACCCTCAGAACAAATATTGATCTAACCGCGCCCCGCTGCTAAAGCACCTATTCAGCGTCGCTTTTCATAAACAAATCATGCCTATATTGGTATATAATGTGCCCTTTTTATCTACTCTTTTGTGTAAACATATAAATTTAGTTCGAACAAATGAAAACATCAAGCTAACCTTTGTTTGTGGTCCATTTTAAGTCCGAAAGTAGCTCTTCTATGGTAGCTTTCGTTCATCTTGGTTTCTTATGTTCTTTTCATATTTTATATGCCCGGTTCCAGTGATTAACCATGGACGTAACGTCTACAGCAAGTACCAAAGACACTGGAGGAGGCAGCAGTGATACCGCCTCAACCAGCTACAATCCTTGTGAGTTTCTTTCAGATGCAATATTTATTCTTGTTTGCAGATCCAGAAATGAGTACAGAGCAGGAGTACTTCTTGTACGAGCTAGAGACTACAGATTCTGGCAGTATTGGCCTAGTTTTGAGGTAAGACCATTGTTTCTAGAACTGTAAGATGAAAACTTTCAGAGCTATATACGATTGCGGAGATGTCAACAAGTTCAGCCGAGCTCTAGAGCATCGCATTCATCAGTACGACAAGAACATTCAGAAAGTCTGCTCCTATCACTATCAGGGCTTTGTAGATTCCATGAAGGAACTGCTTTCCCTCAAGGAACGATGTGAAGATGTCAAGGTAAGCCTTCTTTCCTTCTTACTAAGTACTTTTCCAGAGAGATGCACTGATGATCGACACACAGATCCAGTCGGCTAGCGAGGATATCAAGAGGAAAAGTGTCGAAATTGTTAAGTACCGGAAGTTGATGAAGAATGCAACGACAGCCATTGACCAAATCTCCGGTTGTCTACCAGTATTAGAGAATTACGCAAAGCTACAGGCTCTTATGCAACAGAAAAAGTCAGTCTTTGAATTGTTTCGGATAGAACTTTTGTATTTCAGGTACTATCAAGCCCTGAAGGTTCTCGAAGAACTTGAACACACACACTTGGCCTTAGTTGAAAAATACCGCTTCTTTGCCATTCTTGTGAAGAAGATGAACCCTCTACGCGATGAAATCAAGGACAGAGCCTATTCCGAGTTTAAAGACTTCCTCGAGAACATCAAGAAGGTTGCTATGAGAGTTGGTCGTCATGCAAGCAAGGATGTATGTTTTTTTTTGGTGAAAATTGAAATTTTTTTTAGGTAGCTGAGCAACATTCTTTCGGCATCACTGAAGAAGAGCGTGCTCGTCGCTTCCATCAGGAAGCTCGTAACTCTCCGGCAGATCTGAAAGTCGCCTTAGGAGCAGATGGAGCTCTAGTCAAAAAGAACCAGAAGGATCGCAAAGGCACCGGCAGGAAGAGCACCATGTCAAGCAACGATGAGGTACGATTTTGCTCTATGTTTTACTGTTTCATAACAGTTCGATTTGGTAGAAAAGTGAGATGAGCAAAAAGCTTTAATAAAGATCCAAATTTTCATTTGCAATGCTCAATCCTACACAAAAAACGTTCCAAAAATATAGTTGCTCAAAACGATCTGTAAAATATCAAAGAAAGAAGTAATCCAAAAAAGGACAAATAGTTTGCCTTGAGGGGGTTTCGATCCCCCGACCGACCGGTGGGAAATAACGTCCACCGCTGCTCTAGCCACTGAGCTATCAGGGCACCGGTGACAATTCTTTCCCGCGCGAACAGGAAGGTGCCCCAAGGGTTTCACTAACTAAGGTCCATATTGATTCTACAAAGGCTTTCTATCGGATGTATAATTCCACGATGCCTTCTAGCATATTGCATTTGTCTCCTTTCACAGCAGCATCTTTCAGCGCGAAGATGAAGAGAATCTGTCGGCTAAGGATCTTATCGACTACACTCCCGTTCACCGCTGCTCCCAGATCTTTGCTGTACTTGGAGCTCGTGAGGAATTCGAGCAGTACTACCGTTCTCAGAGAAAGGAGCAATGTCAACTGGTCATTGAAGCGCCATCAAAGGTATGAGTATGAGGCGACACTTTTGAAATATACTGTCTTTTCAGTTCTTCCAAATGAGTTCGCTCAAGCACTATTTGGATTATCTCGATGAAATCGTAGGCTTCTTTGTGGTTGAAGACTACATCATGGAGTTTGAGCCGGCTCTAGCTACTAAAGTGCACAAGGATGATCTGTGGGCCATGGCCCTAAAGACTATCATCAGCACCATGAACAACAGATTTGTAAGTGGATGTTTTTTTTAATAGCAATGACGATGTTTAGGGTGGCTGTCCCGATGTGGAAATGATGTTGAGAATGAAGAAGGTTATCCTGCTATTCGCCCTAACCATGAAATCTTACGGTTACGAGATTGGGCCTCTCTACAACCTTCTTCAGAACTTCCGGTATATCTTTTTTCGTATTTCAAAAATCAGATGTTCAGGGACCAATACAATGAGATTTTGATGACCGAGTACTGTGCCCAGTTTGAAAGAGACCTCCAGAATGACAATTATACACCAATCACGGTGAACACCCAAGAAGAGTTCAATGAAGTGGTCAAGAACTTTAACTTTTACAAGAAAAGCATGGAGCAGGTATGAGTATTATCTGAAACTTTTGATTTTGATTGTCAGCAACCCTTCCCAAGACGATTTCCCTTCTCTCGCTTTGTCATATCGGTCTTCAAACAAGCAAAAAACTACATCGTCGGCTGCAAGAAGTTCATGGACGATCTACAGCTATCTCATTCGGAAATCGACGACACTGTCAGACGATATTCGAACGTCCTACTCTCTCGTTGGTCTGGAAGCTTAAAAGCTTATGTGAATAAACGGCTGTCTTTAGTTCAGGTAGGGAAACAATTTTTCTTGTATATCCTCTCTTCAGCTTGTCCAAATCACCGTTAATATCACATATTTGGAAAAGTCTTGCGAGTCTCTGGGACATTTCATCACAAAGCTGACCATGGGAGTAGACGGTGTAATGACTCCCTCATCTCATCAACTGGCTCTGAGTCAGCAAGTGTTTCAAGACGCTCGTAGTGAGGTATGACTAGATTATAACACGAGTTACATTGGTTTAGGTCGAACAACAAATTGACGAGTTCATGAGAGACAAGATTGATGAAATGCTCGAGCTTGGTGTCTATGACTGGGAGCTGCCCGCTTCGTCTGGCCGTGCCACTGAGCAGATTAGCGACCTGATCAACTTCTTGGAGACAACGTTTATCTCCTTCACCAACCTACCCACAAGTTTGGCCAAGCACGTTTGTATGCAGGTAAAGATAAAGATAAAGTTTGACCCATAATAATGCCAGAGCGAGCTCAATTGCATGCGAGTACAACCTGAGGGGCCAGGTCGAGTAGACTTACGTTTTAAACTGGAAAGCCAAATATGACTTCAAAAACGCCTTATCTTCGTTGCAAGCTACTACCATTTTACCGACCTCTGTGAGAGGATGAAAGCCTTGGTTGAGCCAAAGCGGTTTTGAACTTGGGACCTTTCAACTAATGCTTGCGCCTCCTGCCACTGCGCTAACTCGCTTTGTAATATTGTAGTTTTCGGAAGGAGAGATTCTTGTTTCAGTCTTGTAAGCATCTGGCTTCTCAACTGATGGCCGGTCTCCTAATATTGGACTTCCGCATTATTTCTCCTGGAGCTTTGGACCAGTTCAGTTTGGATGTGATGCAGTGTGAGATGTTCACAGCAAGATGTCCAGTTCCCGGATTCGATCAGAACACACTGCCTATGACCTTTGCTCAGCTAAGGTAAGATATCTATCCTTTCGAAAGCATTGCAATGGTTAAGACAACTTCTGGATTTGGTAATGGATGACGACTGGACTACCTACTTTGCCGAGTATGGCACGGATACCGCAAAATACAACCGCCTGAAGCGCGAAAATATCATTGTTCTTTTGGACAAGTGAGCCATTTCGTTGTTCATCATTACGATCGACTGCTTTTCAGAGTCACGGAGTATGAGAAGCGATCTTCGAGTTTCTTTGGAAGAAGGACTGACCGCATGAAACTTCTGGAGACTGTCATGAAGCAACTTCGCCAGTTGCAGTGAAGAAACGTCTTATCTGCGATAAAACACCCCGCAAAGCTTGTAATAGCATGATAATTTATCACATTTTTTACACATCTTTTTTTCAGAGCATTGCTTTTAGGTGCTGATAAACTATCGCTTGATACTAATTTTCCTCACACGGAAAGAACTCTTGTTTCTCTTCAGATTGATGAGCGATGATACTTGCTCGTGATATCCCCAAGATGAATTCCTTTGGGTGGAAAAGCCAAAGACCCGAAATCCTCTTCTTCAATACGTTAAATGGATCCAACTGGGTCGCTCTTCTATGACACATGATCTGTTTTCAGACCCTTTTTACCGTTAAAATATCTGCTGTGTGGGATGAGAAGACGTCCAAGGAGGTGTGCAAACACTTCAAAAAGCAATGCGATCTCTGCAAGAAGTGCATCGCCGATGTGGAGCAGACCCCGATCCCGCACGAACATCCAATCCAGTTGCCCAATGAACCCGAAGTTCCTGCCAACTATTAGAAGTAGTCTTTGATATAATAATATAAATCTACGAATTGGTTGAAATAACATCAACTAAAAGTTATTTCACTGTAGGTGTTTAGGGGAAAACGTGGCAGTTGGGAAACTGTTAGTAAGTACACGCTTTGAACTTTACGTTCTGTCAGAAGGTCTTCCTTCCATAGTACTTCTGCCACTCAGACTCCAAAAACCTTTTTTTCATTGCAGTCTCGCTGCTGACTCAGAACAACCAGCAGCGAGCTAAATGTTCAACATTAAGAGAGCTTTGACAAGCGGATCCTTTTATTCGAACGATTGTATCCGAAGCAAAACAAATTCTTTTAATGAGGAAATCCCTATAAAGTAGAAGGTGTCAAGAAAGTAGTGACAACCAATCTGTAAAACATTGTTGGCTTTGACTGTGCATGGATCTTTACATCGGTGCTGTATAGAGGGATTGGGTTTCCGGATTTCAGTAGATAATGTTGATCGATCTTCAAACTATTGAAATCAAGAAGAAGAAAATTCTAACCTGGTGTTGCAAGAAGTCTGGTGACTTTCTCCTCTCCTCAGATGCCCCAAGTTGTTGTCCAGTCGTTTTTCCGCTCCTCCAATATAGCAATGGGTTGAAGTTTGTAGTCTTTTCTCGTGCATATTGTTGTCGTTCGATCCTATTACTTTGTGATAAACAGATATATGTGTATTGTCAAACCTTTGAAGTCGACTGCCCAAAGGTTTCTTCTTCTCCTGTTCAGCTTCCTGGTTAGAGAAACCCGATAACGGTCCTTGAAATGATGCTAGTCTTTTCTGAGCTATTGTTTGAATCTTACACGCTTCTGTGTTACCAATTGACATTTCAAGTCTTCTGGTCACTGATCCTCTCCTCAGATACGATGTCGAAACAAGCACTTCCTCAGCTACACTGAATCATCTCGATAGAAGTTCACATTTTCATCCGCTCACTGGGTCCAGTAATTCCGTCGGTGCTCCTCGATTCCTGTAGGTTCTCTTGGTTTTTCTTCAATTGGTGCAGTTCTTGCAGGTGATGCTCCTCTCCTCAGTTGCCCCAGTTGTTCAGGAATACCAGACGATTTCCCATTGTCCCTGCTAAGAAGTTTTAATATCCTCAGTTGTCCCAGAGCTGCTTTCTCCTCTCCCCAGTTGCGCATGACACGATGCGCTTCGTCGACAACTTTTCTGAATCGTGATGGTAGCAGAAGACTCAGCTAGGTAAGCTCCTTGATCTGTTTCGGTAGCTCCTCTTCCCTTCAGTTTTCACTGTCCAGACGATTCCTCCTTGTAGTCTTCATCCATTGTAGTTGCATTGTTGGTCTGCCTCTCTCTTCCGATCTTCTAGCGCTGTTTTTTACCCTCAGATGTCCCAGAATTCTTGCTTCTCATCATTGTTGTCCAGAAAACTCCAGCTGTCACTGTCCAACTTAGCAAGTTCTCTGAACCGTTTTGGTAGTTGGTCACTCAACTAGGTCCACTACTTTTGTCCAATATTTGAATCTATAAGCACAAGATGAATATAACCGAATGAGAACTAGTCTACCGTAGAAGATCAGCCGTGTTTTTTCTATCCCCCTCTTCTCCAGTATGCTATGACGTTGCCCAAGAATCCTTCTGTAGTATAATTGGCTCTCCTCTCCTCAGTTGTCTCTGCTTGTCTATTCCATGTTGTGAATTCTCTCGGTAGTTACTCACTCGACTTCACTCCTTTGCCTAGATCCTTGTTCAAGCTGCTCCTTGAGTGCAATCTTAAAAATCACATGAAAGGGAGTGACAATTAACTATACCAAAGGTATAGTCAATGACGTGAAGTCAGACGATAGTTTTCTTCATTGTGCCGCTATTGTGCACTGAGCTGTAGTTGTTCTGGTCACCATTCAGTCCTAGATTGCCGGCTCTTCTGAAACTGTTGCTGTCCGAAGATTGTAGACTGAATTGAAATTTGACTTTGACAATGTTGGGAATCCTCACTTGTCATCCTGTCGCAATGAGGGAATGAAGGTCGAAGTTGTTGTTCGAAAGGTTATTTCCAGACTATTTCCTAAATTGGAACTGGTGTAGATACCATTGTCGCTGTCATTCGCCTGCTGTCGTGAGATAAAGAGTTATCCGTCGATTGTAGTGAAGTTCAAATGCTCAGTGCAGTCTACAAGAGAAAATGAAAAGGATTGTGAACAAATCTTACTGAGACGTTTAGTCAGACGATAGTTTTCCTTCCACTTGTTTATATACACGATTGGACGTTCAAATGTTTTCTAAACATCGATGTTGTTGTCGTCGTTGTTGCTTTTCGCCCTCGATCATAGTAGAACACCTTGCCGTCTTAAAGTAAAAGATGTTTTCCACAAAGCGTCTGCTACCCAATTGGTCAAAAGTCTTGTGTAGTTCCTGTAGTGGTCGTCGATTGGTGTTAGGATTCTTCATTCTGCTTTCGGCTGCCGCTCGCTGTAGTTGTCCTGGCCATTGTTCGTTGAGTCAAATGTCGCTGGTTCTTTTGAATCTGTCGAGCCGTTGTCCAAAGTGTGGACTGAAAGCAATTATTTTCAAACATTATCGGGAATCCTCACATGTCGTCCTGCCGCAATGACTGAAATCAGATTGTAGTTGTTGATCGAAAGGTACTTGTTAGACTGTTTCCTGAATTAGGTCAGGTGTAGATACCACTAGCGCTGTCATTCGCCTTCTGCAGTCGCAAGATAGAGAGATGTTCGACGATTGTAATGAATCTCTAGTGCTCTTAAAACGAAGAAATTGTAAACCAATATGATCGGTATCACCCAGGTTTCTCAGCAGAAGTTTGCTTCCCTGTGAAGATAACAGGTTGAAGTTTGGTACTCTGAAGAAAGTACAATTTAGAGGAACAAGCTGGCGTGTTTTCTGAGCAAGTGGAAGTAGTTGTCACCGTTGAAGCTTTTCTCTGTTGATCCTTTCCTCCAATGCAGCCCTTTCAAATACTTTGTAGCGTTGCTGTTTTCTTCCTAAAAAAGACATTCTGCTCAAGAGCCCGGCAATTCTTACTGAGACTTGACTGATCCATTTTTTTTCCAACTGTTGTCTTCTCTATTCGTCGGTTGATGTCTTTTCTGAACTTGTGAAGAGTGTCGCACCCGTTGCCAGTTTTGTCCTATGGTCATCCTTCCATAGTTATAACCATCCAGCCACTTGTAAACACGTTCGAATGCAGTAGCGTTGTAGTTGAACGTCGTTGACTTGATGGAAGTATTGAAAGATGAGATTTAAATGAAGTTATCAGGCCAAGTGGTATAAAATCGGTCGTAGTTGCTGATAGCTCTCCGCCTCTGAATTGATAGTAGCAGTTACCGCTGTGGCTGTGGCCACGACATTTCCATAACCGAACGTGTAGTTGTTGTGTTGTTGATTTCTTTGCTGGAAGTTTACAGTTGACAGCAAAAAAGTATATTTTTTACCGGTTAATTGGAAACCGTCGCCTTGTAGCTTTTTTGACGCTGTTTTGATTCCAAGTATTAGTCAAAGTTGTAGTTGCTTGTTTTGAATCGAAGTTGGGAAACAATGTACCTTGAAGTTTCGATGATGGTCTAAACTGTTTCATTTAAACGTTATCCAAACAAAACATACGTTTCAGAAAATTTGAAGCAGGTGACAGTACAGTATACGAAATCGACCGGGTATATCCAAAAGGAAATTAGTCTGTCCACTTCCTCGTAAACTTATGCTATAAGTGGAAAAGTTAGACAGTTATAGAAATGCACGCTACCTTTTTGCTTATTCGAAATGATCCATATCTTTTGAATATTCTGCCAAAGCGCAATTAAAGCCAGGAGTATTGTTACACTCAAAATGTTGCCACAACCATTGCTACCGACACTGTACGCAATATCGACCGTCGTCTGTTTTCCATACCAAAACTATGAATTCTCCATTTCTTCTCTCCTCAAATGCCCCAGTTCTTGTGTCGAATGATGCTCCTTCACTATCCAAATCTTTTACACGATCCCGCTCCTACATTGCCCAGATCTTCTTCCAGAGCCAACTTATCTCCTCAGATGCCCCAGCCTTCGCTACAAGAGCCGCTTGTCTCCTAAAGTGACAGGAATTTCTTCACTGCTTCTCCCAGTTGTCCCAGTTTTTTTCAAATCAACACTCCTGCAATGACCAGATCTTCTTTGACGCTGCTAGAGTGACCATCTTTTGAGCCACTCCGCGTCGCTGATGACGGTCCTCCCCTTCGCTGCCCATTTCTTCCGCACTCTTCCTCTTCTCAGTTATCCCAGATTTGCTCCATTTCTTGTCTCCTACACTGTTCAGGTCGTCAGATCCTTTCCTCAGATGCCCCAGATCTTCGTCGACGCTCCTTCAATGGCCAGATCGTCCTTTGTGCGGCCCTCTTCTCCACTCTCTCAAAATGGTCAGCTCTCCTTAGATGATGCTCCTCTTCTACATTGCCCAGATCTTCTTTCAAAGGACGCTCCTTCGTTGCCCTATTTGCCCTCAATCTTCTCCCAAACGTGGCTCTTCTTCTAAGATGCTCATGATTCTGAAGTTTTCTCCTCTCGTCAGATAACGGTCGACTCCTAAATTGCTCAGTTTTTTGTTGACGCTTCTCGTCCAGATCTTCTCCATTGCTCCTCTTCTCGGCTACCCGAAGTTTTCCAAACGACGCTCCTTTATTGCCCAGATCTTCTTTTAGACGATTCTTCTTTTCAGATGTTCAGATATTCCAGCACGTTGGCGCTCCTGCATTGTCCAGATTCTCAATATTCTTCCTCTCCTCGGTTGGTCTGTTCATCGGTCAGATCTTCCACGGCTTCTCTTTTTGAATGCTCATCATTCTCTCCATAGCATATTACATTCAGACATCTCGTTTGTTGCAGAACATTTTCTAATGCCTGTCGTCATCACAGATGATATCAATTTCTTCCGTTTTCATAAACAACATCCTCGCAATAGATTTTTTCTTTTCCAATTTTCCGTTCTGTCGATGCACAGCATAATTCCGTTGCTCACATGGTCTCTTTTCGGTTGATTCAACTCCCGAACAACAAAGTTGTCTATTTTGCGTGAATCATCCTGAATGCAATACAGAAACCTACACAATATCGATGCGTGTCGACAAACTCCACAGCTGACACCCTTCACAAACGATTCCTGTGCTTTCTTCTGCCAACGACCCCACGACCGTGAGCTGCTTCGAGATGACCGCTGTTTATCCATTTTATACCAATCCACGTTTTCCTAATCCTTATGCTTCGTTTCACAATTCCATTGACTCCAGATTACGAAATGGTCATCATCCAGATTGTTCAACGGTTCATCGCGCATCAGTAATTCCGAGTGTGTCTATTGCTTCCGATTTTCACTATTGTGCCACAATTGAGCTTTCCACATTATCCTATTTCCATTATTTTTCCCAGCAAGTCCTCTCAGCTGTCAGTATCAGTCTCCACGTCAATCCCATCTATTGGCTCTCGTTTCTCACATCACGCATCGTTTGTAAAGGCCACTGTCACCCAGGTTGGAGCTAGTCGGGAAGAACAAAGGTTGAAATAAGAACGAAGGCTAAACTCTTATTAATCTTACCCAGCTAGATTAGAGGATGAGGTTGAAAACAGACAAGAGAGGATAATGAAGGGACATCTAGATTGTTGCAGAAGGACAAAGGCTTAGAACATGGACATCCGACTCCCGTGGCGTACTGGTTGAAAGGTATTACAAGACGCAAGTGTGAATAGATCTAAACACTGCATTAGATACCTGTCTCTCTTCTTCGGACAATAGCTAGAGATCAATTAGGTTACGTTCCCAAAACGTGGCTCTCCGTCTTCTTAGAACTTATAACGGTATTGGAAGTATCGGAAAGTAATATCAGTCTACAGTAGTCTATATATCCCAGTTGACTCTTCTGTGTGATATGAGGAGAATGGAGGCACGAATAGTCCCGCAAAAGAGTCTCAACTGCTGCTAGGCATGTTACAGTCTTGTTAGATGTTGAGCTTCGAAAGATGTTGGACAGTTTTTGCTGATTCGGGCAGGCTTTTTTTTAGTCGGAGGGGGCGAAATGTAGTAGGTATCCCAAAATAGGCACATCTCATTGTAGTCCCGTTTAATGTAGCAACTGTCGAATGTTTGTATGACCTTTTCTTTTGATATGTTCAACACTCGCTGAACTCTGGAAGCTTTGAGTACCTGTTTCATATGTCAAAAGTAGCGCAACTGTTCTTTCCTCTTCGAATCGATAGCTAAGTATCCTAGGTTCGGTTCAATTCTTCTAGGCGATTCTGTTGATAGATTTCAAAAGAGCTGTTGGTAATTGAGCTGGTTCAAAGCTGCGACCAAAGAACTGCTTGAGAACGGGATAGATGAAGACGTCTTAGGACCCAGTAGGAAGGATACGACCCGTTGACTGTCAGTTTGTTCTCGCTGCTCCTTTCGCTTCTTAGCCGTCCCTCCACTGTCATACGCGATATGGCAAAGAGCTGTTGGACCCATGTCATCTGCACTTCTCAGCGTGGCATCCCCTTAGATCGTTGTCAATAGCCTGTGATACGGTTTCCTCTTGCGAACGTCTCTTTCTGTTTCCACGTTTCTCCCGATTACGATTCGTTTGCTCTCTACTTCCTTTCTCATTCAGAAAATTTTCTTCAATACAACATCTCGTTACGTTCCATTGCTCTAAACAGTGCCATTCTTCACTCCCATACCTCATTTTGAACATGTTCGAGCCCTTCATTCACTCCAACTTCCCGATAATCAGCCGACGCAAAGAGAGTTAGGACGTTCTCAAAAGTCAGCATTAGCTTGACTCACTCTTGTCCACTCGAACAGGCAATTGCAAAAGAGACCTTCGTATGATGAGAGAGCGATGAGAAGGGAGAGAGCGTTCGCTATGAATTCAGATGTTAGCCCTAGGACTTACGCCTCGCTCGAGGACGTGAACTGTTGGGATAGATCAGGGGTTGGCTGCCACAGACTTCCAGAACACGGAGTTCCCTAGCGCTTATGAAAGACAGTCAAGATTGGCGTTGGATGGTAAAGCAGTTGTGCCGCGATTGAGAGAGATACTGAGACTCCGTCTGATGAACTCTAAAACAAGACACAAGTCCCCGAACCCCTAACAACCTCTGATTCCCTGGGTAGCGTTGCGCGGAAGATTGAGTTCCATGTGAGATGGGGCCCGTCAGGACAGCATGAGACCATTCCTCCTCTTCAGCAGAGGGAGATGTGATCTGTAAAAGGAATGAAGAGAAAAGAATTTATTCTAGGAGGTGGCGCTGTACATATGTCGACCCGGAAAGAGTTGAGACCAGATGGAGAGGAGACCAGGATGTCGTTGTCATGGACCTGTAGCTTCTATTCACGGGGATGAGTCACCTGAAAGCAGATGCATTAATATCGTACAGTAGCTTTTCATGTTAAAGATCCGGTTTGTTTCCTCAGACTGTGTTTGCCTTTCGAAATAGTGCGCCCTTAACCGGCTGACTATCGATTGGCGCGACGCGGACAAGAGCGCGTCGCGGCTCTGTTTTCGATAATAGAGTAGTGATTCGAAACATCGAGAAAACCTCGGGCTAACACTATTTGCAAAAAATTCAATACTTTGAAACTATGCTAACTTCGGTGAAAGAAGTGTTAACCAACCTGTATTCCTTTTTGGCGCTCTGACACTGGCGAAGAACTCGTTCAATCCGAAGGGATCTTCATCACTACCGGTACGGGCACGCTTCTGAGGTGGCTCAGGAGTCTGAACGACAGGTACGACACGAGTTTCTGAGATCTCCTCTGCGGAGTCGTTAGTGCTCATGTTTTCGCTAGTCGAAACAGTCTCAGGGCTTTGCTCAATTTTCCTAGCGCGTCGAGCTGCCCGACGTTCACCCAAATGCTTACACAAAGACTGAATGAATGCCGTCTGCAGAAGTTCTAGACGGAATTGGCGTTCCTTGCACTTGTTGAGGTCACGGCGCTTCTTGATGGCCATTCCAAGTAGCTGAGTAGGTGTCATGTCCTGACTGGCTCCAAGGAGAAAAGATGCTTCCGCGAGATTGCACATCTTGAATTGGTTCAGTAACTACAGATGAGGGGGTGGATAGAATTGAAGGACAGCAGCTGTGGGAGACACACTGCGAGACTGGTCGCGTTGAGGGGAGGGGCACTCACACGGCTGAGACGCGTCGCGTCTCGAGTGGCGTTCGGAGCGCGCACACACCAAAAAGGCTCGTTTGCCCAGAACATAAACGATTTCTGAGAGTACTCTATGGTTTTCCGAAGAGCTGAATAAGTATAATTGCAAAAAATCTGGTTACTGAAAAAAAAATATTCTGTATCGTCCAAAACCGGCTAGTTTGTTCTTCACAATGTAAGCAGTCGCGATGCGGTTGCGTCACGTGCAGCTATGATGGCAATGCGGCAAAAACTGGTTTCCAAACGGCTGATCAGATGGGAAAGGCTGAATAACGAAGCTGATGCCCACGCATTGACGTGAAGAGGAACGCTCCTATGATGCCAACTGAAAGGTGCTGAAGCAGAACATCCAAATATCTTTAACCCGGAAATAGCTTATCGATATCTCATTAGACACTGGATTTAGCAAAAATGAGTTAATGGTAGGTACTATTTGATCCTAAACTCATATTTTTGTGCCTTTTGACGATCGATATAGAAAACCTCGGCAAAAATTCGGTTTTGTTCCTGCAAAATGAAATGCAGCGTTTCTATATCAAGAGTTGTAATTCACTGGTTTGCGCATGTCTATTTGTAGAATCCTAATTAAGTTTATCTATCATAACTCGTACTCCAGTAAAATCCATTTTTATCAAGTCAGCTGCCGAGACTGGTCTGTTGACGGCGAGATTAACGGGTCACGTGAAAGAAAGGAAACGAAAACAGGCTGCAGGCAAAATATTCTACAAGGAAATGAAACAATCGGGGAATTTTCTAGAGAACAACATTGATGAATCGGTTAGAGGGATAAAAATGTCTTTGCTCTTTTCGCTTATTCGTAGCTAACCTCGATGGTAGAGTCTGAAAAGCAAAATGCAAGATGCCTGATTTTGGTCACTAACCAGAACATGTTCAAAGTTTATTTGAGTAATTCCAGTTACTAGAAATGGAATATAAAGAGTAGGACTTTGGGAACAAGACGAAACTTTTAAACCATGGTTATGATGTCCTCATGTAAAATGCGTGTATTTGCTGTACTTCATTTTACAGGCTCTGATGTGAAACATTGATAGACTTATTCAAAAGAATATCTCTGTTAAATGCATAACAATGTATTATTGCATTCAAACATCCAGAGCAGAGAATAAGAAAGCTACCATTCATGTTAACCAAAGAGCTTCGATATTGGCTTCCAGATCTTTTAAAGGAAATCTCATGTGTCTGAGCGATCATTCTTTATCATGTTTCTGATTTTCCCGCTAGTTCTATCACTACTACAGATCTCAGAACAGCGAAGCGTAAGTGTTTTCTGATACATTGTACTGTTGTTTAGCCCGCTTCCTTTGGTGATGTCATATCTAGTGACATTTTGAGTGGTGAATCAAACCCTTTGAATTGCCCTGGACTTCCCGAATTAGAAGGAAACAACAGTTCCATAAGTCCTGGAGGTGTTACCGGTCTAGAGGAGTCAGGATTGTCTTCTGGTTTTGGAGACGAATCTGGTTCGGGATCTGGAGAAGCATCAGGACCTGGATCAGGAGAGGAATCTGGTTCTGGTTCGGGATCAGGAGAGTGCTCTGGTGACTGTTCTGGGGAGGAGTCTGGATCAGGGTCTGGGGAAGAATCAGGCGCTGGATCTGGAGAAGAGTCTGGAAGCGGCGAAGAATCGGGCTCTGGATCTGGAGAAGAGTCTGGAAGCGGTTCCGGATCAGGAGAGTTTTCTGGTTCTGGAGAAGAATCCGGATGCGGGTCTGGTAATGAATCTGGACCGTTTCAAAAACTTTCTGATTCAGGAGAGTTTTCTGGATCTGGCGATGATTGTTCTGGTGTATCAGGCGCTGGATCTGGAGAAGAGTCTGGTTCATCATCGGGATCCGGTGAAGATTCCGGCTCAGGCTCAGGAGACGGCTCTGCTGAGTGCTCTGGAGATTCCGGCTGTCCTAGTGAAGAATCGGGATCCAGCTCAGGAGAAGAGTCAGGATCCGGCTCGGGTGAAGAGTCAGGCTGGAAACCAGCATCAAAAAGTAGCGATCAGTTCGTTTCCAGTATCGAAGTAATACCGGGAACCACCAACGCGTCCGATAACCAAACAACGCATGGAACAACCTCCGAGCTCAAGCCTTCAAAAGAATTGTTTTTCACTTTGTTTGGTCGCGTTTGGTTCTTTTAGTCGATAAAACGATCTTGTTGGGGCTTTACTTTAGTTGTTAGAAAGAATAATATCATGTAATACAGAAAATTAAAACAACTACCCGGGGAAACAGATGTGCAAATAGCTATTCACAAGAGATTTTTTCTGCCCCTGTAGAATTTTGCTAGCACAAAATAGTCAATCATTTATGAACGTCCAAGATTTCTCTACGGATATCTAGACAGTTTCGATTGTGGTATTGGGCTCAATGAAAAATTCTTATGATCTAATTTTGGACAGACCTTAAAACTATCCATAACGCATGCAACAGCTGCCGTACAACGGGTGTTGGATCAAGTACCTTCCACTTGCCAGCACTTTTCCCTGTCAAACAGTTTTCCTTCCAAGGATGGAAGCTCAGCATCATATATTTGTCGCCACCAAGTCGCAATTACTCATCTTCGAGGAACATCTCGGATAGATGAGTCTTTCTGTCATAAAGCATGTGCATAGCTAACGATATCTTTGGGAAGTCCAGAACAATTTAGATATCTTCCCCTTTGTTGCAATCTTAGCATTTTTCATTGCAAACTTCCGTCGCCTTTAAGCCACTTTGGGCCGAATAAGAATTCGCGCGATGCAAATAGTATCTCCCGCGTTCAGGTTTTAGCAAAGAACTCCGGAGTGGAACAGATGGACTTTCCTACATCTTTTATTTGACACATCCAGGTAACTTGGTTCTTTTCTCACTATCTGCAATCTTCCCTAAGAAATCCTTGGAAAGCCTTTCCGCGATATTTTGAAAAAGAAAGGGTGGCTATTATTTCTCTGCCGACTCATTTTTTTTATTTGCTTGACACTTGTCATTTTATGGATACAAGACATGAGAAATGTAATCCTTAGATCTCGCGATACTTTTTTGTTATAGAACGAAGTTATTACTTCTTCGAAGTCATTAGCACTGGAAGTCATAACAAGCTGAGTCTCACCTGAAAAACTGTACATTCTTGGTGATCTCTCTACCCTGATTAGCAATTCGGTCTTTTCGATCTTTCAGCTCCAACTTTGAAAAGTCGTTCTCCAAACTATTCTCGTCCAATTTGATTTACATCCTCAAGTTATGTCTGTAGTTTTGCTTCTTCTGAAGCGTTCGAAATGGATATAACGTTCGATTTCTGCCAATTTGTGGATACCAAAGCTTTTTAGGATGAGTAACTGTTTACTGACAGTGGTAAACCAAAGGCTATCAATCTTGGTACCCTCATATCATGTGCCTTTCTTAAGATAGCTTTAGAAAAGTACAGGAAATGGTAGTCTACTGGCTAAGTGAAAGTTTAATCTTTAAGTGAATGACTTTTAGGAAATTATGAGGGAAAACATTCCTGTGAAAACCATTGTTCTAAGTCTAAGTTGTAGACAGAATTAGCGAAACAGGCTGAATTTGAGTCCCTTGTTTTTCAACGTCACTTGTCTTCCAGGGACGACTATACTTACTGATGCCGAGCGTAGTTCCTCTGCTAAACGACCTAGTATCACGTCCTCTCCCTGGTAGTGTCAAAACAGGCCAGTTAACGAGTAATGCCCCTGATCTTTTTCTACGCGACTGCCTAATTCCTCTGACTGAGTGTGAACTAATCCCTTGTCTCGTGTCTTAACCATAATCTTCTATAAACAGGAACTATTCTTGGGAGTCTAACTCAATTTACCCAGTAATGATATCGTTCATCAGCTTCTCTGAATATTCCAAACACCTGTCTCCTTTTCTGGTTTTGGATCAACTGCACTCGACTAGAGTGTTATTCGTCCAGCTTTCCGGTTTGAAACGTTTAAAGTTCAAGTCTACCCGGCTACAACCTAATAAGCCAACAAGAACCAAAAATCATTTCTAAAGAGGTTGTGAATTTCTGTCGGCTTTTGTGTTCATGCGCCTCCGCTGAATAGTTTTTGACAAACGGCTTTTTTGAGTAGCGCCGAGATGTTTTTCGCATTGGTCTGTTTTAGAGTAGGTGTGACATCCTTCCTGACTCCGGAAATGTGCGTCCTGATGATGCCCCCTAACGTAATTCAATTATTTCAACGAAAGTTAATTCCGTCTTCCAAAAAGTGTGGATCCTTGGCGTTCAAGAAAGCCAATTCCAGCTATTCACGTCCTTAGTTCAGTCTACTTCCTCAAACTTTTAATTCCTTCCCTGTTGGCTCTTAAGTAGTGACTAAAGATGAGTCTGCCTCAATATAAAAATCTGCCTAGTCAGAAAAAAAAACTGTTTTCCAAATTTTAATATCACAATATCTGATAAAGTCAGCATGCTTTCTCAAAAGTCCCAAATCAGATCATGTACTAGAGTTAATATCTTTTGTCAACATCCAACTAACTTCTCCCAACTCCTACATCCACCTAAAAGGACTTTTGAAACAAACCTTTAAGGTATTTCTTGGAGGCAAAGGTGCGAACTAGGGACCGGATGTCCGTCAACTTATTTATGTCCGGGTGGCATTCTTTAGGGCAGGTGCTTGTGTCTCGCGGCGGTTTGTCTACTTATTTGAGAAGAAGCAGCGTATAACCATCGCTCAATTCCTAAGCGTTCTAGGGTGTCGTAAACAGCCAGCTATCCCCGTACTAAATGTTTTTCTCTGAAATAAATCCCTGTCTTTCCTGTTTATGGAAATTCTCGGGGAATGAATGGTCCCGGGTCGCCTCCTTCTTCTATTTTCAACACCTCACGATTCGAAAATTGCTACCCGCAACCCGTATCTGATGTCACATGTTGGTGTTTCGTCCAACCCGGCAGGAAGCGAGCATTCAGGCGAACACTCGGCCCCTATCATCCAATTTTATGGTTCAAGTTCGCATTAACCACATGCTCACGAGGTCGTGTTACATTTGTATTAGGAACTTTTTCTTACCTAAGACATTATATGAGTGTCTGTTTTTGATAAAACAATATGCCGTCCTATTGGACAGCTTAAACTGAACAACAATCTTCTTTCGATTTTTCTTCCATCGCATTAGTTAAACGTCTGGGGCTCTGAAAGTTGTTTGTAAAACGAGCCCATATAGTACCAAATCGGGAACATGTCGTAACATTCCCCTGAAGCCTCCAGAGTTTAGGTTGCAACTGATTCTGTTAAAATAAATTGGTGTGTCCAAAAATGATTCTTTATTGTTGGCTCGAGCCTGCCTAGTATAAGCTATTTTTTAAGAGTCCGTGACCACGAGTCTGCGATTTATGACTATCCGCCGGAGAAGTATTAGCCATTCTCTGATATTATTGTGAGCCATTTTCCTCGTGCGTCGGCCTTTCTTCTCCAACTCTTGCCTTCTATTCTCTTCGCCCTTTTCAGTTCGAACGGCTATGGGCTTCTCACCTTGGGAGCAAGTTCTAACTCTTTTATTCTTCGTCTTCTTCAAGCTCGCGGTAGGTTTTGTTCTCGGAAAATAGGACATCTGTTTGAGAATAGGCATGCTCAAAAATGTATAACTCACGATGATAAAGCTATTTCAAGCGAGTGACCATTGATCGGGACAGATGATTATTCTGTTTGCGGATCCAGAAAATTATGTTCCCAAAGGAGTGTTTGCAGAAAGGAAAAGCTCTGGATATCGTTAATCCCACAACTCTTCCCTCAGTAATTTGGCCGACTCTTGAGTAAGGAGAGCTTAGTTCAAAGTCCACACAACTTCTTTCAGGAGTGGTCTCTTACTGCTCCGACCAGCCAGCTGTACGCCGGTGCTTCGTAATTGTTCTGGTCATGGAGCGTGTGCTCTACACGGGAAACTGCCTCGCTGTCTATGCGTGATCGGCTACCATGGAAACTTTTGTGAAATCAAAACATCGGCTGTACCTCCCCTACACGGTAATCAGCTTATCTGACTCAATCTTGCGTTGTGATAGGAATGTGACTGGATGTATAAGCGCTCAGACTACACGAGTCTTAGTAAAGGCTCTTGGGAACATTGTTTTTTTCGAGTCATGACTCAAAAGTCTTCGAGACCATGAATCATGACGCTTGACCGTAGCATCTTTGGCGCAGCTCAAGATAGAGACCGCCAGGAAGATGGAAGTACAAAACTTATCTAACGTTTCAAGCAATTTTCATCAAAGCATGGAAAAAGATTAGTGTCTTTAAATGAAACCTAGAACAATCACAGACTCGTGAAAGCCCAAAATTGAAAGTACTAAGGAATTCACTATTGATCAATGTCCTTGAAAAGTTTAAAGGGATAGACAAGCTCAGAAGGCATTCTAAAGCGACAATTTTCGATGTGTTTGATCAAGCATACTTTTCCAGTTGCAACAGTTCTTCTGTTCATTTTCGCCGTCTACATTATCATCCATGCAGGCTGTGTGATCCACCGTTCTCGGGTTTGTTTCGGCTGCAATCGCAATAAATTATCCATCTACAGTGTCAGAGGTCGCTATCGCGAAGTTGCGATTCGTCTCGGAAGCGACCTGAGCTAGGCAGCTACGGTTCAATAGGAGAGCAGACGATTGCCTTCGAGTCGAGAAAAAAACCATCGTACCAAAATGATGAGACGCAGACGACGACACCAACCGGAACTCTTAGCAGATGATCATCCTCAGTTCAGCCCTCAGTTTACGCGTTTTCTTCTTTCTGTTAGTGACACAAATAACCTACGAGTCTGCACAGTCACATTCACACTCATATGCACAACTTTTAATTCGGGTCTCACTTTTTTGTGTACATAGTAACGTCGTTGTAAATACTGCTCGACTTTCTAACCTTTTATGCTTGCTTGTGATAAAGGTTCTTGGAGCTGACATGATGTTGATATAGTGACTCTATCCGGGTCTCGAGTTGGTTGAGAGCCTAATCCTCATACAAATATGCTGGAAGACGGCAAAGATGGGCACGTTTTCGCCACACTGCCTCGTAGAATAGTTTCCAGTTTTGGGTCACATGCTACAAATTCATTCGTGACCACACGTTGCAGAAGGAAGCATTCCAAAAGATTTTGGTCATTAGTATCAATTAATGCCCATTGTTTTTTAAGTGAAACAGTTTCGCTCCCTCTCTTTCCTCTTACACTTTACACCCCCTTAACAGAATGCGTGTTTCCACGAGAGGGCGTCTTTCCGCAGGATTCTTCATCTCTATCGCTCTCGCCTTCACAGCCGTCAGTCTTTTCACATGTCGTAAGCTCAAATATTGCTTTGAAATAGTGGTCTCGCTTAGACTGGCTCAATTTGGAAGATATGAAAACCCAAGGACTCTTTGCTCAGACCACGAGCGAATGTACTTTCGACGTAAGTCTCTTTTGAAACTTTGCACGACTAAACATTTAGAGCAGTGCATGGAATACGGCAGTCTTTAGCCTCATGATTGCTGCTCTGGCTCTTGAAGTTATTGTCGTGGTCTTCGTTTTAATTTCGAGGTTGTTAGTGGTTTGACTCAAACACCATCTAGGAATTCAGTTTCTTACCACACCGCGATGGCCATGGTCGTCACATGATCAAGCTGGACCTCCTATTGTGCTTTTTAATATTCGCTACACAAACAGCTGCTCTGATAACATACGGAGTTTCGTCGAATAATGCCTACCACGGACAGGATGGACCTAACTTTTCTCACAGCGTGAGCATTTCCATCAATTTACAGTTGTTCGATAAGAGTTTTGGCGAAGAGTTTCAAAACCTGACCTGTCGCCATTCTGCAAACATTGTTTCAGATGGGGTGGAGTTTTTGGCTTGTGATCCCTGGTGCCGTTTTCGGACTCATCGCAATTGGACCTCTGACTCATGCTCTTTATGCTATTCACTTAGAAGGAGAAGATGAAGACTGGCACTTCTAAAACCAACTCTCCGCTCTTATCTTGCTCAAAATATTGTCATAACCTCAGCAATAAACAATTTTCGAAGGTGGGTTCGTCGCGAATGAAGCACCGGGGTCAACTCGTCATCGGGAAATGATGAACACTTCCAGAGACAGTTTTAGTGAGTCAGGTGACGTCTGGTGACGTCTCCCGATGAATCATTGTTTGTTCTAACTTATCAGAAATCGTGGCTATTTATAAGGGATCCAAAAAACGGCTGCTTTATCACCAAGTCTCAAACCGCCACAGCAATGCTTGTTTCTTTCCGTGTCCACCTCGTCTCAGGCTTCATCGCTGCCATCTCGCTCATTTTCAACTGTATTGCTATTTTCACTTGCCGTGAGTTTGTATAGATATATTTCCTTAACAATATTTTACAGACTGGATAAACATAAACATAAACATCAGCTATTTAAATCTTAGCCATTCCTATGGCCTCGATTCCACCACCTGTACGTCTAACGCCAAACCAGCCTGGAACTGGGCATGCCTTTCCTGTCTTTCCATTGCTCTTTTCTTCCAATGTCTGATGATTCTTCACGTGCTCACTTCATTGTAAGTTTAACTCTTTTATAATTACATTGTATATCTCTAGCTGCGTACGTCGCTTTAACGCCCACGTCCTACGAGTAGACTCGAGTTTGATCGGTCTCTCCACGTTCTTCTTGTTTGCTGGAACACTCACCTACCTAATAGGGGCTTTGATTGACTACGATTCATCAAAATACGATGTAAGTTTACTAAAGAAAATTGAAATTGAAACATTGTTTCCTAGTTTGGATACAGTTTTGTCATGGCATGCATTGCAACAGTCATCTCCGGTATTGCTGGCGGTCCCGTTGGACACGCCCTGAAAAGGATTCGCGATTGTGGTGATTGCGAATGTGAAGGATATTATTATTGATTTGAATAAACTTTCAAAGCATTTGTTCAAAAAGACTGCAAGAAAAGACAGCAAAGCAACATAAAAAGAGACAGACATTGTCAGCCCGCCTGACCCCATCCACTCGTCTCGAGACAAAACACAACATGGAATCCCAATGTCTATGAAGTTGCTCTCCTTGGTAACAGCCATTTTTTTTTCGTTAGTTTCGAGAAGGAACCCTGGTAGACGCAATACTTCTTCATCAATACTTCCATGCTCTTCCCAACCATTGATCTGTACAATCTCAGAGCCCATTCGAAAGTTTTGAACTCCCCAAAATTGTCTTTCTTCTCCTCAATGTACTTTTCAATTCTCTCCGCCGATATCTGTATTAGAGGATTTGCTTTTATTTGTAGTTGGAGCTTACCGTGTTTCATTGCATAACTTTGTATGTTTGCCTAGCCTAGAATAGTGGAAAACAATTTGACCTTAGTTGTCCTACCTATATGTTCGTCTCCATTTCTCTGTTTTATAGCTCCCTCCCAGTCTGCTAATCTACCTTTCTTTTGGTCTCTTCGACTCTTCTTCTCTATTTCCTGTAGTTTTGTCTCTACGGCTCTTTGACCCCTCTCTATCGATCTCACGGTTTTTCAATCTCTCGGTCTCGCCTCTGCCAATATGTGTTCTTCATTTTTACGCCAGCTTGTCCCTTCTTATAGTTCAAATCTGTCACCTTGTTCAAAGAAATTGGCTTCTAGTCTGCTTGTACGCTTTCATCGCTAGACGATTCTTGACAACTCCGTCCGGTTCGGTCGGAATGGCTTCCCAAAGAATTGAATCTTGAAATCGTCGCCGATACAAGTTGCCTGGATACATTTAGCCGCCTCGAAATGTCGATGCCGGAATTCCCTCACGATAAAGTGAGACGATTGATGCACGATGGGGTGACGGCTTCGTAATTCTGAAAGTTAGGACCTATAACGCAAAAAACAATCGGAAATATAGTAAAAAACATTATCAAACAAAAATAAAAAAGATTAAAAACACAGAACTCGGAAAAATTGCATTTCCGCGCGAGCGCGCCTTGTCAACGTAATTATGGGCCACCCTGTACTATTCCTTATTTTGGTAACATGTCTACTGGTATCCTTTAGACCCACTTCCAGCCCTATCAATTTGTCCACTTCTGTTGAACCCACGTCTTAAATGGCTTCTACTCACCCAACGTTGGCAAGCCAACTTTGGGTGCGCTCTAGGACTTGGTTTTTGTCCCAACGAAGCCACTAGAAGCCTTTTGTTACTGCGATGTGGCGCAGCCGCCAATGCAGATTAAAGGCAGAAAGACGGCGAAGCCGTCGGAGGCGGCTTGTTTCTTAACTATTCTACCACGCACCACATTTTTATATAGTCAAATCTCCCCTTCGGTCTCTCTCTCAAAAAATCTCTCAAACGTAGTAATAAAAAGCTTCCAGTGGCTTCATTGGGAAAAAAACCAAGTTCCCGATCAGCAGCAAACACCCATTTTACTGCGGGTTTATGCTCAGATTATTTCATGTTCTCACTCAGGTCATCGAAATCTACAAAATGGCACGTTACTGACACCACATCAACCCGATCAAAGGGGAGAATCTGCCTAGGCGCGAAATCGAACCCGAGACGCATAAGGCGCGCGTGCTGGCGGCGACGGCGCCTCTTAGCAATTCACCAAGTGGGCGAGGGACGCTAACGCAGGAGAGCGACGCGGCTGCGCACAGACGGCTTCTGACAGACGCAGAGACGCGCGGACGAATAAAAATAGATCACAACCAAACAGTTAACTGAAGTATTTTAAAAACTCACGAGGCGACGGTGGCGGCGGAGAAGCTGTCTTGATGATGTCTTCCATGACGTTCGGCACGCTATAAACAAAGAAATTGAACTATGGGTATCTTAGGAGAGATGATAAGATAAAAGTAGTTCGCATTTCAAAGGAAAGGTTGTGCGAACTCTTTGAATCGTGCACTGTCTTTTACTTCAAGCAAAACAATCACTAGAACAGCATTATCTGCGCGGGAGGTCAAGATTGAGGACAGAAGAACCGAAGCCAGTCGTTCCTCTGCGAATAGTGTGCTACATTGTCCATCACTACGTGGCCTAAGAGCATCTTCAGAATTCTGCCATCTGTGCATTGCTTTAGTACTGGTGCTCTACTGAGTGTGGTTGAAGCTGCAGCTAGTCAGGTTTTTATTTCATGCAGAAAACTACGACTCAACCAACATAATGTTTGCTTTCAAAAGATCGATTTGAGAAAAGAATTTTCAGCAATACACTCAAATTCGAGCATGCTCTTTCCTCTAAAACATCTCTATGTACGCAGACATGGCAATATGAGGGTTGAAATCTTCTGAAAACGACTCCAACCTGTGTTTGTTCCTATCGTCATCCAGTAGCAGTCATGAATGTCGCCTCGTTTCTGCTATTGATTTTTATCTCCTTGCCACCACTTCTGGCTCAAAATGATACGGATACATGTGATCGAGACCCTTCGTGTTCATTTGAAGAAGAGACAATCGCTAGTTTCATAGCAAAGGAATCTCGACTGATTGGAAAACTATTGACTGGATATCGAAAAGAGATCCCTCCAATCTATACTCGTGGTACCACATTTCATTCCTCAAAACCTTTCAGATCGTTTTCAAAACATTAGCAAGCCGAACTATCTGCATATGACTATTACGAGTGGCAGGCTCCTCTCTATTAATGAAGCTAAGCAGACTGTCACTATGTTAACGAGCTGGATTGCGGTGAAAGTTGCGATGTTCATAAAGCTTTGTTTCCAGACCTGGACAGATTTTCGTCTACAATGGAATCCGGACGATTATGATGGACAGGATATGGTTACTATCAATAGAAATCTGCTTTGGATCCCTGACATTGCTCCTCTAGATGTGTAAGAAATTTGAGGGATGCAAACATTTTCCAGAGTATCTATGGAACAGTTACCCACTGCCCAACTGATCAACGCTGTTGTAAGCACCTGTCAATTTCTGTAAATGCTTTTCAGGTGTATCCTAATGGAACATGCGTGTTGGAAATGAGTGCAACTTTCAGTCAGCTATGTACTCTCAATGTAGACTTCACAATAATCTTATTCAAAAAGTTGTTCAGATTGAGTACTTCCCTTTCGATGTGCAGTACTGCTATGAAGTTCTCACCTCCAGTAACTATATTCTAACTGAACTTGTTCTGTCTGGAAAGATAGTCCCCGACTTTGATTATACACATTTTGTTCGCTAAGAGCTTAACTCGCTTACTCTAAGATTCAGGGAAATGCTGCCTGGACCGTTCTCAACTTCACAATGCAAAATGGAATAGTTTATCATAATGAGCTGACTGGACATGATTTTTCTAGAGTTTGGGAAAAGTAAAAAATCAGCAGAAGACTTCATTCAGGTAATGTCGACCATGGTTTTGCGTCGAAGCTCGACCTACTACGTGATTCTGATCATCATTCCCAGTGTCATCATAACGTCTCTTACGGTTTTTGGAATGTTTTGGTCAGAAATCACTGAGCAATCCTATTCGGAAAAGGTATCCAAGCATCCTTTGTTTGCTTAGATGGATCAGGTGACTCTGGGCTTCTCGTCATTTTTGGCGCAGACGGTCATTCTTCAAATTACCACGCAAAGTATTCCTGCCACTAACAATCTCCCAGGACTATATAAGTTAAAGCTTGACGAAAAATGAATTCATTTTAGGCATCTTCATTCTCGTCAATCTTCTGATCCTGTTTCTGTCCATCATTATGGTCAACCTTTCAGCAAACAAGTTAAATTGTGAGACGATGCAGAAAAAACGTCTGGAAATGTTGTTGTAGGAAACATTGTTGTTCTCCAAAATTTTCAAATTCAGGTCGGGGAACAGATTTCTTCGCCTGTTAGGAAAAGCTTGGGACAAGATGCACTTTGTCTACACTTGGATTTTCATGATTTTAGTTACCGCCAACTTTGTGGTTCTCATTGTAAGACGTCAATAAAGGGCTAATAAAACTGTGAACGGGACATCGTGTGTTTTTGTCTGCTTTAGTACATCTCTCTTGTTCGCGACTAGCGGCTATGGCTACAAAAGAAAAATCCGAAACTTCGGTGATTTTGAATGTGGAAACTTTTATTATTGAATGACCTTTTTGTTCTTTTCGTTGCAATGTTTGTTTTCCTTCTCCTGATACTTTTTAAAAGTGTGATACGTCAGTATCAAAGAGCTCTGTTACTGTTCCACAAGATTTCGTCAACAAACGTAAAACGTGGATTTATTATTCCAACACTGACCCAGAAACAATAAAAGACGATTTGAAGTTCATCGTTTATTGGCGTGATTCACTATTTGTGCAACACTGTAAGGACCTTGGAGTTTATAATCCTGATCATTCTGTGCCACAAACACCCACGAGCATGAGAGTTTCCATTCGTGTCGCCCTTCTCGCAGCGTTCATCACAGCAATTTCGCTCGTCTCCATATGCATTGCTACCTTTACTTGTCGTCAGTTTCTTTTAGATTCAGAGTTCTAAATATATTGCAGATTGGATTGAGGTTTCGTGGGGCCCTCTAACATCAAATGGAGGTCTTTTCAAACAGAGTAGTTGCGGCATTTTCTACAGTGATGTCACTTCTACACCAGTTTGGAATACCATCGCCTTGATCTGCTTCTGCATAGCAATTGGCTGTCAATGCTTGACGATTCTCCACGTCGTCATATCCATGTAAGGCCTAGTTTTATCCACCATTCTCTCCAGAATTGTCCGTCACAAACACGTGCTGAACGTGACTTCTGGTCTGATCGGACTGGCTACATTTCTTCTGTTCGCCGGAACTCTGACCTTCCTCATCGGCGCCATTATTTACTTCAACGACAAGGAGAATCTATTCGTATGCGAAGCGGAAACTGTCATAAGCAAGTTTAGATTGGCTCGTCGTATTCATTCGGCTACAGTTTTATTCTGGGATGTATCGCCACAGTTATTTCCTGCTTAGCAAGTGGACCTATCGGTCATGGACACAAAAGAATCCGTGACTGTGGGGACTGTGAGTGTGAAGGCTTTTACTATTGAACTTCCCGTTGCTTACCTCGATTTTATTACTTTTCCATAAATTGTTGTGGTTATATGCTGTTTACAAAGACTTGGATCAAGTACTATTCAAACTTTCTCGGAGTGAGCTATCGACAGGGCTCATTTATTGATGGCAGCACAGTTTTGCATTATTTTCTTACGGCAGCAAAACATTGCTCTAAGGAATATATGAACAAAGAGCGTTGAAAGTTGATAAAGTGTAGCCTCATAGCCTTCCTTATTCAAAAAGAATGGGAACATAGGGTGTTTTTGTTGTAACGCCGGTAGGAGCCATTGTAGTGGAGACGGGAGTGAGGTAGTCGAGCCAAAGGTACCAACTTTGTTCAGAGGCACACTATCCAAAGGATCCCTTGCTTTCCAAAGCGAAAGCAATTACACAAACATACATAGTTACTATGAATATATCACAAGATATAAGATGCACCTGTTCCAACAGTTCAACCTTTAAACTAACCGAGGATTTCACTTGTTATGTAATGTTCGCTGACCATATGTCATCCTTGTCTGCAATGACTCTCGAAACAGTGAAACATCTTTTCATGTGTCTATATCTAGTGTTTCTAATATCTGGTTTGATATTATGGAGTGTCTGGAGACAGGGAACCGCTGAAACAGAAAAGAGGTAGACAGCTGCTTTTAAAGCGAACGTATTCCATCAGAAGGTGTCACTTGCAAAGGGACCAGATGCAGGCGGGATACTGTCACTTTATTAATAATCCGAACGATCAGCTGCTGTCTCCTGAAAGGTTGGTATCTGACCAATTAGTCATAGATAACTTCTCCACTAAATACTAAGCGTCCGAAACAAATTTTGCACCACATTCTAATAGAACTTGCAATCCCAAAATATGAATTTTGAAGTTTGTCACTTGTTTCTTTCAAAACGTCAACTGCGTCAACTTGACCCTCTGACTCACCGCAACGTTTTTTCCCCCCACCACAGGCTCTCCGTTATCGCCGCTAACGCGACCACTTCCACATTGTTATTGTAATATGCGTATTTCCGATATTGCTCACATCTTCTCAGGAGTTCTAAACGTTGCAGCTCTGTGTTTTACAATAGCAGGGCTGTTCACTTGCGGTAAGACAAGGATTTTCATAACAACGTTTTCAGGATGGTCAAAGTACAAAATCAACGGTAAAACTCATACTAATGGAATCGTGAGAATAGGAGGAAGTGGAACATGCATGAATCTATTTTCTTCCCAGGTAACAATCCACTTTAAACAGTTTTTCTTTCCTTAGTCTCCATCATGGTTCCAAGCTACACTAGGGTTTCTGTGTGTTGCATTCATTCTTCAAATATTCTCGGCACTGTATCTTTTTGTTTCATGGTCAGTGTTTTATAGTTCACTAACATTTATTTTTTAAGGGCTCTTTGGAGGTATAAGCGTCACAAAATGAAAATTGATGGTATGGTCGTACCTCTAGTAATCATGTCCTATGCGTGTGTTCTGGCTATCTACCCAACGTACTCTTCCTATTACTTTAAGCATCAGGACTACTCAGATTACAAGGAAACCGTATTCTTCTTTGAAGAGAAATGATGTTTTCAGGTGTACTACAGCTATTACTTTGTTTGCGTGGCAGCCTCCTTCTCAGTGTTATCAACGGCTCCATTGATCTGGGGCTATTTTCACATTGACCATTGGGGCGATCATGACCTAAGCGACAAAGTTCAGCGATTTTGAATGAAGAGTTAACCTTGAGGGTCTTGTTATGTTTACTGTTGCCTAGATGTTGCCAAGAGGTAAATATAGAGATCAGAAGTCTCTACGTTTGCTCACATGGTCGCAATAGTGAGTCAATATCGCCACGAATGTGCTTATCACCAAGCAATACACACAACATGCGCTATTCCTTCCTAGGACATCTGCTTTGTGGATGTTGTACTGTTGTCGCCTTGATATTCAGTAGCGGTGCGCTGTTTTCATGTTGTAAGTGGAAATGAAATGAAATGTTTTACCATTTTCACAAGTCTGGACATCGTTTTATGCTCGAGAAAACGGTTCTCTACATGGAAGTGGCCTCTTCGGACAGGGTTCAACTGGAGTTTGCAAGAATGTTTACAGGGTACGCAATACAACAAAAAGTTATCCAATTGAGAATTTTCAGGGAAACCATCCAGGATTCCTTAGTGCTACTCTAGCGTTTCTCATAATCGGATTCGCTTTGCAAATCATTCAAGGATTGCTACTGATTGTTTCTTGGTATGTCTTAGGATAAAAAGGTCTGATTTCTTAGTTTTCCAGCATCTTCAATCAGTATAGCTCCCTTTTCCTCAAAATAGATATTGGACTAGTCGCTGCAATCTGCACTTCTCTAACGATCGCTGTAACCGTTTATGGAGCAGCTTCTCCAGGCTACTTCAGCTATCTTTATCTCTATGAGGCTAAGGTACCGCTCAGTGGAAAAATGAAATATTCTTGGTTCAGCTCGATTGGAGCTTTGCTTTTGCAGTGGTTTCGGACGTGATCACTTTCCTTGGCTTGTTCCCAGTCGGATGGGCGATGGTCTACATGAGTGAGAAAGGAGACGTTGACATGAGCTCTCCACCGTCAGAAACTGTCATTCACAACAGAAGACCAAAAACCAGACGCTACTAAATACCAAATATCAAGATACTGTGAAATCTTGCTTAGACCCACACAAATCAGTGAAATCACAACCATGCTTTCGGTCTGGAATGTAAAATTAGTTATGTTTGTATCTTTCAAAAGCAAATTTCAAGTGAGAGTGAATTGGCACTTTGGGTGTGCCTCTCTTCAAGATTTCACAGTTATTGGTCTCATTAATACTGCATTATTACCTCATTGTTCCGAGATTCGCTTAATAAACTAAGTTTTAAACTCAAACTGATACGTGAGCCCAACACGCGTCTTCTTATCGGCTATGTGCTCTGCCCCATTTTCAGTTTGAGTCCCGTTTCTTCAGCTGCTTCAGCATGAAATACGCTACGGCTCATCTGGCAAACATTGGAATAATGACATTTTGTTTCGTTTTTGAAACTACTGCCCTGTTCACTCCAGGTTTTTGATTTGTGAACACTCACATTGATTTAGCTTGGATATCAGTACACGCCTTTAGAGACGATATTTCTCTCGGAATCTTACCGAATGATGTAGGTGGTCCGAAGTCTCTTGAAAATAACTTTTAGGATGATCCACCTTTCGTAGTAGTCACCTTTGTGGTACTTATACTGTCTTTATTCATTTTGATAGCATATTTCGTCTTCGCCATCACTGCTCTGTGAGTTACACACTGTAACACAACTAGAAATTTAGACTCATGAAAATAAACTATAATACCATGTTCAATGTCAACTTTGGCATGGCGCTCTTATCCACAGTGGACTTCATTTTCGTCATTATCTACTTCCCAGTCTCATTGTTTCGTAAGTTTCGTTTCATTAGTTACCAGTTTGTAAAGGAAACAACGTTTCGGTAGAAATGATCTTTTTCAGCTGGCATAGGCCATAGATCACTCGGTTACAGTTACTTTCTCATAATACCATGCCTGCTGTCCTCGATAGCTTCAGCGGGACTGAGCGGTTATTACTGTTTTGAATTGACTAGACAATAAACTGTTTCGGAAAACGGTCCCTCTGTCTGTTGCCACTTTCCTCGGTCTGGAACACTTGTTTGACATGTTCTGTCCTGTTCTACTTTCATTTGCCCTATGTCGGTTTCTTTTTTTCACCCGCTGGGCATTGTCGCGAAGACGCCCGCCGTGCCAAGTTGCAAGTTTTGTGGCACAGTTTACACAAATAGTAGAAAGATTGCCGACGGCAGCCGCAACCGGCGTGACCTCTGTTGATTCATCAATCAGTCGCCTATTTGTCGCTGGCTTTTTGCGCACAGCGTTGCGCTTCGTGGACCGGACGGCAGCAAACAAGGGGAGAGTAGAGATGAGCGTGTGAAAACATCTGTGTCTACGAGACGTAAACTCGTCGAAGAACATGATCTGGGAGGTCGTGACATATATATACAGCATAAAAACACAATAGGAAGGACAAACTTTGAATGAGCAACAGCTAAGCGGAGAGAAATCGAGAGTCAGGTCGATGATCAACACCATGGATCTCTGGGAACTTGTGTATACTACGACTTTAGATTATCGTTGCAGAAAACGTTTTGCACTGATCGGGGATCGAGGCAGTAATCCGAGTACTGGTATTTGTTAGCACAGCTGATTAACTTTTTGGTACCAAGACTGTGCAGCTGGAAACGGCTTGAAACAGTGATATACTAGCTTTTGAAGAAAGTTGTCCGTGGAAGCCAGTGCGAACAAAACCTTTCAAAGGCTGATCAAGTTCATTTTGCTAGAATTTCAGTACGTTCAAACAGTAACTTTTTTAGCAGTGGTATCCAACGTTTAATGGAGAGTTATATACGGACTGCCAGTTCGTAAGGACTGGTGCCTTTTTTCCGAAATTGTCGATTTCTCTTAAAGGGCCGTCGCCGTTCGCCTCAACTTTGCGAAAAACAGTACTTCATGGAGCCGAAAACGATACCATACTTGTCCATCAGAGCAAACTCTCTACATACTCTTTTTCCAATAGAGCTCCTTGAATCGTTCTCTAGCTAGACTCTAGTTTCTTTGTCAGTCTTTACTAAGTTAGTCTAGTTTGTCATGCTTCCCCGCGCAAAAACCTTCAGAGTTTGACCGAACATCTGTAGTTCAGTCTTGAGAGGATCATAGTTCTGTCTTGTCGGTTCGGAGTGTCATCTCTATTTGTTGCCGAGGGAGAACAGGGCGGTAATCTAGTCAATGGAGTTCTTACATTCCTGCGGAAAGTAAAGACTAAATCGGCTTTTTGTAAAGCTTGTTTTAAACAGACGATTACTGGGCCACAATAGGGGCGCGACCGGCTGCCGCTATTCCCGAGGAGAGAAAGTGTTACAGAGTTACACAAATCAAAAGTCCGTTATCTTTTAGCTGATGACCTCTGGAACCGGTTTCAACTAGTATTGTTCAGGATTTTACGCTGGCTCAAGCTTTTCACACTTTTCAGCTTGTTAACGGTCAGGATAAGAGCGAGGAAAACTACAGTGAGGGCTGGAGAGCCATAGACAATATTTACTTGTGTACAAGACGGACAACAAGAGCCCTTTTCTGATCTGAATACAATATATGCCCATGACAAATGGGAAGAGAAGATGCAGCAAATCGCTCGTTCGTTTTCTTCCATCTTGCGCGCTGAAATCTTAATGACACTCTGTCAACAGTTTGGGGTTAACTGCCAACAAAAAGATATTGGATAAATATCAGTCTTAAGAGTGTCGCGTCTATAATTACACTCCTGTTAGGACTGTGCAAAGGATATTCCAACAGTATGCAACAAAGAAGTTAGTCTGCTGATACTAAACAGTCAATAAATTGAAAGTACACTACGAGGAAGAAAATATTTGTGACTTCTATTGTGAAAGGTGTGAAAAGAGAGTGTCAAGTGATCAGGAATGTTGCCACACACACACACACTTCACTCGTCACTATTTTGTCCCTCTTCACGGAATTCGAGAAAACAAAGTTCCGCCCGAAGTTGACACTGCCATGTAGTGGCGTGTTACTTCAAACACAAGAGGCCAGGAAAAGCTCTAAGTGAGCGGGACACTGCGGGGGTTTGCAGATCTTCTGTACTTCAGTAAACCGTATTTGCGGAACTTGCTCTGTACAGTAGCCGAGAGAGGCGGTATGATACCTCTTTCACCGAGAGTCAAATTGAACGCATGTTTGTTCAACTTCGTCTTCAGTAGGCGTGTCTCTGTGTCTCCACAATGCTCGTACTCTTTCCTGTTTCTGTGCGCGGTAGGGGCGCGAGTATATAACATGAAAGTTTGGGTCGAGATGCAGACTCCCGATGCTCTCTCAAGTTGTTCTTGCCATCGCCTACGGCATAGCCTTGGCCCAACCTGGTGAGTTCTTTGAACCAAATGATCCCTCCACATTTCTTTTTTTTTCCAAAACTTACTTTCATCTTTAGGGCCCAAGATGATAGACGAAACCACACGGTGGAGTCAATGTCATCCTGTCAACCAGTCCCTCTATGACTTCCAGGCAAACTTTCATTATATTTATTCCAGTTTTCAATATTTTAGATGGAGACTCTCCAAGGCCAGTTCACTGATCTTTCACAGTACAAGGGACAAGTCTTGCTGGTCATCAATGTGGCCACGTTCTGTGGTAAGCCATTCTTTCTTTTTTCCATCAATGGACACTACGCTTGTCTCGGGAACCAGTTACTCGAGAATTGACTTCACGATGGCACTCTTGTGTTGCTATAAAGAGACAGAAACAACACGTCATATGACCCAGCAAGGCAGTATGAATTGTTTACAGCCTACACCCAACAATACACGGACTTCAACCCTATGATTGAGCAGAACATGAACGGCGGATTCACTGTCGTCGCCTTCCCTTGCAATCAATTCTACCTTCAGGTAAGAGCTGCAATTTTCGGCCTCTAACAATGAATGTAGGAACCCGCAGAAAACCACGAACTGCTCAATGGTGTCATGTACGTGAGACCTGGAAATGGCTGGAAGCCGCACCAGAACCTCCACATTTACGGAAAAATCGACGTCAATGGAGACAATCAGCATCCACTTTACGAGTTCCTCAAGGTTGGTTATTGTCAAGACCTTGTCGAGCCTCTTTCACCTCAATTGTTGGAACTAGTTTTCTAAAAGTGGACAGCCATATTCAAGGTTTTTGCAGGAATCATGCCCTCAGACAGTCGAGAAGCTTGGCAAACGTGAGGAGCTGATGTACAACCCCATCAAGACCAGCGATATCACATGGAACTTCGAGAAGTTCCTCATTGACCGCAAAGGACGCCCACGATTCCGTTTCCACCCTACCGCCTGGAGCCACGGAGACGTTGTTCAGCCTTTCATCACCCAGCTCATGAACGAGTCTGCTTAAGAAGAAATCCCACTTTTCTTCTATCTGTACACATAGAACAAACGCCTTAAGGTTTTGCTCTCTCGTGCATTAGCCCATCACCAAAACCACCGTTCCAGATTTACGCGTTCGGGTTGTACTTTTTCCTAGTCTCTACATAGTATCCTCTAGTGCTGTAACTACTGTTTATTTCCTATAAATATAATCAATATACTAATAACTTTTTCTTATATGCCAGTTTTGATCCGGCAGGTGTCGTCTCAAATGGATCGGGCGCGCCACAGAGCACCCAAAGTTCAAAGTCGCGTTTCTAAAAAAAAAAAAACCTAAGTCTTTCTTGTTCTATACAGAGTTTTATCAAATGGAACGGTGAGCTCAGATTAGGCTCTTTTCGAGCTCACCGTTCCATTTGTCGAAATCAAATTGATAAGAGCTGTGGAAGTACCGGAAGTTGGCAAAAAATCGCAAAGATCATCTTTTTGGAGCGCTCGCAGCCCAGCGATAAAAAAGTTCTGAGAAATCGGGCATCGGCTGAGAACACAGTTTATCAAGGGCTACAAAACTGCGCTTACGGTTTTTCAGAAATCAGAAATATAGTTACTTTTTTGAAACAACTCTCCAGCTCAAGTGGGACAAAAGTTATGGGTCGAAAGGCCTGCTAGAAGAAAAACAGCGATTACGTGCTTGTGGCTAACAGTATGGGCAAGATTCACCCATTGTAGGCACCTGCCGGATCAAAACTGGCATATAAGAAAAAGTTATTAGTATATTTATTATATTTATAGGAAATAAACAGTAGTTACAGCACTAGGGGATACTATGTAGAGACTAGGAAAAAGTACAACCCAGGAGCACCAGACAAATGTCGAGATGTCGCTTCGTCTATCCTTCGTTGGTAGAGAGCCGCGCTTTAGGACCCCGGAAAACAGTAATTTGAGATTCTTATAGGGACGGATGAGTATGCAGCTACAGTGTTCCACATAATTATAAACGCACCAAATTTTTTTCGCTTCGGTGTGTCAAAAACTGACTTCGTGGTTTTGACCAAAAATGAAAAAGATGCCAAATGTGATTACATTTTCAAATACAGGAGAAAATTGGAAGAATTCCTTACGAAAAAAGTGTTTATTCCTTTTTACCAAAAAGTCACTTTGGCCAATCCACAGAATTATAAACGCAAATAGGAAAAGAGCGGGTTTACTTCCAAAAAACCTATTAATTGAGGGTGAATTTGAATTTAATAATCTACTAACCTTCGAGAAAAGACATTCCTAACGAAAAACTACAAGTTCAGATGCACGGCCGAACTTTTTCAAGAGACATGAGTCTTTGCAAGGCTATCAAAAGGTTCTTATGAAAAACCTTTCAAAATTCTCAATTAGGATCGAAAAGGGATTTCTTCAAGCGAACCACCCTGATGACCAAGAGATGCAAGAAGAAGCTTGAAAATCCTTTTACTCTTTCCAAGTCATTCTACGGTATTCTCGGGGCAATTGGAGAAGAACTGAAATTGATGATCCGACGACAATGTCCCCGTTCATCTTCCGGCTAACGAGCCCTTGGAATAGTGCGACGTTTAGTGATGCGGTCAACGTGAAAAAGTGCTTCTGAATGTTCGAATTAAACTTGACAAGGACGCTCCTCTGATTCTAAAACCACGGATGGAAAATCTTGAATGTCTTACCTTTGGCAGTGTGGGAGAAACTGGATACAAGAGTGTCCACTTGTGGAACCGCTGGTAAGTATTTCCATCTATATATGTTACTATATGTCTCTCAGCTACATCAGCAGTCTTTGGTAGTTTGCGCTACTGCTCCTTTTTCAGTGCCAATTTGCTTTCTGATTAGGTAAACCCGAATCTTTTATGTTATTATATCTCGAAACGTTTTCAATCTTTCCTGCCAGTCTGTCCAAAACTTGAAAATCTGAAACTGACATGTCCTTGACACGGCTTATCTTGTTTTTAACCGGCAGAGTACGCCACAGACATCTGGTTCCAAATGTACGAATAATGAAAGTTTTCTTACAGAAGCCCAAGAAGGTTTCTCCTTTTTGTTTTCGGCTTTTATGTGTATTTTGTGGGCTCGTCATATTTTTCAGGAGTGTTCAGTTTGAGTTTCGAATAAAATGTTATATTTTGCTAAAAACTATAGAGTTTTGAAGTAAAACATTTATTTATTAATACTCATAATATGGACAAACATTGCTATCTTTGTTGGCAACGACGACTACTCAGCATTCAAATCCGCGCCAAAAATTTGGCGCGAAAACGGTGACCGCGGCGCGGTCTCTCCTCAGTAATGCTGTTGAGATAAAGACCGAGAGAAGTAAATTTTTACCGGTTTTACCTCAGGTAAAATAACAACAGCGTGCTCTGCCCCTGAGCAGGATAAATTGGGGGGGGGGGGTTATTTCTTTTTCCCGCTCTTCCTTGTGTAACTTCCGCGCTTGGGAGCCTGGAACCTGGGCTTCCGATCCTGACTGCAACGTTTCGAGCTGGGGCGCGACGAATCACTTCTCGATGTCTTCGTTGACGATCTAAAACTCTTCAGTTGAAATAGGATTTTTACTCCCACGTTTTTCCCGTCCAAAAGCTAAGGGATGGGTAGGGAGGGTCATGTTTGTCCATATTATGAGTAATAATAAATATTTTACTTCAAAACTCTAGTTTTTAGCAAAATACACCACCGAGGATCTCGTGTTCAACTTCCTCACGGAATTGTCCATTCCTTAGTCTGCAAAGAACATCTTCGATGCAAAAAAAATGGAGAAAAAGGAATAAAAAGTAGAAAGGAAAAAGGAAGAAAAGTCGAGGTCGTTGGAGCTCAACAGAGAAACTGAGGAGAGACCGCCGCTATAGACATTTCATCAATGTAGAATAAAAGTAATTGGAAAGTAATTTATTGACAGCTATAGACATTTCACCAGTTTGAAGAAACTTAGTTTCATTTGTGGACACCCATAAAGGAAGGCAAGACGTATGGTAGGCAGCGTAGAGAGGACAATCAGACGCGCATGCTCTGGTTCAACACGGCCATAGTGGCCGCACCGAGAGCAATGAAAATGAGCTGCTTGAATGACTGTCGACTATCTCTTTCCTCATTCAACTCGGGAAGAATCTGGCACAGAGCGATGTTAATAAAACCTCCAGCAGTGAAAGGAAGGATCCAGCTCGCACCGGTGAAATCTCCACTGTGCATGAAAAGAGCTGCACAAGCACCCAGAACTCCGCCGGAAGCGGTGACCAGCTAAAGAAAACATGTGTAAAACCAAGCTGTAGTGATCTTTACCTGTGCCTTGATGGCGTCAGCTCTATCGAAATCGGCCCGAAGCAGAATGGCGAAGTCACTAACTTCGTGAGGAATCTCGTGGAAAAGGATAGCAATGGTGGTAAGAATTCCGCACTGAAAGAAGATTTTGAGAAAACAAATATTGAGTTCTTACCTGTGTGGAAACTAAAAAGCTTGCTCCAACTGCCAAGCCATGCGTAAAGTTGTCGATGATGTTAGCAGCCAAGTTCATGATAGCACAAAGCTAAAACTTCTCGTGCACAACGGTAATTTTCATTCTTACTTTATGTTGGCTCTCCTCTGTAGATGCACACAGCTTCTCGACAAAGAAACAAATCAACAGTCCGGCTAATATCCACAATCCAATGTGTAACATGTTGGCTGAAGGATAAAGGATGAAAAAAGAAGGATTTATCCTCACCGTTGTAGGAGCACCACGTTTCCGGGAGAAGGTGTAGAAATACATCTCCTAACAGACTTCCAACGGCAAAAGACAGCATCAAGTTGAGCTTCTGCTTGCCTTCTGAAAGATTGTTCTGCTAGAATATTGAAAATTGTCTGTTAGAAAGACAGACTACAAAAAAAAGTGCAACTTGAAACTGTTTGGTTTTGCTCTGACTCGACCTGACTGCATTAATCTGCGACAACACTTGATAGAAAGTCCACAGATACTTTGTCAAGTGTTAACCGGGTTTTTTTTGACGTAGATGGACACCTTTAGTCAATTTAAAAAAAAAATGATGTCTTGTTTTCAGTAGATTTGGTTGTCAGAGAAAAGTTTTAGAGTTTTTGCGGCAGTATTTCTGTTATTCGTATCCTTCTACTAGGCGGAAAAGCAGAAAACAAAAACCTAGCAGAAAATGTACTTTTAGTATGAAGATACTCCGTCGTGTTGGGCGGTAGAAGCAAGGCCGGAACGACTCCACATCCGATTACAGACATACATCCTAGCATTGCCCAGAGCCATGTTGTCCAGGTAACTGTTGGCTTCTCAGTGCTCTCCAAAATCTTGGCAATCTCCTCCTTTTCTCTCTTGACCTCGTTTTCATAACTGCAAACAAAACACAGTGAATACCGAGCCGTAATCCACTCACTGTACACTGTTAGTCTTCAGAGGAGCGATAAACTTTCTTCCATCCGGGTCAACGAGAGCGTCAGGAGTCTCGACCTCATTTTCCAACAGCTGATCAGCTATGAGACTACGTGCCAAATGGCCGCTAAGGTCCGGGGCTGCGGCAGGATGGTTATTGCCTAAAATCGATAATAGGATCAAGAACTGGGCCAGGATACCTAGGTGGAGAAAATCCTGGCCGAATGCAGCTGGGGCTGCTGTCAGAAGCAGAAGAAGCAACCTCATGCACACTTTTCTGGTCTCTGAAAGTATGTTTTGAACGAAAATTAAGCAATATTGAGAAGATATCAAAGATGGGTGGGTTTGGTTGATTAGAAAAGAATGTTCTGGAAATTCCTCAAGAAGAAGACAAAGCGTGGATGTGGAACCAGTTGCAAGGACGGAGTGTAATGCGTCACGGCCGCTAGCTGGCGGCATCAGCCAGCTGCGCCCTTACTTGACAGGCAAGAAGTCGAGGCTAGAGCGGTTGGCATTTACACCTGACTGACCCTTTCAACACGAAACATTCAAAAGACTACAAATTTGAAATTCTGTGAAGAGAGTCTAATTGGTAGAGATTCGAAAACTGGCGAGCTGACGTTCCAAGTAACTGGCCGTTCTTTTTAAGTTTTTTTTCATAAATAATTACGATCTCTTAATGGGGAACACGTTTGAGACGAGGCTGGGACGCGCAGCACGCGATGTGGCCCTTAGGAGGTCGCCGCATTAGGAGATAGATCCCGCTCGTTGCCCTGTTGCTACAATGCAACAGGACAACAAATTAAACTTGCTGTTCTAGTTAGATCAGTGGAAGAGACATAAACTGAGGACCAGAACTGTTTACACCAATTGCCTATTGATTTAAACAAAAGGAGAAGCGCGTGGGGGTCCGGTCTAGAAGCTGCCGATGTGGACAAACTGATTCAGAGACAATTAGCCGCTCTATTATCTATTCTTTTGTTAGCACAGCTGAAACGGAAAGGCCAGAAGCCTCGAAACCATATGTTATAATTTTTGTCATTGTTTTACAAGCTGCCTCGAGAGATGTGAAAGCGTAAATAAGCCTAAATCGATGCTTCTCAAGGTGTGGAGGAGATGAAAGACTAATTCGCCACGATTTTTGATTATGCGCATGATCGTCCTTTCTGAACAGAAAAAGCAAGACCGACAGTACACCAAAACATTCTCTTTTACTGCCGCGAAGGGTGAGAAACTAGCCTCCTCTCACGCGACAAGATCACTCTCACCAGGCAAATTAGAAAACCATGAAGGGATAGAGAAAGTTTTAAACATGGAGAATCTTACCTGCAACCAGCGTTACGGATAATATTTTCCTATTTCAGGTTATAGCTGTTATGATGTTAAGAGATATATTGTATTTAGACTGAAAACAATGGTTGGTTGCAATAGAACATCAATAAAATAAGCCTTTCACACGTCAACAGACTGTCAATTCAGTTCCTTTATGTTGTCACATGTTCAATATATACTAAAACACCAGTACTCAGAATACTTATGTAAGTAGAGGTACAGTTGTCCTTAATTGCTGTTCCTGGATGGGCTTCTTGGAACAGAGCCGCCACACTCCACGTCGCGGGAATGCTCCTTATCGTTCCAGTCCGAATCGTACCGATCAGGAGAGTTCACGCCTTCACTGCTATTGGACATCCATTCACCTGATGAATCCAAAGAACTGTAGGGCATAATCTGAATAACAACATTGTAAAATGCTCAATCAACCAAAGTCTTTCATTTTATCGCTTTGAAAGTGCATTTTTGGTGAATGTTATCCGTTTTGGTCTAACTTACACTGTAGATAAGGGTAGATTCACAAATCTGCTAATAGTTGCGTTTTAATAACAATGAACTTACCTTATGATGAGCAGTGGAGATCTCCAACGGGGTCAAAGAAGAAATTAGATGATTCTTTCTGTGGAGCTGCAAACCGATTATATATTGTTTATGAACTCATCTACCGATACAATATGGCTGATGTTCTTCAACAATTTGGCTGTGTCCTTGTCTTGAGACTTAGTGAAGTGTCCCAACTCGTGATAGACCTCATCAATATCTTCCAAATCACTGAGCTTGTTGATGAAGTCAGCAATGTTTCGATGCTAAGAATTGTATTGCTGTGAAAACAGAGTTTCTTACATTAATAATCCTCTCCTTCAGAGTGTCAATGATGTTGGTTTGAGCCTTAAATTGGGACTCCAACTGCTCATTGTATAGTTTGAGCTGAATCAGATCCTCTTGCAAAATGTCGCTCAGCTTGGTGTCGTCTTCGCTCTTCTTGGCGCTTTCGAGGACCATCTGAACATGATTTGTACCGATGAAACAAAACCGTGCGTTGATATCATTGTGTCAGTCAGCCTGTTCCCGAGATCTATGTTATACGATTTTAAAAACAAAAATTGTTCAAACTGCTGGTTTGACATCCTCTAGAAAATAGCTTCATGTACTCACTTCAAGCCTGTGGATCTTATCCAAGGCAACGTTGAGCCTGTAGCGAGCCTCCTCGTATCTCCTCTCCAATTCTGTCCTAATCGAGGGTCTCTGCTCCTCCTTGAACTTTTCGTACTCATAAATTAGATTGTTGTGTTTGGCAACAAGCTGAAAACTTGTTGTTGCCTGACCTCACACTCACGAACCTCTTTTTTTTCCTTGGTCAATGTCTCCACAGCTAATTTTGCGCTTTCGAGCTCGGCTTTTGTTTCAGCCAGCTCCTTGTCCTTAGCATTGTTGTTCTCATGTTCAGTTTGAGCAGACTGGACCAGTTCCTGTAAGTGTCTGAAACAGATACTCTCAGTTAAAACATGATGTTCACTTACTTGTTCAACCCCTCCACCAGCTTCTTTTCCTTTTCAAGCTCGGAATCTTTGGTAGTTAGCTGTGACCTCATCTTGGCAAGCTCTTTAGACAGGGTCTTCATTTCATTGTTGAGCTGAAATGAGAGTTCGTTTTTTTCACCATTCACGTGACTAACAGATTCTCTGATATTGTCCATTTCTGTTAGTTTCTTTCTCAATTCCTCCACTTCGATCTGGAGCTCCTTCTTCTTTTTTTGTTTGGAATAAGAATCCTCAACCTGAGCTTGAAGCTGCTTGATCTTAGACTCGTACTCGGCACTCTTTGTTTGCTCAGAGGCTGAAGAAGTTGTTACTTTCTAAGATTCTGTTATGTAAGGAAAGAGAACTCGAGTGCCTCTTCGAGGTTCTCAATGTAGCCACAGGTTTGTCCGACGACTTCCCGCTGGGCAAGACGGAGGTTGGGAGATCGGGTCAACTCGGCAATGTTCTTCTTGAGAGAAGACACTTCTTCGCTGTTCTGGAGGGATCGAGTCCTTTGACTTAAAGAAGAATTCATACCAAGTGTACTTTGTTGATGACCACCTCAATATGAGCGTCTTCGCAGCAAACATCAGCGGTATCCAGAGACTGATTAATCTTGTTTGAAAAGGCGGAAAGTTCCTTAAATTCTTTTTCAGAGCTACCTTAACTCATTTCTACCTCGCCCCGGCTTTCCTCCATCTCGAGTACCTGGAATTCCAGCAATTCATTTTTATCCTTGGAGGTGACAATCTCGTGTCGCATCTCTTCGATTTTCTGCTCCAGTTCTCGTATTTTCTCCTGTTGCGAGTGGATAAGCGCTCGTAGCTGAGCAGACTGAGCAATCTATAAATTGTCACTCCGAGTTTATTGTCATTACGTGTTTTGCCCAACCATTTCTTGATCTCTATCAATAATCAGCTGTTGCTGCTCGATTGTAGTGTGGGCACAGGCCAGCTGATCCCTCAAAAGAGCCTCCTCACAAAGACCCGTGGGTGTAAACTTCAGCTCCTCAAAACAAATGGCTTATGGGTTATAAGACTGCAATACTCACATTCAAAGCACGTTGCAACTCGACGTTTTCGCGATAGAGCGCCTGATAATTGGTTTCGATGTCCTTGTTCAGAGACTGGAAATATAGTTATCAGTCAAAATGTAACTGATTGTGATCAATCGAGCGTTTGGGCGATCACCACGCTTCGCTGATCTCGCGCCATAAATGACCCAATTTGAATATGAAATCGACAAAGTATAGTGAAAGAAATAGAGTTCAACAGTTTAGGTGACTGTGAGCGCGTCTAACAAGGTCATCTAGCCATTCGTAGAACCCTTCAATCTAGATTAATTCGCCCGCGAAACAAAGCGGTACACCCTCCTTTCCGTAGGGCCCCCGCATTACGGTTTTGTACGAACCTCTTCGAAGTCTTCATTAATCGTGTCCAAATTAACCGAGCTTTCTGTGGAACAGTCGCTTCCCACTGTGCTGGAAAAAGGATAATTGGACTAGTTTGCAACTAAAACCTCTTTCCATCATCGTCGTCTCTTCGGAAACAGCGGCGGAGACGTTTGAATTTCTGGACTAGGAGATCATACCGTCGGTCTTTTTCCTAAAAAAAAAAAGGTGATAAAAGAAAGAATAGAGATCTTATACCAATCCGGCACTTCTCAAAGCTGTGATGCACTTGGAGTACTCGAGAACTTGTGTCCTATATCTGTCTAGCTCTTCCAGTTTTTCTGGATACGCGCGTTTTTCTTTCAAGGTCGCGTTCTCCTTCACCAGGCGGTCATGGGCGTCTTTCTGAAACAAATGCATCCTTAAAAAAATCGGCTGGGCTCAGAATACCAGGGTGAGGTAGTCGTCCTGGCTGTGACACAATTTTTGCTCTACTTTCTTGACCTCCTGTAGAAGAGACTTGTTCCTATCAGAAATCTTTCTGTTCGAGTCAATCAGAGGACGCTGATTCTTTTCAAGCTCTACGATCTTCTTGTTCTGTAAACCGCAACATTTATGGTCGACCGTCTGTGTCCAGGCGTTCCGCCGCGCTAATTGACAATCGCGCTGGGCATGAGGCGAGCTTTTCCAAACAAACGGTTTGACGCAACAGTGTTCTTGAAGATGAGAGAAAACCAACCAGTTCGGCACGGATTTGCTGCATATCAGAGTTAAGAGTCTCGGATTCGGCTAGTCGGGCTTCAATTTCCTCCAACTTGGACAACCATCGGGTCCGTTCTCTCTCGTGGTCCTCCTTGTTCATCTGAACAAAAGATACTGTTGACGTTGCCCTTCGGATCCGACTTAATGACATTTTCCCTGTAACTACGCTTTGTGAAAAGAATAAGGGGAGAACGAAAGATACGAAAGTGGCATAAGGAGTATCATTCAAATGGCCAATTTTTGCCTGCCAAAACATGAGATAAGAAGTTCGCGCTAGCAGGACAGCTTTGGACGACGCGCTTGGAGAGCGGGATGGATGGACATGGCTGATTGCTTGTCTATGATCAGGTTACTGTATTATATTTTAATCGGGTTATAAGGCTGACAGACTGAAAAGGAGAGATCGAAAGTGAGGCACCCCCTAGGGGAACTGCGCGTTCGGCAATGAAACGAGACCTACGGACTGATTATGATATCTCAAGTGAACGTTGCATAATCCTGTTGCAGCTGACCCCAATCTAACCATGCAAAAGAGGGCAATAGACTTATCAGCTTCTCCCACTTGGACTTACATATGTCCTTTCACCGAAAGCTTTTGAAGTCGGAGCGACTACTCGACTGGTGGTAGCACTACGAGACAGGCTACCATAATTGGATGCAAATGGGCTGAAAAACACGACCATTTCAGAACAAGAAGTGTACATACCTATAAACTCCAAGTCGGACATCATTAGACGACATCGGAGAGCTAGGATCTCCGTGATGTGAGCCCTAAATAAGCGAGTGAGGATTGTTCGGCTGGCAAACAGTAAGAATGCGCGAACGAGATAGAGTGTGTGTAGCAGATGGTCTCATGAGTGCTAATTCATTGGATAGCTTGAGGACCATGACATATAAGGCGGCATGAATGCACAACAACGGATCTAATTTGACCAGGACCAAAACGGGAGAGGTTGCAGAGGGCCGACGTGCAAAAGAAACCAACTGGCACCATTTGCAAGAGCATAAAAAGCAACAAAATAAGGCGGCTGTCACACTATTTCTGCCCAGGCATTGAGCGGGTGGTGATTGAAATATGGGCTCGCAAACAGCTGGCTGACCTCCCAGAGACCAGAGTTGTTTACATTGTGATAAAGGCTACTAGTCAAGGATAAATGTTGATAGCTTTCTTAGCACAATTTCACGATGTGATAGATTCAAAGGTCGTTAAAGAATCATAATCAGTGGAGAGGCTTTGCAAATACGATTGAGAGGCTACGGAAAAACTAAATTTTTCCATAGCCTCTCATCCTAAAACGTAGATCCTGGACGATGCTAGTGATCTAATTGAACGCAAAACAAATCAAATGGTGTATAGTTAAACGACCCGAAGCCTGTCAGCTGCGAGCAGCGAGTTACACATGATGAATTGAGCATTTCATGAGTGTGTGAGCCCTTGATCTGATTTTTCATAGCCCACGCAATACAAGAGAGAGAGAGGAGTCCCCCGAATGAAAACATTAAACACAATTACTATTTGATTAGGAAAGGGAGTTCACCGAAGCTGACCTTTAACATAGTTTAAACACGTTTAATTACAGACAGAGTGCTTTTATTAGGTCCGCGCGCGAGAAATAATAGCGCGAAAGACCGTCTATACCGGTAGCATTTACCAGCTGATGGCACCGCGGGAGAGTAGCATCATTGATAGAGAGGACGGTATAACACAGAAGACGGGTGACCCGCGCTGTGTTTTTAGCTTCCTGCGGTGCCAGATGGACCGTAATAAACACATGAGGAAGGACAGCACAGCTTTTCAAAAACAGCTCATAATAAAACGGCGGATTGCTATACTCTTGCAGATGCAAGATTGCTAGCTTATTTAATGCCATCACATTATTTGTAATAGGCGCAGAGATGTGTCACAAAATCCACAAAAATCTCTTGACTATTTTTGGCTAACTACTAGTAAGGTGTATCGGATTATGTGCAAAAAGACGAGAATTGAGGTGGGGGCCAGCGGTCGGAAGTTTGGCCAAATTAGGCCACAAAAAAGTCCGTGAGGAAAGCGGTTCAAGGAAAAGCGTCTGCTATCGGCATTGATCTGAATACGGGGGTTCTCGAGAGATTTAGATCGGGTTGAGCGATCCTGAAGATAGCCACAAGCCCCGAGCGCCTGTACTTTAATTTGAGCAGCTAACCAGGCTTGGGATTATACCTACCTCCTCCTCTTTCTTAAATAGGTTCTTCAGCTGTCGAAGAGATCGCCGACACGCCTAAAGTCGCAAAAATAATCCCATTCACCTCTATCAACTAACTGTGTGACGTACGATCGAACTTCCCGCTGCTTCTGCAAAGAAAAGACTAGAGAGTAGGGAGACCTGAAAAACAACCTTTTGCTTTTGAGGCCTCGAATATCTTCTCCAGCAGCGCAGGATTTATTACGTTTACGGTCGAGGGCTCACTCAAAACTTCCTGAAAATTTTATTTAGAGTCTGAATGCGCTTTACCTGAGCTAAAATGACATCCTCTCGCAAGTTCGATAGTTTCCGTTCTTCAGCTCGAATAGACTGCTGCAGCTCGTCGATCGTTTTGCAGAATGCGTTACTGAAAAGTAGTTATTAGAAAAGAAGCAATGAAAAGGGGAGTTTACCCGCTGTCCATCGAGAGACGTAGACACGAGGAAACGTTTTCGAGAAAACTGTGACTCGGCGGTAGGAGTCGGATTTGTCAAACAGATGCAAGCAAATATCCGGCCCCCCTATCAAAAGCCTGCTACGCGCTCAAAAATTCTATCTTCACTTGACACTACGGGGCGTACAGTTCCTTGAAGAACAAACACAACGTGCCTGGGGATCAGCAACGATTTATAGTCGATGAGACAATGGTTCTCTTTAGAGAAATGTCGTGTAGACAAGGGAATATGGGATTTTCGTTTCGTCGAGCAGGTCATCACACAAGTCCGGGGCAGCGATTAACAAAATTACGATTCCGAGGATCATATAACAGATCTCTAGTTGTAAGGGAACGCAGCAGCAAGGACGAACACTGCAATTGCTGCTGGATGGGGGAATGATACGTTTGTTCGAGGGAGAGGATACAAGAGCGAAAAAAGCATAGCCTCATTCCAGGTCAATGATATTCAAGCAAACTACCACGTTTGCGCATGCATCTTTCGATAGTGCACTTTAAAAAGGGCTGCTTACGGTATAAAGTCATGCTACATTCTGCCGGATGGCTGTTAGAAGCTCTTTGATTTCGATTCGTTTTGCATTGATAAACACGACTATGCCTGCTGATAGTTCAGCGTTAACAGCAAACTGTTTCAGTAGTTGTGGTAGTTCCCTTTCTATGGTTTTGAGATTCAATGATCCTGTTCACGCTATTCTAGTAGTTGCTAACTTCTATCAGCTACTGCCAGGCAGGGTCATCCTGCCACAACTTGTGATCACTTCTGTCAATTTATATCATCTTCTGTTCAGCATGCCAACTTGTCAATAGAAGCTTTAGACTGTGTAAGCTAGCACGCCTTCGTGCTCTCAAAAGTACCATCGTACAGCTTTTAAGTCTACCCATTCCATTGCGGCTGGTAGAGCGGACGGGAGACGACATCCTGGAGACTGGAGTTCAATTGATTTGCTTCTATTGTTGTTGTTCTTAATTGTTGCAAACTGCAATTGCTTGGCTAAACTATTCGAACTTTGACGAACTTTGGAGTCGTCCCAAGACTACTCTGCCGACAAAACCTCCCATGAGAAGAACCCCCAGCTGGTAACTCGCAGGGTCACTTCTATCAGGCCTGCAGACAAGCAGAAGAATGATAACATGAACGAAGTCTTCCAGTCGGCTACTTCTTCTCGTCCGACAGTGACTCTACCCGTGACTGCTGGAATGACATGCTCCTGGAAGAAGTGAGAAATGGAGAAGAAGACGAGATAAAGGAATTTACATCTCAATCAACAGAAAACTGTCCTGTTTCGGAAAACAAATAGGCTGAAAGTACAATAAGAAAGGGTAGGAACCATTGAGAAGCAGCTGATGACATCTTTAAAGTAGCTGTCCACAGTTAGGGTAATGCAACACTTCCTTCAGCACATGTATAACAAATATTAACACCGGTTTCCAACGAAGCGCGCCACTTGCATATGTAGACTACCATAGCAAAAGCGTCATCGTTTACCAGCAATTGTAAAAAATAATGAGTTTGAACTTGGAAGAATTCAACAAATGAAGATAGTTTATGCAAATGGGGAACAACGGAGGTCATATTATCATTCGTTTTCGGTTGCTCGAGATATCACATTGATTACGGTGACATCGTTTTTCAGTCCAATTTTCCTCAGAATGGTGTATCTGCAATTTTATATAATGGTTAAGATGTTTTCTTATGAATTTACAAGCAATTGCTTTTCCACATACCTGTAAGTTGTCGTAGCCCACAATATGGCTACACTGCAGTTGACGGACTTGGCACTGAAGAAGAAAGCACTTAAGTAGCCCAGTTGAACGTAAAAGTTTGGAAGATTTTCTATTCCTATGACTAATCCAATGGCTAGCATGAAGGCAGGGACAAAAGTGCCGATTCCAAGCACTGCAATCTATACAGAATATTAGTTATGCAAATTTTGTTATCTGGGTATAACTGTGACTTTTATTCACCTTTAGCAGCCTTTTCAATCCTACAGATCTAAAACACGTACACGTTCCCTGCTCTCTGCCTTGTTACAGAGTTCCTCTTCCTTGTTTTATTTCAACTTACCTGGACAAGCAGTCCTCTTATGGCTTCTTTGTGCATCTGTACTGTCTTGGCACTCATGGCTGCCCTTTTCAAAATGATGTTACAATGAATGACTATGCCAGGCAAGGAAACTGCTGTTATTGGCAACAACACAACTTGTACACCGCCCCACATATAGGCTTTGACTCCGCCAAAAGTCATACTTCCCTCGGGGATGTCGTAATCGGGGTCACCCTGGAAATTCAATCAGACATTAACAAATCAAAAAGAAAGTATGATTACCATCGAATGAGGCTTACCTGCAGTAATATTTCGGCTGTTTCTTGTGTACTTAAAAAACCGTATACTGCAGCTGTTGAACAGATGACACCACCATGTAAGTAAGTAAACACTGTACTGAACGGCGTATTGTATTTCCGGGCAAATGAAGGGATTTTATGAATGTAGGGAGATAATGGGATGAGCATGTCATGACGGTAAAGAAGAGCTGCCACCATAGCGCCATGAACACAGCCGAGACAGACGGTTTCGAAAGCCTGAATTCATTCATTCTTGAAAAACACTTTTCTGACAGATTTACCCAACTTATGTTAACCGGCAATTTGAAAAACGTCCACAACAAGCCTCTGGGATAAATATGAATGTAGGGGTAGACTTCTACCATTACGCCAAAAATATTCGTCCAATACAATGATTCGAAAAAGGCCGCCAACTAAAAGTTCGCTTTTTGGACTTTGAAAAGCAATTACTTGGAGATTTAGCAGCAGCCACTTGTATTTGGTCATTTCCCTGGTTGACTTGTATACTACCATATACACTACTAATAGAATTAACGGTATAGAGACGACCACGTTTACCCGATAGAAGAGTAGCAGCATTGAGGAGTTTTCTACTATCATTGTATTGTTCGATTAGCAGGACGTTCCTAGTCACAAACGAGGTACGCTCAAAATATTCTGAGAATAGAGTTGCCGGCTTGCAAAAATCTCCACAAAACCTAAACTCACAGCGCTGAAATGTGTACAAACGAAGAATTTCTTATGAAGTAATGATGTTCAAATATGAGTTCAACAGATGTTTTCGATGATTTCTCTCAATAATCATTCTTCCATTCCGATGTCTGGTCAGTTTCCGCATTTCGAAACAAAACAAGGAACGGTTAAGTCTATACAGCTTACGAATTTGCGTCAACATTTGAGCTACAACTTTAGCAGCATATTTTATCTCAACAGGGTGCAAAATATTCGAAAGATAATTCGTTGGACATTCGGCTTTTTTGATTTTCTAAATAGATTCGCCAAGTTTTCCTCTTGCGGGCTCATCAATATCAATTTGGGTTGTGGCGAAAACGTAGCGTTTGTGCTCATTCAATCCGACTTAAATGTTAGCGGCGTGCATGATTAAGTGACTGTGCAAAAAAAGTTGCTCCGTAAGTAGAGTTGTTCTGATAGAGGTTTTCCGATTCCGCCGTGCACATGCGATATTGCACTATGCCTTCCAAAAACTTCTCTTTGAGTGTCTCTCATGGCGTCTTCATTGCGTGAAGAGGAAAAGTTTGTTTCCGAGTTTCTTGCCACCTAGGTTAAGGATAATTCTCGGATATGTACCTATGCTTGTTGGGCTAACTTCTGCCGTGCCGACATATGCCGTTTTGTGTCTTTCAACGTTTGTCTCAGTCAGCGCTTCTCGACTTCAGTTAACATGTATCAAACCTATGTAAACTCCTGTAGTTTTACGCCTTGTTCTGATAGCTTCATCGTTTAAATTTTGTCATTTGACAAGAAGTTT